>OX493403.1:3253599-8053599 GCA_950371165.1 Lacanobia oleracea
CCATTTTATTTTTGTTTTGTAAAGTACCTAACTAATAAAGACGCTGTGTTTTTCACGTCTTATAGAAAAAAACATAAAATTGCTCCCACTGCCTCTCTAGGTATAGAGGTAGACTTATCTTTTCAAAAGAGTTAGTATCTAAGTAACTCCCAAAATGTTTAACCTAAATATCTAGCGTATGCACATCATGCTTTATTAAAATCGTTTCATTAATTTCCAAGAATTTTGTGAGTTCTTTTGAAATACCTACCGTGAGGAATACAATCTAACACTTATAATTCCTTTACTTTTGATTGAACTCAGCAGCATCCTATTACTGTCTAGGAAATGTACCCGTTTGCTAATGATAAATGAACTTAGTGAACTTTCCTAATTATATTTCGAGAAATGTAGGCACATGTTTGTTAGTAGGTACCCATGTTAGGCTGTAACAAAACTTGGCAGTCATGCGAGCATTAGGTCAGAGTAGGGCTTGACTGACAAACATTACTGACAAGCTGTCGCGACTAATGTTGTGCTCATCTCTTTATTGCGTGCGTGGTGGGGAAGTGTAATCAACATGATAAGTTGAACTTTAAATTCTTTGAAATATTAACGCCTTAGGTGTTAATAACTGTGGTAGACTACAGCTACACCTACCTACTTAACTGCTTTATGTAGGTACCTAGTTACTGCAGCGTCTTGTGTCTACCTAGATACTTACCTATGGTTAATTTTTTGTCACATAGTAAGTAGGTACTCACAATCGATCTCATTTACGATGCAATTTTACCTACGTGGGTTTGTAACATGTAGATTGAAGGAAACAGATAAAATTGCATCATCACGAGATTGATTATCATGAATGTAAAACTATAACTTGAAATCCTACCAACAACCGGGATAACAGAGAGCAAAATTCGGTAATCCTGGTAAAATTAAATAAATCTAACTTCCCCCTAATTAATCTAAAAGCCCACTCTGATATTCTAACCCCATTAAAACAATCCACTCTAAAACAACAAGCAAAAAAACAAAAACAAAAGAAGGGATCATGTGGCGCCATTCATTACCAATTTAAAAAAATAATTCCCGCCAAATATTTACTAGAGATGTGACGTTGTAGGAGGCAAAGAGCAGTATTCAAATGAATTAAAATCGATAATGAGTCCTCCACTAAATCTAGACGGCGCGGCGCGTCGCGTGGCGTCAGGGGTTGTGCACCGCAGATAGCGAGGGGTGCTACACCCTCGTAAATTGCGCCCTCTTACTAGATTAGGTGCTTTGTTTCCCATTCTAAATACTACAAGTGTAGGGACGCTACCTATAGAAAGTGCCTGCCTATACAAATATTTTGTGACTACTGAACTGCGAGATTTCTTACAATAATTATTGTGGACTAAGATTCGAGTTCCTTTTTGAACTTTTTTGCGTGCTTCATGGCTGATTTTGAAAGTTAAATAAATAAAGGTTCTTCGACCTGTCTTGCTTCACCTGCAACCCACATCTAATCATCCCCTGTCCGAATTTACTTACCACTTTTTTTACCAAATAAAAAACAAACGTACGTAGGGTACCTACGTCTTCTAACTTGTGTTCCAGTCCAATATAGAGTTAGTCTATGATCTAGAGCAGGGATGGCCAATCGGTCGATCGCGATCGACTGGTCGATCGTGCCAGGGCAAAAAAAAAATAAGTAATAAGTACATAAAACAGACTGAGTAGCTATGTAAAGTAAAAAAAAACTTTGTTCAAAAAAGTGTAACCGACTTCGGTGTTTTTGGTTGATTCTTTGTTTTTAACACCGACTTCCGAAATTAAAGTAAGCTATTAAGGTTGTATTTTTTTAAAGTTTATTATTTTTCTCTTTTTAGTGGTTATACTTGAATGACGTCATCATCTATGCAAAATTGAAATAAACAAAAATGCTCCGTAAAGTGCGCTGCAGCGCTGCAGCTGCCGCCGCGCGGCACTTTACGATACGTTTATCATTTATAGGGATTCATAAAGCAGCGCGGCACTTTGCGACAAATTTGAAGGCGCCATTCAAACTTTTTTCAGAAATCGCATCTGAAACCTTGTAAGTAGTCATCATAAAAAAAATACCGACCGAATTGAGAACCTCCTCTTTTTTTGGAAGTCGATTAAAAATATAACATACCTACCTAATACCGAACTATACGGTTTAATATGAAATTTTAAGAAGTACGAGTATACATATAATAAGTAGATCACCCGGGGTTTAGTCAGTAAAAAGTAGATCTTGGGTCTAATATATAGTCATCTCTTAACTGCCATTGGCTTATTTTAATCTTTATATTTAAAATTCTTATAATAAGCCCTTTTTTTTTCCTTTGCATTGTCCTCACATGCAGAAGCAACAAGTATATGTAACTTGAAATTTTGTAAAACCAGAACATGATTTAAAAGAGTGTCCGTGGAGTTTCTTGCACGTTCTTCTCCATAGAGATCTACGCTTTGGAACGTGCAAATAGCTTCCATGTTTTTGACTGACCGACCTTGACGTTTCAAAAGTGCCTGTGAATGGTTTATTTGAAATAAAATGCTTTGAATTTGAATTTGAATTTGAATCAAGTTGGCTACCCCTGAGTAGGTACTAAAAGGCAATGCCGGCGTTTATATGCCGGCATCCTGCGAAGCATGGCCCTGTACGGGGCCCCCATCTGGGCGGACTCCCTCCACAGGAGGGAGAACGCAACTGCCATGCGCAGGCCCCAAAGGGCCATTGCACTGCGGGTGGCGAGGGCCTACCGCTCGGTGGGCTTCTCGGCGGCGAGCGCTCTGGCGGGCACCCCTCCTTGGGAGTTGGAGGCGTGGGTGCTCGCCAGAGTGTACGAGTGGACGGCGCGGCGAAAGGCCCTAGGAGAGCGCCCCGTCGCGGAGGAGCGGGAGGCCGTGCGGCGGGAGGCGAGGGACGCTATCGTCGTCCACTGGACGGAGGACCTCGCCACCGCCACCTTTGGCCGCCGTACCTTGGACGCGCTCGGTCCGGTCCTGCGAGACTGGCTCGAGCGCGCCCACGGGTTCCTCTCATTCCGTCTGCTGCAGGTGTTGTCAGGCCACGGCTGTTTCGGCAAGCACCTGCACCGGATCGGGAGGGAGGAGACCCCGGCGTGCCAAGACTGCGGCGCGGCGGAGGACACGGCTCAGCACACCCTCGAGGTGTGCCCGGCTTGGTCTGAGCCGCGTCGCAGTCCAACAGCGGAGATCGGACAGGACCTCTCGCTTCCCGGCGTGGTGAACGCCATGCTGGAGAGTGAGGGGTCCTGGGCAGCTGTCGCCTCTTTTTGCGAGGATGTCATCTCGCAAAAGGAGGCGGCGGAGCGCGCGCGGGAGGACGACCCTCTCGCTGCGCCGCTCCGTAGGCGAAGAAGAGGTCGGAGAAGACGCCGTCTTCTCCCTCCTCATGGTGGTGATGGGCGGGCGATAAGCGCGGGGGCGCCTCCGCCCGCATTGCACTCCACACCACCTTCGCCGGTCATTCCCAACCCTCCCCCTGAACGGGGAGGACTTGAGGGGCCCGCCGCTTTAGGCGGGTTGTCGTCGGAGGAGGACTGGACGCTAAGGCTGCGCCGATCTCCCAGTCCTCTTCCACTCGGACGATGCGGGAATGCCGCTGGGTTATTTTAGTGGGTATACCGGGTCAGCCCGGAGAGTTCCACATACCCCTCCCGTTCCCCCGACGGGAGGGTACGCGTAATGCATATTGTCCCAGCGCAAAAAAAAAAAAAAAAGGTACTAAAAGGCAGCGTATTACATTTATGTGATATTTAGACTACTATGGTAGGTCATTATATCTACGTAACCTTTAAAAAAAAAGATGAAGGTGCAACTTATCTGCCACTCGAATACCCGATTCGCAAGTTGCATGGCTTCACTAAATATCGATCAGTGCCATCTGTCGGCCACACGAAATTCGGAGACAGAACGCAACCATCTAGTTGTCGAATTGAAGCGGTGCAAGCAGAACCGGAACTTTGAACGTGTTCGTAACATTGTAAATACAGGTGCTATCTACGGGCTACGGCAGAGTGATATTCTATAACGGAACAAAAAAGCTTCACGCGGATGGGGCAGATCTCATGAAGTGAACATCTGCAACAGCTGTACTCAAACTTTAGACAATCTTATTATCTTATAATTATAGACTGTGGAGAGCCGATGATGGTCGAGTAAATAGTCGAGGAAATCTACGCTTCCGTCTCTATTTCCTTGGTCAATCAGCTAACCGAAACAACCATTATTAACGCACTTTACATAAATTGCCTTCAAAATGCTTGGAATTGAACAGGCTTATATAATGTATAATTATAAAATATATAAAAAAACCAGTAGAATTTTCAAAACAAAATTTTCGCCTTGGATCTGCTTGGAACTTGGAAGAACTAAAATTAAAAAGTTATTTCTCCAATAAAAAAATAATGCATCTACGTTTAGTTGCCTTTCGATGAGGCTTAAAAGGAATTATTATGAATGTTTATACCGTCACTATAAACTTAAAGTAAGTAAGTTATACCACAAAAATAATAATTATACGTAGAAAACCTTTTTTTTTTACTAATTTTCATTGTATTTTATAAGTAAGCTATGAAACAATGGTTGGCAATAAAATTGAATACTCTAAAGTTTATGCAGTAACTAAACGTTGACTTCGTTATGAGTTTTCTCAGCCGCTGTGTCTGCTGTTTGGTTGATCAATTTATTAATTTTTAGTATCGTGGATATGTGTTAATCGTTATAATTCGCCTTAAACTAATTTTGGATATATTTCTGATCTATATATTAACAGAAAAGGTAAGATGTTTTGCAAAATTATTGTAGAGGAAGTCTTCCACAAAATAACGTTTCACCTGTCGTTTTGTATTAACATTTTATCGATCTTGAGTAAATAACCAAAATACTGACTACAATATCATTATAGTGATTAGTATTGATTGTATTCTCTCGTTTGCCTTACATTGATTTTTTTATTTCAGGTTATTATCGACCTGTCAAGAAGACATTTTTTTCGTGAAGCAGTACTTGCAAAATTCGCAAAATAGGAGACGAAAACCCCTTCAAGTTTTCAAATTTCATATCGAATCTGCCACCAATAGTAAGTTATATCAATTTTCATTCATTTAAAGTATAAAAGTAACTATTTATATTTATAGGCATTTTATTTGATCTTTGAGGTGTGTAGGTAAACATTTTGCTGATTCCATGCATGGGGATGGTTTATTATTGTAAGTTATCGATCGTATTGTGCGTTTGTTGGCCTTATAATCAGCTTTGCTTCTTTAAATTGTATATTATCGGAGTGTAGACACGAATATTTTGTGTATAACCTCTAAATGCTTACAATGCATCCTGGATCATATGTTTCTGTCCCACCCAGCTGTTTAGATATCTAAATCTCACAAGGTCAGATTTAGATTAAAATACTACATATTTGGGTGACAATTCTAAGAGGTTACAACATTTAATAGAGTATTGTACATTGTCTTGCAAAGATAAGTGGAAATAAACTTTGTATTGTCAACAATAGCTGTGAGAATAGTAAGCAGTGTTTACTGAAACATATTAATCAAATTAAACATTAACTAAGTCATTTAATCTCAAAGTAATGGCCTCATAACAAATAGAATAGTCATCTCATCTAATTAATATAATTATATTATCTCAAAATTAAAGTTATTGCAAAGTTCTAAACAATAACAGTAAAAACTGTTCTGACCACAGAAACAATGGGTAAAGTAATTACATAAAAAATATAAATAAAAAATAACAAATATGTTGTGAAGGTAAAAAACTTGGATTTAACTATAAGTATCTTCTCGCACATACAAAAATGGCATGCATTGGAAAGGAACAAGTTGTAACTTGAAAAGCGCTGAATATTGCTGAATCACTTTTATCTTCAACTGTGTCACAATCATTATGTTTATCAAGCAAAGAAACTAGTTCTGCTGATGAATACTGCTGCATAAATTACTCAGCAATTAGTACATTAATCAACAATGTTTGATACTAAGTTGCAATAATTACTCTTCTAAAAGAACATTTTTCTGCCTGAAAATCTTGATGGCCTTGAGATTTCAGTACTTATCTCAATAGATAATCTTGGAAGTGACATTGAGGACAAAGTACGATTTTCTGTTCCGTAACTCACTGAGTGACTGACTGATGCCTGGCTCCTGAAGTACTTTATCGCTTGTTTATCTGTCCATTAACCATGAACCAACCAATGGCTTGATGACAAATAGCATTAAAGATGATAAAAACCGCAAACACCATGCGTGACTGACAGACAATGCACAGCCAATGGTATGTAGGTTCCAGACACTTCGTAGGGGGATTACTAAAGGTGCCCTACGAGAGGATTTCACCAAAATCCTACAGAACTGGAATAAAACTGGATATACGAGTACAAAGTCTCAAGCAAAAGCTAGTCATATTATACAAGCCTGTGACAGAAAATCTGGAATGCAGCTAAATGCAAGAAGCACTGTATCAGTTGAACAGTTGGCAGAACCCTATGTTCATCAGTAGACTTCTTTCAGCTAAAATAGTGATAATGAAGTAGACATTGAACAAGTGCAATCAGACACACAAAGGGTTCCGTACTGAAAACCGAAAAAAAAAACATTTCTTGTAAAATTACCTCCATTAATTTTTAATTGAATGTTTTTTTTTTATTATTTCTTTTAATAGTGGCATCAAAATGCATACTCTGTGAAAATTTAAAGTCTACCAATTATGGTTCTCAAGATACAGAATGATGCTGAGAGACAGAATGATGGACAGAGCCACAGTGCTGCTTTTCAAGTTTTGCCACAAGATTCTATTGTACTGCTTCAGCCTTTAATCTTCGAGCCACCTTTATAAAATTCTTAGTCTATCTACATAGGAAGAGTCCCATTGTGTGCTTGTTAATCGCAGATTTCACTTAAGGAATCTTGTCCTACTATAATGGCTGAGTCTAGCATGCGATTTACAGACATTCAAAAGGACTGCATAATTTTTTCATTGTGGCATGATTTATTTGACAATCTTGGGACTCTAGGGACCCTATCCTTTGGCAGGGGTATGAGGAGCCAACTCACATAGGCTTTGTTAGACATTTCAAGTGGAATAGGGCACCAACCGGCGATTATCCGTTTGTATTGTGAAAGTATACCCAAGGACAATAATCCCCTGTTGGTGCAGGACTCAAGCAGAATATGGAAACAAAAGATGTAGTTGACTGATTATCAAATATTATGGAAAAACTATTATCCCGAGCCTAACCACTGAAAATATGAAACTACTGAATAAATGGCTTTAAAAGTACATGATTTACTGTTATCCTAACATATAAAATTCTTTTGTTACTGGTGACCGAGTGACCGACAGACAATGCACAGCCGAAACTACTGGTCTTTTCTTTGGGGAAGTGTAGGGGAGAACTAAGAGAGGATGTTCCGAAATTCAAACGGGATATGCGCCTACGAAGTCGCGGTCAAAAACTAGTTACGTTTATTCAAAGAAACAAGAACACTCTTATAATGTTGAAGTTTGTACAGGTTAATGAATTTATACATAAGTAAACACTGATTATACCAGTTCTTTCACACTTAATGAAAACATCAAACAACAATATTGTCAAGGCCATTGGCAATAATGTAAATAAGTTATTTATTACTGCATAAATATGTGACTGGATAGCTCAGAAACATTGTATTCAACATGTACAGAATGTATTAAAGTTGTTCATAACAATTCTATGAAAAAAACCTTATCATGACTCTTTTTAGGATAGATAACAGTAAACCAATGTTCAAAATTCAACTAAATATTAAGCTTATTCAAATCTGCTTTTGATAACAGCAACAAAATATTTTTATAGCTTTGATTTCTTGCTCAAAATGATATGAACCTAGCATATATCCTGTTTTTTCACGTTGCCGTAGGAATTCCGGGAAATCCTCTCTCAGCGCTCCTGTACACTCGCCTAAGAAGCTACAAGCCAAATTTTAGCTTTCTACGACTAGTAGAAAGTAGCTGTGCGTTGTCTGTCAGTTACTCACACACCAGTAATGGAAGAATTTTGTATATTAGGAAAACCAACCTGCCGGCTGCATTTCGGTTCCGCTAAAACATGTTTATTGTTCCCTACAATCTTCATCTGCCTAGCCTTTTCCCAACCATATTGGGGTCGGATTCCAGTCAAGCCGGATTTAGCTGAATACCAGTATTTTAAGAGGAGCGGCTGCCTATCAGACCTCCACAACCCATTAACTGGGTAACACGGTACTTCATGGCAAGACTGGAGTCAGATTTACTGGCTGCTGACTATCCGTAACGACTGCCAAAGATCTACAAATGACAGCCGGGACCAATGGCTTAACTTGCTTTCCGAGGCACAGAGGAAACTCGGTATGTTAAGATGATCCCATCCACAGACCAACCTTGGCAAGCGTTGCTTAACCTCGAAGATCGACCCGTGCGGCTGTTATTATCTAACCACGAGCTCCTCACAATTCATTTTGTTCCCTACAACACTGTCACGCATATTTGGTAAATCTTATCTGTGCGTAGATAAACCATATTCTCCAATGTTGCCGTTTTCTTAAATTTCTACTACAACATTTCCTAATCTTCTCATGTCTCAGTGTTTGTTATCGAACTCCTCCGAAATGGCTTGACCGATTTTTGTGTATATTTGGTAGGTCTGAGAATAGGTTGTAGGCTATTTTTCATTAATATGGCAAGGCCACGTTTGCTGGATCAGCTAGTCTTGTTATAAATGTGTCTGTAGAATAGCTTCTTTCTATATCAACAACATTTTGTTTGAAAAGCAAGTGATGTTTGTGTTCTATTGATGATACTGACAAACACGATTGGTTGACAACAGATGAGCAGCGGCTAAAAGGTTAATTGATATGCCTACTATCTCAGATTCATCTTCAAATATGGATTGATGATTATAAACACAACTTATCGTCAACAGCTGAGTCTTTCTTTTGAAACATACAAAATTAGAATCAAATTCTGCTTTAAAGTTTTGCTTCCACATTAATTATTCGAAACTAGCTGACCCGCGCAATTTCGTCACACTTTTCATTAATGCTCCGCTCGTTTTGGTAGTAGCGTGATGTTAACCCATAGCCTTCCTCAATAAATGTAATATCCAACACCAAAAGAATTTTTCAATTCGGACCAGTAATTCCTGAGATTAGCACATTCAACCAAACAAACTCTTCAACTTGGCATAGATTACTGGCACATAAGACCATTTCCACTTGATCAGCAAATCCCTTGGAGTTGCTTGCATTTATTCATAGTATTCTAGGTTAACCACTTCATCAAAATCGATAATCATTTGTTTAAATTAGGCTTAGTGCCAGCAATTTTTGAACATGACCGTTTAAAGAGTCCTCCAAAACGACCACCAGTCACCACATCCTAGTGTTTTAGCTGGTAAGAAGTGGTGCATTAAACGCCCTAGCAACAAATCTGTCTTTTGAGTTAGAAGAACTAGAATTTGTATGCATCTATTGAGCGATCCAGTGCTTTGGTTGGCCACCACTGAGAAATAAAAGTTAATTCAGGATTTATTCTTTGTAAGTAATGTATTGCATGATGTCGAAACTTTTTAATACTGATCCTCCAACTTATTGGACAGGGTGGTAGAGCGATGCCACGCTGCAGTAAACGTACACGGAGCGGCGCTCCCGCGAGCGGGGGCGAAGTCCTGCCGGGGGCGACCGCAATCGACGAACACCATCATCACAAAAGATCCAGAAATAGCAGGTAAGACCCTGCAGAAACAGCTGGTGGAAATGGGAGTGACGGCCCTTTCCCACCGCGGCCGTGCCGCCCAATTCTGCGGGAACGGTTTTTTATGGATCCTGCAATAATCGTTGGTGTTCACACACAGTAGTTTTCATTAAATTTTTGTTTTAATTTGTGGATAAGGGATATTATAGACCACAATCGGTCCATAACGTTCACAATGCTGGGTCTCTAGCCTCCTCTCATAGCTAGCTATTTATTTAAGTAATGTTTATATTTTAGTCCTGTTAAAATATTTAAATTAATTTATTTGTTGGTCTATTTCAGTTCACGCCGACATTCCAAATCAGAAGATACGAGTTTTAGTGTAAAAAAATGTTTAACATGGTTTAAAGAATACACAACAGCCTTGGACCCAGAAGTACTGGGTGAGTTACTATCATCATTATTTTCATCCACAGCAATCATGGCGTGATTTTACCAACTTTTGTTCTTACAAAAGAAATAAACGTGTGTACGTCTTTCTTTGGTTGCACCAATCTCATATAGGTTCGACCAGCGAAGACAGTAATTTTTTTCTACCTATTTCGCAGCCAGATTTCCGAAATTCCTACTTTCATTGCAGGGAATTGATTTCTTTACCACTTTAAAGTAAAATAAAAGTAAAAACTTCATCCACTGTGACTTACTAATAATTTTAGAAGTAATATCCAGCCAACTTGTTGTGGACGTCAAAGCATCTACATAGGATCGTTCCATACTACCCTTTTCAAGACCCGGTCTCTACTCCATGCCACATTTGCTCCACCGGTTTCCCTACAAACGTGACCTTTCCACTGCCACACCAGAGGGCCATTTCTACTAATTTTCAAGCAACATTCGCATTCGCATGGCGGTCGCAATCTGTCAAATATGTATGGATTGAGGCTTTTTGCTGAAAAATAAGTACAACTGGCACCCAGGTTGCTAACTTAGCAAAGTCAGTTCGACTGTCAATTAATACAAGTTGTTTCTTTAGGTCCAGAAGGCATGGAAAAGTTTTGTGAAGATATAGGTGTGGATCCAGAGAACGTCGTCATGTTGGTCATCGCATACAAAATGGGAGCGAAACAAATGGGCTTCTTCACACAAGAGGAATGGATAAAAGGTACTTAAATGAATAAACAAGTTTTTACTGGACTATGAAAAAGAAAAGTACAATTATTATAATACAACCTTCCTTTTTTATCGCTTTTTTATAAATGAAAAGCGTATCATAATCCGACGCACGATTTACAAGGACTTAGCAGAGAAACAGATTGAGACAGAGATGTCAGTGTGTATCCATTTAAGAGAAATATAGATTCTTGTCAGGAGAATATCAGCAACTGATGCAATGATCAATTTTTTTATTATTTTCTTCAAACTGTTTCAGGACTAACGGAGCTACAATGTGACAGTGCGCACAAATTGCAGAACAAACTAGAATACCTTCGCAGCTTACTCAACGATCCCTATATGTTTAAGGCCATTTACAGATATTCTTATGATTTTGCTAGGGTGAGTACATACTGTCTATGTTTCTATCAGAAAAACAAGAAAATTAACAACCTAAATATTAATAACAAACACAAGAATGTCGTTATCTAAATTTGTTTAGCTGTCGTCTTCAACTAACCTTTCTCGTTTATAGTTCTTTATAATAATGAAAACCATACTAAAATCTAAAAAAAATCACAAAAGTTCCCTCACCCATTTTCTCTTTTAAAATAATCCGTTCGTTCAAACAGCTGTGTGATAGCTAGCCAGTCAGGACAACAGTTTGAAATTAGTATCAAAGAGATTCCATTGCAACTTTTTTCTAACAAAATCATGTCTCCATTTTCCAGGATAAGGACCAGCGCTCACTGGACACAAGCACGGCCCGGGCGCTACTGGGAGTCCTCCTGCCGCGCTGGGCGCTGCGCCCGCCCCTGGCGGAGTTCCTGCAGCGCGAGCGTCGGTACCGCGTCGTCAACCGCGACCAGTGGTGCAACATCCTCGAGTTCAGCCGCACCGTGGACACGCAGCTCAACACATACGACGCCGACGGAGCGTGTGAGTACATTGTACATACCCTGGCGGAGTTCCTGCAGCGCGAGCGTCGGTACCGCGTCGTCAACCGCGACCAGTGGTGCAACATCCTCGAGTTCAGCCGCACCGTGGACACGCAGCTCAACACATACGACGCCGACGGAGCGTGTGAGTACATTGTACATACCCTGGCGGAGTTCCTGCAGCGCGAGCGTCGGTACCGCGTCGTCAACCGCGACCAGTGGTGCAACATCCTCGAGTTCAGCCGCACCGTGGACACGCAGCTCAACACATACGACGCCGACGGAGCGTGTGAGTACATTGTACATACCCTGGCGGAGTTCCTGCAGCGCGAGCGTCGGTACCGCGTCGTCAACCGCGACCAGTGGTGCAACATCCTCGAGTTCAGCCGCACCGTGGACACGCAGCTCAACACATACGACGCCGACGGAGCGTGTGAGTACATTGTACATACCCTGGCGGAGTTCCTGCAGCGCGAGCGTCGGTACCGCGTCGTCAACCGCGACCAGTGGTGCAACATCCTCGAGTTCAGCCGCACCGTGGACACGCAGCTCAACACATACGACGCCGACGGAGCGTGTGAGTACATTGTACATACCCTGGCGGAGTTCCTGCAGCGCGAGCGTCGGTACCGCGTCGTCAACCGCGACCAGTGGTGCAACATCCTCGAGTTCAGCCGCACCGTGGACACGCAGCTCAACACATACGACGCCGACGGAGCGTGTGAGTACATTGTACATACCCTGGCGGAGTTCCTGCAGCGCGAGCGTCGGTACCGCGTCGTCAACCGTGAAAATCCTCATTAAAACTGAATCACTTGTTACTAACTTGATCTTTCTATTATTCCAGGGCCAGTAATGCTAGACGAATTCGTGGAGTGGCTACGAGCGGAGCGCGCCGGCGACGCCGCCATGCCGACGCACAGCTGAGGGCGCGGGGCCGAGCCGCGCGCCCGCACCAGCCGCGCCCGCACCAGCCGCGCCGCTGAGCCGCGCGCCCGCACCAGCCGCGCCGCTGAGCCGCGCGCCCGCACCAGCCGCGCCGCTGAGCCGCGCGCCCGCATCAGCCGCGCCCGCACCAGCCGCGCCGCTGAGCCGCGCGCCCGCACCAGCCGCGCCGCCGCCTCCGTGCTGTGAGGGACTAGCAGGCTGGCGAGGAGCTGTACACACATGGAGTGCTAGCTACACCTGAAACTGTATAAGGCGCCATATGCACGATCGGCATGTTGCCAACGGCAGAAGCAACTGTAGCCGTCGACACCTTTCAGCGGCAGCCGTCATCGCCTTTTTGACAAAATAACTGCAAGCGTCCAACATGGTGAATAATGGATGACATCGCTGCAAAAACTGACCAATACTCGTCAGACAGTTATCGTAATTTACAACCGACTAGTACCATCCCATACCTTGAGATTGGCAAAATCATCGAATGTTGAATCATCTATGGAGCAAAAACTGCAAACGTCACCGGCTATCGTCAATGCTTGAACGGCTGCAGTCGCCTCTGCCATCGGCAAAGTGATCTAACAGTGGGGTATTTGCGCAAGAAACTTACAATACTTGATATTCAATAATCTAAATAGAGTTTTAGTTCTATCGAGGAGTAGTAGTGCAATATACACGTAAGGTTATGAATTCATTCAAAATCCTTTGGATTATGTCAGAAAGTGCATCATCTGCCTAGCCTTTTCCCAACTATATTGGGGTCGGCTTCCAGTCAAACCGGATTCAGCTGAATACCAGTGTTTTTGATTATGTCAGAAAGTGCATTAGAGAAAAGTGAAGACGCCTTACAGTGGTCTGCTATTTAGCAGAAGATAAGATAGTTGGATTGCATTATGAGATGTGTTAGTCAATATCGCCGTTTGTTAAAGAAAAATTGCCGTAGGCATATTGTTAATGCAAGATCTATATACAAACATTTTGGCGTACCTACTAGCACTCCATTTGTGTACTACTCCATGGAATAATCATTATTGTCAGGGTTGACTAAAATGTGGATAGGTTTAATAATGAAATGGCCAATATAAGCAAAGTGGAAAAGACTTGATTAGGAATGAAGGGTCTAATGCAGAGGGATGTTAGACCTAGGTAAGGATATGTTCTTTATTGGAAGAACTAGGAATGTCGCTCTCTCACAACACAAGGTAAGTCGGAACCTCCAGTGAACCTCCTTAAGTAGACATGACATTGATACTAAACAAACACAGGAAATTAATCTTATTTATCGCCTTTTGGCTTTAATTTTAAGCGGATTTTGATGTTTTTCAGTGATAAAAGTGAGAAAATGTTTCTGTATGGCTAAGAATAAAAACATGCAGGTTTTGTTATTGTTGAATTTGGATTCCATTATAAATTTTATACTTATTTTTTGAATCGCGATATTTACGTCACAGTATTGATATAGAGTAGTGATGGCGGTGACAAATCCTGAATAAAAAATACTTTCGGAATCAGTGTCATGTCTATACAGTTGAAAGCCTTAAAACATACCAGATATTCCCCATTCTGTTCTGTGTTATTAAACAACCTACAAACTCACTCGCTGATTTCTTTAGTATATAATACTTGAGCCATAAGGGGTCTGTAATGTAATTTATTAACAGTGACGAAAGCAGGGAATTTAAATTATTACGTCAGTAGTATTTATCGCGGGCGATATCGCGTTACTTTACTGTGAAACTCGAAACATACAGTTTTGTTTATAGAAAAAAAACTATCTGTATAAAATGAACTATTGTCTGGCTTTTTACTCTAGCGTTGTCACATTAATTTTAATTTTCTTTGTCATGGCACCTCATCAATTTGTTTTATTTAATTTCTAACAATGCTAGCGTAGAAAGAAGGCATTCTGCCACTTATGCCAAATTGTGGAAATGAGTGAGGACATAGTGTGTTTGTTTAGTCCATGAAAATTTTTATTAATTTGTAAGAATGCATGAGAACGCTGTAAATTAAATGTACCCATTTATGTTAAAAAATTAAACAAGCAGGTATTGTTTATAACAGTAGTTTTTCTTTGTAACAATCTTGCTTGACACGGCCTTGTGACTATCCACATACTTTTAATTATGCAAAGCATGCTGCACTATTTCCATTATCATTATTTCACAAATTATGTAAATATTAAATTACTATTGGTTGGCCACTCGAGGAGCTTCATATTACAATGGTCAGTATATAGCGTGTGTTCAGAAATATAACTCAGTATACTGGCCAGTGCTCATGACGCCATGTAGTACTGGTGAGACAAGTGTGACGTATATAGTAGTACTAGTTGACCCGCGGAACTTCGTCTGCTCCGCTCCTATTGGTCTTAACGTGATGATATATAGCCTTCCTCGATAAATGGGCTATCTAAAACTAAGAGAACTTTTCAAATCGGACCAGTAGCAAACGAACAAACTCTTCAGCTTTATATAGAAGTATAGATATCAAACGGGCGGGTGTGCATCACACTGAGGTTTTTTATTGTATTATCTACAATTCTACACTAATATTATAAAGAGGAAAGATTTGTTTGTTTGTTTGAATTGAATAGGCTCCGAAATTACGATTCAAAAATTCTTTCACTATTAAAATCCTTATTTATCCCTGATGAACATAGGCCATATAATATTTTCAAAAAAGTTAGTTAACCATGTGAAAACTTCTATAATGTAACCCAAGGTATGAAAAATATACCAAAAAAGATCCTTATAAATCGGTACGCTGCGGAAACTATTGACAATAGAGCAAAGTGATGTACTACAGTTTTATAGAAGACATCAATATATATAAAAAAGTCTGCGAGCGTATATATCTAACTATTATTATTAAGTCACAATGACCACTTTTTGTTAAAATTATACACTCAAATGGAATAGTGGTGATTTTGGTATCATGATATTAATCCTTATCCATTTAAATTATTCGATAATTAAAGTTGACTATGTAGATACAATTATTCAACAAATCGGACCTTTCGATTTAAAGTTACGACAGGTATAAAAATACTCTTAAGTTAGAAAAATGTTGCGGTATGAGCGAAACGTTGAATCTGTTAAAAAATAATTTACACATTACGGTATAAAGAGGGTAGAGGGGAGATGTAGATCGTGGAGTACCAGTAGTTTGTAATATTTTTAGCACTAATGGTTGTTGTAAACGAGCACAAACACTATTCTCGTTATTACGTCAACGCACGGCCAGTATATTTCGGAACGAATCAACAGTATGGCGTCGGATTCATGACGTCATGAGCACTGGCCAGTATACTGAGTTATATTTCAGAACATAATCTTGTATCTTATGTATTATTTGTCTTATTAACCTAATAGACATAAGTTTACGTGTATATTTTTAGCATTTATTTTAGATGTATGTATATTATGATTTTGCAATGCTCCTCTGATATAAACACGTATAAAATTTAAAAAATAAAATACGCAATCTCATTCTATATCAAGCCTGTTGAAACATATTGAATATTATATTAATTTGCCCACCGAATGTTATTATTATGTTTGCAATAGAACAGTACAAGCAAGGAGAATACTTTCTTTTGACCAGAAAATGTGGATATTTGTTTTGAACCAGTAGCCAATCCTTGGTGGGATTAGTGTAATGTATTACGATTCAATAAAATGCTTATATTGTCTGGTATCTACTCCTGGCCTTTCGACTGATTTTGAACACAATGCATAGGATAACTGTAACGTGAATGTGCAATCGACATCTCCGGCGTTACTCTCATACGTTCTTCGGTCCTTAGCAATAATATTTGTTTAGATAGAATCATCTGCTATTTATGTATAGTATCTTAGTCTTATCAAGCTTAGAGTAAGTCCTTATTATTTCTGTAAAGATCCTCGAAGAGTAACGCTAGACATGTGTCGCACATTCCCATAAACTAAAATAGAGTAAATCCATAAACACCACAAACTTTAGACTGGACGACTGAGGCCACTTCGAATCATGTTCCAATAGACTAGCTCGATGTCTAGTCTAAACACTAGGTTTAGGTGTAGATATCGTTTTATATAAGACATGTAGGTAGTTTATTCAAATTCTCTGATTGTAAGTAATTTCTCTGTAAAATACCGTGTATCAAAATTATCGCAAATCGTTTAGGCCATTGTACCAGAGGTTATTACACGAGGAATAAATAAAAACTTTTGAAAGTGAATTGTGTTTTGTTTACCATTGATTTATTGATTGTAACTTTATGTAACTCTGCTCTCATTAAACAATTTGACTACAGACTGTTTTTTAAATGAAAGTCTCATGTTTGACCACAATCTCACTGGATGGAAAGCAATGATATGGTCTAGCATGGAGCACAGCCGCCTATAAGTATTCACACTTGACTTCAAACCCCCATGCTTTAGCTATCAGGATAAACAGACAATGCAGTTTTTGTTTGCAGCATAGGCAAGCCAAGTTAGTGTTTCATGTTGCGGAATTAATTCGAAAGAGTCACCGCGGCCCAGGGGGGCTACTCTCTAAGCCCGAAGTTTGTAGTTTCGGGCTTAGAGAGTAGCAATCCCCCCCCCACCCCCCACCGGGAACGCATAGGTCATTAGGAGGATCATGGATGGGTTTAGTAAAAATAAAATAAGTTTATTGCCACAAAATACCTTTCATCCAATATCATTTACATACATAGGTACATTGGATTTTTGGCAAAAGGCTGCGCATATGGTGAAAACCCTGCCTCCTAAACTAGGGGGACCCTGTAACTTAGGAGTCAGTGTTCTACTGTAACTTCTTGTACAATAAAGTGAAAACCTTTATTTTCCGTATGTGTGTTAATAAAACCTATAATGAACTTCAAACTATGTATTTTAACTTTTTAATTAATGAGTTTGTGTGTAAAAGGAGGAGGGAAGGATGGCTGTGTGAGTGGGCTGGGATGTGGTGTGGTGTGATGTGGTGCGACGTGGTGTGGTGAGGTAAGAGGTGAAAAAGGGGGCTAATTATAACGTGCCTAAATTATTTTAGAGAGAAGATCTTCTGTACGTGAATAGTCCTGATTGTATAGCCAGTTTTTTAATTAGGTTTTGAGCTCATGTTTGTTTAAATGTATAATTTGGCGATGTTTGTTGACTCTTCTGTAAATGAGTGAGCTTATTACATAAAGCTGGCGGCCAGCGAGAGCTGTTTTGTGACAGACAGATGGGCATGCAGACTTGGTTTTACGGCTGTTTGGATCTAGTGGACGAACCTGACTATGCTTCATGTAGCATTGAGAACAAAGAGCTGCCGCACAGTAAGTACCCTGCATTCCGCATACAATTCACTTGTGGGAAATCTATATGGCCTGCAGAGCATCACCTTAAGCACACCCCTCTGGGCGCGCTCCAACCCAGTCTAGTTTTAGCGGTGCCACCCCAAACCGAGATGCAATAACTGATGACAGACTGGCAAAGTGCAAGATACACCATTTTTATTGGTTTGGAGTCAGCACATTGCCTTAGAGATTTAAAGATATAAATAAGTTTCCTTACCCTTGACGTTAGGCTTCCAACTTGAGAGTACCACTTGAGTCCGTCATCAATCACTACACCCAGGTAGGTATTTGGTTTGACTGACACGAAATAGTGCTGTACATGAAAATGAGTCCAAACATGTATGAGCCAGCACATGCAGTTAAATCTAATGGGGCTGTGGTTCTGTGACTAATAGAAAAAGGCATGTAAGTAGTTGGTTTTAGCCAAATTAAGGGACAGAAGGTTATTCTGCAGCCACCTCGCAACCGTAAGTAAAGATTGTTCTGCTCGATGTTTTACGTCAGTCCATGTATCCCCATATACTACGATCGCAGTATCATCAGCATATGGGAAAATTCGGGTGTTGGGGAGTGCTAGTGTGCAAAGGTCATTTAGATATATATAAGGAAGAGCGTAGGCCCAAGCACACTGCCTTGCGGAACTCCGTACTGATGATTTCTTCATCACTAGTATATGAGTCGATCTTGACACAGAGTTTCCTGTTGTGGAGGTAGCTCTTAAAAAGCTCATGCAGTGGTCCGCGAATACCTATGGCGTCCAATTTTGATAGGAGAGTAGGAACAGAGACTGTGTCAAAAGCTTTCTGTAGGTCCAAGAATATTGAAAGGCACTTACGATGGTCATCTTAATTCTTAGCAACGGTTTCCGTTGTGTCGGCAATTGCATCTTCGGTAGACGCATATTGGTTGCGCGCTATGATTTGATGTTTATCTAGAAAGTTAAGTAGACGAACATTTATCAACCTTTCCATAACCTTAGATATTGCCGAAAGAACCGAAATCGGCCTGTAATTATTCACACAGTCTCTGCTACCACCCTTGTGCACTGGATGGACCAAAGCTCTCTTAAAAGGTTCTGGAAAAATTCCTGTCGCTGTTGAGGTATTAATTATGTGTGTTACAATAGGAACAAGAGGCTTGTGACATATTTTGAGGAGAAAGGAAGATATTCCGTCCCAACCAGTGGCACTATCATGTCTTAAATTCATGATGGTAGACTCAACCTCAGAATAGTCCACGTCAACAAAAGAATTAGGGGAGGACGCATATTATTATTATACTCTTTGGGAGGACGGTTTTGGGAAAGACGTCTGTGAGGGGACCGCTATTTTAGAAGCTAGGTCTGTGCCTATGTCAGCAAAGAACTTGCATACTTGATTGGCTGCAGCATTCGGGTCCGCACATGTTTTCAGAAGTTCAAGAGGAGGAGCACATCTTTTCTTAGTATGTGTAATCTCTTTTATTTTGTTTGTCACGTGTTTTAGGATTGTGTTTAGCTTTTTCCAATTCTGATATTTCATATGCTGTTTTAAGCTTATTGAGAAGATTATTACAATAATTTTGGTAGCGTTTACAAGAGATTTTGGTCAGTCTCCCTTTCGCTTCTCCCAGAGGGGAAGCAGTCATTCCATGATTTGGTTTGTTTTTCATAGGTCATTGAAAACCATGTCTGACTTAGAATTCTTTATTTACACATTCTACATACTATTTACAGTATCTATCGGCTTTCATCTTACTCCTACGATCTAACAATGTCTCGTGCAGGTTTCCTTCCGTCTTGGCTTTCTTCAGCTCTGAAACGCTGCCCTCGTTCAAGCGAAGCTTCTTGTCTTGGAATTTTTGGAACTTTTTGCTGAAAAATTAATTTCACTATTTAGTGTTTTGAGTCGCTGAGAGCGCGGCGTTGTGCTTTGTCGCGTAACTATACCATAGAACAAAAACAAACTGAATACAATATACAATTTTGTACAACAAATTTCATATAAATATACCAGACATGTGTCGATCTTACCTAATTATACATTTTTTTAGCAAATTGTTAAGAATATAAATTTTAAATGCAGGGCAAGTAATCCATTGACATGAGCCCTAATAATATTTCAATTCAAATAATACTTACACATAATTTACTTCAACCTGGGACAGATCAGCCTGCTCCTCATCAGGCAGTACAGACTTATTGACTTCCTTAGTCTTGTTGCTCCGAATGTTACAGAACTCGTCAGCTCCAGCTGCTGTGCTACGGGCTACCACTGCATCATCTTCAGGGTCCACTGACATAAACTTGTTCAGGGAGCTTAGTATTGCTGTTTTGCCTGTTGAACAAGAACTTAATACAATCTTCCTACATGATGATATCATGGATATAAAAATCTTGGAATATGGTAAATGGAGCTGTATCAATAGTCCACCTTTTACACACCTTATGAATAAGTTCTAGTGAAAAGTCATGATGAACATTAATATTTTAGCTTAGCTAGGTATCTTAATCAACAATGGCATATGAAGTGACAGTAAACTTAACTTTGGCTAAACCCAATTATGATACCTTAAAACACTAAAACGAATCTCTCACCTTCCTGCCACACAGGCTCCCACTGCTCCATAGCCCCCACCGCATCAGATCTTCCAACAACTGTATCCTTCACAACTCCCAGATATTTCCCATACCCCGACTTCAAAGCAAATTTGTTTTCTCCAGCAGGAAATGCTGTAAAAATCTCTTCTGGAGACGGTCCTTCCCCATCACCATGAGGAGCACCAAGAGTGAAAAGGCCATTATCTAAAGCTGATACATAAGCATTCTTTCCAAACTCTATGGATATGGAACCAGTTATGTCTTCAACCTTTTCCACCTTCCACCAGCCACCGTGCTTGATAGAATCCTCATCTACATTTGAGTCTTCCGAGTTTTGTTTCCTCTTGTGCTTACGTTTCTTTGCCCTGAAAATGTATAGTGATGAAAACAAGATAGATTCAAATATTGTTTAGTATTTATTTAATCTCGCAATTACTGTCTGGTGTTGGAACTATTAAAGTAGATAGACCTATAATATTTTATTAGTACTAGGGAATTGCAATCCGAGTCCTGACAAGATCAAAATATATTGGAATATGATTTCATAGGTTATGTTACTTTTACAGTGCAAATACTTACTTGGGTTTTTCTCCTTTGAAAATCAGTTTGCCACGCTTAACAGCCGCATACTCATCAGCCATAATTACTCGTTATCTTATTCCAAAAACACTGCTCAGATCAATAACTTGTATTGTTTTGATAAAGATGATTTGTAGACTAGTTACATATTCGATAAAGTAAGTTATCTGCAAGCGATAGAGTCTAAATTAAAGCCTCAAATAAGAAGTCTTCAAAAGTTATTAAACAAATCACTTAGGCACTTCAACGAGAAAATAATATAACAAAACAGTGGCTTTAACTTGCAATCTTGAAGTTGAATTGAAATTGACACAAACAAATGACACTTACAAAACCATTTAGTGATGTGAATGTGAAAATCATATATTCCGATGTCGTAGATTGGCAATCGTGGCAAAAAAATTGATTGTCTGTAATGTCGGTTTACGGATAATATTTTTACGTGAGAACGTCAAAAGAAAACAATTGTTTACTTAATTAACAAACAAACCGAACGCTTAGGCCGATCGTGCCTCTCTATAGCTTGTACCGTGCTCACGCTTTCACGCTCGGCTCATACGGAACGTGATACTTTTTCGTACGTGCAACCGGCGTTCATCTGTATTAATATTTAAAGAGGTAAAGTTCGTGAGGTTGTAGGTGGTAATTCCTGGATCTACTGAACCGATTTTGAAACTTCATTATTTAAATTATAAATGCGAAAGTAACTCTGTCTGTATGTCTGTCTGTCGCGCTGTCACGCCAAAACTACTGAACTGATTTAAATGAAATTTGGTACAGAGATGGTCTAGAGCTTGAGCAAAGACATAGAAATAAATAAATAAATAAAAACAGTCTTTATTCAGACAATTCTTAACTTATAACAAACTTAATTCTTGCTTTTTCGTTTAATTTTAACTCTTAATCTATTTATTCTGTTCTTCATCAGTTTCCCCGTCTGTTTGCCTTTTGGCAAAGGCCTCCTCCTCTTTCCAACTTCTCCGGTCTTTCGCTGTCCTTGTCCATGTATTTGTATTGCCTACCGCCTTCTTAATTTCATCTGCCCATCTTCTAAATGGTCTCCCTCTTTTGCGATTGCCATCCCTTGGGTACCACTCTGATATTGCATCCATTTTGTCCTTTCCTCTAATCGTATGACCTGCCCATCTCCATTTACTTTTACTATTATATCTTCAATTATTTTCGTTTTCTGTCTAATTGTTCTGTTTCGGATTCTGTCACTTTTCCGTTTGTTTAGCATACGCCTATCCATGGCGACTTGGCAGACTTCTAGTTTTTTCAAGTTGGTTTGTGTCAGCGCCCATGTTTGGCAGCTGTATGTAAGGCAAGTAGTCTGGTTTTAATAGGCATAGCCATTTCTTTATTTTTCATAATGTCTTTAAGGGACCAGTATCGTTTCCAAGCTTTGCCTATTCGAGTCGCTATTTCTTTTGTCATGAGTTCGTCGGTGGATATCAGTTGGCCAAGATAGATATACTCAGTCACATACTCAATAGGGTTGCTGTTGACCACAATGGGTACCTGCTCTCCGTTGGACATGATTTTCGTCTTTTGTGTACTCATTGATAGTCCTACCTTTCGGCTTGCCTTATCGAGATCGTTGAGCATAGTTCGTAGATCTTCTGGATTTGTCGCGAAAATGATTAGGTCGTCTGCGAATCGAAGATGGGTTAGGTTTTCGCCATTGATATATAAGCCCAATTTCTCCCTCGCCATTTCTCTGAAGATGTCCTCTAGGACTGCCAAAAAGAGTTTTGGTGAAAGCGGGTCACCCTGCCGAACCCCTCTTTGGATCTGAATCACATCTCCTTCATTCTCTAATTTCACCCGAGCAGTGCTGTTCTTGTAAACGTTTTGGATTAATCTTGCGTATTTTCTATCTACTCCTTGGTTGTTTAGAGCTTCCCAAATTTTTCCATGATCCAGGGAGTCAAATGCCTTGGAGTAGTCTACAAAGCGGCAGTAGAATGTAAGCTGATATTCTGTGTATTTCTCAAAAACCTGTCTAACAACATGTATATGGTCAATTGTTGAGAATCCACTTCTAAACCCTGCTTGTTCCCTTGGCTGGTTCTCGTCCAGGACTCGAGTTATGCGGTTTAATATAATTTTTGCAAAGATCTTGTAAATGTTGGACATGAGACTTATCGGTCTATAGTTCCCTATATCATTTTTATCTCCCTTTTTATGCAATAGAATTATTGTCGAGGTGGTCCATTGTTCCGGTATGTACTCGGTGTCTATTACATTATTAAAGAGGTAAGTGAGGATTGGTATCATGGTATCTTTGGCTTGAATAAGAAATTCATTAGTGATATTGTCCGACCCTGGAGCCTTGTCTTTATTTTGTGATAATAGAGCTCTCTCTACTTCGCTTTGGAGTATTTCAGGTACCGCTTCTGTATTGAACATTTGAGTAGGTTGTTCTGTATACTGTTTCGAGTACAGCTCCTTGTAGAATTTTGTAGCTACAGACATGATGTCTGGCGTCCTCCCTCAAAAATAAAATGGCATATGCTAGAGAAGAATGACTGCGTGAAAGAATTTAGAGAGCAAGTGGTAGAAAAAATGATACAAATGGCAGACATGAAAGATCGAAGTGTGAATGAAAGCTGGAATGCGATAGATGAATGTGTAAGGCAAGCAGCGAAGGATATTTTGGGAGAGACAAAAGGAAGAGGCACAATAAAGAGGGATACATGGTGGTGGTCGACAGAAATACAGAAAGTGATGAAAGAAAAAAAGAAGATATTCAAGGAATGGCAGAATGTGGGATTGGAAAGCGTTAGTTTAAAAGCAGAAAAAAAAGAGTGAGTATGATGCTTTAAAGAAAAAAGCTAAGAAAGCCGTGGCAATAGCAAGAGCAAAAGCTTTGGACCAATTGTACGACACACTGGACAGTCCAGCTGGCCAAAAAGACCTATACCGGCTTGCTAGAGCCAGAGAGAGGAAGGCGAAGGATGTTAGTCAGATAAGATGTGTAAGGGATGAAGCTGGAATGCTTCTATCGGAGGATGAAAAGATTAAGGATAGCTGGAAGGGCTATTTTGAAAGACTGATGAATGAGGAAAATATCTGGAGTGGTGTTTTAAAGAATAAACAAGTGAATGAGGGGTTAGTGAGAATTATCAGTGTGGATGAAGTGAGAATAGCAGTGAATGAAATGAAGAATGGTAAGGCAATTGGTCCAGACGGAATTCCAATTGAAGTGTGGCAGTTATTAAGAGTAGATGGATAGACGTGGTTGGCTTTATTCTTCAATAAGTTGTTGCTGGAAGAAGCCATACCTGATGAATGGTGCAACAGTTCGTTGGTGCCCATCTTCAAAAACAAAGGTGATGTGCTGGAGTGCAACAACTATAGAGGAATAAAGCTTATCTCACATAGTATGAAAGCCTGGGAAAAAGTTATTGAAAGGCGGTTGAGAGAAGAGAGTGAAATCTCACAGAACCAGTTCGGTTTTATGCCTGGTCGGGGTACAACAGATGCCATTTTCGCTATCCGCCAGCTGTGCGAGAAATATAGAACTGTGCATAAAAACCTGCATATGGTATTTGTTGACCTCGAAAAGGCATATGACCGGGTGCCTCGTGAGGTCTTGTGGTGGGCCCTTAAGGAGAAAGGTGTGCCTGGGAAGTTTGTGCAGTTGATCCGAGCGATGTACAGTCGAAGCAGTACTCAAGTCCGGTCTACAGTGGGCACCACTGACAGCTTCAGTGTAGCAGTCGGTTTACACCAGGGCTCGGCCCTCAGCCCTTATCTCTTCCTGATGATAATGGACGCTCTGATGTCGGACATCCAGGAAGAGGCTCCCTGGTGCATGCTGTTTGCTGATGACATTGTGCTGGTTGCAGAAAGCGGCCTAGAGGTCCAGAGCAAATTGGAGACGTGGTGGCAAAGACTGGAGAGTGTTGGCCTGAAATTGAGCAGAACCAAAACAGAGTACCTGTTCTGCAATTTCGGCGGTCTCTCCAGTCCGATACCTATAGCTCTCACCGGAACGCCTATACCGATTTGCTCCGACTTTCGGTATCTCGGGTCGCTTGTCCAGGGAGATGGCGATATAGACCGAGACGTAACGCATCGGATCAACTCAGGTTGGATGAAATGGCGACAGGTCACTGGAACAACTTGTGACCCTCGAATGCCCCTCAAATTAAAAGGGAAAATATATAAGTCCGTGATAAGACCTGTCGTAATGTATGGATCAGAATGTTGGGCTGCGAAAGAGACGGATGAAAATAGATTGCATGTAGCGGAGATGAGAATGTTGAGATGGATGTGTGGAGTAACGAGAGTGGATAAAGTGAGAAATGAGTACATTAGAGGCACTTTAAAAGTGACGCCAGTGACGGAAAAGTTGAAAGGGAATCGCTTGTCTTGGTATGGTCATGTGAAGAGGAGGGATGAAACGCATATACCTACCTAGAAGAGTTATGAACATAAATGTGGATGGATGGAGAGGGAGAGGAAGGCCAAAGAAAAGATGGATGGATTGTGTGAGGAGCGATATGAAAGAAAAGGGAGTTAGTGATAGAGTGACGACTGATAGAACAGAATGGAAGAATAAAACGTTTTGCGCCGACCCCAAGTAACATGGGATAAGGGCAGGAAGATGATGAGACATGATGTCTGGCCTTTTTGTTTTGATAATTCCTGCCTTGTTTTTCAAAGTCGGTATCCAGTCTTTTTTGTCTGTAAGTTCTTTGATCGCTTTTTTAACTCCGCCTGATCTAGCGATGTGTTTTTCGAAGGTTTTCATTCTTAACGTATGGCGGTCCTTCCTCATATTTATTTTAATCTCCTTGCTGAGCTTGGCAGTTTCTTTTCTTATAGTTTTCGAAGTGGCGTGACAACTAATTAAGTCCTTTCTGTCTTGTAGTAGTTTAATTGTTTTTTCGGAAAACCTGTCGCTCGTTTGTTTCTTGGTCGATTCATTCAGTTTCTCTGATTGAAGAATCTCTTCTAGTTTATTGAATTTTTGTTGTGTAGCTAACTCTTTTGTGGTTTCTCTGAAGTTATGTAGTTTTCCTTTCAGTTCTTAATTTGACGTTACCAGTTTAGTTAGTTTCGGTTTAACTTTGAATGGTCTAGAATGTCTGGAATTCTTTGTCTGGAGTGTCGCTCTGAGCATCCTATGGTTGCTGTGGAAATTTAGGTTTTGTATTACCCCGCAGATCGAAAATCGTTCGCTTCTGTTAGAGAGGATGTAATCTATCTCGTTCCTATATCTATCCCCTGGTGATGTCCAAGTCCTCCTTTTGCTTTTACGTTTTTTGAACTTGGTGTTAAGGATGGTTAGATGATGTTCAAGGGCGAGATCGATGAGTTTTTCTCCGTTCCTCGTTCTTACACCGTAACTGTGTTGGCCCAGAATTAATTTTTCTCCATTTCTCCTGCTGCCTATCTGTGCATTGAAATCCCCCATCATAATAATGTTTCTATTGGGTTTATTAATGTTGCATTTAATTTATTGTAAAAGGAGTCTACTTCACTCTTGCTGGAGTTTTCTGTCGGTGAGTATATTTGTATGACTGACCTTTTTTCGTTGCCTGGTGGAATTGATAAGTTCAGTACGGCTATGCGGTCAGAGATACCTATAAACTCGTCGATGTTGTTTTTAAGTTCCTTTGATACCAAGAAGCCAACGCCATAGTGTCCAGCTGTTTCTCCTTTATAGTAAATAACTAACTGTATATAGTCTTCTATGTTTTCTCCGAGACGCCGCACTTCAGCCAGGCCGATTATATTCCATTTAATATTTTCTAGGGCTGTAAAATTTCGTCTAGGCTTTCATCCCTTCTCAAGGTCAGCACATTGAATGTTGCGATTGATATGTCATTGGTTTTGATTACAGTATTTTGAGCAAAGACATAGGCTACCTTTTATCCCGGGACTATGTTCCCTAGGGATCACTCGGGCGAAGCCGCTGACAGAAGCTAGTGTAAATAAAAATAACCCGTACCTAATTTTTCTGCATCGATGATAAAGGTTAGAAACCTGCCACCTCAGCAGAGTTCTGTGAGGGGGGAGGAGTGAAGGGGGATGGGGGAACCATCCCTGTAGTATCCACGCAATGTATCGATTAATAGTAGGTAAGTATAATGTACTCTGTGAGTAGGTATTTGGCTCGCCTACGCACCACTACGCGCTGCCTGACTGACGGTTGAACACAGACTGCTCCCGCTAAGTAATATGTGTTCTATGGACTGCTCTCCGATCAGTCGGTCATGTTGTGACGTATGCGCTCGAGACAAATCATAAGTATATCCACATATACTACAATCCCTTCGCCGAAAATGTAGTTTTTTAATGGTTTTTTGTATGCAGTAGTCTTATCATAGCAAATGTAGATTCTGGGTTTCTAGGAGTTTAAGGTGGATGCTCCAGGGTAGCCCGCGAAATTCAAATATTTTTATGTTTTTTGCAATTTGCCGGTCAGTGTGAAGCTGTATGTGGACCAAATACGATCCGCGACCGTAACGCGTATTTATCTAAAGAATTATAACCATTTTAATCATCAATATAGCCCTCTAAGTTCATGTAGTTCGACAGAATGATTATTTCTGAAATATTCTTCTGAAATAGATGGGATGGATGGGGCAAATCATCCCCCATAATTTTCCACCCATTTAAGGTCACAGTCAATTTCTTAACTCTTTATTGTACACAATAACAACTATATTAATTTACAGTGATTAAAAACGTTTATTTATTTATTTATTTATTTATGTACACACAATACACTTAAAAAGAAAATTTTGTACAGAGAAAAGAGCACAAAGGTACTGCTTATTTCTACAGAAATTTCTTCCAGCAGACCTGCGACAGAAGAATTAGATAAGAAAAGTAAACACAGTGTGTAAAGAAACAGAGAAGGAAACTTAAAATAAACTATTCTAACTCAACTTAAACATATTACTATCTTAAAATAAATATAAATCTAATTACAATAAACATACAAATAAATATACCTACACAAATAGATTTACGAAAACTTTTTTTGAACGTTCATGTACAAAGGCGAGCTTAGCTCAAAATTGAGTTTTCTACCAGCAGACTTTTGAGTGATAGAGAGAGATCACAATAGAGGGTCGATATAGTGCACATTTTACAATAATACATTTTACATAATTGCTCAAAATTTGTGAAGTAGTTGATGGAGCAGGGGGCTTTGCGGAGCTTTTATTTCTGTATAGGTACAGGGTTTAAAGTCACCGGCCTGTCATCCTGTCTACACTACGTGAGTACGTGACAAACGTCCCTAACCTGAAAATTAGGATCTTTGTTTTTTTTAAATATTACGGCGTCTCCGACAAAAAAAATTTTGCATGGGTATTAGCAAATCCCCTAGAACCCCCTAATATCCTCGCTTTTAATTATTTTAACCCAACCTTTGTCAAATACGACCACTACACTCATAATCTGCCTAACCTTTTCCCAACTATATTGGGGTCGGCTTACAGTCAAGCTGGATTTAGCTGAATACCAGTATTTTACGTGGAGCGGCTGTCTACCAGACCTCCACAACTCATTAACTGGGTACCACGATACTTCATGGCAAAACTGGCGTCTGACTATCCGTAATGACTGCCAAAGATCTACAAATGACAGCCGGCACCAACGGCTTAACGTGCTTTCCGAGGCATAAAGGAAACTCGGAATGTTAAGATGGTCACCCATTTACAGACCAACTTTGGCAAGCGTAACTTAACCTTGAATATCGGCCCGTGCGGCTGTTATTATCGAGCCACGAGCTCCTCAAATACAACCACTACACTACTGTACATAAAAAATAAATACAAAATAAATAGGAATTCTTCTGAGGCAATCATAATGAAAAACGGTTTATAATTTATTTTTCAGGAAGAGTTATTAGGGAAAGGTCAATGTACTTTATTGCAAGTTTATCAGACGCCTACCATACCACTACCTTAAAAAAATATTAGAGTATTTTTGTTTGATTATTAAATAAAAAAAATGATTTTTAAAATTGTTTTTTTATAAATTTTACGTTCAAAATCAATACATCACTACTGGCAATGGTTTTTGTAGCATGCCATAGACATAGAGTCTTTCTAATCGTACTTACCATCAAGATTATTATCAATGTCTTTGTTGACCTTCATTTAGTCTTACAATTATAATTTTCACGTAAGAGAAACCAAAATAATACAAAATTAGTTCTCACTGAAAAATAATTTCAACTTCGTAAAAGCGGATTTCTGAACGCTAGTTTCAACTCATGCCACTCATTCATAGACAACATCTTCTGTACAGTGTACACGCCATTTTGTAATTTTGAGTTTGAGCGTGTTGATTCTCTTCTCCGAGAATGATTTTCTTTCGTAAAAAAGTTGTAATTGCGATGTAGATTAATATTTATAATAGTGAAGGAGACTAAGAAACCAAAATGGAAATGCCGGAAGTTAAATCGTTCAACGCGGAGGTATTATTACTCCCAAGTTTTCGTATTGAACAAATTGTTCCGTGGCATTTTATTAACAAAATTTTTCTTACAGTTATCCGCGTTGTACGACAACAAGCCGCCTATATCCAAGGCGAAGATGAGTGCAATCACCAGAGGTGCTATAAAGGCCATAAAGTTCTATAAACATGTAGTGCACAGTGTTGAAAAGTTCATCCAAAAATGCAAGCCAGAGTATAAAGTGCCTGGTCTTTACGTGATAGATTCAATAGTGAGACAGTCGCGGCATCAGTTCGGGCAAGACAAGGATGTGTTCGCGCCAAGATTTGCAAAAAACATGCAACAAACATTTGCAAACCTCTTCAGATGTCCTCCTGAAGATAAGGTTAGTTACATAAAATTAATGTTTTAGGTTATAATCTGTCCCTCTCTTATCTATGTATTGAACAAAATGTTGGAAGTAGCTATGCTAATTGATAAAGTGAACCGAAGTTGAGTTTTTGGAAATGTTTTCAGTCATGATACTGTAACTTTGCATGCAGTATTAGATGTCTCCGAAATAAAATATATTCAAACATTGTTTGTACTACACATTGCATACTAATAAGTGACAAATATAATCAGTTTTATCTTTGTTTGATTTTGAATAAATCCTATAAGTCTCTAAAATTAATTATGACTGCACCATTACTATTGCAGTCTATTCTATGTATGTCCAATATTTAGAGAAAATGAATTTTAATTTCCAGCGCAACATCATCAGAGTACTTAATCTGTGGCAAAAGAACAATGTGTTCAGCCCACAAGTCATTCAGCCACTGCTGGACATGGCAGACCCCAATCATCCTCTACATCTGGAGATTCAGCAGCAACAAAACAACACTGCAAATGGTATTATAATTGTTTTTATTATCGAACTTTAATGTATGAGACTAGACTATTAATATCTATTTTTGTGGCTTTCATGTGAGTGAGATTGGTTTTGAAAAAAGAATTATTTGAGTCGCTATAAATCTCTAACTGAATTAAGGATGGTCCATTGTTTTTTTCACTTAGTAATTATTGAATACATAATGTTGCAGGAAGCAGTCTTAACATCAGTCACAATGCGTCGGATAGCAAAATGTCACCAGTTCCACAGCCTCTTCATACCCCACAGTCTTCCACACCCATGGGTGATCAGGTAAATAAGTTGAATAAAAGTTTTTATAAATTCAAATACTTCATTTATTAATACAATATTGTACTAACAAACATTTTGGCATGTTTCAATTAGAACATATTAAAATTGTCATCATTGGAATTATATTGCCCTCTAACAGATTCAGCCACATATATAATATAAGGACTAAGCGCAGAAACTAAATCCACTTAGAATAGAACAGATGTAGTAGTGGTGAAATTTCTTATAAGAAAAACAATGCTTTTGAAAGAAATTACTTAAAACCAAAGAATTCTAATTGCAAGTTTAATGGGAACCTGCCAGGGTCACGGAATTGTTTCATAAGAGTCACCATGGCTCTGGAACAAAGAGTAATTGGAGGAACATGGATGGGTTTTAGTCAGTGAAAGTGACACTCCCTTCCGCTCTACCCAAGCAGAAGGCCTGAGTTCAGAAATTCTTCAGGATAATCTGAAGAATTTTTGAACTCAGGACTTCTAAAATGTCTGTAAACTGACAGAACCTTGACATTCTGTAATTTTTGAGCAATCTGTCTTATCAAGATTATTTGACCTTAGTGAACTCATGATGTTATGAAAAAGAATTAACAATTTGTAATTTAAACACTTCCCAAACGCTTTGAGCGCTGAAAAAATACTTAAACAGCATTAATAAGTAAAAAATTATACAAATTTCGGAGATTTTTATAAAAGATTTATTCATTTGTGACGAGTGTGTCCTTGGCCAGAAAGTGCTTGGGCATTAGCTTTTTTAATTATAATTTTGTGTGTTCAGGTTTTTATTCAAAATGTGAATTTAGCTTAAGTTTTTTTTTCCTTATTTTGGAGGCTGTTTTGTTGTTCACACCCTCTCTTTCGACTGTTTTGCTGTTCACACCCTCTCTTTCTAATCTGTTTTTTAGTAGTAATGATTTTAATTGGCTTCCAGTCTCACATGCCATTATTTATTCTGTTTGTATTAGCTGTAAGTCATCCATAGTGATAAATAGATAGATAGATAACTTTTGGAGATTGATATAAATAAAAATATTCCATACTGATTATAACCAGGGTTCGGAATTAGATAAATAACTCATTATTGCCATATTATGGCCACACTACCATAATATGGCAATAATGTGGTGTGGCCGTAGCATTAGTATAATAACCAGAGGTCGGAATTAGGTAGAGTTTTTTATGTACTTGCATTGAAATGTTGATATTAATATGGATCTTCCCGGGATCTAGTACATTTCGTTAAGCGGAGAGTGCTCCGCATTTCCGCTATTGTTCTCACAAGCTATATTGTTCGAATTACAAATGTGGTAACATCGCGCGTGTGCGCATTGGAATTTTGCAACTTCCGACATCCGATGTCGTTGATGTAAATTTGGCAACTTCGCGCGTGCAATGGTTTAAATTGTGTAAAAGTAAATAACTTTTTTATTTAAAAAATCACGGGATTTTTCCCCAATCTGGCCTTACGGTCCTGAAGGCGTTGTTCCTTTGTGTAACATTAAGTTTTAACAGCCTAATCCCACCTTTATCAATATTTCTCTAACAAAAATACCCTTATCAGTTCCAGGACCAACCATCGAGCCAGCCGGCGAAGTTCAACAGGAAGCTGCTGAACGACTTCGAGTACGAGAGCGAGGACGACGCGCCCCCCGAGCCGGCGCCCGCCGCGCATGGTGCGCACGGTACGCACGGTGCGCACGGTACGCACGGTACGCACGGCGCGCACGGTACGCACGGTACGCACGGCGCGCACGGTACGCACGGTACGCACGGCGCGCACGGTGCACACGGCGCGCACGGTGCGCACACTGCACACGGCGCCCACGCGAGCCACGCCGCCCACGCGAGCCACGCCGCCCACAGCGCGCCGCAGCAGCAGAACCCCGCTGATGCGCTGGGAAGGTGAATATTGTGCTTAGTCTTGTACTAGTTGAGTCGTCTGCGTCACATTTTTCATTAATGCTCCGCTCCTATTAGTCATAGCGTGATGTTAGCCTTTAGCCTTCCTAGATAAATATGCTATTCGACACTAAAATAATTTTACAATTCGAACCTGTAGTTCCTGAGATTAGCAAATTCAAACAAACTCTTCAGCTTTATAATATTACTATAGATTTTGTGGAGTTAAAAATCTGCCTAGCCTTTTCCTATGTTTGTAGTCGGCATCCAGCCCAACCAGGAGGCTAAAAAGACCACTTTAGAAGAATAATATTAAAATCAGAATATTAACCACACAACAATCTGTCAAAGTAAATTTTCATCTTTATCACTAACACTTTAGGTTCAAGGTTGATTGGGAAAATTTTACAGTGACGAATAGCGAGATTTTCTTTCTAATTCTGCTAAAGTGGCCTTTTTAGATCTGCAGATGTAGCTTAGTACTCATATATTATATAGAGCAAAATCTATCTTTTTTTTTTTTTGCAATTGGTTTGCTCTTGACTCAAGTCTATGTCAGAGATGACAAAGACAAAGTCTACGATGGAGCGAGCTTACCCAGAAGGAGCCTGTTCACTCTAATTTTGAAGAGATTAGGGTTGTAAGCTTTCGGAAACACAGATGCAGGCAGAGAGTTCTACTCCTTTGCTGTGCGCATTATAGAAGACGTATCTGACATCCACAATCTGATATTAGGTATCATTAAGCTATGTATAAACCGACACGGTTGAATATAACAGGGAATATTGTGCTAAAAAAGAAGACCCCTTAATCAAAGTCGAATCACATAAAACAATCCCACCTTATTTTTATATAGTTGAAAATGAATAAATCCATCATTAAGAAAAGACTCCAATAATTTAGTTGTCATGCAAAACAGGGCAAAATAATCCCACTTTATTTTACTTTTAGTAATAATGAATTCATTCAACAGGTGGTTTCAAAGTAGTCAGAAGCTATATACGGCCAATTATGGTAATCAGTGATAAGGATTATCTTATCATTCTGTGTGTTTACTTATGTAAATAATGCTGTTATGTTATTGTTTCAGTATTCTAACAAATCCTGAGATCATGAGACAGCTGCAAAGTTTGCAGGCTCAAATGCAGATGATGACTGGAATGCAGATACCTGTACGTATTATTCTTTTATCCGCACTGAGTACAGTACGAATCCAACTTAATGGCGGCTGGTTACACTCCACAAGCCGCTGGGCAGTAGCAAATTTATCTGACAAAGGGGTGGGGGAATGCCCAGCGAGTAGTGCACTTCACAGCCACCATACAGTCTGAATTGTACTGTAATCACTAGTTGCTTAGGTCCAGTAGGCTAATTTCTAGGCAAGCGTGCTCCATCTTCGACCACATCATCACTTACCATCAGGTGATGGTGATCAATCGCATGCCTATCTATAGTAAAAAAAAAAAAAAATTTTAGAAGGAAATAAATAGTCCTTCATTAATAGATCTTTCATTGTAGACCCCTCATTAACTGGCAATCCTTCATAACACATCCCATAACTTATTAAAATACCTTAAAACTAAAATAAATGTTGTAACTAATACTTGATAATTATTTAATTAATCTAACAATCAAATGAACTCTTGATTGTTCTAGAATCTGATGCCTATGATGTCTGATCTACAGATGCCACAGAATCAAAATCAAGGCCTCCCATTCATGGTAAGATTTCTTCTACAAAATTCTCTAAATCCCTATAATTTAGTAACTTTTTTAAAGAAGGATTAGCTAGTAAAGAGCTTGTCTTAAAGAAACTAATATTTGTGTATGTTTTCAGGGTTCGCAGCAAGATTCACAGAAACAGAATGACCCTAAGGATGACATGGTTGAGTCTGACATAGAATTTGTGGAGACTGGCCCGCAAGTTATAGAAATACCTGATGCTAATGATTCTAGGTAAATATCTCATTCTTGCACTTTTTTTTGTTCAATCCTTTACCTTTGCATGTGCGGCACTATATTTCTTTTGCTCTTTTAGATAGAAAAGCAAGCTAGATATAAATATCAAATTGTGTGATTTGTCTGGGCTTTATTATGTCACATGGAATAGACTACACGTCCGTGGTTCAACCTTGCGCGGCCTAGAGTATTACAGAATTTTAATGTAATAAAAGGCCAGCTTATACTGGTTTTGTTATCACTGACGTGGAGTATGAATGCCGTCCCGATTGCAGTACTAAAAAAAGAGATAGTGCTATGGCTCATGTATGGAACCGTCTTTTTCGCGCACTGTGATTATGACGGCATTCGAACGCCATAATACGGCACTATTGTAAGAGTGCGTTTCCACGGGAGATGTTCGAGGATGCGTAGAGAAGGATTTGTTTTTTTAAGAACCAATAGAATCGCTTCGTTTACCTAACCTTGCTCAGCACTAGTTAAAACATTCGACTTTCTGAGTGTTTAACAGGTGTTACCAAAGTGGGTTTAACATCATGCTACTACCAAAAGGAGCGGAGCATTAATGAAAAGTGTGACGAAGTTGTGCGGATTAGCTAGTTTCGAATAATCGAATAATTAATATGGAAGCAAAATTTTAAAGCCGACTCAGCTGTTGACGATAAGTTGTGTTTATAAACATCAATCCATATTTGAAGATGAATCTGAGATAGTAGACATATCAATTAACCTTTTAGCCGCTGCTCATCTGTTGTCAACGAATCGTGTTTGTCAGTATCATCAATAGAACACAAACATCACTTGCTTTTCAAACAAAATGTTGTGTTGATATAGAAAGAAGCTATTCTGCAGACACATTTATAACAAGACTAGCTGATCCAGCAAACGTGGTCTTGCCATATTAATGAAAAATAGCCTACAACCTATTCTCAGATCTACCAAATATACACAAAAATCGGAAAATAGACACGCTTGGGTCTTAGTAGCATTGAACTTGACCAGATAGGCATCGCCCCATTCAGAGACAGCCTGTAAGGACAAATTCAAGCGCTCAACCATAGCCTCCCGGAGAGACCGGATCTGCGACCCACCAGCTCGTGGGGCGGACACGTATCTCTCAGCAACAGTGCTGTCGTCTGCATACCCAAAGCATAACCCGGTACGGGTTTAAGCAAATCATTAATATGCAGTAAGAACAGTGTTGCCAAACGCACCGACCCCTGAGGAACCCCGGCATTAATATCCAGCAGTCCAGACGAGCAGCCATCTATGACCACTCGGATAGACCGATCCCTCAGGAAATCTGCGATCCAATCACACAAACCGGCGGGCAGACCGAAGGAAGGAAGCTTACTAATAAGGCTATCGTGCCAGACCCTGTCGAGGGCCTTCGAGATGTCAAGGGAGACCGCTAGTGCCTCCCCGTGCTTCTCTATGGCTTCACTCCAGATGTGAATGGCATACGCTAGAAGATCCTCAGTTGACCGATTTCGGCGGAACCCGTATTGTCGGTCACTAAGGAATTCGCTTCTAGGTACGCTTATGATTCAGCACGCTTTCCATAGTCTTACAGAGTATGGACGTTACCGTCATGGGTCTATAATTCGACGGCTCGACTGGCTACTTGGGCACGGGTTGCACGTTAGCCTGCTTCCAAGCCTTCGGCACTTTTCCAGTCTCAAACGAAAGGCGAAATAGGCGTGTCAAGATCGGAGACAACTCAGGCGCACAAGTCTTCAGAACAATTGCCGGTATCCCGTCGGGGCCACTAGCCTTGTTCACGTCTAAGTTACGCAGTACCCTACGGACGTCCTTCTGGTGTATGGTGGTCAAACGCGTGCCTATCAATAGTAAAAAAAAAAAAAAAAAAAAATGTTCGACATGCTCGACTCACATCCACCAAGAGAAGCAGGGGGCGTCGCGCCACCAGGATCCAGACGTGAAGATTCCGCAAACAAGTTCGCTTTCTCCTCAGCGGAGTGGGCCAGCGTCCCGTCGGGTCTCAGCAGTGGTGGTAGTGAGGGGCGGCAGAAGTTCGATTCGACCGACTTAGCCAGGGACCAAAAAGCCTTACTACCTGCTGGGTATGAAGCAAGTTTATTCCCTATTCGGCCAATGTGGTCAAACCGCGCCCTCCGCAACACCTTCTTGCAGGTCTTGGCAGCCCTGTTGAAGGCTCTCTTCTTCCGAGTAACGTCATTTGCTTTGCGCGTACGAGTGTCGACCCATGCTAGGTAATCCGCTTGTTAAAGCGCATCAGCGTGATTGCACTCGGCACCAAACCATGGACGAGCTTCGCCAGAAATTTCTATGTCAGAGAACGGAATGTAATACTCCATTCCCCTCCGCAACACATCCGTCACGGCGTCCGCGCACGACGGAAGCATCAGTCGAAGAAAAGCAAGTAGGCTGCCAAGGGTAACATGCGAAGAAAGATCGCATGCCATCCCAATCTGCTGACCTGTACCGCCATGCCCGCCGGTGCCTCTTGGGCTAGGATCGGGCGGGGAGTAAACGGACACAGACTTCACCAGACAGTGGTCGGTACTACCCAGTGGAAAAGAAATCGACACCGAGTAGCAATCTGGATCTGTTGTCAGCAGAAGGTCCAAGCAATTGGCAGTGTGCGAGTCAACCCTCGTTGCCTCCTTTTTTTTTTAAGGATGGGAAATCATTAAATGACTCCTCCCGCTTTGGGTGAAGTAGAAGGGAGTGTTAGACACTTACTGACTAAAACCCATCCGCGTTCCTCCTAGTGCCCTTTGCGTTCCAGAGTACGGTGCCTCTTTCGAACGAAGTCCGCAGCCCCAGCAGGCACTGGCCCTAGCGGGCCCCGTCTTTTACGCTGACAGCTCTTTGAGGCGCTCGTGGAACACAGCGCGTCGTCCACCTGGGCCTGGTTCTGATCAGACGGCGAGCCACCCAATGTGAGCCGTCCGCAGGCTCGCGCAGTAGGTGGCCGATAATCGCCCTGCGACTCCCGACGCCCGGGGCGTCTTCTTCTGTTGCGGCGGCTGGGGCGTGAGGTTTCCTTCTCTCTCACACGTTTGGCTTCCTTCTTTGCTAGCATTACTGCTTCGCAGAAGGAGGTGACCGCTTCCCATGTCTCCTCGCTCCGGACCATGGCTTGAACCAGGGCCGAACGCGAGAGATCGCCGCTGCCGATCGCCTCGGCGAGGACACGGCGGTGCTCCGCCCAAGCAGGGCAGACCTCAGCCGTATGCTCCACCGTGTCCTCCGGGCTATCCTCGCAGCGTTGACACCCGGGCGTATCCTCCCGCCGTATTCGAAACAGGTACCTCCCGAAACAATCGTGTCCGGTGAGTGCCTGCGTCAAGCGGAAGGTAAGGATGCCGTGGCGCCGCTCCAGCCACTCCTCAAAGAGGGGACTTATCGCTGGGTTGCGACAATGGTTGTGTCCACACCGCCATGAGGTCCTGCCGGCGCTCCACCCGCGGCAGAGGAGTCTCGCTCCGGCGCGGCGTAGTACCTCCAGGCGCCATTCGTAAATCAGCAGAAGGTACCGCTGCTGCACTTAGGTGTGTGAGCCTAATTGTCTCCAAATCACCGCTGTGCTAACGGTAGGCACAGGCGTAGACAATTTTGTTCAGGCCTGTGTCCACTAAAACCCATAGCATCACAGGTGGTCACAAGCCATCGGCCGAGGCCTGTTAGCGACACCTGATTAGCACCACCCGGGACCACGTGTAGGGTCTAGCATTGGGTATTCTCCTACGGACGCGGGTGACTCGGCCCCCCCTCTTCAAGGTTAAGCAACTGTTGCCAAGGTTGGTCTGTGGATGGGTGACCATCTTAACATACCGAGTTTCCTCCGTGCCTCGGAAAGCAAGTTAAGCCGTTGGTCCTGGCTGTCATTTGTGGAACTTTGGCAGTCGTTACGGATTGTCAGAAGCCAGTAAATCTCGACTCCAGTCTTGCCAACAAATACTGTACCGGACGGGCGTGATCGACTGGAACGGGGTTGTGATGGGGTAGGTCTATCCTTCTTCTTCTCCTCCGAAGTGAACTGTGACCGACCGACTCCGTCCAGCCGCGCTGACGTCCTGTACCGGAAACTGAGGTTCTCCGCACCTGACGTACAACGTTCTTCTATCTTGCCAAGTACTTGCTGTCTTCGGGGTAGATTGGGGTGTAGGGTGAATGCTTACCAGGGTTAAATAATAGGCAGGAATTTGACAACACTGCAGCTAATGGTTTAAGGGCAAATTCGCGAGTACTGTGATTCTATTTATAGATTTCTATATTTCTTCTGCCGGTGACTACGAGTTTGCTATTTTTTGACAATTTACTAAGGTACGAGGTTACCTTACCGTAACGAGGCCCAAAAACCACTAACTGCTTCAGTTTATTTTAACTGTTAAATTTAACTATGGTTCTACTACATTTCCGGCTATATCTAGGTCTATTCTAGGTCTGGATAGGGGTTGATGAACCTCTATGCAAATCCCTCGAAATTCCCCGTCGAACGGGGTGGAAACCAACCCTTCAACCCTGCCCACTAGTGGGCTTGTTGCATTTAACTGTCGAAACTGTTACAAGTTTTGAACTTGTTTACTATTTAGGGTTGATTTCCCGGAAAACTGTGCCCCATGGGCTATGAAACTATCTATATTCGGGTAGGTGCATCATCCCTCTATTCAGATACACAACTTATGAAGCCACCCTTCTAAGGGTGGAGGTACTATAGGTCAGGAACCCGGAAGGGGATAAAAATCTGTGTTTTCCCTTTTATATATACACAACTTATGAAGCCACCCTTCTAAGGATGGAGGTACTATAGGTCAGGAACCCGGAAGGGGATAAAAATCTGTGTTTTCCCTTTTTTCTATTTTGCGGCTTTATGCCTTGCCTGACCATGAAGATGTGTACATATCTGGATAGGGCTGAGTGCCAGGTTTCCAGTGCCTATGGTTTAAGACCTAAATTCCCAGATGCCCTAAAGACTTAGCACTGAAGGTGTCTGTACATGGTGGTTTTCTTCATCCACCCTACTATCTTTGAGTGTGAAATGTCTATTGTTTATGTACCTTCGTTTTGGTTGATTTCCATCAGCCAATCAGAACACGCCCTCTGGGTGCTATCGGGAATGTGTAGGGGAAATGTGTAGCCCTACCTATCTGTTATAATTTTCTATGAAAATAAGTTTTCCCCAGAATATCTTTTACGTGTTTGGGGAAAAACGACAAACATACGATTTTTAATCGATTACATAGCTTATAAACTATCACTATGCAAGGACATAAGCTTCTAAGTTCAGTACATAGGCCTACGACTATAGGTACATGGGTACTATCTATGCGAGTTACACAATGCTAAATGCTTCTCGGCGAATATTTCTATGACTATTTGAGTATATAAGCTCCTAACTTTAAAATATATAAGCTTACGACTATAGGTACATAAGGCTGTTTATGCGAGTTATACAAAGCAAAATGCTCCGTCGCGAACATTTCTCCCGCCGTGCAGCGCAGTGACGACTCGTTGCGATGTCGGCGCGGCGCTGCATCTCACCGATGAGCGACGACTGTAGCTGCGTCGCCCGTTGCCACGGTGACTGTTGCCTCGAATCTCGCCGGCGCGACGCTCGTCGCTCCGGCCCGTAGCTCCGACGCTCTGGACCATTTCGGTGACGGGATCAGCCTCTTCGCCGGACGCTTAAGAGTGCCGCCAGATATGCGCACCTCAGCGGTCCGGACCTGTCCATCCGCCCAAGGGAAGACTGCGGTGATGCGGGCTCGCGGCCACGTGTTGCGAGGCAGCTGGCCGTCTGCGATGAGCACAGGGTCGCCCACCTGCAGATCAGGGCCACGGCTGTGGGGCTCCCGCCGGTGTTGGAGCTCGGGTAGGTGCTCCCTCACCCAGCGGCGCCAGAACTGGTCGGCGAGCGCTTGTGAGCGCCGCCAGTGTTTCGTGGTGTCGACGTGTTGCTCGGTGAACACGCCGGTTGCGGTGCAGTCTGGCCGAACCACCGAGTAGGAAGTGGTTCGGCGTGATGGATTCGTCGACTTCGCTGTCGACTGACACATGTGTCAGCGGGCGGCTGTTTACCGTACTCTGCCTCACACAACAGTGTGGACAACACCTCTTCGTTGGTGTTTTTCTGTGAGTACGGTGTCTGTGTCGAGTGACTGATTACAGTGGACTCGTTTTCTCCATACTTTTTGGAGCATTTGCTTGGCGCGTACTGTAACTATTGAGGCTACGCCAAGCACTATTTCGGATGCCTCTTCTTGGTGGGCATGTCTTTTTCTAAGACGCCCCTCGGTGGACGCGCTAGGGTCAGGTTGAAACCTAAAGTGTCTGCACTTGGTCTCCATTCTAGACCAAGTACATTTTCTATGGTGCATCCTTGCGCTTACAGCGGTGCACGTTGGGCTGGCCGCGCCGAACATGATTGCATCACTCTATATTCGGCGGGTCTCCCTTTATTCTATTGCCTCTCCACGGACATTGGAGGGCATTCATGTCCTCTTCTCGGACTTTCGAAGGCGTCTGTTGCCTCTCCACGGATATTGGAGGGCGTCTGTTGCCTCTCCACGGATATTGGAGGGCGTCTGATGCCTCTCCACGGATATTGGAGGGCGTCTGTTGCCTCTCCACGGATATTGGAGGGCGTCTGTTGCCTCTCCACGGATATTGGAGGGCGTCTATTGCCTCTCCACTGATATTGGAGGGCGTCTGTTGCCTCTCCACGGATATTGGAGGGCGTCTGTTGCCTCTCCACGGATATTGGAGGGCGTCTGATGCCTCTCCACTGATATTGGAGGGCGTCTGTTGCCTCTCCACGGATATTGGAGGGCGTCTGTTGCCTCTCCACGGATATTGGAGGGCGTCTGTTGCCTCTCCACGGATATTGGATGGCGTCTGATGCCTCTCCACGGATATTGGAGGGCGTCTGTTGCCTCTCCATGGATATTGGAGGGCGTCTGTTGCCTCTCCACGGATATTGGAGCCCGTCTGTTACCTCTCCATGGATATTGGAGGGCGTCTGTTGCCTCTCCACGGATATTGGAGGGCGTCTGTTGCCTCTCCACGGATACTGGAGGGCGTCTGTGTCCTCTTCTCGGACTTTCACCTGCACAAACGTTTCGGTTATAACACCGGAAATGGCTATGGGGTGTCTGCGGAACCTCATCATGACGCCGGGCAGCGACTGTAACAGGTCTGGTCCTGTGAGTAGGAAGTCGTTCAAAGACATTCCATTCGATTTAGCTGCGGCGTCGTGCACTATACGGAACTTCTCTGGTTTCATTGGGTTGAAGACATCGAAATGAGGTAAGTACCAGGTCCTTCCTGGTGTACTATTTTTGGGCGCTTTCTCGGCGTACCCTTACTGTAGGAGCGAGTCCATCTGTTCCGTATATCTATCTCGAAGAGTCGGATTTCTATCGAGTTTCTATAGAGACAAGCCGCTTGTGGGCTGTCTCATAACTATCGGGCATTTCAAATTGCGGTTTCTATATGCCCATTTTCTATCTGTTTGGTGTGTCGTTTCAAGATGTCTTCTGTGGGTCTATGCGGCCTTCGGCTCCAAGTTGTCTGGCTAGGTCCTCGTTGATCAATGATACGGTTGATCCATCGTCGGGAAGGGCGAACGTAGATGCCTCTCCCGCCGGTCCAATCACCCGGACCGGCACCATCTTGAGGTAAGCATGACTCGACTATGTTCGCGAACTGGCAACCACTTCTTGTGGTTCTTGCTTCTGTTCGAGGACCTTCGGCTTTTCGGCAGTCGCTGCAGCGGGCTTCTTCTCGAAATGAAGTAGCCGGTTGTGTGTGGCTATACACTCCTTGATGCCACACTTCTTCGGTTTGCACTGGTGCCGCTTACGTCGTAACTTCATGCTTCTGATACTATATAATGTGAACCCTAGTACCAAAAACGGGTGAAGACACTGACTCCTGTAACACAGGTTTCACCTAGCACAGGAGCCAGGGCTTCAAATGGAATGTAAATTTTTTTCTTTGAGTCAATAAAAAATATTTTATTATTATTATTTATGCAGCGATAGCATAAGTTGAGCTTCTTTGCTAGCTCCCATCTCTTGTCGCTGTTGCCTTCTTTGGATTTCCGACAGTCGCGTTCTATGTGCCCATCTTTCCCACATACGCGGCATCTATCGGCCGGTTTTTCTGTTGCTGTGTGGTTTCTCTGTGCTGTACGTCTGTTTGATGGGCCCTCTGTTGCGTTGATGTTCTCAGCGGGAGCAAATGCGCTGCAGAAGCGAGCTTGTTCAGTGACGAATTCGCTGAACAACGATAGGTCAGGTAACGACTGATACTGTCTTTGCCTTCTGAATCTTGCTGTATTCTTGACATCATTAAATTTTTTTCGAGTTGTTACATAAATGGCTCGAAACGACAACCATTCTGTGTGTGCACCATTGAAGTTCGGTAAGGTCATGATGACCTTCGACGGCGAGGAAGTATTCTGTTCTGTTATTCTGCTCGCAGTTTCTGTCTATTCTATTCTGCTCGCAGTTTCTATGTGTTCTATTACGGATGTCTCCCTCAGCGGTGTTGGTCTCTCTCTGATCAGGAACAGGTTCAGCTGCCTCTTCCAGCCAGGAACGCACGTACTCGTCGTTCGAGTTTCTATCTTCTATATATTCGTCGTCCGATTCTTGTTCGGCTCTCTGAAGTGCTAACTGTGCAAGCTCCAACTTAATCTTGAGTAAGTCTTCGCGTGCCTTTGTGACTCTTCTATATGACCGCGTCGTCCTTCCCACGGTCGACGGCGGCTTGTCACATTCGATACGTTCGATACGGGCGTCACCCCGGGTAGTCACCGGCAGGTTTCGGCTGTATGTTCTATCTGTCGGCTTCAGTGTACTATCTGAAGGCGTCTCAAATTTGGTTCCCTTTCTTGAGGTTGGCATGATTCAAATCCTCAAGTCGATTCTTCAAAACTGTACTATGTCCCTGGATAAGGCTTCAGTAAAACTTGAATTAAAGTTTTTTTTCTTCAAACTGTTTCTATATTCTCGGATAGTTCTTCGAAGTCCCCAATCTTCTAAGTCCAGAGTTGCTCTGAATCTTCTAGGTGTAAAATTTTTAAAGTCCAAATTCTTCAAAAATGTTCTATGTCCCGAATCGATCTATGTTTTCTATGTGTAGAATCTTCTTCAAAATTTTCTAAGTCCAAATTCTTCAAAAAATTTCTGTGTCCCGAATCGATCTATGTTTTCTATGTGTAGAATCTTCTCAAAATTTTCAAAGTCCAAAATCTTCAAAAATTTTCTATGTCCCGAATCGATCTATATTTCCTAAGTGTAGAATCTTCTCAAAATTTAAGTGCCAGCTTCTATGTTCGAAAAATTTTCTAAGTGTCGGGTTCAATCCTCAAAATTTTTCTAAGTCCCAGGTTCAATCAAAAAATTCTTCTAAGTCTCGGGTTCAATCTTCAAAAAAAAATTCTAAGTCCCAGGTTTGATCTTCAAAACTTTCCCAAGTCCAGGTTGTATTTTAAAATTTTCTCAAGGTCCAGAATTCTTCAAAATCTTCTAAGTCCAGACGCAATCCTTCAGTGTTTCAGGAAAATTTTTAAAGTCCAAAGTTTCGGGGTGAGTCCTTAAGGGTGGCTCTTGAAGGGTAGTTTTCTTCAAGGGCTGTCCACACGATGAACCACGATGCTGAGCTTGAGGCTTCTTAACTGGAACGTATGTTGACGGATAGCTTCGGGTCCGCCTCAGGGTGAGTCCTTAAGGGTTGGTTCTTGAAGGGTAGTTTTCTTCAAGGGGTAGTCCTTGCGACGCGATGAACCTCGGTGCTGAGCTTGAGGCGTCTTCACAGGAACGTCATTCGACGACTAACTTCGGATCTGTTTCGGATGAGTCTTCAAGGGATGATTCTTGAAGGGTTGATTCGGGAACGAGTACCAAATGACTGACTGTTAAGAAATAAGTTGCGGAGCACGGATGTTTGGCTCGGACGTGCCAAACTATATCGAAGGGGCTTCGGTTGATTCTTCAAAGCTTGTTTCTTCAAGGGTTGATTCTTCAAGGGTTGATTCGGGAACGGATACCAATTGACATACTGTTAAGAAACAAGATACGGAGTACGGATGTTTGGCTCGGACGTGCCAAACTATATCGAAGGGGCTTCGGCTTGATTCTTCAAGGCTTGTTTCTTCAAGGGTGATTCTTGAAGGGTTGATTCGGGAACGAGTACCAAATGACTGACTGTTAAGAAACATGATGTGGAGTACGGAAATCCGGCTCGCAAGGACCAAAAAATGTACCGGACGGGCGTGATCGACTGGAACGGGGGTTGTGATGGGGTAGGTCTATCCTTCTTCTTCTCCTCCGAAGTGAACTGTGACCGACCGACTCCGTCCAGCCGCGCTGACGTCCTGTACCGGAAACTGAGGTTCTCCGCACCTGACGTACAACGTTCTTCTATCTTGCCAAGTACTTGCTGTCTTCGGGGTAGATTGGGGTGCAGGGTGAATGCTTACCAGGCAAATTCGCGAGTACTGTGATTCTATTTTTGGATTTCTATATTTCTTCTGCCGGTGACTACGAGTTTGCTATTTTATATTTTAATTTACTAAGGTACGAGGTTACCTTACCGTAACGAGGCCCAAAAACCACTAACTGCTTCAGTTTATTTTAACTGTTAAATTTAACTATGGTTCTACTACATTTCCGGCTATATCTAGGTCTATTCTAGGTCTGGATAGGGGTTGATGAACCTCTATGCAAATCCCCCGAAATTCCCCGTCGAACGGGGTGGAAACCAACCCTTCAACCCTGCCCACTAGTGGGCTTGTTGCATTTAAATGTCGAAACTGTTACAAGTTTTGAACTTGTTTACTATTTAGGGTTGATTTCCCGGAAAACTGTGCCCCATGGGCTATGAAACTATCTATATTCGGGTAGGTGCATCATCCCTCTATCCAGATACACAACGTATGAAGCCACCCTTCTAAGGGTGGAGGTACTATAGGTCAGGAACCCGGAAGGGGATAAAAATCTGTGTTTTCCCTTTTTTCTATTTTGCGGCTTTATGCCTTGCCTGACCATGAAGATGTGTACATATCTGGATAGGGCTGAGTGCCAGGTTTCCAGTGCCTATGGTTTAAAACCTAAATTCCCAGATGCCCTAAAGACTTAGCACTGAAGGTGTCTGTACATGGTGGTTTTCTTCATTCACCCTACTATCTTTGAGTGTGAAATGTCTATTGTTTATGTACCTTCGTTTTGGTTGATTTCCATCAGCCAATCAGAACACGCCCTCTGGGTGCTATCGGGAATGTGTAGGGGAAATGTGTAGCCCTACCTATCTGTTATAATTTTCTATGAAAATAAGTTTTCCCCAGAACATCTTTTACGTGTTTGGGGAAAAACGACAAACATACGATTTTTAATCGATTACATAGCTTATAAACTATCTCTATGCAAGGACATAAGCTTCTAAGTTCAGTACATAGGCCTACGACTATAGGTACATGGGTACTATCTATGCGAGTTACACAATGCTAAATGCTTCTCGGCGAATATTTCTATGATTATTTGAGTATATAAGCTCCTAACTTTAAAACATATAAGCTTACGACTATAGGTACATAAGGCTGTTTATGCGAGTTATACAAAGCAAAATGCTCCGTCGCGAACAAATACCGTGTTACCCAATTTAATGGGTTGTAGAGGTCTGGTAGGCAGCCACTTCACGTAAAACACTGGTATTCAGCTGAATCCGGTTTGACTGGAAGCCGATAGCCAATATAGTTGGGAAAAGTTTAGGCAGATGATGATGATGATGACCAAAGCCGGGTGGATTGCCCACATACGCTCGCTACGCCTTCACAATACCAACACACTCCACGCACATTTCTTTTGGAAACGCAGGTTAAGGCTGCCTGTCCATTGTGAGCGATTCGGAGAAATATTAACCAATAATGTTAGTCAAAATGTCAGTGACTCACGTGCTACGGAGCTTTTATGCAATTTCATTGGTTAAAATTTCATCGTTTGTCCGCTCCGTTGCCTTGCTCGCTCGCAATATACAGGCACCCTTATGCTGGCACTTTACTTGACGAACTTGTGAAAATATTCGCGTCACTAGTGCAATACAAAATTTTCTTTATTTCGAAAGTCACAAAGTATATTTCGCACTGCACAAGCAACACCAATATTTTCACAAATACGTCAAGAGAAGTGCCAGCATAACATGTTTAAGCTAGAGACAAACTGGTTCCACGTGCGCAAAGTATGCAACGCTTTTTTATCGTATCGAATGTTGCGTTGCATACGATAAATTTGTCTCTACTGCATAGTTTTTCATACAAAATAAATAGTCCAGATAAATGCCTTGCATACGTTGCGTACGTGCACCAGTTTGTCTCTAGCTTTAGTTAGTTTTAGCGTTTTGTTTTTTTTTTTGCAATGCTTCTTTCTTCCACATTACTAACACTTGGCTAATATATTTACGTAGCATGTTTCCCAATAGTCCGTCGCCGAAGTCCCGGCGCCACCGCTCGCGCTCCAAGTCGCCGCGCCGGCGCCGCCGCGCCTCGCGCTCGCGCTCGCGCTCCCCGCGCTCCCCGCGCCGGCGCAGGGACCGGGACCGCGACAGGGACCGAGAGAGGTGAGCTACACACAACCTAATATTACGTTTTAGCTTATTCGCCTGCGTTCGCCCTAGGGAACATACTCCCGGGATAAGAAGTCACCCATGTCCTTTCTCAGGCTCTAGACTATCTGTTTACCAAATTTCATTTAAATCGGTTCAGTAGTTTTAGCGTGAAAGCGCGACAAACAGTAGACAGACCGGCAGAAAGAGTTACCTTTGCATTTAAAATATTAGTAAGAAGTAAGAACTAGTAATGATAGTTAGGATATTAATAAGGAAGTGAGGATAGTATCCACATCGCTTAACAAAGCGTCGGGTTAAATTCCCAAGTCATGCAAAAGAACTTGTAGGCTTATCGGACATTGTCGAATTCGTTCAAAAGAGTCACCGCGGCCCTGGAATGCAAAGGGCCACGGATGAAGACGGATGGGCTTTGGTCAGTAAGAGTCTGACACTCCCTTTTGCTCCGCCCAGAGTGAGAGGAGTCATTTGACAAAATCTCATCCTTAAATATATAAAAAGGCTTATCAGAGAACAAAAGATATGTGAATGGGTCTACTAAACATAATATAACATTACACGTGTATAATATGTTTTGTTGTACAAGCGCCCAACAGTAACAGCTACACGCCTTAATAAACATTCACACATCTAGGCTCCGTCTCTGTGCTCTTGTATATTTTTTCAATGATGCTGTTCTAGTTTTCATGAAATTCGGGCCCAATACTGCTTTGAGTATTTTTTCCCTATTCCTCATAGTTTCGGATTTGGCAATCCACGCCCACTTGAAAATTTCATCCCATTCATCTAATGTAAGAAAAAATACATCTGGCATTGACTGTTCAGGGTAAAGATAGACAAAAAGATATTTTGATAGTGCACTTTTTGCCGCATTTTTTTATTTGTGGTTGGTTTGCTCTTGCTCTAGTCTAGGTCAGAGATGACAGAGACAAAGTGGACGATGGAGTGAGCTTACCCAGAAAAAGCCTGTTCACTTCAACTTTAAACAGATTAGGGTTGTAAGAATTCGGAAACTCAGACACAGGCAGAGAGTTCCACTCTTTTACTGAGCGATATAAAAGGCGTTTGGAAAAATCACTCATTAATTTAGTAAAATCACGTTTGAAATATTTTTTGTAACAGAGATAAGGACAGAGACAGGGATAAAGACAGAGAAAAGAACTACAAAGAGCGGGAAGCAGATAGAGAAAAGCTAAGGGAGAGAGAGAAAAAAGGTCTGCCGCCTATCAAGAAGGAAAATCTCAGTGGTAAGTTAAACTGTTTTACTATTCATAAACTTGGTATGGCATAAAAATTTTGAAGCTAAATATAAAAGTAAAAAAGTTCACAAATCAACTACGGAAAGATTTTTTTCCCAAGCATTACTTTTATGGGCAAGAAAAGCATTAATATTGAGAGATTTTATGGCCACATTGAAAAAATTTCCTTTTAACATTAGTACAACATGAGTATTGATGCAGCGATCAAACACCTCTGTTCCACTTTATGTAAGCGAAAATAAAGTTTATTATTCAAGTTATGACTATGTATAAAGAAAGATAAAAGAGAGATCGGCACTACATTTCATACAAAACAAACTGTAATCAATTGTCTTTGTGTTTGTTTTGCCCTGCAATATCTTTGAGAACAGTTTATTATTATTACCTAGTCTACACTGTCCCACTGCAAGGCAAGGGTCTGCCTCCCCATCCTTGCCTTGCCCAGTTTAGTGCCACTTCTTGCCAATTTCTACGAAAGATATCCAAGGCTTCCCGCCATTTCCTTCGTGGTCACATCTATCTATCTAGCCAATTTTGTCCCACTGCTTGGCAAAGGCCTGGCTCTCCTTTTTCTACACAACTCTGTCCTTTGCTGTGTCGGCCCTTTCGGCAAGTCGAGCTCGTCCCGCCATCTCCGCACTAGTCCAGTGCATAAACAACTTAATAATCAACATTGCTCTCTTCCTCAGTATGCAGTACAACTCTATGGGTGGGTCACCTATCCAAGCTGGCCACTCCTGAAGAGCTGTCAGACCTGTTCGGCGGCGTCGGCGGTGTGTCGGCCATAGACGTGGTGGCTCCTAGAGGATGCGCCTTCGTGGTCATGGAGCGACGGAGAGACGCCGCCAAGGCTATTGCTAAGCTGAACAAGCATAAGCTGCATTCGAAGGAGATAACGGTGAGTTATTTTTGTCTATTGAATTGATATTTACACTGCCCTGTCAAATATTTATGGTAGTTTTTTTTTTATTTTATGATAACCGCTTCTTTATCAAAATGTCCAATAGGGAAGATGCAAATACAGAATTTATGAGAATTTTGTCAGTAAAATGATAAAAAGTATAAAATAAAGGCCATTACAAAGTTTTTATTTTGGTTAATATCGATTTTGAACAAAAATAATAAATTAGAGTAACGTGAAACGGAACGTATTTAAAAACAACAATCAGCGTTTAGTGACGCAAACCCCGCACAAAGTGGTGGTTGCTTGATGGTCCTAGGCAGTCGGACTTCATCGCGGAAGTCGAGCATCTCGAGATCAGTGCTCCGCATGAGTCCGCTCAAGAGATCTGGAGTAGGATCCATTCAGCAATCACCGATGCGGGTAAGCGCGTCCTTGGCACTTCTCGTGGTGGCCGCACCATAGAAAAGGAGACGTGGTGGTGGGATGACGGGGTGCAGGAGGCGACTCGGAAGAAGAAGGTTTTATTTAAACAGTGGCAAGGGTCCAACTCTCCGGATGACAGAGAGGCATATGGAGCGGCTAAGCGCGCTTGCAAAAAAGCTGTAGCCAGAGCCCGCAGCAAAAGTCTGGCGCCCTTGTACGACAAGCTGGAAACTGCGGAGGGGCAAAAGCTTATTTTTAAGCTGGCGCGTGCCCGGGAGAAAGCTACACGGGACATTAGCAAATGTCTCTGTGTAAGGAACGCCCAGGGTAAGCTGCTCTACGATGCCCCCTCTGTTAAGGAGAGATGGTGTACATACTTCGCGGAGCTGTCTAACAAACAGCATCCCCATGACCTTCCTCCCGAACCGCCTCCTAACCTTGGACTTATTTCCCCTATTTCCCCCGACGAAACCCGCATTGCTCTTCGCCACATGAAGAACCGGAAAGCGGTCGGGCCTGACAATGTGCCAATTGAAGTGTGGAAGGCGTTGGGCCCACATGGCGTGGACCTTCTGACGGATCTTTTTAACCGCATCCTGATCACCAAGGAAATGCCGAACCAGTGGCGATTTAGCCTGATTATCCCTGTATACAAAGGCAAAGGTAGCGTACAGGATTGTAGTAGCTACCGCGGTATCAAGATCATGTGCCACACCATGAAGCTCTTCGAGCGCATCATTGACACATGGCTCCGTAGCGAGTGTACTGTCTCTGAGTGTCAATATGGCTTCCGGGCGGGTAACAGCACCATGGACGCAGTATTCGCCTTACGGAATCTGGCTGAGGCTTACAGAGAGAGAAGGAGAGCTTTGCATATGGCCTTTTTAGACCTGCAGAAGGCCTTCGACTGTATACCTCGGCAGTCCATCTGGTGGGCACTGCGCTTCAAGGGCGTTCCCGAGGCCTATATTGACATTATCAGAGACATGTACCGCGATTCCGTGTCCTCTGTCCAGACTGCTGTTGGCGAATCGAATGGCTTCCCAATATCTGTTGGCGTTCACCAAGGCTCGGCTCTTAGCCCGTTCTTGTTTAAAGTAGTGCTCGATGTAGTTACGGCAAACATCCAAGATAAGCCCCCATGGCTAATGATGTATGCCGATGACATCGCCCTCGTTAATCAGAACAAAGCCCATCTTGAGCGCAAAGTCAACATTTGGAAGGACACGCTTGAAAACGGTGGTCTGAGACTAAATGTGGCGAAGACTGAGTACATGTCCTGTGGCGGCACGGATTCAAATAGGTTCATCCGAATAGGTTCGGACCTGATCAGAAAGTCCGATACGTTCAGGTACCTTGGATCCGTGCTGAACGAGTCTGGCAACGTGGACGACGATGTCCAAGCACGTATAGGCGCGGCTTGGGCGAAGTGGCGCGAGGTAACGGGCGTTGTATGCGACCGCAAAATGCCTCCGAAGCTCAAGGGGCAGATATATAAATGCATCATACGGCCTGTCCTACTGTACGGCGGTGAATGTTGGCCAGCACTAAGCAGACACACCCAGGAGCTTCGCGTCACGGAGATGAAGATGCTGAGGTGGATGAGTGGCGTAACGCGATCCGATCGCATACGCAACTCTTTCATCAGAGGTAGTCTTGGTGTCCGTGACGTGGGGGAAAAACTGCAAGAGTGTCGTCTGCGATGGTATGGCCACATCATGCGCCGCCCTATGGAGTACGTTGGTCGGGGATGCATGAATATGGCTGTTCTTGGGGCTAGGTCCCGTGGTCGCCCTCGCAAGCGCTGGTTGGACGTCGTTAAGTCCGACATGAGAGCCAATGGCCTAACTGAGAAGGATGTTCAAGATCGGGCAAAGTGGAGGAAGCTAAGTAGGAAGGCGGACCCTGGCGGGATTAACGCTAGGTAGAAGAAGAAGAATCAGCGTTTAGTGACGTATCTGCTGTTATGCCAACGAAAAGGCAACCTTATGTCTTTGAGTTGGGACAGTTCTTGACCAGTGATAGACACGAGTGACGTCATCGTCCGTTTTGGCGCGAACCTTTAAACTGTCGTGTCGGTTTAAAAACGCAATTTTGGCAATAAATTAAAGCGTTTTCATTTTTTATTTATATGGTGGTCTATTCTAGATGGAGTTCTTTAAAATAACAGCAAAAATGGAAATATTGCATGTTCCCAATTCAAAGGAATTGGGTCGAAATAGTTGTTCCAATGCAGGCAGACCGAACAGGGTGCTTACTCTCGAATATAATTCCGATAGATCGACATTGGTCAAACGTCAGTTGGTTGATTTAATGGTCAGGGATTGGCTGGACTCACTGAGTCTAGCCAATCCCTGACGTTTGACTGACAATTCCAATGTCGATCTATCGGAATTATATTCGAGAGTAAGCACCCAGGCTGGCGTTGATATGGGCGTATCGGGAGACTAGTCGCGGAGGGTAGCGGGATCCGAGGCACGGTGCGCCGCTGGCCGACCGCAGGTAGTTGGGGGCCCAAGTAGTGTGCTAGCCACACGTATCGGGAGACTAGTCGCGGAGGGTAGCGGGATCCGAGGCACGGTGCGCCGCTGGCCGACCGCAGGTAGTTGGGGGCCCAAGTAGTGTGCTAGCCACACGTATCGGGAGACTAGTCGCGGAGGGTAGCGGGATCCGAGGCACGGTGCGCCGCTGGCCGACCGCAGGTAGGTGGGGGCCCAAGTAGTGTGCTAGCCACACGTATCGGGAGACTAGTCGCGGAGGGTAGCGGGATCCGAGGCACGGTGCGCCGCTGGCCGACCGCAGGTAGTTGGGGGCCCAAGTAGTGTGCTAGCCACACGTATCGGGAGACTAGTCGCGGAGGGTAGCGGGATCCGAGGCACGGTGCGCCGCTGGCCGACCGCAGGTAGTTGGGGGCCCAAGTAGTGTGCTAGCCACACGTATCGGGAGACTAGTCGCGGAGGGTAGCGGGATCCGAGGCACGGTGCGCCGCTGGCCGACCGCAGGTAGTTGGGGGCCCAAGTAGTGTGCTAGCCACACATGAGAGGCTGCCCCGCCAACTGTCGAAAAATCCCGGGGTGCGCCATCGATCCGGCTGGCGACCAGATGAGAGGACCCGATGGATATTCCCGGGGGAGCTCGGGCCTCCCCGCAGTCTCCAGACTAGTCCCCCAATGATGTCGTCCTGTCAGAGCGTGCCTGAGGGTAGCAGCATGGAACCTCATTTCACTTCCTTCTCCTCAACCACGTTCACTCAAACATGACGAAAAGAAACAAAATAAGAAAAGCTGTACAGCGGCAGCACTTCCTCTCCCACAAAGTGCACCTCAGCAATATTCGTTCGTCAGTGATATTAGTTCTGGCCTAATTTAAATAGAAATCATCATGATTATAATAATTATTTTTGTCTGTAGGTGGCATGGGCCCCCGGTAAGGGCGTGAAGGGTCGCGAGTGGAAGGACTACTGGGAGGCAGAACTGGGCGTGTCGTACCTGCCGTGGCAGGCGCTGCAGGCGCGCTGGGCGCTCGGCGCCTTGTCGCTGGACGCGCTCGAAGACGGCGGCGCTGTCGACGAGGACACGCTGCCGCCCTGGTTACCGCCGCGGGTAAGTGGAGCTGCGCGTGTCGTACCTGCCGTGGCAGGCGCTGCAGGCGCGCTGGGCGCTCGGCGCCTTGTCGCTGGACGCGCTCGAAGACGGCGGCGCTGTCGACGAGGACACGCTGCCGCCCTGGTTACCGCCGCGGGTAAGTGGAGCTGCGCGTGTCGTACCTGCCGTGGCAGGCGCTGCAGGCGCGCTGGGCGCTCGGCGCCTTGTCGCTGGACGCGCTCGAAGACGGCGGCGCTGTCGACGAGGACACGCTGCCGCCCTGGTTACCGCCGCGGGTAAGTGGAGCTGCGCGTGTCGTACCTGCCGTGGCAGGCGCTGCAGGCGCGCTGGGCGCTCGGCGCCTTGTCGCTGGACGCGCTCGAAGACGGCGGCGCTGTCGACGAGGACACGCTGCCGCCCTGGTTACCGCCGCGGGTAAGTGGAGCTGCGCGTGTCGTACCTGCCGTGGCAGGCGCTGCAGGCGCGCTGGGCGCTCGGCGCCTTGTCGCTGGACGCGCTCGAAGACGGCGGCGCTGTCGACGAGGACACGCTGCCGCCCTGGTTACCGCCGCGGGTAAGTGGAGCTGCGCGTGTCGTACCTGCCGTGGCAGGCGCTGCAGGCGCGCTGGGCGCTCGGCGCCTTGTCGCTGGACGCGCTCGAAGACGGCGGCGCTGTCGACGAGGACACGCTGCCGCCCTGGTTACCGCCGCGGGTAAGTGGAGCTGCGCGTGTCGTACCTGCCGTGGCAGGCGCTGCAGGCGCGCTGGGCGCTCGGCGCCTTGTCGCTGGACGCGCTCGAAGACGGCGGCGCTGTCGACGAGGACACGCTGCCGCCCTGGTTACCGCCGCGGGTAAGTGGAGCTGCGCGTGTCGTACCTGCCGTGGCAGGCGCTGCAGGCGCGCTGGGCGCTCGGCGCCTTGTCGCTGGACGCGCTCGAAGACGGCGGCGCTGTCGACGAGGACACGCTGCCGCCCTGGTTACCGCCGCGGGTAAGTGGAGCTGCGCGTGTCGTACCTGCCGTGGCAGGCGCTGCAGGCGCGCTGGGCGCTCGGCGCCTTGTCGCTGGACGCGCTCGAAGACGGCGGCGCTGTCGACGAGGACACGCTGCCGCCCTGGTTACCGCCGCGGGTAAGTGGAGAGACCAAATCCTCATGGACTGGATCGGAAGAGGTAACATTGTGTGGTAATCTTTGCCAATTGATCTACAGACATGCAGCAGATATGATCAAACCAATCCACTTGAACCTCGCAGCTGTGTGGCCAACACATGCCATTAGTGTTTTTTAGCATCTGTTTTATTTTATCGTCTTAAATAACACTGCAACATTGTGCACAGATTCTGCCCAAGTCGATGATGGAGAATATGTCGATGCTGGGCATGCCAGGCGCCCCGGGGGCCATGCCGATGGGCGGCCTGGCGCTACCGCCCACGTCGATGGCGCCGCCCGCCACGCTGGCCCAGGGCGCGCTGGCGCTGCCGCCCAGCCTGCCGCCCGGGGCAAACCCGGGGATTAACTTACCTAGGATGCCGCCGCCTGGGTAAACGATACGACTTGTTACATTTTATTTTCTGAAGATACTAACTATCGTCACATGAAATTGAAGTGTCGTTTAGGAAACTACGTCATCCTCATCATCATTTTAGCCGCAAGACGTCCAATTTTGGACGTAGGATTAACTCAAGGGTCGCCATTTTGCCTGGTCCAGTGCCTTTCGCATTCAGTAGACGACTTTTAAAATAATGGAAAATTACATGTTTCTTTAGTTCTCATAGTAACTCGCAAAACCAGTTATTATTAGTTTTGGATGGGTGAAATCAATTAATTAATTATTACCTACTCTAATTTGGAGCCGCCCGACGCTATCAGTTCAAAGTATTTATGGGGAGGAACTTTATATTTTTCAAATGACTGAATACCTAAAATAGTCAAGCTTTACTCAGCATTTACCTTATATAAAAAATGTGCAAATTATACTAATCGTGTTTTTTTACTGTTAAATCCAGACTCATTGATGTCCACAGTATGACAGCGGGCATGCCTCCCGGCTTGGCCCCTGGCTTGCCGCCCGGCATCAGGCCGCCCAGTCTGCCCAACATGCCCAATATGCCCAGCGGAGTGCCTGGTAAATAAATATTACATACATTCTATTTAGTTGTTTAATTAGCCTTATGTACAGTCAACAAAGCTATTCAGTGTGCAGACAGCTAACTTGCAACTACCTTTAAACAATGTTGTGAGTGTGCTGAGTATACGGGTACACACATGGACTATTATATCTCGCGCGCTTATTTTATGTCTCCGTTGACATTGGCTACCATGGCCGAAATCAGTTTGGAGGCCAGTTATTTTTTTTAATGTATTATTATTAGGAGTCTGATGCTGATTCCTGCAGTTGATGTTGCTATCTAAGGAATCATTTGTGAGGCATTCGGTTTACAGTAGTCATCACTCTTTGGGCTCTCTCTCTGTGCTTTCCTGTCTTTGTCTTCCTGAAGCGGGAAACAATAGTCTCATAAAAAAAATTGGTTATCTGTACAGTCGGTTTACGGACGATAATTTTACGTGATAACGTCATGAAAACAATTGAATTCTTAACAAACAAGCTGAACGCTTAGGCCGATCGTGCTCTATCGCTTGTCGCTGTCACTCTCGGAACGTGACACTTTTTCGTGCGTTCAGTTGGCGTTCGGCGGTGTTTTTATTTATTTAATGCCAATGAACACAATTTTCATTTTGCATCAATTTATAAGACGATATCTCGTCAAAAAGCTCGTAATATTGAGAGCCTAGCTTCTCAAGCTAGCAGTGCAGTGCCCATACTGATGAATCCATGTTGTGACCGTCAGCGTTTCCGGCAGGGCTCCCGGGCGAGGCCGGCCTGCCGCCCGCCGCCGCGCTGCTGCGCTTCCCGCCCGGCCTGCCTCCGCAGTCATCCGGTAACCTACTTTAATCATATTTATTCAATGAATAGTGAATGTGCAGGAACTATACACAGCACAAAAGTGTCAATGTGTAGTATATGTGTTAAAGTTTCGATTTTGTAACGCTTGATGGCGTGGTCTACGCCGTGCACATTCCATTCATTTCATTCTCCATTTCTTTTTCATTTCTCCTGTCGCAGGTCTGCTGTAATAAATTTCATTCGAAATAAGCAGTGCCTTTGTACTCGTACTTATAATGTAGATTAGTACTGTTTTTCTGTGTGTACATTAATAAAATAAATAAATAAGTTTGAAAATTACATTTTTTACACACCAATAATTTATGGCCAGTTTAGACTAATTGGTGATTCTTAGTTGACTCCAGAAGAGATCTGTTTATATGGTTTTAAATGGACCTTTAGAGGTATAACCATCATTCGCTATTTTTTATTCAATTAAGGTGGATGCTCCAGGGTGGCCCGCGAAATTCAAATATTTTTATGTTTTTTGCAATTTGCCGGTCAGTGTGAAGCTGTATGTGGACCAAATGCGATCTGCGACCGTAACGCGTATTTATCTTAAGTTCATGTAGTTCGAAAGAATGATTATTTCTGAAATATTCATTCTTTCGAACTACATGAACTTAGAGGGCTATATTGATGATTAAAATGGTTATAATTCTTTGGATAAATACGCGTTACGGTCGCAGATCGCATTTGGTCCACATACAGCTTCACACTGACCGGCAAATTGCAAAAAACATAAAAATATTTGAATTTCGCGGGCCACCCTGGAGCATCCACCTTAAGGAAACTTAAGTTCTGTCATACTATGAATCTAGAATATGGAGAAGTTAAACTTAATAAAATTGCCGAGGGATACACATTTCTTAACTATACGAGAATATTACCTACATCTAATATGTCGTCTTATTTTTTCAACGTGTGATATTTTTTTTGTTTTCTAAGTTGTAGATACTATGTCAAATTTCATATAAAAAATATTCTCAACTCTTTTCTTGATTCCACTTCACCTGAAATACCATTGTTGTGTTTCTTCATTACTAACCATCTATTGAACACAGGTATGGTGGGCGGTTTCCTGAGCGGGCTGCTGGGCGTGGGCGTGGGCGTGGGCGGCCTGGTGGGCGGGGTGCCCCTGCTGCACCACGCCGCGCTGCACGCCACCGACACGCCGCCGCCCAGCGTGCCGCAGCCTGCCGTGAGTATTGCACCATTGTTTTACTGCTGGACCGATTTTCTATTTATTTATTTAGCCGAACAGCTGTGTCAAAACTTAAAAATAAAGGTGGAAAAATACACTACTCACAACCTTATCCACATATTACTACTAGTCCGGTCAAATAGGGAAGATGCAGATTTAATATTTATCAATATTTTGTGACTAAAATGTTAAAAAAGCATAAGAGAAGGGCCAGTGCAACGTTTTTATTCCAGTTCATATTAATTTTTAACAATAATTACAAATTTAAAGTAACGTGAAACGGAACGTGTTTTAATACACCAATCAGCGTCTGGTGACGTCACTCGTGTTAGTTTTTAATCCAAGATCCCAGGGCTCCCAGACGTTACTTATTTCGCAATATCAAAATATTTGAATAGAGTAGTGGCCAGTGTAATTTCAGCGTACGCATAATTACAGATTTCAGGAAAACCTGTAAGAAGTCTAAAGTGTTAAAATAAAATTTTATAAAAGGTTCGGAACCCTTTTCACGCGAGTTCGTCCAGCACTTGTCCAGTTTTCAGCAAAAAACGTTATTGGCAAACATTACGGCGCGTTACATGGGGGTAGGGGGGGTCAAAAAATTTCGTTTTTTAATACTTGAACGCTCCCTGAGTTACATTTTTGGAATCGTCTCCTCGAGCCCTTTAAGTTGATACCCCACTCGACAGGTTTTGAAAAATTTTTTTTTTTTTGGAAGGTATAATATGGTGCCAAAAATCGGCCATTTTAATTTTTTACACCCACTCTCACAGTAAGTACGTATCTAATGACACCTCTCAAGCTAAAATCCATGGAGCCGTTCAGGCTGCAGAGCGTCCCAAACATTTGAATTTGGAGTTAAAAAGCCGCCATTTGGTTTTTTATTTTGATACCCAGTGTCACTTTCACAGTAAATACATACATACATACATACTCTCGAAAAAAACATATAGGGGAAAGTGGTCACCCTTGGTACGCGGGCCACATTTGTACAATTAGAAAATCAGAAAAACCAAAGGGCACACAAACTCGCATTTGCATGTGTTCGTAGACATAATGGCCGCCACGTTGCTAGTGGAGTGTCGCGACTGCGGCGTTACTCTGTGTGAGTTGAAAAGACGTAGTGTTTTCACGTGCTTTGAGTAATTTTGTTACTGAAGTTTAAATCGCAGTTGTAGGTAAATTTTTAATGTTTTTTACAAAATAGTGATGATTAAAGTTAATATTGTTTATTTTGAGTTTTTGTTGTTATTTATTTTTATACTAAACTATAATTTGTACAAAGTTTTAATTTAATTTAGTGGCCTTGGGGTACATTCGGACAGACATACTGGGGGTGCATTCGTACGCGTGAGAATGTTCCCTTTAAGACCTTATTATCACCAATACATCTAATTTAGATTTTTATGAAAGGCTTGTGTTTAAACACCGCCCAAAAAAGTACTTATTTTACTAGGTACCAAAAAAGTTCTAAACGGTTACCAAAACGGATAAATGGTCACCAAATAATATTCGAGAAGTAGCGCTCGCCGGCCGCTGCCGCGGTTGGTCACAATTCTAACCTAACCTAACCTATTTTATCTAGTTTGTAACCCCAAGCCTACATTTTGTGGCAATCACAGTTGAGTTGGATAGAATTTGGTGACCGTTGATCCATTTTGGTGCCCGTCTAAATTATACCCTTTATGAAATAATACTGTACCTACATTTTAAAATTTGTTATAGGCATGCAATAATTACGGCACTTTTTAGGGTTCCGTACCCAAAGGATAACCAACGGAATCCTAATATTAAGCCTTCGCTGTCCATCCGTCCGTCCGTCCATCTGTCTGTCTGTCAGCGGGCTGTATCTCGAGAACCGTAATAGGTAGACAGTTGAAATATAACAACAAATAATAAAAATTGAGGTTTATAGTACGGAACCGTTCGTGTGCGAGTCTAACTCGCACTTGGACGGTTTTTATTTAGTTCAGATTTCATAATGTACTTGTTTTATTAATCATAAGATTTTTTTTTTTTAAATCTTCTGCAGAATTAGAAGAGGGTAAAGATAAATATAAGAATTGGGATAATATAAAAATTACGTTATCGTTCAAACAGCACAATAACAACATTTTACCTACTGAACGAAAGTACCCCACGTGTGGGGTTCTTTTCGTATATCTTATCGTAGAAAAAGGGCTATCCTATAACCCTTTTAACCTTTCGGCATAATAGTTTCAGACTTTTTTGTTACAAACTACAATATGATTGTTAAATTTTGGTGCAGAAACTACATAACTATGACAATAAATCACGGAGAAAAAAATTAAAATGTAAACAGTGTATGAAGGGTGACCACTTTCCCCTACATAACCCTCATTCTGGTGCAGTCGGGTAAAAAACAAACATTTGAAGTCGGTAAAAAAAAACTGAAATTCCAATGTACTTACATTGGAATTTCAGTTTTTATAAAACGAGAGACTAGCAGGCCTAGTAACGACGACTCATCATCTGCCTAGCCTTTTCCCAACTTTATTGGGGTCGGCTTCCAGTCAAACCGGATTAAAGCTGAATACCAGTATTACCACGTGACGACGACTATTAGATTAAAATAGCGCTTAAATCAAACCACCGCAGGCGAAGATGATGAACATCGCTTTTATTTCCAGAGAACGGGTGACGCTCATCACAGCGACGACGCGATGGATCTGGACACAGAAGACAATCACGGCGACGAGCCCAGCAATGAAGCCAATGACACTAGCGGGCCACCGCCCGCGCTACTACCAGACCAAGTGAGCTCATGACCTTTCATAAAATAAATTAAAAATATTTTTTCATGTACATTCCCTATTACGTATGCTTAGTTTGTTTATATAGACTTCAGGCACATAACTACAAAGTCAGACTAGGCATTCTCTACCAGACAACAGGGTGTTGAAGAGATAACATAGTATTTGCATTGTTTAGTCAAATGGAAATAATATCCACGGAGGATGCCGTTTTAAAATAAAAAAATCTATTACTGATAAAATTATGAAAATGCTTAATTTTGGGCAACTTCCTGGATCCCTCAAAGGGGTTTGATACCACATCCGCTCCGCTTCTACTAAAAAAAAATGGAGAGAATTGGTGTTCGAAGACTGACATTGAACATTTTTCTTTAAAGCTACCATGAACATCGCGCTCTAACGGTGAAAATCGGTTCTTATATCAGTGAGGTTGAAACGGTGACTTACGGAATTTCTCAGGGTAGTGTGATGGGTCCTACGTTGTTTTTGATATGTTCTTCTTTAAAATTGTACGAAGTATTTACTTACGCTGACTAAACAGCTCTTGCGGTTTTTATCAAGGATTGGACCACTGCAAAGGCTTGATAAGTATAAATAAATGTGTAAAGTGTAATATGTATAAATAAATCAATCGCGTTTTCACAGCTCTTAAAAATATTTTATAACATTCTCTAACCACATGTATTTCTCCCACACAGATCCAAGCACTACTATCAAAACCACCACCAAACTTCAACTCAGCAGAACCTCCTCCAGGTTTTAACATATCGGAGCCTCCTCCCTTCAATGCGAACCAACCGCCGCCAGACGACAAGCAAGACGACGAGAGGAAGGACAGGGACAGAGATAGGCGCGGCGGCGAGAGGGACAGAGACAGGCGCGGCGGAGACCGGGACAGGGACCGGCGCGACCGGCCCGACCGGCCCGACCGGCCCGACCGGCCCGACCGGCCCGACCGGCCCGACCGGCCCGACCGGCCCGACCGGCCCGACAGGCCCGACCGCAGGGACAGGGAGCGGGGCAGAGACAGGGAGCGGTGGGTTACTGTCTTTGTTATAGCCGACACTTTTAAAGTGATTGTTGCTTTGATTAATAATCCATTTTAGATGCCACTACACCATTGGTCGCGATAATTATTAATGAGCCATCTTGGACACCGAAATCTGGCGCCAGAGTATTCTTTTTTTAAATAAACTTTATGTATTTTTTCGCAGGGACGGCAGAGAAGATCGTCGGGATCGAGACAGAGATCGGGGCGGGCGCGACAGGAGGGACAGGGACAGGGATAGAGACAGAGAACGGGGAGAGCGGTTCTCTTCTAGAGATAATAACAGGTGAGAATAGTTATATCTCCCTCAACATTGCCAAGCGTCAATATAAAATGTGAAATTGGTTTGAATGTATCAAAACTGATATTACTTGCTTTCTGGAACAGGATAAAATCTTTAATGTAAATAATAAAATAATGTAAGAGAGCGATTGAGCTTTTGTTTGTAACGAAAGACTTTTTTGGTTTAAAAGAAAAAACTTTCTCTATCGCTGTTTTATGTAGGTTTCTTTTTGTCGAGGTGAAAAGATTGAAAGCAATGTGGGATTTTTTTTTTTTATTTAGCTGTGAGATACAAAATTCGTCATCTTTTTATGAAAAGTAATGATTGAGTATGAAATACTAACAAATTATTCCATCGTCAGAGAGCGGCCCAGTAGCCGCGAGAAGTCCCCGCGCGCCGCCGCCGACAACCCCGAGCACAAGAGTCTGCAGGAGCGCCTGTGGGACATGGCCAACGGGACGGGCGCGCGCGCGGGGGCCGCGGGGGCCGCGGGGGAGGGGCCGCCGCCTATAGACAAGGGTGAGTGCGCGGCTCAGGTCGGCTGTGCTACCTAATTATACTCAACTGTGTACTGGCCAGTGCGTTGACTTCCTAAATTGACGCCATATTGTAAAATTCCTCAAAGTCTGATGCACACACGCCCATTTGACGTTTGACATACTACTAATGCTACAGCCGCACTACCGTAATATGGCAATAATTGTGACCATAATTGGTGTTGTTTCAGTTGGTTTTATTTCAATGATGACTATAATTATTGCTATATTACGGTAGTGTAGCCATAGCATTATACGTCACATTCACCTGTTCACTATGGTGGCAGACCAGTAGAATATGGCGGCGGGTTCATAACGTCATAAGCACTGGACATTATACTGTTTTATATTGCGGGTCATAGTCATGGTAGATCGAGTTATTTTGTGATGCCAGCTCTGGCTTTGTCCCGACAATAAACAGAATGGAAAGTTGGAGAGAACAACAGAAAAGATACCCCCAATATAGATGATATCTACTTTCAGATGAGTCTCAAACATAAATTAGAAAAAATTAACGGCATTCATAAATTTTTGATGAATCACGCGCCGGTGCGAGCATCAATCAACATCAAATCCAAAAAAAGTACACCTGTATTTTATTGATACTTGGAACCCTCTCTAACTTTCGGCTCTGTATAATTTTTTTTTTAATTTGAGATGGGTTTGCTTTAGACTGACTGGTCTAGCTCAGAGGTGGTAGAAACCGTCTAAGATGGAGCAAGCTTACCCATAATATACTTTTATAGCGTCGACATTATGACTTATCTCTATGTAAAGCTCAGTATGCCATATCTGTAACACAATTTATATGATCAATAGCATGAGTGTCTTATGATTTTTAAATGTGATGATGATTCAGTGTCTCAGCCCACTGTATGTATATTATGCTTTAGCTTTTTCTTACGGCATTGATATTTTTGCATGTCTCTATGTAACTTTATACTGTTGTATAAATTAGTTAGAAGAGTTGCTATGCGATACAAAGTCGACAAAAAATATACAATAATGTCTGTCTATCGTATTGGTGTATTTTAATAACATTTTTAGGCAGGGCCTTAGTCTTTCTATAGTTTTAGGTAACCGGACCAATTTGGCCTACACTAGGCTGATCAAAAAGTAATAATAATAGGTTATTTTTCTTTTTGCTCGGCGCTTATAAGTCCTAGCGTGATGTTAAATAGTCTGTAGCCTTGCTCAAAAATTGGGCTATCAAATGCAAAAAGACTTTTTCAAATCCGACTGGTAGTTCCAGAGATTAGCTGTTGTTCAAACATACAAAAAAACTTCAGCTTTATTAGTATAGAAAATATGAACTGATTATGAACCTTGAATCAGCCTGATATGTCTTGTGCTAATCTGGTCTACCGGTGTGCCAAATTTCATCCAAGTCCGTTCAGTCGCAAGGAGTTAATAAACAAACAAACTCACTTCCGCATTTACTTATAATATTAAAGATTGAAATTAAATGTCTTGAGGATTAGTGAATGCTGAGATGACGGATGGAGATAAAGAGAAGTCTGAATATATTAGACCATAATATAGATATGGAGCATGAGAATTTGATGAGCATTAAAAAATCAGAAATGTAATGTTGTTATTGTCACTGGATTATGGCAAACACCATAATATTGTAATCAATCTTGATAAGGTTACAAATTATCTCTATTATGAACAGATAATTCGAAGTTTTATATTATATATTCCTTCCAAATTCGATAGTTACGGATATATTGGGAAAAAACGGGAGGATGCGCGTACGAAGTCGCGGGCAAAATCTAGTCGAATATATGAATGAAGGCCGCTACACATTTAATTTTGTGGTCCGATTAATCGGCCAAATCGAATAATGTAGAATTAATGTGTCGACCTGCAGTAAGCCCGCACAGACTACCCGATACCCACTACCTACTCGAATAAAATACAACATGTGTAGTAATTGATTAAACAAATACTGAAGGACAGATTGCGCCGGCCCGCTAAGTGCGTAGCGCCCCAATATAAACTTGTTGGTTTTTGCAATAACCCGGTGACATTAGCCCATACTTGAGCAGTGGATATTTGGTTAATAGTTGAGGGCGCCCCCCCTGGCCCGGGCGGCGCGCCTGGCCCGGGCGGCCCGCCTGGCCCGGGCGGCCCGCCTGGCCCGGGCGGCCCGCCTGGCCCGGGCGGCGACGGCGGCTGGACGTCGCTGGCGCCGCCGCGCCTGCCGCCGCCACACTTGGCGCCGCACTTCCGCGCCGGTACGATGCCTGCCCAGCTTGTCTGCACGCACTGCCTCTAAATTGCACGCTTTAGATCGTTCAAACAAAAATTGTCTTGTATATTGTCGGAAATAATACAGGACCTTGTAAAAAAACTAGAAAGTTTTTTTTTGCAGGAGGCAATAAAAACCTTAAAAGCAATGCAAACAGGCACTCAGAAAGTACTAGAATGTACAACGAAGCATACTTGCCAGCTAGTTCATTGCTTTATCATTAGATGATACTGCTACTTCCTCTGATAACATTTACCAAGAAACATTTTCACCAAAAATTGTAGCTACAAGGTCCTGAATGAACACCGATGATATGTATCAAGGCTGTGCCCGCGACGGGGACTAGCCGTGGTTCAGGCGCTCGAGGGACGACACCTGCCGTCGGTAGCGTGGCGAAAGCGATTGTCAAAACTTCAGAAATGTATGGGATTGAAAGAGGCTGTCGTAATCATAATCTGCCTAGCCTTTGCCCAACTATATTGGGGTCGGCTTCCAGTCAAACCGGATTCAGCTGAATACCAGTATTTTACGTGGGGCGGCTGCCTACCAGACCTCCACAACCCATTATCTGGGTAACAAGGTACTTTTTGGCAAGACATCAGTCAGTTTACTGGCTTCTGGCAATTTGTAACGATTGCCAAAGATTCACAAATGACAGCCGAAACCAACGGCTTAACGAGCTAAAAGAGGCTGTCGTATCAATCCTTTATATCTTAAGCTTTCGACAATCGTATTCGCTGATAGAATGGTACGTTTTCTAGAGCATCAGATGAGGTCGTTAACACACGTTCCAGTCCCAACCCGGACACGGACGTGTGTGCCCGTCCGTTTTTAGAATTCCTAGCTGACCACGTCCCGGACAATGCCCTGATATGTGTGAATCAACCTTTTTTAGCACTGGAAGGATGTCGAACGCTAGCGTTTGCGCAGAATATACACTTCGTTAACATTTTTTGAATACCTGCGCTGCCTGCATAGGTTTTCAACGTCAGCACCCCTATTTATTCATTCAAATTCATTTTCTATGAGATATGGCACTCATAAATACTGGTGCAATAAAATGACATAATTCAATATAACTCATGTTGACCGTAAAACACTCGTAAACTATTCAACATCCTTTCAGTAACTGCTTTTCTCGTCGTATTTGCATTACTATAAAAACTAATAAATAACGAATTGGGGCAGTCATTAAACTTACGAATAATTATAATTAATATTCACGTCAAATATTTCGCACATGATTCCTAAAATCTAGTGTGGATTCGCTCCCACATGTCAGATGTTACACTGTATTTTAGATGCTATTATATTCTTGACAATCTAAGAAGTCGGATTTGACAGCTGAGGAGAGAGGGATAGAAGATCACTTTACCATTAAGTGCGAAAGAGATTTATTTCATGTCTGTCTCGTATTTACTAGTAAAGCGATGTTGTCATCTTGCTTTCAAATCCGACTTCTTATATTGTCATGAATATAGATGTTATTTTATGACCGCTGCTGCTTCGAAGATTAGTGTTTAATGTATCATTTAATTTTGTGTCTATGGTTTATAGAGCATGTTTTAACACGCATGCATTCTCTATGAACTTTATCATTTCATCAACATAATCATTTTTTGTTTATTTTCTTTTAACTTTATCTCTTGGCTTCATTCCCCTTGCCGGTCCTCCATCGCCACCTTGAATAACTAAAGAAACTGGTATTAAGAATTCACTAGAGCGCAGTTTAGTAAATTTATACGGTGAATGAGTAACTAAGACGTCATACACAAGCATCTCACGCACAATTTAAATAGTAATAGCTAAATAAACTGCTGCTAACTCATTTTATTAGCCTGAAACACGCAGCTTTAGAGAAGTTATACTGCTAGCGACATACTTTATATTACTATATCCACTAACACAATGTACTTATAATTCTATTCATACGGGGTCCCTCATTTAATTTTGTTAAAAAAAAATATGGTTTAATCATTAATTTTATCCAGAACGGTTCATTGGTGGTAGCATTCTGATACAGTATCTTATATCAAGAAATATTTGAATTTAAAATTAATTTCAAAGTACTGTCTATTAAAGACTATTTCCGTTTACAGAGTTGAGAATGAGAGGACCGTCTAGACCTCCGATGTCAGGTATGGCTGGACAAGGTTACCTTTTATGTAAGCTCGCCCAGCGCACTCGAACATAACCTAACGTTCCATCTCTTGTCATTCCAGGACCCTGGATGGACGGCCCCGGGCCAGGCCCGGGCCCCTTCGGGCCGCGCTTCAACGGAATGGGGCCCCCCTTCAACCGCCCGCCATTTGACGGCCCAAGGCCTCCTTTCGACGGACCACCCATGTTCGATGGCGGACCACGCTTTGAACGGCCGCCGTTCGGTCGTATGCCATTCGACGGAATGAATCGGCCGCCGTTCGATGGACCGCGCCCGCCTTTCGACGGTCCCAGGCCGCCATTCGACGGGCCGCGCCCTCCCTTCGACGGAGGGCGACCGTTCGACGGTCCTCCCTTCGAGGGCGACCGCCCGCCCTTCGACGGTCCCCCGCGTTTCGACGGACCACCAGAATTCTTCGACCGTCCCCGCGGACGCTTCGATGACCGCGATCAGTACAACGAGCGAGGCTGGAGCGGAGACAGAGAGCGCGAGCGGGACTGGCCCGAGCGGCGCGCGGACTGGGACGAGCGGCGCAGGGAGCGGCGCCAGCCCCGCGACCTCGACGACGCCAGGTTCGGCCGCCCGGAGCGCCCGGAGCGCCCGGAGCGACCGGAGCGGCGCCGCCCCTTCGACGACAACCCTAGCAGGTCTGGTGACAGCCGCCGTACTGACGACGCTCAACAGAACAAGCCTAACGACGCTCGTCGTGACGATCATCAGAACAAGCCTAGTGAGGGTCGGCGCGGCTCCGACGACAGTCAACAAAACAGATCCAACGATTCACGACGTGATGATAACCAAAACAGAACCAAACCGCCTCGAGAAGAAAGAGCTGATAGAAGTGAAAGGAAAGAAAGGCGGGAAAGAGATAGGAAATCAAGATGGGGAGCGGCCGAAGAGGCCGAGACGACCGGCAACGGTGACAATGAAAAGCCGCAAGAGTCCAGCGAAGCGACAGTAGAGGAATCAGCTGGAGAACCAATGAGCGCGGAACCCAGTCAGCCAATCGATACTCCTAGTCAAGAAGAACAAGTCGTGCAACCCGACATGAGCGAGAGTTTGCCTTCAGAGGAAGCAGAGCCCGAGAGACGAGAGGAGCCGCGCGAGGACAGCGCAGAGAGCAACCAGGCGCCTGCGGAGCACGAGCCCGGCCTCGAACACAAGCCGCACTCCTCCCCGCCCCCGCCCTCCCCCTCGCCCTCGCCGCCCGCGCGCGCCCCCTCCCCGCCCGCGCCGGCCCCCTCGCACGCCCTGTACGACGCGGGAGAGTCGCTGGAGCCCAGCTTCTCTGCGGCCACGCATGTGGAGCAGGAGCGACAGTCGTCCCCGTCGCCGTCTCCGTCTCCGTCTCCTCCTCCAGTCATTGAAAGAAAATCGCCCAGCGCAGAACCAGTCGACGAGGTCTCGAAGACCGTCGACATGTTCAGCCCGGAGAGAGAACAGAGAGAACCGAGCGAGAGCTCTCAGGATAACGAAGCCGGAGAGTCCCAGAGCAGCGTGGAGAGCAAGGAAGGAGCTTGACAGCGGCGCAGGAGGAACATGAACGTCGGCTACTTCCAGTGGACTTGATTCGGGTGACGGCCGCCGCCGCGGCTGCCGGCCCCGCGGAGCGCTAGCTACCTTCGCTCGCGAGCGACCAGCGCAGCGTAGCTACCGCTCTTCCGACCGCCCAAACCGTTATAACGCCAAAGATATTTTTTATACACGAAACAAAAGTTGAAATATACGAGTGCCTTATTGGTTACCAAAGTGGTGTTTTGTTTTGATCGCCGGCACGCGAGGCGTAGAAGAGGAACGCGCCTGGGCGCTCAAGTCGAGTGACCCGGGCCAGGTACGGTTGCTAATGATACACATTGTACGCGCGTCTAGAACAATTGCACGCTTGCACACACCAGCGATGTTGCAACATGTCCGCGGTTTGACGATCAACTTCAATCAGATACAAATATTCATCCACCGCAAATTCCACTTTGATAAAAAAAATAATATTATATGTTTAATGTTTCCACTAAATTAGCCAAATAATCGATTCTACATGTTGCAACAGTAACAACTTGCCTAAATAGTGAGAAATATGCACAATTGTACTCGGCGGGCGTGATTATTTTATTATTGCATAATGTCGAAATGGAATCAATATAATAGTAATGTTTTCTTAATACTAATGAAGTAGATCAATTGATTTTTCTTGTATAATAAATGTAAATGATTCCCATTTCGACATATTATATCGCTAGCAATGTGTGCAAAATACGTCGGCGGCGGCCGCGTCACCCGAATCAGCCACGGAATGCGAACTGCGCCACGCGGACGGAAGATCGTGAAGCTTCGATATATCGTACTGTTTACGACTCATGTGTTTAGCTATTGTGTTACGTCCACATAACGACGGTCTTATTAAGTTCTTTTATTTTTACTTTACTAATTTCGATGACTCGAATTGTATGTGTATACTTTTTTTTTTTTGCAACACTAGTTGCAGTAATCGCACTCAAAATTACCACCAAAACATGTTAAAACTTTTTCGCACTTTCTGAAAACTATAAATGATTTAAAATTGACTATTTCTTAGGTAATTTGGTGGCGGTAGGGAACGGATTTTAAAGTAACGACTATTTAAATCTATTTCATAGATATAATGAACATGTTTTATAAATTTATATAGGCAATATATATCTGTAGTTAAATTGTTTATGGATTTTAGGTTTTATGTTAGGCTGGCAATAAGTATATTTTACTTTGGAAGAACATAGCGCGACAGCCGCGCTCTTAAGTAATGCTTCTTAGTGTCGATGTTTATATGTAACATATTTTTATAAAATAATTATGATGTGAGTCTTATTATATCATTGAGATTTACCTACTCCATTCATTTTAAACTTTTCAATGTTAGGTATATTTTAGCTGTGTAGATAAACATTATAATTTCGATGCATGCTTCAATGTTTGTCATATTTGCTTGAATAAAAATTTACAAAATTCATTGGAGCGTATGTTTGATTAGATTCCGGAACATTTTATAGTATTCTAGTGCAGCATGTCTCCGTGGGTCCTCTGTCTACGTGGGGGTCCCTTTTGCACACATTGACTAGTTTGTGCGTTGTTTTTGTTCACGTTACAGCTACAGCTTTTCCGAGCCTTCAGCAGACCAGGAGCTACACGACGTGCCTGCACAAATTATACAATCACTTCCAGTATAACTAGTGTTTTAAATTTATTATTATTTTGAAACCCTCCGCCTTAACTTAAAAGATAATGGATTTTAAAAAATTAACAGAAAAGAGTTTTTTTTTAATAAGTAATATTTTTTTGCTGATGTTAATCAATGGGAAATAATTCAAAGTTACATTATAAAAAGCGATGTTTCGCTAAGTATGGTCAAGGCAAAGTATTACGTAAATGCAAAAAGATAAATTTCACAAGTACTGACGACACCTAAATTGGTTCTCTGTAAAGTTGGTTTACTGACGATAATTTTACGTGATAACGTATTAGGAAAAAAAAACTTTAACAAAAAAATAAAACCGACTTCCAAAAACAAAAACTAACAAAGTAAAAAATAACTGTTATTTCGGAAGTCGGTGTTTTTGGTTTTTTCGTTTTTGAACACCGACTTCCGAAATTGATACGCAGGTACCACTAGAAACCACAAACTCAGCGTGCCGGCGTGATGTTATGTTATGAACTGGTGTAAACAATCAACACACATGCGATTTCAGAAATCCCGATCCTTTTGCTATAATTTATTGAAGAGTTCCGTTGCCTATCTCCGAAGTTCTTCATCAGATCTTCACCAAATTTAAATGGGACCAGTCTGAGAAAATACTCTTCCAAACAAAAAAGAATCATCCAAATCGGTTAACAATTGTCGAAAATATCGCTGAATAAACATTTTTCATAGGATACCATCATCAGATCCTGACTTATCCATCATCAGCTCAGCAACATGAGATGATGATTACCAGACACAAATATCTGAATTGCGTTAGAAAGTTTATGAAAAACATTGTATGTGCTTATAAAATTTGAGGGTTTCCCTCGATTTTCATGGGATCCCATTATCAGATTCTAAGTTGGTGGCAATGGGACCACCTCAGGAGTATAGGCTTTCGAATAAAAAAATCGGGAAGAATCGGAGAATTTTTGAAATCTGTCCAGAATTGGCGGAGAAATCGGTACACAAACATAAAAAAAAAATACATACAGCCGAACATAGAACCTCCTCCTTTTTAAAGAAGTCGGTTAACAATTGAATTCTTAACAAAAATGCCGAATGCTTAGGCTGATCGTGCCTCTCGCTTATCGCTTGTTCCTCTCTAGTTTGTTTGCGGACCGTGACCGTGACACTTTTCCGTGCGTGCAGCCGGCGTTCATCGTTATAGAATACTTTATCGCGTCAAAACTCACAAATTGCAGTCAAAATTCAAAAACTATTTCTGAAAGAAGCAAACTGCTATGAGAAAGTTACGTTAAAATGCTTGATCATATAGTGAAAGATATAAAATAAATGGAATTTTCTGAAAGTCTAGTAAGAAAGTTACGGGCTGGAATTCGGGGTCAGATCTCGATTAGAGGATTGAGGGTTCAAATATAATTTCACTAGCTGACCCGCGCAATAAACGTCTGCGTCAAGTTTTTCGTTAAGGTGGATGCTCCAGGGTGGCCCGCGAAATTCAAATATTTTTGCAATTTGCCGGTCAGTGTGAAGCTGTATGTGGACCAAATGCGATCTGCGATCGTAACGCGTATTTATCTAAAGAATTATAACCATTTTAATCATCAATATAGCCCTCTAAGTTCATGTAGTTCGAAAGAATGAATATTTCAGAAATAATCATTCTTTCATCATCAATATAGCCATCTATTATATCTGGTTATAATTCTTTAGATAAATACGCGTTACGGTCGCGGATCGCATTTGGTCCACATACAGCTTCACACTGACCGGCAAATTGCAAAAAACATAAAAATATTTGAATTTCGCGGGCTACCCTGGAGCATCCACCTTAAGCCGAGTCGCTTTGTATTTCTTTTAATAAGTCTCGGCTGGAGGCTTTATATTATAAAGGCCTAGGTTGACATGAGAGAACGAACGAAAAAAAAATAAAATAAAGGGCAAAGTTCAGATGCAAGTTTTATCTATCTAATTTAATCTAAATTAGTCCGTTATGTCCCACTGCTGGGCATATACTTCCCTGTCCCTTTTCCACACCTTTCTCCTCGTTATCTTCGAGTGGAACTGGACATCGAATTAGTTCTTGAACCAAATGTGAGCAATGCACTGTCCCGGTGTTGGTTTAGCTTTGTAGAATGTCAAGCTCCGGGTGTGTTGCTGTTGGTCTTGGATTTTGTTTTAAATTTTCATCGGCGAGGCCCACAGAGTACATTTTAATATATGCGAGGCCTTTATTCGTCAGAGTTTGCCGTTTTAGATCAGCGCCATCTCTTGACCGACAGTGAAACTAATGTAATTTTTGTTGAAGATTTATGAACAAGTTTACTATTGTTCCTTCTATCACAGAATAATTTCAGAATTTTCTTGATGCAAACCTCGGAGGTGATTAAGTGGGCATAACGGTATTTTTTTTAAATTTTTCGTCATTAGCCGAAAACCTTGTGGCCTAAAAAATAAGAAAAATGTGCAAATAGCGCTCTTTGATATGATACCCCATGCTCTTGTAGCCTCACTTCCAATTTTTGAGAACCCCTTTCAGTTGCATTAACATTTTTATTTCTTTCTTTTAGTTTGATAACTAATAAAAATAACTAAGTATATACATTATGAATATACAAAACCAAATACAATCAGGCGTCGAAAAATTCCTCCGCATCGCTGTCATCCGGAAACGTGCCCAGGACTGGCAGCATTGCCTTGAATGGCAATGCTAATTCTTTGAGCAAAGAACGAGCCAGCCCTCTGGTCACGCAAAGTGTGTTTCTTTCTTATTTGCAAATTAGTTGAGCAAACGTCATCTAGACCTATTTCAAGTTACACCACTCAAGCGCCGCGGGGTACTATGGCACCCGAAAAAAAAAGGTAGTTAGTTCTTGACAAATTCAGCTGTGACAGATGGACCGACTTGTATATATTGGTTGTAGGTGAAAACAAAAACACTAAAAAAACAACTTCTCATGTAGCACTGCACTATTCTGGCAGCCAAGCAATGCCAGACAATAATTAAAACTGTGCCCCAAGGGCGCCCCGTACACCACAAACCTTAACTTCCTTTATTTTTGACACTGAAGCGCCTTTTCCAGAGCCAAAGCTTTGGTTTAGCATCAGCAGGATTGTAGCATTTTGTGTAGTCAGTCAGAGACTGTTTGAAAAGTGACTTGTTTGGACATTTTTAGTGCGTGAAAAATATACAATACTATCGAATAATATTAGGTAGGTACTTACCCTCCTAGGGCAGTTGGGTAAAAATAGGAATTGGGGGTGCAAAATTCAAATCTTGCCAGGGGCGCTCGGGACCCTAGCGACGACCCTGCTCATACTCAGTCACTCCTACGAAATAAGATTATAGTCAATAAGTGAATTTAGTAAAAATAATATCAGTTTATCTTTATATCGAAAGAAATAGGCAGGTATGCAAATTAAGTGGTTAAGTCAAGCTAGCGAGCGTAGGGCCCTTGATGTCCCAGCGTCCTCCAGTTGCCGGTGCCGCTCGGGTCGCCCAGCCCTAAAGCCGCTACTGCGCAAACTTTTTTTGAGGTGTACCTTGCGAGTATCTAACTTCTACTACATAGAAGAATAGTTACGTATATTTTTATATTACTTAGGTTTTCGGTCAATAAAAGTAACAAAGATCGGCAGAGGGCCTAACAATAATGTTTTGTAACGTTCACCTAACGTAAAAAACTATAGCCCCATAGTATTTTACATACACAATATCGATTGTGAACTGGCAACCGGTACTATTTCAATTTTGAAAACTTTACAGGATGAAGAAAAAACTGTTTTGCGGCATTTGGCTTATTATATAAAAATACGTAGTTTTTATAGTACATGTTATCAAAAATTAGCATTATTATGCTTCCTTCTAAAATAAAAACGAGATAGGTCAATATCTCGTATTCACTGCGCGTCGAAGTTAGTATAAGTTGAATGCAGTCGATTCTGGTGCCAAATTGAAACCAAACATTATACTTACATTGCATTATAATAATCATTTCGATATCGAGCTTTACCTGAGTGAGATAGCTCACAAAGTGAACTTTATTCCGCACAACATAAAGCTGTTACGTTTATACTCACCTCGGATTCCGGTGTCGAGACACGAAAATGTTGTTACAGAATAGCACTACTCTGAGATGGGATTTTTTGCAATGCTCCCGAGTATGATATAGTATGTTGTTAAAAAGTGAAAGCATCAGAAAATTGAGATAGGACCGATTGTCAGTTCTCAGTGGATGTATAACATACTTACATAAATATGAATAAAGTATGCTTAGTAAACGAATTCAAATATATATGTGCTAAACGAGTATTTTAGTCAGATATAGTATAATTTTAGATTTTTTTAACTTTACGTCCAAAACATTCGTGTTGGAATATCTAATTGAGTGCGAAAGCCGTATCATCGAATTTTGTTCCTTCGAAAAACTTTCAACGACATCTATATACTGCGACGCCTTGTTAAATCCTAAAGTAGTATTCCTTCGTTCTAGGCCCTTTTTATTAGATTTTGGATTGCCTTTCTACGTAAAACGTAACGAATTACCTTCTCTGATTTTGTCATTTCATTTTGACATTTGCGTCATTTTTGACTTTGACGCAGTTTCGCGAACTGTTGCATGCCAGTGATTTAAGAAGACCTTTAGCATTCCCTGTTCATTATCTCTACTTTGAACTATGAGAACAAAAGAGATAAAACATAGGATCTCTTCTTTATCAGAGGCTTTAGCAATGGATGGAGCACAGCATTGACAGTTTTGTTTGTGTGAATCAGAATTTCTTCTTTTGTTAATCGGTATAAATTTTCTCTAAAATTATGGCAGATATTCAAGTAGTTACCCAAGATTATGTTAACGTGCATATCACAAAGTCTGACAGCGAAGATGCGGCGCCCGTCGAGAGAAGATTCAAGAAAGAGATCACCGTACTCGATTTTAAGGTTACAATGATTCACAGATTTTTTTTATTTTTGTCTTAAAAAATCGAATTTTCTTGCTTCGACGATGCTGAGTATTCAGAATCACTCTTCAAAGAGGAAATTTTCATGCTTTTAAACATTTGGTTGTGATTTTAAAAAGAGAAGTTACCTTCCAAAGATGATAAAAATATTTTTATATTTTCAATAGAAAATATAAAAATATTTTTATCATCTTCAAAGAAAAAAAACTGCAAAATTTTTGTTTTATGGGCTAGATACTAATTTCTTAAATAACCCAGGGGCCGGAACCCCTATTTGGCTAGTTCCAGACCAAGTTGTTTAAAATTTTCTGTAACACACAGCAAAATAATATAATTTTGAACTGCAGACAAAACTGGAGCTTGTTACCGGCGGTTCTGCAGCTACAATGAAGCTTAAGGTGTATGACAAGAAAAATACTTATGTTTGTGACATAGACAATGATGAGGCCTTGCTCGGCTCCTACCCTATTGATGACGGCACGAGGATACATGTGATCGACAAGTTTTCCCTGCTAAACGATTTTGGATCTTCTGATAGTGCAGAGAGGTAAATGTATGCATACTAGAATAACTATTTCAAATGAAACCAGCTTTTGGCTCCTGCTCCTCTCGCCTATACTGTTTCCAGGGTCACACAATCTCCAAAATTCATCAAAATCTGTCCAGTGATTTAGGTGTGAAAGTAATTAAAAAAAAAAAATACTTGCATTTATGATATTAGTTAGGATTGCTGAATCTGCTCTAGCCCCCCTCCTTGGATCCGCCCTTCTCTGGTGATTAACACAAATACCACTGTTTTATCATTTATAATCTACTAAACAGCTCACAGATTTTTATAAATAAGGCCTTAAGTACCTAATAGTATACCAAGTGTCAGATGTCGTGAGTTACCATCCTTCCCAGCCTTGTACTGGAACAATGCAATCTGATTTTCCAATTCCACTTCCATTTTAGGTTCCGTTTATCTGAAGAGGAATATGAGAAGAAAGGTGACACTCTGCGCTCATTCCTGCAGCGCAACCGACTGGGCAAGTACAATGAGGAGGAGATGAACAAACTCAAGGAACAACAGCAGAAAGAACTTGAGGATGAGGCCAAGTAATTCTGAATTTTTAAGATTTTTAAAGGGTTCAACCCATATTTACACAGAATTTTTTTCCACCAACCACCTATTATAGACAGGTTGGTTTTTAACAGACAGAACAAAGGGGCGATTGCAAAGAAACATTTGCATTCGCATTGCGGTTTTTAACAGTCAAAACACGCCAATAATTATTTTTACTATGTAATACACTACTAGAATATCATCATCTGCCTATAACAGTCCACTGCTGGACATAGACCTCTCCAAGTGCTCGCCATTTGGCTCTATCTCCGGCAGCTCTCATCCAGCTTCTACCAAGCACTCTGCGAAGATCATTCTGATCTGACGTTTTCCAATTCACGGTCTCCACTCAAGAACTCGTCTACCCTAACGGTCATCGGTTCTACGGCCAATATGGCCAGCAGATTGCTACTTCAGCTTGCTTATTCTGTGAGCTACTTTGGTTCTCTGTCTGATCACTTCGTTGCGTATTCGATCTCTCAAAGAGACCCCAAGCATAGCCCATTCCGTAGCTCGCTGAGCGACCTTGAATTTATAGACCAGCCATATCGTGAGTGTCCACGTTTTGGCTTCGTAAGTCATAACAGGCAGGATCGGCGACGAGAATCTAATAAGCAGAAATATCTTGGAAGCTTTATTGTGTCTCACTGCTGGGCAAATGCCTTCCCCATATCTTTCAAGACAATCATTTCTTGCGCCACCTGGAATCAGCCTTCGTAGTGCGCATACTGTAACTATTCTGTAAACCTCTTACTGTGAAGATTTAGGTGGAGTGATAAGTGAACGATAATTCCATCTTGATTGTGTGGATTGACTGCTCACTTCACCTTTGTTTTAATTATGGCTACAGGTCATCTCATCGCTTTCTGGGCCGGCCCCGGCGAAGTCCTCTGACACCCATCGTGTAAAGACTTGCGTAGCGGTCATCATGGGGACTCCGTGACAACACCGATGAATGTTATGTAATGTTCTAATGATGCGTCTCGTCACAGGATGGCCGAGGCGGTTCTGGTGGGCGCCCGCTGCGAGGTGCGCGTGCCGCAGCAGCCGCCGCGCCGCGCCACCGTGCGGTACAACGGGGCGCTCGACGGCGCCAAGGGGCTGTGGATAGGGGTGCAGTACGACGAGCCGCGCGGGAAGAATGATGGATCGTAAGTATTTTACTATTCAAGTTGTCGTTATAATTAAACCAACAGCGGACCCACATTGGCCGCTGTAAACATAACCTGCCTAAATGGGGCATTCTTCACCCATCGTAGTTCCAGTGTAGAGTTCCTTCACAGGACATGCATCACCTTCTTAATTGCCCGTCGTGCACAACTACCTGCACCATCCAAGATTTTAAAGAGGCCAATGATAGAGCTTTGCAGGTTGCTCAATACTGTTTGGACAAAATTTTGTATGAGTCAATTGACACGAAAAGAAGAACTAATTTTTGACCGCGACTTTCGTCGCGTTCAAGTTTTATTGTCGCAATAAATTAGCCTATGACCCTCTCAAGGGACCAATCTATCTCTGTACCAAAATTCATCCAAACCATAAATACAAACTGTTGCCCTGGACACACTGGAATACAAACTGTTGCCCTGGACACACTGGAATACAAACTGTTGCCCTGGACACACTGGAATACAAACTGTTGCCCTGGACACACAAAAAATGTTAATTTCATGTTTTTTTTGTGGAACACTTATTCTATTTCTATAATAAAAGCATAAGATACTCCATATAATATCAGCTATCTGCCAGTGAAGGTCCTGTCAAAATCGGTCCAACCATATCGGAGATTACCCAGAACAGACAGACAAAATTTATTGTATTTTTGTTTTAAGTACATATCGTAAACTTTCAGCATTTAATAAAAAGCTGTTACTTTTTTACTTTTTGATATGACAAAGAGCCAGATCAACTTTATTTACTAGTATTGAGTGTAGATTAAGCTTGTGGTATTGCCTTTTCCCTTGGTGTGTTTTTTTAAGATAATGTCTTTCTCCGCAGAGTAAACGGCAAACGCTACTTCACATGTCCACCGAAGTACGGCGGTTTCGTGAAACCGGTGTACGTCACCGTCGGAGACTTCCCAGAGGAAGAGTTCGACCTGGACGACGAGATATGATCACACACGTACCGCGGAGTTCAGGAGGGTCTAACAATATTGTATAGGTACTTAGAAAGCTGCTTGATCGCTATTTTATCGTTTCAGGTTTTCGATGCGAAATGCATCAAAATGCATGTACGGTAGAAAGGTTGCTATAATTCATGTATGCTCACAATGTTTTTAGATGCAATAAAAAAAAAAGAAATAATTATCAGTTGTGCCCGTTTTCCTAAGGTGCGAATAGTAGAAACTAGAACACAAATTAACTAAATCTTGGCCAGCCTTGATAATGCAATAAAACCTGCAATAGATTACACCATAAAATTACACCTTTATTAACAAGTCACAAATTAGAAAAATCAAAAACCCGACTTTAAAAAAGTCAACCGGGACACTTTTATGAACGAAAACTGTAATTTCCTTCATTTTGATATCTTATTCGATAGGTTTGGTTAAAAAAAATATTAACGATTACAATTTAGCGCCCAAAATCCGCCATAAATATTGCTTTTTCGTTTTAAACACCTTCTAAGGACACTTAACATACTACAAGATACGCGCGTAAAACATAACCCTGCCTTGGCAGTCGGGTAAAAACTAACTTCGTCTGCGTCACATTTTTCGTTAATGTTCCCCTATGGTCGTAGCGCTGATATTATAATAGAGGGAGTCCCAAGACTACCACATGGAGGTAAATACTGAATGAAGAATTTTAAAAATAATACAAACTGCATTTAAAGAATTTTAAGTAATCGCCTCTGAACCAGGGATCAAACCTGCTGATTGTGAAAACCTGTAATTTTAATTAAAATTATACCAATTGAAAGGCTCGATCATAAACATTTATTTCTTCTAATAATAATAACGCATCTAAAATAAATTCTTGCAGCTATGTAAGTAAGACAATATTGTAAGAACCTCTTTGCTATAATATTTTTGTATGAGCACTAATAAGCTTGCTGGCGGGCTAAATATAAACAGGCTTTAATATTATGACTTTAAAAATCTAATAAATAATGCTTTATTTTACCTTTTTATTTGGAGCGAGATTGTGAAAGTAAATATTGAGTAAGACGTATTTCAGAAAATCTTTTTGTGAAATATAAAATTAATGTGAAGTAGGTAACTATGTAACACTAAAAGTGTAAAATTGTCTAAAATAATGATTGTGTGGAATGTCAAAGCGATCTCATGTGGGTATTGTTTTTTTTAATTTTTTGAATATTTTTGAATGCATTTCTGTCTATTGATTATTATTATAAGTGTTTATAGTAAGTACAGGTGGTATTCTAAGAGCTCGCCGGTATAATGTGTAATAACATAAAACTGCCATTTAGGTAATAAATAAAGTCATAAGAGTTAGTTCTTGGAAAACCAACTATACAGCTGAAATATTAAGAGCGCATTTTGTATCTGCAGAACATTATTGTTGTTGTCAACATTCCATGCGAATGAGACTTATATATTTATCATGTATGACAGACACATACATATCTTTGCTTTGTAAAATTTTAGGTTGTACCTAATTCCCAATTATGGTGGAAAATTATGTAATATTTTAACAATATAAAAAAAGCACTGAATTCTGGGGTATTATTTTACTTTGACACCAACCTTATGATTGTAAAAAAGCAGCTGAAAATATTAATTAGCCGCAGGTTGATATTTTTAACCGACTTCTTCAAAAAGGAGGAGGTTCTATGTTCGGCTGTATGTATTTTTCTTTTTTTATGTATGTTCACCGATTTCTCCGCTAATTCTGGACCGATTTTAAAAAATCTTTTTTTATTCGAAAGCCTATACTCCTGAGGTGGTTTGTCACCAAGATAGAATCTGATGATGGGATTCCATGAAAATCGAGGGAAACCCTCAAATTTAAAAGCACATACAATGTTTTTCATAAACTTTCTTACGCAATTCAGATATTTGTGCCTGGTAATCATCATCTCATGTTGCTGAATTGATGATGGAAGGTATAAATAAGTCAAGATCTGATGATGAGATCTCATGAAAAATGTTTGTTCAGCGTTATTTTCGCCAATTGTTAACCGATTTGGATGATTTTTTTTTTGTTTGGAAGAGTATTTTCTCAGACTGGTCCCATTTTAATTTGGTGAAGATCTGATGAAGAACTTCGGAGGTAGGCAACGGAACTCTTCAATAAATGATAGCAAATGGATCGGGATTTCTGAAATCGCATGTCTGTTGATTGTTTACACCAATTCATAACATAAAATCACGCCGGCACGCTGTGTTTGAAAAAGTGAAAAATAACAACTTTTTAGTCGATGTTTTTGGTTATTTTGTAGAGAATGTTTTGTTTTTCATTATTATTAGCTATTTTATTTATCATCATTTTTGACATAATATGCTAAACTAAAAACAAACTAAAATATAGCATCAAAAAATTCATCCTCAACGCTGTCAGCTGGTAATTTTTTGGTTATTTCGTTTTGGAACACCGACTTCCAAAATTAAAGTAATTTTTTACTTTGTAGTGTTCTGTTTTTGGAAGTCGGTTTTATTTTTTGTTAAAAAGTTTTTTATCTGCAAGGATCTTTGGGTGTTGCAAGCATATACGTTGTGATGGGCTTTTTGCTGAACTGTTTAGCATGTTACACACAGCTGGACCATTTCTTGGATTACCTCTAGAATGTGTGTAAAACCGAGGACAACTGCTAGCAAAAAAAAAACTTAATTAACTTGCAGACCACGAAGGATATAGCGAAACGAGTTGGATGTCTTCCGGAATTTGCAAGAAGTGGCACAGAACCGGGAATGATGGAAGTAACGGAGGGAGGCGCTTGCTCAAGTGGGACAGTTTGGACTATATATAATATAATACTAGCTTTTGCCCGCAACTTCGTACGCGCATATCCCGGTTTTTCCCGTTCCCATAGGAATTATAGGAAACCCTCTTAGTGGTCCCCTACGGAGTGTAGGGAAGCTTCATGCCAAATTTCAGCTTTCTACAACCAACAGTTTCAGCTGTGCGTTGTCCGGTCAGTCATTCAATTAGACAGTAACGATTTTATATATATATATATACATTCAGTCAAAAAAGTATCGGGAATGGATGATTTGTTTATGGCTCCAAATTCAAACTTTTGTTTTTTTGTAGTTGTTAGATTGGCACAACTGTTTTCCATTTTGGCGCGGAGTTTGAGTTGCATCTGTTATTTATATTAAATACAGTGCTGGTTTTAGTAATATCATATGTAGTGTGTATTGCGAATTTCATAACGGACAAAAATATCGAACAAAGAGTTTGTCTTAAATTTTGCATCGCCAATGGAATTTCGTGTTCGGAGTCACTGAAAATGTTACAGAAGGCTTACGGTGAATCGACTTTATCAATAACTCGTGCTTATGAGTGGTTCAAAGCGTTCAAAAGCGGTCGAGATGTGATGGAAGATTTGCCTCGCTCTGGTAGGCCGTCAACGTCTGCAACTGAAGTTAATATCGCAAAAGTGAAGGAAATAGTGACTGAAAATCCCCATTCAACTCTGAGAGAGATAGCCGCCGAACTTTCTGTATCTCACGAGTCGATCCGTACCATTTTAACTAATCATTTGGGTATGAAACATGTTGCTGCTCGGCTAGTCCCAAAAGATCTGAATTTTCTCCAAAAACTCAATCGCATGAAAGTCGCTGAGGACATGCTAGAACGAGTCAGTTCGGACCCAACATTCATGAAACGCATTGTTACTGGTGACGAGACGTGGGTTTACGAGTTTGACATGCAAACTAGTCAACAAGCTTCGGAGTGGCGCCTTCCAACTGAACCGACACGAAAAAAACCACGCCAAAGTCGATCAAAAGTCAAAGTCATGTTGACTGTTTTCTTTGACTATCGCGGTGTTGTGCACTCTGAATTCTTACCGGAAGGTCTAACGGTAAATAAAGAATATTATTTGAGCGTTATGCGGCGTTTAAGAGAGCAAATTCGACGAAAAAGGCCAGATTTGTGGAAAGAAAATTCTTGGATTTTGCACCACGACAATGCGCCTTCGCACAAAGGCTATCATTGTGAACGAATTATTAACCAAACACTCAACAAATACCATCCAGCAACCACCATATTCACCAGATATGGCTCCTGCTGACTTTTTTCTTTTTCCTAAACTTAAATGGCTTGTGTTTAAACACCGCCCAAAAAAGTACCTATTTTACTACCAAAAAAGTTTTAAACGGTTACCAAAACGGATAAATGGTCACCAAATAATATTCGAGAAGTAGCGCTCGCCGGCCGCAGCCGCTGCCGCGGCACTGCTCGCTTCGCTCGCTCGGCTCGCGCGTGGTCGGTCACAATTCTAACCTTTTTTTTTTTTTTTTTCCTTGCGAAGAAAATGCCTAACGCATACCACATCATCCGGGGAGACGACGTGGTTATGTGGGACTTGCACCCACTAAAAACTTCGCCTGTGCACCTACTTTCGCCTTGATGCATGACATTCGCGACCCATCCAGTGTGGCCTACTTCTGGGCTCCCTTTTCTATGCCCGTTCGGGCTCCCTCTTCTTTCAGCGATGTCCGGGTGCACTGGGACATCACCACGACTCCAGGGACCTTACAGCGTGGACGATAGAGTCCCCGATCTATCGTCCGCTGGCCCCTCCTATGGCGGCATCAAGTCGGCATTTCGCCGCCTGCGCCGTCCCGTCCTTCTGCGGCGAATCGGGTCAGCAAGAGAGTCTTCCTCCCTGACCCGCTCCGCCGCTTCCTTCTGCGAGATTACGTCTTCGCAAAAAGACGCAACCGCCTCCCATACCGTCTCACTGCTGACCATACCCCTAACAACGACCGGCAGCGATAGATCTTCTCCAATTGCTGCGACCAGGACACGGCGCTGCGCTTCCCAGGCAGGGCACTGCTCGAGAGTGTGCAGAGCCGTGTCCTGGCTGCAGCCGCACTGGTGACACACGGGAGTCACCTCCCGTCTTGCCACTGTATGGAGGTATTTGCCAAAACAGCCATGCGCCGACAAAACCTGCACTAAACGGAAGAACAACGTCCCGTGTCGCCTTCGTGCCCATTCCTCTAGGATTGGCTGGATAGCCCCTACAGTCCAGTGACCGGCACTAGGCGTCTCCAGCCTCTCCGCCCATTGCCTCATGATGGTAGCTTGCGCCTCTCTGCGCCATCTCATCACCACTTCAGGCGGTGGACCACTGCCGCTCTCCGCCCGAACTTGCACACTATGTTGGTAAATTTCGGCAAGCACTTGCGCCTCCAGATCCCACGGGGGTGTTCCTGCTAATGCACACGCCGCTTCAGCTGAGATTGTGCGGTATCCGCGTATTACCCTGATTGCCATGACTCTTTGCGGTCGCCGCAGATGACCCTTGTTCTGGGTAGTCAGGGAGTCCGCCCACACCGGGGCACCATACAGTGCCATCGGAACGCACCACCCCCGGGTAAAGCCGTCGGCAACTCACACTCGCTCCACCCAGATTCGGCAGTAGCCGACTTAGGGCGGAAGCTGTGCCAATCAGCTTTGGGGCAAGTTGGCAGAAGTGCTCGCCGAAGATCCACCTGCGATCTAGGACGAGGCCCAGGTATTTCATGTGCGTGCGTACCACGATTTGTTCATTACCTATCGTGATGAAAGCACCCGCCGGTGGTCGACGTCGGGGTCCATAAAACACCAGGGCCTCGGTCTTCTCGAGCGCCACCCTAAGACCCAGCGCTTCGATGCGCCTAATGACCAGAGACGCACCTTCAGTAGCCAGACACGCCGCCTCCTGTCACAATTCTAACCTTTTTTTTTTTTTTTTTTTTTTATTACGGGGGGAAATCCTCATGGATGTCCTCCGCCCTGGGGCGGGCGGAGGGGTCTGTCAGACTCTTACTGACTAAAACCACCCCGGTGCTCCATCTCTCACCAACCGGGGATCGCGAGAACTAATGCGACTTCCGTAATCCCCGGCTGGTGCCGGCCCGCCTCTGCAGGCCACCTCGGGTCAGCGGGGGAAGTGTTTGACTCCCCCCGCAACGTCAAAGAGGGGCGCACGGGAACACCACGCGCCGCCACCTCGGGTCCGAATGAATGGGGGGCGACGGATATCCCCAAGTCCGACGCCTCAGGACCCAGTTAGGGGGGCCGGAAGAGGGCAGCGTATGCCCTCCTCCGACGCCCGGTGCGCCTACTGCGGGCCGGGAAAGAGGTGGAGATCTCCCTCTCCCTTTCCGCAGCCTCCTTCTGCGCGACAACTGCTTCACAGAAGGAGACCACCGCGTCCCAGGACTCCTCGCCGTCGACCATAGCACGAACTACGGCCGGCAGCGAGAGATCACTGCCTACCATAGAGATGAGGGCACGGCGTGGCCCCTCCCAAGCGGCACACTCTGCCAGTGTATGCCGCGCCGTGTCCTCCCGACAGTCGACGCAGTGGTGACACCGAGCGTCCGGCTCCCTGCCTATGCGACACAGGAACCTCCCGAAGCAACCATGCCCCGAGAGGACCTGCGTCACACGAAATGTCAAGGAGCCGTGCCTTCTCCCGAGCCACAGGTCGAGCACCGGCCGGATGGCCTCGATAGTGACGAGGCCAGCGGAAGGGCTTGAGAGCCTGTTTCGCCATTCCGCCACCAGAACCTCGCGCAACTGCGACTGACGCAGCTCAATGTGCCGCTGCATCAGTCGCTCGCCGCGCGCCCGCGCGTCCTCACGCCACCGGTGCAGTGACGCGAGGACTTTTGCTTCCAGGTCCCAGGGCGGACATCCGGCCAGTACGCAAGCCGCCTCGTAGGAGATCGTGCGATAACCCCTGATGACTCTGACGGCCATCACCCTCTGCGGCTTCCGCAGAACAGTGATGGTGCCGGCCGTCAGGTCAGCCGCCCAGATCGGGGCCCCATACAGGGCCATTGATCGCACGATCCCCACGTACAACCGCCTGCAAGCGGTGCTCGGGTCCCCCAGATTGGGAAGCAGCGTTGACAGCGCCCCAGCCGCGCCCAACAACTTGGGTGCCAGCCGCCGGAAATGGGGGCCGAAATCCCACCGGCTGTCGAGCACCAATCCCAGGTACTTCATGGTGGACTCGACAGTGATACGGGCCCCCCCAACAACTATGTGCGATCCCGGCGGTGGCGCCGATCCCGGCGGTGGCGGTAGGCCCTCGCCACCCGCAGTGGTCACAATTCTAACCTAACCTAACCTATTTTATCCAGTTTGTAACCCCAAGCCTACATTTTATGGCAATCACAGTTGAGTTGCATAGAATTTGGTGACCGTTGATCCATTTTGGTGCCCGTCTAAATTATACCCAAATCAAATTACCACTTCGTGGCACCCGTTTTCAATCGATAGAAGACATAAAGGAGAATTCGCGGCGAGAACTGAACTCAATTCCGGAAGCAGCATTTAAAAAATGTTTTGATGAATGGATTATTCGTTGGCGCAAGTATATCGTTTCTAAAGGAGCATACTTTGAAGGTGATAAAATAAATTTGGATGAATAACAGACATTTTGTGTATTATTGATCTTTTCCCGGTACTTTCTTGACAGAGTAGTATGTTACGGCTAAAGATGGGTGTGAACATAAACTTAAGATTAGCCGGCTAAACTTAAGTTTATCTTCGAGAAGCAGCTAAAGTTCGATATCATGTTAGTTTGTGTCGTGATATTCTATCTTTAGCCGGCTAATGTGCACATTAACCGAAACGCAACGGCTAAAAATGTATTCGATGGACGCGCCGGGCCGGCGCGGAGGGCTTGAGGGGTGGTGGGGATGTCATTTCGCAATAATTCTGCGTATTTCTGCTCCTGTTATGAACAAATAGTTCCATAATATTTTATTTTAATGATTAGGTACATATTGTTTTAAGTAACCAATATTTCGTAATTGTAATTTTGAATACCTCATAGGTACATAAAAGTATGTGTAATGAGGTTGATTATTTTTTAATAAAAGTTTTCGTGTCAAAATACTTAGTAAACATTATTACTTACATTGTCTTCTTTTTCATTTCCTTCTACATTTTTAGCCAAGGGCCTGCGGTTACACTTAAGTTTAGCCGGCTAAAGATAGAAGAAACTAACATTAACACCTCCTCGAAGATAAACCTAAGTTTAGCCGGCTAATCTTAAGTTTATGTTCACACCCATCTTTAGTTGTAACATATATATATTCACAGAACAGAAAAAACAGTTTTTTCTGTTCCGTGTATATATTGATAATAATTCAACTGACACTGCCCTTACGTATTGAGGTCCCAGGTTACACTGGAGCTGGACCACCTGGCACGGCGGCAGAACTACTGCCTTGGCGTTAGGCGGCCGTAAAACTACCAGTATAAATAATAATTATCTCCTCACATGACGGCTGAGGAGACCCAACCTTAAATAAAGGGAACAGGAGAGGACAAAGAAGAAGATGAATTGACTTGTCAATAAATGTCTATTTAATACATAATTACAACAGCTATTAGAACTTCCTCCGCTTCAGTATCTCGGGACGCCAGTTGACCGGGTGCGTCTCCTCGGACGCAGTGTCATCCTCGCGGTAGATCTTGATGGTCTTGTCGGCCTCCGTGGTGATGAGGCGCGAGCCCGAGTTGTCGAACGTCATCGCGAAGATACCGGCTTCCGAGTCCATCGAGCCGGGCTGGACTGCCGCCTGGGAGATAAATTATGGTTGTAGCATGTAATTATATCATTGTACTAGCTGATCCGCGGAACTTTGACTGCGTCACCTGTTTCATTAATGCTCCGCTCCCATTGGTCGAAGCGTGATGTTATATTGTCTACAGCCTTCCTCAATAAATGGGCTATCCAACACTAAAATAATTTTTAATCCGAATCAGAAGATCCTGAGACTATCGTTTAAACAAACAAACTCGTCAGCTTTATTTAAATGTGAGGAAGTATACCTAATCACACAAACTAGGGAAATATTATCTGTATTAACGTCAGTCCTGCAATTGTGGTTTCAGTAATTAATACTTGTGGGTTTTACAAGAATACAGTTGCTGTGGCCGAAATCGGTCATCAGACTGCACTACCGATTTTTGTCGATGCCTAAACTTAAGAGGTGGGTACGTTGGTTTTAGAGTTCTACGAAACCATGATGTAGTGTTTGCCTCCTTTTCGTGGTCATAGTTCAAACACAATCAAAGATAAACCTCAGTGACAAAATGAAACGCTGCAGAACTAAAAAATACTAAGATCGCTTTTTCGAAAAGTCTAAATCTGTGCTCTAAATGTGATTTTATGGCTGACTATGAGTAAAATATATAGGGGAATATGTTTAGCGGCTTAGTCCCGCAAACCTACATTGAAAAGGGAGAATTCTCTGACCAGACGGTTGTGTCTGGTGGGCTATTGCCCGATAAATGATTTTCGGACTGTTTTATATGTTCAAATGGCACGGAGAACTTTGATAACGCGATGCAGGGTTTAGTAATAGTAGTTCGATGCTTGTTGGTTCTTTTTGTTGCGATGTAGATTTTGCTATTATGATTTTTTTCTTGTGGCGGCATTGATGCCGCTACATATGAAATGATAACCAGCTTACCTGTAGCCTCTGGAAGTTATAGCCAGTCCGCCAGTCCCAGAAGTACATGGTGCCGTTGTCTCCGCCGCTCACCAGCACGCCCTCGGGGTTCACCGCCATGCAGTTCACGATCGCGTTGTGCCCCGACAGGTTCTGTATGGAAATTATAGTTTTTATCGCATGTCAATAAGGAGGAAATAACAAGGATTATAGAGAGCGTGCAGAAACTATAGGTGGCAGCATAGAAATGTCAAGTAAAAAATTCGAAATAGCTACGCTAGATGGCTGTCTTCTTCGCGCACGTTCCCCTAAACTGAGCGTGCGGGAACCGCCGTGGCAGCACAGATGCGTCAATGTCAAGTACTCTGACCCTGTAAACTTCGAATATGCGACACTAGATGGCATAGTCAACGCCGTGCACGGTCCCTACTGTCGCCATAGGCCTTCCTAAATTATTTGATGAAAATTCAAGACGTGATGGGGTAATTATACTGGTAGAGAATGCCTTTTTGCATTAAGTCCGCCTATGTACCACTACTGCAATAACACTCTGACCAGACTGCGGTAACTTTAGTAGTATTAGGAGTCATGCGATTTTTAAACATAAGGTATTATTTGGCGCAATTGGCGGGAGATCATTTTATTTTTACGTCCGGCTCGGGATTTACTTTTATATGGGCAGAGATTTTTTTTTTTATGAAATTGACAAATTAGAACCCTAAGAAAGGATTAGGCTCAAATTAACAATGATAGAGAAAATGTAAATATGGAAAGAAGCATTTATTTGATCGCCAGAGCGCATCGGCGTCCCTCCCACGCCAAGCACAAATTCAGCGCAAATCCCTTAACAAAAAAATACGGATTTCCACATCTTATTGAACACCAATTAATCATTGTATTTTTAAAATAAAATATTACTCGTAACGTAATCACTGACAACTTGATTTAGAATATTTATTTTGTATTTAAAAGAGTTGTTTGCTTGTCGGCTATAGCCGACGGTGGCGTCTTGGGCACTTTTTTGTTTGTCGGCTATAGCCGACCGTGGCGCTGAAAAGGTTAAGGCAATCGGGTAAAATCTCTTGTTTGCGAATTCTTCAAGAAAAAACCGTACCTGTATAAACTTGCCCTCTGGACACTTCCATTGCTTGATGTTGTCGGGTGACGCCGACGCAAACGTGTATAGTGTAGGGTGCACTACTATGGACCGGACGGATTTCTTGTGATTGGTCAGCGTGCACATTGACTTGCCGGCAGCCAGGTCCCACAGGCGGATGGTCGAGTCGTGAGAGCCCGTTATAATCTAGAAAGGAAAGGAAGTTAGTTTTTGAGTATTTTAAAATAGTTTTTTAGGTATGTCCCGTCAGCGTGTGCACGTTAGCCTTGGTCCTCATGTCCCGCTGTCACTAGCACGTCTGTACTATACCTACTGGTCTCTTGCACAACACACACCTGTGGCTCGGCCGCCTGGCACGCGAGCGAGGCGATGGTGTCCGTGTGTCCCGTCAGCGTGTGCACGTTAGCCTTGGTCCTCATGTCCCGCTGTCACTAGCACGTCTGTACTATACCTACTGGTCTCTTGCACAACACACACCTGTGGCTCGGCCGCCTGGCACGCGAGCGAGGCGATGGTGTCCGTGTGTCCCGTCAGCGTGTGCACGTTAGCCTTGGTCCTCATGTCCCGCTGTCACTAGCACGTCTGTACATACCTACTGGTCTCTTGCACAACACACACCTGTGGCTCGGCCGCCTGGCACGCGAGCGAGGCGATGGTGTCCGTGTGTCCCGTCAGCGTGTGCACGTTAGCCTTGGTCCTCATGTCCCGCTGTCACTAGCACGTCTGTACTATACCTACTGGTCTCTTGCACAACACACACCTGTGGCTCGGCCGCCTGGCACGCGAGCGAGGCGATGGTGTCCGTGTGTCCCGTCAGCGTGTGCACGTTAGCCTTGGTCCTCATGTCCCGCTGTCACTAGCACGTCTGTACTATACCTACTGGTCTCTTGCACAACACACACCTGTGGCTCGGCCGCCTGGCACGCGAGCGAGGCGATGGTGTCCGTGTGTCCCGTCAGCGTGTGCACGTTAGCCTTGGTCCTCATGTCCCGCTGTCACTAGCACGTCTGTACTATACCTACTGGTCTCTTGCACAACACACACCTGTGGCTCGGCCGCCTGGCACGCGAGCGAGGCGATGGTGTCCGTGTGTCCCGTCAGCGTGTGCACGTTAGCCTTGGTCCTCATGTCCCGCTGTCACTAGCACGTCTGTACTATACCTACTGGTCTCTTGCACAACACACACCTGTGGCTCGGCCGCCTGGCACGCGAGTGAGGCGATGGTGTCCGTGTGTCCCGTCAGCGTGTGCACGTTAGCCTTGGTCCTCATGTCCCGCTGTCACTAGCACGTCTGTACTATACCTACTGGTCTCTTGCACAACACACACCTGTGGCTCGGCCGCCTGGCACGCGAGCGAGGCGATGGTGTCCGTGTGTCCCGTCAGCGTGTGCACGTTAGCCTTGGTCCTCATGTCCCGCTGTCACTAGCACGTCTGTACTATACCTACTGGTCTCTTGCACAACACACACCTGTGGCTCGGCCGCCTGGCACGCGAGCGAGGCGATGGTGTCCGTGTGTCCCGTCAGCGTGTGCACGTTAGCCTTGGTCCTCATGTCCCAAACTCGAGCGGTGGCATCTCGACCCGCTGTGACGAGGACGTCTATGGTTGGATGCAGCGCGATTGTGTAGACAGCTGATAAGTGGCCGTGGTAGTGGCGGATCACCTGAGAATTAAAAAATAATCAATAATAAGTTTAAAGTAATTTTTTTAATAAATATGTTAATCGATGAAGCTTGGTGGAGGTTAATGTCCAACAGTCAGCCTTCTAGCTGGAATTTATTTCTTATTTCTTTTATGACCAGTATACGAATTTTGAACATGCTTTACCTTATTGTATTCTAAATCCCAGCATTTGACTTGTCTGTCTTCTCCACAACTGAATAAGTAGGGGTGCCTAGATGATACTTCAAGACCTGAAAACAAAAGTATCATGAAAAATGTTGTATTAGCATTTTTATGGAAAGAGTATTTATTATAGGAAATATAAAAGAAATCTGTTCTAGTACTAAAGACTAGACTAACCTCTTACTGTACTAACGTGTCCTGTGAGTGAAACCTTCAGTTTGCCACTTGCTAAGTCCCAAATCTTTATCACTCTGTCTGCAGCACCTAAGAAATGAAAAGGACAAGGTTAATTTGATTCTTAGGTTTTCATGATACTTGAGTTTTATACATATGATGGTTCGCAACTAGTTTTGAGTTATAATAAAAAATCATGAATAAATATTTACTTCTTACATCAGGTTAATACCTAATCCTTACCTGTAGCAAACCACTCATTGCCTGGTTCAACAGTCACACACCTCACCCAGCCGAGATGCCCAGAGATGACACGGAACAGTTTCCAAGGTGCGTGCCACTTGGGCTTGGGCATGGTAGGAGGTTTCCTTGGTACAACCAGGGCCCCTGTGGGCGGGGCCGCGGTAGGAGTAGGCCCTGTGAAGGGCGCCAGGGCTGCATCTGATCCGAGGGCTGCTGATTCGGCTAATTCTCCTAGAGAAAGAAAGAAAGAAAGAATAAAGTTTATTTAGCATATACATGTAACATTCATGGTGCATAAAAATAACAAAAAATGGTAGGTGTGCCAAAAACTAAGTGTGTGTCTCATGTCTACACTAGAAAGGTCTATAGAGTTAGTTAGATTTGAAATGCTGGCAAAGGAAACTTAACTATATTTTTTGCAAGCATGCAAATTGATAGTAGGCATAAATAAAATCTATAAATAAATAACAAAATGAAAAATGCTTTTGGAAAAAAAGTAGCTTTCTTTAATCAGCAATTAACTTTTTTTTTCAGATGAGTAATTGGCTGAACTATTGCTACTTTGGTGCATCAGAAGCATAACATTGGGTAAAAGCAAAGCAAATCAGTGTACAAAAAGTATTGAGTAGGATTTCAACACTTGCTTGCCTTTAAACACTTATTTCTGTTTATTTGTTTCATCTGTAGACGGTGTACCGGACATACATGTAGTAACTCACAAATATAGTCTAAAACTAGTCAGAACAGTCTACATAATGATAAAAACCTTTTAAAAATTATACAACAGCTACTAAGCAAAAGTGCACTAAAATCGATACTAGCATGCAAAACATGAGCATACTGTAATAGTTACGTTAATTGCAAACTACACACAAACCATGTGATGAAGATTCGTCCCTCATTTCTGGGCCAATAAAGCCTTGCATAGAAGAACAATATATTATTGTAATGTATTGAAAAATGATTTTATAGTCATCATCTGCCTAGCCTTTTCCCAACTATATTGGGGTCGGCTTCCAGTCAAACCGGATTCAGCTGAATACCAGTGTTTTACGTGGAGCGGCTGACTACCAGACCTCCACAACCCATTAACTAGGTGAAAAATGATTTTATAGTAAACGTAAATAATTTCTAATGCAATATAATTAGTTTAATTCCTCTTTTGAATAGTTATGATGGAGACCATTTAATTAGAATGAAGATGGAGCACGCTTGCTTAGAAGTGACCTATTCACTCTTGACTTAAAGACTCCCAGGTTGTAGCTATCGGGAAACACAGACTCCGGCAGGGAATTCTACTCCTTAGCTGTACGCATTATGAATGTGTACCCAAAACGTTTTGTGCGCGTGGGTGGGATGTCCACCATGTACCGGTGGCGCATCGCCGTTCGTCTTTTGGTCTGATGATGGAACGGGCTTGGCGGAATTAAATTATGCAATTCCGTCACACATTCCCCAAAATGCAACCGGTAGAAAACCGACAAGCCAGCAACTTGTCGTCGATGCTCAAGACTAGTAATAGGGTTGTTAATAACCTTACAATCTAGATGGTAATTATTAGAGCATAAATGAAAGATAGTTCTATTTATGTTACCATTCTCCATTATCATTGGTATATCCGGTTGTGTCCTTGCATCTTGTTGTTTGACAGCTTGTGCAAGCTGTACTGTGTCCAATACTTGACCATAGCTGTCACGAGCCTTCACTCCTTTTAGTACTTTCTCTCTGAAAGGAACATGTTTAATATAGTCTAATTTACAGCAAAGAAATAAGGCAAGTATAGTGAGTTTAATGGTGTGCCATTTAAAATACTGTATTTCAAATAGTACAGTATTTAATATTACACAACTTAAGGGTAATGTTGAAAGTGAAAAAGTTGAAGAGAATGTTGTTTTAGACTTCCAGAATTGTGAAAAGAGGTATATTTTAATAGGTAACCAAAGGCACTGAAGAGGTTGATATACCACATTCTTCCGACCTTCTTAAGAAGTAACGTAATCTCCAAAACGAATAGGTGGCATAGAAAAGTTTGATATGAGCTGTAAAACGTTCCCATATCTTTTATGTTTTAAATTTACGACGAATATACCTCTTTATAATTTTGGTTTGTACTTACGCTTTTTCATCAATTGGCGGCAACAATCCTTGGTTGGATAGAAACATATCATGAGACCTTTTCAGAGATCTGAACACCAATGTGTGTACCGAGTGTTTTATCACTTCTTCCGACATTTTGTTTATATTTTATACCTTGTGTGCTTATGTAAAGTTAGAACTATCGCTTAGTCACAATTAAATTATCAGAAATAGGTTAGTTTTAACATATTTAATTTATGAAAAAACTAAGCTTACAAACATGAAACAATGCTGCTTTAGATGAGCGTCATGTCGAAGTCAACTGTCTGTCAACGTCAAAAAGTGACGTTTTCTTTTTTTCGGAAGTTGAAAATTCGTTCGGAAACGTAGTGGTGTACCGGTCAGGGTTTTTGGTATTGATATAGATAAAATAAAAAAGCTGCGACCCTATAATGTGTGTCCCGGAGGGGTGACAGAGGTATACCCGCAGTACATTCACCTTGAGGAAGTGGTATTGGGATAGGTATAATTGATGGCGGATGGTTAATGTCACCAGCGCCCTAGGCTTGCACCTCGTCGGCAACAGTTAACAGAAGATTGTTTTTTTAGAATCGGGCCATGTAGAAGTAATCAAATAGACATGGCTTACTTCGGAAGCGCTATATAAAGTATGATTTGTTAATGGCAGGCAGGCCGTAAGAAAGTAGGCAGGAATTACTTATTTTTTTTCGTTTGCCCCTAGGGACGTGCCTAATTGACTACCATTGCTTAGACTGTTTAAAAAAACCGGACAAGTGCGCTTCGGACTCGCTTACCGAGGGTTCTGTATAAATTTGTAGGTTCATATTAAATAAAGACTATTTTTTGATTTTTTAAAAATGTTTAGTTTTCCGATTGTCCCTATACTTGTTGTTTAAGATGGTATTATTTGCCAAATTTCATAGTTCTAGGTCAACGGAAAATAACCTATAAATTTTGATTCCCATGAGAGTGTCGAAATATACATTTTTTGCGGCATAAACGGCCGTATCTTCTTGTGCGATATCTTAGAAGTTTGATTTTTTCACAGCTTCAAGGGACTGTAAACCGGAGTATATGGTTTAATTTCAACTCGATACATCTGCGCGTTCCCGATATAAAGGGTCTTGACAGACAGACGGGCGGGCGGACTGTCGGACGGTTGGACGGACGGACAACAAATTGATCCTATAAGGATTCCGTTTTTTTCCTTTTGAGGTACGGAACCCTAAAAACAAGTTACGATCGATTAAGTAATAGGATGAAGAAATAATAATACTTTATTGACAAGTACAAAAATTCGTGATATATACTGTATAAAATAAAACATCCTAACTGTTATTACAGATGCTAGCAGTTTATCGATTAAAATAGACATATCAGTACGATGTCACAAATGATGAATGACTAGAAATTGTGACCGTTATATTAGACTAGAGGCTTTATAGCATTATACAATTGCACATTGAATAAAATAAAATTCTTTATAAAACTATGATATTTACACCAAATAGACTAGAGACTACCGAGTTACAATTACGTTCGCATACACAAGCTATTCGTATTATGGACACTGATGCACTTCGTAAGCGTGGTTCTAATACCTTCAGTACTACGTTATTGTAGTTTTAAGACTTCTTTCGACAAGTATTTAATATAAACATACATGTTTGTCACCCTTCTAAAACAGCAATAGGCATCTACCTAAAAAATCTACGGTGTACATAAATTGCGTTACTTGATTTCTGATGAGTGAGTGATTTCGCTTGTGAGAAACGTTATCGAAAGAAGTCAGCAAACTTTTTATTCTATTTCACTATTTCTGTAAACTTCCCATTAAGAGCTAGATGCGGATAAAAGCGTTCTAATTATAAAGTCCAGAGTTGATTTTAAAACTTGAGTCCAGGTGCCAAACATCCGAACTAGTTGTGTCAGAGAGGAGTGGTCCTCAAACGAGACGATCAACATTCGAGTTCTCCATCGATTGCCAGTCGTAATCGATATCGGTAGTATCGGCGACGGAAAATACCGCGCCACCCTCGGTTCAGATGGCCGACTTCTCCGGATTGTTGGCATCACTCACGCGGCGGGAGTGAGGGGCCCTCCTCAGCGTGCGCGGCTGCAGGTTCAGGGGGGGGAGGTTCGGGCGCTCGATCCTTGTGGGGGAGGACACGAGAGGTCGCGTCCCACGCCGGAGAGTGTCCATGCCATTTCGGAAGTACTCTTCAGTCCTGTCACTGTAGCTTTCGATTAATGGTGCAGGGTCTTCGTATTCGACGTTGAAGTGTCGTGGGATGGCCAGGTCTTCTGGTGGTCCGAGCTTGTATAGTGGAGGCTCGACACACTCGTAGTGGTGGTCCTCGGTCTCATCGTGTGGGTAGGTGTCAGCCACGAAGTGCCGCGTGCCACGTGGTGTCAGCGCGGCCCACAGGACCCGCGAGTCGATGGCAGCTCCTCCATATAAGGCGTTGGAGCCGGAAGCTTTACCAGTGCCGCCCTTACACCCTCCTCGGGCCCTGTCGAGAAAAAACCCATGAGATTTTTTCCAACTGCAAGAAAAATAGAAGAGACAATGAGAATTAAGAAGAAAGATGTTCAAGGGCCCTGGTCCTGGGCCCCGAAGAAAAAGAAGAAAATAGACAGTTTAGAGGTTGTATGGAGACGGTGATATCGAAATGGCCGGCACCATTCGTCTACTTTTAGAAGGTATTCTTGTTCTACATCCGTCGAATAAGTATAAGAAACTAACTTACTCTCTACATTTAAGCAGGAACAAAGCCAGCAGAGCAGCAATGCAGAGAACAGCGATGCAGCAAGTGATCAGTACCAGGAACCAGGTGTCGTCGTTAGAAGCAGGCTCTGTAAAGTTTTTAAGAATTACGTTAGCTACTGTGGAGCGAATTTCCTACCTGGACATAAAACATCTAGGTAGCAATTTGTCTTAGATTACTGTCAAATCTTGAAAATATTGCGAATATTTCTAAAAACACAAGTAGGGACACTAATGGCCGTTCGTTAAAAAGACTCACTAAAGTGGAATTGTTGTTATTATTATTTCGTATTTCTACAAAATAAAGGCATGAATTTGGTAAAACTAAGAGGCAGATGAAATGATGAGGTAAAAAACAATGTGTAATCTGAACATTAACTAGGTAGATACAGGATAAATAAATCAAAAGACAACATACGTATCTCACCATGTCTGGGTAGCTCATGGTATTCCACTCCTGGGAACAGGGAGTTCTCCTCGTTGTTCCTGTTAGGGGGGCACTTTGAAGCCCTGCACGGCGGCGTGAGGTTGGCAGCACTGGCTAGGAAGGCTGGCAGGGGGGGAGGGGGCATGTGCAGGATTGAGTCCGGGGGAGGCCCCAGGGACAGACATTCCGCCCCGCATGACATCCTGGAATAGAGAAACAGATGGACTTATTACGAAATTTCCAAAATTTGTGCAAAATTGATTAATAAATTCGTCAAATTGATCAAAAACGCAGTATTGTTTTTAATTTGAAAATGCTTCCTTAACATCAAGCCTATTTTCCGAATGAAAAGTTTGGTGCTGTATTCTGTAATTGAGTTTCATATTTTTGAAAGTATGAGAGACAAAGTGTTAATCCAACTAGGCATAGAACTACTAATTAATAGATGAAAAATTCTGAATAACAGATATAAGGCATAAATAGAATGAATCCAATTTGTTTTTATTTTCAGAATATCTCTACCCTTTGACTGTGTATATATCAGAATGTTTTTCACATAATTATAGAACAAAAAGTATCAATGGAATTATTATTTTGAAAATAAAACCAAGTAGTGTTAGATATAAAACCCGCAAAAAAGTAGCTAATTCAACTGCGTGAAATTATAAACTGAGAAAAACAAATACAAATGCTGAAAACGATTGGAGTTTCACAAGGAACTATCATCGGTTCATTTATTTTTGGACAATTCATTATACTTTCAAGAATGTGTTTTCCCAATTACCATTTTGTGCTACAAAACATTTACATACGCGCTCCTAAGATTATCTTCCGATCTTTTTGAATTCGGTAGGTATTAGTACGTAAGTATATTACAAAAAAAAAACAAACAAACAGCCGAACATAAAACTTCCTCCTTTTTGAAGAAGTCGGTTAAGAATTAAATCGACATTAGTTAGAAAAAAATAATGAATATTCGGCGGGTTGTTTGTTTTTTTTTGTAATATACAAAAAAAAAACAAACAAACAGCCGAACATAGAACTTCCTCCTTCTTGAAGAAGTCGGTTAAAAATTAAATCGACATTAGTTAGAAAAAAATAATGAATATTCGGCGGGTTGTTTGTTTTTTTTTGTAATATACAAAAAAAAAACAAACAAACAGCCGAACATAGAACTTCCTCCTTCTTGAAGAAGTCGGTTAAAAATTAAATCGACATTAATTAGAAAAAAATAATGAATATTGTTGATTACACCTGAAATTCCGTAATAAGGGCAAATAACAGCCGTATTATTTACAATATTTCACCAAACAATATTAATTTAGAACAGAAAACAGTACGACAGTGAAAACTAGATAAAAGAAAATAATTATTTTACACAAAGAAAATTAAAAAAAACGTAAAACATTTACTTATTCCATAGAATACCAATGAAACTCAATCTACACAACATACAAAACACAACAATGGCAATCAGCTCACTTTTTAATATTATTTATAGAGTTTTCACACAAAACAGATGCACTTTACACCGTTCTCCTATTACACTTGCTAAAAATTTGGTCCATAGGATGCAGAGCGCAGGCGCGAAACTGTACCACGAGGTTTACTAACCAATACAAACTCAACCACCGATTCGATCAAGTTTGTTCCATCGCTGATTAAAAACAACATTCCTGTAGAGACGCCTCAACAAAAGCATCAATGGACGCGCAAATAGTAGCTTTACACGACATTTGACATTTACAAGTAGAAGCACAATAACGGGTACATTATTGATTCACGCAAGCGCGGGAAGGGATTCTCTTCCCTCGGATTAAGGGTGGTTAATAAAAGCTTCAAATCGAAAGCACTGATGTATTGTTGTCTCCCTCTCTTGTTATAAATCTTGGGTACGCTAAAGAGTGTCAATAGTTTTTGTTTTGATTTTACAAAATACTGCAAATGATGTGGTATGTGACTTAATTAATGGTAATTAATATTTCCAAAAGAGGGTACTTTGTTAGTGAAAGTTATTAATTCTCTATCACTGTTATTAAAGTTCTTTAAAATAATAACCTGTCAATAACTGTACACAAGGCTTAGGGGCTGCATATAATGATATAATTATGCTTTAAAGCAGTAGGTGATAGGTATAATTTTTTTTTTAATGCAATAAAACCTTATCTTTCTTTTACATCTCGGTAAAAGCACAGGATTTAAATGGTAGCTTTAAAATGAAGAAAGGAAATCAGTTTACAACCTTAGTTATAAAACAAGTGTTATCTATAATTTGTCAATTGGCAACCTACCTGGCAGCTACGTATACCTAGTTCAAAAGTTAGAACCAATAAACGTGCCCACTTACAGGGCCCAAACAATATAATTTTATAAACCGTCGACTCGATAGGAAGTTAGAAACACTTATAACCATTTAAAGTTACTCATTTAAGCTCCGTGGTAGAAATAACACTGATAAAAGAAAATACCAGCAATATTGCAGGTAAGTTTTACCTAAGTAAGATCAAAGTCGAGGTGAGGAGTATTTAAGTTAAGGGTCAGCCCTTAAGTTACCGTCAAAGTGCGAGGTCGGAGAGGGCATGGTCTTTCATAAACTGTAAGCTAGCTAAACATACACTCATAAAAACTACAGGTATAGTTCACAATAATCTATTGTAAAACTAAAGATACCTGACGAGCAATTCGCGTAGTGTTAAGAAAAGTTTACATTCTTGTCTCAGTTTAAACTGCCGTAAATTTTCCAATAAGATTAACCAGTTTTTGACAGCAAGTTTTCGACTTTTTCAAGTCGAAAACTTGCTGTCACGTTTGCTGTAACGTTTTGTAAGTACTAGAATTATCGGTCTCGAATTATTCATGAGTTGTCATTTTATATGCACTTAAGTGTAATATCGTTTTCACACCACCTGCACGGAACGTCACATTGTATGTCATGTTAACTCAACCTAGAAATTCAGTACAATATTGTTGCCTGGAGGTCAATAATGTGATTTGAATTTGGAACTCATCTTTGAAACCGATGGGAACATCTCTCTTCATAACTTGCGAACAATCTCGCAGTAGGTGTGAAAAGTAGAGTATCCTCCTCGGGGATAAAGGTGTCTTGGGCTTGGTCTAGCTTGAATCCTTCTTTGCATTCAGGATTCTTGTATTAACACCCAGATTCTTCATTGCGTTTGGAATTCAAAATAACATAAGACACTGCTTTATCCCCTTGTTGCATAATCTACCATTAAACTCCTCCTTCGCTCTTTCTCTTCGTGTCTGATTTAAGAGCTGTATCAACATACGTAGGTACCTATCCCATAGCCATTATGGACTTACATTTGAGATCCTACACGTGGAACGCAAGCCAGCCAATGAAAACAGGCGTAAAAACGTTAATTAACAGAACGAGTAATAATTACACTTCACATTGCATGTTCGAGCACTGAAGTAGTACTAGTGCAGGTTATTACTTCGCAATGTTGAGATCAGATTGTGTGGGAGTTGAACTTTATGAAGTTACTAGCTTGTGACAGCGGCTTCGCCGGCATAAAAACCGGCCAAGTACGAGTCGAACTTGCATTCCAAGGGTTCCGTACAATAAACCGTAAAAATCACGTTTCTTGGAAATTGGAGGCCCCTTTTTAACTATAATTTAAATTATTTTTTTAAATTAAAGTTGCTATATAAATACATGCTCTGTAAAAATCTGAACTGTCTACCTATAGCGGTTCTTGAGATACAGCTCGCTGACAGACAGATGGACGGCGGAGGCTTAATAATAGGGTTTCTATGGTTATCCTTCAGGAACGGAGCTCTAAAAAGCATTTATTCTATGCCTTAATCCAAGAACTTTTCTATTGTCTGGCACATACTTGCAACTCTCAAAACAGGTTGTTATTTTTTTACACGTAGGGCGCCTTCAAAGTACTCGCTAAGTGCCGCGCGGCAGCCGCGCTGCTGTCGCGCTGCTACCGCGCGGCACACAGCGACTAATTTGAAGGCGCCCTTATCGTTAACATATGTATGTAAATTGCCTTGAGGGACCAGATAAAAAGTAATATCAGACATTAAAAAATATATTGTTATTATTTGACCTATAATAAAACTTATTTAAAAAAATACTCTAACTTTGTGTGGTTAGTCGGACAGTTCGGTAGCTCTCCCACTATCATGGACTGCCTGTGTTCCAACATTCAAATGTACTCAGTCATTGGTGAGGTTGATTAACAAACAGACAAACTGACAGTTTTTTACATAGATGTATTATTTTTTAATATAAGTAGGATGATTAGATCGAGAGCAAGTTGAAGTTTATGAAGTCATTAGTATGGGAGGCACGCCGCTAATACGACGGAGCTGGTCGAGTTCCTTTACACGTGTGATGCAAGTATTTGAGAGGAAATCGAGTTATAAGTTTACGAGTATTCGCCTTTATTCCCTTAAATATCCGGCCACTGCAACTCCTGAGAGCCAGGATTATTAGTGGCAGCCATCAAAAAAGCGCCGAGTTAATGAAGCTTGACTACTCTCGGAGAAACGAGTCAACTGTCTTGGATTCCGCAACAAAATCCAAGACAGTAGTAACTTTACGTAGAGTTTTTAATAGTATTCCACGTATTCCTTAACCCAGTCACTGAAAATCACTTTAGTCTGGCAAGATTGGCATCAGATTTTCACCCGACTGCGCCAGAAGGAAAGTTATGTTTTTCGTTTCTGGCTACCCATAAACATAGGCAACGACTGTCAACGATCTACAAATAACAGCCAGCACCAACAATTAACCAGCTTTCATCATTACTTAACCTCAAAGCTGGACCCGTGCTACTGTTATTACTTTTCACAATTAAATGTTCCTTATTTTATAAACGCTAAATAAGAGTTTTTAATACTGAAGAAATGTCTTCAACTTTATTAAGTTCATAGTTCAAGAGTCGCCGTAGAAAGGTTAATCAAGTTACCTTTGATATTTACTCTCAGACTTGTTTCACACGTACCACAACCACACTACACCGTCGCGACAAAAGGTGGTCAAGCTGTGGTAACGTGTGCATAGGTTCTTATTTTTGGAGCTAAGTCCTCAGAAAGTTTTCCTCCTATTAAACTCGCAGGTAATATCTTAAATCGTGTTCAACAATTTAAATATCTCGGCCATATTGTCACCGCGGGCATCAAAGAGGATCTGGATTTAGAAAGGGAACGAAGAGCATTGGCGGTTCGACGCAACATGCTTGTCCGTAGGTTTGCTCGGTGCGCGTGTGAAGTGAAAATAACGCTTTTTAAAGCATATTGTCCGACATTATACACGTGCAGCCTCTGGACACATTGTACGCAGAAAGCCATCAATGCTCTTCGAGTCCAATACAAAAATGCGTTCAGGATGCTGCTGGGGCTGCCACGCTTCTGCTGTGCGTCGGGAATGTTTACTGATGCGCACACTGATGGCTTCGCAGAGATTAGACGTAAGCGTGCTGCATCGCTGCTGCAGAGGGTGCGGGGCAGTTCGAACAGTCTCCTGAATGTCATTGCGGGGAAATTTGATTGCCCGCTGGTACATTCTATATCCAATTTGCATGTTTACTAACAAAAGGTTCATGTAGGTACTAACAAATTAAGGATTTTCCGAAATAAAATGTTTATTATTATTATAGTGTCGCTGCGGCTTCTTGCGATTGCGTTTTGGTACCTACAAAATGTGAATGTGTTTGCGATGTGGTCAACCGCTAATTCGGTGTTGCTGGTGGTTGCGTTGTGTTTGCGACGTGGCTGCTACGTGGTCGGTATTACACACGCGGTCGATAATGACGGCAAACTATAGTCCGTGTGAATTTGACTATTCATTTTCATACAAATTAGCGCCCGCCCACGGGTTGTGGTTGTGGTACGTGTGAAACAAGCCTTAGATTTAGTGCAGGAAGTCACTAAAACATGAACTAATTACATTTGGAAGCTTTTTGCGTTTGTCTGTATCTGTGTAATTCAATTGTTTTGTGCGTGGAGACAAAAATACTGCTAATTATACTGATATAAGAAAGTCCATGAGCTTTATTAGATTTTGCTGTGTTTGTTTTGCCTTTTTCGAGTAGTTTGCCACTTTGTATGTTTTACTAGTTTCCACAATGTAGGTCACGATGAATGGTGTAATTGATATGACTGGAAAAATCTTAAAACGTCAACCTACCAACTGGATGTGAACTGCACTGACCTATATGGAAAGCATTCAATCGGTGACACAATTTGAAGGCCAATTTTTCAAAACCACACAATTTTTCATAAATTTCTGCCAGAATGCTTTTGAGATACGAATGTGAACGTTGCTTGAAAATTAGTAGAACTGGGCCTCCGGTATGTCGTTGCAAACTCAATTTGGCGAAATGGGGTTTTATAGATCTGTCGGGCACCCAATATGAGTACGGTGCCCCTGTTCAGAACATGAGCCTCACACTGAAGTGCGCCAAGTGCTACAACTGCACTTGGGGGGACTATAGAATACAACCGATGCTGATATTGACGTAGCCACCTACTGGGCCCAAACAATCTAAGAAGTTAGACATCAACGAGCAGAGAATAAGAACCGAATAACTTACATTTTTGTGAGGCTATATTAAAATGAGCTGAATGTTTTTTTTTTTTTTTTTCCACATTAAATAAATTTAGAAGCGGCGAATTAAGTTATCGGCGTGTGGTAGGGCTGCGACTTTTGATGCAGAGAGCTGTTGTCCCAGTCTCGCACCGCGGCCACCAAGTAGTTGGCGATGCGATGTATGGCGGAGCGTGCGGCGGCCGAGCGGCTCCTTAGTAGCGCCGGCCAGCTGAAGCCACTGAGGTAGTCGGAACATAGCGCGCCACGCGTTGTTGACTCGCATGTCGCTGAGTGCAGCTTTGGTGTTGTTGCCCACAACTCAACTATGTACCTATTAGAGTTAATTAGCTCTAATACTCTAATTAACTCTAATTATGAAAATTAGTACTAGTATGAATATTATTGACGTATAGTAAGGTAACGTAAAAATTTACCATAGCGACAATACTAGTTTCGTTCATGATATTTATTTATAACCCAAAATACGTAAAGTACGTACGTTGTACTTTTTCACATTCAAAATTTACTTACGTACGTCAAAATATTCGTGCTAGACCCTCAGCTGATGCTGCGGACTTCGTTCGAAAAAGGCACCGTACTCTGGAATGCAAAGGGCACTAGGAGAAACACGGATTTTAGTCAGTAAGAGTCTGACACTCCCTCAAAGAACTCACTCCCAAGAAGAAGTTCCGCTTTGCCACCTGGAACATTGGCTCCCTAACCGGACGTTGCCAAGAACTCGCAGACGTACTTGCGAAGCGTCGGGTCCAGTGCGCCTTCCTTCAGGAGACGCGCTGGAAGGGAAATAAGTCACGTGACATCGGGCAGGGGTACCGGCTAGTGTACACCGGATCACCAACGGGTAGGAGCGGAGTGGCCGTGGTGCTGTCTAAGGACCTTCAGGATGGACTCCTTGAAGTAGACCGATGCAGCGACCGGTTGATGCGAGTTAGGGTGCTGTTCGAAGGGTCGGTAACGAACCTAATCAGCGCCTATGCTCCTCAGACTGGTTGCTGTGAGTCTGAAAAGGAGGCCTTCTGGGATGAGTTCGAGGACGTATTACGCGCTATCCCGAATTCCGAAGGTGTTTTGGTTGGGGGGGATCTCAACGGTCACGTAGGTCAGTTTGCTGGAGAGTATGGACGTGTTCACGGTGGTTTTGGTTATGGCCAGCTAAACGCAGAGGGAGTCAATATACTTAGCACCTGCGCTGTGTCTGACCTAGCCATCGCGAACACATTCTTTCAGAAGAAGCCCCAGCATCTTATTACGTACCGTAGTGGTGCCTACTCAACCCAAATAGATTACCTGCTGGTGCGACGGTGCCACATTGGCAAGGTTACCAACTGCAAAGTCATCCCAGGCGAAAGCCTAACGGCTCAACACCGCCTCCTTGTCCTGGACTTTGCGGTTGTACCGAAGAAGAGAGTGAACGAGAAACGCAAACCCCGCACTAAGTGGTGGTTGCTTGATGGTCCTAGGCAGTCGGACTTCATCGCGGAGGTCGAGCATCTTAAGATCAGTGCTCCGCATGAGTCCGCTCAAGAGATCTGGAGTAGGATCCATTCAGCAATCACCGGTGCGGGTAAGCGCGTCCTTGGCACTTCTCGTGGTGGCCGCACCATAGGAAAGGAGACGTGGTGGTGGGATGACGGGGTGCAGGAGGCGACTCGGAAGAAGAAGGTTTTGTTTAAACAGTGGCAAGGGTCCAACTCTCCGGATGACAGGGAGGCATATGGAGCGGCTAAGCGCGCTTGCAAAAAAGCTGTAGCCAGAGCCCGCAGCAAAAGTCTGGCGCCCTTATACGACAAGCTGGAAACTGCGGAGGGGCAAAAGCTTATCTTTAAGCTGGCGCGTGGCCGGGAGAAAGCTACACGGGACATTAGCAAATGTCTTTGTGTAAGGGACGCCCAGGGTAAGCTGCTCTACGATGCCCCCTCTGTTAAGGAGAGATGGTGTACATACTTCGCGGAGCTGTCTAACAAACAGCATCCCCATAACCTTCCTCCGGAACCGCCTCCTAACCTTGGGCTTATTTCCCCTATTTCCCCCGACGAAACCCGCATTGCTCTTCGCCACATGAAGAACCGGAAAGCGGTCGGGCCTGACAATGTGCCAATTGAAGTGTGGAAGGCGATGGGCCCTCATGGTGTGGACCTTCTGACGGATCTTTTTAACCGCATCCTGATCACCAAGGAAATGCCGAACCAGTGGCGATTTAGCCTGATTATCCCTGTTTACAAAGGCAAAGGTAGCGTACAGGATTGTGGTAGCTACCGCGGTATCAAGATCATGTGCCACACCATGAAGCTCTTCGAGCGCATCATTGACACACGGCTCCGTAGCGAGTGTACTGTCTCTGAGTGTCAATATGGCTTCCGGGCGGGTAACAGCACCATGGACGCAGTGTTCGCCTTACGGAATCTGGCTGAGGCTTACAGAGAGAGAAGGAGAGCTTTGCATATGGCCTTTTTAGACCTGCAGAAGGCCTTCGACTGTATACCTCGGCAGTCCATCTGGTGGGCACTGCGCTTCAAGGGCGTTCCCGAGGCCTATATTGACATTATCAGAGACATGTACCGCGATTCCGTGTCCTCTGTCCAGACCGCTGTTGGCGAATCGAATGGCTTCCCAATATCTGTTGGCGTTCACCAAGGCTCGGCTCTTAGCCCGTTCTTGTTTAACGTAGTGCTCGATGTAGTTACGGCAAACATCCAAGATCAGCCTCCATGGCTAATGATGTATGCCGATGACATCGCCCTCGTTAATCAGAACAAAGCCCATCTTGAGCGCAAAGTCAACATTTGGAAGGACACGCTTGAAAACGGTGGTCTGAGACTAAATGTGGCGAAGACTGAGTACATGTCCTGTGGCAGCACGGATACAAACACCATCCGAATAGGTTCGGACCTGATCAGAAAGTCCGATACGTTCAGGTACCTTGGATCCGTGCTGCACGAGTCTGGCATCGTGGACGACGATGTCCAAGCACGTATTGGCGCGGCTTGGGCGAAGTGGCGCGAGGTGACGGGCGTTGTATGCGACCGCAAAATGCCTCCGAAGCTCAAGGGGCAGATATATAAATGCATCATTCGGCCTGTCCTACTGTACGGGGGCGAGTGTTGGCCAGCACTAAGCAGACACACCCAGGAGCTTCGCGTCACGGAGATGAAGATGCTGAGGTGGATGAGTGGCGTAACGCGATCCGATCGCATGCGCAACTCATACATCCGAGGTAGTCTTGGTGTCCGTGACGTGGGGGAAAAACTGCAAGAGTGTCGTCTGCGATGGTATGGCCACATCATGCGCCGCCCTATGGAGTACGTTGGTCGGAGATGCATGAATATGGCTGTTCTTGGGGCTAGGCCCCGTGGTCGCCCTCGCAAGCGCTGGCTGGACGTCGTCAAGTCCGACATGAGAGCCAATGGCCTGACTGAGAAGGATGTTGAAGATCGGGCAAAGTGGAGGAAGCTAAGTAGGAAGGCGGACCCTGGCAATAGCCGGGATTAACGCCAGGTGGAAGAAGTCTGACACTCCCTCCTGCTGTACCCAGAGAGGGAGGAGTCATTTGATGATTTCCCATCCTAAAAAAAAGGCCCTCAGCTGATGACAGTCGCGACCCAACGGCTAATATTATTCTGAGGAGTTTTTATTCCATGTATATAGTCTTGAAAAGCTCAGTGTTTAGTGTTCATCTAACAACAAGAATAAACAAAGATAAAAATAACTAAACTTTCCATTACAAAGAACTCGTCAAGTGGAAATTCCCTTTGTATCAGAATGAGGTTAACCACACAAAAACACCATGTTACTTTCTATGTTAATAGTAGACAGAAAGATCCATACTTATTATGATTAATAACAGTACTGAAAGTATAGGTATGCATTAAAATTTCCTTTTTTAAATATACTTATGCTTCTGATTTTAAAGTACCTAGCAGTCGTTTAGTACCTAGGTAGATGCTAAGTAGGAATAATGATTACTTTCCTTTTCTTAACAATATTTACAGGTAAATAATTTCCCAAAAACCATGAAAATACCAACATTTTTAGTTAAATTTGGTGCAAGTAACCGCGAACAGCCGGTGTTCCATAGATTGACCGGAACGAAAACAAACATGGCGCGAAGCTGCTATGACGTCAACAAGATGGCGTCCCCATTGATAACCGGCGCGCCGTGCGTCACGTCCGCAGGTACGGCGCATGCGCGCACTTATACAACCATTGATACAGAGTGGGGCACTTTGGCGCTTGCGGAGAGCTTTCGACACGATTTTGGTACGATTGATTGGACATCCTTTAGCGGTACGACTTTTTAGGGTTCCGTACCCAAAGGGTAACCAACGGAAACCTATTACTAAACCTCCGCTGTCCGTCCGTCCATCCGACTGTCTGCCTGTCAGCGGGCTGTATGTCAAGAACCGTAATAGGTAGACAGTTGAAATTTTTACAGAGTGTGTATTTCTATTGCCGCTGTAACAAGAAATTATCATGTTCATAGCAAGTATACTTTACCTATATATTTTCCACACTTATTTGGTTTGAAGTAGTAGGTACCTATACCGACTTGTATTTCAGTTGAGTTGTATTATGTCCCGTCCAATATGAGGCTCGACTGTGCTGTCTGCTGACTGAAACAATAGTCTCGAAAAATAGAAAAAAAAGGGAAGAAGGGGGGAATATCAGGCATACTGATCCACATGTAGAGACATCCATATCTAGAGTACAGATCCAATGATATCTATCCACAGATCCATCTAGTAGCACTTGCACCAACTACTTAGATGAAATGAATTTCAAAGTAAAAGAGTTAACCTATTAATCGTGTCGTTCTCGTCACTTTTAAAAGAGCTTTTCAGTGCGAAAGCAGCCTCTTTGGGACGGCATGAAGTATAGGCTGTATGTTGGTTGTGTCAGATGCCGCCCTTGCCTCCGAACGAACGGACGAGCGCTCGCAACGGGAATAAGCCGCGAACTTAATTTCAAATTTCGAATACCGAACACTTTTATTTTTTTAAATAATTTGTTTTCTTTTTTGTTAGATACTGTTTAAGCAACGAGTCCCGAGACTGTTTATACTCTTTGGTGAACTTTGAAGATTATTTTCGGGGAGCTCGGTAAGTTTAGTTTGTATTTATTTTTTGGATAGAATTACAATAGAAATAAAGATAATTTTAAGTTTATAAAATACTTTACGGTTGAAACTTTCATTAAAACATAAACCTAATTTAAATAAGTAAGTAGGTATAAGGTAAGTTAGACGTTATGGAAAGCTAAATAATTTAGTAATAATTAGAATTATCAGTAAGCTAATTTCGATTACTTTCGTCCGAAAAAGTGCCGAAAATACTGACAAACGTAAGTCAAAGCGATACAACACATTTTTAGAACTTTTCGGAGTCACTTTGTACAGAGATTTCACGGTCCACGGTGCGTAGCAAATTAGCTACGCTTTCGGTGCTACGCGCTACGACGGCGCTACGCCGTAGCGTAGCTATGTACTGTTTTATTTTTACCAGTAAAAGTATTTTTAAATAAAATAGGTTACATTACATTTATTTTTACTAATACTGGTTATGTCTTGAAAAATACTTGTTTGAATGTTTCCAGAAACAATTTCAGCGGTCTCCAAGCCTTAATGCGTTTTAAATTGTTACATATTTCTTTGAAGGCCGTTCCTCTAAAAGCTTTAACAAAAAGATTGCTGTAGTTCTTTCTCCACGTTCCCGTCTAAATGAAATATGATGAATGAATAAGATATTAAACGTTGCTTTGTCGAGATATGAGCGATGATAGCAGCTTCGAACCCGTGATCGATTCTGTCGTTACAACTACTCATACGTGGGTACACTTTGGAGCAAATAGATGAGTGCCATTACGAATGGTCGTGATGCCAACAAAATAAAATATAATGCATGACTTTTATTTTTTTCAAGTACTTGTCTGTACTTTTATATTGTTAGTGAAACTGCCAGGTCTTATGGCAGTTATTGATTCAACAGATACGCATTTTAGGTGTATTTGAAAATAGTGTTAGGATATAGGTAGGTAAAGAAGAGCCGCTAGTAACCAGAAAGTCATTTTTCGAAGTTAAAAAGTGTTGAAATTCAAGTCAATTAACAACTCCACCTTTCCGAGGTGCATTCGTGCAGATAACCGACCGACTTGAGCTTCTTGGCGATACGTTAACATCTACCCTCAACTTTAGCTCTTTCATAGAGGCTAAGGCTCATATTAGGTTCCTAATAGCTAAAACCTTGAGTCTTAATCAAGGCTGAGTAGGTTACTTCTAGGCAAGCGTGCATGTTCGACCGCATGATCGGTTACCATCATGTAGGATAGTGGTCAAACGTGTGCGTAAGGTCTGTAACCAACATTACCTAACCCTGGCTAAAGCTAATGTTGGTCACAAATAATAGTAAAAAAAATACAAAAAAATAGAGGTGTTCTGACAGTTTGCGACAACGATGCGACTGCGAAAACTCCTTAAAAATAGGTCCACTTTTAATTCAAGGCATGCCATATACATATATATTTTCCAAAATCAGTTATTTATTTGATATGATATCAGCCTAATAGTATGACACTACAAAAGGAACATAATCATAACGCTAGGACGCACAGTTTAATAGGAACATAGCCTAATTTAAGATACCGTATCATAACTCAATTTGGGTTAGTCGAGGGAACATTTGAAGTAAATTGACTAGGCATAACGCGATTTGCGTCCGATACAGACTGGAATTTGAATTAGGTATACATATACGTAAGTACTAATACCTGTAGGTATTTATAGTACGTAGGTATTAAATGGGGTGAGTGGAGTTATCACTCTCACATTTGGTCAGTTTTGTGTCGATAGTTATACTTAGTTGTGTCTTTTCATGGGAATCATTCTTCTTCTTATCGTATGTCACCATAGTGTCAGAGTTTCCAAACTGCCTCAAGGGCCTCTGACATAGTTTATTTGACGACCGCCACTTGGCGGCCGGGACCACCGGCTTTTACGTGCTTTCCGAGGCACGGAATCATCTTTTTATCAGACAATCAGGTGATTCAAGTCTGCAATGTCCTAGAGAAACTGGAAACAACTTTAAAAAGTATATTTCCCGTGGGAAATGAACCCACGACCACCAGGTCACAAGACAAACACCTAAACTACTCGACAACAGAGGCAGTTATGGGATTTTTTTTTAGGGAATCATTGATTTTCTGATACAGATTTCCGAGCTAGTTTCTAAATTATGTCATCTGGTGGATCTTCAAGGTTAAGCAAAATAAAGCTAGCTGAGGACGATCCGTAAATAGATCAACATCTTAGCATGCCCAGATCAGTCCGTGCCTCGGAAAGCGTGGTAAACTTTTGGTCCTTGCTGTCATTTGCAGAAAACCGTTGCGGATAGTCACAAGCCAGGAATTCTTGCCAAGGAGTACCGTGTTACCCAGATATTTGGTTGTGGAGGCAGTCGCTCCCTGTAAAATACTTGTAGTCAGAACATAGTTTAGACAAGACAGGATATGTAGAGTTATCAAACAGTCGCAAAAGTTGTAGTAATACCGAGGTTCGTCTTTTCGTGGGACATTCTAAAAATTTGTTCGATTTTTCTAGTATCCGACTGCCTAACTGGTCTAATCTTGTGCTGAAAGTATGGTACTGGGTTCGGTGTGTAGGTTTTTCCATCAACAATTAATTTGTAGCGGCATCAATGCCGTAATAAGAAAAACCAACGGAGAAAATGTAAAAAAAAATAACTGCAACGCCATCTGTCCAACAACCAGCGAACTACTACGACGAAATCCTGTATCGCGGTATCAGTGTTTACCGTGCGATTTGAACATGTACAACAGTCGGAAATATCAACTATCGGGCAGTAGCCCGCCAGGCACAACAAACGCCCTGGTTGTAGGAACCTTCCTTTTCAATGATAGTTTGCGGGACTCTCTGTACCGCATACCTTCATAAATTGGTAATCTAGAATTGTGCCCCGTTCGTGTCAAAGGCGAAATAAGGTTATTACGAACAGAGGCGAAATAAGGTTTACTGTGGTCAGAATAAGATAGGTCATGTCCAAGAATAACTCTGTGTAACCATTCGGGGTAAACAGGCGTGGTTTGTATATTTTCATTTCATGTACAGTCGAGGCAAACGAGCGTACTGTAGGAATCCCAAAGGAGTTTGCTGTGTAAAGAACTTTCACCCATGTTCACAGCAATAGAGCGTGACCTTTTTACGACCTGTTAGTAAACTAATCTTTACGTGGGCTCGAGATATGGAAGTCATCCGAATTTCATACATTATTTACTGGGGGTTTTCTGCGGCAATTTTTTTTTAACTCTCTTTATTTTTTTCTCAATGGGGTATTTTATTAAAAAAATCTAATTAGTTCGTCTGATAGATTTTTAGTTGAAGACACGCGTGACGTCATCTGGCTTGGTAAAAATGTACCAAATTTAACTAGCTGTATCTCATTTATTTTTTGTTTATGTGAAAAAAGAAAAAATACGTGTCGAATATATTTTGAAAATCTATCAGACGGACTAATTATGGTTTAAGAACTTTATTTCCTCATAAGAATTAACAATAATTCACTTTCTGAGAAACAAGATTTACAATTAATGTTTAGGTTACTAGCGTACAGAGAAAAAATAAAAAACATTTTTTTTTTGCGGGTAGGCGATACACATATTACAACGAAACATCAACCGAGCAAACACGGATACAAAAGTAAAAGTTACAACATACTAGATGTGGCACAAAAGGTAGCGTACTGACCAATTGGATATTTTTATTTTATTTTTATATCATTTCATCAGTTTTGAGTTTTTTGATAATAAACTAATTAGATTTTTTAAGTAAAATACCCTATTGCGTTACTCATAAAATCGCGTATTTCTTTAAAAAATCGACTCGACAATGTAAATGAAATGAATACAGTTGAAATAAAAAATGAAAGAATATCTGGCCTAGTTGCGAAATACGCAAAAAAAAAATTAAAAATTTTTTGAAGGGAATGGGAATCTGCTGGATGCGAAAAGCATGTCTTTGTCAAGCAGTGGACGTCTGTTGGCTGATAGAAAATATAACTTATGTAAAAGTAACCCACTAACCTGTGACACTACTTACACCCAATGCAATCAGGATTCATACCAAGCCTGACAAACTCACACCAAACACAACACATCTCACGTCTTACGTCTCACACCAAACTCGACACATCTCCACCCAACACAACACATCTCCGCCTTTTCTCCGCCCAACACGACACAACTCACACCCAACTCGACACATCTCACGCACAACTCGACACAACTCGCACCGACGCGACAGGTGGCCGCAACTCGTTGTTGTCAAGCCACGTTCCGTTTTATTACGGACGTGTCGGCTTTCTGCGAGATTTCACTTCGCTGCCTTCTTATTAAGACTCTTTCAAATGGAAAGATATGTCACTTATTTTTTTTCCTGGAAGTAATTCAGTTGAGGAATGAAGATGGTAGAAGAAATGCAGTGATTGTTTGATATACTTACATACATTCCTGGCTCGTGTTTACTACCTACTATATTTGTAAAGTCAACAAAGCTATTTTGTTAAATAGCCAACATTTAATTCTACTTTGTGCTTTTTAACTGTTTAAGCATATGGCATACTTACGTCTGTGGTGTACAATAATTGTCTACTCGAAAACTCACAAAATTGATTAAAAGTAGTTGCAAGTTAGCTGCCTGCATACCAAATGTCATTGTACGGTCTTCCAGTTAAACAGAGGCTATTCTGTAGATGGGTGACCATATTTCATAGTGAGACATGATTATGCTTCGGAATGTACGTTAAGTTGTTAAAAAGAAGCTTGGGAAGTTTTGAAGCTCGGTGACAACCTTTTACATGTCAATTTTCACAAATTTAGACTAGATGTGGCCGGTGTTTCTTAGCTGACTCCCCTGAAAAGAGCTCACGATCGACAAGCAGCTACAGCGGAGTTGAAGCAGTCACCTTGACCGGAATCGGTCGGATCACATCATCATCACCAACCTGAAAAGAAATATCGAAACCAACTCAGAAGTCACAGTGTCTTATGAAGTTCATACAATTTTAGACAAGTAATTGTCAAAATTAATAATGAGAATCAAACTATTTCTGGGGGGCTAAAAAGGTCACTTTAGGAGAATCATATAACAATCTGTCAGTTCATTTTCATCTTTATCGCTAACGCATAAGGTTCAAGGTTGATTGGGAAAATTTGTTTCAAAAGTGGCCTTTTTAAACTCGCTGTTATTATGTGAGGTGGGCTTTTGAGTATATAGAAAGATGCTCTCCATTTTCTTAGTAAGATTTCATTAGATTTGTAATTTATGTAAATGTACATAAATTCTTATTTAGTTCTCACTAAAAGCAGTCCTTTGCCGTTTAGTAATGTAAGTGTTGTTGTGGGCAAGTCTAAGTGCAAAGATCTACATAACGTAGCCAATTAGAAGTTACCACTGCGTGAAGTAAAACCCTTTTAATATTAATTTCATACTTTCAGACAACATGGCACAATAATGTGCTTATAATTTAGGCTCATATGGCTCGTGCGTGGCTAAAGAATAACAGCCGCACAGATCGATCTTCGATGATAAGTAACTTGTTGGCTTGCCAAGGTTGGTCTGAGGATGAGTGACCATATTATCATACCGAGTTTCCTCTGTGTCTCGGAAAGCACGTAAAGCCGTTGGTCCTGGCTGCCATTTGCCTTAAAAAGGCCACTTTAGCAGAATCAGAAAGCAAATCACGCTAAAGCCGTTGGTCCCGGCTGTCATTTGTAGATCTTTGGCAGTCGTTACGGATAGTCAGAAGCCAATAAATCTGAATCCAGTCTTACCAAGAACTATCATGTTACCCAGTTAATGAATTGTGGAGGTCTGCGGTTCCAAGAAGGCTACTTTAGCAGAATAAGAAAGCACATCACGCTACCCGTCACTGTCAAATTTTTCCAATCAATCTTGAACCTAAAGCTCTAGCGATAAAGATAAAAATGAAATTTGACAGATTATTGTATGATTAATGTAGTAATCACTATCTCACGAAGGGACACACTAATATGCACTGTGTCACTGCTACACCCAGATCCAAGCGCAGGCGCACGTCCGACCCGTATTCAGATTTACTGGCTTCTGACAATCCGTAACGACTGCCAAAGATCTACAAATGATAGCCGGGACCAACGGCTTAACGTGCTTTCCGAGGCACGGAGGAAATTCGGTATATTAAGATGGTCACCCATCCACAGACCAACCTTGGCAAGCTTGCTTAACCTTAAAGATCGACCCGTGCGGCTGTTATTATTTAGCCACGAGCTCCTCACGTAAAATATTGGTATTCAGCTGAATCCGGGATGACTGGAAGCCGACCTAATATAGTTGGGAAAAGGCTAGGCAGATGACAAATTCAGGCTCATATGAACGTCAAACGTTGTAAAGAAGATGCGTGGATGGTTATAATATACAGAAAATCGCAGCGATAGGTAGGTAGTGTAATGTTTCCAAAAGCTTACAACCCTAATCTCTTCAAAGTTAGAGTGAACAGGCTCCTTTTGGGTAGGCTCGCTCCATCGTAGACTTTGTCTCTGTCATCTCTGACATAGACTAGAGTCAAGAGCAAACCCATTACAAAATAAAAAGAAAAAAAAAATGGAAGATTTAGCCTGGAGGGTTACGGCAAAAGTTAGGATGGGGTAGGATAGAGAAATTACAGCGCTAGTTTTTGTAAGAAACCTAGAATTTTTTTGGATGATGCCGAATGGGCATCATCCAAAAAAACTCTAGAGGGCACAAACATTCAGTCATCCGAAAACAATAAAACTCTGGAGGGTTACGGCAAAGAGTGGGTAATGTACTCTTATTTACCTTGGGAGGTGTAAATAATGCATATTGAGAGGGTAGCGAGCGGCAAGATGTGCTGTTTGTCAAATCAATAACTTTAATTCAAAGTGACATAATATATAGTCTCCGTCACGAGAAGCAATAAATTTAGTAAACAAAGAACTTGCACTAATTTACAACAACGAATACTCCTAAATGAACTAACTTTTTAACCACTGTAGTGGTCAATTTATATTGAACTGAATAAGCGCCCTCTAGTGACAATACCTAACGTTTTTACAATTTGACACAAGATGGCTTAGCACGAATATTCTTGACTGATATCGTAACGTAAAATTTTACTACAACTAAAATACTCCAATCGCGCATAATATTTTTTTTAAATTGGATACAAAATTCATATTTTTGAATGTTACAAATTGTGTGTTGCATAAATTAAACCAAAATACTATGGGATTGCAGTTTTTTTAATTCAAAATTCACTTCTGCTAACGTTACTATTCGTCAAAATATTGCCGCGCGTATATTAATGATTGATTACATTAAAAAACTCGCATTGGACCCTGTGATAACAATAGCAGTTAACTCCTAATGAACACCAATATCGCGATAAATTCCGATACTGATATTTATTTATCTGGCCGCCGGTAGTTGATTGCTTCGAAACCAATATTTATCCATCTATCGAATTTCAATTTCCAATTTAAATGAACATTAATACACCTTGAAATCAAATCAACGTCTGAATAGCCGATCGGCACAAAGGCTCATTCAATTATAACTTGTACAGCGTGCACGATCATGAATAAACATGGATCGATCGGTAAACACACCCAAAGAGTTTACTGATCATCAATTTCATATCTTTTCGATGTAAGGACACGTTCACAGCTAAAATTACTTAAACCCAGTATCTGAAAACGATAATGATCAAGAATAAAAAAATAAAATAAAATATTTCGGAAATAATCTATATCGTATAAGTATTAAGACTTACAACCTATTGTATCACTTAAAATTTGTTTGCAATTCGAATTAGGCGTTTGTAAACGTCTTTTATAATCCACACAGCAAAGGAGTTGAATTCTCTGCCTGCGTCTGTGTTTCCGAACACATTCAATCCTAATTTCTTCAATGTTAGATTGAACAGACTTCTTCTGGGTAATCTCACTCCATTGTCGACTTTGTCTCTGTCACCTATGACTTAGACAAGAGTTAAGAGCAAACCCATTTCAAATAAAAAAAGATTTTGTGATTTCTAGAATTAATATTGTCAACCATCAACCACAGCAGCCCATGCAAGCGCGCTTGACAGTTCGTCCCATTCATTTCGCGTTAACTTCCTCTTCTGGGTCTTAAAGCCAAGCCCAAGTGTGCATAGGTTCGACCACATCATCGCTTTCCATCAGGAGAGATTGCGGCCAAACTTGAATCTACCAAAAAATAATCATGAGTGAAACTGGGTGTTACTTAGTTAAATTCTGTTCAGAACTTATGAAGGACTGACAGTATTTCTCTCAAGTATTCTGGAAACTGAATAAACTTTGTCAGAAGTGCTTTGAACTATCTATCATCAAGTCTAGGCTGTCTCTAAAGTGTGTAACCTTGTTATAATGATTGAATTTTCCGCTAAAAGTGGAATAGTAAATTAGGAACTTTATGAAAAAGGCATATTGTTTCTTTATTTTTTATTACAAGCCGGTCAAGTGCAAGTTGGACTCGCATGTGAAGGGTACCTATACATTAACAAACCTTGCGTCAACGGCAAGTGCCCCTATAGGTTTAGTTAATATCGAAAAAAGCGGAATGGCGAACTCTTGATGCACGATGTTCAACTCGCACTTGATCGGGTTTCATTATTTGTTGTTACACTTTAGCACTATATGCGTACAAGTTTGATGAAATTTAGACTCCCGTTAATTAACTACCCTTCGGTTACGGAAACTTTGACATTATGGGTTAAAAATATAGATCCGGATTTTTGTGTTGTATGTTCTCTTTACAATTTTGCTCGCCAAACTTATTAGTTTGATGACGAGAAGCGCCTATTAACGTAAAAATATTCTTAGGAAAAATCAACCCTAAAACTACTCACTGTGTTCCATTTCGCTCATAGATGCGTCACACCGGCACGAGTCGATTGCGGACAACCCGCGGACATTGTTTATTAAAATGTTAAAAATACATAGACACTGGTAAACATGGCACGGAAAGGATCAATGGCGGCCACTTACTTAAACTTCGTTCTCATTCACTTTCGCCCGCTGTAGGTATAATAATTAACTCGACAGAAGTTAATGAGATGCACGGATTTATATCTTGACACAACGGTCGCTAGAAGTCACTATGCCCTCAAAATCAACAGTCAATGACCGACCAAGTACAATCAGTCATTGACACGAACCTAGTGAATTAACTTTACAGAATATTTAGCCCCTGGACATTAAGTAAGTGATTTTTATCACCTTACTAGCTTTTGCCTACGACGCGTATCCCGTTTTTGCATGTTCCCGATGGAATTTCGGGAATTCCTCTCTTAGTGCTCCCTTATACTCCCCAAGGAACCTACCTGCCAAATCCCAGCTTTCTACGACCAGTAGTTTCAGCTGTGCGTTGTCTGTCTGTCACTCAGTAACGGAAGAATTTTATATATTTAGATTGATCTTCCCACGGAACAGATCTTTCCCTTTAAAATATAATAAAGATGAGTTGTTCAGTTCATATTAGCACGCGTAACTCGACCAAATGCAGGGAACAGCATTTTGCATAAGTCGTGTTCAAAATAAAAAGTCACAATGTGTAGTCTCGCTGACCGAATTTAAGTAGCGGCAGCCAATCTTAGCGGAGATCATCCATATGGTAGGCGCCAAATAATTGTGCAATAACGGTCACTGAACCACATACATTGATTGACTTTCTTAATATCAAAACAGAAATAAAGCTGTCCTGAATCGACTCGATCTTTACGTTCTCTAGTAATGAAAACGGTTCATAATTTATTTTTCGGGTATCTACGAAGGGATATTAGGAAAAGATTAATGTTCTTTATTGCAAGTTTATTTGGCGCCTACCATAGACACGGGTCATATCACAATGTACAACTGTGTGCGCAAAAACAGTCAAAGTATTGACCAGGATGTAGGTGGGATTCCTTGTCTCTTTTGCTATCCTAATGGCCAAGACCTGTCTGGTCATATGGTCTTCTCTTCGGGTCACAACGGAACCAAAACCCATCGTAGGTATAGATGGGCAATACACTCGATGTAAACACGGTGTTAAACACTCGATAATCACCCAGAAAATTGAGGGTTTTCGGGTGTTTTACCTTAAGCATTGGGTGGTTTGCCCGTCTATTAGCGTAGGCGATTTTCTCTAATTTTTGCTGAATTTCAACTACTTTAATGGACCCATGTACTAAACTAAAGAGGTAGGTTAATATAGATATTACTGAGGAGTAACCCCCACAATTTGTTAAGCCATGAATTACTCCAGAACATCATTTGCAATGCTAACCAGCCTGTCGGCAACATTAATGAAGATTTCGTTTTGATTCAATTAATCGCGACTCGCAACAGATTTTGACGAACAAAGGATTTCGAATTTCGAAGACTCGCAAAACGTTTTCTTGAGCAGTGATAAGATTGTTACATAATTGTATTATTTTCCGCTTATTTGTGATGATGTTAAACGAAGGCAATGTTGTCTTTATGTAGCTGTTCAATCTAGATCACTTATTTTTTCGTGTTGAAACTATAAAGGTTCTCGCAGAAACTGGGACGCGACAATGTTTAGACGCGTTTTATAGAAATTGTTTTTTCTGGAAAGTGATTTTAGAGAGATTTGAGATTCTCTTCTGGACACGCTCGCTCCATCATAGACCTCATCTATCGCTTTCCATCAGGTGTGATTGTGGTCAAGAAAAAGCCATTCCTAAATAAAAAAAGAAAATAAAAAGACCAATTGGTATGAAATAGCGTCATCGCATAGTTGTCCTATTGTCACGTCCATAGATATAAGAAACAAGTTCTGTTTTTAATATTTCTGTGGTCACGTCACACCAGAGAGCCAATGCTACTTACTAATTTTTTATAAATTCTTGACAGATTGCGACTGAGATGCGAACGTTGCTTGAAAATGGCAATCTTGTCAAGTCTTTATATTTAATTTTTGGGCATGGTTCACAAATTATCGACTTGCCAACACCGTTTTCGGTAACAAACTTATTTATAGGTACCATAAAAGAAAAAATAGACACTTTTACAAACATTAATTTAGTAAGGACATTTATTGAAACGGTCGGCTATGTTCGAGAGTGATCGGCTAAATTCGAGAGCGGTCGTGTGTGTAAGACATTAAAAAAACGCCGTATTTCTCGTACAAACAAATATTTCAACGGCTCATCTTTACTATTCAAATCTATGAGTACAATCCACCTGAATAAATAATGATTAAAATAAACCCTTGCCTTCTTGAACCGACAACTCCGAACTCCACTTATTTCAGAACACGAACCTGCTATAGTAGCAAGCAACTTGACCTTAACGAGGACTGCTCGTTATCTGATGCAAGGAGCTCTTGTTATCACAGCTTACAACTCAGGAGCTCTTGTTATTCCAGCTCAGCCGACGAGATTGAACAAGTAATGGGAAAGAAAATAAATAAATATCCTATTACCTGGCTAACGACGAGGTGCTAAGAGATTTTTTCTTGAAACCCGTTGATTATTTGATTTCAAATTGTGATATCTTTTTACTGGGTTACCGATTTTCTGTAATATAATTGACACACATTACTTAGGTACATATACTCACGCCCTTTTGCCAATGGGGATAATCAGAGTCTACAGGTTAGTACTAGCTACGATCTCTGCATGATTATGTCGTTTCTATGGGTAACTCAACTTCCGTTATACGTACAGGATGCCCTTATCTTGTAGTTGATTAGTTTTAAGGTTCGAGTATCAAGCTGGAAGCTAACACTTTTAGCAGACGAAAACCTCATACATTGATCTGCGAGAGGCATTTTAAAGAAAAAAAAAACAAAATAGGCGGTAACGTAGAAACGCCGAAAAGCATTGTATAAACAGGAGTCCGAAATAACGAGTTTTCTTGTAACGATGGAATTTCTCGGAGTCTCTAGAAAAACAATAATTACTGTGAATTTTTTTTGAAGCCTATGCACCTAGAAATCTCACCACAATTTAAAAAATAGAGGTTCTTAATTCACCCATATTTCTGTATGTTAATATCCAACTTCAACGAAATATTATGTAGGTACAAGTACACAGAAAACGTGACGGAACGATAAGGTCATATAATATCATCATACAGACGCGTCTGTGTAAATTAAAAGAGAAACGTGATCTACGCCTACGTTTTTTGCCCGCAGAGTTTTAATAAACAAGCCTAGATTAAAATAACGTAGGTTAAAAATAAATATGGATTATAAACCCCCGGTCAGTGTTTTGGTAAAGGTCAAACTTGTTTCGTTCTTGACATGTTGTCTTTAAAAGACCACTTTGGGCGATAATATTGGAATAGGGTAATATAGAATAGGGGATTTCTAAAAAAACCTAATTAGTCCAACAAATAGATTTACAAAAAGCACTGGACATGTACTTTTCCTTTTTCACGTAAACAAAAAATTAACACGATACAGTGTGATGAAAACTCGTGCGAGGAGCTCGTAGCTGGATAGTAACAGCCGCACGGGTCGATCTTTAAGGTTAAGCAACACTTGCCAAGGTTGGTCTGTGGATGGGTGACCATCTTAACATACCGAGTTTCCTCCGTGCCTCGGAAAGCACGTTAAGCCGTTGGTTCCGGCTGTCATTCATAGATCTTTGGCAGTCGTCACGGATAGTCAGAAGCCAGTAAATCTGACTCCAGTCTTGCCATGAAGTACCGTGTTACCCAGTTAATGGGTTGTGGAGGTCTGGTAGGCAGCCGCTCCTCGTAAAATACTGGTATTCAGCTAAATCCGGCTTGACTGGAAGCCGACCCCAATATAGTTGGGAAAAGGCTAGGCAGATGATGATGATGATGATGAGTGTGTTGAAAACTCGTGTGACGTCACTTGTAAGTACACTTTTTGCAAACAAGTGACGTCACCAGCAACTCCTGATCTTTGATACAGTTGTGTTTTATCAATATTTTGGGTCACTCACCAAATAAAAAAAACTTAATAAAATAAATTTATTTAATTACCACAGATAAATAAACTCTACATAGGTACCATAGATACATTGACATCTTCGTCAATTTTTATTGATTTGATAAAGCAAAAAATACGTGTCTAATATTTTTCGATAATCTAACTGACGGACTAAATAGAATCCTAGTTTTGTTTACTCAGGAATCATCCCTATTACAATTGATTATTTTACGGACTTTTATAAATCGACTTCCAAAAAAGGAGGAGGTTCTCAATTCGGTTGGTATTTTTTTGTGACATCATTTTGACATTGAGTGCGCTTAGACCAGACAGTACAACATAATTTCTTAGTTTCGTGGGCGAAGGCCGAATGCGAAGCTACGGTACAGGTAGAGATAACTCACTCAGTAACTCAACAATCCTAATATATAAAATTCTTCCATTACTGAATGAATGAGTGACTGACAGACAACGCACAGCCGAAACTGCTGGACGTAGAAAGCTGAATTTTGGGCATGAATCCTCCTTGGTGTAGGGGAGCACTAAGAGAGGATTTGTCTAAATTTATTCATTTATGTAAACTTCACGTACAATAGTGGAACATACTCGTAGGTAGGCTTAATGCAACGAGGCGTTCTCTACCAGTCAACCTTTGGGTTAAAAATAAATACACTGTGGTAGGTGTACAGCAAATATATAAAATTTAATAAAGAATTTAGTGAAAACAAATATATATAAAAAAATATATATATTTACGGGAACGACAAAAAACGGGATATGCGCATACGAAGTCGCGGCAAAAGCTAGTTTGATATATATTGATTGATCACGTGATATTGCGTCAGCGTTTGGCTATTCAGCCTTAGCATTTTTAACATTTTGATAATCGGCTTCGCCTCGCTTACGACCGCCCATCATATCATTTTCTTTGACATCTTTTCTGTAACTTATAAGGGGTACATAGTAAACAGTATTCTATTACACTCATTATTACAATTGTTTCTTAAGTAAACGTCCAAAGTTTTTGACTTTTGAAAGGTCAGGGAAGACAAAAGGTTTATTGAATAAGTTATTAGATGCCTATTCAAGTATCAACAATTGTTATTAATATCTTCGTAGCTAACAAGCGCTTATTTATTAAATACTAGTTGTTACCGCGGACCATCAACCCATCCACAGACCAACCTTTGCCAAGGTTGGTCTGTGGATGGGTGACTATCTTTTGTAAGATTCTGACTTTGAGTAGTAGTGACTTTTAGTAAGATTCTGACAATCCTTCCTGCTACAGCAGGAAGGATTGTCAGAATCTTACTGACTAAAACCCATCCGTGTTCCTCCTAGTGCCTTTTCGTTCCAGGGTACGGTGCCTCTTTCGAACGAAGTCCACAGCCCCAGCAGGCACTGGCCCTAGTGGGCCCCGTCTTCCGTGCTGAGATCTCCTGGAGACGCGTTGGGATCGCAGCGCGCCGCCGACCCGGGCCTGGTTCTGATCAGACGGGCTACCCAATGCTCGCCATCCGCAGACGTCCTGCGACTCTCGACGCCCGGGCCGTCTTCTTCTGTTGCGGCGTCTGGGGCGTGAGGTTTCCCTCTCTCTTACGCGTTCGGCTTCCTCCTTTGCTAGCATTACTGCTTCGCAGAAAGAGGTGACCGCTTCCCATGTCTCCTCGCTCCAAACCATGAAGATAAGATTTCTTCATCGGGTTCAAAATATAAATTGCTTTAAATATGACTGAAACCGCGGTAACAACTAGTATTTAATAAATAAGCGCTTGTTAGCTACGAAGATATTAATAACAATTGTTGATACTTGAATAGGCATCTAATAACTTATTCAATAAACCTTTTGTCTTCCCTGACCTTTCAAAAGTCAAAAACTTTGGACGTTTACTTAAGAAACAATTGTAATAATGAGTGTAATAGAATACTGTTTACTATGTACCCCTTATAAGTTACAGAAAAGATGTCAAAGAAAATGATATGATGGGCGGTCGTAAGCGAGGCGAAGCCGATTATCAAAATGTTAAAAATGCTAAGGCTGAATAGCCAAACGCTGACGCAATATCACGTGATCAATCAATATATATCAAACTAGCTTTTGCCGCGACTTCGTATGCGCATATCCCGTTTTTTGTCGTTCCCGTAAATATATATATTTTTTTATATATATTTGTTTTCACTAAATTCTTTATTAAATTTTATATATTTGCTGTACACCTACCACAGTGTATTTATTTTTAACCCAAAGGTTGACTGGTAGAGAACGCCTCGTTGCATTAAGCCTACCTACGAGTATGTTCCACTATTGTACGTGAAGTTTACATAAATGAATAATTTAGACAAATCCTCTCTTAGTGCTCCCCTACACCAAGGAGGATTCATGCCCAAAATTCAGCTTTCTACGTCCAGCAGTTTCGGCTGTGCGTTGTCTGTCAGTCACTCATTCATTCAGTAATGGAAGAATTTTATATATTAGGATTGTTGAGTTACTGAGTGAGTTATCTCTACCTGTACCGTAGCTTCGCATTCGGCCTTCGCCCACGAAACTAAGAAATTATGTTGTACTGTCTGGTCTAAGCGCACTCAATGTCAAAATGATGTCACAAAAAAATACCAACCGAATTGAGAACCTCCTCCTTTTTTGGAAGTCGATTTATAAAAGTCCGTAAAATAATCAATTGTAATAGGGATGATTCCTGAGTAAACAAAACTAGGATTCTATTTAGTCCGTCAGTTAGATTATCGAAAAATATTAGACACGTATTTTTTGCTTTATCAAATCAATAAAAATTGACGAAGATGTCAATGTATCTATGGTACCTATGTAGAGTTTATTTATCTGTGGTAATTAAATAAATTTATTTTATTAAGTTTTTTTTATTTGGTGAGTGACCCAAAATATTGATAAAACACAACTGTATCAAAGATCAGGAGTTGCTGGTGACGTCACTTGTTTGCAAAAAGTGTACTTACAAGTGACGTCACACGAGTTTTCAACACACTCATCATCATCATCATCATCTGCCTAGCCTTTTCCCAACTATATTGGGGTCGGCTTCCAGTCAAGCCGGATTTAGCTGAATACCAGTATTTTACGAGGAGCGGCTGCCTACCAGACCTCCACAACCCATTAACTGGGTAACACGGTACTTCATGGCAAGACTGGAGTCAGATTTACTGGCTTCTGACTATCCGTGACGACTGCCAAAGATCTATGAATGACAGCCGGAACCAACGGCTTAACGTGCTTTCCGAGGCACGGAGGAAACTCGGTATGTTAAGATGGTCACCCATCCACAGACCAACCTTGGCAAGTGTTGCTTAACCTTAAAGATCGACCCGTGCGGCTGTTACTATCCAGCTACGAGCTCCTCGCACGAGTTTTCATCACACTGTATCGTGTTAATTTTTTGTTTACGTGAAATAGGAAAAGTACATGTCCAGTGCTTTTTGTAAATCTATTTGTTGGACTAATTAGGTTTTTTTAGAAATCCCCTATTCTATATTACCCTATTCCAATATTATCGCCCAAAGTGGTCTTTTAAAGACAACATGTCAAGAACGAAACAAGTTTGACCTTTACCAAAACACTGACCGGGGGTTTATAATCCATATTTATTTTTAACCTACGTTATTTTAATCTAGGCTTGTTTATTAAAACTCTGCGGGCAAAAAACGTAGGCGTAGATCACGTTTCTCTTTTAATTTACACAGACGCGTCTGTATGATGATATTATATGACCTTATCGTTCCGTCACGTTTTCTGTGTACTTGTACCTACATAATATTTCGTTGAAGTTGGATATTAACATACAGAAATATGGGTGAATTAAGAACCTCTATTTTTTAAATTGTGGTGAGATTTCTAGGTGCATAGGCTTCAAAAAAAATTCACAGTAATTATTGTTTTTCTAGAGACTCCGAGAAATTCCATCGTTACAAGAAAACTCGTTATTTCGGACTCCTGTTTATACAATGCTTTTCGGCGTTTCTACGTTACCGCCTATTTTTTTTTTTTTTTCTTTAAAATGCCTCTCGCAGATCAATGTATGAGGTTTTCGTCTGCTAAAAGTGTTAGCTTCCAGCTTGATACTCGAACCTTAAAACTAATCAACTACAAGATAAGGGCATCCTGTACGTATAACGGAAGTTGAGTTACCCATAGAAACGACATAATCATGCAGAGATCGTAGCTAGTACTAACCTGTAGACTCTGATTATCCCCATTGGCAAAAGGGCGTGAGTATATGTACCTAAGTAATGTGTGTCAATTATATTACAGAAAATCGGTAACCCAGTAAAAAGATATCACAATTTGAAATCAAATAATCAACGGGTTTCAAGAAAAAATCTCTTAGCACCTCGTCGTTAGCCAGGTAATAGGATATTTATTTATTTTCTTTCCCATTACTTGTTCAATCTCGTCGGCTGAGCTGGAATAACAAGAGCTCCTGAGTTGTAAGCTGTGATAACAAGAGCTCCTTGCATCAGATAACGAGCAGTCCTCGTTAAGGTCAAGTTGCTTGCTACTATAGCAGGTTCGTGTTCTGAAATAAGTGGAGTTCGGAGTTGTCGGTTCAAGAAGGCAAGGGTTTATTTTAATCATTATTTATTCAGGTGGATTGTACTCATAGATTTGAATAGTAAAGATGAGCCGTTGAAATATTTGTTTGTACGAGAAATACGGCGTTTTTTTAATGTCTTACACACACGACCGCTCTCGAATTTAGCCGATCACTCTCGAACATAGCCGACCGTTTCAATAAATGTCCTTACTAAATTAATGTTTGTAAAAGTGTCTATTTTTTCTTTTATGGTACCTATAAATAAGTTTGTTACCGAAAACGGTGTTGGCAAGTCGATAATTTGTGAACCATGCCCAAAAATTAAATATAAAGACTTGACAAGATTGCCATTTTCAAGCAACGTTCGCATCTCAGTCGCAATCTGTCAAGAATTTATAAAAAATTAGTAAGTAGCATTGGCTCTCTGGTGTGACGTGACCACAGAAATATTAAAAACACAATACTAGTTGTTACCGCGGTTTCAGTCATATTTAAAGCAATTTATATTTTGAACCCGATGAAGAAATCTTATCTTCATGGTTTGGAGCGAGGAGACATGGGAAGCGGTCACCTCTTTCTGCGAAGCAGTAATGCTAGCAAAGGAGGAAGCCGAACGCGTAAGAGAGAGGGAAACCTCACGCCCCAGCCGCCGCAACAGAAGAAGACGGCCCGGGCGTCGAGAGTCGCAGGACGTCTGCGGATGGCGAGCATTGGGTAGCCCGTCTGATCAGAACCAGGCCCGGGTCGGCGGCGCGCTGCGATCCCAACGCGTCTCCAGGAGATCTCAGCACGGAAGACGGGGCCCACTAGGGCCAGTGCCTGCTGGGGCTGTGGACTTCGTTCGAAAGAGGCACCGTACCCTGGAACGAAAAGGCACTAGGAGGAACACGGATGGGTTTTAGTCAGTAAGATTCTGACAATCCTTCCTGCTGTAGCAGGAAGGATTGTCAGAATCTTACTAAAAGTCACTACTACTCAAAGTCAGAATCTTACAAAAGATAGTCACCCATCCACAGACCAACCTTGGCAAAGGTTGGTCTGTGGATGGGTGACTATCTTAACATACCGAGTTTCGTGCCTCGGTTAGCACGTAAGCTTTTAGTCCCGGCTGTCATTTGTAGAACTTTGGCAGTCGTTACGAAGCCAGAAAATCTGACTCCAGTCTTGCCCAAGAAATACCGTGTTACCCATTTAATGGGTTGTGGAGGTCTGGTAGACAGCCGCTTCACGTAAAATACTGGGATACTGGTTTTCAGCTGAATCCGATTTGACTGGAAGCCGACCCCAATATGGTTGGGAATACACACACAAAAATACAAATTTTTCCTCTTTATAATATTAGTGTAGATGGATTAACAAAGCAGCACGGCAGCAGCGCTGCAGCCGCGCTGTTGCCGCGCGGATCTTTACGACAAATTTGATAGCGCCTTTAACCGTGCAAAAAAAAGTACATTTGAGCCTAAGTGTAAAATTGCACCTTGTGTGTTGGCAATTATTTCACACTGGCAACACTTGGACCGCCCACGACGCTCGCCTGCATAAAGCCGCAGTTGACTGGCCTCGTTAAAGAGAACCGTTTGTTGTCGTCTAAAATTCCACTTGCAAAATAAAAGGAAGATTTTCTCTCTGCTTTTATATTTATTAGGAAATATAAGTAGCATATTTTTTAATAGGAGTTTTGTAATATGCTGAGACATACGTCAAGAGTGGTTCTGACGTAGAGTTTTTTTTTTTTTTATTATTATTAATAGGTTTGCTCTTGACTCAAGTCTATATCGATTTTAAAGTTTAAAAAAATAAACTGCCAAATTCCACCAACCAAAAATATGCTGTGCTTTCTCTGATAAAAGACTGTATAACAACATACCAAGTTCTCTCAAAGTTCCTTCAATCATAATTCCTGTTAGACACGACATTCTTAATTAGTAAAAACATGTTATGTTCTTGTTTTAAACCCAGGTATGGAGTGGGATCCCGCCAACCCACAACTGTATTCAAGGTTATTATTATCTGGTGTTAGTTGAAATTGGGCCAAAAAGTTCCTCTCTATAGCCAAGTGGGTCCTTTTGGACCCAGTATTTTTTTTTTTTCGCGTAAATCGATGTGGCATCATCGCTACATCCATTCAAGCGAAAAAAAAATTTTTAGGTATAAGGGTTTTATACTAATAAAATCGAATAAGTCCAAAAATATTCATAGATATCTAAAAACTATTCATAGAACACCAAAAAAATATTAGACACGTATTCTTTCTTTTTTCAAGTAAACAAAAATTTAGACGATACAGTGCGCTCAAAACTCGAGTGACGTCACATTCCGATACACTTTTTATCGGAAAGTGACGTCACAAGCCCCACTCCTATTCTTTGATGCGTTTTATCTACATCAATTTTTATTGATTTGAAAAAGCAAAAAATACGTGTCCAAAGGTTTTTTAGAAATCTATCTGATGGACTAATAATATTTTTTTTAGTACAATACCCTATTTAAACACTGATTTATCGAATTACGATTGTGTTAATCATTACTTAAACTGTATATATTTATGTAAGGTACGTATAGCTTTGTCACAAAGGTCGCCGAGTATAAAATAATTAATGACTCATTTATCCCACGTCAAATTAGTGCTGAAAGCCTTTTATCATAGCTTATTGATATTAATCGCTCCTACATTACAGATCGTGTACAATACACACTATGACAAACAAAGTTAATATCAATCTAAAACCGATTATTCAATATTTGGGACTTTAAAAGTATTTTGAGGCAGTAACTATGAAACTTTAAAAGCTATATAAATAATTGTTAGCCAAAATTTTTTTTTTTATCTTAGGATATGGTTGACAATCGAGCACGCTTGTCCAGAAGTAACCTATTCACAAGAGTTTCAGGAAACCCAGTCTCCGGCAGAGAATTCCAAATCAGTGGATGCCAAGCTACACAGCTTGGCTCATCGCCGCAAGAACTACACGAACTTATTCCTCCGGCTCTCTTCTACCATCGGACATCCCGACGCACTGCAACTTACCAACCCTATTTTGTTGATATTCCATCAATTCACACTAAGCGTTTCCAAACGTCTTTTATAATGCGCACAGCGAAGGAGTGGAACCCTCTGTCTGCGTCAGTGTTTCCGAACGCTTACAACCCTCATCTCTTTAAAGTCAGAGTAAATAGGCTCCTTCTGGGTAAGCTCGATGAAAGGAAACTGGTCCTTGCAAGATATTTTAGCAAAATTTATAAAAATACATTATAAATCAATCTTACCCATTTAACTAAACTAGTTTACTTACAGAATTGTGGTCACTGACATACTTTTCTATTTTGGATTCTTTCGCACTTAAATAATCCATTTGGTTTTTCTCTTCATTAAAGTCCCGTTTCGCAACACAAAAACACATTTAAAAAGCCTTTTTACCTAGTATTCAGATCCCACTTTAAAATCCATTTAAAACCTGAAACCGACAGACGTGGACAGTAATTAAGGCTTACTCTAAAATGGACGTTTTTACCTTTAGTATTCTGAGTGACAGGCTCTGGCACAGAGTACGGGTTTACTAAGGATTGGACTCTGCTTGCTCAAAATATGTAGATAGAGGTGGAAAAAAAGAAGGTAGATCTTTGCCCTCTAGGGACACTACGAGCTTATAATAAACTAGCTTTTGCTCGCGAATTCGTACGCGCACATTCCGTTTTTTACCGTTCACGTAGGAATTTCGAGAAATCCACTCTTAGTGCTCTCCTACACTCCCCAAAGAACCAACAAGTTGCAGCTTTCTACGACCAGTTCAAGTCAATTCAATTCAAAAGCATTTTTTTTTCTACGACCAGTAGTTTCGGCTGTGCGTTGTCTGTCAGTCACTCAGTCGAGAATTTTAAATATTAGGATTGATTTTACTTTTAAGTTTAGCTATTTCTATGAGCACTGTAGTGTTGACCCTGCCTAGTTTGTTTTTAATTTTGGCAATGTCACGTCTAGTAGTGTCCGTGATCTGTGGGATTTGAAAGCAGGTCATTTTTACCTTAACATTTATCACACAAACATTCTTATTTCATTTTCATTACAAGTCTGGACCAAGGCCATATGATGAATATTACATGATCTCGTTCATACGTGTTTTCACTTCATTGAGTTATGTGTTCGACGCGATGGAGACGGATTATGAATTACACGCGTAATGGAAAGCGAAGCGAGTGATGTGAACGTAATGTGTTTTGTGGTAAAAAGTACGGGCTGTAAATGAAAAATAAATAAACGATTTTTGTCGTGTAAAAAGGTAGGAAAGAAGGCTTATCTACTTCTTGTGGAAGTGGTCACAAAGAAATGATGATTCAGAAGGTTTAGGCAGAAAAGTGAACCTATAGTAGTTTCTTATTAAATTTCATGGGTTAGGTATATTTAAGTTCCATATTGTCGGGGCAAACATACATATATTGCAAAATAAATTAATGGGTAAAACTCAATAACACCTCAAGACCTGGGAATGAACCTCGCGGCGCTCAAAATTTTGTTTGCCACCGAATTATAGTCTGTCGCGTCCTTCGATCTCCTTTTCACAAGAGAAATTAATTGGTGGCTGCTGTGTGAATGAAGCTTAAGGGTGCTTTTCCATCAAAGATGTACGATGTGGTGAGGCGATGCGCGAGGAAAACAAAACCACCAACAGGATCACGTCACTTTCCTAGCCAGGGTAACGCAGCTGGCCCAGCAAAGATGGCCCAGGCCTAACTAGAGTCTTCTTTTTTAGGGTTCCATACCCGTAGGGTAACCAATGGAACCCTATTACTAAAGCATCCGCTGTCCGTCTGTCCGTCTGTCTGTCAGCGGGCTGTATCTCAAGAACCGTAATAGGAAGACAGAAGAAAATTTTCACATATTGTGTATTCGTATTGCCGCTATAGCAACAAATAATAGAAATTAAGCTTTATGGTACGGAACCCTTCGTGTGCGAGTCCGACTCGCATTTTTATATAGCCTACACTTTGTGAGAACCTTGTTGCCATGCGTACAAACAACATGAAACTTCTGTTGCTATGTAATTGTTGATCGAGGTCGAAAGTGACTGACTGGCGGGCCAGGCTGGCCGTGAATGATTGATGAGCTTCTCGCCGTCTGTTGTCTATGCTGTTACGTCATGATAATGACGCTGAGCTGAGTTTATACTTGACCACTGATTGTCTGTGGTAGATACCAGCTGTTTCTTAGGGTCCTGAAAGATAAAAAAAAATCAGCCAAAAAGTTACCATCCACAAAATAGAGTACATATATACTTTAGCCGACAATAGATAGAACGGTTCGATTGTGTCAGGGACTTAATTGCACTTTTCAGAGAGGAAACTGCAGTTTGGACTTGCACAAATGCACACGAAGAGTTCCGTACTATAACCCGAAAATATTTTTCTTGCATGGGAGCCCCCTTTTATTTTTAATTTTATTCATTTTTATTATATTTTGCTATAGCGGCAATAGAAAAACAAACTGTGAAAATTTTAATAATCTTAGGTAGATTATTAAAATTTTCACATACGGCTCATACATGAGATAAAACCTGTCGACAGACAGACGGACGGATGGATGGACAGAAGGCCGCACGGAAGTAGAAGGCAGTCCTCAGTAAGGTGTTTGAAAAGTTAATGCTTAATCAGATGTTACTACACTTTAATAAAAACTCCATCTTTCATGAACGGTTTCACCAAAGGGCGTTGTACAACTGACGCCGGTGTTACCCTCATAAAGAATATTTTTACCGCCTGGGAAGAATCGCAAGACGCTATTGGAATATTCTGTGACCTTTCGAAGGCGTTCGATTTCGTTAACCATGAAACACTTTTGTTGAAACTTGAGCAATATGGGATTAGAAATACAGCCCTTGAGTTACTTAGGTCATACTTGACAGACAGACAGGTTAAAGTTCAGGTAAACGGTGTAAACTCACTAGGGTCTGAAATGACAATGGGCGTTCCGCAAGGCTCATTATTGGGTCCATTCCTTTTTCTAGTTTACATAAATGATTTGCCCCAATTATTTCAAAATCACCCAAAGATGGTGTTATTCGCGGATGACACATAATTGATATTTAAAATAGAGCGACGGTCACAAAATCTTGACGTCGTCAATAACTCTATTCTTCAGGTCCAAAATTGGTTTACGGCAAACAACTTGGTATTAAATGAAAAAAAAAACCAAATGTATTAGATTTACTTTACAAAATGTTAGAAGTAGCGAATGTGACATCATATTGAATGAAGAAAAACCGGAGTTTATTAATCACACGGTTTTTCTGGGAATCACTTTAGACGAGAAATTACAATGGGGACCTCATATAACATCTCTAGCGGGGCGTTTAAGCTCAGCCGCTTATGCTGTTAGGAAGATAAGACAGCTAACAGACGTAGAAACCGCACGTTTGGTCTATTTTAGCTACTTCCACAGCATTATGTCGTACGGTATTTTGCTGTGGGGTCGGGCTGCTGACATTGAATCCATATTTATTTTACAAAAGAGAGCTGTCAGAGCCCTTTATAATCCGCGTCGTCGCGATTCTCTAAGGGAACTTTTTAAAAAGATTAATATTATGACAGTCCCTTGCCAATTCATATATGAAAATATTATGTATGTACGGAAAAATCGTCATCTTTTTAGTAAAGATAAATTAGATCAACCATTTTATAGATTAGCTAAAGTACACACATCTTTTTCATGGGGTACTGTGTTAAATGTTACAATAAAATACCTTGTGACATATTAGATCTAACTGAAAGAAAATTTAAAACCTACATTAAAAGCTCACTTTGTAAACAAGCATATAGTATTATAAATTAGAAGAATACATTCAGGATAAGAATGCTTGGAAACATGCTGGTCCTGCTCCATAGGACAATCAATGGTGGAGACAAGATCAAACTGGTTCGTTTATGTATTTACTTTTGTACCTACTTTTTCATTTTTGGGTTTTTATTTTTCTGTTCACTCACTCTGCTAATTAATGGTTCCAATATTTGTAAATATGTGAGTAGCATGTACTTATGTAGAAATGTAAGTACCATGTACTTATTTAAAAATATAATAAGTCTACCTCTGCATACTCTAGGTTCATGGTCCTCACATATATTAACAGAAGTTTTGTATACCACAGCACATGTAAAACATTGATTTGAAAAGAGTAACTATGGAGTTTCTTGTCCGTTCTTCTCCATAAGAATCTACCCTTCCGAATGGACAGTAGGGTCACTATGTTATTTTAAATGTAATGATGACGTTCAAAAGTGCCGTTTAATGGCCTAATTGAAATAAACGTTTTTGACTTTGACTTTGACGAACAACGGAGGCTTAGTAATAGGGTTTCGTTGGGTACCCTATGGGTACGAAACCCTTATACATGTTGCTAATGCGTTAGCTAGAGTGACGTTTTGACGTTCATACAGGTGGGATCAGTGTCGGTCTTATTAAGTTTAAAAATAAAAATACGAATATTCAGTGAATAAAAAGTTTTTAATAAGGTGTATAGTAGCACAGTAGGTACATAACATAAAGTGTAGTGGAATCCCGATTTTGCTCGTAAAGTTTGCAAATCTGGTGCAAATAAGTACTGAATCATCACCAAATATATTTAAATACCCACAAGACTTCTTAATATTTTTGAAGCGATAACTGTCAATCACCTACCGTTTACACACCTGTCAACGTCTGCTTTGACAGCGCCTATCTGTCAGTGTGGATTGTTTGTGATCAAGCCCATTGAACCTACACGATACCAACCAAAACAATGCCTGCAATGTGTGGTGGATGCGGCAAATTTGTGTCTGCAATAGACACGACAAGGTGCACGAAATGTGGAGGCGTGTATCACCGCACGTGTGTCGGCCTCCCTGCGAAAGGTTCCATAGCCACCATCGGACAGTGCCCCGAGTACAGGAAAAACGTCCGCAGGGACAACAAGGCTGAGACACATGTGCGTGGGCTGGTACTTGAGTTTCAAAGTGAGGAGTCGGCAGATGTGCCTTTGTAGACGCCGCCCCCGTTGACAACGTGCCTGTGACGCCTGCGGGTACGACCCAACTAGTGCTTCGGGCGACGCCTCCGTCAGCTGTAGCGACGCTACCCGAGTTTCCGCAGGATATAGGCTCTGCGTTGAACTTGGTGGTGGAAGAACTACGCACCTTACGATTTGAGATCGATAATGAGATGATTCTAATATCATCTGCCTAGCCTTTTCCCAACTATATTGGGGTCGGCTTCCAGTCAAACCGGATCAGCTGAATACTAGTGTTTTACGTGGAGCGGCTGCCTACCAGACCTCTACAACCCATTAACTGGGTAACACGGTACATCTTGGCAAGACTGAAGTCAGATTTACTGGCTTCTGACAATCCGTAACGACTGCCAAAGATCTACAAATGACAGCCGGGACCAACGGCTTAACGTGCTTTCCGAGGCACGGAGGAAACTCGTTATGTTAAGATGGTCACCCATCTACAGACCAACCTTGGCAAGCGTTGCTTAACCTTAAAGATCGATCCATGCGGCTGTTATTATTTAGCCACGAGCTCCTCATGAGATGATTCTACTAAAGTGTCCTTTCTCGTCCCGCTGTTCTGTGTCGTCTACATATATGCAAAACAAGATCAACAACTTTAATTTCGTCAGCTAGGTACATAGATATAAACACCTGTTATTTTACCGTGAATTATTAAAAAATATTAAAAATAGATAATGACCCCCCGTGAACTCTAAACTTCGTGTTCGTGACCACTACACTAAATAACAGGCCAGTTGTAGTGTTTTCATCGTAAATATTGTTTTATTCCTAAGTCAGTAGGTAAACAAAGACTAAATTATAGTAGATGGCAATATGCCGATGGACGTTGAACTATAGCCTAGTAAAACAGCGGACAAACACGTCAAGTACTCTCCAGGTGATCATACCATGCCTATTTTTACCGCCGAGGAATATTAATGTGTTCCGGTATGGAAGAAAAAGTTGAAAATAAATAAACAAAACCTTACAAAATAACATATTTACGAGTAATAATAAAGATTGTGTTAGTAGTAGATAGAAACTAAACTTTTGTTTGTAAAAACTTCACTTCGCTTAGCACTACGTGGCACCTGTCTGCGGAAGCGACATAGGTACGCGCAAATGAGAATTTTCAACCATTAATACCAGGGATGTTGCGAACATTCGCATCCGCATCCGCAAATGCGGATCATCCGCATAGATTTGGACATCTGTATCTGCATCCGCATTCGCATTAATCAGTGCGGATGTTCATGCGGATGCGAATATCATGCAAGTAGCGACAAGAAATAATTGGGCGGGGCCCGGCGATTGGCGCGTGCCGGTCGCACGTGGCAATATCCAATGGGAGCAAAGAAATTGGTGACAAGATTCGACACGTTTGTTGTGGTGCATCATTTGTTTCTTGTAAATAAATCATTACGTGTTTGTTTACGCTGTGAAATACTTATCGTATAAATAGATATTTTAAAAGTTGTTGTATTTTAAAAGTTACTTGCTTACCGCACTAAAAAAAGAATAAATATGGATGAAAATCCTCTAAATTGGTGGAGTGCTCATCGAGAGGAGTTTAAGGTATTATCGCCGATAGTACGAAGATTTTTATCCTCTCCACCGGGCAGTGTTCCTAGCGAACAATTATTTAGTAGCGCGGGTTTAATTTACGAACCTCTGCGTAATCGCCTTGAATCAGAAAAGGCGGCAATACTACCTACTGTTTATTAAGTATAATGCTCCTATTTTTAATTTCACATACTAATATAAAAACCAGTAGGTGTTTAATATAAAAATAAGTACTTATATTTGATTTGATTACAATAAAAATATTAATAATTAAGTTATCATTGTTTTAATTCTTCATTAACAGACTATATTTACATAAGGGTATAATTTAGACGGTCACCAAAAATAATATTTTTAAGACTCTAAGCCTAGGCACCAAAATGGATCAATGGTCACCAAATTCTATCCAACTCAACTGTGATTGCCATAAAATGTAGGCTTGGGGTTACAAACTGGATAAAATAGGTTAGGTTAGGTTAGAATTATTGTGACTAACCGCGCGCGAGCCGAGCGAGCGAAGCGAGCGGTGCCGCGGCAGCGGCCGGCGAGCGCTACTTCTCAAATATTATTTGGTGACCATTTATCTGTTTTGGTAACCGTTTAGAACTTTTTTGGTAGTAAAATAGGTACTTTTTTGGGCGGTGTTTAAACACAAGCCTTTACATAATATCTTACTTAAACTAAACATCCGCATCTGCATCCGCGTCCGCGGATGTGAGCCTTCAAAACTCCGCATCCGCATTCGCATCCGCGGATGTGAAAAAATCGACATCCGCAACATCCCTGATTAATACTTATATGCGTATCAAGTTTTATTTAAATCGTTTTATTGTTATTAACCGATTTCCAAAAAAGGAGGAGGATTACTCCGAGGTTTTACAAACTATTTGTGTGATTTTTTTAATTCGATACACACTTCGTCATTTGGTCCCGTAAAAATTGTATTCAGTTTGGTTCAGTAGTTTTTATTTTATGAGCATTTTTGCTTAAATTTCAATTTCTGTGCAGACGAAGACGTCGTCCAAGTATCACCGTAAATACCGTGTTACCCATTTAATGGATTGTGGAGGTCTGGTAGGCAGACGCTTCACGTAAAATACTGGGATACTGGTATTCAGCTGAATCCGGTTTGACTGGAAGCCGACCCCAATATAGTTGGGAATACACACACAAAAAAAATATATCTTTTCTCTTTATAATATTAGTGTAGATGGATTAACAAAGCAGCGCGGCAGCAGCGCTGCAGCCGCGCTGTTGCCGCGCGGATCTTTACGACAAATTTGATAGCGCCTTTAACCGTGCAAAAAGAAAGGTACATTTAAGCCCAAGTGTAAAATTGCACCTTGTGTGTTGGCAATTATTTCACACTGGCAACACTTGGACCGCCCACGACGCTCGCCTGCATAAAGCCGCAGTTGACTGGCCTCGTTAAAGAGAACCGTTTGTTGTCGTCTAAAATTCCACTTGCAAAATAAAAGGAAGATTTTCTCTCTGCTTTTATATTTATTAGGAAATATAAGTAGCATATTTTTTAATAGGAGTTTTGTAATATGCTGAGACATACGTCAAGAGTGATTCTGGCGTAGAGTTTTTTAATTTATTTTTATTATTAATAGGTTTGCTCTTGACTCAAGTCTATATCGATTTTCAAGTTTAAAAAAATAAACTACCATATTCCACCAACCAAAAATATACTGTGCTTTCTCTGATAAAAGACTGTATAACAACATACCAAGTTCTCTCAAAGTTCCTTCAATCATAATTCCTGTTAGACACGACATTTTTAATTAGTGAAAACATGTTATGTTGTTGTTTTAAACCCAGGTATGGAGTGGGGTCCCCCCAACCCATAATTAGATTTTTGACAACAATATTTTTTTATTTTTTTTTACTTGTGGGAGATTGGTGCCTGAACTAAGCCGAGGCCTGTATTTTAGGACACCAGGTCCCCATCTGATTGCTTGAGATGATATAAAGTAACAGTAGTTATGCTCCAAAACTATAATAATAACCGAAGAAAAGTACATTTAATTTTTTTTTAAACCTAAATAGACAAAAACCAATAAATAAAAATCTAAGAAGTTACAGGAACTTGTTTTTGTAAATATATTAGAAGAGTGAATGAGTGTGTGAGCATTGAAACAGTGTATGTGTCTCGTGTGATGAGTGTATGATGTGTAGTGTGTAGTGTATGTCAGTGAAAGTTTTTTATTTGTATGTTTAGGATGAAAGGTTTATTTACATTTTTTTTTATTTAAATACTGCATTTTTATTATTTCTTAATTTCTACGAGTTCTGCAGTTTTTTGATAGTCCAATCTATGTAACCATGAAGCCACTTTTCTTTTGCATTCGTACGTATTATCGTATTAAAGATATTCTTAGATTTATTTATTTGATTGTATAATCTAGGTCCAATAAATTTATAAAATTTTTGTGCAAATCTGGTTTTAGTTTTATGGGTTTTGCAAATGGTATAGGTAGTGCCGTCTCGTGTTGATCATTTCTGGACTGAACACCGATGCGTCTTTTTTTTTGGATTTGAGGTTATTATTATCGGGTGTCAGTTGAAAGTAGGCCAAAAAAGTACCGGTTATTTAAAATATAGTTCAGGTATGAGGGTTTTATACAAATAAAATCTAATAAGTCCAAAAATATTCATTGATATTTAAAAACTATTCATAGAAATCCAAAAAAATATTGGACACGTATTCTTTCTTTTTTCAAGTAAACAAAAATTTAGACGATACAGTGCGCTCAAAACTCGAGTGACGTCACATTCCGATACACTTTTATCGGAAAGTGACGTCACAAGCCCCACTCCTATTCTTTGATGCGTTTTATCTACATCAATTTTTATTGATTTGAAAAAGCAAAAAATACGTGTCCAAAGGTTTTTTAGAAATCTATCTGATGGACTAATAATATTTTTTTTAGTACAATACCCTATTTAAACACTGATTTATCGAATTACCATTGTGTTAATCATTACTTAAACTGTATATATTTATGTTAGGTACGTATAGCTTTGTCACAAAGGTCGCCGAGTATAAAATAATTAATTACTCATTTATCCCACGTCAAATTAGTGCTGAAAGCCTTTTATCATAGCTTATTGATATTAATCGCTCCTCCATTACAGATCGTGTACAATACACACTATGACAAACAAAGTTGATATCAATCTGAAACCATTCAATATTTGGGACTTTAAAAGTATTTTGAGGCAGTAACTATGAAACTTTAAAAGCTATTAAATTAAATAATTGTTAGCCAAAATTTATATTTTTATTTTTACCTGATGATGTTGTCGACGGTCTTGCAAGCTTTCCCAGAAGTAACCTATCCATAAGAAGTTCAGGGAACCCAGTCTGCGGCAGAGAATTCTAATCCTTAGCCATACCAGCGAGCCGCGCTTGACTCGTTGGAACGCAGACCTAAGAGGCTCATTAGCGACGTAAAACTGTTAAATGCCAAGCTTGGCTCATCGCCGCAATGTTGCCTGCTTGTCGGTCTTCTACAGATTTTACTTCGGTGAGTGTGCCTAAAACTCCACGACCTCGTTCCATTAGCCCGTATCTACCATCGGACATCCAGACGCAACTGCAACTTACCAACTCTACCTTGTTGCTATTCCACCAATTCGCACTAAGCATTTCCAAACGTCTTTTATAATAGATATTATATTTTTGGATTCTTTCGCACTTAACTAATCCATTTGGTTTTTCTCTTCATTAAAGTCCCGTTTCGCAACACAAAAACACATTTAAAAAGCCTTTTTACCTAGTATTCAGATCCCACTTTAAAATCCATTTAAAACCTGAAACCGACAGACGTGGACAGTAATTAAGGCTTACTCTAAAATGGACGTTTTTACCTTTAGTATTCTGAGTGACAGGCTCTGGCACAGAGTACGGGTTTACTAAGGATTGGACTCTGCTTGCTCAAAATAGATAGAGGTGGAAAAAAGGAAGGTAGATCTTTGCCCTCTAGGGACACTACGAGCTTATAATAAACTAGCTTTTACTCGCGAATTCGTACGCGCACATTCCGTTTTTTACCGTTCACGTAGGAATTTCGAGAAATCCACTCTTAGTGCTCTCCTACACTCCCCAAGGAACCAACAAATTGCAGCTTTCTACGACCAGTTCAAGTCAATTCAATTCAATTCAAAAGCATTTTTTTTTCTACGACCAGTAGTTTCGGCTGTGCGTTGTCTGTCAGTCACTCAGTCGAGAATTTTAAATATTAGGATTGATTTTACTTTTAAGTTTAGCTATTTCTATGAGCACTGTAGTGTTGACCCTGCCTAGTTTGTTTTTAATTTTGGCAATGTCACGTCTAGTAGTGTCCGTGATCTGTGGGATTTGAAAGCAGGTCATTTTTACCTTAACATTTATCACACAAACATTCTTATTTCATTTTCATTACAAGTCTGGACCAAGGCCATATGATGAATATTACATGATCTCGTTCATACGTGTTTTCACTTCATTGAGTTATGTGTTCGACGCGATGGAGACGGATTATGAATTACACGCGTAATGGAAAGCGAAGCGAGTGATGTGAACGTAATGTGTTTTGTGGTAAAAAGTACGGGCTGTAAATGAAAAATAAATAAACGATTTTTGTCGTGTAAAAAGGTAGGAAAGAAGGCTTATCTACTTCTTGTGGAAGTGGTCACAAAGAAATGATGATTCAGAAGGTTTAGGCAGAAAAGTGAACCTATAGTAGTTTCTTATTAAATTTCATGGGTTAGGTATATTTAAGTTCCATATTGTCGGGGCAAACATACATATATTGCAAAATAAATTAATGGGTAAAACTCAATAACACCTCAAGACCTGGGAATGAACCTCGCGGCGCTCAAAATTTTGTTTGCCACCGAATTATAGTCTGTCGCGTCCTTCGATCTCCTTTTCACAAGAGAAATTAATTGGTGGCTGCTGTGTGAATGAAGCTTAAGGGTGCTTTTCCATCAAAGATGTACGATGTGGTGAGGCGATGCGCGAGGAAAACAAAACCACCAACAGGATCACGTCACTTTCCTAGCCAGGGTAACGCAGCTGGCCCAGCAAAGATGGCCCAGGCCTAACTAGAGTCTTCTTTTTTAGGGTTCCATACCCGTAGGGTAACCAATGGAACCCTATTACTAAAGCATCCGCTGTCCGTCTGTCCGTCTGTCTGTCAGCGGGCTGTATCTCAAGAACCGTAATAGGAAGACAGAAGAAAATTTTCACATATTGTGTATTCGTATTGCCGCTATAGCAACAAATAATAGAAATTAAGCTTTATGGTACGGAACCCTTCGTGTGCGAGTCCGACTCGCATTTTTATATAGCCTACACTTTGTGAGAACCTTGTTGCCATGCGTACAAACAACATGAAACTTCTGTTGCTATGTAATTGTTGATCGAGGTCGAAAGTGACTGACTGGCGGGCCAGGCTGGCCGTGAATGATTGATGAGCTTCTCGCCGTCTGTTGTCTATGCTGTTACGTCATGATAATGACGCTGAGCTGAGTTTATACTTGACCACTGATTGTCTGTGGTAGATACCAGCTGTTTCTTAGGGTCCTGAAAGATAAAAAAAAATCAGCCAAAAAGTTACCATCCACAAAATAGAGTACATATATACTTTAGCCGACAATAGATAGAACGGTTCGATTGTGTCAGGGACTTAATTGCACTTTTCAGAGAGGAAACTGCAGTTTGGACTTGCACAAATGCACACGAAGAGTTCCGTACTATAACCCGAAAATATTTTTCTTGCATGGGAGCCCCCTTTTATTTTTAATTTTATTCATTTTTATTATATTTTGCTATAGCGGCAATAGAAAAACAAACTGTGAAAATTTTAATAATCTTAGGTAGATTATTAAAATTTTCACATACGGCTCATACATGAGATAAAACCTGTCGACAGACAGACGGACGGATGGATGGACAGAAGGCCGCACGGAAGTAGAAGGCAGTCCTCAGTAAGGTGTTTGAAAAGTTAATGCTTAATCAGATGTTACTACACTTTAATAAAAACTCCATCTTTCATGAACGGTTTCACCAAAGGGCGTTGTACAACTGACGCCGGTGTTACCCTCATAAAGAATATTTTTACCGCCTGGGAAGAATCGCAAGACGCTATTGGAATATTCTGTGACCTTTCGAAGGCGTTCGATTTCGTTAACCATGAAACACTTTTGTTGAAACTTGAGCAATATGGGATTAGAAATACAGCCCTTGAGTTACTTAGGTCATACTTGACAGACAGACAGGTTAAAGTTCAGGTAAACGGTGTAAACTCACTAGGGTCTGAAATGACAATGGGCGTTCCGCAAGGCTCATTATTGGGTCCATTCCTTTTTCTAGTTTACATAAATGATTTGCCCCAATTATTTCAAAATCACCCAAAGATGGTGTTATTCGCGGATGACACATAATTGATATTTAAAATAGAGCGACGGTCACAAAATCTTGACGTCGTCAATAACTCTATTCTTCAGGTCCAAAATTGGTTTACGGCAAACAACTTGGTATTAAATGAAAAAAAAAACCAAATGTATTAGATTTACTTTACAAAATGTTAGAAGTAGCGAATGTGACATCATATTGAATGAAGAAAAACCGGAGTTTATTAATCACACGGTTTTTCTGGGAATCACTTTAGACGAGAAATTACAATGGGGACCTCATATAACATCTCTAGCGGGGCGTTTAAGCTCAGCCGCTTATGCTGTTAGGAAGATAAGACAGCTAACAGACGTAGAAACCGCACGTTTGGTCTATTTTAGCTACTTCCACAGCATTATGTCGTACGGTATTTTGCTGTGGGGTCGGGCTGCTGACATTGAATCCATATTTATTTTACAAAAGAGAGCTGTCAGAGCCCTTTATAATCCGCGTCGTCGCGATTCTCTAAGGGAACTTTTTAAAAAGATTAATATTATGACAGTCCCTTGCCAATTCATATATGAAAATATTATGTATGTACGGAAAAATCGTCATCTTTTTAGTAAAGATAAATTAGATCAACCATTTTATAGATTAGCTAAAGTACACACATCTTTTTCATGGGGTACTGTGTTAAATGTTACAATAAAATACCTTGTGACATATTAGATCTAACTGAAAGAAAATTTAAAACCTACATTAAAAGCTCACTTTGTAAACAAGCATATAGTATTATAAATTAGAAGAATACATTCAGGATAAGAATGCTTGGAAACATGCTGGTCCTGCTCCATAGGACAATCAATGGTGGAGACAAGATCAAACTGGTTCGTTTATGTATTTACTTTTGTACCTACTTTTTCATTTTTGGGTTTTTATTTTTCTGTTCACTCACTCTGCTAATTAATGGTTCCAATATTTGTAAATATGTGAGTAGCATGTACTTATGTAGAAATGTAAGTACCATGTACTTATTTAAAAATATAATAAGTCTACCTCTGCATACTCTAGGTTCATGGTCCTCACATATATTAACAGAAGTTTTGTATACCACAGCACATGTAAAACATTGATTTGAAAAGAGTAACTATGGAGTTTCTTGTCCGTTCTTCTCCATAAGAATCTACCCTTCCGAATGGACAGTAGGGTCACTATGTTATTTTAAATGTAATGATGACGTTCAAAAGTGCCGTTTAATGGCCTAATTGAAATAAACGTTTTTGACTTTGACTTTGACGAACAACGGAGGCTTAGTAATAGGGTTTCGTTGGGTACCCTATGGGTACGAAACCCTTATACATGTTGCTAATGCGTTAGCTAGAGTGACGTTTTGACGTTCATACAGGTGGGATCAGTGTCGGTCTTATTAAGTTTAAAAATAAAAATACGAATATTCAGTGAATAAAAAGTTTTTAATAAGGTGTATAGTAGCACAGTAGGTACATAACATAAAGTGTAGTGGAATCCCGATTTTGCTCGTAAAGTTTGCAAATCTGGTGCAAATAAGTACTGAATCATCACCAAATATATTTAAATACCCACAAGACTTCTTAATATTTTTGAAGCGATAACTGTCAATCACCTACCGTTTACACACCTGTCAACGTCTGCTTTGACAGCGCCTATCTGTCAGTGTGGATTGTTTGTGATCAAGCCCATTGAACCTACACGATACCAACCAAAACAATGCCTGCAATGTGTGGTGGATGCGGCAAATTTGTGTCTGCAATAGACACGACAAGGTGCACGAAATGTGGAGGCGTGTATCACCGCACGTGTGTCGGCCTCCCTGCGAAAGGTTCCATAGCCACCATCGGACAGTGCCCCGAGTACAGGAAAAACGTCCGCAGGGACAACAAGGCTGAGACACATGTGCGTGGGCTGGTACTTGAGTTTCAAAGTGAGGAGTCGGCAGATGTGCCTTTGTAGACGCCGCCCCCGTTGACAACGTGCCTGTGACGCCTGCGGGTACGACCCAACTAGTGCTTCGGGCGACGCCTCCGTCAGCTGTAGCGACGCTACCCGAGTTTCCGCAGGATATAGGCTCTGCGTTGAACTTGGTGGTGGAAGAACTACGCACCTTACGATTTGAGATCGATAATGAGATGATTCTAATATCATCTGCCTAGCCTTTTCCCAACTATATTGGGGTCGGCTTCCAGTCAAACCGGATCAGCTGAATACTAGTGTTTTACGTGGAGCGGCTGCCTACCAGACCTCTACAACCCATTAACTGGGTAACACGGTACATCTTGGCAAGACTGAAGTCAGATTTACTGGCTTCTGACAATCCGTAACGACTGCCAAAGATCTACAAATGACAGCCGGGACCAACGGCTTAACGTGCTTTCCGAGGCACGGAGGAAACTCGTTATGTTAAGATGGTCACCCATCTACAGACCAACCTTGGCAAGCGTTGCTTAACCTTAAAGATCGATCCATGCGGCTGTTATTATTTAGCCACGAGCTCCTCATGAGATGATTCTACTAAAGTGTCCTTTCTCGTCCCGCTGTTCTGTGTCGTCTACATATATGCAAAACAAGATCAACAACTTTAATTTCGTCAGCTAGGTACATAGATATAAACACCTGTTATTTTACCGTGAATTATTAAAAAATATTAAAAATAGATAATGACCCCCCGTGAACTCTAAACTTCGTGTTCGTGACCACTACACTAAATAACAGGCCAGTTGTAGTGTTTTCATCGTAAATATTGTTTTATTCCTAAGTCAGTAGGTAAACAAAGACTAAATTATAGTAGATGGCAATATGCCGATGGACGTTGAACTATAGCCTAGTAAAACAGCGGACAAACACGTCAAGTACTCTCCAGGTGATCATACCATGCCTATTTTTACCGCCGAGGAATATTAATGTGTTCCGGTATGGAAGGAAAAGTTGAAAATAAATAAACAAAACCTTACAAAATAACATATTTACGAGTAATAATAAAGATTGTGTTAGTAGTAGATAGAAACTAAACTTTTGTTTGTAAAAACTTCACTTCGCTTAGCACTACGTGGCACCTGTCTGCGGAAGCGACATAGGTACGCGCAAATGAGAATTTTCAACCATTAATACCAGGGATGTTGCGAACATTCGCATCCGCATCCGCAAATGCGGATCATCCGCATAGATTTGGACATCTGTATCTGCATCCGCATTCGCATTAATCAGTGCGGATGTTCATGCGGATGCGAATATCATGCAAGTAGCGACAAGAAATAATTGGGCGGGGCCCGGCGATTGGCGCGTGCCGGTCGCACGTGGCAATATCCAATGGGAGCAAAGAAATTGGTGACAAGATTCGACACGTTTGTTGTGGTGCATCATTTGTTTCTTGTAAATAAATCATTACGTGTTTGTTTACGCTGTGAAATACTTATCGTATAAATAGATATTTTAAAAGTTGTTGTATTTTAAAAGTTACTTGCTTACCGCACTAAAAAAAGAATAAATATGGATGAAAATCCTCTAAATTGGTGGAGTGCTCATCGAGAGGAGTTTAAGGTATTATCGCCGATAGTACGAAGATTTTTATCCTCTCCACCGGGCAGTGTTCCTAGCGAACAATTATTTAGTAGCGCGGGTTTAATTTACGAACCTCTGCGTAATCGCCTTGAATCAGAAAAGGCGGCAATACTACCTACTGTTTATTAAGTATAATGCTCCTATTTTTAATTTCACATACTAATATAAAAACCAGTAGGTGTTTAATATAAAAATAAGTACTTATATTTGATTTGATTACAATAAAAATATTAATAATTAAGTTATCATTGTTTTAATTCTTCATTAACAGACTATATTTACATAAGGGTATAATTTAGACGGTCACCAAAAATAATATTTTTAAGACTCTAAGCCTAGGCACCAAAATGGATCAATGGTCACCAAATTCTATCCAACTCAACTGTGATTGCCATAAAATGTAGGCTTGGGGTTACAAACTGGATAAAATAGGTTAGGTTAGGTTAGAATTATTGTGACTAACCGCGCGCGAGCCGAGCGAGCGAAGCGAGCGGTGCCGCGGCAGCGGCCGGCGAGCGCTACTTCTCAAATATTATTTGGTGACCATTTATCTGTTTTGGTAACCGTTTAGAACTTTTTTGGTAGTAAAATAGGTACTTTTTTGGGCGGTGTTTAAACACAAGCCTTTACATAATATCTTACTTAAACTAAACATCCGCATCTGCATCCGCGTCCGCGGATGTGAGCCTTCAAAACTCCGCATCCGCATTCGCATCCGCGGATGTGAAAAAATCGACATCCGCAACATCCCTGATTAATACTTATATGCGTATCAAGTTTTATTTAAATCGTTTTATTGTTATTAACCGATTTCCAAAAAAGGAGGAGGATTACTCCGAGGTTTTACAAACTATTTGTGTGATTTTTTTAATTCGATACACACTTCGTCATTTGGTCCCGTAAAAATTGTATTCAGTTTGGTTCAGTAGTTTTTATTTTATGAGCATTTTTGCTTAAATTTCAATTTCTGTGCAGACGAAGACGTCGTCCAAGTATCACCACTGAAAAGTGAAAAAAAAAAAAAAATTAGGTACAATAAATATAACTTTAATTTCGGAAGTCGGTGTTAAGAAACGAAGAAACAAAACCAAAAACACCGACTTACGAAATTAAGGTTATTTTATACTTTGTCGTGCTGTTTTTGGAAGTCGATTATATTTTTTTTTTCTAAGTATAACTTTCGATTTTCTATGATATATCGCGTGTAGTAACGCTTCTAATCCTCTATCTCGCGAAACTAAAATCTCAAAGTTTAACAGAAAAATCACTGTAACTTAGTCTATTTGCTGAAGAGAGTAACCGTGTAACGTGTAACCTAGCGAGTCACTAGTGCCAATTAAAAACAAAAACTAATTAACTGTGCGTTCTCAGAGGATTTGCGCGACCGCCAACAAGAGCGGCAAGGGTTGATGAATTTTAACCAGGAAATAGTCAACTTGAAAGGTCATAGTTTTTGGTCTTTTTGTTGATTGAGTTTTCATTTATTTCATCACTGTTATACTGTATAGCTGAGCCGCGCAACTTCGCCTGCGTCATATTTTTCATTAATGCTCCGCTCCTTTTGGTCGTAGCGTGATGTTATACAGCCTATATACTATAATAGTCTTCTTCAGTAAATAGGCTATCCAAACACTGAAAGAATTTTCGAAATCGAAACCTTACTTCATAACAAAAAACCTTTTTAGCTTTATAATATTAAATATTTAGTAGAGCGGATAGGTGTACTTAACGCATTTGACACTTCATTACGAAATAGGACTCATCAAAGTACATCGATTAAAATAAATTGTTTCTGATTGTGATAATTCTAAAATATAAATCGTTAATAAATAAATGTAGATTAAGTAGGACAGCAAATAAAATATAAAAAATATGATTTTGTCAGTTATCGAATGCCAGATTCAGCCGGTCAATTCTGTAAACATGTCGAAGTGAAGCCTTGGGTGAAGTAATCACGATGAACTGTCATTCCATTTTGATTACTTGCATTGATTGCCAAGCCTTCCAGCGACATGTTTACAGAATTGCACTGCAGGATTAACTTTCATTATTGGAATGAAAAATGCTAAGCAAAGCTATTATTTGTAACGAAAGCATAATACATCTTGCCATACTTTTATGCCGCAGAATTAGAAACGTTCACACTGACAAAACCACGTCTTGCTAGCCTACCATTAAACAATATTAAAGTACTATCAAACTTTTCTTTCATAGTGAGACAACGCACTAAGGAGCAATAAGGACCAGGTTCTACAATTCCAGACGGCTAAATTACGTGGCAGGCGACGGCTTTAAAGCGAGAGACACACTGGTCCTACGTACGCAACGTATGCAACGCATTATGATATCTGGACTCTTGATTTTATATGAAAAACTATGCAGTAGAGACACACTTATCGTATGCAACGCAACATACGATAAGTGTTTTCCTATTGCATTATTTTTTACCATTGTGTACTCACCCTTTGAACTGCAGAACAATGGTTAAACATCCAAATATTTACTGAAATTTCCAGTCGATATCTCGAATTTTATAGTCCCGTGTTACAATTAGAAAGAGCTTATCTTAAAGTAATCCGTTATTCAAGGAAGCAGTGGATTTATGAAAAACTGCGTTCGCATTCAATTAATCAATATAATTATGTACTTATATAAAAAAATCGTTATTGGTGACTCAGTGACTGACAGACAACGCACAGCCAAAACTCCTGCTCGTGGAAGCTGGCTTGAAGGTTCCTTGGAGAGTGTACTAAAAAAGATTTGTACAGTATCGGGATATGCGCGTACGAAGTTACGGGAAAAACCTAGTTTAATATAATATATTCAACGCAGTGGTGTAGATGCCTAGACTTAAGAACTCGATCACAATCGGAGTCGACGATATTGAGCTTACTGTAGCTCGTGGTTCAGAGCCCAATTGGGGCTCATTGTGAAACTTCGAACTGCGAATGGTCAAAACCATAAACAGCTAAAAATTTAACTTCAAATCAATTTGTCTGAATACTTCAGGCCGACCTAGTCTCAACTGTCTAGGGATTGTGGCTGACATAACTTTTCCAATTCAATAAAGAAATAGTTGAAAGGTGACACAAAAAACATTCCAATAGTTTTGATACAGCATTCAAGGTTTTTTAAGTCAACAGGGTACTTCTAGGCATTTGCTTCTGTGCTCCATCTTTGGACCACATCATCGCTGCCTATCAGGCGAGATGTGGTCAAACGCGAACCTATCTAAAGGTAGGTACAAGTTTGTAGCGTCACTACTAGTTTCTATGTCATCGTCATCATATCAGCCGAAAGAAGTCCACTGCTGGACATGGGCCTCTCCCAAGTGTCACCACAACGACAGGTCCTGTGCGTCTCGCATCCATCGTCTACCCGTTTTCTATGTAATTCTATGAAATACCGTAGCTAGCGAAACGTCGCCTGCCGCTATTTCATAGAAATACAAAGAAACCAATGCTGCACGGCGACGCGTCGCCTGCTGCTGCTGCCAGAAATCGAACTTGTACCTTTTCTAATATAAATACGAAAGTTTGCATGGATAAATGTTTGTTACTCAATCATGCCAGAAGGCCTGAACGGATCTGGAAGAAATTTGGCAAAGATATAGATTATAGTCTGGAATAGGCACATATGCTACTTTCTATCTCGGGAATAGTTCCGTTTGGGGTATTTTCCGACGCCACGCGGGCGAAGCAGCAGGGCAGAAATAAGTCTAATTTAAAAATATTATGTAGGTACAGACAGGCAGGGCCGGTCAGGTAGCCTAGTCATAAATAACCTGGATGTTTATATTATAATGTTGGTACTACCTAAATAATTATCTTGACGTGAAAACAGGCCCGAGGTATGCCAACCTTCGTTGAATTAAAAATAAAATTCGGCAAAGGTCGCCACGAACGAGCCTTTAAAAGGGCTGGCACAAAATTAAAAAAGTTTTCAGCGTTATTTACTTTTATTTTATTTTTGTGTTCTTATTTTATTTTTCGCTGCCATGTCAACATTTCAAATGGATTGTGTGATCAATCACTCGATACTGCAATACGTTTGATGTTTTGAATGGCATTCTTATATTTATTGTTGATAAATATTGATAAATCGTTATTTGAAAGTTTCAGTTGTCTTCGTTATCAGAAAGCCAGTTCTCGTACTTAACCATTCAAAATTATGTCAATATCATCTTATTAACAATTAATCTCATCCTAAAAAAATGTAGTGAAAGTAAAGAAAATGTGATAAGACAGAGAAATGGAATCAAGGTGTCAGGTTCGGTGTAATTATTTTTGACTTGTTGACCCGCGCAACTTCGTCTGCTCCGCTCCTATTGGTCTTAGCGTGATGATGACGGACCAGTAGTTCCTGAGATTAGCGCGTTAAAAGAAACAAAGAAACTCTTGAGCTTTATATATTAGTATAGATATAACAAGGAATGATATAATTTGTATTTTATTTTACTAATGGTCGGCCGCGATGATGTGGTCGACGAAAGAGCACGCTTACCTAGAACTAACCTATTCACTCTTGTCTTTTAACTCCCAGGTTGTAGCTATCAGGAAACATATAATTCTCATTTGTTGAAATCATCCATTGTTATAACAGCTTATGATATACCTCCATAATTCTTCTTCTTCTTATCGTGTGGGCAGTAAGGTCTAACGACCCCACACACCCTAGTATTAATTTCAACCGTAGCAACCCGCTGTCTGGGCTTGTGCCATGTTGATGGCAAGCAATAGACTCACCCCGTACGTCTTGGGATGAAATGCTCCTCTGAAAAACCCCCTTCGGGGAATAAAAGCATATAGTTTCTGTGTATATTTTAATACATGGTATATATGAATGGTAAAATGTCAGCTTAGTACCTATTGTAATTTCTTGCTTACCAACGACTGAATAAATAACGATGTAGTACAAAATCCGATGGACCTTTCCACCATTTTAATATTTAACGACGTGACGGTAGATTATTAAGGAAATAACTTCCATATTGTTTTATTTTTAATATAACTGTAATATTTAAGAACGCTTACCTCCGGGACTGAATGAATAAACAACACAATAATGAGATAAAATTGTGTACCGATAAGTAAAGATAATAATATGGATTTTATTTTTGATTACCTACTACACTGAGTGTTTGATAGTACGTACCTACTTAGTTAGTTATACTACTAAATCTATAAAGGCGTTTGCTTTTTTTTAAGGATGGAAAATGATCAAATGACTCCTCCCGCTCTGGGTGAAGCATAAGGAAGTGTCAGACTGTTACTGACCCATCCATTTGCAAATTCCGCAACAAGTAGGCAAGCCTTATTTTTTTTTTAAACTAGGCAAGCTACCAAGACTTCTTCGTGCTAAATATTATCAGTCGAAAATAAAAATGTTAATTAAAATTAATTTAATTAAATATAGCCATTAACAATTTTCGATTGGCAAGTTATCATAGGCGTGTTTATAAATGAACAACAAAATTTTATGAAAATATGTCTCATCTAGTTATCGCGTGGATGAAGGTCGATCTTCCACCGTCTCCCCAACTATAAGTACAACTAAAACCTTTAGAATACGCTATTATCAATATATATATAAAATTCTTCAGTTACTAACTGACAGACAAAACACAATCGAAACTACTGGTCGCAGAAAGCTGAAAATTGCCATGTAGGATCCTTGGGGAGTGAAGGGGAGTACTAAGAGAGGATTTCCCGAAATTCCTACGTAAACGGGAAAAAACGTAATATGCGCGTACGAAGTCGCGAGCAAAAGCTGGCAGTTATACATAAACGTCTGTTTGTTCGTCAGCTGAGCAATGGATCGCATTTAATTAGATTTTGTATGAGAACAAATATTGGGTCAAGGAGGACATTCTAAGTGAGTGCCGAGCCGAGTTCTTCACCTCCCGAGGAATGAGGACCGGCGAGACAGATATTTTTTAATTATCTACTCATGCACTTACGGTCCATAGTATTGCGGATACCTACTGGCTTTGTAGGAAAATTCTTCGATCACTAGTTTCTTAGGGTGAGTTTTAAAATCCATACCAATTTCTCTCATCCAATGGTTAAAATTGTGGTAAAATTTTAATAAGTGCGTTTTTCGATCAATATTTAGTTTCACAATTAGTAAATACATTTAACCGTTGAGCGTTAGTTGAGTTAATTATGGATCAAAAAATTCGCCCTTAGCAAGATTTTCTCGTAATTTTTTTTTATCGATATCTTTGTGAGTAGTGTCGCATAGATTTTGTTGACCAATAAGTTCAAATATCTATGTAATATAAGTTCAAATATCTATGTATATCTAAGTAAATTAATCAGAGAGGTATGGGCGCATTTGATGGTTATTCAAGTAACTATCTCTCCTGAAAATTGACAAATTTTCATGTTTTTGTTTTCTCTGCTATATTTTGTACAAAAGGATCTATAGATAAATATGTTCATATTCGTTTCCATTTAGAAAGAATTATTTTTGATCAGGGTTTCGTACAAAAAAACAAAACCTATGAAAATACTTACAATGCGAGCGAAGACGCGAGCAGAAGTTAGTCATTAATATCCCTCGCGAATAAACTCGTCCTCAGTGTATCTTTCGACAACTTCATATTTCATAAAGTTGATTACTTTGCGATTTTCTCAAATAAATCCTGATATAAATAGAGTAATTACAAACTTGATCGAATATAACTTTATGCTTCATTCATCCATCTTAAGTAGACTTATAACATAAATAAATTGTCGAAGAAGGATTTATACTCTGTGGAACGTGCTTTTGGCGCAGATTGGTAGATGTGTGACGTCAGCCTCTGTACTCTTTGGATTATGTTCTCTGTTTGAATTTGAATAGATGCTCTATTGTCTATGAAGAAATTGGGCCCTGAATGTTGGTAGAGTGTAATATTTGAATATTGAATGCAATGCTTTGACGTTTTAGGTCTTGCATCTAATTAGAGTTAGCTCAATCGTATAGAGCTGCTTACATCAGGCAGGTAATCTCAAAGACTCTTACATAGTTTGTTGCTAACACGGATCCATTATGTTTATGTAAGAAATATTTACCTTTACTTTGTCTTAGCAACTATGAGTTAAGTTTTTATGCGCTTTAGGGTTTCATTGTGAAGTTCAAGCTTTTTGGGGAATGTGAAACTGACATTAACAATTCATCCTGACTGTACTTATGTTATTGTATTCAGATTTATCTTCAGAAATAAAGTTTTAGTAAGAGAAGCTTCGAACCTTGATTTTTCAAAACCAATTTCTAGCATTGCAGACACAAAACGTGAAAAGTAACTTTTATATTTCGGTAAACATCAAAGCTTTCAAACCATAAATTCAAAATGTCGATAGACCAATCTTTTTATAGCACAAGTGTGAAATAATAAATGAGTCAATATCGCTGTACGTGCTCTTTGTTCGAAAGAGCCTTTAAGGTGAAAAATGAAGGCAATTCAATAATAAAATAACATTTTTTCACACGAGTAACCTTTTAGGATTTGTGTGAAAATAATCGCGATGTTTAAAACTTTGTGGTTTCATAAAAGGCTAAGTGAACTCTCGGTCTTCGTTTATCATTGAATACGTTGATTCATTACGTATAAGTAAACTTAAGTTCACTGATCGCTTATAAAGTTTGTGTGCCAAAAATAAGTGCCAAACCCATGACTGTTTATCATGGATGTTAAAAATATGTATTAATATATGTTAAATCTATAATAAACAAACAAAGTTACTCGTAAGAGTAGTAAGACATTAATGAATTGACGCCTGCACAATCATTTTTGCAGGTGTAAATTGTTTTTTGCGTGAGAAGTATAGAAGAACAACTTCAAAAGTGAGTAACTTCTCTGTTTTTCTACCGATTTAATTTATTTCTCCTCAAGTCATATTCCTTTAGTTACGTCTTCCAAAATATCTATTTGATCATCATCTGCCTAGCCTTTTCCCAACTATATTGGGGTCGGCTTCCAGTCAAGCCGGATTTAGCTGAATACCAGTATTTAAAGTTTGGAGGGAATGCGGAACAGAGAGTAAAGTCCCGCATACCCCCATTGAAAAGGAGGATCCTCCGACCAGGCGGATGTTGTGCCTGGCGGGCTACTGCCCTTTAGTTAATATTCGGGCTGATGTATATGTTCAAATCGCACGGTAAACTTTGCTTGCGCGATGCAGGATTTCGACGAAGTAGTTCGCTGCTAGTTGGATAGATGGCGTCGCGGTTCTTTTTGTTGCGATGTAGATTTGCTTCGTTGGTTTTTCTTGTAGCAGTATTGATGCCGCTACATCACTCCCCTCCAGAGACCGGAGGTCGATAGTGGATGAGTCGTCCATGCATCTTGAGATGTTTGCCAAGCCAGTTGAAGATTGATTCCAGTGAGTCGAGGTGATGAGATTCCAGTGAGTCGGGATGATGCTGCAGGCTCCAATGAGTCGGAGTGGTGCTGCTGCTGGCTCCAGTGAGTCGGAACCGGTAGTCGCAGAGTTCACGTTGAGTCGGAACTGTAGGTATGCGTTGCCCCAGTGAGTCGGGGTGATGATAGAAGGCTGAGGATGCTGAACAGGAATGCGCGGCTGCTGCATGCTGGTGTTTAGGATACCCGTAGAAGCCGTGGGTACTGGCTGGCTGTATGACTTGCTGCTCGAGAGCTTGAAGTCACGTTGAGGAGAAGTAATGATGACGTCACGCTGAAGTAGTTGCACGAAGGCTGCGCTGACGTTCAATGTCGAAGGTCACCAGTTTGGAGGGAATGCGGATCAGAGAGTAAAGTCCCGCATACCTCAATTGAAAAGGAGGATCCTCCAACCAGGCGGCTGTTGTGCCTGGCGGGCTACTGCCCTATAATTGATATTCGGGCTGATGTATATGTTCAAATCGCACGGTAAACTTTGCTTGCGCGATGCAGGATTTCGACGAAGTAGTTCGTTGCTAGTTGGATAGATGGCGTCGCGGTTCTTTTTGTTGCGATGTAGATTTGCTCCGTTGGTTTTTCTTGTAGCAGTATTGATGCCGCTACAATAGTATTTATGTTTTGGAGGAGCTCGTGGATAAATACTAACAGTCGCACGGGTTGATCTTAAAGGTTAAGCAACGCTTGCCAAGGTTGGTCTGTGGATGAGTGACCATCTTAACATACCGAGTTTCCTCCGTACCTCGGAAAGCACGTTAAGCTGTTGGTCCCGGCTGTCATTTGTAGTTCTTTGGCAGTCGTTGCGGATTTTCAGAAGCCAGTAAATCTGACTCCAGTCTTCTTAAGAAATACCGTGTTACCGAGTTAATGGATTGCAGAGGTCTGGTAGGCAGCCGCTCCTCGTAAAACACTGGTATTCAGCTGAATCCGGTTTGACTGGAAGCCGACCCCAATATAGTTGGGAAAAGGCTAGGCAGATGATGATAATATTTATGTTTTCAAAATAACTATTTACTAATGTAAAAATAATGTACTAAGAAATCAAATAGAACAGACTGAACTATGCAGAACAGAAAAGAATTAAGACAAAAACCGGCCAAGTGCGAGACTCGGACTCGCGTGCAAAGGGTTCCGAACGAATTTCTTTTTTTTAACATGTTATTTTAACACTATATAATTTTTATAGATTTTCATGTAATCTATAGGTAAAGAGCTAATATCTCCATTTCTTTTTTCAAAATTTTAGAGTCATTAGTTTCGGAGATAAGGGGGGGGGGGGGTGGTCATTTGGTTCTTCGTCTAATTTCTTAAAGAATTTTAAAACCATTTATTTTAAAATTATGAAAAAAATATAATTAAACCCCTCACAGTAAGCCCTTTAATTTGGTTTGACACATGATATTGTTCAAAAAACTGTATTTTTTTAATTTTCTGGTTTGACACCAAAAAGTGACACCAATACTAAAAATTTACTGATTTACGTAACGCTTCTGTGTTTGGGCCACCGAAGTCCATATGTATACCAAATTTCAACAGAATCGGTCCAGTGGATCCGGAGAAAACTGGCTGTGACAGACGGACAGACAGACAGACACCCGAGTGATCCTACAAGGGATCCGTTTTTTGTTCGGAACCCTAAAAAATAACAGAAAACTGGCTGAAAAGGATGATGACTATAACACAATTTAAATAATATAATATATAAGAAGTTGGTCATGTGTTGCTTGTTACCTGTTGAAGTGTCGACGTAACTTCGCGTTGTGTTCAACTCGTTAGCAGCTTCCCGAGAGGTACTCGCACTACGAGGATGAAGTATTTCTCCAGGTGAGGAGATAGCTTTTAATGATGAGAAAAAGTACCTTTGAACATGAAGTAGGTTTATAAAGCTGGTTTTATGTAAGTTTTCATAACTCTTGACTGCTAATTGATGGTCATATATAAGGTATCTATTGCTTAATTCGATAAGTATAAAAGTGCTTCTCAAAATGTGCCTAAAGCTTTTAAAGGTATTCGGAACAGTTTTTCCTCCGGCTAGTCGGGTATCGTGTCAGGCTATTAGACCGATGGTTATTTTTGAGCGGTTGTTTAACCCGATGGTTGTTTAACCCGATGGTTGTTTTTGAGCGGTTGTTTAACCCGATGGTTGTTTTTGAGCGGTTGTTTAACCCGATGGTTGTTTTTGAGCGGTTGTTTAACCCGATGGTTGTTTTTGAGCGGTTTTTTATGTTCAACGCGCGAAGAACTTTGATATCGTGATATAGGATTTTTGTGGTCTTCAGTTTGGATTTAATGATATAGACATTATAGACCATCGTCTATATCCTTAAATTCGAACTGAAAAGCACATCCCCTGCTGTGTCACTCCCCTCTGGTTGTGAAAAAGCGATCCTAAAAACTTTTTTACAAAAAATTAAAACCGACTTCCAAAAACGTAATTTTGGTATTTTTTTGGTTTTTTGACACCGACTTACGAAATTAAAGTTATTTTATACTTTGTAGTGTTTTGTTTTTGGAAGTCGGTTACTATTTTGTACCGGTGTGATGTTATGTTAGGAACTGGTGTATACAATCAACAGATGTGCGATTTCAGAAATCCCGATCCATTTGCTATCATTGATTGAAGATTACCGTTGCCTACCTCCGCAGTTCTTCATCAGATCTTCACCAAATTAAAATGTGACCTGTCAAAGAAAATACTCTTCCAAACAAAAAAAGAATCATCCAAATCGGTTAAAAATTGGCCAAAATATTGCTGAACAAACATTTTTCATGGGACCCCATCATCAGCAACATGAGATGATGATTACTAGGCACAAATATCTGAATTGCGTTAGAAACTTTATGAAAAAAACATTGCCAATACAATTTTAGGATTTGCCTCAATTTGCCATCATTGGATTCTGACTTAGTGAGAATGGAACAACCTCAGGAGTAGTCAGGAGTATAGGCTTTTGAATAATACAAGATTTTTTTAAATCGGTCCATAATTGGCGGAGAAATCGTGAACATACATAAAAAAAACATAAATACAGCCCAACATATAACCTCCTCCTATTTGAAGAAGTCGGTTAAAAAGCAGCAAGGGTCGATGAACTCAACTTACCGCCTAAAAAGCACTTTATTTATTCCAAAACAAAATCTGACCGCTTTCACCCAAAACATTCGTAAATCCAACAAGATTAATCTCTTCGCTAAGTCTTAGCGATGTTATCGCCGATAAAAAAAGTATGAACATCAGCTTAGCAATTTGTGACTTAATTGAATTTTTAATGAGACCGTGGAAGTTGAAGGTACCTACTGACTACCCCGCCCTTGGCTAATCGCAACCAAAAAATATAATTAAAAAGGTTTTTTTCACGTAGATCTTTTGAGTAATCCGTATTTTTGTATCAACAGGTTTTTGAGGGGTTCACCCTTTCTTGGGGTCATTGAATTTGCCGTAGTTAAATTTACTTTTCGTATCATTTGTTAACATGTGGCCGTAACTTATTTGCTATCATCATCATCTGCCTAGCCTTTTCCCAATTTTATTGGGGTCGGCTTCCAGTCAAGCTGGAATTAGCTGAATACCAGTATTTTACGAGGAGCGATTGCGTACCAGACCACTACAACCCATTAACTGGGTAACACGGTACTTCATGGCAAGACTGGAGTCAGATTTACTAGCTTCTGACAATCCGTAACGACTGCCAAAGATCAACAAATGACAGCTGGGAATCTTGTTTGCTATATAGAAACAAAATACGCAATTTCATGTAACGACGATCTATATCAACATTTTTTTTTTAAATGTACGAAAATTAAAGAAGGTTTTGAAAATTTGCGAATGCTCCTTAAGTGCGAGAAGTACCTGAACCATGAGAATAGTTCGGGTTTAGTAAAAAAAGTTCGAGGGATATCAGACAATATTTAAATTAAACCTAAAATTTTACAGACATCCCAATAAATCTATCAAAAAAAGTACACATACTCGTTTACAAAAAAGTAATCTCAACTCTCAAGACGATTACCCAAAAAATGGGTACGTTAGCGTGGGGCGCCGGGCGTCGGTTGTCGTGCAACAAATCGCCTGTCAGGACAGGACGAGTGCGTATCGATCGCGCGACAAGGTCAGGGGCAAGCAATGCCACAGAACAGATACAAATACAGAAGGTTCATTGTTTCAAGCGAAAACGCACGTATATATAAACGCATTCGAAGGGACCCACTAGGGCCAGTGCCTGCCAGGGTTGCGGAATTTTTTCGAAAGAGTCACCGCGGCCCTGGACCGCAAGGGGCATAATTGGGATCGACAAAAACATGTCCATATGTGCGTTTTCGCTTGTCAACGTTCGGGACTAGTGACTCGTTTAAAGATGGGCTGAGAGACAAAGTTTAACCCATACACGTGCATGCTTATCTCTATGGCAGATCATCAGCATGACGACACGGTTGGTACAGTGGTTGAGCGATTAACTGCTGAGCTGCGTGTCGCGGGTTCGATTTCCGCACGGAATAAATATTTGTGTGGCCTAAATATTGTAGTTGTTTTGGGTCTGGCTGTTTGTATTTGTGAGTTTTTATGTTTGTAAACGCACCCACGATACAGGAAAAAATCCTAGAGTGGGGCAACGTTTTTGAAGAAAAAAAAATAGCATAGCTACTATAACTCAGTTCTATTTGAACTAAGTTATACTAGCTAAGCTGATGGTCTAAGGCATTTTTCTTAGCCCATATTAGTTTGTTATTTTATAGCAAGTAAGATTGTGGTCTGCACACAAGTAAGAAGAACCACCTCAGTTACTCACTTAAACGAATTAGCTTAGTTCGCGGTCTGCTACCGGACTTATTCTAATATCTGTAAGTGTAAACAAAGATAAAGCTTTTTCAAAAAGTTGAACCTATTTTCAGTCGTTGTACGGAGCCGGCCTTCTGTTCTTATCTATGTTATTTCTTATGCCGTGATAAATTGACTCCGTCTGTCTGTCAGGCGGTGTCATCATGGCATGTGACGTCATAGTATAGTAACATTCGCCAGCTGAGGTTTGACAGGCGACAATAGCTTGATTAATTAATGAATCCATTGCTGTGTAGGAAGGGTTTGTAGATCTAGTCGCATTTGTTGGTGATGTCGAGAAAATTATGTTTTTACTTACTCCTACGTTTGCGTTGTTTTCTGATTTATTGCGTTTCAGGACATCCCAAGGGTCCCGTTGGTTACAACGGGACCCTATTACTAAGCCTCCGCAGTACGATCGTCAGTTCTGTCTGTCAACGGGCTATATCTCAAGAACCGTAATAGGTAGACAGTTGAATTTTTCAATTGCGGCTATAACAACAAATAATAAAAAAGATGTTAGATTAAAATTTACATTTTAGGTTATTGATACGGAACCTTTCGTGTGAGACACTATTGATACTGGTTCTCAGGGGTTGCAGTGGTTGGGAATAGTGAGGCGGGTAGTCTCAAAAAGGTTGACCAATACTTGACGAGCACCATTACTTCAGCGTTGGTTTGGTGGTCGCCACTGTTGATTCTGATTTCAGGGGTGGTAGATCTTAGTATATTTTCCCAAAAGAGGACATACGATCGTTGCATTCACTGTACAGTAGGTAAGATAATTACTATCTTTATCTTAGTGCTGGAGCAAAGAATGCATGGTACAAACAGTTAAAAGATTAAACTTACGTACTTCTAGCAAGAAACATATTTACAAAACTTCAACTATAAGAACAAAACAATAAACAATAAGAACTCTTTGTCAGCGACAGCAAGCTCGCCCTCCTTTCTCAAACCTCTTCAGTTCTGAAATTCACAAGTTTTGCGAGAAAATATGCAGCTGATACAATTTATATTTTATTTCACGTTAGCTGGGGAATTTACATATAAAATACTTTCGTAAATTCATGTGTTGCAAAGGCTATTGTGAAAGCTATTCAAAGTCGAAGCATTACCGAAATTGATTCAACGAATTGGGAATATAAAAAAAATAAAAATATTTTCTATACTTTTATAGAAAAATACAGAATAAATTAATATTTAGATTGAAATTGAATCATTCATTGAAAAACTAACGAAATATAACAATTAAAAAGGAATGTACCGGTTCCTTTTGCTTTTTTTGGTTTTTACATTCATAGTGCGTACAGCTAAGGAGTGGAATTCCCTGCCGGAGTCTGTGTTTCCTGATAGCTACAACCTGGGAGTCTTTAAATCAAGAGTGAATAGGTTATTTCTAGGCAAGCGTGCTCCATCTTCGACCACATCCTCGCTTACCATCAGGTGAGATAGTGGTCAAACGCGTGCCTTTGAATAGTAAAAAAAACCGTTTTATATGGCAGCTGTATTGGCGTCATTGGTTTTGAGGCCTATCAGATGCATTGGACTCATCTAAGTACCAACTTCTTTAAACCTTTATAATTTCGTCACAGATGAAGATTAAAAAAAATACTATCATATTTTTTTATTAAAGCTATTCGTTATTGTATTTAGCCAATAAAAATATATCATAAATACTCCCTATGGGTAACTATACCCCAACATACAGGCAAATGTCTTGTTTGAGTATCACAGACAATCCTGATCTAGGTAATTTTACTATTTTTCTTAAATATTATTCAAAACCGTAGAAAGGGCGACTTTGATTCTTAGAAAGGACGATTGGATTAACACATTTTCAGTAACGCAACGCAAATAAATGCGTTTCAGTTACAAACATACAACGCAACGAAATACTAAATGTTTGATCTTTTACAAAAGACGTTGACTTCGACTTTCGATTTTCGAAGGACACAAGTCGAAAAATCGAACAATCGAGGTCCGTCGTAGAACAAAATCTAAGCTATCATTTTAGTTTTGCAATAAGCTGAGATTTTTTATCATGGGCTGCGTGCTGACCTTCACAGAATTATGGAGCAAATTATGACCAATGACCGAATACGTACGATAAGTTTTTGAACTGCAAAACAACAAAAAAAAACTATCAGCTAACTAACTAAGTATGAATAAATACTTATTTGATAGATGATATTAAAACAGTACGATTGATGAAAAAATCTATACTATATATAAAGTTGAAGAGTTTGTTTGTTTACTTGAACGCGCTAATCTCAGGAAATACTGAGCCGATTTGAAAAATTCTTTCAGCGTTAGATAGCCATTTATCGAGGAAGGCTATAGGCTATATATAATCACGCTAAGACCAATAGGACCGGAGCAGTATTGAAAACTGGGACGCAGACGAAGTTGCGCGAGTCAACTAGTTAATAATAAATGGAAAAACCGAGAAGTTATATGCTTTTGAAGCTATTCTGCTATCCTTGTCACACAAAATGTCCTTAGTACTGGATGGTTAATTTAATATTATATTAACACAAGCAAGCAATATTTATTTTTAGGCAAGTATGAATTTAAACGCCACCATTTTTGAGATTTTTAAGCAATATTTTTTATCTGCATCTTATTATTTATTTAACACTTTCAGCACACAAATGTACAGAGGCGGACTTAATGCTATAGGCATTCACCAGTCAACCTTTGGGTGATGCAGAAAGTAGTGGTAGGTGCAATATATAGAATTAAAAGCGATTGAAATAAATTAAAAACAATTAAAATGAACAATAGCATACATATACAGATCATAAATACACTATAAATGCGAGTATATAATAAATACTTAAATTTACAAGATAAATAAATATGTAAACGAAATACTTAAGCAATTAATACGAATAGGTAATTGGAAAATATTAGCGCTGTGACGATACAACTGCCATCTTCTTACAAATGTGTATGTGTTTGTGCCTTGTCTGCTCGAAATGTTATAAAAAAGCTGGCCAAGTGCGAGTCGGACTCGCGTGCAAAGGGTTCCGAACCAATTTCATTATTTAACCTGTTATTTTGACACTACAGACTTCTTTTCTTCTCTCTTGTTTTCCTGTAATCTTTAGGCTAAGTAGTTTAGCGGAGGAAAGGTTTTGTCATTTTTGATCTATTTTCTTGAATTACTATTCAAAATAAAAAAATATAAATTCTAAATTGTTTATTTTAAAATATGAAAAAATATTATTAAAACCATCATCTATCATTTCATCTGTCACACGACACAGTTTTTTAAATTTCTCTAGTTTGTCTCTCAAAAGTGACCCCCATATTAAAAAAATATTTATTTACGGAAAACGTCCGTGTTTTTGTCACAGAAGTCCATATGTATACCAAAATTCAACAGAATCGGTTTTGTATATCCGGAGAAAGCTGGGTGTAACTGACGGACAGACAGACAAGTGATCTTATAAGGGTTCCGTTTTTACGGATGTTCGGAACCCTAAAAACAGAAAAAATACCCTATTATTTTCTACAAATGATAGCTTGTCAACCGCTTGAGTCCTTCAAGATGCCTATTATTCAGAGAAGTCTTAATTATTCGTCTAGACTGATCGCCTTAGCCTGGTATTATTATCATCAAACCCTGGATTATATCAGACATTGTAATTATTCTGTTAGTAGTCCAATGTACTAACACGATTAGATTCACGGCTCGAACTGAATTGGAATTAAGCTTTATTATAAACATAGTATCAGGCTTATGATCCCCATACAGAGAGGTAAGCAGAGTAGGTTCATTGACTGGGTACACATTCAAACTTAGAGCAGGCAAAAATATATTAGCTAGCTAGATAAAACCTTAGAAAGAATAAAACATGTTTGTTTGAGGCAAGCAAAGAATAAAACATTCAAAAATTACTGACGTACGGACGGACAATGAAGGTTCCACTTTTTCCTTTTGTGATATGAAGCCCTACAACAATGATGACAGGTAACACTGCCCGTACTGTGCAACGAAACCATGATGTCACATTCAGAAGTCGCTCCTGAAAAATTATAGTTTAATGCTTAGGCACTTGTGCAAGGAAGCGAGTGCGTGTGCTAAGGAAAGGGAAAAAGATATAGATTTCGTGTGAGTAAAAGAGACATACACATTCATAGCCGATGGCTGGCCTCTAGTTGATCGCAGCGACAAGAACTATCAAAGATTGTACTCGCTCAGCGACACTCGCTCGGCGATGCTTGCTTGTCGGTCAGAACTCACCAAACAGCGGTAATTTCTACCTACAGTGTGCGAGAAGCCCGTCGCACAAAATCACTCGCTGATCCATCCAAAGGTTGTCTTGAAATCATCGCTTTTAGCGATAAGGCCGCCCATTGTGTCACCCTATGTAATGTTTTCTTCATCTATCTTTTCTGCAACTTATATGATGTACATAATAAAGAGTATTCTATTCTATTCTATTATATCGAAACTTTTCACTCGCTACTCACTGCTCTCGTTTCAAATTTGAAGCTTTACTCGCTAGTCGCTGATCGCCGGCGGTAAGACAAGTGCTTAACTAAACTTTTCACTAAATTTAGGTGTCTCTACGTGGTTGGAATTTAAAAGCTCGAATTAGCGACAAAAGTTGAAAACTCAACATCACATTTTTTTTGGGCATTTATTAAAAAGTCGTATTAGGTTTGTTAAAACCTAAGTTTCTCATTCAATTAAACTGCTAACTTGTCTCCCGCATCTTTCGCAAAGACAAACAAAACAAACAGAATGCAAGTTTTCAACTATCTACAATTCTAAATAACTAAAAACTTGAGTCTCGTTTTGAATAAATCTTAATTAATTATTTTCCTTGTTTTGTTTGTGCAGATGGCAATCAGACAGGTACAGCTGTGTTTGACGCATTGTTATTCGACAATGGGCTATAGGAAAAGATATGATTAAATAGGCTATGTAGTCGGTCCTCAAACGTTCTCATAAAAGGGGTTTATAAGTCCTGAAGCCCTTTTGTTGAGGGTCAAGGTTGCAGGGTAAGAGGCTTTCACCCATACCTTCCTATGATTACAATAATATTTGTTTGAATTTACCAGTATAATAATGTAATTTAGAGTGTTGAGGTCACAGAGTTGACATAAAGACAGGAAATACGTTTGTTTTGGTACAAAAACACGCAGCAATTTTATTCGTTACAAAATTAAATATTTTATAAAATCTGCCTCTTAAACTGCCAGACAACTAGTTTTTAGGACGTAAATCAATTTCGCCAGACCAAAGCGAAGATGGCGGGACCAGGAAACAGAATTTTGTAGAAAAGTTAGCCAGTATCCAGATACTGGCTACAAAACTCTGTGTATTATCTCACTGCTGGCAGTGAGATAGTAAAGGATAATCAGACTAGATTTTGAGATTGAAATAGTGCAGACATAATGACAATAGCCAGTTTTTGAAAAATAAATATCTTTGTATCTGTTTAGTCATTAACAATGCATTTTTAAATCTAGAAAAATCGTGTTTTCAGGAAAATAAGAACAAATTTAACAGAGCCCGTCGGCGCTAAGAATAGAATTGTAACCTTTTAGTGAACCAGATAGAGGGGTCAGGTCGCTGCAATTTGTAGATATGGAGGCTGCCTTCTTGGTTAAAAGAGAACTGGGATTTTATAAAGTTAAGTTTTTACTTTGATTCCAGAATGTTTTTGCCTTCGATAGCCTTCGTTTGCCTGGAAGACTCAAACATGACACGAAAATGCTAAACTTTGGGTAGCCATTTTTGGTTAAGAGTTCCGCATCTGAAGAGTGGAACGTAGCCTATCACGCCTCCATTGTCGGTCTATGTGTCAGCGGGCTGTGTCTCGTGAATCGTAATAGGTAGACAATTTAAATTTTCACAGAGTATGTATTTCTATTGCCGCTATTACCATAAAAATTACAAGGTGGTTCCGATACAAGCAACCGGTATATTTCGGTTTATACTACGGACTAGGGATGCTACGATCCAAAGCTAGTTTATAATAATAGTTTTCCCGTAAACTGAACTCTTGCCTTGTGAACATAAATTACGCAAATAGTCTACCCGTTAAAATAAACCCAGCTTTCCATCACATTCTTCAGTTAAATAGACAATGCGAGTATTCTAGTTATTAAGTATTCGCCTTATGTAGAATATTCAATTGAATAAATAATTCTGAGAGCTACCGGTCTGTGGTTTATCATGAGCAGAAACAAACTCTTATTCAATCGTTTCTTAATGAAAATACATGACTTTGATGAGGTATTGAAGTGAAAACTTCTTTAGCTTTAAAAAGTTCACATGGCCATGTGAACTTTTTTTTTTGATGGGTAAAAAATGTTAAACTCGCGTCAGGTCACGTAACCGTGATCGAAAATTCGAAAGACGGTCACGTGTCCTGCAAAATTCTTTAGCGGTGTTGTGCACGATTTTTGTGAGGGGTAAAAAATGTTAAACTCGCGACAGGACACGTGACCTGATCGAAAATTCGTAAGACGGAGGGAGAGAAGCACGTATTCAAGTTTTCACTTTTGCCGGCACTCCCGGAGTGCAACCCGTTGTTTTTTTGTGTTTTTAATTTGAAATAGTTTTGCTCTTGACTCTATTCTACGTCAGAAGTGATAGAGACAAAGTCGACGATGAAACGAGCTCACCCAAAAGGAGCCTGTTCAATCTCACTTTGAAGAGATTAGGGTTAAATGCGTTCAAAAACACAGACGCAGGTAGAGTCTCACATTTTAAAATAACAATCAAATCTGTCCATGTCCCTTATCACTTGGGTTCGACGCAATACGTTTTCTTTTTCCATATCCCTCAGGCTTTTTCCTACTATTTTGGTTTCCATCCTGAATACCAGTATTATGCATTTATTTATAAAGCCATTGACTCTCTGGGATTTACAATCTACTTACTGAGTAATACAATGCTACCGAAAAGTAAACCAAGGAAAGCAACCACTGAAGGTAGGTAACTTAGGTAGGTACTGAAGTTATTTTAGAAATCAGGAAAATATTATCTACTGAATGTTTTCTTTTCATTTTATGGAAACCATTTAGACAAAGTTATTCAAACTAAATCGTTTAACATAAAGTTCTTGTTTACATTACAATTCCTGTGAGATAACAAGCTTCCAAGTTAAATTAACTTCCGCTATATTGGATTGTGATGATGTCATCATAACTTCCTCGGACGGACATTGGTCCTTCCTTATACCTGAATGTCTGAGGTGGTCTAGTGAAAGAAAAATAAATATTCGAATGGTCCTGTTCAGAATGCAAGAGTTTGACAATTTTCGTATAGCTACACTCAGAACTCTTAAGAGCTCAACCATCCGACAACAATGCTGTAGGTAAGGACACTTGGATAGGCCGCATAAAATATTCAAACTGTCAGAAAATTATAAAATCTAACGTTTTGGGTAAATTATATAACAATCAACGTAGTCCCCCCATAGGTATTAATTTTAAGTTCTTTTTTGCGTGTTTGAAAATAAGTAAGCAAAATATATAAAACTACTTTTAATTAAGACTATTTATGTACTTATGCAATTTATGTAATTTAGTTATATTTTAAGCAATTTAATAGTATTCTGTTCTAGTCATAACTCGTTACTGAGAGCTGAATTAGTCTTTTAAGGAAGGACCACACAGATTTGAGTGGACCTCGTCGTATGAAACATAATTATGTCAGTAGTCGAGTAGCTCAACTCAGAACCACTAAAGAGCTCAACAACTCGACGACTAATGCCAAAGAAAGGGAATTCAAATGAACGAATGAAATAATAAGTCTTACCTTCCAGACAATCTTGCTTTGTAATACAAAAAGCTTCGTTCGAATCGCTGTTCTATGAAATATATATCAGCACACGTTCGGTAATCCGAAAGATTGCGAGTAGTACAAGTTAAGTACATAACATAATACCATCAAGCCGTTATTTTCCGAAGAGATAGGCAGTCATGTTGTACACCCATTTGAGTTTTATTTAATAAAAAGTGTGAGGGCTGGTTTCAACTAACAGTCAGGTAACTTTTAACTGACAAATAAATATGGCTGTTTGGCATATTGTATACACCAAATCTGTCAAACTGCCTTTTTTATTTCTGAGACAAAAGTTATCTAACTATGGAAAAATTTGCACTTAATAGCGGAAAATAGTTTTTTGGAGTATTAAAAGAGTGATATAATATTAATTATTTAATTTTGGTTTAACAAATACTAGGTAAAAGAAAAAAGTAAAATCAGCTAAATCCAGCTCGACTGGAAGCCGACCCCAATATAGTTGGGAAAAGGCTAGGCAGATGATGATGACGATATTAGATATATTTAAAACTACAATATCTGTAAACAACTCGTTAGTATTAGGAGTACATAGATCGGAAAATAGCAATTCAGAGTACCAAACTTTTCCTTAGGTAAATATGTGTAAGAACTTAATAGAAGTGAAGCTTGGAAGTTAGAACAAAGGGCCAGATATAAGCCCAAAGACAAACAGCTGGACATTGTTCGCCGGTCTCTCATTATTGACAGTAGTCCTTCGAAGATTAAAATGGTAAGACTTTTTTTTGTCTTTGATAGGCACCTAATTCTTTTTAATCTGTGATGATGAATGAAAATTAGAATGGTTCTGTCTTTACATTTAATTTTGTAACTGCAATCGTTTACTCGAGGTAAATATTTACTTAGTAGCAATAGTACCTACTTACATAACTGGTAAATGGCCAATTTATCAAAGATTCATAGTATCGTTATGTAAATTGGCCGAATCATTACGTTTAAATTGACCGTTTTAAAATACAATCGAAATTCAAAGAACATTAAAAACTTTAACTTTAATGTTATGTAATTTAATTTTATCTTGTCTCAATAGTTTTTGAGAAACTTCAATTAAGAATATTGCATTAACTTGTTAATAAAACCCTCAATTAAAAGTTCCAAAAAAGTTAACTAAAATTTATCTTGTCTTAACGATCTTACATAGCGACATAATTTTAGTAGTATTTTCCCTTGGGATAGCTTTCGTATTTGAAACGGGCGAACCCGCTGGCTGAAGCTAGTTTCAACGTACACTCATTGTCGATCTTTTAGTTTCGTAGCCGCGTAGCTCGATGCTACGAAACTCGTAGCAACGTAGTCCCTAACCGCGTAGCACGTAGCAGCTTTCCTAATGAATTAATTTACAAAGTTAGTCAACAGGTAACCAGAGTACCAGACATCATAAATTACCCTTCCCCCTCCTTCCCGGCCCTACATCTTTAGCGTGGTAGGCACGTCTAGATTAGTACCTTATTACATAATATCTAATGTAAGATATAATAATTTTTTTATCGAAAACGTGACTTTGTAATCTGTAGAAGACCCAATCCTAGTTTTTATATTTGGTCAAACGCGTTGCTTATGTCAAATGGCGTCGAAAAAAAAAGGTTTTCCGTCATTGTTACCAGACGGCGCTTACTCCTTTTCAATACAAATTGACTTTTACGTTAACGCGATAGAGTACGTTTCAAAACTTACAATGAGGCCACGGTATTATTCATAAAGGGTGTTTGATGGAAAGAACGATACAATGATTTGACTCATCCTAGTCATATCCTAGTTACATCCATATAATCTATGATTTAACGGTCAAGGCAAAACATGTAATTATAATAAAAATATCGCCTCTACCTATACATTCAAGTCATCATAACTTCTTTGTTTGAGGTTGTATCACAAACGATACCTAATCTTTGATCACGTAATTTTTGCAATGTAATATGCGTAACGTATAATGCTATAAAACAACTTATGTTCTTCCAAAGTTAAGAAATTGTGTGAAGGACATAAAAACATTAAAAATTCAATATAAATCAATTTTGATCAAGCAAATGCCACTCCACTAATAAAGTAAGTCGATCCTTCTTCCAAACACCCTGTATGTCTGAAATGAATAGTCTTTCTGACAAATGACAACAGTTTTTTACGGCTAAACTAGGTCATTACTTAGAATCGTAAGTTAATTTAGACTTTCTAGGCAGCACGAGGCACCGGGGCTAATTTTAGACTTTTATTTAGCCTTCACGTAGGTTCTATTTGTAAATAGATCGTACGTGAATCGGGGTTTATCTACCTACGCTAATTGGCGTTTATCTAACCACTAATTGTTCCTAAAGCTTCTACTGTATAGACCCGTGTTTATATGGACAAGCTTTGGGCCGTAGCTTTGCTTGTGCAAGCTAAAGATTTTCCCAAGGGCTTCTACCACGGTACCAACTCTTTCCAAGCCATAGGAACATGGTGCATGGCAATACACGCGAAGATGCGATGCTTCTTTGGTATTGTAGACGTCACCCAATCAAAGTTGCTGATGTGTACCTAAAGTACACTCACATACTTCACCAGTTATTACGGTTCCATGTAACTGGGGGAGAAGGGGGGGGGGGCAAGCCTAATTAGAAAATTCTAATCCATCTTATAAAGATGGATTAGAATTATTTTATTAATAGAAATGCGTGGTAATAAAATAAGTTTATTTAAAGAAAATAAGCGATTATGATAATACGAGTATATTGTCCCGACTGAAATATTTAGGTTGACTGTTAGAAAATGCCGATAATGTTCTATTGTACATGAAGTTTAAATGAAAGAAAGAAAGAAATGAATGAAAGCGTTTATTATTTTTAAATCTTATACTAATATATAAAGCTGAAGAGTTTGTTTGATTGTTTACTTGAACGCGCTAATCTCAGGAACTACTGGTCCGATTTGAAAAATTCTTTCAGTGTTAGATAGCCCATTTATATATCATCACGCTAAGATCAATAGGAGCGGAGCAGTAATGAAAATTGTGACGCAGACGAAGTTGCGCGAGTCAACTAGTATAGAATATATTAGCTAGATCATTTTCAAAGACTTTCTGCAGTATTCTACAAGCATGAGCTTACGAATTTTAAATAAAATTCGTCCAAAGTCGTTAAACAAACTGTCTGGGTCAGTTCCTAACATGGAAGTATTGATATTGTTGATATTTATAGGCAGCCAGGTCCGGCGCGAATTATTTAGTAAGTAAATGTAGGTCGTCGTCGAACAGATACGGAACGCTCCTTATAAAACTGTTGGAAAATTCTTTCTAGATGTTTATTTTTCTGTTTTCGCGATGTTGTACTTTGGTGTAGATTCTTGTTTAATCTTGTTTTTATTTTTATTTGTGATGGGTTTGCTCTTGGCTCTAGTCTAGGTCCGAGATGACAGAGACAAAGTCTACGATGGAGCGAGCTTACCCAGGAGCCTGTTTACTTAATCTTTGGTAATATCGCAGGTGATTTTTACTGTCTCTGCGTAAGTTAGGTACATTATATCTTGACGAACTTTTCACCTTTGTAACGTGGATACAATATTCCTTATATTGATAACTTACTTAGCTACACCGAAAAAGTGTGCTTTTGGCGATTGAACACCAGTATTTTACAAAGAGATACTGTCTATCAGACCTCTTGAATTCAGTGCCTTGACACACAAGCTTCACGCAACACGCTTGGCAAGACTGATGTCATATATTCTGGTACCTAACTACCCAGAATGGCTGTTTTAGATGTTCCAATGACAGGCGAAACCAACAGCTTAACGTGCTTTCCGAGGCTCGGAGGAAACTCATTAACATATGGTCACAGACCGACCTCGGCAGGCTTTGTTAGTAGTTCGACCCGTGCGACTGTTATTTATTCTTTTATTCCAGGAAATAAAACAAAACCGACAACACTTAGCTAATACTGGTCTCACACCACAGACCGCGCAAATGAATTCCGTTCAGCTATCACATTTATATTCGCTGTCTATAACGGTATGTACTGAACGATGACGTAAGAGAATCGATCCGTTCATTCTATATTCTTCATTCTATACCTATTCAATGATTGGTGGGACTGCTTTACGTGGCTCGTTAAATTTTCGTGTTGATTTTTCGTGGGTGAACTTTTTGTTTACGTTTAGTTTTGTTTAGGTTGGTAGAATTGAAATGCTGAAACTGTTTTTGGTTGAAGTAAAAGTTTATCTTGATCAGAAATAGAAAATTTGGTGAATTTTAAATAACATTGCTCCTGTATATCGTAAAGGTTGCGGCAGAGGTGTACTTTACAGTAGTCAGAAACACTTAGCGCACATTTTTTGTTTCGTGTTTAAATCTTAGAGTATTTTGAGAACGTACCTAGATTGGTACTTGTGCCGTAGACTTCATAGTACTCCTGTAGGCACAGTGTGTAAAATTTTGTTTTAAATTTTATAGCCACATACAATGTTTTTTATAAACTTTCTAACGCAATTCAGTTATTTGTGTCTGGTAATCATCATCTCATGTTGCTGAGCTGATGATGGATGGTATAAGTCAGGATCTGATGATGGGATCACATGAAAAATGTTTGTTCAGCGATATTTTGGCCAATTGTAAACCGATTTGGATGGTTCTTTTTTTGTTTGGAAGAGTATTTTCTCGGACTAGTCCCATTTAAATTGGGTGAAGATCTGATGAAGAACTTCGGATGTAGGCAACGGAACTCTTCAATCATAGCTCAAAGCCAATGGATCGGGATTTCTGAAACCGCATGTCTGTTGATTGTTTACACCAGTTCATAACATAACATCACGATGGCACTTTTTTACAAAAAAATAAAACCGACTTCCAAAAACAAAACACCACAAATAACTTTAATTTCGAAAGTCGGTGTTCAAAAACGAATTAGCCAAAAACACCGACATTTTGCTATGGAAAAGTGGGCGAGCTTATAATTAATCGTATTTCTGTGTTAAACCTAACAAAAGACCGTAACCGTAAAACAGTCTTCAGGATTAATAAGTAGATACCAAAGAGGAATAAGTAGCTGGATTTTATTGATGTCACATTCGTGTCACTACGGCGACCAATGAGATTAGGCTCTCGACTACTGAGTGCTACCATAGATTAATAAAGCTACAGAGTACCGAATCGCTTCAGCAGCCAAAACATTCCATATAAATCAAGCGTGTCAGTGAGTGTCGCTGTTTTCTCGAAAGGGCCTGACAATTCGGAAATTCGATCACTGCAATAAAAACGAAGATTAACAAAGAAGGTCCATCTAGCTGGGCGTGATCTCCATTCGAAGATTCACCTGCTCCAGCGACCATCGATCCTTCAACGGTCATATTCTACCAGTCAGCCGCGCCTATACTTAAAGGATCTATCCAACTAGCAGCGAACTAAAATCTTGCATCGCGCAAGCAAAGTTTACCGTGCGATTTGAACATATACATCAGTCCGAATATTAACTATCGGGCAGTAACCCGCCAGGCACAACAGTCGCCTGGTCGGAGGATCCTGCCTTTTCAATGGGCATGCGGGACTTTACTCTCTGTTCTGCATACCTCCAAACTGGTGACCCTCGACATTGAACGTCAGCGCAACCTTCGCGCAACTACTTCAGCGTGACGTCGTCATCACTTCCTCACCCTGGTCTCAAGCTCTCGAGCAGCGAGTCATACAGCCAGCCAGTACCTACGGTATCTACGAGTATCCTGACCACCAGCATGCAGCAGCCGCGCATTCCTGGTCAGCATCCTCAATCTCTACCCTCAACCTCATCAGCGACCTTGGCAAGCACACTGCACCTTCGGCGGTCGGCCAGTCACATGAAAAGCCATGAAGAGCCTCTCCTGCAAAAAAGAACCGCAACGCCATCTATCCAACTAGCAGCGAACTAAAATCCTGCATCGCGCAAGCAAAGTTTATCGTGCGATTTGGACATACGTATATGTACATCAGTCCGAATATTAACTGTCGGGCAGTAGCCCGCCAGGCACAACAATCGCCTGGTAGTAGGATCCTCCCTTTTCAATGGGGGTATGTGGGACTTTACTCTCTGTTCCGCTACCTCTAAATACATAATGTTTAAAGAAATAAATGAAAACGTAAGCCTACCAACAATAATAAAAAACAGTCCTACTTTCGCGCCTAGAAACTTCAGACATTTCGAATGTGTCCGAACACGCGGTTTCGCTTCTAAACATTCTTAGTCTATGGTCCCACTGAGTACTAGTGATTCTATTTAAATTTTATCTCCATGCTCCAGCTACGGACATTTTATCGACGTTTTACTGAAGTGGATTATGTCAGCGGGCTCTTCACTGTTTTTTGTCCTAAATCCTGTCATTTTGTTAAAGAATATCGGGTTATTTGTTTCTATTCCATAGTATATTATGTACTAGCTGACCCGTGCAACTCCGACTGCATGAATGCTTCGCTCCTATTGGTCATAGCGTGATGTTATGTAACCTTTAGCCTTCCACGATAAATGAGCTATCAGCTAAAATAATTTTTCATGCACACTCTACAGCTTTATAATATTAGTATAGATGGAGGAAATTTCAACCATATGCACAAAACATTTTAGGTATACTTTCAGGCTAAGTTCATATGATCGAGCGGGCCCGCGCGGAACTACGAACCGCGCAATACAAGATCACTCTAATTGGTGTTTATCGTCTACATTACCGCGCACTACCTGTGCCGCGCGGTCAATTAGCCTTGTGCGTATAGTTACAACCTGACAGTCTTTAAGTTATTCGTGCTCTATCATCATCATCATCATCAGCTGCCTAGTCTTTTCCCAACTACATTAAACGTGCTCTATCGTGTGGTCAATAATAATAAAAAGTTTAGACGAAAGAAATGAACATTTATAAAACTTGTAATAGGTACCTATTAGCTTACCAAACATACGAGTACATGACACTTGGTTTTGTCAGGATAAAGTTATTTTCAATGTGCCTATTAGTGTTGACGTAATAATAAACGTAGGCACTTAACAAAATTAACTATGAAATAGCGTAACATCTAAAAATAAACTATTAAGCATTGCCTAAACGAAAATAGAACTCCATTAAATATAATAACATTTAATATTTATAGACTCGAACTACGCAAGACCAGGGAAATAAATAAATTATTCAGAGGAATGGTTATTGTTGTAGTTCTCATCGACAGGGTATAGGCAGGTACAGAGGCTTTAGTGCGAGTTTGAAAATCGATAGCTTAAAATTAAATGTGCAGTTGTATAGTACAAATGTTTTTTTTTTTATTATTGTCACCAGACGGCGCTTATCCAGTTTCTATACGAAGTGACGTTTACATTAACGCGATTGAGTACGTTTAAAACACACAAAAGCCTATACCTACCTGCTTCATACAGGGAGTATGCTTTACATAGACGCGTACTTACGGCGATCAAACAGAAAACCACTTTTGAATTGTCTAGGAAAATCAGTCTGAGAGAAGAAGCGAATGGCACATCACCCGTAGCTCTAGATAAAGTGACAATCTATCGGCAAAAGTGATGGTCGGAATGCCAAAATATAAGGGATTGTTCTCGTGATATTTTGGCAGCGATTGTCAATCCCGTGCATTTTCTGTCTTCGCCACGCTACCGCTAACAGAATGACACTTGTCTTATGTCTATATGGCAAATAATGTACGAGTACAAGCATCACTATCGACACTATTTTAAAGATCTCAATCTGAAATTAAAACAAATGCTAGTCGCGACCGCGTTGCACTCGCCGTACGTGAAGCGTGTCTATGTGTGCGTGCGTTTACGCTCCTTAGGCAGAGTCGAACTTCTGTATCCCTAACTATTATGTGTTACTGGAGTTTTATTTCAATTAGACCGAGCTTTTTACGCGACACCTTCGTTTTAATTGGCAGTGTGATGGGTCTCGTCTGGTCTCTAAGTTAATTTAAGCCGGACTGCTTTTGGCTGTAATATTTTTTATGAAAAATGTAAATTGAGATAATGAGTTTAAATATTAGGTAAATATGATGGACGAGGGGTCTGGCAACCTGTTTAAGTTTACTGTTATAGTGAAACATAATGTTTTGGGGAGAAGTTTTATGTATTACTAGTTGACCCGCGTAACATCGTCTGCGTCACTTTAATTAATGCTCCACTTCTATTGGTCGTAGCATGATGTTATATAGCCTTCCTAGATAAATGGACTTTCCAAAGCAATGAAAATTAGTTACTTGAAAATATCGTACGTTTATAATAAAGTGCCATTTTTTTCAAGTTCATGCAAGTATCATACAAATCGGTTGCAACCTATCTGCATGCGAGACTCGCCCTTCGAGGTACGTGTCGTGAACTCGAAGTACGGTTTTTTTTTGTTTACACGGAGAGTATTCAAAGGCGAGGCGATTATCGCCCTTCCACGTACGATATCGTATATGATGTTTACATGATCACATTTTTTTTCTTACTTTCAAGAATCGTATATTCGAGGTAAGAAACGCACATCGTGTAAATGGCGCTTAACTCTCGCGAGATTGTTTGATTGTGAAGAAATGTGTGAAATAAATTGCATAGTTTTAAATAAATTCGTGTCTGCAATAACCTATTAACAAACAAAGAAATGACACGAGTTGCTGAAAAAAAAATGTTGTTTCCTCTCCCGAGAGGTAATTGAAATCGCTTGAAATAAAGTGATTTACTTAGTTACCAATATCGACTAAGCGACACACCATCCACATCAACAAAATTCCCTGGAGAGTTATCGTAGAAAAACTCGACAAATGTAAGAAGAAACTCATAGTTTTTGTTATTCGAAACAGGCGGTTCTTTTCAGTTGTGCGTTAAATCTTGTAATACCTTTCCGAATGGTTTGTCTCAAGGGGTTGAGCGCTGTGGAGTGGAACGCTAACTGGCTCCTTAAGTGCGAAAGTTTGTTCTGTTATGTATTGAGTGAATATTGTTTTAACAGCAGGTGGTTTTATTGACCTTCAAGTTGTTTTTCTATTACATATAAAAAATACTTATGTACAAGAATGGCATCTGAGGAATGCTTAGACTTAGCTTGGATTCTTATTTGTTGTCTTCCAAACTTTGGAGTCCTGAAGGTGGATGCGTCGAAGCGTTACTTACACAGAGGTAACCTGGGGCTGCATTTGAAGTGCTAATGCCATCATCATTCCGTTGAGAGAAAGTGATAGTGCTATTCGTCCAGTATAGCTCCGTCTCACTCACACACCGGAATCTTAAAGGTTTTAAGACGTCGTAGTAAGGCCCTTGAATAAATTCTACTTGGGCTAAGATCCGCGCCAGCGCCAGACGACTAGGGCACTTAGGTTGATTGTCCACTGGAGCGGCGAAAAATTAACCAATCGACTTGCACAAAAACTCCGCTCAGTCAGTCACTGAGATTTTATGCAATTCAATTCGTTTATATTTCTCCGCTCCTCTCCTCTCCGCTCCAGAGGACAGTCAGCCTTACACTGGATCGTTTGACGTTTTTACCGAGTGTAAGTTAGCCATTAGCCAAACCTGGGTATTTCACAGGTTACTATAAAACGTAAACGTTTTGTTTTACCTGCTACTTTATATCAATAATGGTGCAATCATGAAAATTGTATCCACATTAAACAGGCTGTCTTTAACCTGTCAGTAAGAACCGATTGGGACAAGCAGACTCGCGCGGTGAAATAGTTACTTGTATGCGTTTTGCAGATTATTTTTATTATTTCCCCAGTAAATAAAAAAAACAAAGGTCCTTCAGAGGTTAAACCTACAATACACGACAAGAATTTCTACTCCAGCTGCCGTATCAATTAATAACGAACACTCAAGACGACGAGACAGACAAACCGCCTGAGTCTTACAATGATTAATATCAAAATTAGTGGAGGTCTGCTTATTAGTGCGCACCTTCACCTGTTTGAGTACCTAAGTACTTAGTACGCGTCACACGATGAGGAAGATGTTACAGAAGGTTAACTTCTTGCAATAGATAAAAGCAAGGTTAAAAAAACCGGCTAAGTGAGAGTCAGACTCTGACAGGAAGGGTTCCGTACCAACAACCGAAAATCACGTCTGTTGTATGGGAGCCCTTTAATATTAATAATATTTTTTGTTTATTATTTGTTGTTTGAACAGCAATAGAAATACAAACATTTCAATAGCCTTCCTATTACGGTTCTTAAGACAGAGCCCGCTAACAGGCAGTCGGACGGAGAGCGGAGGCTTAGTAATAGGGTTCCGTTGGTTGGAAAAAGGACGACATTAAACATTCTCTGGGACCGGAGGCGCGATTCTTGTATTTTTAAGGAGGAAATTGGCAAAAAACCCTGTAATTTCCATGCAACATATCAAGTTTTGACCATCGGTGATCAAAAAACACAAAATAAGATTAATTATAAGATGATATTGCGGCTTGAATCTGAAAAATTGTATATACGAGAATTGACTTTCAGATCAGAATTCTGGTACTTTGGATATTCAGATCAGAATAATTGATTGGCCAATTTGCTATGGCTAACAGCACTACCTATTTGTGTGCCAAAATTGTCCCTAAATAAATAAAAAAATAAATAAACAAGTTTATTGTTTGCCCTTCTTTGAATGCCTGCTGCATGTCTTTTTTATCAGCCCGTTACTAGAGTTTTAAGCCTTCTGCATTATTCTATTTCTTACTAACATTGGCACAATAGGAACGTCGCGGCGTGATGTATTGGATACAAGGGTAAGCCCCAGGGATTTGTGCTAAGCAGCAGTGCTCAGGTGTCATGACAACCGCCTCGAGAACTTGAAGGGAAAGTACCCAGTTATGGAATTGAAAGAGGATAGAAGGCTTTTAGTGCCGAGAATGGTTAGAAATGTACTAATACTTCTATTGGTCTTAGCGTGATGATATATAGCCTTATAGTCTGTAGCCTTCCTCGATAAATAGGCTATCTAACACTGAAAAACTCCAATCTGATCAGTAGTTACTGAGATTAGCGCGTTCAAGCAAACAAATAAACAAACAAACTCTTCAGCTTTATATATTAAGTATAGATAGATAAATTATAAAGCTAAAGAGTTTTTTTGATTGGTTGAACACGCTAATCTCATGAACTAATTCGAATTAAATAATATTTAATTATTTTTAAGTGTTAGATAGCCCATTTATCGAGGAAGGCTATAGGCTAAATAACATCACGCTACAACCAATAGGCGCGGAGCATTAATTAAAAACGACTGCGATATGAATGTCAGTTGCGTCGCCAAAGTAAGTGATGTTTGTTTCACGCAACGATACTTCGTTTCAACCGAAACATGGTCATAGCCAACTGTTAGTCATAGGCTTCCTTCAAGTGCCAGTTACTCCACATATCAGTAATTTTGGTCTGGACCGATGACCTGATGAAATTCGCGGAAATCTGCCGGATACGAGATGCTTAGGACTGAAATATTGTTATCATTTTAGATACTTTTTCCAAGAGAAGAAATAACTTCAACAGACCCAAGAAGTTGCTATCCTGCAAAACATATCTCCTTCTTTTTCTTCGCCGCTACTCTACTGCTGAAGATCGCGACCATTTACAACGATCCTCCAAGTTTTGCGGACTTCAGGAGTGTCGACGGCTCGGTACATGATGCTTCCTACAGCCTTCCTAATTGTGGTGCAGATGTTTTATTGTTCTAAAATAAAATCGCGGTTTTACATTTACACTCTGCGTCTTTCTTGAAATGAAAACACGCTACACATAAACGAAACCTTACCTAATACCCGTACTTCCGAGCATTCCCAAACAGTTGGTGGAATTAATGGACGCTAATAATAGACGCATCAAGTATTTACGAATCACGACGTGTCGTGATACAGTTAATTTATAAATCAGGTAGCGACTGATCGAATAACACTATCGTGTTGTTAAGCTTTAGGTTTATTTGGTAAATAAATGTCACCAAATACTTCATGATATTAAAAGGGGTAATAAACCCTCATTAAGAGTAGAAGGAACATATTTGAGAAGGATCTTCTACGGGAAAGTATTTAATTCCGCCATGAATACTACTCTTTCTTTTACTATTGATAGGCACGCGTTTAACCACTATCTCACCTGATGATAAGCGATGATGTCGTTGAAGATGGAGCACACTTGCCTAGAATTAACCTATCCAGTCTTGACTTAAAGACTCCCAGGAAGGTAGGTAGTGTCAAACTCTTACTGACTAAAACCCATCCGTGTTCCTCCTAGTGCCCTTTGCGTTTCCGCCCGAACAAATTCTGCGGAATTTGTTGACCTGGACGGAATAAACTACCACGTCATCCTTTACAGATAGGTGACCGCAACCATTACCATCAGGACCAACCGCTTTATTGCGATCCAATTAAAAAATAAAATTGATCATTATTGGGTGTCACGTTTCGCAACGTGATCGGTGCTGCGAATATAAATAAAATATCAATTATAAACCCATTGTTGGAACTTCATTATTCTTGGTAATGAACAGATCTTGCCTCGATGTTTTGGTCGTAGTTTTCTTTAGAAATTATTTGCGTGGGTACTTGATTCTCATGAAACCATTAGAACATTTTCTAGTTGTGTTCGAAGCAGAAAACTTTCTTCTTATTAAATGTTCAGACAGAATACAGATTCTATTTTAAAATAATAAAATAATGTATACTAATATATAAAGCTGAAGAGTTTGTTTGTTTACTTGAACGCGCTAATCTAAGGAACTACTGGTCCGATTTGAAAAATTCTTTCAGTGTTAGATAGCCCATTTATCGAGGAAGGCTATAGGCTATATATCATCACGCTAAGATCAATAGGAGCGGAGCAGTAATACAAATTGTGACGCAAACGAAGTTGCGCGGGTCAAATAGTATTTTATAAAGAAGTTTTAAAATGGCACGTAGTAGTAGGTTTACTCGTACATGAATGGTCTGTTTATTGAAATACTAGTGGACCCGCGCAACTTCGTTTGCTCCGCTCCTATTGGACTTAGCGTGATGATATATAGCCTATAGCCTTCCTCGATAAATGGGCTATCTAACACTGAAATAATTTTTCAAGTCGGATCAGTAGTGCTTGAGATTAGCGCGTTCAAGCAGACAAACAAACAAATTCTTCAGATTTATGTATTAGTATAGACTGAAGTATATTTATTTGTCTTATCATGTTTAGTTGTAGCTTCTAAGAGGTGCAAAAAGCGCAAAAACATTACTTCAGCAGGAATCCAAATTCCTCAGTGATTATAAAAAATTAAATGTCACCTATCCCCGCTGTTAAAGACAGCTACTTTAAAAGCTTTTTACTCACAGCTTAAAATATAAAATCGATCAACATTTTGCAGGACTTTAATGCTTTCAACGAAGGCTGAAAACACATTTCAGATCAATTTAATTTTACCTGAAAATTGAGTACTGATGCGGGTAGCTTTTAATAGTTATTTCAAGCTATTAAAAGCTCATGTTATTTACAGGTATAATAATAGTTCAGTTATTGATAAATATCCATTAAGCAATTTTTTAATGAGTTATCGGAAATCTGCGTAATAAATATTTGCTGCTAAACATTTTGGTCGTAGGTAAGCATTAACTAGCGCATTTATCCTAGTAGTTGTTTTCCCAGTGTTTGTTTACCTATTTGATACTCTTCATGAATAGTGAAAATATTTTGGGATTTTGAGTTCTCGCAATATTGATACGTTAGTTCGAAACGCTTTCCGAGGAATACGGAGCATCTTTCTCCAGCACCACATCTCAAAGGCGTAAATGCGTTTGCGGTCTACAGCTTTCAGTGTCCAAGTCTCAGCGCCATACGATAAGATCGAAAAGACAAGAGTACCAGTTTGGTTTTAGTTTTTACAGAAATGTTACGATCACTCCAGATTGATCTACAATCATAGAAAAACTAACCTTTAATAATATTTCAGTCTCAATTTAACCAAGAAGACAGCTTCTATCTACAAACTGCAGCGACCTGACCCCTCTATCTGGTTCACCAAAAGGTTACAGTTTTATTCTTGGCGCTGACGCGGGCTCTGTTAAATTTGTTCGTATTTCAGTATTTCAGCTCTGAAATTCAGGGCAGAGTGGGCGACAGTTTTAGGCTGTAGGTAATTCTTGATTTAAAATGTGTCTGGGTTGGGTTTTAATGTGGGATTGACAAGTAAGTAAAGCTTTTTCTGGATCACATGTCAACTCATTGCTTGTTTTATGTGAGTAAAAATAAGACGCAAAAATGTGTTGGTTACTACACTTAGTGTATTAGTATTTTTTTCTCGGGTCCCTGGAGACCCGGTCCTTTGATAGGCATACGAGGGGCCGAAGCCAACTCGCAGAGGCCCCGTTAGACATTTCAAATGGAATGGGACACCAACTGACAATTATCCCTGTATGCACTGTGAAAGTATACCCAAGGATAATCCCCAGTTGGAGCAGGACTATTGCAGAATATGGAAACAAAAGATGAAACGCTATGGGTTTGGCTAGTTTAGTGGACTGATCATCGTTTACTATGGAGGAACTATTGGCCCCTGACTATTATAAGGGCTTTAAAATGGCAGGGGGTTACTTGCACACTCAATAAATGCCCCCCCCCCCCGAAAACGGTCGCTAGCAAAAAGTGACGTAACGCCAAGGGGGCAACATATTTTGAGGTGCTAAAAGAGTGGAGAGGTATACCATGGCTATCAGAACAATCCCGGAAGTACGGTCAAGATCCCTACCAGCATCTTACTGGATTATACATCCTTTTCCCAAACACGTATGCTCTTGCGAATCTCCACTCAGACCGGCCGATTAGTTATATTATTAGATTTTCTTTCCGAATTATATTTCCTTAGTTTTAGAATGCGATAAGTCGAGCCTGACGTAGTTTTTTTTTTAATATTTGTCCTCCACTCACGTTTGACCACTATCTCACCTACTGATATCGACGATGTGGTCGACAATAGAACACCCTTGCATAGAAGTAACCTGTTTCGCTCTTGACTAAAATAGTCCCTGAGATTAAAGTATTCATCAGGAAATGCAGACTAGGCTAGACTATCTGTAGTAACACAAAAATATATCTAGCTACCAAACTTAGTCTGACATTGTGAAATTAATTCATAAATATAAACACAAGAAGCGAGAAACACACTGGTTCTACGTACGCAACGTATGCAAGGCTTTTGTATCGTATCGTATGTTGCGTTGCATACGATAAGTGTGTTTCTACTACATAGTTTTTCATGTAAAAACAAGAGTCCGGATATCATAATGCATTGCATACATTGCGCACGTGGGACCAGTTTGTCTCTAGCTTAAATGTGACAAAACAATCATCATCCTCATCTGCCTGCCTTTTCCCAACTATATTGGGGTCGGCTTCCAGTCAAACCGGATTTAGCTGAATACCAGTATTTTACGCGGAGCGGCTGCCTACCAGACCTCCACAACCCATTAACTGGGTAAAACTGTAGGTACTTCATGTTAAGACTGGAGTTAGATTTGGCTTCTGATTATCTGTAACGACTGCCAAAAAACTAAAAATGCTTAACGTGCTTTCCGAGGCGCGGAGGAAACTCGGTATGTTAAGATGGTCACCCACCCACAGGCCAACCTTGGCAAGCGTTGTTTAACCTTGAAGATCGACCCGTGCGGCTGTTATTATCTAGCCACGAGCTCCTCAAATGTGACAAAACAATATCCCTCGTTTTATTTGTCAAAATTATCAGCTGCCAGCAGCCTCATAATCTCATAACAGAGGTGGAGGGAACAGGGTGGAACGTATTCTACCGGGAAATCAAATAAACTTCAGTCCGCTTTACTGAACTACTGGCCAGTAACTATTTGTTTTGTACTATTGTACGTTTTGATAATTCAAATATTAATGCAACTGTACTGTTTCATTATTCTCTTGTATTTCCATTTTTTTTTCATAAACGGACTAAACGTTCATTTATAACGAACGTTCAGTGACAGTATAGTCGAATATTGGGTTTTTAACAGATTGTGCTAGCGATCCGAATGTGAGCACTGCCCCTAAGGTATACCATTGTTGTGCGACTTCGCCCGCCTATGCCAAATTCATGGGGTTTAATTTTTTTGCGCGTAACCTAAATCTCTTTCTGAAACATAAATAGCCTTAGTTACTTCTTGTAAAATGAGCTATCAGCCAGTGACAGTTCCGTCAAAGTCCGACCGTTTTGGAGATTAGCCCGAACAAACAATCAGGAAAGACAAATAATAAAATAATAATTGTTTCGGTACCTTTACGATGTACTTTTCATGTCATTGATGCATATATTAGCAAAAAGCTGTTATTTAGACATAAGGCGACGATCTTTAAATAGTTCACAAGCGTACTTTGTAAAGTTGCTTCCAGTTTGGCTAGGACATTGCAGGCTTGAGTCACCTGATTGTCTGATAAACAGATGATTCCGTACTTCGGAAGGCACGTATAAGCCGATGGTTCCAGTCGCCAAATGGCCGTCATCAAATAAACCATATCAGAGGCCCTTGAGGCGGTTTAGAAACTCTGACACTAGGGTGTCTGGGGTCGTTAACCTGACTGCCCACACGATAAGAAGACCAGTTCACATGCAATTTGCGTTACATTGCGGACTACCGAGGTCGAGGTATAATGTGATCAAAATTTGTGGTGTCCCGCAATTAGTAATTAAACTTAGCAGACTTGAAATGCAAGTTACAGCCGGAAAAGCAGCCTAGCAAACACTTATTAGTTTTTAGAAGATGCTGTTAAAACATTGACGCAATATATTTATTACAGCTTCCAATTTCAAACATCGAAAGCATTGTCTACAAATCCCAACAAATGTACAGAACTCGCTAACAACCCTTTTCAATGGATAACCCGCTACAAACAAACACACAAGTACGTCAATCCGACGTATTTTCGGTTCGTGTTTCAAAGGTCGCACGATGCGACATACGACAAACACACGTGTCGCAGTCATCAGCAAACAGGTCGGGATCCGTTTGTGTGCACTAGGCTTTATTGAATTTTATTCGGATTCTTGATGAGTAAATTTGTGCAGGCTGAGCTTAACTACTCGTTGGTACTGATAGAGTAGGTGTATTGCGGATCAAAATTATGATTTAACTGGTTTTTGAGCTAACTAAAGACTATGTTCAGGGCAGCAAATTATCAAATGACTCCTCCCGCTCTGGGCGGGAGTATCAAGATTCTTACTAACTAAAACCCATCCGTGTTCTTCCTATTGGTCTTTGCGCTCCAGGGTCGCGGTGACTCTTTCGAACAAATTCCTTGACACCAAAAAACCAGGCTCTTTAGGGTGCCTGTTCGTTAGTGCGGGACGAGGCAGCGGAGCGGAGAAACGGAGAAATATTAACCAATCATGCCAGTCAAAATATCAATGTAGTGACTCACGTGCTGCGGATATATTATGCAATTCCATTGGTTACAATTTCTCCGTTTCTCCGCTCCACTGCCTCGCTCCGCTGTAATGGACAGGTATTTTAATACCCCGGGAAGATCCTACTCTCTAAGTCCGTCAACGATAATACGGGCCCGTCCGAAAGTAGTCCGAAACTAACGAGTAAACCCTACTCTCTATTGATTTCGGATTCATGAGTTTCGAACGGAATCATAGACAATGTTAGTGAACGAATGACGTATGACGATAGAGTTGGGCTATTTTTCCGGTGGTTTACCGGTTTACATATTTCATAGTTTTCATGCTTAATAAACACAAAATGATAATGTTATAGTTAGAAAATGACCACATTTTTAACAATATACTTTTTATTGTCTTTCAATTATAGAATTGAATCTTTTTTGCCATTATTCTCTTGATTGTGGCTTTATACTGGTAATACCTTTGCGTTTTTTTCTTTATGACGGTTATTCCCAAAGGAAATGTCATGTGTCATTGGCAGTAACAGTCAGTAAACAAAACAAGAAAGCAAGACTTTTGAATTCGCGATAAATATTTAAATTAAAATGGCACCAGGCGGTCCAGCAGCGACGCACGCTCAAATTGAGGTCCTCCTCAATTTTATGAGCGAGCACACTCAGTTGGCTCGCGGTCTATTGAGGGGTTCCGACGGGAGAATCCGTTCAAAACGGCTGTGGGAGAGCCTGTGCAACTCCCTAAATTCAATGGGAAGTTGCACAAAGACCGTGGAGCAATGGCAAAGGGTAAGTTACATTACTTGTATTAATATAATTGTATGGTCTTGTCATCAGTGAATAGGTACAATGATTATCCGTAGGAGGACCAAAGAGTGTACTTGTTTTTCATGTAAGTAAAAATTAACAACATTTTAGGTTTGGGCTGATAGAAAACATTTGGCCAAAAAAGCTGCTGGAGCTGCAAGACGGTCGGCAAGTGCTACAGGTGGAGGCCCATCAGTGGCACCAACCCTCTCCGAAGTGGAACTGAAGATCCTATCAATTATGGGAGAAGGTTTTGGTGAGCCGCAAACAGATGCAAGAGTGCCAGCTTTTCCATTGGTAATAATTTAATTCATAATTTATGATAGTAAGTTTGTTCCAATAGTAAAAAACAACAAAAAATCTACGTTGCATGAAGTCTGCTGCTGACATTTAATTATCTAATTATAAATAACAGATACATAAATAAGAGGAGCTCGTGGCTAAATTATAACAGCTGCATGGGTCGATCTTTAAGGTTAAGCAACGCTTGCTAAGGTTGGTCTGTGGATGGGTGACCATCTTAATAAATCGAGTTTCCTCTGTGCCTCGGAAAGCACATTAAGCCGTTGGTCCGGCTGTCATTTGTAGATCTTTGGCAGTCGTTACGGATAGTCAGAAGCCAGTAAAACTGACTCCAGTCTTGCCATGAAGTACCGTGTTACCAAGTTAATGGGTTGAGGAGGTCTGGTAGGCAGCCACTCCACGTAAAACACTGGTATTCAGCTGAATCCGGTTTGACTGAAAGCCGCCCCAGTATAGTTGGGAAAAGGCTAGACAGATGAAATAACAGATACATAATTATATATTTGTTGTATCCGTCAATGATATTCAGTTTTTGTTGATAGAGTCCACCTGAAACACAAGACCCAGCAGCCATCTCAGCCACCCAAACATCCGCTAGTACACCTGCTAACCCACATTCCCCGGAGCAACCCTCAATATCCATTGAGGCACTTGAGTGGGAGTTGCCAAGACATAATCAGCAAGGTAAGCATTACTGATTAGTAGAAAAAAGATTATGTAGGTACATCATTTTTCAGAAATTTAAGTACTTAAAACTGACTAAAATTGATATAAATTATTTACAGAATCAAATCGTCGTGCATGTCCACGAGTTCGGCGACATGTTACCGTCTCAGCAAGAAGCCGAATTATTCAGTTGGAAGAGCAAAGACTTCAAGCTGAAGTTAGGAGAAATGAGCTGCTTGGTGATATAAAGGATGCCATGGTGGAGGTCCACAGTAGTATTAGAGAGCTCTCTGCCTTAGTACGGGAACACATCGCCCATCGCTAGACAAGGGCATCATTTATTTCCCAATCTAATTTTTTTGTTGCTAGGAGTTTCTGCTCTTCCAACTCAATAATTTACTGTATGAAAGGAGTGTACATCAGATTGTTATTTTTATTCTGATTATAAAGAATCTTGTTTTGATTGTTGGAGTGTATTGTTAATTATTACTTTATTCTGATAAGAAAAAATGTATTATGATTTGTATAGTGTATTGTTATTATTTTTATTCTGATTCAATCTATGTTTTGATTGTTATAGTGTATTGTTGATTGTTACTTTTATTCTGATAAGAAATTATGTATTATGATTTGTATAGTGTATAGTTATTACTTTCATTCTGATTCAATCTATGTTTTGATTGTTATAGTGTATTGTTGATTATTATTTTTATTCAGATTATAAGTATTTGAGACTGAAGTAGACAAGTAAGAGAAACTAAGTTCCTAGCAGTTAAATGAAAGACTACAATAGATAGGTAAATGAAAATCTATGTTTTGATTGTTATAGTGTTTTGTTGATTATTATTTTTATTGAGATTATAAGTATTTGAGACTGAAGTAGACAAGTAAGAGAAACTAAGTTCCTAGCAGTTAAATGAAATACTAAAATAGATAGGTAAATGAAAATCTATGTTTTGATTGTTATAGTGTATTGTTGATTATTATTTTTATTCAGATTATAAGTATTTGAGACTGAAGTAGACAAGTAAGAGAAACTAAGTTCCTAGCAGTTAAATGAAGGACTACAATAGATAGATAAATGAAAATCAAAGTTTTGATTGTTATAGTGTTTTGTTGATTATTTTTTATTCAGATTATAAGTATTTGAGACTGAAGTAGACAAGTAAGAGAAACTAAGTTCCTAGCAGTTAAATTAAAGACTACAATAGATAGGTAAAAGAAAATCTATGTTTTGATTGTTATAGTGTATTGTTGATTATTTATTATTTTTATTCTGATTGTAAAGTATTTCAGACTGAAGTAGACAAGTAAGAGAAACTATGTTTTGATTGTTAAGGATTGTGTTTTGTTGATTGATTTTTTTTTATTGGTGCTAAATAAAATAAACAGACAAAAACAATAATAAAAACAATTGTTTTATTGTAGATGAACAATATTAATTTTATATTAGTCCCAACATCCATTGTAAGATGTTAATTTATTGAAGATCTTATGACCTGTAAGCAAAATAAACAGATTGTGTTAAATAAATGTCCTAATCAATAATATAAAAACAAGTACCATCTATACATTATATTGTCATGTTTTATTAGTAGAGTAGTTTACTTGTGCAACTGCTTACCTATTTCTTTCCAGCAATTGCACTAATCGGTCTCTCGCTCTTTGCCCTTGCTGAAGAGCTTGATGAGCGGGCATAGTCTCATCTTGCTGTCCTCCCTGTCTACTGAGCTCTGACTGGAGATCTTCCTCGGTGAGGGAAGGTGCTTCTAAGCCTGCCCGATTACACAGATTGTGTAATACACAGCAGGCAATTACAATTTTACCTGAAAAAAAAAAAATATATCTGGAATTGATGGAAAAAATACTGTTAACCACTTCAATGACTTATAAGGAAAAATATAGTTATTGTGTGAATTTTGATAAATACCTGCTGTGACGGGTGCATAATGCAGCTCTCTTGCTGCTAAGAGGCATCTCCACCGGCCTTTTAAAATACCAAATGTTCGCTCTATAGTGGAGCGAGCATGTTTCTGGATGTTATTGTAGACTCCTTCTGGAGAATCTTCGACAGCGTTGCCTATTGGGGTCATCATGTATTCCCGAAGTGGGTACCCAGAATCCCCTGTAACAATGTTTGTTAACAATTATTGCTGCATAATGAATTTTCCAGCATGTACCTACACCATGAACTAACTATTAAAAAAAGAGAATAAGTATGTTTAACTTTTAAAAACCAAATAAAAGCCAGTAGAAAAACAAAAGATAGGTAGTTTTTTTTTGGAAATACAACTACATACCCAATAGATAAAGTGTCTCCTGTTGTAGACTCTCCAGATGAGCTTTAATTTCGTGGTGTGACCAAATAAAAGAGTCGTGAGTCGCTCCACCATAGGTTGCATCAGCATTGATTATTGTGCATTCTGCATCACATATCTATAACACATACCAATAAAATTAAATTTCATGAGTTGACTATCAACCAACACTCAAATATATTAATGACATACCTATTCTCATGAACTATGAATGAATTCACAAAGCTATTTAATTATGACATAATAATACTTAATTAAAAAAAAAACTATTTGGTTGTAAGGCTCTTTAACTTTACCTATTTGCCTAAGAACATCTTTTAACATAAAACACTGGTACTTACAACTTGTACATTTAAGGAGTGAAAATGTTTCCTGTTTATGAAACGCTCCTCATATGCACTAGGTCTCACTAGTGCTACATGTGTGCAGTCAATGCAGCCAACAACTCCTGGCAGGCCATATTTTTCATAAAATCTGTAACAATACAGATAATTAAATAAAAAATGCTGTGGAAGGTATATGAGATGAGAAGTTACTAAACAACTGCATGGACGCTGCCCTGCCGAGTGAGATTTGATGGATGACCTCTTTCTCTAAGTTAGCCCTACCTAACTGGATCGTTTGTCCTAGGTAGACTATTATAAACTTACTGTCTTTTTATGAGGTTCCTCTCAGCCAAATTCTGTGGAAACCTTATAAATTTTTTTATGATTGAGGGGCTGTTCAGAGCATTTGTGACATCCCGCAGACAGCGTGACACTGTCTGTTGTGCCATTGGGACGTCACTGCTCATGCCCACTGCTCCTTGGTAGCTCCCGCGGGCATAAAAATTGAGTGCAGCAAGGATCTAAAAGTAAAAAAATAAACAGCAATTAAAACAACTCGTTACTTTGCAAAATCTAAATATATCAATATATTGTATTGTATATCATTAGGCTTAGTCCATCATTATTGGATCAAATCATTACCTTCATTCTTGGATCAACACCATTTCGTCGCATTTGTTGAGGCACAAGAGGTACTATATCCTCACACAGGTCTTCAAATAATTCCCGGGTGAGTCTATAGTTCCCTATAAACTCAACGTCGGGAATACTCGCCAACCTAAAGTTTTGGCGCAAATATAGTCGGCGTCGCCTTCGCTCTTCTTGTAGAAGTTCTTCTATTATTAAAAAAGCAGCCATATCTTCGAATTTTAAACTTTCGTTTACCGGCACGATAACTATATTGATGTCGTATCAAATGACATAACAATCCGTGAAAACAAATGTCAAATTCAACTTTTCGGACGGACAAAAACACATCGGGAGTAAGGACAACTGTCAAATTGTGTTGTCATTCATTCTTCGTTCGGGTTCGAGACTAACCGTAAATCCGTAGGTCATACGGAGTAGGAAACGCCCGTAACTAAGACCGAAACTACGGACTTCGGGCTTAGAGAGTAGACCCCTAGAACAGAACATAAAATGAGTGTGCCTAGTCTTTTCCCTACTATTTCAATGTAGTCTTCCAGTCTAAACGAGTGTTAACTACCAGTATTTTACATACGAGTAGAGCCAGTGCCTTTCTACCCTGCATAACCCAGTAATCAGTAGTCATCGGACCACAAGACATCCCACCCACACGCACAAAACGTTTTGGGAACACATTCGTAATGCGTACAGCTAAGGAGTGGAATTCCCTGCCGGAGTTTGTGTTTCCTGATAGCTACAACCTGAGAGTCTTTAAGTCAAGAGTGAATAGGTTACTTCTAGAGAGGCGTGCTCCATCTTCGACCACATCATCGCTTACCAACAGGTGAGATAGTGGTCAAACGCGTGTCTATCTATAGTAAAAAAAAACTAGGTTACATAGTTCTTGTACAATAAACAATTAGACAAAATGAGTAAAATCGCATAGTTGGTGGCCATTTTACTAATGTTGTCTAACTATTCTTGTGGCAGGTGGCAGAGGAAATTTCATTTCTAACATCAGAATACTTACTTTACTTTAAGTATAACCTTATAAGATAAATACTTCCAGTAAATCTAATAATCCACTACGCCATGTAAATCTGTATAACACAGAACAAGTGCAAACAGGATGTGCAGAGCGGCCGCCGTCGGCGCAGGCGATATTACCCGGCCGGGTAATCCGGCCCGCTATCTGACCCGGTTGAGCTGACGGCATTTACTCCGCATATTGTATAGGCCGCCGGGTACTTAATATCGTCGATATTTTGAGTTTAGTAAGTGTCTAATAATTTTTCGATGACGATGATGAATTAACTACCTATAAGGCTTGTGAGTTATTCCAGATCATATAGCTACCATTACCCGGGGTAATCCGACCCGCTATGTGACCCGGTTGAGCTGACATTACACTACAAATTGTATAAGTGGCCGGGTATTTATTGTTAGCGTTCGGAGTTTACTCGGCTTCTTTTTTTTTGGAAATAAATAAACGAAAACCAATACAAGGATAAACGAGAAAATTAATAAATGTGAGTTACAATTATTTTTTTTCAGTCAATTTATCATCATTTCATCATTATATCACTCGATCGTATTGACATAGCCAAGCGTGTGCCGACTTATATTAGTGTATTTAATTTTATTGTTGGATAACCCCATTTATCGAGGGAGGCTATAGGCTATGTTACATCAGCTACGATCAACAGGAGCGGAGCATTAATGACAGAGCGCTTGCCAAATCTGATATGTATTTTTCATCAAGTTGACAAGGGAGAAAATAATATGTTTTATTTAATAATTAATTGATGATTAATTGACTAATTCATAATTTCGAAATGCTGTATGAACTGAGATACAAGTGAAAATATCATAGAAATGCACAGACAAATCTGATATGTGAAAGCAAGCGCACCGACGAAATGTGACGCAGACGAAGTTGCGCGGGTAGCTAGTTGATCATAAGATTGATCTGGATATTTATTTATTTTTTAACATAAAGAGAGTTCATTCAAATTAAAAATGTTTTTAAATTGATGATGTAACTTAGAAGTTTCAATAAATTACCTACTTCAATATAAATTACCATAATATTAAATTCATCACAAAGAAGTTCACAAACTTTTTCGTTATTATTCTTGTTACTCCACATAATTTTAAACAAGAAAATAACTACTTAACGTAGACAGAGAATAGATATAGACAAGTCCTCAGCGTATAACGGTAAGGGATAGCGATAGTTCGACATAAGTACATCATTACAACTTCGTGCATTTAATATTGCCATACTTAGACTTTTACCCCCATTGTGTGGGTAATCTCGTTCTTATTATTTTGGTTGCACGTCTACTACGAGTAATGTAATTCATATCAATTAATAACACGTTTTTTTTTACTTTTTAAGGGGTAACGTATGTATTTATTACTATTCGATTGTGTTCGCGCGCGAACTGAATGCCTTAACTGCTAATGTAATCAAGAAGATGAGTTAGTATATTTAAATTTTTTGATGTTTAGTTACTTAATAACAAATTAAGTAATATATTTACTTTACCTGGATGAAAAGTGTGGGTATCGCACGTGGATTTAAGTAGGTACGATTTAAGTTCTGTCGAAAGCAACTGTCTTCGAAATGTCGTGAGCAAATACGGGAGTGACGACTTGGATGCCAGTTAACTCGGCCCGTACAGTCAATCCATTTATTTTTTAAAAATGGATCATTCGGAAACCTAAAAAGAAAAATACGTTTAGGGGTAAAAATAATCAAGTGCTGGTATCCCCGTCAAGTTATTATCCGACAATTTACAAATGACATGAAGTGACATAGATAACAACCTAACATAAATTGCCTCACACTTTGGCCGGCTAATATGAAAAACAAGTTAGGATTTATCGTCTTTTTAGACGTTAATTATCAATAAACTTTGCTTGTTATTGACAGAAAATAGTCTTGAGTACAATAATCTTTGATTTACTTGCTGTAATAGATAAAAATGCTACTTACCGATGAAAGGTTATGTTTGGTTGATTTCGTTCACTACGGCTTTTACAGCCGTAAATACTGCAATTCACCATTACTACACACTTAATAATACCTTCTGGAATATCACTAAAGCAGTAAATCACACAAAATAAGCTTCTATCAACGAAAATACGCTGACAGCACAATTTGTTTGCCACCAATGACTACTGATGGCAGACAACAAAAACCGATACGCAAATAGAGATAGAAAAACTATGCTGCGTCTTGCTCACACATAGACATTTTGCATATGCGTCGTCTTACTTTAACAATTATTATTATTCTAAGAGCATGTCTATATCTATTCTCTGTCTACGCTACTTAAGTACCATTCTATTGTTTCAAAAACGAAAAAAAAAAAACAATTTTATTTTTATGACACTGTATTAAAATAAATGGAGGTATTTGAACTCTTTTCTGAGAAGAACACTATGACCCCCAACTAAAGTAATTTGTTAACTTATTTTACTCGACGATCCCAATTTATACAAGTCCTGAATTTCATTCACAAATGTCACAGTAGAAATGTTAAATACTGTAATTATTTAAATGATTGTGAACACGCGAAAATGTCGTTGAAACACGATAAATATGCAAATGTAAAGGTTTAAATAATTGATATGAAAGTTGTAAAGACATTCTGTGCGCGTTAATCCTGCTGACTTGTAATGTGTGGCTGAATATGAGAATGTGAATCTCAGATTTTCGAGCATCAAATAACCCTTTATGTTTGTGTCCTTAAGGAGGAACTGTCAAATTTCTCGCATCTTTGCGACAAAAACAATGGCAGCACCAGTGGCACTTTATGAGTGACGTGACAGATGCGAGATTTTGACAGTTCGTCCTTAAGGACAGTGATACAGATGAAGGGATAAACGTAAGCTTTTTCTTCTTTTAGGGTTCCATAGTATACCAGCTAGAAACTCTTATTTCGCTTAATAACGCGTATTAGTCGACCATTCGTCATTCGTGTCATATTAAGATGACCCTGATTATGGAGGATGCTACTCTATTTTCTTTACCTAATCTGTTTAAAGTTGTTAACTATTGAGTCGTCATTTGCATTATGTATTAAAACAAAAACTTTGTTGAAACAACTCAACAGCCGGTATATTCTGTAAGCATCTTACTGGTTAAATTTAGATGGGCTTGACGTGAGCTGTCATTTCATCTTGATTGTAGAGATTGACAGCTCACTTCAAAAGTCCAAATAAATTTTCACGGGACGATTTTCTAGTTCTAGTACAGCACTAGAGTCCCAAACTTCCAACACATCAAAATCCCACTCACTCACACAGTAAAATAAAACTCATAAACATGACTAAAGTGGGTAATACACGTACGAGCAAGTTCGCGTACTTATGGCTTGACGACCTTTTTCTCTACGCGTCTGGTGACACACGAACGAAAAAGATCGTCGAGCCATAAGTACGCGTACTTGCTCGTACGACTATCTCTCACTTAAGAATGTCTGGAAAGATATGGGAGGAGGCCTTTTCCCCGCAGTGGGACCTGCCTCATTAGAAACATAACTGAAAAACAAATGTCAAAATAAACCACATTATAACACAATTTGAAACCGAGTCAGTCTCTAGAGATTTCGTCCGTTTTAAAAGCTCTTAAACAAATTGAAATCGATTCGGATCTGAAAATGGTCGCACTCGCAGTTCGCAGGTACTTATAGGTATACCTAGTGCGTGAACATGGCGCATGATAATTGAAATGGATTCGATCATTACTCGGCTTGTAAAAGAAGTAACTACTGTTTTAATAGCTTCGTGATAAGTGCTGACTGATGTTTTGTTCGTTTTGGGTGATAAAGGTTATTTTCATGTTTAAAAGGATTTTTGATTTTAGAGAAGTGTGAGTTTCTGAGTTTAGTATGCTGTTGATGTGTTAATACTTAGTATATTCAGCTATTTGAAAATTAAGGATATATGAACATACTTGTTTGAGTCCCAAACTCTATGTCCATAATCTTACAATCAGACTTTATCCTCTCATTGGCATCACCGCCATTAGAACCAGTCCTGTGTATACTATGTACATCGCCCGTAAGATTGTAATAAATTAATAAAAGACAAATGACGATTATACAAATACTTATTAACGGCATCTGCCTAAGAAGCGAGCTTACTACACTCACGTACATGCAAACAAAGCAGATTTTATCATTCATATTTTAAATATTTGTTCAATGCCAGACCCTTCCAAAGTTCCAACGACTAACGTGTCTACCAGTGTCCTGCAGCCAAGGAGTTCACAGTACTTCCTGATTTATAGAAGCTGTCGTTCGACCAATAATATAGCACTAGATGGTGTTAATTTTTTCACTTTAGACCTCCCTTTATTGGGCACGCCACAGGAGTGGCTAGAGCGGTGCCACGGCGTCCTTACCTCCCGCTTGATACAGGTACTCACCGGACATGGTTGTTTCGGGAGGTACCTGTTTCGAATACGGCGGGAGGATACACCCGAGTGTCAACACTGCGAGGATCACCCGGAGGACACGGTGGAGCATACAGGAGGTCAGCCCTGCTTGGGCGGAGTACCGGCCGGACCCCCTCGAAGCGATCGGCGGCGGCGATCTCTCGCGTCCGGCTCTGGTTCAAGCCATGGTCCGGAGCGAGGAGACATGGGAAGCGGTCACCTCCTTCTGCGAAGCAGTAATGCTAGCAAAGGAGGAAGCCGAACGCGTGAGAAAGAGGCAAACCTCAGGCCCAGCCGCTGCAACAGAAGAAGACTCCCAGGGCGTCGGGAGTAGGAAGGCGATTCTCGGCCACCGTAGGCGCGGGTTTGCGGACGGCGAGCATTGGGTGGCTCGCCGTCTGATCAGAACTAGGCTCGGATCGACGGCGCGCTGTGTTCCACGCGCGCCTCGAAGACGGGTCCCGCTAGGGCCAGTGCCTGCTGGGGCTGTTCGAAAGAGGCATCGTAGCCCTGGAACGCAAAGGGCACTAGGAGGAACACGGATGGGTTTCAGTCAGTAAGAGTCTGACACTCCCTCCTGCTTTACCCAGAGCGGGAGGAGTCATTTGATGATTTCCTATCCAAAAAAAAAAGACCTCCCTTTATTCTTTCCACTTTAAAGTATTTAAAAGAATATAAAGGCATGCAATTCCACCCACTGAAAGCTTTCTCATCTTCTTTTCCTTCGTCTCTCTTCAGAAACCATGCGGTGAATATCACTCACATTACTTCAAAAAAAACGCCATCGTCGTTAAAATCATCTAGAAAGTACGTAATCGATTTCCATTGTATTAGAATCGATGTGTTTTGACCTTGGCAATGTAGACCGCTTGTAGGTAATGTTTTATTCATCACAAATCGTTTAGCGTAGTTGTGGTTTCATGTTCCTTCATGGAGTGTGATTGATGTGAAATTACATGCAAACTAGTGGTGCCGATACAATTAACTTTTATTTCCTTAATATAAGAACTACCTTGTTACCCAGTTTTATTACTCTTGATAGACACGCGTTTGACCACTATCTCACCTGATGGTAAGCGATGATGTGGTCGAAGATGGAGGACTCGGCCTAGAAGTAACTTATTCACTCTTGACCTAAAAGACTCCCAGGTTGTATGTAGCTATCAGGAAACACAGACTCCGGCAGTGAACTTCGCTCCTTAGCTATACGCACTAAGAATGTGTTCCCAAAACGTTTTGTGCGTGTGTGGAATGTCCATGATATGGGAGTTAATGGGTTGTAGAGCTCTGGTAGGCAACCGCTCCACATAAAATACTGGTATTCATGGCTGAATATAGTTTGACTGGAAGCCAGCCCCATTTTGGTATAATTTTCATTTTTACTACACGTTTATGAAGAGTTGTTTCATCATTATCATTTCAGGCTATAAACGTCCACTGTCGAACACGTAACATGAACTCTTAATTGTATGACACAGTTAACTTTTATGAGAATAGTTAAAATATATGTCTATATTTGATGGAAGAGATGATGAGCGGTCGCATTGGCGAACAAAAAAACCGGCCAAGTGTGAGTTGGACTCGTTCAGCAAGTTCAAGTATCACAAATCGAAACAAAACAATTTCGTGTATGCTGGGCACCCCTTACTTCTTAGCCATTTTAAAGCAGCAATAGTAGGGGAGACCGAGGAGGATTGTGACAAAGTAGAGTTGTGACAAAGACGATTTCTCGGAACTTATGACCGTTAGCGAGCTGGCAACAGCGCAGGACTGTTTGTTTAGAGACGCGATACTTGACTCAGTACGCGCCAGAAGCCCACGACAAGCGGTTGCGTGTGTGCGACGTCCGCATAAAAAAAGAAACGAAAAGTAAGTTTTTTATTAAAACAATTATTGTATTTATATCTTCGTATATTATATTAACGTGGCTGAGCCTTTTTTCTTATGTTGTGTGTTATTTAGACTTTGAAATCGTGGCATTGTTTTGTTGTGTTTGCATCTCGTTTCCAAATAAAACAAATGTTTTTTGACCAGATCGCGATTTTTGTTACCTAGGAGAGTTGTGACACGCTGTCACAACTCTCCTATTTAAGTTTATTATGTGGGTAGCTCATTTTACACGCTTTTTGCAATGTTTTTTTGTTGTGTTTACATGCATGTACTTTTACACTTTGATCATTTCTTACTGTCTAATTTTAATATTAAAAGTATTCGGCAATTAAAGTCGTCTTAAAAATATTTTTTTTTTGTCAGGGATTTACTTAGGCATGTGGTTTGGTATTGTATGCTGAGTTCCTGTTTTTCTATTTCAGAATGCCAAATAAGTATACACGAAAGACTGATAGGGGTATGGCTAGTATCGACATTTACGAACTAGCCTTTGAAGAAGTTACGTTGAGGGGTCAAAGTCTCCGAAATGAACCCGTAACCCGTAACCGTAACCCGAACCCGTCGCCTCCACGTCTAGAGCTCGTACTCCTCTAGCTACTACTTCTAATGTGTTCTCGCCAGAATCAGTGAAGCCGTTGCCAAAAGCTCCGCCTAGAAAAAATAACCAACCTAATAGGCGCAAGATAAAATCGGCTGTGCTTACTGACACACCTATTAAAGATGAAATAGCTGCCATAGAAGCCAGCAGGAAGATAAAAAGCGTGAAAAAACGCGTTTTAAGCGAAGGAAAGAATATACCTAAAAAAGCCAAAAAGACTAAAAAGAAGAGTGCAAATGATGCTGAAGAAGATGAAGAAAATGATTATTTTTGCTTGTGCTGCCTCGAACCTTATGCCAATAGCAGATCGAATGAGAAGTGGGTTCAATGCTTGGAGTGTAAAGGCTGGTCTCACGAAGAATGCACTGGGGGCGAGCTGCAATACGTCTGCCATAATTGTTTGTCTGATTAGGTTAAGACTATTGACTGATTTTGAAAGTATTGATCTCATAATAATACCTAATTGTTCAAAAAATAATTTAATACTTTTATATTCATATTTGTTGTTATTATAATTCCTGCAATTATTCTAAATAATAATTAAAGTTCCTTTATGCAAAAAAAAAGTGCGTTTTGTTTATAATTAAAGTAAAAGTAATTTTATTTATAAAATTAAATGTAAATACACAGCTGTCACAACTTACCTTGGTACTTGTCACAACTTACCTCGGTGTTAGGAGAGTTGTGACAAAGGGAGTAGTTACAGTTTTGAAGGTTTTTTTCAGAAACCTTATATTATATGTTGGCTTTGATGATTAAATCTAAAAGGGTAAGGATTGAGCTATATCGTGGCTAAAATTCATAACGGTGGTATGTTTCTTTACTGAGATATGTTCTTTTAAGTAAAAATTGTCACAACCTTCCTCGGTCTCCCCTAATACACGGTCTGTGCAAAATTCAAACTCTGTACCATAGACAATATTATACTAGCTCTCTACCTACTTATTACGGTTCATGAGATAGACAGACGGACGGACAGCGGTGGTTTAGTATAAGTAGGTATAGTAGTAGGTACCGTTGGGTACCTTTTGGGTACGGAACCCTAAAAAAGTATGTATTTACTGTTTTTAGAACTAAGGTAAGGTATGTTTTTCCTCTCGGTAACTACTGACCCGAAAACAAAATTAACCTCACTTTCCTTAAATAGACACCTAGGGATCCAGGCATAACGATCTTCAAAAGAAAATAAATATCAAAGAGCCAATAGCGATTAACTAGCTGTCAAAAGATTACTCGCCACAGGTACGACCAAAGACATCGATTCATATCTTTGTAAAAGGGACCTCATATCTTTTACTTAATCTTTTCCAATATACAGGGTGTTTCATAAGTGCGCAATCATATTTAAGAGCACGCTGGCTCGTTCTTTGCTCAAAGAATTATTGCTTGTTATTTATGATAGCGATGCGGAGGAATTTTTCGACACCTGATCGTATTTGGTTTTGTATGTTCATAATGTATATAGTTATTTTTATTAGTTATTTTGAAATATATTAACTAGGATTTATTTAAGATTAATGTTCAATCTTCACTAATATTTTAAAGAGGAAAGATTTGTATTTTGTATGTTTGTAACGAATAAAATATGCAGTGCGGATGAAGTCGCGGGCGAAGTGCTAGTTTCTGATATACAGTAAATAAACAACAGCAAAAGCTTGCTTACTTACAATACTGATCTATGTCGAAGCCCATTTTTACTGACACCAAAATACTGACAAAATTATTATTATTTATTATTTTTTTTATTTAAAAGAGAAGTTAATACAAAAAAAAATGGCTTTTAACGAACCACCACCAAAAATTTGCAAAACAATACACTTTTCAAGCAATCTGATGCCGTTGGTGGCATCTAAACTGTATTTGAACTAACATAAATGCCACGAACTGCATTGGACTGCCTGAAAAGATTTGTTCGGAACTCTTTAGGGTTCCGTACCCAAAGGGTAACCAACGGATTATTATTAAGCTTCCGCTGTCCGTCCGTCCGTCTGTCTGTCAGCGGGCTGTATCTCAAGAACCGTAATAGATAGAAAGTTGAAATTTTCACAGATTTTGTATTTCTGATGCCGCTTTAACAACAAATTTAAACACGGTGCCATTTTAGTCATTTTTCAAAGGCGGCCCTTTTAATGTACTCGACATAAACCACAACTAGACAAGATTAAAGAAAAAAGCAATAATGTATTACCTAGTACAACAAAAATTGATAATGCATTAGAATTATGAAACACCCTGTAAGTAATGATTATGTACCAAAACAATGTTGCCGTTCCATTCCACGCTATTCTTGGAATACAAGGCTCGGACTGCGCCCACTCCTGGATGTTTCAAATTACGTCATTACGTCATGATAATGAATATTTTTTTTTTATAATTAACATGTTCATAAATATTTATAAATATTGAATAAATAAATTAAATAAATGTAGTAGTCATTGGATAGATGAAATGGGCTGCTTTCATCAGACCTCTGTAACACCCTGTATTAGAGCTTAGACCCGTATAAAGACTCCGAGGATACACGATGATTTGCCGAAGTCTGTGTACTGGGAATAGTCATTAAGAGGATCAAACGCGAACAAAAGTCAATTTATCTCGGACGGCAAGGCTATGAATATAACATGCCAGGTTTCTGTGAAGGAATGGTTTCTGCTCGGTTTGGTCTCTTACTATGAATAAGATATTTGGTGCGATCTCGTGGGTGTACTACAAATGAATTGAAGATTATTTTTTGGACACTGATGTGTTAATGCTTTTTTATTGTTATTCTTTTTAAAATATGTCTTAAAACAAGGGGTGCAAGGCTGCATTTCCAACAGAGTAGTGCAAGGATGCGTAGCGAGAGATGTTTTTGTTAAGAACCAATAGAATTGTTTGCGCTGAGTGAATGAAGTGATTCTATTGGTCTAACAGAATTCAATCAAAAACTGGAACGGAGATATTTTGCTCATCATTATATTTTTTGTTTACTGTGACACAACCCTGAAATCGTGAAATATAAAAAAAAAACATAGATAGTTGATAATTTTCGCGAATTCATAGGTCCCATAGCATTCATAATGATGTTTAGGTACAACAACCCCTTTTTAAGTTTTACGCTATTTGTTTTCTGGGCGGCAAGATGCGACGTAGTAACCGTTCGCCTTTTTGTTAAGGATGGAAATCATCAAATGACTCCTCCCGCTCTGGGTGAAGCAGGAGGGAGTGTCAGACTCTTACTGACTAAAACCCATCCGTGTTCCTCCTAGTGCCCTTTGCGGTCCAGGGCTACGGTGCCTTTTTCGAACAAAGTCCGCATCTCCAGCAGGCACTGGCCCTAACGGGCTAGCTGTCTTCTATGCTGATAGCTCTTTGAGGCGCGCGTGGAACACAGCTCGCCGTCGACCCGGGCCTGGTTCTGATCAGACGGCGAGCCACCCAATGCTCGCCGTCTGCTGGCCCGCGCCTGCGGGGTCCGGGAATCGCCCTGCGACTCCCGACGTCAGAGGCGTCTTCTTCTGTTGCGGCGACTGGGGCGTGAGGTTTCCCTCTCTCTCACGCGTTCGGCTTCCTCCTTTGCTAGCATTACTGCTTCACAGAAGGAGGTGACCGCTTCCCATGTCTCCTCGCTCCGGACCATGGCTTCAACCAGGGCCGGACGTGAAAGGTCGCCGCCGCCAATCGCCTCAACGAGGACACGGTGGTGCTCCACCCAAGCAGGGCAGACCTCCACCGTATGCTCCACCGTGAAGTAACCGTTCGCCTACCGACTGAATTAAGTCAATAAGTGCTAAGGCGGTGCCCGTACACAGGCAATCTCGAACACGATCCACGGATCAGTATTTTGACCGTGGATCGCATTCGAGAATGGTGTTTGGTCGTTTGGCCGTAATAAAATTGTGGCTACTTCCCGTTATGTCACATTCCCGATTTGTCACCATGTCAAAACTTTTAAAAACAACTGAACACGAGTGGCGTTTGGTCACGATTTTGATCTTTATACATTCTTTCCCGTTATGTCACCATTTAAGAATGCCTGTATTCATTCCCGTTTGGTCAACATTTTGTTTTGAAAGAACAGTCAGGAGAAATAGAAATGCCACCGTTCATGTTATAGCTACTTACTAGCTTCCGCCCGCGGCTTTGTTCTCGTGAAAAGTGTTTCGATGTTTGTTCTCCAGATCGGTTTTGATTGTGTGTGTGAACTCGTTTATTTTTTAATTAGTATTGGGCCCTTATAAGCGTCAGCCACTTGCGTCAATGCGACAAGTAGATACCATATCCTGAATTGTTGAGGAACAAGACTTCTCCTGGGAAATAGAAATCCGTTGGATCACTACAGAGTGCCCAACAGTTCATCACAAAACTACCCTAAGCGCGCTTTCTTTATAACTTGTCACGACCACAATCGTGACAAGTTATAAAGAATGCCGTTGTTCAGTGGTTTCTTGTAAAAACGGAAGCCTAAACCAAAACTTTGTAAATCATGGAATCACCTACCATATCTAAGTACAACTATTGTTTTTGCTAAAAAATCATGAAATACAACAAATCGTAAAATATTTCTTGCCTAGCCTTTTCCCAACAATATTGGGGTCGGCGTCCAGTCAAACCGGATTCAGCTGAATACCAGTATTTTACGTGACCACAACCCATTAAATGGGTAACACGGTATTTCTTGGCAAGACTGGAGTCAGATTTATTGGCTTCTGACAATCCGTAACGACTGCCAAAGTTCTACAAATGACAGCTGGGACCAACAGCTAAACGTGCTTTCCGAGGCACGGAGGAAACTCGGTATGTTACGATGGTCACCCATCCACAGACCAACCTTGGCAAGCGTTGCTTAACCTTGAAGATCGATCTGTGCGGCTGTTATTCTTTAGCCACGAGCTCCTCAACATAGGAAGCCGACCCCAATATAGTTGGGAAAAGGCTAGGCAAATGATGATGAAACTACGAATTGCAAAAGGCTTAATTTTTTATTACTTTTAAAATAGCTACCTTCCTTTCTTTGGCTGTTAACTGTTATATAGGTAATCCTACTTTAACTATTATTTGTTGCATTATTTAAAATACTTAAAAAAAGGCGTTAATATACCTACATGGGTAGGCCTACAAAAATGCTACACAACTCAGTATTAAAATCTTTGAGTGAACAATAAATTATCCCATTTTTTCCACACTTAGGGTCTTTTTTTCCAAATTTATGTGGGGCCAATTTCGAAATATACCCTATCCAATAAAAAATAATTATCAAAATCGGACTACTCTGTAAAACGTTATGCGTGGTCATACATTACAATCAGTGAGTGAACAATCAAACATCCCCTGTTTTTCTAACATTAGGGTCGGATTATTTTTTTCAAATTTATATTATTATGGAGCAGCCTCGGGGTATTCCAATAAAAAAAAAAGAATTATCAAAATCGGACTACTCTGTAAAAAGTTATGCGTAGCCGCATAAAAAAAAAATTATACGCGTCGACTTGAGAAACTCCTCCGTTTTTTCGTCGGTTAAAGGTGCCATTTTAGTCATCTTACAACGGCAGCCTACTTCGTCTATTCAAATAAATTAAATTATTCTATGACTACTACAAGTTGATAAAAAAATATTATTCATTATACCCAACTCTGGGAAAGTCGGGTGATAAAAAGGAACTGATTGTGCCACACAAAAACTAGTTTAAAAAAAGGGTGACCAATCGTTAAAGAATGTATGAAGATCAAACTCATGACCAAACGCCACTCGCGTTCAGTTATTTTTAAAAGTTTTGACATGGTGACAAATCGGGAATGTGACATAACAGAAAGTAGCCGTAATTGTTTCCCAAAACATTGTTTGCTTCTTTCCTACTTTGCAAAAGCAAAATTTTCTGGGATACATCCCAATACAATAATAATAATAAATATAGTAAAAATTTAGTAATAAATATGGTTAAATTACAATTTCAATGTATTAACCTTGTATCAACCCACACTCCGTATTGGCAATCACAATATTTTTACACTAGCTTTTGTCCGCGACTTCGTACGCGCATAACCCGTTTTCCCATACCCATTATAGCCTTCCTCATGAATGGGGCTCTCATATACAAAAAATAATTTCCAAATCCCACCGCTAGTTTCAGAGATTAAAGTACGTTCAAACAAACAAGCTCTTCAGCTTAATTATACCATTAGTTTAGGTATAGATTTGCAATTTAATTCCTGGCAAATTGATCTAGTCATTATAATTAATCCCTAATACACTAAAAGCTATCATTTTAACAGATAAACAATATCCATCAACATGAAAGCATTACTCGTGTGTACGCCACAATTAATCTGCTAACCATGAAACGCTCATAATACCCTTTCCTAAAAGACCTGTAATGAGGCGCAGCACTAATCGGATTGTTATATTACCCCTGTCCGGAATTTCCCATAGCTATCATTATTATAGTGAAGTTTCTACGAAGACTGCTCTTCTACAAATGTACAGTCGCGACCATAAATATATACACGCTCAACAATTTCTGTCGTAGGTCAACCAGGTGCAATTCGTAACGGACAACGGGTTTTTGCCAGGAGTCTGTTCCGTGGTTGAGTGGTTCAGGCGTTTGCCTTGTGACCCAGTGGTCGTGGCTTCGATTTCCACGGGAAGCATACTTTGTAAAGTTGTTTTCCAGTGTGGCTAGGACATTGCAGACTTGAATCACGTGATTGTCTGATACAAAGATGTTGAAGATACAACCCTCAGGACCGCTCAATGTGGTTGCACATCGGAGAGGCCTATTTCAAGGAGTGGACATCATTCGGCTGTAATAATGACGATTTTATGGGACTAAACTGGCGAATTTTGGGTGTACTATACATAAATGTTTATTTATTTACATATACTTTATTGTACACCAAATTAAAACACATTAAGGAAACTTTAAAATAAAAAGAAATACAATTGTTTGGTTGGGATTTCCTGCGGGTAGCCGATGGATGCGAGACGCGCAGGAGCGGTCGTTGTGGCGAATCTTGGAGGCGGCCTATGTCCAGCAGTGGATGACTTTCGACTGAAATGCTGACGATGATGATGATTAAGGGATTTCCTCCCAATATATTGTCTATGCATGTTTTTAGCTTATCTTTTTCCACGCATACTCTAAATGTTTTACGTGGTAGGTAGGTAAGTCAAAAGAAAATATATTTGGATTTTTTAAACTCCGTGCATATTGGTGCCCCTGACTGTACACTATTGAGATAGTTATAAAATACACGTACGTTGCAATATGGCGGCTGAGATTAGCAAGCCTTCTCGGAACTCCGATGAATAGAGCGGAAGGAATATGAGGCGAAATCTTTACTGATAGGAGACGAGAAAAATGGCTGTGTTGCTGTTTGCGATATTTTTTTTGGTTAATTTATCCTTGTGGATTAGTTTATTATTTTGGTTTATTTTTATGTATTTATTTCTTGTCCACCTACTACAGTGTTTTTTTAACCCAAAGGTTGACTGGTAGATAAAGCCTTCTTGCATTAAGTCCGCCCATGTACCACTACTATACATATCATATAACGTCGCATTGTCACATATAGACGCAAAATTCGGGTTTATTACGATTGAACAGCTCTAAACACTGCTTAAAATCATCAATTCGTTGTTGTTTTTGGTCGATTGTGAGCTCGCACGGCACCCACTTTGAACAGAGCTTTCGCATACCCAAATATTCATTCACAATATGTTTAACATGTTCCTTTGATATCTTTAGGATCTCAGCTATCTCAATCAACTTCACTTTACAGTTATCCAAAATTAATTCTGTGAATGTTTTTATGTTTTCGTCGGTAACAGCCTCTTTGGGGCGTCCATTGCGTGCATCGTCCTCGGTTCTCATTTTGCCTTGTTTAAATTTAGTTAACCACTTCTCAACGGTAGATTTTCATGGTGCAAAGCCCGAATAATGTTTACCAAGCAATAGTATTTTTAATCCGTCAAAAACCAATGCTTTATTAACACACGAAATTCCTTTTATCCATTTTTCTCAAACTATTAAAGGTTGCTTCACTCAAAATACTATAACTCACAAATTAATTGAACGACAGATGTCATAGACTTGTCTTTTGAAGGTTAGGGCTAACTAAAAATCATATGAATTTTATACTAGTAGTGCCATCTATGTGTCAGCCTACGAACTTTTCAGCCCACCCAGTACATAGAATTATAATAATAAATTAATTAAATATCATGGGGCTATTTAAATTATTGGGTGGTTAGATAAACCATGTCCTATTCTAAACGCGAAACGTGCTTAACCAATCAAATATATATTTAATAAATTATTTATTCTGATAATCTACCCACATAATAATAGTACCAACAAACACTCATATTTTACACGGCCATGTTTAAGCCCCATGTCCCATGGGGGAGTTGTACCTGTTGCCATCAGCGCGCGCGGGGCAGTTTCGATCCCAGATTTTTTTTCCAACTCGAGAATAAAACCCAGAACCTCATAATCAGCAGTAGCCATTAAGACCACTACACCAATGAGGCAGTTTAATAATATCCACATTAATATTGTAAGAGTGAAAGTAACTATTATCTGTGTGTATGTTCGTTTTCCTTCACGTTTTAACGACTCAATGGACTTCATGAAACTTGGCACATAGGTAAACCATGTCCTAGCCTTTGCTATACGCTTTATATCTCAGGAGTAGGCAATCTTGGGATAGTAAAAATATGGAACTTTTTTTGCTCTTGACTCTAGTCTAGGTCAGAGATGACAGAGACAAAGTCTAAGATGGAGCGAGCTTACCTAGAAGGAGCCTGTTCACTCTAATTTTGAAGAGATTAGGGTTGTAAGCGTTTGGAAACATAGACGCAGGCAAAGAGTTCCACTCCTTTGCTGTACGCATTATAAAAGACGTTTGGAAACGCTTAGTGCGAATTGGTGGAATAACAACAAGGTAGGGATAGTAAGATGCAGTGCGTCTGGATGTCCGATGGTAAAAAGGGGCCGGTGGGATGAGGTCGTGGAGTTCTTGGACACACTCACCGAAGTACAATCTGTAGAAGACCGACAAGCAGGCAACCTTACGGCGATGAACCAAGCTATGTAGTTTGGCATCCACCAGTTTTACGTCACCAAACTTTCAACCTATAATATTTTATCTCATGTTAGACCTAAATCTTTATCTTTTTTATCTTTGGCCGAGTGTGGCAACGGACAGAGAGAAGTGGAAAGAAGGAAGGGAGGCCTTTGCCCTGCAGTGGGACTCAACAGGCTCATAATAAATAATAATAGACCTAAATCGACATGTGTTCCGATTGACCTCTAATCCGACTTAAACACACTAAATAAAACATAACAACACCAGCCCACGTTACTCTTAACAATCATTGCCTTCTCAAGTATATATGTCACATAAAAAGAGAATGTTTCTTCCTTCGTACTATTTAATAACCGTAAAATCGTATCCAGACTCGTTCAGTTTATATTTTATAACAAGAAACATTTGTCAGTGAGTGATCCACCTACGTAACGTTATTTAACAGACAGTTATAACTTTGAGTTACGGTTATTTTCGTAACGTTTATGGCTGAAGAGTTTAAGACAATATCTCTGGTAATGCGTGGGTTAAATCAAGATGTTTGAGTTACTACTTGAATTGTGCTTCAATAAAGTTGGGTATGGGTAATCTTTTGAACCGATTTTCCAAGATGGCTTTCTTTTTTTAGGGTCTCTACAGTCCATCCGTCCATCCGTCTGTCTCTCAGCGGGCTGTATCTCAAGAACCGGAATATAAAGGAGATGTTCCAAAATGTATGGACCCTGGGCCAGGTCCTTGTACACTATACTTAAAAATAGAGAAATATATTTAAAACAGTTCTCAATTGTCCAATTTCTTTAAAATGGCTTTGTTTGCTGGTAAAACAAAAGGAATTACACTTGAAATTGCAACACGCAACAAAAACCCGTCATGGCGGTAAGCTGTCATTTTGATTGTTTGACATTTATTTCTGACATATTTATTTTCCGGCAACGAGACGAAAGTGACTAAAGTGACATTGTTATGACAGCTGACAGTTATTTTTCTATGATCTGTAACTAAATCGGTGCGACGCCATTTTGAAAATCGATAAAAGTAATTTATAAACATCAATTAACTACCATAACAGTAAACATTTCAATAAATTAAATGTATTTTTCCCGAATTCTACGGATTTTTCTCTTTTTTATGAGGTAATGTACATAGACCTGGCCCATTTTGAAACATTTCCTTTCAACTAGACAGTTGAAATTTTCTCAGTGCGTATTTCGATTGCCGCTATAACAACAAATAATAAAAGTTAAAGGGTTTTCGGTTTATGATACGGAACCCTTCGTGTGAAAGTCTCTTGAATTTTCCTGGGCTTCTTAAACCACTCACTAGGTGGATTGAGCCTCGGTGCTTAGATAAATACTAGTTGACCCGCGCAACTTCGTCTGCGTCACAATGTTCATTATTACTCCGCTCCTATTAGTCTTAGCGTGATGATATATCGTTCCTCGATAAATGGGCTATCTAACACTGAAATATTTTATAAATCAGACCAGAAGTTCCTGAGATTAGCGCGTTCAAGTAAAAAAACAAACAAACTCTTCAGCTTTATATATTAGTATAAAGGTATATATTCCGAACAGAACAGAAAAGGAGTGGGAATATTTAACCATATTACAGTGCTCAAATGGGCACGCTTTTTTTAAGGATGTGGCGAATCATCAAATGACTCCTTCCACCCTTGGCGGGGGCGAAGGGAGTGTCAGACTCTTACTGAATAAAACCCATCGATGTTCATCCTGATGCCCTTTCTGTTCCAGGGCCGCGGAGACTCTTTCAAAGAAAAGTCATTCCCGGGGAAGCTCGGGCGTCCCCGCAGTCTCCAGACTAGTCCCCCAAAGATGTCGTCCTGTCAGGGCGTGCCTGAGGGTTAGCAGCATGGAACCTCATTTCACTTCCTTCTCCTCAACCTCACTCACTTTTAAAATGAACAGGGGCAAAAAGAGAAAAGCTGTACAGCGGCAGCACGCCCTTTCGCATAAAGTGAACCTCTCTAACATACGAGATCTGCACTCAAATCTCGCTGCAGTCCATCACCACCTTGAGACCGAGAAACCAGCGCTCTTGTTCCTGTCGGAGACGCAGATCAGATGTCCGTCGGACGTGTCCGTACCTGTCTTACCCAGGGTTTACCCTGGAGCACCACTTCAGACCACGCGCGGGCGTATGCATGTACGCCCGGGACGACATCTGCTATCGGCGTCTCCGTTACCTTGAAGACTCCAGGTTCTCGACGCTGTGGGTTATAGTGGACACAGGCCTAGACAAAATTGTTTACGCCTGCGTCTACCGTTCGCACAGCGGTGATTTGGAGACAACTGGGCTTACACAGCACCTGAGTGAGGCGGCGGATGCGGCTGAGCAGCGGTACCCTTCTGCCCAATTGGTGTTACTGGGGGACTTCAATGCCCACCATCAGGAGTGGCTCTTCCCATACCAGTGCACTGACCATGCTGGACGAGAGATGCGAAAGCTAGCGCTTGCGTTAAATCTTACCCAGCTGGTCCAGGGAGCAACGAGGGTGCCCGATGTTGATTCGCACACTGCCAATTGCTTGGACCTTTTGCTGGCAACAGATCCAGACTGCTATTCGGTGTCGATTTCTTCACCACTGGGTAGTTCCGACCACTGTCTGGTGAAGTCTGTATCCGTCTACTCCCCGCCCGATCCTAGCCCAAGAGGCAGCCGGCGGGTATGGCGATACAGGTCAGTAGATTGGGATGGCATGCGATCTTTTTTCGCATGTTACCCTTGGCAGCCTACTTGCTTTTCTTCCACTGATGCTTCGTCGTGCGCGGACGCCGTGTCGGATGTGTTGCGGAGAGGAATGGCGTACTACATTCCGTTCTCTGACATAGCGAAATCTGGCGAAGCTCGGCCTTGGTTTGGTGCCGAGTGCAATCGCGCTGATGCGTTTAAGCACGCGGCGTACCTGGCATGGGTCGACGCTCGTAAGCGCAAAGCAAATGACGTGAGTCGGATGAAGAGAGCCTTAAACAGGGCTGCCAAGTCCTGCAAGAAAGTGTTGCGGAGGGCTCGGTTTGACCACATTAGCCGAATAGGGAACAAACTTGCTTCATACCCAGCAGGTAGCAGGTAGTATGGCTTTTTGGTCCCTGGCTAAGTCGGTCGAATCGAACTTCGGCCGCCCCTCACTACCACCACTGCTGAGACCCGACGGGGAGCTGGCCCACTCCGCTGAGGAGAAAGCGAACTTGTTTGCTTCTTTGTTTGCGGAATCTTCACGTCTGGATCCTGGTGGCGCGACGCCCCCTGCTTCTCCTGGTGGATGCGAGTCGAGTATGTCTAACATTCGCATTCATCAGAAGGACGTCCGTAGGGTACTGCGTAACCTAGACGTGAACAAGGCTAGTGGTCCCGACGGGATACCGGCAATTGTTCTGAAGACTTGTGCGCCTGAGTTGTCTCCGATCTTGACACGCCTATTTCGCCTTTCGTTTGAGACTGGAAAAGTGCCGAAGGCTTGGAAGCAAGCTAACGTGCAGCCCGTGCCCAAGAAGGGTAGTCGAGCTGACCCGTCGAATTATAGACCCATCTCGGTAACGTCCATACTCTGTAAGACTATGGAACGCGTGCTGAATCATAAGCTCCTGGCGTACCTAGAAGCGAATGATATTCTTAGTGACCGTCAATATGGGTTCCGCCGAAATCGATCAACTGGGGATCTTCTAGCGTATGCCATTCACATCTGGAGTGAGGCCATAGAGAAGCACGGGGAGGCACTAGCGGTCTCCCTTGACATCTCGAAGGCCTTCGACAGGGTCTGGCACGATAGCCTTATTAGTAAGCTTCCTTCCTTCGGTCTGCCCGCCGGTTTGTGTGATTGGATCGCAGACTTCCTGAGGGATCGGTCTATCCGAGTGGTCATAGATGGCTGCTCGTCTGGACTGCTGGATATTAATGCCGGGGTTCCTCAGGGTTCGGTACTTTCGGCAACACTGTTCTTGCTGCATATTAATGATCTGCTTAAACCCGGTACCTTTGGGTATACAGACGACAGCACTGTTGCTGAAAGATACGTGTCCGACGCACGAGCTGGTGGGTCGCAGATCCGGTCTCTCCGGGAAGCAATGGTTGAGCGCTTGAACGTGTCCTTACAGGCAGTCTCTGAATGGGGCGATGCCAATCTGGTCAAGTTCAATGCTGCTAAGACCCAAGCGTGTCTATTTTCCGCCAAAAGGAGCCAATCCCACCCAGCTCCATCTTTCCGAGGTTTAACCGTGCCGATAACCGACCAACTTGAGCTTCTTGGGGTTACATTAACATCTACTCTCAATTTTCGCCCTTACATAGAGGCAAAGGCTCAAGTGGCTGCAAAGAAGTTGGGGATTCTGGCAAAGGTAAGACGATACTTCACGCTGGAACAGCTACTTAAACTCTATCAAGCGCAAGTTCGATCGTGTATGGAGTACTGCTCTCATCTTTGGGATGGATCTGCCAGATACCAACTTGATGCCCTTGAGTCAATTGAGAAACGAGCCAAGAGGATCATCGGCAATGAGAGGCTCGTCACGACGAGGCTCCAAAGTCTTGAACATCGACGACGAGTTGCTAGCCTGTCGGTTTTTTACCGGTTGCATTTTGGGGAATGTGCGACGGAATTGCATAATTTAATTCCGCCAAGCCCGTTCCATCATCGGACCACAAGACGAACGGCGATACGCACAAAACGTTTTGGTAACACATTCATAATGCGTACAGCTAAGGAGTGGAATTCCCTGCCGGAGTCTGTGTTTCCCGATAGCTACAACCTGGGAGTCTTTAAGTCAAGAGTGAATAGGTTATTTCTAGGCAAGCGTGCTCCATCTTCGACCACATCATCACTTACCATCAGGTGAGATAGTGGTCAAACGCGTGCCTATCTATAGTAAAAAAAAAGTTAAAACAAACAAGTTTCCAACAAAAATAAATTGCTACATTAGACACATAAGATAAAAGGTTTTCCATTCGATTTTCCTAAAAAGTTATTTAGGTATATAGTAACAGACTGTGAACAAACTAACTTCTATTACCACTGGCTGCCCTACAAACACATTGTATGTAGGTACAATTTTTAGTTTCAAACATCAATTTATTCTCACAAAAGTATTAATTGTGGGTTATGTAAAAGTTTGTTACTAGAACAATTTCAGGCTTACATTTCAATTGAATTATAAAGGCCTTTTCCCAACTATATTGGGTTCGGCTTCCAGTCAAGCCGGATTTAGCTGAATACCCGTATTTTACGAGGAGCGGCTGCCTACAAGACCTCCACAACCCTTTAACTAGGTAACACGGTACTTCATGGCAAGGCTGGAGTCAGATTTAGTGGCTTCTGACTATCCGTAACGACTACCAAAGATCTACAAATGACAGCCGGGACCAACGGCTTAACGTGCTTTAAACTCGGTATATTAAAATGGTCACCCATCCACAGACCAACCTTCAAGACAATAATAAACTTTGGTAATGGTTACCTAATCTATACTAATATATAAAGCTGAAGAGTTTATTTGATTGTTTGTTTGTTTGCTTGACCGCGCTAATCTCAGGACTGAAAGAATTTTTCAGTGTGAGATAGCCCATTTATCGAGGAAGGCTATAGGATATATCATATATCATCACGCTAAGACCAATAGGGGTGGAGCAGTAATGAAAATTGTGACGCAGACGAAGTTGCGCGGGAAAACTAGTTATAATATATAGGTAATTAACATGTTGCATTTAATTAGAAGGTATGCAGCCAGTCGATTCTGGAAACATGTCGATGTGAAGGCTTGGGTGAAGTGATCACGAAGTAAAACGCATTCCGTCTTGATTAGGTACGTGGACTGACATCTCACTTCGAGATCCTTTCACCAAAGCCTGCCTCCGTGGTCGAGTGGTTTAGGCGTTTGCCTTGTGACCCGGTAGTCGTGAGTTCGATTCCCACGGGAAGCATACTTTGTAAAGTTGTTTCTAGTTTGGCTAGGACATTGCAGACTTGAATCACCTGATTGTATGATAAAAAGATGATTTCGTGCTTCGGAAGGCACGTATAAACCAGTGGTCCCGGCCGCCAAATGGCGGTCGTCAAATAAACCATGTCAGAGTCCCTTGAGGCGGCTTAAAAACTCTGACACTAGGGTGTGTGGGGTTGATAGACCTTATTGCCCACACGATAAGAAGAAGACACACACACACACACATCTTTTCAGAATCGCAGTGCTGATTAGATTGACAAGCTCACCTAATGGAAAGCGATGATGTGGTCGACGATGGACCACACTTGCCTAGAAGTGACCTGTTCGCTCTTGCAGATTGTGGCAATCAGAGTCAGTGGCGTAGCTAGCATGGGTGATACCCGTGGCGGATAATGTGGTGTCTCCCCGCAAATTAACTCTCCCCCCCCCCAAGTAATTATGAGTTGCGCCTTACGTTCTGGTGACGGCAGACGCAAGCCATTTTTCGGAAGAGCGGGGGAGGTGTTCCATTGTTACACCCGACTGTGACAAAAAACGATCAACGAACGATCGGGTGTAACCCTAAGCGCCCCTCCCCCTCGCTACGCTACTGATCAGTTTTTTTTTTTACTATTGATAGGCACGCGCTTTTGTCAGAGTATTAACTATATTACATTTACACCTGATAATGTTAACAAGTTTTATTACATTAGGCCTAATAGCATACCCAAATACAGTTCAGGTTTTCTGGGCTTCCAGATTAAAATTCTCGGTCGAGAGTTTTTTGACGGGAACACGTCACAACACGAAAATTTGTAAAAACGACACGATAGTCAATACATACTTATTTAGTGTATTTATCTACATTAAGTTGTTTAAATGCAGTACAACGTTGCAGAAAGTCAACAAACTCCCACAGACCACAGTTGTAAAAACTCATACACATGTGCGGTTTATTACAAGTTTCAGTTCCAAAGTAATTTATTTAATTCTGTGCTGTATAATTCTTTGCGTTGGCTGATATTAAAACTGTGTACAATACACTGGTAAGCTTCGAGCGGAGTAAACAAAATGAAAAAATAAAAAAAAACTTAGGAGTTACATAGCCATTATACATGGACATACTAAAATATTGTTTAAAGATACTATGATTTGTCTTGCATCGATATTGTTTAAATAGTCTCCTCAAGCTCTTTTTGATACCCAACATTAGATTTTTTTTTTTTTTTTTTTTTTTTTTTTTTTTTTTTTTTTTACTATTGATAGGCACGCGTTTGACCACTAGCTCACCTGATGGTAAGCGATGATGTGGTCGAAGATGGAGCACGTGTGCCCAGAAATAACCTATTCACTCTTGATTTAAAGACTCCCAGGTTGTAGCTATCAGGAAACACAGACTCCGGCAGGGAATTCCACTCCTTAGCTGTACGCACTATGAATGTGTTCCCAAAACGTTTTGTGCGTATGGGTGGGATGTCCACCATATACCGGTGGCGCATCGCCGTTCGTCTTGTGGTCCGATGATGGAACGGGCTTGGCGGAATTAAATTATGCAATTCCGTCGCACATTCCCCAAAATGCAACCGGTAAAAGACCGACAGGCTAGCAACTCGTCGTCGATGTTCAAGACTTTGGAGCTTCGACGCGACGAGCCTCTCATTGCCGATGATCCTCTTGGCTCGTTTCTCAATTGACTCAAGGGCATCAAGCTGGTATCTGGCAGACCCATCCCAAAGATGAGAGCAGTATTCCATACACGATCGAACTTGCGCTTGATAGAGTTTGAGCAGCTGTTCCGGCGTGAAGTACCGTCTCACCTTAGCCAGAATCCCCAACTTCTTTGCAGCCACTTGAGCTTTTGCCTCTATGTAAGGGCCAAAATTGAGAGTAGATGTTAATGTAACCCCAAGAAGCTCAAGATGGTCGGTTATCGGCACGGTTTCACCGCGGAAAGATGGAGCTGGGCGGAATTGGCTCCTTTTGGCGGAAAATAGACACGCTTGGGTCTTAGCAGCATTGAACTTGACCAGATTGGCATCGCCCCAATCAGAGACAGCCTGTAGGGACACGTTCAAGCGCTCAACCATTGCCTCCCGGAGAGACCGAATCTGCGACCCACCAGCTCGTGCGTCGGACACGTATCCTTCAGCAACAGTGCTGTCGTCTGCATACCCAAAGGTACCGGGTTTAAGCAGATCATTAATATGCAGCAAGAACAGTGTTGCCGAAAGCACCGACCCCTGAGGAACCCCGGCATTAATATCCAGCAGTTCAGACGAGCAGCCATCTATGACCACTCGGATAGACCGATCCCTCAGGAAATCTGCGATCCAATCACACAAACCGGCGGGCAGACCGAAGGAAGGAAGCTTACTAATAAGGCCATCGTGCCAGACCCTGTCGAAGGCCTTCGAGATGTCAAGGGAGACCGCCAGTGCCTCCCCGTGCTTCTCTATGGCCTCACTCCAGATGTGAATGGCATACGCTAGAAGATCCCCAGTTGACCGATTTCGGCGAAACCCGTATTGCCGGTCACTAAGGATATCATTCGCTTCTAGGTACGCCAGGAGCTTATGATTCAGCACGCGTTCCATAGTCTTACAGAGTATGGACGTTACCGAGATGGGTCTATAATTCGACGGGTCAGCTCGACTACCCTTCTTGGGCACGGGCTGCACGTTAGCTTGCTTCCAAGCCTTCGGCACTTTTCCAGTCTCAAACGAAAGGCGAAATAGGCGTGTCAAGATCGGAGACAACTCAGGCGCACAAGTCTTCAGAACAATTGCCGGTATCCCGTCGGGACCACTAGCCTTGTTCACGTCTAGGTTACGCAGTACCCTACGGACGTCCTTCTGATGAATGCGAATGTTCGACATACTCGACTCGCATTCACCAGGAGAGGCGGAGGGCGTCGCGCCACCAGGATCCAGACGCGAAGATTCCGCAAACAAAGAAGCAAACAAGTTCGCTTTCTCCTCAGCGGAGTGGGCCAGCGTCCCGTCGGGTCTCAGCAGTGGTGGTAGTGAGGGGCGGCAGAAGTTCGATTCGACCGACTTAGCCAGGGACCAAAAAGCCTTACTACCTGCTGGGTATGAAGCAAGTTTGTTCCCTATTCGGCTAATGTGGTCAAACCGAGCCCTCCGCAACACCTTCTTGCAGGACTTAGCAGCCCTGTTGAAGGCTCTCTTCTTCTGACTCACGTCATTTGCTTTGCGCGTACGAGCGTCGACCCATGCTAGGTACGCCGCGTGCTTAAGCGCATCGGCGCGATTGCACTCGGCACCAAACCAAGGACGAGCTTCGCCAGATAATGCTATGTTAGAGAACGGAATGTAGTACTCCATTCCCCTCCGCAACACATCCGTCACGGCGTCCGCGCACGACGTAGCATCAGTGGAAGAAAAGCAAGTAGGCTGCCAAGGGTAACATGCGAAGAAAGATCGCATGCCATCCCAATCTGCTGACTTGTATCGCCATACCCGCCGGGTGCCTCTTGGGCTAGGATCGGGCGGAGAGTAGACAGACACAGACTTCACCAGACAGTGGTCGGAACTACCCAGTGGTGATGAAATCGACACCGAATAACGGTCTGGATCTGTTGTCAGCAGAAGGTCCAAGCAATTGGCAGTGTGCGAGTCAACATCCGGCACCCTCGTTGCCCCCTGGACCAGCTGGGTAAGATTTAACGCAAGCGCTAGCTTTCGCGTCTCACGTCCAGCATGGTCTGTGCACTGGTATGGGAAGAGCCACTCCTGATGGTGGGCATTGAAGTCCCCCAGTAACACCAATTGGGCAGAAGGGTACCGCTGCTGAGCCGCATCCGCCGCCTCACTCAGGTGCTGTGTAAGCCCAGTTGTCTCCAAATCACCGCTGTGCGAACGGTAGACGCATGCGTAGACAATTTTGTCTAGACCTGTGTCCACCATAGCCCACAGCGTTGAGAACCTGGAGTCTTCAAGGTAGCGGAGACGCCGATAGCAGATGTCGTCCCGGGCGTACATGCATACGCCCGCGCGGGGTCTAAAGTGGTGCTCCAGGGTAAACCCAGGGTAAGACAGGTATGACACGTCCGACGGACATCCGATCTGCGTCTCCGACAGGAACAAGAGCGCTGGTTTCTCGGTCTCAAGATGGTGATGGACTGCGGCGAGATTTGAGTGCAGCCCTCGTATATTAGAGAGGTGCACTTTATGCGAAAGGACGTGCTGCCGCTGTACAGCTTTTCTCTTTTTATTCCTGTTCATTGATAAATTTGAGTGATAGAGGTTGAGGAGAAGGAAGTGAAATGAGGTTCCAAGCTGCTAACCTTCAGGCACGCCCTGACAGGACGACATCTTTGGGAGACTAGTCTGGAGACTGCGGGGACGCCCGAGCCCCCCCGGGAATGTCCATCGGGCCCTTTCATCTGGTCGCCAACCAGCACGATGGTGCATTCCGGGATTTTTCGTCAGATGGCGGGGCAGCCTTTCATGTGTGGCTAGCACACTACTTGGGCCCCCAACTATCTGCGGTCGGCCAGCGGTGCACCGTGCCTCGGATCCCGCTACCCTCCAAGACTAGTCTCCCGATACGCCCATGCCAGGGCTAGCCTGGCTGGGTCTGCCTGCATTGGAACAACTATTTCGACCCAACTCCTCTAAATTGGCTACACTGAGCATCGTACCGGAACACAGCTAAGCCGCTTGGCGGTACGTCTTTGCCCAGTGGGTGGTCACAAGCCATCGGCCGAAGCCTACCACCAGTTAGTGTCACCTGATTAGCACCACCCGGGGACCACGTGTAGGGTCTTACATTGGGTATTCTCCTACGGACGCGGGTGACTCGGCCTCCCAGATGGTATGTCAAGAAAAGAGGTTTATCTTCAGAGCCAAAGAAATAGATAAGCATACAAACATACATTTATGTATAATACCTACGTAAACTTGAAAAATATTATTTTCCTTCTGGGGCCGTCGTGTAAAAATTCGCTCATCCTTTGCGATATTTGAGATATTTCCTAAAAATGTTTTTAACAAAATACCTAGAGACTGAACTGAATTAAAAGTGCATTTCCAATAAACTACTGAATTTAGAAAATCCGTTTGCATTACGTTTTCTCAGAAAACTAAAGGCCATTTCACACAATCAAAGACATTTCGTAACATAGAAGTGCCAAAATCAAAATACATCCGTGAAAATGGGAGCCTTTGTGTACATGCCTTGCGATCGACACGCGGCTGACGTCATAACATATAGGAACATGGGTGGGTACCATAGAGCATGGAACCTCTGCACGAACTTGGTTGTCATAGTGTAGTCAAAATTGTCAAGAGCCCATAATTTCAATTAGTAAACGGTGACACTTAGAGACAAACTGGTCCCACGTACGCAACATAGGTATGCAACGCATTATGATATCTGGACTCATGTTTTTATATGAAAAACTATGCAAAAGAGACACTAAAGCGAAAAACACACAGGTCCTACGTACGCAACGTATGCAACGCTTTTGTATCGTATCGTATGTTGCGTTGTATACGATAAGTGGGGTGTCTATTGCATAGTTTCATACAAAAACATGATTCCAGATAGCATAATGTGTTGCATACGTGGGTCCAGTTTATCTCTAGCTTTACTCGCTTGGTTTTTAGGGTTACCACCTATCTCCACGGTCTGTTTATCCGTTTACTTTAGGTTTCTCATGAACTGTAATCGGTAGACAGTTGAAATCTTTACAGTGTGTTTTTCTATAGACGCTATACTATATTATAAAGTCAAAGTCAAAGTCAAAGTGTGTCATTATTATATGGTAAACATTGTGTTTCCCATATAATAATGGTGATTATTTTGGTTTATGGTAGGGCTTGCAGCCCTTGGTGTGCGAGTCCGACTCCCGCTTAATCATAGAATATTTTTAGGGTTCCATACCCAAAGGGTAAACAACGGAACCCTATTACTAAGCCTCCGCTGTCTGTCTATCCGTCCGTCCGTCCGTCTGTCTGTCAGCGACTGTATCTCAAGAACCGTAATAGGTAGGTAGTTGAAATTTTCACTAATTATGTATTTCTATTGCCGCTATAACAACAAATAATAAAAATTAAGGTTTATGGTACGGAACCATTCGTGTGCGAGTCCGACTCGCCCTTGGCCGGTTTTTTACAATGCCGTTTCTAACACTGTCTATGCTCTATGTTAGCTACAGTACAACATAACGATCACTTCAGTAACAGGTAGCAGTACTCTGATAATATTGATAAGCTGTCAACAGGCGACGTGTGTTATCTGCAGGCTTTACACCAAGATTCCAGTGCCGACGTTATTGAACACCGAAATAACGTAGATAGTGTGTTGTTTGTGTGGCCGCCTTTTGTTTTAGGGTAAGAATAGATTGTGATGTTGATAGGGGATGTTATCTTGATCGGCATGGCTATACGTTTGTGTGCGGAAAATTGATATTGGTTCTTTGCAATAAAATTGATATTTATTTGCCAGAAAATACGTAAAAAAAAAAAAAAAAAGAGAAAGTTAAAGTAGTTAGTAGTTGTTACTATGTGTAACAGAATAAACTCAATACCTCGGAAGGGGTCATTGTACTCATCACTATGAACATTTTTAGGTTTCCGAACATCCGTAACAAACTGAACCCTTATAGTATCACTCGGGTGGCTGTCTGTCTATCTGTCTGTCCGTCTGTCACTGCCAGTTTTCTCCGGATCTAGGGGATCGTTTCTTTTTAAATTTGGTATACATATGGACTTCTGTGACCCGAACGCGTTACGTAAATAAATAAATTGTTAGCATGGTCACTTTTGCTGGGGATTTTGTTGGCCACTTCTTCTCCATAGCTAAAACACTAGGAAGTGGTGACGGGCGGGCGTTTTGGGGGACTGTCTATTTGTAAACATTGACGTTCAAAAAGTGCTGGCTCTCAGCCTAATTTGAATAAACGACTTTTGATTTTGATTTTGTGATTTTGTTTTTGGTCAAACTAGATAATTACAAAAAAAAAAAGGTTTTTCAAACTGTATCGTTTAAGTTATTCAATAAATTAGACCAAAAATGACCATTCCCCCGCATATCTCCGAAGCTAACGAGATTTTTTTTTTTTATTCAGGTAATAGTAATACCTAAAGATTGCAGAAAAACCTATAAGAAGTCTGAAGTGTTAAAATAACATGTTAAAAAAATTATATTGGTTCGGAACTCGTTGCACGCGAGTCCCACTCGCACTTGGCTAGTTTTTTATATTTTGGGATTCAAACCCGAATCCGCGAAAAAAAAACAGGTTTGTCGAGTTATGCGCACATATGTACGGGAGGCAGTCGATGTTTTCACGATTTCAATTTTGGCCCCATAATAATGTTGTTTATAAAGTACAATGATAACATAGATCTATGCCTGCATGCTGACTGTATGTAGCACAATGAACAAAGGGAATAAACCGTTGTGCCATTTTGATTTTTTTCAACGTGCCGAGTACGAAATACTATCGAAATAATAATATGTAGAACAGCTGCGTAGTAGTAACTTGAATACTGGCAAAATGTATGTTGGAAAACTTGACTATTATTTTTGGCGGTTTCAGAGTTGTACCCGTAGTAAATCTCGTTCACAATGTCATATTCATGAGTTCTTTCATCTTCAGGTCTGTTAGTTTGGTTTGGTTTAACTGCCTCCGTGGTCGAGTTGTTTAGGCGTTTGCTTTGTGACCGTTGGTTGTGGGTTCAATTCCTAAGGGAAAAGTATACTTTCTAAGTGGTTTTCCAGTTTGACTAGGACACTGCAGGCTTGAATCACCTGCTTGTCTGATAAAAAGATGATTTCGTGATTCGGAAGGCACGTATTAGTCGGTGGTCCCGGCCGCCAAATGTCGGTCGTCAAATAAACCATGTCAGAGGCGCTTGAGGCGGTTTAGAAACTCTGACACTAGGGTGTGTGGTCGTTAGACCTTACTGCCCACACGATAAGAAGAAGTTTGGTACGACAGTACATAAAAAACTTACTTATAGGTAGATAATGAGAGTTTTACAACCGGTAAGCTTGACTTGAAAGTAGGTAAAAGCTTTGTTCTCGTTCCGTGACATTACGACCTACCATAAAAATGTGTAAGTACCAAATAACCTTTCAGGAATTCAGGATTGTCGATTCGATACAATGCTGAATGCCCTACAAGTTCTTAGAGGCACCATATGCTCCAAAACCTTTGCAAGAAGTCGTTACGCGAATAAAAAGCGTTCTCGGTATTCATTTATCGCCAACATTCAAAGAATCGTTAATAATAAATTAGGTCTTCGTCCAACTGTCAACTGTCTGTACTTCTGTAGCCTCGGTCACAGATAATATATCCGTCCTCGTTGTTACAATCAATAACTTGTGACATACTGTGCCTCGTTCAATAGGCACAGGTGATATTACTCTTACTTCGTTTGTATTACAATCGTAACTGGAATCCAGGTTTCAAAGACTTTTTTGTTAGGTATGGACGAAGTTGAAGTATAGTAATAAAAAAAGTGAGTTCTTTTCTGTGAAAATTGGGACACTGTAGGCGGGTAATAATAGGTTGGTAATCGTTTGCATTCAAAAACGTTTTGTGATAATTTAAGCTACAAGTGGTGTGGTCTCAAGACTCCTAATTTTCAAGTTTATTATTGTCTTTCATAAAGACTGGGTCTGGGTCTTGTTTTCTCCACAAATGCTACAGTTTTTAAAGTTTCAATTTTGAACAGCGAAAGAGCGAAGCATTTAGTTTTTCTTTTGTGGCAATACCGATGTTTTACGCCGAGACCGTTGCAAACTTTTGAAAATCGAAGCTTTGCAGCAGCTGCAGTGTGTGTTTAAAAAATAAGCGTGTTTCAAAAGTATGAGTTTACAACCTTTTCGAAACTAATCTTGACAGCAATTTTATAACAGGAACTTTACGAGGTCCCCTTAGAGCAGTAGGTAGCATAGAGCACGGAATACCTCGACGCACTGCTGGACTAGAACCGGCATTTTAGAAACTTTTCATACAAATAAAGCATGTCCGTGATTGTCACCGTTTTCTTTGACTACTATCAAAAATATACGAGAATGAATACTTATTTGAAAGATTTACTGTAACAGTACGATTCGTGCAAAATAAATAAAAACTGGGGAAAAATAGAAAAGCTACACGCTTTTGAAGTTATTTTTCTATACTTGTCACGCAAAACCTCATTTGTTACACGTAGGCGCGACTGGCGACAGTCGTCTCGGTTTATTTCAACTCCGTCATTTCTTGAGATTTTTAAACAATTTTATTACTGTGTCTTGTATTTTTTCTAAGTAATGAGACATGTAATTTAAAACCAAAATAATTATTCCAGTTATGGCTATGACAATCAAAACATGTGCTCAATGCAATTACGGGGGCAAAAATAGGATTGGCACTGGCACCCCTAGTCACTGCCGGCGCGTCATTCCTTACTCTATGGTACTGGTACTCTCAGACAGATTAGAATCCATACGAGAACACGCAATAAATGCAGCCTCCTTGCAGTAAGCGTTCCACTGGCAACACTGCAATCTCTTTTTCTTTATTACTGGCGATGTGGACGATAACGATATTGCTTCCTCCTTTGTTCCGATATGTGATTGTGGTTCGCTTGGGCTGACTTTATTTTATTTCTTAGTAGAGGAGGGATTATTGTTGAAGTAGGTACTCGTCTTTGTGATCAAATGATTTTTTTTGCCAATAATATTAATGGCTGTTTCAATACGATAAACTTTATCTTCTAAATTAATATTATTTGTTATGAAAGGAAATCTGTGGAAGTACTTACATTAGATTAACTTTCTATTTTAAAGGGGTTCGAACTTTTTTTATGGGAGCTAGCATCCCCCCCTCTCCTGACACACACTCTCTCGACGCCTTTTTTTTCAAATTTGCGGCGCACGATGTAACATACATATATGGGTAGAGGACACTTAAACAAACAAAAAATGCGCGACATGGTGCCCTAAAGTGTGACGTTGCTGAGATATTTGAAGTTAAATTCGCCATGATTTAGATTAGATCGTGCGCCGCAACTTTGAAAAAGAAAACAACATGGCGGCGGGAGGGCTATGCCACAACAGTTTTATGCCTTTTATTTAATTGTTTTACAGCTACCAATGTAGTTTTTTAGGTTTCCGAAACGGAACCCTTATAAGATCACTCGAGTGTCGGTCTATCTGTCCGTCGGTCACAGCCATTTTTCTCCGGATCCACTGGATCGATTCTGTTGAAATTTGGTACACATATGGACTTTTGTGACTCAAACACGGAAGCGTTACGTAAATTATTTATTTTAGTATGGGGTTCACTTTTTGGGTCAAACTAGAAAAAAAAAAAAAAATTTGAACTATATCGCGTGCATATCAAAGGAAAGGGCTTACTTACTGTGAGGGTTTTAATTGTTCTCATTTGAAGTTAATCAAGAAGTTAGACGAAAAATGACCCATTATCTCCGAAACTAAATAAAAAAGACGAAGAACCTATAGATTACAGGAAAATCTATTAGAATTCTATATTGTTCAAATAACATGTGTAAAAAAAAAGACATTCGTTCGGAACCTTTTCGGCACGCGAGTCCGACTCGCACATGGCCAGTTTTTTAACCCAAAGGTTGACTGGTAGAGAATGCCTTGTTGCATTAAATCCGCCTATGTGTCACTGGCCTAACTAATATCATAAATGTGACTGACTGTCTGCTATCTTTTCACGACTTAAAAGCTGAAGGTATTTGGATGAAACTAGGCACACGTGTAGGTTATGTCCCGCAATAGAACATATCATTTTCATCTCCTTAGTATGTTCTCATAGTAACGAGAAACATAAAACGTTTAAATTTTAAATAAATACCGTCTAAAACCTAAACTTGTGTTACTGTAGGATTTTTATTCCAGAAAAGTGCACGTTCTTCCTGTCTGATATGCGAGGCAATGCGCGCGAAAGACCTATTCTGGAATATTAATAATTACAAGCAATTTCCGCTTCATTCTCACTGATGTTTACAAACTGAAAAATGTGAAAAGAAACCCCAATCCAAAGTGTTTGTTACCAACAGTCCCGTATTTTCGCCCAATCTCAATTCAAAGCGTAGGTAATTTGCATAGCTCGGCATCAGCATGGGTTCCCTTTCAACTGTTAGAAGCTTTTACTGGTAAAATTACTATCAAAGGAAAATAATCTTTTCAAATGTTAGGCGTTTTAAAAAGTCACGATTGTTTAGTAAAACGATCTGTTTCAGACCAGAGCCACTTGTCTCACTGCCTGCGATGAGCGAGTAGCGAGTAAAGTTTGACATTCGAAACGAGTTGGCGAGCAGCGAGTTAAAAATTTCGATAGTTCTGCCGCTCGGCTTTAAGCGAGTGCTCTTGTGCGGCGGGCGATTACTCGCAATACTCGCTCCGGCCCGCACTGTAGGTAGAAATTACCGCTGGTTGGTGAGTTCTGACCGGCAAGCGAGCATCGCCGAGCAAGTGTCGCTGAGCGAGTACAATCTTTGATAGCTCTTGTCGCTGCGATCAACTAGTGGTAAGAGCCGCTCGCCGGCAGTGTGAATAGCCAGCTATCGACTATGAATGTACTTGTCTCTTTTACTCACATGAGATCTATATATTTTGTGCCTTTCCTCAGCGAGCAAATAGTCGACAGCTAATCGCTTGCTCGCCGGCGGCGGTGAGATAAGTGCCTTAGGGACTGGGTGTAGTAACTCAATATCAACTTTCATTATATTTTCCAATCCAAGTTCAAATATATACCTACAAAAAATATGATTTCACTTATAAAACAACATTTGATGCCAACTGAAGGTAACTTAGATTAATGATGAAATCTGAGATTTCTTGGGTTTTAATCAAAAGTGATTTCAGGTGAATAAGACTAAAAATTATTTGACTAGTTTTTTGTTAAGGCCAAATAAATAGCTCTGTAATGCCTATAACCGTCAATCTTCTTTTCCCCGGTTGGGTGAAATTGAGTCCATTTTGCTGCAGCAGACTACAATGTTCTTCTAGGCAAGCGTGCTGCATCTTTGAGCACATCATCGCTTACCTACCATCAGGTGAGATAGTGGTCAAACACGTGCCTATGAATAGTAAAAAACTGGCCAAATGCGAGTCGGAGTCGCATGCAAAGGGTTCCGAACCAATTTCATTTTTTTAACATGTTATTTTAACACTACACACTTCTTATAGGTTTTACTGTAATCTTTAGGTATAGGACTATTATCTGTTTTTTTTTTTAATTTTAGGCTCAGTAGCTTCGGAGATAATTTCGGGGAGAATGGTCACTTTTGGTCTTGAATAACTTCTAAACTGTTTATTTTAAAATTAAGAAAAAAATGTAATTAAAACCCTCACAGAAAGTTTTTCATTTGATGTGTCACACATACAGTTTGAAAAACTTTTTTTAATTTTCTAGTTTGGCCCCAAAAGTGACCCTATACTCAAAATTCATTTATTTACGTAACGCGTCTGTGTTTGGGTCACAGAAGTCCATATGTATATGTCCAGACACCTGAGTGATCCTATAAGGATTCCGGTTTTACGGATGTTTGGAATCCTAAAAATATGATTTTGTAATTTCGCGAAGAATTCGAAGTGCCTCCGCTGTCACCTAAGATTTACCACTGCATTAGGCTGTGACTTGCGGAGTGTCATGAGCCGCCGAAGTTTGATACAGTAAAAATTTCAAATAAGCCAGACCCGGAACAACTATCTAATGGCCTACAGATTGATCCGGGTTTGGCTGTTTGTGTATGTGACTTTATATGCAAGTGAACGCACACACGGTACAGGAGGAATTTCTAGTATGAGGCAAAGTATAAAAAACATAATAATAAGTGAGCAGTGCAAGTATACCACATAACATGAACTTCGTTTGTCCCCAGCTGATCCGCGGTCACCATGAGGCTGGTCGTGCCCGGCTGTGTGAACGACGCGCGCAGCATCCCAGCGCTGCGTGTCTTTGTGCTGGCGTCGGCTATGGCGCTCTATCTCACTATGGGTAAGTTGAAATCTGCATACATTGGTTGCTTACCGGTCAATACACTATGGAGGTTAGATAGACAGTCGTTTTATGTAAAACTAGTTGACCTGCGGAACTTCGTCTGCTCCACTCCTTTTAGTCTTAGCGTGATGATTTAAGCATATAGCCTTCCTCGATAAATGGGCTATCACTGACTAATTTTTCAAATCGGACCAGTTGTTTCTGAGACTAGCGCGTTCAAGTAAACAAACAAACTCTTCAGCTTTGTATATTAGTATAGATATATGTAGATACTGGCATCCGCTTAGACTGAAAAGCGACTTTTCATCAAATGAATCCTCCCGCTCTGGCCGGAATGGGAAGGAATGTCAGACTTTTGCTGACTTAAACCCATCCGTGTTCTTCCTAATGCCCTTTGCGTTCCAGGCCCGCCGTGACTCTTTCAAACGTCTACTACGTTTAGATTTCTTTGGATTCTTTTCAACATATACCAAACAAGCAAAGCCGCAGACGGAAGCTAATTTTCTAACAAATTCTGTGTTTTCAAACCTTTCCAATTTAATCATATTACAGCATCAATCTATTCCCCAAACCCGTCTGGATTTATTTATACACATTTTGAACAGGCTCATTTTCCGAAGTACTTCCAAGTTACATTAGGTAAATTAAACCTCACGTTACATTTGTTCCTATTTTCATTATTATTTCTTATATAACATGACATGTGACATCGTTGGAACAGACTTTGAAATGTGTATTTTTAGAGTTCATGAATTTTAGATTAAATAAATTTACAGGGTATCCGTATCAGAGTTTGCCGCATGGTGTCGGCCGGTGCCGTAGGGTGCCGTAAAAGAATAATACAATCTCATCACTTCCCGTGGGTGTCGTAAGAGGCGACTAAGGGACTCGCCAGAAAATGGGCAGCAGCGTTCTCTATAAAACTCAACACCATACACCGAAAGACGTCCACTGCTGGACATAGGCCTCCCCCAAGATGGGGCAGGGGGCTACCATAATCCCCACGCTGGGCAAGCGGGTTGGCGATCGCAGTTTATGGTGTTGCGTTTTATAGAGAACGCTGCTGCCCATTCTCTGGCGAGTCCCTTAGTCGCCTCTTACGACACCCAAGGGAAGTGATGGGATGAAATTATTATTTCACAGCACTATATGGCACCGGCCGACACCATACGGCTGGCGACACCATACTTATATTGGCCCACTTACATCTAAATGTCGATTTTGAGCTATTCTTACTCAATAGGTTATTGGCTGATTTCTTTATGACATTTCTTAAAATTTAGAGAGTAGACGAGACGCAGTTAAAAATATTTTCTTAAAAATATGAAAAATAGCAGTGTGTTCGGCGTTTTAAAATCTGTGATATGTAAACAGAGACAGCACTAATTTCGTGTGAGTGTGAGGTCACTCACAAGTCCCACCATATTGAATTGAAGCCTTCCAGTACAAACGAAATTTTGTTTTAATTAATACCTAATTTATGCGACAGGGTCATCACCCTTGGTGGCTCTCGTGTGTATCTCGTGGGTCCTGACCGTGATGCTGAACTACCTGTTTGATTAAACCTTTTTCTCTTAACTCGATGAGTGCCCGCCTGCAAGAGAGCCACGGACCTTCAACCTTTCAGATACAATGGCGGGTGTTATCAGTATAAACTGGGGCACTTCTTTGTACAATTTCTCATGCGTCGCCTTGTCGAACCACACCTGGTTGTTCAACTTGTCCCTTACTTTCCCTTTGGACCTCTTCTTCTTCTTGGCTTTGCCGCCACCGGATCCTTCCTTCTTCTTCTGAGTGGGGTTGCTTGGCCGAAGGCTTAGTGTCCTCCTTGGGTGGCATCTTGAAACCGGAAAGGTTTTGTGTGACAAGGACAGAAAAATAACTTCAAAAGCGAATAATTAAATTCTCTGTTTTCCCACCAATTTCATTTATAATAATAATAATTACAGATCACACTATATACAATAACAGACCCGATATAACACTTGTTGATAAAGAAAACAAACATACGTACATTATACAAAAAACTATCACTGAAAAAATCAGGAAGTACACAGAACCACAAGAGGAAATCAGCAGAGTTTGGAAAATGAATAGAGTCACAATTGTCCCAATCGTAGTTTCAACAACAGGTGTTATCCCAAAACAAATATTCCATAGTTTGAATGTTCTCAATCTATCGAATTACACATACTTAACACTACAAAATGCCGCTGTTTTAAATACTTGCCGAATAGTTAGAAAATTTTTACAACTTGATTTGGATAACAATTTTAGTGCAGTACAAAGTAATTTACCATCTCAAAGTAATAACTAACGTGAGATTCTAGCAAATACCAGGTATAAACCTGAGAAAATAAATAAAAAAAAACCAAAATAATAATAATACATATTTTTCATAGTAGTTGAGCCAGCTTATAAACACAATCCAAACAAGATTGATTTAAAAATAACTTGAACGAACTTGAGAGTTGTTTTTTCATAATTTTGTTTCGAGTGTTATAAATCTCTTCCGACTTACAAACTTGTTTGACTTTATTGTTTCTTTTGTTTTGTAAATTACCTTTTGATTTCAAAGTTCTTTGTAGATTCAGTCTTGTTTTGAAGAAATCTCCGGTGTTTTGTAATTATGCATAATGAATTGGGAGATTCTTTGCAGTGTTTTCGGGGTTTCGTTTTCATTATACGATTTAACATAAACCTTCACTAACATTATAGAAACGCGGAAGTGAGTTTGTTTGTTTTCTAACCTAAACTATTTCAGGCTCCAGCTAGTCTATTCTGTGAGTAACCATTTCGATATCGAGCTTCACCTGAGTGACAAAACTCACAAAGTGAACTTTATTACATACTACACTAATATACCCGTAGATAAAGCTGAAGAGTTTGTTTGTCTCAGGAACTATTGGTCCAATTTGAAAAAATCTTTTAATGTTAGAAAGCCCATTTATCGAGGAAGGCTATAGGCTATATAAATATATATATCATTAAGCTAATACCTACCAATAGGAGCGGAGCAGACAGAATAGCACTACAGCTCTCACAAAGGCAAGTTAATTATGTATGTTATGAATAAATTACCTACTGAAACAATGCACCTATAGGAGAGAAATAAACGATATGTTGTTGTTGTATATTGCCTCTTTACGTCTTAACGTCTAAACGGGTTTGGATGATACTTTGCATCCAGTGAATAAGTATGTATGTTCTCTTGGAATAATTTTAAGAAAGGAAGAATACTATCTACATCTATACGACAATTATAAAGCTGAAGAGTTTGTTTGTTAGAACACGCTAATCTCAAGAACTACTAGTTCGAATTAAAGAATTATTTTAGTGCTGGAACATCACGCATGGAAGGAACATCACGCTACGACCAATAGGAGCGGATCATTCATGAAAAATGTGAAGCAGACGAAGTTGCGCGGGTCAGCTAGTAATATTATTGTCACCGGGAAATTGCAAACGCCGTAGAATTGTAAGATATCGCGTGAAATTGTAAAATATTTTTTCTTAATAAGCCACGACATATTGGAAACCATTGAATTTGTGTGGGATTTATTGTATGCAAAACGATTATTTCATAATAAATCCAGAAATCATAATTTAATTAAGATTTATTACAATCTTGCGGAGTCTGGAATCAGAAGGATAAAAACAGAATATTATATGAATTTTTCAGTAGGCTTTCGTTTAGCCATTATTGTATTGATCGTTTATCTGTCCAATATTATTAATGGCTCTTAGGCAATATCGTAGGTTTCATAAAATATTTATACTAGAACATAGTATCATTTATTTCATGTTTCAAAACCATCAGTAAAAAGCACTATTTATTCAAATAATTACAATATTGATCCATTTCTGGGAACTGCCGATCTGTGTATTAAGTTCATTTGGTGCACTATCTTTCGTGGAAATCTAAAATGACATTATAAGGTGCAGTGCAGACAACACACTATTCGTGACGCACTTTTTAGTCTGTGAAAATAGAACTAGAGCATTTATCAGCCTCGCCTCAATTATTGCATATGTAACATAAATATATTCACATATTTTTCATTATTACTTATAATTTTTTAACCGCCTTCTTCAAAAAGGAGGAGGTTCTATGTCCGGCTGTATTTTTTATATATATATATGTTGACCGATTTCTCCGCCAATTCTGGACCGATTTTAAAAATTATTTTTATTCGATAGCCTATACTTCTGAGGTGGTCCCATTGTCGCCAAGTTAGAATCTGATGATGGGATCCTATGAAAATCGAGGGAAATCCTCAAATTTTATAAGCACATACAATGTTTTTCATAAACTTTCTAACGCAATTCAGATATGTGTGCCTGGTAATCATCATCTCATGTTGCTGAGCTGATGATGGAAGGTAGAAGTCAGGATCAGATGATGGGATCCCATGAAAAATGTTTGTTCAGCGATATTTTTGCCAATTGTTAACCGATTTGGATGATTCTTTTTTTTGTTTGGAAAAGTATTTTTGTATATTGTGTATATAAATAAATCAATTTTGTACGCCACAGACTCAATCGCACAAAAAGTGTGTCATCTGTGCTGCGCCTAAATAGGTACCCAAAACTGTTTGTGAAAAGTAATCTTTGGAACTAGTAACCCGATTAATAATTTTCTTTTCATTTAAATACAGCTACATTATAACCAAATGTTAGGTATAAACTAGCACTTCGATTGCGTAACTCATAGTACAATAGCATATTCTTTCACAATCGAAAGGAATTGCAGATCTCTTGCTTCTTATCAAAATCAAATAACCGATTATGCACCAAGGGGATAAAGCAATGTCTTATGTCACGGGCGTCATATTGAATCCCGAACCTAATAAAAGATTCGAAAGTTAACTCCCGAGAGTAGCGAGGGAATTAATACAAGAATCCTGAATGCAGAGAAGGATTGAAGCTAGCCCAAGGCAAAGGCACCTTTATCCTTAAAAAGCATACTCCACTTTTTTACTGCGAGGAAATTGTATGCAAGTCATAAAGAGAGGTGGCTGGGCGCGAGCGATTACCATCTGTCTAGACCCAAGTTGAGTTACACATTATTGACCTTCACATTATTGGAAATATTATTGTACTGAGTTTCATTATAACCCTCCGGGCAATAATGACTTACTTTAGGTAGAGTTCACATGACATATATCTGTGTTTTAGCTGGGAATAAGTAGTGGCGTAACAAACTTCTCATGATTAAAACTTATGTAAAAAAAATAGTCTGCTAAACACTATAAAACAAGCAATGATACTGTTGAGCACATACGATCTATGGTATTAATGTGTGTATTAAGCACTTAATCTGCAGTTTTTATACCGGATAAAAAATCATATTACCCAGAAGAACTTTTTAATCTGCTCGAGACGCAACTGAACTTTGGATTCGTCATAAGTTTTATGTAGCGCTAGTTCATCTCTTCATTTTAATATCAGAAATATATTACTGGCAAGGGATCAGAATGAAACGCTTGGATGAACTAAAAATGCTACTGCCTTCACGGGCAGAATGCAATATTACTTCAGCGTATAACTAATTTAAGGAGGTTTGGAAATCACCGAATGACTCCTGCTCTCGACAGTGGGAAAGAGGTGTTGTACTTCGTAGCATAACCATGAACGCATTCATTATGACTTTTGATGGTAATAAAATCCTTTTAGTTTATACTATTTGATACCACTAATTACACATTTTATACCTCTCAATTATCCTAGATATATAAGTCGTGCTGGGATGGTTCCTTCCCAGCACGACCACGCGAAAATTCTAGCTGGCATTAAATAAAATCCTTTTAATTTATACTGTTTCATACCACTAATTATAAATTGTATACCTCTCAATTATCTTCGTAGCAGGAGTAATAAATGAACCAAAAATATTATTATCGAATAACTAGAGGGTAGAACGAGAAAAGTTATATTATTACTTTAGAACAATTATTCATTTATTTCTTGTAAAAATATGAAAGTTCTCCCAATGATTTTATGTAAATATTTTCGCGCATGTTTGTTATGCTAAACAAATGCTATCTAGTATGTTATTTTATGTACCTAAGTAAATATCTGATTCCAGTATTGCCTAGAAGTACCGTGTTACCCAGTTAATGGGTTGTGGAGGTTTGGCAGCCGCCCCGCGTAAAGTACTGCTATGCTATGCTATGCTATATTCAGCTGAATCTGGTTTGACCCGAAGCCGATCCCAATATAGTTGGGAAAAGGCTAGGCAGACGATGCTTTCTGAAGAGGAGTCGCTGAACTGAGGTAGATCATATTATTATGTAGGTACCTACAAGGTACCAACGTAAAATACGATTATTTATGGAAAACCAAAATCAAACATTTCTACCCAAAAGTATTTCTGAGAAAATAATATAATTTCTAGGCATTGTTAAAACTTTTTTGATTTGTTTGTGTAATCCTAGTCGCCTCTTTTAACAAGAAAACCTAAAAAAATATTCCATATAAAAAACGGATCACAACATTTCATTTAAACCGGCAAGTGCGAATCAGACTGGAATACGAAGGGTTCCGTACCATAACTTATAAATAAGGTATTTGTTGTAATAGCGGCAATAGAAATACACAATCTGACAACTGTCTACCTATTACGTTTCTTAAGATACAGCCCGCTGACAGACAGACGGACGGACGGACAGCGAAGGCTTAGTAATAGGGTTCCGTTGGTTACCCTTTGCGTACGGAACCCTAAAAAAGCGCCTCTTTTTCGAAGATCTAATACCTAGTAGGCGGGAAAAGCCTATGTAATGTATGTTTAATACATATTAATTCCATAACTCGATGGTATTCGAATTCCAAAATCAAATAATGAATACCTAAACCAAGATAGCCTACAATCCAATCATATCATGATTCGTCCTTTCAATAATGAAGTAGAACAGGCCGTTGACTTCAATAATAATAAATAGAAAAACATTTCGCATCAAGTCGGCCAATAAAAGTCAAGTCGTATTAGTCCATATTTATTCGGCAGATTGCTTGAGAGTGAGTGCGGGTTGATTATGTTGCTTATCTCAAATTAATGATGACTGGCTGACAGCAAATCTTTGCGCACAGATTTGAAATTCGAACGTCGTTGTCAGAATAAGTTTTATAGATAGGTACTCGAAAAATTTTAAGAAAAATAATGAATGTTTCAAAAGTTTTTTTTATTTTGATTTTGGAAATATCAGGGGGCCACTTTAGAATCAAAATATTAATCACGCAACCATCTGTCAAATTTCATTTTCATCTTTATCACTAACGCATTTAGGTTCAAGGTTGATTGGGAAAATTTGATAGCAACGGGTAACGTGACTTGCTTTTTGATTCTGCTAAAGTGGCCTTTTTAGACCTGCAGAATAAGTTTATGTTGACTACAGTCAGAGCTAAAGTTATACAGCTTTAACTTCTAGTAGTGAATAAACTTTTAAGTTGTGTTTAGTATTTGGCTGCATGGAATATTCTCGCTCCTGGTTGGGTGAGATTAAAAATGAATGAAGATTTCAAGGGACTGTCTAATATTATGTAGTAGATAGGTAGTTAGTTACCTGACTGATTCTTTCTTTACTTTATAAGTCGATAAGTCAATAATTTTGTGTTTGATGTTGGTGCAAACTGAGGAGCTCGTGGCTAGATAATAACAGCCGCACGGGTCGATCTTTAAGGTTAAGCGACGCTTGCCAAGGTTGGTCTGTGGATGGGTGACCATCTTAACATACCGACTCTCCTCCTCGGAAAGCACGTTAAGCCGTTGGTCCCGGCTGTCATTTGTAGATCTTTGGCAGTCGTTACGGATGGTCAGAAGCCAATAAATCTGACTCCAGTCTTGCCACGAAGTACCGTGTTACCCAGTTAATGGGTTGTGGAGGTTTGGTAGGCAGCCGCTCCTCGTAAAATACTGGTATTCAGCTAAATCCGGCTTGACTGGAAGCCGACCCCAGTATAGTTGGGAAAAGGCTAGGCAGATGTTGGTGCAAACGGTGAATTAAAATAAGCCTAATGACTGTTACATTTGATATACAAACATACCTGCTAGAAAAGTACCTATGTATGTAGCCTATACCTTACCTTTCCTGTCCATGTCCTTTCCATAACTTTTTCCTATGTATTCGGTGCCGCCCGTCAAACCAAAAATAGCAATACCTAATAGATAGGGTCGAAACTATTACGAATAGGTCGAAAACTTTTCTTATTATCCTGTCACAACCTCACTAATACATCTACGATCTTTTCACGTTTTATTTGGTCCAATATTATTTATTTAAGAACGCCATGTTTCAATGATATATTGACAGCTTAAAGAGATTGTCATCTTGGCGCCTGTGGAAATTATAATAGCAAATTCTTTCAAATGGACATGAAAAAAACCGATGAGTTGATTTTATTATTGAAGAATATAAGAAATTGTTGAAATAATAATCCTACAAATATTTAATGAAATACTGTATGTTTTTTAATAAAGTTTTAAGTATCAATCACGCCTCAAAAGCTGGTCGTATTTCGATGAAACTTCTTAGCACTCTTTCCTTGAAGTAGTTTTATTTATTCTACGTAGATACAATAGGTACTCAATACATATAATACTATATTCCGGGAGTAGATACGTTCAGTTTCAGCTTTCATAGATTCGAAGTCGGTGACCAAAGCTGGTGTAAAATGTAGTTTCCATTTCGTTGAATAAATAAAAGACCGATCTAGGTTAAACAAGTCATCATATTAAACTCATTATTTTAGTGGTAGACTCGTAAAATATTAATTTATTTTCTAAAATATTAATTTATTTTCTGAATGGTATATGTGACTCCCGTCAAATGTCAAAGTCACCCCACTCTCCCTGTGGGTGACGAGGGCCACGTTAGGAAATGTCAAAAGAATGGCTAGACAGGCGAAAAATTGACGCCAATAAATGTCAATATTAGAATTTGGAATATGGAGCTTGCAGAAACTATAGATGGCAGCACATTTTTTTTTTATTAATAGTAAAAAAAAAAAAAAAAAAAGCGCATGAATGACAACGTCAAGTATTTAAACAAAAGTTTCGAATTTAAAGCACTAGATGGTTATCCCTTGCACATTGCACATTCCCTTTATTATGTTGTTGCAGGCAGGTCGTCATATTTTATAAGATTTTATTTATTTATTTATTTATTTATTATACGCTTTTTTTTATTTGCGTTTGCTCTTGACTCTAGTCTAGGTCAGAGATGACCGAGACCATGTCAATTGTATACCAAAAGACAACAAAAAGGATACTTTAACTGAAACACATACAATGAGTGGCCTTATCGCATTCCGCAATCTCTTCTAGACAACCTGGGATGGAAAGTATTTGTTTGGACATGAATTGGTGTGACAAAAAACAAAGAGATAAAAGTTAACTTATTTTAAAGAAAAGAAAAAATCAAAACATATTTTAAACCGCTTGATGTTAACAACAGATTTGACAGACCCAAAACTAACCCTCTTGTCTTTTAGAAGCCAAAACAGAACACTAAATCATTCAAGCAGAAAATGGTAATTATGTACCTACTAAAGTATTGTACACTTCTAGGTACAGTAGTTTTGATATCTAGATCCTGCGTACTTGGCTAGCCTCGGTTAAGTTCGGCCACCCGTTCGGCCACCTCGACCATACTAAGATCTTCCTATTGTTTCCAGGGGCATCAGTTTTCCAAGCCATCGAAGGTCCGTTGGAGGAAAGCATCGGGGAGAAGCTCGAACAGCTGAAGGCGCAGTTCCTTCAAGACCATCCCTGTGTCACAGGTGAGTTCAAGTACCAATTAAATAGTATCTTTAGTCCCGTTGTGTAAATCATGCCATAATTCAGCCGACGGCAACGCCTCAACAAAATTGACGGGTTAAAAACTGGGCTTTATTTTTTTTTTTTCAAAAAGACCTATTTTATTCTTCTACTACCGTAAATGATGTTGAACGGACATAAATGATTTCATCAATGCTAGTGAGGCTTAATTTTTTCAATTACAAACATATACTTACCTACCTGCGTTATCATCGGTAAACGTAAAACGTTTCATTTGACCTAGCCTCACATTGATTTCTGATAATCTGAAGGTTGGAGAGTTACCAGTAATTAACAAAGTAGATACAATTCCAATCGCTTAATCAGATAATTAGTATACATACGCCTTATTGAGTCCAATAGGACTAACGCCATAGGTTTCACAGACGCAATTCTAGTCTTATCTTAGCAATACGCAATTTTCTCCTAGATATATAACCACTATCTCTCACTTGCGTCAAAATCCACTCGCAACAAAACGTGTAGAACGAAAGTTCATAAACAATGATGTAATATAGACTTCTACATTTGTTTTACATTCTAAGGCGTTGTCTACATGAGGCGTTTAGCACGCTTTTAGACTATAGAGAATGGACTGAGTAGACCCAAACATCATTTTAGTGTAGAAGAGGACATATTGAGTGTTCGTTTCTATTGCTAGCTCCTCGCCTATCTTTTTTGTTAGATAGTGAAAACCGTATTTGAATCCGTTGCGTGGTTTTGATGAAGTAAGCGGAGAAGCAGACAGAGGTAGACCGATACTTCATTTTATACTATTTAGAAAATATCTGTTTGGTATGCATACAGACATTTTCTAAATTCTTCAAATTTCTAAAGAGGTTATGTTATCTGCGTGTGCTGCCACCCAATTAAAATTCTAGAAAAAGACAATTAAGCACTGGCTACACAATCGCTTTAGCTCTTTCATACTTTTCCACTAGCATTTACTTCTCTCCGAAGGCCTATTCTCGTACTATTACAACGTTCATGTCTGCAGCAATATTTTTTTTTATTTGATATGTGTTTTATCTTGACTCTAATCTTGGTCAGAGATGACAGAGACAAAGTCTACGATGGAGCGAGCTGACTCTTTATAGAGCAAAAACAATGTCAAAACAAAACTTCTGAATACAAATGCTCCATAAAAATACGAAAATTGCTCGTCTTGATTTGAAAGGTTCAGTTCATTCTCTATGTCTAAACTTCGTAGACTAAGGTCTGTCTATAGTACTCGGCACACGTTGGCAAGCGTGTGAGAATTTGGGTCAGAAATCAGTTACATTTGACATGGGTTTGACAGGACAGATGAGATTGGAATGGAATCAAGTAGATGAATAGTGAATTCTAGGTGTCTTTGAAGGTTTTGTTTACAGATGTACGAAAACAAGGGACGATTTTGGTTTTATTCATACCTATCCGTAGCGTTTCTTTCATATCCTTTAATACTTCGCTTCAACTGACAGACACCGCTCAGCCTTTAATTCTGTTTCTAATATTTAGTCCCAGCGGATATTTAAGATATGTAAATTTTCTCTATAGCCTTATATAACAAAGGCCTGTTTACGAAGACTATTTTTAATTCATCCCCTAATGGTGTTAAATGGAGATGAGAGTTTATCCAAAATTTACCGGTCTTTGACTTTGTCTGTCGGCGTCTGCTATCCGCGTTAGCGTTCGAAACGCTGAATCTAGACGAGTTCTTAGAAGAAAGTATCAGTTGACACACCCATTACTCTCGGTTGACTTGTATTACATCTTGTAACATAACAAGCTACTTTCTACATGCATGAAATAAATATTGAGAACAAGAACAACATGTAAGGAGAACTCCTTGGCAGTCTGACATACTAAGTTATGTCTCCAGGCGTGTCTCTGCTGTAAGAAGTATTGCTACGTATGTTTCGGTTTTAGGGAAAAATTCAACAATACAGCGTTTTTTATTAGGTGGTAAAACTTCGTAGACGTTGGTTACCTTTCGATTTTAATGAAGATAAAACAAAATAAAAGGCATACAAGTCATGTTTGATGATAGTCATGATAGCCACATGGTGACTTAACCTCAAAATATCTCTGCAACGTGACACTTTAGAGCACCATGTTGCCAACATTGTTTGTTGTCTTTTACCCATTTATGCATGTTAGATTGTGCGCCGCAACTTTTAAAAAAATATGATGGCGGGGGTCTTTGTCAGCTCCCAAGGAAAAACTCCTCTCAAATACATTCAACCTTATTAATTAAAACAAATTGATTTTTGTTATTATTTACCAACGAATCCTTCTAAATCACTACAGAGTATAAAACAAAGTCGCTTCCGCTGTCTGTCTATCCCCATGTATGCTTAGATCTTTAAAACTACGCAACGAATATCCATCAAAATCCGTTGCGTAGTTTTTTATAGATAGAGTGGTTCTCGAGGAAGGTTTTAGTATATAATTTGCACCCTTGCGAAGCCGAGACGGGTCGCTAGTAGAAAATATAAGAAAAGGAAATTCCAAGTATTTTCTCGGTCCATATCCATTGCAAAGAACAGTGCACAGGCATATCAGAATGAGTGCATAATGCAATCTACTGGAATCATTTCTTGACCTTTTGATATGCTATCTAGTTTAATGGATGAACCAAAGTACAAGCAGCTATAGAACATTCTTACCTATTGCTATTAGCCATAGCAACATACATTACTTATAACCTATAAGGTGTATTGCATTACTAACGGTAAAGAAACAATCTGTAATAGCTTATGAATATATCTTTTTTTATGGGAACATGTCACGTGACTCCTCCCACTCTGGACGGAGCAGAAGGGAGTGTCAGAGTCTTACTGACTAAAATCCATCCGTGTTCCTTCAAACTACTCCGCAGACCGCAACCCTGGTACGCAAACAGTATTTATATTTCAGATTGGTTATTAGGGTCTAAAAGTCAGCTTTTCTACAGCTTTTCTATACACACACAAGGAAGGACAAAGAAGGACAAAGAATGTGTATGATAGTGCTTGTGTGTAACAAGCACTATCATACACATTCTTTTAATATCTTCCTAGCTTTGTCTTTATTTCTAGTATAATTGCTCGATATTCATTATATCTGTTTATTTTTTTATGTACTTTATTTTGATGATATTTTTATATATGATATGAATGAATCGCCACTCGTCCTTAGGGTTCATTAGAAAACAAGCGTCAGACAGTCTCAGGCTGTCTCACATATCGCTGAAATGAACCTTTTTAGTGCAGCCGTGAGACACACACTTAGTTTTTGGCTTACTTACCATTATTTATTATTATGTACCTTACGTGTTTCATGTATGTGCTAAATAAATACTATTCTTTCTTTCTTTCTTTTAGACCCTAATAACCATTAAGGTTCATCATCTGCCTAGCCTTTTCTCAACTATATTGGGGTCGGCTTCCAGTCAAACCGGATTCAGCTGAATACCAGTGTTTTACGTGGAGCGGCTGCCTACCAGACCTCCACAACCCATTAACTGGGTAACACGGTACTTCATGGCAAGACTGGGTCAGATTTACTGGCTTCTGACAATCCGTAACGACTGCCAAAGATCTACAAATGACAGCCGGGACCAACGGCTTAACGTGCTTTCCGAGGCACGGAGGAAGCTCGTTATGTTAAGATGGTCACCCATCCACAGACCAACCTTGGCAAGCGTAGCTTAACCTTAAAGATCAACCCGTGCGGCTGTTATTATTTAGCCACGAGCTCCTCCTAGGTTAGAGGCGCGCAAGTTTGCAGTAACGCTAGATCTAACCCAGCTGGTGAATGTGGCAACGCGGGTACCGGATGTTGACGCCCATACACCCAATTGCTTGGACCTTCTGCTGACAACTGATCCGGGCAGTCAATCAGTATCAGTCTCAGCCCCGCTGGGAACGTCTGACCACTGCCTGGTGAAATTCGTGTTGGCCTGCTCTCCTCCTGATAAGAGTCCTAGAGGCACGAGACGAGTATGGCGATACGAGTCAGCAGATTGGGATGAGATGCGACACTTTTTTGCGTCATATCCTTGGCGGCAAGTGTGCTTCTCCTCGGGTGACCCTTCGTGCTGCGCTGATGTGATTGCGGACGTGATTCGGCAGGGGATGGAGTATTTTATTCCATTCTCCGACATCCCGCTCGGTCACAAATCCCGGCCTTGGTATAATGCAGAATGCGCCCACGCTGAGGCACGTAAAGAATCTGCTTACCAAGCCTGGATCAAGGCCCGCGACCGAAAGGCTAAAGCGCGTAGGGTTCGCGCGAGGAAAAAAGCCTTTAATTCTGCCGCGAAGTTCTGCAAGCGGGTTTTTCGTAGGGCACGTTTTGACCATGTCGGACGTATCGGGGCCAAACTAGCATCGCACCCTCCGGGTAGTAAGCAGTTTTGGTCCCTGTCGAAAGCGGTCGAAACGAATTTCTGTCGACCCACTTTGCCTCCAATGCTGAAACCTGATGGTTCGCTGGCTCACTCTGCAAGAGAGAAAGCAAATTTATTTGCAACTCTCTTTGCAGGCAATTCGCGTCTGGACGCTGGCTCCAAGCAACCACCAACTTTACCTCGTTGTGATTCTTCGATGCCGGAGATCGCAATTCATAATAAAGAGGTCTGTAGAGTATTGTGCAGTTTAGACGTGAATAAGGCCAGTGGACCTGACGGCATTCCAGCAAGAGTGTTGAGACAATGTGCACCTGAATTGTCTCCTGTGTTGACACGCCTGTACCGCCTCTCTCTTGTAAAAAGAACGGTGCCGAGATCATGGAAGCTTGCGAATGTGCAACCGGTGCCCAAAAAGGGAGACCGTGCTGACCCTGCACATTACCGTCCGATCGCCATTACCTCCATCCTATGCAAGGTTATGGAAAGGGTTCTGAACAGTAAGCTGCTGACCTACCTTGAAGACAACAATCTCCTCAGTGACCGTCAATATGGCTTTCGCCGGGGACGGTCAACTGGCGATCTTCTTGTGTATGTCACGCACTGCTGGGGCGAAGCCATTGAGAGACACGGCGAAGCACTTGCCGTGTCGCTTGATATCTCGAAGGCTTTTGACAGGGTCTGGCACGCAGATCTACTCAGCAAGCTTCCTGCTTATGGTATCCCAGCTGGTTTTTGTTGCTGGATATTAGACTTCCTGAGTGAACGGTCGATCCGAGTGGTCGTTGACGGCTGCTCCTCTGACCTCATGGCTATTGATGCCGGAGTTCCTCAAGGGTCTGTTCTCTCTGCAACTCTTTTCCTGCTGCACATCAATGACCTACTTTAGCCTGGTCATGTTGGGTACGCAGATGACAGTACGGTTTCAGAGAGATACTTGTCCAACGCAACAACCAGTGGGGTTGAAGTTTGTTCCTTGAGAGAGGCCATGGTAGAGCGGACAAATTTGACCTTAAGCTTTGTCTCCCAGTGGGGTGATGACAATTTGGTCACTTTTAACGCCACCAAAACACAGGCGTGTCTTTTTACCGCAAAAAGGAGTCGTTTTGACCAAGCTCCTACTTTTCGGGGTGCATCTGTTCCTGTGACTGATCGGCTCGGGTTCCTAGGCATGGAGTTGACATCCAGTCTCAACTTCGGCGCCACCATCGAGTACAAAGCCCAAACTGCGGCCAAAAAGCTGGGCATCCTAAACAGGGTGAAGCGATACTTTAGGCCTGGACTGCTTTTAACACTATACAAAGCACAAGTCCGATCCTGCATGGAGTATTGTAGCCACCTTTGGGATGGCTCAGCTAAGTATCAGCTTGCCGCACTTGACTCGGTGGAACGCAGAGCTGTGAGGCTCATCGGCGACGTTAAACTTGTGGATGCCAAGCTACATAGCTTGGCTCATCGCCGTATGGTTGCCTGCTTGTCGGTCTTCTACAGATTGTACTTCGGTGAGTGTGCCCAAGAACTCCACAACCTCATCCCACTCCCACCGGCCCCCTTCTACCATCGGACATCCAGACGCACTGCATCTTACCATCCCTACCTTGTGGCTATTCCACCAATTCGCACTAAGCGTTTTCAAAGGTCTTTTATAATGCGCACAGCAAAGGAGTGGAACTCTCTGCCTGCGTCTGTGTTTCCGAAAGCTTACAACCCTAATCTCTTCAAAGTTAGAGTGAACAGGCTCTTTCTGGGTAGGCTCGCTCCATCGTAGACTTTGTCTCTATCATCTCTGACATAGACTAGAGTCAAGAGCAAACCCATTACAAATAAAAAAAATAAAAAATAAAAATCCCCGTTACCTATAAACCAAAGTATAGAGGAAAAAATATAATCATGTGTTATTCTTCTGAGGTACCTTTAAATTACAGAGTTACAGATGCGAACCCGTGATGATTAAAATAAGAGAAGTTAAGAACTCATTTTGAAAGCTTGGAAAACGAAATGTGTATTCATGACCTACGCCAACAAGAACGCAAATAACCATATAACCTGGAACCTAAGTGCAAAATCAAACTATGTAGGTACTTGGTTGCAACCACTGCACATATTGACTTGCCTCCTGCATCTGATAACGACTGATACGTGATAACGTCGTGGTAGTATTTACTGATAAGCGATCGACATGACGTAAGACGGATGCACTGAGGACGGTGGAGATTAGACAGTACCTGCTGTTATAAACCAGAAGTAGGTAAATTAGAAATACGAAAACTAATAAAACTAACTACGTCTTTTATAATGTGCACAGCAAAGGAGTGGAACTCTCTGCCTGCGTCTGTGTTTCCAAAAGCTTACAACCCTAATATCTTCAAAGTTAGAGTGAACAGGCTCCTTCTGGGTAAGCTCGCTCCATCGTAGACTTTGTCTCTGTCATCTCTGACATAGACTAGAATCAAGAGCAAACCCATCATTAATAAAAAAAAACTAAAATATTTTTTTATATAATTGTTAGAGCCAGCGCGCACTAGTGACTTTTTGTTGACCTATAGTTTGATCGTTCAGGGAATAAATATAGAGCTATATTTGAATTGAATGCGTTTACTTCATTCTGATTCCCTGAACTTAGTGAAATGGTCGCGTTTGACCACAATCTCAGCTGATGGTAAGCGAAGAGGTGGCGATAGCGACTTACGACGAGAGCCTTATTGATCAGCCGAAAGGTCTAATTGCGCAGGATATTAATTCGTGCGATCGATTGCATATGCTTTTATTTTGTAATTTCAATTGTTTGATTTACATTGTCAAGCAGGCGAATTTAAATATACGAAAAATGATTTTCGCAATTTGGTTGCCTATCAAATTTCCTACTTTTTAGGGTTCCGTACCCAAAAGGTAACCAACGGAACCCTATTACTAAGCCTCTGCTGACCGTCCGTCCGTCTGTCTGTCAGCAGGCTGTATCTCATGAACCCTAAAAGGTACAAAGTTGAAATTTTTAGTGTGTATTTCTGTTGCCGGTATAACAACAAATAATAAACATGAAATTTAATTAAAAATAAAAGTTGTCTCTCATACAAGAAACATGTTTTTTCCGGCTTATGGAACCCTTCGTGCGCATTTTGACTTGCACTCGGCAGGTTTTAAACCCAAGTATATTGAATCCAGCGTCCAGTCTAAAACTGGTTGCAGCTGATAACCAGTATCCATTTGATAAAGAACAACAGCTTATCTGACTTTCAAAACCATCGAATACTTGTATAATCTAGTACCTACCTGAGCCGAGAAAACTATTAACAAGATACATCCCCCTTGCCCGTTAAATACTGGTTCTACACCTACTAGGTACACCTAAAAAAATAAATAAATAATAAATTATTTATTTTGGACCAAACATTTTTACATAATTATCATGTACATGTCGGCATCGGTACATGTGTTTGTCAGCAGGATTAGCGCTCGTCTGGCTCAAATACATCTGACTCAAATACATATTACAAATTAAAAGAAAAAAAATTGTATCGTTAGGATACGAACAATAAAAACAACAACAAAACGAACAAAAGACGACGTGGTGAACAATATTTAGCAACACATCCTAGTTCTTTGGAATCTTCTGGACTCAGGCACACTTCTAACCAGTACCGCTTCGAGATCTGGTTTTCTGCTTTCCGGAAGTATATCAGTACTGCAGCTGTGTCTTCAGGTCATCGCCCACCTGATGAGATCATTAAAATATTAAATGTCAGTGTCAACTAGTTTCCAGATCTAACGAAGCTCAATTATATTTTGGTTGCTGACAATAGTGACAATAGGCCTTCCCCAGAACATTAGCGAAGAAACATATAGGTTAAACTGTCTGTAGAAGATTATTTTTGGAATCTACTGATTCGAATATGATGAAAATTCCGTCACGAATAAAAGCTAAATACACTATATCGAAGTGCCATGTTCTTGGGCTACTAAATGGCGGTTTCATATATTTTTTTTCATAGACCCGTTGTATACTCAATGAGAATGCGGTGGCCCTTTTAAAATTATGAGCTACATGTTGGAGTGCCCGCGTACACCTATACTTTGAGGGTTTTAATGAATACCACTGATGCTGCAAACAACGCTGCCACCTATTGGGCCCAAACGATCTACGGAGTTGTCCATCGATTCGAAAAGAAGAAGGCTACAAAACACCAAAAAAAACATGCAATTTCAGCAATCCGATCCATTTGCTATCATGTATGTATGTATGTATGTAAATCGGGCTGGTTTCCGCAACTCCACGACTAAGCGCGTATTTTGCGTGCAGGTGGGACAAATGCGTCATTCGATCCACCCCAGCTCCCCAAGGAAGGCCAGCAACGCCTTGGTGTTACTAACTATCTCGCAGAGGGTACCTGGGTTTCCGAAGTACTTTGCCCTGTAATCCGCAACTACCGGGCAGCTTAGAAGCAGGTGTGCTGCTGTCTCATTCTCCTCCATGTAGGCTCTGCATAGCGGGCTGTCAGTGACTCCTATAGCATAGAGGTGTTTATTAAAAGACCCGTGGCCAGTTGTCACGGCTGTGACTGAACGCAACTGTTGTTTAGTCAGTCTTAGGGCTTGTTTTGTGAAACGGCCATTTATAGAGGGAAGTGCCTCTTTGGCCTGCCTACACTCACTATGGTCAACCCATAACTTGTGATGTTTATCTCCGGTGCGTTTCCTTACCAGATTGCGTAAGTACCCGAAAGGCAGCGGCACGATGGGCTTTGGTCCCATTGCTGACAAACTCGACCCCCTTCGGGTGAGTTCATCCGCTGCGTCGTTGCCTCGAGATTCACTGTGTCCCTTGATCCATTGAATGGTAACTTTGTTGTGTCTACCAACCTGGTTGAGACGTTGGTGACACTCGAGAATCAACCCAGAGTTCACTGTGTGGCTGTTCAGAGCTTGCAGGACGGCCATGCTGTCCGAGAGTATGCGTATTGAGTGGTCCTTAACTTCCCTGGTTAGGATGGCTGATGCCGCCAGAGAAATGCCCATGCATTCAGCCTGGAACACTGTGTTGTGGACCCCCAATGGTGTGGCTATGTGGATATTGAGATCCTCTGAGAAGATTCCCTGCCGGAGTCTGTGTTTCCTGATAGCTACAACCTGGGAGTCTTTAAATCAAGAGTGAATAGGTTATTTCTAGGCAAGCGTGCTCCATCTTCGACCACATCCTCGCTTACCATCAGGTGAGATAGTGGTCAAACGCGTGCCTATCAATAGAAAAAAAAAAAAGAAAAAAAAAAAAAAAAAAAATTCCCGCACCAGTACCTGTACCTACCTGTTTTTGATCCATCGGTGAAGATCCGCAGCTCGGCGGGGCAGAGCCCCTCGCACCGATGATCCTCATGCAATTGGATTTTGTATTTTTTATCGAAGATAAATTGCTTGGGTACCCGGTCATTGATTGCTTTTGTTATGGGGAGTTCATTGTTGAGCTCCTCGAGCAGAGCGGTGTGTCGTGTGTCTCTCTTACTCCAGAGACCTAATGTTTTAAGGCGTACTGCTGCCATCGTCGCTTCCTGTTGTATAAACAAGTGTAGCGGAGGGAGCCCCAGCATGGCTTCCAGCGCCGCAGTTGGAATAGTCCTCATGCAGCCCGTCATTGCCATGCAGGCCAGCCGTTGCATGTGTTGTAACTTGTTTACGGCTGTAGCTAGCTTTGAGCGTGGCCACCACACCACGGCCCCGTAGGTTAGCATGGGCCGAATTACTGCGCTGTACAGCTATAGTATTATTTTGGGAGATAGGCCCCACTTCTTCCCTATCATTTTCCTGCATTGCCAGAAGGTAATGCAGGCCCTGTTGCCCTGAGGAGCTCGTGGCTAAATAATAACAGCCGCACGGTTCGATCTTTAAGGTTAAGCAACGCTTGCCAAGGTTGGTCTGTGGATGGGTGACCATATTAACATAACGAGTTTCCTCCGTGCCTCGGAAAGCACGTTAAGCCGTTGGTCCCGGCTGTCATTTGTAGATCTTTGGCAGTCGTTACGGGTTGTCAGAAGCCAGTAAAATCTGACTCCAGTCTTGCCAAGAAGTACCGTGTTACCCAGTTAATGGGTTGTGGAGGTCTGGTAGGCAGCCGCTCCACGTAAAACACTGGTATTCAGCTGAATCTGGTTTGACTGGAAGCCGACCCCAATATAGTTGGGAAAAGGCTAGGCAGATGGAATGCAGGCCCTGTTTAGTTTGTATTCTAGGTGATTACTCCAGCTTAACTTACTGTCTAGGATGACGCCTAGATACTTTACCTCGTTAGACAGCTGGAGCTCTGTGTTGAAGAGCATAGGTAGCCGGTAGTGGCCTAGTGCTCGCTTTTGAGTGAACATGACTAATTCAGTTTTCGTGGGGTTTACCGACAGATCATATTCGTCGCACCATCTTTCCACGATGCGTAGTGCTTGTTGAGTGAGGTTGCAGATCGTTCCAGTCACTTTCCCTGACACTAGGATTGCGAGGTCGTCAGCATAACCTATTGTGTAGTAACGATGTGCGTTGAGTTTGGTGATCAGGTCATCAAATACCAGATTCCACAGAAGAGGGGAGAGCACACCCCCTGCGGGCAGCCTCTGGCTATCAGAGCCAACTGCTGCTCTTCCTCAAGGTGAACCACTCGTTTGCTTAACATATTAGTAATCCAGTCAGTTAGTACCTGTTCCACGCCGTGTTTGGAGAGAGCGGCACTAATGCTGGAAAAGTTTGTCTTGTCGAAGGCTCCTTCGATGTCTATGATTGTGCCCAGGCAGGACCCTTTCTGATGAATCGCTTCCTCAATTTGGTTCACCACCAGATGAAGAGCGGACTCTGTCGACTTACCCGAGCTGTATGCGTGTTGGTTACCATGCAGTGGTATTGTTTTTAAAACGCCATCACGTAGTTCCCTTTCACACAGTCTTTCCATTGTCTTTAGTAAAAACGAGGTCAGACTAATAGGTCGATAGGATTTAGCGTTTGTGTAGTCACTTTTACCTGGCTTCGGAATGAATATGACTTTCACTTCCCTCCAACCTTTAGGAACGTATCTAAAGGCCAGGCACGCTCGCATTAAGAGCACCAGTTTTGTTGCAACAGCGGTACCTCCCCACTGTAGTAAGGCAGGAAACACACCGTTGGGACCTGGTGCCTTGAAAGGTTGGAAGCTTTTGATGGCCCACTGAAGTTTTTCCAGCGTAATCATCTTTTCTGCATAAAGCCAGTCAACATCTGATGGTGTTTGGATAACGTCAAGCCATTCATTTACCTGCGCGAATACGCTGCCTGGGAAGTGAGTTTCTACTAGGAGACGTTGTGCTTCTTCAGGTGTCGTGGTCAACGTGTTATCGGGTTTCCGGAGTGTGGCGATCTCAGGTGTGTTCTGTTGCGCCAGTATTTTCCTTACCCTGTTTGCTTGTTGGCATGATTCAATGTTACCACAGAATTTACGCCACCCTGTAGTTCTTCTGAATCTGATGCATCTCTTGTAGCTCGATTTGGCCGCGTAATAAGCGTCCCAGTCCTCATCACTACATGTGTTCATTACCTTACCGCGTTTGCGCTCTAGGTCTGCACCCCACCAGGGTTGTTTACCCGGTGTGTCGCGCGGAATCGTTTCTGGGCAGGCGATTCGGTAGCTGTTTATCAGCGATTCGGTGAGTAGTGTTACTTGCGCATCGATCTGTGCCGTGTCCGCAAGCAACTCCGAATCGCATGATGGTACAAGCCTTGAGATAAGGTTGCGTGTGTACACCGATATATCCGTGTTGCGAGGATTACGCCTAGGTTGTTTGGGTGGTATACAGACCTGGATGTCGAAGCGGATCCACCTGTGGTCTGAGCAGGAAGCCTCATTCGAGACTTGCCACCCAGTGATTAGTTCCGCTGCTCCCTCCGTAGCCAGAGTCAGGTCTAGGATTGTACGACTGCGTCTGGTCACGAAGGTTGGTTCCGAACCCGTGTTTAGTAGGGATAGGTTAGTAGTGAACAGATAATCAACTAATGTCTTACCCCTTGCGTTTTGCGTCTCCATCCCCCACAGTGGATGGTGTGCGTTTGCGTCGGTCCCAATGACAATCTCATCCCTGCTGTTTTCACAGTGCGTGATGAGGCGGACCAGGTCGTGTGCGGGCGGTTCCTCCACCTCAGGCATATATACCGAGGCGAAGACGATAGCCAACTTAGTGGCTCCCCGCTGTATGTTCAGCCTAGCAGCAGAGACATCTCTGCAACAGAAGTCGTTTAATAGCTGTGCTTTAAGGTTACCTGTGACATAGATGCACGATCTAGGGTGATCATGGTCCGCAGTAACAAGGAGCTTACCACCAAGATTGGAGAGTCCTCGTTTGTAGCCACCCCTAATCCACGGCTCTTGGATCAGGGCAATGGCCGTGTGTTGAACCTCCAGCCACTTGCGGAGTTGAGCCGTCGCGGTCTGGCTGTGGTGGAGGTTAGCCTGCACGACTTTACAGGCCGACAAAAGGGACGCCATCGCCGGCGAGACCCTCCTCGTCGCCCTCAAGTCGCAGCCCGGCAAACAGGTCGCCCTCGTCGAAACCGTCCCCTCCCGGGTCTGAAGCCGGGACAACATTACGTCGTCCGGGTCCCCCCCCGATGAAGGGACGGCACCCACGGTGGCGGCAGGGGCGGCCGAGTCTGCTGCTACAGCAGGTTCGGCCGCAGTTGCTTCCGGGTTGTTTGGTGGAGTATCGGTGTCCTCTGCGTCTTCCAGCGGCTGTTTCGTGATCGGGTCCCAACCCCGAGGGACGTTGACCCGGCGTACACCGCTTCCAAACCAATTGAGAGACGGCGCTCGGCGCTCATCAGGGTCGGAACTTGGTCCTCGGGGATACCCAGCACCACGAACCAGCAAGCGATTCTGGTACCAGAGGGCTCGTCCAATAAAGGTTGAGTCCTCGTAGACTCCCTGGTCGTCGGGGATGGCGATGCCGCAGCGCACCCGCTTCTGGATCTCCGTCTGGCTCTTGACGACTAGCGAGGTGCCAGCCGGGAGAGCCAGGCTGGAGACTGTTTTTTTCCGCCAGGCTAAGGTGAAGTCGTTACCGCACCACAGCTTGAGGACTCCACCGGTGAACAGCGGCTTCGCGTTGAAGGTTGGTCCCGGTGTATCCTGCATAGCAGAGCAGGCCTCGCTGATGATCCGCTTGTGGATAGCAGCCAAGACCTGGTCCGATACTCCCTGGCTTATGATGCCCCTCCGGTCGCAGGTGATTGCGACGTTTAGGAACGCACTGGCAGCTTGGGCGTAGCTTCTGTTAGCAATCCTCTGGGATTGGTCAAGCCGCGGCCGCTTGTGCTCTCCACGGGGCGAAATCGTCTCGTTGAGAGCCCGCTTGGCCGCAGCCTGGTCACTTCCATCGGATCGCTGCGTTGTGGTTGCCTCCTCGGCCGGACCTCCTGCGGATTTAGATTGCAGTGTGCTAGGCGTTAGTCGGCTAGTGCCGGCCTCAGCCTGCGACCGCTTCCCCTCAGAGAAGTTCAGCTTACCTTGCTTGGTCGGTTTAACCGAGCTGGTGGCAGCAACCTGCTTGTTTTGGGGGGCTTTGCGTCCCCGCCTGCGTTCGTGACGCCGCTCCTTACGCGTCAGTCTTTCCCTCCTCTAACCCTGGCTTGTAGGAGCTGTAGGACCCGAGGGGCCCGAACAAGAGCAATGGGCTTGTGGAATGGATTTTTTACCCTTGCCCTTGCCTTTACCTTTACCCTTAGGGTAGGCACCTGCCAGGCGCTGGTAAAAACGTCCTCGGTGTTGCTGATCGCCTCCGTGTGACCGGAGGCGGCCGCGACTTGGGAAGCGGCTTGAAGAGCCACAGGAGGAGCGGGAGGGTGTTTGGGAAGGCTACTTCCGGCAGAGGTGTTAGCCGTCTCCGTTTTCGCCTTTGTGTGTAAAGGATCGGTACTGGTCCCATGCAGCGCCGTTCTCCTTTGCTAGGAGTGGGACTTTTTGGTCTTAGCTGCGGTTTTCGCCACAGCCGGACCAGCGCCCGCGCTGGTGCCCACGGCGTGAGCCGCAGGACATCCAGGAGCGAGCGAGGCACCAGAGGTACCTCGCTTAGGAGCTTTGCCAGCTTTCGCCGACTCCACTCCTGCGGTATTCTTAGTTGGCTTCAATCCGTCCATACTAAAAATTTTTGAACTTCATCTTCCCACCATGGAGCCCGCACCTGGGAACGTCGCACTACTGTGAGTGCGAACGTTAGGACTACCAGGAAGATATAGGTGCGCAAGGCTGGTTTACAGCGCGACATCGGGTGCTCGATCGGGTTGGCAACTAATCAACCCTCACTTACACCGTCAGCATGGCCTTTACCTACCGCTTCGGCCGCCCAAGGACGACCTTAGCGGACCCCACGCACCGCACCTGTGGCCCTCTGACGGGACACTTTGGCCATTTCCCTACCCTTGGCTAGAAGATAGGGCCACCGTTTTGCTTGAAATCCAGAGCAAAGGGGGCGTGTTGCCTCACGGACACATTACCGCCAGTGCCGATCGGCTCAACCCCCCAGGACTCCTTCATCCCCGCTTACGGCGCTCGACTGCGCAGGTCCTAGCGCAGGTGACAAAATTCTCCTACCCGCCGTCACCTGAGTTTAGTGACGGCCGAGCCCGCAACCACTTCGTCACAGAAGGGTCACAGTTAGGAGGGGAGTTGGGAGGGGTTATAGAGGGGAAAAGGGGTTTAGTGGGATATGGGATGGGACTGAGTGGAAAGCCCTCCACTCTGCGGGTCGCCCGGTGGTTTCAGTTACGTCTATTTCGTAAGGAATTAGACCAAAAACGGGGTGGCAACCTCGAGAAGTATATCCACCGGACTTGCCTTGAGGATCTACACGACCGTTGCGCTCCCCCTCAAGACCACGCCACCTTCCCGTCTCTGAAGGAGACAGCAAGGTAGGCCTGCATCTATACTACCAAGCAAAGCAATGCAAAGCGTGTCGTTGTGCAACCGTAAAAGCATACATACAGACCCCCCCCATTTGCTATCATTTATTGAAGAGTTCCGTCCGTTGCCTATCTCGATCGTTCTTCGTCACCAAATTGAAAATACTCTTCTAAACAAAAAAAGAATCATCGAATCGGCTGACAATTGGCGAAAATATGGCTGAACAAACATATTCCATGGGATTTCATCATCAGATCCTAATGAATACCTTCCATCATCAGCTCATCAACATGAGATGATGATTACCAGGCACAAATATCTGAATTGCATTAGAAAGTTAATGAAAAACATTGTATGTGCCTATAAAATTTGATGGTTGCCCTCGATTTTCATGGGATCCCATCATCAGATTCTGACTTGGAGATGAAACAAGAATTTTTAAAATCGGTTCATAAATGACGGAGTTATGAGGTAACAAACATAAAAAAAAATACAACCGTATTGAGAACCTCCTCCTTTTTCTGAAGTCGGTTAAAAACTGTATATCGCGGACTAGTTCACGGTTCCTGTGACATAAGCCACTAGTGCAAAGCCATGGAAAGTAGCTTATTCTTTATCCGAAAATTCTGACACGCCTTTTTCCAACCATGTCCACCAGGCTCCCATTAATATTAAGCTGACTAAAAGCCACCTTTTTACTTGAAACGATAAACACGATATCCCTTTTTTAGAGTTCCATTACTAAGCCTCCGCTGTCCGTCCTTTCGTCCGTCTGTCTGTCAGCGGGCTGTATCTTAAGAGCCGTAATAGGTAGACAGTTGAAATTAACACAGATTGTGTATTTCTGTAAAAAATAAGGTTTATGGTACGGAACCATTCGTATGCGAGTCTGACTCGCTCTTGGCCGGTTTTTTAAGGATGGGAAGTTATAAAATGACTCCTCAGGCGTTGGGTGGAGCAGAAAGGAGTGTCGGACTCTTACTGACTAAAACCCATCCGTATTCCTCGTAATGCCCTTTGCGTTCCAGGGGGGCTATTCTCTAAGCTCGAAGTCCTTTGTTACGGGCTTAGTTGCGTGCGTATTCTACTCCGTATCACCTACGGATTTACGATTAGTCCCGAACCCGAACTAAGAAATGACAACGCGATTTGACAGTAATAGTCCAATCGTGTTGTCATAAACTCTTAGTGGTTAAGTGATACGGAGTAGAATACGCCCGCAACTAAGCCCGAAACTACGGACTTCGGGCTTAGAGAGTATCCCCCAGGGTCGCGGTGATTCTTTCGAACTAATCCCGCAACCCTGGCAGATGACATCGATACCCCTAGGTAACACTAACTAAAGTAGGTATAATATGTACGTTTTCTCAAACATACTTAGAAATTTGAGCATTAATTTGACAACTTTCTTCAAGATAAATCGAAATTGCTGTACTAGCCAAATACATGCGAGCAGCGGCCATCAAAAGTTTTATGAAAATCCATATCTGTCGTATTTAGCGGCCAAATAAATTACATAGTAAACTCATTATCTGTCGTGTAATTTAAAAATGGAACAATCTTTTACTCCGAGACATGACAGCTAAGGAGATATCTATGGTACTTACCAAAGGTTTTATTTAAATTTCGAACTTACTTGCAAATAGAAAGCTGTTTATTGAAAAAAAAAACAAATGAAAATTAAGTGTTCATTTGTTTCACGCGGGAAATTGATTGATTTTGAAAAGTAATTGTATTTTAATATCCGCGCATTATTTGAGAAAAGTACTATACAAGCCTTGGCCACAACTAGGCATTGATGGACTTACGTATGTGTGCCTCGGCCCACATTTACACGTTCATCCATCAATGCCTCTTTTGCTGGCCGCTGCAGTAACGTAGTATAGTATAAACAGGAAAACCAAGCAATAACTTAAAGATAGGAAATATTCTGACAAGTGCCCGTATAACTAAATACATACTTACCAAGGTATTTGAACTTCTACCGTATCAAGTGTCGTGACTCGCGGGGGGGGAGCGCGTGACTGCTTAGTTAGTCCTAGGGCTACCATCCATCAGGATTTTACTCCCGTTTTTTCTCGTTCCCGTAGGAATTTTCGGGATACTTGTCTTAGTGTTCGAACCTACATGCCTAATTTCAGCTTCCTACGACCAGCAGCGTCGGCTGTGCGTTTTCTTTCAGCCAGTCACCAGTAACGGAAGAATTGTATATATAAGGATTGATTTTTGAAAATGTTTTTCCACATTAGGTATTCACAAGTGTATTTGTAAAGACCTTGTCAAACTTTTTACCGGGGCCTATGTAGATTATTAAAAGCAGATTTTACCCAATTAAATTGAAAGCGTAGTTCCACTCCTTCGTATTAATTAGCAAGGAATCTTAAAATAATGAAAATTAACAAAATTTTGAGCGACTTCAACACATTCTGAAGATGCTAGTTATGCTGGTACGAGTACATTTATCTTCCTTACCGACTTCAAGAAAGTTACTTTCTTGCTCCTCAGCTGAAACTCGAGGCCGGTAAGCATCTACTCGGTTGAAGTGAAGTCTCTCAACGAAGCCAAACATTTCTTTGTGGGGCCGTGTCTCTTGAAATATGAGGATAGGTACTTACCTGACGATATTAAGAAAATAATGAGGTACTTAATTATTATTTCGCAAGACTGTAATAATATAATATTATAGAATATTATTTATTATGTCGGTACGCCAGATAAGTTACAGAAAAGATAGATTAAGAAGTTTATTTATTGGTTGACAAAATGGGCGGCCTTATCGCTAATAGCGATACACAACAACAATAAAATAATCTTTTTTTTAATGATGATGAGTCTGAAATTATTATTATTGAATTATTATATTAGTTAGGTAGGTACCTAACGTTCATACAGATTTTAATTCCCTAATACTTTTACGATATACTGAAAACCATCTTCTTACGATTTTTCCTACCGCAGTAAGTATTTATTTTATTTTACATTAAACATGTGTCGTAATAAACTGTAACCGTTACTTCGTTAAACGACATACAATATTATTACTACGGTTTGTGGGTGCACCGTGATTATCACAATCACATTATCTTGGGTTAACAAACAAGCCGCGACAACGCACCCAATGGAAGCACTACTTTAATTTATCGAGCGGCCACTCTTGCGCTCAGTCTCCTCCGGTCACTGTCGCGATCGCTACGTACACCGTATACCCACAACTCATTCGTACGGCTTCCGCCATATTTAAACCCAACCCAAGTCACTTCTAAAATGCATCAAAATGGTGATATTGAAACTTGAGAATTGTCGCCGAGATACTAAAAAGACGGAAATATTCGCGCTTTTTGTTGAACCTAATCATCCGAAGAGGTTTTTCAAGTACAGTTGACCATAATCCCGTGCGTTCCGGGATTTTAGGTTTGTGTTCTGGAACTGTATGGACTGCCAACAAGCCGCATCTAGATTAAAAACGTGCCAGTGTTTTATTTTCGGATTATTTAGAATTTGGAATGTGTTTTTGAAAAAAGACTATGGATTTTTGATGAATTAAAAAAAATAACTTTTTATTGGTTTCGCGCGTAAAAATTTATTGACATTTTAAAAAATGGAGAAGCATATTAGTATCGGAGGAAATGGTGGAAATAAGTATAAGCGGATTCATTCTTATGGGAGCATGAGTACTAGGAGTGACGACGACATGACAGTTCACAGCCAGTTGTTTCCTTACCACAAGAAAATGGTCGTTGAAAGAGAAATTTTGTATGAAGAAGAACATCCCCCTTTCCAACCATTGATAGCAACGACGAGATTGTTTGGTAAGGCGAGGTTCACTTGCCTGCTGTTGATCTACGTCATATTCTACGTGGTCTACTTGGCGTCGGGGGCGCTGGTGTTCTCCGCTTTGGAGGCGCCTTTGGAGAATCAGATAAGGCTGGAACTCATCAGGGCCAAAACAGACTTTTTGGCGCGCTATCCGGATATTGTTGGTAAATATTTTTTTAAACTACCTCTTATTGCAGGTTCTTTTCAGCCAATGGGTAGAAACTTAGGTTAGTTTCCTTGTATCTAAATAATAATTAACTACAAATTGTCATCACCATTAGTCCGAAAATATTTTAACTGTAATTCTAGCAGACATGACTCATCGGAAGACTTATAAGACAGTATTTGATGATCAGCGGTGGTCACTGGTCAGTCTCTGTCCGGAAGGTCCATTCGTAATTAAACCGTTCAAATTCACGTCGCATTATCATCTCACCGTCAATCAATTCAAAAACTTGTCAAAATGTATAGAAATAAGATGTGTTTTTGGCAATTTGTGACCGCGATACGAATGCAAACGCTCCTTTCTGAACTTAAACAAAACAAAAACATTTTCAAAGCTCTACGGAACCATCACACACGTGATAATATCTTAGGTACTCGTTTAGTAAATGTATAACTACCCGCAAAGCCGGTATTGCAGAAATGAGCGCCATTGTGCAAGTGTAACGGTAAATATTTGAAATGCCTGCAATACAGGCGGACAATGCAGACTTATAAAGAATCGAACGTATAATATTGCAAGAAGGCATAAAAATGTTGAAAATTTTTCTCATGTTATGGCTAGTTTCATATTACAGTTAATTGTAATAGACTTTGTCTCTGTCATCTCTGACATAGACTAGAGTCAAGAGCAAACACATAATAAAAAAAAACCATTCCTCTGCCTTATGTAGGTGTTTTTTTCAATATGTCGGAATTTTATTATTTAAAGTCAAAGTCAAAACGTTTATTCCAATTAGGCCATTAAACGGCACTTTTGAACGTCATTCACATTTCAAATATATAAAAGTTCTGAAGTGACTCTACTGTCCATCCGGAAAGGTAGATTCTTATTGAGAAGAATGGACAAGAAACTCCATAGTTACTCTTTTCAAATAAATCTTTTACAATATTTGGTAAGTACACAATTTTTTTTTTTTTTTTTTTAATATGGGAGGACCATGCACCTAGGGTATGCAGAGGTAGACTTATCAATTTTCTAAATAAGTAGGTACATGATACTCACACATTTACAAATATAGGAACGACTAATTAACAGTGTGTGAGTTAACAGAAAAATACAGACACAAAAAGAGACAGAAAATCTATAAAGTTAATACATAAAGCAACCAGTTTGATTTTGTCCACAACATTGACTGTCCTATGGAGCAGGACCAGCATGCTTCCAGGCATTCTTATCCTGAATGTACTATCTTCTAATTTGTAATAAGCTTGTTTACAAAGTGTGCTTTAAATTGTTATTAAAAAAACAGTATCCATTAGATTTTTTTACACTTAAGTTTGTTTGGTTATCGTTAAAAAATATGTCGAACTTCGTCATATTTTTTATGTTAAGTTGGTTCTCAGTGGTATAAGTTATCACTGAGAGTGAGAACCTACTTAGCGACTAACCCAAATTACTTACTTGAAATGTGATTACGTTATCTCTTGTTATTATTCCGAACTAAATGAATTTCAATGGTTAGGTACATACCTCGTTACGATAAATAACGATTAATTTACTTAAAAAAAAAAAAAAAAAATTGCAAATAAATCGTAGAAATGTATTAATAAAGATTGCTTAGGCCTCCATCGGTATCGAAAATAATTAAAAACGACTAAAAAGTTTGAACGAAAAGTCTTTCAGGCCTCGTACATCGATTCCGGTCCAAAGTTGCCTGCACCTGCTGGAATTTGCTTGAGGGCGTAGTTTCTTTCACTTGGTCAGAGCATCGAGTTGGCGACCGGCCTTGTGCTCTCTTTCCTTCGGTGTTGCCAACGATTACCACCTTCCATAAGCATTCATCTCCCCTTCACATTATATGGCCAAAATACGCTGTCCAATATTGGAAAAAATACGCTGTCCAATATTGGAAAAAATACGCTGTCCAATATTGGTAAAAATACGCTGTCCAATATTGGTAAAAATACGCTGTCCAATATTGGTAAAAATACGCTGTCCAATATTGGTAAAAATACGCTGTCCAATATTGGAAAAAATACGCTGTCCAATATTGGTAAAAATACGCTGTCCAATATTGGTAAAAATACGCTGTCCAATATTGGTAAAAATACGCTGTCCAATATTGGTAAAAATACGCTGTCCAATATTGGTAAAAATACGCTGTCCAATATTGGTAAAAATACGCTGTCCAATATTGGAAAAAATACGCTGTCCAATATTGGTAAAAATACGCTGTCCAATATTGGAAAAAATACGCTGTCCAATATTGGTAAAAATACGCTGTCCAATATTGGTAAAAATACGCTGTCCAATATTGGTAAAAATACGCTGTCCAATATTGGTAAAAATACGCTGTCCAATATTGGTAAAAATACGCTGTCCAATATTGGTAAAAATACGCTGTCCAATATTGGTAAAAATACGCTGTCCAATATTGGTAAAAATACGCTGTCCAATATTGGAAAAAATACGCTGTCCAATATTGGTAAAAATACGCTGTCCAATATTGGTAAAAATACGCTGTCCAATATTGGTAAAAATACGCTGTCCAATATTGGAAAAAATACGCTGTCCAATATTGGAAAAAATACGCTGTCCAATATTGGAAAAAATACGCTGTTCAAAATAGGTCAAAATACACTGTTCAAAATAGGCTGTCCAAAATAGTTCAAAATACGCTGTCCATTTGGGTGAGGCCTATGTCCAGCAGTGGACGTTTTTCGGCTGATACGATGATGTCGATGCTGCCAAGGGAACATCAACCGGGGGCGCCTGATACCTAATCCTAGGTCATATAGTCTACCCATGTATAAAGTTTCGAACAAATCTGTTCAGCCGTTGAGGCGTGCATGATTAATTTAATTAACAAACGTTTAAAAATACGCAATCTTTAGGAGATTGTTAACCTAGCTCTGCAATTTAAACTTGTTTTAACTTTATCTTGCTAATACTAATTTCAGCTACCTATAAAATAAATTAACCTATCCGTATCGCAAACAATTTTAAAATCTTATATTAAATTAACATGAACTGATACGCTATCACATGACAAATCTATTTAATATCTATGTTATTCTAAGCATCCCTGTCATATGTTTTATCTAATTTTATATCAAGACTAGCAGTTGTAGGTCAGGCAATCTATAAATACTGATATTGTAATTAGATAATTTTGTTTATACCTTAAGTTTTAGTGGACTATTAATTTCACCCCTTTTTTGCTGTATGTAGGTCTGCTGTCATTAAGGTTCATAAGAACAAGTAGGAACACCGTAGGAAAATTTTGAGAACCAGATGATCTAAAAAAAAATAAAAGTCGTTGTTATAATTGCATCCGGTTGACAACTGATGACTCACCAAATAATAAGTAATAATTATTTGCAAATAATTAATAACCTAACTAAAATCCTTTCACTTGATTATTGGAATTAATTAACAACTTCGTTAACTAAGAGTTGTCCAAATATTGTAATAATTGCTGTAAAATTACATAAATAATAAATTATCTATATAGATAAAATGGCATGTATTGATAAATTACGTTAATGAGTTTATTTATTTGATTAAACAGACACTCTCTTGACATATTTTGTTTAGTATTTAGTACCTACATTATGATAATTATTTACATAATTATTTTAATGACACACTAAACATATACTTTGTTACATTATCTTATCTTGAAGCTTTCTTGTTTACTTTGTTTGATAGATTCTCTGTAGTCTTTTTTCATTTTATTTAAAGGACGTTACGAGAACGATATGTCATTTTTCGTAAAAAAAAACATTAAAAAATATTGCTTCGCAGCTTTTTAAAAAATTAAATAAGCTAAATAAAAAATATTTTCCCATAGAAAAGGGTATTTTTGTTACCAATTTAACTATGCAAAATAGTTTTAACGATTAGATATAGGTACCGTAATTAATAAGTATTTACTTATAAATTACTATTATTACTTAATATTTACTTGGAAAATACTTATTATTTTCCAAACACGAGCAAAAGTTAAAGTCAACATATTTTAAACTCATCAACTAAATAAAATAGAAAAGCATAGAGAAACTAAAGACACACTCGTAGTTAACCAAACAGGTTTTATCAAAGAAGGCCTTGTCCAAACACGTTAGTTATAAGGTCATAGGCCTACATCGTATATTTGAGGCTGTATCCAACCCAATGTTCGTTACTTTACAACCGATTTAAAAAAACTGGTTTTGTAACTCGACTATAGTTAATTTAGTATTGTGTAATAGTTGTGGTTGAGGAATCTGAAAATTACTTATGAATTAGTAATTATTAACCGACTTCAAAAAAGGAGGAGGTTCTCAATTCGGTGGGTATTTTTTTTTCTAATAGATAGGTAATATCTAAACCTACTAGAATTTATGAAAATAAACGATTTTATGTGACCATTATAGAAACTATCATTATCTACCATCATTATTACCATCATTATTTACTATCATTATAGAATCTTCAATATAGTTAGGTGGTTGTAGTAACCGAAATCTACGATAAAATTAAATAGTTGTAAGCGGAACTCCGATAACGTGATTCCTTTAAAATTCTATATCTAAGCTGATAGACTTAGGTAGGCTAAATTATTTTTTTTCTAAACACATAACTGTTTGTACCTAACTACACCACTAGCGGTCGTTGAGCTCGTAATCAAACTACATCTTATACTTAAAAAAACGTTAACAAGGAGTATATACGTTCTAAGACCTTAGTGCGAGTTCTTTAACGTTCTCGATTGCGTGAGCGTAAACGTCAATTTGTATTGAAACTGAATAAGCGCTGTCTATTCAATTTGACATAAGCGAACGTTTACGTTATGACGATCGAGTACGTTAAAAAACTTGCACTAAGCCCTCAGACAGCTTATTTAGACACAAGGTACTACTTTAAGCAAAAATAATGGAGTGTTTTAGTTACCATCCGACATAAAATTATGATCATCATCTGCTTAGCCTTTTCCCAACTATATTGGGGTCAGGTTAGATTACCAGTATTTTACGAGGAGCCGCTGCCTACCAGTCCTCCACAACCTATTAACTGGGTAACACAGTACTTCATGGCAAGACTGGAGTCAGATTTACTGGCTTCTGACTACCGGTAACGACTGCCAAAGATCTACAAATGACAGCCGAGACCAACGGTTTAACGTGCTTTCCGAGGCACGGAGGAAACTCGGTATATATGATGGTCACCCATCCACAGACCAACCTCGGCAAGCGTTTCTTATTACCTTGAAGATCGTACCGTGCGGCTGTTATTATCTAGCGACGAGCTCCTCAACATAAAATTATGATACACAAGTATAAATCGGCTCAAATTTTTTAAAATGAATATAGCACAAAAAGTAAATCGTCAACAATTACAAGGCCTCGAAACTAATAACAGACAGTTTAAACTTTAAGTACAACGTTGAATCGGACTCCCATGACCGAAATACCACGAACGTACCCATTTAGTTAATTAAAACAAAAAACTTGTTTGTTTTTACTATTGATAGGCATAGGTACGTTTGACCACTACCTATCTCACCTGATTATAAGCGATGATGCAGTCGAAGACTGAACACGGTTGCCTAGAATTAACTATTCACTCTTGACTTAAAGACTCGCAGGTTCTAGCTATCAGGAAACACAGATTCTGGCAGGGAATTCCACTCCTTAGCTGTACGCACTATGAATGTGTTCCCAAAATGTTTTGCTCGTGTGGGTGGGATGTCCACCATGTACTGGTGGCGCATCGCCGTACGTCTTGTGGTCCGATGATGGAACGGGCTTGGCGGAATTAAACTATACAATTCCGTCGCACTGTAACACAATGTTGTCAGAATTTAGACTCTATGATTATAATATTCTTCCCCTTTTTCTAATTTAGTTGGAATTGGTGCAACATGTATTCGGTAGCCAATTCTCAATTAGTCGTTATCTAACTATTGACCTCCTCACACATTTCATCCATCGCCTTCTGACCAGTCCCAAACGCATATCCTCATTCATACTCGGATCTTTCCTCTCAATATAATTTTCAATATAATTCCTCTGCAAAAACAAACAGTAGGTGAGTATATTCAGACATGGAAAATTACAAGATTCTATTTTTGAAAACAAAAAGAAAAAACAAAGATATAGTCGATTGGCTTTTGTTTTTATCTGTGTACAAGTCCTAAGCAAATGTCATCGATCAAGAATATCGCGGCTTCGTAAAACGGTGCAGAACCGGTTTATTTTGTTAGGTACTCAACCTACCTATACTTTTTTTGTTGTTGTTTAGGAATCCTTATGAATAGACGGCTTTGTCTGTCTGTTAGCTTAAGACTTTTCTTTTGGGGATAGATTTAAACGCAATTACAATAATAATCATAAATGATTTTTTTAAAGTTTCCCCTGAAACTTTACACAGAACCGTTATGTAGTCCACTCAAATTTCGCCAATAATGCTTAAATTTCATGTAGGTAATAGCAAGCGAGCCAATTTCCATCAATCGGATCAATACGAATCCATACTCCTTGGCTTTCAAAGACTAAATTATATGCATCTACATTTAATAGCTGCAATACTGCAACAAACTATTTCTACTAAAAGCCGTTACTGACAAACTAGACTGCAAAATACGCTTCAATGCAGAAGTATCAAATAGGGATGTTAGGGTGCTTCGACTCCGATAAATTTAAGCTTCCGATCGATATTACACCTTCGGTTCCGACTTCGGCTACGACATTTTTAATCAGTGTTCGAAGCATAAAAAAATCGCTTCCTTTGGAGTCAATTCATTTAATTTACCAACCGTTATTGAAACTACGACTTGCGATTATTTTTATGTTCAAAGCCTATGTTATGTAGGTAATTAAAAAAAAAAAAAAAAATGTATTATTTTATTTTATTAGGCTTGCTCTTTTGCGGACTTGTTCCAAAGAGCTGCCGCGGCCCGGAAACGTAAAAGGCAGTTGGAGGAACACGGGTGGGTTTATCAGTAAGAGTAAAACACTTCCGGATGGAGTCATTTAATGATTTCCCGTCCAAAAAAGGACTGCCCATAACAGATCTCTCTTTTGCCACCACCTCTGACTCCGGTTCCGACTCCGACCAACCAAATTTAAAAACTTTTACTCCGATGAAACCGTCTCTGGAACATCTCTGAAATCTAAGCGTTGGTACACTGCGATGTGGGAAACATGTTGCCACTTGCCAGCTCATTGAGTCGGCACTAAGTAAGCGATCGGGCTCACAGCTAGACCTCATTTTATTTCCTTCCTATTTTTATTCAATTATAAGTCAAAAGAAATAGGTATCTTATTTAGTCCCAAAAAGAAAGTGCCAATATCAAAGGTATTTTTTTCATGAAAAGTAAATTAAAACCTTTTTAGGCCGTAAAACTGATTACCTTTGTCTGGAAGAAGTAAAACATAAAATGGCGGGTTCTTAAATAAAATTCAATACTGTCAATAAAATTTAAAAAACAATTTGTAAGTTATTCTTTCAAAATTTTAGTCAAATAATAAATTAAAAATAATAATAACTAAAATTAACAAAATTACAATTCTTTCTAATAGGTATTAGTTAAGATAGCTATGTCATGTGATCATGTCCTTCAAAAAATAAAATAAAAAACAAGCATCAATTATTATCTAGAGACTAGCGCGTCTACGTTTGTTGTTTCTAATGAGCCTGACCTATACAGACAGACTGGCTGGAAAAACACTAGACGCTTTGTTTTTTTTATTTTGTTATCCATAGAACACGGAACGCTGCACTGTGCCGGCTGCAACTTACTATATCGTGGCCGCACCTTAGTGCATAACCGAAAAATTAACTCAGTGTATGCACTGCATCGGAAAATCGGCTTTTTAAGAAGGTATTGTTCTATCCTCGGCACGCAAAAGTACTCGCAACTCCATCTTTTATTTTCAAACATTTTTTTACTTCATCTTGTAATTACTTTAGGTAATTTTTATAGTTATTATGATAGGATTGCTTTTGATTACGATAGGTTTTGAGAAGTGTATTATAAAAAACAGTGTACCTATAACATATTTTCATAGGCCGTAAAATTCTTTGAGTTAACGGTGACATTCAGAGGCGGCTCGTGATATTTTTTTATGGGTGTTCATTAAAAATAAAAACGAAAAACTAGAACTTACATTCATTTTATTTGTATAAAAAATCCATTCGCCGGTCTTTTTGGCGAGCGAAGACATCTATCACTTTCTTGTGAAAATCAGATATGGAATTAATTAAGCGTTTCTCTATGCTTATCATACACAACGCATTGAGACGGTCTTGCGTCATAGTATTGCGCGTAAACGTTTTAATTTTAACCTTTATAAATGCCGGGATTCAAGGAGATTCATCATGTCCTCGTAAGGCAAATTGAAATGCACCACAAAATACCACGCAATCTATTAAACGCCGTAAAATGTAGGTATCGATTTTCATCAACTCGTTCATTGAACTCTCTAATAGATTTCCGAAACGCAGAATCCAACGCCATACGAATATCTTGTCGGCCAATAGATGCCAATTGCACCTCACACAACATATGAAATCTAGATTGTGAATGTTTTTTCACTTTTATTGAAAGATGCGCTAAATTATCAACACCAGTTTCCGTCCACGCAGATTCACCACCACCGCTGGCGCCAACCCCAAACAGTAGACACGGGAAACAAAATAATTTATTGCTGTCCTCACATCCACACAACCAAGGTGTTTTGGAATATTGTTCAGATTTAAAAACTCGCGTAAAACTTTTAGTTTTCGAACTACATTTCTGACTAAGTGCAATTACTGGCCGTGGCGGGCCCTTAGTTTTCAGTTCGATACGCATTTCGAGAGTTTTTTCGCAATTTTTAATAAAAGTTACACTGTATCGTTCCATTTTATAACACAAATGTCACGCACTAACTAATTTTTAATATATTTATAATTAAAATTGCGTAATTGTCGTAAAATACCTGGCGCGCGAATCGACAATGTTTATTTACATAAGATCGGCAACAACGCATATTGCACTCAGTCACCAAAACAAAGCGGCAACGCAGCGCATGAGCGGCGCTCCAGATTCGGCTAATATCTCATACAAAATCTTCTGTCTCACGTGCTGCACTGTGTCGATATTTCTCTTTCGCACTCATTGAATAGAGCGCTAGGTATTGTACTAAACATTTTTTCAAAGGAGCGCAATCGCTGGCGCTCCACTCGACTCCAAATATTATGTTAGAGAACATTTTTTAAATGTTGTGCTTCGTAGATAATAAGTTCCTAGTAGGTACTGCTTTTAAGAGTGTATGTATAGGCACAGTAATAACGTAGTAAGTGTGTACTTATAGTCTTAAATAAATAAAATTTATTGTGTATTTATTGTCATTTTTGTGGGAGTGCACTGCACCAGCGCTCTGGTGACATTCACGGACACACTCTGTTATTTATGGACAGTTTTGTCAACGCCGCCTCTAGCAGTCTTAGTGCTCTGTGGTAGATACCACTGATCTTCGATTACATAACATACTCTATTTATCACGTTTTAATTAGCTGAACTTGTTGCTGCGTGTAAACTAATCTCGAATTGCAACTGGTTTCATAAACACTGCCAGATGTCTCATTAAATTCTAATTATGTTTCTCAAACGGACGAAAATATCATTTTTAATTGACTGCTGCGTCTAGCCGGGGTCATCAGTATTGGTGATTCCCCAATGTCTTGACCTATAATTATTCTCGTAGATTCTAAAAGTAACAAGCTACGAGTAGCACACTTAAATCTTCCATAAGACAAGAAGGGTTTCGTACCATAAACCGGAAAAAAACACGTTACTTGTATGTGAGGCCCCTTAAATTTTAATTTAATTTTTACCATTTGTTATAGCGGAAATACAAATAAATACACACTGTAGAAAAATGAAAAATGAAAAAAAACACTTGATTTTCCGCTGTCCGGACGAATACAGACAGACGAATGGATGGACGGACAGCGGAGGCTTAGTAATAGGGTTCCGTTGGTTACCCTTTGGGTACGGAACCCTAAAATCGAAACCCACCAGCTTATCTACCTAAGGCCACTTCACTAGGAAACTCCAACGCGAGGGCAACAGTGTGGGCTGTATAATCCCACTGCTGGTAATAGATTAAGCCGCCCCGTTTGTTCGGGTCTGTGTACTTACCCAACTAACCCGCAGAAAGTGATCACGTTATGAAACAATGTGTATAACTTTTACAATGTGTCTACATTTGTATGAAAACATATTTATGTAATGAGTAGCTTCTGCCAGCCGGTTCGCCCGAGTGATCCCTAGTATTAAGAGGAAACATGGGCGGCGAGGCTTTGTACTAAAAATAATAGTAGAAGACTTTGTCGAAATTTCTTTTTTGCATTGAAACTTCATGAGTTGTACTTTTATGCATAAAATTATCAGCTTTGTAGCTGAAGCTCTCGACTAAGTCTTCTACTTTTATTTTTAGAAGTTTTTCAAGTTGGTCAGTTCGATAATTCTCAAAAATTTAGAAAAAAATGAATAGCTTGAAAACTATGAAAAATCGCGGAACACACATGGGCCGATTCGGATACCCCAGGATACGAGAGACCTAAATTCTGTATTTGGACGTCAATGTTCTGCCCACCCTGTATACTGTGTCCCTATGTTTTCGTTTTTGATGATTTATTAAACGTATAAGCACTAGAACCCTCAAAAAATGCTCAAAATTGTCCAATATATCGGGACACAGTATACATCCTTCTTATTCATTTTGTGAAATATCTCCTCTTAAGAGGAAACATTAGTCAAAATACCAAATTCATAAAATCTAGTAAATACTAATGTTATTTTGTACACAGATCGGTATACAAGTAAAACAAATGGAACTCCTCACGTAGAAAATGTTATGTTGATTGAAAGGATACCTACTCCATATTCTTTTGTTTTTATTTGTGTACACAAACCTTTTTCTTTGTAAGTATTGATTTATATCTTGATCTTTGTACCCTAAAGTTTTTGTCAACTTTCCTTTCTTTTGATACGTAATAATACATATGTAGGTAATCCTAGTCTGTGTTCTTGGTATTTAGACTTGTTTATTATTGGTACCTACTATCGTAGTTTTAAGGGCTTCGAACCAGTAGGGACCAACGGAATCCTATTGCCCTCCGCAGTCCGCCATAACAACAAATAATAAAAAATAATAAAAATATAAATTAAGGGGGTTCTCCCAGCTCCCATCTTATTTTTTCCACTGCACTGCCAATATTTATTTGTGCATTATAACTTTTTATGCTTATGACATTCTAACGAGTGTGATGCACAATAATTGTGTACTCAGCACACTCACAACATTGTTTAAACGTAGTTGCAAGTTAGCTGCCTGCATACCAAATAGCTTTATTGACTGTACATAGATAGGTACCTACGTAAAAATCCTCATATCGCGTTAGATCACACGTTAGATAGGTACGCTGTTCAGAAGCCCGATCGCTCGCAAATGACTCCTTTGACGAGGGTAGCTAATTTGCTGCCTGTCTCTCTCTCTGACGTTCGCGCTGGGTTATTAGATTTTTATATACGTTTACCTAAGTCTAAGTATAGTGTTGGAATATTATTGTAAACGGGAGATTGTTTTTCTAGGAATCTAGGAATATTCGGTTTCGATATTCAAGGCTTGTTATATTTTATCTTATGCTGTCCATAGACGTTCAAGTAATTTGATCAAACAGTACGATGAAACTGTGTGCGAAAAACGAAACTTCATATATCTTCATTCAATTAACAACAAATTTTTGGTCAAATTATCCATGCCAATTTTCTAGAACTGTTTGAACCGGCCGTCTTGATCAAAGTACTTGAACGTCTATGGCCCACTTTAGGATTTGCAGAGACCAATTTTAAATCAATAATTTGTACCTTGTTGTCGTTGGTTCATTCCCAACTCCACAAGTTTGTTATAAATCTTTATTAGATTATATTTTGTTGATATATTGTGAACAGATCATTTTGATTACATCCAAGTTCTACATATAGTCTTATTGAGACAAACTACTTAACAATTACACGCGACGAATTACAATCTTACGGCGCTTGCAATTATCCGGTGACATATAAGTAGCTACAATATGTAAATATATTTTACACAAAATGGCTGAACTATAACGATGTAACTCGTATTATTTGCACCCGTGCGAAGCGGGGGGGGGGTCGCTACTTCTTGATAAAATGATGTTTCACCTAAGCCTCCGCACTAAATTATATCCATTGAGCTGTAACGCTGACCCACCCACCAAAGATTCTTCTGATAAACTTGTATACAGGCTAGTAAACGTCGATGATCCACAAAGAGATCACGATTTAGTAGAGTAATTTTGGACGAAGTGGATGGGATAAAGATAAGCGGTGCACCAAAACCCTGAGAGCCTTTGTCATTTGGTTACGTCTACGAAATCTAGAATGCAATGTTGCAATAAGTCCGTCCATGTACCACAATTATACATAAAGTTTTAACAAATAAATAAATCTATATACTAATATATAAAGCTGAAGAGTTTGTTTTATTTGTTTGTTTGTTTACTTAAACGAGCTAATCTCAGGAACTACTGGTCCGATTTGAAAAATTATTTCAGTGTTAGATAGCCCATTTATCGAGGAAGGCTATAGGCTATATCATCACGCTAAGACCAATAAGAACGGAGCAGTAATGGAAATTGTGACGCAGACGAAGTTGCGCGGGTCAACTAGTAATAAATAAAAATCTCGTGTCACGAGTTATGTACGAGTATGTTCGAGATAAACTCTGAAACTACTGAACCAATTTTGATCAAACTTCGTAACTATCTGTTATTAGATCCAACTTAAAATATAGGATAGTTTTATGGAACCAGAAAAAATCTACGGCTGGTTACAATAGCGCAAGCTGTCTTAAAGACTGATAAACCAATTTACTTTATGCAAGGAAAATCGTGTTAGCCAGTATGTTAGCCAGTAACTGATTCTGGAATACAGATCAGCAGCCCACTCAAACATAATAATATATTGTTGGTAAAAGACCAAGCAGATGATGAGATGTGTAAAATGGAATTAGTCATGCAGTGGGAACTGAAAAACTAACGAATATCATAATCTACAGTGTTACCAAGAAATTAAAGCGAGTTGGTCCTAACATGGCCGCCCCTTCTCCATATAATGCCATTTTCATCAAGGCCAGTTTTACTTACACTCTCTTGCAATCTACCAGCATAGCATAGGTTATTAGGATGGTAACCATAAGCGAATACCAATGAATCTGCAGTTAGTTTTTTCCTAAAGCTTTTTGGCCCCAATGACCTATTTTCTCCTCAAAATGTCACTATTGCCTGTCCCACTTTCACCTGCGTATTCTCTTTCAATCTACCAGGAGTGCACAGATGATTAGGAAGACCACCGAAAGCCGAATGCCAATAAATCATCCTAAATCTGCAGTTAGTTCCGTACTAGGGAAAGGGTTTTTGACCCCATTACCCGCTTCTCCACAAAATGTCACTATTGCTTGTCCCAGTTTTGCCCACATGTTCTCTTTCAATCTACCAGGAGTGCATAGGTGGTTAGGGAAGTAACCGCAAGTCGCGGTAACAAAATATGTCTCGGGTATCGACTGCCACACCCCCGTACACTGGCTGACCTCAAGAACTATCTCGTGACGAGGGTTGGGTCATGTTGTGTGAGAAAAGCGAGGAGGCGAGCGGTAAAGCAGATGAAAAGAAATCAGCCAAATGCTAGTAGTAGGACTCTCATTCGAAGGGTTCCTTACCATAAACCAAAAAACGCGTTTCTTGTATGGGTGCTCCTTTAAATTATTAATTTAATTTTTATTATTTCTTATAATAGTGTTGGGTACGGAACCCTAAAAAAATAAGTTATCATTTGCATGTTGTTTCGCAATAATAGAACAGAATCGAACATTCGGAATTCATGAAAAGAACTAATATAGATTTTTTTTTGCAGTCGCAGCAGTATTACCTGCCATAGAATTTGTATTAATTTGTGGGAATTAAAATAATCTTTAATCATGTATGATCAGAGACCAATAATGTTTCGGCTAATCTTGTCATAGTTAGTATAGTTATTAGCATGATCTAAAATTGCCAAGAGCATTATTACAGTGTGTTGGATACCGCGAAATACATTGACAGCATGATACATATTCTTGCAACAAAAAAGACATGACTGCCTCTGTTTACCTCTCTCGTCAGGTTATTCTCCGCCTCCGCTCCGCCTATCACCATCCCACAGCTCAGTTGACCTAGCTAGAGAGCGTTAGCACAGATCGAGCGAGAAATGCATCGACCCCATCTGTTCGCAGATACAAACTAAATATACCGAACAACATAGCTCCAATTGTTCACTTACCGGCTGATTTATACCATTGTGATAATGTCACGTGATGATAGCAATGCCCTTAGGACCGAGGTGTATACGTAGTAATAGTTTAGTAATCTGTGGTATGTTTGATGATATAACTTGTATAGTTGCAGGTCATTGTTTGCTCTTAATGAGATCGTTAATACAGTAACATTGTTAAATGATGTGCGGTGGAATTTCTGTTCTTTTTAATTCTAGTTCCACTTGATGTTTTAGCAATGGCGTCCTGTGTTTTGAAATCTGGGTGGCTACTCTCTAACCTGTATCCGTCCGCAGTTTCGTCCTTAGTACCTATTGGGCGTAGTCAACTTCTTATCACCTAACCACTTAGAATTAATGACAATAGGATTTGACAGTAACTGTCAAATTGTATTGTCATTCATTCTTAGTTCGCGTTCGGGGCTAATCGTAAGTCCATAGGTGATACGGATTAGAAAACGCCCGCTACAAGGCCGAAACTACAGACTTCGGGCTTCTGGCTAAGATCCGAGATCGGTTTGTGAGTGGATGACCACTTTAACATACCTACCGAGATTCCTCTGCCTCGGAAAACCCGTGCAACCGTTGGTCTCGGCTATGATCTTAGTAGATCATTGAGCCTTTGTCTACAGTCTCAGTCATTACAGATTCAGGGAAATCTGAAATCAGTCTTACCAAGAGTACGCTAGTTGTATTATCTGTGCCAAGAGCTATTGTGAGGAGGCCAAATAAGTAGGCAGTCGCTCTATAACACTGGTTTTCAGCTGCATCAGTTTATACTGGAAGCCAATCAATCATTTATTTTGTGCAAACCCAACCCCAACATAAATGAAAATTGCTAAGCAGAAATGCGTAGATGCACAATGCGATGCAGTACCTTCAAAAACAACATGTTCTTATCTTAAGACAACCAAATAAACATGTACTTATTTATGGGCGTATATATGTAAAATGACGTTAGACTTATCATTGAAAGTCTTTGATAAGATGGTAAATAACATACATCATAGTCACTTAACTCTTGAATCATAGTTTGCTTGGATCGAGAACGATAACTACTTGCATACTTACATAAGTAGGTACCTAATTTTAGTTAATTTCCTGAGATATGGGTACCACCAGATCATCGGTCCACCTTGTGTGAGGCCTTCCATCGCTGCGTCTTCCGGTACGGGGTGGCCACTCCAGAACTTTTCGGCTCCATCGACCATCTGTTTTGCGAGCAATGTGCCCTGCCCACTGCCACTTCAGTTTGACGATCCTTCGGGCTATGATGGTAACCTTGGTTAGGGTCGCGGGTAGCCAATGGTTGCGAGACGCACAGGATCGGTTGTTGTGGCGACACTTGAGGGGGGCCTATGTCCAACAGTGGACGTCTTTCGACTGACATGATAATGATGATGGGTACCCGGCAAAAGGAAACCAACCGGATGGTTGGTTTCCTTTTGGGTAGGGTTACCCATCCAACTGAAATAACCAACTTCTTGTTTTTGAAGAGTCTTGCAAAGCGTGACGATTTTCCAAGAGGAAATCACATAAGGAAAACAAAAACCTTTACCAATATTTATTTATCTTACTTACATCAACAGTGTTGCATTATTTCCTTACATCATAACTCGCATTCTTCAAACATAACAGCTTCATCATAGGAACATCAAATAGAACAGATAACAAATCTCTTATTCTGATATTCAAGGAAAACTATTACTAAATACACAAGAAACTGACTGTTCTTTTGATGACTTTGCACACGACCTTTTAGTAATTGTTTTATTACTAACTAACTTCCCTTTTTTCCCCGTTCGCGTAGAAATTTCGGGAAAACATTTCTAAGAGCTCCCTTACAAAGAACCTACATGCCAAACGGCTTTCTATGACCTGTCCTATCGGCCGTGCGTTTTCTCGTCGCTCACGTAACGGAAGAATTGCCTATATGTACTACTCTGTCAAGAAAGTACCGGGAAAAGATCAATAATACACAAAATGTCTGTTATTCATCCAAATTTATTTTATCACCTTCAAAGTATGCTCCTTTAGAAACGATACACTTGCGCCAACGAATAATCCATTCATCAAAACATTTTTTAAACGCTGCTTCCGGAATTGAGTTCAGTTGTCGCTGCGAATTCTCCTTTATGTCTTCTATCGATTGAAAACGGGTGCCACGAAGTGGTAATTTGAGTTTAGGAAAAAGAAAAAAGTCAGCAGGAGCCATATCTGGTGAATATGGTGGTTGCTGGATGGTACTTGTTGAGTGTTTGGTTAAAAATTCGTTCACAATAATAGCCTTGTGCGATGGCGCATTGTCGTGGTGCAAAATCCAAGAATTTTCTTTCCACAAATCTGGCCTTTTTCGTCGAATTTGCTCTCTTAAACGCCGCATAACGCTCAAATAATATTCTTTATTTACCGTTAGACCTTCCGGTAAGAATTCAGAGTGCACAACACCGCGATAGTCAAAGAAAACAGTCAACATGACTTTGACTTTTGATCGACTTTGGCGTGGTTTTTTCGGTTTCGGTTCAGTTGGAAGGCGCCACTCCGAAGCTTGTTGACTAGTTTGCATGTCAAACTCGTAAACCCACGTCTCGTCACCAGTAACAATGCGTTTCATGAATGTTGGGTCCGAACTGACTCGTTCTAGCATGTCCTCAGCGACTTTCATGCGATTGAGTTTTTGGAGAAATTCAGATCTTTTGGGACTAGCCGAGCAGCAGCAACATGTTTCATACCCAAATGATTAGTTAAAATGGTACGGATCGACTCGTGAGATACAGAAAGTTCGGCGGCTATCTCTCTCAGAGTTGAATGGGGATTTTCAGTCACTATTTCCTTCACTTTTGCGATGTTAACTTCAGTTGCAGACGTTGACGGCCTACCAGAGCGAGGCAAATCTTCCATCACATCTCAACCGCTTTTGAACGCTTTGAACCACTCATAAGCACGAGTTTTTGATAAAGTCGATTCACCGTAAGCCTTCTGTAACATTTTCAGTGACTGCGAACACGAAATTCCATTGGCGATGCAAAATTTAAGACAAACTCTTTGTTCGATATTTTTGTCCATTATGAAATTCGCAATACACACTATATATGATATTACTAAAACCAGCACTGTATTTAATATAAATAACAGATGCAACTCAAACTCCGCGCCAAAATGGAAAACAGTTGTGCCAATCTAACAACTACAAAAAAACAAAAATTTGAATTTGGAACCATAAACAAATCATCCATTCCCGATACTTTTTTGACTGAATGTATAATATTGATAGATAATTATTTAGCAATATTTTGTAAAACTTGCCAGTCAGACTTAGCATGAAAAGAAAGGGATCGTCCCGAATATTAATTGGATTTCGTTTCGAAAATGCAAAGAAAAAACGCGGTATTACATACTCGTTTATGTTAATCCAGAACGAGGTTTTTGTTTAAAGATTTTAAAATTGTAACTGAGGTACGAGGATAATAAAGCATCCGTCTGCAGGTCAGACGAGAATAACAGTATACGTTTTTGTAAGAATTTTATTAAAATTACAAATTTCAACGGTCAATTTAAAATAGTTACAAAAACTTCAATTTTACTAATCGTTTTGTAATTCGAAATTCTGTGGACATCAAAATGGTTTCGTTTTTTTTCTAGATTTTATAAATCAGCCTAAACCTGGGTACAAAAGACACACACCTATAGTCCTGTTTACTTTGAGAACAACCCCGAAAACTCGAAAAAATTACCAGCTGTTTCATACAAAATGCAATATTGTGATGAAAATGTATGAAACTGCTGATATTTTTTTTTCAGTTTTGAGAGTTACAAAGTAAAAGTTGTTTATAATCATGTTTAGTTTTACTGTCTAAAAGGTTAGCACGAAGTGGTTAGCACTGCCTAGCACGAATATTTTGACGTATAGTAACGTTAACGTAAGTGAATTTTGAATGTTTAAAACTACAACCCCATAGTATTTTGGTTTAATTTTATGGGACATACAGAATATATATAATTCAAATATATGAATATAGGATCTAATTCAAATAAATATTATATGCAAAACGAGTGCTGTAGCTAAGGTAAAATTTTGCATTACGTTACTATAACGTCAAAATATATTCGTGCTAAGCCCTCTGTTGATTACAGGGCACTTCTATAATTAATACATCTTTATAGAATCGGCAAACCGTGTGATTTGCTCGGCCCAGTAAATCGCAGATCGCTGCTGAATGGGCTGTCAAACTCAGAAACAATTGAATGCCGCAACAACCAATTTTCTTATCGACTTTAGAATGAAATGACTTTTCTCTGGTCTTGAAACGACAAGTGCAATAATGACTTTTTTCATTATTGTTAGACTCGCGTTCAACCATAATCTCACCTGATGGAAAGTTATGATGTGGTCGATGAACACGCTTAACTACCTATAAATAGGGTAGAAATTAAACTCAAATATAAAAGTAGCTATAGTGTAGCTATCGCGTCTCAAGTATTCTATGTACTGTTTACATGTTGGGTTGTTTTAATTGCACTATTCTTAAATTCCGTTGAAAAAATAAAGATTTTAAAATCTTTCTTTTTTTGCCCTAGATTCAATTCCCGTGTCGGTAAAGTGTTTTCTAAGAAATTTCTTATTAGGTACTTGCCCAGTTTATATCAATGTGCTCGGTACAGGGCATATTGAAACTGAAACTTTAACAAAACTGGAAAAATGTAGGTGTCTTGTTGGTACATCTTTGTCTTTCCTTTCGAGTACTGGACCCCAAGTCTGCTATTTTTTATAAATTCGTCATTCCAACACGATCCCATTGCCATTTTGCTAAAAGTTCGCAATCTGCTAATTCATAATGGTCGATCACTGGTCGGTCAATGGTCTCGTAATAGAATCGTTGTAGAATGACATTTTCATATTGCCATTATTATAAAACCCGTTAGTAGACATGATTTTAGAAAACCTACTACTAAATTTGAACATTAAGTTATGCCAGATTTCTTTTATATATATATTTTTACATATTATTTATTCGTGTGTCATTATGTACGAGATTACCATTCTATGCCATTTCTTTCAATGGAGTGTCAGTGATTGACCATTGGAAAGTCATAATGACGCTTTTATATTAGTAGATTACCAAACTTGTCAAAATCAACAATTATGAAATCAGTGATAGACCATTCTGAAACTATTGTAATAGCAGACTTGAGGCCCAGGTATGTTAAGTTAATGTGTTCTAATTAATTTCGTTGCAGGATCCAAGACAGTTGAATCGTTTCTCCGGGACTCGTCGGGTTTCATTGGCCCGGCGTTTTTCTGGTGGTCGCCACTGTTGATTCTGGCTTTCAGTTGGGAATGTGTGGCGGGCTTATCCCAATTAATATGTTATGTTGACGAAAACGTCTTTTTCTCGATAACACAAGGATGTATCCATCGAATTGACATTTATAAGGAAAAAAAAAATGAATAAAAATAAACGTCACAAAAGGAAGTAGGACTTACCCCCTCATCACATAAGGTTATCACATTTATCACCATCACCGTCACAGCCTTATCACCATTTAATGACACATTCGCGCATTCTCAGTGCCAAATGTCAAAGGTGCGCAAACGCATCGCACTTTCCTCGTAACGTCACTACACTGTATGTCATAATATTGACCGACCCCAGTCAGTAGGCTATCGCCAGTGTACCCCCAGGATCGATGCTCTACAGTAGATGCACAGTCGAAACGCACTGCGTATCGTGTTTACAATTAACTTGCAATTAATTTTAATAATTTAATAGCACATTAAGATAGGGAAGAAATTATTGTAGGGTTTTTAAAGGAGTGCAGTGTATGAGTATTTCTGTTGTATCGAAGAGGTCAGGAGATCTGGTGTCAATAGGTTATCGATTTGTTTTATGTTGTAAAACCTGATTAATCGTACTCTTGTAATGGGTACTTTTTCAATATATGTAGTACTTTTCCTTAAGTTACAACTTCTTCTGTGCATGTTTAATTCCAGTACCCAATAGGAAGTAAGTAATATTTATAACAACCTGGGATTAGGATTAGCCAAGGAACACCGCATTCAGAGCGCCTTCAAATTGGTCGCAGGGTGCCGCGCGGCAGCAGCACGGCTACAGCGCGGCTTTGTTAATCCATACAAACAATGCGCGGCATTTTGCGATTATTATTTGTATGAATTAACAAAGCAGCGCGGCAGCCGCGCTGTTGCCGCGCGACGAATTTGAAGGCGCCCTTATCATTTGAATAATAAGTATAATAAATAATTAGGTACCTACTTTGAATGTTTCTGAGAGCTTTTAAATAATAACATGTAAGAATATTTTTCCTAGTAAAAAGAATATGGGGTCAACGTTCAAACCCTCCTTAAAAATTATTCTCACATGCTACGGAAAATTCACTTTATTAATATCACAGAAAATACTTAAATAATTTATTTAACTACTCCGCTAAAACCTACAGTTACAACTCATAAAGTAAATTAATCCTCGACCACGAGATGTAACATAAAATGAACCCCGAATGGACGGCATTACTTGAATTTTTCATTCGTACGCTTAGACCCGCGCCAAGGCATGGGATGTTCAGCCAACGAGAAATAAACCTCTTAATTAAATAATACCTAGTGACTACCGACTGACCTAAAGCCGCCCATTCCGGCTACGACTCAGTCGTACGTAACTTTTAATTAGCAGCCTTTGAGCAAAAGATTCTGACGGAAATACCTATCTACAAGTGCGTATTCGGTTTGTGGTAAAAAGTAAGGGAGAGCAGGTTTTATGTCGTCTACATACGACTTTTCGGGGGTTTTTGTATTTGTATAAAGATGTTACGTACGTAAAAGTTAATTGGATAACTCGGTTTAGGGTGAGAAACCATTAAGTTACGAGTAAAAGTACTGTTTTGAATTAGATATGGTCAGTGGTTCTGTCAACTTTTAATTAGGTAAAATACCTTGATATTTATGTGATGTGATGTCACTTTCACTGACAGCTTCAATACGGGGACCCCCCAAAAGAGTGCAAACTATCTAGGAAGACAGACAGCATTATGTTATACTTACATGATGAGATATTTGTAGGTATACCGTTGGTTACGTACGCTACGCTTTCTCATGTGGCGTAGTCGCGTAGCTGCGTAGCGCAGCCTGTAGCTGCGTTGCGTAGTCTCGTAGCATCGCTTTGTGATCGCGTAGCGGTGTATCGCGTACAGGCATTTTGAACAACTTGTATAGAAATATACAGAACAATCAGCGGCAACTAGCACTTACAGTTTTTAGTACAAAAAATCCTCTATTACCAACTACACTATTCCAAACAAGAAACTATATTACAGCCATTACGGGCAGCTTTAATTTTCATCAAAGTACGGACCAGCCGGGCTCTGAAATGAATAATGCATGCGCACAGAATGAAATACACATTCGCGGCAACTGGCGGGAAAACGGACCCGCCACAAAGTGCCGCGGAATTGCCGATATTGTTCAAAACATGGTTTATTTAGCCTGCGTTTTGTTAATTATTTACGGGATAATTAAACGTAAATAATTTTATATAATGATGACTGCTAACGAAATGTGTCAGCGATTTGAAATGCGTAATTGGGATTAATGGGGACTTGAATTTGGAGCGATGATGGGTTACCAGCCTTTGCTTTAGGTTAACATTAATTGAAAATTATGTAACTTCGGTTGCTGAAGTCGGTACCTATTCCTCCGTGCCTCGGATAGCACGTTAAGCTATTCTGCCGTGGTATAACTAAAATGCCATTATCCGACATCTGGTCGATTCTCGACTTTTGATATATTAATGAGCAAAAATTTCAATCGATCAGTGTTTGCGAATTTCCAAATCTACTTATTCAATGTTCAAAGTTCTTTAAACACTTTATTTACTAACAAAGACTTACGTTTTAAACACCAAATGAAGTTATTTATCAAAATATTTAACAACTTTTAATAAGTCTCCTAAGTAGAATTTCTAAAGCGTTGAATTTGAATCTAAACAAAGGTAGGTTCAGGGTGGGGATTTAGAATAATCACTTTGTTGAAACCTGTAGCTTTATATGGCTCCCGGCTTTGTCAGTATAAGCTAAAGTTTCCCATTAATGATCCTTACTTATTCCTAGAACTGTCTAGAACGGGTCTTTCTCTTTTAGCAGAATATTTACCAGTAATGAGACCAAATATTACAAGATTGTCTTTTCAATTGGAATAATGATGTTGCTTTTGAGTAGATTCCAAATAACTCGTTTACTGAAATTAATTACAAGCTTTATTCAGAGAATTTCGTATTCTACATTTTGGCAAATTTATATTAAGTCAATACCTATTTCTATTCAGTGCTGAAATTCGGTTGCTCGCTCACTAGAGCTCGACTTGTTACTGGCTACACTATCGTGGGAAACGGGTCTCTGCCTTTTCGCCGAAAATTGATGCCAGATTTTCACTTGCTAACTAACGATTCAGAGAATTTTATTTCGACGAATAATCATTTGCCAACTTATCATAAAATTTAGTTTTATTTCCCAACCTCATTTCTTCATAATTATATCAATGTATGAAAAGGGAACTTTTACACTGTCAAAACGTCATTCGTCTAATAGTTGTGTGGCCTAGTGAAATGTTTGACAAATGATAAATGTCCCAAACGTTTTGTGTCATTATAATAATCAGCTTAACAATAATTCTACCAAATGAAACGTTGTCATACAAAAATTTGCTAGTCGATAGTTTTCAAAGCGAAACATCGGCGAAACGTTGGTTGGCAAGTGATAATCTGCCAAACAACTTTCGGCGAAAAGACACGATACCATGGGAAACAGGTGCTGAATTATTCTATAAGTTTTATATAGAGGTATTGGTATTATCCATCTTGTAACACATATAAACTGTAATCATCTACTAAGACTTGGTTTGCCAAAAAACCATAAGTAATATTTTAGGTAGATATTACTAGCGCCACACACTCTTTGCATGGGTGCAACCTACCTACTTATTTGGTAACATGTTAAAATTTCCACTTTTCTGTCTACTTTGTAAAAGTTGAATATTGTTCTCCTTCCAACCTGGCGGTTGGTTGAATTAGTTCGTTGCTGATGGTCTTTAGACAATGACCCATCTTTATATTTAAATAATAAGTTAATCCAACACACTAATAAGCCACGAATAATATTATAATCTACCCTTAATTAAACATTTGCTCCTCTTCCACAGACGATGATCTGGAACTGCTCCTGGACGAGGTGGTCCGCGCGTCCAACCGCGGCGTGTCAGCCTCGCGCAATATCACCGGAGGACCCAACTGGAGCTTCGGACAGTCGCTGTTCTTCTCGTCCACTGTTGTTACCACCATTGGTAAGTTGGCATGTTTTTGAGTGTATCTATTCATTCACTTAGAACAAAGGCTGCTGGCTCTTGGCTGTGTATGTTGATGATATCGTAGGTAGGTATAGCCCCGGAGCGAAACTCCGCACATCGCAGCACGGCGGATGGAGCTCCAGCAGGATCCCATGTCAGTATGGAGACAGCGACTGTCGCAACCCAGAGAACGCGCGCCTTAAAAAGATGTCAGCATAACAGACGAAGCCAGCTAGGGCCAGTGCCAGCCAGAATTTCGGAATTGGTTCGAAAGAGTTACTGGTTAAAGCAAAGGGCATTAATTAGGAGGAACATCGATGGGTTTTATTCAATGAATCTGACACTCCCTTCCGCTCCTCACCCAGAGCGGTAGGAGTCATTCGATAGTTTCCCATCCAATTTGACTGAAAAAATATGAAACTAGGTATTTAGGATCGCCAAACTGAAGTAGCAGTGGGCAGGGGGCTCGCAGAATAAATTGTCGAAGGGGCTGAAAAAAGCTGGAATCGGAAGATCCAGCGTTGAAAAGCCTCCCACAAGGTGAACCGATGACCTGGCCTGGTGACGGTCGTGAGTAGGCGATGGATGCAAGACCCACAGGACTAGTTGCGGTGGCGACAAGCGCGGGGAGGCCAATGTCCATAGATGGATAAGATGAATTAATGAGGTCAGGCATACGAAATTAAATCCCCTAAACCATTAAAATAAAACGTGAAGAAAAATAATTAAACTTAACCTAAGCAGACTGGAAGGGATCAACTGTAAATAAATTAGGATCATTAAGTAACTTTGGCAGACCGAAAGTTTCGCAAGAGTCAGTAAGGTCAAGCTCAAGATCAAGGGCGAGCCCCTTGTAATCCTAATTTATATTGTAAATACGTAAGTAAGTTTATTGAGCATTCACGACGACTTCTAAAAAACACGTATTCCCAATTCTCAAGCCCTTCCTTTCCTTGCAGGATACGGCCACGTCACACCCCTGTCGAAGCCAGGCAAGCTGTTCTGCATGATGTACGCTCTGCTCGGGATCCCGCTGACGTTGGTGCTGCTGTCCGCACTGGTTGAGCGACTGCTGCTGCCGGCGACCGCTCTGCTGCGCTCTCTAAACGCGGCGCTGGGCCATCTGTACCGGCCGTTCACTATAAGATTGGTGCATTTGATGATGATTGGTGAGTTTTTGTCATTTGTTTATTGCTTTATTTTCAGAACCCTTAGCAATACTGTGGTAGTAAAGTTCAGTTCGCTTTTACCTATCGTCAATTGGAGGGCTCGACAAACAATTGCCCGCCGAAACCCAAGTTATGACGCTCCGTTATTTTACATGAGACTAGCTGTATTATATTTTCTGTGAAGCTACTACCACATGGATTAGATCTTGAAGGTTAAGCAACGCTTGTCGAGGTCGGTGCGTGGAAGGGTGACCATTTTAACATGCCAAGAATCCTCCGTGGTCTCAAAACAACGCTTAGAAAACGCTTAGAAAAGCGTCAAACAAAATGTTTTTGTTAGATAGATTAATATTCCTACATAAAGTGGAAATTATATTTTTTTCCTACTCCTCCAAGACAGTTGAATCGTTTCTCCGGGACTCGTCGGGCTTCATTGGCTCGGTGTGTTCTGGTGGTCGCTACTGTTGATTCTGGCTTTCAGGAGTTGCAGTCGTTGGGAATGTGTGGTGGGCTTATTGGTACATAAATTAATTATAAATATATACTAAGTTAGGTATATCTAGTATTTATCATAGACTAATGATGCGTAGGTTTTAGTACGTAGGTAGATATTATAGGTAATCGACGTCTGGCACGACCAGCAGTAGGTAGCCATCAAATATTCATTAGGCTCCTCGAGACCTTGAGCTTCTATATTTAGGGAAATATTATAATACCAACAATTCAGAGGGCTACAATAATTCATAAAGTTATTGCTGCCGCGTTTCGAACGTAAGGTAACAAAAAGAAAAAAATAGAAGGTGAAAATAAATGTGGCCTTCTTATAAGTCACTCTATCCGACAGTCAATCCAATGAAACTGATCAAAAATATTTGGCGAAAACAGAAGCTAATCTATCTTTTTTCCACAGTGACAACCCTAGTGCTGTTCTTCCTAGTCGTCCCTGCCAGCGTGTTCGCGTACCTGGAGCCAGACTGGGACTTCCTGGACTCGTTCTACTACTGCTTCATCTCGCTCACCACCATCGGACTCGGCGACTACATCCCCGGAGACTCCCCCGGACAACCCTACCGTCCACTCTACAAAGTTGCTACCACTTGTAAGTATTTTTTTGGTTTGGCAACATTTTTGAAAGGTCATTTTTTTGGCGCGTATTTGGTTTTTCATCATTTCCGATCCATCAGTTTCCGATATTTATAAAGGCACGCTCCAAATCGTCTTTATTCGTCAATAGCTTCTGCCAACGGCTTCACCCACGTGTTCCCAAGGGAACATATTCCCGGGATAAAAAGAAGCCTATGTCCTTTCTCAGGCTCTAGACTCTAGACTGTCTCTATACTAAATTTCATTTAAATCGGTTCAGTAGTATTGGCGTGAAAGCGCGACAAATAGACAGACAGAGTTACTTTTGCATTTATAATATTAGTAAGGATTATTAACGAAAAAAGATTATACAGTTGATTAGTAGGTAATGGTCAGCATCTTTAAACATCAATGACAAATCATTAAAATAATGAAATTATATTTAGAACAAATTGTAGCCGTAACTTTAAACCAATTAAAAAATTTGGGCCGCGGTTGGGCCCTTACTTTAAGGGGGATGCTCCAGGGTAGCCCGCGAAATTCAAATATTTTTATGTTTTTTGCAATTTGCCGGTCAGTGTGAAGCTGTATGTGGACCAAATGCGATCTGCGACCGTAACGCGTATTTGTAATGAATATTTCAGAAATAATCATTCTTTCGGACTACATGAACTTAGAGGGCTATATTGATGATTAAAATGGTTATAATTCTTTAGATAAATACGCGTTACGGTCGCAGATCGCATTTGGTCCACATACAGCTTCACACTGACCGGCAAATTGCAAAAAACATAAAAATATTTGAATTTCGCGGGCTACCCTGGAGCATTCACCTTAAGCAATTAACCTTAACGAATTGTGTACAAAATAATTATTTATAAGAAGCGCTAAAGTTTGCTTAGTAAATCTTTTATCTCGGACCTACTTAATTATTTCTTACTAATCCACGAGCATTCTGTTACAGTTACACGAAAACTTTTTAGTCAGATAACGTCATAATTCATAATGAATATGCGAAATAATGTTACGCCATTCCCTTTTTCCAGTCTACCTACTCATCGGCCTGACATTCCTGATGCTGACACTGACGGTCTTCTACGACATTCCGCAACTGAACTTGAGCACGGTGTTCTCATCCGTCAAGCTCGATGATGACCCAGAAAAGATGCGTCTAAGTGGTTCCGGAGTCATGGGCCCTGGGTACGGGATCGGGGGGCTGGTGATGCGGGATGACTACAACCACCACGACCAGCGCCGCTCCGTGGTGCACATCCGGCCGCACCTGGACGACAGCCCCAGCCCCGAGGACACCACGCCCGTGCACGCCCGCGACATACGGCTCCACTAAAACGATTCCTCCCTAATGTCTCGTGATACCGTTGGCTAGTTGGTGCTGTTGGATGGAGCAATGTGGAACGAACCTTTTTCAAACTTCATTTGTTTTCTCGTTCCAATTTTAAAATGTGTCAAATTAAAAAAAAAACGAAAAACATTGACAAGCGTTCTACATTGTCTTTGGGTGCGAAAAATAGCAGCCAACGTTTCTAAACGACGTTTGCTCATGTCAAAATTCCTTGAAAATGGAATGAAAATTAAAAAATATGATGAACAGGCACGGTAAAATTGTTTGTAAAATAGTTTACGTTATGTTGTTTCGTTTCAATTTAGATTATAAGTTAATTCCGTAATGTTTAGCGATAAGTTAATGTCAGATTTTTCCAATTGTGTACCTATAACTTTCTTATTTCGGCCCCTTTGTCGACTACCGTCCTAAATTGAACGTTAATTTAAATGTTAAATCTTTAAAAGAGAATGTTTCATTACCCATGTCTGCTGGTTAAGCTGCGATAATAAGACTGAGAGGTTTTTCAAATTTTCAAACTTTTCTAATTCATTTTTAAGAGTTTTGTACCTGCAATAATGCGTAGGTACCTTGGGAAATATAACAAAACAAAATGACGAAAACAATGTAGTATCTAAACAGACTGACTAACAACATGTCCTTCTATATGTATACGTTTTACATGGCTAAATTGTAAGAACTTTTCTAAAGTAAAATCCATTTTCAACATTCCTCAATCAAGGGCATATCAGACTTACCTATTCAACAAAAAATATATTATCCTTGCCATATCAAAAAATCAAGACTTTGTATCGTCATTTACAGACCTGCATAAAATTGTAGCTAAACTTGAAAGAAGAAAAATCTATTGTGAATATTCTACTACCCTCTTAAAAGTGATGGCGCAATGACGTCACTATACATGATACTCATATATTATGCTGCATTAATCAAATAAATATGCATAAATATAAAAATTTTACGTATCAATTATGTGTGATAGATGACCAATAACTTAGTAGATTCATTGGATTTATAATATGAAATATTTATATATCTATACCTAGATATAAAAAATCCAATCTATATTAACTTTCAACATAAAATGTTTTCATATAAAATAAATAAATTTATTATACTAGGATGGTAGTGCATAAATTATATATGTAAAGTCAATATTCAAACTTTGTAAAATGTTTATAGTTTAGAAATTGTTGCAAAATTAAATAGTGATGTTTACCTGCATTGATGTCGGTAGTCCGCAGTTTTTTTTTTACTTTTTAACTTCACATAACTGTGTGGCTGTGATTTGTTAAACTTTTTTTTAACTATGGTTCATTTTGCTTTTCCAACTGTTTTTTATAATATTTTAAAAATCATCTTGAATCGAAATGCAATCAATGACAATATAATTAAACTTATGAAAAGATTAAATATATGTACCGATATAATATTATATATCCATACTAAAATCATTTTGCTATCATAAATAAATTACTTTTATATAATTATATACCTTTCGTTTTTCTCTTATATGAATGAAATAATAAATTCAAAATCACTAATCAGTTTTATTTTTAAGAAAATTATTTACAGGGAGTCTTAAGCACTACACTCATTTAGAAAATAAATACTAAGTATCTTCTTACTAAGTATGTAAACTATCAAACAGAATGTATTGAATGTTAGAATTAAAATAAAATATTTATAAGTGTAAAACTAAGCATGCTAACCTATTCTATGTTCGTACAACTCCCGTATCAACTTATTGTATCCGATCTTATAGATTATAGACAGTAGTGCGTAGATTTAAAACACAAAATGCCTTCAATGGATAACCGCATTATAGATCAAAACTGTATCGAGAGTAATTCGTAAATAAATCAGCTTGAAAAAAGTAGTTTTGTTGTTTTATTTACTAGGTTGATAACAATGTTCGTGTTGCACATACCTACTCATGATAGATGATATTAAAAAAAAAACATTTCTTACGGGGCGTTATAAAAATGCCAGTTTAAATTGCCACTCTGCGAAAAAACGGCCAAGTACAAGTCGGACTCGCAAGCAATAGTACATTGTTCTCTTAGGGCTGAAAGTAACTGATTTATTCCCAAGACGGCGTTTGGCGCCCCCGAACGTAGCGAGGGTGCCAATAGTTCGAGGGACTAAATAAGTCTTTCACCCGAGGTGAACACTGTGCTTTTCATTACGAATACAAGGAAAGTAAAACGCTAAAATGTAGACGCCCACAAAGTTATCATTTAAGCGCTGTTTGATTTTTTCTGCATCTGCAGCAGTCACCCCATCACAGCCCTCCCTCCCTCAGTGCTAGGAAATGTGTGAAGTGGGTGACAGAAGTGCGAGCAAGTACGCGTACTTGTGGCTCGACGAACTTTTCCCTCGTATGTCACCGTAAGCACGCGTACATAAACACCACCGAGTATGTTTGTTGGCAATCCAACAGGTTTGAAATTTTGCTCGTAGCTCGCCTCGGCTTGCACGTCTGTTAGCGCCGCGAGCCATTCAATGAATTTTAAATGTTTTTTTGTTTGGTGAAAGATAATTTTATATTTAATATCAACAAGTGGAACACAAACGTTCCAGTGGAGACGCTACCGACGACCAAAGGCCCAAAGGCGTACTTCCGGGGTATTGTGAACTTTTTGTACGGGGTCTTCCCGTCGTCACAGTTCCCGGCTCTAAAACTGTTCCTCAAAAGTAGGGTCTGTGATTAATATTATCTTACCCTTGACTATTATCGAATAATAGTCAAGTGGGTTAAATAATGTTGGCCACAGACTGTAGGTACTATCTAACTAAATCTCAAAATATTACACAACTTGTGTGAACTGAAACTGAACAGAATGTTGTTGAGGGCTGATTTCTTAGGTAGAGAATATAAGAAATGTTATGAATTTATTACTTTTTCTCCTAAAACCCAAATCTTTCATTTTTTTAAGACAAATGTTAAATTCTCAATAATCCTAAAGGTTTAAAATGATTAAAACTTTATAAAGTGGGTGATAGACGTGCGAGCAAGTACGTGTATTTGTGGCTCGACGAGTAAGTTCGTTGCTCGTAGCTCGCCACGAGCCATGATTTTGTTTTCATCGAGTGCTATTGTTTTGCAAAAAATACTGATTGTTCAGGAGTCGACCAAATATTATTTGCTGAAATTATGGCACTAAATTCAACTGCTATTCAATATGAAATTGCTTCTCTCATACAAGTATCCTGTCTGGCTATAATAAAATACTATTCCTGAATAACAAAAAGTTTCCTCCAATGACGACATCGCTGCCCCCTTGTACCAAAGTAATGAGCAAGCTTTCACGTGTGTCACCGACGTCGAGCCACCGAGTTCGCGATCTTAAAAACCGCGTACTATAAGTTCATTCGTCTATCACCCACTTAATATTAGGCAAGAATCGAAAGACACTTCTGGCAACCCTGGTCAGTGCTGTCACTGTCAAATAAATCGGAACATCAATAAAATGCTAACCTTACTTTTCGAATTCGAACATTGCGCACTGTGACTAAGCAGGCCGGTTTTATTTTCAATTAAGAATAAAGAAAGGTAGATTCATAAATAGTTAACATTTTGCTGACGGTTTTGGTGCCCGTGGCAGATCTAATATTGTTTCCGAGCAACAAGTTATTTAAAACAATTAACTGAGAACAAAAATTCACGTGTGCGGTTCTAATATTTATTTTTAAGAAAATGGATGAACTTGTGTCCGCCTTTTCTATGTACAAAGCCAATACTTCGGCAAATAAAGAAAAAAAGCACAAAAAAAGGAATAGATCAAGTAATCAGCCGATTTCCCCGAAACCACTACCGCCACATTTGACTGATGATAGAAAACAAATAGAGCTCGCTCAAAAACTGAAAAAGAAAAACAAGAAAGTAAAAGAATCAAAGAACATCAGTAAGAAGAAGCACCATAAGAAGAATAAATCTAAGCACAGCAGAGGTGATAGGTTGGAGAACAAGCCATCAAAAAGGAGACAACCTGTAGTATCCGATGATGAAGAGGAAGAGATACCAATACTTGTTGCACCACCAAGACAGATTACAACCAATGGGATTCCAACAGTAGAAGTGTGCTCAAATTCCGATGATGGGAGCATTGAATTCACTCCTGTAGAAACGGACAGTGCTGAAGAAGGTCTAAAAGCATTCAAGTGGATGATTTCACCTTATGATGAAAAAGATTTTTTCAAAGATTGTTGGGAAAAGAAACCTATGCACATTTCTAGAGGAAGAAAAAATTATTACAAAGACCTCATAACCACACCCATTATAGATAACATGCTGCGCACTGAAAATATACAGTTCACCAAAAATATAGATATTACATCTTATGTTGATGGAGAAAGACAGACACACAATCCAGAGGGCAGAGCACATCCACACTTGGTGTGGGACTTCTACCTGAATGGATGCAGCGTGCGATTATTGAACCCACAAACTTATATACCTAAATTACATTTACTGAATGCAACCTTGCAGGAATTCTTCAACTCGTTTGTTGGTGCCAATGCTTACCTCACTCCACCTGATAGTCAAGGGTTTGCTCCACATTATGATGATATTGAAGCATTCATATTGCAAACAGAGGGGAAAAAACTGTGGCGTGTTTATAAACCACTGAAAGAACAAGAGGTACTACCAAGAGTTTCTTCAAAGAATTATAAGCAAGAGGAAATAGGAGAGCCCATACTAGAAGTGACTTTAGAAGCTGGAGACATGCTGTACTTCCCCCGTGGCTTTATTCATCAAGGTGTCACCATAGATGGTGAGCACTCACTCCATGTTACAATCAGCACGTACCAGAAGCATTCTTGGGCTGATCTGTTTGAAAAATTAATGCCAGCTGCTGTACAGATGGCTATCACTGAAAATCTTGATCTAAGGAAAGGTCTGCCATTTGATGTATATGATCACTACGGTTTAGTTCACTCTGATTCAAACACACCTCGTAAACAAGAAATTCATAAAATGTTTATGTCAATTTTTGACAAGATAAAGAAATCGTTGCCCGCATTGATAGATGATGCTGCAGATCAATTGCACAAGGATTTCCAGCATGCGGCATTGCCACCTGTCTTGAATGAAATGGAGAAAGCAGTCACAGTATTTGGAGATTCTGATGTAATGAATGACAATGGTGTTGTCATTAATAGGGTAGAAATAGCGCCAGACACTAGAATAAGATTACTGCGGAAGAATATACTAAGAATGGTATCAGAAGATAAAATAAGGTTATACTTTCATGTTGAAAACTCTTTGGAATACCATGGAAATGATCTTCCATATCTTGAAATAGAGGAAGAGTTTGCTCCAGCAATAGAGACATTGATCACTACGTATCCTGAGTATGTTGCTGTAGAAAATCTAGACTTGCCTACGGTTGAAGAGAAGTTAAGATTAGCAGATGCATTATGGACTAGAGGACTTATTATGTCTGAATACCCATTGGAAAATGTAGAAGATGATTAAATGTAACTTATTCAATGTATACTATAAAACTAGGTAGTGTTTTTAATTTGAACCCTAATCATTTTCAATTTCCTTGGAATACCATGGAATGATCTTCCATACTTATATTGAAATTGAAAAAACATTGAAAAGGAAAGTTAAGATTAGCAGATGCATTGTGGACAAGAGGACTTATTGTCTGAATGCCCATTAGAGTGTAGAAGCTTATTAAATGTAATTAATTGTATAGGTGCTATTATTTTGTATTGGAACCTTTATAAAATAAGATTTAAACTCCTTGGAATACAATGGAAGTGATCTTCCATATCTGACAGTTTACTTTCGCTATTAAAATTTAATCTAATCTTTAGGATCACAAAATTTTGAGTATGTTCCTGTGGAACATTAGAGACTTGCCCACTATTTAGATAAAGCTAAGTTCAGATACAAGTACGTTGTTCACATGTCACCGGATTGTTGCAAATGTTGTTAGTTCATAATAAAAAAGAAAGAAGCTTGGAATTGTAAACTCATTTTATCTCGATAAGACAATATATTGGAAACTATTGAATTTAAGTAAGATATATTGTACCTATTTAACATGATTTGTTCACAATATATAGGGTTTTTATAATCTAACAAAGATTTATTATAAAACAAAGTGCAATTTTCTGTCTGAAGTCTTTTTTTTTTTTCAATTAATTGGAGAATGTAGATAATATTATCAAATGAAGCTTATTTTTATTCATTGTATACCTATTGATTCATAGAAAATAGAACTTAATGTCTCCCTATGGAGATGATGATTAAATGTTACAGTCATTACATTTGTTTGTTTATAATTTTAACCCAAAGAAGGTGCCTATCAGTCATTTTCTTTGTTGATGGTACATGGTATGTATGTCTTGCTCTTGCTTGGGTCTTAGAGGAAACTATGCTATACAATAAAAACGCTTATAATTTTCTTAAATCATTATATTTATTTTAAATTGCATATAAATTTGTGGACTTTCTGTTACAATAGTACTCTCGAACTGATATCTTTTTTGTATAAAACGCTAAAATTATGTTTTACAACTATTGTACCAGAGTGCCAAGACAATGTCGCAAACATTCGATCCACTCGGTAGGTACACGTTATAAACAGAAAATACACACACAATAATTTATACTCTAAGCTTATTCTTTTTCTCTTCAAGAAATTAACCTATTTAAAAATACGACCTAAGATGTAGGTACTAAAGATTTCCTAATGTTCACACACACTCACGCTCGCTCTAGACGAGCTCAGTTATTGATAACAACATAAGGTTACAATGGAAAACAATTTAACAAAAAAAATATACGGGGACCTCACCGCAATGTATAAACAATCTTAAAATAGTCATGTAAGTAACAAAATGTAGAGCTTTAATCCGAGTACAATGTGTCAACGTGTTTCTATGAGTCTATGAGAGCTTAGATTCAGCAGAGTGTAAGTACATAACTTTTGATTGCCACTGGAAAATTGCAAATTCCGTCAGATTGTAATAAATCTTTAAAGATTAAGTTTAGAAACTGACACTAGGGTGTGGGTGGGGTCGTTAGACCTTACTGCCCACACGATAAGAAGAAAAAGAAGAAGAAGAAATATTATAATTACTCGATAAATTGTGTAGTTTTTAATATATCCGTGTCTTATTGAGAAAAATGAGTTTACTTCACGCGATATTTTACAATCTTACGGCGTATAATTATCCAGTAACAAGACCAACCACAGAACTGTGCCCGCTAGTTCATTAACAACAAACTTGACAGTGTTATAATAGCGGTAAATATATTTCATTTAACTACTAGGCATTTATTTCAAGTTATTTCTTTACAGGCAGTGATACATTTATAACATTTAGTATACAACTGTACATGTTATAATCACAATTTTCACAATAAAAAGCTTGGTCCAAACAGTTCGTAAAAAAAATTATAGTGCTACAATGAAGACATTTAAGATTTTTTTTCTATAGATTATGAGTAATTTGAATCGTGAGTTCCCAAAAACCGCGACAGCACATTTTCTCTATCTTAATTCAAAAAATAAACACTGATCATATCAAAATATACTTTATGTGAAGCAAAACGTCCAATGATAAAAACATTATCTGATAAATTTTAAATTCTTTGTACTGATATACAAGATTTTAGACGCAATACCTAATCCAATACTATGCAAACTTTAGAATTTTTAGCCTAATCTTACTTATTAAAAAAAGAAACTTCTAAATCTATTGCCTATTTTTTAAGGAGGCGAAAAGAACCTCCTTAGTCGGATCAGGGATCAACTACATTTAGACACATTCCTATTTTAAAATGTTAATTTGTGAGAACATTCATAGAATTAATTTTAAATATTATTTGGCTATGCTACTAACATGATCTATACAGACAAGAATAGGTCCAGACAATATTTTTTAAAAGATTAAATGTTAAGTATATTTGAAAATGTAAACTGAAGAATAAATGTAGCTCTCCCCTAAAATGATGTTAACATTTCCTTAAATGTAAATATTTACAAAGAATGAAGTTTCTTACAGTTAGTAGTTAGTTCGCGTTAGTAAACTATATTAACTTGTTAATTCGCTCTCCACTTGCCTTATCTAACCGAAGAATATCAATACATTGTGATGTCGAACTTTCACTATTACTCTATTCGCCATCTTACACTACACGATAACTCTTATAATTCCTCTAAAATTGAATTAATATAAAAATCCATCATTTTAAAATGCCCTAAATATATCGAATTCCGAGGTAGAATATTATTCTATATCTAATCTCTCAAAGTTAGCAAAATATTGCTAAGAAAACTTTCAAATATTTTATCTCTTCTCTATTTCAAAACGCCATACTATGCGAGTCCGTAGTCATGTAGTGTAAGTTCGCACAAAATTTCATTATTGCTTTGTTTGATTCAGGTTTCACACATCAGAAAGGTTTCGATATAAAATTAAATTAGAAATAATTATCCCAACATGGCAATGTGGTCTGGGTTCTTATAAAAACAAAAGTCATTCGTGTTAAATAAAATACATTCAAGACCTTTTTCCGCCAAATATGATGGAAAAGGTCGCGTTAAAAAATTGTAGATTTCGTTGCCATAAATTACAGAACCCAAAACATTGCATTTTTATTTTAAATCTTATAAACAAGTAACTTATCAAATAGATGTATTGAAAGCAAATTACACAAATTGTGCTGTCTGTTATCACTACAATGTACTTCATTTCATAAAAAGAATAATGTTTAGTTAATATTAAACCAGATTCCAGCAAAATATAAAGTTACAATAAACCATGATTATGCAGACAAAGGTGACCCCATAATAAATATCTATTAAAAAGATACAACTTATGATCCTTGCTAGAAATGAAATTTGGATAGTGAACCAATTTTATACATTCATTGCATTATTTTTGTAAAATTGACACTTATGATAAACGAGATATTTTACTAGACGCAAACTATTTAACGTAACGTACAAAACTTGCATCTACGGCATATTTCTCCAATCATTAACTGTTATCCAGCAGTCGAATTCTCAATAGTGAAGCTGTAAATCCATCATATTAATTTATTTGATAACAGAAACGACTTTTCATCATTCTTGAAAAACCCACTACCCAAATTCCAAAAACTAAGCATAACAAAATTAAAAAAAAAACAGACCATCCTTTATTCCAATCCTCTTCGAATTTCAAAAAACGGCCCGGGAACCTAAGATTACCGTTAAGACACTTAAAAGTACATAACATACGTACTTGGTCATAGTGTTCGTGCATTGAACTGTCGGTGATCGACTGTGTCGCACAACATGTATTATTTCTTCGCGGGCGGCTTTCTCGGTGTACGGGTGGTCTTACCCGTGGATGTGGAGGGCGTCGGAACTATTGGCGACGCTTTTACTTCTGGAAAATGTGTTTTTTGTGTTAGAAAGGGGAAGATGTTATTTTGCAGAAATAGTAAGGACTGCAATGTACAGCAACTTTATAGGGAGTTTCTCTAATTTCAGTATTTGTCCCAAAAATTGTATAAATGAGGTGTAAATTACGTATGCTTGAGTTTGTTGTACACAACCTTTTTTTATTATGGGATGGCATAGAGATAGCTAATAGTCTGGAATAGCATATGGGCTACCTTTTATCCTGGAAGTATTTTCCCTTGGGAAAATTTTCGACACTCACTCATGTAAAGCCGATGGTAAGTCAGCTGACTAGTCAGCATAATTATATTCCCACAGCTAGGCCTATTCATCATCATGTCAGCCGAAAGACGTCCACTGCTGGATATAGGCCTCCCCCAAAGAGGTGGTTGCCCATTCTCTGGCGAGCCCTTTTACAACATCCACGGGAAGTGATGGGATGGTATTATTCTTTTACGGCACCGGCCGACGCCATACGGCAAAGACAGCTGTCTAGTCAGCATATAAGATTCCCACAGCTTCCTAGCTGGCCTCCTATCTGTGCTGTAACTGATCATAATGTTACCCTTACCGGATCTCCTGCCCTTGCGCGTGGGCGTGGCGACGGGTGTGTCCACTTTCGGTTTGGGCGGCGCGGCCGTCCGCTTCTGGGGCGTGCTTTTTGCTTTAGCTTTCTCACTCACTGCTGTCGCAGTCTGATGGAGGCAATAAATTATTTAGTTTTGACGAAATAAGTGAGCAGGAAAATATGGGGAATGGAAATTGTACAAAAACTCAAGAGTCGACGCTATTTTATGTTGGTAGTTGCGACTCGCAGGGGGGCTAGACTTCGATCATTTTTAATCATACTGCTTCACCTTGACTTTATAAATTCAAGTAAGTTTTTAATTTTTGCACAATATGACAAAGGAGGTCAAAAATTTTTCAATGGGAGCTGGCAATTATTGTTTTTTTTTTTTTTCAAAGTTGCATCGCACACAAAAAAGGAAAAAATGTTTGTTGGAGTCAAGTTATTTGGAGGTAAAGTCTATTAAAAATTAATTGATCACGTGCTTATATGCAATAGACAGTATTCAAAAAATAGTAGCTACAAGCTTTTATTTAACTTGCAATGTATGTATGTTTGGCCGGGTGGAATCTTGCAACTGAAATTTGCAATATGCATGGTTAGCTATGTGACGTCATTCTAATTCCAATATGGCGGAGCCCCATTTCATGTCCGGACAAATACTTTCCATCCCAGGTTGTCTGGAAGAGATCGCGGAATGCGATAAGACCGCCCATTGTATGTGTTTTAGTTTTAAGTTTCCTTTTGTATTACTTTTGGTGTATGTACAATAAAGCGTATAATAAATAAATAAATAAATAAATAAATAATCATCGAAGATGGCGGACTAATTATTTTTTCTGCACTACCACAGTATGGGTATCAAATGAAAGGGATTGCTGAGGTGAACACGAAAACTAACGTCACATTAAATCCAAAAAAGCTTGTTTTTTAAAAGTTTTTTAACACTAACTTAATTTATTTAATGTGTCATTGTACGCACATGGCGAATTTACCTCCAAATATCTGGACAACTTACACGTGACACTAAAGCACATTTTTTGTTTATGAGTATCATCTACCGATGGTTAATAAGCCTCATCGTGCGCCGCCATTTTGAAATAAACTTAAAATGGCGACGGGGGACGACTACCAGCTCCTATAGAGAAATGTTCGAACCCCTTTCTTGGAGGTTTTATTTTATCAATAAAATGTATCTTTTGATTTAAATTAATCCCTCTAACTTATATCAAAATAAACCCATGCAACACACACATGCCACATATAATTGTAAAGGCAAATCATAGAAGAAAACAGGCTAATTAAAAGGAGATAATAATAATAAAAAAATTTTTTGAACACAAAAGCAATCGATGAAATGAATGAATAATGAACGAATACGAATATGATAAGTACATATCTATAGAGAATAGATTTTCTAGTTTTCTTTTGTAATAGAGTAAGTTCTAAGGAAGGTTTTTGAGTTAGTGCATGCTTTTCCAATATATTTTATTTATTTCAAAAAAAGAACTACAGGAAGTTACTATCTATAAGAATAAAGCAGATTGCATTGCTCCTTTTTTTGGTTGGATAAATCTTACTGCACTAAGTTACATTCTTACACATATAATTCATTATTGTATGATCCTATGCAACATATATGTTTAAATTTAGTGTATTGCCTTTGATAAATAATGATAAAATAATAATTTTAACCATCTCCTTACACAGTTTAACCATGCAATCACCATGCATACCAGTCACCCATAACTGTACAAGCCATAAACCTAAATATTGGTTAGTCAGCAATATTAATTAATCTTTTTATTAGTTTTACTATTGTATCTATAGAAACCTTTATTTTAATTTACTAAAAAACTATTTACTTTACATTCAGCCAAAAAAAGACTGGCCAACTCTGTGGTCTACTTTTAAGACCAAGTATTTTTTTGTAATTCTTTCTCAAAATGTTATTTATGTAGTAATGTTACTAATATCCTTTAAAACTTTTGTACAGAGAAAAATGTACAGTCAACTAATCGTTCCGTATGTAAATAATGGGCCGGAATGCGTGGAATGACGTATGAATAATAACTAAAATAAATTAATACCTTTACCCAAAATAAGGCCGACCACTGTACACTGGAATTTTATAACTTGCATCATACAATTTACCGTAGTTGAGTAGATCTGTCAAAATTGTTCTACAGTAATACATATTATATCTATAAAAAATCATAAATGACCATTATACAACTTAAGTGGGAGAGGGTGGGTCTTTAAAGTAAAATTGCACGAAAAATATCCTGAGGCGGGAACTGGATACTCTTAGGTTCCATTTTATGTAGAAAAAACGAGCGAAATCGCGAAAAATAGAAGTAGTGCGAGTGGAGGGAAGCTTTGTAGAGTAACTACATAAAGCTGACGTCATATAAATCATACGTCGCGCTTGCTTCTAAGTTCTGCGCTGCAAATCAGTTCTCTGCGCGATTTGCAGTTGCACACATACAAAATCCCGACAAAACCCATCCGGTCGGAGGATCCTCCCTTACTATGGAGGCTTGCGGGACTTTACACTCTGTTGAGAATACCCCTATAGCTTTTCCCTGGAGTGAGACAGAGCAGACTAGCAAACAAAAAATACTATATTTTGTGTATAGTTAACTACTGCAAGGTTACCTGTTACTAAATGAAACATAACTTGATCTTTAAACTTCGTGAATTACCTTAAAAAAGATGCAAAGAAATTATGTCTCACATTTAAAATGTAGACCGCTTTGAGCTGTAACATCTACTTTAGACTTTGAACAATGACTGTCCAAAATTTTAACCTAGAAATCAACAATTTTGACAAACACCACCCTATGGTAAATTGTAGACATCCTTAACGCATGCACATAACAATAGTCCATTGATATCTGTCAACAGTCCAACACGCAATAACATCATAATTTACACTTTCGTCTAACTAATACGTTTTCACTTATACAACACATACTATGCTGTCTGTTGGGGTCATTTTAACTTATTATCCAAGTACAGAGGATTTTTTTTCTAGTTTATAAAACGAAGGTATGCTGATTTGAAAATTTGGAAGTTAGTGATAGCGTGACAACTGACATAACAGAATGGAATAAAAATCTGTTGCGCCACCCCAAGTAACATTGGATAAAAACAGGAAGATGATGACTGGAAAATTTGACCAGATTTTGAATTTTAGAATAGCTGTTCTATTTCAAAATTAAATAATAATAAGTTAATTGGTCGAAGAAGACTTAACACTGGGAGTGGAAGCCATGGGAAGGCTTTTTTTTTAACTGTGCGGTAAAGGGTTGGGTATGGGTACAAAGGTTGTAAAAATATTTTTATGAATGTATCTGAAAAGTTGATTGACACTCTTCCCAGAAGAGTGAATTTCCACGAGAGAGACCTTTGCCCAGCATTGGAACAACATGAAAAAAGAAAAAATATTGACTTTTTCTCACTTAGCTAAATGCGAGAACAGCCTTTTAAAGTAGTTTCTTAATTGAAAAACATAATGTGTATGCTTCAGTAATCAGCATACCTAGTTAGTACACTAGAACATCAACAACAGATTCTAGAAACAATAGGCACCCCAACAGACATGTCGCATCTCGCTCGCACGCACACTGTCCGAGCGAGAGCGACGCTGCCACACTCGTACTCACTCTCGAACATGAATGTAAATGGCTGGTGATGGCGGATACGTACATGTCTATATATCCGTTGTACTATGCCTACCTTGCTAGTGCTCGCCACTGTGGGCGTACTACCTGACGATTTTCTCTTATTGTTTGTTTGTGATTTTGTCTGTTTAGTTTTCCGAGCGCTTTTTGGACTGCGCTTTGGCGTCGTCCGCGCGCGTTTCACGGGCGTCGCCGATTCCTGGAACAATGAGGTTACATGTTAGATCGGAACAATGAGGTTACATATTAGATCGGAACAATGAGGTTACATTTTAGATCGGAACAATGAGGTTAAATGGTAGATCGGAACAATGAGGTTACATGTTAGATCGGAACAATGAGGTTACATGTTAGATCGGAACAATGAGGTTACATGTTAGATCGGAACAAGGGCCATTTTCAGGCATTGGTGTTAGGCAAAGCGGTTCTGGATATTCAGATTATGCGTAATAGGTACAACGCTTCTGAACTAGAATTTCTGATTGAAAGTTTTTGTGGAGAAAAGACTAAGGTACAACTCATAAAGATGCTCTACAGTTCAAATGCAACTGCAAATTTCTAATAATCTAATCCTCAGGTTTCTGAATGAAGTAAACTTTAATGCTTGAGTTTATCAAGTTCTCAGACTAAATTAGTGTTTGACAAGTTCTCAACTTCGAATTCAGAAAATAGGGGAAGTATTCTATGGTTCACTAATATAAATTAGTTAAAATAAGTAACTCAGGTAATGGCAGAGGAGAGAAATGTGCGGAAAGGTGCCCAGCAGTGGGACGTAACAGGCTAGATTAGATTAGTAACTCACCTCTGTATCATTAGAGTCATCCAGCTTGGCCCGTGGGGACGACTTGGAACTGTTTCGTTTGCGTCCCTTCTTCTCTAGCTGCGACTCGTCTTTGTACAGCGAGAGGTCCACTGTAGACATCAGATGTTCTACGTCAATGTTACAGTCAAATTTCAGATTAGGTTAGACAGTGAAGCACAGTTATTCAGAAATATAAAAGAAATAAAACAATAGAAGTGTTAGTGTAGATAAAAAGACAGAAATACACAGAAAAATATATTTTTCGATTATCTTTTCACAGTTATTCTATTTCTTATAGTAATAAATAAGATGCAAAATAACTATGAAAGGATATGGTCTCTATATAAATACACAGGTATGGTGCGTCTTATCACGGTAGAGCTTTTTGTGAAAGAGACTATCTTCTAAATGTGAAGATTTTCCTTCCCCATGACTCATGAGGCTATAAGTTTTACAAAAAGCTCTTCTATGTCTTCTAATTAAAACGATATGATTTCTAGCGTGGTAAAAACGTTAGTGTTACCAATCGATCGAGAGACAACGATCGACGTTGATTAATTGGTGTGGTAACACCCTTACTATAGCGCCCGTGTGAGCGTAGTCTTATCGGTGTTGCCATAAATTGAAAGAAGTGTTGCAAGATTAAATAAGTAAGAATAATGTTTGTCATGTGTTTTATGAGGTGTACAGTAAAGTGAATGTTTAAATAATGATATGATTGGCTGGGCGATTTGGGGGACTGTCTTCATATAAATTTTGATGTTCAAAAAGTGTTGATTTTCAGCCTAGTTTGAATAAATATCTTTTGATTTTATTTATTTTTAGGGATAACAACAGTTTCCAAAACTTAACTAGGTACTTATCTAAGATTACATGAGTAGCCAATAAATAATAATTATCCACGGCAGATGCATAGGGTGGATGAATATGCTATAAAGCTAATAATAAGAAGTGTGTCCTCACGTCCATCAGGATGTTCCTCCGTGAGCTGCGCGGGCGCGCGCTCGCCGGAGGCCTCGGCCTGCAGCGCGCGCCGCAGGATGGAGTGCGCGCGCGCAGCCTCGGCCGCGCGCAGCGTCTGCGCGCCGCCCGCGCCGCGCACCAGCGACAGCGTCGTCAGCACGCACTCCATGTCTGCGGGGCAACGGACATTATTACTTTTTCACACCACCTGCACGTTACATTATATGTCATGCAAACTCAACTTAAAGTAAGCCATTATTACTGCCCGGATGTCAATAATGTGATTCGAATTAGGAACTCAACTTGGAGACGAGAACCGCTCACAGCCAGCCACCTCGCTTCATGACTTGCGAACAATTTTCTCGCAATAGTCTTGTCTTGCGAGAGCCAGCGGATCTTTATCTTGCAAATGGTGCAGTACATGTTCGGCATCGCTAAGTATGCGAGTGTTACCTGTGACGTCATAGAAGTCCGGCTTGTAGGTCTCGCCCGCGGGGTCGGCGGTCTTGTCTTGCGACAGCCAGCGGATCTTGATCTTGCGGGTGGTACGGTACACGTTCTGCATAGCTTGGCACACGTAGAAACCTCCCTCAGCGTTACGCACTGCTAAGTATTCGTTTCTGTTGAAGATAATTTTGGGGTAAGTATTGATAACAACTTGAAGTTCAGTCACTCAGTCATGTCTCAAGGTGACTTTACAACAATGTGGAACTGTGGACACAATTTGATGAATAAAAAACAACAAACAAGCTAGTGTAAGTTCAACGGATTAAACTTTTTATTTAACATTTGCAACTCTAGGAGGCTTCATGAAGTGTTGACTGACATTGGAATGTCGGAACATTGTATGATACTTTCACCTACATAACCACCAGAATACGGGACACAGCAATAGCCAAGTCAAAAAAGACATTTCAAAATACACCAACAAAACTCTAATTTTGGCAGAAACCTTGGGTATACCAGTAGAAATAGTGCCAAAAGTTCCCATCGACCCCATTGTGTGCTAAAAAGGTTATTGAAGGTCAAAATCTTCGGTATTTTCATAATGATAAGTTTTATTAATAACATAGCCCAGTCAAAAATTGTACATCATAAAATTATCTACAAAATAGATCTTCATATTTTGTTTCCTAAGAATCACAATTGCTAAGGTATCAAAATTCTAAAGTTGATGGAGTTATATTCAACATGATGAATTTAGGATTGAGGATCTGTCCAACTCTTCTTTAGCCCGAAAGCTTTTCAAACTGAGACATTACAGTATGGGGTGAGCAATTATTTCAAATACTCAATTTTAATTCAGAAATCAGAGGAAAGTCCCACTCATCAGAACGCATTCATCAGAAGGACGTACGTTGGGTACTGCGTAACCTAGACGTTAACAAGGCTAGTGGCCCCGATGGGATACCGGCAATTGTTCTGAAGACTTTGCACCTAAGTTGTCTCCGATCACGCCTATTTCGCCTTTCGTTTGAGACCGGAAAAGTGCCGAAGGCTTGGAAGAAAGCTAACGTGCAGCACGTGCTTAAGAAGGGGTAGAAATAGAAGTCAAGCTTACCCGTCGAATTATAGACCCATTTCGAGAACTAAAATCAGAACGAATACTACTTAACGATACTTTTTTCTAGCAGCGATTTTCGTCAGACAGGTACTGTTTCAGATTTAATTTTTTATTGTCTTCTATGGCCATGAGTTGCTTAAATAAATTATCAATAGTGATTTTTATTACTTCATCATTCAAGGCGACTGACAAAAGTTGTATGTTATTAAAAATGCATAAAAACAGTTAGTTTCAGTTCAACCAGCAATCTCTTAAAGTGGCTACCAATATTATGTGTCCCAGTAAGATTCAACGTCATGACTAAGAGACGACTGAATCTAAATCCGAAATCGTGATCACATCACAGTAAATTAAATAAAAATTTAGATAGTTGAGCCAAAAGTATCAAAATGTTGTAGCCAATCTATCTATGATAATGAATATTTGATGTAGAAACTAACTTTTGACAATCCGTTTGACACAAAAAAGTATTGCCATAATAAGAAATTAGCTAAATGGTCGTGGACACGACTCGCTTGACAGACTCTAAGTATTGTTTTGATCTTAAACGGAATTTTAACTTGTTATATTTAGTATTAGTTTTAGTCTTCATTTTTTCCGTCTAGCCCCCTTTCGCAATGCGCGATAAGGAACTTCGTTCCAATAAATTCTACGAGCAGCGTCCTGCGGTATCACAGTACTTACTTGTAGATGATGATAAGCTTGTCATCATTGGGCTTAGTGGGCGTGGAGCGGCCAGCCGAGGCAGACAGCTTGGTCGCCATCGCCAGCTCGGGGGTCGGCGACTGGTATAACTGCACCTGGAAAATTATGAGGGATTAGCTAAGTAGATGGAGTATACTATTATATGTATTGTATCAGTATATTGCAGAATTGTTCGAAAGGCATTTGGAAGAGCATGGAAGGACTTTAGTCAGTGAGATACTGACAGTCCCTCCTACTCTGGGCGGAGAGGGCGGAGTCATGAAATCCCATCGAAAAAAAAAAAATAGTTTTAGTACTCTTACGGTACATATAAGTTAGGAGTGGTAGGTCCATATTATGTACATTTTGTAGGAATTAAATATATATTTAATATGTAAACATGTCGATGAGAAAACAGCGAAGTGACCGACAAGTGAGCTGTCAAACCATACAAACAAGATGAAATGACAGCTCACTTTTCGTTCACTCCACCAAGTGTACACGGTGAGATGTCGACAGAATAGACTGACTGTAAACATGTCGAAGAGAAAACAGCGAAGTGACCGACAAGTGAGCTGTCAAACCATACAAACAAGATGAAATGACAGCTCACTTTTCGTTCACTCCACCAAGTGTACACGGTGAGATGTCGACAGAATAGACTGACTGTAAACATGTCGAAGAGAAAACAGCGAAGTGACCGACAAGTGAGCTGTCAAACCATACAAACAAGATGAAATGACAGCTCACTTTTCGTTCACTCCACCAAGTGTACACGGTGAGATGTCGACAGAATAGACTGACTGTAAACATGTCGAAGAGAAAACAGCGAAGTGACCGACAAGTGAGCTGTAAAACCATACAAACAAGATGAAATGACAGCTCACTTGTTGTTCACTGCACCTAAGTGTACACGGTGAGATGTAGACAGAATAGACCGGCTGAAGAAAATTGCTAAATTAGGTAGTCCTTGTCTTTGTGTTTATGAGCTTTTAGAAAGTTTTTTTTAAGTAAATATTACTGGAACCGTGTCGACTAAAAATAGTAATTCATATATACAATAGATTTTAATAAGTAGATGTTCTTTATTATGTAGTGGTGGATTATGACCAACCCCTTGCAAAAACGACGCCAGTGTCCCAAAAGTGTCCGATATTAGCTAATGCATATGTAAATAGCTTTGATATTTAAGTCCTAGTTTGTAACTTGTACCTACGGGTCATATCATATGGTTAGATCTATGCCTGGAGGCACATTTAGTTTGCATTTATTTTTAGGGTTCCGTAACCAAAGGGTAACCAACGGTTACCCGGTTTTGTTTTGCACGAGTTTTCCTATTGAATTATTTTTACTGCCTTATTATATTTATTTGTTGGGATAATGGAATGTCCCAGCTAACAATTAGCATTCAATGTTACTTTCCTTTATCTTAAAGTTTATAAATATACATTATTGTATGAATTCCTTCAAACATAACAGATTTATGCGCCACTTCATCTTCCCAGCTAAAGCACTAAAAGTGGTGACTGGCGGGCTATTAGGGAACTACTTTGACGTTCAAAAAGTGAAAATAAAAGGAAAAGAAAGAAAACTGCTTATTTCTCCCAAACACACGCAAGTGCTGATCGAAGAGGTGGTATAGTTTGAATAAATGTTTTTTTACTTCATTATTAAAAGTTACACCTACTTATAAACCATGCGATGACCACTGTATGTAATTCTTCTACAAAACCTACTATCATCCTTGACACAACATGAATTTAGTACAACTCCGACAAATCGAATCGGACTAACCTTCCGGTTGCATACAAAAGCGCCTACACATTACTCGTACCTTCTTTGCACCCTTCTGCCCTCCACCCTGCTTGCCCTGCATTATTGAGCTGAGCAGGCCAATGCCAGTGAATTGCCCTAGTTCTCATCACGTATTACTATCATTTTTTATTGGAGTATCATTGCATTCTATCTTGAACACAATTACAACAATTTTTTGATCTTTGTAAAAAAAAACGGATCGTTGGCCTAAGTAAATGGATCCCAAACATGATCCGTTTCTTTACCCAACTGCACCAGAATGAGGTGTTTTTCGAGGGTATGCGAGTTTGTATGTGTGTCCTCGTTAGATTCGTCTTAATTGTCGAAGTCATACAGGCTATATAGCTCGAAGAAATGAATCCAAAAATTTACCTCACCAAAATGTGTTTATTTTTTGGCAAATAATTGGACGTCTTCCATTTCTGTGGTAGTAGCCTCCAATACAATAATGACGCATCGCAGATGAGTTGCGACAAAGCTGAGAAAATCTCGCATGTCTGTAATAACGCCATCACCCATATCCCTCAAACCGGAACGGAACACAGCATCGCTGCTTCCCGGTTGTAATAAGTATGTCGCATGGTACTTCTTTTGATCGACTCCTTTGCCAAGGGATTTAAAGCATTGTCTGCCAGACAAATAAACACAGTAGAAAATGTATTGTTTGTCGGTCCGGTGACCGGTGACCGATGCGGCAGTTAATGTGTTAAGACTACTGTGTACTAAGTTGCAATTTTTAAGTTTCCAATAACAGATAGCAATGGGCCAGCTAATTTCCTTCCAGAACAGAAAAGACAAAGAAATCAACTGTCGAGAAGAAAATTCCCGGCTGAGATACAGGTCCTTGAAAGCACTCTGGAAGGGCGACCTTCCTGTCACCAAAGCGCAAACTTGTCGTCATGTGTATCTTGCCAATGACGCTCAGACATGGTTTTTGAGTGAAGCTCAGAAGTCCAAATTCAAGGTTTGCCAAAAAGCTGTGTAGCATTCTCCTTATTACACTGACCAACCGCATCCAAGATAAAAAAAGCTGGCCAAGACCGAGACCAACTCGCGTGCAAAGGGTTCCGAACCAATTTCATTTATAGGGTTCCGTACCCAAAGGGTAACCAACGGAACCCTATTACTAAGCCTTCACTGTCCGTCCGTCCGTCCGTCTGTCTGTCAACGGGCTGTATCTAAAGAACCGTAATAGGTGGATAGTTAAAATTTTCACAGATGAAAACATAATTTATCTCACAAGTAATACATATTTCAATTTGATTGTTTAGTGCGATTGCCAAGTCAATGTATTTATTTCAAACATAAAAGAGTATTTAATATTGATATGGTCACTATAAGATGTTGTTAGGTTAGGTAATTACGTAATAACTTAAGACAGAAGAACCCTTAAATAGTGACTGAATAAATTAACCGACTTGGTATGACACAGATCTCACAATTTTTTACGGTAGAAAACTGAGTTGCGAGACTTGTTTTTTTTTACAAGTTATAATAATAATAATAATGAGCCTCGACCAACATCTCAAGAGGCTCTCGTTGGGCAGCTGGATCAAGGGCTTGATCCAGAAAGCAGTACTCCTGGACACGGCGCGCATCGTTAGGAGGTTCCTCTCTCAGAAGCCCTGACCACCGGTAGCTTGGACCCTGTTCCCGATACTGGTGGGCTACTATTTTTTATATTTTTAAATGTTTTTTGTATTTTTATAAAAATGTAATAAGTAAGGTATATATAAATGAATAAATGAAATAATAATGTATTTGTAAGACAACAAAGGTCCACACTGACATAACACAAACAAAGATAAAAAAAAATCTTGGTTATGTTTTTGATGGCTGTGTGTTTTTCATCTAACTGCTACTAGTCACCCTGTGAAGGTCATGTAATAATCTTAGGGCGTCTTACCAAACGCTTACCGATTCGCGGTATCCTCTCAAGAACACGTCTACCCACAAGACATCAAAATCAATGTCGTGCAAAAACTGCTCGCAAAATCCGAGGCATGTGTAAATCGTTAAAGTTTATTGCCTAGTAAATCTCTAATAGCCGTACATCGAGTAATGTCCTACCTCCCTTGCTGAAAATAATGACATATTAACACTTTAGTATTGAATTTTCATGAGATCAGGCATCTGTTTGATTCCTGCCGATCTTAGGTGCAGTGAACGACAAATGATTTCATCTTGTTTGTATGGTTTGACAGCTCACTTGTCGTTCACTTCGCTAATTTCACTTTAACGTGTTTACAGCCGGTCTATTCTGTCGACATCTCACCGTGTACACTTAGGTGGAGTGAACGACGAGTGAGCTGTCATTCTATCTTGTTTGTATGGTTTGACAGCTCACTTGTAGTTCACTTCGCTGTTTTCTCTTCGACATGTTTACAGCCCATCTTTTTGTCGACGTCTAACCATGTAGACTTAAGTGGAGTGAACGACAAGTGAGCTGTCATTCCATCTTGTTTGTATGGTTTCACAGCTCACTTGTCGTTCACTTCGCTGTTTTCACTTCGACATGTTTACACCTGGTCTATTCTTTCGACATCTCACCGTATACACTTAGGTGAAGTGAACGACAAGTGAGCTGTCATTCCATCTTGTTTGTATGGTTTGACAGCTAACTTGTCGTTCACTTCCACATGTTTACAGAATCGCACTGCTGTTTTTAGCATCAGTAAATAGTTAGTAGTCTGTTTTATCTTTTATCGTGATAATTCTGACAGAGCTTTGGGCACTTCCGAGTTTCCATTGACAGCGATGTGGATGAATTTCTTGATGTTTAATGATTTCTTTTTACACGGGTTTGTAAATAAGTATTAAGTATGTGTCAGGAGTTTGTATTTTGTCATCATCATATCAGCCGAATGACATCCACTGCTGTGCATAGGTCTCCCCCAAGTGTCTGCACAACAACCAGTCCTGTGCGTAACCTTACGGGGAGTGCAAGCTTAATGTTATATTGTTCATGAAAAGTAGCAGCGGCAGTGGGTTAGGTTCATAACGGAAAACTTTTCTAGGGACTCTTTACAACCGCGCAAAAATAGAAGTTTTTTTTCTTTTAACTTGGTATAATTATCTTGCAATGGACGTACGACGGTACGACGAAATAATAGGAATAACGAAAACTATTCTGTTCATGCATTCGCACATAAGTATTTGAAAAGGGGAGAAAGACTTAGAAAAAATCTATTGTTATTGGTTCGCTTCTACAAAAAAAAACACACAAACTGGAGACAAAAACCAAAGGTACAAACTGGAGACAAAAACCAAAGGTGCGCTCCAGGACTGCGTTTCATAAATCAAATTAATATTGTAAGTTTTTTTATATACCGTAAAACTTTAAAACACACTCCATAGATTTAACTTCCGGATTTTATGAAATTACGTGTTTTTTGAACCCTTAAAGGATCACACGGGTGTCTGTCTGTCCGTCTGTCACAACCAGTTTTCTTCAGATCCACTGGACCGATTCTGTCGAAATTTAGTACACATATGGACTTCTGTGACCCAACCAAACACAGACGTGTTACGTTAAATTTTTAATATGAGGGTCACTTTTTGAGGTCAGACTACAAAATTTAAAAAAAGTTTTTTGAACAATATCGAGTGACATATCAAATGAAACGGCTTACTGTGAGGGTTTTACTTATATTTTTTTCATAATTATAAAATTAATTGTTTTGAAGTTTTTCAAGAAATTAGACGAAAAGTTCCCCCCCTTATCTCCGAAACTACAGAGCGTAAAATTAAAAAAAAAAGGAGATCTTTACCTCTAGATGACAGGAAAACTTATAACTCTATAATGTTAAAGTAACATGTAAAAAAAAATTTGTTCGGAACCCTTTGCACGCGAGTCCGACTCGCACATGGCCAGTTTTTTTATGAATGTCTTCTACTAACTAAATCACTTCAAAAGTTACAGTCCTAATTATGATATAATAATTTTATTATTCAAATACGGAAGCATAACGTTAATTTATTATTCAACCCGTTTCAGTGGGTTTATTTTCGCGTGCTACTCGCAAGTTACTTGTGAAAATAGATTATTTCGGCTGATAGGAGACAACCTGTCGCTTATTCGGTGCGGACCACTATTCGGTCTTTACAGTCACTTGTTGCTAGGGCTGACGTCATTCTGTTGTTATTAACAGGAGCTTTGTTTGAGGTAGCACCTCTAGTATTTATAGCCTAAGACCTAAGGGACTTACTCCTACTGTGACAAAAATGTCGCTTGCGTTAATAGGGAAGTGGACTAAAAAAATCGAATTAGTCCGTTAGATAGATTTCCAAGAAATATCCGACACGTATTTTTTCTTTTTCCACGTAAGCAAAAAATTAAGACGATACAGTGTTGAAAACTCGTGTGACGTCACATATCATTTGATTTCAGTGCACTTTTTAACGACAAGTGACGTCACATGAGTATTGGAAATCTATCTGACGGGCTAAAGACTTTTTTAGACCAGTACCGTATTCCCATTCCGAACCGAAAAGAAGATCTCGTGGTTGACTAACAAAAACCCGCACGCGTCGAACTTCGCGGTTGAGCAAAGATTATCGAGGTTTGCTTGTGGATGGGTGAACATCCATTACATCAGGGACGTAACTACCGCCGTAACAAAGATACGGGGCCCCCGGACTACAGGGGCCCCGACGTGTTGACGGAAAGCTTCTACGTTTAGTTCCGCCGTCTTCGTGGCCTACCGAAATACTTCCGAGATAGTAGGGCCTATTTTGATTAAAAAGAACAACAAGTGTCCCTAAAAACGGGGCCCCCAATGTTTGATACATTCTTCCGTGCCTCGCAAATCACGACAAGCCGTTGTTCCCGATTGACATTTGTAGATTTTTGACAGTTGTTACGACGAATAAAAATCTAACACTAGTCTTGCTAACCGGTTCTGTGCTACCCAGGCCCTGGCCCTGGTAGTCAGTTGCATCCGGTTTGACTGGAAGCCGACCCCAATGTAGTTGGGGAAAGACTATGCAGACTCTTTTTCCCGAACCGAAATTATTTATTCTTTTGTTTAGACTAAATAAAATTTACATTTGTTATTTATTTTCTTTTGTTTTTTTAATAAGCCCTTTATGGAAAGATAGCTTTATATTATATTGCTTGATCGTAAAAAAGTCCTATAATTATTTTGACATTGTAGTCCTTATGAACACAAACATAAATGCCGTGAGTGCTGCTTTGAACTATTAATTCCAAAGTTAAAAAAGAAAAAAAAAAAAAAATGGTTAATGAAAAGATTTATGTGCCAAAGCGTCACTTAAACGCTAACAGATTACGACGATATTTAATGAATTAGTCTTTATGCGTGGTCAATGGTCATGTTGCTGTGAATAAAACAATATTAAAAATCACTTAACGCGTTGACCACACCAACTATACGGGGAGGGAAGGAAACTCGAAAAAATGTAGGAAATCGGAAACTTGTACGATTTCAAGGAAGTAAAAATAATATTTACGCTTTTCCTTTTACGAAATAAACTGAGCATCAAATAGGCGCCTGATAAGGTTTAGTAATAACTACGCGATAGAATTTTTAACTAGTTCGGTCTCGTCGTTACATAAATTCTGCTTTACATTCGGTTACATAACCGGCCAAGTGCGAGTCGGACTCGCCCACCGAGGGTTCGGTACAAAGTAGCTAAAACTTACTTTAAATAAAGACTATAATTTTTTATGATTTAATTACAAAATGAATAGTTTTCAGACTTTTCCCTATACTTGTAGTATAAGACGGTATTACTTTACAATGAAATTTGGCAATTAATAACTAGAATCTAGGTCAACGGAAAATACCCTATTCATTTTCCCTTGAGAGTGCGTTTTGCGGCATAAATGAACGTATCTTTTTGACGTTAACGTAGAAGTTTGATTGTTTCAGAGCTGCAAGGACCATAAACCTGAATATATAGTTTTAATTTCAACTCGATACCTCCACGCCTTCCCGAGATATAAACGGTCTTGACAGACAGACGGACGGACAACAAAGTGATCCTATAAGGTTTACGGTTTTTCCTTTTCAGGTACGGAACCCTAAAAAAGATTACGAATTGAGAAACTCCTCCTTTTTTGAAATCAGTTATAAACGAAAATTTGTCCCGAAAGGGACTTACGGATCCTGAGTGTTTAAAAGAAACTTGGCGCACGGATAGACAGTGACCTGAATCAGGCCAATTGGTAATTTCAATCGCAGAAGCTCCCTTGAGAAAAATTCCGACTTTTAAGCGGAGCGAACCCGGTTTTTGTATTTTATTTAATGATAAGTTCCTAACAGGCACTCTAATACCATCACAATAACGAAAGTTGATTTATTTACAATGCAATAAAATTAACAAGTACATACTTCTAATGAACACTTCTATAAAAGTGAGCTAATCTAACACAAACAAAAAAATTGACAGAAGTCAAACAGCGCGCCGCGGCGCGTCATAGAGTAAGTATTGTCGGAAGTTCGTTACGTCAAAATGTCCGTAGAACTTCTGAGATAGATCTTTCTTGCTTCGTTTCATTTGTAGAGAAGTGTCATAGACATTGTTTAGGCGCTTCCGGATGCTTGGACGAACCGGTAAACAAGGGACGGCGTGTAAATGAGACCGAGCCTTAAGCTTGTACGTCTTTTGTTTTGTGATATTTAACTACGAGACTAGTACTAGCTTTAAAAATTCAGTATGAGATTAAATTTGTTTCAGTAAAATAAATTATGTCAAGTTAATTACGTAATTTGTAATTACCCACTTTTATGTTTGGAAAATAAAATTTGTTTTCAATTTGAGGACATGATATTTTTTTACTAAGAGCAAAATAAATAGTTTAAAAAAAAAAATGAGTTTGCGTTTCTTTATAGGACACAGCCTGAGATGAAGATGATAGTCAAATTATGTAGTAAAATTCTTCTAGTTTGAAAATGGAACGATGGAAGTTTATAGATATTATTTTGCTATGAAAAATCATAAGTAAAACTGGTTGAAGAATAATATAACTTGTAAGATAATTAAGTATGCATGTTTGGATAAACAGTTATGAACTTACCACACTTGACAGCATCTATGTAAATAACACACAAATTGATAATTGTCTAAGTACACAATTATCTAAGTCTAAGTTATAGAACAGCAGAAATACTTATAAAACTTAGCTTATCACCCAAATATTAAGATGATACTCAGAATTAAGGTGGATGCTCCAGGGTAGCCCTCTAAGTTCATGTAGTTCGAAAGAATGAATATTTCAGAAATAATCATTCTTTCGAACTACATGAACTTACAGGGCTATATTAATGATTAAAATGGTTATAATTCTTTAGATAAATACGCGTTACGGTCGCGGATCGCATTTGGTCCATATACAGCTTCACACTGACCGGCAAATTGCAAAAAATATAAAAATATTTGAATTTCGCGAACTACCCTGGAGCATCCACCTTAATCAAATTGGGTGAGACATGAAACACATTTTTGCTATTTTGAAACTCAAGTTGCAAATTGCAATGATGAAGTATAGAATACATACCTTAGTCCTATTCCTTTTCATTCTGGTATCTGGTGTGGACTCCCCGTCAGCTGACTTTTTGGCTGGACCAGGCCCCTCACCAGTCTTGCTCGGAGACACCTGCCTCCTCTTCCGCATAGGAGGAGTCACTGTCGCCAGTTTCATAGTCGATTTAGGCTTAGACTCCACCTTAGCAGGTTTAGGCTCCGGCTTTTTTTCCTCAATCTTTGTCTCTTTCTCTTCCACCTTTTCCACCACTTTTTCAGCCACTTCTTCTTTTTTGGGAGATTCAGTTTTTTCTGGTTTTTCTACTACTTCTTCTTTCTTTTCCTCAGTTGAAGCTGCCGGCTTCTGCTCAGCTTTAGCCTCCTCTTTCTTTTCTTTTTCTGGTTCCGGTTTGGCTTCAGGTACACTTTCTACCTTTGCACTTTCAGCAGGAGGGGGGTCTTGTTTGACTGGCGTAGGTGCCTTCTCTTGAGTGTCATTTGCTGACTCAGGCACAGGCTTGCTGTCACTCTGGGTAGGTGCGACATCTGCAGCAGGTGCTGGCTTCAATTCTGATGGCTTTGATGGGGACTTCTCTGGAGCCTCATTAGCTGTAGCTACTTTTGTTAGAGCCGCACCATCAACTGTACTAATAGGATTTGCAGCATCGGTCTTCTGAGGAGTACTCTGAGCACTGGATGGCTTTTCAGGTGGTTTTGGTGTACTCGGTGAGGTCTTAGCAATATCTTGTTTATCTTTGTTAGCCTCGGGGTTCTGAGGCTTCAGTACAGGGGAAGCATTTGATCCAGACTTAGGTGAGTCAATAGTGCCGTTTGCATGACCAGTGGAATCTGGTTCGTTTTTCTCAGGGGTTCTGGTGAGGGCTAGGGCTTTCTCTTGGACAAGACTGAGGGGAATGATCGGGTTCCCGCCTTTACTGGGGCTGGCGGCGAGGTTGGAGGGGCCAACAGAGTTCTGGGTGACGTGAGACAGGTTGCCATGGTGACTCATGTTCTGTGCCATCTGTGCCATGTTGGCGGACACGGGCGCCATGGGCGGCGGCGCGTGCGGGATGGGCGGCGCGGGCGCGTGGTGCGTCAGGTTCTGGCCGACGAGGTTGTTGCCGGCGTGGTGCAGCGAGTTCTGAGCGCCCTGCGGGAGCCCTACGGTGTGGTTCGCAGTAGCCACGTTCCCCTTCGCGGGGCTCGCCTGTCCACCCGGCTGCGGCACTCCCGGCTGGGGCAACACCGGCTTTAAAGCAGAATTCATTTCAAACGCGTCTAAAACTCGCCTCCTGGCCGTACACAAGCTGAAACACAAAGTTAGCCGGGTTTATGACACTGTTTTCGTAGCAGGTTAACACACCGCGATGTCTTTGACCCACAACAATAATTCATACATAATAAACGTATAAGCAGTACGCGCGTAAGAACGCGGGGACCGATCTGCCGCCTTGTGAGTCCGCTTTCTACGTGTGGCGCTAATGAAAGGTCAATAGATAGTGTTGGGGAGTTACCACTAGCTGTTAAAGCGAGAGAGGCCCATGAAATAAGTCCTGTGTGGCGGTCCACGGCACAGATAGCCGCAAAAAATATGCGTTGCTATAGCCAAGAAACTTCCGCAAGATATGACCCGCCGCTGGCGAAGTCTCCGTGATGTCACTGTCTTGTTCAATCACTGTGAACACACACTTGATCTCACTCGCGACTATGTAATTCCATGATTTATTCACACTTTTTACCACGAATTAGCATTCACTTTACTCTAGAACAAGTACATAATAGGCACAGTAGTTGCAGAGATGGCGTCGGCATAACGCGCATGCGCCACCCTCTTCCATTCTCGTCCAATGAAATCCCGTGACGAAACGAAGCCTAAACGAATTTTTACGAAAACGCTATCCTTCTCTAACAAGACTTACTTCAATAAAGCTATCTCACTTTAACATTCACCGTGTTTGGATACGTTCGTTTTGTTATACTAAAATAATGATTTGAAATAATTTGATGGTGTTTGGGAAACGGTTTTTTTGTGAAAAAAAAAAACAAACTTTCTTTTTCTAATGGTAATACTTTTGCGAAAACACGGATTGTGTTATTTCTCTATGAAGTAAACAGAATACCTGAATAAAAAAACATTATCTAATCAAAATAATGTCTTCTATCTAAAACTTCCATCTTTTATAAAAGCACATAGATAACTATGTGCTTTTATAAAAGATAATTAATAAAATGTTATAAACAATGCATCACATCACATCACACCGTTTACTTACAAAAATGTCAGCCAAAATAAAAATGAAATGATTCCTCTTTGTGTGTAGATATCCTTTTGATTAAATGATCCTACAAAAAAAGAACTTCCTAACTGTGAAAATATTGATATATTACGTACGTTGTTCTTTCCAGAATTCAAATAATGTTCGGACATACTCGAATTATGCTAGACTAAATGCTCTAAGTATTATGATAGTAGGTAGACTGTTAGATCGGGTCTTCGAGTTCAAAACTTGGTAACTGGGGAGGCACACTAAAATGTGGCAGATGACGCTTTCAGCGACTGTACCTAATTTACGTTTGTTTTTAACCCCCGACCAAAGAAGAGGGGTGTTATAAGTTTGACCACTACGTGTGTCTGTCTGTGGATTTGGATGCGGTTTTTTGAGGGTTCTGTACCCAAAGGGTAACCAATGGAACCCTATTACTAAGCCTCCACTATCCATCCGTCCGTTCGTGTGTCCGTCAGCGGGCTGTATCTCAAGAACCGTAATAAGTAGAGAGTTGAAATTTTCACAGATTGTGTATTTCTATTGCCGCTATAACAACAAATAATAAAAGTTAAAGTTTATGGTACGGAACCCTTAGTGTGCGAGTCCGACTCGCACTTGGCGGGGTTTTTATTTATTTGAAAGCAGGTTTTCTAGCGATGGTTCTTAGACAAGTTTTATCAAAATGGGTTGAGACGTTTGAAGATCATCAGCGCTTTTCTAGTTGATGAAGGCGGGCCCGTAATTAAAATTTGATAGTAGTTTGTTCGATGAACGGAAAATCGACTGAACGATTGTTCGAATGGACTTAATTGCGAAACAACCTTTTATCGACAAACGCTACTTCGACTGAACGATTCATCGCATATGTATTAAGTGATGGACTGCTCTTTCGAATGAGTTTTAGTTATTACTAGCTTTTACTCGCGACTTCGTTCTCGTATTCTCATTCACGGAAAGTCGGAAACACTCTGGCATCCAGGAATTTTATGGCTTATGATTCCAGCCTCAAAAATATTTAAACATATTTCACTAACCGAAACCAGAAATATGTTGGAGTATTTTAGGCGGTTATGATTCACTGGTACCAGGAGACTAGAAACATGTCGAAATATTTCCGGGGCTGGAATTGTGAGATTCACAAGTAACAGTGGATCATATGTGGATGGATGGATTGTGTGAAGAGCAATATGAAAGAATAGGGAGTTAGTGATAGCGTGACGGCTGATAGGACAGAATGAAAGTAAAAAACGTGTTGCGCCGACCCCAAGTAACATGGGATAAGAGCAGGAAGATGATGAGATCATAGGTTTTCTAGTAGTACTTATTAGATTTAAAAATAAAGTAAAGTAAAGTCCAGAAAAACCCCGACAAAAAAACAACTTTAAAGTGAAAAAATAATACATATTGATCCTTTGAATTTAAAATAAGTTCCGATTCTTTGAGTCAAGTGTCATCGCATCGGGGGACTGCGGGGGTCTCCCGAGGCGAAGACGCTTGGCCCAAAAAATCTTACCTATATTAAATTTAAAGGATCAATACGTATTATTTTTTCACTTTTTGTAAAGATTTTTTTTTCGGGGGTTTTTATTCAAGTGTGTGGTTGCAATTGTCTGTGTTTATTTTGTAACTAGCACTTCGCCCGCGACTTCGTTCGCATGGGTTTAATTGTACTAATAAACTAAACTAAAGTGTTGCAATTAGCCAGAACTATCCTACAGTTCGGGCTAATTGCAGATCTTTGGTAGTCGTTACGGATAGTAAAAAGCCAGTAAATCTGACTCCAGTCTTGCCATGAAGTACCGTGTTACCCAGTTTATGGGTTATGGCTAAATCCGGCTTGACTGGAAGCCGCCTCAATATAGGTCCATTTGAATAAATTAAAAAGTTATTTACTTGTATATAACCAACCTTAATTATTAAACAATTTAAATATACAAACAAATCTTTCTTCTTTATAATATTAGTGTAGATTTAAGTACCTTGAAAAATGTTCTTTAAGATTTACGTACCTTGAAAAGCTTCGACGAACAAATGCGTCGACTGCTGAGAAAAAGGCCGATTTGATTGAGAGGTAGGCATTTTTACTATTTAAAGTTATATTTCATATTTCTTCTTTTTTATGTTAAAACAAACTTATATGTTTTTCTTTCTCTAGGTTGGAGGCATACGATCGAAATCAAAATGTTGGAGTCCACTTTGATCTTGAAGAAGACAGTTCATATGTATGTCCGCCTTCTAAAACTTTCAAAGACATTAATGCTGATTCACCTATTCCAAACATAAGTCAGTACGAAATCCAAGAATATTTTCAGAGGTACCTATGTTGTAGGACTGTATTTAATAAATTCTCGTAAATTGTTCTGTGATTGTATTTGTTTAGATAGATGAGCAGCTAAAAGTCTATCTTTGAATCCATAATTCCTTTCAAAGAGCAAGAAATCGCGCAAAGACGCGTAAATATCATTCAGTCGAAGTGACACACCATCGCACGTGCATTTCTGACAAACGCGCGTTGCTATTTGTTCAACCAAAAGGCAAACTTCTTTAAGAGTCCCGATACCTTGTCGCTGCTCGCTTCGCTAACGACGGCACCTACGTGAACTCTGCAAAGTTAGAATGCAGTCACTTATGTGGAGATGCCAAAATTAGCCGAGACGGGTCCATTGAAGAATGTCACTGCGAATGTGCTGTTGGTAGTGGTACAGCAATAAGCTGTAAGCACTCAACATATGTTATTATTGGGTGCTCATGATATTGTTAATATATTTTTTTAAATGTTTTGCCAAAAAAGCTCAACCTCAAAATTATTTATAACAAATAAACCATTTACAGGCACTTTTGAATTGTCAAGGTCGGTCGGTCCAAAAAGATGAAGCTATTTGCACGTTCCAAAGCGTAGATCTCGATGGAGAACGTGCAAGAAACTCTACGGACACTCTTTTAAAAATAATAAATTGTTACAAAGTTCTGTTTACATACATGTGAGAACGATGTAAAAGACGAGCAGTGCGGAAAAAGCGTCCGGATATAAAGGAACAATTCAAAGAACTAATTAAAATAAACTATGGCAGCTGAGAAATGACCAGTCCCAACTGACGTCACCCGTTCACGAACTTGACGCATGCGCTAGCACCATTCGGCTCAACAATTTTGAAGGAAGCCAAATTATCCAACGCATACGCCACACCTACAGCACCTGCAGCTAGACTTTCGAGTGAGCATGACACTCCCATCCGCCAGGGTACATTCAAGTCAAAAACAAACCTAAAACTGATAGCTATATATAGCTTAAGTTTAAGGTACACAGTACTCACACATGTGCCGTTAAAATGGATGAAATTATACAATGCTAAATAAATTGCGTCTATACAATGCAAATATTGGTTACTTACAATCTTCAGCCGGTCCAACAATGTTTCCATATACTATCAGATTATTTTGTGCGCCCTAGTGTCTGTGGCGCAGGACCAGCATTTAGCCAAGCATTTTTATCTTCAATATAATTTCCCAACTTTTATTATGCTTGCCTGCATAGTGTAGGTTTAATACAAGATTTTAATTTTGTCTCATTTAGTTCTAATGTATGGGGAGGTACCTTATAATAACATTTTAAACAGTCATCCATGAAAGATGAGGCTACTTTAGCCAGTCTAAAACCTGGTTGAACTAATTGGTTCCTTAATGTTTTCATAAATGTATTGACAAGGTACCGTCATTATGTTAACCCTTTACCGCATGGATTTTTTAAATCCTTTGGAAAAAATATATGTCGGTATAGGGCATTTATAGGTCCCCAAAAAAATATAAAAAAAAATATAGAAGACCATGTAAAAAAGATACATAGGTAAAAGTAATTGTTCCAAATATGGAACGCCATGCGTTCTAGTTCTAAAACTCAGACGTTCCAAATTTGGTACAACATGCGGTGTGATCGAATTATGTATAACATTGAAAAACAGGAATTAAAAGAAACAACGTGAAACTATGCTATTTAATTAAAGAAATTATGTGTGAAAGTTTTTAAAACAGTTGCGATCTTTGTTGAAACAAAGATAACAACCACACTTTTCGCACATCACTTGTGATTTCTGTTTGCATCCTTCCAGTTTACACCGTTGGCGATCGGTTTTCCAATCAGGCCAGTGGTTGAACCCATCTCCAGCTACTTCCATTGGAGGTAGTTCTATGCGTCGCCTTGATCGCCCCTTTTTAATTGCCTCAACATCTTGATTCAGTGGTCGTCCTCGTTTGCGTGTAGTCGGAGTATATACTTTTGAATCTTTGTGCATCAATACGTCTGCTATGGCTAACTTGAAGTCAAGCAATGGAATGTAAATATCTTCACCTTTCTGTTTCATGACTCTTCGCCATAGTAACCAGCTATTCACGCAACAGAGATCAATGAAATGGAAGAACAGCCGGTGGTACCATTTTTTACTGCGGATTTTGATCCTATAGAAGCCTAACATGGCATCTAGTAAATCAACACCACCCATGTATTTGTTATAAATAGTTACTGCTTTTGGGCAAGGAATATCAACTCTACACTTTTGTTTTTTGGAATATCTTTTCACAACTCCCATTGGTTCCTTGCCTACGTAGGATGAACACAAACTGACTGCTTTATTGTCGACCCAATTGGTAACTGATAGCTGAACGTCATCAACAGTAACACTTTTTTCGGAGCAATAACCTCGTTCTTTCTTTCCTAAAGTTTTTTTAGATATATTTATATTTGGAGCTCTTCTTAGTTGTATTGTGCCTAATGGCAGAAAACCTCTTTTGTGCAAGTTTGCCATTAGCTGCAAACTAGTGTACCAGTTATCTACAAAAATCTTATGATTCAAATTGTCTGAGACAGTCTCCATTAGTCTTTGTACCACATTTCCTGGCACTCCAAGATCGGGGCAGTTTTCTGGCTGATCAGGGTATTTTCCACCGAATAATTCAAAATCATAGCTGAATCCACTGACTCCGCTTAATACATAATTTAGATAACCCCATTTATGGGGTTTCTTCGCATTGTACTGTCTGATCCCCGAAGTTCGGGCCTTGGTAGGGATCATCTGTTCGTCGATTGACAAAAATTCCTCTTTCGGAACTTTTAGTAGCCTTTCGCGAAGGATTTTCATAAGTGGGCGTATTTTCTGAAGCCTGTCAAACTGTGGGTCATTTGGTTTTAGTTCGTTTGTTTTGTCGAAAAAATGCAAAAATCTTTTAATCACTTCGAATTTGTTGCACGTCATTACATTTGCAACTTTTTCAATATACGTGCCTTCCTTCCAGTAATGCCGAGTAGTTGGCAGGTGTACTACCGACATGTATATAATAATACCTATAAATTTATAGATGTCTTCATGTTTCACTGAATGCAAGTTTTCAGGTGAAATTTGTGCTGCGTATACGTTGCTTTCTTCCTCAATTAAATTTACAGCAGATGACGGAAAAAGAAATTTGAAAAACTCCATTGGAGTATTTAGCTGCATAATTTCATCCGGAAGAGTTTCAGATCCCAAAAAAGCAATATTGGATTCATCATACTGAATATTGTCATTCGACCACACCAACTTATCTTTCTTATTTTTCTTACGTGAAGAAGCTGCCTGAGAAGTAGAAGGTTGATTGTCTGTAAAATTTTCAAACATCTCCACATGCTCTTCAGTACACTCAAGAAACTCAGTCAGTTCCTCTTCTCCTTCTCCATCTTCTTCTCCTTCATCTTCTCCGTCTGAGGAAGACGTTTCTTTTTCTTCATTTATGTGTAAAGGATCTTGAGTATTGTAATCGTCTTCATCTGATACATTTTCATCCTCACTGCTCTCTGGAATTACGACGATTGTTTGTCGAGGACGCATCTCCATTTTTTCTACAATAAAATAATTAAGCAAATTTACTAAAAATAATTACGTACCTATACACATAATTTTATATTATATATACTCAGGGCTGGGAGATCATACAGCCCATAAAATACAATTATTATAAACTTGTTATGCGCTACTTTTAATTATCCTACTTAAAAATTACATTAGCTGCAGGGTTTAATAATACCCTGAAAGTATAAAAGATCTTACGCTGCATAATGTTCCCGATTCGGAAATTGTAAATGATTGATTGGAGCGCATATTGTTCCATATTTAGTGATAAAGTATTGTGGTCTAACACTGCATAATGTTCCGGATTTGGAACTTTCAAACTATTGACTGGAGTGCATAAAGTTCCATATTTGGTACTTCAAAAAACATAACAACTGCATGGTGTTCCAAATTCGGAACATTTAAAAAATGATAATATTCACTACATATTATGGTTTGAACTTACTTCTTTTGCCGTAAAAAGCCTGTGGGTCCATTGTTGTATCAGGTGAATCACTAATTTTCTTCAGATATTAACAAAAAACCAATAAAAAATCGTATTGAAAACCAGCGAATTGACAATCTGTCAAATTTTGGAAACCAACTGACGAAATAGTCGATTTTAGTTCCTAGGCACCTCTGTAGAGGCGCCACTGGCGCATATTAGGTGAGTTACACTCCCTACATACGAATTAGTTCCAAGAAAAGATCATAGATGTCACAGGAATAAATATATTATACCAAAAGCTGAATGTTCCAAATTTGTGACGATATGCGGTAAAGGGTTAATATTCATAAACAGTTCCCTTAGATGGCTCATTCTGCACAATAAAAATAGACTCAATGTCTGCAGCCCGTCCCCATAGTAAAATACCGTAAGACATGATACTGTGAAAGTAATTAAAATATACCAGTCTCGCGGTATGGACATCCGTTAATTGGCGGATTTTCCTAACAGCATATGCTGCTGAACTTAGCCATCCCGAAAGAGATGTTATGAAATTATTGGGTGAAGCGCAATTCCCAGGAAAACCGGTCTTTGAAGTGCAAACTGTGGAGGTGTGTGTGTAGTATATGGATTAAAAACTGCAGGGCAAGTGATGTATTACTTTCCCTGAAGTTTTTAATCCACAAAGCACTGGTCTTGTTTACAAAAAATGTATGTGGATTTGACAGTTCTTATGTCAAAGCAGGGTACACCCTCACCAAGACGTACACAGTCACCAAGACGCCACCAAGCTTGATAAAAAGTAGTTTTCCTCCCCATTGTTACCTTGTTTTGTGTAAAAATGGAGTTTTTTTTGTAATCAGTGTGAAAAAATCTCGGTCTGTTATTACGAGCGACAGGTAGGGTTGATTGTCTAGCCTTGTTGGACAGGTTTGTCTGGCTAAAACCCTCGCATTTAGCCTAGGCTAAAAACACCGGGATAGGATCGTGTCGTGTATTTAGAGTGTTGCCTCCACTGTTTATCTATGCCTTCATAGCATAGCGTAGACAGAGAATCGTGGCATAGTTATAATTTTGCATCTGTGCCATTGAAACAAAGCCTTGACAACTGCGTTCCGCGTTCCAGTACTTCAAACTAGTCCAAGCATATGGTACAAAGCATGAATATTAAAAATGAATTACTGCTTGCTCTTTTCGACACTAATGAATAGCATAGGACAAATGCGTGCACTATATTTCACATTTTTAAGTAGATTGATTGGTACTGGAACGTGCCAAAAGACATTTTCATTGTCCCATGTGCATTATTTATGAAATTAAATTGTGATTGAATTGCGCTTTTGTGACAGAAATTACAATCTAAATAGAACAGAAAAATCTCCAATATGGTAAGTTTATAGCTGATTATATAAGTTTACACATTTTCACGTATTCGTTAAAACTTAGGTTGCGGTGAAAACGCGCATTTTGTGTTAATTGCAATTACAATTTAAATTGTTGAATATACGGTTCGGTTTGATTATTATGCGGTTGTTTAGACTTCGCTGTTATTGTACAATGATCGGGCTGTTTTCTAAAACTGTTATATTTCGTTATTTGCGAAGTGTTGAGGTTTTAATAAAATCTAAATCTTGGTATTTTGTAGGACGTGCTTTCGCGACCAGCTGAAGAGTTTGGGAACGATGAAACGCTGGAGCGGTTGTGGGCCGCAAAAGCGATGGAGCACAGTGATATCTACTTCAATGTAAGTATTATTTTGTTCAATACTTTTGTCAATTTAGTGCAAACCAAGCAGGAGTATGTTAAGTGTTGTCATGTCCTCACTAACTTTGGTTCGGACTCAGCCCTAAAAGACACGTTAAAAAAACTGGCCAGGTGCGAGTGGGACTCAAGCATGAAGAGTTCCATACCATCGCATTTTTATTATTTTGTTGTTATTGTGGCAACAGAAATAACCAAAAATTTAAAAAACCCCTGACATAAAATAACTTTAAAAAGTGAAAAAAATTATATGTAATTTGATCCTTTTACTTTAATTATTTGGGCCAAGCGTCTTCGCCTCGGGAAACTGCAAATTTTTGTATTTGTTAAGTACATCTATATTATTAGCGGATCCCCCACGCGATGACGTTTGGCCCAAAGATTCGTACCTATATTAAAGTAAAAGGATCAATACATATTATTTTTTTTACTTTTGAAAGTTATTTTTCGTGGGGGGTTTTTTAAATTTTAAATTTAATTTTTTTTACATGCTTTTTAAACTTAACTTACCTGATAGGTACTATTAGAAAATATATGATCTCATCATCTGCTTGCTCTTATCCCATGTAACTTGGGGTCGGTGCAAGACATTTTTTGCTTCCATTTTTTCTATCAACCATTACTCCCTTTTCTTTCATTTTGCTCCTCATACCATCCATCCTTTTTTTGGTATTCCTCTCCCTCTCCATCCATCCACAAAATATGATCTACACTTACCTAAACGGCACTTCATACACCAATGTATTAATTGCGATCATTTAAATGAATACAAAATTGGAAGGTCTGCTGTAAGTGAGGAGTTGGGTATCCTGCAGATTCCAGGACATGCTTCAGCATCAGGTTAAGGGTACTGATCTAAAGTTCTAAAAATAATGTGTTCAATGAAACCATTCCAGTGAGTTCAAATACGATACCTCTGCTGCAACTTAGTGAGGAGTATTCTGCAGACCTCAGGTAATGCCACAGCATCAGGTCAATATAACCATGTTTTTGCAATGTCATTGAAGTAACAAAATACCAAATTTCGCATTGATCAGACCCATAAAACCTGGTTAAATGCCTTCATCAACTAGAAAAGAGCTGATGATCTTCAAATGGCTCAACGGAATTTGATGAAACTTATCTAAGAACCACCGCTGGAAAACCTTTCAAATAAAAAAAAACCGCATCCAAATCAGTTCACCTGTTTAAGAGCTACGGTGCCACAGACAGACACACATAGCGGTCAAACTTATTTTTATATTACCTATATTATTATTACCTTTTTGGTTGGGCTTTAAAAATAAACATGAAACCCTAAAAAAGGAATATTTAAACATGAGCAAGTTAGTTTATGGTTAGTTAATGGATCTATGACAAAAGATTGATGTATCAAGGTGGCATTTTACAAGTACAGTATCAATTTTATTATTGCAATATAGTTCATGTAATGGAACTTTAAATATTTTGATATCTCTGGTGGTAATCAAACTTAAAATATGACTGAGTGTAAGAGAGGAAAAGCCTTTCGTACACTGCTTACCAATATAATAGGTCATTCACTCCAAATTAGACAAAGGATATTTTGAATAAAACACAAGGTCTCATATATTTTATTTCTATTTTCAGATGCTTTGTTCTGTGGATACCCGATGGCTGCAGCTAACTCCAAATGATGACCTCATCTACACACATTTTAAGCAAGACTTCCCTGACATGGACGTCTCCTATGTCAATGAAAATGAAATAAAGAACAGCATGAACAAAGCAAAATGGAGAATATTCTGCGAGAAGTTTAAAAACATTGTTGAAGATTATAGTTTTGGTACTCTTATGAGAGCAGATGCTAAAGGAGACTACTCAGAACTGAACACAATGCTTGTTCCTAGAGTCCAGTTCTACGCAATAGAAATAGCCAGAAACAGAGAAAACCTAAATAATGAAGTGAAGAAAAGATACAAGTGTAATGCGAAACCTACCATAGAGGCTCAGGAACACACCAAGATTGCCACATAAGAACTATATGCTCCAGTTATAGGCTAGTATAGACAAGGAAAGTTGGTTTTTAAACAGTTTGAGAATGGATAAGGCAGCATAAGCTAACTGCCAAGCTAGGAGTGATGAAAATTAATATTAATACCTACCTGTGTAGGAATCGAAGACTTGTGATATTTATGCATTAATTGAAGTAAAATTATTTGTATATTTTTAATAGTAATGGCAATACAATGTGAAGGAATGTCTACAAAAAAACATTATTGAAGAACTACATTTCTACAACTGAATGTTTCTGTTTAACTAATAATATGTTGAGAATACCATAGCAGCTACATTGTTATTATGTAACTTAGTTATAACATTGTTTTAAACTTGAAAAGTTTAGTTCCCTTACTGTCATAAGCTAAAGTACTTGTAACTCTTCTTGTGTAAACTAGCCTAATTTTTCGAAAACCTAAGCATTCTCAAATAATGATCATAAACATTTAGTATGTACTCTCAAAAATTATACATGAATACTGGCCGAATAGAATTGTATTAGGCCCTAGCCACCGTCCCAAAAGTGACTATAAAATGATATTTGTACTCAATTTTGCCTGCTTATCACTTCGTAGAATAACATAATCAGCAGTACTATTACATATGTGTTTAGATTTAAATGTTTTAACAAAAACAATTTTTAATATTTACAAGTTTTATTATAAGACAGGCCTGTCTGTTCATATTGAAAGTTGTTTTTGTGAAAATGTACCCTACCAATTAGAAAGTTGTGATTGTCTTAATTGAAAAATGAATGAGGTGCTCTATTGCTCATACATTTTTTATATTAAAATTTATAATATCATGTGAACTAGTTTTATTTTGAAGAAAAAAACCGGCCAAGTGTGAGTCGGACTCGCGCATGTAAGGTCCGTACCATTGTAGTGTATTTTTTTTTGTTGTTATACCGGCAACAAAAATACACATTCTGTGAAAATTTCAACTGTTTACGGTTGAAATTTTCAGCGGGCTATATCTTTTACGCTTCAAAAGATATAGCACGCTGACAGACAGGCGGACGGACGGACAGCGGAGGCTTAGTAATAGGGTTCCGTTGGTTACCCTTTGGGTACGGAACCCTAAAAACGTGTTGCGCCGACCCCAAGTAACATGGAATAAGGGCAGGAAGATGATGATGTGAACTAGTTTTATTTGACAGTTGGAAAGTACTGTTGCAAATGAACATTCATTTTAGGTGTTCTATGAACCAGTCGGTAGCTAGTGTTACTTAACATGTTTTAATGTTGCCGGGGTATAACCAAAATGCCGTTATCCGACATGTGGTCGATTTTTAACTTTGAGCATGAGAAAAAAAAAACTTTTACAAAAAAATAAAACCGACTTCCAGAAACAAAACACTACAAAGCAAAAAATAACTTAAATTTCAGAGTTTTTTTTATATTTCACTTTTTAGTTGTACCTGGCCACCATACCACTAAAAATTCTGTAATACGATTACTATTTCATGTCCAGTTATCATTGACTTGCTAACCGTAAGGCTGCTTTTCCACCAAAGATGCGCTTTGCAGTGTTGCTATATCCACCAATAATATTCATTCAAATCAAAAGATCCTCATAGCATAGCACTGGTAGAAACCGATACAACTAAACTACGTTTTTATATGGAAGGATGCGTGCTGTACTGTTTTCTATGGTGCTGAGGATGCGAGCTATGCCTATTGTCGATACGTCGCATAGCTCTCGAGTTGCGCACCTTCTCGCTGATATCTTGCGGCGGCGTATTTTCATAGCACATCTTACTCGCTCCACCTACATCAGTGGAAACTGTCACATAGTTTCGTAGCTTAGATTTTACCTACATTCACGCACATTACAAGGCATGTACGAGGCATGCCTTTTAAGTTTAGTCGTTTGAAGAAAAAAACAACTAGAACCTTATAGTAGTTTTTATTGTTTTTCAAAGTATTCACCACGTAGCTTAATACACTTTTCCATTCGCTCAAACCAGTTATTATAACATTTATTCCACTGGCTGACTTGAAAGCGTCGACTGCTTCTTCACCGGATTGGAACCTTTGACCACAAGACTTTTCTTAATTTTAGGAAATGTAAAGAAGTCGTTAGGGCTTAGGTCAGGACTGTATGGAGGATGGTCAAGAATTTCTACTTTTTCCTGCTTCAAATATTCAATCGTTTGACGAGCGCTGTGTGAGCTTGCGTTGTCGGTGGTGCAAGATGATGCGTCGCTTTGAGTTAGGTAGATTTTCAAAGTTTGGCGATTACTTGTGGTAAACAAACTGTGATTATACCACTCTGTGTTAACCGTTCTACGTTTTGAGATTCAAAATTTTAACATTCGAATATAGAACAGTTCCAAATTCAAAATTGCCGGGAAATATACAGCACTTCTCTGGTAGAAACGCACCCTTATGCTTGGGTTTCATGAAGCTAGTTCTTCAAGCTAGTATAGCAGGTAATAAACTCTGCTTATACAGAAAAAAACTGTCAGACGCGTACACGATGCCGAAGGGTTCCGTACCATGAAACGAAAATATAAAACGTTACTTGAATTTTAAATTTTCATCATTTGTTATACTGCACACTGAAAATTTCCAGTCAATAATTTGCGTTCCTTTACTATCCAGTGTGGGATGCAGTCACTGCTGAGCTGCAAAACTTTATCATGGCCGAAATTACTGTAAACGTAGGCAAGTTCGTATGTTGCATCTTCTTCTTATCGTGTGGACAGTAAGGTTTAAACGATTCCACACACTAGTGTCACGAGTTTCTAAACCGTCTCAAGGGCCTCTGACATGGTTCATTTGACGACCGCCATTTGGCCATGTTGCATGACTTGCCATAAAAATTCTGATTGGTATGTCACTCGCATGCAAGTTTCTTGCGCATGCTTTTGTGCAGGCATGTGTATTAGGGTATAACATACATAAAATAACACGGACAAATCCAATCATGTAACTTAATGAATCTTAATGACTGTACTTTGATTTATTATATTATTGTACCAACAGTATGAAATCCATTTGCTTAACTATGTGACTTGTAACTGGAACCCTGTGGGAATCAGCTGTTTCTAGGGTTGAGGAAGACTATCCGCTCGTGATACAGTTTTATACTAGTACGAGGGGATAGGGCGAATCAGTCTTAAGACAACCAAACCATGTTTACAATAAACTATTTCACATTCTTCTACTGTTAACCTGCCTAAAAAAAATTACTTTCTCTTTTGATTAAACTGTGTTTATTATAAAGTTACCTACTATGTATGGTTGTCTCAAATTCGTACAATAAAGATTATTATTAACCCGAGCTACTATACCTACTAACCATGCTGTCTGGGCACTAGAGCACAGTATAAATACCTATCGTGAACATCAGAATGACTGACCAAAATCACCAATCAGCTTTAAAATATTAGATCTTAAATCGTAGCATACAGGTATTACCTATTTGCTACTATTTGATACCTTTGTTTAAATAATTAGTACCTTATTATTAACTGAGAAAATTATTTAAGAAAATGGGCAGTGCTTCTGACATCATGATGACTGCCCATATTATATAAATCGGGCTGGTTTCCGCAACTCCACGACGAAGCGCGTATTTTGCGTCCAGAGATCTGACTGCCCATATTTCGAATATCCAAGACAATTCACCTTTTAAGGTGAATGCTCCAGGGTAGCCCGCGAAATTCAAATATTAAATAAAATAAATTTTTATGTTTTTTGCAATTTGCCGGTCAGTGTGAAGCTGTATGTGGACCAAATGCGATCTGCGACCGTAACGCGTATTTATCTTAAGAATTATAACCATTTTAATCATCAATATAGCTTTCTAAGTTCATGTAGTTCTCGCGGGAAAATGGCAATGAGCAACCCTTTAGTACCTATTTGATACCTAACATTATTTTTTCTAGATCTTTAGGGTAAAAATAATTGTAAAAATTCTGGAAATTAACTAATTGGTTAAAGATCCAGAGGAGAGAGGTACAGAGCTCCATAATATTGTAAAGTTTTCACTGTGCAAGGTATACCTTTAGGGGTTGTATAGAAAAATAAGTAAAAACAATGTAGGTGTTTTACTTTTTTATTTATCTTAAAATCTATATTTACGAGGTCTCCATGGCGGTGGCAGTTTCCTCTGTGTACTTGCCCTTGTCCTTGCCGAGGGCAGCCAACCTTCCCTTCGCTCTGCGGTCGAGGATGGACTTACGGTCCTTGTTCATCTTTAGCTTGACGATCACGCACTGTGGAACAAAATAAGATTCTTTTAATAAGGTGACAGAATAGAAAATTTGAATATAAGAGAAGAGGTAAGTAGATCAGAGCCATGGAAGTGTATCAGCAGTACCCATGCCCCAGCCATGCATCGCAAAGCTTCAGTATGACATGAAAGCACAGTCTCAGTGACAGTATTTTCATCATCTCAGAGTATGTTAGTAGAAAATTAGTTGCCTGGATATGGTTATGAATATTTTTAGTATTAATGGTTTGCTATGCTGTTTCTGTGTTCCAGTTAACAAGTTAGTACAGGAGTTTGGTTACCAAATTGGTCAAGAGTTCCCGCAAATACATAGGAATGCAAAGTGAATGTTGATGGAACAGATCGGTTTTAGTCAGTTAGTCTGACATTCCTGCTTCACCCAGAGTAAGTATAGTAGTGTCTATTGTACTTATACATAATAGTATTCCATTTTAACTACTAGGGGTAAGCTTCTTTAGCAATATACTAATCCATAACAAAATATGAATCTCTAAAGTTGTTTCATCCCACAGTAGTTTGTGAAACTTATGAACAGCCAAAAACTGATTAGTGAACCTTTTCAAAACATGCATGGAATTATATTAGTCAGTCTAATAAAGTAAGTACACCATGTTCCAAGGAGGAAGAAATTGTGATATGATGTGTTATTAGTTGAATAGAAAATGTTAGTAATTGATTAGCATTAGTAGAATAATCCATTTTAAAACCAAATAACTGCCAACAATTTTAAGTTCATGCAGCTGGCAGATTTTGTCAAACCTCAGTAGTAGCGTTCTAAATTACCTTTGAAGGGTGGATGCCGACATATGCACTGGCACCGTTAGCCTTCTCCCTCTGGATCCTCTCAATGTAGACGACAAACTTCTTACGGTACACCTGCACTACTTTGCCGACCTGCTGGCCTTTGTAGTGTCCGCGGACAACCTAAAAAGTTAGTAGAAGTTGGTTAATATGGATGTTCATTTTCATTAAAACTTTCATATCCTATAACAGATCCTACTGAGAGCCTTATGAGTCGGTGTTTTTGAAGCAGCATGACTGATAATAGGATTGTAAAGTAATACCAACCCTAATTAATTTGGCAGCATTTGTTTGAATAGTTAACTACAACTGTAGATTGGTGACAGCCTCATCTGTAATCACCAGAATAACCTTACTGTGTTGCCCAGACTGGCTTTATTATTCATACATATATTACATGAATTTAGTAGGGACAAATAAAAGAAAAAATACTGCCAAGTATCAAAATATACTCTACTTCAAGGTTTAGTCAAAATTAATGTTTATCAAGATAAATTTTACAGTAAAACTTACACAAGTGAATACAACATTTCATTGATAAAGCTACCTGTGTTTAGAATAAACAAGAACTTTTGTAATTTTTTAACCTTTGATAAAATTTCTATGATAAAAGCATGGCTAGCCCCATGGTAAGTTATCCTAACTAAACCATGTTAGTAGTGCAAAAAAATCAGAGCCTTAGTTCCACCATGGTACAGACTAGCAAACCGCGCCGAAGACTCATATGAGAAAACCTCAAATTCGTCGGAAGCACGGTAGCAATCGTCCGTAGTCTAAGAATGGTTTATTCTTCATCATATTGATTTGCACATACAAACATAACCTACAAATCGAGTGCAAGATAATACAAAGGAGGATTGCAATGTTAGCTTACCTGAACTTCATCATCCTTACGGATTGGCATAGACTTGACGTTGAACTTCTGTCTCAACTCCTTGGACAGAGGTGCAGACATAAGCACTCGCCTAATATGTGAAGGTGCGCTGAAGTGCCTCTTCCTGTTTTTCCTCCTCGAGGATGTGACGAGCTTATTGTACTTCATTCTGTCGCTCTTCGCTGAAAACCCAAAATACCACGTTTTACTTCACACACGAAATGTTTAGGTTACTGTTTCCTGCGTGCCAAACGTCAAGTAGCCGCGGAGATTATTTCGATAAACAACAAAAACTAAATTGGAAATATCCATCGTTTGTGATGGTGGATATAATATAAATTAACAATATAACAATTTTAGTCACATAAATGGCAAGAAATACAAGATTTTCACGGATTTATCAACGTACCCTGAACAACTCGGGCAAAGAACCGAAATAAAAAGAAATTATACTAGTGTTGCCAATTGAAGAAAGCTAAAAGTTTCTGTCAAAACTTAGTACCATCCAAAAAAAAATCAAATACTCTTGATTAAAAACTAAATATTTTGAATAACGAAAGGTAATCTCAAAAAAATAAGAAACTATAGCGAAATAAAATGAAAGCATGTCATTTTAGATTATATTTCAGATTTAACGTTTGGATTTATAATTACTTGGCAACTCTACTTTAACGTCAGAACAAAGTGTTTCTTTTTACGCAAACGTAAGTGGATTAGATTAATAAAAAGAGTTGGAGTGGAATACACATGTTAATTTTCGGTCGATATTATTATTATTTGAGGAGCTCGTGACTAAAGCATTACAACTGCATGGATCCATCTTCAAGGTTAAGCAACGCTTGCCAAGGTTGTTCTGTGGATGAGTGACCATCTCAACATACGTAGTTTCCTCCGTGCCTCCTTAACTGCACAAAATCATAATCAATCATAATAAACAATCTACCACCAAGAAACCTACCCAAACCAGTGTACACTGTTTGGTGTGCGCAAAACATTATAATTTTCTGTTTTTTTTAGATTTTGACTTTCAACTTGCGGTCAGTTGTACGTAAAAATTAAATTCACATATTTTTAAAGTACCTAAGCAAAACTTGCTTCAGTTTCAACATAAATCGTACCTCTGTAGGTAAAATAGGTAAACATCGTATTTTTTTCTCATAAAGTTAATTGCGGGGCTGGCCGCAAGACAGGCGTTCGGTGGCCCACCCAGCCTGAATACTGTCAGATATTTAGGTACAACCTACAAATGAAGTTGGTAAATTATCGAGAATGCAATAATTTTGGAGCTCGAATCGCTCGGTTTTGCATTGTACACGGGTTATTAATGTGATATGGATCTGGGATGGTCTGAAATAAAGTTTTATTATTATTATTATTTATTATTATTATTAAGTGCTTGAACTTTGGTGCATTTGTCAAAAAAGTTTCAAACTTCTATGTAAGTATAAAAAATCCTAATGAGATTGAGTGCAAAAACCAAGCTCACTTCGCTCTCTCTTTTGATTTTGAATATCTCTCAGTTCTCACCTCAGTGCAATGCTCGATGACCTCAGTAGAGCTTCAGAAAGAGTGGGTCTCAAAATGAACATGGACAAAAGCAATATCCATGATAAATACCCATGTAGCACCCATTATGGACAATAGGTAAAATGCTCTCAATATGGACTTGGTCTGAAATAAAGCATTATTATTATTATTTCCTTATATATAAAAAAAAAAACATTTAAAAATAGTAACCCACCGATATCGGGAACAGGGTCCAAGCTACCCGTGGTCAGGGCTCCAGAGAAAGTAACCTCCTGACAATGCAAGCCGTGTCCAGAAGTACCGCTTTCTGAATCAAGCCCTTGATCCAGCTGCCCAACGAGAGCCTCCTAAGGTGTTGGTCGAGGCTCGTGGCTATTAAGCCATTGGCCGATTTATTATTATTTTTTTCTTTGTTCATCTTTTTCACTTATTTTAACATTTTTAAATATTTTTATACAATATGTACATACTATATAAAAAAAAAACATTTAAAAATATAAAAATAGTAGCCTACCGATATCGGGAACAGGGTCCAAGCTACCGGTGGACAGAGCTCCAGACAAAGGAACCTCCTGACAATGCGAGCCGTGTCCAGAAGTACCGCTTTCTGAATCAAGTCTTTGATCCAGCTGCCCAACAAGAGCCTCCTAAGGTGTTGGTCGAGGCTCGTGGCTATTAAGCCATTGGCCGACACGACTATCGGTACAATGATTGCGGAGTCCACTTCCCACATGTCGATAACCTCGCGAACCAAGTCAGTATATTTGATTTGTTTGTCTTTCTCGGCTTTCACGAGGTTCTCGTCATGCGGGACGGTTATGTCTACAATCATTGCACGCCTTACAATTCGGTCCACCAGCACTATATCAGGCTTATTGGCAACAATAGTCCTGTCAGTGATGATGGACCGATCCCAGTACAATGTGATATTGCCATTATCAAGAACTGGGTCGGGCGCATACCTATAGTATGGCACCTCCGACTCCACAAGAGAGTATTTCAGAGCAAGTTGCTGATGGATAATTCTGGCTACAAGGTTGTGCCTATGCAAGTATTCTCCGTTAGCTAGACGAGAACAACCAGAGATAATGTGGCGAATTGATTCTCCCGGACGGTGACATGCCCGACATACTCGTATGTCGACCGTGCCGTCTTTCACAATAAATCTCCGGTAGTTATTCGTCATGATAACTTCGTCCATAATTTCACGAACAAAACCTTCGGTTTCTCCAAAAAGATCACCGAAACGCAGCCAGGCTACGGACGCTAGTTGGTCTACGTCGGGCCCATGTAGGGCCCGGAAAAAGCGTCCGTGAAGCTCCTTACTCTGCCATACCGCCCTGCGATCGTTGGTGTCAAGCACCGCAGGTTTTCGCCAGTTCTCATTCGCCAAGGAGAGCGGGGTGAGTCCCTTGTCCACCGCCACTAAGTAAAGAGGTCTACTGTCGAATCCGACTCAGCTGGGCAGCGTTCGAGAATTTACGTGGTATCTTCTCGTCCCACATACCACAGTAATAATATAATAATATATTCCACACAACTATCACACAACGCCATCTAGTCCCAAGCTAAGCAGAGCTTGTGTTATGGGTACTAGACAACTGATAAACATACTTTGTATATTTCTAAATACATACATATTATAGATAAACTACACCCAGACACAGAACAAATGATCATGCTCATCACACAAACATTTGTCCTGGGTGGGAATCGAACCCACAACCTCTGGCATAGCAGTCAGGGTCACTAACCACTAGACCAACAGGCCAGTCAGCACCAACAGTGTCTCAAGACGAAAGTCTATGACTAGTGCGTGTTGCCAGTGATGACTTAATGGAACTGAAACGTGGTCGCTCACAATGGGCCTCACCAGAAGGCTTAAAGTCTCTCAAAGGGCAATGGAGAGGGCAACACTTGGAGTTTCCTTGCGTGATCGAATCAGGAATGATGATATCCACAAGTGAACTAAGTTACCGACATAGCCCGAAGGATCGCCAGGAGGATGCGAGACGCGCATGACCGGTCATTTTGGCAACGCTTGGGGGATGCCTATGTCCAGTAGTGGAGGTATTTCGGCTATATGATGATGAGAAGTACAAACTTATTCAAGTTTGTACTTCTCAAAGCAACCGAGAACACAAACTTATTGTGCCGATTGTGCGGTTATAACTTTGGAAGCTCAAGAAGAGAATAAGGAAAATATGGTTTAAGGTGGATGCTCCAGGGTAGCCCGCGAAATTCAAATATTTTTATGTTTTTTGCAATTTGCCGGTCAGTGTGAAGCTGTATGTGGACCAAATGCGATCCGCGACCGTAACGCGTATTTATCTAAAGAATTATAACCATTTTAATCATCAATATAGCCCTCTAAGTTCATGTAGTTCGAAAGAATGATTATTTCTGAAATATTCATTCTTTCGAACTACCTGAACTTAGAGGGCTAAATGCAAAAAACATAAAAATATTTGAATTTCGCGGGCTACCCTGGAGCATCCACCTTAAGGTGGTTATTATACTTTTTTTAGACCCCCTGAAGAAGAAGAAGAATCATCGCATCTGAGTAGCGATTTTTTGCGATGGTACTGCTGCTAAGTACCTACTACTATGGAGAAGTCACAATTTTTTTTTACTTCAACTTTTTTAACTTCCCTAAGGTTCACTCTACAGCAAGCAATCATCACAGAATCAACCTCATCATCGTGAAAGTGGCGTCACAACAACCGGTTCAATCCATCGGCTACCAGCGACTTTCACCAGGTCATTGGTCCACCTTGTGGGAGGCCTTCTAACGCTGCGCATTTCAGACCCATCGACTATCTGTTCTGCGAGCTATGTGCCCTCGAATCAACCTATACCGAGCGAGAGAGCGAGCAAATGATAACGCGGCACCATTGGCGTATCTAGGGATTTTTTCCAGGGGGGGCCTGACCCCCAACCTGAGATGCGAAATTCAATAAGAAAAATCGTTGCGGTGTGCCCGATCAAAAGTAGAATTTTAGGACAGTCATAGTCAGGAGGCCCAGGTAGTTTCCCACAATCCCGGTGCCCAGGACGATGTAAGTAACTTTGTTGAGTGATGCAGGAAAGCTTAAGAATTTAAAGCTCCTAGGCATGGAGTTGACATCCAGTCTCAACTTCGGCGCCACCATCGAGTACAAAGCCCAAACTGCGGCCAAAAAGCTGGGCATCCTAAATAGGGTGAAGCGATACTTTAGGCTTGGACAGCTTTTAACACTACAAAGCACAAGTCGAAAATTTTTGGACCCTTTATAGGATAGGTTCGATTTTCTGTTATTAATATCTGAATAGAAGTAACTTTTGTCTCATAAAGGAAAGGTTAAGATCTGAGGGATTACAAAATTCAAGAGCGAGCGAAGCGAGCTCGAAAACTTTTGGACCCTTTATCGGATAGGTTCGATTTTCTGTCATTAATATCTGAATGGATGTAACTTTTGCCTCATAAAGGAAAGGTTAAGAACTGAGGGATTACAAAATTCAAGAGCGATCGAAGCGAGCTCGAAAACTTTTGGACCCTTTATCGGATAGGTTCGATTTTCTGTCATTAATATCTGAATAGAAGTAACTTTTGCCTCACACAGGAAAGGTTAAGAACTGAGGGATTACAAAATTCAAGAGCGAGCAAAGCGAGTTCGAAAATTTTTGTACCCTTTATCGGATAGTTTTGATTTTCTGTCATTAATATCTGAATAGAAGTAACTTTTTGACTCATACAGGAACGGTTAAGAACTGAGTTACTTATTAATTTTTTTTTTTTAATTTGTACCCTTTATCGGATAACTTTGATTTTATGTCATTAATATCTGAATAGAAGTAACTTCTTGCCTCATACAGGAACGGTTTTTGCTCTCTATCTCATAGGTTTCATTTTTTTAACTTAATAAAAGAAACTTTTTCACAAATGCACAAAAGTTCAAGAATTTCATGTTTGAAGTGCTGTATGTATCTCTATCTTTTTTAAACTACAGATTACAGATATGATTTATGGTGAAACTGAAGCAAATTTTGTCTACTTTAACAGTACGCAGATTGTTTTTTTTTACTTAAAATGCACCGATTAGAAGTTAAAAGCCAAAATCTAAAACCGAAAATCGGAAGTTTTTCGAGCACCAAGCAGTGTAAACCTGTACACTATTGGCATCTATCCTAACAACATCTCAAAAATTCAGGATTTTTAAATGTCTGGCTTTTGTATTATGTAGGTAATAATATGATTCTAGGTTTTACGATGGTAGATAGTTTATATGATTGATGATGATTTTATGAAGTTAAGTAGGTAAGTGTCCAGCCTAGGACCTGGTTCCCAAATATCCTGGGGTGGGCCTCAGACAACTCTGGGGTGGGCACGGCCCACCCGCCCTCCCCCTATATACGCCTATGGGCGGCACATTAAAGAAACATGTCGACATATCCAATAAATAAGATCAGCAAGATAACACGATGTTCACAGTAGGTTATCGGTGAGGAGCTCGTGGCTAAATAACAACAGCCGTACGGGTCCATCTTCTATAGTCTGTTTTTAACCTCGGAGCCTAAATTATTATTTTTTTCTTTATTTATTTAGGGACATTTAAAATCGCAAAGCGTATGTCAGTCCCATGAGACTAAATTGAGAAGTGCAAATAGCAAACTGACATTGATTTCAAAATCATTTAAGTCAGTTTTGACATTTGCCGTTGTCAATTTAGTCTCCGAGATTAAAAAACAGACATTAGGTTAAAAAACTTTTTTACAAAACAATTACATCCTATTCCCAAAAACAAAACACTGCAAAGTATTTAATAATAATAATAATTATTATTATTATGAGCCTGTTGTGTCCCACTGCAGGGCAAAGGCCTCCCTTCCTTCTTTCCACTTCTCTCTGTCCGTTGCCATACTCGGCCAATCTTTAAGGTAGGAGTCTAATTCATCCCGCCATCTCCTCCTGGGCCTACCGCGTCGCCGGTTCCTGTTGCTCGGAATCCAATCGGTTGTTACTTTTGCCCAGAGGGCTTAGTGTAAGTTTTTTAACGCACTCGATCGCGTTAACGTAAACGTTCGCTTATGTCAAATTGTATAGAAAAAAAAAAATCCGTTATTGTCACCAGACGGCGCTTATCCAGTTTCAATACAAATGATTGTTAACGCTAACGCGATCGAGAATGTTAAAAAACTCGCACTAAGGCCACAGTTTGCGACATGCGGCAGATGTGGCTAGCCCAGTTCCACTTTAGATTGGCGGCTGTGTTGCCTACGTCTGCGATTTATGTTTTGGAACGAAGTAAGTAGGTATATTAGTAGTAAGTATAGTGTAAATGTATTTTTTCGTTTTTGACACCGACTTCCGAAATTAAAGTTATTTTATATTTTGTAGTATTTTGTTTTTGGAATTAGGTTATAAAGTTTTCTATTTTCCACATTTTAGTGGTACCTGCGTACCTATTCACAGCGTGCTGGTGTGATATTATGTTACGAACTGGTGTAAACAATAAAAAGACATGCGATTTCAGCAATCCCGATCCATTTGCTATCATTTATTGAAGAGTTGCGTTGCCTACCTCCGAAGTTCTTCATCAGATCTCCACCAAAATTTTCGAAAAAAAAAAATAACCCTCATTATTCGCACACCATCCGAAAATGTCACTTATAAGGATCAATTTCTGGGTGGTAAGTAATAACATGCATGGCATTCTAAAGGAAATACCTCATGTTTAACTAGGATTTCATTACCTACCATAAAACCTATGGCCTGAACATAAAAGCTAACTTATAGTCCTGACCCACTGCATTCGCCTGCAAACTGAATGAAACTCAATTCCCTCTCCTTCAGATTTCGTTTCATTCATAAACCGCCGGTTTCGTTTCAGGTCGCGATTCGCTTTAACCGCCAACCGAGTTACCGGCTATCGGATGATCTGCTTTCCGCCACAATATTGCATCTTGTTCAACGACTTGGTATTTGTCAAATACTTGAAGCTGAATTGATTTTCTTCAGAGAGAATGAAAGAAAAACAGGCTCTTTAAGGGAGTTTTCTATTTTATCTCCTTGTGCTTGTCTTTTTATTTTCAGATTATGTACTAACTAACACCATCAGTTTAAGGTCCAAGAGTTAAACTAGCTTTTGCTGGCGATTCCGTACGCGCATAGGTAGGTATCTCTTTTTTCCCAATCCCGTAGGAGTTTCGGGAAATCCTCACTTCCCTACGGAGTGTAGGGAGTAAGTAGTTCCGGCTGTGCGTTGTTTGTCAGTCACTCAGTAACGGAAGATTTTTATATATTAGGATAAACCAAAATATTTCCACAACTTTCTCTGGGTGTTCATTTTGCTGACTCAAAACGGTCGCACGCTAAATTAACTCCGCCCAGATAAGCATGAATTTATAAATGAGGAAGGGAGGAAAACGTTCTATTGTAAATGCAAAAGTGGTAAATGAGCGGAGTTGTATTCGGGTCTCATCGTAACGTAAGAAAATACGAATAGACATCTATTATAGCGGGGCTCACTTTGCTCTGCAAGCGATATGAATCGTCTCCGAATCCATGGCACACACTATGAGCCCACGTCGCCGTCGCCAATGTTTACAGTAATTGTGTCGCTATCAATTTACCTACGACCTTGTGACCTCTGAGTCGGCATCGGGTGGCATCGGCGTGCCCAAGCCCAACCCGGCACGGTGCGTGGCCGACTAACAAAACAGAGGGAGCTAGTTGCCCCCTGAACGCATGTCCGAGCCTGCGCAATCCGACCACGTCGCCCGGGCCTTTCAGTGAATGAACTGCGGCCGCGGGGAGCGCACGCCTGCCGCCTGCCGACTACATCGGACCCCACAGAGCCTGATATGAGTGACGTTGAGTGGTGTGCGTAGTGATAGTGTGATGGTACGCGCGTGAGAGTCGCTATGGCCGCGCGCTCGCTGGAGCCCGGCCACCACCGACTATGTGCGGCGTCGTAGGTAAGCGTTACCCGGGCTTCAAGGTCACCCCGTAAACAATTCCCTGGTGACACCCTCCAGTTTCCACACCATGCTGAACCTGCTGCCATTTTGATTGTCCAGCTCACCCGGAGACGACTTGTGACTGTCTCGGGGTGGCTGGTCACGTCTTAATGGCAGACGATTCCTGTAAAGACCCCACGTTGTGTGCTTTAGTGCTCGTTTTTAGTCGCTTAAATGTTGTAATGGATGTGTTAGTTGAAACAAACCTGTGTAATCTACTCCTGTGTCTCAGAAAAACCACTAAAAACGTCCCCAAACCATTGTAACCTAAAATCTAAAACGCCTTTTTCCAAAGTGATTTACATACAAATAGATTACTCTAAAACTAAAAACTCGAGCTCTATTCAGCTGAACTCTTACAATCATAAGTAAAAAACTAAACCCCCATGGAAGCCAAAGGTGGTGTCTAGTGGTAATTAAAACCTTCGGTGCGATCTCATTAAGTGACAGGGGAGAATCAATGATCGTCAGGGGCCTCAGTGACAAAGTGTATGAGGGATTGGAGGCTGGGGAGCCATCACAGTCTTGCGAAGGTTCTTCCATTATCTGTAACGTGTAGTGATTGTGTTAACGACTGAACCAGCGACGATTATGTCCCGTAAAGGGCGAAGTTGTGTGGATCGGTAAAAGTTTTAGAATAAGATTCGTCGGGGAGATATCTCGAGTCTTGTTATGTCATGATATCGGAGTCTGTGGATCTTTGCGAGTCTGGGAATACTTTTCTATGTGTTTGTTATATTCTCTGTTGATTCAAGATTTTCACAGACATTTTCGCAATATGATGAGATAGTAACGCAAAAGTTAGTTTAAATTAAATTAAATTTTATTTATTTCGAGTAACGGAGACTCATATACTCAAACAATACATAAAACGCATAAAATAAAACACAGAAAACATAAAACACATACACATAAAAGACAGTTACAGACAGGACTAAGCAAAAACGAACATGAACATTCACACCGTAATAATATGTCCGCTACAGCATTGCCTGATATAGGGGCAATCCAGTCTGTTAGCGATCATTGCCAGGACGGTCAAATAATTAAGTTGCACATAGTTTTTCAGTGGTTTGTAACCGAAAAGTAGGAAACAAAAATTGAATAAGATCATACCTGTACCGTTCGATATCATAAAGCTGGTCCATCTAATCAAAGTGGTAGCAATCTATCACATCTTCCATAGCTAAGCAGAAGAACTACGGCCCATTTTACTGATTTGATAATTTTCAATTCACCGCTATATTTTCCGAACATAATTCCGCAAACTAATTACGTGCAACGAAATATGTATGAGACCTATCAACTCTCCCGTTACTGTGTGACTGACAGACAACGTACAGCCGAAAAAACTAGACGTAGAAAGCTGAAAATTGGCATGTCTGTTAATTGGGGAGTGTAGGGGAGCACTAAGAGAGGATTTCGAAGTACCTACGGGATCGGGAAAAGACGAGTTATGCGCGTACGAAGTCGTGAAAAGCTAGTGTACCATATTTTACGTCAAATATTCTATTCTATGCCCTCAAACGGCCACGAAAAAAACTATATCTAACTTAGATGTAAGTACTTGATCTTTTCTGCGTAAACTTGTACCTATAGATAAAGATGAGACGAACGAGCTGTTTACTGTCACCTGCCATTTCCTTCACACATTTTTTATTTATCGTACACTTACTTGAAGTTAGGCTCGCCTATAAAATAAACACCCTGTGGAAGCTCTTCATCTGACGAATCGAATTTTAAGATGATATATTTTATGGCCCCAAGGTTTTTAGTTAGGAGTCTTCGTTTTTATAACTTACTACTTAGCTTCTTTTCTGCAAACGAAGCCGCATGTTCGCTATAATACAGATTTTCGCAAAAAAAAACACACTTTGTTAAACTTCAGGTTCAAAGCAAATAGATGTTCACTTCAGGCCATCTATTTGCCAGTGTTGGAGTGTTTGGAGGAACACGGATAGGTTTTAGTCAGTAAGAGTCTGACATTCCCTTCCGCTCCGCCCAGTACGGGAGGAGTCATTTGATGATTTCCCATTCATAAAAAAACCCGGCAAGTTCGAGTCGGACTCGCACACAAAGGGTTCCGTGCCATAAACCCACATAAACCTCATAACCTTACTAATTTTTATTTTTTGTTGTTGTAGCGGCTATAAAAATACAGAACTTGTGAAAATTTCAACTGTCATTACAGTTCTTGAGATACAGCCCGCTGACAGACAGACGAACGGACAGCGGAGGCTTAGTAATAGGGTTCCGTTGGTTATCCTTCTGGTACGGAACCTTAAAAAGGGTCCCATTTATCTCTGTATCAAAATTAATGAAAATATTGGTTTATATGGTTCAGCAATTTAGGCGGGCAAGCGTAACAGACAGATCACCTTTGAAATATTAATTTAGTTAGCATTGAGAAAGCATCGTCTGGATGTACCTCGTATTTTGATCTAGCTTGTCTTTAAAATACTGAAAAAAATTATACTGAAACTAGCTGACTCGGCAAACGTTGTTTTTCCATATAAAAAAAACAAATAGCCTACGACAAATCATAAAAAAAAATAAAATTGGTCAAGCCGTTTCGGAGGAGTTCAATTAAAAACACTGTGACACGAGATAGTTTAATAGATTAGAAGATTAATGAATTCTTAGCGATTAAAATTCATAATTTTTTTGTATAATTTGAATGTTGACTGACGTCCTCATTAAAAAGAAAGGTAAACAAGCAATTAAAGAAAGTCTAAAGAATTTGGCAAATGAAGTAATAAATAATAACAAGGCTATGGAAAACGGTGAATTATCAATGAACAAGGAATGAACAATTTTAAAAGAAATGTAGGCAGAGATCAGAATCTTGAATGTGAACTGTAGATACTCGTAGGTATATCTACTGCTACATTTACGTTCCTGACACTCAACGTTTTCTCGTTGGATTTTCAATACTCTCAATATTTATTTAAAAAAACGGAAAACGATTCTCATATTATAGTCTTTTCTTGAGATGTTGCTTTTCCAGGGCTACAGAATTTATTCGAAAGAGTCACCGCAGCCCTGGAACGCAAAGGTCATTAGGAGGAACACGGATGGGTTTAAGTCAGTAAGAGTCTGACACTCCCTTCTACTCCGCCCAGAAGGGAAGGACTCAACTGAAGACTACACGTCCCTTAAAAAAAGCTGTGATTCGCTCTAAATTAAAATTTTGTTAAATAAAAGTAAATAGGCATATACCTACGTTTCTAGAATAAAATAAACTTTTGCACTGAGGGTCGATTCTTAGAAAGTCAGATACTTATATAACTTATATGACATATATATTTATACTGAAAAACTTTCATATACAATCCTCAGATAAAAGCAACGCCACATAAATTATCGTAAGAAACGAAGACCGTTGAGAAATTCCACTATGTACCAGGGTTTTATAAATTTACAGCAAGTGAACTCATTAGCATTACCATCACTTCTTTATGCTATACCACCTTTGCATTAATATTAAAACAAAATTTACTACAAGTACACGAACTCAAAAATAGCCATCAGAAACGGAATACTGCATTGAACCGTTGAGAATTACGACTAGGTACCAGGGTTGCATAAATCTACTGCAAGTGAACTCATTAGCATCAGCATCACCATCGATTCCTCTAGCGATACAGCAGACCTAGTTTCCCAGAACAATTGCTACCCGATAATGACTGAAAATTATTGGAAAGGATATGAATTGCAAATCATTGTACTTATTAAAATTAAAAGAAATCTTCAAACATTTGGAAAGGATTACGGAATGAAATAAATGCTGAATGGGGGACGTTGAGGATTTCAACTAGGTACCAGGGCTACATAAGTCAACTAATTAGCTCCACCATTAATTCTTCCAGTGGCATATACGAGTACACCATTTCATTTAAAATAAAATAAAAAAACATAATTTACTACAAGTTACACCACGAACTCAAAAACATTGCCATCAGAAACGGAATGCAACCGGTCCACACAACATTCTGTTTGTAATGGCAATTAAAAAAAAAAACAACTAGGTAGGTACCAGAGCTGCACAAATTTACAGCAAGTGCATCACTATCAATTCCTCCAACGTACTGACAGACAAAAGATTGCAAAGCGTAATTGTATACTATTGTATGAAAAGAAAATTCAAAGATAAACTCCACAAATGCTAAATAAGTTCTAGTAACGAATGGTGGAGCGGATGATAAAAAGTATGCATAGGACTGTTGCGAATTTCAACAAGGTACCAGGGCTGCATAATTTCACAGCAAGTGAACTTTTTAGCATCACTATCAATTATTCGTCCAACGATACCAGCATACAGATAGTTTCACAGACCAATTGCTACCCGGTAATGACAGACAAAGATTGCAAAGTGTAATTGCATACCGTTGTACTTTCCTCGTTGAACTCAGTCAGTTGATTAAAGTTTTAAATAATGACTCTTTCGTCTTGCCCCGCTTCGCCCATCTTTCCTCGTTAGGGACAATCACTTTGTCTCGTGTAACCGTCCTGCTTTAATTATGGCTGCCTAATTAAAACTAAGCATGTGACGTCACTATATTGACGTGTTTTTGTTTAAATTTGTTTAGTACTTTAGAATTAGGTGTATTAATATGGGCTGTAATACTGCTGGATGTTTAAATAAGATTCGGGTGAGGATAAAAAAAAACCTATATAATTTAATTACCTATTCTTTGAAATAAATTTATTTATCTTGATCTTACATTTTTTCATCTTTACATAGACGTAATACTTACGATGAAGAAAAGATGCCAAACTTCTTTTTGTAAACTAATGTGAAGGTTTTTACTTGGGATTTAAATATGTCTTGATAAAAAATACTATGATTTCCAATCATCATGACTATACGTATACTCCTCTACATTGTGTCTTCGTTCCCTTTATTTTAATTAACTACTTACCAACTCGAGACTCCTCTTTCAAATCGTCTGAAAAATAAAACAAACATTTCCATTGTAAAAAAAAAACCGAGACCCACTCAAGTGTTCAACCAACAAACATCTAAGTCTCAATTTCACAAGAAGAACTGCCGCTGTACCGCCAAAAAGCTCATGAAATGCTCCTGAATTTCGATTACGCTACCGCCAAAGTAAGAAACGTCAAAATTTTAATGAGATGTCTTTGAGCCCATAACGGAATTTAATTTGAGGCCTTACTTTATTATGTTAGACATCAAAAAGATGTTCGTTGGGCCAGAAAATTGGGACCCTCGCGCGCAAAGGGCGTGTGGCCGGACCACAGCTTTATGTTTTAATCATGTTTTTTTAATGACTGTGTGGTAAGGGACCCCTGAATTTACACTATACATACTCGTATAATTATGTAGGCAAGAATGTTACAATTACAAAGTGGAAAACATATACCTATGCATAATTTGTAACTTTTGATTTGTGGTTTAACACATACATATATATAGGCACTATTTGGTAGTTTTAAGGTGGTTGCGCCAGGGTAGCCAGCTAAATTCAAATATTCTTACTTTTTTTGCAATTTGCAAGACAGTATTAGGTTTTATGTTGATTAAAGTATGATTCGCGGGCGTAAGAATGATGTATTTTCAGAATTATAACCATTTAAGTCAGCAATAAAACTCCATAGGGCCAGGTAACCCGAAAGAATGACTATTTCATGAAATATTGACATTCTAGGATTATACCGACTTATGGAGTTATTTTACTGATTTTAAAGTCGTCAAGGTACCAGCGTTACGCAGAACCAAAGCTTATCTGCTCAGACTCCATAGAGTACTACGTTTATCTGTCGCACTTGCAATCACTAGATGATTCAGTTACAGTTGAAAAAAGTCTCAAAAATTCTTATCATAGACACTCACCAGCTAAATCCTTCCCAGCCAGAATTATTACAAAATGAAAACCCAACCTCCTTGGTTCTGTTCCGTTATCTCTGCCCAACATTCCTGATCCTTCCCACTGATGATTTCGTCACGTCCCTTTAGCCGTTACTGAAAATAATCGCAGCACTGTTTACCTTTAAATCTGACCTTTTTCAAGTAACTCGGGCAAGGGTAGGTAGGAGTATTTAATTAGGCATTATTTAGCATTATTGATTCGTTCCCAGGCGAGGGCTGGGAAGAAATTAAGGAGTATTGATTGAGACGTATCGTCCCTCGTACGTTGCTAATGGCCGAGTATTTATCTGCTCGAGTGTAGGTAGGTGTGTTGTTTGTATCTTTTGCGATCCCCTTCTTTGCCTTCTTTGTGTGTGCGGTGTTAGGAAAATGATGTTGTGTGTGTGAATCTGAATTGGTGGGGTAGAAAGAGGGTTTTTGGTTTACGAAAACGTTGAGGTCTATGAGTAAAAAACACTTAAGTTCCAATCAGAAAATGTACAATTAATTTATTATCTTCTCAATTCTACAGCATCTACTTGTATAAAAAGGAAACTTTATACCTACTAAAATAAAACTATGAGAGTCCTTAGGCTGTAGACAAGTGACTCTCTCTACGCGGTAGCGTGGCGTAGGCGTTTGTCAAAACGTCAGAAATGTATGGGATTGACAATCGCTCTCAAAACATCACATGGTCAATGAACCTTACACTCGTATTTTGGCATTTAAAAAAACAATTAAGTTTGCTGACAGAATGGCACCTTGTCTAGAGCCTTTTATTGCATTCCGCGATCTCTTAAAGGCAACCTAATTGGTATGTAATGTAGTTACGTATGATCTACTTACAAGCTACGCTCTTAGGCAGGAAAGAGAAAACGAAAATTGTTAGTGTTTTAATTGCAGACAAAGAAGAAATAGAAGGTAAGCTACCCAACAAACATCGAAACAAGTTTAATGAGGCTACCGTTTTAAAAAAGTAAATAAATTCGCGTCAATAGCCAACCAACAGTGAAATTTGACATTTCGAAAACCTCACGCTACACTAGCGCCTCTAGTGGCGAAATCAAACGCGATAGCTCTCATTCAAGCCACGGTATTATAGACATGCTGATTTGAAAACAGTAATATTTCTAGTTTTTTCTTAATTTAACATGTTGGAAAAGGAATAAAGACGCAATACTTCAGGGCCAACCTGCTCTATATCAGCACAATAAATTCAACCACCCACTCAAAAGGAACCGTGTGTAAGGACATAACAACCTCCTTCCTGGTCTAATAATAATTTTATTGGCTTTTCCAACCAGCCAGCATTTGTATTCAGTTGGCGCGTTCTTCATAATGTCGTTGACCTAACCTTTCTGATTTCAAAAACCTGTGGCCATTTTGTACTATATATTTTTAGCTAATAACGTCACTTTTTTAGCGTTACATAACTGTTTTATTGTAACCGTTTTTCTTGTTACGTTACGTTATCGAACGATGGGAAGTTAGTTTTTATTGTAGCGGGAAATTGGAGGAGTGCTAACGGGTTGGAAGAAGAGTGTTTTATATTGGGCATAACATAAAAATAAAAGTGCGAACTGCGAACACTTTTCCAGGAATTTTCGAATAATGAAATTGAGTACTTGGGTTTTGGAAGTGTTTTTATATCGGACGTACATACGCATGAGAGTCTGGTGTCGTAGAAAATAACGGCTAGGTACTTATTGTTCAATTTTATGTATAAAAGTTGGTTAATACACAAAATTATCTTGAATGATTGTGACGGAAATCGCTGTAATCGAACATTTAACACTGTGGTGTGGTGTGTAACCTGCTTAATGTGTGCGTTGTATTCTTTTGTTTGAAAAGAAGTCATTGCAATACCATGACTTAATGCCATATTAGTGGGTCTAAAAAGCCACTTTAGCAGAATCAGATAAGCAAATAACGCTACCCGTCAGTATCAAATGTTCCCAATCAACCTTGAACCTAATTCGTTAGCGACAAAGATGAAAATTAAATTTGAGAGATTGTTTTGTGATTAATATTATTATTCTAATATGATTCTCCTCAAGTGGCCTATTTAGCCCCACAGGATTTTTGCAATATCATTTTAACTGTAGTTTATATTATTTCAAGCACGCTATTTAGGCTTTATATCAATTCGCCTAAGGCATTATTCAATTGGTTTCAAGGAATTTTTAATACTTATTTATGTCCCAAGGGAAAATAATCTCGGGATATAATGTATTTTATGTGACAAGTTTCACCCACATCCGTTCGTTCGCTAAGAGCTTATGCACAGCACATAGCGTATTTTTAACGCGCCGACGCATACGTTTTGCGAACGCACGCTCATGGTGCTGTATATGACCAACAACACAGACTAGACTATAATATAGATCAACAAAAAGCGGTACCTACTGTCTGCGTCTGAAGAGCGTTTGCGCGTGTCATTTCCGCGTCGTCGACGCGTTTAAAATACGCCATGTGCAAAGGCCCTAAGCCGTGAAAAGGTGACTAATACCTAAATGGACAGATGGACAAACAGACAGAGTTACGAGTACTTTTACATTTATAATATTACTAGCACTTCGCCCGCGACTTCGTCCACGCTGCAATTTTCTTCAGGATCCCTAATTCTTTTCTAGACTAATTATATACTAAAACCTTCCTCGAGAACCACTCTATCCATTGGTGAAAACAATACGAAAATCGGTGCAGTAGTTTTGGAGTTCATCGCGAACATGCAGACAGACAGAGAGACGCTTCGGAGAACTTTATTTTATTATAATTTTATTATAGAAGAAAAGAGAGATATATCACTGATCCCAAAATGTTAATTTTTGCTCATGAAGTAAAACCATGAATTTTGTACGTATTCCTTAGATCCGTCAGCTTATATGGTAATAGAGACTTATGATACAATATTCTGTGTGTAATTCTTGTTGATTAAAACATGAAAGGTGCCAGAAAGACACGTGGGAGAGGGTATTTTGAAGATGACGACGTTTTTAGTGAATTGTTTGTTTCTATGAAGATTTTGACGAGTGGGGTAGTGAGATAGTTTAGGTAATCCAATCTATCTTTTACCTATCTATTGAATAAAATATTGTAGAAACCATTAATTCGAAAGAGATACTATTATAAGGGAGCCCTCTTTAATTTTTAATATTTATTGTTATAGCGACAATAGAAATAAGGGTGTATATCTGTGAAAACTTAAACTGTTTACCTATTACGGTTCTTGTAGGACAACCCACTGACAGACAGACGGACGGACGGACAGCGGAGGCTTAGTAATAGGTTCCCGTTGTTACCCTCTAGGTACGGAAACCTAAAAATGCACATCTGGAACGCCGAGGTGCGTTGCTTGATTAAAATAAATTATTTCATTGGCAAAATGGTGGCAAGATACTTAAAGCAATTGCAGCATTAGGTCATGTTTGCCAAGGTAAACACCAACGCATAGTTTAGTGTCATTGCATGATTGTGATTAGGTACAGTTTATTTACCGGGAAGAAGGTTGTTAGCTTATTCTTGAGATACTTCGACGACCTCTGTAAACCAAGTGTATCAGTCAGTGGGTGTCACCGTTTTTATAGAAATTTACGGCTTGTGAGTTGTTACGTTCCTGACTACGTATATTTTTTTTTCTACTCCTCTGCTGTTCTTTATACTTTAATAGCTGACCCGCGCAACTTTGTCTGCGTCTCATATTTCATTAATACTGCGCTCCTATTCGTCGTAGTGTGATGTTATGTAGCCTATAGTCTTCCTAGTTAATCGGGTTATCCAATACTGAAATATACTAAGTCCGCTTCTGTATATTTGTGTGCATGAAGTATTTGATATACTAAGTCCGCTTCTGTATATTTGTGTGCATAAAGTATTTAATATACTAAGTCCGCTTCTGTATATTTGTGTGCATGAAGTATTTAATATACTAAGTTCGCTTCTGTATATTTGTGTGCATGAAGTATTTAATATACTAAGTCCGCTTCTGTATATTTGTGTGCATGAAGTATTTAATATACTAAGTCCGCTTCTGTATATTTGTGTGCATGAAGTATTTAATAAATGATTGGGGAAAAAAGTATATTGAAGAATGGGCTTGCTCTTGACCTCAATCACGCCAGATGGAAGTAGCGTTCAGTGATGACGTCTTAAACTCTTTCACAACACCACTCATGAATAACAGTGCCATTTGATTCCCTCTGTGCACAGTTAAACAGTCTTAAATCAATTCGAAAACACGGTTCATATTTAATAGAAGCACAATATAGAATTAACACTAAATGTACTAAATTCCTTCTATATTGAGAGTTGTATATTGCCAGTTTTTGATTGAGATGCGAATATGAATGTCGCTTGATAGTTAGTGGAATTGGCATTCAGAAAGACAATTCTTGAATTAAAAACACTGCAATTTCATCACAACGACTAATTAATGTCAAAACTTGTCAAATTGATGGGAAATTAGAGGTTTTTTTGACAATTTGCGATAGCAAGTGGTCCTTAAAAATACGAGAACTACCCCCTTTGCATAAACGTTCTATTCTCTGATCTATACTGCTCAAGCATGTATCTATCATCATAGGGAAAGGTCTTTGAATACGATGAATAGGCTCGATGAGTATGTAACGCTGAAAATATTCAAATATATTCTATTGTCCAGTTATCTGAAAGCGGTTAAAGATCTGTGATAAAGCTGTTATCGAACAGGGTTCGGGGACCATTAATGTAGGTGTGCCACAAGGTTCTTTGAGAGAGCGATCAGGTGAGATGTTAAAGAGCTTTCGTCAGTAACGTTTTGTGTATGTCATGAATGTAACATTGCATAAGACTTCCCCGAAGATTAATAGTCAAAGATCATACTTTTTTAATTAGTTTTCCGTTGGAAACCTTAGTGTGGGATTTCTACCTTACTAAAACCACGCGGTAATCACCATTAGAACCCGGATAAGTAATAGCGATTCAGCACGGGAAGGTGTAATCACAATTTCGCAAAATGGGGCTACCGAGTCGTGACGGATCAGCTGCACGGTGTGGATGTGGAGCTGAGTTACAACCCATGCTCCACCTCCTATCTTGCCCTCTGTGACCCAAAACGTGCATCCAAGGAAACCTATGTGCTGCCAGTGACGCCGTGGAGGTTGCAACGTTTTGGGCTACCAATACGTAAAAAAAAAACCTGTCGTGCCAGCGACACGGAGAAGAAGAAGAAGCACGGGATCAAACGAACGCCAATTACTTGTCATTTCCTCGGTACTTCCTTAAACTTAAACCTCAACAAACAAAGTTCCCGATAGTTTAAAGGATAGAGTCTTAAGGATTTCGCCCCAGCTAATCTTCGTAAGCCCGCCACGCTAAACGGAATACATAGGCTTATCTATGGCGGGAGACGTATGGAAGAAAATACGGGTCTATTTTTACATAGCATAAAAATAAAACCGGCCAAGAGCGAGTCGGACTCGCACACGAGGGGTTCCGTACGATTTAACCTTAATTTTTGTTATTTTTTGTTATAGCGGCTATAGAAATACATAATGATAGATGTAAGAAGAAATAAATAAATAAAATAAAATAATCTGTGATAATTTGAACTGTCTACCTATAACGGTCTGGAGATACAGCCCGCTGACAGAAAGACGGAAGGATGGACGGACAGCGGAGGCTTAGTAATAGGGTTCCGTTGGTTACCCGTTGGATACGGAACCCTAAAAACTTGTCTGAACGTCTTTAGAGTATAAGAATTGGCGTTTGAGAAAGTGATATTCCGAAATAACAACTGTCAATAGTCTACAATGTTAGTATCAAAACGTCACATTTCGGTACATGTCTAACAGAATAAACGCAACACCTCTTAAGGGGTCATTGTACATCATTATGAACGACTTTTACTACGGGACCAACACTGTAATCGCGAAAAGAAAAATCTAATACCCCATACATTTCAATTTCACAAAAGCAGCTACAGATATACAGAGGTATTTGTATCCTTGCTAAAAATGTATGTTTACTAGTTTTTACCGCAATTTCACTCATGTTACTATAGATTTTCGCAAAAAAAGTAGCCAATATCTGTTTCCAGGGTTCCATCTGCCTCTGTGCCAAATTTCACCAATATCGGTTCAGCGATTTAGGTGTGGTAGCGTCACAAATAAATAAACAAACTCACTTTGAGATTTAAAATATTAAGTTAAGATAGGATAAGGATTGACTGTAATACATTTTATTTTATTTTACACCTAAATAAAGGTTGTTGCCCATAACTCAACAAACGACGACGAGAAACAGGCAATACAATAAATAAGCACCCTTATTTGAATGGAAATGAACGTCAAGGAGGCTTTTACAGCATTCTTATGAAAACAAGACACATAAAATGCCCACTCATACTCCCACACCTTGACGCACACAAACAAAAACAAGTACAGTTGACATAAGAGATACGTTGGCAGGCAGTTAAGTACTGTGTTGGTTATCGGCGGTCTAGACAAATTGAGCAAATCAATCGTCGAAGTGATTTATTTTTGAATGGATAATGAGCAAGCGGTTTAGACATTGCAGTGAAGTAATGACAAAGCTAACGCAGATACGTTGACCTTCTAGTATTTTCCAGAGACAAAACTGAAATGTTATTATGCTCTTCAGGTTTTAAACCAAAATAATATAAAATAACGATAGAGCAGCTTGACATCAGTGAAAGATACCATGTTAGTTACTTTCTCGGACGTGAACCTTCACAAAAAGCTCTATGACGACAAGAAGTGGCAACAAACGCATGCAAAACGCAAAGACAATTCTATCAGCAATAGCAATTATCCAAAATGGTATGGAATAAAAGATAAAATCCTTTACATTTTGATTAAATAATCAAAATGTAAAGGATTCTATCTTTTAAAGATTTGTAGGCAGGCAAATGCCTGCCTACAAATCTTTTTGCTAATTTCTATACGAATAATATCTCCGGAACTCGATGAGATTCATTGCCTCGGCGTTTTTTTCGCTTGTTGTCACTGTTGATTCTAACTTTCAAGCTTTACAGTGGTTGAGAATAGAATGACGAGCTTGCCCACCAAACTCTTTAGCCGCCAGTACAAACACACGCACGGAGCACGTACGGTTTTATCTCGCGCCTCAAGACATTAAGCTAGCTGTAAAGTTTATTGTTTGTTTAAACTTTCATGAGGTCGCCGTCGTTGTGTGCCTGCTTTATAATGTACAGGAGCCTGCCAACGCTTGTAGCTCTTTAAGTGCTCTGCGTGAGCGTTGCGTGGCAGTTCAGCGAAATATTTAGTTGTTATTATCATGGTTAATGAGGGATTTAGCGAACTTTATTGGTGTTGTATATTTGCTGATTTTGGAACGTATTTTGGATAGGACCACTCTTCAGTGCGGTGAGTTAATATTTCGTGTTATTTGAAGAGACCAGTTCGACATCACCAATTATGACCGTCGAATTACCTAAAACGCGATGGTATTCATAACTTTTTTTTGGGTGTGTAATATATGCCATAATAACAGATAATATATTATCACTTGAAATAACGTTCACATGATATAATTTTCATATGCTATAAAAATAAAAACTTAAACTAATTTCATGTGATCTAATATTACATTTCATATAAACTTATTTTGCTCTAATAACATTTAGTATAACGTTCATCTCATATAATTTTCAATTAGTAGGTATATTGCTCTTTTTATAAAACGTTTCCTAATTTTCATTTGACCTAATTTTCATATTTACTCATTTACTGCCCAAAATCTGTAGTGAATATCAGATAACATCATACTGTTATAACCTCATCTAACCCAAATGATTCACCAACAATAGAAGGGATCTGGCGCTCGTCGGCCGCTGCCGCGGCATGCTCGCTTCGCTCGCTCGCCTTCGCGCTCTAATGGTCATGGTTCTAACCTAACCTAACCCACATGATTCACCAACCATAGAGGGGATCTGACGCAGGTATATATGAGGTGAATATGAAAGAACAAAAAAACACATTAATTCGTAGTTAATATTAGTTCAAGTGTGCACTATATCTAATTTTATATGTTTATTAAATCATATAAAATTAGATAAACTGAAATTATATCAATAATTCATTATATCATTTCATCGTTATACTAAAAAAAATTATATTAAATGAAATTAGGTCATGTGATCGTCAAAACTTTTGTTATTATGTCAAATGGTACGCACCCCTTTTTTTATTCATCATCTGCCTAGCCTTTTCCCAACTATATTGAGGTCGGCTTCCAATCAAACAAGATTTAGCTGAATACCAGTATTTTGAATGGAGCGGCTGCCTACCAGACCTCCACAACCCATTAACTGGGTGACATGGTACTTCATGGCAAGACTAGAGTCAGATTAACTGGCTTCTGACAAACCGTAACTACTGCCAAAGATCTACAAATGACAGCCGGGACTAACGGCTTAACGTGCTTTCCAAGGCACGGAGGAAACTCGGTACGGGTCACCCATCCACAGACCAACCTTGGCAAGCGTTGCTTAACCATGAAGATCGACCCGTGCGGCTGTTATTATCTAGCCACGAGCTCCTCATATCTTTCTTTTTATTCTTCTTAGAAATCGATGTCCTTTGTACAGCAGAGGACTTCTTTCCTTCTGTTGTACTTGTTATGAGGTGTACAATAAAGTATATAATAAATAAATAAAATAAATAAATAATAACTTAAATTATATTTTAAGAGTGTAAATTTGAAATTTCAAAGCTAATCCGTTTTGTGACATTATGAACCGGGGGTAGTTATGATTATAACTTGAAGTTTAAGTTATGGAATCACAAAACCTTTGCAGCAAATTCCATCCTGACGTATGTACTGCTAAACCCCTTCTATACTAAATCTGACATCTTTACGAAGAAGAGATTTGCAATAATAAATAAAACACGTAGTTCGTTATCCTTATTCGGCAAATGTACCAGGAAGCCAGGAAAGGATGGGGTGTAACGCAGGATAAATAGACATTGTATAATGTTTATCCTCATGGCAATAGTTTTGGGTTGTAGAGATGCTACTTGTGTTCGATTTATTTCTTGTCTATGATTGTGGAACTCGTGATTATGTTATAAGCTTTATGAGTATATTAAAGACATTGGGTTATGTATGCTTTATTCGGCTTCGAGAAAGGAGGAGGTTCTCAGTTTGTATGAATGTTTCTTTTTGTATGTTTGTTCACCGACACATAACTGTCAATAGACATTGCTTCATTCTTTTCCCAATATCAGGAAAGAATATACAGAAATGTTATAAACATTTTGGACGAAATAATTATATTAAAGAGTATCGAAAATCGAGCGATAGTGCGACATAAATAATTAAGAAGCAAGCTGAGTTATAAAAGGCAAAAGTAGGATCATGCAATAATACTCCGCGTCGAAAACACTGATAAAAATCGTCAAACATATTATAATTACACTAGTACCTATTAATTCCATACATAAAACCAACTTAAAAATACTCACATGACATAATCTGCGTCAGAGACAATAAATAACGTTAGACGTAGTTACGTTATAGCCGCTACTATAGTTATCTGGCCTAGTTGTCCAGCGGTATGGCTACTTCACGCACCGGATAGGTCACGCTTATAAATAGGGGCAAAAAACAGCGCTAGTGCTCCCTTTGTTTATAGGGGTGAACCTATTCTTGTGTATGTCATTGATGAAGAGTTTTTCATTAATTTTATAAAGTGGTTCAAGCTTTTAGCGGGGTCCGGTTATTTTTGGCTTCGTAATAGAAAAAAACGTCAAATGTTTTGGGGTTTTTAAAGCTGTTATCACTAATAAAGTATAATTTCGTCTGACTTTGTCTAGATCTTTGCAAGTACCTCATGGATATTCCTGATGTATTAGGCTATAACCACGGTAATCTTTTGGCACAGACGCGAGCGGTAGGGTATTTGCCTAGCTATTAATTTAAATGTCACTTGGGCCGCTGATTTTATACGGCGCCGCCACCGTTCAATGAGATGGCTAGACAGCCAGAAATCAATTGATTTCAAAACCAATAATAAACTTTACAGCAAATAAAGTGTTTGTTGAAGATTGAGAATATTTTCTCAATCTTCATGAATATTAAGATTTCACTACTCACTCTTTTTCACAATTAAACTCACTGTTTACTATTATTCATAGGTTCACCATTCTTCATATATTCGTCCATTCTTCATATATTTTTACTGAACCATATCTTCCCCCACCACAAATATCCATTCACAAATTATTGTAAAACGTCTTCTACTATGATTTTAGAACTTCACAGCCCTACAAGGGATGTACCTCTATACACTTGCATTAGCTTCCTCTTTTTCCACTGAACAAAAATGTAAAGTCTATTTATCTTGGCGTCCCTTTCCTGAACTCTTTGGTGTTAGTTCTAGGTGCATTGGCAGGCAACACGGTGGAAGCAGAGATATTTTTTATAAGATTTCTAAGGAAGGGTGGGTTCAGATGGTTTCAACGTTGTTGGTTAATATTATGAAATAGCCGTTTTATTAAACGATCACTTCGTTTTGACTTCGAATGAAATCATCATCTGTCTAGCCTTTTCCCATCTACATTGGGTTCGGCTTCCTGTCGAGCCGGATTTAGCTGAATACCAGTATTTTAAGCGGAGCGGCTGCCTACCACACCTCCACCACCCATTAACTGGGTAACACGGTACTTCATGGCAGGACTGGAGTCAGATTTACTGGCATCTGACTATTCGTAACGATTGCCAAAGATATACAAATGACAGCCGGGGCCAACGGCTTAACGTGTTTTCCGAGGCACGGAGGAAACTCGGTATGTTAAGATGGTCACCCATCCACAGACCAACCTTGGCAAGCGTTGCTTAACCTCGAAGTCAAACCGTGCGGCTGTTGTTATCTAGCCACGAGCTCTTCCTGACTTAGGATGAAATGATTTTGAAAAATAAATACTTTTAATATTTGCGAGATAAAATTGAAACGTCATATTCGCTTTTATTTTTAGTTTGCAATTTATGGTGAAACAAAAACCTGAGGGCAAGTTCTACTAATTTTTAAGCAACTTTCGCATTTGGCTTTTTGACATATTACAATTGAGATACGAATACGAACGTTGTTTATAATTAGTAGAACGGGATTTGTAATCAGAATTTCTGATCACAAATCCCATTCTACTAATTAAAGCAAGTAAGGATGAAACCCGTTTATATAAACATCCAGACGGGTTTCATGCGGATTTTAATTTTAAAACTGCCAGTATCGTAATTATCTAACTTTGACACTTAGAATTTTAAAATTAAATTTATAAAAATAAAAAAGTTAAATGCTTACGAATCAAAAAAACAACAAAACATTAAAACAGTCCGTAATAAGTAACCACAATTCTGCGGTTCACAAATTCTAAACTCGAATTTCATATTTTGTTAGTGCTACGCGGCTACGGGCTACGAGCTCTGAGCTACAAGCGGCTACGGCGTAGCAGTATCGTAGCGGAAATATGCATTTATGATAATCACGTGGCTTTTCCTCACAGCTGCATTCAAATAGTTTGGAATTGTAAAATATTATGCTAAATGTGAAAGGAAATATTATTTTATTACATAAACCTTATAAATAATTGCACCTTAAACGTGCATTTCATGTTAATTTAAATTATTTCTTATATTATTTTGATAAAACTTCTAACTTTTCCTCGCGATTGATTTAATTCTCGTGGATTATCTCACAGGAACCATGCAAAAGGCATCCCCTTTCTTTTTCGTACCTCTTAATCCTGTGGGATTTTTGGCTAAGTTTGACCCGCAAACGTCATAACGCTATTGTTGACGACAGCGAAAAGGCCCGCTCGTCGACTATCTAAAAAGTTTGTGTAAATTGTACACCCAAATATAGGTTAAATTAAAATTAAAATCTATACTCACCCTGTGTAATAATAGGTCTTTACCTATGAAATTGCCGTTTTGTATGAAAAAAATTAAACGATTTTTTTTCATGTATCTATTTTTTATTTGTATTAATCGAAGTAATCACCCATGCAATCAATGCATCTTTGCCAACGCAGTGACAGTTTATTGATGTCCTTCTTAAATAAATCAGCTGGACGGGAGGCAACAAATTCTTCAATGGCATTTTGTACTGCCTCTCGGGTATTGAATTTTTTTCCCGCCAAGAAGTTATCCAAATTCTGGAAAAAGTAGTAGTCTGTAGGCGCAAGGTCTGGTGAGTAGGGCGGATGACGGAGAGCTTCCAACCCCAGTTCTTGCAACTTGGAGACCGTCTGCTGTGCAGTATGAGGTAGCGCGTTGTCGTGCAGGAGCAGCGGAGACAAGCGATTGACCAATGCTGGTTGGAGATGTGCCAGCTTCTCCATCATTGTGTTCAGTTCTTCACAGTACACATCTGCAGTAATGCTCACCCCGTTTGGTAAGAAGCTGTGATGAATCACACCGGCGCTAGACCACCAAACAGTGACCATCACTTTTTTAGGGGTAAGTTTTCGTTTAGGGCATTGTTTAGGTGCTGAACCAGGATCCAACCAACTTGCTGAGCGCTTGCGGTTATCAAACAGAATCCATTTTTCATCGCAGGTAACAATGCGGTTCAAAATTCTTTCATTTGTTTGTCTGTTGAGCAGTGCAAGGCACGTCTCGACGCGTACTTCGCGCTGGCGATCATTGAGTTCGTGGGGCACCCATTTGTCAAGCTTTTTTACCTTGCCAATTTGACGCAAATGGACCAATATTGTTTTGACGCTAACGTCGAAAGCTGCTGCTAATTCAGCCGTAGATTGTGTATCATCAGCTTCCACAATCGCCTTTAATTCGTCATTGTCGACCAAAGTCTTCGGACGACCGCGAGGTTCATTTTTCAGGTCGAAATTTCCAGAACGGAAGCGAGCAAACCAATAACAGGTGGTGCGTTGGTTTGTAGTGTTAGCTCCGTAAACGTCGTTGATGTGGCGTGCCGCTTGTGCCGCGTTGCTGCCACGACGGTATTCATATTCCATAATTACTCGAATTTTAGTGTCCATGATGACGAAAAAGATTGAAATGCGATGAAAATGTAACACTAATCAATAAACAAATGACTACTTTTGGAAAAAAAAACCATGTTTTTAAAATAAAATTAATTTGAAATTAGAATTCTTAGTCAAACAAAAATTATTTTGATTTGAAATGGCACAAGCGCAATACTAATTTGGCAAACGCGCATCACTATTTTAAATTTAACGACAGTTGTCGTTCTCCGGTAAAAAACAAAACACGCGCGCGCGGCTCTCCGCGCACGAATTCGAAAGTGCTTCAGTTTTTTCACCACCATCGGACTTTTATTTCTAGCAGCACGCCATGAAAAAGGAATATACATACATAGCTATACATTCAGTCAAAAAAGTATCGGGAATGGATGATTTGTTTATGGTTCCAAATTCAATTTTTTGTTTTTTTGTAGTTGTTAGATTGGCACATCTGTTTTCCATTTTGGCGCGGAGTTTGAGTTGCATCTGTTATTTATATTAAATACAGTGCTGGTTTTAGTAATATCATATATAGTGTGTATTGCGAATTTCATAGTGGACAAAAATATCGACCAAAGAGTTTGTCTTAAATTTTGCATCGCCAATGGAATTTCATGTTCGGAGTCACTGAAAATGTTACAGAAGGCTTACGGTGAATCGACTTTATCAAAAACTCGTGCTTATGAGTGGTTCAAAGCGTTCAAAAGCGGTCGAGATGTGATGGAAGATTTGCCTCGCTCTGGTAGGCCGTCAACGTCTGCAACTGAAGTTAACATCGCAAAAGTGAAGGAAATAGTGACTGAAAATCCCCATTCAACTCGGAGAGAGATAGCCGCCGAACTTTCTGTATCTCACGAGTCGATCCGTACCATTTTAACTAATCATTTGGGTATGAAACATGTTGCTGCTCGGCTAGTCCCAAAAGATCTGAATTTTCTCCAAAAACTCAATCGCATGAAAGTCGCTGAGGACATGCTAGAACGAGTCAGTTCGGACCCAACATTCATGAAACGCATTGTTACTGGTGACGAGACGTGGGTTTACGAGTTTGACATGCAAACTAGTCAACAAGCTTCGGAGTGGCGCCTTCCAACTGAACCGAAACCGAAAAAACCACGCCAAAGTCGATCAAAAGTCAAAGTCATGTTGACTGTTTTCTTTGACTATCGCGGTGTTGTGCACTCTGAATTCTTACCGGAAGGTAGGTCTAACGGTAAATAAAGAATATTATTTGAGCGTTATGCGGCGTTTAAGAGAGCAAATTCGACGAAAAAGGCCAGATTTGTGGAAAGAAAATTCTTGGATTTTGCACCACGACAATGCGCCTTTGCACAAGGCTATCATTGTGAACGAATTTGTAACCAAACACTCAACAAATACCATCCACCAACCACCATATTCACCAGATATGGCTCCTGCTGACTTTTTTCTTTGTCCTAAACTCAAATTGCCACTTCGTGGCACCCGTTTTCAATCGATAGAAGACATAAAGGAGAATTCGCGGCGAGAACTGAACTCAATTCCGGAAGCAGCGTTTAAAAAATGTTTTGATGAATGGATTATTCGTTGGCGCAAGTGTATCGTTTCTAAAGGAGCATACTTTGAAGGTGATAAAATAAATTTGGATGAATAACAGACATTTTGTGTATTATTGATCTTTTCCCGGTACTTTCTTGACAGAGTAGTACGTCCTGTATTAGCTGTCTTCCTATCACAACAGTAACTATGATGTGTCCGTATTTTTTTGGTGATGATGTATGTAGTTTTTGATGAAGTACAACTGTTGTACTTCAATACTTCATACAAAAAAAAAATCGGTTTTTGAATGGCATCTCTGCAAATGACAACTTGTGACTTAGGTAAATTTAAACACAATTGTATATGGGAATTAATAAAAAAATAAGATGATTATGTACTTCTTATCCATTTTAATATCAATGCAACCTTTCAATTAAGTACCTATACCAGGAGAGTAACCACGGCAAAAAACCTGACACTTACCCAGCTTTCCAGCCTGATTTTATGCATAAAGTTAATGTTTTCCCATAAAACCACTTAATATCCATTAATCAGCATAGTTCGCAGGGTTGTTACGGATTCTGAACGGACATGGCGCCTGGATGGACGTGATAAAATAATATAAAACAGTATTAATCCGTTTTCAAGTTAAAACTTTAATAGCTTGGCAAAGCTGCCGCACTTCCATTAATTAATTATTGTGAAAGGATGATAAACAATCACTGTTGTTGATTGAAAATAGGGAGGTATGAAAACGGCTTTATTTAGTACTGTAACGGATGAAACAAAATACTATACTACTACAGTAATACAGAAACTAACATAATAGGTCCGAATGAAACAACTTAACCCTTATAGGGTCACCCGACTGTCTTTCCTTCTGTCACAGCAAATTGCTCCGAATACACTGGACCGATTCAGTTGAAATTTGGTATGGACATCAACTTCTATGACATAAAGACTGACGCGACGCTTTTATGTATTAAATTTAAAACATAATTAAAAAAAAATACAGAGAATAGATCTTTACTTATAGATTACAAGTAAACCTATATGAAGCATAATGGTTTTAAACACATGCAAATATGATTCGTACTTGGCCTGCTTTTCATTAGAGATGCATGAGGTTTATCAAGTAAATAATATTGAATACCCACATCTGTACGTCACCTAAAAATAAGCATAAAAAATGACGCCACTGTATCCCAATACCCATAAAACAGAGATGAACTTTATGTCTTTGTAAGTGCAAAACTGATTGAACAGAACGCTTTCGCAGCGCTGCCTGTCATTATCATAATTTTTCATTGGTTCCGTATCAATTGACTCGGTTATATGGTATTGATCTTGGCTTACTGGTATTATGCTGATTTATGAAGGAAGATATCGCAGGTAGAACCTGGATGTGGCTGGCTCAGGAGTATGGGGATTGGCACAAAAAAGAGAGGCCTATGCACAGCAGTGGACGAAGTCGGGCTGTGGATGATGATGATGATAAATGAAGGATAATGAAAACGATTTCTTTTGGATTTTCATAACTATTATCGAAATCTGTTATCTTGTAGGTAATAATAACAATAATAAGCAGTACTCCTAGACACGGCGCGCATCGTTAGGAGGTTCCTCTCTCAGAAGCCCTGACCACCTGTAGCTTGGACCCTGTTCCCGATACCAGTGGGCTACTATTTTTTATATTTTTAAATGTTTTTCTATTTTTATAGAAATATTTAAAAATGTAAATAATACATATGAATAAATGGAAAAATAATAATATCTTTATTTCGGACCAAAATCCATATTGTGTTAGTAAAACATACAAAAATAACTTATTGTCTAGTGTTAGTAAAAATTAACCTCCGCACAAGCTGCTGTACAATCGAAGAGCCGAAGCTCTCGGCTACAGTTTTCAGGATGCTGTTTTGACTATCTCTCCTGCCACATGCGATTATTGGCCTCATATTTGTTTGATGATGGTCAAAAACGTATTTTGTAATTTGTGTGTTTGCTATTGCTTTGGTAGGCCAGCGGACATGCAAGTAATGACGAGATTAATAAGAGCATCTGTATCTTTGTTAGGATATTTTCGTTCTCTCACACTCACAAGCTTTCCTTGCATGATATAAGCTTTTATTGAAATATAGACATCTTTTTTTTTTTTTTTCAAGTATGGGAAATCATCAAATGACTCCTCCCGCTCTGAAGCAAGAGCGGTGAAGCAAGAGGGAGTGTCAGACTCTTACTGACTAAAACCCATCCGTGTTCCTCCTGATGCCCTTTGCGTTCCAGGGCTAAAAAGGAAACATAGACATCCTAATATATAAAATTCTACCGTTACTGGTGACTGACTGAGTGACTGATGGACAACGCACAGCCGAAACTACTGGTTGTAGAACGTTGAAATTTGACTTGTAGGTTTGGATTGTAGGGAAGCACTAAGAGAGGATTTCCCGAAATATCTAAAAGAACGGGAAACAACGGGATATGCGCGTATGAAGTCTATAATCTTCCACTCGTGTATTTTGTTCGGATTATACCAATACTTGTTTTAAAATAAATAATTATGTGTCGGTTATGTCTTTGGAGCTTTTTGCAATTTCAGAAGCGCTCACTTATATTGTATCCATGATATCAACAAATAACAGAAAGATATTAATTTGTGTAGATAGCAAAAGTGCACTACAATATATAGCTCGATGCGCCTCTGGTTACAGAGGTGCACCGATAGCTTATGAAATTCTTTCTAAAATACAAAATTTATCTAAAAGAGATATTGATCCGAAGTTGCAATGGGTTCCCTCACATATAGGTATAAAGGGTAATGAGGAGGCTGACCGTTTAGCAAGGTTTGGTATTGTTGGGGGCAAGGAAAAAAATATTGGAGCTAATTATATAGAGATATTGCCTAGGTACAAAAATAAATGTCATGTAGTTTGGAATGAATATTTTAATCAAAGATCAAAAGAAAAAGGAATTTGGTATAGATCTATAGTTTCGGAGCCCCCTCATGTACCGCGGTTTTGTTATACTAGGCTTAGCAGAAAAATGATTGTTACAGCTCACAGACTGAGGTCTGGTCACATGCCGCTTAATAATTTTGGATTTTTAATGAAAAAAATTAATTCACCCAATTGTGATGTGTGTGGCACCCTGGAGGACGTGATACATTTATTGACGGAGTGTGTCAGATTTCAGTCTGAAAGAGAGGAACTACTTAGAGAGCTTGAGATAAATATGTACGATGTTGGCATGTTCCATCATATTTTGTCGTCACCTAACTCTAGAGCTGCTCATAGTCTAATTAAGTTTGTGTTGTTACGTTTTACATAATTATCTATAAGGTCCGATGGGACTGGCATGTACCTTGTATAAAAGTCCCTAATAATAAATAAAGAGGAAAAAAAAAAAACACTTTCAGTTAGAATGAACAGCATATGCATCCTCATCACCTCATCCTACCATGTCCCATTTCTTCCCTTCTCCCCTTTAAACTCCAAAAATGCCAGAAAAACAGACACAAAAAACAAACTTGTGCAAAATAAATGCCAAACTCTCGCAATCAGAAATTCCTGTTGTCATGAATAATTCCGTTTGGACTGTAGCTGTAGGTACCAGGAATACATATTTCCCCAGCCGTCTTTGGTCGGCCCTGCATTAAAAAGTAAGGGAATTCATTAAGTAAATTAATGTTTTGAGAGTACTCTGGTAAATGTATGAGGTATGTTTTTAAGGATTGTGCTTCGAGTAAATCTATGGGGAGATTTGTTTGAGTGACTTTGAGTTTTAGTTATATGTTACGTGATATTTTTGTTCCTCTGAGGTGCTATTATGGTATAGGATATCATTCCTAAACACCCTACACTGTCTAAACACATCACTTAGGAGTGACAGTGAGGAGTGATTTGAAATGATATTATTTTGTTTTGAGAACAAAAACAAAATGTTTACAAAAGCTTTCTTGTGATAGAAATGACTTCGTCAATTATGATTAAAACCTCAAAACATATTTGCAACCGGTAACTACTCTTCTATCGTTATATTCATATTTATCTTCGTAATGTTAGCAGAAACCATATACAATCTTCATAATTATCTGCGCAATGTTAGCAGACATCATATACGCCATTTTCGAGTCACGCTTGTGATGGTACGGGCATGTGATGAGAAGACCCGAAGAAAATAGGGCCAGACAAGTTCCTCGAACTTTGATACCGATACGAAAAAGCGTGGAAAACCCTTGTAACATGGACGTCCGTCGTGACGACCCAGAACTGATACTGACTCGAATTAATGGGATAAGGCTCGGCAAAGAGAGTCAGAGTCTAATAATCGCGTGAGTACCTATCACGTACACTGAGAGAGTGAAACTATGGATGACCGTTAAGCTACTGACATGCTTGTATCTATTTCATTACTTTCATATTTATGAAACTGGCGTAGATCAAGCTTACGGAACATTACGCAACCGATATAAATTTTTGTTCAATAACAAATGACCGTGTACCGTGTAACCCAGTTAATGGGTTGTGGAGGTCTGGTAGGCAGCTGCTCCACGTAAAACACTGGTATTTAGATGAATCCGGTTTGACTGGGAGCCGACCCCAATATAGTAGGCAAAAAGGCTAGGCAGATGATGACTCGTGTTCTTGTTGGTCACATGAATAATAGTCGTGTCGTGTTTATAATAGTTTAAGATAAAGTTGTGTATTTTATCTATGGGCCTCAGATGCCTGAAAATAAAATGATATTATTTATATTTAGATTGCCATTCTATTCATTTTTAAAGCAAATGTTGCATTTTCATCTTAGTCGCAAGCTGTCAAAAATGTGTTTAAATAGAGGCTTTTTTGACAAATTGCAACTGACATGCGAACGGGCAATAGTTCTTTACTGCATTTTATTGTTGTCACGCAAAACCTCGTTGTACTGGATGGCGCAAATTCACTATGGCGTTACTTGCGAGTGATGCCACACGCAATTAGTACTGTCACTGTTTATAAGTGTCTATGTCGGGTATTTTTTAGATATAAAACAAATTTTTTACACAGAATTTTGTCTTTCCTCTAGGTTTTGAGAAATAAAAAAATCTATTCAAATCCACTCCTATTGTCACGAGCTCTCAGTTTCTTTAGATTATTCACTGCCACACTTGGCGTCTACGGAAAATGTTAAATTTCTTTTGTCGGTACAATTAATTTCATACTGATATAGATCAAACATACAACCAATATTAATTTTTGTTCAACAACAGATGACTCGTGTTCGTGTTGGTCTCATGGTTATCATGTGTTACCCCAAGTTCAGGTCGTGTACGATTATCTGGTAAAATTATAAACGATAAGAATTGATAGTAAACATCATGCCAGAAAGGTTAGATAGAGGTGTGTCTGAAGTACTTGCTTATCTTATCATACCACCTGCTTAATAACCTTTCATATATAACCTAAAACTTCCTATAAAACTAACTATACTTCTTCGATTGTCGAGTAGGGTAACCAAGGATGCGTAACGAGGGATGTGTTTGTTGAGAACCTATAGAATCGCTTCATTTATCTACCTGTAGTCTATTTTCTAATAGACTATAGGGTGTGGCTAAATAATAAAAGCCGCATTGGTCGATCTTGAAGGTTAAGCAATGTTTGCCAAGGTTGGTCTGTGGATGGGTGACAATCTTAACATACCGAGTTTACTCCGTGCCTCGGAAAGCACGTTAAGCCGTTGGTCCCGGCTGTCATTTGTAGATCTTTGGCAGTCGTTACGGATTATCAGAACCCAGTAAATCTGACTCCAGTCTTGCCAAGATGTACCGTGTTACCCAGTTAAGGAGTTGTGGAAGTCTGGCAGGCAGCCGCTCCACGCTCTGGTATTCAGCTGAATCCGGTTTGACTGGAAGCCAAACCCAATGTAGTTGGGAAAAGGCTAGGCAGATGAGTCTATTTTCTAATCGCGGAGACTAAATTGACAAGTGCAAAGGCAAACTGACATACATTTTAATAGCATTTAAGTCTGTTTTTACATTTACAGCTGTCTATTTAGTCTTCGAGATTAAAAACAACATGAGCCTCGCTCAGCGCGGCATTGCTGATGGAAATTACAGCCGAGCGATAATTTTCTCAATTTCATTATGGGGCCAGAAATATGATTTGAATTTGGAACTTTAACTTATAACCAAGAGAATTTTGTTCTAGCAGCGGTGGTCAGGCCAATCACCACTGTTTACGGTTCCTAGACACCACTCCTCGTGAATTGCTTTCAATTAAATAGAGCAGTAGGCGTAAAGAGATGAGTATTCCCGCGGGGATAAAGATGACTTGGCCTTGGGATAGATTGGATCACTCGCTGCATTCAGGATACTAGTGTTTAAATGTCCACGCTCCACTCAGTTAACTCTGATTTCAATATTGCTCCCGTGACATAAGACACTGCTTTAACCCCTCGGTCGGTAAAGTACTGTTTATCTCCCTTAAAGCTTACTGTCCACTGGCTCGGAGAGGATAGGAGCGAAGAAATATTAACGAATGTAGTTGCATAAAGTTTCCACTCCGTGTCAGTCGCTCAGAGTTTTTCTCTGCGCTCCAGTGGACAGTCAGCCTAACGATCATTACAAAAAAGCCGTTTCTAATTTTAAATAAAACTTCCAAAGAACAATCTACTGGGTATATAATTAACACTGACATACTAAAATTCTCATAACTTTGCAAAACAAGAGGTCGACACTCAATTTTCTAACCATACTACTCCCGGAGCCCCCGAGCCATTTTATTTAAACAAATTTCCGCGATAACTTATGTTTTTCAATCACCGACGAAGAAGCATAGGGGTGTAGCTGGGAAATCCTATATAACTCCGTATAGAATACGATTTACATTCGTGTGTCCTCGGGGCGTGTCGTAAAAATTTGCGCAAATTTATGAAGACATATGGGGGACGCGAAGGCAGGTTGTTTTAACGTCTAGTAGGACGAAGGAGCGTGGTTGCGTAATACTGGCTAGGGATTGATGTATGTGTATTAGTGCGTGGAAACATCGAGAAATGGAAGAGAATAGATGAATATTTACTGCATGTTCAGTTTTATTATTTTTTATTAAGAGTCGAATGCAGTTAGCTCAAAGTATATCCCAGAACAGAGGCCTATAGAAACAGTGATCAAATCAATATCTTATATAGTATATACTAAAGCTGAAGAGTTTGTTTGTTTGTATGCTTGAACGCGTTAATCTCAGGAACTGCTGGTCCGATTTGAAAAATTATTTCAGTGTTAGATAGCCCATTTGAAAAGCTCGAATTCTGACAACCGCTACGGTTGTCAGAATTCGGAAATGGATTGAGTACGTATCACTTTGATAACGTATGCCAAACTATATGGCTGATTGACACAATTTAGTCTAAATGACTCATTACAAAAAAAAAAAACCGACCATTTGCGAGTTGGACTCGCATGCGAAGGCAATAGAAATACGTAATATGTGAAAATTTCAACTGTCTACCCATTTCGGTTCTTGAGATACAGCCCACTGACAGATAGACCGACGGACGGATGGACGGACAGCAGAAGCTTAGTAATTGGGTTCCGTTGGTTACCCTTTGGGTACGGAACCCTAAAAAAACATACCACACACCGTATTTCCCATCCAATAGAAACTTGCACATATTTCATCACATAAACAACATATGAGAACACAGATAACAGCATGATAAAACACGCTGCACAGGAATAGATCGGTAATGTGCAAATCTAACATTGTCGGGTAATATCGCATGTGAAGATCTCATATCACAGTTGCGACGTTATTCGCTTCGCTCCTCGTAAATACAGGGCCCGCTTACAGTTGTACAATTTTTTTTATACTGTACTTTTTTGTGATAAAATAAAAAAAACATTGGTAACGCAAGGTTTAGAAGTTATGATTTTTAACCAACTTCCAAAAAAAGGAGAAGGTTCTCACTTCGGTGGGTATTTTTTTTATGTATGTACACCGATTATTCCGAGGTTTCTGATCCGATTTGTGTTATTCTTCTTTAGTTTGATACGGCATACTTGTCATTTGGTCCCGTTAAAATTTGATTCAGTTTGGTTCAGGAGTTTTTATTTTATGAGCATTTTTGCATATTTCAATTTCTGCGCAGATGAAGACATCGACGTCGTCACCACTTAAAAGTGAAAAATAAAAATCTTTTTTACAAAAAAAAATATAACCGGTTGGTGTTAAAAAACGAAGATACAAAAGCAAAAACAAAGACTTCCGAAATAAAGGTTATTTTATACTTTGTAGTGTTTTTTGGAAGTCGGTTATATTTTTTTGTAAAAAAGTTTTTTCAAATGTATCGTTGAGAAGTTATACTGTACTACCCACTCATCATAATAAAGTAGGTGATGATACTTGGCTTGACTTGATCTTCGTTTCTAATCCTTCCCTTGTTTCCTCACACGGCCAACTTGATGCTGCTGGTTTTTCCCGTCATGACCTTATTTACTTGTCCTATGTCCTCAAACCTCCTAAACCCAAACCCACGTTCCAGTACAGGCGTGCCTTTGCACGTATGAATAGTGAGAAGCTCCAAAAAGATGCAACCAGTATTGACTGGACACCCTTGCAGGAAGCTGCTACAGTTGATGACAAAGTTTGCGTCTTCAACAATATTGTCACCAGTCTGTATGATGTACATGCTCCTGTCAGGAAAGTCAAGTTGAAGCGTCCACCTGCACCATGGATGAATAGGGGAATTCGCATGGCAATGAGCCGGAGGGACCGCGCGTTTCGGAAATTTAAAAAGGACCGTTCTGAGGAAAACTGGAACTTATTCAAGACTGCCAGGAATCGGTGTAACCAGATGATACGCAACGCTAAACGCCGCCATATTCTTAGTAACATCACTTCTTCTTCTTCTGCCGATATCTGGAAATTCCTTAAAACTCTAGGCATTGGCAAATCGCGGCATTCAGACCTTCCTAACACAATTGGCTTGGACGATCTAAACCGCTATTTCTCCACTGTCCCTATGTTGGATAGTCTAACCCAAGGTCAAACTATTGACTACCTTGCTGGTCTGACGCGTCCCAATATTGCCCCCTTTGTTTTCACCCCAGTTGATCCGGGAGAGATCAAAAGGATCATCCTATCCATTAAATCCAAAGCCGTGGGGTGCGATAACATCAGTCGTCATATGATCGTTTCGGCTTTGGATCAACTTCTTCCTGCCATTTCTCACATTGTTAACTTTTCTCTTTACTCTGCTACGTTTCCTTCCCTGTGGCGTAAAGCTCATGTCAGGCCCCTGCCTAAGATTCCCAATCCCACTCTTCCCAATCACTTTCGTCCTATTTCCATCCTGCCCTTTCTGTCCAAAGTGCTCGAGGCCTGTGTTCATAAACAGTTTACAAGTCATATTTACTGTAACTCCCTCATAAGCCCATTTCAATCTGGTTTCAGGCCTGGGCACAGTACCGTGACAGCTCTCCTTAAAGTGACTGACGATATTAGGCGGGGAATGGAAGACACTAAAGTTACTGTTTTAGTGTTGATTGACTTCTCCAACGCGTTTAATACCGTCAGTCACGAAGTCCTCTTATCTATCCTGACATATCTAATGGTCTCTCCCGAGGTACTGAAATGGTTTTCCTCTTATCTTCGGGGGCGTCAGCAGTCAGTTCTTGCTGGAGACTCTTCGTCTGGGTGGTGTGACCTCGCAGCTGGCGTCCCTCAAGGCGGTATTTTATCTCCTCTTTTGTTCTCAATTTTTATTAATCTTATAACTACTCTGCTTCAGTGTGCGTATCATCTCTATGCTGACGACTTACAGCTATATTGCCAGGTGGGTGTTGACAACTTATCGAATGCGATCGAGGAGCTCAACCAGGATTTGGGTGTGATTAAGAACTGGTCAGACCGATTCGGGGTGGCAGTTAACCCTTTAAAATGTCAGGCTATAATAATTGGGAGTCCTCATAGCTTGAGAAAACTGACTGGCTTAACTGTACCGCCCGTAATCTTTGACAATACAGTCATTCCGTTTGGCTCCGAGGTTAAAGATCTTGGTTTGCTTGTCGACACCGGTCTTGACTGGCGTAAGCAAGTCTCGAGTGTCAGTCGAAAAGTTACCGGAACGTTGCGGTCACTGTATCGACTGAAAAATCTTCTCCCAGCTCACATAAAGGCAATGCTTGTACAGTCCCTAATTTTCCCAATAATTGACTATGGTGATGTGTGCTACTACGACCTGAATGCAGATCTCCTCAATAAACTTGACCGTCTTCTAAATAACTGCATTCGATTCGTCTTCAATCTTCGTAAGTATGATCACATATCCGCGCATCGATCACTATTAAAATGGTTACCCATTCGCCAGCGCAGAGCGCTGAGGGCCTTGACTAGTCTGTTTTCTTTTCTTAACAATCCTTCTTGTCCCTCTTATCTAACTTCTCAAATTCAATTCCTTTGCTCCGCCCACACTAAAAATCTTCGTTCTACCAATAATCTCCTTCTACGATGCCCTTCACACCGCTCTGGGTTTATCCACTCCTCTTTCTTTGTCCAGGCGATCTTCCTTTGGAATGCGCTCCCTCTGAACATCAGGACGGCAAAAAGTCGGTTGTCGTTTAAGGTGAAGGCTCGTGAGCATATTCACAAGATGTTGGAAGAATCACTACATCGTTAATTCGTTGGTTTCGTGTTTTCTTAATAACGTTGTTAGTTTTGTTTATTAGTATGTATGTATCTATGTATTAATTATAGATTGTATTTATTTTTCTTCTCTCTATTTGTCTTTTCTTTATGTTGCACCTGCCATGCTGTCTCTGCACCACCCTAAGGTCGACTGGTAGAAAATGCCTACGGCATTAAGTCCGCCTTTGTACAGTGTTTCACTTGTGCATAAAGTTTTAATAAATAATAAATAAATAAGTTATATATTACAGTAAGCTTTTTAGCCTACATATATTATTTTATGTCTTTTTGGTTAATCTTATGAGTTATTAGATACCTAACTCATAAGATTAACTAAAAAACCATCTTTATATAAATTGCACCACTATAAACGGACCATCCTGTACCTATAAATAGTTCTGTTATGTCAAGACATTGTTTCTCACTGTTATTATTTGGATATTTAGGTAATAACATGTTTTCCGTTTGTTCATTGAGCCGTAAAAGGAGGTTTTATGGTTTTATTTCACAATTGGCTGACCCGAGCAACTTATTTATTTATTTTACTATTGATAGGCACGCGTTTGACCACTACCTCACCTGATGGTAAGCGATGATGTGGTCGAAGATGGAGCACGCACTTCGTCTGCGTCATATGTTTCATTAATGCTTCGCTCCTATTGGTCGTATTGTCTATTCGATAAATGGCTGCCTAGCCTTTTTCCCAACTATATTGGGGTCGGCTTCCAGTCAAACCAGATTCAGCTGAATACCAGTGTTTTACGTGGAGCGGCTGCCTACCAGACCTCCGCAACCCATTAAATGGCTAGATGTCTAAAATACTCATCTTGTTCGGGAATCATATTCAATGATTGTCATTCGCATTCTCATTATCTCTATTTATTTGTGTTTGTCGCAACATATCTTCTCCCATACGTCTCTGAATTGTTATAAATCTAATATGAAAAACACTATAAACACTATAAGGAGACATTATTAAGCAAGCTGAATTGGCAATGGGCCGGCCATGTTAACCGTAGAACCGATAACGTTGGGATAGACGAGTTCCGAGTGCCGCGAATCGGCAAACGTAAGGTAGGACGCCCTCAGGCTACGTGGACCGACGATCTTCGCAGGGTGGCTGGTTGCAGCTGGATGAGAGTTGCCGGAAATCGGGTTGAATGACCTGCACCAGGAGAGGCTTATGATGATGATGAATAGGGAGATTTATATTAAACAAAAGCAGTCGTGTTTTTGACGACATCCACAGGAAAGCTAAGTTTACCGACATAATCCGAAGAATCGTCAATCATGCTGGCGAAGTGATGATTATGAGTCGCATATAGGTACATCCAATATCATCAACTTCCACAACATAACACATTTAGAAAGCACACGATATGATGTTAATAAAATGAATGTCTCTCGAGTAGAACGAACGTTATTCAATTTGGAATCTGTGCTGTTGCCGTGCCGGAGTCGTGGCGAAGTCGTGCCGTAAGCGTGCCGTATCTCGCCGTGTTCGGTACGGTCGTATTCTTCTTTCGTTGTCAATGTTATTACCGGCTTGATTTAATATGTTCCTAATTGTGTTTGCAGGCTGGTTTCAGTACAAAGTGTTGGATATTTAATACTGTTGCTATGGAAACCAAGGGGTGGACTTTTTAATTTATCTAATACTAGCTGACCTGCGTGGCTTCGCTCCCGTCAACTGGCTACCCTACCTACCTACCTACCTCCTTACCTACCTACCTACCCTATCTACCTAACTACTTACTGTTTTTTTTTAAATATTTCAATACTTATTATGCTATTCCGGACAAAGACTAATCCAAAAACACAAACATCATGAAAATCGGTCCAGCCGTTCTTGAGTTATAAGTGTTCGAACAAACCCGACTTTGTTTTATATATTAAGATTGGGATAATGTTGTGATAATACAGCCACAGAGAACAGATATTGTTAAATATATTTTGCCTGCGGATTTGCTCTCGTGGGCGCAATAAATTTAATAAAAGAAAACCTTATTTAAAAGTATAATCTCCAAAACAATATTAAAAAAAATCAATAATAACATTCCATCAGTCAGAGAATTTACGTTATAACATCAATGTTACCTCTTAAGAAAGACTCAACAATTAGAGTTCTTTAATTCTTCTTAATTTATATTGAACATCGAAGATAAAAAAGCCAAGCTCTCAAAGTCATGTCATGTCTGTCATCTCTGACCTAGACTAGAGTCAAGAGCAAACCCAAAAAAACAAATAAAAAAAAAAGTTAAATAAAGCTACCAGATCCTGATAGATCCACATTAACAAGCGTTTAGTTAAAGGATATGGTCTAGAAGCTGTTTTTTTAATCACTTTTACTAGGCACGCGTTTGACCACTAGCTCACCTGATGGGAAGCGATGATGTGGTCGAAGATGGAGCACGTGTGCCCAGAAGTAACCTATTCACTCTTGACTTAAATACTCCTAGGTTGTAGCTATCAGCAAACACATACTCCGGCAGGGAACTAGGAAACTGTAAAGAAAACTAATACAAATACAATGCAAATGGTTTTGAAACCCTCTAAATAGGCAGGAAGCTGTCGACAAGGAAAGAATTGGTATCGTTAGAAAAAAAAACAAAAATATTTTTCACAGAAATAAATTATTGACAATTCAGAACAACGTCCCCCCCGCTCTTTTCCCCTCTAATTTACTAAGTAAAGAAGTTAAGTTCCAAACGACTTCGCAAAAAACATAACCTACCCTCCTTCTGGGGCAGTCGGGATAAAATAAATTTTCATTTCTCGTTACTAGTTCAATTTAATTAACACAAAACATTTGTTTGCTAACCTGAAGTAAAGTTGTAAAACATGAAAATCTTTGCTTTAAAATTAGCATTAAATCTCGTCTCACCGGTGAATGGAAGAAACCTTGTTTAGAGTTTTGAACAGAACTTTGTAATTACAGATTAATATTTTAAATTAAGGTTCGGATGCTTAAACTTTGTGTCTCGTTTCATGACTAACTTTGCTTGGAGGAATAGCACTGCAATTTGGTGTAGCAGGCGTTACGGTATAAAAACGAATAGGTGAGCGAATAGATTTTACTTTTATCATCATATCAGCCGAAAGTCGTCCACTGCTAGGCATAGGCCTCCTCCAAGTGTCGCCACAAAAACTGGTCCTATGTGTCTCGCATTCATCGGCTACCGGCGACCCTCACCGGGAGGGCTACTCTCTAAACCCACAGTTCGTAGTTCCGGCCTTAGTTGCGGGCGTATTCTACTCCGTATCACCTACATACTTACGATTAGTCCCGAACCCGAACTAAGAATGAATGACAACACGATTTCACAGTAACTATCAAATTGTGTTGTCATTACTTCTCAGTGGTTAGGTGGTTATGTAAAATTGTGCAATTCTGACAATATTACATACGAGTTCGAATTGATAACCTCCTTTTTTAAGTCGGTTAAATACCTCAGGAACCAGACAATAAGCTGCAAATCAGATGATCTAAATCTATTTAACCAGCACTATCATACTTATTAAAGCTAGTACTCAAATGTAGGCTCATAAGTATGTGATCTATCTCCAATCAGTTGGCGGTGCTCGTAAAACTTCGCCTCTCATCGTCAAACTTCGGCTCACTTCGGCTTACCTCGGCATTTACGAGCGCACACAATTTACGAGGTTACCTATATTGGTTCTGCTGACACCAAACGGGCATATTTACGGGCTAGTAATATGTTTTTATGTTATGAAGGATGAGTGCACTGGGAATGGCTCAAATATCATTTGATAACGTTCTATGGGTAGGAGGATTTAGTGATTTCAAAGATCTTTCTTCAATCAATTTGTTTATTATGTATACCTTTGATAATGAAACGGCTGTATTGCCTACAGAGTCTATCAGAATATACCTCACTCACATTCACTTGTTATTTTTAGGTTTTAATAATTGGAGGGCCAATAGTCATCAGCCAGGCGCAATTTCTAGACTCTCTGCTACTACTGCCAAATACCAAATGGAAAAACCTACAACGTACAACCTTCAAATAACGATTTAATTTCTTTCATGAATATAAAAATTCACTATGCCAGTTTTCTATATTTTTTGTAGTAACTGAATGACAAACTGAAAACAAAATGTCATTCACGAATATGCACCAAACATTTTGAAAAGAGAATCTAATAATCCGTCCACTGAAAAAAAGCGCGGATTTATTAAAATGGTTGTAAAATTAAATTTTACGGTGAATGGCCAATCACCACGGAGCTGTGAAAATAATAAACAAAAACCTCTTTGTAATACTGGAACCAATTGGTGTATTTAATTAAAAATCGGGATGAGCCGCTGTCGATTACTTTCACTCTCCCCTCCGAGGTAAAAATATTAACCAGGGACTGTATTCGAAATGTGTGTGCTTCAGATGGATTTTTTTTTAAATTTGTCTTTGGAACGTAGGTTTTTCATCGTATTTTTTTTTATGTTGGGATTAAGGCGACGAATTGTTAAACAATTATTCCCGTCGCTGACAATGGTCAAGAGGGGACGTGAGCGTCTGAGCGGGGCGAGGATTGCATACGCGCGCTAGCTTATAACTAAAGGACGTAAGCGACAAAATGGTTATTTTATTTTATTTAGTTAGAAACGGTAATTTGAGAAATTCCTTCTAGAATTTTAAAGAGTATGTATAGACGCATCTACATAGAAAGTTAAGAGGCTTAAATCGGTCCCGTTTGCCCATAAGATGTGAATCTCTTTCTTAAAAAGAGGTATGTTTGATATATTTTTCTCTGCTAAAAAAGTTACCTTATCATGTATTGAAAACTAACAAAATAAGGTTTTTATCATGAACTTACAGGTCACCTACTTATATTTTGATCCGTTTTGTATTTACTGAAAAAAATTGAGATCATTGGCGCCAAAATTTCCAATGCGTCCTCTTAAATGGCGATAAAAATGATTTTCATATTTCGAAATAAAATATTGAGTATATCTCAGTCGTAAAAGTATATGACATTGGTGAACTATTAAACAAGTAATCTATTGTTTAAATTAACTTAACTCAAGCTCAAATTTATCACATTTTTCTGAATTGTTCCGTCTAACCTCACCATATTTTCGTTTGAAATACTGCCGTAGGAAGTATTTTCGGTACAGGAAAATTCCTGCTTATTTAGAACTTTTTAGCGAAAAATATACGTTTCTTCGTAAATGTAACTTTTCAACAATGTTTTTGTACTTGCACTCAAGCTTTGATAAGTAACTGTGTTCGACACAACATAGAACCAAAAGAAAATAAAGTTGCTTTACAACTTTCTTTTGTTTTTAATGTTTTTTTTTTGTTCTTTTTTTCTTTATTTTATTTACTTGACGCAAATAATTTGAACTTTAAAACCATTAGCCAGTAAAAAAGAAAAGACGAGTTGAGTCGAGATGGCCTAATCTATTCTATTTTTATGTATGGCAAGCAAAGCTCTCGCATGTTGTCAGTCGCAATCTATCAAAAATGTATTGGAAATTGAGGCGTATATATAGAATAGAATACTCTTTATTATGTACACCATATAAGTTACAGAAAAGATAGATGAGAAACATTACATAGGGTGATACAATTGGTGGCCTTATCGCTAACAGCGATCTTTTCAAGACAACCTTTGCATGGATTTTAAAACGAAAAAAAGGAGAGGCAGTACTGTAGGTAGTCTTACGTGTACTATTTATACAAACATCAAAAACTCCTAGACATCCAAAAAACGGTACATCAACAAAGAAAAACAAGACTCTGAGTAATTTACGTAGTGTCACTACAACAGACTAACACGATGTTTATTGCTTCCTATTCTGCAACAAAACAAGTATATATTAGGTATACTAGATCTTTGTACGTTGTTTCATCATAAAACCTCATAAAACATAACAAGTATGGTTTGTGCAATATCAGTTCTAGTATTTGCATGTTTGTCATAATAGGGCTCGGTCAAAATGTTGTCTTGGAGCAAGTTTTATTCGATTTTAACTTTTGTTTTAGTTAATATAGTGTATTTGACTATAAGAAAAACTGTATAATTGGAGAAAAAATAAATAAAATTAGTGGAAAAACTGAAAAGTTATACGCTTCTTCTTCTTCTACCTGGCGTTAATCCCGGCTATTGCCAGGGTCCGCCTTCCTACTTAGCTTCCTCCACTTTGCCCGATCTTGAACATCCTTCTCAGTTAGGCCATTGGCTCTCATGTCGGACTTAACGACGTCCAACCAGCGCTTGCGAGGGCGACCACGGGACCTAGCCCCAAGAACAGCCATATTCATGCATCCCCGACCAACGTACTCCATAGGGCGGCGCATGATGTGGCCATACCATCGCAGACTGTCGTCTGCGATGGTATGGCCACTCTTGCAGTTTTTCCCCCACGTCACGGACACCAAGACTACCTCTGATGAAAGAGTTGCGTATGCGATCGGATCGCGTTACGCCACTCATCCACCTCAGCATCTTCATCTCCGTGACGCGAAGCTCCTGGGTGTGTCTGCTTAGTGCTGGCCAACATTCACCGCCGTACAGTAGGACAGGCCGTATGATGCATTTATAAATCTGCCCCTTGAGCTTAGGAGGCATTTTGCGGTCGCATACAACGCCCGTTACCTCGCGCCACTTCGCCCAAGCCGCGCCTATACGTGCTTGGACATCGTCGTCCACGTTGCCAGACTCGTGCAGCACGGATCCAAGGTACCTGAACGTATCGGACTTTCTGATCAGGTCCGAACCTATTCGGATGAACCTATTTGAATCCGTGCCGCCACAGGACATGTACTCAGTCTTCGCCACATTTAGTCTCAGACCACCGTTTTCAAGCGTGTCCTTCCAAATGTTGACTTTGCGCTCAAGATGGGCTTTGTTCTGATTAACGAGGGCGATGTCATCGGCATACATCATTAGCCATGGGGGCTTATCTTGGATGTTTGCCGTAACTACATCGAGCACTACGTTAAACAAGAACGGGCTAAGAGCCGAGCCTTGGTGAACGCCAACAGATATTGGGAAGCCATTCGATTCGCCAACAGCGGTCTGGACAGAGGATACGGAATCGCGGTACATGTCTCTGATAATGTCAATATAGGCCTCGGGAACGCCTTTGAAGCGCAGTGCCCACCAGATGGACTGCCGAGGTATACAGTCGAAGGCCTTCTGCAGGTCTAAAAAGGCCATATGCAAAGCTCTCCTTCTCTCTCTGTAAGCCTCAGCCAGATTCCGTAAGGCGAATACTGCGTCCATGGTGCTGTTACCCGCCCGGAAGCCATATTGACACTCAGAGACAGTACACTCGCTACGGAGCCGTGTGTCAATGATGCGCTCGAAGAGCTTCATGGTGTGGCACATGATCTTGATACCGCGGTAGCTACTACAATCCTGTACGCTACCTTTGCCTTTGTATACAGGGATAATCAGGCTAAATCGCCACTGGTTCGGCATTTCCTTGGTGATCAGGATGCGGTTAAAAAGATCCGTCAGAAGGTCCACGCCATGTGGGCCCATCGCCTTCCACACCTCAATTGGCACATTGTCAGGCCCGACCGCTTTCCGGTTCTTCATGTGGCGAAGAGCAATGCGGGTTTCGTCGGGGGAAATAGGGGAAATAAGTCCAAGGTTAGGAGGCGGTTCGGGAGGAAGGTTATGGGGATGCTGTTTGTTAGACAGCTCCGCGAAGTATGTACACCATCTCTCCTTAACAGAGGGGGCATCGTAGAGCAGCTTACCCTGGGCGTCCCTTACACAGAGACATTTGCTAATGTCCCGTGCAGCTTTCTCCCGGGCACGCGCCAGCTTAAAAATAAGCTTTTGCCCCTCCGCAGTTTCCAGCTTGTCGTACAGGGGCGCCAGACTTTTGCTGCGGGCTCTGGCTACAGCTTTTTTGCAAGCGCGCTTAGCCGCTCCATATGCCTCTCTGTCATCCGGAGAGTTGGACCCTTGCCACTGTTTAAATAAAACCTTCTTCTTCCGAGTCGCCTCCTGCACCCCATCATCCCACCACCACGTCTCCTTTTCTATGGTGCGGCCACCACGAGAAGTGCCAAGGACGCGCTTACCCGCATCGGTGATTGCTGAATGGATCCTACTCCAGATCTCTTGAGCGGACTCATGTGGAGCACTGACCTCGAGATGCTTGAGCTCCGCGATGAAGTCCGACTGCCTAGGACCATCAAGCAACCACCACTTTGTGCGGGGTTTGCGTTTTTCGGTCACTTTCTTTTTCGGTACAACCGCAAAGTCCAGGACAAGGAGGCGGTGTTGAGCCGTTAGGCTTTCACCTGGGATGACTTTGCAGTTGGTAACCTTGCCAATATGGCACTGTCTCACCAGCAGGTAATCTATTTGGGTTGAGTAGGCACCACTACGGTACGTAATAAGATGCTGGGGCTTCTTCTGAAAGAACGTGTTCGCGATGGCTAGGTCAGACAAAGCGCAGGTGCTGAGTATACTGACTCCCTCTGCATTTAGCTGGCCATATCCAAAACCACCGTGATCACGTCCGTACTCTCCAGCAAACTGACCTACGTGACCGTTGAGATCCCCCCCAACCAAAACACCTTCGGAATTCGGAATAGCGCGTAGTACGTCCTCGAACTCATCCCAGAAGGCCTCCTTTTCAGACTCACAACAACCAGTTTGAGGAGCATAGGCGCTGATTAGGTTCGTTACCGACCCTTCGATCAGCACCCTAACTCGCATCGGTCTACTTCAAGGAGTCCATCCTGGAGGTCCTTAGACAGCACCACGGCCACTCCGCCCCTGCCCGTTGGTGATCCGGTGTACACTAGCCGGTACCCCTGCCCGATGTCACGTGACTTATTTCCCTTCCAGCGCGTCTCCTGAAGGAAGGCGCACTGGACCCGACGCTTCGCAAGTACGTCCGCGAGTTCTCGGCAACGTCCGGTTAGGGAGCCAATGTTCCAGGTGGCAAAGCGGAACTTCTTCTTGGGTACTATCCTCTTTAGCCGTGCCCGTACTCGACACGGTAGCCCTAGCCCACTTATCGCAGGTTTAGGGCGATGTGCCTGCGCGTCGTTATGCGGCGACGCCCTAGCCCGAGTACCCGTTTTCAACTTCTTGTCCATTTTATTTGGCTGAAGTTGGTTTTACGTGGGGCGACCAGCCGTCTGACCCCCACAATCCTACGAGAGGTAAACCAGGTTCGCCAGAGCCTCGTCCGTTGGACAGCAGGGTGCACCGCTAGCAGGTGAGGTTGGCTTGGGTCTTAAGATGGTAACAGACCCCATGCACCCCAAATGAAAAGTTATACGCTATTGAAGTATAATGTCGTTTTTACTTGATGGCTTCAATTCAGTTATGGCGGGACTTGTGAGTAACGTCACACGCAATTAGTGCTGTGTCTGTTTATCACAGATTTTAAAACGCTGACAACACCTCATTCAGCTAGTTTTTTTTATAATTTGTTTCTCTTTTATGGGTTCCATACCACAGTACTCTATTACTAAGCTTCTGCTGTCCGTCCGTGTCTGTCTATCAGCAGGCTGTCTCTCATGAACCGTAATAGGTAGACAGTTGATATTTTCACACAGTATGTAGTTTTGTTTGCCTCTATAACAACAATTGAAATACAATCCCAAGATTTAAAAAAAAATCCATCACTGATATTTGGCGTGTAAGTTCCTTTAGGAGTGTAAGAGAGAATTTCCCGAAATTTCTACGCGGGCAAAAGCCATTTTGAAATAAAGGATTTTGTGTTTTGTTAAAGGCTAGGGGCAGAGCAGAATGTAGTTAGAGAAATATAATTTTAATGCTTTGATTTGCCAAGTTATATTATGTCTTGTAGCCACTTTGAACTAGCTTTCACGGGTCGGTAACATAGCTGTAACCGCCAGACAGCCTTGAGTGATCATTCAAATTCGTTCGGGTATTTATTCATGTAGGTAAATATTAAACAAGTGTAATGACCTCTGTTTTTTTTGAGCGTAGTATAAAGCTTTAGTTTGGAAATAGGTCATCATCATATCAGCCGAAAGACGTCCACTGTTGGCCATAGGCCTCCCCCATAATGTGGGGGGGTTGCCATAATCGCCTCACTTGGCAGGCGGGTTGGCGATCATAGTGTATGTTGTTGAGTTTTACAGCGAATGCTGCTGCCCACTCTCTGGCGAGTTCCTTAGTCACCTCTTACGACACCCACGGGAAGTGATGGGATGGTATTATTCTTTTACGGCACCCTACGGCACCGGCCGACACCATAAGGCGGTATACGTATCAGCTGCTAAAATGACTGACGAATGCTTTGCCTGTTAGTATATGTATATCACAAGCAAACTTCATCTATCGACACAAATTGTTACTATGGAAAATAGTTAAAGCCGCGGTAAAATAGTATGATTATCTTATTACATTTCTATTTTCATTATTGGGGTATATATCTTTACTAAAAAGCTGAAGAGTTTGTTTGTTTACTTGAACGCGCTAATCTCAGGAACTCCTGGTCCGATTTGAAAAATTATTTCAGTGTTAGATAGTCCTTTTATCGAGGAAGGCTGTATATCATCACGCTAAAGACCAATAGGAGCGAAGCAGTAATGAAAATTGTGACGTAAACGAAGATGCGCGTGTCAACTAGTACTTAATATATAAAGCTGAGGAGTTTGTTTGTTTACTTGAACGCGCTAATCTCAGGAACTACTGGTCCAAGTTGAAAAATTCTTTCAGTGTTAGATAGTCCTTTTATCGAGGAAGGCTATAGGCTATACCATCACGCTAAGGCCAAAAGGAGCGGAGCAGTAATGAAAATTGTGACGCAGACGAAGTTGCGCGAGTCAACTAGTGCTATTATAATTGGAAAGAGTATTTTAACAAACGGTCACTAGAGAAGGGTCATACCTACATACATCACTAAAAAAAATGGCCCATTGGATGGAGTTAGCAGATACTTACACTGGCCACTACTCTATTCAAATATTTTGAATTTTTGATACTGCGAAATAAGTAACGTCTGGGAGCCCTGGGATCTTGGGACTATAAACTAACACGAGTGACGTCACCAGATGCTGATTGGTGTATTAAAACACGTTCCGTTTCACGTTACTTTACATTTGTAATTATTGTTAAAAATCAATATTAACTGGAAAAAACGTTGCACTGGCCCTTCTCTTATGCTTTTTTTACATTTTATGTCACAAAATATTGATAAATATTAAATCTGCATCTTCCCTATTATACTACAATCGCTTTTATTTTGTTTAGTCGTATATAGGGGCTTTTAAGCATAGCGTATGTCAGTCCCAGCGTATCCTAAACATTATTTTAGTACCACAAGATGTGAGCCATGAATTGGAACAAACCCTTTGCATCGTCGCCATTTCGTTGGGATAGAATTGTGCGGAACATGCACATCAGTTCTATCCGGTTCTATTCAGGGACCCTACTAAATTATTTCTACTAGACTCATACTAGAAACATTCCATCAATAAATGTTGTAGGTCCTCAACAACTCCACATTCCTTACAATTGGGTGAAGCGATTCTCTTCATCATGAAGGCAAATTTTTTGCAATGTGTCCAGATCTGAGTCTAAGAGCAGTAACAATCAATTTTCTACTAAGATCACTAATATTCATGAACCAGGGCACGCGAAAAGGTCCAAACTGTATGGTTTTTTTTTTTATTTGTTATGGGTTTGCTCTTGACTCTAGTCTATGTCAGAGATGACAGAGACAAAGTCTACGATGGAGCGAGCCTACCCAGAAGGAGCCTGTTCACTCTAACTTTGAAGAGATTAGGGTTGTAATCTTTTGGAAACACAGACGCAGGCAGAGAGTTCCACTCCTTTGCTGTGCGCATTATAAAAGACGATTTGTGATTTGTTTTTGTGCCCTAAATGGGAAAATTAAAGCTACTAACTTTTGCTTTTAAAGTAATGATCAGTCATAAAATCACCTGGATGATCTTTTACGAGGCTCGTCGGGACTGCCATAAAATAAAATCAATAGTATCCTTGTATTATATTACTTTATTTGCTTTGGGTACCTAGTACTCATATGATGTAACTGCCCTCTTCCATTATGTACTTGTATTTAAAATGATTTTGTGTTGTGTTAATAAAAACTTTTTTCATTTTGGATGACAAAAACCGTCATTCAAGTAAACGAATTATATTTTGATTTGAAAGCCAAACTTAGAAACCGATTTTGATAAAATTTCTATAAGACCAATATCAACCAACCAAACAAAATAAGAAACTACAGACACCAAACCAGATAAAACAACATTTTTTCAAATCAGTTCATAAATGACGGAGTTATGTTATGAGGTAACAAACATAAAAAAAGGAATAAAATCAAATTAAGAGCCTCCTCCTTTTTTTGAAGTCGGTTAAAAATTTAAGTGTCCTAAAAACGCACGGTTGCTGTAGATCAACTAGTTTTTAATTATCAAAGTTAGACCTCTCCATGAAGACCATCCGTTCAACAAGCCATAGCAATAAATAGAACATACTGGTGCACTCCCTTCATACCTCATGCAGCGTTATACACAAATTCATGAGATTGCACAGGCTTTAAAAACATTTCAACCATATGTATAACGATAACGTTGTCGAGCAGATGAACTTTTAAACAAGAAGCATTCCTTTTGATTGTGAAACAATCATATTTCCACTGTCTGCGCAACAGTGTGTTGTCATTAAAACGTCTTGTTTATTATATTTAGGTTTGACCCATGTAGATTTATTTGTTTAGTTTTTTAACCGACTTCCCAAAAAGGAGGAGGTTCTCAAGTCAGAAACTGATGATAAGATCCCATGAAAATCGAGGGCAACCCTCAAATTTTATAGGCACATTCAATGTTTTTCATTAACTTTCTAACGCAACTCAGATATTTGTGCCTGGTAATCATCATCTCATGTTGCTGAGCTGATGATGAGATCCCATGAAATTTGTTTGTTCAGCGATATTTTCGCCAATTGTCAGCCGATTTGGATGATTATTTTTTGTTTAGAAGAGTATTTTCAATTTGGTGAAAATCTGATGAAGAACGAGGTACGCAACGGACGGAACTCTTAAATAAATGATAGCAAATGGATCGGGATTACTGTAATTGCATGTTTTTTTAGTGTTTACACCAGTTCTTAACCTAACATTGCGCCGGTACGCTGTTCATGGGTACCACTAAAAAGTGAAAAATAAAAAACTTTTTTTACAAAAAACTCAACCGACTTCCAAAAACAAAACACTACAAGGTACAAAATAACTTCGGAAGAAAGCGAAGAACTTTAATTTCGGAAGTCGGTGTCAAAAAACGAAAAAGTAACCAAAAACACCGACTTCTGAAATTAAAGTTCTTTTCTTTCTTCCGAAGTTATTTTGTACCTTGTAGTGTTTTGTTTATTTATTTCACTATAATTATTAGCTACGTACTTTTATGTTGCTCCAATTGACTTCAAATTGTCATTGCCATGCCGGTTGTCGGTGAAAACCAGCGCTGTGGCTCTGTCTCGCACATGAGTCCCAGCATTATGCTGAGCGATGGCCGTTTTGCGCGAATGTGACGCATATCATCCCATTGTAGGACTGATAATCGGGACGATTTTTCCTTGCTAGGTAAAAACTACTTTTTTTGTAGGACGTGTGCGGTGCGTTACACAATGGTAATCAGTACGTTCCAATTTTCTCCTTCAAAAAATCGGTCGCCGATTATCGGATGTGGACAGGCAGCCTAACGCGATTGCTGTGCTTGGCTACATAGGCTTTTCATACAAATTGTTCTACTGACAACGTAACCTCTATGAAAAATGGTTGACAGATCTATAGCCTACGTTTTATGTCAATAAAACTGAACTAGTTGACCCGCGTAACTTCATCTGCTCCGCTCTTAGTGGTCTTAGCGTCATTATATATAGCCTAAGTATAGCCTTCTTCGCTAAATGGGCTATCTAACACAGAAATATTTTTCAAATCGGACCAGTCGTTCCTGAACGCGCTATCAAGCAAACAAACAAGCCCTTCAGCTTTATATATTAGAATAGATTTTGTGTTACGCAAGTAAAATAATTTACTTACAAGTAACCAACTTGTGAACCTTGCACAAATATCATCTGCAAAAAGATCTCAACAGCCGGTCCTTTCATTCTTTATTACGTCACTTTTACTTACAGATAATTATGTTTAACTTTGAATTCAACACTCGATGCCTTTGTTCAGACAACACTGTTCCTTTTTAATTGAATATCGGCCTTAATTACTTTAATTAAGACTCAGATTCGGTCTTTTACTTCGTCTAAAGCAGGGTTTCCCAATCTTTTTTTATACTGCGTCTCCCTTTACATGTTATATTTCCTTGCGACGCCCTTGTAAAAGAAGTAACCTACATGCAGTTTACGTGGATACGGACAGTCCATGAGACGAATGAATTGGTTTTTTTGGTTAAGATTAATTGAAAAATATTTATAAAATGTGTGCTGGTCAATAAGTGATAAATTTATTGCAAACTTGGCCTGAAATCAGATCTTCAACAGATTTTGTATGGAGCAAGGCTACAAAATCAGGACAATCCCATTAAATTTTGCCAGTTGTAGCATATGCGTTTCATTTCCGTGGCAGTTTTCGACGCTTCTTGGAAAACACGTACCGCGACACCCTGGGGAGTCGTGAGTGTCGTGACGCACAGTTTGGGAACCCCTGGACTAAAGTATCTATATTTGTGTTCTGGGATATTTTCTTTTCCGTTTTTATTCTTATTAAAACATTAATGTTGCTTTTTTATTAAGTAAGGAAGTTTGTTGGATATTCGTTTTGTATTTTTATTAGTAGAGCCTAATATAATCTAGACTCGAGATGTTTTGGTGCAATATTTATGAGCTATTGTTACTGTTATTGTTACTTTAGCGTGTACTTCTACGAGCATGAAAATTCTGGCGTAGTGACTTGTCGAAGACCCTTTTTAAACGTCTTACAAGGAGGGGTACCCAACTGTCCGGCTCCGATTTTATTTATTTTTATGTGTTAGAGTAGTAGTCTAAAATAACAGACACGTATTTTTTTTAGCTGCCCAATATTAACTAAATATAAATTGTCCTCCAAAGTACTGAAAAGTTTCTAAACCCTTTAACTTCTGTAAAGAGTTTTGTTCAAGCTTTCTAGTTAATTAAGTTAATTACTGATTTGATTTCACACTCTGTAAAAATTTCAACTGTCTACCTATTACGGTTCATGAGATACAGTCTGATGATACGGCTGACATTCGGATAAATAGACAGACGGACGGACAGCACACGCTTAGTAATAGGGTCCCGTTGGTTACCCTTCAGGTACGGAACTCTAAAAGTGTGTGTAACCGAATGCAGCGCCTACACCAAAAGTCAGAGCAAAGACACTCGTATGTGTCTACGTAGTGTGCAATAAAAGTAGGCGTTATAAATTGTATGAACCAAAACCAATTCAAACAAATAATAATAACACACATCTATTGTATTCAGAAAAGTGGTCCATATTCATAGAACCTTTTGTATGTTTTCTCTCATTTTGAATACGATACGAGTACATTACGAGCCCTTACAAAGGGAGTGGGTAAGTAATCACTTATGTGGGTACTTACGTTGTCACCCTAGCTGTAAAAGGGCGCAAGAACATCTGCTATAGTTCTCATCGTTTCGCCAATTTGCTTTGATAATGTTTTTTATTGTGAACCTTCTCCATTTTATTTAATATCGGTCTCACAGTTAGATTTGCCGTATGAGGAGCTCGTGGCTAGATAATAACAGCCGCACAGGTCGATCTTCAAGGTTCAGCAATGCTTGCCAAGGTTGGTCTGTGGATCATCATCTTAACATAACGAGTTTCTTCCGTGCCTCGGAAAGCACGTTAAGCCGTTGGTCCCGGCTGTCATTTGTAGATCTTTGGCAGAAGTTACGGATAGTCAGAAGCCCGTTAATCTGGCTCCAGTCTTGCCATAAAGTACCGTGTTACCCAGTTACTGGGTTGTGGAGGTCTGGTAGGCAGCCGCTCCGCGTAAAATACTGGTATTCAGCTAAATCCGGTTTGACTGGAAGCCGACCCCAATATAGTTGGGAAAAGGCTAGGCAGATGAGTTAGATTTGCCATATGGTGTCGGCCGGTGCTTTAGGGTGCCGTAAAAGAATAATACCGTGGGTGTCGTAAGAGGCGACTAAGGGACTCACCAGAGAATGGGCAGCAGCGTTCTCTGTAAAACGTAACACCATACACTGCGATCGCCAACCCGCCTGCCAAGCGTGGCGATAATGGCAAACCTCCCTTTGCGGGAGGCCTATGTCCAGCGGTGGACGTCTTTCGGCTGATATGATGATGAGTTAGATTTGTGTTCAAATGGCAATCAAGGGTGATTGCTAATAAAAAACTCTGACCATTTCCTGCTCGATTCCACCACTTCAAAACATAAAAATTGCAATTTACTAGCTTCACTTTTCTCCGCTTTTCACTTACATTTGTTGATTAAAGTCAGACCTCCAATGTTTTCAATACAATCTACGAGTGCACCAGGCAGTGAGATAACGTCGCGCACTCTTCGAAAGCCGAGAAAATTATTGTGAGCCGAGAAAGCAATCCACTTAGACATCTGTTCTCGGACGGTGGCATCCCTAACAGCGTTGCCTTTAGCCGGCCACCTCGGCCGCAAATATTGTTTGCTATGGAAGTTTTTGCTGGTACTAGAGAATATTTCTTTGTGATTGGGAAGGAAATAAAAAAATACAGGATTATACTCATTTTTTTAAAGGATAGGAAATCATCAAATGACTCCTTGCGCTCTGGGTAGAGTGAAAGGGCGCATCAGACTCTTACTGACTAAAAGCTATTCGTGTTCCTCCTAATGCCTTTTGCGTTTCAGAGCCGCGGTGACTCTTTCTAACAAATCCTGCAATCCTAGCCGGACAAAGCAAATCATCATCTGCCTAGCCTTTTCCCAACTATATTGGGGTCGGCTTCCAGTCAAACCGGATTCCGCTGAATACCAGTGTTTTACGTGGAGCGGCTGCCCACCAGACCTCCACAACCCATTAACTGGGTAACACGGTACTTCTTGGCAAGACTGGAGTCAGATTTACTGGCTTCTGACAATCCGTAACGACAAAGCAAATGCCCCAAAATAAATATTTTCTATCCTTTTAGTGCAACTGCTATGGTATCTCCCCACCACTCTTGGTTGACTGGTAGAGAATGCCAAAGGCGTTAAACCTGCCTTTGTACCTTTGTGTTGCGCGAAGTTTTAATAAATAAATGCACAGTACGAGTGAATAGAATACCATCTTGATTGTATGCGAGCCTAGTACCTTTCTCTTATGCAGGGTTCACTATAGCAAAAGTGTCGTGATGGAAGTGTGTGAAGATGATCAGGCAGCAGAATCAAGTTATTAATGCTGACGTTAATTATTTTTAAAATGTTTGAAGTTGATAGCTCTAAGTTTTGCTCCAGGCTAAGGTTCCAAAATTGGCATAAAATAGTGCCAAAATTAAAATTAGGTACCAGCAGAGGTACATTTGGAAGAATACGTAATGTTTAAAAATAAAATTTACCTCTGGTGTTTGATTGTCATAGCATAAATAGTTATTAATCGACCCAAAGAGAGACCAGAAGAGGCATAAAATAATCATTAATTGCTACCAGAGAGATACATAAGAAAGAGTCCACAAATCAAACATGGCAACGTTTAAAAATAAAGCACCGCAACGCCCATCCAAATATTTACCTCCAAATAAAAAATAAACACGTTAAATGAGAACCATTTCACCCGAAATTACAATGTTTGAACGTTGCACATTCGGGAAATTCACATCGAGTAAAGACTTTGAGGACCGCATAAATTCGGCACGGTATTCGGCGGAGCGCCTATTTTCCAATATTCGGCAACTCGATGGGGAGCGATTAAATTTTCAATTAAAATGCGCCGCGCGGCTAACACTTGGTTTAGCTTTGTTTATAGTCTCACACAATGTTCCGGCTGACAATTTAATGCATTATTTTGCCGTTAGCTTGGTAACCGTTCCCGGTTTGCGTTAGATTTAAAGTTGATGTCGAGATATTTGAACGCCAACAGCATAGTTTTTTTAGGGTTCCGTACCTCAAAAGGAGAAAACGGAGCCCTTATAGGATCACTTTGTTGTCCGACCGTCTGTCTGTTAAGACCGTTTATCACGAAAACGCGTAGAGGGATCGAGTAAAAAATTAAAACCATATACTCAGGCCCCTTGCAGTCGTGAAAAAATCAACAACTTCTAAGTTAACGTTAAAAAGATACGGTCGTTGTATGCCGCAAAAAACGTATATTTCGACAATCTCAAGGGAATCAAAATGTATAGGGTATTTCCTGTTGACTTAGAACTATGAAATTTGGCAAGTCATTCCGTCTTATACTACAAGTATAGGAACAAGTCTAAAAACTATAATTTGTTATTAAATCATAACAAAATAATTCTTTATTAAACACTAATTTGTACGTACGGTGGGCGAGTCCGACTCGCACTTCGGTTCGGTTTTTTCACATATTGTCAAACTATCGTTCGACAAGCAATTCTAAGAAAGCGTTCGCAATCAGAATGAAAAAAAAACAGCTTTCATTACACTGCATTTTGAGAAGTTTTTGACATGGATAGACGCTGAGATTTTGTTGTTTTAAAAAAGATACGATAAGTGGCTTTCTGAAAATAGGCAAAAGAATTAACGATAACATTATCCAAGTCCAAAATGTACGAGACTGACCATGACGTGACATTTTGGTCATACATGTCAAGTTTGACGAAGTCCACCGCTAACCATTACTCCAGTTTTAGGGTTCTATACCCAAAGAGTAACCAACAGAACCCTATTATTTTTTATTATTATTATTACTAAGACTCCGCTGTCCATCCGTTCGTCTGTCTGTCAGTGGGCTGTATCTCGAGAACCGTAATAGGTAGACAGTTGTAATTTCCACAGATTGTGTGTTTCCTTTCCCGCTATAACAACAAATAATAAAAGTTAAGGATTATAGTACGGAACTTCGTGTGCAAGTCCGACTCGCACTTGGCCGGTGTTTTTCATTAATAAACAAAACTCGAAGCTTATTATGTGTCTCTCTACACAAAATTGCGTTTAATGCTTTTCAATCTGTAATGATTTACAGTACAATTTTACTTTATGGCCGAGTTCATAACATTTATCGTGATTTTCATCATCAATTGATTTAATGGTCCGTGTAATGACAACAATCAAAATTATTTATGGTGAGCATAAAATAAACTGTTAAGTAACGCGTAATACATAACAAAATATCCTCTAGAGGTTTAGTTTTTGGTGAGGTGGACTTTCTTGCACGTTCTTGTTCATAGAGATCTACGCTTTCGTACGTGCTTCATGTTTTGGACTGACCGACAATGAAAATTTAAAAGTGCCTGTAAACGGTTTATCTATCTATACTAATATATAAAGCTGAAGAGTTTGTTTGTTTGTTTGAACGCGCTAGTCTCTGGAACTGCTAGTCCGATTTGAAAAATTCTATCAGTGTTAGATAGCCCATCTATCGAGGAAGGCTATAGGCTATATCTAACCAGGCTAAGACCAGCAGGAGCGGAGCAGACGCAGTTGTGCGGTTCGATTAGTTTTAAATAAATGCTTTGAATCTTGAATCTTTCCCGATTCAAAAGATAGGTTGAGCTGGATGGTGCTGACACTCGCGAAATGTTCGTGAACGGGCGCCGCCGTCAGTTGAACATTGTGCGATAGAACAGATAGAAGCAACAAGAATAATGTAATGAGGATTTTTAGGAGGCTTTGTGGAGTTTTTTGCAGTGCAATTAGCTCCATGTTTTTGTCTGGCCGACCTTGACCTTAGCATGTGCCTGAAAATGATGTATTTTAAATAAACACATAGGTTATTTTAGAACACAATTATGTTTAAGGCTCATGTAACAGAGGGTTTTATACGTCCATCCAAGTATAATCTGGAAAGGCTCTTCACACTGGGCTGGGTCGAAGGAAGTCGCCGTCGCCATAAAACAAGGCTGATGGAGGCAGCATGTACAAAGTGGTCCACAGTGCAGACGACCGCATGGCTTGGAGATGCGACGTATATACTCCCGGTCTTTAGCAAAGAAAAAGAAGAATGGAAGACGAGCCTGTATAGTGAGTCCGGTATAGTATTTGATTCGGGAATCTGTCTTAGAAACTAATGGCAGTAATGCTTGCGCCCACTAGTCCAGCGTTCTATAATACTTTGTTGTTATGTGTGAGTATCTAGAACATTTCAAGTTAAATCCGGTTTGACTGGAAGCTGACCCCAATATAGTTGGGAAAAGGCTAAGCAGATGATGATGATGATGATCTAGAACATTTCAAGTACCTACTTATGTCTCTAAATAAACAATGATGGAACAAGTTTTTACCAATCAAGTTTTGTAGATAAGGGTAGTGTTATTATTCTCTATCTTTTATCTTTAGTGATAGTGTTTTGAGTTAGTTGTTGAAAATGATAATAATCCCCCTGAGTCCTTGTCAATTTCGGTCATGGATGGACTTTGTTCAAAGATCTTAATCTTACTAATCACTTTTAGATTTAGATAATACTCGATCAGTAATTGTCTTTTCATCAATAATAAAAATTTTTACATTAATGTACGCATTTATGTCTTCTTCCACCTGGCGTTAATCCCGGCTATTGCCAGGGTCCGCCTTCCTACTTAGCTTCCTCCACTTTGCCCGATTTTGAACATCCTTCTCAGTCAGGCCATTGGCTCTCATGTCGGACTTGACGACGTCCAGCCACGCTTGCGAGGGCGACCACGGGGCCTAGCCCCAAGAACAGCCATATTCATGCATCTCCGACCAACGTACTCCATAGGGCGGCGCATGATGTGGCCATACCATCGCAGACGACACTCTTGCAGTTTTTCCCCCACATCACGGACACCAAGACTACCTCGGATGTAAGAGTTGCGTATGCGATCGGATCGCGTTACGCCACTCATCCACCCCTGCATCTTCATCTCCGTGACGCGAAGCTCCTGGGTGTGTCTGCTTAGTGCTGGCCAACACTCGCCCCCGTATAGTAAGACAGGCCGAATGATGCATTTATATATCTGCCCCTTGAGCTTCGGAGGCATTTTGCGGTCGCATACAACGCCCGTTACCTCGCGCCACTTCGCCCAAGCCGCGCCAATACGTGCTTGGACATCGTTGTCCACGATGCCAGACTCGTGCAGCACGGATCCAAGGTACCTGAACGTATCGGACTTTCTGATCAGGTCTGAACCTATTCGGATGGTGTTTGTATCCGTGCTGCCACAGGACATGTACTCAGTCTTCGCCACATTTAGTCTCAGACCACCGTTTTCAAGCGTGTCCTTCCAAATGTTGACTTCGCGCTCAAGATGGGCTTTGTTCTGATTAACGAGGACGATGTCATCGGCATACATCATTAGCCATGGAGGCTGATCTTGGATGTTTGCCGTAACTACATCGAGCACTACGTTAAACAAGAACGGGCTAAGAGCCGAGCCTTGGTGAACGCCAACAGATATTGGGAAGCCATTCGATTCGCCAACAGCGGTCTGGACAGAGGAAACGGAATCGCGGTACATTTCTCTGATAATGTCAATATAGGCCTCGGGAACGCCCTTGAAGCGCAGTGCCCACCAGATGGACTGCCGAGGTATCCAGTCGAAGGCCTTCTGCAGGTCTAAATAGGCCATATGCAAAGCTCTCCTTCTCTCTCTGTAAGCCTCAGCCAGATTCCGTAAGGCGAACACTGCGTCCATGGTGCTGTTACCCGCCCGGAAGCCATATTGACACTCAGAGACAGTACACTCGCTACGGAGCCGTGTGTCAATGATGCGGTCGAAGAGCTTCATGGTGTGGCACATGATCTTGATACCGCGGTAGCTACCACAATCCTGTACGCTACCTTTGCCTTTGTAAACAGGGATAATCAGGCTAAATCGCCACTGGTTCGGCATTTCCTTGGTGATCAGGATGCGGTTAAAAAGATCCGTCAGAAGGTCCACACCATGTGGGCCCATCGCCTTCCACACTTCAATTGGCACATTGTCAGGCCCGACCGCTTTCCGGTTCTTCATGTGGCGAAGAGCAATGCGGGTTTCGTCGGGGGATATAGGGGAAATAAGCCCAAGGTTAGGAGGCGGTTCCGGAGGAAGGTTATGGGGATGCTGTTTGTTAGACAGCTCCGTGAAGTATGTACACCATCTCTCCTTAACAGAGGGGGCATCGTAGAGCAGCTTACCCTGGGCGTCCCTTCCACAAAGACATTTGCTAATGTCCCGTGCAGCTTTCTCCCGGCCACGCGCCAGCTTAAAAATAAGCTTTTGCCCCTCCGCAGTTTCCAGCTTGTCGTACAAGGGCGCCAGACTTTTGCTGCGGGCTCTGGCTACAGCTTTTTTGCAAGCGCGCTTAGCCGCTCCATATGCCTCCCTGTCATCCGGAGAGTTGGACCCTTGCCACTGTTTAAATAAAACCTTCTTCTTCCGAGTCGCCTCCTGCACCCCGTCATCCCACCACCACGTCTCCTTTCCTATGGTGCGGCCACCACGAGAAATGCCAATGACGCGCTTACCCGCACCGGTGATTGCTGAATGGATTCTACTCCAGATCTCTTGAGCGGACTCAGGCGGAGTACTGATCTTGAGATGCTCGACCTCCGCGATGAAGTCCGACTGCCTAGGACCATCAAGCAACCACCACTTAGTGCGGGGTTTGCGTTTCTCGGTCACTCTCTTCTTCGGTACAACCGCAAAGTCCAGGACAAGGAGGCGGTGTTGAGCCATTAGGCTTTCGTCTGGGATGACTTTGCAGTTGGTAACCTTGCCAATGTGGCACCGTCGCACCAGCAGGTAATCTATTTGGGTTGAGTAGGCACCACTACGGTACGTAATAAGATGCTGGGGCTTCTGAAAGAATGTGTTCGCGATGGCTAGGTCAGACACAGCGCAGGTGCTAAGTATATTGACTCCCTCTGCGTTTAGCTGGCCATAACCAAAACCACCGTGAACACGTCCATACTCTCCAGCAAACTGACCTACGTGACCGTTGAGATCCCTCCCAACCAAAAGACCTTCGGAATTCGGGATAGCGCGTAATACGTCCTCGAACTCATCCCAGAAGGCCTTCTTTTCAGACTCACAGCAACCAGTCTGAGGAGCATAGGCGCTGATTAGGTTCGTTACCGACCCTTCGAACAGCACCCTAACTCGCATCAACCGGTCGCTGCATCGGTCTACTTCAAGGAGTCCATCCTGAAGGTCCTTAGACAGCACCACGGCCACTCCGCTCCTACCCGTTGGTGATCCGGTGTACACTAGCCGGTACCCCTGCCCGATGTCACGTGACTTATTTCCCTTCCAGCGCGTCTCCTGAAGGAAGGCGCACTGGACCCGACGCTTCGCAAGTACGTCTGCGACTTCTTGGCAACGTCCGGTTAGGGAGCCAAGCCAAAGCGGAACTTCTTCTTGGGTACTATCCTCTTTAGCCGTGCCCGTACTTGACACGGTAGCCCTAGCCCACTTATCGCAGGTTTAGGGCGATGTGCCTGCGCGTCGTTATGCGGCGACCCCCTAGACCGAGTACCCTTACCTAACTTGTTTCTCTCCATACATATATGACTGAAGTTGGTTTTACGTGGGGCGACCAGCCGTCTGACCCCCACAACCCTACAAGAGGGAAACCAGGTTCGCCAGAGCCTCGTCCGTTGGACAGCAGGGTGCACCGCTAGCAGGTGAGGTTGGCTTGGGTCTTTAAGATGGCAACGGACCCCATACACCCCTAATGTACGCATTTATGTCACATACACTTATTATGGCCAACGTTATAATTCTGTTGAAGGTTCTAATAATATGAATTTCTAATATGAACTGCTGCGCTAACGGCAAAGTTCAAGTTTGGCAAATTGTTTGGTTGTCATTAGAACTGCACTCGTGAATTGAAAGAAATGTAACTAATTTATTTGGAACACACTTACCTATACACACAATGTACGTGATGTACTGCGTTGTCAGCCAGCAGTTACTGATATACATTCAGTCAAAAAAGTATCGGGAATGGATGATTTGTTTATGGTTCCAAATTCAAATTTTTGTTCTTTTTTGTAGTTGTTAGATTGGCACAACTGTTTTCCATTTTGGCGCGGAGTTTGAGTTGCATCTGTTATTTATATTAAATACAGTGCTGGTTTTAGTAATATCATATATAGTGTGTATTGCGAATTTCATAATGGACAAAAATATCGAACAAAGAGTTTGTCTTAAATTTTGCATCGCCAATGGAATTTCGTGTTCGGAGTCACTGAAAATGTTACAGAAGGCTTACGGTGAATCGACTTTATCAAAAACTCGTGCTTATGAGTGGTTCAAAGCGTTCAAAAGCAGTCGAGATGTGATGGAAGATTTGCCTCGCTCTGGTAGGCCGTCAACGTCTGCAACTGAAGTTAACATCGCAAAAGTGAAGGAAATAGTGACTGAAAATCCACTCTGAATTCTTACCGGAAGGTCTAACGGTAAATAAAGAATATTATTTGAGCGTTATGCGGCGTTTAAGAGAGCAAATTCGACGAAAAAGGCCAGATTTGTGGAAAAAAAATTCACGACGACAATGCGCCTTCGCACAAGGCTATCATTGTGAACGAATTTTTAACCAAACACTCAACAAATACCATCCAGCAACCACCATATTCACCAGATATGGCTCCTGCTGACTTTTTTCTTTTTCCTAAACACAAATTACCACTTCGTGGCACCCGTTTTCAATCGATAGAAGACATAAAGGAGAATTCGCGGAGCGAACTGAACTCAATTCCGGAAGCAGCGTTTAAAAAATGTTTTGATGAATGGATTATTCGTTGGCGCAAGTGTATCGTTTCTAAAGGAGCATACTTTGAAGGTGATAAAATAAATTTGGATGAATAACAGACATTTTGTGTATTATTGATCTTTTCCCGGTACTTTCTTGACAGAGTAGTATAATTAAGTGCGTTCCTTGAAATAGATTATTATAAAGCTGTTTTGTATTATGACAACGTCAGCAATAATGTAAAGGACAATGGACAAAAATGTATGGGGCCGACCTTTATGACCACTGACATTATGAAGTATGTCGTTGAATAGGTGTTTTTACTGTCTACATTTTTTACTAAGGCAAATCTCGACCTGCTGTAGGAAAAAAGTTAATTCGTATGCAGTCTGTCTGTCTGCTTAGATAGCAGCACATCATAAAAATTGCTTACCATATGCATGGCGTTCTGACGTGAAATAGTAACATCCATACATCAATCTTCACAAAATTTCGCATATTTAATATTGGGTAGTAAGATAGTATGACAGCAGGATCTTGGTATACAAATAAATAGGGGTACAGACAATAGTTAGATGTTTATGTTTAAATCTTTATATTTTCAAATCACAAGGTTACATCGAGTGTTGTTTTTTATTGATACCGAATAACCTTACAACTCAATTTAAAAATGGAAAGATGCCACTCTTTTTCTTCGTCTGAGAAGATTGAGGTTCATATTCTTTCAATACATTTTCCCAGAACTGTACTTCTTCCTTTTCCGGTGCAACACCCGGAGTGAGAACGTTTCCAATGTCCAGGTAATCTTGTTTCTCAACGGTGTACGGCGTCCATTTTGCTCCTAGAGAGTCGTCGGGAGTCGGGTTGCTGAAATTGATAAAAATGAAGTTTATTAGTCAGTTTTTTTGAAAAGGATTCTGTCAGGGATAACAACTGTGTAAGGGGGCATATACACACGACGTTTCACGGCGCACGTTTTACGAACGCGCGCTCACGGCATTGTAGATGGCTAAAAAGCAGTACCTTCTGCATCTGAATGTGCTAAAATATTTGATAACGTGACAAACCATGGCAGTAATGCCTGCGCCCACTAGTCCAGCGATATATAATACTTTGTTGTTATGCCTCATCCCACCGGCCCCCTTCAACCATCGCACATCCAGACGCACTGCATCTTACCATCCTTACCTTGTGGCTATTCCACCAATTCGCACTAAGCGTTTTCAAACGTCTTTTATAATGCGCACAGCAAAGGAGTGGAACTCTCTGCCTGCGTCTGTGTTTCCAAAAGCTTACAACCCTAATCTCTTCAAAGTTAGAGTGAACAGGCTCCTTCTGGGTAGGCTCGCTCCATCGTAGACTTTGTCTCTGTCATCTCTGACATAGACTAGAGTCAAGAGCAAACCCATTACAAATAAAAAAAAAGTCACGGTAGCGCTTGCCAATCAAATAGATTTTTAACTTTTCGATAATCGCTATAGCTAGTGGAATATCGTTTTGTCTAGGCCCACCGAGTTATGTAGCTTGAAGAACGTAAAGTATATGATTCACTTGACAAACATCGGGCCGGGTATAATATAATTTGTGGTGATGACTTACCCATACTTTGCAAAATTCGTCCAAAGTTTAGTAACTCTATCAATAAGTTGGAACGCTTCAGAGCCAGTATCCACCTTCGTATTCAACGTTTTGGCGTTAAAGAGATACGTATTATCATCACCATGGCAGGTGACTGGTTTACTCCCAACTAAATCAGCAAGTCCCCATATATGCGCGACCACGTTTCTCTCTGATTTACATGTAAACTTGTACAAATAAACTTTGTTCTTCTTTTTCGGGGCACAAAGTTTCACCCACTGTATTGTAGGCAATATAAACATCTGCATCGAAAGATAATTCACCCATTTCTCCCAGTCCTCAGGTATCTTGATCTGGTTACCAAAGTAAAACTTTCTGATCTTCGCTCCAAGTTCCAATTGTTGATCCATCGGTAATTTGAATGAGAGCGGTTTAGAAATAAATTTTTCTGGGAAATTTATAGCTACTCCTAAAGCCTTGTTGGTACCCTCTACGCCATCTACAAAAATTAGACCATCATCTGAGGTGTATCCCATCATAATATCCACTCCTTCGTGAACACCGTTGGAAACTACGTCGATAATGTCTCCATAAAAGAATCTTTCACTGTTTCCAAATTTTTTCTCCTCAGAAATACAAAAGTAAATATTTATTACACCCTTTTGTATTTCAGATAGTCCGATAGGTGCTGAAGCCTCAACAAGATTTTCAACCGGCTGGTTTTTAAAGAATTCATATAATTCCTTATTGTCCTCTGAGTAGCATCCCAATTGTCTTGCGAACGCTAAAGCTCTCTCGCGAGGTTTTACAGTTGGTGCCCACTCACATAGTGAATTACCACTTTGAGCTATAGCTCTCTTGAACAAGCCCTTAGACATTGGAGATACTAATAGAAAACCTACACTGGTCCCGCCAGCACTTTCACCGAAAATGGTAATGTTTTTGGGGTCACCACCAAAGTTAGCAATATTTTTGTTGACCCACCTCAGGGCTTGCACTTGGTCCTTCATGCCAGCATTGCCGGGTATTTCGGGAGTGTCAAGGCAAAGAAAGCCAAGTATTTCAAGTCTGTAGTTGATGGTGACAACGATAACTCCTTGTCTAACGAGAAACTCGGGGCCATAGAGATCGTCATTGCCGGCGCCAATCATGAAGGCTCCTCCGTGTATCCAGAACATGACGGGGAGAGGCTTGTCTGGTTTGACTTCTGGTGTGTATACGTTAAGGTATAGACAGTCCTCTGAGCCTACCCTGCCAGTTTTGGTGAAAATGTCGTTTTGGTAGCATTTTGGTCCGAATTCTTTGGCGGCGCGGACTCCTTCCCAGGGTAATGGTGGCTGCGGTGCCTGTGAATAAATTAAACTATCATTTGTGTTTTGTTTTTTTTTTTATATCATAGAAATTAAAAATATTTATAAAATGGTTTGAGTACAGAGAACCACTCTTTTTCAGACTTTTTGTTGATTTAATGGTGAGGAATGAAGGTCAGTGTTGTTTATATCATTATGTTGTTTAACATTTTATATTTTAAATTGACTACAAAACAGTTTTGTGAGCAATGTTGTTATGATAAAAACATTGTTTTGTTTTTTAATGCAGACAATCAGTTTCGTTAAGATTTTTTGGCGTCAACGTTTACATAATTACGAGTACGTTGTTTAAAATAATAACGAAACTAGTAAATAACCTACACATGCCAGTACGCTACGCTAGCTATAAATATTTTATGTTTTAAATTGAAAACAAACACAATTATGCCAACATTGATACTAAAAAAAAAACCATTAAATTAGTTAACAAATGTCCATATCAATATACACCGTGAAATTTTAATAGTTTTTTTTTTCCCGCAGTGAAATTATTTGGTCTTTCTTGTAAATCGAAGGTAGCTGATGTACTCGCCATTGAAACTAACGCCTAGCCTTTTCCAGTAAAAACCTTGAACTTCGTCCATTGCGGCCGTGAACAGTTTCGGAGAAATGACGTCTCCCTACCTCACACCTCGCTGCTGGAGGATAGGTTTCGAGGTTTGATCCTGGAGTCGGACTGACTGTGATCGAATCGGGAATGATGATATCCGCAAGAGAACCAAGGTTAGCGACATAGCCCGAAGGATCGCCAAACTAAAGTGGCAGTGGGCGCATTCTGTTAGCAATGTGCCCTACATTGCTAACAGAATAGATGGTAGCCGAGGCCGAAAAGTTCTGGAGTAGCGACCGCGTACCGGAAGACGCAACGTTGCAAGGCTTCCCACAAGATGGACCGATGACTTGGTGAAGGTCGCGGGTAGACGATCGAGGCGGGACTCGCAGGACCGGTCGTTGTGTTTTTTAAATTATTTGCGGTTGTGGGACTCGTGGACGCGATTTAAAACAATATGTCACGTAGGTACCCAACTTACCTAGCGGCCCAAGGAAACTGCAGACAATATCTTATTCTAGTGGTACCCATTCAATTTACAGTTTTCTTTTGATTTGGAGTTAAATTACAAATTTTGGGTAAATAGCGAAAAAACCTTAAAATTTAAATATCTCGAGAACGATTGAATTTGGGCCATATATAGTGGGTTCAATTTGTTGCATTTTGGCCAACGTATCAGCACCTGACGGATATACGTCGAACTACAAGTAATCCTGTACAGCTTACACACTCTAATCAAACCAAGTCCCGTATCAGATCACACACCGGTGATCCTCACAATTAGTACTAGTGAGCTTCCTCGGGAAATGAAACAACTGAGACTCTGATAAATAGCTCTTCAACTTCGAGGTCTATTCAAGAGGAACCGTATTTTATGGCATAAAATCTATAATACTCAACAAAAATGTAGTTTTCTATCAGTGAAAAAAAAATTTGGATCAGGAATTATAGAGATGTCCTTTGCCTAAGATTTTTTTAGGAGGGATTGATTTATTTGCTTTACCTTGAATCGGAGGTCTCCTAAAGGCGGCTGCGCATACGGGATGCCTTTGAAGCTGCAAAACGTCCCTCCGTACTCGTTTTGCACCAGCTCGCCCTCCAGCACTCCTTCACTCACTGTAACTTGCACCATCTTCAGAGCTTTACCAAACGTCTGCAACAAAGGTACGCCTCAATAATACTAACGTCTATCTCGAGAGCTATATCATAATGAACCAATATCTATTGCTTTTTATCTTATTGCTTTGTAATGCAAAAAAATAACTTAAGAGGCCTTTAACAAGTTGCCTGTGTTTTTGCGTAAAATTACCAACTTTGGCTTTCTAATTCTCAGAAACTGAAATATTTAGACAACACTGGTGTATTGGGTAGTTGAGAATAGTTAATAGTATTGAACATAGCGGCCTCACTCTTCGCATTTTTTTTTACTATTGATAGGCATGCATTTGACCACTATCTCACCTGTTGGTAAGCGATGATGTGGTCGAAGATGTAGCAGGTCTACCTAGAAGTAACCTATTCACTCTTGACTTAAAGACTCCCAGGTTGTAGCATTTTTCTCTATCTAGTTGTAAAAAGCCGAAATCTGAAGTTAGTTTCTCATGAAAAGCGCGGAGACACTTTTTCGAGCTCGTGCATTGAACCACTGTACTAATCACATGAAATGAAAAATATATCATAACATTCCTTTTATAGTGGTTTCATTCATAGCGGCCTCAGAAGACTGAAATACGAATGGAATTTGCTTACAAAAATCCCATTGAAATCCATAAAAACTACTTAAAACGCTCAGAATTATTGTAAATTTCTCCTTGATACATTTATATTGTTACGTAAAATTTGTACCAAAATAAACCAAAGTTCATAAGAAATTAATAAATCAATTAATAATAAACCCTAAAATAAATGTAATTGCAACTGCCTAATTTCTACATAATGCGATGAGTCAGCAGTTTTGTGAGTGAAAACGCAATTCTGTGATAGGGCTCTTAAACGCTGCTTCATCATTATTGTTAGGATTTAATGAGATAAGAATTTGTATAAATATTTGCCGAGTCATTTATTGCACGTGTTAAGACATGTATATTGAAACATGTCTCAACACGTTGACTATCGAGTCATTTATTGACGTGTACCAATGTATACATACGGAAAACTACCTTTAGCTATATGTGTAATTTATCCTGCAGTACAATTCTGTAAACATGTTGAAGTGAAATCCAAGTAATCAAGATGAAATCACAGATAACTTCACCCAAGCTTTCACTTTGACTTGAACTGAAAAAACCATCATTTTGACCAGCTATGACAGATGAATCTTGTGAGGAGCTCGTGGCTAGATAATAACAGCCGCACGGGTCGATCTTGAGGGTTAAGCAACGCTTGCCAAGGTTGATCTGTGTCTGCGTTCCTCGGAAAGCTCGTTAAGCCGTTGATCCCGACTGTCATTTTTAGATCTTTGGCAGTCGTTACAGATTGTCAGAAGCCAGTAAATCTGACTCCAGTCTTGCCAAGATGTACCGTGTTACCCAGTTAATGGGTTGTGGAGGTCTAATAAGCAGCCGCTCCACGTAAAACACTGGTATTCAGCTGAATCCGCTTTGACTGGAAGCCGACTCCAATGTAGTTGGGAAAAGGCTAGGCAGATGATGACCAATGTATATGTCAATAAATTAATCGTTAGTCAGCTGATGCTTCTGGAATAGCTCATGTAAATTATAAAAAACGCTATGTTTTGGTTAGTTTGGTAGTTAAATTTTGCGTATGGACTGGGTCACTTTTGGAGGACAAACTAGAAAAAAAAGAATTTTTTTAAAACTGTACCGTGTGATATAACAAACGAAAGGGCTTATTATCAAGAGTTTAATGGCATTTTTTTATAATTTTCTAATGAGAAAAAATTTGGAGACAGTGAAAGATTTTTTTATGGAGACATGATTTGACGTAGTTTCCAACGGTGTTAAAGAGGGAGTGGATATTATGATGGGATACACCTCAGATGATGGTCTTATTTTTGTAGGTAGTCTGGAGGGCAAACAAGGCTTTAGGAGCAGCTATAAACTTCCCAGAAGAAAGTATTTCTAAACCCCACTCATTCAAATACCGCTAGATCAACAACTGGAACTTGGAGCGAATATCAGAAAGTTTTACTGTGGTAACCAGATCAATATACCTGAGGACTGGGAGAAATGGGTGAATGACATTGGGATACATTTATTTTTATTTCCTACACCGCAGAGGGTGAAACTCGGTGCTCCGAAAAAGAAAAAAAAAGTTTATTTATACAAGTTGCTGCTGTAAGAGAGAAACGTGATCGCGCATTTGTGGGGGCTTGCTCATTTAGTTGGAAATAAACTAGTCACCTGCCATGACGATGATAATATGTATCTCTTTAACGCCAAAGCGATAAATGCAAAGATGGATACTAGGTCTGAAACGTTCCAACTTATTGAGATAGTTACTAAACTTTGGACCAATTTTGAAAAGTATGGGTAAAGCGCCATTTATACGATTCTCGAAAGTAAGAAAGAAAATGTGATCATGTAAACATCATATACGATATCGTACGTGTAGGGGTGATAATCGCCTCGCCTTTGAATACTGGATTTCTATGTTCGCCTTTATGATTTTTTTATGTATGTTCACCGATTTCTCCGCCAATTGTGCACCGATTTAATTTTTTTTTTTAATCGAAAGCCTAAGCTTTTGAGGTGGTCCCATTGTCACCAAATCAGAATCTATTGATGGAATCCCATGAAAATCGAGGGAGACCCTCAAATTTTATAGGCACATACAACGTTTTTCATAAACTTTCGTTAACGCAATTCAGATATGATAATCAACATCTCATGTTTCTGAGCTGACGATGGAAGGTGTAAGTTAGGATCATGAAAAATGTTTGTTCAGCGATATTTTCGCCAATTGTCAACCGATTTGGATGATTATTTTTTTTGTTTGGAAGAGTATTTTCCCTCCCATTTCAATTTGGTGAAGATCTGATGAAGAACTTCGGAGGTAGGCAACAGAACTCTTCAATAAATTATAGCAAATGGATCGGGATTGCTGAAATCGCATATCTGTTTATTGTTTACACCAGTTCACCACCTGTGAATGGGTACGCAGGTACCTACCATTAAAAAGTAAAAAATAAAAAACTTTTTACAACAAAATATAACCGTCTTCCAAAAACAAAACACTACAAAGTACAAAATAACTGTAATTTTGGAAGTCGGTGCAAAAAACGATAAATAACCAAAAATACCGACTTCCGAATTTAGAGTTTTTTCGTACCTTGTAGTGTTTTGTTTTTGGAAGTCGGTTATATTTTATTTAAAAGGAACTACAAACAGCTACAATATAAAGTATAGAAAGCAAATTTAAACAGAACATATCGTAGTATTGTAGCCCTGCACAACGCTGTTCACATATAAGCGCTCGGGTACCGCTGCAATGTCAGATATGTAAAACTTAAAACCTAATGAAAATTAATTAACTATCGTGCTTAAATAGTCTAATGAATCATATATCGTTCTTCTAGCTACATAACTGCCACTAACTAACTAGCAATTGCCGAAAAGTCAAAAATGTATTTGATTGGGATGCGCTACCGTGACTGTCACGTCATCAAGTATTTAAGCCTATCATACACGATAGTTAAATTTTGAGTATGTCGGTTGGGTCACTTTTGGAGGACAAACTAGAAAAAAAAGTATTTGTCTAAAACTGTACCGTGTGATATAACAAATGAAACGGAAGAGTGGCATTTTTTGTAATTTTAAAATACATAGTTTTGAAGTTATTTAAGATTTTCGATGATTTATGACCATTCCACCCCCCCCCCCTATCGCTAAAATAACTGAGCCTGAAATTTGGAAAACTATACAGATAACAGTTTTCTTTCTAAAGATAAAGGAATACCTTTAAGAAGTCTATAAGTACAAGTAAAAATTATATTCATTTGGAAGGCTTTGCACTTGGCCAGTGTTTTTTTAACTTATGCCCAATACCTCTGTTGCTTTGTTGAACATATTAAAGAAAATTGCCCATTCTCCTTTGACCCGCGGTAATTCATGGTGCCGCGCAACTTCGTCTGCTCCGCTCCGATTGTTTTTTTTTTCCAAATCGGACCAGTAATTCCTAAGATTAGTGCTTTCAAGCAAGTTTGTTTGCTTCAGCTTTATAATTATACTAGTCGACCCACGCAACTTCGTCTGTTCCGCTCTGATTGCTCTTAGCGTGATGATATATATAGCCTATAGCCTTCCTCGATAAATGGGCTATCAAACACTGAAAGAGTTTTATCAAATAAATCAGACCAGTAGCTCAAGAACTACTGGTCTGATTTGATAAAAGCGCGTTCAAACAAACAAACAAACTCTATGTATTAGTAATAGATAGTCAGCTTTATGTATTAGTAATAGATTAAGTATAGATAAAGTGCGTTCCTTGAAAGAGGGTATAAAGCTTTTCTGCATTATGAAATCTGCATCAATAATTTAATAGAGAACCGGTAAGAATGTATGAAGCCCAGCCTATTAACAAACGTCAAGAAATATGTCGTTGGATAGGTTTTTCAATTCTCTACATTTTTTACTATGGCGGCAAATCTAGAATCGCTGTAGGAAAAATGTTTGTTGATATGCTGTCAGAATGTTTAGATAGCAGCACATCATATATGATCGCTTACCATAACGTGTCAAACGCGAGTCTTTCAACAGTAAAAACATAAAACTGCAAGAAAGAAGAAAGAAGTAAAGAGCATTTTTTTTTAGTTCCTAGCTTCTGCCAGCAGCTTCGCCCGCGTGATCACTAGGGCAAATACTACCGGAATAAAGCCTATGTGTTATTCCAGACTATAATCTACCTCCATGAAGATCCTTTCAGACGTTCTGACTTGAAAGAGTAACAAACATCCATCCATTTATAGTACTAGCTTCTATCTGCGCTTCACCCGCGTGATCCCTAGGGGACATACTCCTAGAATAGAAAGCCTGTGTTATTCCAGACTATACTCTATCACTGTTCCAAATTTCATCAAGATACTTTCAGCTATTTTGACAACTTTCGCATTTATAATGTTAATATAGAAGGACAAGTAGGATGGTAGGAGTAGTAGGACTAGCTGACCTGGCAAACGATGTTTTGCTGTAGAGATAAAAAATAGCTTACTACCTATTCTCTGACCTGCGAAATACACACAGTAAAATTTATAAAAATCGGTCAAGCCGTTTCGGAGGAGTTCGATAACAAACACCGTGACATGACATTTTTATATATTAAAACAAGATAGAAGATAAGTAAGAATTAGTATTAAGTAGGAAACGGGTTGTTGGTATAAAAATAAACAGTGGCACAGACAATAGTTTGATGTTTGTATAAATCTTTATATTATCATATCACAAGGTAACATTGAGTGTTGTTTTTTTATTGATTCCGAATAACCTTACAACTCAATTTAAAAATGAGAAGATGCCACTCTTTTTCTTCGGCTGAGAGGATTGAGGTTCATATTCTTTCAATACATTTTCCCAGAACTGTACTTCTTCCTTTTCCGGTGCAACACCCGGAGTGAGCACGTTTCCAATGTCCAGGTAATCTTGTTTCTCAACGGTGTACGGCGTCCATTTTGCTCCTAGAGAGTCGTCGGGAGTCGGGTTTCTGAAATGGTTAAAATTAAGTTTATTATTGTGTCAGTTCTGTGGGAGGGATTCTATCAGGGATAATTACTGTCTAAGAGCATATGCACATGGCATATTTTTAACGTTTCATGACGCTGTAGACGACCAAAAAGCAGTACTGTATGCGGCTGAATTTCGTCGGAAGCGCGTCACCGCGCGTCTTCTGCTCGTCGTCAGCTCGTTAAAAAACGTTGTGTGTAAAGACCCTTAAAGGCTTAAAAATTTGACGTGTATGTATGCGTGCCTGCACCATTATGTTGTGTCGCTGGTCAGTAATAAACTGGCATCCAATAGCAACGGTGGTTTTATTCATAGCTGACAGATCAGCATGTCAATCTAATATATTTTAGACTTTTCGACAGTCACTATTGCTAGTGGAATATCGTTTTGTCTAGATCCTCTGACTTATGTAGCTTGAAGAATGTAGAATATCTTTCATCATAATACTATTTCACATTTTAATTACTTTGGAGTTTAATTAAGAAAATACTATTCTTTTTTACAAAATTATCTGGCAGTGTATAATATGATTAACGGTGATGACTTACCCATACTTTGCAAAATTGGTCCAAAGTTTGGTTACTCTTTCAATCAGTTGGAACGTTTCAGAGCTAGTATCCACTTTAGTATCCATCGCCTTTGCGTTAAATAGATACATAATATCATCAGCATGGCAGGTGACTGGTTTACTTCCAACTAAATCAGCAAGCCCCCTCACATGCACGATCACGTTTCTCTCTGATTTACATGTAAACTTGTACAAATAAACTTTGTTCTTCTTTTTCGGAGCACAAAGTTTCACCCACTGTATTGTAGGCAATATAAACATTTGCATCGAAAGGTAATTCACCCATTTTTCCCAGTCATCAGGTATCTCGATCTGGTTACCAAAGTAAAACTTTCTGATCTTCGCTCCAAGTTCCAGTTGTTGATGCATCGGTAATTTGAATGAGAGGTGTTTAGAAATGAAAATTTCTGGGAAGTTTATAGCTGCTCCCAAAGCCTTTTTTGTACCCTCTACACTCTCTAAACCAATAAGACCTTCATCTGATGTGAATCCCGTCATAATATCCACTCCTTCGTGAACACCGTTGGAAACTACGTCGATCATGTCTCCATAGAAGAATCTTTCACTGTCTTCAAATTTTTTCTCATCAGAAATACTAAAGTACAAATCAGTTCCACCCTTTTGCGCTTCAGATAATTTGATAGGTGCTGCAACCTCAACTAGTTTCTCAATTGGTTGGTTTTTAAAGAATTCATATAATTCTTTATTGTCCTCTGAGTAGCATCCCAACTGTCTTGCGAACGCTAAAGCTCTCTCGCGAGGTTTTACAGTTAGAGCCCAATCACATAGTGAACTACCACTTTGAGGTATGGCTCTCTTGAATAAACCTTTTGACATTGGCGATACTAATAAAAAACTGATACTAGCTCCACCAGCACTCTCACCGAAGATGGTAATGTTTTTGGGGTCACCGCCGAAGTTAGTAATATTTTTGTTGACCCACCTCAGGGCTTGCACTTGGTCCTTCATGCCAGCATTGCCGGGTATTTCGGGAGTGTCAAGGCAAAGAAAGCCAAGTACTTCAAGTCTGTGGTTGATGGTGACAACGATAACTCCTTGTCTAACGAGAAACTCGGGGCCATAGAGATCATCATTGCCAGCGCCACAGATGAAGCCTCCTCCGTGTACCCAGAACATGACGGAGAGAGGCTTGTCTGGTTTGACTTCTGGTGTGTATACGTTAAGGTATAGACAGTCTTCTGAGCCTACCCTGCCAGTTTTGGTGAACATGTCGTTTTGGTAGCATTTCGGTCCGAACTCCTTGGCGGCGCGGACTCCTTCCCAAGGTTTTGGTGGCTGCGGTGCCTGTGAATAAATTAAATGTATATGATAGTTAATCAATAGTCATGTCCAAAAAAATAAGTGGTTAAGGTAGTACAGACAACCAGTTTCTTTAACATTTTTTGTTGATTTAGTAGTGGGAAACGAAGGTCAACCTTTACATAATTACGAGTATGTTGTTTAAAATAATAACGAAACTAGTCAATAACCTACATATGCCAGTGCGCTATAACATTTTATATTTTAAATTGACTAAAACACAATTAATATGCTAACAAAATAAAAGTTTGATATGCAAAAGATATCTACTGATAAACGTAGCTAATTGCTACTTAAGAAAAGTGATTGAGTTAGTTAACAAATATTGATAACAATATATTAATAAGTGAAGAGAAATGTATGTCGTGTAATATATATCCCCTTTTTAAAGGATTGGAAATAATCACATACTCCTCCCGCTCTGGGCGGAGCGGATGAGAGTGTCAGACTCTTACTGATTAAAATCCATTCGTATTCCTCCTAATGCCCTTGGCGTCCCAGGGCCGCGGTGACTCTTTCGAACAAATTCTGCAACCCTGGCAATTGTGTCCCTACTGTACGCACAGAAAAGTCTCAGATTACAAATAGTCAAAATCTAAATGGAGAAGGATTCTATTCTATTCTATATTTTTATATGGCAAGTAAAGCCGATGTCGACTATTCTGCCAATGACTAAAGTGGATTGAGAAAGCAAGTGTGTTTGGAATAATGAACGGTAGGCACAGGACTATGTTGGAGAAGGATATTTTTACAACTTTTTAATGTGTTTTTAAGGCACTTGTCTCACCGCCGGCGATCAGCGAGTAGCGAGTAAAGCTTCAACCTCGAAACAGTTGGCGATCAACGAATAGCGAGTGAAAAGTTTCGAAAGTTTTGACATTCGGATTCAGCGAGTGCTTTAGTGCGACGGGCTTTTACTCGCCATACTCGCTCCGGCCCGCACTATAGGTAGAAATTACAGCAATTTGGTTGTTCTGACCGCCAAGCGAGCATCGCCGAGCGAGTGTCGCTGAGCGAGTAAAATCTTTAATAGCTCTTATCGCTGCGATCAACTAGAGGTAAGAGCCGCTCGCTATGTGTCTTTGAATGAATCTATGTGTCTCTTTAACTCACGCGAGATCTTTATCTTTTATCGTCGATAGCTACTCGCTTCCTCGATGTTGGTAAGACAAGTGCCTAAGGTATTTTTTTTTTCAAATAAATGTTGATTTGTGTTTTTATTTGCTGTACCTTGAACCGGAGTTCTCCTAAAGGCGGCTGAGCATACGGGATGCCCTTGAAGCTGCAGTACGTCCCTCCGTACTCATTCTGCACCAGTTCGCCCTCCAGCACGCCCTCACTCACTCTCACTTGCACCATCTTCAGAGCTCTATCAAACGTTCGCTACAAATAGACGCCTCAATAATACTGACGCCTATCTCGAAGATTATATAATATAAATCACTATCAGTTGCTTCATTCAATCCATTTACAACCTTATTGCTTAAAGTGTAAGGTATTAAGTTAAACGCTGCTACTTTATCATTCTTGTTTAGCTGTAATAAGATAAAAAGAACAATGGCAGATGCCCATACACATATTTTATTTGAAGTAAAAAAGCTTGTTACATTAATGAAAACTACCTTAAAATATTCGTAATAAGTTCCTAGACTATATTTGAAAAGATTTTCTACATAAAACTCCGTAGTTAAATAAATATTGAGACTTTAGTCGTTTTGGCGGGAATTTTGAATTTTTTTTATGTAATTAGGTAAGTATTAAGCTTTTTGACTGTGTGTGAATTTTTGTTTGGCGAAATAAATGAAAAATAAGGAATTAATGAATAAGAAAGAAATTAAATAAGTCATTTTTAATACAAACATTTATTCTTCATCATCTTCTCTAACAATAACGTCATCTAAAAACTATTGAATCCGCGGACGACGACGTCTCTCGCTGTCTACCATTGTGATGGTGAAGTAAAGATCCAACACCAGTCAGACAGAACCAAGTTGTGAAGCAGAATCAGAGTCCAATTAAGAAGAGCACAATGTCGCCACGTAAGGAAGATAATCACAGTCCAAAAGCACGCACGGGTCACACAGAGGAAGAATCGATCGAGAGTCCATAAAACAATCCGGGTCAAATAAAATATAAGTAATCCAAAATAAAACACGAAACTCATACACAACGACAACAGCGGCTCGAGAGCATCTGTTTGCGCGTTTCGTTGGCTGTATGAGGGCATCTGTCACTGTCCTGTCAGTGTACTCAGTGATACTAACAACGCAAAGTCTGAGTCGCCACTTTTATATTTTTTTCGGACAAATTAAAAAAAAGATGTTACATCTTTCAAACTACAAAGTATAAAAATAAAAAGGTATATTGTTTATGTTAACTTATTTATTTAACACACCATCGCCTAGTAGGTATTTCCCAGCCATATAACTGCACTGTACAGCAAAAAAAAGTGCTAGATCTGGCGCGAGAAGCATTCAGTTGGCAACATTGTTGTGATTACCCGTAATAGTTGTTTTAAAATTCATATTTACCGCCAAAAAACCAAAGAATGGAAACTCTCAATATTTATTAACCACGGGGTTTTAATAAAATATCTTTTCTACAATATGTTTAGGAATTAGTAACGTACATTTTACAATATTTTTTATTTATGTAACAAGCCATATGTGTTCAAATAATTAGCCACCATTGTTCTTTAGGTAAATATCTGAATGATTTATTGACGTGATTGAGCCTATAAGTAAACGGGTTTGAAATGGGTTATCTTACCAACTACTTCGACCCCGAAAACATAGGGCCCATTTTGGGTTGTTTTTAATAATTTTCAAAAAAGTTCTGCTACACGACCAGAAACTGCAACTAACTAAACTGTATTGTGAAAAAGACATCCTTAAACTAATGTTGAGTGATTGTCCTTCTCACAAAACTTTTAATAATCGGAGAATCGATACTCTCCGCCACAGTTTTTAGTATGCTGTTGCCACTCGCCCGTAACCTTAACAACAGCGACGCGGTTTTTTTGCGAATGACGGCGTGGAAGCCGTCGTCGGTTTGGTTTTGTGCAAACATATCAGAAGCGCTGCACCATCGCGGCACTCCCAACAGCATCCTAAAAATGTATGATGAATGTACTAAAATATACAAATATTGAATTATCAGTCTGTTAAAAATCTGCTAATCGGTCTAAAAGTATGTTTATAATGACAGTAAAGTTCTTTATAAATAAAGCTCTTAGTGTGTAGGTAGGCATATACAGGTAGGTGTATACAGGTTGGTAGATAAAAACTAAATAGTGGCTCTAAAGTTTGCAGTAGGAACCCTCTTCGTTGGACCGATGATTTAAAGAGGTCGGCTGGCAGCAAATGGATGCGGACTGCTCAAGACCGGGAATGGTTGGCACTCTTTGGGGGAGGTTTACGTTCAGCAGTAGACAATTGGCGGAAATGGTAATGATGACCCAATTCGTATTACGCTTCGCCATTTAGTTTGAATCTGCCTGAATTTTGCACTTCATATGCTATGAATGAATTACTGGGCAGGTACTCAGTAGGTAATGTTGCCTAGTATCTATCAAATTTCCTGGAAAAAAAAGACTATCTAGAAATTATGGTCGGGCAAAGTTCGAACGTTCGTAGGTATAATCAGCGCGATTCTATCAGCATTTTAGATAAGGAACTATGGACTAACAATGACTTTCAAAATTATTATAAACTAGTCTTTGGCCACGGCTTTGCCCGCGTCAATCCAGATTTTCGAGAAAAAAACTGGCCAAGTACGAGTCGACTTGCGTGCAAAGGGTTCCGAACGATTTTTTTTTTGTACCATGTTATTTTAACACTATTGGCTTCTTATAGGTAAAGATCTATCTCAATTTTTTTCAAAATTTTAGGTTCAGTAGTTTTGGAGATAACGGGGGGAATGGTAATTTATCGTCTAATTTCTTGATTAACTTCGTAACTATTAATTTTAATACTATGAAAAAAATATTAGTAAAACCCTCACAGTGTCTTTTTTTACTATTCTAGTTACCTCCAAAAGTGACCCCCATACTAAAACAATATAATTTACGTAACACGTCCGTGTTTGGGTCACAAATGTCCACATGTGTACCAAATTTCAACAAAATAATTGGTCCAGTGGATCCGGAGAAAACTGGCTGTGACAGACGGACAGAAAGACAGATACCCGAGTGATCCTATAAGGGTTCCGTTTTTTGTTCGGAACCCTAAATAGTAGGCTATAACCGTCTCCTAGCTATTTAAAATCAGTCCAGCGATTAAAAAAGGTGTGAAAGCGTAACATTCGCATCTATACTATTATTATCTATACTATTATTATTATAGTGTCACTTGTACTCTGCTATTTAGGAATATCAAAGCAATTATGTCTAGTCATGGTGAGTAATAAATTCCTGGCTAAATAATAACAGCCGCACGGGTCGATCTTGAAGGTTAAGCAACGCTTGCCAAGGTTGGTCTGTGGATGGGTGACCGTCTTAACATAACGCGGCTGGACCGATTTCGATAATTCTTTTTTTGTTGTGTTCGTTCTGGTCAAGAGAAGGTTTTAGGCTATATATTATTACGCTATGTGCTTTGGAGGATGAGCAATATTCAACGAATGGCACATGGTGCGTCCCCGGCACGCAACAGCTATAATTTTTGTATTTATTTTATCTTTTGAACAGTATTTTTACACCATAATTTTGTAAAAAACATGATAAAATGGGTTCTTGCGCATTTAAAATAACATTTAAGTTTATAATCCCCATTTTTTCCAAACATTTTAGTGAGGAATTGTTATAAGAAGCCAAACCATATTACAATATTGCAGATACGTATACGATGCGTCTAACTTTAGCAATGTTAATCATCACGCTATACTTTACTCGCAAACGAAGTCGCATGCAACAGCTATCTCATCTGCCTAGTCTTTTCCCAACTATATTGGGGTCGGCTTCCAGTCAAGCCGGATTTAGCTGAATACCAGTGTTTTACAAGGAGTGGCTGCCTATCAGACTTCCACAATCCATTAATTGGGTAACACGGTACTTCATGGCAAGACTGGAGTCAGATTTAATACTGGCTTCTGACAATCCGTAACGACTGCCAAAGATCTACAAATGACAGCCGGGACCAACGGCTTAACGTGCTTTCCGAGGCACGGAGGAAACTCGGGTATGTTAAGATGGTCACCCATCCACAGACCACCCTTGGCAAGCGTTGCTTAACCTTGAAGATCGACCTGTGCGGCTGTTATTCTTTAAAAATAGCTATCTATCTTTTCTAATCTTCTAATGTATAAAAATCACGGATCACAGTGTTTGTTATCGAACTCCTACGAAATAGCTTCACTGATTTTTATGAAATTTTTGTGTTTATTTATATAGCAAAACAACGTTTGCCGGGTCAGATAGTATAAAATAAAAATAATGATTGGAATTGCCAGAATAAATTAATGAAGAACTTAAATAAATAATATTAATTAATCGCATGTAATAATTCCTAATTATTTTATTAGTAAACTGAGATCATATCAGTGTGGTGAGTGAGAGTGGTGAGGAGGCTTTTACCCGAAGGGGGTCCCCCTTCGGGTAAAAGCCTCCTCCAAAGAATTCCAAGTTACTCTGTCTAATGCGGTGACAACCCAGTCACGACCAGCATTCTCCACAATCTCATCTTGCCATCGGGCGCTCGGCCGGCCTCTGCTTCTGGAACCTTTAGGGCCTTTCCATTTGGTTGTCCTTAAAGTCCATCGATCGTCGCAATACCTTCCAATAACATGCCCGGCCCACCTCCATTTAAGGCTTTGTGAAAAGCGAGAGCATCGGTGACTTTAGATCCTTGAATATTTGCAACTGCCCCGTACAAACCTTAATTACAATAATAATTATAGTGAACGTTCGAGAGCGTTGTCGTCCGTCGCGGTGGGCTCCGAAGAAGCGAGTGGTCGCCGACGGGGCCGGCTTGTTCGTTCGTCGATGACGCTGTTCGTAGGTCGGTCACGTCACCTGCGCGTGCTGGGCCTCAAGTCTGCTATTACAATAGTGTCAGAAGGGTCTATCATTGATTTCATAATTGATGATTTTACAAGTTTCGTAATCTACTAATATAAAAGCGTCATTATGACTTTACAATGGTCAACCACTGACACTCCATTGAAAGAAATGGCAAAGAATGGTAATCTCGTACATAATGACAAATGTAAAAATATATATATAAGAAATCTGGCATAACTTAATGTTCAAATTAAATAATTACTATTAATAATAATAATAATTATTATTATTATTAAATTGTCCACTAAATCAGCCAAACCCATAGCGTTTCATCTTTTGTTTCCATATTCTGCAATAGTCCTGCTCCAACCGGGGATTGTCTTTGGGTATACTTTCACAGTGCATACAGGGATAATCGTCGGTTGGTGTCCCATTCCATTTGAAATGTCTAAAGAGGCCTCTGCGAGTTCGCTTCGGCCCCTCGTACGCCTACCAAAGGACCGGGTCTCTAGGAAGAGGGACCCGAGAAAGTAAAAAACATTATTATTAAATAAAAATAAGTAATAATGCCGACCCCAATATAGTTGGGAAAAGGCTAGGCAGATGATGATGAATAATAATAATAATTATTATTGTTTTATTATTATTATTTATTTTTCGAAAATCATGTCTACTAACGGGTTTTATAATAATGGCAATACGAAAATGTCTTTCTACCACGATTCTATTACGAGGCTATTGACCGACCAATGATCACCATAATGAATTAGCGAACTTTTAGCAAAATGACAATGGGATCGTGTAGGAATGACGAATTTATAAAAAATACCAGACTTGGGGCCCTGTTTGTTGGGTACGATTCCCAACACCATTCATGTTAGGTTTCTTTAAACCCAGCTGACAGAAATAGGAGCCCCGCGTATCTGAGTTCCGTCGTCGAGGTTAGATATGAGGTGACCCAGTATATCAGACCCATGTCTTACACAAAATACTTACTTTGCGATTTTTGCAGTGCCCGAGGTGCCTATGCACCTTTACTTTGGGAGATTTATTGAATACCTGGACACCTGCTGGGCCCAAAAAATAGTAAATAAATCCATCGACTCGAAAAGAAGAAGATTATGCGTTGACTTTCAGTCACTCATCAATAACGGAAGAAGATTAGGTACATAATATATCATCGGAATATTGAAAACGCCGTAAGTCCACGAACTATTGCTTGAAATTGTAAACTTATTTTTATTTATTTAAATTCTTGAAATTTTTCTATATAAGACATGAATAAATTGGAAACTATCGAATATGGATGGGACTTATGGTATTTAGATATTATGTTCACAATATGTCCAAACTTAATCTAAAAAAGGATTAATTATAATTTTACGGAATTAGCAAATATCCGGTAACGTAAATACTGATTTCTTAATCGCTTTTACTTAACCACCATTTAAAAAAAAAATCGAACAGCATGGTGGAACCCTAATAAGAATTAGGTCACCGTGGCGCGAGGTCACAAAATGGGCGCAGTTATGTCATCCGAGGGCTTAATGCCGATAAACCACCTCTATATAGAGGTTTTTACGGGATATGTGATTTAATTAAATTCGATATATAAATTAAAAGGAGGCCAGAGAAATGACGGATAGATGTAAGGATATGGCTAGCAAGAATGTGATTATTATTGCGAAGATGGCGAATAGACTTGTGAGTGTCAGACTCTTACTGACTAAACCCATCCGTTTTCCTCTTAGTGCCCTTTGCGTTTGCACAGGCTGTGACTCCGCTGTGACTTTTTCGAACAAATTCCGCAACCCTGGCAGGGATTGACCTATACACTATGCTGAGTCACCCAACGCTCGCCATCCACAGGTCCCCCGCCTACGATGGCCGGGAATCGCCCTGTGATTCCCGACGCCCGGGGTTTCTTCTTCTGTTGCGGCGACTGGGGCGAGAAGTTTCCCTCTCTCTCACACGCTCGGCCTCCTCCTTGGCTAGCATTACTGCTTCGCAGAAGGAGATGACCGTTTCCCATACCTCCTCGCTCCAGACCATGGATTAAACCAGGGCCGTGAGAGGTCCTTCCGTCAATCGCCTCGATGAGGACACGGGCGATGCCGGTGCTCCAACCAAGTAGGTCAGACTTCCACCAAAGAGCGTTACGGTTTGTACCTTACCGTTACAAACATGTTTATTTATTTATTTATTTATTTAAACTTCATGTACAATAGTGGTACATAGGCGGACTTAATGCAACAAGGCATTCTCTACCAGTCAACCTTTGGGTTAAAAAGAAACACTGTGGTAGGTGTACAGCAAATAAATAAAATTCAAAATAGAATATTTTTCGTAAAAAAGAAATATACAAAGCAATAATATACATAATACAAGTAAATGTTTATTACGAAATATATATTACCAATAAAATACACATATATTGCTAAAATAATAAATTAATAAATATGATGATTAAGAGAACTCATAATAATAATGACGAAAACCAAACTAAGAATCAGGCTTTCAAGTAGTGTTTTCGGATTTTACGTTTAAAGGAAAATTTAGATTCGGCCTTCTTGATGTCAAGGGGTAGCATATTCCAGAGTTTAATGGTAGTAATAGCGTAAGAATTAGACAAAAATCCGGTGCGGTGAGGAGGAATGTGTAGAATGTAATTTTTGGATGCTCGGAGGTTAAGTCTGTGAGAACTGCCCAATACTTTAAAATATTGTTTAAGATAATCAGGAGCCTAAGGATCATTCATAATAGTAAAGAGCATGCAGAGGGATCTGAGAGATCTCCTATGACGGATAGGCAGCCATTTAAGCTGAGAACGGAAGGAAGAAATGTGATCATATTCACGAAGGCCAAAAATGAAACGAATACAGTTGTTAAGAAGTCGATCCAGTTTGTTAAGAAGTTCTTGGGATAGATCAGAGTAGCAAACATCAGCATAATCAATTATGGGAAGCACAAGTGATTGGATTAAAGTGGTCTTAGTGTTTGGAGGAAGAAAATTCTTGAATCTAAAGAGAGATCGTAGTGTGAATGTTACTATCTGGCTAACTTGAGCAATCTGCTTGTTCCAACTTAACCTGTCGTCAATGTATAAGCCTAAGTCTTTAACGTGTGGCGAGAGAAGGATGACTGTATTGTTGAAGGAAAGCTGCAGTAGTTGGCTGGTGTTCAAGTTACGTAGAAAATAAGAACTACTAATAAGTGTAGCCTGGCATTTACTGACATTGACAGTAACCCCAAATCTGCTTGACCACACACGTGGGAGTAGTTAACATTAATAGTGAAGTCAATGATTTATTAAAATTCTTTATCAACATATTCAGGGGTATACTCTCTGAAAATATCTTCCCAAAACTTGAATTCAGCATCATCCAGAGCTGATCCTGTTTGCAGATCGTTGCCAATGTTCAAATATTCTTCCTTTTCTGCTGTATACGGATTCCATTTGACTCCAAGATCTTCGTTAGGAGTTGGGTCTCTGTAAAACAGGCATACATTAATTTATTTTTCAAGATTTAAATATCAAGGTTCTAACGAAATATGATAACTTTCTTATCTGCACTTACCCATATTTTGCAAAATTTGTCCAAAGCGTAGTCATGTTGTCAATCATCTTGAAAGTTTTAGATTGCATATCAACTGTTTCTCCCGATGCTTTGCTATTGAAAATATAAAACAAATCATCAAGGTGACAGGCTATTTCTTTACCACCGGTCACGGCATTTAGTCCCATCAATCGGCTTGTAATGTTTCTTTCAGATTTACAAGTGAATTTATAAAGATAAAAACTATTCTTTTGAGCGCAAACCTTTGTCCATTTTATGATTCCATACACAAACAGTTCAAACGAATGGAACCGGGCCAATCGTTCCCATTCAGTATTGACGCTTCTGTCACCCATATAGAATTCTTTGATCTTTTGTCCTGCCTCGATTTGCTTTTTCATCGAACAATTCAACGCAATATGTTTAGGAGTAAAGTAATTATCGAAATTTGCTTGTGCAAACATTTTCGTGTATTCACCAAACACAAATAGTAGAACACCTTCATCTTCAGTATACCCAGTTATAACTTCCACACCTTCGTGGATACCATTTTTTAAGTAGTCAGATATATTGCCTTGAAAGAATGCCTTGTTATCACCGAATTGTTTTTCACTAACAATACCCAGATGCAATTCAAAGCCGGCTCGATGTTCTTCTGAGAATGAAAGTGGTAATTTAACTCCAACTAGAGCGTCAACTGGTTGAGATTTGAAAAACTCGTAGAGGTCTCGATCGTTTTCCGAGTTGTATCCTAATTGACGAGCTAACACCAGCGCCCTCTTTCGGGGCTCAAAAACTTTAGCCCACCAACAAGTTGTGGCTCCACTCTGACAAATTGCTCTCTTAAAAAGTCCTTTACTCATGGGTGATACTAAATGACAACTAACGCTGGCAGCACCTGCGCTTTCACCAAATATTGTAACATTGTTGGGATCTCCACCAAAATTTGCAATGTTTTTATTGACCCATTTTAATGCTGCTACTTGATCCTTCATTCCTGCATTGCCAGGTACTTCTTCTGTGTCCAAACAAAGGAACCCCAGCACTTCAAGTCTGTAGTTGATTGTGACGAGTATAACTCCTTTTCTGACGAGGAATTCTGGTGAATACATATCATCGTTGCCACTGCCGGAGTAAAATCCTCCTCCATGAATGTAGAACATCACGGGTAAAGGATCTTTGGGCTTCAAGTCTGGGGTGTAGACATTGAGGAACAAACAGTCTTCGCTGCAATTAGGTATGGTTTTCATCAGTAAATCAACTTGGTAACACGCTGGACCAAACTCCTTGGCGTTCCGGACTCCTTGCCATGGTTTTAGCGGTTGTGGTGCCTAAAATAGATGATGAATTTATTAGTATGCATAGAGACTTTAGCCAGTATATTCTTGTCACCATCTCACTGTGTAAACATAGATGTAGTAAGCATGAAGAGAACTGTCATTCCAATTTGTTTGTATGTATTGACAGCTCCCTTCATGTGCACTTCCCCTAAGCTTTCACAGTGCGAGATTTACAGAGTCACACTGCTGTGGCCTTAAAAAGCCACTTTAGCAGAATCACGGTAACCGTCACTGTCAAATTTTCCCAATCAACCTTGAACTAAATGCGTTAGCGATAAAGATGAAAATTAAATTTGATTTCAGATTGTTGTGTGATTAATATTATGATTCTCTTAAAGTGGCCTTTTTAGCCCCCTGTACGTGTTATATATGAACTAGTAGACGATCATTTGGGTTCTATATGAGCGTCCTATAGTGAACAATTTATTTAATTTATCAGACTTAATTCCATAAATTCCATCCTGTTAAGATAATGAGCGATTGTATTTCAGCTCATTTGTTTTCAAACGCAAACAGTACAGAAAGAGATGGAAACAGTGTTTTCGATATCCATAATTTTTTTCTGAAATAGGTGCGTAGAGGTTACGTCATTATTTATTTAGAGATTTTACTTTGACTGATTTTCATTGGATTTTATATTAATAATTTTATATATTTATAAATTTCTATTGTACCAATAACCTAGGATTGGTTTGTAATGGTACTCACATTCGCTACAACAATACACCTTAATCACTAAAACTTAATAACTAATAATGTCGGTATCTTAATAGGTAACATTTTTAAGAAAGTTGTTTAAGAAGTAAACATCCATTAGTAAGAACGTCGAACTGTAGGTACATAAAAAATTTGCATGTTACGTGTTGTCTCAACTGCGCGCTACTGGGCCGGTTACTAGAAAACTGGTTCTAATCAACGTTGAACCACTTTTTTTTTATTATGTGCTCACAAAATGTAAAATAAATCTTATATTCATTTATTTATGCAGTCGTAATAGTATTTTTTGAATTTTTGGTATTTATTTCACTTCTTATATTTGAAGGGATTTCATTAATAAATGTGGGGATTAAATATTTTAGCGTTCGTCTACCGTAATAGTTTTTAGCCCGAGGTACAATCAATTTTATTTTTGGCGATACTTCGAGTGATAATTTTGTAAGAAATGGGTTTTTGAAAGCTTTTATTGTTATATTGTTCAGTTAAGAGGGCCATTTTAAGTCTAGTTTGTATTGGCAAAATATTACAATATTTAAATAGTCCTATGACGTTTTCTTTGTATTGATCTTTTATTTTAATTCAATTCATCATCTGCCTAGCCTTTTCTTTCAATTGTATAGAAAACATGGTAGATTGTGTATTTTTAACAAAATGTTATTTATTCGAAAAGCATGAAGAATCATGAACGTAAGGGCCTGTTTTTTTGTGTCTTAATGTCTATACAAATTAATAGGTATTGTGAAACTTATACTGATGAAATTATCAGCCTTCGATAAATGTTCGTCTATACCAAACCATAGTCCTAACTCGGAAATACTAGATTTTTAATGGATTCACCTTGAAACGGAGGTCTCCTAAAGGCGGCTCGGCGTACGGGATGCCCTTGAAGCTGTAGTACGTCCCTCCGTACTCATTCTGCACTAGTTCGCCCTCCAGCACGCCCTCACTCACTCTCACTTGCACCATCTTCGTGATAAACACCTCCTTGGAGTATTTTCTTGCCGTTAGTCAGACTAAAGTATAAAGGCCACAGATCACTGTGTCAAGAATGACCTTAGCTAAAGGCCTTAAGGTCAGAAATATAAAGTGTTTTTTAAAGTTTCGTGCGATACGGTCCGGTTCGCGCTATCGCATGTGAACAACTGAATATTAACTGTGTGGTCGCATTTTATCGTGCTGGCATATGTTATTATATACCTACTGCGTTAAAATCGGTAAAACTTAACTGTGTAGTTTTGTTTTTTAGCGACGGCCGATTTTATTTTGAAGTTTGTACGAAAAAACTAATTAGAAATATATTTTTGGAATTATAATTATTTTTGCTAGGCTAGGCAGATGATGATAAGGAGGCTTTTAGCCTCGTTATTATCATCTGTCTAGCCTTTTCCTAACTGTATTGGGGTCCGCTTCCAGTCATGCAGACTTAGCTGAATACCAGTATTTTTCTTCTCCAAAACCCAATAACTGGGTAACACGGTACTTCATGGGAAGACTAGAGTTAAATTTTCTAGCTTCCGTAACGACTGCCAAAGATCTACAAATGATAGCCAGGACTAACAGCTTAAAGCGCTTTCCAAGGCCCGGAGGAAACTCGGCATGTTAAGATAGTCACCCATCCACAGACCAACCTTAGCAAGCGTTGCTTCACCTTAAAGATCGACCCGTACGGCTGTTATTATCTAGCCACGAGCTCCTCATACAAAAATAAAGTCTTCATAATCATTTATTCGCATAAAAATACGTTCAGTGAAATGACACATTTTAACATAAATAGTCATGGTATGAAAACATATTTTTATTAGATATTGAACGTTATGTACAGTAATAATAAGACTCCAGATTTATGTACTGAATGTATATTGTCATAGCTGTGCTGAATTGTCTTATTATGTAGTCTGCCACTGTACATATTAAAAAAAAAGTTATTTCAAGTGTTTAATTAGTGATTTCCTTATACTATATCTAGTCCTCTTACCTTAAAATAAATAATTTCAATTGCGGTACAAGAAAAACATGAAAACAGGCTTGAATTTTCTAAAAACCATAAAAATATCTTTTCATTCAGTTAACTACATGTACTCTTATAAACCTTATTGCATACTTAATTACGTTTAAAGCTGACGCTGTTTTCTTGAGAATATTGTTTTCAATGTGTATATTGTACATCCTTCCAAAATGAATAATAAGTAAGGCATACAGGTTCCTGTAATTATTAACCTTATTGCATACTTAATTACGCTTAAAGCTGACGCTGTTTTCTTAAGAATATTGTTTTCAATGTGCATATTGTACATCCTTCCAAAATGAATAATAAGTAAGGCATACAGGAACCTGTATGCCTTCTAACTATTCACAGAACTATTCACAACAGAAAACCTAGAGACAAGTCCTGAGTAAAATATTTAGGAGCAAATTCCCTAAAGATGGCGTCCCAGAATTTAAATTCTTCATGGTCCGGCGCTGAGCCCGTTAGCAAATCGTTGCCTATTTCCAAATATTCTTCTTTTTGTACTGTGTAAGGATTCCATTTCACACCAAGTTCATCGTTTGGAGTCGGGTCTCTGCAAACAACGGTATGTGCAATTTTAGAAGTATTTTCAGTTAATGAGCATTTATATCAAAGGCATACGAATAATTTCTAGGGTATTTCACAGATTAAAGTACCAAGAGATTAAATAACTTATGGAGATTTTTCGCAAAACATAAAAAACCATTATTTAAGTCAAGCTTATAATAATCACATATCCTTTTTACTAAAACTTACCCATATTTTGCAAAGTTTGTCCAAAGCCTTGTCATATTATCAATCATTTTGAACGTTTTAGATTTCATATCGACTTTCTTTTCCGCTACTCTACTATCAAAAATATAAAACAAATCATCAATGTGACATGATATTTCTTTTCCTTCAGTCACTTCATCTAGTCCCATCAATTGACTAGCTAGGTTTCTTTCAGATTTGCAACTGAATTTGAAAAAGTATATTTTGTTCTTGTTTGCACTTGCGCAAATCTTGGCCCACTTAATGATGTCATATTTCAGTGTCTCAAAAGAATGGAATCGGGCCAACTTTTCCCAGTCAGCTCTTGTACTATTGTCATTCATATAGTAGTCTTTGATCATTCGTGCCACCTTTATTTGATGTTTAACCGGACAATGCAATGCTATATGTTTAGGAGTGAAATATGTTATAATTTGATTAGCTTGTGCTAGCATTTTTTCGAATTCCGCAAAGACATTTAATATAACACCCTCGTCCTCAGTGTAGCCGGTTATAACTTCAACACCTTCATGAATCCCATGTTTTAAATGCTCATAAATATTACCATGAAAGAATCTTTCACTATCACCAAACTGTTTTTCACTTACAATACCAACACTTAATTCAAACCCCGCTCGTTGCTCTTCAGAGAATGTAAGTGGTATCGTTACGTCAAAGAGTGCTTCTTTGGGTTGTGAAATGTAGAAATCGTGGAGGCTCCCATCCGTCTCAGGATCGTAGCCCATATGCTCAGCCAGTGCGATCGCTCTTTCACGGGGCTCAATTACTTCTCCCCACCAACAATTGGCAGTACCGCTGTGGCATATCGCTCTTTTGAAAAGCCCCTTTGTCATTGGTGACACCAAATGATAGCTGACGCTGGCACCACCTACACTTTCCCCAAATATGGTTATGTTGTCCGGATCGCCGCCAAAAGATGCAATGTTCTTTTTGACCCATCTCAAAGCCGCCACCTGGTCCTTCATACCTGCGTTACCAGGTATTTCCTCTGTATCTAGACAAAGAAAACCCATCACTTCAAGTCTGTAGTTGATTGTGACAAGTATCACACCTTGTCGTACGAGGAATTCTGGGCCAAACACTTCGTCATTCCCGCTGCCAGAGATATAAGCTCCTCCGTGTATCCAGAACATTACTGGTAAAGGCTTGCTTGGGTTCACATCAGGTGTATAGACGTTGAGGTACAAGCAGTCTTCATCTCCACGTATATGTGTTGCCATGTCTACGGATTTCATGAATATATCGTATTGAAAGCTAACGGGACCGAACTCTTTTGCGCTTCGTATACCATCCCAAGGCTTTGGTCTTAGTGGTGCCTGCAAATAAAATAAAGTTTATTAAGTAAGTAACAGTTGTTACTACTACATAGAAATCAAAATTATTTTCACGGTTAATGTAAATTTCGCGGAGAGTTACATCTGTATAAATTTTAGACTTAATTAAGCTAAAAAGCGTAAATCTGGTTAAAATCGTAAAAACTTGAGCATGGTTTTTAACTGTGTGATGATGGTTTTTATCACAAATCGGCGAAGTAAAAAAGAGAGTATAACAGCTCAGATAAAGATTATGATTTACTGGTTTAGAAGGCTTAATTCTAAGTCACTTGTTAGCGTTTTCACACAGGTAACGTTTGCCCAATATATGACGTAGTTTATCAGAGACGAATTGAAGGGCCACCTTTGGGATGACTGAGCTAAATACCAATGGCCGTGCTTGTCTCGGTGGAACGCAGAGCTAAGAGGCCCATTGGGGACGTAAAATTGGTGGAAGCCAAGCTTTACAGCTTGGCTCATCGTCGCAAGGTTGCCTGCTTGTCGGTCTTCTACAGATTGTATTTCGCCGAGTGTGCCCAAGAACTCCACGATCTCATCCCACCGGCCCCTTCTACCATCGAACATATAGAATCACTGCAAAATATCTTGTTGCTATTCCAGCGATTCGCACTAAGCGTTTCCAAACGTCTTATATAATTCGTTCAGCAAAGGAGTGGAACTGCGTTCTGCGTCTGTGTTTCCGAACGCGTTCAACCCTAATCTTTTCAAAGTAAGAGTTATTTGCTTCTTCTGGCTAAGCTCACTCCATCGTCAACTTTGTCTTGCACCTCTGACCTAGACTAGAGTCAAGAGCAAAGTCATCTCTTTAAAGACCTTACAAAGTGAAACGATAACCTGGTGAGGGCCGTAGGAATCTGCTGGTTGTGAGAAGCACGGCTCTGATCGATGTGGCAAAACTGTAGGAAGGCCTACGTTTTTTGTATATTCTTTAAACATCTCATATGTGAGAAAACTAAGCCGGAGTAAGTGTGAAGTGAACAGAGAGTAAAGTCTCTCAAACTTCCATTGAAAAGGGAGGATCCTACAAACAGACTGTAGTTGTGTTTGGTGGGCAACTGCCTGGTAGTTAATATTCGAACTTTTTTATGTATATGTGCAAACTCTGAAGTTTTCCGTTTGATTTCCGAAATCCTGCGTCGCAGTATCAGTACTGCGATTTCGATGCAGGATTTCGTTGTGAAGCTCGTCGCTGGCGGGTTAAATTGCGCTGCGTTTCTTTTTGTTGCAGAAAAAATTTCACTACGTTAGTCTTTCTTGTGGCGGTATTGATGCCACTAAAAACCGTATCTCCACCGGAGGCTCCCTACAAGCTCACTTTACCTGACTTTTCTCGGTGAGATGTTAACAGAATGCCATTGCAGCTGTGGACATCTTTCAGTTGATGTTAGATCTAAGTGTATTCATATTTACTAAACTTAAAGCTTTACTTAACTATTTACATCTACTGAACTTTACTATATGTATACATATGAATATACAAAAACAAAACAAACTTAGGCGTCAAAGTATTCCATCGCATCGCTGTCATCCGGAAACGTGCCCAGAAGTTTGGCAGCATTGCCACGATGAATGGCAATGCTGATTCTTTTAGCAAAGCAAAGAACGAGCTAGCCCTTTGTGTGGTGACGCGTAAAATTTACCTTGAACCGGAGTTCTCCTAAAGGCGGCTGGGCATACGGGATGCCCTTGAAGCTGCAGTACGTCCCTCCGTACTCGTTCTGCACCAACTCGCCCTCCAGCACTCCCTCACTCACTGTAACTTGCACCATCTTTGTTCTGCAAAGTATAAACAATACATTTAGTTTATGCACTCTGTGATATAGCCAATTATTTTAGCTTTTTTTATTGATGCTCGCGTTTGACCACAACCTCACCTGATAGCAAGTGATGATGTGGTCGAAGATGGAGCACGCTTGCCTAGAAGTGACCTATTCACTCTTGACTTAAAGACTACCTTTAGTTTACTTTAATAACATACAAAAGTTTTTGAGCCAATTACTGATGGTTTAACGGATAGTCTAGAATAAAAATATACTGAGTTTAAAACACTTCCAACCGACCGCGCTATACGGTTTGAATGAACGAAATGATTAGGTTATTTTTACTCGGTCTCTGTACTGTTTGCAAGATGACGCATACTTACGACACTTGGTTATTTTTTTATACCTAGTTTTTTTAGTCTAGTCGGTACTTTTGTTATATGAGTTCTTCATTACAGCAGAACGCGCCTAAACTTATAGAAATGTTATTATTATGACACTTCGAGAATAGTCGCACACGAAGGGTTCAGTACAGCAACAAATAATAAAATTTAAGGTATATGCCTTAATTTTATTATTTGTGGTTATAGCGGCAATAGATATACACAATCTATGAAAATTTTAACTGCCTACTTATTACGGTTCTTGAGATACAGCCCGCTGACAGAAAGATGGACGGAAGGACAGCCTAGGCTTAGTAATAGGGTTCCGTTGGTTACCCGTTGGGTTCGGAACCCTAAAAAGGGCTGAGAAGTCAAGGAGTGAAGTGCCGAGATGTATACAGTACCCATAGAGGTACACATCTCGGCACTACTTTTTTACTTAGTACTAAACTGCGGTAGTTTTTCTATAAAAATAACCGTAGTTTACTAGTAAATTAAACTGCTACTAAGACACTGAGTAATTATAGCACGGATATTATGCTAGGATTTAGCCTGCTCTTTATCTTTGGCATGGTATGCCACATGTGGCTCACGGGTTACAGGTTGAGTATAGCTGATCTAGGATAAAAGTGTCCCAGCGTGGTCAACGCCATGCTGGGGAGTGAGGGGTCCTGGGCAGCTGTCGCCTCTTTTTGCGAGGATGTCATCTCGCAAAAGGAGGCGGCGGAGCGCGTGCGTGAGGACGACCCTCTCGCTGCACCGCTCCGAAGGCGAAGAAGAGGTTGGAGAAGACGTCGTCTTCTCCCTCCTCATGAGCGATGAGATGAGATGGGCGGGCGATAGGCGCAGGGGCGCCTCCGCCCGCATTGCACTCCACACCAACTTCGCTGGTCATTCCCAGCCCTCCCCCTTAACGGGGAGGACGTGAGGGGCCCGCCGTTTTAGGCGGGTTGTCGTCGTAGGAGGACCGGACGCCAAGGCTGCGCCGATCTCCCAGTCCTCTTCCACTTGAACGATGCGGGAATGCCGCTGGGTTATTTTAGTGGGTATACCGGGTCTGCCCGGGGAGTCCCACATACCCCTCCCATTCCCCCGATGGGAGGGTATGCGTAATGCATTTTTTTCCCAGCGCAAAAAATAAAAAGGATAAAAGTGTGGCTTCTTACAGTATACGGTAGATGACTAAAAAAATGTAATTTGTTCGTCAGCTAGATTTCTTCAAAGCTTTGGGCACGTACTTTTTTTTTTCACTTAAACAAAACAAAACCAGCCAAGTGCGAGTCGCACTCGCATCAAGGTTAAGCGACGCTTGCCAAGGTTGGTCTGTGGATGGGTGACCATCTTAACATACCGAGTTTCCTCCGTGCCTCGGAAAGTACGTTAAGCCGTTGGTCCCGGCTGTCATTTGTAGATCTTTGGCAGTCGTTACGGATTGTCAGAAGCCAGTAAATCTGAATCCAGTCGCTCCTCGTAAACAACTGGTATTCAGCTAAACCCGGCTTCACTTAAACCAAAAAAAAAAACAGCCAAGTGCGAGTCGCTCTCGCACACGAAGTGTTACGTACCATAAACCTTAACTTTTATTATTTGTTGAACATTTCAACTGACTACCTATTACAGTTCTTGAGATACAGCCCGCTGACAGACAGACGGACGGACGGATGAACAGCGGAGGCTTAGTAATAGGGTTCCGTTGGTTACCCTTTGGGTACGGAACCCTTAAAATTAAGACAACACAGTGCGTTGAAAACTCGTGTGGCGTCTCTTTCCGATTAACTTTTTACCGAAAAGATATTTTTTATTGATTTGATAAAACGAGAAATATATAAATACAATATTTTTCAATAATCCATTTGACGGATTAAATAAAATCATAGTTTTTCTTCCCTTGGCTTAATGTAGTCAATGGATGCGCATGCATGGCTTAATGTAGTCAATGGATGTGCATGCATGGCTTAATGTAAGTCAATGGATGTGCATGCATGGGTCATCTTTTAACGGTAAACAATACACGTTGAATTTTTGACCAGTTTAACTTAAACCAGGTTAAGCGGTTGGTGGAATAATTGAGTCTTCAGCGTCCTCGTATACTCAGCTAATAATTTTATGAAAAATCTTTATAGCCAGTTATTAACTTTATACGAAAGTGCATTATATTTCGTTGAAAACGGTGAGGTAATCGTGTTATTTATCGGTAAGAAATAACATTATCTTTTTTCTGTTTTCGTTAAGTAATTGTTTCTTTTCCAAGATTTAACGTTAATCATAAAAAGTACCTATGATTTCGTTAATACATCAATCATACTCCCAATGTCAAAAGTGTTCTATACCCTGTTTTAGGGCATGGTCTATCTGTGTGCCAAGTGTCATAAAAATGGGTTCAGCCGTCGCCTCATGATTACTTCTAAATTCGAATGAGTATCTATAACCAGCCAGAACTAAATATCTGTTTATGTTGCCAGCTGGCAGAACTTACTTCTAAATTCGAATGAGTATCTATAACCAGCCAGAACTAAATATCTGTATATGTTGCCAGCTGGCCGAACTTACTTCTAAATTCAAATGAGTATCTATAACCATCCAGAACTAAATATCGGTTTATTTTGCCAGCTGGCCGAACTTACTTCTAAATTCAAATGAGTATCTTTAACCAGCCAGAACTAAATATCTGTGCCAGCTGGCAGAACTTACTTCTAAATTCGAATGAGTATCTATAACCAGCCAGAACTAAATATCTGTTCATGTTGCCAGCTGGCAGAACTTACTTCTAAATTCGAATGAGTATCTATAACCAGCCAGAACTAAACATCTGTATATGTTGCCAGCTGGCAGAACTTACTTCTAAATTCGAATGAGTATCTATAACCAGCCAGAACTAAATATCTGTTCATGTTGCCAGCTGGCAGAACTTACTTCTAAATTCGAATGAGTATCTATAACCAGCCAGAACTAAACATCTGTATATGTTGCCAGCTGGCAGAACTTACTTCTAAATTCGAATGAGTATCTATAACCAGCCAGAACTAAATATCTGTTCATGTTGCCTGCTGGCAGAACTTACTTCTAAATTCGAATGAGTATCTATAAACAGCCAGAACTAAATATCTGTTCATGTTGCCTGCTGGTAGAACTTACTTCTAAATTCGAATGAGTATCTATAACCAGCCAGAACTAAATATCTGTTCATGTTGTCAGCTGGTCGAACTTACTTCTAAATTCAAAGGAGTAGCTATAGCCAGCCAGAACTAAATATCTGTTCATGTTGCCAGCTGGTCGAACTTACCTCTAAATTCAAAGGAGTAGCTATAACCAGCCAGAACTAAATATCTGTTGATGTTGCCAGCTGGCAGAACTTACTTCTAAATTCGAATGAGTATCTATAACCAGCCAGAACTAAATATCTGTTCATGTTGCCTGCTGGCAGAACTTACTTCTAAATTCGAATGAGTATCTAAAACCAGCCAGAACTAAATATCTGTTCATGTTGCCAGCTGGCAGAACTTACTTCTAAATTCGAATGAGTATCTAAAACCAGCAAAAACTAAATATCTGTATATGTTGCCAGCTGGCAGAACTTACTTCTAAATTCAAATGAGTATCTATAACCAGCCAGAACTAAATATCTGTTCATGTTGCCAGCTGGCAGAACTTACTACTAAATTCGAATGAGTATCTATAACCAGCCAGAACTAAATATCTGTATATTTTGCCAGCTGGCAGAACTTACTTCTAAATTCGAATGAGTATCTATAACCAGCCAGAACTAAAGAACTGTATATGTTGCCAGCTGGCAGAACTTACTTCTAAATTCGAATGAGTATCTAAAACCAGCAAAAACTAAATATCTGTATATGTTGCCAGCTGGCAGAACTTACTTCTAAATTCAAATGAGTATCTATAACCAGCCAGAACTAAATATCTGTTCATGTTGCCAGCTGGCAGAACTTACTACTAAATTCGAATGAGTATCTATAACCAGCCAGAACTAAATAACTGTATATGTTGCCAGCTGGCAGAACTTACTTCTAAATTCGAATGAGTATCTATAACCAGCCAGAACTAAAGAACTGTATATGTTGCCAGCTGGCAGAACTTACTTCTAAATTCGAATGAGTATCTAAAACCAGCAAAAACTAAATATCTGTATATGTTGCCAGCTGGCAGAACTTACTTCTAAATTCAAATGAGTATCTATAACCAGCCAGAACTAAATATCTGTTCATGTTGCCAGCTGGCAGAACTTACTACTAAATTCGAATGAGTATCTATAACCAGCCAGAACTAAATAACTGTATATGTTGCCAGCTGGCAGAACTTTTTTTAGGATTATAAATCATCAAATGACTCCGCTCTAGACACGTACAGACTAAAACACATTCGTGTTCCTGCTAATGCCTTTTGCGTTCCAGGGCCGCAGTGGCTCTTACGAACAAATTTAGAAAACCTGGTACTGGCCTGGCACTATGCTGAAATATCTTTGAGGCGCGCGTGGAACCCAACGAGTGTCCACCCAGGCGTGGTACTAATCAGACGGCGAACCACCCAATGCACGCCGCAGGCCCGCGCCTATGGTGGCTGGGAATCACACTGCGACTCCCGACTCCCGGGGCGTCTCCTTCTTTAGCTGGTAGTTCTAAGCTTTAACTCGCACAGTATCTAAGCAAACCACATAAAGGGTTTTTTAAACCTAGCCATAGATATATATATATCTGTGTAGGTACGGCATATAAGCTCAATCCGAAGCTCACAAACCGCGACTCACTAATTGGAAGACAATTCCGTGCACTTACCTACCTTGGTTCATCAGTTGTTGTCCGACATGTCTATCTGCAATGCAATACATGTATTTTTGTTTTGTTTATCAAGATTATTGACTATTGTTATTAGGGCTCCGTACCCCAAGGGTTACCAACGGAACCCAATTAATAAGTGTCCGCTATCTGTCCGTCCGTCGTAGGAAGTCAGTTGATTTTTTCACGAATTGTGTATTTTTATTGGCGTTTTTATTATTTGTTGTTATAGCAACAACAAATAATAAAAACGGCTAAGTGCGAGTCGGACTTGCACACGAAGGGTTCCGTACCATTAACCTTAATTTGTTGTTATAGCGGTAATAGTAATACATAATCTGTGAAAATTTCTACTATCCACCTATGACGGTTCTTGTGAGATACAGCTCGCTGACAGGCAGACAGACTGACGGACAGCGGAGGCTCGGCAATAGGATTCTGTTCCGTACCTTAATTTTTAGTGTTCTGTGGTACGGAACACTAAAAATTAAGGTTTATGGTATGGAACCCTTCGTGTGTGAGTCCGACTCGCACTTGGGCGGTATTTTTAGTACGTGCTTCTTTCTGATGGAGTTATTTCTTTTTTTTATTTGAAATGGGTTTTCTCTTGACTCAAGTCTAGGTCAGAAATAACTTGATGACTTATATGAGCTTATCAATATAAATCTGTTACTTGCAACAATGACACATGCATATTATCTACGAGTACTACGATTTTCAGCGGTCTTACTCGAAATTAGGTTTGATAAACTTTTTATCAGATATAAAACAGTGCAGATTTTTTAAAGTTAATGCCATTTAATAATATGCTTGAGTTATACTAGTCTCCAAGCTAGGATAGCAAGATTGTGCTATCGTAGCTACAAGCTAACAAGCCAGTCAAATGGGCATTTTATTTACAGAACTTTCGATATGTATTGTTGGCGCAAGAATGCTAGAACATTTTTGCTTGCAATCCGCGCAACCCGGGCACAAATATTGATGATATGAAAAATCGTTGAAAGTTTTTGTCAGTAAAAGTTTGTTCATTATCATTAATTTTGTAAAATATGATGATCTAAAAATGTTAAAACCTAAATCAGGCATATTTGATATATTTATAACAGCAATTACTATTTTTCAACACTATTGCGCTTTCATTTTCAATGGTTTAATTATCAAGCTGAATACTTACATGTCTCATAGAAAGTTCGTTTTAACACAATACATAAAATACTTCTGTTTGACACTGGTTCCACACTATAAACTGTCACCCGCGACGTACGTTTTGTACACGACCGATAAACGCTATCTCATTGATAAGAATGACAGACGTTATTCATTATTAAACTTATAATTATTGTATTTATTAGTGTTAAGTTTTAAAACGAAGTACCTTATCGTTCATTTATTATTTATTTATTTATTATACGCTTTATTGTACATACACCAAAAGTAATACAAAAGGAAACTTAAAACTAAAACACATACAATGGGCGGTCTTATCGCATTCCGCGATCTCTTCCAGACAACCTAGGATGGAAAGTATTTGTCCGGACATGAAATTCGTTCATTAGCGAATTAGAGCTAGAGTGGTAATTCTCGTATTTTTAAGGAGTGTTCGCATTCGCAAACTGTCAAAAACGTCTCTAATTTTACTAGTTTATGACACTTTTTTTGCTGAGATGATATTTCAAATTGCAACAACACTTTTTAATTAGGGCTATCGCGTTTGAAGTCGCCGCTACAGGCGCTAGTGTAGCGTGACGTTTTAAGTGTCAAATTGTCACTGTTGGTTGGGTATTGACGCGAGATTATTTACTTATTTGTTTTGATTTTTATTTTCCTTCTAGCTTTGTTCACATGCGCATAATAAAAACATATTTAGAGTAAGAACCTTACTCGACAGTGGCGCCAACTGGTGAGTGCAAAAACGGCAGCCCTCATTACGTGGATTGCTGTCAAGTTAATGTAAGTGAAAGACTTCGACCGTCACGTCACGTTTTATTGTATGGTAGGCGCCAGAAATGTGAATAATGGTTATTGACCCACATATATTTATTGACCTTCCCAATATCAAAAACAGAAATAAAGACATGAAGCTGTCCTGAATCGACTTCTATCGTAGGTAATCCTTTACGTTCTCTAGTAATGAGAAACGGTTCATAATTTATTGTACGGGTATCTACGAAGGGACATAAGAGATTTTTTTTTTATTGTAAGTTTATCAGGCGCCTACCATAGTTCTAATTAAGAGCAGTAGGAGTACTAGGCTTGCATACAACCAAGATGCTATGCTGTGTTATTGTTCTTTAGAGAATAAACTCTCTATTTTATTATCTATCTTATCTTGTTTGACCGTTAACGTATTTGATTGCAATAATAGTAGTCATTGTTTTGTAGATAAATTTATAATTGATACTACTACTGGCAATAGGAGTCAATTCTTAAAAACAACGATAGTAGGTAACTTTTGCGTGATATTATTTATTTAAACTTTGTGTATAATAGTGGTACCTAAATGGGCGGACGTAATGCAACAAGACTACCCTGTGGTAGGTGTAAAAAAAAAAATCTTAGAGTGAACAGACCTCCTTCTGGGTAAGCTCGCTCCATCGTAGACTTTGTCTCTGTCATCTCTGACATAGAGTCAAGAGCAAACCCATCACTAATAAAAAGAAATAAAAAAATAAATTGGTAACACTGAAAGGATTCTTGACATTGTACTCAAGCATTATATAATATACTTTCGCAGAGCGTTCGCAATCGCATCGCAGTCGAAAACTATCACCTCTAATTTCCCAGCATTTTGACACGATTCTGAAGCTGAGTGAGTGTTTTTTTAAGTACTAGAATTCGAAGCCATCTGAATGTATGTAATATCTAAACCCTTATTTACAGGCCGTTAAATTAGCTTTATATATCTTAAGACGACGACATACGCCAGCGACCTTGGAGAAACAAAACGCGCACACATTTCACACCCGCGCGACCCAAAATTCAGTAGTTTTTATTACATTCCTTATTGTTTTATGGCTTAAAAAGAATAGCCTTATATCAAAATATATATAGTTAAATAGTCTTTGAGATAGTGCAAATTTCATTAAAATACGCTCAGCGGCGGTTTTGGTCCGATGGTCGTTTTTATGTCCGTGTTAGACATAACTTTACATATTAATTACATTATGTTAAACGAATAAAACTCAAAATTTTCATACACATCAAATTATTAAGAAATAAGTAAATAAGTACTATAGTGAAAATTACTATATACTAGCCGTTAAGATGTGATACTCTTTTTCCGTGCTATTAGCCGTGGCTCTTCTCTTACTTTATGCATAACCAATCAGACACAATACCATAGACAGGCAATATTGCTCAGCCATAACTAAGGTGTCCATGCATATTTAGAGGTGGCCACTGTTTCATAAATTTGAAATAGCCGAGCAATGTGCAGAGCTGCGGCCTGCACAAATAACAATGTATGGAGTCGTTAGCATGAGGTATTGTGGCGGCTTTTTTATATGTGTATCTACCTACATCTACGTGCATATGTATATTAGGTCTTTACCTATAAAATTGCCGTTCTGCAGTACTGGCCATTTCAAATCAAAATAATTTTTGTTTGGCTAAGAATTCTAATTTCAAATTAATTTTATTTTAAAAACATGGTTATTTTTTTCCAAAAGTAGTCATTTGTTTATTGATTAGTGTTTTCATTGCATTTTCATCGCATTTCAATCTTTTTCGTCATCATGGATACGTTAAAAATTCGAGTAATTATGGAATATGAATACCGTCGTGGCAGCAACGCGGCACAAGCGGCACGCAACATCAACGACGTTTACGGAGCTAACACTACAAACCAACGCGTCACCTCTTGTTGGTTTGCTTGCTTCCGTTCTGGAAATTTCGACCTGAAAAATGAACCTCGCGGTCGTCCGAGGACTTTGGTCGACAATGACGAATTAAAGGCTATTGTGGAAGCTGATGATACACAATCTACGGCTGAATTAGCAGCAGCTTTCGACGTTAGCGTCAAAACAATATTGGTCCATTTGCGTCAAATTGGCAAGGTAAAAAAGCTTGACAAAAGGGTGCCCCACGAACTCAATGATCGCCAGCGCGAAGTACGCGTCGAGACGTGACTTGCACTGCTCAACAGACACACAAATGAAGGAATTTTGAACCGCATTATTACCTGCGATGAAAAAGGGATTCTGTTTGATAACCGCAAGCGCTCAGCAAGTTGGTTGGATCCTGGTTCAGCACCTAAACAATGCCCTAAACGAAAACTTACCCCTAGAAAAGTGATGGTCACTGTTTGGTGGTCTAGCGCCGGTGTGATTCATCACAGCTTCTTACCAAACGGGGTGAGCATTACTGCAGATGTGTACTGTGAAGAACTGAACACAATGATGGAGAAGCTGGCACATCTCCAACCAGCATTGGTCAATCGCTCGTCTCCGCGGCTCCTGCACATCAACGCGCGACCTCATATTGCACAGCAGACGGTCTCCAAGTTGCAAGAACTGGGGTTGGAAGCTCTTCGTCATCCACCCTACTCACCAGACCTTACGCCTACAGACTACTACTTGTTCCAGAATTTGGATAACTTCTTGGCGGAAAAAAATTCAATACCCGAGAGGCAGTACAAAATGTCTTTGAAGAGTTTGTTGCCTCCCGTCCAGCTGATTTCTTTAAGAAGGGCATCAATAAACTGCCACTGCGTTGGCAAAGATGCATTGATTGCATGGGTGATTACTTCGATCAATACAAATACATGAAAAAAATTCGTTTAAATTATTTCATACAAAACGGCAATTTCATAGGTCAAGTAAGACCTATTATCATTTAATGGATGTATAAAGTCTCATGCCGTATGGTGTCGGTATGCGGTGTCGGCCGGTGCCGTATGGTGCCGGTAAAAATTAATACCATCCCATAACTTCCCGTGGGTGTCGTGAGAGACGACTTAGGAACACACCAAAGAATGGGCAGCAGCGTTTTCTGTGATACGCAACACCAAAAACTGCGATCACCAACTCGCCTGCCAAACGTGGCGATTATGGCAACCCCCCTTTAGGGGAGGCCTATGTCTAGCAGTGGACGTCTTTCGGCTAACATGATGATGGTATAAACACAAAAGACACAAAGTAAAGAAGGAGGTTTCCCGTCACGGGATACCCTTTTTTTTTAGGATGGGAAATCATCAAATGACTCCTCTCGCTCTGGATGAAGCAGGAGGGAGTGTCAGACACTTACTGACTAAAACCCATCCGTGTTTCTCCTAGTACCCTTTGTGTTCCAGGGCTACGGTACCACTTTCGAAACGATTCCGCAGCCCCAACAGGCACTTGCCCTAGCGGGTCCCGTCTTTGGTGCTGACATCTCTTTGGGGGGCGCGGGGATCGCAGCGCGCCGCCGACCCGGGCCTGGTTCTGATCAGACGGCGAGCCACCCAATGTTCGCCGTCCGCAGGCCTGCGCCTACGGCGGCCGGGAATCGTCCTGCGACTCCCGACGCCCGGGGCGTCTTCTTCTGTTGCGGCGGTTGGAGCGTGAAGTTTCCCTCTCTCTCACACGTTCGGCCTCCTCCTTTACTAGCATTACTGCTTCGCAGAAAGAGGTGACCGCTTCCCATGCTTCCTCGCTCCGGACCATAGATTGAACTAGGGCCGGTCGCGAGAGGCCGCCGCCGCCGATCGTCTCGTCCGGCGGTGCTCCGCCCAAGCAGAGCAGATCTCCACCGTATGCTCCACCGTGTCCTCCGGGTGATCCTCACAGTATTGACACTCGGGCGTGTCCTCCCGCCGAATCCGAAACAGGTATCTCCCGAAACAACCGTGTCCATCGAGTACCTGCGTCAGTCGGAAGGTGAGGACACCGTGGCACCGCTCCAGCCACTCCTAAAAGAGAGAACTTATCGCCTGGATTGTGGCGTGCCCAGCGCTGGGTTGCGACAGTCCCTGTCTCCATGCCATCATGAGATCCTGCCGGAGCTCCGTCCACCTTGCTGCGATTTGCCGCGGCAGAGGAGTCTTGCCCCGGCGTTGTGACTCCACGCGCCACTCGTAAATGAGCCCGAGGGCTTTCCCCTCCTGATCTCATGGCGGCAGTCCGGCAAGGAAGCTCGCCGCCTCGCCAGAGACCGTGTGGTATCCCCGGGCCAGCCAGATGGCCATGACCCTCTGGGACGATGACGGGGTACCCTAAAAACATACTATAAGTTGGTTTTTTATTTAAATACATTTGGTCGTGTGGAACGTGGAGTACTTGGTATGGTCATTCGAAGAGGAGGGATGAAACGCATATAACTAAAAGAGTTATTAATATAAATGTGGACGGATAGTGAGGGAGAGGGAGGCCAAAGAAAAGATGGATGGATTTTGTGAGCAGCGATATGAAAGAAAAGTGATAGCGTGACATCTGACAGGACAGAATGGAAGAAAAAACCGGGTTGCGCCGACCCCAAGTAACATATTATGGGATAAGACCAGGAAGATGATGGAATGTGGACCACTTTCCCAAACTTGGCAAAGTGTTATTGAGGTCTATCATGTTTTTTTTTCCGAAATAGTTTGAGTCTGGAATTGTTTGAGTCTGGAGTCTGGAATTGCAATGTACTTTACCTATTAGCAAATAGTTTGTGAGGTTTCCTCAGGTCAAGTGCACCCTCCAGTGAGGACAGCTACTCATCATACTTATAATTATAATTAAACAATGTCTTTTCTCTTGAGACGTTTTTGAGGTTTTTTAACATGGGATTTAAGATGATCGAGTATTCTACAACTTGCTAAGGGGCCGTCTATTAATCACTTGAGGCTTGAAAGGCCCGGGGGTTGAGAAAAAAAACACGATATATCACAAGGAGGGATGGGGGGTGTAGTGAGAAATCTCGTGTAATTATTTTTTCGTTGAATGCGAATTTTCCAGAATTTAATTAGATAATCCCTGCATTTAAGGATAATTTATTCTGTTTTTTTAAGATCCTTTCTTTCAAAAAATACACGTGATTATGGGTAGGGGAGGGGGGGCTTTAGTATAAACCACACCAAGTATCACAAGGAGAGAAGGGGGGGGCTAAAAAATTGCAAAAAAACATTCCGTGATTAATGGATGACCCCTAAGGTCTTAACCTGTCTCATCAGCACTATAATCTCATTCTATCATATTATATAATTCAGGCGCTATATGTCCAAGTATATATTAAAAAAAAACAAATAACAATATTCTTTTTCGAATTTCTAATACAAACTAGAGCTGCCCTTTCCACATTTAAAAATAACTTACATTGCAACGGTGCCAGTATTCAAGTACGTCGGATGTTGTCGGGCGTCCCCGGGCGCTGTCGTATCACGCCCGTCAATCAAAGGCGATTGTTTGAATATGGAGCGCGGAATATTCTTCCGATGTTTCGTTCGTGTTTAATTGTGCGCAGTGACTAACGATGGACGGACGTACGTGATGTGCCTGGCGATCGGTTTTCATTATATTGTCTTTGTTTTATAAATGGTTATCATTAATGAAGATATTTCTTGATGGGTATAGTCAGATACATACTAGGGCTATAAGTTTGTGTACCAATTAGGGGTTTTCGGACTAGAAACAGACCTTGATTCATACAGGGGCCATATTAAATAAAAAGGCAGGTAACAGGGGTCAATCTAACAATCCAACAATTTAGTAATCTTCTTTATTTAACAGAACCCATGGCGAAAATATTATGTGTTAATAAGATATGTGAAATTTTACTGTCATTATATTAAACAGGGCCCGGTTCCGATCTTTAAGAACACATGCTTTTCGTATTAGCAACTAATTTAAATATTTGCCAATGACTCAACTCAAGGCCAGTCAACTCCGCCTTAAAACACAACTACATTAGATGCATCTGGTATTAACCGTTGTCTACCCCAATTCGCAACCGAGGTATTTAATAACAGCGGAACAGGTATTTGGTGCGGCGAATATTCAAGGAACGTTTGAATTGCAAACTGTTTCGGGCGGCCAACGGTTGACGGGGAGGCAGCCTGGTAGCAAGACGTACCTAGTGCATGAGAAATAGCGGAGAATTTACTGAAATATAAGACATTTCATGTTACTGAACCCCTTGGGAAAGGGAGCAAAGTACATTTATCCGTATAGCCGTATGCTGCTGCATAGAAGTCACTTTAAGGTGGGTATAACTAAAATGTAGGACGTTTCTTGTAGACGAACTCCTTGTAAGAAAGACAGGAGTGCTTTTGTTTGTAGACGATGGAAGCGAGACGCACAGGAACGATTGTTGTGGCGCACTTGGGGAAGAACTATGAACAGTGGACGTCTTTCGGCTGAAATTATATGATGATTTTTGTTAGTGTGCAGCATTGCTGGCCAAATTAAAGGCGTTTAAGGCTCTTTAAGTCCTTGCAGGTCGTGCAAGTCGGTGTAGGTGGCAGTCAAAATTTAATAAATGCGGAACTTAGTTTGATTGTTTACTTGTTTATCACGCTTTCATGATTCCTAAATCATTGAATCGATAATCAAAAGTCATTTATTCAAATTAGGCTGAATACCAGCACATTTTGAGCGTCAAAGTTCTGCATAAAGATAGTCCCTCACGCTCGCCCGTTAGCTCTTCCTGGTGTTTTAAGCTTGGAAGAAGATAAATACAAATTCCTTTATTTCAAAAATACCAGTTACTTTGATTGTCAAGGTCTATCATTCAAATAGATGAAGCTAATTCTGCCGCGCTTGCGACAAGAGCAGCAAGTTGCCCCACAGCAAAACACACTCACCGACCTCATCTCCAGCACGGCAGTTGGAGAGGAAGTGGCGCAACAAACTCCTTAGCAAGATCAGAGAATCGTATTTAGTTTAAAGATAAATGTTACCCTGGAGAGAGTTAAAGGCGGACGAAGCCTCGGACAAAAGCTAGTCTTAAATATTAATTAAAACCCAACTAGCGACGTTAACTTGGACCAAAGCAAAATTGTAATGCGTTCGGCGCTGGCACAAACTTTGTCTGAAATACATTAATTAATTATACACATTTGGTAATTTCTACGAAATTTCTGTATTGTGCAAAAGTTTGCTATTTATTTTCCAGATTTCCATAACATTCTGCTGTAATAACTTGCAGGGTTTGTTCAAATTGGTTCGGGGGGAATGGCTTTTCGGTGTTTCTGTCACATGGCCGATTAAGTTTCATTTGATATATTGGTTTACAGTTTCGTTTAGTAATTTAATCTTTCGCCATTTCCTGTTTTATTTATGTAACAAGTATTAATGGGTTTTTGATACTTTGATAAAGAATGTCCTACCAACCACGTATTTTTATTTTCATTAAGATCTTAAATATGAAATACTACGACTAAAATAGTTGCTAATAACCCTAAAAAGACAACAGAATCAAAATCGTAAGCATCAACTTTATCATAATATTTATTTTAAACATTCTATTTACGTAAAAAAACAATGGCTCAAAGGCACTTTGATCGCTAGAGCGAAGGCCACCATGTATTATGGGATACTATGCGACTGAACGCACTAATACCCAGGACCCAAATGAAAAAGGGTTCACGAATTTCCAACGTTTTTGCCAAAACCCGCCATGTTAGAATCGTTCTTCTATTTTCGTAAATAGTCGGGTGTGTTCGGTAAACAGTAACAGTTCGTATTGTGATTGTGACTCGTGTTTCAAATATGATATGCTAGGATAGACAAGTAAATATGCTTTTGATAACAGTCGTCTCGTGTTGTCTATAAATTGATATTTGTTTTCGTCTTTACATATTGATGTAACATAGAACAATTGTAGTTTATGAGAGAGATTTGTTTTGTTTGCCAAAAAGTATCTTTTGTTCATCCGTTGTTTAAATAAAACTACTAGGTACTATCGATAACTTGTAGAAAAACTGCAAAAGAAGTCAACTTTTCCTAATCAAGACAGACAAATCTTAATAGCTAATCTTCTTCTAACAAGAGGTTCCTAGACAAGAGTCAATAATTCATCAACGACAACAATTCTATTTTTAAATATGGCTAGCAAAGACGTTGTCGACTATTCAGCCAATGACTAAAGTAGATTGGAGAGGCAAGTCTGCTGGTGTGCTGGTGCATAATTTATTGATGGGTAGAGTTCAGTTCGATTCATCGATGAAATTATGTCAAAAAGTTAAAATGTATGGATTGGCATAATCGTAATGTCAATGGTCATTCGCAAAAATAGTCATTCTTCTTCTTTTCGTGTCGATTGACTCTTACTAAATGTCCGACCAGTATTGAGCAACCTGTACAGCTCTATCATTGGCCTCGTTCAAATCCTGGATGGTACAGGTAGTTGTGCATGACGGGCAATTAAGGAGGTGATGCATGTCCTGTGAAGGGCATGCCCATGCCCATTCCGAGCGCGGTTTCAGTGCGGAGTGGGTGGAAAATGCCCCACTTAGCCAAGTTATGTTTACAGCGGCCAACCTGGGCCCACAGTCGGTTAAGAGATTTTCGGATTGGCCACTGAAGTTCGCGTCCAGGGAGCAGAAGTTCTGCCGGGGGGATGAAGTATGGCGGGGGAGGAGGTCTGTGCCTCCACAGTACTTCTCTCATCTCCCACACTGTCCTCTGACGAGGTCGGTGTGGTAGATAAGAGAAGTGCAGTCATTGGATTTTTTTTTTACAGTTGTTATCGCTGAATTACTGGCATATGACAGAATGACACATTGAATGAAAGTATGTGTGACCTGGTTATATTTGAACGTACTCTGTAACACTAATTTACTTGGAAATAATGATAAAAGGTGTTCACCCAAAGGTACGGTACATGGTGGTGCGTAATATCGGAGCTAATCATTATGAACAGCGCGCCGCGCGCCGTGCGAGGAATGCTCCCTCTATCGGCAGCGTACTGTACCACGTGCGCGGGTAATGAATGAAATATTTCGCATACAACCCTACTGCGGATCACTGATGCATTTCTTACCGGACTTTTTTTTTATCAACACTAATAGTTAGAAGTTTTGTTGTAGCCCAGTAGAAATCGACGCTAAAAAAGGCTAAAATCGCAAAGCTGGATGTAGTTCTGGATTTTTGGCATGTTGTGTAGATCAGTTAGAGTAGGGTGAATCCACCTGCAACTTCGAAAAGCTCGTGCTTCTTGCGTACCACGCGATAATCTGCGAAATTTTGGGACTTTTTCGCTTTTTGCTCTAAAAGTCAAAAACCATGCATTTTCGACCACTAAAATTCAGTATTTATATAAAACACCTACATTTGCAACAATTTAAGCTCTATGAACCTTATACGGACCAAGATGTGGCCCTACAAAGATGGTGAATTTTCTCGAAAATTTATAATTTTAAGTTTTGCTCCCGTCCGAAGTAAAAATATTCTGATGGGAGCGAAGTAAAATATCGTGCTTTGCGATTTTAATGTTACTTTCCACTGGGCTATTGCGGAAACTAAGTAATTTTACCTCGGAGAAGGCTGGAAAAATTGCTTTTAGATCCTTTGTCACCTTCAAAGCTATTTCAAGAACTCTATTACCAGAGTACTCAAAGGAATATGCAGAGTTACCTGGTACAATATCCTTCGTTGTAATACCCGCATTTTTAAGGCGCACCGCAGCCTAAAAGTGACATAAATATCTGTAATTTCCCTATATTTTGCCAAGTTTTTTGTATTGTTTGTCGTTGAGATAATATACTCGTAGCAACTTGAATTTAAACGTTTTTAAAAGCTTTTATTTAACTAGCAAAGAATGTACCTATGTATGTATGTTTGTTCGGGTGGAATCTGCCTACTCAATTTTGAAGCAGATATTTTCAACCGATTGAGCTGAAATTTTGTATACACGTTTAGCTTGGATGACAATACACGATAAGCTGTGTGACTTCATTCTAAATCCAATGTGGCGGACTATCCAAGATGGCGGAATAGTTATTTTTAATGCATTTCTACAATATGGGTATCAAAGGGCTTGTTGAGAGTGACAAGAAAAATATACCTAAAAAGTAAAAAATAAATTAAAAAGGTTTGCGTAAGTACCTATAAGTATTCGCGAGAAGCTTTTATGATCATATAAATTGTGTATATTGAGGTTATAAGTTGATTGTTAAAATTTTAAAGGTAAACTTCATTTTGTTCTTTTAAATTAAAGGTTTTTTTTTGCTTTTAATTTTTGAAGTACTAGTAAGTTTTTATGACCACAAGGAACAATAATCTACTTGTAATTTTCGCTACAAATAATTGTTATGAAGATTTAAAAGATTATTTTTCCTCACATTATTAATACATAGTTATAAAGTTCTCCATGATAACAACCCGGTGACATTAGCATACCACTTGCCTCTACCCTTCGGCAGACTTATTTTCCTGACCAGTTGGCCACGGAAATTCATTGACGCGTGAAATTAACTACGTTCTAACGGTTAAAATAAAGATACACTAAGTACAAAGCTAAAAATGTGCTAGGCAGACTTGCGCCGTCACGAATAATTATGACGAATACTATATTTTCAAGTTGTTTGGGGTTGTAACCCTCGGGCCGTGGGGCTCTTGTGGTCACAGCCTTTTCAAAGAAATTTTGTATAGGCTGGTTGACACTTCCCGTCACCCAAGATCTATCTTTTACTTTGGGCAGCATTGCCATTCAACGTAGCAATGCCGCCAGTCTCTTGGGCACATTACCAGCTGACAGCGTTGAAGATGAATTTTTTGATGCTATATTTTAGTTTGTTTTTAGTTTAGTGTATTATATAGATTAATTTAAAGAAAGAAAAATAGAAAAACTGTTTGCTTTTAAATCAAATTATAATTAACACTCAAAGTCACAATAAGATTATTCTCACACAATAGGCACACTGAACAAGTATTCGGAACAAGCGGCGGTTTCTAGACGTGATCACTGCTCAATCGCCAGTAGTAGACAAAGTTTGTTTCAATAATATTCGACACGGCGCAAGTGTGCCCAGCTCATTTTACGGCTCTGTCTGACGTTAATAGTAGCAACTAGATGCTCCGTGTTCTGTGGGATATCCATACTAGATAGATACATCATCTGCCTAGCCTTTCCACAACCATATTGGGGTCGGCTCCCAGTCAAACTGGATTCAGCTGAATATAAATATTTTACGTGGAGCGGCTGCTGCCAGACCTCCACAACCCATTAACTGGGTAATACAGCAGTTCTTGACAAGACTGGTGTCAGATTTATTGGCTTCTGACAATCCGTAACGACTGCCAAAGATCTACAAATGACAGCCGGGACTAACGGCTTAGCGTGCTTTCCGAGGCACGGTGGAAACTCGGTATGTTAAGATGGTCACCCATCCACAGACCAACCTTGGCAAGCGTGGTTTATCCCTATTGGTCGATCCGTGCGGCTAGTATTCTTTAGCCACGAGCTCCTCCTACTAGATAGATAGATGATAATAATAAAAGCACGTAGGTAGGCGTGTAATGAAGGGCTGCCCCCACGTAGGACTATGAAAGTCCTTTAATATTAACGAATCTGCTTTTGGTCAAGCATAGAAAAGGTAATCTGTTGACCCGACCCGTGGGTGTCATAAAACACAGGTAAGAAATCATTCAAGAGATTGGTTACATTTCTCCTTTTTTTTAAAGATGTGAAATCATTAAATGACTACTTTCGTTATGGGCGGAGCGGAAGGGAGTGTCAGACTTTTACTGACTAAAACCCATCTGTGTTCCTTCTCATTAGATGGAACACGGATGGGTTTCAAAAGAGTCACTGCGGCCCTGGCAGGCAAAGGACATTTCCTTTGCGTTCCAAGGAACGGTGTCTTTTGAAAAAAATCCGCAACTCATTTCTCCTGTCTTAGATACCAGGTTTGCCTCTTGTGGTCTAGTGGTCACAAAGGCTACAGCTAAAAATTAGGTCCTGTCTTCGATTCCCCAGTCGGGCAAAGTAGCATTGGGTTTTTCTCTCTGAAAATTCAGGAGCAGATCGTTGTATGGATTTGTGCATATTTGGCGGCTGTAGGCTTGATTCCTATTGCGTGGTACTTAAGAAAAATATTGAAATGTTTGAGTACTACACGTACAACTCTGCTTTTCCCTTAAGGGTCCAATCTGACCTTTAAATAACAACAACGTACCTGTGGGCTTATTATCTACCACTAGCTTTTGCTCGCGGCTTCGTACGCGCATATCCCGTAATCTCGGGAAATACTCTCTCGTACCCTCCCCAAGTATCTACTTGCCAAAATCCTGCTTTCTACGACCAGTAGTTTCAGCTGTGCGTTGTCTATCAGTCACTCAGTCAGTCTCCAGCAACGGAATAGATTTATATACTACTCTGTCAAGAAAGTACCGGGAAAAGATCAATAATACACAAAATGTCTGTTATTCATCCAAATTTATTTTATCACCTTCAAAGTATTATCCTTTAGAAACGATACACTTGCGCCAACGAATAATCCATTCATCAAAACATTTTTTAAACGCTGCTTCCGGAATTGAGTTCAGTTCTCGCCGCGAATTCTCCTTTATGTCTTCTATCGATTGAAAACGGGTGCCACGAAGTGGTAATTTGAGTTTAGGAAAAAGAAAAAAGTCAGCAGGAGCCATATCTGGTGAATATGGTGGTTGCTGGATGGTATTTGTTGAGTGTTTGGTTAAAAATTCGTTCACAATGATAGCCTTGTGCGAAGGCGCATTGTCGTGGTGCAAAATCCAAGAATTTTCTTTCCACAAATCTGGCTTTTTCGTCGAATTTGCTCTCTTAAACGCCGCATAACGCTCAAATAATATTCTTTATTTACCGTTAGACCTTCCGGTAAGAATTCAGAGTGCACAACACCGCGATAGTCAACGAAAATCTAGCATGTCCTCAGCGACTTTCATGCGATTGAGTTTTTGGAGAAAATTCAGATCCTTTGGGACTAGCCGAGCAGCAACATGTTTCATTCCCAAATGATTAGTTAAAATGGTACGGATCGACTCGTGAGATACAGAAAGTTCGGCGGCTATCTCTCTCAGAGTTGAATGGGGATTTTCAGTCACTATTTCCTTCACTTAGGCGATGTTAACTTCAGTCGCAGACGTTGACGGCCTACCAGAGCGAGGCAAATCTTCCATCACATCTCGACCGCTTTTGAACGCTTTGAACCACTCATAAGCACGAGTTTTTGATAAAGTCGATTCACCGTAAGCATTCTGTAACATTTTCAGTGACTCCGAACACGAAATTCCATTGGCGATGCAAAATTTAAGACAAACTCTTTGATCGATATTTTTGTCCATTATGAAATTCGCAATACACACTATATATGATGTTACTAAAACCAGCACTGTATTTAATATAAATAACAGATGCAACTCAAACTCCGCGCCAAAATGGAAAACAGTTGTGCCAATCTAACAACTACAAAAAAACAAAAATTTGAATTTGGAACCATTAACAAATCATCCATTCCCGATACTTTTTTGACTGGATGTAGTCCCACTTCACCCATTCGAAAATAAATTATTGTTTATCGATGCGGTTCTTTCACACAATCCAAACGCCTTGATTGATTTTCTTCTGCGCTGTTGTAGTCTACAAACGATGAGGTATAGTTTTTTTAATTTTGTGTTTTTGTGCGTCATTTCTGGCAGAATAAACGTATTTTCTTTCTTTTTCTTTCACTACTGTTCAGTCAGGCGTCAAATGACTTTAGTTTTCGACTTTACACTCTGAATCCCATTACCATACCTCAACATATAAATAAGGGACACGGTTCTCGGAAATGCAGGTCTTAACACAAAGTAAAAGCAACAATGTACATGTGGACTTAACTGAGGCTAACGTTTAGATCTTTACGAGGATAGCTACAAGTATCTACACATTTCCGTTTTTAGTGTTCGGGACACCGGAAGGGTCACCAACGGAACCCTATTACTAAGCCTCTGCTTTCCGTCCGTCCATCCGTCTATCAGACAGTGGGCTGTTTCTCAAGAACCGTAATTGGTTGACAGTTGAAATTTTCACAGAGTGTGAAAGGAGGCCAAGAAACGTGTTTTTTGTTTTCGGTTTTTGGTGCACAAACAACCGTGTGTGTGCGAGGCCAACTGGCTTGGACCGGTTTTCTTTGACTGGCTGGCGTCATTTAGTTTTCTTCAGGACCTAGTCTAACTTTAGTAAGGAACGCAAAGTTTCTATGGTTGACCTTTGATTTCTTGCTAGTGCCATTATATGGTCTGGGAGCTAAAACAGACGCTCTATTCTCTAACAATTTTATCGACAAAGCTAAGCTGTCCTTGACCCTTATGCTAGGGACTGGCATTTCACTTTTCCTAAAGTTTCATGATGAGATCGTTACAGAATAGGACTACAGTATCATAATCTGGATAATGGGCGTTAACAATTAGATACATGGCCTCGCATTTTACTTTTCTGAAAAAGATCATCTTACTCGATAATATTGAGCTAAAAACAGAGTTCACATAAAATCCCTGTTCTAGGTTCAACAGCGAACATCAAGCTCAAAAAGAGAACGAAAGATAAAATACAGGAGATTTCAAAAGATATTACACGAAAAATTCGCTAAGTTGTTCAGTTTGAACTGGTTATAACCGGTCGGATCCGGCACGTGCCGGTGTGAACTAGTTAAGGATTATTGCCGCGTACGATGTAGGGCGTTTACGGGTGCGCTTTTCTCACAAAACTCTAACTTCTTCCTGGAGCTTTTGCTTTTAAAATGTATTGCTTTGTTTACTGTTTGTGTTTGGGGGTGCGAGAAAGACAACGAAATACGGACTGTTGTTGATAAACATGTCCTTACGTAATACAGTTTTTATTTTTTAATATTTATAGGGCCGCGTTAGACCACTCGTTAATAAACAATGATGTGGTCGACAATGAAGCACGATACAGAAGTAAATGTAAAGAGAAGGGAACAATTGTTTCCCTATAGTCTGTTTTTTAAAAGACAAGTGCAAATGTCAAAACTGACTGAAATGCTATTGTAATCTATGTCAGTTTGCCATTTGCACATGTCAATTAAGTCTCCGGGATTAAAAAACAGACTGTAGTTGTTGCTATTACGCCTACACATATCCCATTCTAACTGTAACAGACGGATCTGCTGCCAAAAAATCCATCATAGCTTTAAAATTTAGAGCCTACAGAAATCTTCACGCACTGTACTTGTCTAGCATATTAGTACCAGGCGAGCATCAAAGGCGTAGAGATACGTAATGCATTTACAACTCCAGAACAAGTTGCTTGTTACTGTAACAAACGGATTCAAATCTAGCACTAACTCCTTTATGTACCACCCTTTGTTTAGCAAGGAAAACATATGTAATAGAATAAATATGTAATATCTGAAAAGAGGTCACTGTAGCAACTCATAATGCACAACTTTTTCTACGGGAACAACCAAATAAAATCAGCTGTTTAGTACATTTGGTCAACAACTGCATGAGTCGATCTTAAAGTTTACGCAACGCTTGCCAAGGTTGGTTTGTGGATGGGTGACCATTTTAACATACCGAGAATCCACGAGGCCTTGGGAATCACGTTAAGCCGTTGGTCCCGGCTGTCATTTTTGTAGATCTTTAGCAGTCGTTACAGATTGTCAGGAGCCAGAAAATCTGACTCCAGTCTTGACAAGAAGTACCGTGTTACCCAGTTCTGGTCGGCAGCCGCTCTACGTAAAATACTGGTATTGACTGGAAGCTGAGCTGATAAATATGCAAATAAATACATATATTTGATTGCAATACTGGCAAAAGTATAAGGTAGTATATGGGTATGGTGCTACATTTAGCACCATACCTTCTATCTATCTATCTATCAGGATATGGTTTCCGCACTTAGTCCTGATGTTGGACCATTGTGCGTGAGCCATGGCGGCCAAAAATTTACTCCAATACACCATACCTTTTGCCGGTATTACATAAGATAAAGAGATAAAGATAAAGATAAATTTATTTGCCCAAACATGTGTACACATACAAGATTAAAAAACGTGCATGCAGGATAACATTAGACTAGAAAAAGTTCAGACATGTTTGCCACATACTATGGCGTGCAAATATTATGCAAAGTAAAGAATTAATTACAAATTATTATATTTGAATTATTATAAATGTCAATGGTAAAAATGAATTAATGTCAAAATATTAATCAAATTTAAATTAATGCAAAAATATTCAAATATTATAAATGTCAAAATCAATGCAAAAATTATGTCAAAATTATATAAAATGTCAATCGAACAAAAATAAATAAATAATAATAATAATTAAATACCTATGTCAAATTTACCAATTTTAAATTAATACATATAAATATCAATAAAAAGTCCAAAACAAAGTGTATATGGATTATGTCAAAATAAATGATTCTGCCAGAAATTCGTTGATACTATAGTAAGCCCTGTTGCTTAGAAACATCTTTAGTTGATTCTTTAGTTTTATATTATCAAGCTCCCTCCAACTTTTCGGCAACTTATTATAAATAGTGGGAGCCATGCAAAAAACACTTTTGCGCATAAGTGCAGTCCTACTCTTATGCAGACAGAGCTGACTTTGATCTCGCCTGTTTCTAGGGAATCTATCTGCCATTCGCGGAAATAGGTTTTTATTGTTTCTGACAAACATTACTGTTTCCAGAATATAAAGGGATGTCAATGTTAATATTCTATAGCGTATGAAATAGGGTTTACAACTATCGATAGTTTTTAACTTAAACATGGCCCTGAGGCATCTCTTTTGTGCTTTAAATACAATTTATTTACTAGTTGAGTTACCCCAAAAGATAACCCCATATCTGAGAACAGATTCAGTTAGCCCGTAGTAAGCGGTTAATAAGGCATCTACGTTAACCGTTCGTGACAGCTTATGCAGGGCGTACGCACTACTGCTTATTCTTTTAGTCAGGACATCAATGTGCGCCTTCCAATTTAAATTCCGATCGATTGTCAGTCCTAGAAACTTAGTTGTATTAACTGTGTCAATTGAAATGTCATTATACTTTATGTCAAGATTAGGAAGAGTCAATGAGCTGTCTTATTTAAATTTATTTTTAAATGGTTATTATCTACCCATTCTATAGTTTTTTGCAAAGTATTACTTATGTCCTCTTTATAAAAATCTATTTCATTGCAAGGTATTGTTATTGTACTGTCATCTGCGAATAATGTCACCGGATGTTTGATTGCCATTGGAAAGTCATTTATATAGATAGTAAAGAGCGGTGGTCCCAATATACTTTACAATCATTCTGTTACACTTTGTATACTTAATATTATCTAAAGAATTAAATTAAACTAAAAAACCTTTTTAAAAACGCTTTTATTTAAATGCTCAAAAAAGAAGAAAAATAAACAAGTTTTTATGATCTATTTATTTTAAAGGCATTTTCCTCTTTTTAGAGCATAAATGCTCTACACAAACAAAAGTTTTTTATTAAAAGGGTTTTTTTTTTGCTTTTAATTTATTTTATACTTTTTTTTTTCCAGGTATTCTCAACAAGCCCTTTCATTTGAAATACATATTATAGAAGTGCATTGAAAATAACTATTCCGCCATCTTGGATGGTTCGCCATATTGGATTTAGAATGACGTCACATTATTTTTCGAGTTACTCTTAACAATCCCTTTCATTTGATACCCGTATTGTATAAATGCATTAAAAATAACTATTCCGCCATCTTGGATGGTCCGCCATATTGGATTTAGAATGACGTCATACAGCTTATCGTGTATTGTCATCCAAATTCAATATGTATAAAAAAAATCAGTTCAATCGGTTGAAGATATCTGCTTCAAAATTGAGTAGCAAGATTCCACCCGAACAAACATACATTGCAAGTTGAATAAAAGCTTTTAAAAATACGTTGGTATTTATGTTTATTTACTCTGTTCGATCCCATACTTTGTCCCTATCCAACCAAATTGAAAGTTGGCCTGTTTGTTTGAACTATTGAACTAGTTTTGATTGTTTACCGCTTGCAAACGTTTATCAAAACCTTGTCGAGCGTATTGTCACAAAGTTTTTGGTGTTGTCACATCAAAAACTGACAACAATCAAAAATATTTTCTACCGTGTCCGGTAGAAAAGATTTTGGATTGCTTTTAGTGCAATTTTTAAACGAAAATCTATTTGTGTGACTATTCAATGGTGATGTGAAGTTTTATGAAAGTTTGGCGATTCAATGGTGATGTGAAGTTTTATGAAGGTTTGGCGAATAGATTTTTGATAGAAAGAATGTTTTGGAAAATAAGTAAAACTGATTCTTCTACTTCTAGCGGGTCGACGGCAAATAGTGCGATTTTATGCTTCGCTCAGCACCTACCCAGCAACGGTAACACCCATAGATAAACAAGGCTGTTTTTTTATATTTCAATGGTAACACATCTGCCTCGAGTGTGGTCTCGATAAACATTAAAGGCTTTTGTTGCGTCAAAAAAGTTTTTTTTCTGATTTTGTCTTACTTGAGATTAGAGATGCACTCCACCAGCTTCTACGACAAATCTTTTACGGTTCAAGCGGTGCGGTTATGGAATGCTTTGCCCGTATCAGTAAGACGTGCTCAATCTTTGTCCATTTTTAAAACAATGGTCAAAAATCACTACCTTTCTATTTGATCGTTTTCACTTGGTTCCTATGCTTTTTATTTTTTTATTTGTTACATAATTCGAATTGTATATATTTATCTATTATGTATTATTTATATAAATCGTACACCTAAGACTACCTGCAGTACTGTCTTTCCGCTATCTTTGAAATCCATCCAAAGGTTGTCTTGAAAAGATCGCTTTTAGCGATAAGGCCGCCCATTGTGTCACCCTATGTAATGTTTTCTTCATCTATTTTTTCTGTAACTTATATGGTGTACATAATAAAGAGTATTCTATTCTATTATATTCTTACTTCCTTACTAATATTATAAATGTGAAAGTAACTCTGTTTGTCTGTCTGTCGCGCAAAACTACTGAACCGATTAAATGAAATTTGATACAGAGATAGTGTAGCGCTTGAGAAAGAACGTAGGCTACTATTAATCCCGGGATTATGTTCTCTAGCGATCACGCGGGCGAAGCCGCTGGCAGAAGCTAGTTGTTTATAAGTGTAGGTTTAAGTAGGTATATGTATACCTATATTTTATTTCCTTTTCTCTTTGTGTACCCAATAAGTCGCATCTGTCATGTTCTGTCTCTGTATCTCCCACAGATTTTAGTGTTTTCTTTATCTTTTGGTACCACCGTAAGGTCGACTACCCTAGAAAATGATCAAAGCATTATGTCCGCTTTTGTACAATGTTTATATAAACGCATGAAGATTAAAAAAAAACCGGCCAAGTACGAGTCGGACTCGCACAAGAAGGGTTCCGTACCATAAAACTTAATTTTTATTATTTGTTATTATAGGCAATAGAAATTCACAATCCGTGAAAATTTGAACTTTCTACCTATTACGCTTCCTGATATACAGCCCTCTGACAGACAGACGGACGGACAGACGGACAGCGGAGGCTTAGTAATAGGGTTCCGTTGGATACCCTTTGGGTTCGGAACCCTAAAAAAATAGGGTATTACGATTATCAACTATCATATATACCATATCAACTATTTATAAAAATCACGTTTGTTGTATCGATATCCTTATAATTTTTTAGATAGGTAATACATTTTTATTATTTTTGTTTTAATAGCGGCCATAGAAACACAATGTGAAAATTCAAACTGTTTATTTATTACGGTTCATGAGATACAGCCCTCTTACATACAAACGGACGGATGGACAGCGTCGGCTTCGTAATAGGGTTCCGTAGGTTACCCTTCGAGTACGGACATCTACAAAGAGGTCTGAGTCAAAGAGGCTTAGTTCAAGAAATATTGAAATTCTTTTGTGTTATTTTCCCTACAATAAATAACGCGCCTATTATTGCCTTCTCGAGTGGTATAGAGTAAAACTGCTCCACAAACTGGGTCAGCGGTATTATGTTGCGTACCCTGTCAGAACGTGATAGATCTGCCCACCGAAACTGCGCATAGTTATCGTTCCATGCGTTGTATATCCAAACGCACATTGTTCATCGAGAAACCATTAGGTATCCTATCTGCAGATAGGACCTACGAACACCTTTTTTTGTAGAATGGGAAATTATCATTGAATCAGTTATTATTATTATCACTATCCCTCATGCTCTGGGCGAAGCAGGAGGGAGTGTCAGACTCTTACTGACTAATCAGAAATCATCATTAATTAATTGCAAACATGGGTATAAATAAACGTTTATGTTTTTTTTTAAGTAAGTAATAATGTTTTTCATGTTAACCATCACATGGGTATGCAAATATTGTAAGATAATTGTTAAACACAAAATTAAATATGTCAGTCTTGTCAGTCACAGTAAGAAATAATTATACTAAAATTAATATGTGAAACTAAATTAAAATAAAAAAGTCAATAACAAATTAAATAACAAACAAATAAAATTAAATAACAAACAAATGTAAATTAGATTACTGACAAATATAAATTAATTATAAAATATTAATTATAAAATAATACATTACAGTCAAATTGGACTAAAACCCATTCGTGTTCCTCCTAGTGCCCTTTGCGTTCCAGGACCGCGGTGACTCTTTCGAATAAAGTCCGCAACCCCAGCAGGACCTACGAATACCTGCTTGCAAAATGTAAATTTATTTATTTTTAAAAACAGGTTAATGGCAATAATTGTACGTTTAGTAATTATTTGTTGCATCGTCGTCGACGTGGAAAATATAGCCTAAAAAAGTAGACTTTTCTGTTTTAGGGTCAAGTCACACCGAGATGGCAGCGAAGCGGCGAGCAGTTTCAGTGTCATATAATTTTAAACTTTATCTTCATTACTATAACACATATTATCGCGGGAGTCGTCGGAATGCTCGCGGCGCCGCGGGCGGCCGCGCGACTTTTCAAGTTTCTCAAGCGATCAAGCGATAATATGTGTTACTCTGATAAGGATTAAGTTTAAAATTATATGACACTGAACCTGCTCGCCGCTTCGCTGCCATCTCGGTGTGACTTGAGCCTTAGTGTTTTCTGCTTTCTAGCTTTAATATTATTTTAAAATATCTACTAACTATTTAGATCTGTGCTGTATGGTGTCAGCCGGTGCCGCATGCCGTAGGGTACCGTTAAAGAATAATCCCATCCCATCACTTCCCGTGGGTGTCGTAAGAGGCGACTAAGGGCCAGAGAATGGGTAGCAGCGTTCTCTGAAAAATTCAACACCTTACACTGCGATCGCCAATCCGCTTGCCAAGCGTGGCGATTATGGCAAACCCCCCCATCTTGGGGGAGGCGTATGTCAAGTAGTGGACGTCTTTCGGCTGAATTATGATGATTTAGATCTATTACCTAACTATATACAAATATATCTAAGCAAAATACACTTTGGCGTCGGTTTACTTCCCCACGTAGATGTCATCCGGAAACGTGCCCAGAAAACTGGCAGCATTTTCATCTTGAATGGCAAAGCTATTTCTTTGGGCATATGTGATTAGATTTATTTATTTTCTCTTAGAGATAAATAAGATCGCCGCTTCTGTAGTGCGTCGGGGATGTTCGCAGATGCGCATATAGATTGTTTTTACACAACAGTGCGTAACAGGTGCGCTTCCCTGGTGCGCAGGGTGTGGGGCGGCACCAACAGTATCCTAAGCATGATTGCCAGTCGCCTGGACTGTATGTATGTGGGTCGCTGGTGTGGAATCACGCATGGTTTGTCGCAGCAGTGATCCACCATTGTTTGTTGTGTTGTTTTGTTTTATCAGTGTTTACTAACACAGTCTTTAGTTTTTACTAACAGTTTGAGTAGTGTTACTTGATTAAAGAAAATTCTATTCTAAGTATAAATGATCTAGAGGCTAGTTACCAAGATTTAAAATAAAGTTATTTTGTCAAAAATGAAGTAAAACTAGGCTCCAAAGAATCTAATACATCCGTATCACAAGCTGTAGGAAAACACTCTTGCCTGCCTAAAACTTTTATGTAAATCTGACTCCAGTCTTGCCAAGATGTACTATGTTACCCAGTTAATGGGTTGTAGAGGTCTAGTAGGCAGCCGCTCCACGTAAAACAGTGGTATTCAGCTGAATCCGGTTTGACTGGAAGCCGACCCCAGTGTAGTTGGGAAAAGGCTAGGCAGATGATGATTGAAGCACTTAGGTAAAATGGAATGACTCAAATAGTCGGTAAAGATACTATTTTACATCTTTATGACTATTTCAGTAATTCCATTTTACCTATGTCTAGGAAACCTAAACGGAAAAGCCTGCACTCAGTAACCGCACGCATGAGCAATTTTCCTCGTTCATTACCGCTCCCCATGTGTGTGTGTGGCCTTGTATTGTTGTATCTGGTGAATCTAAAGTACTTGCCAGTATTTATAATGAGCTATTATGGTGTTTATATTGTGTTAGGGTCATCGCATATAGAGAAGCGAAGCGATAGCGGTTTAAAAGGTCTGTGGTCTTTTTGACCCGTAGTTAACTCCACCAGTGGTTGAAAAGAACCTTTCGTGTGAGAGTCCGACTCGCACTTGGCTGAATTCTGAATTGATATTTTGATCAATATCTTAAATGCGAAAGTTTGTGAGGATCGATGTTTGTTATTCTTTCACGTCAGAACGCCTGAAAGCATCTTCCCATCGATCGTTACAGAGGTAGATTATAGTCTGTAATAACACATAGGCTATATATATACTACTCTGTCAAGAAAGTACCGGGAAAAGATCAATAATACACAAAATGTCTGTTATTCATCCAAATTTATTTTATCACCTTCAAAGTATGCTCCTTTAGAAACGATACACTTGCGCCAACGAATAATCCATTCATCCAAAACATTTTTTAAACGCTGCTTCCGGAATTGAGTTCAGTTCTCGCCGCGAATTCTCCTTTATGTCTTCTATCGATTGAAAACGGGTGCCACGAAGTGGTAGTTTGAGTTTAGGAAAAAAAAAAGTCAGCAGGAGCCATATCTGGTGAATATGGTGGTTGCTGGATGGTATTTGTTGAGTGTTTGGTTAAAAATTCGTTTACAATGATAGCCTTGTGCGAAGGCGCATTGTCGTGGTGCAAAATCCAAGAATTTTCTTTCCACAAATCTGGCCTTTTTCGTCGAATTTGCTCTCTTAAACGCCGCATAACGCTCAAATAATATTCTTTATTTACCGTTAGACCTTCCGGTAAGAATTCAGAGTGCACAACACCGCGATAGTCAAAGAAAACAGTCAACATGACTTTGACTTTTGATCGACTTTGGCGTGGTTTTTTCGGTTTCGGTTCAGTTGGAAGGCGCCACTCCGAAGCTTGTTGACTAGTTTGCATGTCAAACTCGTAAACCCACGTCTCGTCACCAGTAACAATGCGTTTCATGAATGTTGGGTCCGAACTGACTCGTTCTAGCATGTCCTCAGCGACTTTCATGCGATTGAGTTTTTGGAGAAATCAGATCTTTTGGGACTAGCCGAGCAGCAACATGTTTCATACCCAAATGATTAGTTAAAATGGTACGGATCGACTCGTGAGATACAGAAAGTTCGGCGGCTATCTCTCTCAGAGTTGAATGGGGATTTTCAGTCACAATTTCCTTCACTTTTACGATGTTAACTTCAGTTGCAGACGTTGACGGCCTACTAGAGCGAGGCAAATCTTCCATCACATCTCGACCGCTTTTGAACGCTTTGAACCACTCATAAGCACGAGTTTTTGATAAAGTCGATTCACCGTAAGCCTTCTGTAACATTTTCAGTGACTCCGAACACGAAATTCCATTGGCGATGCAAAATTTAAGACAAACTCTTTGTTCGATATTTTTGTCCATTGTGAAATTCGCAATACACACTATATATGATATTACTAAAACCAGCACTGTATTTAATATAAATAACAGATGCAACTCAAACTCCGCGCCAAAATGGAAAACAGTTGTGCCAATCTAACAACTACAAAAAAAACAAAAATTTGAATTTGGAACCATAAACAAATCATCCATTCCCGATACTTTTTTGACTGAATGTATATCCCGGGAGTATGTTTCTTTGGTGGGCGAAGTCACTGACAGAAGCTAGTTGTCAAGTAAATAAATTAGTAACTGACAATTGGCCGCAAAACTTATTTTAACGACATTTTCATCACAATTTTAACCATTGGCTAAACTATTGGCTACTTGGGTGTTAACTACGCATAAAAAACCTTTATTTTTTGAATTACTGCGAATTTTAAACGTACTCGATCGCGTTAATGTTTACGTTGCCTTAATATCAATTTGTATATGAAAAGAAGAGGTTTTACTTACATACACATACAGCGCTTGCCCGGTTTTAATTGAAATTGAAGTTAGTCACACTAAACCCAGAGTGGTTCTTTCGGCTTCGTACGCGCATAGTAATGCCTAGATATTCAAATATAAGAGATGCAGCATGGGCTTAGCGGGCTCTTGCATACGGCACGTATGTTGATACGCCTTGAGATGCGCGTATTCTATTTTTAATTTATAGTAAATAAAGTTCAGTAGGTGTTATATCGCTATCTAATGTCATATCGCGTCCTGTCTCTGTGTGAGCTGACCCTAACTCCGTGTGTTTGTGTGTGCAGGCGAGCGCGCGCTCGGTCGGCGCTCGAGGCGGCGCCCGCGGCGGGGCGCGGCGGCCCGCGCGGCCCCTGGCTCGCCCAGTTGACAGCATGCTCATCGCGCTCAATGACTCCACCAACCTCACTGAGCTGGCGCCCGGCATCGACCTCCCCACCAGCCCCTACAGTCTCGCGCAGAAGATCATCATCGCCATCATCGCCAGCGTCCTCTCGGTGCTCACCGTCGTCGGAAATTCCATGGTGATGATCAGCTTCAAGATCGACAAGCAGCTGCAAACGATTAGCAACTACTTCCTGTTCTCCCTGGCCGTGGCGGACTTCGCCGTGGGCCTGATCTCCATGCCGCTGTACACCATGTTCACGATCTACGGGTACTGGCCGCTGGGGCCACATGTGTGCGACACGTGGCTCGCGCTGGACTACCTTGCGTCGAACGCGTCAGTGCTCAACCTGCTCATCATAAGTTTCGATAGGTACTTCAGTGTGACGAGACCTTTGACGTATAGGGCTAAGAGGACTACGCGAAGAGCGACTATGATGATAGGGGGGGCGTGGGGGTTCAGTCTGTTGCTGTGGCCGCCGTGGATCTACGCGTGGCCGTATATCGACGGCGAGCGTAAGGTCCCGCCGCACGAGTGCTACATTCAGTTCATAGAGACGAACCAGTTCATTACGTTCGGGACCGCGATAGCCGCGTTCTATGTGCCAGTGACTGTCATGTGTATACTGTACTACAGGATATGGAGGGAAACTAAGAAACGGCAGAAGGATCTGCCGAATCTACAGGGAGGGAAGAAACACGACTCGTCCAAGAGATCGAATTCTAGGTGAGTTTTTAAATTCATAACAATATATTATGTAACCAGAATGTGTATCCAGTATTTTTCAGGAATATTTCTCGGGTACTTATAAATAACCATTACAGGAAAAAAATATTTTACAGCAATTCGCTGTAAATGCTGTGATAATCAAAATAAAGGTATAAATATAAATCAAGAAGGCAGTGAAACATACACATGATAAGTAAATAAATATCTATAGGACGATAGTTTTATCCTATACAAGCCGTGTAACGCGTAAAGGGACAGATGCTCCCTTTAGGGCCATTCGCACCCTTTTCCAAAGAAAGTGTATCGTAAGAAACATGAGAAAGAAATCAATATTGGGAAAACAAACTATTTGTCTTACAAGCTTTTGCTTACGGCTTTGCTTGCGTTAAAGTAGCCTTTAACCGTCTCCCCGTTTTTTTTACTATTGAAAGGCACACGTTAGACCACTATCTCACCTGATGGTAAGCGATGATGTGGTCGAAGATGTTGCACGTTTGCCTAGAAACGCCTACACCTATCTCTGAACCAAAATTAATCAAAATCGCGTTATATAATCGCGAATTAATAAGTAAGAACATAAGTTAGGATATCTGATAGGAATTCAGCAGCGAGATGGGCAGATAACATTTTTGGGTGGCTCAGGAGCGTGGGGATTGCGCTGCACCAATTTGGATTATTTGCTTGTACAGTAACCCTGGAGACGATAGGCTTTCTTTACGAAAATGTATGTTAAAGCGAGCAAAGCTTCGGTTAATAGCCAGTATTTACCAATAACAGTCCATAGTGGGTAATGCGTTCCTTCCTAAATAATGTGCAATTAGGTTACGGTTACAGAAGTGCGCACCCATCCAAGTTGGAACATTGCCCGCTGAATGTATGGGCGTGGTCTATTAAATTGAGCCCTAATTCCATAATTGGCGGGCTGCCGGTTTTAAAGTAATTGCTGTGTTTATTATATTGGTCTTCATAAAATATTTAATGTGAAATAAAATAGTTTTTAGACTCAAAATAGTTTTATAGGAACAAATGGACGTGGTTGTAAATTAGTTTGACTTGATATAATAAGAACATGTAATATCGTAGATAAAATTATATCAACAATAATTGAAACCTAACGAAAATGCTTAAATTAACGTGAGAATTATTATAATATCACAACAAATGATAAAAATTATCCATAAAAAACGTGGGATTTCATTAGCAATGCAAATATTAACCTTATGAGAATTGAAATATCACTTCTTACATTACTTATTATTTTTAAATTGTAGGTGAACACAGTTCAGTAAATGTTAATGTAATCATTATGAAGTTCGTAATTGCTAGCCTACGCAATTTGGACTAAATAGAGAAACGTCCCACCTACGACCTACTTAACAGATAGTAAAAAAAATGACGCCCGGCAGATCAACATCTCTGTTAAGAATTAACAATAGATTAGTAATTTTTTTAAATTAGTTCCAAAGTTCGCCGTCCGTAACAGGCGGCGTAGTGGGGGCGTCACGACATGACAGCGTCGTTTCCGTCACGGCATTCGATTTGGTTTTACTGCCAAGGCGCAAATACCGCCAAAACCTGAGATTGGACAGGAAATAATTAAATTCAAGTTTTACAAGAAAAGTTACAAAATGCTCTTCCTCTCTCCTAATTATTAAAAAAAAAAAAATTGCTGTGCCTGACAGAGTCCATAATTGTTTCTGTTTATTTCTTTTCACCACCAATTTGTGTACAATATGGATTGCAATAAAAGTTTTGAGATTTGAGATGAGCGCGTTCAACCAAACAAATAATCAAACAAACTCTAGGTTTATAATATTATAGTACAGATTTCAGTTCCTACTAGTACCTACCTACAAAGAATCAGAACAACGTGAAAAGCAGTCATTGTAATGCTTAATATGACCAACTTTAACTATGGAGCAAGTCCGAATCTCAAAAATATCATCCTCGATCATTTAAAAGTGTGTAAGCACATAAATTCAAGGGCAGTCGGTATTTCAGTACCGTTTTCAGGCTTTACGTCTTTCCTGTTGCACGTTGCAGAACATTGAATTACACCTACTAATTGATAACCGCAAGCCAATCGTATTACACTGCAGCTCATGCCTGGTTCAATCTCACAAGTACCCTTCCAAGTGGACTGATTCCTATGTTTGATCCAGTCAGTCGAGATTTGCCGCTCATTTGGGCATGTAACATCGGCATGGCAAATCGATTTATTAATCAGTAAGTAGGTAACATTTTGGTAATCCGATAGTTGACGTATCTAATGTTATCTGAATTCTGGGATGCTTTTGATGAAATCATGAATATGTAGGTCCAGGGCGAGTTTTAGTACTTTCAACACTGTCCGTGCTATATCTATAAATATATTCTATTTCTTTCTTAAGGAATACCTATTTACCGATATCAAACGATTTATCGTACTAATTGATAACTACAGGATTATTACACTGCAGCTCATGCCCGGTTCAATCTCACAAGTACCCTTCCAAGTGGACTGATTCCTATGTTTGATCCAGTCAGTCGAGATTTGCCGCTCATTTGGGCATGTAACATCGGCATGGCAAATTAATTTATGAATCTGTAAGTAGGTAACAGTTTCGTAATCCGATAGTTTACGAAAACTTTATAACCCTGTACCTAAATTATCATACGTTATCATTTTTTTTAATTATTTGTTTTTATTTTTTTTTTCATATTAGAAATACGAAAGGCACGTACAATGGTCCAAAATCAGGACTAAGTGCGGAAACCAAACCCAATAGATGGATATACTGCGAAAGTAATTAAGTATCTTTGTCTGTCACCTCGTAATGGCTGAATGAAAATGGGTGAAACTTGGCACACAGTTAGACCATGTCGCGGAATAGAATTGGACCGTGTATGGCCCGCATAACGCGATCGAGTACATTAAAAAACTCGCACTAAGTCTTCGTTTGTTTTTTTTTTTTCAAAGTCATCATCACAATTTAGGCCACCTCCATGTTACACCCACCACATGGACCGGTCTTTTCCGTCCCTATCAGCATACTGTTTTGCCCATCTTGCTAGCCAAAAATCACGAGGAGATAAAATCACAGTACCTACTTTTTCCTCTCTCAGATCATTTACACCCACAACTATTTGTTTAGAAGTTAACCAGAAAGTTAACTAGTTCATAAAAGTAATACAGAAAGAAGTGATAAATTCAATTTCTGTTCATTAATACTTTTACTTTTATCAAGTTACGTTATAGCATGTAATCTATCGGTGGTTATTTACGTAAACACGTCGAGTTGGAGTCATTATTTGCTTTTTTGGCTTTCCCGGTTCTAGAAAAATGACATTGTAACAGAGATCATGATTGTCAATAAGTCTTCTTCTTATTGTGTGGGCAGTAAGGTCTAACGACCCCACACGCCCTAGTGTCAGTCTCTAAACCGCCTCAAGGGCCTCTGACATGTTTATTTGACGACCGCCATTTGGCGGCCGGGACCACCGGTTTATACGTGCCTTCCGAAGCACGGAGTCTTCTTTTTATCAGACAATCAGATGATTCAAGCTTCAAACTGGAAACAACTTTGCAAAATATGCTTCCCGTGGGATTCGAATCCACGACCTCCGGGTCATGAGGCAAACGTCTTTACCACTCGACCATGGTGGTAGTCAATAAGTAAAAATTATGCATTGAATTGACGTGCACTGTAGAAATGTCTGTTAGTCAATCTTGAATATTTTGGAATTTTGTCTTCTGTTATCTCTATTACATTGATATTACACCCGTTTCTGAATTAAGAATTCGAATTTGTCAAACTCTACTTTTGCCAGAAAATCTGTCAAACTTTGACATTTTAAGTAAGTTTTCACGCGTTTTTACCCCAAATACTGTATTCTAAACCGGGACTTAGTCTTCTTCCCTACCACAAAGCAACTATTCACTCCTTCCCATAACTCAGTCAGCTACAAATCCTCCTTGTAAACTCAACGTCACTCCCCATAACTTTCAATTTCGGTACACGACGATTAATATTAATGTATCGTCGCTCGCACCGACATACATTCGTCCAGTACCTTTCCAACAACGCTTTTATTTGGGATGGGAAATCATTAAAGATTTCTTTCGCTTTGTGTGGAGCGGAAGGGAGTGTCAGACTTCTACTAATTAAAACCCATCCGTTTCCCTCCAAATGCCTTTTACGTTCCAGTGCCGCGGTGACTCTTTCCAATGAAATCTGCAAGCCTAGAACTAAAGCTACTATTAATCGGCCTTTTACAATCTATATAACGCAGCGGAGTACTAGTATTTATAAGGATTGACTGCTTATCCGATCTCCACAAACTAGTTACTAGGTAAAACGATAACCCTTTGGCAAGACTGGTGTCAGATTATCTGGCTTCTGACTATCCGCAACGACTGTCTAATATCTTCAAATCACCCACCACACAACCGAGATCAACGGTATAACGTGTTTGTTCGAAACAGGGCTCAGTATATTGGCTGGTCATCCAACCACGCGAGGGTTTAGACAAAGTGCCAAAGCTAAAGTGCAATTGTTGTAAGTATTCTATCAGCGAATGCTATAGGGTATTTTACACCAAAAAAAAACTAGTAAGTCCGCCAGAAAAAGAAAAAATACGTGTTCAATATTTTTTGAGAATCTATCTAACGGACTAATTAGATTTTATCAATAAATAAAATAATAGCCTTATGTCAAAATGCCAAAATATACGGAATAGATCACATGACATTTCGAAAGCGTTTGTCAATCTCGACTCAGACACAGTTTCGACAATCGCCTTCGGCACGCGACCGCTGACAGAAAGTCACTTGTCTAAAGCTTTAGGGCAAGCGTTTTTTAACATTGAAGATCGACCAATGCGGCTGTAATTATTTAACCACGAGCTCCTCTATCACAAAACAACCAGCTTAAAAAAAACACTCACTCCTTCCCTGCATATCTCAATCACCAACCTTCTCTTGGACCCTCTTTGTAAACTCGACGCAAGGGATGCGTCGAGTTTATTTTTTGTTTGGGAAATCATCAAATGACTCCTACCGCTCTGGGCGGAGCAGAAGGGAGTGTCAGAATCTTACTGACGATATCCACCCTTGTCCCTACTAATGTCCTTTGCATTCCAGGGCTACGGTTACTCGTTCAAACAAATTCTGCAAAAAACAACCAGCTTAAGAAAAACATTCATCCACCAACAATCCCTCCTCGCAAACTCGACGTAACTCCCCATAAGTTTCAATCCCACCATCCACCGATTAATATTAATGTAGCAACGCTCCGACCGACATACATTCGTCCAGTACCTGTCCTAGTAACTGAAATTAAACGTAAAACCTTTAAAAGCTTTCACTTGTCGGTCCATATAGACAGGGTCACAGTATAAGTTTATCTACCAGTATTATGACTCAGCCGTCTCCTTAAAATAATTACCTACAGCTGCTCGGTACGCAAATATGCGGTAGTGCTGCCTGCCTACAGTACCTACACTTTAATTTCATCTTAGTACCTACTTGAGTTTCTTTCAAGTTTTGTGATCGAAAATATTATATCCGCATTCGGATACGAAGTTTAATTAAAAATGTCTTTGCCATAGGTTTTGTACTTATTATTTTTTCGTATTTGTGATGGGTTTGTTCTTGACTCTAGTCTAGGCCAGAGACGACAGAGACCAAATAAAAGAATAAAAAAATCGCACGCGTACTGCTTACAAAACCATCACACTGTTCGCGTTCGTTCATCACTGCGGCACGCACACTCGCGTTATGCATTGAGTGTGTACTGAACTAGAGGCGCGTAGGTATGACTCGCTTTCCGACCGTTTGTATGAAGATAGAATACTGTAGATATCTATACTGTGACAGGGTACCCTTTGCAAAGACTTATTTGTAGGGTAGGATTTAAGTTGAAAACTTTGGAAGTAGGGTATTGTATATGTATTATAGGGATTATGTTAAATTGAGAGGAAAACAAACTGGGAATGGAACGGTAGGTCCTTTTCCGATGGGTAACTTAGTCTTCTTCATCCAATTTTATCCGGTGTTGGGTCACGGCTTTCATTAAAATTGAATAACGCAAAAATGTTACGAGTTTTTAGGAATACTGCGCTCCTACTATGGTATGCCAATGTCATCGTGATTTCGTTTATAGAAAGGAATCAAGCGAGAGCACACTGGTGCTACGTACGCAACGTATGCAATGCATTATGATAGGTATGTTTTTATATGAAAAACTATACAGCAGAGACACACTTATCGTATGTTGCGTTGCATACGGTAAGTGTCTCTATTGCTTCTCGTCCTGTATAGCTGCGACTCTTTCTCACACAACGAAATTATGACGACATTGGCACGTCATATTAAGTAGTGATCCAATTACAGGTGTTCTTTCACTGTTAAAAAACCTTTTTTACAAAGAAATACAGCCGATTAAAAAGGATTAAAAAGGTAAAGAAAAGGAAGAAAAAAAACGAAAAGGATTAAATTAAATAAAAAGTATTTTATTTTTGACTTTCGTGGTAGGTACACACCTAACAACACCACTGGAAAGTCGCAGGAAAGCAAAATACGCACTTTCGATACTTGGATGACTAATTAAATACGTCACCTAAGTAAACGAATTCAAAAACAAAAACTCTTAACCAAGTTTTGATGAAATTTAAATGGGAAAGTACCTATACATGAAAGAAGAATTTTTCAAATCGGTTCATAAATTACCACATGATATGAGGTAACCACATAAAAAAAATACAGCCGAATTGAGAACTTCCTCCTTTTTTTGAAGTCGGTTAAAAAACTTCAGAATCAGTAAAAACGTACAGTACTTTGGCAACACACATAGACTGTTTCTCCTAGAAAAATAGGGTTCCTATGGACATATAAAAAGAGCGAAGCCTGGGGCCGAGATGGTACATTTTCATTCCAGTATAATGTATTAGATATCACAACACGTATACCTCAGTACGTCCCACAAAACGTTCCAACTACTATTTTTCCACTACCAAACACTTAGAGAATGTTGCAGCTAGGCACTGAATAAAAGAAACCTCGCATTATCTTTCGCTCAAGCAATAACGTTGAACAAAGCTACAGAGTCTCCCGAGCGAGTGTAAGTGATGGAGCAGAAAACTTGTTATTGTGTATCACAATACTCCTTTGATACAGAAGGCCACAGAGAACAGGCTAGAACGGGCTTAAACGGGCTTACGGGATGCCCTAGCGATTTATGTAAGGGGTACTAAAGTATCTCATATTTTGCAAATATTATGAGGTATTTTTAAGACGGTATGCAGGAAATTTGGGCTCACATATACGAAACATATAATAAATCTGTAGAAGAGTCGTTTTTGTAGATTCAGAAAAAAAAAAATATAGCCAGCCAACAAATCCCAATTCCATCATTTTTGGATTTTTATCTGTTTAGATGTGCAGGCATCACGTAAACAGGCGTCGGGAGTCGCAGGACGATTCCCGGCCGCCGTAGGCGCGGGCCTGCGGACGGCGAGCATTGAGTGGCTCGCCATCTGATTAGAACCAGGCCCAGGTCGGCGGCGCGCTGCGATCCCCGCGCGCCTCATACGATGTCAGCACAGAAGACGGGGCCCGCCAGGGCAAGTGCCTGCTGGGGCTGCGGAATCTGTTCGAAAGAGGTACCGTAGCCCTGGTACGCAAAGGGCACTAGGAGGGACACGGATGGGTTTTAGTCAGTAAGAGTCTGACACTCCCTCTTGCTTCACCCAGAGCGGGAGGAGTCATTTGATGATTTCCCATCCTAAAAAAAAAGCATCTCGTAAAAAGTACAAAAATGATGTATATAATAAATTTCATACATTAAAATTGTACGTAAAGTAATAATAATAATAATAAAAAAAAAGCTGGCAACACTCAATGTCAACACTTGTTTATTTTCGTGCAAGCACATTTGAATTTAAAATAACAATTTTTGAACATTTCTTTCGCCCGACACCCCCAAAAACAAACAAATAGTAATAATAAGAACTTTCGCAAATCATAAAGCACATAAAACGTTTACATAATGGAAGAAAATAATAAAATGCTGACGGATGACATATGTCACAATGAAAAAATGACTACAACGACGAAAATGAAACTACGAGTATGAGTATGATAACACGAGCAGCTTCGAGACGCGCACGCCCACCATCCCCGGACCCGTCGCTGAGCTCCGCCTCGCCGCCGCCGGACAGCGGATCACCAGTGTCGCCGGCGGTTGCAGTTGCGTCGAGCTCCAGCGACGAGTATTTCTCTCCGCCGACGTCGCCAACACCTGTACGTCGGCAGGGGAGAGGCCGGCCACCGAGGGGCTTGGGACCTAGGGGCCAACCGGCCCCGAGCCGGGTCCCCGCTGCCGGTGGTTGTGTGCAGCGCATAAGATGGAGTCAATCCATGAACGAGAACGTTATGCGCGCATACTATGGGTCTACAGAGGGGGGAACTAACCTTACTGCGTACCGTGTCAGGATGCTGTCTCTGTTTCAGGACCTGGAACCAACCGTGAACGTCTCGGCCCAACGATTGTCGGATCAGGTGCGGGTTATCCAACGTAGTCACAGGTTGGACGATGCTGCACTTGATAGGCTGCGCTCAGAGGTACTGAGCAACTTTATCATCTCAACTCCGACACAGGCCGCGGTTCAGGCGCCAGCTAATGGCGCAATCATACCGCGGCCCAACAACGTCAGTGATGAGGTAGATGATAGGGTTGTCACGGTAAGTAGCCAGTGCAACGATAGACTGAGGAGCGCACTGGAGGATGCGCTTCGGGAGTATAGATCAATTCCGACCGAACTTAGGCCCCGTTTACCACGGTTACCCATGCACAAAAAAAATAGGGCGCTGGTGTGTGCCCTGGACTCGCTGCTGCAGAACATCTTTGAAAGCAGCGAGAGCCTCCTTGATACGCACTCAATCCTGTATTGCGGGGCTGTTGCGGCATGTCGTTTAGCAAATATTAAGTTAAATACTAGTGATGAAGCTATTCGACCAAAACCTGCTGTACCAGCCTGGCAGTGCAGGATCGAGCGGCGGATCGATGAGGCTAGGGCACTCATCGGCAAACTATACTGCTTCAGGGAGGGTAACACACGACCACGCGTGATGCGCTTTGTGAGACGGGCGTTTTCGGGGACTGGTATCAGCCCTCGAGATTACACGTCCCGTGTCACGGAGCGCATTGACTTCCTGAAGCAGAAAGTTTATGCATGGGCGAACCGTATTCGGCGGTATAAGCGGCGGGTTGATCGATACTCACAGAATCGCATGTTCCAAAGCGATGAGAGGTGGGTATATAGAGCTTGGGAGCGACCTGAACAAAGTGTGACGGATGTGTGCCGCCCGGATGATATCGCCACGAATACATTCTGGCGAAGCATCTGGTCGGTGCCCGTCTGTCATACCGAGGATGGCTGGATGCGCGATGTCGAGCGCGTGTGTGATGCTATGCCACAAATGGAAAAAATTATCATCTCCACATTAGATGTAGCCAAAGCAGTCCGTCCGTTACCGAACTGGAAATCTCCAGGACCGGACGGACTGCATAACTTCTGGCTCAAATGGTATAGCAGCTCACACGCGCTCCTGGCAACTCAATTCCAGTCATCCTTAGAGTCTGGGTCGCTACCACAGTTTCTAACAACTGGCGTTACCCACCTGCTCCATAAGACCGGTAGTCCCGCGGAACCCAAGAACTATAGACCAATTACTTGTTTGTCGACGGTCTATAAACTTCTTACATCCATTCTGAGAGTGAAGATCAATGAACACATTGAGACTAATTCAATTATGTCCACCTCTCAGAATGGATGTAGGAAGGGGTCCCGCGGCACTAAGGAGCTTCTCCTCATAGACATGGCTATAAGCCAACAGGTCCGTCGATCCCGCAAGGATCTGTCGACATGTTGGATAGACTACAAGAAGGCCTACGACTCTGTGCCACATACATGGCTCATGAGGGTGTTGGAGTTGTACAAAATAGATGCAACTCTACGCACCTTTCTTGAGTCATGTATGAGGCAATGGAAAACAGTCCTTCGCTATCCAGGATGTCGACCAATTCAGGGGGACAATGAGCCTGTGTGGATTAAACGGGGAATATTTCAGGGTGACAGTTTGAGTCCGCTTTGGTTTTGCTTAGCTCTGAATCCTCTAAGCACATTGCTGGAGGGTTCAGGTCTAGGCTATCGGTTGAGAAGAGGTGGTCAGGCCATATCTCACCTTCTTTACATGGATGATCTGAAACTCTTTGCCCCCAACAATTCGCGACTGATGGAGCTACTGAAGTTGACTGAAACCTTCAGTAGTGCCATCAGGATGGAATTTGGTGTGGACAAATGTGCAGTCATGCATGTAAAGAAAGGGGAGATTATGGAATCTGAGAGAATTCAACTCTCGGATTCCATACAGGTTAGATCACTCAGCTCGACCGAAACCTATAAGTATTTGGGTATATCGGAAGCGTTGGGCATTAATGTTACTGACATGAAGCAATCGTTGAAGGAACGCTTCTTTGGCCGCCTAAAAAAGGTTTTGAATAGCCTTTTGTCGGGCGGAAATAAGGTGCGCGCCTTCAACGGTTGGGTCATGCCGGTATTAATGTACTCTTTCGGCATACTCAAATGGACTCAAACTGAGCTTGACGCCCTGGATAGGAGAGTACGTACACTGCTGACCGCAAACCGGATGCATCACCCACGATCGTCGGTGATGAGACTGTACATTCCGCGGAAGTGTGGAGGTCGAGGCTTTTTAAACGCCAAGACTCTCCACAACCGCGAGATGTGCAGTCTCAGAGAATATTTCCTCACAGCTGATGTGGGTATGCACCGAGATGTGGTCGCAGTGGACAAGGGTCTCACCCCGTTGTCCATGGCTAAGGAGAACTGGCGCAAACCTGTGATACTTACCACGGATGACCGCAAGGAGGTATGGAAAGGCAAGGAGCTTCACGGGCGCTTCTATCGGGCTCTTCATGGGTCTGATGTAGATTTTTCAGCGTCCGTGGCCTGGCTACGTTTCAGTGATCTCTTCGGGGAAACTGAAGGTTTTGTCTGTGCGATTATGGATGAAGTTATCTTGACGAATAACTACCGGAGGCATATTATGAAGGATGGAACGGTGGACGTGTGTCGGGCATGCCACCGTCCGGGTGAGTCCATCAGACATATTATCTCTGGTTGTTCTCGGCTGGCTAACGGCGAGTACTTGCACAGGCACAACCAAGTGGCCAGGATTATCCATCAGCAACTTGCTTTGAAATATAAACTTGTGGATTCTGAGGTACCGTATTACAAGTATGTGCCCGACCCAGTTCTCGAAAATGACCATGTCACGTTGTACTGGGATCGGTCTATCATCACTGATAGGACTATTGTTGCCAATAAGCCTGACATAGTGGTGATAGACCGATTAGCGCGCCGCACAATGATAATTGATGTTACCATCCCGCATGACGAGAACCTCGTGAAGGCCGAGAAAGAGAAACAAATCAAGTATCTCGACTTAGCGCACGAGGTTGTCGACATGTGGAATGTGGACTCAGCTATCATTGTGCCGATAGTCATTACGGCCAATGGCCTGATGGCCAAAAGCTTCGACGAACATCTGTCGAAGCTGGCGTTACGCGGTTGGGTAAAGGGCCTGATACAGAAGGCAGTACTCCTCGATACGGCTCGTATTGTTAGGAGGTTCCTTTCTCTGGAGCCCTAACCACCGGTAGCTTGGACCCTGCTCCCGACACCGGCGGACTACTACTTTTATATTTTTAAATGTATTTTTTATGGTTTTTTAGAGATATATTTAAAAATATACTTTGTATGTAAATAAGAATAAATAAACGAAATAATAATAATAATATAATAATAATAATAATAATATTCCACACAACTATCACACAACGCCATCTAGTCCCAAAAAAAAGTGAAGTATAACTAAGTTTTTGTTTCATCGTAATCGGCTCACTCTATTGAAAGATGTTATAATAATTGCCACGCGGGTCGATCTTCAGGGCAAAGCTTTGCCGAAGGCGGTGCGCGGATAGATTACCATCTAAACATAGCGGGATTCCTCCGCGCTTCGGAACCACGATAGGTTGATGGTCTCGGCTGTCATTTGTAAATCTTTGACAGACTGGCGTCAGATTTCTTAGCTTCTGATTACTCATATTATTACGGGTAATCAGAAGCTAAGAAATCTGACGCCAGTCTTGCCAAGGTGTACCGTGTTACTGACATCCAGGTCAGTAGCTCCACGTAAAATTTTGGTACTCAGCTGCATTCGTTTAGTAGGGAAAAGGCTGGGCAGATTGAAAGTTGAGATACTAGCGTCTCTTTAGATTTACTGTTGAAGAAACTTAATGGCCTGTCAAAGTGTCCGGATAAGCGTTATCAGCCAGATAAAAAAAAAATTCAGACCATAAAAACAAACACAAATGACTTACTGTCACTTACTAAACAAGAATTATGTTACTGTGATTCAGGAGTCAGACTGATCATCATATCAGCCGAAAGACGTCCACTGCTGGATATAGACCTCCCCAAGTGTCGCCACAACAAGCGGTCCTGTGCGTCTCGCATCCATCGGCTACCCGCGACTCTCACCAGGGCCTCAAGTCTGCAATTACAATAGTGTCAGAATGGTCTATCACTGATTTCATAATTGTTGATTTTGACAAGTTTGGTAATCCACTAATTTAAAAACCGACATTCATAATGCGTACAGCTAAGGAGTGGAATTCCCTGCCGGAGTCTGTGTTTCCTGATAGCTACAACCTGGGAGTCTTTAACTCAAGAGTGAATAGGTTACTTCTAGGCAAGCGTGCTCCATCTTCGACCACATCATCGCTTACCATCAGGTAAGATAGTGGTCAAACGCGTGGCTACCTATAGTAAAAAAAAGAACAAAATACTACAAAGTAAAAATTAACTTTAATTTCGGTAGTCGGTGATTTTGGTTATTTCGTTTTTGAACCCCGACTTCCGAAATTAAAGTTATTTTGTACTTTGTAGTATTATGTTTTTGGAAGTCGGTTTTATTTTATTGTTCAAAAGTTTTTATTTTTCACTTTTTAGTGGTACGCAGGTACCACTAAAAAGTGAAACTACAAGCACAGCGTGCTGGCGTGATATTATGTTATGAACTGGTGTAAACAATCAACAGACATACGATTTCAGAAAAATCCGATCCATTTGCTATCATTTATTGAAGAGTTCCGTTGCATACCTCCGAAGTTCTTCATCAGATCTTCACCAAATTTAAATAGAACTAGTCCGAGAAAATACTCTTCCAAACAAAAAAGAATCATCCAAATCGGTTAACAATTGGCGAAAATATCGCTGAACAAAAATTTTGATGGGATCTCATCATCAAATTCTGACTTACACCTTCCATCATCAGCTCAGCAACATGAGACGATAATTAAACAAATATCTGAATGGCGTTAGAAAGTTTATGAAAAACAGTGTATGTGCTTATAAAATTTGAGTGTAACCCTCGATTTTCATATTTTGACTTGGTGACAATGGGACCACCCCAGGCTTTCGAATAAAAAAATATTTTTTAAAATCGGTGAACATACATAAAAAAAAATACATACAGCCGAATATAGAACCTCCGCCTTTTTGAAGAAGTCGGTTAAAAAGCGTCATTATGACTTTCCAATGGTCAACCATTGACACTCCATAGAAAGAAACGGCATAGAATGGTAATCTCGCATATAATGACACATGAATAAGTAATATGTAAAAATATATATATAAAAGAAAACTGGCATAACTTAATGTTCAAATTTAGTAGTTGTTTTTCGAAAATCATGTCTACTAACGGGATTTATAAAAACGGTAATACGAAAATGTCATTCTACCACGATTCTATTACGAGACCATTGACCGACCAGTGATCGACCATTATGAATTAGCAGATTACGAACTTTTATCAAAATGACAATGAGATCGTGTTGGAATGACGAATTTATAAAAAATTGCAGACTTGGGGCCCAGGCCAGCGGTCCACCCTGTAAGAGTCAGATTATATGCCAACGTAGCTGGTCGTAAATATTGTGGCGACAGAAACTCTAAATAGAATACAAAAAAAAATACATTCAACATCTAAATATATTGAGTAATTTTCTAAATTGTGGATTTTTTAAACTTACGCTACTTTTCACGAACACCTTCGCGGAGGTTGCAAGATCGTGTGCTAAAATTGCAAACACGCGAGTACTATATTCACTACTATATCTTCGAAAATTGGACAGCTTCAAAATTCTCGCTCGCCCGAATATCGGGAAAGTAGGACGCTCGAATCGAATAACCTAACCGAAGTAAGAGAAATGTTGTGTAAATTTAAGAATCGCAAACTTTCCTTTCAAGTTTATTGAATTTTTTTAAATTGTTTTGTAACTTATACTTCGATCGTTGGTAACAGTGCAGTGTTCTGAATTTTCCGCAGTTTTGATGTTGGTCAGTACTTGTAGGTTACTGTTTTAGTCAACGGTAATTTTTTTCTTACCGTTTACTACCTGAATAACTTTTTTATACTATTAGAGTCTGATGGTCTTGTGGTCGCAAGACCTACTTTAAAATGAGGTCCTGTTTGCCTCAAAAGGAAAAACGGTACCCTTATAGGATAACTTTGTTGTCCGTCCATTCGTCCGTCCTTCTGTCCGTCCGTCCATCTGTCTGTCAAGACCCTTTATCTCAGAACGCGTGGAGGTATCGAGTTGAAATTAAATCCATATACTAAGGTCTACAGTCCCTTGAAGCTGTAAAAAAATCAAACTTCTAAGTTAACGTGAAAAAATTATACCGCCGTTTATTTGGCAAGTAATATCATCTTATACTACAAGTATTGGGAAAAGTCTGAAAACTATACATTTAAAATTAAAACAAAAAAAAAAAAAATGTAGTCTTTATTCAAAGTATTATGTACCTACAAAGTTGTACGGAACCCTCGGTGAGCGGGTCCGACTCGCACTTGTCCGGTTTTTTAAGGATAGGAATTCATCAAATGACTCCTCTCGCTCTGGGCGGAGCGGAAAAGAGTGTCAGATTTTGACTTAAACCTATCCGTGTTTCTCATAATGCCCTTTACGTTCCAGGGCCGCGTTGACTTTCGAACAAATTCTGACTTTCGAATAAATGAGGTCCAGGACATCGTTTCCAAGGTCGGGCACTCTGCCGCTCGGCTCTATGTCGCTTTCTCAATATCAGGTTATCGCAATAACGTATGTTAAGATGGTCATCCATCCTCGAAGCGATCTCGGCAAGCGTTAATTGACCTTATAGATCGACCCGTGTGGCTGTTATTATTTAGCCGCAAGCTAATTTAGAAGGTACCAACAATATTAAAAAAAGTCAGAAGCTCACCATTAACAAAACAAGACATAAACATGGTATTTATTATCTTTTCACAACCATGAAATGTATTTATTTTCCATAATGTCACACAAACCACTATTCTTTCTGCGTCTATTTTCTTTTCTACACAATAAATTGCATTTGTTTCATCGAAACTGTATTGCAAGTTTTGTCCCCAGACAAAGTATGTACCTACAGTTAAAGTTACTGTTGGCACATAGCAGATGGAAACAGAAGCTCTAAATTATTCACTTTTGAGAAAATTCTATTGCAAATACAGAATTGAAGGATTTCATCTTGTCTCAAGACGATGTAGAAAGAACACATTTTTACTCGTATGTTTCTATCTAGCTTGTATTGTCCCTGCCTTTTTAATGCCTTATGTCAATAAATGCATCATCATCATCTGCCTAGCCTTTTCCCAACTATATTGGGGTCGGCTTCCAGTCAAGCCGGATTTAGCTGAATACCAGTATTTTACGAGAAGCGGCTGCCTACCAGACCTCCACTACCCATTAACTGGGTAACACGGTACTTCATGGCAGACTGGAGTCAGATTTACTGGCTTCTGACTATCCGTAACCACTGCCAAAGATCTACAAATGACAGCCGGGACCAACGGCTTACCGTGCTTTCCGAGGCAGGGAGGAAACTCGGTATGTTAAGATGGTCACCCATCTACAGACCAACCTTGGCAAGCGTTGCTTAACCTTGAAGACCGACCCGTGCGGCTGTTATTATCTAGCCACGAGCTCCTCATGTCAATAAATCCAATTTACATAATTGGAGTCCGCTGGATGTAAGGAGCCGCAGCATTGAATGCCTTTCTTCGCAACATTGGATATGATTGATATAGCGAATAGGCCAAAAAGTTAGCAGGCATTAAATTTGTTAGTATTACTTACTTTCTCTCTTCCCTGATCTTTGTTTCCTTTTTAATTGTTATCCTTCTGCATCTTTTTATCATCACGTTCGAAGTGCCGGTGTACTTGGTCGGTCGGGTAGATTCCGCCGCCATGCGCCCTTTGTGTCGGGCGCCTTTGTGCACAAATGTCTGCCGCTCGACGTGAGTCGTGACGTGACGTTTGACAAGGCATGTGCGAAATGACGATCTTCTACGCATCGGGTTTGCTTGGAAATTAAGGTTTTGTCCAGATGTTTATTTACTAAGATTAATGGGATAAACTTAGACATTCATCATGCGTACAGCTATGGAGTGGAATTCCCTGCCGGAGTTTGTGTTTCCTGTACAAACTGGGAGTTTTTAAGTCAAGAGTGAATGGGTTACTTCTAGGCTAGCGTGCTCCATCTTCGACCGCACCATCAGGTGAGATCGTGGTCAAACGTATTCCTATCAAAAGTAAAAAAAGGTACTCTGAGCCAGAAAATCTGACTACAGTCTTGACAAAGGGTATCGTGATAACGGATATAGGTCAGGCACGAATGTTTTTGACGTATAGTATCGTATATTAATAAAACTTTAATATTTCTATAATACTCGTTTCGCACATAATATTTATTTGTATTTAATACTATATTCATGTTTTGTATGATACACAGAACCGGTCGATGTGTATGATACACAAGTCTGATCCCTAAATATAGCTCTCACCTCAGCAACATAGATCAAACTGTCGCACTTTTTCTTGTCTAAGCCCAGTATTTAGCCGCGTTACGCCCTGCATACGTGCTGTAATCATATGCGCTCCTGGTACCTCGCCTGGCTTCAAGCCACTTTTATCCTTAATATGATGAAGTGGGATAAGCTGGATGGGTTTTTGAGCCTCGAATTATCTGAACGGCGCTTTTTACGAAACAAATGGCGCTTTTAGTACATAAAAACGTCGTTGTTTTGTTTTGGTAAGTGCAACACAAATTATGTTGAGGCGGAAAATGGCAGAACGATGAGAAAATATAGGTACTGGTTTCGGTTGAGTCATTGGCGTTAATATTTTGTGCAATGAACTCGTGGTTAAGTAATAGCAGCCGCCTAGGTCACGGTAAAGCAATATTTGCCAAGATCGATCGATGGATGGGTGATCACACTTACCGAGACTCCTTCGTGCTTTGAAAGATAAGCTCGCTGAGCCGTTGTTCTCAGTTGTCATTTGAAGTCGTTACTGTTATCAGGAGCAGTTGAGTTAGCAGTTGCCAAGGGGTATGGTGTTGTGTTGTGGAGTTCTACTTAACAGTCACGGTCAGAAGTAAAATACTGGTACTCAGCTACAACCGGTTGGACTGCTATCCAACCCTAACACAGTGGGAAATAACTAGGCAGATTGTTTGTATGTATTTCAAACAAGAATAACCGTAGCTGATCTTTCAGGACAATGATAATGATGATATGATATGTAATGTAAATATGAACTTTTCACAAAAAGCCGGCCAAGTGCGAGTCGGACTCTCACATGAAGGGTAACATAAACCTTAAAAAAAAACACGTTTCTTGTATAGGAGCCGCCTGTAATATTTTTTTATAATTTGTTGTTATAGCAGCAACAGAACTACACATTCTGTGAAAATTTTAATTATAACGGTGTAAAGTGGAAATTATATTTTTTTTTCCTACTCCTCCGCTGTACTTTTCTGATTAATTTCGTTGCAGGATCCAAGACAGTTGAATCGTTTCTACGGGACTCGTCGGGTTTCATTGGCTCGGGTCGCCACTGTTCATTCTGGCTTTCAGGAGTTGCAGTGGTTGGGAATGTGTGGCGGGCTTGTACATATAACGGTTCTTGAGATACAGCCCGCTAATAGACAGACGGATGGACGGACGGATAGCGGAGGCTTGGTAATAGGGTTCCCTTGGTTAGCTGTTGGGTACGGAACCCTAAAAACAACATAAGCTCTCTCAACTAACTAACTCTCTCTCACTCTAACTCAACATTCCAAACAACTGATTTCAAGGTTTCATTTCCTTTGTATTACGTACTGCACAACTCTTCGTATATCACAGAAAACACTAGGGATCTAGGAATATCTACAGTCTACAGTTTACAGACGAGGTAAAAGTTCCGGTAAATCAGGTCAAACGTCTGGAGATGAACGGGGGCAGTCACTCCACTGCATTTTACATAGGTACACACGCCTGTATCTGAGGAGCTCGTGGCTAGATAATAACAGCCGTACGGGTCGATCTTCAAGGTTAAGCAAGGCTTGCCAAGGTTGGTCTGTGGATGGGTGACCATCTTAATATTGTGAGTTTCCTCCGTACCTCGGAAAGCTCGTTGAGCCGTTGGGCCCGGCTGTCATTTGTAGATCTTTGGCAGTCGTTACGGATTGTCAGAAGCCAGTTAATCTGACTCCAGTCTTGCCATGAAGTACCGTGTTACCCAGTTACTGGGTTGTGGAAGTTTGGTGGTTTGGTTTGGCCTACCAGACCTCCGCAACCCATTAAGGCAAGCGTTGCTTAACCTTGAAGATCGACCCGTGCGGCTGTTATTTTCTAAAGTAATACGTAGTAAAAATAACCATAAGAAATTACTGATAAATACTAAAAAAACAACTTAGTTGAGCTATAAGCTCGCAAAATTATATACAAACTATAATACTGAATATAAAAAACATCATCTATATCGCTGTCTACGGGAAAATTTCCCAGAACACTGTCAGCATTACCGCTTGATTGAATTGATCCCATAATTTTGGAAATACCTATTTAGGGCACCCACAATTCTGTAACTAATATCATTCTGTAACGTTAGTTCAATTACGTTTAATAATAATAATAAACATTTTATTTCGGAAAATCCATAATTTGTTAGAACGAAAGATAAAAAATGCCCACAAAAAAAAACAAAGAAACACAGACAAACAGACAAACACAAGTCCCACAATCCCACTAAACACTACTACTACAATACTCGTACCTAACCGCTGAATAAGCTAAACAAATCACGTTGAACCCCTGCACTCATATTTCACCCCTTCGAAGATCCAATAAAAATACCTATCGTCTAAGAGCCTTTAAAAATTTCATCGACCGTACACCTCTGGAAGGCAACCATTTACGTGGGGGTTGAATGGGAGCTTGGGGGTGGACCACCCCCTTTTACGGCGAAGTGAAAGACATTACTCTTGGATGCGCCTGGATCTATGTGCGCACGACGTCGGTTGATACATATTTGTACGTGGACTTGTGAAGCAATTTAATTTTAATTCTGCGAAGTTTATATTGTTGATTATTGTGGGTTTATTGCCGTTCTGACGAGAGCGGAGATTGCCTCGTTAAGCTTCTCTGGAAATGAATTTTAACAACAAATTGCTGGTAGTCAATTTTGTTAATAGTTTTTGTGTTAAATTCCCCGGGATACGTACTTCAATCAGGGTAATTGGAGTATATACAACGGTAACATACATGGGAGGAGCTCGTGGCTAGATAATAACAGCCGCACGGGTCGATCTTCAAGGTTAAGCAACGCTTGCCAAGGTTGGTCTGTAGATGGGTGACCATCTTAACATAACTAGTTTCCTCCGTGCCTCGGAAAGCACGTTAAGCCGTTGGTCCCGGCTGTCATCTGTAGATCTTTGGCAGTCGTTACGGATAGTCAGAAGCCAGTAAATCTGACTCCAGTCTTGCCATGAAGTACCGTGTTACCCAGTTAATGGGTTGTGGAGGTCTGGTAGGCAGCCGCTCCTCGTAAAATACTGGTATTCAGCTAAATCTGGTTTGACTGGAAGCCGACCCCAATATAGTTGGGAAAAGGCTAGGCAGATGATGATGATGACAACGGTAACATACATGACTAGAACTTTTCTCGTGACTTCATCTGCGCAGATTGATACAAACGATTTTCTCTCTTATCATCCCCTTAAGAGTGCCTAGTCATTACAGTGAAGCGAGGCAGCGGAGCGGAGAAACGGAACTAAACTAAACTATCCAAAGTAATACTATAAAGAGGAAAGATTTGATTTTCTGTTTGTTTGTTTGATTTTATTCCAAAGCTACTGGAGCGATTTCAAAAATTCTTTCACCATTGCTACAGTGTCCCTGAGTAACCCAGGCTACGCACTGTATGTCATTCTGTAAAGTTAGTTCATTTACGTTTAGATAAACCAAGTCCCACAATCCCACTAAACACTACAGCTACAAGAAGTAGTAGTAGGCAGAAATTCCCGCTGGTTGGTGAGTTCTTGGTGTGCCTTATAAACAACTTTTAATATCCCATATTAATAAAATATTGTTCGAGGAGCTCGTGGCTAGATAATAACAGCCGTACGGGTCGATCTTGAAGGTTAAGCAACGCTTGCCAAGGTTGGTCTGTGGATGGGTGACCATCTTAACATACCGAGTTTCCTCAGTGCCTCGGAAAGCACGTTAAGCCGTTGGTCCCGGCTGTCATTTGTAGATCTTTGGCAGTCGTTACGGATAGTCAGAAGCCAGTAAATCTGACTCCAGTCTTACCATGAAATACCGTGTTACCCCCAGTTAATGGGTTGTGGAGGTCTGGTAGGCAGCCGCTATTAAAATATTGGTATTCAGCTAAATCCAGCTTGACTGGAAGCCAACCCCAATATAGTTGGGAAAAGGCTAGGCAGATGATGATTAATAAAATATTGTTCATAATGATGTATAATTACCGCTTTTACGTTATTTTGTTTATTCTTTGACATATTGTATAGTTTTGTTGTTGTATTTTCATATTTGCAAAAATATACGAGATGAGTTGTATGGTAAAAAGTGGTAAAAAAACTCATGTTAAGCTTATTCATAGTCGAGTTATGCGACCATGTTATTATTGTAGGTTTATGATTTCCGTTCTCGGAGGTTAACCTACGGAATTCTATTACTAAGCCTCTGCTGTCCGTCCATCCGTCAGCGGGCTGTATCTCATGTATTTGGTAGGCAGTTCAAATTTTCACAGACTGTGTAGGTATTTCTGTTGCCTATATACTCGTAACAACAAATAATATAAATAAATTACAACATGACGTCATTCAAATACTAAAGTGTAACGACAAATAATAATAGCCGTTCAAGTGCGAGTCGGACTCGTGCACCAATGCGCGAATTCGCAATGCCGCATTTTTCGATACCACAGAACCCGCAGTCATTTGTTTGTACCTCACCCACAGGCATTTGTTTGTTTATTTTGAACCGACTTCCAAAAAAGGAGGAACTTCTCAATTTCTGTGTATTTTATTTAGTTCGATGCGGTATACTTGCCATTTTGTCCCGTAAAAAAATTATGAAGTTTGGTTCAGAACTTTCTATTTATGAGCATTTTGCTTTGAAATAAGCAAAATTCTGCGTAGACGACGGCGTCTAAGTACAACCACTTAAAAGTGAAAAATAAAAACTTTTTTACAAAAAAATATAACCGATTTGCAAAAAAAGCACTAAAAAGCATAAAATTACATTAATTTCGGAAGTCGGTGTTAAAAAACAAAGAAACGAAACCAAAAACACCGACTTCCGAAATTAAAGTTATTTTAAACGTTGTAGTATTTTGTTTGGAGGTCGGTTATTATATTTTTTATGTTTTTTATTTTTCATGTTCTCTTTTATCAAAACAATGCCTCACATAGTAATTCAAACCGTCAGAATATAACATACGATGTTTACAGCCAACGGAACGGACCTCCGTTAATAGCTCTTTGGAAACTCACTGCGTATGACCGAAGGGTGTTGGGGTTCAAATATATCTTCAGATAAGTCTGTCTTGTCTTCTGCAGTTTGTTCCCAAGTTCGTTTGAGAAAGGATCCTGTGTTTGTAGGTGTCTTGACGCGTTGGGCTAGTTGGTATAATGAATATAGTGCTGTTAGTGAATATTGTGTAACGTTTACGGAAAATTGGGGAAAAATGCTATAAAACCAGAACAACAAAATTTTGCACGATGGGTCGTACAATGTTGCTGGATTGGAGGGTTGAAATGCGACAAGACACTGTCACTGTGAGAAGGTGCTACCACGTGGGATGTACTTAATTGAAAATACTATATCCTCTGTAGATGGTAGCGAGTACGGTCCCTGCTGAGCCAAGCCCTCTGTCTCGTGGTGGATAGATGTCACTGAAGGCGCTGATGTATGGAGAGGAACTCGTATGGAGATGAACTGATTTGTTTTGGCCCGCGGGCCTCTTTTATAAGGGTCTTTTGGCGTCAGTTTCACCCCGATCGGTGGGGGTAGAACGGTACTCGCTACGGTTGTTTATTCATAAAACTACAAACTGTTTTCGGCGTGGTTTACAAAGAGACAAATAGGTACGGTCTCAAAACTTTAACAAAATAATACAAACAAGGGATTTTAACTGTTGCCGGACGTTAATAAATATTAGAGACAAATACACCATTTTGTTAATGGGCAGGCATTAAACTCACAAAACAAGGGATCTTTAACTATAGGTAATAACTTAAAAAACTACAATAATACCCAAACGTTTTATAAAGCGGACAACTGTCCCTCACTTCTGGCTGCTTTCTAAAAATATGTTGCCGACTAACGGTATTCTAATTACTTAAAAATAACACGTACCTATCTCTTAACTATAAACCTAAGACTATAATGCGGCTGTCCTGCACAAAAATATTAAATACACTGTCTGACAATAGGCTTGTCCACTGAAAAAATCTAATTGGTCCGTCAGTTAGATTATCAACATATATTTAACACGTTTTTTTTTCTTTTCTTACGTAAACCAAAGTTGACGTGCCGTGGTATAATTTTCAGTGCGTTCCCACTTCCAAATTTTGATGTTTTATCTTTTTCAATATTCATTGATTTACAAAAACGAAAATACGTGCCCATTATTTTTCAATTCTCTAACTGACAGACTAAATAGATTGACAATTTATTGATGGTGGAAACTAGCCTATTGAAATTGGTTAATCATAATAGCTAAAAATACTCAATACATACCACATTTTTACACGTCTTTTTCGGTCTTCTCGCGGGAATCTTTCTCGCGTTTGTTTTTAATGCTAGTATGACTAGTCGAGGTAATCGGTAATTTATTTTTATTGAACTACATATCTTCTAATAGTTTATCCAAACTTATATTATTAACGAGAAAGTAATTTTATGTTTGTCTGTTACGCTTTCACGCTTAAATCGCTTTACCGAAGTTGATAAATATTTTGGTACAGAGATAAATTGGAAACAATTAAAAGCGATTTTTTTGCGAGAATCTATATAAATGCGGGCGAACCCGCGTGCAAATCCTAGTACATAAAACACAATCGCCATTATCTTATAATTGTCATTGAATCACTGAACAACTTTTTAGTATGAGTGATGGAATGTCCACTTAATCCTCTTTTCCAATCCTTTTCTTTGCACAACACTCAAACACAACTAGGTACACAACTGAAACCTATTATTTTATTTATTCCTCACAGAGGCCGCCTCACATCATCCTCCTTATATATTCGTGAACCCACTAACATAATATTATAACCCCAACAAAGAGAGGCTCACCTTCCACGAAGTCCTCGCATTTCTTACATTATTTGTCCTCCTTTCAAAGGGACAAACATCTGTCGATATTCTAAATTAACTCCGTATCAATAGAGCGGACCGGATCCTTTCGCGCCTAAATAAAAATATACCCTTTAAACGGATCTACCGTATTTTTAGGGATCCGTAAAAAAGTATAATGAAACCAGTATGTAATCTTATAATGGTTCCATTATCTGACCCCCAACCTAAAATGTGTCTTTCTGTCACGGATGATTTGTAGAAAACTGTTTGAACTTAATTTCTAATTTATTTCAACTAACAAGACTCATAGTTATGGTAACAATATACTTACAAACTATGTTAGTAAAACATTAACAAACACAAAAACAGAATCCGAAAAAATTTGCGACATCACTGCTCACTGCTGCAAGGTGACAGGCCCAGCTGATACCCTGCAGCAGTGGGGTAACAAACGCGCAATCTAGCCTGCTTGCTATCATGGACAGGATGCTGTTGGTGCTGCCCCGCACAGTAGGGTGCGGGGCAGCACCAACAGCATCCTAACGCTTTCGCATTACAGTGTAAAATCAGTCCACCCCATCAGCACCCTGAAAGCGTTATTGACATGATTCAAGATGACGTATAATATTTTTTACTGGAGCGAGTTGAACCATCCAAAACTGTATGCAATCTCTCTCTTTCCTCATAAACCCTAACATGTTACAGAATTTACACTAAAAATAACATGCAACAAAAATTTTGGGCTATTCTGGAAAATCTTCCAGTTCGCAGCACTTCTGGTACGGAACGCTGACTGTGCAAATTCAACTTGCTCTTGTTTATCCTTACCTGCCCTTTAGCCGTGTGATGTAATATTAAATAAGGTGTAAGAATTTCGTTTATTAATGCCCGGTAAGCTGATTTTAGAAGTACACTTGCCTAATATGACGTGTCATTGCCATGATGAAAAATGAATAGCGCTATTATTACTGTATAGCTTCATCTATCTCTAATAATTCATGGTGGAATTGGTGGGACATAGTTTGGGGGGCTGGTAAGAAATCAGAACAATTTTTAAGGATGAACAATCATCATATGACTTAGTGTCGGAGTCTTACTGACTAAACCCATCCCTGTTTTTTCTCTGTTTTGACTCTTTCGAACAAATTCCGCAATTCTGGAATTACATGCACATATTCATTTTATTTCAAGCCTGTTTGCAAATAGAATATATATTAAATTACTGTTTGATGGATTTGTTAAACAGCGAAACCGCGTTTAATTTTTTTTTTTGTATGTCATGGCCGCCAAAATGTATGCATCTATACACATATATAAAGCTGAAGAGTTTGTTTGTTTACTTGAACGCACTAATCTCTGGAACTACTGGTCCAATTTGCAAAATTCTTTGTGTTAGATAGCCCATTTATCGAAGAAGGCTATATGCTCTATATCATCACGCTTAGACCAAAGGAGCGGAGCAGTAATGAAAATTATTACGCAAACGAAGTTGCGCGGGTCAACTAGTTGTTACATAAACTAGAGCCCATAGATAATGCAATTAATCTGCATGAAGTTGTAAACATTGACATATTAGAAATGGGCAGATCACACACTTTTATGACGCTATTATTTTCAAAAACACTGACTGAGAACTCACCACATAGTCTCTCTCATCTTCGCGAGCGGACATGTATACAAGCGTGTTTTTAGTAATGGGCGGAGCTAACTTTCGTGGTCGTAAATTTTAACATACTGAAATCAAGTTTTTACTATTACCAAACATTACCTACCGTGCTAAACTTTCATTAAAGCAAACTACTCAAGGAAATAGAACTTAAAACAACATAGGAGGTAAATAATGAACAGAGAATTTATCCTAAGTGCAGCGCCGACAAAGATGGATGGTCCCTAATCCCGTGACTTGCGATCCTACCGCCCTCTACGAATTTATTGGGGAAACTCCGTTCTCTTACAAATGCCGATATAAATGTATGGGGAAAGTTTAGTTAGCCTCACGTCTACGTTGACATGAACAAGGACACATTTAGGGTAGTTGGGGAGTTTGGTTTTATTTGTATTTATGACCTTTTTTTCTAAACAAGGGTAATTGTTAAGGATGTTGAAGTCAAAAGTCAAAGTCAAAAACGTTTATTTCAATTAGGCCATTAAACGGCACTTTTGAACGTCATCATAACATTTAAAATAACATAGTGACTCTACTGTCCATTCGGAAGGGTAGATTATTATGAAGAAGAACGGACAAGAAACTCCATAGTTACTCATTTGAGTGATTGGGAAGACAAAAGATCAGTCAATCACATTCTAAAAGTTACTTTGTAATCTAGTCACCCTTTGCAATGTGATCTCAGTTACAACTAGCTAGTTCAAACAAAATAAATGAACCACTTTAGGCAAGATTTTTTGATGAAAAAGAAACTAATATATTGTAAGCGCTATTTTGTAACAATGTAGCGACTTTGATTCATCTTATAATGCGTCCACACGACACTGACTTGTGTCTGCGCAAACTTTGAACTCTGAACAAAAAATGTCTGCACAGACTTACCATAAAGTCTGCGAACACATTCAATACCATTTTGTATTCTGAGTTCAAAGTCTGCGCAGACATAAGTCGGTGTCGTGTGAACGGTCCGGTAGCCGCAAGTCTACGAATGTCTACTACGAGTTTGCTACGCGCGTAGTAGCAAATCTATGCGCGTAGCTGCAAGTCTACGAATGTCTACTACGACGTTGCTACGTACGTAGTCGCAAAACCTCGCGCGTAGCCGCAAGTCTACGCACGTTGCCGCATGACTAAGGATGTCTACTACGACGTGTACTTGTATGCACAGTACAATGCAGGCTGGTCGTGCCTGAATGCGTTCCTTTATCAGTGTGTGAAATTAAAGTCACTGTTCTGAGCGAAATATACTGAATTTTAAAGGCATAAAATAAGTACATTATCAGACTAACATTTTTACAGCTTAAAATGTACGAGTACTTGGTTCAGAGCCATTTGTGACCCTCTATGGGACTGTGTAAAGTGTGAACACATTCTTGTAGTCTGAAACTAAATACAATGTAGTTAATTTCGTTGGACCACTTTGTAATTTGCGAACCATTCAGCTAGAAGCTTAAAGTAGCTAATACATTTTCGGCTCATAGTGACATTATTTGAGACAACTGCGAGTCAGACTCGCACACGAAGGGTTCCGTACCATAAACCTGAATTTTAATTATTTGTTGTCATAGCGGCAATAGAAATACACAATCTGTGAAATTTTCAACTGTCTACCTTTTACAGTTCTTGAGATACGGCCCGCTGACAGGCAGACAGACGGACTGTCGGACGGATAGACAAACGGACGGACGGACAGTGGAGACTTAGTAATAGGGTTTCTTTGGTTACCCTTTGGGTACGGAACCCTAAAAACTAAAACTATTGCTAACATCACCAACTAAACCAACATTGAAGGATTACATAACAAATTCGCTCGAAAAACACCGATTGACAAGTCAGTCCTGTCGACCGTTCTGTGTTTTATCGCACATATTCCAGCCTATCGATTTTGCGGAGTTACGTCGTAAAAAATAACTCCGTGGTGACGCCGGATGTAATACATTTATCCCTACAGAATACAGGATCGACGTTGTATGCTTTGATAGAGGAATTTGTAGAGTTAGATATTTGTTTTAGGCGATTGAAATGTTTGTGTTAAAAGTTGAGAGCTAGACGTTAGTTGCTATGTTAGTTGGGGTTTTATTTTACCGGTCAAATTTCGGTCACGGTGGACAATCTCAACCGAGATTACATAACCCATTATGCAGGGAAATTTTATAGTGTCTTGTAGTCTTAGGCCAATGAAACGGTAATCTGACATGACCTGGGAAAAATCGGGCGCAAGGAGCGGGAGGAGTAATTTGATGATTTCCCATCCTTAAAAAAAAGGTGTTACACCATTAACGGAAGTTACGTTAACTCTGGGCTGCTACTGGGAAATCAATATATATAAAATCTTCCTTTACTGAGTGAGTGAGTGAATGACTGACAGACAACGCACACCCGAAGCTAATGGTCCCAGAAAGCTGAAAGAAGATTTTCCAAAATGTATGGACCCTGGGCCAGGTCCTTGTACACTATACTTAAAAATAGAGAAATATATTTAAAACAGTTCTCAACTGTCCAATTTCTTTAAAATGGCTTTGTTTGCTGGTAAAACAAAAAAAAATACACTTGAAATTGCAACACGCAACAAAAACCCGTCATGGTGGTAAGCTGTCATTTTGATTGATTAATGACGTTTGACAATTATTTCTGACATATTTATTTACCGACAACGAGACGAAAGTGACTGAAGTGACATTGTTATGACAGCTGACAGTTATTTCTCTATGATCTGTAACTAAATCGGTGCAACGCCATGTTGAAAATCGATAAAAGTAATTTATAAACATCAATTAACTACCACAACAGTAAACATTTAAATGTATTTTTCTCTTTTTTTTATGCGGTAATGTACATAGACCTGGCCCATTTTGAAACATCTCCTTTGGCATGTAGGTTCCATGGAGAGTGTAGGGGAGCACTAAGAGAGGATTTCCTGAAATTCCAACAGGAACGGGACAAATGGGATATGCGCTTACGAAGTCGCTGGAATTAGCTAGTTCTTAATAAAATAACCGACCCCTGGACACCACGCCCAGCAGCCGTGCTAGCGGCAGTGTGACTAACGAGTTGGGATTATTAGTACGGTTACGGTATACAAAGTTTTAGTATCTAGAGCTGAGCAAAAATCCATTGATCCTGAAGTTTATGACACGTAAGTTATGGCCAAGTTTTCTACGTGAAAACGTTCAAATTGTAGTCGCAAATTCGCAATATCATTTCAGCGACAATTAATGTCAAAAACTTGGAAATTAGAGATGCTTTGGACAATATTTATGTCTGCAATGCGAATGGTCCTTTAAACTTTCTGAATAACCCTGTAACACCACTCCGAATATATTTAAGGGAAATTGCATCGTAAAAAAAGGCCCGGAAAACAATTAACAAATTACACACAAAGATATGATGTTTTAAAATATCATTTTTAATAAGCCTTCCATTGTCAGTTGAAATTAAGCGCAAATATTTTCAGTTCTGCAATTTGAGCGGAATTTAAATGTACTGTTGATAATCGGTGACAGTATTCGTTCGTGCCGATCACGCGATTTTATGGCGTGACGTGACGTCTAGCTGACGTGACGTGTTAAAATATTCCATTGTAACGTAATCACGGTACGAACGTGATGGCTTGTGTGTTTATTTTTAATAACCGTCTCTTTTAACGTGCTGATTCAGTAATGTGAGTCTTATTAAAACTGCATTCTAAAAATAGCAGGATTTGTAATAATAAAAATCTTGATATTAAATTCCTTAGTTTTAGTAAGTGACTAGTTAAGGAAGGACAGCGTCATTAAAAGAAAACAAAAATCTCTACTACACGAAGAAATTTCTTTTTTTCTATTCTCTAAGAGTCTCAAGAATGGAAGCTTTTTAACAACAATCTTTTTCAGAATGACTTCGGACTGAATGCTAGATGATTAATCTGAGAAGCGATTCAAAAACTCAATACGAAACAACGCCTTTGAAGATTTTATTTGCTTTGAAATGCAATTCTATGAATATACAACATTCACTTGAATAATTTCGACACAACTTCCATAACATGCATCCGAATTGAATTAAATTGGAGAGCAATCGTCATTGTCACGTCATCCGTTTGTTGTTTCACGTACATTGGCTAGTTTACTTCACAAGGACAAAGCAAACAGCACAATGATCATGCGGCCGTGTGTGTTATTATACGTGTCCACGGGAAATTAACCCATTGTGGCGGCTGTCACGCTGTCTGAACGCTAACCGTGGTGACAGCGTGCACCATGTTTTGTTTTGCTAACACGCTATTAGAGTTGTTTGATGATTGTTTTCAAAGGGTGGAATATTATTTGATAGAAAATTTTAGTTGATGGTTCTGATGGTGCGTGTCACGCAAAATGATCGCTAAAACTTCGACTTCGACTTCGTTTTGGTTAGAGCAGTTGTTTAATTACTATTTAAGGAAGTCAAGAGTGAAGCGAAGAAGAAGACCAAACAATCACAAACAAAAATTGACTTTGACAATATGTTTATTAGAAATTAAGCCACTTAGGAAGCTTATCACGCTGTCTGTGCAATAATCGCGATGACAGCATGCACCGTGTTTTATTTACATAACATAATATTCAGGTGATGGATCTACTCTAGTTAACAATTTCGGATTCTGTCACGTAAAATGAGCACTAAAAGCAGTGACTGTAGATTTAGATTTTTTGTTGAAAAGATGTCGGTTTCTAGTTAATTCTAAACTGTGTACAATTTAGTATTTTGTGTAAATTAGAAATTATTAACCCATTGTGGCGGCTGTCACGCTGTTTGAGTGCTAATCGCGATGACAGAGTGCACCGTATTTGGTTCACCAAATTCGCTGTAAGGGTAATAGTTTGATGATTATTTTCAAATGGGTGGAAGAAAATATTCTATTTTTAAATCAGATGCTGAGTAATTCATGAAATAATAAAGAAAGATTTAGTTTTTCTAAAAATCCCGTAGCGCAGTTGTTTGATAACTGCTTAGGGAAGTCAAGAACGAAACGAAGAAGAAAAATCAGGATGTATCCCGCAGCTTCGCTCTCGGTAAAAGTAACCACCAGAGTTGTGCGAAGATGTGCCACGGATGTCTGTGTTTGTTAAGAACCAATAAAATCACTTGCGCTGGGCTAGGTAATTGAAGGGATTCTATTGGTTCTTAAAAACACACATCTTTCGCTACGCATCCTCGCACTTCTCAGGTGGAAATATAGCCTTACAAGTGTAAGGCTGTGTTTCCATCTGAGATACGGATATCAACCAAACCTAAGCTAAAATTCAAATAGTGCATTGGTTAAAACAATAAATAAGTTATTTCGCTCTACCGTAAAGTTAGTTAAAATTACTTGAACGGTGTTGCTTTCTTCTTCTTCTACCTGGCGTTAATCCCGGCTATTGCCAGGGTCCGCCTTCCTACTTAGCTTCCTCCACTTTGCCCGATCTTGAACATCCTTCGCAGTTAGGCCATTGGCTCTCATGTCGGATTAAGTCCGACACGCGCCAGCTTAAAAATAAGCTTTTGCCCCTCCGCAGTTTCCAGCTTGTCGTACAAGGGCGCCAGACTTTTGCTGCGGGCTCTGGCTACAGCTTTTTTGCAAGCGCGCTTAGCCGCTCCATATGCCTCTCTGTCATCCGGAGAGTTGGACCCTTGCCACTGTTTAAATAAAACCTTCTTCTTCCGAGTCGCCTCCTGCACCCCGTCATCCCACCACCACGTCTCCTTTTCTATGGTGCGGCCACCACGAGAAGTGCCAAGGACGCGCTTACCCGCATCGGTGATTGCTGAATGGATCCTACTCCAGATCTCTTGAGCGGACTCATGCGGAGCACTGATCTCGAGATGCTCGAGCTCCGCGATGAAGTCCGACTGCCTAGGACCATCAAGCAACCACCACTTTGTGCGGGATTTGCGTTTTTCGGTCACTTTCTTTTTCGGTACAACCGCAAAGTCCAGGAAAAGGAGGCGGTGTTGAGCCGTTAGGCTTTCACCTGGGATGACTTTGCAGTTGGTAACCTTGCCAATGTGGCACCGTCTCACCAGCAGGTAATCTATTTGGGTTGAGTAGGCACCACTACGGTACGTAATAAGATGCTGGGGCTTCCTCTGAAAGAACGTGTTCGCGATGGCTAGGTCAGACAAAGCGCAGGTGCTGAGTATACTGACTCCCTCTGCATTTAGCTGGCCATATCCAAAACCACCGTGAACACGTCCGTACTCTCCAGCAAACTGACCTACGTGACCGTTGAGATCCCCCCCAACCAAAACACCTTCGGAATTCGGAATAGCGCGTAGTACGTCCTCGAACTCATCCCAGAAGGCCTCCTTTTCAGACTCACAGCAACCAGTTTGAGGAGCATAGGCGCTGATTAGGTTCGTTACCGACCCTTCGATTAGCACCCTAACTCGCATCAACCGGTCGCTGCATCGGTCTACTTCAAGGAGTCCATCCTGGAGGTCCTTAGACAGCACCACGGCCACTCCGCCCCTGCCCGTTGGTGATCCGGTGTACACTAGCCGGTACCCCTGCCCAATGTCACGTTTAGTATTGGGTACTATCCTCTTTAGCCGTGCCCGTACTCGACACGGTAGCCCTAGCCCACTTATCGCAGGTTTAGGGCGATGTGCCTGCGCGTCGTTATGCGGCGACGCCCTAGCCCGAGTACCCGTTATCAACTTCTTGTCCATTTTATTTGGCTGAAGTTGGTTTTACGTGGGGCGACCAGCCGTCTGACCCCCACAACCCTACGAGAGGGAAACCAGGTTCGCCAGAGCCTCGTCCGTTGGACAGCAGGGTGCACCGCTAGCAGGTGAGGTTGGCTTGGGTCTTAAGATGGTAACAGACCCCATGCACCCCAACGGTGTTGCTTTCTAAGGGGCGATATTTAGTAAAACCGCTGGAGTTTTATATAATTCTATAGAGAGCAGTTTACACCTACATATTTCCCCCCACTAAGATACCCCCACACTCCTATCAAACACTAATTATAACGACATTTTGTACGCAAATTGTATAATTGGAGTACGTAACGACGCAACACGCGATCTCTAGGGGACTTAAATGAACCCATTGAGCTCTTTGTCACGCTGACTGTATGTTTATGCCCTTATGTTAGGGATGTTACAGAAGCTATTGAGCGGAGGTAGAGATATAGGTTAAACTTCAGGGCGTACCAGAGTGTACAAAGTGTAAACTTCTATAGAGGTGACCAGGTGTTGTGTCTGGAGGGCAACAGCATGATGGTTGTCGTCGGGCGGTTGTATTTGTTCCGAATGTAGAGCAGGATTTGTGTGACGTCAAGTCAAATTAACGGTAAAAAAAATTTTGAAAGTAAACTTTTTTGTATTTAATGTGACGTTATATTAGTTTTCGTGTTCTCCACAGCAAGCCATTTCATTTGATACCAATACTGTGGTAGTGCAGAAAAAATAACTAGTCCGCCATTTTGGATGATCCGCCATATTGGAATTAGAATGACGTCACTTAGCTGCATGCATTGACATCCAAAATAAGCGTGTATACCAAATTTCAGGTCAATCGGTTAAAGAAAACTGATTTTAAACTCAGTTGCAAGATTCCACCCAGAAAAACATCATACATTGCAAGTTAAAGCTTGTAAAATATCTCTAACACATTAATTAAGGCATATGATTTCAAAGAAAGAAATCGACCTATTGTAATTCAAAGTTTTCACAAAAATGAGTTATTTCACCTTTTAAGCGACTAATTTAGCAATTCTTAATAAAAACTTATTTCACTAAACTTTTGTTCACTTGGAATCTTGCAGCAACACAAATACCTACACCCGGTTCGAAGTAACAGATGTAATACTTTATTGAAACAAAATATTTGACTTTGATTTTGTCCTCAGTTACTAGCCCGATAACTTGCAGATGCGGATGCTGAGGTACGATTTCTTCCAGAAATTTCGTATTTTTTTTATTGTAATTCACAAAACTGATGTACAATAGCACACGCAAAAAAAAAATCACAAAATAACATAAATATAATTGACACCTACTAGATGTGAATCCGACATGCACATTCAACGTAAATCACGTATTATTCACAGTTCATAAACGAAGAAAAACAAAAATATATATATATATATAGGTAAATGGTAGTAGTAACAAGTATTAATATCGGTCAATGATGACTTTATAACAAGTGGTTTGAATACCACGAGTTAATACTCCCGTCGGGATTGCTTTACGCAGAATGTACTTATGAAAAATAATTAAACTAATAAGTCTCTCAGTATTTACGGAGGAAGACGTGACACTTCTTCATAACCCTTTTTTTTAAAGAAGGGAAAATCATCGAATGCCTCCTGCCGCTCTGGGCGGAGCAGAAGGGAGTGTCAAACTCTTGCTGACTAAAACCTATCCGTATTCCTCCTAATGCCCTTTGCGTTCCAGAGCCGCGGTGACTCTTTTGAACAAATTTCGCAGCCCTGGCAGTTCGTCACAACCCTAGTACAGTCCTCATGGGTCTCATGGGGCCTTAATTGGCGTGAAACACGATATTTTGTTTACCTGCGAGATTACACAGTGTTAGTAACTATTGTTTGTAGTGGAGTAGTTATTATAATAGTGTGTAATACTAAGGATTACGTGTGGGAGAATGTTAAGATGGGAAGTGGGAGAATTAGGTGGGCGTCACCGTGTTTATCGCCTGTAATGATGATGGGATACACGATGGAATTAATGTATTAATTGGACATGTTTATCTTGCGTGGGAGAGGTAACAGTTCTCGGATAGGGAGGATATTAAATGGTTGTGCTTTTTTAGTTAAAGACAATTGGCATAACATTGACTATTTTAAACAGTTCAAACGTAGATAGTGCTCGGCTACAACTAATACCATTTTGTTTTACATGAACTTTGTAGTTTGATCCGTATCATAAAGGTACAGTTAACTAAAAACTTCATGTAAAACTACCAATTTTGATAGAAAACTATTTAAATCTGTAAGGAATATTATGAGACAAAAAATACTAACCTGTCTTAAAAATCGGAATATGAAGATGAGAAAGCAAGTACCTACTTACATAGACAAAGTGCTCAATTTGAAGTTTCCGACGTCACTTACGTATGCGATTCAATCATTTTCATAACAGCCGAAAGACGTCAGAGAACTGCTGGACATAGGCCTCCCCCAAAGGGGCGGGGTTGCCATAATCGCCACGCTTGGCAGGCGAGTTGGCGATCGCAGTGTTTGGTGTTGCGTTTTACAGAGAACGCTGCTGCCCATTCTCTGATGAGTCCCTTAGTCGCCTCTCGCCTCTTACGACACCCACGGAAAGCGATGGGATGGTATTATTCTTTTACGGCACCTTACGGCACCGGCCGACACCAAACATACAATACAATCATGACGATTTTATTCACCAAAGAAACAATTTCCACTATTTCATACATAAATACAAAATCCATTTTTGTTTCGTTTCCCAGCATTTAAAAATAAAACACGACGACTTACAATCAATAGGCAGTCAAGGGTCTCAAAAGTTGGCCGCTAAAATGGCTGATGCATCATTGAGCCCGAATCTCGAGAACTCGAGATGTCGACAACTCGAGTTATCGAGATTACGGCCGATTCTCACTCTCGATATATCGAGAGGCTCCCGGGAATTTCGTGCAGATTATATTCCACTGAGAAGGGTTCAAGCTGTAAAGTAGGCCGCATTTGTACGGTTTTTCGTGTCTCTATTGGTTTCTAATATTGCGGCTTTCTACTTTTCCCATGGTGATATGGATTAAATTGGAATAGCCTATAGTTGCCAGGTACTGTTTGTATGGATATGTGGTGATCATTTTATTTTTAACTAGCGACCCGCCCCGGCTTCGTACGGGTGCAAACCCGTTGCGGAGTTTTAAAGATCTAAGCATACATAGGTACAGACAGACAGCGGAAGCGACTTTATTTTATACTATGTAGTGATTAGTTTTTCCTGTTGTTACCCGCGGCTTCACTCCAGTGGAATTCCACAGTAACCGTAGCCTTATCACTTATCGACTAATAGCGTAGCTTCTTATCATTTTTTTTTTAATCGTATGAAAACTTTCAGACATTACCTCTTACATCCAAAATTAAAAAATAACTGGTCAAGTCCGAGTCGGACTCGCGTGCAAAGTATTCCGAACAAATTTAATTTTTGTTGTAGACTTCTTATAGGTTTCCTGTAATCTAGGTAAAGAATTATCTGCTTTTTTATATTTTAGACTCGGTAGTTTCGGAGATAAGGGGGGTTTTCATTAGCTTCAAAACTGTTAATTTTAATATTATTAAACAAGTATATTTAAAGCTCTTGCAGTAAACCCTTTAATTTGATTTAAAAAATTACAGTCTGAAAAAGCTTTATTTTTATTTTTCTAGTTTGACCCCCAACAGTGGCCACCTTCCTCTAAATTTAATAATTTACGTAACGCGACCGTGTTTGGTTCACAAAAGTCCATATGTGTACCAAATTTCAACAGAATCGGTTCAGTGGATCCGGAGAAAACTGGCTGTGACGGACGAACAGACAGACATACAGACCGACAAACACACAGACAAACACCCGAGTGAACCTATAATGTTCCCGTAACCCGTTTCCCGTTTTTGGATCCCAAAAAAACACGAATTTTTAATATATTATGTCTACATTAGTTCATGGCTGTATACTTATCCCAGCAATACCTAACTGGTTAAAATGTAGAAGTTAAAATGATTGTCATTGGGGTTAATGACAATCATTCAATACAGAAATGTAATTTAATGTGACTTTTGTCTACTCTACTTGGCAATGGTTTTGCATTCAGCGATCACAAAACTTAAAAAGATATGGTCACTAACTAGTGTCCTATTTAATTTAGGCACATGCGTTTAGTCTGTGCTGAATAAACTATTTTTATTTCCTTTTCAAAGTATAACTGCCAGCCTATTCAAACTGCTCGTCAACACACGTGAATGCGTTCACAAATAATTTGAATGTTGGTACACTGTGATGTATGCGTCAACAGTCAACACCGATTGAAAACGTATCGTGTCGCTGACGATACAGGGAAAATAACGAGTCGCTTTCATTGCGGGAACTCTATTGATGTTAGGGTGCTAACAAGCACTCGATATTCCGGTCCTTTATCAATAGTGTTATTGCCTTATAAATTGGCGGATCTTTGTGGCTCAAGCTTCTCCCCCCCTCCCCTAAAATACCTAGATATCTTTGGTAGTCCAATCAACGAAGTCATAGAAGAATTTACGAAAAGGAATCCAATGAGGAGCTCGTGGCAAGGTTGGCTAGATAATAACCGCCGCACGGGTGGATCTATAAGGTTAAGCAACGCTTGCCTAGGTTGGTCTGTGGATGGGTGACCATCTTAGCATACCGAGTTTCCTCCATGCCTCGGAAAGCACGTTAAGCCGTTGGTCCCGGCTGTCATTTGTTTTGCAGTCTTTGGCAGTCATTACGGATAATCAGAAGTCAGTAAATCTGACTCCAGTCTTGTCATGAAGTACCGTGTTACCCAGTTAATGGGTTGCGGAGGTCTGGTAGGCAGCGGCTTCTCGTAAAATACTGGTATTCAGCCGAATCCGGCTTGACTGGAAGCCGACCTCAATATAGCTGGGAAAAGGCTAGGCAGATGATGATGGAATCTGAAAATGGAAAATCCAATGAGGTTTGTTACGCCATCAGAAAAATAAAACTGGTGGTGTTTTTCTATTATTTTCGTTGTAACCTACCCTTAGAGGGGTCAAGCTGATATGTTGGTCGTTCAGAATGAGTAGCTAAGAACCATTAGGATGTAATTACTATTAACTGGTTTAAGAATGTCCGTGTGAGTTTCTTGCACGTTGTTCTCCGCAGTGGGAACGTGCAATTAGCTTCATGTTTTTGCTGTCTGACCTTGAAAATTCGAAAGTGCCAGTAAAGGATTTAATTGAAACAAATGCCGTTTAAGATCGAACTGTTGCTGTAATCATTTATCCACTATTGATTGCTGATGATGATGGTGGTCATTTGATTACAGAATTCAGCTGTAGTTTCTCAAAGTCAGTTCTGAGAAGTCCTTTCTTTACCAACGTATACAATTCAACACTATAATGTTCATTACAACTTTTCAAGTTCAAGTACAAAATAACGCAACTATCCCCAATCCATACTTCGAATTTTAGATTTCTACCTTTCCACCTTTTTTTAAGGATGGGAAATCATCAAATGACTCCTCCCGCTCTGGGCGGAGCGGAAGGGAGTGTCAGACTCTTACTGACTAAAACCCATCCGTGTTCCTCCTAGTGCCCTTTGCATTCCAGGGCCACGGTTACTCTTTCGAACAAATTCCGCAATACTAGCAGAAATCCTTTTCAGCTTAAACCTACGTTCTTCGAAGCTTTAACATATAAAGTTCGTTACTGAGGAGAAAAGTTAGTACTACGTCTTGAACGCTTTTCTCGAAATAATTGTCAAGAAAAAACGTTAAAAAAAGAACGGTGTTGACCATTAGGCCGCGGACAGGAACTCAGTAGCCGCTGAGTTCGTGTCCGCGGAGGTTCTATCTTCATTTTTGGTTTACGTGAAAAAAGAAAAATACGTTTCCAATATTTTTTGAGAACCTATCTGTCGGACTAATTAGATTTTGTCTGTAAAATACCCTATCCCACCAAAAACATTCTGTAAAAAACTAGCCAAGTCTCGATGGAGCTGCTTGTTTATCTTTAAAAAGTAATGAAATCTAGACAAAGTTGTGCCAAGTCTAAGGTTCCTTACTGTGATCGGTGGTCGATTTGACGCTCCAAAAAGAAGAGAGCAGAAGTCAGCATTGTCAATGCTGAATGCATGTGTTGCACAATCATCAACAACCTAAAATGAGACACTAGCATCCAATTACCAATACCAGTATGGGCTATTATCTCGCTTAACAAACATAGGTAGTTACAACAGATATAACATTACGTGTAAACAAAATTGACTTGCACCTACTAACGTATAAAGAATTTTCAACGGCCAAGTCACACAACATTTACTATAATAATAAAGAAATCGCAGTAAGGAACCTTAGACTTGGCACGACTTTGTCTAGATTTCATTACTTTTTAGAGATAAACAAGCAGCTCCATCGAGACTTGGCTAGTTTTTTACATAATGTTTTTGGTGGGATTTCACTTCTTTTTGTAGAAACGATGACAGTTGATATTTGTATGTACCAATAGTAGAAGGAGGCATCACCGTATATCTAATACAGCTGAGACCAGCTGAGGGTTCTTCATCAGATACTTCAGACCTTCGATTTTTGACTTCAAATGAAGCGGCCCACCAAGTTGAATATTTTTTGTAAAGGCGGTATGTCGATCTCTAATAGTTGGGTTGGGCTCTTGTGTTTTCTAATCAGGGTCACCAGGTACTCCAGATCTTCGATTATCCTAGTTTTTATAATTTTCCCTGTATATGGCCATTAAACCCTAACTTTGTACCAAATTTCAGCTCTCTGAGTTTATGGGAAGTACTACTTCTATTCTGATGATCATGAGTAAGTGTCTGAGTAAGTGAGTGTCATAAATGCGAAACTTTGCTTTCGCTTAACTTCGGAAGTAAATGACCTACAGACTTGAAATTTTGGATTTTAAGTATGTCATTATAGCTTACTGGGTGACGAAAATTTCTGCGTTCTGGTCTTATCCAGAGGTTCTCAAATAGGGGCCTGAAAATGCGGCGAAATGGTTCCAGTAAAGGATGGTACGGCAGTGTTTGCTTCGCGCTCGACTGCCCCCCGATTGAATCACCTTTTATTTTTCGCCTTTTACAAACAAAAAACACTATTTAAACTCTTTATTAAGGAAGGTATTTTAAACACCATCGAACTAATATTTCCAAGAACTCTCAATTTCCCAGTAACATAAACCTCACAATAGTGTTGAAACCTCGTTGCCACATTTTCTCCGAAGCACAGTTTCTGATATTAACAGAAAGGAACATAGCTGTTGGTCGCAGGTGGTGACAAGTTCATACTGTTATCGGTCGAAAAAGGGCTCGACAAGGGCGAAAAGGGTACTAACTGAAGGGTTCCCCAAGGGAGTTGTGAACGCCATTTGGGGTTAGGAAACGGTGGAGCCTTTGAAGTTTTGATAGGACTTCTATGATGGGATGTAACAAGGGTTATATAATCAAAATGGTCACATGTATGTTCTCTGTTTTAAATCCATCTACAGTTTGTCTTTAAAATATCGTTTTTAGCGATATGGTCGCCTATTGTTTCACGCTATGTAATTTTGCCTCCTTTATTTTCAATAACTTAGGTATAAGATCGTTAGAGTTATGGATTTTATATTTTACTAGCAGATGTCACTCGGTTTCACCCGTGTAGTTCCCGTTCCCGTGGAAGTACGGGTATAAAACATAGCCTATGTTACTCGCTGATAATGTAGCTATCTATTGCTGAAAGAATTTTTCAAATCAGTCTAGTAGTTTTTAAGTTTATTCGTTACATACAAAAATACAAATCTTCCCTCTTTATAATAAATATAGATATAGACGAGTGCTATTTTTATAACCCATACCCTGTATTTTTAAGGGTGGGGAAATTATTAAATGTCTCCTTGTGCTCTGGGTGGAGCGGAAGGGAGTGTCAGACTGACTCGATTCTTACTGACTTAAACCCATCCGTGTTCCTCCAATGCTCTTTGCGTTCCAGTGTTTAAGTAATACGGAGTACAATACGCCCGCAACTAAACCCGAAACTACGGACTTCGGGCTTAGGGAGTGGCCCCCCAGGTCCGCAGTGACACTATCGAACAAATTTCGCAACCCTGGCATGCACTGACCCTAGCGATCTCATTGAAGCACGCGTGGAATGGAATCATGATGGCATTGGCCAGTTATAGTAGGGGGTACTGGTGATGACAAATGACATTTAAGGTGCTGTCAATTTTACAATGACAGCACCATCAATGTCATAGCACTCAGGGCGATTTTTCTGCGTTACCACATTAGGAAGATGTGTTGTACTACCTAAATGCTAATGCTGCTTGTAAACCCATTATTCTCATCTACATTATTTGAAACATTACCTAGATTTTTAACCATAATTTAATTCTCACCACGCGAAAACTCGTCTTTTCTGGCGAGATCAATTTCGATAAGAAGCGAAAAAATATACATAAAGTGTGTAAAAAGGAATCTAATTTTGTGAAGGATGTTTTTTTTTCTCCCAAAGAGAATCCTTTTGGTAAGGGCCGCGTATCGGGTTTTATCAGAATATATTCGAAAAATAAGTCTCGGTGTTTTTTCTTATCTTTGAGTGGAGTGCTGAATAAGAATGATTTCTCGATTGCCAGCATGCACGTGTATGGCATGTGTGAAGGAAAATATCGTTGGCATATTGACAAGGGAAAAAGAGATGGAAAACATAGAATGAGGTATGAATAAATCAATTCAAACTCATTTATTTCAAGAGCATTATATATTAATATTATTTTTTTAGGTTAGGAAATCATCAGATGACTCCTTCCATTTGGGGCGAAGCGGAAGGGAGTGTCAGACTCTGACTAAAACCTATCCGTATTCCTCCTAACACCCTTTGCTGTTCTAGGGCCGCGGTGACTTCTTCGAACAAATTCCGCAACCCTGCCACAAACAGTAGGTATACCATTTACAGGCACTTTTGAAAGAAGAAAATATATGTTCGTTTCAACTTGTAACTCTCTTTTCTAACTCATTTGTGTGGCATTGCCTCAGAAGACTATCTCGCACACTACTTTATGTGGTCCTCGTATGATATGAACTCGGAGGTCGTAACTTCTTACGACCTCCGAGTTTGTTTGTTATTAAAGTAATTGGATAGGAAACATATGATACGTAAAGTTTTTTATATGTCGTTAAAATTTGTCTAATCCAATTCCCAGAAATCATACCATTTCACCAAAGCCATATTTCAAGCAAACAACAAGAACTTAGAAAGCCACCGAATACATGAAATCTCAGATCACAGGATCACCAGATCAACAATTAGATTGACGAACAACATTATCGAAAGGTAACTTCAATCTCTATCAGGTCCCGAATAACTAGCAGAATTTATCAGCCTTTGAAAAACTTTCCATAAAGAAAAACATGTTTACTGCTCGCGTTTTCCTTAACTTTGTCGACATCAAAGCTATTTATTGGGTGGAGTAAAAATATGAGTGAGTTTGGTACAAGCCGACCGGGGAGTGAGGTGTAAATGTTGATCCACACATATTTGCCCCGTACCAGGGAGGTGGCAGAGACGTGACCGAGCCGTGGTCCGTCCGGAGCTCAAAAAAATATCGGTGCCTATTTATATGAACTCGTTAGCAAAAGGCCAATTTCTACTAATTAAAAGTTCGCGTGCGCATCTCATCTGTCAAAAACACCTCAAATTTTCCTACATTTTGACAGGCTTTTTTTTTTGTAAAACGTTGCTCCACACTAGGAATTCCTCCAGTATTGTGGGTGCGTTTACAAATATACATAAACAGCTAGATCCGTAACAACTATCTGTTGGCCATACAAATATTTGTACCATGCGTGAATCGACAAGTGCGCCAACCGTGTCGTCACATTAAAATAGATTTGATTTTAAAATTTGTAGAATCTGCTCTCCGATGCGCGGGGTATAACCACGTTGTGGCACACTACGGCCCGGGCTCGGCCTGATATGTGTGGATCAACCTTTAGTGTGTGACGGGACAGAGATAAATCTGAAAATATAGAGATAGCTATACAAATTCAATAACATGTTCTAAATCTAATTTTGTGTGTGGATGATACTTTGAGTGAAATGGCGGTGTTCGATGTTCTATTTTATAAGGGCCAAGAGGGTGTAACGATGTGTAAGATAATATTTGTTTTGTTTTTAATTCATCTAGTTTTATTGGGTAAGAAGTTATGGGTCGAGGGAAATATTGCATGAAATGGTTCTTGTAAATATACCTGCAATACGTTAGTCTCTTGTTTTCGTATTTGGTAATTCCGTCTGAATGTGGGTTTCAGACTGCGTTTTGCCCCAGAGAATTGCGAGATTGCGTAGCAAGGGATATATAGCCTAAATATCGTTGTCAAGATTTTTAGGCTGTTGCAATTTTAGTCAGTCACTCACAGTGGATAAAGATGCTTTTCCTCCGCTGTGGAGAAAATGCTGTTATCTTTTTTCTGTTCTTTTGTATTAAAATCGTTGACAATTCTATGACATCATTCTTTGTACCTAATAGTCGTCTACGTCGACCGTCCACTGTTACGTGTCATTTACTTACACTGAGAGGTTACCCATAAAAGTGGTGTAGTTCATTTGTTTGCCAGCCAACCAACCGAGTGTAGCTCAGTGAAGTCACGTGCCATGGGCTTCAGTGGGCTACGTCATTTTTAGGGTTCCGTACCCAAAGGGTAACCAACGGAACCCTATTACTAAGCCTCCGCTGTCCGTCCGTCTGTCTATCAGTTGGCTGTATCTCAAGAACCGTAAAAGGTTGACAGTTGAAATTTTCACAGATTGCCGCTGTAACAACAAATAATAAAACATAAGGTTTATAGTACGGAACCCTTCGTGTGCGAGTCCGACTCGCACTTGGCCAGTTTTTTTTTTCATTAAAAGTGTAGCTAAGAATACATGTGTTTAGCTGTAAGCTACATTTACAGCAAGCGTTTTATTCATCAGATCAGAAAAAGATGTCCATGGACACGCAATGGGCCATACAGCGTTCTCTGTTAAAGATAATAAAAAAGTCTTACTTACCTATGCCTTCTTTACATTAAGTTCATATCTCAATCCGTGTTTTATTTCTCATGTGCGTCGCTAGCATCTGACACGTGTCTAAAAGGTATAAAAATGGCTTTTCTTTTCGAACACTGTCTGCACATTGTTACGTATTTATTGTGTTTGTTGTTCGAGTAATTTCTTTATTAAATTATCTTTGAACCAATCAGACACTCTTTGAGACCAAGCGACTGGCTATATAGATACAGTAACAGTGCAATCAAGAATATTCAATATCAATATTTTATCAAGAAAATTCCAAGTAGATTAAAGCTTACAGTTTTCTCAATGAAAATATTAGTTCCAGTTTGAAATAGTTCGCTATATTCGCTATTTCTTCGATTTACTTTAGGTAAACAGCATTTTTTATTTGACAATAATTCCAATATTGCTTTTACTAAACTACATATTTGGACCTGTCTATCTGAATATATGCTATCTCTTTCACTATCATTCACCATGTATGACACTTTCAACATACACCATTTAGTACCATCCTTTCATACCATATCTCGCGTTAGCTGAACAGTGATGCAGATATATTATTCATTGACACCAAGCCTATTCAGAAAGCATAGAATTCCACTGACAACCCTCAGATCTGATACTATCAGTTCCACCGTCCCTCGCGATGTCCATTATAGTCTCAGGAAGGACGTGTCAGCAAGCGAGACAGCATTATACCCGTGTCTAACGATTGTAAGGGACAGACATGTATCATTGTGTTACGTCTCGATTGTTAGAACTTTGTATGCAGAAAGGAAACTCCTTTTATGTCTGCTCGCCTAGTACACCGCGTTGGTTTTACGACATACTATTTCACTCTGTTTTTTCTATCATGCAACATTTTTATTTACTTCAAGTTCGTTTTTTGTGGGCTGGTAACCTAAATTGTGATTTTGACACCTGCTATTCTTTTGGCGGGTATTTTTTATTTAGACATCGAAGTTCGCTTTTGTTTGAACTTCCGATTGTTCATTTGCTATGCAAAGATGTTTTGGCTGTTTGACTTTTGGAAAAGAAAATTTTATGTGCCTTTTATTCGTTGTAAGACAAATTCAACTCTGTGATTTATTTTGCTTCAATATGAATGTTTTATGCTGATTCGATGGTGTTCGATAAGATGATAGCTTTAGTTTCTTGTGGAAATTACGATTTTAAACATTTGAAAATTCTACAGGTAATCGAATCATAACATTCTCCTACATTAGCTAAGGGCCTCACGCGTCACGTCTCAACTCTCGTACGTGGACTTAGGCCTTAATTCCTTTCCACACGTGCTCGCCTGATACCCTTGGGCCTGCAAACTTTCACGCCAATTTGGCCTCGAATCCTGAGTAACCAAAAAACTTCACTAATTCAGTAATCTAATTAGGAACTTCAATCTCATGACGAAGAGACTACAACATAGTATTTTAGTCGAAAATGAAGTTTTATTCTTTAACGTATTTGAATTTTTCTTTCTGAGAACTAAAATAACAATTATTCGCCTATAACCGTGATTTTTGTGGAAAGAAATGAATATTAACTTTACTTCTAAGAAAATAGAACCCAGATAAAAACTGTGTTTCGTCAACTTGTTTTTTTTTAAATAATATTCTACAAAACGGATGATATTTTAATTTATGAGCATTTTCTGCTTTTATGAATATCTATGCTGACTAATTTGGGTTTCAGAGAAATTTTGTTTTTAGATGTCTATTTAGAGTGCTCCAAACGTATTTCAACTTGTATTGAAATCCAGCCAATAGGAACCTGTTTAGAAAAACATAAAGTTGTATGGACACATAAAAAGAAATACGCTGTTTAGAAATCCTAATCGTATGGTCAGTTTGATCGTCGACTAATCGGTTGCGATAACAAAGATTATTTTAATAAAAATTTGTATCATGATCATGTTCAGTGTCACTCAACGGATTGAAGTTAAAAAGCACTAAATTGTTTTTAAACAGACCAAAATAATTTAGGTCAATGTTTGTTTCTTACATTTAAAAACAAGATCACATTTTACACAAACATGATGAATTATTAATATTAATTCTACAGAAAATCAGTGAGAGAATCCAAACCAAGTAAGACGACAATATAAATCAGTTTGTTTGTAACTCGGTACGACAATAACACCTATTGAGTTGGAAATTATAGCCGCAGTTTCGGCTGACGGTAACAGTTTGGCGAATATGCGATGTAGAACAATAAAACTTGGTTAGTTGGTAGGAAACCTGGATTTGAATGGAGAATAGCTAGATTTGATACTAGATAGCACATTGTAGGAAGTAGTTAATAGATATACAACGGAATTCATAAAAATCTGAATGCATGTCTTTACAACATACCACTAAAATTGTAACTAAAAACTTAGTAAGTTTTTTGGAAGTCCGGTTTAGGAAGGTTGAATAACGGGAGTAAATAATATCGTAGGTGTTAGAAGATTTAAAATAGTATTTTACTGGAATCTGAAGGACCCACGTCGGGCGCCAAATGTGAGATTATTACAATACATTAGAAAAAAGTTAATTTGTAGAAAACCTGGATTTACATGGGAGGATAGCGTGGTTTGAAGCTAAATATTTTTTACAGTAAGAGGTCATTAAATAGACTATGAAAATCTACTGTAATGAGATAGACCCACGTTGGGCGCCAGAAACTAAATTTGGCGCCCAACGTTACAATAGTAAATTTAATCCACGTAAAAAAATAAGAGCAAACGATACCACTTTTCTACCTTATTACAATACTGTATACATTTTCTGTGGTTGTAAATAAATAATTATTTACTTACATTGTTCTTTTTTTGAAAACCAGTCCTGTTCACAACAATTTTGCACACTAGAATAAATTTCTAACGTAGCTTCGCTAGTGTTTTATTCTCTGTTATTTGTGTGTGCTAGTATTATCCTATGTATGTCCATAGGTTGTATGGCTTGGAACTGGAACTGAAGGTATATAAATAATGAGTAGGAAAGAACCAACGGAACCGCGTACGGATTACGTCCGGGCGTCAGCTCTCGATACGGAAAAAGAAATCTAAAATAAAAGCTTTTAAAAAACGGTTTGGTTTGGATTTAAAATAACAGACTTTTTATTTTCAAATTCTTTATTTTTATTCCTCGTTTTTCCGGCTCGCGTTAATTTGCAAAATGCATTTTTTTTTAATGTTGGCCATGAAGTTTTTTGGGGTGGAAGTACCCCATCCGGCTGTTGCTTGGTCTGGACTTGTTGGACTTTTGCTATATTTTTTCTATTTGTTTTTTGATATTAATTGGTGATAAGTACCTAACACCTGATTTATTTCACTTTTTTATTTATCTTTTGCGAAATAAACATCCTATATAAACAAAAACACGTAACATTCTTCATTATTACTTTTTTTTTGAACATTAAATGTTGGGAAATTGGTGGATAAATAAACAGAATAGTTATTATTAAAAAACTGTAACTGCCTCCGTGGTCGAGTGGACCCGGTGGTCGTGCAGGGTTCGATTCCTACGGGAAGCAATGTCTTGTCCAGTTTGGATAGGGCATTGCAGGCTTGAATCGCCTGATTGTCTGATAAAAAGATGATTCCGTGCTTCGGAAGGCACGTGTAAGCCGGTGGTCTCGGCCGCCAAATGGCGGGCGTCAGCCATGTCAGAGGCCCTTGAGGCGTTTTAGAAACTCTGACACTAGGGTGTGTAGGGTCGTTAGATTTTACTACCCACACGATAAGAAGAAGATTAAAAACCTATTCGACAAAAACAGAGAAAATGGGTTACATTTTCCTAATACTGCCCCAAACTACTAGGTACTTGCTTTCCATTTACTGGACTGAATCTTCAACAGCAATTATAGCAGTTTGATTTCCCTCAATATTGAAGATAGTGAGATCAGAAACGTCGGCCATAATATCACAAAGCTGGAAGCCTAATGGCCGAGTTTCTGGTTTCATAGGAGCAATTTCCTCCCCACCTTCATGTCAAACAAGCTGAATTTTCAAAGAGAAATGTTATAGTAAAATGTAGCCCCTTTCGAGGTAAAAATGGTTTCTATGTCATAACATTATCCTACACTGTCCTTCTACATCAATTTTCATGCGAAAGGAACGTAAATTGATTACCACACACGCCATTTTCTTCCAATGTAAAATGTTTCCATAAAAACAATATAAAATCTGATCCACTTAAACATTCTCCCCACCGACCAGGATCTAAATAACAGCATTAAATGGTACTCCAGAAAAAATCTTAATAACGAATTAGGTTAACGCACGTCAACTTTATCAATTTATCTGGGTGACGGGCACCGAGCCCATTATCCGGCCCCGGCCGCCACATGTTACCCCGACGGGTAGACCCTACAGGGTACAAAGGGAGGGGGAGGGGAACACAGCCCTCCGGAAAATGTACAAGCTCCTACCGTACACTATTTATGACGGCTCTTTCTTTCTCAATAAGTTAACATTAACCTCTCCGCCGACCCACTTCCGATTGTATTCACCAACAATACACCTCAAATTCCCACAGCACCAAGTACCACTTACTACCTTTTACAAAATGAAACAATCCCTGTTGTACGCGCTTAACAATCAAAAACCAACTTACAGTTAACGAGGTAGGATTCATAATCGCCTGGCGCTTTTCGTGTAGTGTTAACGTTTCGGATCGTGCCTTTCGAGATGAATCCGCGAGAGTACTTATTACGAAGCTCCTATTTCGTGAGATCTGTTTATTTCTTGATGTACAAGCGATTTACATTCGTATTGGTAAGACATTTGTGAATATTTTGCTTTGGGAAGGTGAAAGCGTTTGTTTTATTTCGGGTTGTGGAGGCAGTGTTTTTCAGTGAGACTGAAATCGTTTTTCGGATAAGACGATTCATCTAAATGTTTTTTGCATGTTTGTTTTCCATTGTTTCGTGTTGTATTGTTGGATTCTCAAGTTTGGTGACCCGTTTGGCCTTTTAGTGACTTATTGCGGAACATTTGTTGGTATTCAATGTTGTCCTTTAGTCAGATTTCAATAGATTTTACGAAGTTTATGTAAAACATTGTGATTGTTCCCAACTAAGTTTCACCTCTTGTGAGATTTGTATTATTTCTTCAATTCAGTTAGACATTACTAATGTTTTATTCAGAGAGGGAAATGGCCTCATTCAGGCACCGTTTAAGTTTTTTTGCTTTGAAACCGTCATTACGGCAAGTCTTTGTTCTCGGCGGGGTTAAGCAGAGATGACTAGCCCTTATCTGTTCCCCTTTTTTCTGTACTGGACAAGGTCCAAAATGATGCAGCGTTCTCCTTTTTCAGATTTTCGTATCATCCATATAAATACCGATAACCTTTATTTTTGTTACTTAAGTGTTTATCTGTCTATTGGACCGTATACCTGTCACGGCCAATTTGCTCTTTAAGACTGATTCATAAATAAATTGATGAAAATTTACCAATTCCCCCACCCTTATCTCCGAATCTACAGCACTTAAAATTTTAGAAAGATTAAAGAATGAAGAAAACTTACGAACCACTTTATTCTCTCAGCACCATTTATTCTGAAAATCTTGCAAATAAAATCGGGGAGACTGTTGCGCCATTTGTTCATCCTATTTTAATCACTGCTACCAGCGCGTTGCGTTTGTTCGAAAGAGTTTCTGCGAGCCTGCAGCGCAAAGCGCATTGGGAGGAACATGAACGGGTTTTAGTCAGTAAGAGTCTGACACTCCCTTCCGCTCCGCCCAGAGCGGAAGGAGTCATTTGACAATTTCGCATCCTTAAAAAAAATAAGCGTTGGCTATTCTGGTAACTGTCTACATAAATAGTTTTTCGAGTAACTTTCGTAGACTTTCAAAACCGTATCATAGAACCAAAAGAGACCAAATAAACAAATGCCATTCTCCTTTACTAACAATTCACAATACACGATGATACAGACAGGTACCATGTACCTAATACGAACCTACCACTACTTAAAATGGTGCTCCAGTACTCACCACTACTAACCAGTGTGCCACATGTGGCTTGAGCCCGTCACATGTGCTCACATGGCTGATACAGGGACTAATCAAGCCGAAGAGCATTGAACAATGTAGAGTATGTCAATCAGGATAACCGGGAGACTGTAGGATTACTGCTATGTGTTATTGAGTAGGTTGTATCTACAGATATTTTTATGTGGCATTTACCCTGGGGATTTGCATTTTAAATCCTACTTACAGGACAAATCATCAAATGTATTTAACGCTTAACCTGTTTTATCATAGCTATCCGTTTTTGTCTCTGTCAATCTTTGTGTTTTATCTCGATTAGATCTACAAGGTTTAATAGATTATATCTCAAAAGTTATTCCGTAAAAGTTATTCATAATTAAATAATGAGTACAATGACCTACTCAGCATTATGAACAACTTTTACGGGATAACTTTTTTTTATGAGACTAACCGGCAACCCTCAAATCACGAAAATAAAATAAGCTTTTGAGACGTTTTATTCGAATTTTATAGACATACCAAATGCATGGGGTAGTTGCTTTGTTTTCTCGATTCCTAGGTTGATCTTACATACAGTAAAACTAATGAAATGAAAACAATGACAGATTTTGCTTTCAATCTACATTGTCTGTTTCACCACGTAGTTTATGCATTTAATTATTTCGGTCTAAATGTGAGATTAAGAGCAAACTGAAAAGTAAGCAGTTTTTATTACATTCATTCGATTACGGATTATAAATTCATAACTCAACTGAGAAAGGCACCAAGGTCTTGAAAAAAATTACAATTTTCAAAAGAGCAAATAACGAATCAAAACGCACAAGCGACAAAATTAAAAGCTATCGACAGTTTTACTAGCATTCGAAACTGTAAATAAGTGTCAAAAGTGCAAATAACGAACTATATACTGATGATGATGATGATACTATTACACGAAGAATTTTCCCTGCTTCCCAATCAAAACACACAAGCAACAAGACAAAAAAGGAGAACAAAAAACCGTTCAAATTAAAGACGTAAATACAAAAATCCAATTAAACCATAAGGACATAACAGAGGCCGCTTACAACGAGCAAGCACGCCGAAAGTCGACCACACAGTGGGTGCAATAGAAAATCCAATTGGTGCAACTCAATTAAAAGCTAGCGACAGTTTTACTAGCATTCGAAACTGTAAATAAGTAGTCCAACTGTCAGAGACAAATGAAAGTTGCACAGTGGGCCAATCTGCACGCGATTTAGTGGCAATTCCGCTAGACTTGGAGGAGGTTTGTGCTGTTTGGTGCAAGAGACGGGTGGTTACTGGAATTTAAGTTGGGATAGCATGTTGCTTTAAAGTTGATGGCGAGTGTGAAGATGGGATCTAGTTTGAGACTGTCGGATTGTGTGTCTTGGTGTAACGAATGTAGACTTTTGTGAGGTTAGGTTTTCAAATTCTTACGATTTATTATTTTTTTTATTTATTTATTTATTTATTTTATTTTATTTGTATTTATATATTACTGGTGTGTTTCGTATGTGTATCCGTGGCATCATATCAGGCCCTGTCATAAAACCAGCGCTGTGATATTTATCTTTTAAATATCGCAGCATTTACGCTGTTCAGGGAACTTTTTGGCCTCGCACATATTAATTTGTGAAAAAAAAAATTATAACGGTTTGTTTTAGTTTATTTTATGTGTCTTGTGCGAGTACCAAATAAACATTTTTCTTTCTTTCTTTATTTATTTATATGACTTAGTGTGGTGTAGTGATGTCGCTGTTGACAGTTTGGGCTTCATAATTATCATCGATATTGCAGCCAGAAGAAAATCCACTGTTAGACATAGGTCTTTCTTAAGTGTCTCCACTTCGAGCGGTCCCAAGGCTCTAGACTAACTGTCATAGTATTAGCGAATGCTATTTTCGAAATGCAAACTTTTGAGGAACAATCCTTAATAGCTTGGAATTTCGACAACTATGTGCGTGTTATTTTGACTGCGTTTGTCAATTGACTGACTAAGTGATTGACAGAAAACGCATAGTTGAAACTACTGGTAGTAGAATTCTACATTTTGGACATTTTGGCAATTGTCTTCGCCACGCTATCGCTGACAGAATGTCACTTATATAGAGCCTGTGAAACTACGTTTCGTATCTTACAAGAAAATAATTTTGGTAACGTTATTTAAAGTACTAAAGTCTAACCGGACTTTAATATTGTGGACATTATGCACTTAGTTTAAATAAACTTTTGATATGTCCACCGTTATTTCTATAAAACATTTTCTACCATATTGCAATTCTCATAGCTGACTCGAAGGCAAACAACATTTTACGACATTCTTTTATTTTGCTCCTACAACGGAAGCGTTCTATGATTTCGTTTTTATTTCACTCATATAACCAACATGTGACTTGTACATTTTTATTTTCGGTACAATCTTTATTACTTACACCATACCATATGAGAGCTAAATCGTTGCACACTGGCTTGGTGCCAGGGATAAGCTCTCATAGTCTCATGGTTTCTCGGTTTCTCCTTACGAGGTTTTGATTAACCACAGAACACATTAAATTACATAACGTTTCCTTGCTTTGCTCGTTATTGTTATGGCTCTAATATTATGAGATAATAAACTATTGTCGCGCTGTATTGTCTTGTAAAAAAATGGTTTATGTCCACTGTGTTATGGGTTGGGTATGATTGTCGTGTAGTTTTGGTAATGTATCGCTGTTTCGGTTTATTTATGAGCTGGATTAACTGATACTTATTTTATTCATATAAATTTGTATCTTCCTGCACTCAATTGACCTATACAATTATGTGGCATACGTATAGATTTCCGTAAGTAAATACTTCTAGTGAAAGCTCTTTTGTCTTCACGACTGCCAAAGTAATATTGCATTAGATTTTTAAAAAGCAAGCGTGTTATGCACATACAGTCAAGTGTTGCCATTTGAACTCCAAATGGAATAGTCAGCTATCAATGAATGATGCTTATGTCACCATGAGCATCATTTACTGATCGCCACTGTTTCACAACAGTGGCACATGAGTTCCAATTTGCGCTCGTCTGTCCGTCTGTATTTACTCCAACTAAACTGTTTCTACGCTAATATTATTTTTAACCGACTCCAGGAAAAAGTTCTTAATCCAAGTGAATGATTTTTTTTGTTTGAAATGTTAAAATTTTCGCTAATGATTGAATGTTCTGAAGGTCATTTGAGTTGTTCTCTTAGAAATTCAACTATAAGAATTAAAAATAACACACCAGTACGTTCATGTTTTCTAATATCCTCCTTCTTTCCGCAGTGACGAGACGAGAGAAGTGGACGGGCGCGCTCGGTCTGAGTCCGGTGACGCAGACTCCGTGTACCACGTCAGGGGGGCCCTGCACGACCAGCGGTGGCGGGAAAACCAGGTGAGAAATGTAAGACCCGCTGTATACGTCTGTAACCTAATGTAGACTAGTTGTAACTGTAGTGATACCAGAGTGTCAATTCTACTAATGTCACATGTAAAATTTATCGAAATTGAGGCTTTTTTGATAGATTGCTACTGCAGAGATGCGAATTTGAACGTTGCTTAAAAATTAGTAGAAATGGCTCTCTAAGGTCAATTCTCGTACATCAAAAGCGTTCAAATTGAAGTCGCAATATTATCTTAGCGACAATCAATCATCATCTGCCTAGCCTTTTCCCAACTATATTGGGGTCGGCTTCCAGTCAAACCGAATTTAGCTGAATACCAGTATTTTACGCGGAGCGGCTACCTACCAGACCACCACAACCCAGTAACTGGGTAACACGGTACTTCATGGCAAGACTGTAGTCAGATTAACTGGCTTCTGACAATCCGTAACGACTGCCAAAGATCTACAAATGACAGCCGGGACCAACGGCTTAACGTGCTTTCCTAGGCACGGAGGAAACTCGCTATGTTAAGATGGTCACCTATCCACAGACCAACCTTGGCAAGCGTTGTTTAACCTTGAAGATCGACCCGTATGGCTGTTATTATCTAGCCGCGAACTCCTCGCGATCTTAGCGACAATCAATGTCTTGTCTGTATGTCGTGTGTGTTGTGTTGTTCTCTACATGCTAACACATTTTGCATTGACAGTTTGGAACTGCAATGCGAATGCAAACGCTTCTTACGATACGGGAATTGCTCCTAAGAACACCTTTTTGTCATCTTTATTCTAATGTAAAACTAGTTTTAGCTTATGTAAGTAATTCGAAAACAAATCTACGTTGGTTACTATTTTCCCATGACCTGAAACCTTTGTGTTTTCATGTTATTATTAGGTACAGTCTGTGACCAACATTATGTAACCCACTTGACTATTATTTGTTACTAGTGCAAGAAATTGATGGGCTTAATTGTTGCCGAGTGGTATTGCATTTTCTCATATTTTCTACTGATTCACGGGTAAAAATGCTTTATTAGCTACTTTAACTGCTGCTATATTTTTAAGATCATAACAATTATAAAAAAACAAATTCTGTCAAAAATTTTCATCTTTATCGCTAAAGCATTAGGTTCAAGGTTGATTGGGAAACTTTGACAGTGACGGGTAGCGTGATGTGATGGCTGATTCCGGTATAGTGGCCTTTTCAGACCCGCTGTATGGTCATCATCTGCCTAGCCTTTTCCCAACTACATTGGGGTCGGCTTCCAGTCAAATCGGATTCAGCTGAATATCAGTGTTTTACGTGGTGCGGTTGCCTACCTGACCTCCAAAACCCATTAACTGGGTAACACGGTACATCGTGGCAAGACTGGAGTCAGATTTACTGGCTTCTGACGATCCGCAACGACTGCCAAAGATCTACAAATGACAGCCGGGACCAACGGCTTAACGTGCTTTCCGAGGCATGGAGGAAACTCGTTATGTTAAGACGGTCACCCATCCACAGACCAACCTTGGCAAGCGTTGGTTAACCTTCAAGATCGACCCGTGCGGCTGTTATTATTTAGCCACGAGCTCCTCCCCCGACCCCCAGACCTGCTGTATGGTAACAGATGGCAAATCCACAACAGTTACATGTGTTTAAAGCGTAACATGAAAAGCTCTATATTATAAGAGCAAGCTACTAATATGATGAATGTACGCTTCACTTTAACCGAACCTGCACGCGAAACAGCAGCAAACTGTATAATTTAATAAGCAAAACATTTCTACGAAGAAAGATTTGAAACTAAAATAATAGGACGTATATAAAACGGTGAATCCACACTGTATAAATTGAATTGTACCAGGCTAGCAGCGAGAGCGAAGAGATAGCGGGTGTCAGAACTTGCTCGGCCGAATTACCGTCGTGTATGCTACTGCATTTTAAATGGAAACTTTTCTGCTGCCTGTACCTTTAAATACATACATATATGCTACAATTTATAATGCAGGCTGGGTTAATATTAATGAGTTGCTCGTTTTGTATAATTGTTGGATGGGTGGGTTTGTTGCTTGGTCGCGATGTTAACGGTGTTTTGTGAAGATGATTATTTGGTCCTTTTGAACGAACAGTTTGTACTATATTTGGAAAACGGTTGATGACAAGATTATCTATTTATTTATGAAATTACTGATAGCATTTGTTGCATAAATATATTTGAAACTCTGCCGTTACTGGTGAGTGCCTGAAAGACAAAGCACAGTCGAGACTGCTGGTCGTAGAGAGCTGAAATTTTGCGTGTAGGTTCCTTGGAAAATATAGGGGAGCACAAAGAGAGGATTTCCCGTAACTATTCCGAGAACGGGATATGCACGTACGAAGACGCGAATAAAAGCTAGTAAAGTTACGTTAAAAGAACATACAAATGTTCGATATTGATAAATAACTAGTTTCTGCCAGAGGCTTCGTCCTCATGAAACTCCTACTGCCTAGATCAAAACACAATGTCCTATTACAGGAAATGGTCTACCCGTGTGCCAATTTTCCACACAAATCAGTTCAGCCGTTAAAACGTCAAAGTCAAAGCGATTATTCCAATTGGCCATTAAACGGCACTTTTGAACGTCATTCACATTTCAATTAATTTAAAAAAAATCTTAAGTGACTAAAGTCTATTCGGAAAGGTGGATTCTTATGGAGAAGAATGGACCAGAAACTCCATAGTTACTCTTTTCAAATTAATCTTGTACAATACTTGGTATCCCAAGTACCATGCACCTAGGTTATGCAGAGGTAGACTTATTAATTTTCTAATTAAGTAAGTACACATTTACAAATATTGGAATCACTAATGTGATGAGGTAACACAAACCGACCATTATTGTAAACCTCTCCCGTTATGCCCGTGATGAGCTTATTAATAAAATCTCACTTTGGTCACAAATCATTACAGCAATACGAAAACAAACCTGTAACAGTCCCAATAAAAGATTTTGAAACATTTGCATCATTCTGTGAAATAGTTAATGACAGTTTAAATAAAAACGACCATTTCGGTTAGTCAAAATGTTCTCCCATGCAAAACTACGCTGTAAATACAAACGTGCTAAGTAAATACGTATTGTAGGTTGTCCGTACTCCGTAGAATGTTAACGAATTGCATGTTTTAGAGGAAATAGTTAAGAGTTCGTTAAATAAACATGAGGTTTCCCCCGAAGCGTTGATTCGTTTGCGCTCAGCCTGTTTTATGAATTGTTTCCGTTCCAGGGAAAATGCTGTAGGAATTAATTGAGTTGAGGTACTGAGTTATTTAAATGTGTACTATGTTTTAATTTATGAGGAAGCGGAGTTATTTTTGTGGTTGAACAATTTCTGTTCAGGTAAACTAGTTTACTAATTTAAACAGAAATTAGTGTAGTGGTTTAGACTGGAAGTCTAAAAGTACAGGCAGATTTTTTCACCCTTTCCAATGATTCGGGAATAGGAGTTCGTGGCTAAATAATAACAGCCACATGGATCGAGCTTCAAGGTTAAGCAACGCTTGCTGAAGTCGATCTATGAATGGGTGACAATCTTAACATATCGAGATTCCTCCGTGCCTCGGAAAGCACGTTAAACCATTCATCCCGTTTGTCATTTGTAGATCAGCCGTTACGAATTGTTAGAAGCCAGTAAATCTGACACCAGTCTTGCCAAGAAGTACCAAGTTACCCAGTTACTGGGTTGTGGACGTAGTCGCTTCACATAAAATACTGGTATTCAGTATTTTACGTTGTTATATTCCAATAAAGTTGGGTTAAATTAGGTTGGTCTGTGGATGGGTGACCATCTTAACATAGCGAGTTTCCTCCGTGCCTCGGAAAGCACATAAGCCGTTGGTCCCGGCTGTCATTTGCAGATCTTTGGCAGTCGTTACGGATAGTCCAGTCTTGCCATGAAGTACCGTGTTACCCAGTTACTGGGTTGTGGAGGTCTGGTAGGCAGCCGCTCCGCGTAAAATATTGATATTCAGCTAAATACGGTTTGACTGGAAGCCGACCCCAGCATAGTTGGGAAATGGCTAGGCGGATGATGATTCCAATAAAGTTGGGAAAACGCAAGGCAGATGATGAACAGTGGATTCGGGAAAACGGCTGTAACTAAAGTTCCCATTTTGCACTAAACAAATGCACCAATTTCCTTCCACAGCTAAAACTTCCGAACAAAATGAAAGCTGAATGTTGCTCTCCATCACGTCAGGGGAACTAATAAATCGAGCTATGAGCAAATAACGTATAAACTTAAGTCTTTCTTCAAAGTCCAAACTCCTGAACAAAGATTTCATACCATCCTTAATGGAGCAACATAGTGATTTCATTGCACTAAAATGTTCGTAACAAACATTTTACCTGTTAAATTATAGCTCGTAAAGTCCTTAAATTGCGGGTAGAAAATATGAAACGTCCATTGCTTGTTTACACGAGGAGCTCGTGGCTAAGTAATAAAAGCCACACGGGTCGATCTTCGAAGTTAAGCTGCAGTTGCCGAGGTCGGTCTGTGTATGGGTGACCAAAGCCATATTAACATACCGAGATTCCTCCGTACCTCGGAAAAGAAGAAGAAGTATTGAATACCACCAGTGTGTTACTCCCACCCCGACCTACGCAACCAGGGGCGTAGCTACCGCCGCCGCGCCGTATTAGCCGTATCAATGATACTGGGACCCCGGATTGCAAGGGCCCCGACCTGTGAACGTTAAGCTGTACATTTAGTTCCGTTATCTCCTTCTCCCTGATGGTGGCTATGCACTGGCATAGCCACCATCAGGAATTTTAATTTTCACACGACACGGATGGTTCTCGACTCTTTGTGTGACTGACACTGGTTAGTCACACAAGGAGTCGAGAACCATCCGTTTTCAGCACTGTTCCACCGCGTTCGACGTTGGATTCGGCGGAACAGCGCTGAACGCGACAGAATAGCGCTGAACGCGGCAGAATAGCGCTCGCATAATAACACATCTGTCCTCATTTTATACTTTTTTGTCGCGAAAGCTGAATAGACGCGGATAGCACAACGGACGCGTACGTCTCTCCATACAAAATCGTTGTTTTCTATAGACATAAGCTGAATAGAGCTAAATAAGTGTGAGAAATCCTTTATTATGATAATATTTGTTTACTGGAAAACACAACCACCAATTTATAAACATCAATTATTACCTCAATTTCGGTGTATTTCGTAAACTGATGTTTTGGCGTTAAACCTAGTATGAAATTAACTTTCTAAATTAAACAGCCCAATTGTATAAATGAAACCTGGTTTCATTTGACGCAATAATCGGATGGCGGCTGTAGAGCTAAATTTATGATGGCGGATGGCAACGTCGACTATAATTACACGTTATTAGCCGTATTAGTCAAAATTATTGTTTATTGGTTAGTAGTAAATTAGTGGTGTAGTTATTTAAGACTGTAAATATTTGTGTTTTAATTAATTTAGTTTAATGAGGAAAAGACAACTATTAATTTTTCACTCTCTGTAGAGGTATACGCTCGTAAGGAATTTCCTGAATCATGCTTTGGATTGCGATTTAAAATATTTTTCTGGCATAACCCCGCCGTCATTGTGTTTTTTTTTTAAAGTTGCGACGCACGATTTAAGTTGCATAATTATGTGGTTAGAGTACATTTACTCAAACAAATTATGTTAGCAATATGGTGCCCTAAAGTGTCACGTTGTCAAGACATTTGAAGGTAAAGTCACTATAAAGGAACTAAAACTTTCCCTTCACTAGATCAAAGTTCTCCAAACAGTACTTCAAGAGCATCTCCGTCTGTCATGAACTGATAGAGGGTTATAGAGGTCAATCAAATTAAGCACCCGTGTTAAATATAGGTTGCCCGCTGATGGATAGCCAGCCACTACTAATTTACTAGCAACCCTTGCTGCCTTTAACGGCCTCCCCAGATAACGTTTGTACGTGTTAAAATATATTACTAAACTAGCTTACGCCTGCGGCTTCGACCGCGTGATTGTCGGAAATTATCCCAAGCCTAAGCAAGCTGAAGACGGCCGACGTCCCCGCAGTGGACTTTTTTGCTGTTATGATGATTATGATGAAGCAAGCTGAACTGGCAATGGGCCGACCATATTAGCCGTAAAACCGATGACCGTTGGGGTAGACGAGTACTTGAGTGGAGACCGCAAATCAGCAAACGTAAGGTAGGACGCCCTCAGGCTAGGTGGAGCAACGATCTTCGCAGGGTGGCTGGTAGCAGCTAGATGAGAGTTGCCGAAGATCGAGCCAAATGGCGTGCATTTGGAGAGACCTATGTCTAGCAGTAGACTGTTATAGGCTGATGATGATCCCAAGGAAATATACTCACGGGATAAAAAGCCCATGTGCTATTCCAGATTATTATATCTGAGCCAAATTTTATCCAGGTCCACTCATGCAAGTAACAAACGTCCACTCATGCATCCATCAAAATTTTTGCATTTATAATATTATTAAAATAGTTTTACTGTAATAGTATCCATCGAGAAACTCCTTGATCTAATTCATATGTAAATAAATGACTTTAAACAAGCTACAAGAATGAATGCGTTTAGAAATTCCCATGCATCACAATGGGTTCTATTGTACGAACGCAGTATCCGGCTCGAAGAACCAAATAAAATACTACGCCATTCCTCCCAACTTTATTGTCTCCAAATAAGGTTGTTTTTGCTGTGTTCCGGTGATATGCATAACTTGGTCTAAGCTTATGATGTTGGGTAGGTGCCAAGTGCAACACTGGGGGCGACTATTTGGCACGAGACGTCAAAACCGATTGTAACCGATGTGGAGGGCGATTTTAGGTTTGGCTCTTCCATCAATTTATTCGGTGATAGAAAATTTACATACATATCAAGTTTGTGGGATTACAACAACAATTTTATAGCTGTTATCTTCTGTTTATGGAAGATACAGATTGGGGATAAGTCTACTGATTTTTACTCGTGCTGTTGTATGGTATGGTGGGGGATGACACGATGTTGAATGAAAATTTACTAATTTATAAAAACCGGCCAAGTCTTGTGCGAGTCGGACTCTCACACGAAGAGTTCCGTATTGATACCGAAAACGTAATTACTCGTACTTTTTTTCGGTAATAACCCTTAATTTTAAATTAATTTTTTTTACGTTTTTGTTATAGCGGCAATAGAAATACGCACTCTGCGAAAATTCCAGTTATCTACCTGTTACGGTTGCCTGTGACCGACGGACAACGAGGGCTTAGTATTAAAGGTTCTATTGGTTACCCTTCGTGTACGGAACCTTAAAAACGCCAGTATAAAACAATTTTAGTTTATTGTACTTCATAAAAGCATTTATGTAACGACGTTAAAATTCTGAAACAATCGAATCTTACATACTTATTAAACTTCACATTCGACTGAAACAGGGCTTTATTCACACCAATAAACAGCATTTAAAGAATTTACAGCGTAATGCCCGCTGAAAAATTCTCCATTGCCCAAATAAAGCCTCTTTGTACATTTCAGTTTCACAGAAAAATTCACACCTCATCAAAAATTCGATTTGTTTACAGCAAAATAAAAGGTTTCTGCTCGTCAAAATAAAAACGACTTAAAAATTCCTTTGAGGAATTAGCATTAAGCAATACACAAAACAGTTTTAAAAGGGTTCTCATTCCCTCTGGTTATATTTTTCATTTCCTTCTGGATCACAAAATGGCGACTGAGCAAACTGAGCCCGGAGAAAAGGCATTATTTAAAAGGACCGGTGTTATAAGACGAGGAACATTATTACTGCTCTTCACAACGATGGGTTGCCAACTTGCTATGAAGAGCTAAATTACAGCCGTTTAAAATGCAGTCAGACTTAATTTCAACAGAAGGTTCAAATTTACCAGACTCTATCCTTTTAATTCTCTCAAACATTCTCTATTAGCGATCAAAACCCACATAGTAACAGCCATTAATGTTTTCAGTTATTTGATTAAAACAATTTAAATATGTTATACCAACCTTGTGGTTTAACCCATTTGCTAAAACCACATGGTTGTGATTTGCTTAAATACATTTGACCAATCCATTAGCAGACATACTGTTTTAAATAAATCAAATAACTGGGAATCTTTAAAACAGAAGTTCCATAAAGTATAGATTAGTTTTGTGTGAAAATTGTAAAATTCAAAAGCAATAAACAGTTTATATAAAGTAGCATTCTTTCTGTTCTATTTGCTTTGCGACACATCGATCGTCCTTGATGCCTCTGTATTCGAAGCACGATCACCGAAAACGACTGGTTCAAGAAATAAAAATTACATAAACAAATGTTATAAAAGACTAGCTCTTGCCCGCGACTTCGCACGCGCATGTCCCGGTTTTTTCCAGCCCCGTAGGAATTTCGGGGAAATTCTCTCTAAGTGCTTCCCTACACTCCCCAAGGAACCTACATGCCAAATTTCAGCTTTCTACGACCAGCAGTTTCGGCTGTGCGTTGTCTGTCTGTCACTCAATCAGTTAGTAAGGGAGGAATTTTATATATTAGAGACAGAAGTGGTCTTGCTACGCCTAGTAACATGCAGTCGCCAGCAGACTGGCTATTTTTGCTCAATAGGGAATATGCATGAAAAACATATTTGTCATCTATACAGTTTATCTAAAAATATATAAAATATAATACTAATAGTGAAAATAGAACCAAAATTACTTGAAAAACGAAAGTGATAATTATTTTAAACAAATATATCTGTCCCTCTCGCGAAAACGCTGTTTTCTATGGCAGCTGTATAGGCGTCACAGACGATGACGTCAAATTTTTCATCGGACTTCTCTTTCTAATTGTAATCTTTGAAGCTTTATAACTTCATCGCCGATGAAAGTATTTAAAAAATAATTTCGCGATGGTTTACTAGAGCCAATAAGTATTCCATTTAGCAAATAAAAAAATTGCATGCATATTCCCTATTCATATACTTACTTAAGAGCGCACCGATCTTTTGGTTTAGGTATTCTATGCGGTCCGTGTATGTGTGCGTAAGTGCAAGTGAAATCCGTGGGTAAGTGCAAGACACGCAGTTCAATGTCCGATGGCTGAAGCAGGACGAGAGCGGCTAGGAGGGAAGCGAGGCGGCTCTAGCTAGAATGGACGGAACGCGAGCTAATTTATGTATTTATTTCGTATCATTAAAACAAATACACTTTATGAAAATGTGAAATGTAAAGGTATACATTAGTTTTGTTATCATTCAATAACTGATTACCTTCCGTGGAGTATTAACGTCGTAGTGAGGGTTTGTTTTTTAAGAGATTACTTTAGATTTTTTTTTCTATTGAGGAAACTACAAGTAATCGTGTTTTAATTACATAGGTTAAGTAATAACAAATGCACGTCAGTTACGTATTGTTTCATCGGTGCCCCCCTTTACAATGACTAATCTTCACTACTTTCCGCACAGGCTGCTAACGCACGTCGAGCGCTCCGGGGCTGGGCAGCAGTACGAGCGTGGTGCGTGGCGTGGTGGCACTCCGGTCGGGAGGACGTCGAGGACACAGAGCCTGAGGAGGAGCCTTCAGACCCTGGGTATGCCACCCCCGTGTCTGTGGAGACGCCGCTGCAGAGCTCAGTGTCCAGGTAAGGCTTTTAGGGGAAGAAAATAATTTTATATGCTATGAGGGTTATAAGAATAATGACGGCCCCGTTGGTCTCGTAGAGCCAAGCATGGTCTTTTGGGTTCGACTCCCAGGTCGGGAAAAACTTTTATTGGGTTTTTGATTAAAAAAATTGGTGGCATGACGGAAGTGTCAATTTTTCCTCGGAATACACGTAAAGCTGGTTGATACTGCGCCCGATGTCTGTCAAAAAAAAAAAGCCAGAAATAAGTTGTTCCATTTTTTGTCCAACACGGTCACGTGAATTGATGAGTTTAGCGTAATCCAAAATTCTAGTTTTATGTTAGAACATAGATAGACATTTATGCCATCCAAACTTAATAAGGTCACACCGGAAACAATTATTCTCTCAGGACCAGAAACATATTCATACAAATAACCATCTTAATTTAATCTATCCAAACATGTACTTACTCAACACTACTCATCAGGAACAGACTCTTATGATAACGATACTAAGGTGGCTCCCAAGACACTGAGGGTCACCGGTTATAACTCATGACCCTTAGTTACGTCCAGAGAACACTTACTCTAATGTTATTAAATAAATAATCAACTCCGGATATGAAGGTTCTTGTCCCATATTAGTAAAGGATTGTTGGCGAAATTGAGGTTCCAGATGAGACTTGTAAAGGCTTATCATTTGAAAATTGAGTGGAATGTTACTCGAGACATTCAAAATCCTATTTAAATTGACAGAATGTTAAAGTGTTTATCTTCTTTCTCAGATGCACGTCACTAAATGTCATCAGGGATCCTTACGCGTCTCGCGGCGGTGGTTCCAGTGGCTCAGGGGGCGACGGAGGCACCTCTCCCCTCCGAAGGACCTATGAGCCTCCCTCCAACATGCCCGCGGCTCGAGACAGTCGCTCTCTCCCTCCCAACACCAGAATCAACGCTACTACCTCACCAGCACCTAAATCTGCTTCAGCAGACTCAGTTTACACAATCTTAATTAGACTACCAGATGCCGACACCGAAAGACCAACGATCAAGATGATCACAGAAGAGTCTCCACCTTCTAACGCGAGACCTCACTTTCGACCAACCAGAGGTGACTCTGAGCTAAACCTCCATCCTGCAGGACACCAGGCGTTGACTAGAAGAACATCCCACATACAGGATGTAAGAATTCCTCTTAACGCCAAGATAATTCCAAAGCAGTTAGCAGGGAAGGGTCTTACAAAACAGCCGAAGCCAAAAAAGAAAACACAGGAGAAGAAACAGGAGACAAAAGCGGCCAAAACGTTGTCGGCCATTCTTCTCTCTTTTATAATCACTTGGACGCCTTACAACATTCTGGTGTTGCTGAAGCCTCTGACCGCGTGTACTAAGTGCATCCCGGACGAGTTGTGGTCCTTCTTCTATGCTCTCTGTTACATTAACTCTACGATAAACCCTGTGTGTTACGCTCTGTGTAACGCGACATTCAGAAGAACGTATGTGCGAATTCTGACGTGCAAGTGGCACAATAGGAATAGGGAAGCGATGACCAGAGGAGTGTATAACTGAATTGTGATGAGCTTTTGATTGATTGAATGTCTTGCGGTGCCAAAATGTAAATTGCCCAATTTTGGTGACCGTTTTAATTTCGTTTGTTGAAGTGAAACAATGCTGGTAATCGGAGAGCAGACACTTTCATAGATTTTTAACGAATCAAAAAGTATTGTAGCTTGTGATGTTAGAAAGAAAATGTGCCAAATTTTTGAAGACATGATCTTATTCCCAGCATTGACACTAAAAACGTCTAATTTCATAATATTCTTCCTAAAAAGTAAACTAAAATGGACTGTTAATAAATCGTGGTGTCATCCATATTTAGTGAGTGAAAGTTTATTTGGTCCATTGAAACGATTAGTTGTGAATTTTGATTTCGATTAGTGAGTTGACCGTCCCGTCCATACATAGTATATTATTTGTAGACATAGATGACATTTGATTTGAGTTTTTATTTTTTTAAGGAATGTTTTATTTCGGACGTTTTTTGTGATTTGCGAAACATTCTTCAAATACAAATTAACTAACAAGAATTAAACTGTTTTATTCGTTTTTTTTTCAAGTTACTTTTCAAAATAAGTCAGCTACCTAAGATACATAATTTATTTAAAAAAAATATTTTGAAAAGTACGCTTTTTTGTCAAACAGCCAAAATTGGCGTTAACGCTCTTAATGTTTGCTGCAGTAGACGAAGGTGTGCATGCCACAAAAAACGTCCGAATCTTCTCCTGTTATAAGAAGAAGAATTATTTAATTTTAAATCAAAATTTAAGAGCAAAGATTAAAAGCCAAGAGTATTTTAAGAGTGATTAGTGTTAGAGCAAGAGAGCTGATTATAGCTGTATTAAAAACTGGTAGTTCGTCGATAAATCTAGTCAGGGGACCGGTACGGAGATACGAATGCGCTATTGTGTTTTCTAATATCAACATTTGTTGACTTTTTATTTCGTTTGTAAGTATTAAAATTCGATTTTCAAACAAACGTTTTTGGATTGTGTTATTAGTACTGTCGTTTAGGGCGCCTTCAAATTAGTCGCAAAGTGCCGAGCGACAGTAGCACTGCAGCCGCGCTGCTATCACGCAGCATTAGATATTTTATTTAGTGTTTTGTTACAAAATGAAGGAGTAAAATGGTTTCATCTCCGTGATTTGGTGATTTTTTTTTCCTATTATGTGATACCGACACATAAATTCTGGCTAAACCAAGTTATTTGCAATATCATATAGATTACTACCTATTTTTTTAGATGTAATTACTCAGTAAATGCCAACGAAAAACTGCTTCATATGCACGCTATTTTTAAGCTTTTTCGAACTTGAGCGCCCTTAACAAAGCAGCGCGACAGCAGCGCGGCTACAGCGTTGCTGTCGCGCGGCACTTTTTGACTAACTTGAAGGTGCCCTAAAAGCAATAGGTGTCCAAGTGTTACTTTTCCACATAATGTGTCAAGGTTAAAATTATCCAATATGTTTTAAAGGAGTTCTGATTAGCTGGAGGATGGCTGTTTCTATTTTGTTGGCTGTATATTACTCAATATTGTACATTTAAACTTTTTAATAGTCGCGATTCGGAAATTAAATTGAAACTATCATAAATTCAAACGTGAATTTGAATAACGCTGTAATAAACGTAGTAAAACTAGTGAGGTGAAAATGGCAAATGGGTTGTCGGATTTCGTAATCTCGTATCGGTCCACTTTGAAGGTGTACCTAACTCTAGTCAGATTATTCTCTACATTGTTCTGGATAAGGTTTGAGCTTTTAGGATTAAAATCGACGAATTTAGGTCAAGAAAAATTTGGTTAGCAATATTTTACAGGTTACTTATTTAATTTTAATTTTTCTTTTTCGTCGAGTGCTTCAAATCTTTGAAATTGTTGGCTATTGAAAAAACTTTTTGGGCCTTGTTATTTTTTTCTTTGCTTTTACAAAAAAGATTACTATGAACATTCCTTTCTGTTTTTAGCTTCTAACGCTAACGTTATTGCTTTAAATTGTTCCATGTGTTTGTTTTAGATGTTAAGAGTGGTCACTTGTAGCACCTGTAAGTTAGAGTGTACCAACTATGTGCGTGATCGTATGTCGAACAGTATTAAGAGAGAGTTCTGAGCCTTTTTCCAAAATATTAACTGTGTGTTTCGTAAATTATTTTATTTAAGTAAGTTTATATTTATAGAAATTCTGAGCAATACTCAAATCTATTTCTTGTGAGAATTCTAAATGTTTATATGATAATTTTAAGATTCAAAGAGACCATTTTAAAAAAAATTGATGAGATTTGTTTTCTTCGTCTTGAGTACTCTGTGACATTCAAGATCAACGCGAGATGATCATATCTCGTTGTACTATTAAAATTCATACAACGATCTTTTATCATAATGTGATCCCTTTACTACTGTATTGTTTTACCTCACTCTTCCATGAAAATTTTATGGATATTACGGAATCTATTATTCCTTTTAATGTCGTAATTACTATCACTATTGTGATAACGTTGTGAAAAACGAATAGTGAGCTAAAATGATAAACCAAATTTTTAATTCATCGCTAATCTAACCCGACAACGTTTAACTAAAATATATTTAAATATGTGTCATCGTAGATAAATGAGATATATTCATTGAATTCTAAATATATGTATGGATTTTAAAATATATAAAACGTAATTGTAAATACAACATTCGATATGTTAAGTCTATGACATTTGTATTGGCTATTACTGTAATAAGAATATATATGTATTATACAATTAATGTGTGTGTAAGTAAGTACATAAGGTTATGTAACATATACATCAAATCTATGAGTGTTGTACAACGTTCCTTTGTTGTGAATGGGGTTTTATTAACCTAATTAGTAATTATATGTATGTGTAGACATAGAAAATCTATTATATATCAACGCAACTTACATTAAGTCCTTGTTCCTGACGTCACATCGGACCACACACGGCGGTACATGGCCATGTACGCCCCACCGCGATCGTCATCGTAGCCGCAGCTGCGACACTCAAACATTGATCCGGCTCGAAGGACCAATGTTTGAGTGTCAAGCTCCAGGTGTGCTGCTGGTGGTCTTGGCTATCGAATAAAACTACTTCGATAGTTAAATGGACTGTATTGTAGGTACTGATTACAAGGTAAAGATGACCGATATGCGTGCGCGCGTTGAAGACGTCGGCGAGTGAGTGGCGGCCGCAGCTGCGGCTACGATGACGATCGCGGTGGGGCGTACATGGCCATGTACCGCCGTGTGTGGTCCGATGTGACGTCAGGAACAGTCCTAGATTTGAATAAAACCAATTTTATACAAAATGGAGAAGAATTACGCATTTTTCTTTTTAAAAGTTCAAATTATGACGTACCTAAGCGAAAGCAATAGTAAAAGCGTATAATTCTAATGTCATTTTACAATAAATATTAAAAACTGTTGCCAAAAGTGTGCCAAATATTGATGCAATTTACACAATAAAATAATACGTATCAAAATATTTATTCATATTATGTACCGATACATATAATCAAGAAAAAATAAGAAACTCAAAGTATCATTATAAAAAAAAATTATACAAAAAGACATTTGAAGAGTAAATTTTCAACGTAATAAGGAAATGTGAAATTTTTCATACCTACATTGTACAATTTAACCCACCGTCACGTTTCCGATAAAACTTAACTTTTAAAATATTACAGCAAAACTCTTTTAAGGGTGTATACTCTTAAATTATTTTTATACATTAGGTATGCGTTATCTCTTATACTAGACGACACCTACTTCTATGCCTCAATATCTTTGCAGGATTTTCAGCTCTTGGTGCTGAACCAAGCATTGTAAATCAAATAAGCCCCTTTTATTATGCTGTTCACATAGATTTTCGCAAAAAAAAAAATCGTTTTTACGGGGCCTTGCTGTCCCGACTGTACCAAAGTTCAGCGATCTAGGTGTGAAATCGTAACAAACAAACTCACTTTTGTAGATGTCGCTTAGCGTTGGTGGAAAAGAGCACAATATTGTGGTTACTGCAGATTCCCCCCGTTCTTGTTTCTCTACGAAAGTTATTAAAACGATATTATATAACTACATACATACATTAATTCTCGATTGTCCTCGAAATTTAAAAATTAATACAGTCAAGCATAACAGCATAACTCACTTATTTTTACACAAGTTCATAAATTTTACTTGATACCGTATGTACTCATCATTATTTTATCTATGACTATACTTGATACTGTTTGATAAAACGCAATTATAAAACATACATTTTCGGGGGAAATAGGAACAGGGGAATCAGCACTAACCCTTTATTGTTAGACTCTAAATGATTCCAGTATTCTACTGATTTACCAAACAAAACATTACGAGTAGAATGCGTAATTCTACCATTATACCTGACAAGACTATTTGACTTACAAATACAATTGCAACAGAATATTTCCACTGACCTCATTTAAATGAGCGAAACATTGTTTTTATTTAATAAAAACTGTTTATTCAATAAGCGTTGTAATTATTATTTGCTCCAAAATTATGAAGTTAAATATTTTTATTTGTTAGATTTGTTTGCCCCCCCCCCTGTTTTACCGTTACTCTCAAAGACCGTAAGTCCCAATTGGGGCCATATGGTATTGTCTTTCTATTGTCTTGCGTGTTCGGTGCCTGACGGGAACAATGGGAAACATTTGCAATGTTGAGCAACAACTCAATGATGATTATGTTGATAATAAAAAAAAAATATTGTGTGCGCTTTTTTAAATTCAGAAAAAACATTCAATCTCTCTAAACTGTTAATTGCCATCCTATATATTCAGGGTTTTTCCAGCAATATACGCTGAATTCCAGAATTATTTATTTTTTAGATCCTTATTTTTATTTTAACTAAGTAAATAAATAAATTGTATTTGTAATCACTTGGTAGGTAGTAATTCTAATTCCTAAATGTATTATCAATGCGCACAGTAAAATTAGTTAAATCTTATTTTTTGTGGATGTCCCTTAACTTAGAAATCTAGTCCGAATTGTTTTGTAGGTAATCTAGTAGTTAACACTTTAACATTCCGAAAAAGGTGCAATATAAAAATAATGCAGACTTAGTTTTTATGAAAAATTAAATTAATTAAACAAAATTAAAGACTTAGTTTAATTATAATTTAAATTAAAAAAATAATAATTGAAGAATTGATACAGAAAAGTAATAAAAATATAATTTAAATGTATTATTAAAAAAAAATACCAAGATGTCGCTCTGTCGACAAAACTCAACAGTGTGTGTGTGTTTATAAAAGAATTTTTTTAATATTGCACCTTTTTGTTTTATCCCCTGTGTAAATTATGATAGTTGACAGTACAAAGTTGGGCTCCTGATGGTCTTGACATTTCGCCACATCATGTCTTCAATCAGAGCGCCAATTCTAGTATTTTTAAAAAACGTTCTCATTCGCATCTCAGTCACAATTTGTTTAAAATGAATGGACTTTTTTCACAGATTTCGACAGACATGCGAATGCGGAACGCTGCTTAAAAAATTGTAGAATTGGCACTTTGGTATCCCCAAGTCTTCTAAGCATTCCTTTTCTAGAGCGACACCATACCGGAGGTATGGATAGCAAAAATATATAGCTCATTTGATTTAATTACTTATTTTTCGTGAAAATCGCTTGTAACGTTGACGTTTTGTAGTTTATCGAGTAATCTATCCGTGTTAAGAAAAGTATTCAGAGTTTTCCTACGTTTTTTTTTTTTGTAGATGTATGTAAGAATGTTTGTATGATGTCGCTCTATATTATCTATGGTAGTGATTGTTTTGCTGCATGATGTTTTTAAATAATTGCATATTCAGCTATTATAGGAGAGTCTTAAAGACTTCTTGTATATTACTAGATAATTAAGTACTACATCTCGATGTTAATAATTTTTATATCTCGAATCATAATAGTTTTACAACCTTGCTTTGCGATTAACACTTACTTTAAATTCGTCATATTTAACATCCTGTCATACATATAAGTCTAACATATAATTATTGAGGTAGTACCTTAATAATGAACCTTAATAGATAGTGAATTACAAGATTCTAAATTTTTTGCCTATTTTGTATTACAGATAATGTGCAAATTATGTCATATATGAGGTATTTAAAAGTTAAATCAGATGTGACCTTAAATTAAGTTAGAAACATGTGCCATAGTGTCAGTGTTTACAGTATTAAGAAGCGAGCTCAAGATGTGCTAAACGTGAGTAGTTTACAGAGAAGTATCCATTTTTTTCACGTTGCGAAGATCGTTTCGCGCAACCAAATGATAAATACCTAGTTAGTAAAATTAATAGTTTTAACATACAGTACGTACGTTTGCTATTATCCCGGAATCATAACTCGGTCGCCCGCTGTGAATAAATTATATGATAACGTTACTTTATGATTAATTTATTTAATGGATGTCATGTAAATCGTATTTTATCTTAATATTCATCATGTTTTTTGTAATATAAGCGCGATAGGTAACTCAAATATTTTGGGGAGATATATTATATCTAGTTTTTGTTACTAAAACATTAATATTTTATGGAGATGTCATAGGTAAAAATTAAAAAGATGATTAAACAAATTACTGATGATAAAAGAAAATACATAGGTAAATTTTAATTAAAAGTCACTATCATAATAATTGGTTTGCAATAAAATATAATACTGCCATTTGATAACAATAAAAATGTTAAATAATGATTAAATCCAAATGAAATAATTATAACACAGATTTACTGGTCGAATTTGAACTATTAAAAGATTTAAGTATTTCAAATAATAAAATATTTGAGGTATCTATATTTTAACGAATCCGGTGTTTATTATAAAACATTTTTAGATGTCGATTTTGTAAAATCATTAAAATAATGACAAGGGAATAAAACGAACTGAAATATAATTAAAAGTATCGTCATATAATATTTGTAGTGTTGTAAAATAAAAAAATAATGGAAAATAAACTCAGCAAATAAGTATGATAGATTCGATGGGATTTTGCATGAAATAAGACATTAGAACAGTATTAAAATATTCAAAAGTTTATTCAAATTGGTTCCCTTTTGCTGATGAAAACACAATTTGTTTTCACTTTCCCATTATTGTATTTTCTAATCATTTTAACTCTTAAATGAGCCAGAGCTTTGAAATTATAAAAGGTTTAATACATTTATTTGTCATATAATTAAATTTACCCTATAACTGAAGTAACAATACATCTAACAGAAAATCTTTTCGCTCTTATGACCTGGATTGACGTTGGTCTTTGATACACGTGTAGCATAATAGGTACATTAGCAAAGGCAAAGCATCATAAAATTGCAAAGTAAAACTCAGGGTATCGTGTCAGTCGTTCGAACTTGGTTAGGCCCTCTACCGTGTTCTAGCCGTAGTTAACTGAATCCATATTCAAAAACTGTGGACAAATTACGTTTTTCGGTCAGTGGGTCGTTTTAAGTTAGCTTGACAATGACTAACTAAATAAAGTTAAAAACTGTGACTTATTAATAAAAATTTAGTCACAATTTTAACCTTTGTTTGAGTAAACCACGGATCAAAAAATCCCCTAGTAACAAAGAAGCTGTGCTACGCTAAGCTAGGTCTCAAGTTATCCTCGAACATGTTCTTCAAACTTACAACTTATGCGGGATCAGCCATTATCTTCTATTCCTAGAACCAATATAATCGACGATGTAGAGAACAGGGGCCTGATCAAACTTCTAACTTGTAAGTACTTTCAACGCGGAAAATGAGGATCCATTTTTGTTATCCACCTCCTTGATTAAATCAATCGCGATTCAATTTCAAGTTTCAATCTTTGAAATGAAAATGTTTGTAACGTAATATCGATATATTGAAAACGTATTTCGATTGCAACGTTTCAATTGGCAAAATTGTTTTTTATCTGTTTGTTATTTCACACGTTAAAGCGAGAGACACACTGTTCCTACGTACGCAACGTATGCAGCGTTTTTTTATCGTATCGAATGTTGCGTTGCATACGATAAGTGTGTTTCTGTTGCAAAATTTTTCATATAAAATCAAGAGTTCAGATATCATAATGCGTTGCATACGTTGCGTACGTGGGACCTAGCAACATAGTTTGTCTCTAGCCTTATGGTTCCACGTAATTATTGATACTTTATTTTAACTAAACAAATTAACAAGTTTCGAATAGGTATGTAGTATGGAGTTATATTAGAATAATAACGAAGTTTAATAGGCGTGTAGCGAAAATACTCGCGAACGACTTTGATAAAATATTCCGCAGTCGAATCCAATTATTATTTGTGTACTTCAATTAATATTTGTAATGCTTCAATTTCAAAGTTAACTGGCTCGTTTGTAGTTTATGTAATATGCAATATTATTGTTTTTATTAGTTATTTAAGTGTTATTTTGTCTTTAAGACACGTTGTTTTAAAACCCGACCAAAATACTCTTCGTCGTTCGTGTAAAAAAGACGTTTGAGAGAGATTTTGAGTGTGAGACGAAAGAAATCAAAACATTGCAATTTAAAGATTTAGGATTTATTATTATCAATGTACAAGTTTAGTCATTCACTATGTATTTATTAATAAAGAAATAAATAAATGTGGTTTTTTGTAAGTTATTTTAAAAATTAATCAATGTTTTTGTATAACCAAAGACAATAAAAATTTAACTAAAAACTGTTGTGTTTGTTATTTTGTATGTGTGGATTTTGTTTTTATATTTCTTTTTGTTTCACTAAAAATTTAAAACTAAATTAAAAATAGCGTAAACCTTAGTTATTTACCTATTTATTAAAATTGTTTTTTTTTTTTGTATTTTTCATTTTGTTATTTTTTTTTTTCATTTCAGTTTATTTTCTTAGTCCTAGTAGTTAGTTAAAACGCACGTACCTATCCTATGAACTAATGTAGTTTGCAAGTAAGGTTAGGTTAGTCATATCTACTCATCAAATAGATTCAGATTGAATATTGACCTGCACGCCTAGCCAGCTTCAAATACAGATTAAATTGTAATTGCTGGAGAGTTAGCAAGCCCATCAAACGGATTGGATTACAGACATTCAGGATATCCTATAGAATGTTCGTGCAGTCAGCAACTTAGATTGACATAGAGTGTACGTATAGTCACAGTTAGTCGTTCCAAAGTTTCGGTAGTAAAAATACCTAAAATAGGAGTCAAATAAATTTGCAATAACGGTTATTGACCCACCCACATTTATTGACATTCTTAATTTTAAAAACTGAAAGGAAGACACAACGCTGCGCTAAATCAAAACCCATGGTAATCCTCTACATTTTGAAAAACGATTCATACTTTATTTTCCTGTACCTTCGAAGAAATATAAGGGAAAGGTCAATGTACTTTATTGCAAACTTACCTGGTGCCTACCATAATGACACAACTAACTTGACATGTTGCTTGTAAAATAATTTAAGGGCTTTTAGCACGTTGGCAATGTTTAAGGGGTGATATTACAGTTCATACTTTTTTGGATTCCCAACGGGAAACCATCGTATCTCAAGCCTCCGCTGTCTGTCCCTCTGTCCGTTTATAAGTGGGTTGTATCTAAAGCAATAGCAATAGTTAGATGGTTAAAAGGAGACGGAAACAATTACATACAATCTTGAGCCCAAATGTAACAAGATGAAAATGGTGTGAATTAATAGATTCATACTTCTCAGTCCCTCATTGAAAATTCTGTAAGTGTTAAGAATCTAAGAGCAGAGCTATTAGAGGTTTAGTAAAAGTAAGGTTATGGTACAATCTTTAACTAACAACTGATTCCTGAAGTGCAAAAGATGCTCACTAATGTTTATTATACCTATTTAGTGAAAAACTTTTGAAGTCATATGAATTAACGTCATGATAATTTGAAGTCATAAATTATAGAGTTATGGAAAGGATGTCTACAATAAAACAAAACATATTTGATTCATCTTCACTCCCTTCTGCTTCGCGCAAAGCGGGAGGAGTCATTTGATGATTTCCCAACCTTAAAAAAAGCACCAAGTGAAAATGTTTTTTTTTTAAGTAGTATAATCGACTCCCTCACGAAAACTATTTTTCTCATATTTCTACACTTCCAGATCGAGGATTGAGGTGGTTTGTTCATGTTCTAAGATAAAAAAAATGACTAATTTTTTAGAACATATCTCATCTTATTACAATCAAGGCCCACCGTTCTCCATCACCTTTCACGAAGAGTGAAAGGTGATGGAAATTGACTGAGGAGGGTATTTACTTCTGTAATAATATTAAAATTAAAGAGCACCATGCAAGAAATATTATTCATGGTACGCAACCCTTCGGGTGTGAACACCACTCGGTCAGTTAAAAAAACAATGGAATTAAGTGGTCACAGATAACTCTCAAAATCAACAGCAGGATGATTAATAAATCACTATAATTTTCTTGAAAGGAAATAAAGACGTTCAATAGTGATTCCCTCATTGATATGTAATTAGATAACAGAAGATACGTGTTGAAGCAATACATCTCTATGTATCCCGCTATATTCTAAACGTACGTACGAGTATGTGTTGAGATCCTTCCTCCAAATTACATTTAGCATGAAAATTTAATCGTACCGTAACCGTATCGCATTGGATCGAATCGGTGCGCGGAATACGCAAGGGTTGTCAGATCCCAAAAACTGTAATAATATTTATGATTTTAGTTTGGTTTTATGGTTTCAAGCCAGCCCGCCAGCTTAGGACCTCGAGGCCCACCGGTCTCTGACAGAGTCCCCACTACCGGTGGAAGTGCGCATGCGATGGACGCAATCCATAAATGAAATCGCTCATAATTTAGGGCTACAGAGGGGGGTCTACCGAGCAGCTCGTAGCTAGATAATAACAGTTGCACGTGTGGATCTTCAAGGTCTTCAAGATCTTTGGTCTGTGGATGTGACCTCCGTGGCTCGGAAAGAACGTTAAGCCGTTGGTCCCGGCTGTCATTTGTAGATCTTTGGCAGTCGTTACGGATAGTCAGAAGCCGGTCAATCTGACTCCAGTCTTGCCATGAAGTACCGTGTTACCCAGTTAATGGGTTGTGGAGGTCTGGTAGGCAGCCGCTCCTCGTAAAATACTGGTATTCAGCTAAATCTGGCTTGACTGGAAGTCGACCCCAATATAGTTGGGAAAAGGCTAGGCAGATGATGAGAGGGGGACTACCAGTACCCTTTCCAACTAGGATGGGATCAGCTTTCTGTTTAACCAAATGCAGGTGAATGCCCGTATTTTACATGGAATGATTGGCTATCTGACCTTTATTACCCGGTAACTGATAAACACGACATGGCTCGGCTAGACTAATTTTCTAGTTAGTTCTACTAATTATCTATAGGAAGATCTACTGTTGACAGCCGGGACGGAGCGGCTCTAAAAAGCCCAACAACTCGTATGTCCTACTCGTAGATTCTGTGAAAACTTCACCGTGAAGTGAAAGTTAAGTCAATACAACTAATCAAGGTCGAATGTCAGTTGCAACGTAAGTTGTCAAATCTGGTGGTTGATTCTGAAAACAAAAACAGCGAAAAAAATTAGGTGAAATGAGCAGTCATTCCAATTAATGTTATGGATTGACAGTCGGTCGTTTCTGTAAACATGTCGAAGTGAATCGACCGGCTGTTCACTTTAAGCTCACTTCATCTACATTATCACAGTGAAGTTGTTACAGAATAACACTACAGAAATTTACAAAATGAACCAGTCAGTACTCGTTAGCGTGCCAGCCCTGCGCGGATGTGATCACCGGGGAATATTATCGAGATTGCCCGTATCTTGGTGCGTGGGCTGCTGAAACTTAATGGCCGTAAATTATGTACCAGGTAGGTGTGTGAAGCAGGAATTTACGCTGTGGAGTAGGACTGGAAAATTAAAACAGTATATACCTAGGTTTTTAAGGTGAGTTTAAAGAACCAGATTTGAATATACTTGAGAAACACCAACAAACAACTTTTACTTTGAGACCAACCCTGATAACTCGAAAAAAATATCAGCTGTTTCATACATTTTCATTGGCTATTGCATTTTGTATGAAGCAGCTGATATTTTTTTCTCTGTAATAGTAGGTGGCTCTCAAAGTAATAGTCGTTTATAGTCATGTGTACTTTCCCTGCCCAAGAGGTTGTTGGTGTTTTACAAATAACCCTAGCAACAGGGTTATTTGTAAAACACCAACAACCTCTGAACAGGGTTATTTTAAACCTCCTAAACGATTTCGGCCACGGCGGCAAATCTAAACGGGTACTAGCCATCGGCGCGGGATATATTATAGTGCAGGCGTGTGTGCACTTCCCTCTTCCATCCCTCTCATATTCCGATGGGACGGCAACCCGACACGATCGACAGTACTTAACCTAACATGAGCTAACTGGTTTAGAGAAGGTCTTTAATCATGGATTTATCAAATTGATACAGTGAATGCCAGCAAGGTCAATAAACAGTTGCAGATTAGTTTTCTGTCTGTGCATCATTTAAGTCGTTAGTTACCACAAAAATGTTAAATTAGCCAATGTTTGTATTGTCTAGATCTACGGGTTTAAAAAGGCCTCTTTAGTAGAATCAGCCTGTACATCAAGCTACCCAAAACTGTCTTTTCTCAATCAACCTTGAACCTAATGCTTTGGCAATAAAAATGAAAATGAAATTTGACAGATTTTTGTGTGATTTATATTATGATCTTAATATGATTCTGCTAAATTTGTCTTTTTAGACCCCCTGGATAGCAAAACGTCGAGAAGCTTTTCATCGAGGAACTGAGACCGAGCGTTGTCTTCCAAACCAATATCTATACTAATTTATAAAGCTGAAGAGTTTGATTGTTTGTTTTCTTGAACGCGCTAATCTCAAGAACTACTGGTCCGATTTGAAAAAAATATTCAGTGTTAAATAGCCCATTTATCGAGGAAGGCTATAGGCTATATATCATTACGCTAAGACAAATAGGAGCGGAGCAGTAATGAAAATTGTGAAGCAGACGAAGTTGCATGTGTCAAAAAAAATCAAAATCTTAAAAATGGAACTTTTAACACTAATTCCACACAGTATTAAACATACACCCCTCGTAGCGTCTGTCAATGTATACAATAATATTTAAAAACTATGAGGGATTCTTGAGGAACGTTTAGGTGTATAATTAATTAAGTTTTTGTGTAAATTGGCTAAACTATTACGAGGATTGTAGAAGTTGCTGGAAAAACTCATGCTGACTGGATTTGCAGGTTTGTGCGATAGTAAAAGTGGTTCAATTATGAGTACAATGATGTGTCTTGTGTTTATTCTGAGCGGAGCGTGTTGCTATTAACAAATAATTTACAAGATATCCAATAATCTTACAACAAACTAAAATATAGCAACAAAAAATTCGTCCCCAACGCTGTCAGTTGGTAATGTGCCCAAGAGACTGGCGGCATTGCCACGTTGAATGGCAATACTTCTTAATCTCTGCCCAAAGTAAAAGCCAGCTCTTGGATCACGGGAAGTGACAACCAGCCGTTTCTCTTACTCTACTTAAGATGACAAAAAATAACTACGATAAGTCTCAACTCTGTCGGCTTCTAGGTCAGAAATTACCATTCGTCTTCGTATGATTTATGAAAAAATATTTCGTATAATTTTGGATGCCCTCGATCTCCTAAAGTATTGATCGTACAGTTAAATGTTAATAACATAATGTATAGAAAATTTAATGTAGATAATTAATGTACAAGCAAGCAAGGATATCTATATTTTTAATGGTTTTGGAGATACATGCAAAAAATTAAAAAAAGGTACCTTCTCCCCTCCCTGAACTCTCGGGGATTTTTAGTATGTTCATCTAAACACCTCGAAGAACAACTACCAATTTTCAAAACTACACGAATTATTAGCTCTGATCGACGTTAACTGTGCTAATTTTCCTGCATTATTATATTTTACTTTGTTGTAGTAGGTATTTGTTAATTTTAGTTATTATTGTTGTTCATTTTTACTTGATTAGAGGATAAAACAAGATATTCAATCGAGCTAAATCCATAGGTAGTGAAAAAGAGCGTTAAATCTCTCGTAAAACCAACACTTCTTTTCCCGTACGTAATTTTCGATCCCTCGTCCAAAATAACAAAGACTACTTTAAAAAAACTAATTTTCTCCGATCTCAGAATAGGCCTCCAGAGGTGTGCGGAGTCATAAATCTATGGCGCCGGGATATTTACGACTCAAACTTGGGCTACTTGCGTGGCGAACTTGGCGCCGAACTTAGGTGCCCATGTCTGCCGGTAAAGGGGAACTTCCTTTGGAGCAGAAAGATATGCGAATGTGGGAGTTCCGTAATTAGGTGAGTAGGTAAGTAAATTGTTTTGTATTTAAGAGCTTGGTAAGTCAGATTGGTATGGGAGAACTGGGCTTTCGCATTTAACAAGTGTTGGGAGACCTCCTATAGAAGGACCGATGACTTTGTTTTTTTTGGACGGGATATCGGGAAATCACAAATTACTCCTCCTGCTCTGGCTGGAGAGGTAGGTCAGACTCTTATGACTAAAACCTATCCGTGTTCCTCCTAATACCCTTTGATCAAATTTCGCAACCCTGACAGGCTCTGGCCCCATCTAGTATGGATGACTTGGTGACGCTGAGTGAGAGTAACACAGGACGAGATCAATAAGATCCATTAAGAGAGGCTATGTCAAACAGTGGACGTCTTTCGATGGTCATCATCTGCCTAGTCTTTTCCCACAGTAAAAGTTTGTTATCATCAACCAGTCTATATACCTATATGTTTTGGTTTCCTTGTCTAAAAATAACGACGATGACGTCCCATGGCTAGTAGTGCTGAAGGAGCTCGTGGCTAAATAATAACAGCCGCACGGAATAATTGCCAAGGTTGGTCTGTAGTGTCCATTTTATATTATATCAAGTTTCCTCCGTGCCTCGGAAAGCACGTTAAGCCGTTGGTCCCGGTTGTCATTTGTAGATCTTTGGTAGTCGTTACGGATTTTCATAAGCCAGTAGACCTCCATAACCCATTGTTGGGTTATGGAGGTCTGGTAGGCAGTCACTCCACTTAAAATAGTGGTATACTGCTGAAACCGTTAGTTGGCTTCTAGTCAAACCGGTTTCACCGGTTTCAGTTGGGATTGGCCCCAATATAGTTGGGAAAAGGCTACGCAGATGATGATGATGAACTAGACAAAATGTATTGACCTGATATTCTTTTCAAGTTTCATGATTGGTCTCAGTAAAAGTGAGTTAGTAGTACTATCACTCCCTTAAAGCTTGTTGGTGTTTTACAAAATAACCCTGTATAGTATGAATAGAGAGGACAGCACGTTCTTCTGTACTCGTAATTGGCCCGTGTAGACCGAATCCAACTCAATCGGTTATCTTTAGGAGTCGTCGTGTGTGTGAGATATTAAAACGCCGTATACCTGTAGGGTGAACGCGTATAAACCAACGTAAGGAGGGCCCTATTTTCGTGGAAGATTTAGCGCATCCCTGGAACGCAAAGGGCATTTTTAGGCACGCAGGTGGGTTTTAGTCAGTAAGTGAGACTCACGTCGAGTAGGGTCATTTGATGAATTCACATTAAAAAAATCTTTACTATTTTAAATCTGTGTTAGTAGGAACCTAAATTTTTTTTAGGGATTGGAAATCATCAAATGACTCCTCCCGCTCTGGGTGACGCAGAAGGGAGTTCAGAGTCTTACTGACTAAAACCCATCCGTGTTCCTCCTAATGCCCTTTGCGTTCCAGCGCCGCGGTGACTCTTCGATCAAAATTCCGCAACATATTAGTACCTACCTACATCATAAATAACAACGGGATGTGATCTCAATTATAAGTAACAATAGGTATTAATTTTATTGTTTGTCGGATTGTCCCCTAGAGAATAACGTTTTCCATTATTGGTGTTATCCTTTAATTTATTAAATCGTAAAAAGCGAAAAGCAGTTAAAATCTTTGATTATACATAAAACACTCAAAATTCAATGTTTATTTCCCTCGAGAACAATAAAAATACAGACTGCATACGAAATGACAACAGATAAAAAATACAAATGGCAAAGATAATATTATATTCAGCCTATTCACGAATCGGGAAAATATTAAAACAATATTGTGCCGTTTCACAAAACGTTGAGTTGACGATATGTTAAATAGAGAATGTTGTTAAAATAAACAGAGTGTGGGAATTCGTGTATTGCTATGAGAAACACGTCCTACTACGTGTTTGATTTTCGACGTTATTCGCAAATTGTGCTGTTACATTACGGATATAAAGGCTGTATGGATTGTAACCTCTGTCTATTGTGTTTGCTTTATTTGTGTTTATCTGTGGCTTGTCAAATTTTGGCGGGGCGGCCGTTGGAAATTTGTTACATTTTGATTTGAAGCTGATTATTTATTTGTCTATGGCTGTCTATAATTTGATTTTTTATTTAATTTAATTTATTTTGTGTAATTTTGTTTTTATTTTATTCTATCTTGTCGATACTTTATCAAATATGATGAATGAACCTCATGCGCCTCTAGGTGAGACTGATGTCAGATTTTCTGGCTTTTGGCTATCGTGACGACTGTCAAAGATCTACAAATGACAACCGAGACCAACGGCTTAACGTGCTAACCGAGCCACGGAGAAGCAGATATCGGTACGCAATTGATGGTCACACTGGCCACCCATCCACGGACCGTCCTCGGCAGGCGTTGCTTACTCTTGAATATTGTCCTGTGGGGATGCCATTATTTAGTCAAGATCTCTATGGATTCATTAACAAATATAATGATTAATTACTAAATACTTATAAACAACTAGACTAATAATCACGAATTTATGTACAAACGCATATAAAGATAAAATAAGACATTGGTCATCAAAAAATTCATCCACATCGCTGTCAATGGCAAAAAAGCCCAGAACACTGGCAGCATTGCCGCGTTAGATAGCAATGTTGATTCTTTGGCCGAAGAAAAACCCAGCCCTCTGGTCACGTGAACAGTCGACAAGTTGTAGGTACGACGTAGTTGAATAGGTATCATAATGTCTTTGACGTTAGCAATTTCTAACGAGCAAATCAAATAAGTAAGAAAGGTTTTTCATTGCTCAAGGTATAAATCAATCCATTACCAGTATCTAGAACAAAAGCAATTTACTTTCAACTTTACGTTCTCACAAAGGTGGAAGTTTTCCCTCACATATGACAATTTTCTTTTAAAGGTAATCCATTGAAGACATCGGGGCCTTTCTTCGATCACCTGCTTCTTTCTTCTTAAATTAGAAGTCAAAAGTTTGAAAAGTGCTTCTTATGAAATGGTAGATTTTACGAAATGGGACATAGCAGACGAGAAACCGGGAGAGATTTTACACCACACGTACTTCGGAAAAATGATAATCTCTTTTTCTGCATATTTGGTTAACTTTCATCATCATCATCATATCAGCCGAAAAACGCCCACTGCTGGACATAGGCCTCCCCCAAGATGGAAGGGGGGGGGGGGTTATAAATACACAGAAACAAATAGTAGGTTTGATTATGATGTACCCATTCACACTTTTTGCTTGCTCAATCTCAGCAACAATTAATTGCCACTTAGTGGAACAGGTATCGCCCGTCTGCCTATAAGGATTATGGCAACCCCCCCCCGGGTTGCCATAATCGCCACGCTTGGCAGGCGGGTTGGCGTTCGCTGTGCATGGTTTTGAGTTTTACAGAGAACGATGCTGCCCATTCTCTGGAGAGTCTCTTAGTCGCGTCTTACGAGACCCACGGGAAGGTATTATTCTTTTAAGGCACCTTACGGCACCGGCCGACACCATGCGGTACGTTAAATTTATTTCGACATAAGAAAGTTTTCTAAAATAGCCTTTAGATTCATTTTATAAATGAAAAGTGTATTAAAACAGTACTAAATTAAATTGACTGTCAACTGAATCATCAACTCTCATCATTTTCAGATCATTAAAAAGCGGCATGGAAAGTCCGAAGCAAATAAATTATGTATTTATCTATAGACATATACATCACTTAAATCTATAGATAAAACGTAATTTACTCGTATCTATGAGTAAAAACGAACTAAAAGGAGTGTCAATAGAAGACTAAATATAAAATGAGATTTACTTAAAATACACAGAAACAAAATGTAGGTTTATTAATGATGTACCCATTCACACTTTTTGCTTGCTCAATCTCAGCAACAATTAATTGCCACTTAGTGGAACAGGTATCGCCCGTCTGCCTATAAGGAAAACTTTTAATTCCCTCTGAAACGTCCTCTGTAAGTGCTGTACATACGTTGCCATACGTTGGGCTTGCCGAGCCTCTATGTTTTATTTTTAAACACCTTTCTATTTACGTTGCCGTCGACATCGAGGGTAGTCAAGTTTTTGTGAAAAATGTAGCTCTCTTGTTACCGTTTGCTTAAGTTTGGTGATCGAAGCTTGAAAATGTTAAAAAACGCGTTTGTTCGATAAAAAGACTGAAAAATTCAAGTCAACCAGGGAGTCTTTAAGTCAAGAGTGAATAGGTTACTTCTAGGCAAGCGTGCTCCATCTTCGACCACATCATCGCTTACCATCAGGTGAGATGGTGTCAAGCGCGTGCAATAATAGTAAAAAAAAAACTTTTACAAATCATTTACAGCGCTCTTCCTCTCCTAATTAAAGTTTTGCTGTGCCCGACAGGTTGTTTGTATTTATTTATTCATTTTACCACCTGTATGACACATTATGGATTGCAACAAACGATTTGAGATTGAGATTGAAATCATCCGTAGTATTGATAAATATAACAACACTAAGCTACATATTCTCTTGTCAAGAGCGTTTACTACTAAAATGCATGCAACATGTAACAGCATAAACGAAATAACTGTTAAAGGGCCGTTGTACTCATCATTATGAACAACAAGGGACCAAAACAGAAATCGCGAAAGAAAAGAATCGACTGCCCCATATATTTATGTACGTATAACTCGATAAAATGTACTGAATAAACTGTATGGAAAACTTTGTAGAGCGCTCTCTGTCTCTCAAGCTGTATGGAAAACTTTGTAGAGCTCTCTCTGTCTCTCAAGCTGTATGGAAAACTTTGTAGAGCTCTCTCTGTCTCTCAAGCTGTATGGAAAACTTTGTAGAGCTCTTTCTGTCTCTCAAGCTGTATGGAAAACTTTGTAGAGCTCTCTCTGTGTCTCAAGCTGTATGGAAAACTTTGTAGAGCTCTCTCTGTCTCTCAAGCTGTATGGAAAACTTTGTAGAGCTCTCTCTCTGTCTCTCGAACCCCTTTTTTGAAAAAGTTCCTATGTAACTTTTCAGGCACTGAAATTAATATGCGTATTAAGTTTCTATCAATTCAGTTTCTTCATTTCTAAGAATGAGGACTGGTGGTACTTATAATGAGAAAACACTCTTAATAAATACGTGAGGTTTACTCAGCAGAATGCAGTAGCTACGTATACTAGAAAGGCTTGGGTAATTCAATAAAAGTAAACAATCTTAAATGTGTTTTTAATATTTTTTATTTAAAAACTTAGTTTAAAAAAATGCAACTAAAAACTAATGTAACTACAACAATCATCATCTGCCTAGCCTTTTCCCAGCTATATTGGGGTCAGCTTCCAGTCAAACCGGATTCAGCTGAATACCAGTATTTTACGTTAAGCCCAGTATTTTACGTTAAGCGGCTGCCTACAAGACCCAACCCATTTAATGGGTAACACGGTATTTATTGGCAAGACTAGAGTCTTATTTACCGGCTTCTGACAATCCGTAACGACTGCTAAAGTTCTACAAATGACAGTCTGGACCAACATCTTAACGTGCTTTCCGAGGCAAGGAGGAAATTCGGTATGTTAAGATGGTCACCCATCCACAGACCAACCTTGGCAAGCGTTGCTTAACCTTGAAGATCGACCCATGCGGCTGTTATTCTTTAGCCACGAGCTCCTCATTGTAACTACAACAATATCGATTACTAAATCAATTGAACCATTAGTAATCGATATTGTTGACATACTGACATAGACTAGAGTCAAGAGCAAACCCATTACAAATAAAAAAAAATCAAGCAGTAGTTTATTTGTTTAATACGTGTTTGTGTAAAACGTCACATCAAGAATGTTTACTTTTATTTAATTACCTAATCCTTTCTAATATAGAGCAACTCACGGCTCAACCGCGATTAAATCAAAATGTGTTTTTGAAAAACATAAAATTTGAATAAGGTGCGAACCACAATTATCGTCCTTCTGGATTCACGTTTACGTTATAGTCTCAGCTCGACTCAACGTCCACTTCCCGCCATTTGGGACACAACGCTTCTTATATTTTTTTAAATGCTCGAATTATGTTTTTTGTGCCAAGTGTTTTCTTTCGGTCTGAATTTAATGGCATTTTTGAGTTTAATTATTTATTTTAACGGTTGAGAACTGGTTTTATTGAAAACTAGGTCTTTTCGGCAGCCTTACTCGCAGAAACTATACATTTTTCTGAAAAAATGTTTATAACATTCATATTATACTGTAACTTTCTATAATTGAAATAATTTTTAGTGGCTTCAGTACCTGCTACCAGAAATTTATTGATTTTACAAACTATTTTATACTCGCATTATCTCTTTATAATTCCTTTAGATTAATGAGGCTTAATAACCTGAATAGATAGATTCGTAATGATCTGACAGTTTAATTATATTTAGCAGATTACAGCGGCTTCGAACTGAGCTATAAATCAGAATATGATAGCAATTTGAATTTAAACACACAAGATCTAATACATGCACGCATCTAAATTAACTAATCATTTCCTCAACTGGATCCTATTTACTCCAGTTTAATCAGTTGAAACTTGTTAACAAGATTGTCAAAGTGCCTTTTATATAAAACTAGTTGACCCGCGCAACTTCGTCTGCTCCGCTCCTATTGGCCTTAGCGTGATGAATAACTAAGACACTGAAGTTTTCTTCAGCCACAAAACAAGTACATATATTTATACTTAATATACATAAAGCTGAAGAGTTTGTTTGTTTGTTCGTTTGCTTAAACGGGCTAACATCAGGAACTACTGGTCCGATTTGAAAAATTATTTCAGTGTTAGATAGTCCATTTATCGAGAAAGGCTATATGCTATATATATCATCACTAAGTCCATTAGGAGCAGAGCAGATGAAGTTGCGCGGGTCGACTAGTTAAGTCATAAACGTAAAACTTTCTTGTTCATCCCTCATTCTATTAGTGAGAACCGTATAAAATTCTGTTGCGTGGTTTAGATGAAGTAAACGAAAAAACAGAGGCGGACCGTCCCTTTGTTTTTATATTATTTAGACCAGCTTTTGCTCGTGACTTCGTACGCGCGTATCCCGTTTTTTCCCGTTCATTTCCCGGAAATTCTCTCTTATTGCTCTCCCCAAGGAACGTTAGTGTCACATTCCAGCTTTCTACAACTAGTAGTTTCGGCTGTGCGTTGTCTGAACTATATCGCGTGACAAATCAAATGAGATGAGGGGTTTTAATTATATATTTTTTAATAGTTTTTAAATAAATGGTTTTGAAGTTAATCCAAGAAATTGGACGGATAAGGGGCGAAAAATAACCATTCCGTCCGGAATGGTCATTTTTCGTCTCTAATCCACCAGGTACTGATTATTTAATTTAAAAAAATGAGAAAATAGATCTTTACTTACAGATTGCAGGAAACCCTATAAGAGGTCTATACTGTTAAAATAACATGTTAAAAAACGAAATTCGTTCGGAACCCTTTGCACGCGAGTCCGACTCGCACTTGGCAAGTTTTTTTACTGTTATCATAATGATTTAAGTTGTAATTCTTTTACTTTTTAAATTTAGTATAATATTTAGATACGATATTAAAATTGTTACTAAAATAGACAATGTTTAATTACAAGAGTTATTAAAGCAAAACAAAGATGATTAAAAATTTTATTTCCCTAATCAGAACCGATCCTGCCAATCCTCGATTATCTGGTGTCTAACCGCGCCAGTAATTAACTTACCTGGCGAGTGTCGATCGCAATCTGCTGCAATTTGTCACTGACGAGAACTGGGGCGCGCACCTTAAACTTTGCGAGTGATTGATACCGGAGGTTTGGGTTTCAATTTTAATATTATTTTTTATTGGTAATGGATTTCGAATAGATGCAGATATAAATTTTCATTGAATAAAAATACTACCAATACACCTGCCACCACCACCACCACCATTACCTACAACTATAGCGAAAAAGAACTCGGGATCAGAGCTGCAATTCAGGTATTCGTTGCTCATGGCGTTTTTTTTAACGCGCCGACGATTTCGCAACAAGTGCAGATGACGCGCGCTACGAAATTCAAACGTTTTGTTTGTCGTCATCTCAAAGAGTATAGTAATATAGATGCGAATTTTTACAGCGCCGTGAAAAACGTAGGCCGGCGCGTTAAAAATTCGCCGTGTGTATGTGCTTTAAGGGATCTTCTCAGTCGTAATCTGTCATCTTCATTTAGATATTTTCGATATTGCGACTTGAATTTTTCGTTTAAATTTGAACGAAAATCGGCCTTCAGATTTCAAAATTCTATTATTATTTCATCTGCTAACAAATCTCTTGAAGCTATTTCTGCCACCATAAGAAAAAAAGAACGTATCTACACAAAACGATGTAATCGATTTCCGACCTTCCGTTATTTTCTTAATGTCGGAAATAGGTTACTTCGCTTTGTGTATAACCTTCTTTTTTTTTTGACGGCAGATTTATATTTATCCATTCATGAAGTCGATTGATTGAATTAGTTTTAGTGTTATTTTAGTAAACCAATCATAACTTCTGACAGATTTGGCTACTGATCAGAGATCAGGAAATCACACATAAATCTCAGCTAAAACATTTATGGTATAAACCTGGTACACATTGGTGATAAAAGGCACCTTTGCTACTTAATTGAAAACTCAATGAATTTTCATGCGGGCGTATATGTCCGTAGGGCTTCATTTATCGGCATTAACTAAATTTGTCAATCAAATAATACGTGTTTTCCTATTGGTTAACCTGTTTGTTTATTATTTGCAAGGATTATTATTTTGTTGTAAAACGTATCAATAACACACGGAGCTTTTTATTAAGTTACAAATTTATTTCGCTGATGAAATTGCTGCGGAAACTAAATATTGAAACTCATCAAATTAATTTGGAAATGTGGGACATCAACCCAGAAAATAGGTATGTGATAATAATGTTGGTGTGCGCCTTTAAAAATACATTATGGCCATGAAAACTATAGGCGCAGTGCAAAATTCACCTTCAAAAATATTGGTCCTCAACTATATTGGCGCCCAACAACATTGGCGCCTAAGGAAATTGGCGCCCAACAACATAACCTCTCAGTAATATTGGTGCCCGCGACCGTGTACCGGAAGACACAGCGTTGGAAGGCCTCCCACAAGTTGGAACGATGACCAAGTGAGGGTCGCCAATGGATGCGAAACGCACAGGACCGGTTGTTATGGCGATACATGGAGGAGGCCTAATAATTCGTCATCGAAATTCTTTCAGCTAATATGATGATGATGATAAATATTGGCACCCCACAACACTTGCGCCCAATAATACAGCAACACATTCTCATCTTCCATCCTTAAACTTTTATTAAAGCAGAATAACTTTCGTCTAATTTGGAAATCAAACTCAGCGAACACCCAGTCCTACAGCAGTAAAATCAAACCAAGTAAAAAGGATTAAAATACTTGAAGACAATCTTCAGGTAAAGTTGTGGAATCTCATTTTGAAGTGAGTGAATATGATTGGCGCATATCTGACGGATAGTTGCCGATGTTTGGAAGTGCTAGGGGTGGGGAGTGGGGGAGGTTTTAATTGCTTTTTCAATTAACGCCGGCGGAGGGTCTCTTGGGATCCTATTCGTGAAGGCGTAATGGACTGTTCAAAGAAGAGGTTCTGTAGATAGGACACTTTTCTACTGCGTGAATGTCTCGACAGTATTGATCCCGTCAATTATGTTTTCAGGAAATACAAGGTATTTCGCGAAAAATCGGATATGCGAATTATCGTGTTAATTCGTGAAATCGGGAATTAGGTCGAGCGTTTTCATGAAACAGTAATTCTGGTTTAGTGGTATGGAAAAATATGATAGCCTTTTAATTGTTTGTGTTAAAACATAGTTTTGAACGGAATTTTTTCTGAATATTAGTTTTTATTCGACATTTTGTTGGGTGCAAGATTCACCAAAGCAACAAATATTTTGAATCACTTTTTTTGCCTTTTAAATAAGTAAATTCTTAACTATTATAATTGCTAGGAACAGTTATTAAAATAATATTATAGGTGTGTCGTAAAGAACAACTTGAAGGGATCGTGGCAGACATACTGACGTATAACGTGTTCGATTTCAATCGTGGGCAACTGGGAGACGGGCAACATGAGAAATAACTCCTTAACCTCAACACAGCTTATTTGGTACAAAGCCAACCAACACTGTACTAACTAATATTCTGAAATAAAAAGGAAACACGAGCAATTCCTAGGCCAGTATACGTCGCGGCACACATCCGACCGAATACTGTCGCTCTAACTAAGGTCCATTCGACACCACACCTACTTCTAGACTCTACTCAACGCAAATAAACAAAGACGTTTGTGTTTATATTTTAATCGCAGACTCATCAAAGATCCGAATAATATAAAAACTACCAAGAAAAAAATCTTTTCAAAAAAAGTTACTAGAAAGTATAAATAAGCTTAATTTCGGAAGTCGGTGTTTTTAGTTTTGTATCTTCGTTTTTTAACACCGGTTTCCGAAATTAAGGTATATTACCATTGCAAGGATATTTTTGAAATAAGTGTTTTTTATTTTTTCACTTTTAAGGTGTTACTTGGACGACGTCTTCGTCTGCGCAGAAATTGAAATATGCAAAAATGCTCATAAAATAAAACTATTGAACCCATCTGAATCAATTTTTACGACAAGTATGCCTCATCCAACCTAAAAAAGAATCACACAAATCGGATGAGAAACCTCGGAGTAACCCGCCAAATTGAGAACTTCCTCCTTTTTTGGCAGTCGGTTAAAAAAATACGATAGACTTTTAGGACTCTGTAATATAAACTTCATAGAGTCTACAAGTTTTCTACCTACTTACCCATCTGCTGGCCACATCCTCAGCACAAAGTCCTGCACCACCGACACTCAGACGTCTATAATTCCATTTGCGACCGAGTCGCGACTAGCCGACGTACTTGTTCTTACTCACTGTTGACACTGTACGGATTGAGAGATTGTCCGCCATTTTGTATTGGAGATATTGTTTTGATTTTAGTTTCCTTTGTAGTTTGAAAATGTCCGGTCCCGTTAACCCTTGAGGGACGAGAAGCTGGAGCCGCGTCACAACACCAACTTCAAGTCGTTTGTGGTGCGGGTTCCGACACAAGATCTTGACAGTTTCCTAAAGGAAGAGTTTTGGCCGAAGGGTGTAGTCTACCGACGTTTTCGTGGTAGGCTACGCGACACCGCGCAGCGTAACAAGACGCCGTCAATTCGTGTGTCTTAGTTTATATTTTATATGTGTTAGTTTATTTTAATTTTAATATTGTGTATTGTATTTGTATGGGCCACCGTTGCCTGAAATAAAGGAATAATAATAATATACAAGGTGATATTAAATAAACACAATATCTCTTAAGGGGGGATATAACTCATCATTATGCACCACTTTTAGTGTGGGACAAACGCCGAAATCGCAATAATAAGAAAAAAATTGCCGTTACTTTTGATGATATATCAATGAAAAAAATATATATATATATCGGTCAGTGTTTACCAATTCCCAAAGCTATTCAAGGTATTGAAAATTCGCTAACACTGATTGACAGATATTTTTTTCTCCTTGATCGTCAAAAGTTCAAAATCAACTAATCGGATAACGGCATTTTAGATATACCACGGCAGAATTATGATCAACGCCTATTCGTTTCCATTAGTCCAAAAAGATTGGCTTGGATTTTTTCTTTGCTGTTATTGGACATTGGTAAAGTACCTAGTTATCTTGCGGTCTGAAATCATGAAAACTTTTTAGCTGTCCAGACAATGACATAGGCTACAGTCCAAGTGCATGCTGTGGCAATAATCTCCTTGTGCCAGTTCCATCAAATGATCATTATAAAAATTGCCTGTTTTTTTCCGGGTCACCTGTTTTATGTTAGAATTGAGTATAATTACAATGTACTTTCAATTTTATATTTATTTATGTACCTACACGCAAAACAGTTAAATAGAAAAGAACAAATACAGATAGAAGAACACTAAGTTGCTACTTACTCAAATAGAAATAAACGGAACCTTAACTCAGAAATCGAGACTAAAATGAGCAGCATTTCATTTTAATCCCGCATGTGTTTGCTCTTTGATAGTCATTCAGGATGCAAACACTGTAAAGCCATAATTTCTAACACACTTAATCCTAGACTATTAGAGGTTCAGAATATAGTTTGCGACAAACTTGCTCGTAGTGACTAAGATTCTATCTAATACGCTGGCAACTTTAGTAGCTCTCATTACTCTCTAACACAGAATTTTGAAGAGGAATTAGCGATGATTTTGAAGTTGAATTAGCAATCACTTTGTAGTGGAATTAACAGGTATAGTGAAGCTAGGGCTAGCGCATAGATTACTGGAGTACTCTTTGGTAAGTGCTTAAGGCACTTGTCTCACCGCCGGCGAACAGCGAGTAGCGAGTGAAAAGTTTCAATAGTTTTGACGCTCGGCTGTCAGCGAGTGCTTTTATGCGACGGGTTTTTACTCGAAATACACGCACCGGCCCGCACTATATGTAGAGATTACCGCTGTTTAGTGAGTTCCGACCGCCAAGCGAGCATCGCCGAGCGAGTGTCGCTGAGCGAGTACAACCTTTGATAGCTCTTGTCACTGCGATCAACTAGAGGTAAGAGCCGCTCGCCGACAGTGTGAACAGCCAGCTATCGACTATGAATATATGTGTCTCTTTTACTCACACGAGATTTATATCTTTTGCCCCTTTCCTCATCGAGCAAATGGTCGATAGTTACTCGCTTCCTCGCCCGCGGTGAAACAAGTGCCTAAGCAAGGGTAGCTCAAAGGCTCTCGTTGAGAGGACTTCCTTGTCGTGTACTTGCACTTATATTGCCTGTGTTCTAAATTATCAATATCTTGAGATTTAAATTCAAACAATCTTTACTTTTTCTGTTATAAATAAAAAAAATATTAATATCGAAAAAAAATAACAGTGAAATTGCATCTACTGCAAATAAAAACCAGCCAAGTGCGAGTCGGACTCGCGCATGAAGGGTTCTATGAAAATTTCAACTGTCTACCTATTACGTTTGATGAGATATGGCCCGCTGACCGACAGACGGACGAACCAACGGACGGACGGACGGACAGCTTAGTAATAGGGTTCCGTTGGTTTCCTTTTGGGCACGGAACTCTAAAAAGGCTAAAACATTTTAAATCTAGGCGAAATAGCGGCAGACCAAGACGAAGGTGGAGAGATGAGCGTGACTCTTACTGGCAGGACTGATCCGCAATGGCAGAAGACAGACGAGTGTGGGAAAGGAGACCTTTGCCCATCAGTGGGACATAGCGGGCGAATTATCTACAAAGATAGATCGATTTAAGAGTCTACAGAGTAGAAAAAGGAGACTAAAGAGGTCCTTTTTCAATTATACAAAGTAGAACAAAATAATCTTCATGAAGAAACATGGGCGGCTAGACTTTGTATCTTTCTTATTCAGTTTGTAAAATATCTCTTAAATCGCTCCAATATTGGAGGAGAAAACAGTCGAGATCCAAACCTCGAATTATTACTTTTTATATATACAATTAAAGTCTCGCCTCCCATGTTTTCTCTTAAAAATCTACCATTTCTGTATGTTACTTGTATTGTACTGTACTTAACAATGTGTATTTCTACAAGTCTTGGCAGAATACCGTTATTCTACTGAACGTGATACAGATTCCGAGAGGGTGTTCACTTGCACTAATTAATGAGCAAACAGATTGCCCATTCGTCGAGCACTCCGAGATAACACACCATTATTTGTGTGTTCTCATTACCGGAGCACGTTTCATTTCATGTACACGTTCTGATTAGTAGGGCTCATATGAAGGTGTGTTATGGAAGTATTGTGCAAGGTAAATTAACTGAAACCATAATTGATAGAGATGTAAACATATAGGATTTAATTAAAAATGTATAAATACAGCTGTCTCCAACCTCAAGCAAATGAGATTAGAGTAGAAAGATCAACAGCAATCACAATGCGCAAAAAACAGTTTTGAAAATCAAATAAAAGAAATTCTTAAGAGTGAATGCTTTATTACTGTGCAAAGCCAATCAAAGAAGACTTAATTTTGGGATAGAAAATACAACTTCATCTAAGACGTCAGGCTTAGCCGTAGTGTTTGCCAAGACCGGCTCCCCAACCACCCCAACCGCCAAGACCGCCCCAGCCGCCAACGCCGCCCCAGTTGCCAACACCGCCCCAGCCGAGGCCGTGGCCGCCGAGTCCATAGCCGCCGAGTCCATAGCCTCCTAGGCCGTAACCGCCATAGCCGACGCTGACAGGTACGCTAACGGTGCGGAGAACAGGAGCAGTGACGATGGGAGCGACGGCAGCCGTCTTGATGATGGGGATCGGAGCGGCTTTGACAACGTTAGCCGTGGATATCGCTGCAGGAGCCAGGATGGCGCCGCCGTATCCACCGTAGCCGCCGAGGCCATAGCCCAGGCCTGAGAAGGACATAGATATTTATCAGTTACTTGTTCATTTGTGAGAGCAAGGATGTTTTTTGGTCCGTCAATTGACACACACGATTTTTGTTTCATCAAATCAGCAAAAATGACAAAGATAAAATACAGAAAAGACGGACCTAATATATTTTTTTTAGAAACTACCCTATTGGACCCTCCACAGTTTGAGCTAGATAAGAAGAAATTTGATATACTGATCAATGTAAGTCTAAAAAATGATGCTTGTCTAGATTATAATTTTGAAAAAACACAAATAGTAAAAAATTAGATAATAATATGCTTACCGTATCCGCCGCCATATCCGATGGCGCTGCCATGAGCGACAGCCAAAAGGCAAGCCAACTGTAAGTAAAGACGTACAAATAAGTTGACAAACTAAGTATTCAAAAAAATCATATCACAATTTTACAAATGAAAAACGACACACAGCCAACGATATATCGTTCTGAACTATTGGCACATTTTTATGTGCAACAAACAATCTTAACGTATTGATAAATCACTTAGGTCTCGGTTCATCAAACACAAGCCAAACTGGATTCACAGCATAGTTCGGGTTTCCCCGACCAGTTTTTAAATTGACCTGAATGAAGAGCCCATTTCACTTCTTTTATAGATTACTTAAGTTGACATATGAGGAAGCATCGATCAAACACAAACTTAGGTAAACGGTTTGAAATATGGGAAGATCAGAGTCAAAATCATGTTGTTATCACAATTGCAAAAATTAGTAATGCAGATGATGATCCCTGAAAACATGTAGATACTGACAAAATATATACAAATTAACTTACAGCTATGTAGGTGTTCATCGTGGTTGGTTACCTCAGACGAAGTGTACCTGTTACTGCAGTAGGCCAGCGTTTTATACCAGTTGCCGGGTATCCGTTCGTCACTGAAATACAGCGGATACCGCATGTCTTCGCACGCACTCGTTGCGTTTCGTCAGGCATTAGCATTGGGCATCCTTGCCTGATTGGGGACGATGAATTCATTATCCTTTATCCTTATTACAAGGGTTTTCGATTGCTTGTTGGATTGGCGGAAGGTTTGTGCTTCCTATAATTTGATTGGGTTGAATAATTTTGGAAATTTATATATTGTTTTGTTGGTTAGTGCTTGGCAGATTAGTTTGGAGTTTGTGAAAGTATTATGCTTCTTAGATTAATTTCTAAGCGGCAATTTATAATTACCGTCTTCAGGTTCTCATCTACTAAAATACACAAACACCAACATCCAAAACAAACCACCATCCTAAAATTCATAAACGCCTAAGCGTAAAAGTGTAACAAAAAACTCACTTTTGCATTTTTTATATAAATTGGTATTGGATTAGAAGTTGAAAGAGATATGAAGCTGGAAATCATACCCATAGATCTTCGAATTCTCTACTAAAAAACTGTTAATGTCAAAATCCAAATTATCTTTAAAGGTTCTTAATAAGGGGTCCTGACAGGCATATTATTTTGTTAAAAAATGAAGGAGTAAAATGGTTTCATCTCAACGATTTGGAGGTGATTTGGTGATTTTTAAGATTAAGGAGATGATTATGAAAAGATCTGAGAAAAAATGACAGCAAATAGTGGTTAATTTAAAGCCATCTGCAGGTAGCCAAACAGACCGCAATAATTCTATACTCTACCTAGTTTTGTCAGTCAAACCAAACAAGTAAACAATTCTCGCCCTATACCGAGGTACCAGGCGACCATGTATCGTAGAGGGCATTACTTACACAAGCCTGCACCGAGCTAACACCCGGACCGTGCAAATACCTGGAACCCCCTGAAGGCAGTACAAATATTTGCTTGGAGCGGGAATCGAAGCGCTCAGCACAAAGGGCGACCGATTCATCACTTTGACATCTAGATCGTTACTTAAAGGTTAAGTAGAGAAACCCGTGTTAGAGTTTTTCTTGGGAACTTTCTTTTAATTTTAACTAAAATAGCGAGATTGCTATGATATGGTTAGAACGGTTTAACAGGAATAATAACTGCCTCCGAGGTCAACAAAATTAAATGAATAGTAAATTTACGTTACAAATTCGTTGATCATCTCTTTAACAAAACATTACTGTACATTTAGTTTACTCTAAATAGGTGTTAAGAGCCATTAGCATTACGGAAGTGCATGCAGCTATAATATCTTAAGTTTATGTAATTCCCTCCACATCTAAGTAACAGTTTTCTGGCCAGTTGCCAGGGTGTGCTATCCAGAAACCGGTTGGATGCCTGTTAACGAGTTTCTACGTCTAATATTCTAAGTTTATGGGTATTTTAAGTCTGAAAATGCATGGTTTTATGCCACTGTTGTTGATTTCAACTTGAACTTAAATGACCAACACAAATTATAGCGTTCTGTCCTTTTGACGGTCTTAATAAAATTCACTTCTTGTCAACAGTGTTGTCATCTCGAGTTCTCAGATAGATAGAAATACTCTTTAATTTACATCATAACAAATTACACCAGTGGCGCGTTAATACGCATAGATTTATATGGAACCGTTCACGAAGGCAGTCCGCGGGAGCGGCGTGGGGGTGGCGTACGAGTGGCGCGCGCCCATCGAGCGGTGTCCGCGTGTCTGTAGAGGCTACTTCTCTTAACACAACACCACGCGGGCCACTCTAGCGCTGCGCGATCTGCCCGTTGGCTTCGTAAACGGGTTTGCGTCGCCACGCCGCTGCGGCTCGATTTCGTGTCCGCGGCCTACCAGACCACCTTCGGATGGATTTGACGGAAATGGTGGTATACTATTTAGGATCAGGTTATGACGTGGTAACAAGGGTTGAATGACCAAGGCCCGTCAGAAGTACCTACACTCAAGCACATCAGCGCTACGCCATAATGGCGCTGTCAATGTCATATTGTGACCACTGCTGACTTAACATATTAGTGTTTTCAAATCAATTTTAATTTAGGTTAGCGAAAAAGAGCGCCTAGACTCAATTACGAGTTTGTTTTATGACCGGTAAACGGCAATAGGCTTTAAATTAATAAAGTAATTTATCATACAGAAACTTAGTATTCAACCTACAAAAAACACACGATTTATTCAAATAAATCATGTATATTTATTTATTCAGAGGCAGAACAAAACATTGCGTGCGCAAATAATGTTAAATACTTTGCATATCATATCACACACTGATTCCATTGTACTTTATTGTTTCCTATGTCGATTATTACAAAATTGCTTACCACTAGTAATGCGTTACTCACATATTTGTTTAAAAAACGATTAAAACATTAACGTGCTTGCTTGAAGGATGTGAGCCAGTAAATCATGCGATTTTGTGTTCACACCTTTTGAATATTTTTGTTGTTAACTGTACATCACTGTCGTCATGAATCAATGCTGTAAATTGAGGGGAAATTATTGGGTATAAGTTGCTTTATTTTAGTTATTTGTTGTAGAAAAGTAAAGTTAGTAACTAAGCAGAAACTTATCGTAATATTATGTGAAAGACAAAACGTTCTGAAATTCATAATGCCTTGAGGTGGATGCTCCAGGGTGGCCCGCGAAATTCAATTTTTTTTATGTTTTTTGCAATTTGCCGGTCAGTGTGAAGCTGTATGTGGACCAAATGCGATCTGCGAAAGAATGATTATTTCTGAAATATTTATTCTTTCGAACTACATGAACTTAGAGGGCTATATTGATGATTAAAATGGTTATAATTCTTTAGATAAATACGCGTTACGGTCGTGGTTCGCATTTGGTCCACATACAGCTTCACATTGACTGGCAAATTGCAAAAAACATTAAAATATTTGAACTTCGCGGGCTACCCTGGAGCATTCACCTTAAGAGGGCTATTACATTTTTTCTTGGATTTGAGCGTTTGACTCGAGTTTTGATGTGTGATTATGTTATTTTTTTTTTATTTAAAGGGATTTTTGTACATAACAATGACGATGACAATCCCATCGTATCTTATACTATTGACTTAACCTAATTATAAATTACAATTAACGCTTTAATTAAACTTAAAGGAATATAGCATTCTAGTTGCATCCGAACTAGATGAAGCTAGAATACTATGAAAGACACCAACATCGACATAATTTACATTAAATTGGCTAGCCAATTGTTCTCTTTTGTTTGCATTGCGCACACATTCCATTAAAAGGTGTTGCACGTCGTCAATTTTCCCACAAATGTCACAATTAAGTGAGTCAACTTTTCCCATCAGGAATGCAAAACTTCTAGTAGGAATGTGTCCGGAACGCAATCGACAGGAGGTCACTATTTGATATCTACTCAGTTGAGTACTGGTAAACCACGGGACATGAAGAGGTTCGATTGTATACTTTTGTACCTTATTCCCTTAGATTTAGATCTTTCATCAAAGTATTCTTTAATTTTTTTGAAAATAGTTAGCATTTCCGAATAGTTAGGTAAAATATTTAATTCAAGCCCTTCGGATATAGCTTGCTTTGCGAATTTGTCGGCCTCTTCATTTCCTAACAGTCCATTGTGGGATGGAACCCATTGCAGTGCCAAGGTTATGTTCTTTTCGCTAGCTAATTTTATTTGTTCTAGTATTTTATATGCTATCGATACACCTCTGACACCAGAGGCGCATCGAGCAATATGAAATAAGGCACTTTTACTGTCTGTTAAAATAAGTATATATCTTTCCCCTAAATTAACTGCATAGGACAAAGCCTGTGCCACTGCAAGTAGTTCCGCCGACATAATAAAGAAATGTTTATTTAGTTTGTAAGTTCCATGATTCTTGGTGAAAGGATCATAGAATGCTTCACCAACACCAGCAGGTGATTTAGATCCATCCGTGTAAATAGTATAATATTAAGAGTATTTTGAATGCAGCTCCTGCATCACCTCAACTTTTAGCGAATGGGTTAAATATTGTGACTTTGCTCCTTTAGCGGCATTCAAATTATACTGTAACACATTTTTTAAATTGATATTGGATATCCAGGTGTCTAACTTAAACATTTCAAGCGGATAAGAGGAGGCCGACTCATCTTGTTGCATTTCATTATAACATTCTACTAACATGGGTTTCTTTTTGTGCAACCAGTATCTATTATTGCACAAACCATTCAGTTCTCTTAAAAGCTTTGTATTTATATTTTCAGTACAGGATTTAGTTTTTGAGTAAAATTTAAACGATAAATACAGTCTTCTGATATGAAGAGGAGGTATACCCAATTCGCTCTCCATAGCATGAATTGGAGTAGACTTGAGAAACCCACCAATAACGCGAAGTGCCTGATTTTGGAGTTGTCTAACTTTCACGTGTGACACTTCGCCGAGGTGTCATATAAATAACTCCCATAATCTAATCGGCTTCTAATATGGGCTATATATATCCTACGCATATGTTTAGGATGAGCACCCCACGAACGATTATGGTTTAAATATAGCCTTGGGAGGCCTTAAATAAATATTTTAATTTGTTTACATAAATTAGTAAAAACCTGGTCTCTGCAAAGGATGCTTCATCAAATTTTACCTCAAGCATCTTTTGATGCTTTGTTACATCGAAGATATAATAATTGAATCGTTAATAAAAAAATATGGTACACTGGTGTGGTATGGTAAACTGTATCTTCTAATTTGGAATGCTTAATTTGATTTATTATGGTTTTTATTTGTTATACAGTAATACACCAAAAATTATTCCGTGAAACAGAGAGTTACTGATAATTTTTCGTCCGGAATTATATTTTTTATCTATGAAAATACCATCCAAATTCAAACCTATTATGTTACCTTACGAGAAAAATAAAAATTGTCTAATTAAATGTAAAACAATATTTTTAAACAATTGTTGTATGCAGTTCTACAATCACTGTAAATCTCGGGAAAAGCGATCTGTAGCTTCAGTCCGCGCCGAACGCTCGATTTTGTAATAGCGTCCTTAACGGCTGAACAGATTTGGCACCAGGGTAGACCATGACCAGCCGGTCTATTCTGTAAACATTCTTTTTAGGGTTCCGTACCCAAAGGGTAACCAACGGAACCCTATTACAAAGCCTCCGCTGTCCGTCCATCCGTCCGTCCGTCTGTCTGTCAGAGGGCAACACACAGTTGTAATTGAAATTTTCACTAATTGTGTATTTTTGTAGCCGCTATTACAACAAATAATAAAAATTAAGATTTATGGTACCCTTCGTGTGCTTTTTTTAAGGATGAGAAATCATCAAATAACTCCTCCCGCTCTGGAACCCACGGTGACTCTTCCGAACAAATTTGGCAACCCAGCCCCTATGGAACATTAAGATAGCAATAAATCGTCGAACGTAAGACTCTTATCTCGTATCGACAAGACGCGTACGAGGATAGCTCATGGCTCGGTAAAGAGATTAGCTGTAAGAAAGATTAGTAGTAGGATCTGCAACGTGCAAGGGGTGTGCTGGACATAGATATGTACTGAAACGAAGGTGAACCTCTCCGGGATTGAACTTTTTACATTACTAGCAAATAGAGTGAGATCCTGAAGCCCCCAGACCTAACTTATTTTCTCAGTAGCAAAGTTTGTGCGATAGATAGAGTAGTGTAAGTAAGAGTAATTTAAGGAGCTCGTGGAATAACAGTCGCACGGGTCGATTTTCAAGTTTAAGCAACGCTTGCCAAGGTTCGTCTGGGGATGGGTGACCATCTTAACATACCGATTTTCCTCCGTGTCTCGGAAAGTACGTTAAGCCGTTGGACCCGGCTATCATTTGTAGATAGATGTTTGGCAGTACGTATATCTTTGTAGTTACGTATAGTCAGAAACCAGTAAATCTGACTCCAGTCTTGATGTACCGTGTTACCCAGTTAATTTAAAAAAATTACCCATGCAAACAAGATGGAATGATAGCTCACTTGTCGTTCACTGCACCTAAGTGTACACGGTGAGATGTCGACAGAATAGACCGGCTGTAAACATGTCGAAGAGAAAACAGCGAAGTGAACGACAAGTGAGCTGTCAAACCATACAAACAAGATGGAATGACAGCTCACTTGTCGTTCACTGCACCAAGTGTACACGGTGAGGTGTCAACAGAATAGACCGGCTGTACTTTGTTCATATAACTATTTTTTGACATTTTACTGAAGATAGTTAAATAATTAGTAATTAAAACTACTGATAAGTCTGTAATAGTTAAGAACTGAACGTCACCTCGAGAGCGATTGTTTTTAGTTCACCAATCGACACATTGTTTGACATAACAGTGTTGATTTTTCTAGTATTTTTATCGTATTAGACCAATTTGCAGCAATATGTACCAACAAATTTGTGCACCCATAAAAAACTGTGTAATTGACACTTGAAATATCTACCACTATAATAGACACAGTGTAAAAAAACATGTCTAGTTGGAAAACGTTAATGACGGCCGACGAAGCATGAAAGTTATTCTAAGTTCACGAAATATTTAGTGTGCTACTGAACTCAGTGTAATTAGATAATTAAAGAACAATTAATTTTCGTATTGGCGTTTGAATTCATTCATTTACATATAGATTCTTTGTTTAACAACCTCGGTACGGTATTCTACTTATTACGGAATTTATTGTGTGTGTTTTCTCGATGAGTTGACCACCAACCTTCGCGTGTGTATTGTCAACACTAAACTATGTAGATTTAAAAAATATTTTTGTATCTTTTCAATGTTAAAACTCAGTTTAAAAATAAAATACAACTTTAAACCAATGTAAATACAACAATAACGATTACTAAATCAAATTAACCATTAGTTTAAACAGTAGTTTATTTGTATAATATGTGTTTGTGTAAAAAGTCACATCAAGATTGTTTACATACCTTTATTGAACTACCTAAACCTTTCTTAATAGTACAGAAAAAAAAGTATGAAAGAAAAAGTTTTTATTAATACAGAACTGACATGCATACAAATTAAAACCTTAAAAAAAAACTCCTTAACGGCTTATTAGAAGTAAGACTGAAATTATGATAATGAAGACAAATGTTAAAACTAATATTGAACTGGTAACAGAAGACAGAAAAATATATTAAAAATGTAAATAATCTCCAACAGAAAAAAAAGTAAAAAATAATATATAATGATCCATTTTAGTCGTCGCCTCAGGAAATCGATTTTTATCTGTTTACTAAGTATTATTTATTTATTAGCGGTCCCCGACGCGATGACCTTTGGACCAATGGGGATGAGAGCAGGAGGGGATGGATGACCCTACTTTTAAATAATAATAATTCGTTTATTCAGGCAATTTACATCCATTTATAGACAGTTAAAAACACACAAATAAATTAAATTAAATTTCACAAATTAAATAAAGTATTTGTTTGTTTCATTACAAATAAACTTCACAGCCTAATTTCGAATTCCAAACCAACACTCTTTCATCCCCCAGCAATTAACTAGACCAAAAATTGTCATAAACCAACACAAATAAATTCCAGTGCTACCGTGACAAATTGCAACCAACAAACAATAAATGTTCAAACTCTCCATGTACCACTAACCAGATTAACATAACATTGGCATTAAAATATCCGGATATATTCGGTTATAACCAGTCATAACCGTACGTAACTGGATTCCGTTCGAATTTTAAACTGCATTCGTTTTGTTTATGTAAACGGTTCGGAAAACATTTTGTGCTGCGCAGCGCGTATCGTTGAACAGTATTTTTGCTATTATGCATTCATGCTGTTCCTTTGAATTTCAGGGTGTAGTTTAAGATATAAAGATGACTGAAAAGTGTTCATACATTTTAAAATAATAAAGTTTTTTGTAGGTACGAGTACACAAAACAGTCTGTTCTGTAGACAACCTTATACAGCACATTAGTGTTAAAACTTACGCTACAAAAATCTCCCCGACTTCTACCAAGAAAAAGGACTGTCAATATTATTTATTTACTACGCAACGGATTAATCTTTTGAAAAAATTGGAGAACTAGAAATAGGATTATAAATAACTAAATAAACTCCATCAACTCGCCGGATAATCCTACAAACGAATAGTTTCACTAAATGCAATATCCAGTAAATTCTAGTTATAACCGCTTCGGACTGGCGCTAGCTACATATCCGCTTCGCTTTAAAACATTCACTTTTTGTGCAGTTGCTCCTTTTTCCTTTGTTTTCTCAAATGAATCTTGGCTGCTACTGCTTTTGTTTTGTTTCTCTTCTACTTTTTTTTTTTTTTCTTTGCAGTTAATTTGAACGCGTTGGCCGATTTTGAAATTCGAAAGTTTTGCAGTCCTTCTTAAATGGCTGGCTATTTTGAATATCTAAAATTGAGTAACGTCACAATGGATGTACAGTACAACCATTTTCTTAATGTCCGTTAGCAATCATCACATTCCGAATACAACCGAATTTCCTCCCATTTTTAAATAATTTAAATTAATTTAAAAGAGTATTAACTACTCTACATATTTCCAATTTGATTGAGACTGCGTCCGGTCTATACCACAAGCAAAAGGCAACTGTTAGATTAGAAATCCGATGACGAAGTCAAGACGAAGAAGTTAAGAAAATAGTTATACTGTATGGTTATTATGGTCGTCGCACTTTTTTGGTGACAGAGACAATGCATAAGATGGCCGACCTTTCTGTCTTGCCATTTCTGACACATTCTTAATTTCAAAAAGATTTACTGGTCAAATAAGAATATTAATAAGCTGGCTTATCATGGAGTCCCATTCTGATTATTTCCTCTCTGCTCCATTTAAAATTTTAGGAAGAGGATATTATAATAAACCCAGCATTATTTTTCGTTTCCAAAATAAATTGAGAAGGTTCCGGAAAGTTTTAATTACAGCAGAGCCTCTAATCAGGAGACCTCTTTCATCAGCTTACAACATCGATTTTGGGTCGGTCTTGTTTTTCAGAAGGCATTTTTTTATTTAGACAAAAAAATATCATAGCTTTTTAGTTTACAGGATTTTATTCGTCGAAATTCGTATGAGCGGAAGGGAGTGTCAGACTCTTATTTACTAAAACCCATCCATGTTCCCCCTAATGCCCTTTGCGTTCTAGGGCCACGATGACCCTTTCGAACAACAAACAACAGACACGTATGTGACATCTCTTTGAGGTGCGCGTGGAACACAACGCGCCATAGCCCTCGACCCGGGCCTAGTTCGCAGGCTTACGGCCTGCGGTTACTGGGAAACCCAGCGACTTCCAACGCCCGGGGCGTCTTCTTCTGTTGCAGTGGCTGGGGCGCGACGTGAGGTTTTTTAAGTCTCCGCTCAGGTTTTTAGAAGACAAACTCAAGTAGAGATGAATAATTTTCATGTTTATTAGAGCTAGGTAGACTCTGGAAGTTCTCATCAGCTTATGAAAAATATTTAGCTGATAAAAAGATAAAAAAAGTCATTAGTGACAATTCCTGTGGCATAGGTAGGTAATGCGTATGATGCCAGAAGAAAATATTAGTCCGAGTCACATATATGAATTAACGAACTAGTGCAAATTAACCTCCCATACAGGAAATTTTCACCATTCTAGCTGCAAGCAATACGGCGACTAATTCACTCACCACAATCTCGTCCCATTAATTCCATGAAATGATAAACTAAGTAGGACGAGTTTGTCCCATAATGTCATGATGGGATCGTTAGTCTGCCCCGTCGCGTCGGTGGGTCGCACCCATTAGTTCAGTGGCTCCCAACCTTTATTTGAATCGGGACCTCTTTGATTTCTTTGTTGCTAGCAGGGACCAGAGTGCCTTGCGGAATTTGATAGCAAGAGTTCCGCGGCCCTGGAACTCAAAGTGCATTTGGAGGAACACGCATAGGTTTTAGTCAGTAAGAGCCTGAAAATCCTTTCTGCTCCGCCTAGAGCGGGAGACGTCATTTGATGATTTCCTTTTCTTAAAAAAAGTGACGTGAGTGCCAATTTCTACAAAGTTCGTATTCGCATGTCAGTTTCAATGTGTCAAATTAAGGTGTTTTTGAGGTACGAATGCGAACTTTGATTAAAAGTTAGTAGAATTGGCCTTAAAAAATCAAGAGTAAAATTAAGCTTATTATACATTATACATTCAGTACTTATTATACATTCATATACTTATTATACATTCAGTCAAAAAAGTATCGGGAAGGATGATTTGTTTATGGTTCCAAATTCAAATTTTAGTTTTTTTGTAGTTGTTAGATTGGCACAACTGTTTTCCATTTTGGCGCGGAGTTTGAGTTGCGTCTTTTATTTATATTAAATACAGTGCTGGTTTTAGTAATATCGTATATAGTGTGTATTGCGAATTTCATAATGGACAAAAATATCGAACAAAAAGTTTGTCTTAAATTTTGCATCGCCAATGGAATTTCGTGTTCGGAGTCACTGAAAATGTTACAGAAGGCTTACGGTGAATCGACTTTATCAAAAACTCGTGCTTATGAGTGGTTCAAAGCGTTCAAAAGCGGTCGAGATGTGATGGAAGATTTGCCTCGCTCTGGTAGGCCGTCAACGTCTGCAACTGAAGTTAACATCGCAAAAGTGAAGGAAATAGTGACTGAAAATCCCCATTCAACTCTGAGAGAGATAGCCGCCGAACTTTCTGTATCTCACGAGTCGATCCGTACCATTTTAACTAATCATTTGGGTATGAAACATGTTGCTGCTCGGCTAGTCCCAAAAGATCTGAATTTTCTCCAAAAACTCAATCGCATGAAAGTCGCTGAGGACATGCTAGAACGAGTCAGTTCGGACCCAACATTCATGAAACGCATTGTTACTGGTGACGAGACGTGGGTTTACGAGTTTGACATGCAAACTAGTCAACAAGCTTCGGAGTGGCGCCTTCCAACTGAACCGTTTTCAATCGATAGAAGACATAAAGGAGAATTCGCGGCGAGAACTCAACTCAATTCCGGAAGCAGCGTTTAAAAAATGTTTTGATGAATGGATTATTCGTTGGCGCAAGTGTATCGTTTCTAAAGGAGCATACTTTGAAGGTGATAAAATAAATTTGGATGAATAACAGACATTTTGTGTATTATTGATCTTTTCCCGGTACTTTCTTGACAGAGTAGTATATTCAAAACTTAAGCATAGTTCTTTGAAAGCCAAATTAACGAGCATTGTAAAATATTTAGAACCAGAATCAATGTTAATTTTGAGGTGAAAAAATTAAAAATTTTATTTATTTATATTATTTTCTATACTAATATTTAAAGCTGAAGAGTTTGTTTGTTTGTTTACTTGAACTCGCTAATCTCAGGAACTACTGGTCCGATTTGAAAATTATCTCAGTGTTAGATAGCCAATAGAAGCGGAGCAGTAATGAAAATTGTGACGCAAATGAAGTTGCGTGGGTTAACTAGTATTTATATATAAGGTACTCCAACGACTTATTCACTAATAACATATTACATAAAAGAACTTATACATTTTAAACCATTCGCTGGCCATATTTTGGCCCTTACGGGACCACCAGTGGTCCGCGGATTAAAGTTTGAGAACCATTGCTAATTTATCTCCAGTGTCGCATAACCAGACATGTGATACAATTAGGAAGCTTCTATGAGCTGCTTATGGGATAATTCGATTCTAGGGGATGCTGTGGTGCAATTTTTTAAATTTATGTTTAGTTGAAGTTTCTGTCATATTCTATGTTGTAGGTAAGGTTGGTTGCTTATATGATTTCTATCCCAATTGTTTTATGTAGATTTTATTTATTTTAGGAATGTAATTATATTATTAGTATTATTTATTTTCAATTTTGTTCACAATTGCACTAATGTTTGCAAGCCTAATGTAAGGTAGATTGTACACGGCTCACACATCTTTCTGTAACACCATATTTAAAGTACCTGCAATCTTAGCAAATAAACTCTACTTTACTTTACTTTAAAAATAAGCTGCTAGCTATTTTAAAATCCCACTTAGAACTTTCTGTTAGCAGTTGGACAAAAAGTTCCATTTTGGATTTTATAATAAACTGGCATTTGCCCACGACTTTATACGGCCAAATTCCTTTTTTTTTCCATTCCCGAAGGAATTTTGGGAAATCTTCTTAATGCTTCCATACATTCCCCAAGGAACCAACATGCCAAACAGCTTTTCACAACTTGTAGTTGTTGAAAGTGCAGACTCGTTTTTGAGATTGCGTTGCGCAATCACTTAAAAACTCTATGCCAACTCAACGGCAAATTGTGTAGCCCCATTAATTTTTAATTCCAATAAATGGAAAACAAACCGATCACCTATAAACATTACAACCTCGGCAACGCCCTTATTTACAACATGCGATGAATAATATATTCAACAATCAACAATTCAACGATAATGTAGTACCAAATACATCTCATTTCCGAGCAGATTTTAAGCACGTTATTTATGAATTTGTTATGGAACCATGACGAAAAATTGGATAAAATTCATAGGCGCCAAGTTGGATTTTGATTTTGACTTCATTCTCGATGTCTTTGCGATCGATTTTCGAAAACGGAATTATTACCCGCGCAACTTTGTGTCACATTCTTCATTAATGCTCCGCTCCTATTGGTCGTAGCGTGATGTTACGATCTATAACCATTCTCAATGAATGGGCTATCTAAAACTAATAGAACTCACTGAGGATTTCAGGAACCACTGGTTCGAATTGAAATTCCTGAGATTAGCGCGGTCAACCATACAAACAATCAAACAATCTCTTCAGCTTTATAATTAGCAGTAATAGATTTTTACGATTACTTTTCAAAGTACATTTTATAAGTTGGTTTTAGTAAGTATAGCACACTAAGCGGTGATAGTTTTAATTTTAAGGTGCGATAAACAATATGTACATTCAACAATGCTATAGTGAGTTTCAAATACACCTCATTTCCTCGCTTGGCTCGTTGCACGTTAACTTTTAATTTGGTACGGAACCACGTTCTCTGCGAACGGCCCCTTATCGCCTCCATTCCGAATGATTACTGAGGAAGAGCAAATAAAAATGCTTTTAACAAGAATTTTTATAAAATGGATATTTGAAGCGTGGCGCGTGGGAATGGTTGCAGGTGAGCGAGGAGACGTGGTCTTGCATGAGATTTATGGTGATGAGTTAAGAAGAGAATGATGTTCGTGGATGGCTGGTGCGTCAGTTGATCGATGGAGGTGCGTGTCTGAAAATGACTGACCCCTCAATTTTAGACCTCTTGGTCTAACAGGGGTTCAAAGTTCATAGCTTAAAAACTCTAGTTCTAGATGTTATACTTAAATAGAAGAAACTTTTTGACATTTTTACAGCTGCTATAATAAATACTTAACTAACTAAATACAATAATTAACATGAAATTATGTACATACGAGTATAAAAACAAAATAAATCACTGGGCATCAAAAAATAATCCACATCGTTGTCAATGGCAAAAAAGATAATATACTTCTTCATTGAAGTATATTATTTTTTTGCGTTTAACTAACGTGGTTTATAACACAGGTAATACTTGTTATTTACAATTTTTGTAACCGACTTAAAAAAGGATGAGGTTATCAATTCGGATGTGTATGGTTTTTCGGAGATAGACACTTAAATAGATAAGGAATTATTTGTTTTTTTGCACTTTTGTGTGCTAAAAATCCAACCATTGCTACTACCAAATTTAATCACATCTATCGCTTGCATCTTCTGGCACGCTCGCCCCACCATCCTCACCTCATCTATAGCTTTCCATCAGGCGTGATTGTGGTCAAGAGAAAGCCCATTCCTAAATAAAAAATAAAAAACTTTTTTATACCGACTTCCAAATAAAAGCCACAAAAAATTACAAAATATCTTTAATTTTGGAAGTAATTTTAAACATCTAGACTTTTTTTGGCTAGCTCCACCAATACCATAATCAGCCTATGAAGTTCCAACTAGTGGAAAACAGGCCTCCTTTTTACGAGAAATGGGCCATAATCCAACACGCGGTTTAATCAATGTCACCACATGTCTTCGTTATTTTGAGCATCCCAAATAGGGCGAGGCGATACTTCACATCTGGACAGTTCAAAGCACAAGTCCACTCCTGTATGGAGTATTATAGCCACTTATGGGATGGTTCAGCAAAATACCAGCTTGCTGTATTGAACTCTGTGGAACGAAGAGACGAGACGTTGGTAGCTGAACTTCACAGCCTGGCTCATCGGTGTAGTTTGCTTGCTTGTCGGTCTTCTACAGACTTTACTTAGGTGAATGTGCGTGTTAGGAACACCACGACCTAATAATTCTGGGGATGCTCGCTCCATCATGGACCTCATCCATCGCTTTCCATCAGGCGTGATTGAGGATAAGACTAAGCCCATTCAGAAAAAAAAATGGGTTTAGGAAATGCAGGGTTTCTTACGGTATCTTCCTACGCCGTTTTGAAAAAAGCGTATATACACAGAACATCAGCTTGTTACTTCTGGGCACTCGCATCACAGCTACACCAATTCAATATGCAAATGGCCATCGAAGAACATACAAAACAAGATAAAGAAATTACCTCGACCAATCCCTTAGTGGGTTGATCTGTATATCTGATTGTTTATTTACACAGGATACAATGGAATCACTGTTACAGCGTGTGTAGTTTACTTGTTTATATGGTCATTGGGGCTTTTCGTAACTTAATTATTTACTGCGTACCTACTACAAAGGATTGTAGTGTGTTAGAGTTCCGAACATCTGTAAAAATCGGAAACTTTGTAGGACCACTCGTGTCTGTCTGTATGTCCATCTGTCACTTCCAATTTTCTCCGGATGTACTGGACCAATTTTTTTTACATAATATCTACTTCTGTGATCCAAACACGGACGCGAAAACTAAAAAAAAATTTTTTGGAACTAAACCGTGTGATATATCAAAAAAGAAGGCTGATTGTTAGGGTCTCAAATCTATTTTTCATGCAAAACTTCACTTCACTTCAAAACTGTTTATTTCAATAAGCAGTTTTGAAGTTATTTAATTAAAAAATTATATGAAAAATTACCACCCCTTATCTCCGAAACTAAATATCCAAAATTCTTAAAAAATGCATAAAGTAGGTGTTTATCTATAGAATACAGGAAAACCTTCATAGAACTTACAGTCATCATCTGCCTAGCCTTTTCCCAACTATATTGGGGTCGGCTTCCAGTTAAACCGGATTCAGCTGAATACCAGTGTTTTACGAGGAGCGGCTGCCTACCAGACCTCCACAACCCATTAACTGGGTAACACGGTACTTCATGGCAAGACTGGAGTCAGATTTACTGGCTTCTGACAATCCGTAACGACTGCCAAAGATCTACAAATTACAGCCGGGACCAACGGCTTAACATAATTCACGGAGGAAACTCGGTATATTAATATGGTCACCCATCCACAGACCAACCTTGGCAAGCGCACTTAACCGGTTTTTATAGTTTTAGCACAGGCAGCAGCTACAATAACAAATCTTTTAGTGCTTTTTAGGAGATTATGATTGTTAAATCAATTAGGACTCAAAAAAACAAACTATGACGTGTTAATGCCATCATAGTTTCGCTGTAAGATAGAGACGGAGCTATACAGGAGGATTAGGCTTATCGCTTTTTCACGACCCATTTATGATGGTTGTGACACGTTATATGATAGGCGCCAGATAAACTTGCAGTATGAACTTTCTCTAATATCCCTTTGTAAACAATCGAACAAAAAATTGTGAACCGTTTTTTTACTAGACAACGTATGTGTGTAATAACGGTCATTGGTCGGTGACCAATTACCGTTAAAATGCAATTTTATCTGGTGTCAACCATAGTAAGGACCATCTTGAACTATGACGTGTCATTGAACCAACGTTACCAACACTAACGAATGGAAGAGCACTAATATCATTAGACGAGAAATCTGTTTAAATAGTAAGTTGTTCCTGATCAAAATCAAATTCAAAATCGTTTATTCAAATTAGGCTGATTGAAACCACTTTTTTAACGTCAAAGTTCTACACAAAGACGTTTCCCCAATAACTCCCACCCGTCACCACTTCTAGTTCAAACAGTTCAAAATGTGATTCAAATCGCTGCATTCTTCCAGCCATCTTAATCGTATAAATAAAGTAATGACAGACCAGACACGTCATCTGCCTAGCCTTTTCCCAACTACATTGGGATCGGCTTCCAGTCAAACCAGATTCAGCTGAATACCAGTATTTTACGTGGAGCGGCTGCCTACCAGACCTTCACAACCCATTAACCGGGTAACACGGTACATCATGGCAAGGCCGGAGTCAGATTTACTGACTTCTGACAATTCGTAACGACTGCCAAAGATCTACATATGACAGCCGGGATCAACGGCTTAAACAGCCGGGACCAACGGCTTAACGTGCTTTCCGAGGCACGGAGGAAACTCGTTATGTTAAGACGGTCACCCATCCACAGACCAACCTTGGCAAGCGTTGCTTAACCTTCAAGATCGACCCGTGCGGCTGTTATTATTTAGCCACGAGCTCCTCGACAGACCAGACACGTAAACCACGTAAATTCCCATAGATTTACGTGATCACTCACGCCAACTTTACAACAGTGCGCAAGATATCATCTTCCTCAAGTCATCGCCATATGAATACCACGAGGGTAGCAAGCAATTAAGTCGTTATACCAGCACCCAGGGGAAGCAGAACTCCCTGGTAACTAATTACTACATGCAGTGGCCACGGAATATGAAACGAAACAGAAGGCGCAAACGAAAATAGTGCCATGCTAAGCACTGCGTGCCCTAAACAGGTTAAAAATCAAGCACTTATTTTTTATCCCACACAAATAAATTGGCTAGATGGCAACAATATATATGTAAATAGTTTTGGTAAAAAACTGTTTTATCCTGTCTATGACACGAAGAAAAAAACGTGAAAACAATTGCCATGAGCGAGACAGAAAGGATACAAGCGGTGGCCTACCGACAAAACGAACCTCAATGACATAGACTGTAAGCACACAACATAAATAAAACACGTATCTAATCAGTTTGTGTAATCTCACATAATTATGGTTCTCTATTGTGTCTCCTAACTTTTTTATCCATAACTTAAAGTTCCATAACTTTTTTTGTCCTAATCATCATTTGTTCAAATGATAACTTACCCGAACTTAATATCACATAATATCACATGCCATAAAATTGAAATCCCTGAATATAATATGTCCTAAATTCGTTTGTCATAAATATTACAATCAATAATATACAAAAGACTTAAAACCGTTTTCAATAAAAGTTATACTATAAGTCCTAAATTCAAATTACATAATGTTTATCTATACTTAATATAAAAAGCTGAAGAGTTTGTTTGTTTACTTGAACGCGCTAATCTCAGGAACTACTGGTCCGATTTGAAAAATTATTTCATTGTTAGATAGCCCATTTATCGAGGAAGGCTATAGGATATATCATCATCACGCTAAGACCAATAGGAGCGGAGCAGTAATGAAAATAGTGACGCAGACGAAGTTGCGCAGGTCGAACTAGTTTATAATAATAATATTCTAAGCACATCAGTTTTTTTTATTCTTTATATTTAAACTATCTACATCTACACTAATATCATAAAGAGAATTTGTTTTATTTTTGTTTGCGTGTATGTTTGTAATGAATAAACTCAGAAACTACGGGACCGATTTGAAAAATTCTTTCGGCAATGGATAGCTACATTATCAGGAAGTAACATAGGCTATATTTTATTCCCAAACTCCCACGGGAACGGGAACTACGCGGGTGAAACCGCGTGACGTCCGCTAGTTTATAATAAAGCAGTTGATTATGAACATGTGGTTTTTGTAAGCAAGCAAGCATGTAGCATGTAGCATGCAGGCAAGCATGCAACATGCAGCAGACATGGTTTCTGTCACGTCTCCGGCGCTGCGAGGCTTCGGCGGACCCTCGCGAGTTTATCGTCGCAGATAGGTTTAAAGCTCACCACCGCCGCTTCGGCTTGCTGGCCGGCTGGCGCGGCGGCGAGTGTTACAACCACCTGCTCCTCAACTAGCGGGCCGCCTCAACCTTCCGCACCTACGTGATTTTAAATTACACTCTAGGGGTAGGGCAGACAAGACTGCGTGGAGTCGGATTTACAGCGATTCGTTTCTGTCACTAAAATTATTATTTTTTACGTCTAAAAAATTATTATAAATGAACATTCGGAATAATACACATTATTTAACACAATACTTAGGACATATGACTTTAGGTCTTGTAAAATTAGGAGATTCAATTATCATAGTACTCGATATTATGACAGAATACTTTTAGAACTAAAGATAATTATGTTCAACAAAATTTCGGGATTTCTAGCATTATGGTTATTGAAGTTTACAGCCAACGTGTTATGGATAATGATTTTCGGACAAACAAATTTAGGAGAAGAAAGGGAGTACCCTCACATATTGCGAATAAACAGATCACAGCAAACATAGGTCCATTAGGACATAAGTTAGCTGACTCACCTCTTCACGGCCCAGCGGTCACAGAGACATTTTTGTAATACACAAAATAGGTAAGTAAATGTTTTACTGATTCTGATAGGCGGCCTAGCACATTAAGGTTAACCGCACCAAAATCCAATATGTTTTTTCGTAATCTATGAGCGGATTACACGTATTTTATGCAAAAATTCATCCTCTATATATATCACTTAACAAAAAGCTGCTTTCTTAAATACCTACATGTTAGAAAGTTCATGCAAATAGATGAAAACGAAATAGGCACCCCACATAACACACCTTAGTTGGTTTCGGCCCGCAAATGTTTGTAAATGATTTTTCTTCTCAGATCTTTGGCTAGTTTTAAGCTTAAAATCAGCCAACTAGCTGATAAGAAAAATCACATTCCAATAATAATATCACTTTTGTTTTTGACGTGACCACGTCTTATAAATTGATGAACGCCGGCTTTTTTTTTCAGCACGCACGAAAAAGTGTCCGGTTCCGCCTGAGCCGAGCGTGCAAGCGAGAACGCGGAACAAGCGATAGAGAGGCACGATCGGCTTAAGTGTTCGGCTTGTTTGTTAAGAATTCAATGGTTTTCTTATGACGTTATCACGTAAAATTATCGTCCGTAAACCGACTTTACAGACGACCAATTTTTTTTTCAACCTATTATGGTTTTCAGAACCAAATAAAATATGAAAAATATAAACAGTGCTAAAATAGGCAGACGTTGCTTTTCCACCCTTTTTAATAACAAACTCCCTTGTTTGTTATTATAAAGGGTGTAAAAGCAACGTAACTACCTGTGAGGAGCTAGTGGCTAGATAATAACAGCCATGCCAAGGTTGGTCTGGGGAGACCATCTTAACATACCGAGTTTCCTCCGTGCCTCGGAAAGCACGTTAAGCCGTTGGACCCGTCTGTAATTTGTAGATATTTAGCAGTCGTTACGAATAGTTAGGAGCCAGTAAATCTGACTCCAGTCTTGCCATGAAGTACCGTGTTGCCCAATTAATGGGTTGTGGAGGTCTGGTAGGCAGCCGCTCCTCGTAAAATACTGGTATTCAGCAAAATCCAGCTTGACTGGAAGCCGACCCCAATATAGTTGGGAAAAGGCTAGGCAGATGATGATAATAACAAACTACCTGTACACTCATTTGAGGAGATTCTGTAGCCTCCACTATATAAGCGCTTTGCGCCTTCTGGTTCATTCCATACTCTTTGTCTGCAACTTCACCTGCCTGTCATGTGCGGTAACTAAGAGATTTATCTCAGCAGAGTAGGCTATGTACTGACGTGTAATAATATGTTACAGACTAGTCAAGTATATTAGTTGGACTGACAATGGTACCCTAGTCAGCTTGTGGGAACTTAGAAATGAGCGTGCTTCTGGTTTGTATTCAAACGGCAAAAAATAATCTGCTTTTTGTGCCAAGTGGAACTCTCTGCCTACGTCTGTTTCCAAAAGCTTACAACCCTAATCTCTTCAAAGTTAGAGTGAACAGGCTCCTTCTGGGTAGGCTCGCTCCGTCATAGACTTTGTCTCTGTCATCTCTGACATAGACTAGAGTCAAGAGCAAACCAATTACAAAAAAAAAAAAAAAATACACACATTAATGGGTCAGAAGATGGTCATTAGAGTCCTCCAGCCTAGTTGTTGAAAATCTTAGGGATTGTGAAAGTAAATACAGTTTCACGTGTTATAAACACTAATTATTCAATTATTTATGCGATGTTAACTTTTGATTTTAGGTGATAAGATGGGTAAGCAATGTCCTCCTAAACATAAAGATCCTACCTACTGCCATCACAAATCCAGCTACAGGGGAGATAACTCAATCTTTTAACCGTCCTCCCCGGCAAGCATTATAAGGAATCCTCTATATTTTACTGCTAAAATACTGCTGCAATAAGAAGATGTTTACGAGTTCAATAAAATGCGAATATCTTTCAATTTCACCCCTAACTTTCGGGTAACGGGCATAATCATCATCACCCCGTAAAAGTCAAGTATTGAGCACAAAGTTCACCTAAACGTTGAATAGCAATCCATTTCACCCCCATTTCTAGCAAAAACGTGCGAGTAATAAAGTTTACGTAAGTGCTTTTGTCCGGAGATATGCATGCGGGGTAAATTGTTTTCACGTGAGGGTTGAATTTTTAATTCATTGCCCTAGGTTTGGGGTTGAAATGTTGAGTGGAAACGGGGTCAAGTTGGGGTGGATAATTAAAAGTATATCTTTTTGGATTAACATACTTGGATAATGTTTTATTTCATAATGATCAATTTAATAGGTTATCGTTCTCATCAGGCACACAGGTTTTGGTGGTTATCTCTAAAATGAATATTATTTGAGGAGGGGAATCAATGAAAATCTCAAGTGAATGTTTGGGGAGATCTCACCAAGGAGGAGTCCAAATAAAAATAAACTACTCACGAAATTGATCGATATTGCCACAGTTAGTAGTATCATACAAGTGGGTGCTAAAGTAAAGTTAACTATCTATAATTTCCTTTTAAACATTGTTATCGAAGGAAGCACAGCTCGTGGCCAAATAATAACAGCCACACAGGTCGATCTTAAAGGTTAAGCAACGCTTGCCAAGGTTGGTCTGTGGATGGGTGACCATCTTAGTATACCGAGTTTTTTCCGTGCCTCGGAAAGCACGTTAAGCCTTTGGTCCCGGCTGTCATTTGTAGATCTTTGGCAGTCGTTACGGATTTTCAGAAGCCAGTAAATCTGACTCCAGTCTGGCCAAGAAATACCGTGTTACCCATTTAATGGGTTGCGGAGGTCTGGTAGGCAGCTGCTCCACGTAAAACACTGGTATTCAGCTAAATCCGGTTTGACTGGAAGCCGACCCCAATATAGTTGGGAAAAGGCTAGGCAGATGATGAACGAAGGAAGCGCAGATAATTTCACATTCATTGCAGAAAAATGGAAAGAACAAAAATATTATAAAAGTTTTTAATTCAAAATCACAAAGTATCACGTAAAGGTTGACTTGCACAAATATACATAATTAACATATAAATTATAATATAAGCAATAAATTTTATAGTACCTATCATAAATATGAATACCGACATACCAGCCTGCACATTTAATTGACGCTACGCCACTGAAAAATCGAGTGCGAGTGCGAGTTTTTATTCCTACTCGATCGCGTTAACCGTTCACAAATTGGTTGTCTGTAAAGTCGGTTTACAGACGATAATTTTACGTGACAACGTAAATCGTGCACACAACAGATCGTGCCTCTCTATCACTTGTTCCATACTCTCGCTTGCACGCTGGGCTCAGGCGGAACGTGACACTTTTTCGTGCGTGCAGCCGGCGTTCATCGATTTATAAGACGTTATCACGTCAAAAAAGGATGTTGCATCAGACAGCGCTTATCCAGTTTCAATAAAAATTGACTTAAATTAATTTGATTGACTTAAATTGATAATTAATACAATCGAGTACACATAAACTCACTAGATCGGCCAAAAGAGTATTCTACTTGAAGACACGTGTGACGTCAGGTAAAAATTGTATCATTATAGTGACGTCACGCGTGTTTTCAACGCACTATATCGTCTTCATCTTTTTTTACGAGAAAAAAAAGAAAAAATACGTGTCCAGTATTTTTAGGTAATCTTTATGACGGACTAATTAGATGTTTTAAGTAAAATACCCTATTGCCATTTTAGTACGTGCGTTGTAGGTATAGCAAATGATAAACTCGTAAACAGAATTTGCATAACAGGTATGTATCACTGTCACTTTGTTACAGTTTTAGAGTAAAACAAGCAAATACAATAGAGAGACGTTGCCATGCATGGCATTAGTAAATCCCATGCGATTCGAGTAATGAGTCGACACGTGTGTGGCAACCCTAACCTGTAGCACTCTGCGTTCAACAAAATTACGCTTTCTAGAGGATTTTTATGCACTTTTTAAAGGCTATTGGGATGAAATTGCTCGTATAAAATATGAGATCGTTACATTTCTAGTTATCGCTAAAATGTCTATGAATATTCTTTATTACTTTCGAATATTACCTATTCTAGCGTTATGGCTGCTGTTTTGAGCGGTAAATTTCATTTTGTTTAAATCTTTGAAACTAGTGAAGTCAGATAAATTTACCGAGTTTCATGATGAGAAAATACAGTAAAAGTTTGCTATTTATTTACAAAAAGCATAGGAACTAAATGTATCACCAAAATATGAAGAGCTCACTGTCTTTTACAAGATAAATCAAGTCCTTTTTCGTAAAATTGGTACGCATACGAAAGATATGGATATTGTCAGATATTTTTCCATTTGTATACATTGTGTAACAGAATAAACGCAATACCTGAAATAGGGTCATTGTACTCATCATTTCTGAAATACATTGTACTCATCATTTCTGAAATACATTGTACTCATCATTTCTGAAATACATTGTACTCATCATTTCTGAAATACATTGTACTCATCATTTCTGAAATACATTGTACTCATCATTTTGAACAACTCTTAATAAGGGGCCATCACTGAAATTGCGAAAAAATCAGCCGTTTCTTAACATTCATTGGCACTCATTTGACCACTATCTCACCTGATGGTAAACGAAGATGTGGTCAAAGATGGAGTACGCTTGCCTTAATTTCTCACTTTATTGACTATTGATTCACTCTTGACTTAAGGCGACGAATTGTTAAACAATTATTCCCGTCGCTGACAATGGTCAAGAGGGGACTGAGCGTCTGAGCGGGGCGAGGATTACATACGCGCGCTAGCTTATAACTAAAGGACGTAAGCGACAAAATGGTTTTTGTTATTTTATTTAGTTAGAAACGGTAATTTGAGAAATTCCTTCTAGAATTTTAAAGAGTATGTATAGACTCATCTACATAGAAAGTTATAATCATGTATTGAAAACTAACAAAATAAGGTTTTTATCATGAACTTTCAGGTCACCAACTTATATTTTGATCCGTTTTGTATTTACTGAAAAAAATTGAGATCATTGGCGCCAAAATTTCCAATGCGTCCTCTTAAAGACTTGGAGTATTTCCATAAGTCTTGGGGTTGTAGCTGTCAGGAAACACTGACTCTGGTAGGGAATTCCACTCCTTAACTGTACGCACAATGAATGTGTTCCCAGTTCAGTACATTCTGTCGAGTTTTGCGCAGATAAATGTATAGGACAGTTGTTACTTTTTTTAGCGCTTTCTTTGTGGGTCCCATAGTAAAAATAGTTCATAATAATGAGTACAATGACCCCTTTTTTAAGGTTCGTTGTATAAATTTTGTAATTAATCTCACTTTCCCTTTTAACTAACAAGTTCTAAAAAAGTTCATTAGTTTCCAGGTATAACTTCTTGAAAGTTTGTATGAAACTCTGTGAGCAGTAAACGCTTTAAAGATTAACTTACTTAAAATTAGATTTTCTTAACATCGATAAAAACTCGAAGCGTTGATCGTCGATCTTATAGCTCATACAAAATTCACTAAGCCCCTATTTTATTTTCTATCTAACATACAAACAGTCGTATACTAAAAGTATTAATAACACCAAATAAATAATATAATTTATCTCTGAAAGTAAATATTAAAAATAGGCAAAATAACAATACAATATGCAGAAAACATTTTCTCAGAAGCAAATTGCACGAAAGTCCTTTCTATAGATAAAAGATTTGAGCTTTTATGCAAATTGACGGAGAAAAGTGTGTTTAGTGCGACATCTATGTTTTACGAGAGAAATGCACTTGAATGAAATAATGGCATAAAATATTTTCAATGATATCTTTTAAATGCCGAGTCAGAGGAGCAATAAAGGAATTTTTACTACATTTTGACAAGTTATTGACGTTGATTGTCGGCGAGATCATAATAACGACTTAAATTTTTACGGCACGGTTGGCGCAGTGGTTGAGCGATTGAAAGAAAAGAAAGAAAGAAACATGTTTATTTGGGTCTCGCACAAGACACATACAATAAAGTAAAACAAACCGTCATAAAAATATGGTTACACAAATTAATATGTGCGAGGCCAAAAAGTTCCCTGTCTCAGCATAAATGCTGCGATATTTAAAAAATAAATATCACAGCGCTGGTTTTATGACAGGGCCTGATGTGATGCCACGGATACACATACGAAACACAACAGTAATATATAAATACAAATAAAATAATGAGTATGAAAGTTTGCGTAATAAATATAAAATATGGAATACGTACATACAGTTAATAATTTAAAAAATAACCAAACCCAATAATGGCCCAGTGCTCTAGTATTGGCTGCTGCGCTGCGTATTGCGGCTTCGATTTCCGGGCGGAATAAATACTTGTATCTGTTCCTGATATTAGCGCGTCCCACCAAACAAACTGGTCAGCTTTATAATATTAGTAGTTTAGATATTATTTGGCTTGAATCTCATGATATCTATTGTCTCGTGCTTACAGGTTCTCTCGTAAAACATAGCTATCGATGACTTATCAATACTTAAGAGTTATTGTATCAAATATTCTTATCTTCACACACGCCTGGTTCTGGGGGGATCGTCAGGCTGTTCGTCACGTGTTTCATGGGTTCTGCGTGTTCCTGTGAATAGAAACGTTTTCTTATTAGAAAGATTTATTGAAATTTGGTTAATTCAGCTGGTTGCGGTATTTGTTCAAAAGAGTCACCGCGGTCCTGCAACGCAAAGGGCATTAGGAGGAACACGGATGGGTTTTAGTCAATAAGTGTCTGATACTCCCTTCCGCTCTGCCCTAAGCGGAAGGAGTCATTTGACGATTTCCCATCCTTAAAAAAGTACTCCCTGTTATTAATTGTAGCCAATGTTTTTTTGGTTTCATAAAAAATCGTTCATTTGTTTTTGTATGGAGGAGTAGGTAACAAAATATCCGTCCATACAATCATCCAAGCATCCTCACAAACTTTCGCGTTAATAATAGGAGTAGAATTGTACCTTTGCAAACTGCAGCGTAGTTGTTCATTACATTAATTAATAGTTGCTCATTAAATTGAACATGTCACTGTGTAACAGCATCAAAAAGAGCCGCAACGTTATCTATCCCGACAGCAACAAACTACCGACAAACGAAACCCTGCATCGTGGTATTAGTTGCCCATGCGATTTGAACATATACAACAGCCCGAATATCAAATATAGGGCAGTTGCCCACCAGACACAACAACCGTCTAGTCGGAGGATCTTCCCTTTTTAAATGGAGGTTTCCGCATACCTCAATAACTTGGTCGCTCTTCAAAGATCTTTGCTATCCTGTTGCAATTTAAAGAAAAGTCAGTCATGGTTTCCACACTCACATGTTCTGTATCAAGCCTGCCCATTTCCTGCACGTTCTTTAAAACTTTCTGCGCCCTCTTCTGCGCAGACGCCGCTCTCGCTTGCAGTATCTGTAATTTGATTAAGACTTTCATTAATCATGGTACAAAACTTTTTTATATTCCTATATATTTTGGGATAAGTACCTGTTTTTGATTTCACATTAAAAATTAGATATTAAACTTAGTTAGTTTTGCAGTGAGGTTGTAATCAGTCGAGCTACTCTACTACCAGTAGTAAACATTAATCTGTGTAGCATTTTTTCATCCATGTTTGTAGCCGGATGCAACTGAGTACCAGTTTTTTACATGAAACGACTTCCTTTTTGACCTATTTAGGATAAAACTCTGTCTTGGCAAAAGTAGTGTCAGATCTGCAATAGCCTGCATGTCCCTTAAAAAATTCCAAGGATACTTCGAATATTAGTATAAAGAAAACAGAAAAAGTAACAGTTATTTGGCTCACTTCAATTAATAGAAACGACAGTAAAATTAACAGACGATTGACAAAGAGTGTTAAGCTTGCTCATCAGTTGTGTGTACAAAAGTATGCCTTATTAAAGTACACTTACAGACTGTCTCTTCTGCTCCGCATCAGCCAGCTGCTCCTCAACGTCAGGCTGCATAAGTCTCTGCTTGTGAGGGAAGAGGGGAGGATGCTGTCTCCTCTGCTCCGCCTCAGCTAGCTTCTCTTCAATATCAGGCAGACTGATTGATATCCGGCTAGACTGGCTGCAGTAGCCTTTGCAAGTGAGGGGGAGGGGTGGAGGACGCTTGTACTTACAGACTGTCTCCTCTGCTCTGCTTCAGCTAGCTTCTCCTCAATGTCAGGTAGACTGATGTCCAGCTGCACTGGCTGCAGTAGCCTTTGCAAGTGAGGGGGAGGGGTGGAGGACGCTTGTACTTACAGACTGTCTCCTCTGCTCTGCTTCAGCTAGCTTCTCCTCAAAGTCAGGTAGACTGATGTCCGGATGCACTACCTGCAGTAGCCTTTGCAAGTGAGGAGGAGGGGTGGAGGACGCTTGTACTTACAGACTGTCTCCTCTGCTCTGCTTCAGCTAGCTTCTCCTCAATGTCAGGTAGACTGATGTCCGGCTGCACTGGCTGTAGTAGCCTTTGCAAGTGAGGGGGAGGGGTCGAGAGACGCTTGGTGCCGTCGAACTCTTCTACTGGAATCTCGAAGGCCACTGCTGGGAATTCAAAAAGTAAGTAATTTTATAGTTTTCGTAGGCTTGAATTGCTCTGAAATAAAATAAAAATAAAAACTTATTTTCTTATGTGGTAGGTAGGTAAAGTTTATGCTGTAGTATTATAGAGTAGGTACTTGTCAGTATACTTTTGCATAAAATAAAAAGGTCGAATCAATTAGCGACATGTGAACCAACAGTCTGTTAGACAATTGATGATTCGTTTACCAGCTGTTAGCTATCGTAGCAAGTATATTATACTGTAGACCTTGTTGCCCTAGTTACCAGTAACGTTTACATAACAACCTGACTCTGTATGTGTACAACAAGATACATCAACTTAGACAGAGAAAGCTTCTACATGACCCAACGGAGGCTTAGTAATAGGGTTTCGTTGGTTACCCTTTGTGTACGGAACCCTAAAAATTAAGCTACGGAAACCTACGTGTGCGGGTCCGACTCGTACTTGGCCGGGTTTTTTTCCCCCTTTTAAGCTCTATCTGGCCACCTGCATTAAGTGAAGCCAAAGCTTTGTGAGGCCGTCATCAAAAATAATGCTGAGTAACACAGGCTATATTTATTACTAGAAAAAGTAGGGTGTCCTTAAGAAAATTGCAGCGCGGACGAAGTCACTGGCGAAGTGCTAGTCATATAAAATCGTTTGTTACTGAGGAGCTATACTCACGTGGTTTCGGTATGACGGGTGTATCAGGCAGTACCACAGTGGGCAAGTCATCAGGGTCATCGTCGTGATGAGCCTTCATTCCAGCGCCGTTGGATGTCTTCACTGCTCCATTGGCTGCCTCCTCGGCTACTGGAACTGCTGTGCTCGAGGACCCGCAACCCATGTTGTGCTTTTTTGCTTAGGCTGCAAGGTTTAATTTTGTTTGTGAGAGAATATTTCATCATCACCTGTTTTATCTTTGTTGAGGTTAGCTTTCAGTCTAAGCGAATGTAGCTGAATACTAGTTTCTATCTATTGCACTACAACTTGTCAGAATTTTGAGTTTCTGACTACCCATAATCATCATCACATCAGCCGAAATATGTCCACAGCCTCCCTATGTGTCACCACAACATCAAATTCTGTGCATCTCGCATCCATTGGCTTCCCGCGACTCTCACCAGGTCACCGGTCAACTTTGTGGGAGGCCTTCCAACACTGCGTCTTCCGGTGCGCGGTCGCTGATCCAGAACTACCCATAATTACTACCAAAAATCCTCAAACGACAGGTTGGACCAAACGGTTTAACGAACTTTTCAAGTCACGGAAAGTGTCGGTATATACTTTTGACCTCCTCAACCCTGGTACTGGCCATTTAAGCTCACATGTAAAGAGACATGATTACAGAAAACCATAGAACTCAATAATACTAAACCTATTTCTGGCTGTGATCAATATTTGAATGTTGCTGTAATGACTAATAAATTTTTCGTCGTGTCAACTAATATGTACCTATAGGATGAATGGATGTCAGTAACTCTTTCACGCAAAAACTATTAAGAACGAAAACACATTATTTTTATGGGTTTCTGAAAATTCAATATTCCTAGCCAGGAAGCGAGCCCGTTGATTTTAGAAAAATCATCGCACAGACACCTGAAAAAAAACTTTCCTGTGATCCTAAAACCGCTTGGTAGAGGCTTGTCTATTACACATTTACTATTCTACATCCTGTTAAACTCAGGTTTAACGTCCTCCAACGACCCGACATTTCCACACACTAAATAATTGTTAGCCAAAGGCCACCTAATAACCTCATTGCCATTTAAATCGATTCCATTAACCTAGCATAGTAATCAAATTAGATACCCTCCCCCCCTTTTAAGGGGTTTCTGATACCCCCGCAGTGTCTGGCTTGATAAAAGGTGGTCATTTATCATTTAAAAGGGCCGCGGCTACTTAAAAGATACGGTTAAGCCATGAAGAAAGTTGGCGCAAAAGGTTTAGCGTGCGTAGCTTTAAGCGCTACGGCGTAGCAAGGTGCTACGAATTCGTAGGCGACGTAGATTTTTATAACCTTTCATAAGAGTTACTTTCAGAGGGGCAATTCTGGTATTTTTAAGGAGGCATTTCTATCGCAGTGGCAAATTGTCAAAATGTAGTTTAATTCTAGTTTTCGACATTGATTGTCGCCGAGGTTAAATTAAAACCTGAATTTAAACGTTTTCCTTCAGTTTATTGATTTGTTCATATTGGACTCAAAACTTATTTGTTCCTTAGTGCTCTTTATATATAGGACTTGCGTGATTGTAACAGAAAACCATTTTTTTTAAAACGTCCACTCTATAAATTCAAACGTATAAACTCACATACGCAAACAGCCAGACCCGAAAAAAATATCTATAGATCATACCAATATTTGTTTAGTGCGGGAGTCGAACCCGCGACACGCAGCGCAGCAGTCCATCGCTCAAACACTGCACCAACCGTGTCGTCATTGAAAAATAATTGCATAATATTTTCACATTGTCACCAGAAATTATTTCGCAACATTTTCAAGTGAGTCTTTTCAATCTCTCGCACTGTGGCTGAGGTCGAAACACTAATCCGATTTGAAGCTTGGAATGAAATGCGCACTCATTAGTTTCTGTAAACCGTTTGTTTTGGGATTGGAACCATTCCCAGTAATTGTGACTGAGTAAATGTAATCTCGAGGATTGATTATTATTATTATAGAACGAATACTGAATAGGAAGGGTCCCTAAGGACAGTTTTACAGGAATTAATTCGTCATGAAATATTCAAATTAATTTAATATCTTTCGCATTCTTGGTCCCTTAATATTTGTTGTAGACCTTTGAAGTGGGAGCAACTGATTATGGGATATTTTATTGTTTATATGAACTTCAATTGGAATACGGTAAACTAATTACAACAATAGGAAAATTCGATTAATGATTGATGAATTATTATCGGTACAAGACTGTTATTATCGTTATTTTTGAAGGTAAAACAACTATGCGTTATTCATCATCTGCCTAGCCTTTTCCCAACTATCGGGGTCGGCTTCCAGTCAAACCGGATTAAGCTGAATACCAGTATTTTACGCGGAGCTGTTGCCTGCCTAACCTCCACAACCCATTAATTGGGTAACACGGTACTTCATGGCAAGACTGGAGTCAGATTAACTGGCTTCTGACTATCCGTAATGACTGCCAAAGATCTACAAATGACAGCTGGAACCAACGGCTTAACGTGCTTTCCGAGACACGGAGGAAAATTGGTATGTTAAGATGGTCACCCATCTTAACATACCAATTTACCAACCTTGGCAAGCGTTTCACCAGACCAACCTTGGCAAGCGTTGCTTAACCTTAAAGATCGACCCGTGCGGCTGTTATTATCCAGCCACGAGCTCTCATTAATGCGTTATTAATTATCGTTATTTGGGTTACTGACTGACAGAAAGACAATGCAAAGGCTATAGAAAGTTGAAATTTTGTATGTAGTTTCCTTGGGGAGTATAGGGGCGCATCAAGAGAGAATTTTTTGATCGGAATTTACCGTATTATTATGAACTAGTTTTTGCCCGCGACTTTGTATGCGCATATCCTGTTTTCCGTTCCCGTAAGAATTTTGAGAGATAGTCTCTTAGTTCTGCCTAAGAAACCTAAGTACATGCCTTCAGCTTTTTACGACCTGTAGTTTCGGCTGTGCATTGTCTGTCAGTCACTCAGTCATCAGTAATGGAGGAATTTTATAAATATTGATCATACCTCAGTTTTAATTCTAACTCACCCGGCGTTCAGGCACAAATTTTAATCTTGCATGCATAAACACCTAATCTAACAATTCCGTAGGCAAAAATTAAATTTAAACCGCACTGAAAACTGGAACCTCACGATCACTGCACACTGCAGAAAGCAATAGCTCAGTCCACCAATCAGACTTCGATAATCTCACGCCATATATTGATGCACCAATCAAATTGTCACAAACTCACGTGAAATTGCCATACTATTCGCAGTATGAATTGGCAAGCCTGTTGTATTCCCACAATTATGTATCACTTGACATTGAAGAACTGCCTGTAGGCTTTAATTTTTTCTATTGAACTTATTGATTTTATTGAAACATTAAAGGTCGTGAGAGAGCTCGTGGCTAAATAATATAGGCCGCAAGGTTCGATTTTCAAGGTTAAGCAGCTTGTCGTAGTTGGTCAGATATTATATCCAACGAGATTCCTCCGTGTTGGTCCCGGCTGTCATTTTTAGGGTTCCAAAAGTTCATCCGTGAAAAACGTAACCCTTATAGGATCACTCGGGTGTCTGTCTGTCCGTCCGTCTGTCACAGCCAGTTTTCTCCAGATCCACTGGACCGATTCTGTTGTAATTTGGTATGCATGTGGACTTTTGTGACCCAAACACGGACGCGACGGGGTAACTTTGAGGGTTTTAAACATAATTTTTTCATAATTTTAAAATAAACAGTTTTGAAGTAATTCAAGAAATAGGACCAGAATTACCATTTCACCCCTTATCTCTGAAACTACTGAGCCTAAAATTGGCCAGTTTTTAGATCTTTGTCAGTCGTTTCGGAAGGCCAGAAGCCAGGAACTCTGAAACCGGTCTTCCAAAGACTATCGTGGTACCCAGTAACTGGATTATGGAGGTCACATGCAGTCACTCCATGTAAATTAGTGGTACTCAACTGCATTCGATTATGGTGAGATTATAGTGGTATAATGGGCTAGGCAAGGATAATTGTTTTTCTTCTTTTACCTAACGAACTGTAAGAATTTCTATTCAAAACCAAATTGTATAAGCGTACGATACCGAATAGTAACGTGGTTTATTTCATAAATTATTTACTAACTAAAAAATAAATAAAAAAGAAGAAGAAGAAGAGTTGAAGAGTTTGTTTGTTTGTTTGCTTGAACGCGCTATTCTCAGGAACTACTGGTCCGATTTGAAAAATTCTTTCAGATCTAACACTGAAATTATAGAATATTGAATAGCCCATTGATCGAAGAAGGCTAGGCTATAAAATATGTCATCACGCTAAGACCAATAGGAGCGGCGCAGACGAAGTTGCGCAGGTCAACTAGTACACTATAATTAACAAATCAAATAAAATGAAACTAAACTACCTACAAACTAAAAATAGCATCTAAACAATTCGCCCTCAATGCTATGGTAATGTGCCCAAAGTGTGCTATTAAAAAGGCTTGAAAAACAAATGACTGCCAAAAGAAGAATACAAGAGAAGACGAAGAACTGTAATAATATTGTCTCAGAATGCCAAATCAGTTCTACCAATACTGAAATTTCAAATAAACTTTCCAAAGCCGGGCTTCAAATGAGCATAAAAATGGGAGTCCTGCAATTTTAAGCTATGCAAATTCCCCCAGAAGTATTACCGGAAGTCCAATAAACCCGGAAAGTGAAAAAATAACATTAATCTCTTTACCCGTTAAGTGAAAAAAAAAACAAAAATAAATCAATATGGCGGACGTTGAACGGATGCTTAGCAATTTTTCAATCTGGTAACACCGTTGCTCCGGTGTTGCTATTTACCCCGATCGCGACTGGGATGGGAAACACGATGGATTGTCGGCAATATTTCCTGATTATATTCCGCCGGTTGCTGCCTCGGGGCATAAATGGCTGTATGGCCTCGTTACGTTTGCATTTAAAAAATTGAGGTGGATTTTTTAAACCAAATCTGTGGCCACTTGTGTATGTACTTTTAAATTCGTCTGAATTTAGAATGGATACGCTTTTTGAAATGAGCAATGCGGTTGGAAATTGGTTTAGCAAATAACAAAAATATCTTCATAAGATGTTCAAGTTTATTTTGAACATCTTATGAAGATATGAGGAAACATTTAAATCGACTCAGACAAACAAAAAATCAAACAAGTTGTAAACTGTGAAACTTGTTTGATTCGAGTGGAGTGTGTAATTAGTATTATAGAATTTGGGGATAAACTCAGTTATATCACCACATAGTATAAATCAAAGTCGCTTCCGCTGTCTGTCTGTCCCTATGTATGCTTAGATCTTTAAAACTACGCAACGGTTTTTGATGCAGGTTTTTTTAATAGATAGAGTGAGTCTCGAGGAAGGTTTAAGTAAACAATTTGCAACCGTGCAAAGTCGGGGCGGGTCGCTAGTCATTCATATAAACACATGACAAACTTTACTTTTTCATTTTGGAAACCACAACTCTTCGGCATTTGACGGCCTTTTCATATTTGAAATTTTAATATTATTTGATGTTTCACTAAATGTTCCAGTACATCAAAAGTCGATGCACAGACTTCAACAGTGACGAATGTTGGTTTGCGTAACCACACTGTTGAAGTTTGTGCATCCAGATACACTACAACCTAGGAGTCTTCAAATCAAGATTGAATAAGAATAAGAATTATTTATTGCGTAACTGTGTACCTACAATAAGATCTTATAATATAGCATAGACAAGCGTGCTCCATCGTGGACCATATCATCGCTTTCCATCAGGTGGTATTGTGGTCAAACACAAGCCTACAATAATACAACATTAACTTACACTAGGCCCGCCCTATATCTTTTTTTAGTATAGGCACACGTTTGACCACTATCTCACCTGGTGGTAAGCGTTGATGCGGTCGAAGATTGAGCACGTTCGCCTAGAAGTAACCTATTCACTCTTGACTTAAAGACTCCCACAAAACTGATCCCCACACAATAGGTTGATGTTCTTAGCTGGGTTTTATTTTGTTACACTTTAGTAACTAACACCCCTGAATTATTTGCTCGTCCTCTTTTTGTACATCCCAAAGGAAATATGTTTGTAATAACCTTAAAAGCTTCAGATTAGTACCAACACTTTAAATATGTATACCAGCTGGGAAGCACGTATGACCTAGCAGGAGGTTAGTAGTTTATGATGATTACCAGGTTGAAGCACTTAGAAACTCGTGGCTAAATAATAACAGCCGCACGGGTCGATCTTGAACGTTAAGCAACGCTTGCCTAGGTTGGTCTGTGGATGGGTAACCATCTTAACATAACGTGTTTCCTCCGTGCCTCGGAAAGTACGTTAAGATGTTAGTCCCGGCTGTTATTTGTAGATCTTTGGCAGTTGTTACGGATTGTCAGAAGCCAGTAAATCTGAATCCAGTCTTGCCAAGATGTACCGTGTTACCCAGTTAATGGGTTGTGGAGGTCTGGTAGGCAGCCGCTCCACGTAAAATACTGGTATTCAGCTGAATCCGGTTTGACTAGAAGCCGACCTCAATGTAGTTGGGAAACGGCTAGGCAGATGATGATGATTATCAGGTTGAAGCACTTAGAAACTCGTGGCTAAGTAATAACAGCCGCACGGGTCGATCTTCAAGATTAAACAACGTCTGCCGAGGTTGGTCTGTGGATGGGTGTCCATCTTAATATACCGAGACGCCTCCGTGCCTCGAAAAACACGTTAAGCCTTTGGTCCCGTCTATCATTTGTAGATCTTTGGCAGTCGTTACAGATAGTCAAAAGCCAGTAAATCTGACTCCAGTCTTGCCAAGAAGTACCGTGTTACCCAGTTAATGGGTTGTGGAGGTCTGGTAGGCAGCTGCTCCATGTAAACTACTGTATTTAGCTGAATCCGGTTTGACTAGAAGCCGACCCCTATATCATCGGGTAAAAGCTAGGCAGATGATGATCAGGTTGACGCTATTAATGATACTTACTTTATGTTTCTCAATTATTTTCAAGTTCCACTGAAACCAAGTGGTTGTGTATTGCTATGAAAATCCTACGTTAAAACACAAAGCTACATTTACTTAAATAACAAAAGTATATCACTAGTCTATTTTGATTACACTTTGACTAACATCGAACATATCCTAATAATTAACCTAGTTTCGGTGTACGTCAACGGGGACTCGAACGGGCGACCCGTGCGTCCGCGGCCGCATCGCCGACACTACTATCAGACACGATTAATACAAATTTTATTCTCACCACTACACTTTTTCCAATATACGTAGTTTTAGAAACTGCGGTTGACACGTCTTGATACTTTGGGATTAGAAAATTTGAGTTCTATTTTTGTGAAAGTAATTTAAAAAAAAACTTAAAAATCGTCGCTAAGAAATCCAAATGCACTACATTACACATTACGTGATCTGCAATGAAATAATTTTGATTGAAAATACAAAATAAACATTTTCATAAAAAATAATATCTGCGTCTACGGAGTCACAAAACATTGTTTGTCACAAAATCAGCGGGCCTTGTTTTATACAATACCAATTTAAAACAGTAATTAAAAGCACAAACGGGTTCTAATTCCCAAAACTGAGTTCGCTAATTAATGCAATTACTGACAAACAAAGTTACGCAATCAAAACTGGACATTTCTGCAAACAAATCAGAGTAACCAGTGGAAGATATATATATATTTTTCCCTACTCCTCCGCTGTACTTTTCTGATTAATTTCGTTGCAGGATCTAAGACAGTTGAATCGTTTCTCCGGGACTCGTCGGCTTCATTGGCTCGGTGTTTTTCTCTGGTGGTCGCCACTGTTGATTCAGACTTTCAGGAGTTGCAATGGTTGGGAATGTGTGGCAGGCTTGTCCCAGAAATAAATCAGAGTAACCAGCCAATGTTATGTGTGTCAAGTATCAAGTTGTGTAGTGGGATTCGGTTTCAGGACTGTAACAATGCTTACATAGAAATTACCATCGCTACTAGCGCTCGCGTGGAACCCCTTTACGTTTTAGATAAAGGAAACTATTGAGTCGATAATACGATAATACAGGTAATGTTTTAGACATCAGATTATTTGCTTATATTTTCTGTACAGTTAGTGGTTTCTTCGGAAGATTATTTTTCGTTGAATTTGTAGACATTTTATTTTTAAAAGGCGCTAGACAAGCAGTTTGGTGATTTCCATTAGGATATATGATTTTCAGAAGTTATTTTTGGTTAGGTAGATAACTACTGCAAAATAAAGGTAGGCTGCTGATTTTGAGTTCAAAAGTATAAGTGTCCATAACGTTGTTATTTATTTTAAACATATTTTTCCGCCTACCACAGTGTACCTAGTCTTCTTAACTCAACAGTTGACTGATGGAAAATAACATATTGCATTAAATCCGTCCATGTACTATTGTGTACGCATTTGCGTGCAGCAGAAGATATAAAATATGTTTGAATAAAATATTATAAAAACATTGTGTTTGTTACGGTATCGGTAGAAATACATGAAATTAGTAAGTAATAAATAATATGCATCGGCTTTCCCACCAATGATTTAAAAAAGCTACCATCTGCTTGTTACAAACTGAATTTTCCCTGAATAACATATTAATCAAACCGATGATGTCTGTGGTGGGAACTCGTAACGTAAAATAATTTATTGATTAATTCGCTTAATTTATTTAAACTGAAAAACCGCATTAATTTCGTAATTCTGTAGAGCTTGGTAGTTAAATTGAATGTGTTAAAACAAAATGCGCCTGAGAAAAACATGTTGTAATGTCTTTAAGCGACAAATTGCTATCACCTCGTTAAAATTGCTTTGAATAGGTACTCAAGGAACAAATTTTAGCTTTATTGTATTTAAAAAGAACAAAAAACAGCTACAAAATAAAACAGAGAACCACATTACAAAAAAAAAAACTATTTTTTACATATTTAAACACACTACATAATATGTTCTTTTTTTACGGCTGTGCGATAAGAATTTAAAGGAATCAAGAGATTTGAAGTGTAACAAAGCTTTAAGGTACAACTTGAGTGTGAAACAGTTTAGTTATTTGGAATAAACAAACAGTAACACATTGTGTCTTAACTAATGTATGACATAAGAGTAATTTAAATGTGAAACTCACACCGTTATCCACAGAATGCATTTTGGATTGATTACAATCATTTAAACAGTAAACACTGCAAGATGGATAACTAACGCCTGGACGATTTCTATGAGCAACGTTTCACGATCCCTTTCCCTGGCAATATAGCAGTGTAGGCGATTGACGTGTTTTTGCAGCATCTTCAGTAAGTTTCGCCAGCCAGCAATTAAAATACGTAAAATGAAAACAATGATTACTTTTTACACATCTTTTTTATACAAAATTTCAGCTCGATAGATTGAGGTTGTTAAATGCAGTTATAGGAGAGAATGGAATAGAATGTTTTTATTTCAGACCGGAGTCCATAGGGTTAGTAACAATTTTACTTAAATTCTAGTGTTAGCAGGGAACAGACACAGATAAAAATATACAATTAGTTTTTGACAAATTTGACAAGGTAAGTCAAAAAAGAGTACGTAAAAAAGTTCTAACAACGACTCCACGACACCACAGAAAGCTCGTCACTCATCGGGGTGAACAATCACCAACACCTACCATTGATTGCCCCTACATAATGCATGTACAACCCACACCCACCCCCAGTGGCCTCAAATTATCTTATCGACCAATGACCGTGAGCCCCGTCGCTCCAAACACAAATCCGACTGTAACCGAATAATGGTGAAACCAAGGATCAAGATATGTCGGTCGTGGTATGCATGTCGATAATTTCCAATCGATTTTAATAATTATATAGTTGTCAGACCGTGGGTGTGTCGCGATTCTACTTGAGTGTTTTTTTAACCGATGGCAGGATGTTAAGTTCTGATTTTTTCAGATAATTTACTGAATATCTTGTAGATCAATGAAGCCTCATCCGCACAGCTTCTCAATATGAGTGTGGATTCGATAGAAAAGATAAACTAGAGCAACCAAAGTTCAATTTCGCTTCACATTTGGGTTAACTTTGATTTTCGAATAAAGTTCGCGCATCCTGGACACAAAACAGGATGCGCTTCACATTACCATATTTAAAAAAAAATAAAAAATGTGTTTATTATCTTAAATCAATACAATTCAGTTGCCGGGGCTTCCCAGAAAGTAATCCGAAGATACTTGTGATGGGATAAACCTCGCTCTTCCTCGATTAATTTACAAATTGATTCGTTGTGCTAATTTGGTATAAGTTACACATTTTTTTTTTTTTTTTTATAAAACCAATAAAAGAGAAGTAAAAATCGTGTTTATGGCAGTGTGTGAAAAACTAGAGTGTGTTTGTATTAATGTGTGTTTATCAGTGTGAGAATGTTTATTATGTGTGTATGAGTGGATGTGTTTGTGAGTGGGCGTATGTATGTGTGAATGAGTGAATGAGTGTAGAGGTGCGCTGGAAAGTGTGTGTTTGTGTGTGTGTGTGTGTGTTGGAGAGTGTGTGTATGTGTGTCTGTATGCATGAAGTTCAACCCAGAGTCACCAAAATGTCTTCCACGGCATCATAATCAAGTGTGAAGAGCCATTCCGTCAATGTCTTCTTACACCTATACAGCTGCATAGGGTAGATGTTAAGTATAAACGCGTGGGGCTTGAGTTACATTTTGGCGACTGGCAAAAATATTTATATAGCAAAACATCAATTTAACTGTATATATAGTCTTTTTCTAATTATGTTCTCAAATAAAATACTCTACCACTAAAATCTACAAATAAAAGACTTAAAGCTGTCTGATGCAGATGGTGGCATCGAATCTATCATCACTATCATGATATCAGCCGAAACACGTCCACTGCTGGACATAGGCCTCCCCCAAGTGTCGCCTCAATAACCGGTCCTGTGCCTCTCGCATCCATCGGCTACCCGCGACCCCCTCACCAGGTCATCGGTGCACCTTCCAACGCAGTGTCTTCCGGTACGCGGTCGCGTGAGTCTAGTCCGTGTCTATGACCAGTGCGTGTTGCCATTGATGACTTATGGAACCGAAACGTGGTTACTCACAATGGGCCTCATCAGAAGGCTTGAAGTCACCAAAGGGAATGGAGAAGGCAATCCTTGGAGTTTCCTTGCGTGATCAATTAAAATAAAGGCCACCGGCTGCATCAGACTGCTTGAAAAGGAACTTGAATTCCTTTTTTAACAGTCGGGTTTTTTGATTTAAGACATTTTATTTTTCATTAACCACATAGCTTTCTACTTTAAATTATAATGCCATTAGAAAAGGTACCTATAAGTAGCCACAGGTACTGAAAAGACTATTATGCTAAAAGGATATTAAGATTTCAATTGCTCGTTCGAAAAGCGTTTAGAAATATTCAAAAAATTCATAACCCTTCCAATTCTATTAGAAATGGTATGCGTTTTATCCAATATGCGCATAGTTCACTTTTATCTGGATTCAATCTGGTTTGATCCGGATTTTTCCAGATCTGACCCAGTTTAAACCGAAATGGACGTCAAAGGCCTAACCTAACATGAATTTACCGTTTGGTGCAGAAATTGTATTTTTTGTTGTTTGAAAAATGTTATTGGCCGTTTATTCGCCAATGAATGTAGTTTTGACGAATGGTGGAGATTTGTAGTTTTAAATAACTTATGTAGGTACCTAAGTTTTTAAAGAGTGTAATGGATTTCAAAAATATCGTAAGTAATTTATATTGTCGTAAGTATAATAATTTGAATATTGTCAACGAGTCACTTCATTGATACGCCTTAGATCAGAAAGGTTCCTCTGTAAATTCATGTGTTTGAATGAGTCCGTTTATTCTCCTAGTATGTTTTAGGTAGCTAATGGTGATATCCTCTTTATATCTTCTCTATTCATCTGGGTAAAACAATCTAGTACCTCTACCATGAGTTTTATTAACCTATACTCGCTAGCGACTGTAGTTAAAAAAAATATGAAAACTTTAATAAAATAAGTTTCTAATTTATTTATTTAAGTTGTTACCTAACAAGCAAGTTGCAAGTAAAACTTTAGTTAACAACAAGGAAAAATTGAAACTTGTTTTTTAAAAGTTCATACATTTTTTAACTACAGTCGCTAGCGAGTATAGATTGATAAAAGTCATGGTAAACGTACAGGCTATTTTTGAAAAAAATAACGATATTCTACGTTCAGAGGTCCGGGCGTGTTGACACAACGCCATCTATTGAAAACAGTAAGAACTTTTTACATAGGTACCGCTTGAAGAAGGTATTGAACGAATACTTACCGTTTAGCTGCGCACGCTCATCGATGGATTCAGTTTCATCACTTCTAAATGTATAGTAATAGATGGCGTTACTTGTATCAGTTTTAAAGACTTGGTTTGTGCCGATGTTTGATAAAAAACACTGAGTTTTTTAAATTAATGCAAAGTGAGGCTAATAAATACATTTCAAACTGTCCTCGATTTTAATATTCCTTATGAGGTTAGCTACTCCCTTTAAATTAGTTAGCGAAAGATATTGAATTAAAAAATATGTACCTACAATATCTTCTGCCATTGGTCAAGCAGTTGATGATACAAGAAGCACAAGTTGTGTCGATATGGCAACGCTTGGGGAGCTAGTTTCTAGTACCTAGTAAACGGAGGTCTTTCAATGACGATGAAGAAGCAGCGTTAGAACGAATAAAAAAAAATTAAGTGCTATATTTAACAAAAAAATAACTTAAACTAACTAAGATGCAATGCTTAGCCTCTGGCCAAAGTAAGAGCCAGCCCTTTGGTCAACCTACCTGTCCGAAATTTCTTTGAAAAGTTAAATGAGTTCAATATCAACAAGGCGAAGCAGCGTAGGTACGAAACTATTCAGACACGAACCCACATCTTTGCTAGAAAGCTGATTCTCAAACTTCTAACTCTGAAAACCTACATATGTTTACAGAGTTTGAAGTTTGATACTGTTTTGTTTACTTAGTTACTTAAAAGGTAGTAGGTATTTTAAAATATTTTAGTTCCAAATTAGTTCCAACCATTATTACTTTAAGTTTTTTTTATTTATTTATTTAAGGAACTTTTAACAAGCAAAGACATCACAATTACAAATTAACCAATGAATAAACTAAAATAGCTGCCGGTGACATTGGATTGGTAAGAATAACATTAAATATACCTAAATCTAGCTTATTAATATTTAATTCACTAATTATTCTATAGTTCTTTCAGACTCATTCCGGACACACTCCAACAAAAGATCAAATCTTCTACTTTATTATAACAAACTAAGCAATTCGGATTGTCCACCTTTCCCATTCGAAATGCAAAGGCTCTTAATGGTGTCCAGAACGAATTCTGAAAGAAGTTACCAATATTTTTTGACTAACTTTAAAACTAGTAATTTAAATTAGGAGTGAATAAGTACCTAACTTCTACGCAATTGTGCTCCATCTTCGACCACATAATCCTTTTCCATTTGTGGTCTAAACCTGTCAATATTAAAACAAAAGTAAAGTTCAGTTACCCACCAACACTAATTAAAACAAAAAGGTAGCGATCACTTTTGTTATGTTTACATTTGAAAGCTTTTCAGTACAGTTCAGGCCGATGAACTGAACTGAACTGGACTGAACTGTCACGAACCTGAACGTATTAGTAGGTTACAATGGTTAAGGTTTTCAGCTTCCTAGGCGTATGTAGACGCAAGTACTTATGTTCAGCCTTAGGTCCATTCAACTTTATAAGACGGTATAGATTTTTCAGTACCGATTGTTCGATTTTAAATTCAATTTTAATTTCACACTACATTTTTCCCGAGGCTTCGCCCCTGTGAACCTATATAAACAGTGACTTTTTTCTGATACTGTAAGTTTCTATCGAGGAAAGATTTTTCTTTATGGATGATGTCTCAAAACCATCATAATCCCGGTGTGGGGAGGAGACGGAGCTATACACATAACATTAACTTGAGATAATGAATAAGGTCACAACAGAATCATGATCGAATCAGTATGGTACTAGGGGTAGAACGTCCCGGAAAATGCCTCTGTATCCTAATATTTAAAATTCTTAAGTTACTACTAATTGTATTTGTATTTGAGTGAGTGAGTGAAGTCAGAAGCCAGTTAGTCTGACTCCAGTCTTGCCATGAAGTACCGTGTTACCCAGTTACTGGGTTGTGGAGGTCTGGTAGGCAGCCGCTCCGCGTAAAATACTGGTATTCAGCTAAATCCGGTTTGACTGGAAGCCGACCCTAATATAGTTGGGAAAAGGCAGGCAGATGATGACTGAGTGAGTGGGTGACTGACAGACAACGCAATACACACACGCAATAAATAATTTGTCATGAAGGTTCCATGGGGAGCGAAGGGGAGCACTAAGAGAGGATTTTCCGAAATTTCTAAGGGAACGGGAAAAAACGGGATTTGCGCGTACGAAGTCGCGGGCAAACGCCAGTAATATTAAGTTTAAGTTTGGATAAACCTACATAAACATAGTTATAATTTTCGAGTAAAAACCAATTAATATGTTGAAGATGAAATACAAATATGAAATATGAAAACTCGAAAAATAGCCAAATGGTAATTTAATAGAGAACCGTATAGGTACCAATGTATGAAACCTATCGGAAAGTTTACATTCGTCTATTAAATTGGTGTACGGAGTAAATATATATGAACAAATATTTACTCAAATCTAACTAACTTTAATTAATAGTTCATCAGTACAAAGTAATCTAAACTAATAGGCATTGTCTGTTTGTTTAAATGTTTGTGAAACATAATATTATGAAAGTACTGATGGGCAATAATATGAGCGTTCTCATGCACATCGCATTCGCAAATTGGCAACAACATTTTCCCCACATTTGACACCCTTTTGACAGTGATCGTCACTTAGATGGTAATATTGGGACTTTACTTTCATTTGAACCCTTTTTCAGTACGAAAATTATGGCTTTTTGAACCCATTATGAAAGTTCATTGACTAAGAGAAGGACATAATAAATTATGTTTGTGAAAAATAATTTATTGTTGCGTACAGTAATAATTGGACTTCAGATTTATGTGTAATATATTTTGCTGAATTATCTTAGTCTGTAGTCTGTTACTTTACTTTTTAAAATAAAATAAACATGATATCCGAACGTACTGCAGTGCGATTCTGCCCCATAGTGAGCTATTTGCGAATAAATGATTAAAAAAAACTTTATCATTAGAACAACATGCACGATTCCATTGGTCCTATAACAACTGAAAATAAAATTTATAAAGTTGGTAATCCCAACTTTTCCCACAAACACAAATCGTCGCCAGTTATTAAAGAACTGATTCACAAAAAAGATTCGAAAACTAAAACTGGGATAACGCAAACCAATAGCGTATTCGATCGGATCTAATCGATTCGGATCCAAACTCGGTTACTCGATTCGCTAAATCGGATCCGCAAACAACGTACCACGCGTTGTCGAAAAAGGAAGAGATTGGGGTAAAGTGCCCGGTTGTGGGCATAAACGAGGGGTCAACGGCCTATTAATACTAATGTAAAACGGTGAATCGGCGACAATAATAGGGTGAAGTCACGAATTATCTGTATATAATATTTTTGTTTGTGAATTTATGTGGGAGCTTGGATATTCTGGTTTGAAGCAAAGCTTTCTTAGTGTTGATGAAGTTCGAAGTTAAAATATAAAAAAAAACAAATGTCTGTAGGCGCATTTTTGGTTTCGCTTTTTTATATTGTCAGTTTTTCATATTCTTTTTTGTTGTTTTTACTGTGTGATTCTCAAATAGTAAGTTTTTTCTGATTTTTCTTTGTAGTTGTTTGTTAATGGCCTCTTTGGTGTAGAAGCATGCGGTCCTGGTTTCGATTCCCGGGTCGGGTAGAGTTTTATTGGGTTTTGCATCAGGTGTGTCTCAGCCTGGAGAATAGATTTGTGCATAGTTGATGGTAATATTTCGCCCATTTGACATGGGATTTAAACATATCTGGCAAAATGTGAGTGCAATACAGTTTTACTCCCAGAGTAAAAAATATCAAGGCATGGTCTACCCATGTGCCAAGTTTCATCCAAAAGCGTTCAGCCGCTACGACGTGTAAACGTTACAAACTGACAGACAGGATTACTGTAGCCTTTATGATATTAGAATTGATGAAATATAGATTAACTAAACTCAAACTTAATATATAATTCACACTAAAATTTTCACCACTACTAACAGCTGGTCAAGCCACATCCCTAAGGAGTAAGGAGTTCCGTAATTGGTATGTTTGGCTTTGGCATCTCCTTCGAACTACTGCCGTCCTAGTACTTTGAGATAGTGCAGTAATAACTGGGATATGGAGGACACTTCAAAGTTTATTTGAAGGACTGCAGTTTTAGATCTGCGGATTAAAACTCCGTTTAATAAAGAGGTTTTTAATAAAATTAAGAAAAAAAAATTGATGCTGGTTTTTAACCGGTCTACGGTCCTGTGAACTGCTTTATTGTTTTGAATGACTGCGAATAGTTAATCAACTCTTGTTAAATAATAGTGGTATATTTAATGATAATTATTTGAATATGGAGAGTACTGGAGCTGGCAAATGGGAAGGAGCATCCCACCGGCCCCCTTCTACCATCGGACATCCAGACACACTGCATCTTACCATCCCTACCTTGTGGCTATTCCACCAATTCGCACTAAGCGTTTTCAAACGTCTTTTATAATGCGCACAGCAAAGGAGTGGAAATCTCTGCCTGCGTCTGTGTTTCCAAAAGCTTACAACCCTAATCTCTTCAAAGTTAGAGTGAACAGGCTCCTTCTGGGTAGGCTCGCTCCATCGTAGACTTTGTCTCTGTCATCTCTGACATAGACTAGAGTCAAGAGCAAACCCATTACAAGTAAAAAAAAAACAAAAAAGCATTTATTTATTTATTAAAACTTCATGCAATATAAAAGCGGACTTAGCGCATTCTTAACAGTCAACCAAAGGTGGTGGAGAGATAACTTAACCAATACCATAAAAAATGGAGGTACCTACTTCTTATCTTACTTTGGACTAGTTTTATATTTTTTAGGTAAATAGCTCAAACAGTCGTGAATACTTAAAAAAAAAAACATGTCATTTTTATTCAGCTAACAACCTTTTTCAGAAATCTGGGGTAAGAGTAATAAGACGGTTAGTACTGTAGGTATCATTATGGACACACTATCCCATTCCTCTATTACGAGCAAAATAGATGCTCATTTCTTAGATAACAAAAATGAATATACTTCAGTTATGGCTCGCTACCAAAAGTAATGAGAACATTATAATAATCATAAGTCCGAATAGCCTTATTTGGTATTCTATTGCTATTTCTGATGTTATGTCATCAACAGTTAGTTTTGGTAGACATAGTTTCTTAGGAACAATGTAGGTAAGCGAAGACAGAGGAGTATGTGACAGTCGACTAGGGAAAAATACAGTCATATTACGTACTAGTTGACCTCCGCAACTTCGTCTGTTCCGCTCCTATTTTTCTTAGCGTGATGATAAATTATAGCCTTGATAAATGGGATATCTGCTGAAAGAATTTTTCAAATCGGACCCGTAGTTCCTGAGATTAGCGCGTTCAAGCAAACAAACAAACTCTTCAGCTGTATGTATTAAGTATTGATTTCATATTACCTGTAATTTTCTAGGTAATGTCATTTTAAGGTTTTGTAATTTCCTAAATTTAGGTTTAATATCTTTTAAAAATATTCGTACAAAAAGAAACGACCGAAATAAAGGAAATTCACTACGAAATGATAGTTATTAATTAGTTAATTATTGCATGCATAATGAGACTGCCGGATGACTTCGTCTTTGCAAATCTTTAACATAATTTAAATCCAGTCAAGTCAACAAAAGCTGACGCAATAATCAAATCATAGGTAAGAACACATTTCTCTATTTAATATTTTATAAAATCTATACAAATATTTGCATACCGACAACTGTGCGCTCTACCTCACAAACTTTCTTATAGAACCCGTTAAAATAACCAAAACAGTATTGCTATGTAGTCATTTACTGATTGGACTTCCAACAATGGCCACAGATACCCTTTTTCGGTAATTTACGACTGTTTTCTACATCGCATGGCAGGAGAAATCCACTTTTTTAGGAAAATTAGATCGGTAAATAACGGTTTTGATCCGATATCGGTTTTTGACACCAGGTTGAGATCAAAGTAACGGCTTTTTTTTATTTTTTTGTAGATTTCACTAATTTATTGTAAAGGATTTTCTCGACTTAGCTTTTATGGTGTTTATGCGCGTTTGCTTTCGCTCGTTTCTTTAGTGGCAAATGTATATATTTTTCAAAAAAGTATGCGTACATCACCAGAGATTTTATTCTGAACTCGGAAAGTTATTAAAACACGGCAAGAGAATGCATTTTTTTCAAAGATTTTTCATAAGTTTTTCTATTATCAATACTTAAGTCTATCTAGTATCAGTATTTTTTTATTTATGTTCAATCGTTTCCGAGGTAAACAGTGGGAATGGTAAATATTCATCTATTTTCTTAAGAAACTTCAAAATTGTTTATTTTTTAATTTGAAGCAAACACATTTGATACCCTCGTTCACCATTCTCTTCTTCCACCTGGCGTTAATCCCGGCTATTGCCAGGGTCCGCCTTCCTACTTAGCTTCCTCCACTTTGCCCGATCTTGAACATCCTTCTCCGTCAGGCCATTGACTCTCATGTCGGATTTGACGACGTCCAGCCAGCGCTTGCGAGGGCGACCACGGGACCTAGCCCCAAGAACAGCCATATTCATGCATCTCCGACCAACGTACTCCATAGGGCGGCGCATGATGTGGCCATACCATCGCAGACGACACTCTTGCAGTTTTTCCCCCACGTCACGGACATCAAGACTACCGCGGATGTAAGAGTTGCGTATGCCTCTCGTTCACCATTCTAATAGGTAAAAAATATGACACAAGCCATCTCCATATGGGTGCCTTTCCATTACAGCGGAGCGGAGAAACGGAGAAATATTAACCAATGGAATTGCATAAAATCTCCGCACCACGTGAGTCACCGACATCATATTGACTGACATGATTGGCCTCGCTCTGCTCTAATGGACAGGCGCGCTAAGACGGCTTATAACGTACCTACAGTATCTACTACCACGATAACACAAATATTACATACTTACTCAAACACATAACTTAAATACCTCATGTCAACCACAAAATAAACAAACATATACCAAAACTAGACATAATTATTGTAAGTGAAATTAGTGGTACAGCTCAAAAAGGTTCCGTCCCATTTATGGTACCACAAGGTACCACAAATTGTGTTCTCAAATAGTGTGACGTATTTGGTGACGCGAATTGGTGACCAAATCTTAAAGTATTAACATGTTATGTCATGCCAAGGATGTTTGGTTCCGTACCTAAAAGGTAACCAACAGAACCCTAAGCACTAAGCATCCACTGTCCATCCGTCCGTCTGTTTGTATCTCGAGAACCGTAACAGTTAGACAGTTGACATTTTCATAGTGTGTATTTTTGTTGCAGCTATTACAACAAATTAAAAACCGGCCAAGTGCGAGTCGGAGTCGCACACCGAGGGTTCCGTTCAAATTACTTTAAATAAAGACTATTTTTTTTATGATGTAATTGCAAATGCATGGTTTTCAGACTTTTTCCTGTAGGTACTTATTTGTAGTATGAGACCGTATTACTTGTCAAATTTTATAGTTCTAGGTCAACGAAAAATACTCAATACTTTTTTAGTCCCTGGAAAGTGTCGAAATATACGTTTTTTGCGGCATAAACGACCGTATCTTTTTATACGTTAACTTAGAAGTTTGATTTTTTAACAGCTGTAAGTGGACATAGTAAGGACTGAAGTACCTACAAAAGCGCATATTAAATATGCTGCGTACGGCATGCTACGGTCGGTGCGCAAAACACAAATTTTCGATTTTATATAACTCCAATAGTTCTGTGGAAAATCTATTTAGGTAATTGACGTTGTCAACACGTGGGCATAAAATACATACAATTGTTGTTTTGTCACAATTCCAAGTAAAAACAAGTCACATTATCGATTGATGTCTTTATAGACATGGAACATGCAATGTAGGTTATGACAAATGCATTTTAATGATATATGTAGTTCTCCAGTGCAACAGACACAGCCATAGTCCAGGATTGATAAACATTTTAAAACATGTTTTACTACATTTTGCCTATTTTTATTTCTTGAATCACATTCACGTTTGCCATAATCGCTACGCTTGGCAATCGCAGTGTAGCTGTTGCATTTTATAGAGAATGCCGCTGCCTATTCTCTGGTGAGTCCTGTAGTGACCTCTTATTACGTCACCCACGGGAAGTGATGGGATGATGGTATTCTTTTACGTCCGACACTATGGTGCCAATGAATCACACACAGGTCTGGTTGTTGTAGCGACACTTGGGCAAGGCCTATGTCCAGCAGTGGACGTCTTTCGGCTGATATGATGATGATGAGCTTTTGCACGCGGCTTCGCACGGATCTCTGTGTCAAATTTATCACAACTGGTTCGGCAATATAAGCGCGAAAGTGTAACAAACAAATAAACTCACTTTTGCATTTATAATATAAGTAAGAACTTATTTTTTTCGTAGTATCTGCTTTTTTAAGGTTCCGTACCCAAAGGGTAACCAAAGGAACCCTATTACTAAGCCTCCGCTGTCCGTCCGTCCGTCCGTCTCACTGTCTGTAAGCGGCCTGTATCTCAAGAACCGTAATAGTTAGAGACTTAACAGATTGTGTATTTTTATCGCCACTATAACAACAAATAATAAAATTTTATGGTATGGAACTCTTCGTGTGTGAATCGACTCACACTTGGCCGAGTTTTGTAAGTTTCGATTTTGATTTGCTCTTGACTCTGGTCTCGGTCAGCGATGACAGAGACAAAGTCGCCGATGGAGTGAGCTAACCCTTAAGAAGCCTGTTAACTCTAACTTTGAAGAGATTAGGGTTAAATGTGTTGGGAAACACAGACGCAGGCAGAGAGTTCCACTCCTTTGATGCGCATTATAAAAGACGTTTGGAAACGCTTAGTGCGAATTGGTGAAATAGCTACAAAGGTAGGGATGGTAAGATGCAGTGCGTCTACATGTCCGATGATAGAAGTGGGCAGGGGGGATGAGGTCGTGGAGTTGTTGAGCACACTCACAGAAATTACAAGTTGTAAAAGACCGACAAGCAACCTTGCGACTTTTTCTTTCGTGTAAATAAATATTATAACATCGTAAATTTCTTATTTTCTGAGAAGAACGTTATCTCTGAAAGTTCTTATCCGTTTACGATTTTAAAATAATTCTTACACTTATAGAAAGCTACCAGACGTAAGCCGAGGAAAAAGACTGGTATTTTATTTAAGAATTGTGCGGTTTAGGCGAAAAACGTAACAACAGACAGGCAGTAACTATCGATTTCTAATATTTGTATGGATTACCTAAGTACTCGTACGGAAGCTAAACTCTGCGACACCGGAATGAATCCATACGCTTGTTTTGGCTAAATAAATTTAATCGAACCGAACCTAATCTAACTAAAATATGAACCTTTAGAGTTCCTGATAACTACAGCAATACACTATTCGGGAAAGTCTAACATCTATATATCTCTAGATATAAATGCATCACTACGTTCATGACTAAGTAATTAACAGTTCTATGAAAAAACAACGAATGAGTCAGCGAAATAATTGTGCTAGTTTACAATGAAATGTTCATTGAAGCTTTATATGTATTAAAGGGAATCCGTCAATCAAGCTAAATGAAGTGAAATTCAGAAGTGCCAAGATAGATTTTCATACAAAAAAACCGACCAAGTGCAAGTCGGACTCCGACCAAGGGTCCTCCGGTCGAAGGTTCCGTACCACGAACGTTAATTTTAATTATTTGTTGTTATAGTGGTAATAGCAATACACAATCTGTGAAAAATTCAAGTGTAGATACAGCCCGTTGACAGACGGACGGACGGACGGCGGAGGCTTAGTTATAATAGGGTTTTGTTGGTTACACTTTGGGTACGGAAGCCTAAAAAATGAAAATTTTCAAAAGCTCGCGCGTCTCATACAACGTTTTTATACACTCTTGCATTCACAGCCATTGAATAAAAAATTATGTCCTGTGTTGTTTGTGTCCAGTATTTGTGAGAAATTACTTTACGCCCAAAATCTGCATTATATGCTACAAATGGGACAGTTGTGTGAAATTGTGCTTGTATTTTATTTAATTATACGATTTGCAGAGAACATCATTTGAAAAGATAAATTATTTCATGTGAATTATTTAAAATATTACCGATAGTTATTTTATCATAGTTAACGTAAAATTAATTTAATCATGCAATGTAAAAACCGCACTTCAAATTGCGCAAAACGTTTTGAATTTCCCAGAAAACTTTGGGGGAATCCCCTTAATATATATTTAGTTACTATCATGTTCCATGAAGTGATACTAAACATTATTTATGTTCAAAAGTTGTAATAGTTGAGGAAAGTAAGTGACGTCACGACTCATTATTGCAATTTGTATCTGTCTGAAAATAGGTTCTGTGGTTATAAATGACTAATTTTATTCATTTCTAGCTGACCCAAGCAACGTCGTCTGCTTCATATTTTTCATTAATGCTCCGCTTCTATTGGTCGTAGCGTGACGTTGTATCGAACCATGAACCGATACAAACACGTTTCTTGTATGGGATCCCCATTTAATTTTTATAATTTGTAGTTTAGTATTTAGTATTTCACACATCTTGTGAAAATTACAACTCTCTGCCTATTACGGTTAATGAAATACAGCCCGCTGACAGACAAAATGACGGACGGACAACGGAGGCTTAGTAATAGGGTTCCTATGATTACCCATCCGGTGCGGAACCCTAAAAAGTAGGTAAGCTACCCCTAATGTAAGTTAAAGAACGGAAAAACTACAAAAAAAAAAATTACCAATAACAAGCTTTATAGCTCAGCAAGGTGTACACAATACATCTTGCAGTTGCACTTAGTAAATAAGAATGGAAGATATAAACATTTATATATTTGTAATTTATTAGGGGTCCCTTCTCAACATTGGTACTGCCATAACAATTATATCTACCAAAAATCTATCTAATGTCATTTGTCATTGTTAGCGTATCGAGTAGAATTCTTAAGAATATCAATATTATTTATTAGCAACATTATATCACGTGGGTGTAAAGGTTAATATATTTCACATAGGTATATAAATATGTCGGTCTATTGACAATGTTCAAAATCATTCAGCTCATCATCGTCATCTTATCTTATCGAAAGACGACCACTACACAAGATGTACAAAAGAGTGTCGTTGTGGTCTTTGGGGCTGGTGGGAAATGTCTAGAAACGGTACCCCCAATAAAGTTGAATGGTGTACCGTTATCGAGAGTGCACTCTTTCAAATACCTTGGGCATGTCTTGACCACTACCCTTAAGGACGATGACGACATTGAGAGGGAGCGAAGGGCGCTGTCGGTCAGAGCGAATATGATTGCCCGCAGGTTTAAGCGTGCTTCTACGGAGGTAAAAAAAAAACACTTTTTGGAACCTTCTGTTCCTCCTTTTACACCTGTAGCCTGTGGGTACATTTTACGCAAAGATCGTACAATGCCCTTTGCGTTCAGTGCTGCCTCGCTTCTGTAGCGCATCAGGATTGCTTTTATGCATTAATGCGTAAAAGATGTGCGTCCTTGGTGCGCAGGGTGCGAGCCAGTTCCAACAGCATCCTGGGTATGATTGCTAACAGCCTGGACTGCAGTACTGTAAATCATTGCTCCAGTATCTCAGCTGGGATGCTGAAGCGGTGATAATTATGTTGTGTGTGTTCATATAGTTGTTGTTGTATTGTGTCACTAACATAGTTGTAAGTTTATTTATTGTAATAACACTACTTGTCATTGTTGCTCGCAATAAATAATTTGATTTATTGATTCATAGGCCTTCCCCAAAAGGGGGGTTTGCCATAATCGCCACGCTTGGCAGGCGGGTTGGGCGATCGCAGTGTATGCTGTTGAGTTTTACAGAGATCGCTGCTGCCCATTCTCTGTTTAGTCCCTTAGTCGCCTCTTGCGACACCCACGGGAAGTGATGGAATTGTTTATTCTTTTACGGCACCATACTTTTACGGCTCATCATTCAGCAATTGATACTTTAAAGCGTAATACGTCTGCACGGCGAAACTTAGAACTCTATTGTTATCTATACACCAGTTGACCCACGCAACTTCGTTTACGTCACATTTTTCATTACTGCTCCGCTCCTATTGGTCTTAGCATGATGATATATAGCCTATAGCCTTACTCAATAAATGGGCTATCTAACACTGAAAGAATTTTTCAAATCGGACCAGTAGTTCATGAGATTAGTGCGTTCAAGCAAACATACAAACTCTTCAGCTTTAAATATTAGTATATAGATATATAACACGACACTTACTCAGTTGACACTTTGCGTGCCCCAAGGGCTGGCTTTTACCTCGGGCAGAGGATAAACATTGCCATACAACGTGGCAATGCCGCCAGTCTTTTGGGCTCACTTAATTTTAGACGCCTTATTTTAATTGGGATTTTTTAAGTGTAATATACTTAGTTTGTTTTAATAAATAAAATTTAAATACATGTAATAACTACTCTTTCTAAGCCTCTTGTAATAGGAGGCGAGCCTCATCATCTGCAGAGCTTATTCCAGGGTTCGGTTCCCAGTCAAATCGGATTCAGCTGAATACCTACCAGGATTTTACGCGGAGTGGCTGCCTACCAGACCTCCACAACCAATTAACTCGGTAACACGATACATCGTGGCAAGACCGGTGTCAGATTATTTTCTGGTTTCTGACAATTCGTAACGGCAGCCAAAGATCTACAAATGACAGCCGGTACCAACGGCTTAACGTGCTTTCCGAGACACGGAGGAAACTCGGTATGTTAAGATGGTCACCCATCCACAGACCAACCTTGGCAAGCGTTGCTTTGCAAGATTCATAAACAAAATACCAGGCACTTATTCATAGAAGGGGCCCGCTAGGGCCAGTGCCTGCCGGGGTGCGGAAACCGTTCGAAAGAGGCACCGTACACTGGAACGCAAAGGGCATTAGGAAGAACACGGATGGGCTTTAGTCAGTAAAAGTCTGACACTCCCTTCCGCTCCGCCCAGAGCGGAAGGTGATGATTTCCCATCCTTAAAAAAAAGAAGGCACTTATTCATAGACAAATCTAGAACCATAAGCTCAGCAGTAACTGCAGCGTTTCGCTACTCATTGCGCTGTTAAACGGAAAACAAATCGAAAATTCGCTGTTCCTCATATCAGCCGAAAGACGTCCACAGCTGGACATAGGGGACTATGTAAGTACACTTGGGGAGGCCCAAGTTTCGCCTCAAAAACTGGTCCTGTGCGTCTCAAATCCATCGGCTACCCGCGATCCTCACTACAAGGTCATCGGTAAAATTGCCGTTACCGGGTTGAAAAACAGGTCTTAGATTATTTCACTTATGACAATAACGTACCTGCAAATATGGCAAAACAGCAAACATACGCTACAGTTTGCCATGGCATTAGCACCTGTCACAGCCCAACTTAGGCCCATACTACTACACTACTACAATCGAAAGTACCCATCCAGTTCGCCATATAAACAAAAAACGGCGCAACTAAAGGAAGTCCGATCCAAAAGCGACATGTAAACATCTCCAAAGATACGGTTAAGGGAAGCACTTTTAATTTCGCGCTCCAAGTGACTCAGTTTCTAGCCAACAAACAATGTGGAAAAAGACCAGACGTACCCAAGAGACACCACGTGCATTTCCATACTAGTAACGGTCCATAATTTTGGATCCAATCCATAACCAAGGGAACGGAGTCGCTGAGTTACTCCAGTTACTGAGTAACGACTAGTGATGGGCGATGGCGGTTGATTCGAAAATCATTGAGGTATAGATTTCTGTCGATCGGAGTCGATTAACAATATTGCTGAAGCAAATTAAAAACCTTTTATTTCTTGCAAGTAATTTTTTTTAAACATTGCCCCACACTAAGAATTTCTCCTGTATCGTGGCGTGGGTGCGTTTACAAACACACAAACTCACATACACAAACAGCCAGACCCGGAACAAATATCTGTAGGCCATACAAATACTTGTTCCGTGCGGGAATCGAACCCGTGACACGCAGCAAAGTAGTCAATCGCTCAACCACTGCGCTAACAAATGCCATCAAAATAATGTATCATGCAATTAATATCCATTTATGTACGTCCAAATAATATAACTCTACTTTTATCTAATACTGAGAAAATGTTGGGTATATTTCTCAGTCCAAGCGACATTTTATTACTTTGAACCGCCTGTTTCGTGTTAATAGAATTATCTCTTAATCAGGAATTGACGATTTAACAAACGTTAAATTAAACCTTTCAGATTGAAGTTAATGTGACTTATTTTATTTATTTTCAAAGTTATTGTTCGACTGTTAACAAATACAATAAAATATCTAAAAAGTAAAATATAGCTTCAAAAAATTCGTCCTTAATGCTGTCAGATTGTAATGTGCCCAAAAGACTAGCGACATTGGCACGTTGTACGCCAATGCTTAGCCAGTAAAACACAGCCCTTGGGTCACGAGAAGTCAACCAGCCTTTTCGAAGTTCCTTTGACCACAAGGGGTTCGTGACCACAAGGGCTTCACGGTCATCCAGTTCCAACCCGAAACGGCTCTAAAATATAGTTACCAATAAGGACACTACGAGTATATTTACGCCGATTGAGTTTAATTGGGTAAGATTCGTTTGCTAATGTTATAATTCCAAGAATATCTGCGAATCCAAAAACCTGCGAATTAGCTACATTGCCTTATCCTACATGTTTTACTTCTCCAGAATGACTTTTCTTTCGCATTAAATACGCATACAGTAACGGTATTATCGCTCCAAAAATATCACAATCGTAAATCGCACTCCGTCACATCACTAGCACAGCATATTTAGCCATCCATCTCAGTAAGGCAGGGACCTAAAGTGATCGCTAAAGATGCTCTTTTTAGCACAGTGGGTTTCCTTTTGGTCTGCGGTCTCCAATGGAAGGTTTTGTTACGTCACATTATGAATGAACTGGTCTGAACTCTGGTGCAAACACGTTTTTTTGTCTTTAGGTATGGCGAGCGCTAAGTGTGGTCGATATGGGCCTGTCCAAATGTTCCTATGAGAAAGTTTGTTTGTTTTACTGAATGGTTAAGTGTTTGGTTTGTTGAGGTATTGGAAATAGAGTATGTGTGGCGCCTGTTTTTATCATGGCTAGGCAAAGATATCTAGCGCCACACTTTATAAGAGGAGGAGAGTTCTTTTTAAAAAATGCAACTATAGGTACGACCTCGTGGTTAAATAATGACAGGCGTATGGGACGATCTTTGAGGTAAAACAACGCTTGTTCAGTTTGTGGTATGTTCATCTGTTACTTATCTAGACTTCTCTATGACTCGGAAATACGTTAAGCCGTACGCAAATGTCAAATGTTCACTTTTGACAGGCGCTACGGATAGTCTGAAGCCAAAAAATCTGTTACCAAAAGGGTACCGTTTCACCTAGCTAGATACTGGCATTCAGATAGGCAGTTGTTCTATGGAAAATACTAGAACTTGGCTACATCTGTTTAGGCTGGAAGTCGACCATAGTCCAGAAAAGGTTTAGCAGATTTGAATGCTTTAGAGATGTTTTTTTTTGAGGAGCTCGTGGCTAGAGAAGAGCTCGTGGCTAGAGAGGAGCTCGTGGCTAGATAATAACAGCCGCACAGATCGATCTTCAAGGTTAAGCAACGCTTGCCAAGGTTGGTCTGTGGATGGGTGACCATTTTAACATAACGATTTTCCTTCGTGCCTAGGAAAGCACGTTAAGCCGTTGGTCCCGGCTGTCATTTCATCTTTGGCAGTCGTTACGGATAGTCAGAAGCCAGTTAATCTGACTCCAGTCTTGCCATGAAGTACCGTGTTACCCAGTTACTGGGTTGTGGAGATCTGGTGGGCAGCCGCTCCGCGTAAAATACTGGTATTCAGCTAAATCCCCGACCCCAATATACTTGGGAAAAGGCTAGGCAGATGAGAGATGTTTATTTTATAGGTACGTTTTGTACAAAATGATTCGAATAAGTCAACGCATCTAAACGTTTAAACTTTTACAGCAGTTTTTTATTCAGAATGCCATCACCTTGTAAAAATAATCATTTTTTTACACACGTGAAGGTTGATAATTTAGTTATTTGACGGTAACACTTCACACACCAAAGTTGACGATTTTCAATACCAAATTGATTTACGCTTCTGAGGTGGCATTCTAGACTTAGGTCGAATCATCAAATTAAATATCGCTGAAGAAACAAACAAATTATTTATTTAATAATTATTTTGTGGTAAAAGTAAACATTGTATTCTTTCAGTTTTAAGAAAGAGCGGATAATCTCGTAGTTCTCTTTGATTAGAAAGAAAGAAGAAGAACAAAGCCTTGTTTATTTAGCATACAGATTTCACGGCTCTATATTTTTTAGATGTCAAGTCGATTGTGAGAAATAAATTTAGTTATGTACTGAAACAGCGACACGGGACCTTAAAAATTGGAAGGCAAAATCTAAAATGGTATGCAAAGAATGGAGAGAGGTCTTAGTCCAACAGTGCTAGATTAATACTACTAGAACTAGTTTAGTAATAATAATAATTGGTACTAAAAATTTACACTAGTAAGTAAGGTACGTTCTGGCCACAATACTTTCGAAAGACAGCTCCTGAAACGTCCGCCCTTCAGTTAAAAATTGGTCATGGCCAAAAGGGCCATGCACAGGTTTTTAATAATTAAAAATATAATCAATTTATAAAGAATACTGAATGGATTCAATTTATTTTACCATTGATTGATTTAAATAAAGTAGGCCTAATGAGGACATTCGCCGTCGGTAGGTGAATGGTTGATATATGATTTTACGTACGAATTATAAACGAATATTTATTGCATTTATTTACACTAATTAAAAATTAACAAATAAAATAAAATAATTAAAATATAAGACAAAAAAATCGTTTTTATGATAACACGGATACGGGTGACTTTTTAGTGTTTAACTACTTTTATGAATTAATATTTGTTTAAAAGATAGTACTAAAATAATCCGATAAAGAAAAATTTTAAAAAAATTGTCGGAATTTATTTTTGTATTCTTTTCAAACCGGAGTTTGTTCTGGATGAGTGTTAGAAATGCCTGTATATCATCCCAATATATAGTCTCTGTTTCTTTACAGTTTTTATATTAATAATAATAATAAATAAATGTTTTTATATTATATTTTTTAATGTATTTATATTTTTTTATTTTTTCAAATATTTAAATATGTAATTTGTTGGTTAATTTATCGAATAAAGGGAATAATAAATAATAATAATGTCTTTATTTCGGACCAAAATCCATATTGTGTTAGTAAAACATACAAAAATAACTTATTGTCTAGTAACCAACCTATTTAATTTGAAACTAGCTGATCCGCACAACTTTGTCTGTGTCACAGTTTTCATTAAATCTTCGCTCCTATTGGTCGTAGCGTAATTGTAGCCTATATCATATTATAGCCTTTCTCGATAAATGGGCTATCCAACACTAAAACATTTTTTTTTTCAATTCGTACCAGTTCCTAAGATTAGCGCGTTCAACCAAATAAACAAACTCTTCAGCTTTATAACAGTAGTATAGATAAAAAAATTTGGTTGTAGTACTTATGTACTACAACATGACTACAACCTACATTGTTTGATCTATCACGCAAAATGTTCTTTTATGGATAACTTTTTGAAAATCCCCGTCTCAATATATACAGTCTTCAGTTTCTTAAGATTTTTTTAATCATTACTTTATTTTCTACTAAATATATTTCCTGATAAGTATCTGTGTTTTCCTGTTTGCCCAATGTGGTCATCCATTTCTCATTCAATCCTGGTGATTAAGGAATTATTCTCTGGGGTCGTTTGAAAGCTTTCATTAGATTGACGTCATCAACCGTTTAATTTATTTTTTATAAATATAATACACAAATACATAACGTTTATTACGTTCGTTACGTATACGTAACGTTTATTTTTCTTACAAGTTTAAATCATCATCTTCCTGGGCTTATCCCATGTTACTTGGGGTCGGCGCAACACGTTTTTTTCTTCCATTCTGCCCTATCAGCCGTCACGCTATCACTAACTTCCATCTCTTTCATGTCGCCACACATTCCATCCATATTTTTTTCGGCCTTCCTCTCCCTCTCCATCCATCCACATTTATATACAGTTATGACAAGCATTGCCTTTTTTATAAGTTTAAGTAGTCAAGGCAAATGCAAATATATAGAAAATGTAAGTAAAACTCATTTATGTAGGTACCTAGAAATATAAATAAGTTAACTTCTCTCAGTAGATTTAACTCAATATACTTAGAATTAGAAAAGTTATGACGTTTCCATGAATCAGTAAATATGTAAATGATTCACTTCGAATGGAAAATGTTTCTTTAAGGTGGAAGCGCCAGGGTAGCCCGCGAAATTCAAATATTTTATGTTTTTTTGCAATTTGCCGGTCAGTGTGAAGTGTTTGTTGAACAAAATACGATTCGCGACCGTAACGCGTATTTGTCTAAAGAATGACTTTTTCATGAAATAACCATTCAATAGGGCTTCATGAACTTAGAGGGCTATATTGATGATTAAAATGGTTATAATTCTTTAGACAAATACGCGTTACGGTCGCGAATCGTATTTTGTTCAACAAACACTTCACACTGACCGGCAAATTGCAAAAAAAACATAAAATATTCGAATTTCGCGGGCTACCCTGGCGCTTCCACCTTAACTGTGAAGAAGTTCATAGTTCTCTCCGAAGAGAGTTTATATTGTGAGCAAACGAGTTGATCAACATCTGCCTAGCCTTTTCCCATCTATATTGGGGTCGGCTTCCAGTCAAGCCGGATTTAGCTGAAAGCAAACGAGTTGATAAGTACTTAAAATGTCCTAATCGTTTATCGTTTTTAAGTACTTAAAATGTGCTAATTGTGTTTACTGAAAAAAATATGATTTTATTTAGCCCGTCAATAAGATAGATAATATCGGATACGCTTTTTTATGGTTTTATGAAATCAATACAAAAATGGTGATAATAAAACGCATCAAAGATCAGGTCACTATCAGGAAAAAAGTGTATCGGAAAGTGACGTTACACTTACCTATCGTCTTAATTTTTTTTTCCATGAAAAAATAAAAAAATACGTGTTCAATATTTTTTGGAAATCTATCTGACGTACTAATTTGTTTTTTTTCATCAGGTATCCTTTTGGTGCTCAACGATAGCTTGTACAAAACTTTTCTAAGCTCTCCATGAAATATCATCATCATATGCGCCGTCCGCCGACCCCAAATAACATGGGGTAAGGGCAGGAATATGATCATTGCTCAGTTCATTGTACTCGAAGTATCAATTCTAGCCAGAGCTTAATATTTTGAGGTCATACCCTTACTGTTCAAAACACTAATCAACAAAGAAAGGGCCTACTTAAATACCTATCACCACCTAATGGTACTTTCATACCAAAAACCAAATGATATAAATTTTCAATGTCAATCAAATATTCATGGGCACGCGGAGACACGTGATTGGCACTGTAATGGTACTAAAACTTATTTATTTCAATATCCGGTGGCACAGGAAGGTAGTTGACAGTTACTTTCGCGCCAATTGCATAACAATATCGCCATCTTGATTTGAGCACGCGCTGTTGAGGGTCCGTTCTAGTTGGGGCATTGTTCATTGGGTAATTGCTTATCAAATCATTACTGTGTTGGGCCCAAACCGACCACTAAAACAAACATTATTTACCACGCAGTTGCATTTTCGATGTGAATTTTATAAGTTGAGTATCTATTTCAGTAGTATATGGTTTGGCAAAACGTCAGTGCTGGATTTGTAGTATATGTACATTACACGTAAACTAAACTACAGCGTAAAGTACAGCAATGTAACCGTGATCAATATTCCGTATATTCTTTTATGCAAAGATTTTCTCGAAATTTTTCTTAGTGCTTCGATTAAGACGGTACAATACAATATTGGTTTTTTTCGCTTTTAAGTCAACCGATAATAACAAAAACCTCTATGTTAAATAAAATAAATAGGTATCCCAAACTATAAACGAACTATTCCCCAACACCACAACAACCAAACAAGACGCACCCATCCGCGTGCATCGAACGGTCCGCATCCGGCGGACGCAGGCGACGAAAGTAAAGTAAGCTGAGCGCCTCTTTCGCCATACGGGGCCGCACGGGCCGGCCCGGGCCGTGTGCGGCGCCTGCTAATCGGCCCGGCAGCTGGTCGGATGTTGTCGACGGAGAGGACAGACTATGTGGCGGGTGAGTTTGACACAGATACCACCTTGGCACGGGAATTGTCGCGGTTTTGGAGTTGGGTTGGTTTTAAATCTGAATGGAATTTATATTACGGAAAATTTAGGGTGCGTTTCCACTAGAAATGTGCGAGGAAGAAGAAAGGATGTGTTTGTTAAGAACCAATAGAATTGATTCATTTACCTTGCCTCGCTCAGTGCAAGCTCAGCTTCAGTCTTAACCTAGGCGTAGTGGGATACTCTCCGAGATTTTCGCTATGGTGATTCTGGGGATATTCATATTTTCGCAAATGTGCGACTCATTTTCGGCTTTGATTTAAGAAAGCTTTGCTGAGGAATTAGATAATAATATCCGCATGGATCGATCTTCAAAGTTAAGCTGCGCTTGCCGAGGTCGGTTAGTGACTGGGCGACCAACTGAACAGCGATAACATTCCGAGACTCCTCCGTGCCGAGGCACGTTGTCCTGGCTGTTATTTGTTGATCTTTGACTGTCGTTATGGGTAGTCTGTTTTAAAAAATACTGGTATTCAGCTTCATGTGAGGCCGAAAGTATTTAGAAAAAAGACAGACACAAACATAAAGATAAATCATCAAATGACTCCTTCAGCTCTGGGCGGAGGAGAAGGGAGTGTCAGACTCTTACTGATGACCCTGACTGACTTCGAACGCAAAGTGCATTAGGAGTGTCAGACTCCTAATGCACTTTGCGTTTGAAGGCCGCGGTGACTGTTTTGAACAAATTCCTGACAGACCCGAAACCTACTCTCAAAATAATTGAGAAAGGGCTAGGAAAATCGTTTTTTACAGTTAGAAAGAAAATAAAGAAAGAAAAACATTTATTCTGCCAGAAATGACGCACAAAAACAAAAAATTAAAAGAAAATTAGTAACTTACTAAAAACTACTATAACTATAGGTAAATCTGCAACTATTTCAGGACTGGACATTAACCTAACACGAGGCCTCTGGTCACACCGCATACAAAACAGAACACAGTGCAATAATTGTTTATGGCGTGACGTCCGGCACTGACTGACAGTAACATTTTGACAACACGAAAAAAAGTAAACAATAATAACAGAAATGGACAATAAAGGTAAAAAAAACTTTGAAAATATCTTAATATATATAAATCTCGTGTCACAATGTTTGTCCTCAATGGACTCCTAAACCACTTAACCGATTATAATAAAATTCGCACACCATGTGCAGTTCGATCCAACTTGAGAGATAGGATAGTTTAAATCTCAAATTATAGTCGCAATTTTAATTTATTGCTAATTATTTGTCTGTTATTATTTGACAGCGGGTAGGGTAGGTAGGGTAGGTAGGGTAGGTAGGGTAGGTAGGGTAGGTAGGGTAGGTAGGGTAGGTAGGGTAGGTAGGGTAGGTAGGGTAGGTAGGGTAGGTAGGGTAGGTAGGGTAGGTAGGGTAGGTAGGGTAGGTAGGGTAGGTAGGGTAGGTAGGGTAGGTAGGGTAGGTAGGGTAGGTAGGGTAGGTAGGGTAGGTAGGGTAGGTAGGGTAGGTAGGGTAGGTAGGGTAGGTGGGGTAGGTGGGGTAGGTAGGGTAGGTAGGGTAGGTAGGGTAGGTAGGGTAGGTAGGGTAGGTAGGGTAGGTAGGGTAGGTAGGGTAGGTAGGGTAGGTAGGGTAGGTAGGGTAGGTAGGGTAGGTGGGGTAGGTGGGGTAGGTAGGGTAGGTAGGGTAGGTAGGGTAGGTAGGGTAGGTAGGGTAGGTAGGGTAGGTAGGGTAGCCAGTTGACGGGAGCGAAGCCGCGCGGGTCAGCTAGTATACCTATATAAATTGAAGTTATGCGTCGCATACGAGCAAGAATCGGTCGTTGCTCAGCGTATGCCGCGACTCTGGACAAATCCACAATCAACAGCGCTGGTTTTCAGCAACCACTGTTAAGCTCTAGGTACAGTACCTATACTGAGTTCTGGAATCGAGCTGTTGCAATGTAAAAACCGCCCACCAGTATACACTACTGACGAAACTGACCGACGTTGTGACCATCACAACGAAGTAATAGAACCAAATAACAATTTCTAAGTACTAACTACCGTATAAGTGCTTTCCACCTTTTAATTAAACCGACTTTTGTTACCAGACTTCGAAGAAACCCAAGTCCCTTATTTCAACCGCTATGTCAAAATGCCATTTTTCTTAAAACAAAAAACCAATTTCATGGTAAATTCTTAGTGAAATAAAATGCGAGAATTGCATCGGTTTTGGAAATATCGAGAAATAGACCTCCCAAGAGGGGAAAAGCTTGAAGTGAATGTGATAATCATGAATAATTAGTTCCGAAGACTTAAAATGTTACACTTTTAATTAAACCGTCACACCGTATGACAATTTTCTAGGAAAATATGCAGCTGCGTCATTTCTCTTTAATTCCTATATATAACCATCAAAATATTTCAATTCATATTTCTGTGGCTTCCAATGAATGTCGAACCGATTACTTTAATACACTTAAACATTAAAAATAAACGTAAAGAGACTATTCATTAGAGTTTGCGATAACATCGATACAACATGTTGGAATGTCCTGTTTTTGTGACAGTTGTCAAGCTAGGAAGATTCTCTCACATAGTACCTACATAAAATAAGTATTTACTGAGTGGATATATCGAGTGGGCTGAGACAGAAATAGGGCAGGTAATACAAAGTCTACACCCCTTTAAATCAACTGGTTTTTCAAAGTTGCAATTTCAAGTAACTACAATAAAATATGCTAATATACTTTTTGTTGGCACGACAATTTTCTAATGATAATTAATACGCCGCCGGTTCGTCTAACGACATGTCTGAACGATGAAATTAATTCAAAGAATATTTAATGTCTAATTAACCTGCCTCCACATGGACTTGTAGAGTAGGTCTGCATACAAATATCTGAAATTAAAAGTGTACTAAACACTTTTTAAGAAAACTGTGCCTACAGCTGCGAATCTGAAATCGACCTTTAACAAAATCATCGAGCGCCTCTCTACGTTTAAAAAAACCCGAAGAATCTTCGTCAAGGTCCAATATATCCAATTAGCGTCTCTCTATCTGCATAACCCGTAAACCTGAAACCCGGTACAAAGTCCTCGCGTCGCTAGAGCCGAACAGAATCAAAATTCGAAGCACACACTCCACAACACATGGTTTTTTCACTACCCCACGTGGAATCTCCCGTAAATTCCGGTGAGCGCATTAAAATTGTATAGGATCTGAGTTTTTGCTCAGTATCGTATGTGACGCTGGCTGGGAGTACATAATAGTAATTAACATAAGATTTCCCGTAATAACCGCGTTGTGCGCGCGCGCCACTAAAATGGTTGCGTCCGCTTTTTGTGGTGTGCGCGTACGCTGAATATCATAAGCTACGTGCGTGCGCCTGCGCACACGGTGGCATTTTTCGTTGTATTGCTTTTGGCTTGGGTTTTGTTCAGGATCTTATATCGATAACCAAATCATTTGATGTTATTTTAACGATATACTTATAGTTTTTGCACGGTAAGGGCACCATTTCTGATTGAAAATTTAATGATTCAAATTTGGTACACCTCAATATTTTTAGATAACGTCCCAGAAGAAATTACAGATTTATAAAGCGAAAAATTAATTTAAGCTTCTCCAACCTATCAAAATCAGCGTCAAAATTGAAACAATTCGATCGGAATTTTCAGTATTTTCCAAACATCACCCCGTGTGCATCGTTCGATGTCGACGGGAGACAGAGCTACGCCCTCTATACTCGCTACTCACAGCTACTTATCGACAATTGATAATCTTCCTTTACCCTCACGACACGACTTGTTGAGTAATTAGAAACAAACAACAATTAACGACATTCATTTTCACGATTTTTTCGTATTTTGATTAGGAAAATTCGGTAAAAATAACACTAAGGACTTATAAGCGTGATCTCAACATATTTTAAATGCTGCATCTCTACCCAAACGACTGAAATTTTTGAAACCATTTTCTGGTACTTATCTCCATTCTTCTTCAACCGAAATTCACCATATTTCCCTCTAATTACTCTTCTTCAGCTCAAAGAATCAAGTTAAGGACTTGACGACACGGTTCCGTTCCGTCATTTTCTCGTCAGGTCTAAAAGCCGGGCTCCGTACAACCAGATCCTTTCGTCTCGTACGATGCGTGTGCGCAGACCGCACTTTTTGCCTTCACTCGTAACACGATCGTCCCATCTCATAATTTTAGACTTTTTACCCTCAGTCCTGTACTGGCCTTATTAAGAAGAGGCTCTATTACGTTCGATAGCCGTTTGTGATTGACACTTGCTATTGCTATAAGGATAAAGGATCCAATTTGGTTACAATAGAGACTGTGCATCCGGGGTTTTACAAATAAAAATGAAGAAAATTTAAAATTATCATTTTCTTAAACTGCTAATTGGCCACTAATTGAACCAAGTTTTTTTTTGTTTTTCTAGGCTATTGGGTAGGTGGGGTAGGTGGGGTAGGTAGGGTAGGTAGGGTAGGTAGGGTAGGTAGGGTAGGTAGGGTAGGTAGGGTAGGTAGGGTAGGTAGGGTAGGTAGGGTAGGTAGGGTAGGTAGGGTAGGTAGGGTAGGTGGGGTAGGTGGGGTAGGTAGGGTAGGTAGGGTAGGTAGGGTAGGTAGGGTAGGTAGGGTAGGTAGGGTAGGTAGGGTAGCCAGTTGACGGGAGCGAAGCCGCGCGGGTCAGCTAGTATACCTATATAAATTGAAGTTATGCGTCGCATACGAGCAAGAATCGGTCGTTGCTCAGCGTATGCCGCGACTCTGGACAAATCCACAATCAACAGCGCTGGTTTTCAGCAACCACTGTTAAGCTCTAGGTACAGTACCTATACTGAGTTCTGGAATCGAGCTGTTGCAATGTAAAAACCGCCCACCAGTATACACTACTGACGAAACTGACCGACGTTGTGACCATCACAACGAAGTAATAGAACCAAATAACAATTTCTAAGTACTAACTACCGTATAAGTGCTTTCCACCTTTTAATTAAACCGACTTTTGTTACCAGACTTCGAAGAAACCCAAGTCCCTTATTTCAACCGCTATGTCAAAATGCCATTTTTCTTAAAACAAAAAACCAATTTCATGGTAAATTCTTAGTGAAATAAAATGCGAGAATTGCATCGGTTTTGGAAATATCGAGAAATAGACCTCCCAAGAGGGGAAAAGCTTGAAGTGAATGTGATAATCATGAATAATTAGTTCCGAAGACTTAAAATGTTACACTTTTAATTAAACCGTCACACCGTATGACAATTTTCTAGGAAAATATGCAGCTGCGTCATTTCTCTTTAATTCCTATATATAACCATCAAAATATTTCAATTCATATTTCTGTGGCTTCCAATGAATGTCGAACCGATTACTTTAATACACTTAAACATTAAAAATAAACGTAAAGAGACTATTCATTAGAGTTTGCGATAACATCGATACAACATGTTGGAATGTCCTGTTTTTGTGACAGTTGTCAAGCTAGGAAGATTCTCTCACATAGTACCTACATAAAATAAGTATTTACTGAGTGGATATATCGAGTGGGCTGAGACAGAAATAGGGCAGGTAATACAAAGTCTACACCCCTTTAAATCAACTGGTTTTTCAAAGTTGCAATTTCAAGTAACTACAATAAAATATGCTAATATACTTTTTGTTGGCACGACAATTTTCTAATGATAATTAATACGCCGCCGGTTCGTCTAACGACATGTCTGAACGATGAAATTAATTCAAAGAATATTTAATGTCTAATTAACCTGCCTCCACATGGACTTGTAGAGTAGGTCTGCATACAAATATCTGAAATTAAAAGTGTACTAAACACTTTTTAAGAAAACTGTGCCTACAGCTGCGAATCTGAAATCGACCTTTAACAAAATCATCGAGCGCCTCTCTACGTTTAAAAAAACCCGAAGAATCTTCGTCAAGGTCCAATATATCCAATTAGCGTCTCTCTATCTGCATAACCCGTAAACCTGAAACCCGGTACAAAGTCCTCGCGTCGCTAGAGCCGAACAGAATCAAAATTCGAAGCACACACTCCACAACACATGGTTTTTTCACTACCCCACGTGGAATCTCCCGTAAATTCCGGTGAGCGCATTAAAATTGTATAGGATCTGAGTTTTTGCTCAGTATCGTATGTGACGCTGGCTGGGAGTACATAATAGTAATTAACATAAGATTTCCCGTAATAACCGCGTTGTGCGCGCGCGCCACTAAAATGGTTGCGTCCGCTTTTTGTGGTGTGCGCGTACGCTGAATATCATAAGCTACGTGCGTGCGCCTGCGCACACGGTGGCATTTTTCGTTGTATTGCTTTTGGCTTGGGTTTTGTTCAGGATCTTATATCGATAACCAAATCATTTGATGTTATTTTAACGATATACTTATAGTTTTTGCACGGTAAGGGCACCATTTCTGATTGAAAATTTAATGATTCAAATTTGGTACACCTCAATATTTTTAGATAACGTCCCAGAAGAAATTACAGATTTATAAAGCGAAAAATTAATTTAAGCTTCTCCAACCTATCAAAATCAGCGTCAAAATTGAAACAATTCGATCGGAATTTTCAGTATTTTCCAAACATCACCCCGTGTGCATCGTTCGATGTCGACGGGAGACAGAGCTACGCCCTCTATACTCGCTACTCACAGCTACTTATCGACAATTGATAATCTTCCTTTACCCTCACGACACGACTTGTTGAGTAATTAGAAACAAACAACAATTAACGACATTCATTTTCACGATTTTTTCGTATTTTGATTAGGAAAATTCGGTAAAAATAACACTAAGGACTTATAAGCGTGATCTCAACATATTTTAAATGCTGCATCTCTACCCAAACGACTGAAATTTTTGAAACCATTTTCTGGTACTTATCTCCATTCTTCTTCAACCGAAATTCACCATATTTCCCTCTAATTACTCTTCTTCAGCTCAAAGAATCAAGTTAAGGACTTGACGACACGGTTCCGTTCCGTCATTTTCTCGTCAGGTCTAAAAGCCGGGCTCCGTACAACCAGATCCTTTCGTCTCGTACGATGCGTGTGCGCAGACCGCACTTTTTGCCTTCACTCGTAACACGATCGTCCCATCTCATAATTTTAGACTTTTTACCCTCAGTCCTGTACTGGCCTTATTAAGAAGAGGCTCTATTACGTTCGATAGCCGTTTGTGATTGACACTTGCTATTGCTATAAGGATAAAGGATCCAATTTGGTTACAATAGAGACTGTGCATCCGGGGTTTTACAAATAAAAATGAAGAAAATTTAAAATTATCATTTTCTTAAACTGCTAATTGGCCACTAATTGAACCAAGTTTTTTTTTGTTTTTCTAGGCTATTGAGTATCCCACAGCTGGGCAATGGCTTGGTGTACATGATAAAAAGTATTCTATTCCATTCTGTTCTATTCTTGAGCGATCTCTGGCCAAGTTTGAATCCGCAATCATAATTAGCAGATCGTCACACCGACTTCGCCACCGCTTCGAAAAAAATTGTTTTGTGAAGAATATACTGCTTAAAAAATACGAAAGACCAAATTCCTATCAACTTAATAAGATCCTTTTTCTTCCTTGTTTCTACCCATCAATAAAAATATCTACACGTAATACGCACTCAGATAGATAGCATTTAAACGTAGCATTAGTTAGCGGTACCACCGTCATAACTGCGAAAGCACAGCCTCGTCAACATACTAGAAATAGTAGCCCTGTACTCGTGTGTACTCATGTTTATAATGTGTCGTTTTATCTGAAACATAGATACTTTCACATACTTGGGTAACTACCGTGAGATAGGGCTGTAGGCTGAAGTTCAAACGATCTTAAAGAAACTTCCTACGCATAAGCTGGATAGGCCTCATAAAAAGTGTTACAGCTTAATTCAACCGATTTGAAACTTTCCGTAAAAAAGATTTTCAATTATCTTTTTTGAAATAAAACATTTCGAAAATTAAACTACGAGTAAAACTTTTGATAAAAAGAAATGAATTTCGCTACATTTACTCGTATCAGCCTGGATATCTTAATTGCAACATATTTGTACATTACAGGAAAATATTAACTGTCGCGAGCACGAAATACACACTAGTATCCTTACTAATATTATAAATGCGTAACTCTGTCTGAGTGTATGTCGCGCTTTCACGCCAAAACTACTAAACCGATTTAAATGAAATTTGTTACACAGATAGTCTAGAGCCTGAGAAAGGACATAGGCTACTTTTTATCCCGGGAGTATGTTCCCTAGGGACCACGCGGGCGAAGCCGCTGGCAGAAGCTTATTTGTTATAAGGAAAAACATTAAATTATTCAGAAATACATTAATTCAGTTACCCAAAGCAAATGTGTTTAATTTTTACCAGATACTAGACTTGTATGAGGAGCTCGTGGCTAGATAATACCAGCCGCATGGGTCTATCTTCATGGTTAAGCAACGCTTGCCACGGTTGGTCTATGGATGAGTGACCATCTTAATATACCGAGTTTCCACCGTGCACGGAAAGCACAAGTCCATGCTGTCTTTTGTAGATCTTTGGCAGTCGTTACGGATTGTCAGAAGTCAGTTAATCTGACTCCAGTCTTGCCATGAAGTACCGTGTTACCCAGTTAATGGGTTGTGGAGGTCTGGTAGGCAGCCATTCTGCGTAAAATTTTGGTATTCAGCTAAATCCGGTTTGACTGGAAGCCGGCCCCAATATAGTTGGGAAATGGCTAGGCAGAGAGAGACTAGACCCGTATATTTAACTACTTCGAGTGGAAGTATCTGCTGGAATCTGCGTTACCAGATTGCGCAAACCTGGGGGACTTTCATTAAAAAGTGATCAGATTACTTTTAAGCAAGCGTTACGCCGTCGTCGACCACATCAGCGCTTGCCACCAAGTGGGATTGGGGTCAAACGTGATTACGTGAGCCTATCAATCAATTAATCAATATAATATGTTAATCCCTTCCGATCTCTCCGAACTTTTAGTTGTAGAAAGCACTAAGAGATGATTTCCCGAACTTACTACGGGAACGAGATAAAACGGAATATGCGAATATATAAATAAATATTTTGCTTGCGGCTTAACGGTAATTACCTAAGCTTGGATTTATAATAATAAAAAATAAAATATATAAAATTGTGTAGGCAATAATGGTTGTGAGTGCAGTGGTGTCCCGGTGGTAATGGCTGCGACTTACGAGTTGTAGGTCGTAGGTTTGAACCCAGCAGGCGCTTTACTTTGTGTAAATTATTTTATCACCACTAAACTTCGTGAGGAAACCGGCATATCCTAGAACCAAAAAACCTGGCCAAGTGCGAGTGCAAGAGACTTAAACTTTAATTCTCAATTCAAAAACCGTAGCAGTTAGCACTTTTCTTCTTTTCGTTGGTGTAATCGGGAGAGGTCTAGTCGAGCGGTGGGCCATTGGACTGTTATTGGCAAGGTCGATTGACAATAATTAGCCGAGGGATTAAATTTAACCTTTATTTACTATTTTCCTAGCTCTAAAATACTCGTAGTATTTTGAACGAATAAAGACGAACGAACCAACGAACTTCCTAAAACTACAACGGATCATTTCATAAAATATAAACCATAAGCGAGTACAAAATGGCCGCCACAAAAAACAGAACATGTCGCATAATTAAAGTTTACTTTGTGCTCAAACGCCGGGTGTGTGCGGCAAAGGCACTCATTTTCCAGCCTCTGAAAAAGTCGCATAGTTGCGGAATTATAATTAAGGTTTTATGTGTAGCTGTGTTAAAATATGTGCCAGGTGTTGCTTCCGTATTCATTGTGTTATTTAATTAGAGGATTAATTACTGTTTTTTTGGTTGTTATCACTAATTACCCGACAAGACAACCCATCCATTCTTGATGTGGAAAACCCACAAAGTGAAAATTACCATTTCGAATTCATCGATCGTTGGGGTGCTTTTAAAGGGCCTCGTCTAGTGTCGGTAATTAATAAAAATGTCTGGCGTATCCTGACCAGTTCAACTTCTTCATCAATTAGCAGTATCTTTTAGATCTAAGAATATATCACCTAACAGCTGATACTTAAAAAGTGAATAAGAATTGTACAAACATTTTATGATAACGTTAAGTACTGTAAGTAGTGGCGAAAAACTACATCTAACGCATTATTTCCATAGTTGTCGTTGGTAAATAAGTGCAATAAGTTTAATGCTGCAATATAAACAAATTACTATGTACTGGTTTAAGTCTCTACAAATCCAACATTTTATTCTCTCTCTGTGTATGTCTCTCTCAGTAATTTGAAAAACAACATAGAAATTATCACAAGCCAATGAAATTACGAAGTCGGCAATAGAATAGATCAAAATAAGATATAGAGAAAATTAAATACTACAGTTAAAATTCTAAATAAATAAAAATAAACAACTACGACTCAAATTCTTTCCTCATGAAAACCCTCCTACAAAAAATCATATAAGCATTCTTTGTTCTCCTCACACACACATACAGACAGACAAACAATGATATTTCCACGTGAAAACCGTCCTTCAGCCGGCTGTGCGCGTGAGTTGAAAGCCGATGCGCCGCCATATTGAGACCGGACGGACAATTTAGGCGGGCGCGTGCTCGCTCATAGCGATGTATTGTTCATGTGACCATTATTTTTGGAGTACAAGGTATTTTTTTGTGTTGTAAAAAATGAATGTCTTTTTTTATTGTTAGGGTTGCGTTTGGCTGCAATCTCGCCTGATGGAGAGCGATGATATGGTCGACTATGGCGCACCCTTGCCAAGAAGTAAACTATTCACTCTTGACTTAAATAAAGAAACTCACATTTCGGCAGTGTACCTATTTATCGTAAGGAAATAGAAAGATTTTTACAGCAAGAAAAGAAAAAACCGGCCAAGTGCGAGTCGGACTCGCACACGAAGGGTTCTGTACCTACACCTTAATTTTTATTATTTGTTGTTATAGCTGCAATAGAAATACACAATCTGTGAAAACTTCAACTGTGTACCTCTTACGGTTCTTGGGATACAGCCCGCTGACAGACAGACGGACGGGCGGACGGACGAACGGACAGACAGACGGACGGACGGACGGAAAGCGGAGGCTTAATAATAGTGTTACGTTGGTTACGGAACCTTAAAAAGATATTTGTCGCTTTGTAATGAAGAGATATTTTATTTGTATAGAAGTGGTCATACAAGTAACACAAGTTATTGATGATCTCTTTTGAATTCAATAAAATGATTTTATTGTTCTACACCAAAAGCGAAAAAAAAACATTGAAGTATTTTTTGTGTTTCGTGTGTATTCCCGCTTATGATTTGTAGCATGGAAGTGCTTCATATTAATCCGATTTATTTCTAAAACGACTTACGTTCTTAAGATGCTAATCAAAGTTATTAATGGCGGACACTTTAAATACTAACAGATTTCCATTCATCATTACATTTGCATGAAATCTATTAACTTTAGACACAATGCAAACACAACAGTCGTTTGTTTTTTATTATGGCCACCCTAACCAAAAATGACGTGCGATTCCCAATTACGGGTTACATTATTAGAATAATGAGCATTAGCAAAATATTCATGCGCTGGCAACATTGAATCTTTAATATAACGAGTTTTTTGTCTGTTGATACGAGGAAATTTTTTATAGAGTATGTACTTGTACAGGAAGTTTTTCAATGTGTTTTTTGGGCGGATTCCGGTTGAGGAAAATCTTGAGGCCTACTTTTATTAAAGGTAAAGGCGAGTTAAACAGATAACCCAGATAAAAGACGATTAACGAAGGTAGCCTGAATAGACTGTGGTGGAAAATTCAACCACCTGTTTTCCGTTTCTAACTTGACATTCCGAGCAGTGCTAACTATTATTTATCAAAAGGAGAACTCTGTGGTCAAAGTCCGATTTTTTTGAGAATCTATTTAAAAAACCGGTCAATTTTGACTATGTATAATTTGACGAATTTTAATGTATTTTGACATGAGAGATCATTAATTTATAATGTATTTTTGCATGATAAAATAGATTTGGTTTGGATTAGATTTTAATTAATGAAAACATATAAATATGCATATTGTACGCCCTATGGGTATGTTACAGCGATCTACATATTACGTTGATAAGAACTGCTTTAAACCTGTGACAAACAATAAATTATTTTGACTTTTGAGTGCGAGTCGGACTCGCACACAAAGGGTTCCGTACCATAAACCTTATTTTTTTTATATTTGAGTTGATTGAATGAAAGGTAAATTGCGGTTAACGATTTATGACGTATTAAAAATACTACTTACTAGATCTCTTTCAAACATAATTTCTAGTTTTTTCATTCTCTTATTTTAGAAGTTACAGGGGGGACACATTTTACCACTTTGGAAGTGTCTCTCGCGCAAACTGTTCAATTTAGAAAAAAATCATATTAGTAACCTCAATATCATTTTTGTAGAGCTATCCATAGATATCACACACGTATGGGTTTGATGAAAATAAAAATGGGTTTCAGTTCTAAGTATGGGGAACCCCCAAAATTTATTGTTTTTTTTCTATTTTAGTGTGAAAATCTTAATGCGGTTGACCACAGAACCACCAACCAGGTTACTAATTTTCAACAGTATATTTCTTAAAGTTTCGGAAAAAAGTGGCTGTGACATACGGACGGACAGACAGACATGACGAGTCCATAAGGGTTCCGTTTTTTTCCATTTGGCCACGGAACCCTAAAAATGGACTTTGGTCACGTGATACTTCGAGGTCTCCTGTCTATGCTAAGCTAGCCAATGGGTCCGCTAGGGCCAGTGCCTCTCAGGTGCTGAATTTGTTCGAAAGAGTCACCGCGACCCTGGAACGCAAAGGGAATTAGAAGGAACACAGATGAGTAAAAGTCTTACACTCCCTTCTGCTCCGCCCAGAGCAGAAGAAGGCATTTGATGATTTCCCATCCTTAAAAAAGGGTATCCCATGCATTTTGGACTCTAACAATCGTAATGTTTTTGTTAGCTGTTAAGTCTATGTAAGGCTTTTAGAAACGCGGGGAAACAAATTAAGATGGCCAGATGACGTCACGCGTGTCTTTAACTCGCTGTATCTCCTTAATTTTTTGTTTACGTGAAAAAAGAAAAAATACGTGTCGAATATTTTTTGAAAATCTATCAGACGGACTAATTAGATTTTTTTTAGTAAAATACCCCATTGTCTTCAACGTGACTTCTTCATTCATACTTGCTTTACAATTTCTAGAGGCTGTTTTTCCCTTAAAACATACATATAAAATATTTTCGCCTACTTCTATAGGGCTCACGTAATCGTCCTACTGGGTGACAAACAAAATCGTAAAGATTGGATATTACTCTTTACGTCCACCGTACCATCAAGTTCGGCTGTAAATCTAGTTATTTACTTCTTGGGAGCCTGACATATATCTGATGGTTGTTTGAGATTAACATATGGGGCTAACCGGTCAAGAGCGAGTCGGACTCACGCGCCGAGGGCTCCGTACCATCATATGAGATGGTGGTCAAGCGCAAAAAAATCAATAGTAAAAAAAAATATATAATATAAAATGTGAAATGTTTTAAATTTTCATCGGCGAGGACTATATTCATCAGAGAATTTTAACACTGCAGTGTATATTGCAGTTTGTAATCAGCGCCATCTCTTGGCCGATACTTAAAGTAGGTAATGTAAGTTTTATTTAAAAAAAAATATTTCTTTCTTATTTGCAAAATAGTTCGACAAAAATCGTCTAAAACTATTTCAAATTAATAGCATAAGTAGTTCTTGAGATATCCAGCTGTAACATACGGATAGACTTGGTCACACCATAAGGGTTCCTTTTTAGGGTTCCGTACCCGTAACCAATATGCTTTTGAAAAAGCCAATTTGGGTTTGCTTATCGAAAATCGTTCATGGCGAAACAAGATTAATTTAATTTATAAAATTTTATAAAGTTATTAAATCATAGGAAAAAAGAAATCTCCATAAAGGGCTCAAGTGTATAATAATTTTCCGTAAACAAAGACTGTAGAAACTATTCAAGATGGCCGTGGACAGGAAGAATATTTTAATTTCAACAAGCCTTGCTATGTTGAAGCTGCTATCCTTGCGGTAGACGTCTTGACAATGTGCTCGGATTGTTGACGGTTCTTTGTTCATAATATCTCTAATGAGCTATTAGTTATTTTTTAATATTAACTGTCTGATTCATAAAAATATCTGAACTGTTTAACATTAGTTGAGCAGATTATTCGTCTTCTCCATGGAGAATCTTTTTTTCTTTTGGATGGAAAATCATCAGATGACTCCTTCCACTCTGGACGAAGCGGAAGGGAGTGTCATACTCTTACTGTCTAAAACCCATCCGTGTTCCTCCTAATGCCCTTTGCGTTCCAGGATACGGTGCCTCTTTCGAACAAATTCCGCTAAGCTGGCAGCCACTGGCCCTAGCAGGCCCCGTCTTCTATGCTGGAAGATGAGCCACCCAACGCTTGCCAACCGCAGGCCCACGGCTGCGGTGGCGCTTCCCATGCCTCCTCGCTCCGGACCACGCAAGGCCGGACGCGAGAAGTCGCCGCCGCCGCACTCAAGCGTACCTCCATGTTTAATTGACTTGTCTGTTTGTACGCCTTCTAGTTACAAGTTTAACTAGCGTTCCGAAGGGCAGGGAGTTTGTAAACGATGTTAAACTTCGGACCAGCAACTTGTCATAACTTCACGAAACAACAAAGCAAACCGCCACCACACTCAAGCATAGGTACCTCTACCTACCTGCCTAAAGCGGCAAGTGCTCTCAATAATTCGCCGTGTAAATTATCTATATACATTTAAAATAGGAAATAAAACACCTAACTAAAATATGGCGTCAAAAATTCGTCCGCATCGCTGTCGACTGGAAGTGAGCCCAAAAGACTGGCGGCATTGCCACGTTGTATGGCAATACTTATCCTCTGACCGAGGTGAATGCCAGCCCTCGGGTCACGCGAAGTGTCAACTAAGCGTTAAGTTAGTTTTTTAAATAACACGTGTGTACTCGGACCCCACAGTCCAAGAGTTTTATCCCCAAAAAACTATAAACTATAAATTTAGGTGTTAGCTGGTGTGCGTGAAAAACGGGATATATGTTGTCGGTGTCGCGAGCAAAAGCTAGCTAGTAACTAAATAACTGAGGACACGAGATCTACGACTTTTCTAATTTGACTAATGCTCGGTTTCTGAGGAACTTTATCGGTCTTTCATCTGTCGGTAAACGTTATTTGTCATAATTCTTCTTATCGTGTGGGCAGTTTTTTTTTTTTTTGTCGATGGCCACTCGCAGTTAGGCCATTTGGCGGCCGGGACCACCGGCTTATACGTGCCTTCCGAAGCACGGAATCATCTTTTTATCAGACAATCAGGTGATTCAAGCCTGCAATGTCCTAGCCAAACTGGAAACAACTTTACAAAGTATGCTTCCCGTGGGAATCGAACCCACGACCACTGGGTCACAAGGATAACGCCTAAACCACTTGACCACGGAGGCAGTTAACGCCTTCTAGTTTCATGTTAAACTAGCGTTCCGAAGGGCAGCGAGTTTGTAAACAATGTTTACAAACTTCGGACCAGCAACTTGTCATAACTTTCTGATTTGAATCCACTGTTCTGTATCTGCCCGAGTTTGAACGTGGTACTTGTACGCATTAGTAGTATTAATGTTATTAGTTTCAACTGAAATGAATATGCATTAGTTTGGTTTGTTTGTTCTTGAAAGCTTTGTTTCCGAAATCTGTTACGTTTCTAGGAAAATCGCGTTTTAGTGTTTGACCACTATCTCGTCTATGAAAAGCAATGATGTGGTCGACAATGGACCACGGTTACGTAAAAGTGACCTATTCACTCTTGACTTAAATACATCCAGATAGTAGCTATCAGGAAACACAGACTTCAGCAGGCTTGCGACATTTCCACTCCTTAACTGCACGCACAATGAAAGTATACCGAAAACGTCATGATATGACAGTAGACAGTCACAGATTGCTGTGACTTACGTTCATTAAACTCAATACAAAATGGTCAAATGACTTATTTATTTATTTTACACATTCAGCACACAAATGTGACAGAGGCGGACTTAGGTAAGTACCTACTCGCATTAAGCAAATGATCTGATGCTTTTTGCCTTTGTCTTATAGAGTGAACACTATCATTCATCATCATCTTATCAGCATAAAGACATCCACTGCTGGGCATAGTCGCCACAACAACCGGCCCTGCGCGTCTCGCATCCACCGGCTACCCGCGACCCTCACCAGGTCATCGGTGCACCTTCCAACGATATCATTAAAACATGCTAAATTAAATTATAATAGAAGAAAAGGCCATTTCTCCAATTACACCCTTACAATTTACCGACCGCCGTAACACTTATTTATATGTATTACATACGAGAATTAGGTTTGCAAAGTAGAGTGACGGGTCGTTGATACGAGATAGCCGTGTGGGGGGCACAGTGGCCAGCAATGCATTAGTAATACGATACTTACACAGGTTTACATCGGAATACTTGTATGTTGATGACTGGTAGATTGCTAACAGTTTGTGTAGTACAATGTGGATTGAAGCTGAAATCCCGGTTTTTTGTATAGAGAGAAGAAAGAATTGAAATAAAAAGCGCGTATTTGTGGCAAGCATGACCGCGTACCATACAATAAGAAACATTATCAGTGACTTATGCAAGTTGTGAAAATATGCGACACATCTGCGAAAAACTTAAACGTCTTTATGCACACTGTACATAAAGCATAAATAACGAAATTCAGATTAATTTATTCAAAAAAGGCTGACAATCTACTACTATACCATATACTACCTTATTTTGGAACGTCAATTTATATAAAAACTTCCCCGAAGAACCTCTAGGTAAGCGTGCTCTAACGTCCAATACATCATTGCTTCGTCAAACGCGAGCTTATTATTAATTTTAAAAATACCACTTTCTTAAATTAACTATTTACCTAATCTCTTCAAAGTTAGGGTGGACCGGCTTCTTCTGGGTAAGCACGTTTCATCGTCGACTTTGTCTCTGTCACCTCTGACCTAGACGTAGAGTCAAGAGCAAACCCAACTCAAATAAAAAAAAACATTGGGAGCAGTAACATACCTACCTGTTACCGAGTTTTTTTTATATACGTCACTTGCTATGATCCAGTTGAAGTTTAGTACCGGAAAAGACATAATATTCAATTTTCATATCCATCGTAAAATCTTATGCCAAGTGGTTTAATTTTCATATCTATTTGGGGCTCACAGAATCAAAGATACTTCACATCAGATTTCCTAATGGGAACTGTGCTCTAGGTTTCTGAAATTCGTGTATTAAGTTCAGTTCTACGATAGCCAAGTTTAGTGAATGTTTTAGGAACTGCGTGAAACGTCTGCATGACACTGAAATATATCGAAAATATTTTTTTTCATAATGTCAAAAATCTACAACGTATCACACGCTACTTTTATTCCGAAACATAAAACAACGCACAGTTCCTGTACGGGCTGCGTCATGAGTCGTAATAGGTAGAATAAAAAGGAAAAAAAAATAGATAGAAAGATAAAAAAAGAAATGAAAGAAAGAAAAAAAGAAAGTTGAAATTTTCACAGAGAATGTATTTATATTGCAAGTCTAACGTATGACGAGAAGCAAGACTAAAATGATAACAGCCTAATTCAACCCTTTGATCATCTTAAGGTGAATGCGCCAGAGTAGCCCGCAAAATTCAAATTTTCTTACGGTTTTTTTTTCAATTTGCAAGTTTTTATGTTGATGTCAAGATTTCATGAAATCGGGTTATCTGGCCCTATGGAGTTTTATTTCTGAAAATACATAATTCTTACGCTTAGAAAATTTGAATTTCGTGGGCTACTCTAGCGCAACCACCTTAAGATACAATAAGATTAATCCGTGCTTCGGAAAACACGTTAAACTGTTAATCCCGGCAGTCATTTGTAAATCTTTGACAGTCGTTACTAACAGTCAGAGGCCAAAAAATCAGATACCAGTCTTGCCAAAGAGTGTCAGATATGCGGTCGCTGCATGTAAAACACAGCATCCTTTCAGATTGGAAGCCGGCGGTAAAGAAGTTAGAATAGACTAGACGAACGCACGTATTGACGAGAAGATCTGTAACAACAACCACGAAAGGCAATAAAACTCGCTTAATTAGTATTGCCCTCTCTAATTTCCACTTTGAAACAGACACTTATTGCTTCCCAGCAAATTATTCCACTTACAGACAAAATAAATTGCGAACACACAAAGAATAGCAAATAAAAGTCGTTTTAGCTAAGCACTAATTGAACGTCGAAGTACGCCATTGTCATTACTAAGTTTAACGTTAGACTTTCCTATCGGTATTTTTAAATGGGCAAACGGTTCGAGGGAAAAATGTACAGCGGAACATCGCTTCCACGTTCCAAAGAGGAAGGCAAATAAAATTGTTTCAGCTGCCGGAACACTTACGAGGTCGGGCAGAAAGAGGTGAAATATTTGCATGGGGGTGAATTACCTACACCTAAATAACCGGTGAAGTGAGCTCGTGGCTAAATAATAACAGCCGCACGGGTCGATCTTGAAGGTTAAGCAACGCTTGCAAAGGTTGGTCTGTGGATGGGTGACCGTCTTAACATACCGAGTTTCCTCCGTGCTTCGGAAAGCACGCTAAGCCGTTGGTCCCGGCTGTCATTTGTAGATCTTTGGCAATCGTTACGGATTGTCAGAAGCCAGTAAATCTGACTCCAGTCTTGCCAAAGATGTGGAGGTCTGGTAGGCAACCGCTCCGCGTAAAATACTGGTATTCAGCTGAATCCGGTTTGACTGGAAGCCCCAATGTAGTTGGGAAAAGGCTAGGCAGATGATGATGAACCGGTGAAGTGCGAGCCGGACTCTCACACGAAGAATAAACACGTTTTTTGTAAGTACATGGAACCCTTTAAGTTTTGTTACTTATAAACATTCAATTAAAATAATTTTCTATTGCCGCTATAACAACTGCCTGTTTTACCTGCTTTTGTAAATTTATTTTATGGATAGCGTCGGAATATTTTCAAGTTAACTTGGTATAATTATGCAGAATAACCCTGTCCTCATCACCTGGTGCAGCAGTTTTAATGGACGATATTTACGTATTTTGGGGAACTTTAAGTCAAGAGCTCAGAGGCACTTATTGCAATGTCTTTTGAACGAATATTGGCGTACAGCTAAGGAGTGGAATTCCCTGCCCGAGTCTGTGTTTCTTGATAGCTACAACCTAGTAGTGACTAGGTAAGCGTGTTCCATCATCGTTTTCTATCAGATTAGATTGTGATGAAACGTGACCCTTTTTTTTTCTTTTCTGACTCTAGTCAGAGGTGAAAGAGACAAAGTCAACAATGGAGTGAGTCTCTTCACTCTAACTTTGAAGAGATTAGGGTGGATTGCTTTCGGAAACACAGACGCAGGTAGACTCCTTTGATGTGCGCATTACAAAATACGTTTGGAAACGCTCAGTGCGAATCGGTGGAATAGCAACAAGGCCGCGATGGTAACTTGCAGTGCGTGTAGATGTCCGGTGGTAGATGGGTGCCGGTGTGATGAGGTCGTGGGAGCCTATCAATAATTATAAAAGAGGGATAGTGATTTTTCTCATCGTTATTCTTTTCAACAAAACTAAACTGAAATAGTCCGTCTGCGCAATAACTGGAACCGTATCAACTTAAATCTATATCTCTCCTTCACATTTATTTACAAAGTAACATTTTAATACTTAGCCAAGTAAACAGCACAGTTCATTGGTCGGCCAGTGATTAACAAGCACACATGTTCGTAGCCCGCCATCGTCTACACTTGAATATGTAATGCCTGCCATGTTGGGAGCTTGTCAAATGCGCACAGAAATGGCGAGGAGACGCGAAGCTGTTCGTTAGTTTTTAGATCAGAGTAAGGGTTTGATTTTTGTTATATTTAAAATGGGGGAAATCTATTGTTTTACTTACAGGTGGTGTAGTTTAAGAGGTGAAGTAGAACTTGTAATTTGTAATTATTGAAGTAATAACTTGGTAATTATTGAACTAAAAAAAGTGATCAAATTGAAGTCGTATTATCATCTTAGCAAACATGAATGTCAAAAACTCTCAACTGTTCTTTATTAATTCGAGAATAGATCAGCATAATTAATCAGTAAAATCTGACTCCAGTCCTGCCAAGAAGTACCGTGTTACCCAGTTAATGGGATGTGGAGGTCTGGTAGGCAGCCGCTCCACGTAAAATACTGGTCTGGGTAGCTGAATCCGGTTTGACTGGAAGCTGACCTCAATATAGCTGGAAAAAGACTAGGCAGATGATGATGATCAGCATAATTAATAGGAGGGGATTAGGAAAGATTTTGACTTTTCAGTGCTTAGTATATTTTGTGAGGCCAATAGAAAAACCTAGTCTGCTCCTTTCGCAGAAAATTTGGTATAGTTTCCTGTGTGTACAAAATATTTAATAAAGTAATCTAAAGGTCTATATATACCGTGAGGGCTGGTACGAGGTGGCGCGGGAGAAGATTGCTTGGAAGGATTTGAGGGAGGCCTTTGCCCAGCAGTGGGAAACTACAGGCTTAAAAAAAGGGTATATTTAGGTACTGTCATTACAAGGTTGCGAGCAACCTCAATCATTACTCCATTGTAAGAACAACCACTTAAACAATTTTATAAATCTAAGACGGCAAATAAAAACTAGTAAAAATCGATACAAGTATGCCATTAAAATTATTAATTCACAACATTAACGTCTGCCTAGAAAATAATAATAAATAAACCTTTTTGTACCGTGCGACTGTCATCTCAAGAACGGGTTGCCAACAATAAAAATACATAATAAAATAGGCGTTGGTAGTTTTTAGCGTCTCCACTATTTCATAGTATCGAACAGCATATTCATGACAAATCGGACGAGCTGATTGGTTGGCTGACAGCCAATCAGCATTCACTTGAGATGTTATTAAATACCGAATAATAATTGCTGATGCTATATAACTACGCCAAATATCATCACCAATATTGCTTGAACCCTGGGTAAGAATCGGTATTGTCGCGCTCAAGGAGTTTCAAAATCCCAGTACTTATCCAGAGGTCTTTGTAAACTGGTTTAACTAAGTTTTTTCAATAACCTGGAAGTTTTTGCGAGTCGATTCGCTATTATATTTTATGTTCGGAGTTTTTTATCTGTAATGGTGGATTGGCCATGATTAAGCGTTTTTTCGTGGAGAGTTAATTGTGTATCAATTTTCTTGTATTGTTTAAATATTTGAATCGGTGTCATGGCGGACAATGTTTATGGTTTCATTCAGACTGTTTGTGTACGAGTTTGTATTTTCTTGTATGTGTGAATTGACTTCTCGTGTAAGATGTCATATGACGGTTTCTGAGGTAGGGGGGGGCTTGATTTTTGCAAATGTTTGCATCCCACCATGACTATCCCAAACAGGCACACAAGCTGGGAATGGTACGAGAAGACTGTAACAGTTAAAATTAAAAAGAAATATATTTCATATTATGTACCTACTAACATAGATGTTAAGAAAAATATTGTTACTAACTTATATACATAGATTCCGTCCAAAAAAAAAGATAAAAGTTATAAAATCTGTCGTTAACTACTAACCAACCAATGGCATTAGATAAGTATTTTTTTAAATGCCTCCTTGGTCTAGGCGTTTGCAGGCTTAAATCACCTGATTGATGATAAAAAGATGATTCCGTGCTTCGGAAGGCACGTATAAGCCGGTGGTCCCGGCTGCCAAGTGGCGGTCATAAAATAATCCATGTCATAGAAACTCTGACACTAGGGTGTGTGGGGTCGTTAGACCTTACTGCCCGCACGATTAGATGAAGATTTATGAAATAGCGTTAACGTACAGATAAAGGACCGATAAAGTTCCTCAGAAACCGGGCATTAGTCAAATTTAATGACGACGAGTTGCTGGCTTGACGGTTTTCTACCGGTTGCATTTTGGGGAATGTGCGACGGAATTGCATAATTTAATTCCGCCAAGCCCGTTCCATCATCGGACCACAAGACGAACGGCGATGCGCCACCGGTACATGGTGGACATCCCACCCATACGCACAAAACGTTTTGGGAACACATTCATAATGCGTACAGCTAAGGAGTGGAATTCCCTGCCGGAGTCTGTGTTTCCCGATAGCTACAACCTGGGAGTCTTTAAGTCAAGAGTGAATAGGTTACTTCTACGCAAGCGTGCTACATCTTCGACCACATCATCGCTTACCATCAGGTGAGATGGTGGTCAAGCGCGTGCCTATCAATAGTAAAAAAAAAAAAAAAAAAATTGAAAAGTCGTAGATCTCGTGTCCTCAGATATTTAGTTCTAGCTTTTGCCCGCTATTCCTACGAGCATATCCTTTTCCCAAAGTAATTTTGGGAAATCCTCTCTCAGTGCTCCCCTACACTCTCCAAGGAACCTACATGCCAAATTTCAGCTTTCTTCGACCAGTTGTTTCGGCTGCGGGTTGTCTGTCAGTAATTCAATCAGTCAGTACCGAAAGAATTTTAAGGAGCTCGTGGCTAAATAATAACAGCCGCACGAGTCTTGAAGGTTAAGCAACGCTGGCCAAGGTTGGTCTGTGGATGGGTGACCATCTTAATATACCGTGTTTCCTCCGTGCCTCGGAAAGCACGTTAAGCCGTTGGTCCCGGCTGTCATTTGTAGATCTTTGGCAGTCGTTACGGATTGTTAGAAGCCAGTAAATCTGACTCCAGTCTTGCCAAGAAGTACCGTGTTACCCAGTTAATGGGTTGTGGAGGTCTGGTAGGCAGCCGCTCTACGTAAAACACTGGTATTCAGCTGAATCCGGTTTGACTGGAAGCCGACCCCAATATGGTTGGGAAAAGGCTAGGCAGATGAGTACCGAAAGAATTCTAAATCCTGTGGTTACCCGATCGCAAATAGCCGTCACGACGCCACAACAATTGAATAGTATTTTTATAAAAAAATCAGCGGTCGCCATGTTTTTTGGTCGATCGGGGGCCATAGGATATTAAACACTACGTTTTTTAATAAAAAGAAGTTTAAACAGCGTGATTTGGTATGGCATGTAGGAAGCCATTAAGCGTCTATTTCCGTTGACGACCAATGGCACACACGTGTGCCAATGAAAACTGACAGGATATTTAGTAAATAATTAGTAATAATTATATCACTTGCATTAACTACATGTTTAGTCTAAAAATTATAAGTCTACACTTATTACAACTTAACCAATCCACGGTGATAGGTAGGTACCTACTAAGGTTTCCTTTAGCATATACTTACGTAAGGAAAATAAGTCAGTGTGTGTGGTAAAAGTGTGTGATGTCACCGGAAAATTGCAAACGTCGTAGTATTGTAAAATATCGCGTGAAATTGTAATTTATTTTAATTACAATTTCATGCGACGGACATTTTTGGAAACTATTGCATTTGGGTGGGATTTATTGAAAACGAAAAAATTTTGTTTCTTAATACTATATCGAAAAATCATAATGTAATAAAGATTTATTACCTACAATTTTACAGAGTCTGTAATTTTCCGGTAAAATGCATAAGTGGACAAAATGTTCTCAACAGCTGACTTATTTCGCGATTTCAGGGTTGTTCCTATTGGATGTATTCATGGTGATGCGTACAATGATCTCTTGCCAAGTTAATTAATACGGGGGTGATTCATATAACCCCCGTCAATTTGATTTCTTATTTCCCATAAAAACAAACAGAGATTTTTTCGCAATAAAAACTATCTTATATTTCAGGAAACGAGTTCATTGATTGGTAAAATTATTGGTTTATTAACTGTCAATGAGGATAAGGTAATAACAAAAACACAGAACAATTTTTTATTTATTTTATTACAAAAATCGAAACGAAAGGAACATTTATTATAATAAGAAAAAAAAAATCAGTTACACCATTGTTATTTACTTGATCGATGTAAATATGTAGGTCACAGGCTAATTACAAAAAACAACTCTAAATGGACGAAACGCAAGTCCTAAATTTATAAACATTGATAAAATCCGAAGAATAAGTATACCTACTCGTAGTATGGTAGACACCAGATTTTGCAATAAGGTACATTGACCTTTACCGAAGATCTCTTCGTAAGGTACCCGAAGGATCACAATGGTTGTCGATTCAGTTATAATATAAAGCTTTATGTCTTCATTTCCAATTTTGAAATTAAGAATGCCAATAAATGTAGGTCAATGACCACTTTTGCAAATTGATTTTGCGCACACGATTTATTAAGTAGTTTACAAGACAAAAGATTTTTTACAACTGGCAAGACTAAGCAAGAAAACAAGTGCAAGTTTGGTGTTTTATTACACTTGACTAGCTTGTGTATAATACTGTGTTCATGAATAATACTAATTTGCTTTAGGGCATTTTTGGCAGTCTCACAAATATGTCTTGCACCAGTTTTCTTGCATTCACAAATTCTTGTAACAATGAAAATATAATTTTTATTAATTCAAACTATTTTAATCGAATAATTTCGAATATTGAAAAGGTTTGCCTGTGATCTTGCAAAAGGGAAAACTTAAATACTGTAAAATAAACAAAAGAATAGTAAATGCTTCAATGATAATAACGACGATAGGGCCGCGGTCCCACCGACAGCGGACGCTTAAGAGGTAGCGGGAGCGGGTAAATTATACTTAACAAAAAAAATACGAAAAATCGTACGTTTTCCGTGATTTTAGCATTTGGACTATAAAGTGTTTTAAATATAAAACATATAACCTACTGATTACACCAATAAAATAAAAAGCAAAATCTAGTCATAATATTGCATTACGTAACGCCTAGGTAAGCTCTCAGATATTTAAATCTACCCGCTTCCGTTTAAATTTAATTAAAACTAAAAATTAAACAAAGTGCTAAACAAATGAAAATAAAAGTACATAAAATACGGTAGAACTCACATTATATTTAAAATGCGTTTTAAACGAGTGTATCAATGTTACTCTAAAACCTTTGATTATCAGTTTTATAAGAAGTATTAATGTTTGGTACAAAAATACGCAAGTGTTTTGTTATTTTTTATACAAACAATATTAATATCTACATACTTAAATATAATAAATTAAGGTTTGATTTTTAACACGATACAATTTTTACTCATAGTCACTATTTATACATATTTTATTTATATAAAAACTGTAAGTGACTTTTTTATTGGCAAGGGCATGCATTGCAAGGCTACAACGTAATTTAAAAAAAATATCCATCACCATTTTATTTTATAAGAAGACCAAGTTTAAATGGCAAACGAGTATCGAAGTATAGAGTAAACAGTGCCATTCCAGATGACAGGAACCTCATCAAGTTAAGTAAACTTGTTTTGCAGGACTCAGAAACTAAATAAGATAGGAGGAACGGAAAATAACGCCGTAAATAAAGGTGTGTGGCACTTACAAAATTGTTTCGTGAAGTTCGTATCGCGAATTCAGTCGGGATTTTTCGCATTCAAATGAAAAGTTTCCTTGTGACTTTTATACGAAGTTTTCAGTCCACGACTAATTTGATAAATGAAATAGAAATAGGTGCCGCTTATATAGTATAAGAACATTTGCTCTATTTTCAAAAGCTGTAACGCTCAAATAACATAAAACTACTTCATTTAACAACACTCATCTTACTCGTTTAAAAACTGCAGCTCAGAAATTTAAGACAGCCCGAGACGGATAGGTAAGGTTCAAATGGGATGGCGGGAGCTAGAGTGAGCGAGCAAAGCGAGTGAACTTATCTCCCATGAACCCTTTCATGCTAGGTTCCTTTTAAGCCTGCATGCAGAAATAGGATTCGTCATCTTTCTTTATTTATACGGCCGTAATTTAATACGAATACAAATTCGAATAAATTAGGACCATTAAGTCAGGTATTAGGTGATCATTAGGTCTGTGGCATTTCCAAATGTCACATTTATTCGAGACGGCAACTTGGAGTACACAGGATGCAGTTACTAGTATACAATATAAACATTATAATCTTTTTAATCATTAATGTGTATGATATGTCAAATTGTCGATTGAAGCTTATATGAAATGAAATTATATCTCTTGGGTGTACGAGTATGTCACAAGTTGTTATAACAATAGATGATTAAAAAACTTTCGAATTTACATTTCTTGCCACTATCTCCAAGATCCCATTATCAGATCCTGACCTGGTGGTCAAACAAAAAAATATTTACTAAATTGGTCTAGCCGTCTTCGAGGAATCGATGAACAAAAATATAAAAAAAAAATTGGTTGTCTGTTAAGTCGGTTTACGGAAGATAATTTTACAAGATAACGTCATAAGAAAACAATTGAATTCTTAACAAACAAGCCGAACGCATAGGGCGATTGTGTCTCTCTATCGAAAAATTAATTCGCTACTCGTTTACAATTTGAACATGGCCTTGCGATGGAACAATTTGTATGACATGTATGAAGTTTAACGTGATATATTTTTGATTTAGTCTACCTATCTACAAACAAATCTAGATAGCTTGTTATTACTATAAGTCCAAATATAAACTTTGGTACATAACTTTTTAAACTTTTTTTTTATTATCATAGATTATATTGATACATAACGATCTCCGGCTTTTATGCGCGATTATTCTGAAAAAAAAAAAAATGTAAGTGTATTATACACATTCAAAATGGTAAAAAGAAATCGTAATGATTATGTCGATCTTTGTAACATGTGCTGAAGTAGATGGGGCTTTTGAAAATCGGAAATCATGTGACTAACTTTCTTCCAGTTGAGATCATCATTATCATTATAATTTTAGCCGAAAGAAGTCCTCTGCTGGACGTAAGCCTCCGATAAATATCGCCTCATGGACCGGTCTTGTGCGTCTCGCTTCCAGCAGATTCGAGCGCCCTTCACCAGTCCACTTTATGGGAGGACTTCCAACATTTTGTCTTTCGGTACGCGGTCGCCACTCCAAACCTTTCGACCCCACTGACACTTAAATTTTGTGATTCTTTGGTCACATAGCCAAAAGAATCACAAAATTTAAGTGACGCTTAGTAAGGCTGACATTTCTTTCCGCTCCTTCCTTGAAGTAAGGTTACTTCAAGGAAGGAGCGGAAAGAAATGTCAGCCTCTTACTGACTAAAACCCACCCGTGTTTCTCTTTGCCCTATGCGTTCCAGTGCCGCGGTGACTCTTCCGAACAAAGTCCGCAACCTTGGCAAATCTACTCCCTACTTACCGTATTACTCGCTTCACTTCCTGCCGGTGCTCAAGTCTTGTAGTTCACTACTGTCATCGCTAGAGGCGCTGGCTCCACAGCCGTTGGTGACCGTGGACGTGGGCCCGCCGGCGGCGGCTGCCATGGCCATAGATAGCGGGATGGTGATGAACTGCGGCTGGTTTGATGATGATGCTAAGGAGAGTGCAGAATAAAATTAAGACAAGTCATTAAAATCCCTATACAAGCGTTTAAGTCGATATTTTAGTGGGTGGGTATTGAAAGCTCTAATTGGGTTGTTGGTCACTAGATGGTTGACAGGACACACTAGGCGTTGACACTTATCGAATGGAAACGCCATAAAGAAAGCTGTTGGAGGCAGCATTTATAGAGCGGTACACACTGCAGAAGACCGCTCGTGGCTAAAGAATAACAGCCGCACAAGTCGGTCGACAAGCTTAAGCAACGCTTTCCAAGATTGGTCTGTGGATGGGTGACCATCTTAACATTACGAGTTTCCTCCGTGCCTCGGAAAGCACGTTAAGCTGTTGGTCCCGGCTGTCATTTGTAGAACTTTGGCAGTCGTTACGGATTGTCAGAAACCAGTAAATCTGACTCCAGTCTTGCCAAGAAATACCGTGTTACCCATTTAATGGATTGTGGAGGTCTGGTATGCAGCCGCTTCACGTAAAATACTGGTATTCAGCTGAATCCGGTTTGACTGGAAGCCGACCCCAATATAGTTGGGAAAAGGCTAGGCATATGATGACACACTGCAGAAAACCGCATGGTTTGGAGACGCGAAGTAAGATGTAAGGTCGCGATCCTCATCAGTGAGGGAACGAAGAAGAAGAAGAAAATGGATCTGAATTTTCTTTAATTTATTTTTAAAAATGTAGTCAAAGGTCTCCACATATGCCATTGTAAGGTGAAGAACTTTAGTCGCTGAACCTCACAAAATATTCATATCTAGACATTATTATTTTAAACCAGTACCATAAAACTCACCGCCTTCTTGGCCCTGATTGGCAAGTCCCAATATAAAACCATGAGGATATCCCATAGCCAGGTTGCCCAGTCCAAGGTTAGTGCCGATACCATCCAGCCCAGCGAGCACTCCTGAGTGGTACAGCATGGCTCCTCCAGGCATCTCCAGCTTGGGCAGAAGTTTGGGCAGGGATGGGCAAGGCTTGCTGCTGTCCGCTTCTTGGGTGGTGGAGGATGTTGATGCTTGAGGTTCATTGTGAGATTCTCTGAAAAGGTCAAATAGGTTGTGATTAAGCTACAAAATTATGTGGGTTCCCACTGGTTTCTTACAGACCGGTGGGAACTCTGGCTGTCAAATTGATTTTCGTCTCGAGTTTGGATGTATTTCAGAGTCAATTAAACCGCATCAGCTGCAGCACGGCGTCGCCTCAAATTTAGGCTACTAGTAAGCACGCGGTCGGCGCGTTGTAGGCACGCGGTCGGTGCGCTGTAGGCACGCGGTCGGTGCGCTGTAGGCACGCGGGCGGTTGTGTGTTGTATGGTAGCGGCAAGAGCCGCTGGCTTTTTTATATTGACATTACGAAATATATCATACGACACACGAATTAATGCTGTAATTTGAATGAAAAGTAAACTGCTGTGTGCCGAGCGGAGGAGCGGTGCCGTTACGGTGCCGGTAGTGTGCCATGACCTTAAATCTCCCGGACCGAATGCTGTTTTTAAATTTTTGTAGCCTTGAGCTTTATGAACTCATATTTTACTGCTTGCTTGTTGCTGTTGCACGTCTACTTCAAGTTGTACACCATCAGCTTATCATTGGCTGACGACTCAACTATATCCTGATGAAGCTTGAAACTATACTTTTGAAACTTATGACCATGAACGTAGGGGTGAACGTATTCTAGAGTGTAGACCGCGAATCGCCAAGCTTCAAGTTAAACACCTTTGCAGACTGGCTGGTAGCATCTGGATGAGAGTTGCCGAAAAGCCAAAACCAGGATTGGACTGGAAAGATTGACGAATTCCTACCTTTGTTTGACTTCTCGCTCATTGGTATCGCACGTCCACTCTTGTTTGTGGACTTGCAGAAGCTTCTCACTGGGAGACTCTGGTTCACTGCCGCTCTCATCTCCGCTGTCCCCTGATGATGCGGGTTCATCCTACAAAGAAAATTTTTGATGTTAGCTAGTATTTATTACTTCGGGATACAAGGAGTCTGAAATTCTTCAGAGATTTTTCGACAAAAATAGAACAGATACAAAAATAATGTTTTGTTGGAATGCACATGTCTTGAACCTAAGCATAAGGTTCTGTCTGATATGAAAAATACAAATGGGACAAGCAAAAATGTGTTTCCGCTACGTTTGACAAAGCTAGATAAATTCTATTTTAACCTTTCAATATAATCATTTTTCTCATCATTCAAAGCCTTAATAGTCTTACTGCACCTGTCAGGGTTGCGGAATTTGTTGGAAAGAGTCACCGCGGCCCTGGAGCGCAAAGGGCACTAGGAGGAACACGGATGGGTTGTAGTCAGTAAGAGTCTGACACTCCCTTCTGCTCCGCCCAGAGCGATAGGAGTCATTTGATGATTTGAAATCCTCAAAAAATATCCTACTGCAAGGTGCAAGCCTCGGTTTACATCAACCGTTAGTTTCCTTTTAAGCTCTTTGTCAAGTGATTATTGCAGAATGGATTCTCTTTCACTTTCTTTTCAACTTTGATTATAAAACAGGCATTTATCAATCGACAAGTACCTGCCGAAGTGCTATTATTGTTTAACAGTGTAATCTGCATATTGATTACAGAATTAGCTGCTCAGGTGTCCGGTTCCCGAATAAAAGAAAGTCACTGCTCCTTATCACGAGATTGATCGGCGAAAAGAAATCCTTGACAAATTACTTTCCACTTAATGAAATGTCTTTTGAATGAATTTTGTGCGTACAGCTAAGGAGTGGAATTCCCTGCCTGTGTTTCCTGATAGCTGGGCAAGCGTGCTCCATCTTCGACCACATCATCGCTTTCCATCACGTGAGATAGTGGTCTATAGAGACTATCAATAACAATAATAACAAAAAACCGGCCAAGTGCGAGTCGGACTCTCGCACGTAGGGTTTCGTACCATGCCCCTTTAATGTTTAATTTAATTTTTGTTATTTAAATTGTTGCTATAACAGCAATAGAAATACAAACTCTGAAAATTTCAACTGTCTACCTATTACGTTCTCGAGATATGGCCCGCTGACAGACGGACGGACGGCCGGATAGTGGACTCTTAGTAATAGAGTTCCGTCGGTTACTAAAAAGCAGTCATTGGTGTAGTAGGTTTAATTTCGGAATTCCGGGAACATTTTGCAATTTCAGCGTCCACTCAGTTGCAATATTTGACCTATTTCCAATCTCTCGAGGTTTACTAGGAAAGATTTAATTTGATACTCTGTGCTAGACATTCAGATTCCCTGAAACTATGCCTATCTTGATTTAATTATTTTTAGGACCTGATGAATACCACTGATGCCGCTGTGAACGTGGTCACCTACTAGCCACAAAATATTTCAGGGTCAACATCGACTCGAAAAGAAAAAGAAGAAGACCGTTATAATTTTATTTTTTTTATTTGTGTTTTTTTTATGTTGTGATGGGTTTGCTCTTGACTCTAGTCTATGTCAGAGATGACAGAGACAAAGTCTACGATGGAGCGAGCTTACCCAGAAGGAGCCTGTTCACTCTAACTTTGAAGAGATTAGGGTTGTAAGCGTTTGGAAACACACGACGAAATTAATTAATCACGAACATCTCCCTAGAAATAGATTTTAGTTTACACTGACCAAAGTCTAGTCTAAAAATCTTACTTTCGAACGCGAAATCCTCACCGTTATTTAACTTTTCTCTTTACAAGGCGCACTTTAAATCCGGCACAGGTGCCACTAAAACTGTGCACTTACCGCGTTTTAGCGCGAGCGTGTAAAAACGTCTGTTGGTGCTAGTTACCGCGTTATATCGCGTGTCAGACGATAGAACTTAAGTGGAATGAGGCTTAGAGTGAAGGAAAATGTGTTTGAGCCTTTTAGGTTATCTATTTTGAAGAGTTTTGGTGTAGGCGGTGAAATGGTAAAAACGTTTAGGACCTTCATAAAAGTTGCAGCTGTCTGGCCCAAATATAGCTTTCATTAAAGCAATTTTAAGGCAGTAGTTGCTAATTTTTAACCCCCGACGCAAAAACGACGCGGTGTGTGTATGCGTCATCGCGTGAGCAGACGGCTAATCTATCTATACTTACTAATATATAAAGCAACGAGTAAAAGAGTTTGTTTGTTTGTTTGTTTACTTGAACGCGCTAATCTCAGGAACTGCTGGTCTGATTTGAAAAATTCTTTCAGTGTTAGATAGCCCATTTATCGAGGAAAGCTATAGGCGCTAATAAGAGCGGAGCAGTAATGAAAATTGTGACGCAAACGAAGTTGCGCGGGTCAACTAGTATTAGAATAAAACTATATAGATTAACCACTTGACGTTGTCGAAGCGCAAGTCAACCCCATAAAACTAGCGTTATCAAGAATAAACGGTCGTAAACTATTCTGTAATGTCCACAACCAATCAAAAACCAACAACGAATGCCTAGTCATACTCATCCAAAATCCAACACAACGCACGCAACTATTGGCCATTGTTACCTGCGCGCACGCACACCTCTACGTCACACCGTACACACAAGGCCTGATGACGTCACAAGATAAATCACGGGAGTAATTAGTTGGTATCGTCCCATCAAAGCAGTACAATTGTTAATAAATACCTACATAGGATGATTTCCAGGGACGCGGTCGAAGATACCATCGTGCTTACTGTTGCTGTTAGGTTAAAGGGGATAAGACAGGAAATATTATTTAGAAGGGATTTTTTTTTGTCATGGGCAAAAATGACGAACCTACGTACAAACTTTCATCTAACATGTGACCCGTTTTGTGAAACTTTTGTGAATAGGTAACTCTTGAGAAAATTCAAAGCAGTTCAGGCTTTGTGTTGGCTGAGTGCAAGGTTTTTTTTTTGTTACTGTGTCTATTTTTGTTTAAATACTGGTACTCATCTGATCGATTAGTTCCTAGAAATGCTGTACCGGACGGGCGTGATCGACTGGAACGGGGTTGTGATGGGGTAGGTCTATCCTTTTTCTTCTCCTCCGAAGTGAACTGTGACCGACCGACGACGTCCAGCCGCGCTGACGTCCTGTACCGAAAACTAGGGTTCTCCGCACCACACGTACAACGTTCTTCTATCTTGCCAAGTACTTGCTGTCTTCGGGGTAGATTGGGGTGCAGGGTGAATGCTTACCAGGGTTAAATAATAGGCAGGAATTTGACAACACTGCAGCTAATGGTTTAAGGGCAAAGTCGCGAGTACTGTGATTCTATTTATAGATTCTATAATTTCTTCTGCCGGTGACTACGAATTGGCTATTTTTTACCATTTACTAAGGTACGAGGTTACTTTACCGTAACGAGGCCCAAAAACCACTAACTGCTTCAGTTTATTTTAACTGCAAATTTTTACTATGGTTCTATGACATTTTCGGCTATATCTAGGTCTATTCTAGGTCTGGATGGGGGTTGACGCACCTCTATTCAAATCCCCCGAAATTCCCCGTCGAACGGGTTGGAAATCAACCCCTCAACCCTGCCCACTAGTGGGCTTGTTGTATTTAACTATCAAAAATATCACAAGTTTTGAGCTTGCTTACTATTTGGGGTTGATTCCCCGAAAAACTGTGCCCCATGGGCTATGAAACTATCTATATTCGGGTAGGTGCATCATCCCTCCATCCAGCTACACAACTTACCAAGCCACCCCTCCAAGGGTGGAGGTACTATAGGTCAGGAACCCGGGAGAGGATAAAAACTATGTTTATCTTCTTATCTATTTTGTGGCTTTATGCCTTGCCTGACCATGAAGATGTGTACATATCTGGATAGGGCTGAGTGCCAGCTTTCCAGTGCCTATGGTTTAAGACCTAAATTCCTAGATGCCCTAAAAACTTAGCACTGAAGGTGCGTGTACATGATGGTTTTCTTCAACCACCCTACTATGTTCGAATGTGAAATGACTATTTTGTGTATACCTTCGATTTGGCTGATTTCCATCAGCCAATCAGAACACGCCCTCAGGGTGCTATTGGGAATGTGTAAGGGAAATGTGTAGCCCTACCTATTGACTATAATTTTCTTTGAAAATATGTTTTCCCCAGAACATCTTTTACGTGTTTGGGGAAAACGACAAACATATGACTTTAAATTGATTACATAGCTTACAAACTATCACTATGCAAGTACATAAGCTTCTAAATTCAGTACATAGGCCTACGACTATAGGTACATAGGTACTATCTATGCGAGTTATACAATGTTAAATGCGTCTCCGCGGACATTTCTATTACTATTTGACTATATAAGCTCCTAACTTAAAAAACATATAAGCTTACGAATATAAGTACATAAGGCTGTTTATGCGAGTTATATAAATCAAAATGCTCCGTCGCGAACATTTCTCCCGCCGTGCAGCGCAGTGACGACTCGTTGCGATGTCGGCGCGGCGCTGCATCTCGCCGGTGAGCGACGACTGTAGTTGCGTCGCCCGTTGCCACGGTGACTGTTGCCTCGAATCTCGCCGGCGCGACGCTCGTCGCCCCGACGACTGTTGCCTCGAAGCTCGCCGGCGCGACGCCCGTCGCTCCGGCCCGTAGCTCCGACGCTCTGGACCATTTCGATGACGGGATCAGCCTCTTCGCCGGACGCTTAAGAGTGCCGCCGGATATGCGCACCTCAGCGATCCGGACCTGTGGTCCGCCCAAGGGAAGACTGCGGTGATGCGGCCTCGCGGCCACGTGTTGCGAGGCAGCTGGCCGTCTGCGATGAGCACAGGGTTGCCCACCTGCAGACCAGGGTCACGGTGGCGGCGCTCCCGCCGGTGTTGGAGCTCGGGTAAGTGCTCCCTCACCCAGCGGCGCCAGAACTGGTCGGCGAGCGCTTGTGAGCGCCGCCAGAGTTTCGTGGTGTCGACGTGTTGCTCGGTGAACACGCCGGGTGCGGTGCAGTCTGGCCGAACCACCGAGTAGGAAGTGGTTCGGCGTGATGGATTCGCCTTCGCTGGCGACTGATACCTATTTCAGCGGGCGGCTGTTTACCGTACTCTGCCTCACACAACAGTGTGGACAACACCTCTTCATTGGTGTTTCTCTGTGAGCACGGTTTCTGTGTCGAGTGACTGATTGCGGTCGACTCGTTTTCTCCATACTTTTTGGAGCATTTGCTTGGCGCGTACTGTACTATTGAGGCTACGCCAAGCACTATTTCGAATGCCTCTTCTTGTGGTGGGCACGTCTTTTTCTAAGACGCCCCTCGATGGACGCGCTAGGGTCAGGTTGAAACCTAGCGTGTCTGCACTTGGTCTCTATTGAACCAAGTGCATTTTCTATGTGCATCTTCGCTTTTGGCGCTGTGCACGTTGGGCTTGCCGCGCCGAACATGATTGTATCACTCTATTCGGCGGGGCTCCCTTCAATTCTATTGCCTCTCCACGAACATTGGAGGGCACTCATGTCCTCTTTTCGGACTTTGTTTGTGGTTTTATGTCTTTTCTTAAGACTCCACTCGATGGACGCGCTAGGGTCAGGTTCAAACCTAGCGTGTCTGCACTTGGTCTTCATTCTATACCAAGCGCGTTTTCTATGTGCATCTTCGCTTTTGGCGCTGTGCACGGTGAGCTGGCCGCGCCGAATATGATTGATATTCGATATTCGTCGGGGGCTCCCTCTGTACTATTACCTCTCCACGAATATTGGAGGGTGTCTGTTGCCTCTCCACGGATATTGGAGGGCGTCTGTGTCCTCTTGTCGGACTTTCACCTGCACAAACATTTCGGCAATATCGCCCGAAATGGCTATGGGGTGTCTACGGAACCTCATCATGACGCCGGGCAGCGACTATAACAGGTCTGGTCCTGTGAGTAGGAAGTCGTTCAAAGACATTCCATTCGATTTAGCTGCGGCGTCGTGTACTATACGGTACTTCTCTGGCTTCATCGGCTTGAAGACATTGATATGAGGTAGGTACCAGGTTCTTCCTGGTGTTCTATTTTCGGGCGCTTTCTCGGCGCACCCTTTCTATAGGAACGAGTCCATCTGTTCCGTATCTCGAAGAGTCGGATTTCTACCGAGTTTCTATAGAGACAAGCCGTTTGTGGGCTGTCTCATAACTATCGGGCATTTCAAATTGCGGTTTCTATATGCCCATTTTCTATCTGTTTGGTGTGTCGTTTCAAGATGTCTTCTGTGGGTCTATGCGGCCTTCGGCTCCAAATTGTCTGGCAAGGTCCTCGTTGATCAATGATACGGTTGATCCATCGTCGGGAAGGGCGAACGTAGATGCCTCTCCCGCCGGTCCAATCACCCGGACCGGTACCATCTTGAGGTAGGCATGACTCGACTATGCTCGCACGCTGGCAACCACTTCTTGTGGTTCCTGCTTCTGTTCGAGGACCTTCGGCTTTTCGGCAGTCGCTGCAGCGGGCTTCTTCTCGAAATGAAGTAGCCGATTGTGTGTGGCTATACACTCTTTGATGCCACACTTCTTCGGTTTGCACTGGTGCCGCTTACGTCGTAACTTCATGCAGCGATAGCATAAGTTGAGCTTCTTTGCTAGCTTCCATCTCTTGTCGCTGTTGCCTTCTATGAATTTCCGACAATCGCGTTCTATGTGCCCATCTTTCCCACATACGCGGCATCTATCGGCCGGTTTTTCTGTTGCTGTGTGGGTTCTCTGTGCTGTACGCCTGTTTGATGGGCCATCTGTTGCGTTGAAATTCTCGGCGGGAGCAAAGGCGCTGCAGAAGCGGGCTTGTTCAGTGACGAATTCGCTGAACAACGATAGGTCAGGTAACGACTGATACTGTCTTTGCCTTCTGAATCTTGCTGTATTCTTGACATCATTGAAATTTTTTTCGAGCTGTTACATAAATGGCTCGAAACGACAACCATTCTGTGTGTGCACCATTGAAATTCGGTAAGGTCATGATGACCTTCGACGGCGAGGAAGTATTCTGTTCTGTTTTTCTATCAGCTTGCGATACTATAGCTGTTGTAAGGTCCGTTTTGAACGGCTGTAATCTGTTTTCCCCGTCGTCTTCTATTTTCTTCGGTGGTGCCATCTGTTTAGTCACTTCATCGACTTTCGGCTCTAGTTCCGGAATTTGCGTTCGACGAGAGTCCACTATCAATACGGAGTGCATAGAGGGAGACGGTTGCTGCTCGCAACTTCTATCTATTCTATGTTGCTCGCAGCTTCTATCTATTCTATTTTGCTGGCAGCTTCTATCTATTCTATTTTGCTCGCAGCTTCTATCTATTCTATTCTGCTCGCAGTTTCTATCTATTCTATTCTGCTCGCAGTTTCTATGTGTTCTATTACGGATGTCTCCCTCAGCGGTGTTGGTCTCTCTCTGATCAGGAACAGGTTCAGCTGCCTCTTCCAGCCAGGAACGCACGTACTCGTCGTTCGAGTTACTATCTTCTATATATTCGCCGTCCGATTCTTGTTCGGCTCTCTGAAGTGCTAACTGTGCAAGCTCCAACTTAATCTTGAGTAAGTCTTCGCGTGCCTTTGTGACTCTTCTATATGACCGCGTCGTCCTTCCCACGGTCGACGGCGGCTTGTCACATTCGATACGTTCGATACGGGCGTAACCCCGGGTAGTCACCGGCAGGTTTCGGCTGTATGTTCTATCTGTTGGCCTCAGTGTACTGTCTGAAGGCGCTTCAAATCTGGTTCCCTTTCTTGAGGTTGGCATGATTCAGATCCTCAAGTCTATTCTTCGAAACTGTTCTATATCCCTGGATAAGGCTTCAGTAAAACTTGAACTAAAGTTTTTTCTTCAAACTATTTCTATATTCTCGGATAATTCTTCGAAGTCCCCAATCTTCAAAGTCCAGAGTTGCTCTGAATCTTCTAAGTGTAAAATTTTCAAAGTCCAAATTCTTCAAAAATTTTCTATGTCCCGAATCAATCTATGTTTTCTATATGTAGAATCTTCTCAAAATTTTCAAAGTTCAAATTCTTCAAAATTTTCTATGTCCCGAATCGGTCTATGTTTTCTATATGTAGAATCTTCTCAAAATTTTCAAAGTCCAAATTCTTCAAAAATTTTCTATGTCCCGAATCGATCTATATTTTCTATGTGTAGAATCTTCTCAAAATTTTCAAAGTCCAAATTCTTCAAAAATTTTCTATGTCCCGAATCAATCTATATTTTCTAAGTGTAGAATCCTCTTCAAAATTTTCAAAGTCCAATTTCTTCAAAAATTTTCTATGTCCCGAATCAATCTATATTTTCTAAGTGTAGAAACTTCTTCAAATTTTTCAAAGTTCAAATTCTTCGAAAATTTTCTATGTTCCGAATCGATCTATATTTTCTATGTGTAGAATCTTCTCAAAATTTTCAAAGTTCAAATTCTCCAAAAATTTTCTATGTCCCGAATCAGTCTATGTTTTCTAAGTTCAGATGATCAAAATTTTCTAAGTCCCAGTATGAATCTTCGAAATTTTTCTAAGTGTCAGCTTCTATATTCGAAAATTTTCTAAGTGTTGGGTTCAATCCTCAAAATTTTTTCTAAGTCTCAGGTTCTGTCTTCAAGAATTTTCTAAGTCCCAGCTTCTATGTTTGAAAAATTTTCTAAGTGTCGGGTTCAATCCTCAAAAAATTTTCTAAGTCCCAGGTTTGGTCTTCAAAAAATTCCCAAGTCCAGGTTCAACTTTCAAATTTTCTCAAAGTCCAGGATTCCTTAGAAATCTTCTAAGTCCAGACGCAATCCTTCAGTGTTTCAGGAAAATTTTCAAAGTCCAAAGTTTCGGGGTGAGTCCCCAAGGGTGGCTCCCGAAGGGTAGTTTTCTCCAAGGGCAGTCCTCACGATGAACCACGATGCTGAGCTTGAGGCTTCTTAACTGGAACGTATGTTGACGGATAACTTCGGATCCGCCTCAGGGTGAGTCCTTAAGGGTTGGTTCTTGAAGGGTAGTTTTCTCCAAGGGGTAGTCCTCACGATGAACCACGATACTGAGCTTGAGGCTTCTTAACTGGAACGTATGTTGACGGATAGCTTCGGATCCGCCTCAGGGTGAGTCCTTAAGGGTTGGTTCTTGAAGGGTAGTTTTCTTCAAGGGGTAGTCCTCACGATGAACCACGATGCTGAGCTTGAGGCGTCTTCACAGGAACGTCATTCGACGATTAGCTTCGGACCTGTTTCGGATGAGTCTTCAAGGGATGATTCTTGAAGGGTTGATTCGGGAACGAGTACCAATTGACATACTGTTAAGAAACAAGATACGGGGTGCGTATGTTTGGCTCTTGTGCCAAACTATATCGCAGGGCTTCGGTTTGAGTCTTCAATGCTTGTTTCTTCGAGGGTTGATTCTTCAAGGGATGATTCGGGAACGGATACGTTTTGACATACTGTTAAGAAACAAGATACGGGGTGCGTATGTTTGGCTCTTGTGCCAAACTATATCGCAGGGCTTCGGCTTGAGTCTTCAATGCTTGTTTCTTCAAGGGTTGATTCTTCAAGGGATGATTCGGGAACGGATACGTTTTGACATACTGTTTAAGAAACATGATACGGCGGCACAGAAATCCGGCTCGAATGGACCAAAAAATGTACCGGACGGGCGTGATCGACTGGAACGGGGTTGTGATGGGGTAGGTCTATCCTTTTTCTTCTCCTCCGAAGTGAACTGTGACCGACCGACGACGTCCAGCCGCGCTGACGTCCTGTACCGAAAACTAGGGTTCTCCGCACCACACGTACAACGTTCTTCTATCTTGCCAAGTACTTGCTGTCTTCGGGGTAGATTGGGGTGCAGGGTGAATGCTTACCAGGGTTAAATAATAGGCAGGAATTTGACAACACTGCAGCTAATGGTTTAAGGGCAAAGTCGCGAGTACTGTGATTCTATTTATAGATTCTATAATTTCTTCTGCCGGTGACTACGAATTGGCTATTTTTTACCATTTACTAAGGTACGAGGTTACTTTACCGTAACGAGGCCCAAAAACCACTAACTGCTTCAGTTTATTTTAACTGCAAATTTTTACTATGGTTCTATGACATTTTCGGCTATATCTAGGTCTATTCTAGGTCTGGATGGGGGTTGACGCACCTCTATTCAAATCCCCCGAAATTCCCCGTCGAACGGGTTGGAAATCAACCCCTCAACCCTGCCCACTAGTGGGCTTGTTGTATTTAACTATCAAAAATATCACAAGTTTTGAGCTTGCTTACTATTTGGGGTTGATTCCCCGAAAAACTGTGCCCCATGGGCTATGAAACTATCTATATTCGGGTAGGTGCATCATCCCTCCATCCAGCTACACAACTTACCAAGCCACCCCTCCAAGGGTGGAGGTACTATAGGTCAGGAACCCGGGAGAGGATAAAAACTATGTTTATCTTCTTATCTATTTTGTGGCTTTATGCCTTGCCTGACCATGAAGATGTGTACATATCTGGATAGGGCTGAGTGCCAGCTTTCCAGTGCCTATGGTTTAAGACCTAAATTCCTAGATGCCCTAAAAACTTAGCACTGAAGGTGCGTGTACATGATGGTTTTCTTCAACCACCCTACTATGTTCGAATGTGAAATGACTATTTTGTGTATACCTTCGATTTGGCTGATTTCCATCAGCCAATCAGAACACGCCCTCAGGGTGCTATTGGGAATGTGTAAGGGAAATGTGTAGCCCTACCTATTGACTATAATTTTCTTTGAAAATATGTTTTCCCCAGAACATCTTTTACGTGTTTGGGGAAAACGACAAACATATGACTTTAAATTGATTACATAGCTTACAAACTATCACTATGCAAGTACATAAGCTTCTAAATTCAGTACATAGGCCTACGACTATAGGTACATAGGTACTATCTATGCGAGTTATACAATGTTAAATGCGTCTCCGCGGACATTTCTATTACTATTTGACTATATAAGCTCCTAACTTAAAAAACATATAAGCTTACGAATATAAGTACATAAGGCTGTTTATGCGAGTTATATAAATCAAAATGCTCCGTCGCGAACAAATGCTATCAATATTCATTTGTAGTCGATTTTGTAGGTCAGGGCATTAAATACCTTATGAGTAACTGTCACTAATTTTGATTAAATTGTGATTTTATGCCAGGCTTAACAGTCTTGGTGAGAAATCACAATGCCTCTTCACAAAAAAATGAAAAATCTCTCCATAGTTGTTCCCTTTAGTTTAGAAGAAATCTTGAACATTAGTCAGTCCGATAGATTTCCAAAAAATATTGGGTACTTACGACTTTTTCTTTTATCACGTAAATAAAAAACATAACGATACAGTGCGTTTAAAATTAATGTGACAGTTAACATTTCTGTACGCTTTTTACCGAATAGTGACATCACAAGCTCCCCCACTCCTGATCTTTGATACGTTTTATCTTCGTATTTTTTTATTAGTTAAATAAAACAGAAAACTCGTGTCTAATATTTTTCGATAATATCAAACTGACGGACTAAATACAATCATATTTTTTTACCCAAGAGCCATCGCTTTTCGAACGTATAATTTCCATTCCAACAATAAAGGCGTATCCACACAAGTCTAGCGCGACTAGCTCGCGTGGGCGTTGCCTTTATTCGCCGACGCACTAAATAATAATAATTGTGCTTAGTTAACTACCGTTTAACGCATTCGGCTTTCTTCTGTGCATCTGATAAGTCTAGTACAGTCGGAGAAAAAACGAAGATTTATTTATTGTTCGAGGTAGTTTTATTTTTCGTGGTAGTATTTACGCTAGTATTATGTTATCTGTGTTGTATTGTAAGGTTTGAAGTTGTATTGTTTCGTTGTTGAAGATATTTGATGCCAGTGACATTATTTTTTTTAATAATACAGTTTTCGAGATAAATTGAAAAAAAAAACTAGGAGAGATAGTAGAAAAATAGATTCAGGCTTACAGTAACAAAAGTATTAAGTGTGTACCTGTGTGTGTTCGGAATGTTGTAACATTTCTGGGGAGTTAATTGAGCCACTTGTTTCCAGCTAAACACTAGGAAGATGTGTTGGGTCTTCAATGTACGTTAAAGTTAGAAAAGTACTGATTGAATAAATGATTTGTGATTTTGATTTTAGTGGTTCGTAAAATAGGTACCAAAAAAACGTAGCCACATTCCACTACAAAGCCAGATTAAATTCAAAAAATTTATTTCAGACCTAGGGATCCATATAGTGTTAGAACTTAGCCATGTTCCGATACGCAGCGATTCTCCGATAAGCAATGGTTATTACTAGGCTGCCTAACAACAGATTTCTAACAATATTTACAGATACCAAACTTGACTTAGTAAAAAACCATAGCCAAATGTCAAAATATAGATTTCAGAGCTTACGATTCCTATTGAGAAAGTAATGGTAAAGCTAGTAGTGGCTGTTGTTTGGTATTATGTAACTAAATGTTGTTCTGCTTGAGTTTAGTGTTTTTTTTTTTTGTATTATTAAACAGGATTTTTGTAAAACACTAACAACCTCTTAAAAAGAGAAAGTACCTACACATACACAACAAACAATACATAAACAATTTTTACTTTGAGACAAAATGCAACATTTAGCCGATGAAAGTGTAAGAAACAACTAATGTTTTTTTCGAGTTTTCAGGGTTGGTATCAAAGTAAAAGTGTTTTTATAATCATGTGTCACTTTCACTCCCTAAGAGGTTGTTAAGTCAAGTTCTATTTATTATTCTACATTATTTTGCACACGGTACCGCTGGGTGGTATTAAGTGTCCGCTGCTACAATCGGTCGGTGCGCTGCGCCGTTTTCGGACGCTACAGTTTGTTTACCAGCTTGTGACGTCACAATGCTACAGTTCCCTCATTATTGTGCTAACTGTAAATTAACTATTACTGTGTTGTTCACTTAAATGTTCGTTTGTTAATAGAATGAAAGCTTGCTCTATGGAAATCATGGGTACTTTAGGAGTACATTTCTTTTGAAGTTTTAAATAATTAATTTCAAAGATTTATGTGGTATGTTTAACAGTGGAAGTACTGTACTATTCTAGGCTACCCTCAGTGCCCAAAAAAGCGACAAAAGTAAGACAAGAACGGCATTAACGTGATGATGGTCGGAAAGATGGTGATAGTGTGACAGTGATCCATTGCATTCTTCAAACTTTTATCTAAGGGATGAAATTAGTGTTTCGTCAGCTTTTGTACAGAAAACATGCCAAACAATCCTGTATTTTCTCCAAACAAAAGCTATCTGACAATGGACCAAATTGCCCTAAATCATTTGCTTCGATAACATTTGTTTAGTTTATTTAGTTTCTTTTTCTTTTTTTTACACCAATGACAGCCGCATTTCATGTCCGGACAAATACTTTCTATCCTAGGTTGTCTGGAAGAGATCGCAGAATGCGACAAGACCACCATTTGTATGTGTTTTAGTTTTAAGTTTCCTTTTGTATTACTTTTGGTGTATGTACAAAAAAGCGTATAATAAATAAATTTCTTTTGATTTTTGAAAGTTACTGAAAATATCTGATATAAGTACCAAATTATCATAAATCACCAAAACCCGGTCATGAATAATGAGGATTAAGTTCTTAAGTACGAATCAGATATGTATCACATAATTACAGTCCAGTACAATTATAATTAAGATTAAAAGCGATTGGTAATTAAACTGATGAATGATGGTGGAATTCTTGAAATGGCACACAGGCTTTAAAAAAATCGCTACCTTCCAATAAAATAAATACTACAAAGGGAAAAAAAAAATTATACAAAATACAAACACTCGATGAATGGAGAGGGAGAAGGGGGTCAAAAAAAAGATGGATGCAAGAAAAAAAATTGAGAAGTTAATCTAGGAAGAAGTTTTTATACCAATCCCTGCTTAACCGAGTCGTAACAGCATGGAGTAGGCTCCCGGAAAGTGTTGTCACAACTCTCACACTGCACTGCTGCAAGAAGCGATTGAACAGACTACATAGTAGGTCGTTTACGGTGTTTGATAAACATATAGGCGACAGATCAGCAAGAAAATCCTGTGTACATCAAATGAAAGGACTTGTTGTAAGGATAGAAGAAAGTTGACCACTCCCTCCCCCTGATCTCCCATATTACTGAACTCTAATAAAGAATAAACTGAAAAAAATAAATATTTTCAGGACCCAGAACACCTCTAGCAGTAATTTTTATAAAATACTGTCTCAAAAGTTTCAAAGCAAGCTGCCTACTTGACAACATCCTGGGCGTGATATTTGAACGTAGGATCAAATACAGCAGGAATACCAATATTTGCGAGGAATCCAGTGCCAATGTGGAGGATCGATTTACGTCCGAGAACAGTTCAACACACAATGTCGTCTGTGGTAAAGGTTTTGGACTGCCGGAGATTGAGTTTCTTAAAAACTTACCTGCGTTATTTTTCTCCAAATGCAGGTAAGTTCAGGTTTCTTATCAAATAAATGTTTCAACGAAGAGAGGGCCACTCTCACTTCGATTCGATAGCCAAATTTTTCAGATTAAAATATTTCTTATAGCTTTTTTGGCAAATACCACCAATCCACTTTGAAAATATCGAAAAACGGAGTCCCTCAGGGCCTTTGCACACGGGGTTAGGCCTTTGCATATAAGCTCTTACCATGAACCTAGCGTAAAGATCGTTTATATAAAATAAAAACCATTTAAATTTAAAACAGTTTTATTTTCCTCACCAATCAATTTAATATAAACACATATCAATAAAAACTTCTTTCACTCGAAAACACAACCAAATCTTTCAATAAATAACTACTTACTGTAGCCGTAAGCAGGAAACATGTTATAAATCACCACAAGTATATTACAGTTCGAAAAAAAAATCGCCATTACCGCCATATTGGATGCACAGGTGCGTATGCGCAAGTGATTCGTGGTTCGCTCCCATCACGTGACATTTTATTTGGATAACATAAATATTTTCATCATGTATTTACGTCATTGTGACGTATGTTATTTAGCGATTTTTGGAATTGGTATGCTAGAGTATAAATTAGGAATAGTAAAAAACAGTGTCGGCTGTGTTTTATTTATCAATGAGGTGTATACTGCTAACGTAAGCAGTACAGATGGTAGCAATAAGTAAATAAGTATGGTAGTATAATTATGCCAACATTTTAGAGAAGTTAATTTGGATAGCGATCCAATAATTGGATAATGTTAATTAGTTAGGCATCAATGGACATTGAGTGAAGTAAAGTGAGTGGAAAGTATCCAATTAGTAGGACTTTTCGACCTGAAACATATTTATAATTTTATAATAAAGGATAGGATAGATACCAATCCGTTACTTCTCAATTAAAAAGAGTAACAAAAGATACAAGGTTTTTCGAAAGTCCAATGTTATAGTGAACCTTAGCCATCCAAAATAACACAGGAAAAAACGAGTTCTTATTAATAATATTGTAAATATTTTTCAGAACTTACGTCAGAGTTGACGTTTCCTATCGCAGTAAATTCCAACTATGGGTTTCTAAGAAGTTGGTGCGACGTCATACTAAATTGGGTTCAACTGAGAATGAAAGAAAAACAGGCCAGGTCTGTTACACCTACGCAATTCGTAAGAGTCCATTGAGAAAAACGATGTTTTCAAAGCAACCGTGTTTAAGTATTATCGCTACACAAATTCAAGGTAAGTTTACAAGGAAGAAGGGAAGGTTTACGTCATTTTTAATAAGGCAACATCACTGAAAACGTATCATATCTTTCTTTGTTGAGAAAATTGTACTTATATCAAGAACTTCAGATTATTTCTATAGTGCAAGTATTAATATTTATTTCTTGAGTATAATTAACGTAAAGCACAATTAATAAAAGGAGCGCAAACTAACTATATTTAATTTGAGATATTTGCTAAACGAGGTTTTTTTTTTCAATAACTTTATCACAGAGAGATTCCCTATTTTCTAAATTACGCCAATAATAATGGCTACTTCTGTTGCGAAAGACATTTCTACCCCATGCAATAGTAATAATATACTCGCGGCGTTTTTGCATTGCATCATGACGAAATGCAAAAACGTCGAACCAAGAGCACACCGTATCGACACAATCGATCGATCGTATCGCCATCGATCGTGTTCGATACATCGATCGCACGATACGATACAGATGCTCGTAATAACACGAATTTGTACCACACTATGATTGCTGTGTCATTTTAAACACGTTATTTATAGTCTTTAAGATAATTATTGGAAAAGTTTTGTATGGCAAAATGTTTAATGTGAAAAAGATGAATGGAATAATTTGTGATTAACTTCGGATAACTTGGTTAATGTTATAGTTTTTTTGTGAAATATGAGATTGCGCTACTGGCAGTCTTATTGAAGTTATCAAAACAACTTAGCTACTGGTTTCAGCACTTTTAACTTTAATTGCCTAAAATATAAATGCTAATTTAAGTGCCTAAAGTGTCAATAAATTTTTATATTGCAAATACTTTAATTATTTATTTATTTAATTTATTAAATTAATCTCTGCACTTACAGTAACTTCCTACCAACACATAGGTACAGAGAGTCAATATATTTATAAGCTTAGTATTGTACTAGCCTGTTCTGTTCTTAGGCCTACAATAAACCAATTAGGTACCGTATCTCTACACACAACATCAACTTTTTACCCAAAAAAATCCAAAACCAGATTTTCATACCGCAAACAGGACTCACCGATAAAAATCTTCGGATAACAACGAAAAGCTTCGCGTTATTTCCACCGAATACATTGTAAATCATTATTCAAGGACCCCATACAAATGTCGGACACACATACGGGCCAACAAACATGTGTATAGTGAAGAATTCCTATTATACCGGCCGGAATGCGTCTGGTTGATTTTGAATGGTCGCTTATTATGCACCCATTTACACCCGAGAAGCGGTCACGGGGATGATGGTTTGCTGGATGAGACAGGAGTCGTAGATTTGTGATTAATTGTTTTTGGGTGTTAATTTCTTTGAATGAAAATATGGTTATAAAGAAGACGAGATAACTATTACTCAAGCTAGACACGTACTCGTATCATAAAAGGTGACAAAGAAAATTGGTCAAGAAAGTTAATAGCAACAAACAATCTTCATTCCAGTTTTTTAAGCTTAGAAAATGAATGAACAATATTCTATAATTTTTTTATTTTTAATTGTCAGTTCTTCGAATTATATTCAACAGCAGGACGCTGGTTTTTCCGAGCATAACGTTTAAGTTACTTTCCAAGGCACCCAGATTCGGGTAGGAATTTCGTTATCCTTGGTCAGAAACAACATAGATTAAAATTCTTCAGGCCAACATCATCATCATTCGGCCGAAAGTCGGCTTTTTTTTCCAATATCACAATGACAGCTCTTGATTTCACCACTCGCAACAGATGTCATGTCTATGTTTCTCCCGCACGCATCCGATTAAAACTCATAGCCACTTCCATTAAAATTTTAACTCCACAACGAAGATACGAAAACAGTAGCCCAAAGGCGTTTGATACGCATCTCGATAGTGCAGTAACAAGGGGCATGTTCATGTCAATCGCGCTAATGTTGCCGCCGCGGCACAATTGGTAAAGTGCATGTATGTGTTACGTGCATACACACGCACGTCTGGGGCGATAGCACTGAAGTTATTGGTCGTGAAAAGTGGTGGTTTTGGCTTGGTCGTATGTAGATGTTTTGAGGTGGGCGTTTGTGTTGGGTATTAGGTTAGATCTGAAGCGGTCCCTTTGATTTTTTCTTAGCTTACTTAAAGGCCTCTATGGGAATACTTGATTTTAAAATTTTGTTTGTAAATAAAGGAAATTCATTCACAGAAGCAGAGGTATTTTTATCATAACTGTGCCGGTTTCGTCTATTCTGCCAGTACTACTTCGAAATCTACTAATATTCAGTGTCCGTTGCTTATCCCCAGAAGCTTTTTCTAAATAACTGTATCAATGGCATATACGAAAATGGACATTATGTTCTAAAGAAGAAACTGCTATTTTGATAAATAGGTAGGAACATTTTTTACAGATCGTAGGAGATCAAGACCTTTTTTTTGTTTTCGGAGGGAAATCTTCAAAAGATACCTGGACTTTTGGGATAAAGACCAGGGAGTGTGGGATTTTTACCTCACTAAAACCACCCCGGTGATCACCATCAGCACATAGAAGGGCCCCGTTACCTCTTAAAAAACCACTCCGGATCCCTCTCTGTGCAACGCCTGCAAAGGGGTCTCCCCTTAGCTTCGCTATGCACGGCAGCACGTGGTCACTGTGCCACCACCTTTCCTAGGATCACTGGGTTGGCGGACAGAGACCCCACTCAGAGCGCCAGCGACCTTGGAGACCCACCTGCCTTAAATAACGCAGGCGGTGTTTCGGCTTTTAGGCATCGATGCAGTTGCCTCCCTGACGCCTCCTTCTCCGAGCAGGATCAGCCCTCTCACGATCCCGCTCGGCGGCCTCCTTCTGGACCATCACAGCCTCACAGAAAGCAACCATTACCCTCCAGTTTTCATTATCTGCCAGCATAGCACTCACTACGGCTGGCAGAGTCAGGTCTCGACCAATCCTGGCGACCAAGACCCGCTGCTGAAGGAGATCACCTCATCGTTGGCTAAAGATAACCCTATCCAAGTCTTGAAAGATACTGAGTCACAGTATCAAGTAGTTAGATAAATGTTGTCAACATCAAAACAAAACAAATACAGTCCCAATCTAACTAATTGTAACACAATTAACTTCCCACACGTACTCGTACACCTGACGACAAATAATCTGATTAACCTACAAAATGTACATCCGAGCAACAAGACTAACTAAGTCAGAGCTAGTCTAATCCGTAGCATTGAGTCTTGGTTCCGTAGGTACGGACCACAGAGCGTCGAGACGAAACAGCGGGCACTACTAGAGACTATTGCCGAAACGTTCCATAAAACCATCACCGTTTATTGACAGCCCTTAACCCCTCCGACTGTTGCTATCATAGCCGATACTTGGGCTCTGATAGAATCTGTATGAGTTTCATTTGCTAATTAAAATACTTGTTAGCTCTATTAAACAAATATGAAGTATCTGCATGAACGACGAAATTACAAAGCTCCAAAGTTAATTGTTAGAAAGAGAAGTTCGACATAGATTTTGACATATAAGTCCGTCCTCTCATGTGGTTTGTACTTGTAATAGAAAACCACGTTCTACTGGTCAGATAAATATTTTTATCATGTTAATATAGAGGTATGCAGAACAGAGTGTAAAGTCCAAACCTCCATTGAAAAGGAAGGATCATCCGACTAGACGGGTATTGTGTGTGGTGGGCAACTGCCCAATGGTTGATCTTTGATCTGTTGTCTATGTTCAAATCACACAGAAAACTCTGATACAGCGGTACAGGACGACGTAGTTCGTTGCTAGACTCTGAATCCGTTACTTTTTATGGCGGTATGGATTCCGCTATACCGCCACAAAAACTAACGGAATATATTCCCTACAATGGCGTGTCTAATCTCAGCCGGTGCGATGTTCCGTGCTCTATGGACAGAACTAAACTTACACGGTGTCCAGTTTGTGTCCAAACTGTAGCACTGATAGGGATCTGAGTAACGAGGTGAGGATCTGTGCTGTACAGGACCTTGCGTAGTGCTGAGTTAGGGAAATGTGACATTTTGCGGTGTAATTATTTCCTTTTTGTAAGTGAAATTTTTAATTCTAGTCAATTTTTGGCAATAGCTTTGCCTGCGCGAAAACTGATTTGTTTTTTCAATATACTACCGGGATAAAATTAATCCTAAGCTCTGATCCAGGTACCGCTCGTGTATCAGCATCATGATTTCAGCTGTAAACGTGAACTGTAGCAGCGTCGTTATATCAAGCAGTGCTCAGCCGATGTCGGGTGTTGTTTTTTTCAGAACCCATTCAGGAGTTAAGGCGTGAAAGGGTAACGAACAGAGTTACTATCGCATTTAAATATTAGAATAGATTTTGGGAGAGCTTCTTAAGAACAGTTTGACCCAATACTCTAACCTTGCACCAAATTTAGGCTTAACGATGAAAAATATTAGAACAAGGACATTACCGAAACAGGATGCACAATTAGAAACGAATTTCGTCACTCGTAAAGGCTTATAAAAGCACCTAAAATCCATCAGAAAGGAGTGCCAGACTTTTAGTTTCTCTCTTTTGGCGACATCAGAAAAAGAATTCTAACTGATCAAAAATCAAGTCAACTTACTCTATCCTACACAGAAACACTCACAGAGAAGTATATAAAGTACACAAAGTGTAACTAAAAGACAAATAGGAGCAAACCATCGAAGCGTGTCCGTCGCAGAGGTGTTGACGCACGTCCATTGTACGCGGGTTCGATTCCAGGCGAGACGCAGATAACCGCTGACGGGGCACACCTGAATTTTAAACGAGCTCAGGTGCCAATTACTTGGGTTTTTGGTCATTTTTTTAATGGAGATTTGGTTATTTTTAGCTGAGAGGTATTTTTCGAGATCTGTTTTCTGTAGAAAAAAAATTTGGATAGGTACGAAGCATGGAACTAGTAATTGAAAGAATCGTGAATATCTGGCTGAATTTTCGTTTTGCCGCTTTCCCAAAGTTATTTGGCAGATTAAATTCAGTGTAATTAACACAAAATGGAAGCTGGTAAAAAAATGTAGGTCCTCTAGCTTTGGTGCCGTCTGACAATGGCCGTAGGCGAATGACGTATAATTTACATGAATTGGTTATGAATTCCCTGCCGGAGTCAGTGTTTCCTGATAGCTACTAGGTGACTTTAAGTCAAGTGCGAAAAGGTTACTTCTAGGCACGCGTGCTCAGTGCCAGCTGGGGCTGCGGACTTTGTTCGAAAGAGGCACCGTAGCCCTGGAACGCAAAGGGCTCTAGGAGGAACACGGACGGGTTTTAGTCAGCAGTCTGACACTCCCTCCTGCTTCACCCAGAGCGGGAGGAATCATTTGATGATTTCTCATCTTTGAAAAGAGAAAAAAAAAAGACACGCGTGCTCGATCTTCAACCGCATCATCGCTTTCCATCAGGTGAGATAGTGGTCAAACGTGTGCTTATAAATAATAAAAAACAAGATAACCAATTTGATTCTGCTAATCATAAACTATTGCTACACCTTTACAAAAAACTATCAAATAAACAATCCATTAACAGATTGAACGACTACTTGGCGACCCCTGCCAACAAAATAAAATAGAACGCACAAGTGTTTATTATTTTACTGTCATTCTCGTCCCAGCAGGGGTGACAAACTTGCCATGTTACTTTCTCTGACAAGGACTTCCTTCACATAAGCTGTCAATGTCACTCGTTGTCCCTTTTAGATTATATTTTTATACGTGTACTTCCCATATTTGGGTTGAAAAAGGAAAAATAATATAGGAAAATAACTTTCGACTTTATTTTTTCATTGTGTTGTTGGCGTTAGGGATAGATATTGAGGGTGGCAGATGGGACGTTTTCAGGGTTGACAAGCCCTGATTGGAGTCGAAATTTGTACAGACAAGTAATTAACATTGCGAAGTACATTATGCGGGCCATTGGTACATGTTCCAATATTTTGATCAAACAGGCTGGTTACATTTTTTTGATCAAATTGGCATGAATGTCTGTGGGAGAATTTAATCAAAAATTTGTCGTGAAATGGAATGAAGAAATACGAAGTTTCGTATACGAAGTTTCCTATATTGATATATAGATAACATAGGCGAACAAATAGTAAAGGCAGAAACGCGCAAGCATAATATTGTCAATGCATGGTTTCAAATTTTATGATTATGGCTGATTATGTCGATAGTGTCGTGCATTGTACGGTATGATAAGTTTTGTCGAAGTCCATGTTCAGAAATTGCAGTTTACAGGGTGATACACGTAGGAAACAGAGGAAAATATAAATGTTAGTATATCCGTCTTTAGAAAACACCTTGTAGAAATATCGGGAATTTGCTTTAAAATCTGAATGGTTTAAATGGTCGCAGTCATCGCTGTTTATTTATTGCCTCGTATTGAATTAAATTTTTACCCATGAATTGATATTTCCTAACTTACGGTGCTCAGACCTGGTCACACACCGAGTCGCAAAAGTTCCGCCTTGGGGTATGCCAAAGGGCAATGGAGCGCAGTATTCTAGGTTTAAAAAGAATAGATAGAGTACGGAACACTACGCTGCGCTCCAAAACAGGTATCATAGACGTGAGAAAAAAGCTGCCAGGCTTAAATGGGACTAGGCGGGTCATACCGGGCGCATGCATGGTGACCGCTGGGCTAAACTCTCCATGCAGGTGGTGCCAGAGAACGAACGGCGTCGCCGAGGCCGGACCAGAAAGCGGTGGCACGCACATTGGAAGAAAAGAATGTCTGGAACGATATAGGGGAGGGAGGCCTTTGCCCAGGACACCGTAGGCTAATAAAAAAATAAAAAAATTTAGTACAACTAATTTTGTTTTTTTTTTCTAAGGATGGGCAATCATCTCCGCCCGCTCTGGGCGAAGCAGAAGGGAGTGTCAGACTCTTACTGACTAAAACCCATCCGTGTTCCTGCTAATGCCCTTTGCGTTCCAGGGCCACGGTGACTCTTTCGAACAAATTCCGCAATCCAGGCAAAAACCAGTGGATACTTAAATAAGCTTTCAGTACTTAACAAAAATACCAACACACACCAAAGTACCCTATTTCTAAATTAGCATAGAAATAACGTGATTCGAGTGAAGTAACATGCCCTGTAGCTGATACAAAGGCCCCACCGATTACAGTACAATGAGATGTCGTAATTTCTAATGTTAATAACATAATAACAAGCTGGAGCCTATTTAGGATTGAAATTGTAACAGAACGGGAGCGTGCGGTGGGAGGCAAAGTGGGTTATGTGCGATTTGAGGTTTTTGGGACCAATTATAGAAAGAAAGAAAAAGTATTTACTTTCACATGCTGTGTCCTAGTAATTTTTTTTTTTAAGTGAAGTGTGTGCTTCTTTAGCGGCGTTGTGGACTTTTTTTTTGTGATGGGTAAAAAATTGTTAAACTCGCGTCAGCACACGTGACCGAAAATTCGTAAGACGGAAGGAGAGAAGCACGTTCTAATTCAAGTTTTCACTTCTGCCGGCACTCCCGGAGTGCAACCCGTTGTTTTTTCTTTTTATTGCGTGACAGTTGTCATCCAGTATTACTATAAACTAGTTGACCCGCGTAACTTCGTTTGCGTCACAATTTTCATTACGGCTCCGCTCTTATTGGTCTTTATAGCCTTATAATTAATTTTTCAAATCGGACCAGTAGTTCCTGAGATCAGCGCGTTCAAGTAAACAAACAAACAAACTCTTCAGCGTTATATATTAGTACTCGTCAACCCACGCAACTTCGTTTGCGTCACAATTTTCATTACTGCTCCGCTCTTATTGGTCTTAGCGTGATGATATATATAGCCTATAGCCTTCTTCGATAAATGGGCTATATATCTAATACTGAAAGAATTTCAAATCGGACCAGTAGTTCCTGAGATTAACGCTTTCAAGTAAACCAACAAACAAACAAACTCTTCAGCTTTATATATTAGTATAAGATATATATCTAAACTGAAATTAGTTAACGACACTATCAGTAATTTTTTTTGTCGCAAAAAAAACTTTTTGTGGAATTTTAATTAGTAATAATAATACATTCTTTGTTGCGAGTACCAATAAGACTCGTATAGTGCTAATAACAATAAATTAACTTATAACTATGTTATTTCTAAACTTAAAACGGTTACGTATGTGGTTACGTAGGTGATTTTCGTTAATAGGGCTTATAAGCGGTTGACCAATCATTTGGTAGTAATCAAAGAAAGTGCTTCAAAGAAATCTTTTCACCACGTTTGATTGACTGGTAGAGAATGCCTTGGGCATTAAATCCGCCCTTGCGCTTATGTGCTTGAAATCAATAAACACTAATGAAAAAATTGTATGCCAGTAACGCATACAACCTTTTCTAAACTGAGATGGCGAACTAACTAAACAGAAACCATTCTCGGAAACGGATGCAACATTCTATTGTCTTCAATTAGCGATACGCTTATTATTTAATCGCTTCATGTTGTTTCTAATGGGCACAAATAAGAATAGAAAAAAAGTCCAATACATTAATTAATTCTCTACAAAAATGTAAATTAAAGTCATAACTTTCTTATAAAACCCCTGCAATTCCCACAAATCATTAAAATTTTACGAAACTGCGATAAAAACGAGAGTTGCTTCGAAGTGTCCATTGCAGCATCGTTACACAATGGAACTTTTTTGTGTAACTAACAACCAGCAATGGACGCCTGTTTGTTTTGTGTTCGCGCTTGTTTCAACACCTCACTGGTCAGCTATAGGGTTGAATACCCCCGCTTAATTGATGAGTACGGCGAATTGGAAACATTTATTTGTAACCGTAAATATTTATGTTTTATTTATCTGGTTCGATTTACGCAAAAAAAATATTAGACGGATGTATAATATAATAAATCAAAGTACTAACATCATTAAATCTATTGGGTAAGAGATTAAAATCGTATTTTTATTTATTTTTTGACAATCCAATAAGTCGTAATTGACAGCAGGATACAACATAGCTTTACTAGTAAGTATGAAAGAGACATAAAAATAAATCACTTTCGCACTTAGTGGTAAAGCGATCTTCTATCCCTCTCTATTAAGCTGTCAAAACCGAATTCTTAGATTGTCACGAATATAAGATACAAAAATATCCGAGAACAGATAGATAATTAGCCCCGACAAGGAAAATGTAGAAAATAATTATCTTTGAAGTAAATTCTCGTTGAGAACATCCACAAAGTGCTAAACATAGGCACCCCAAAGATCACGAAAATAGAGAATTTAGAAAAAATCAGGCCTTGTTCTTGCAGAATGCTGCGGGTAGTCCACGGAATCTGTTAGAAGTGAGGAACTATGATGATGTTTTTTTTTCCAGTGTAGTAAATCATCAAATCCTGGGCGGAGCGGAAGGGAGTATCAGCCTCTTACTGACTAAAACTCATGTGTGTTCCACCTAATGCCCATTGTTTGGCCCAAGGCCACGGTGATTCTTTCGAACAAATTCCGCAACCATTGCAGGACCTATGAGGACTTCTCAAGCAATACTTCGGATTATGATGATAGGTATAATATGTAGTTATCCAAGTTCAGTATTTACCCAGTAAACTTAATTTTAGCGCCTGTAAACACCTACTTTTATTTACCATCACAGCCTCGGTAATTGACTAAATTGCCTTAATCCTCAGTCTGTGTTCCGATGTTTTTACTGCCCCAACTTTACGCCCTTCCGCCCTAGTGGTTCCAGCCCCAATTTTATGCCGAGCTAGCTTTTGCCAGTGGTATCGCCCGCGTGAATATCGGAAATTATAATAAGGAAACATTTACTACTGGAAAATGGGCTTAATTTCTACCCTTTTCCGTGTTTCCTGATAGTTACAATCCGGGGGTTTTTAAGAATGAGAAAAGCAAATAGGGGGTCTACTCTTTAAGCCTGAAGTCGTAGTATCGGCCTTAGTACACACTTCTTTGATGGGGTACTGTATTAAATTTTATAATAAAATACCAGTTGATATTCTCGAACTGAATGAGAGAAAATTTAAGGCATGCATAAAACGCACACTATGTAGACAAGCGTATTATAAACTGGAAGATTATATCCTCGATAAAAACGCTTGGCTAAATGCTGGTCCTGCTCCACAGTCACAGCTGCTTAGGTCCACTTTTTAGGTTTCTATGTTTTTATATTTGGAAGAGATGCTCGCTCCTTTTAGAGGTTCTTACATTATTTCGTTTATTTATTCTTATATACATACAAATTATATTATTATATTAATTACTTATTTATTCTTTTTGATGTAAGATCTTAATCGTTCTCTTTATTAATTTATTTTTCATTATTTGGTCATTGACAACCATAGTTTTGTGTAAAGTAGAAGCATATTTTTCAAATTTTGTAAATGTGAGTACCATGAAACCATTTACATTTTATGTGAGTAGTTATAGTTTTACTTGTTGGACATGAACGAGCATGGTGGTTGAGAGCATGTCATGCTCACTCAAATGTCTCGCTGATGGCGGCGCGTGGGTTTGATCATTCGGTTCCCTTCGAAATGATTGAGCTGAAGGGTGCCGATACACGCGTCATGTTCGTGAACAGGCGCCGTCGGTTGAGACTGGTCATCTCTTAACTGCCATTGGCTTATTTTAATCTTTATATTTAAAATTCTTATAATAAGCCCTTTTTTTTCCTTTGCATTGTCCTCACATGCAGAAGCAACAAGTATATGTAACTTGAAATTTTGTAAAACCAGAACATGATTTAAAAGAGTATCCGTGGAGTTTCTTGTACGTTCTTCTCCATAGAGATCTACGCTTTGGAACGTGCAAATAGCTTCCATGTTTTTGACTGACCGACCTTGACGTTTCAAAAGTGCCTGTGAATGGTTTATTTGAAATAAAATGCTTTGAATTTGAATTTGAGTAGGGGTGTTTTCTACTCCGTGTCACCTAGCCACTAAGAATGAATGACAACACGATTTGACAGTTGTAGTAGAACCCTAGGTTACGTGTGAGTCGGACTCTCACACGAAGGGTTCCGTACCGTAAACCGAAAAACAAGTTATTTGTGTGGGAGCCCCTTTAATTTAAAATACGATTTAATTTTTCTTACTTATTTAGTGGCAATAGAAAAACACTCGGTGAAAATTTCAACTGTCTACCTTTAACGCTTCATGAGACCGCTGACAGACAGGCGGACGCACAGACGGATCGACGGACGAACGGACAGCGGAGGCATAGTAATAGTGTTTCGTTGGTTACCCTTTGGGTACGTAACCCTAAAAATGGATTAAAAATATCCTATTTCCAAATATGTTGTGTAAATTCGTTCAGCCGTTAAGGAGTGATTGATTTACAAACATGCAAACAAGCAGACTTTTAATTTATTAGTAGGACTCCAGGGATTGGCATAAAAGTAAGTGAGGTTCACTTCTCCAATGTTATTGGCTTTTCCAATCGTTATTTCGTTTATATGGTTATTTTATTACGGGTCTGCATTTTGTTTTATTTTACGGCACGTTTGGGTTCAAAGTTGCTGAGGTGGTCGTGTTTTATTGGGGTTGTTTGATTACTGGTAATCTATTGATACAGTCTTTTATTGATTTTGTTAATTTTGGTTGGTTACTGGTACATTTTTTTAAGGATTGGCAATAATCAAATAACTCCTTCCCCCAGAATGCTGAGGGTAGTCCACGGATTCTGCAAGAAGTGAGGAACCATGAGTATGATTTTCATCATCTGCCTAGCCTTTTCCAAACTACATTAGGGTCGGCTTCCAGTCAAAACGGATTCAGCTGAATACCAGTGCTTTACGTGGAGCGGCTGCCTACCAGACCTCCACAACCCATTAACTGGGTAACACGGTACGTCTTGGCAAGACTGGAGTCAGATTTATTGGCTTCTGACAATCCGTAACGACTGCCAAAGATCTACTAATGACAGCCGGGACCAACGGCTTAACGTGCTTTCCGAGGCACGGAGGAAACTCGTTATGTTAAGATGGTCACCCATCCACAGACCAACCTTGGCAAGCGTTGCTTAACCTTCAAGATCGACCCATGCGGCTATTATTATTTAGCCACGAGCTCCTCTGAACCATGAGTATGATTTAAAGAATGGGAAAACATCAAATGACTCCTTTCACTCTGGGCGGAGCGGAAGGGAGTGTCAGACTCTTACTGACTAAAACCCATCCCTGTACCTTCAAATGCCGTTTGCGTTCCAGCGCTGCGGTGACTCATTCGAAAAAACATCCGCATCCCTGTGATTACTTGAACGAGTATAAAATGTACCAAATATTAAGTTTATGCTAAGGTCTAACTGTGTTTATTGTTCGATTGAAGAAAGGCTACCTTGTTGTTGCTTTGCTTCAATCATTGTGCTAGTTTTTAAAACAACACCGGCTAAAGGAACTTCAAAATAACACTTCCCGAATAACTCAACAAATAAAATCCACATCATACACACCTGACTTGGAAATAAAATCTAATTCCAAATCATACACACGTCGACTTGGCCCACTGCTAAGCATAGGTGTTTCTTTTCTTATGTCAATCCTCAACATGTTTTACTCCACGAAAATTGCAAATTATATCTTTGTCTCGAAAAAACCGATTCCTAACTTACACCACTTCCCTTCCCAGCCGTTTCGTACAAGGCACACGGAAGTCGCGACGGTCACAGTGCACAATAGGCGGCGAGATGAAAGCGCACTTAAAATGCGTTACGTAATGGCTGCTAATGGTGGTCGCTGCTCATTGTTGTCTCCTTATCGCACACCATCGAGATTTGCCGATCTTTTTCCATTATTGCGGATGTGGTATTGTGTGTGTAGGATGTTTGTAGACCACACTCGTATTTCCGTATGGTCGTGCATGGAGAGCATAGCTAACCTACAGACTTCCTTCCTAGATTCTCAAGTTAAATTGAAATTCTATAAGTGATAATGACAGGTATTTTTTACGAAGTTAATTCCAATTCTTCTTATCGTGTGGGCAATAAGATCTAACGACCCCACTCACACTAGTGTCAAAGTTTCTAGACCGCCTCAAGGGCCTCTGACATGGTTTATTTGACGACCGTTATTTGGCGGCCGAGACCACCGGCTTATACGTGCGATATTATTTATTTGTTGTACAGCTACTACAGTGTAGTCTTTTTAACCCAAAGGTTGACTGGGATATAATGCGTATTTGCATTACGTCTCCTATGCGCCACTACTATACTTAAAGATTAAATCTATACTAATATTTAAAGCTGAAGAGTTTGTTTGCTTGAACGCGCTAATCACAGGGACTAAAAACCAGCGCTGTGGCTCTGTCTCGCACACGAGTCCTATTATGCTAAGCGATGGCCATTTTGCGCGAATGTGACGCATATCTTCCCAACTTTTATTTATATATATATATTTAACGAGGAAGGTTATAGGCTATATATCATCACGCTAAGACCAATAGGAGCGGAGCAGACGAAGTTACGCGGGGCGACTAGTAAATACCATGATTTTCCAAAAGTCAAAAATATACGAGAGTGACGTGGTCAAAAATTTTGTAATTTCGCAAATAGAACGTTATTTCGTCAAACCAATGGAAAGAGGCCGAATACTTCGTTGAGTTGGCAATTGTTCCAGTAATTAAGTACAGGTAAACAATGGAGGCTGTTAAAACACTGAACCAGTTTTCTAATTTGTTGCCTAAGCTTAAGTTTACACTGGATTAAGTGAAGTGTTAAAAAATCATTAAACTATACGTGGGTACCTACATAATCGATTAACTATTCTCTATTTGAATAAGTTACGGAGGAGCTCGTGGTTAAATATTAACAGCCGCACGGGTCAATCTTTAAGGTTAAGCAACGCTTGCCAAGGTTGGTCTGTAGATGGGTGACCATCTTAATATACCAAGTTTCCTCTGTGCCTCGGAAAGCACGATAAGCCGTTGGTCCCGGCTTTCATTTGTAGATCTTTCAGAAGTATAGTCAGAAGCCAGTAAATCTGACTCCAGTCTTGCCAAGAAGAACTTTGTCACCCAGTTAATGGGTTGTGGAGGTCTGGTAGGCAGCCGCTCCACGTAAAACACTGGTATTCAGCTGAATCTGGTTTGACTGGAAGCCGACCCCAATATAGTTGGGAAAAGGCTAGGCAGATGATGATTACAATAAGTTACGCGCTTGCCAAAATTTTTGGTAAAATAGTGCTTTGCCGAACATTCTTAGTGATTGCAATAATACGGTGACTAGACTAGAGCCATATCATCTATCAATCAATCCTAATATACAAAATTCTTCCATTAGTGACTGACTGAGTGACTGAGTGACTGTGAGCCGAAACTGCTGGTCGTAGAAAGCTGATTCAGATTTAGATTCAATTTATTTGTAAAAACATGTGTAGATAATATAGATACATGTACAATCATATACATGCTTATTATAGGGTTTACATAGAGCTAAAATGGGAGTGCACTGAGAGGATTTCCCGAAATTCTTACTGGAACGGGAAAAAACAAGTTTCTGCGACTTTTTTTCGCGGGCAAAATCTTGTACAAACTTAAAAATCATGGGGTTAGGTCTCTTAAATATAAAACCACCTAGTTAATATGTGCATTATCACCTAGTTCGAGCTATTATATAGCTATTATATTACCTACGTCCCACATCATTATTTCGGATGTTATACCAGCGGAACACTGCTGACTGGCACATCTACATCGGAGCGATATTTGTGCACCGGTGCGGTACTTTCGGACCTACAAGCTCAACGCCCACGTTATGTACAGGATGTGTGTAATGGCGGATGTTTTAGATGGAGTTTGGAGAATATTGACGAATTCCTCCTGCTGCCTATTTCCAAATATGTTGGGATTGGCTTCAAAATACACTGAATGCACGCAACAAAGTAAAACGATCAAGAATGATTGCTATACTTTCGAGTAAATTGACTACCTTTTTATTTTGAAGGGTGGGGATAATTTCCCACCCGGAAGGAGTCATAGGATGATTCCTAGGCCTTGACTTCGTTTTTGAAATGTACTAACGTAATAACTATTCGATAGCGTCTATCGGCGTGTGATGCATCGTTATAATTATTTTGGCCAAAAAAAATGACGTTGCAAAGCGTACAAGCGTACAATACAGGCTCCCCTCTGCGTAAGCTCGCTCCATTGTAGAATTTGTCTCTGTCATCTCTGACATAGACTAGATCAAGAGCAAACCCATCACAAATAATAAAAAAAATAGTAGTTTCTACTCGAAACTCATCAGAAAATTAACGTAATCTACTCGTTTAAAGATAACACAGAGATATCGGCTTATAAACGCTTGTCCTTTATGTGTAACAAGAAACCATTTACATACTAATTGTGGAGTACACTGAACATTAAACCAGTTTTAGTGCACTTTGTATCATCAATGTTTATCCATTATGGCTGCAACGAATTTTGATTATAATACTCCTAAAAATAGGCATTAAAATAAAATATATATGTATATAAAACCTTACATTAACCGTATTTATCCAGCTTGTATATACTATCTAATAAGTTTTTATATCATCATCATCTGCCTAGCCTTTTCCCAACTATATTGGGGTCGGCTTCCAGTCAAACCGGATTCAGCTGAGTACCAGTGTTTTACGTGGAGCGGCTGCCTACCAGACCTCTACAATCCATTAACTGGGCAACACGGTACTTCTTGGCTAGACTGGAGTCAGATTTACTGGCTTCTGACAATCCATAACCGACTGCCAAAGATCTACAAATGACAGCCGGGACCAAGAGCTTAACGTGCTTTCCGAGGCACGGAGGAAACTCGTTATGTTAAGATGGTCACCCATCCACAGACCAACCTTGGCAAGCGTTGCTTAACCTTGAAGATCGACCTGTGCGGCTGTTATTCTTTAGCCACGAGCTCCTACTAATAAGTTTTTATATATTGGTAAATAAATTAATATAAGTAAACATTACACCGTAGGTTATTTTTTCAACCCCTCTAACCAAGTTTACAAACCGTTATTTTAGAAGAAACTGCTTAAAAGTAATGAAATCTAATGACCCAATTAACTATCTGTGTAACTATAAGTTAAAAAATTACGTTTAGTAACTATAGGACCAAAATTCCTGAAACAGATAGACGGTGACGAGAATGTTGATATAACGTTTGGAACTGACTTCGAACTGTATTGAACACAACTTAATAAGTACAGAACTTAGTGTTGGCACATTAGTATTACCTACAGCAATACTTGGAACATAAAGTCCTTCCAGGATATACTTACTGTACTTATGAGTAATAGACGTAGCTACACCTGCGAGCTTAGAATATACTCGTAGTCCCGTACAGTTTGTGAGCTGCAGCTGCTTCCTCAAAGCTTGCATCAAGTATTAGTTGGCCAACTTTAGCGTTGTCTTAATACAACGAGTCACTGCTGGCTGCTTCCATTTAAGTTAGCTAAGGATGTACCTAATCACATTAATGGTATAGCTTTCATTACGAAAAAAAATGGTCTTTAAATTAAAAACTTTTTACAAAAAAAATACAACCGACTGTTTTTGGAATTTTTTTTTTTTTTAGTTTTCACGTTTTAGTGGTACTGGTACCCCACCGAACAACACCACTGGAAAGTCGCAAGAAAGCAAAATACGCACTTTCTTTTGCTTGGATGACAAACCAAATACGTCATCTATGTAAACTAATTCCAGCTATTTTGATTTAAAAGTCAAACTGCTAAACCGATTTTGATGAGACCTAAATAGGACCAATGGAAAAGAATACTCTTACACATGAAAGAAGAATTTTTCAATGATGGAGTTATGACGCAAGACACAAAAATATAACTGTATTGAGAATTCCCCCTTTTTGGAAGTCGGTTAAAAACTTTCTAAATACTGTAGTACACCTGATGTATGTTAAAGTAAAAAAGCGCAAAGATCCACTTCATGAAAATCATACTCTTTCATTGAGTAAAAGATAACATATAACGCAGATACCAAATTAGTTGGTCTGGTTTAGAAGTATGGTTTTTTAAAATAATTGCTTAGTAACGAAGAGCTATACGGAAAGGTTTTTGAAAATTGATCCTTTAAATGGACAATAAGGGATTAACGTTAGAGTGGAATTACTTTATTTCTGTCAAGCGAAGGTCTCATAGAACATGCAGCTTGTCATGAGTAAACACGTATTACTTTGATATATGTCGAATTTGATATATGTTTGATATGATATATATGTCGGTTGAGACTGGTCATCTCTTAACTGCCATTGGCTAATTTTAATCTTTATATTTAAAATTCTTATAATAAGCCTTTTTTTTTCCTTTGCATTGTCCTCACATGCAGAAGCAACAAGTATATGTAACTTGAAATTTTGTAAAACCAGAACATGATTTAAAAGAGTGTCCGTGGAGTTTCTTGCACGTTCTTCTCCAAAGAGATCTACGCTTTGGAACGTGCAAATAGCTTCCATGTTTTTGACTGACCGACCTTGACGTTTCAAAAGTGCCTGTGAATGGTTTATTTGAAATAAAATGCTTTGAATTTGAATTTGAATTTGAATTTGATAACAATTAATATCATAATCACAATAACCTTATTTCAAACAAAAGATCCCACTGTATAACACAAAAGCCCAACACACAGTTCACACCGAAACGTTTCGGGCACCGCCTCGAAAATTTGCACCACAGCGGTATTGCGTCCGAACGTGACGAATTCAAATCGATGCTGCAAACATCGGCTAACGCAAATGACGGGCGGAGGCGATCCGATCGGCGTGTCGTGTTTGCCCCGGGCGATCCTAGGGCTGACGGTGAACGCATAGTGTGCATGAAAAATTGGAATAGAGAAATAGATCCGGGATTAGACGAATTTTAGGAGCTCGGGCTACATAATAACAGCCGCACGGGTCGATTTTCAAGGTTAAGTAACGCTGGAGTGGAGACTACGTATGGGCAAACGTAGTGTGGGATGCCCTGCAGCAGGATGGATTGATGATTAAAAGAAGGTGGCTGACAGCGGATGGATGCGGACTGTCCAAGACCGGGACGCAGTGGACGGCGATTAGCTGTAATGATGAAAAAGACGAAGTAACGCTTGCCGAGTACGCGTTGTGGATAACGAAACTCCTTTCTGCCTCGGAAACTACGTTAAGCTTTGGTAGTTTCTTTAATTTGTTGATCTTTGACAGTCGCTACGGGTAATCAGAAGCCAGGAACTCTGACAAAGTTGTCTGAATTTCTGTCTTCTTCGTACCAGTACTTTAACCAACTTACCACCACAACGCACTTATTGGATTACACGATACTCCTTGGCTAGACTGGTGTCACATTTCCTGTCATCTGACTAACCACAAATAATGTCAAAGTTCTTCAAATTATAGCCTAGACCAACAGCATAACCTGCTTTTCAAGGTACAGAGGAGTATCAGTAAGTTATAATAGTCACCCATCTAGGGATCCAGCTATGCAACCGTTGCTTAACCGTAAATCTTCAGCAAAAACTTAAAAAGACAACACTCCTGTCTGAATATTTTTCAATTTGTCGGATAAAAAGGCAAATGATAGAGTGTTGTACGAGAGTCTGTGTCAGACACGACGCGGACCAATGAGACGGTTGAGCGATAGAGCACGCTCCGGATAAACAGTTCACACTTGATCGCGGTGTGGTAGGTAGCTGCGACACATTAGATACTTTATTTATTGTTAGAATGTATCAATTTTGGATTCTAATTTAGTAGTTTCGACAGAGGTAAAACGTGATCGACAAAAAATGGGACGACGACGCAGCGTTGAAAGGCCTCCTACAAGATGGACCGATGACCTATGGACACTTATTTTCCGACTACTTATATGCGAATACAAAATTGAAAAATCAATACAGCATTTGCAGACGTAATATTAATAATGGTATTTTTATTCTCATTCGCTCGCTCTTGCATCCTACGTTGACGTGAAGGCCACGAAAATCAGCTGGATGCAAGGCGCACAAGATACTTGGGGGTGGTCGATGTCCAGCAGTGGACGCCTTTCGGCTGATATTATGGGAAATGCTCTCGATAGCTCTCCTAACGTCAAACAACAATTTTCATTTGAAAAAATCAGCCAGTAACCTACACTATAGCTCCGCGGCACGTGGGAGCTGCGCCGGCGCAACCCGCGGGCGTCTCGCGATCTCGTACGAACACCATCGCAGACGTTACGGTCATCAATTGGCTGTTGTTTTCGTGTACCGTAGATACTGACAGAGATTCAAAAATAAGATTCAAATAAGAGATTTTCTTATGAGAAATACACTTCTATATGTGCTGAATTAATTCCGCGAAGCCGCTTTACGTTGATTAATTATATTCTGCTATGGGGAAATACCTTCCCATCCAATTCGGTAATATAAACAAAAAGACACCACTTCATTTACCGTCGTAAAGCTCAAAAGATGTGCACATAGATGCAACTCATCGGATAGTATTTTTAAGCAATCTCAGCCATAAAGTTTTTTTAAGCAATTGCACATATAGTATGTACATGTATATATATAAAGAGCTGAGCTGATCAGCAAACATCACTATTCAGCAATTCAAGCAAATTGTCCAAAACATCAAATTCGAATTTTAATTCGACCAATTACAAACAGTAGCACAAACTGTTCATTCACACTACTCGGTTCCCAAGTGCCCCTCACATTAAACGCTCACCAATCACCCATCAATACTGGGAAGCGTAAGATCAACGATTGGACCACACACGGCGCCAGGTCACAGGTTTAAGAAAACGGTCACGTGTGTCACCGCCCGCTAGGACAAAACGTAACGGGACCGTGGCACTGAGAAATAATTAATCTTGTTCTTTTAACAGCTGTTTTGGTACATTTTAATGTTTTGTTTTTGTTTTGTAATGGCGGTCAGAATGGTGTCAATAGTATGACTCTAACATTGGTAGACTTGTTAGGATTTGGGTTAAAGATAGCTTTTGCATCAGCCGGTCTGTTCTGTAAAATTCTCATTGTGATATCGGAAGCTCACTTCAGATTGAAGTGATCTGGAATTTCATCTTCATCTGAAGATCATTCATATGTCGCTGGATCAGATCTGGCTCGAAGAACCAGAAATGAAGGCGATGGAAATGGACTGTGCTAGCGGTTGGTGGAAATTAAATAAAACTACAGCTCATTAATATAAGACAATATATAAGAGGATTTTAGTGGGTAAATTGATGAAAAATAAGTGATGAAATAACATTTACTGGAAAACTAAACCAAACCTTTTGACAGAACAGCTTCACCAAGAAGGGGCAAAAAAGGATAGAATAACAGCCAAATAAAAAAAAATTAAAATTTTCTAAAAAGTCACTGCAACCAAGATAAGATGAGATAAGATAATTCTTTATTTGCCTTAAACATGGTATGAAGTTGTTACAGTCAGGTATTAATCTTAGGTCCACATGTTTAGCTATACAGAATATATATCAGTTGCATGCAATTTAATTGTTATTCAATGTCAAGAATATAAGGTCAATACAATAATATAATAGTTGTCCAAATTATCCGTGTAAATGTCCAAAATATTAAAAAAATCTTTAATGACATAAAACATTTGTTCTTTCAGCCAAAGAATATATAAAAGAGTTAATATTACATATCAATTTTATTTCTTTTGGAACTTAAGAACTTTTTCGTGTTGCGATCTCCTAGTGTTGCAAGGAGTTCGCAACACAAGGCATTGGCAGTACACTTTATTTAAATTTTCACGTAGCCAGAATAGTTCTGAGGAAATAACGTTGTTTCAAAAACTGGGGAGTGACTTTACGCTCACTTCCTCTCAGTTTTTTACAATTTATCAGAATAAACTGGCTGGTTGATTTCGGAATTTAAAAAACGAAAGTAGAAAAAAAATTGGAAAGATTAATCAGAAGGATTATTATAAAACATCATATTTATTAGTTTATTATTGTAGCATATATATGCATTCTTCTATGTGCTCCGGTGGAATCAAAAGGTTCCATTTGCGATACAACGGTGGGGCATTGGAATCTCAGGAGGTTAAATATATTATTTGTATATTGTTCCCCAAAAGATCAATTTTATTATTGCCTACCAACCACAATGTAGTATTTTTAATCCAAAGGTTGACTGGTAGGGAATGCCTTGTTGAGAAGTCCGCCCATGTACCACGATTGTACATAAAGCTTAAATAAATAAATCGGTATATTGAGCTGTCATTTCAACTGTTGCTGGGTATTGACACTTCAAGCTCACGTCAACTAAATAATCACGGTGACATTGAGATATTTCCGGTTGTTGTGGCGACACCGGTTACGCCTATTTCCAGAGGTGGAAATCTTTCGGCTGATATGATGAAGTTTACATGCCGTATGGTGTCGCCCGGTGCCGTATCGTACCGTAAAAGAATAATACCATCCCATCACCTCCCGTGGGTTTCGTAAGAGGCGACTAAGGGACTCACCAGAGAATGGGCAGCAGCGTTCTCTGTTAAAACGCAACGCCATACACTGCGGTAGCCAACCCGCCTGCTAAGCGTGGCGATTATAGCAACCCCCCCCCCCCTTTGGCGGAGGCCTTTGTCCAGCAGTGGACGTCTGAGACTGTTATGATGATGATGATGATGATGACTCACGATAGCACTGCAGAATAGCATTACAAGGACGTCGACAACTTCTTTCCGTTGACTTCAATAGACTAAAGGTACTTGATCATATGCAGTTAAAACTATGTTTATTTCCTAGATCTCATTGCTTCAGCTCATAAATCATTTTCGAGAGATAGTGTAAACAAATTGCTTTTAGGGTTCCGTAAGTGGAACGGAGCATTTTGGCAGTCGATGTCTCCAGTTAGTTTGTTACTTAGATATTCCTAGGCCGAAAGTTAGTTTTTTTTTGCAAACATAATTACTAAATTAGGAGCATGAAACTAGGAAGTTAGTGTAAAGGTAGGTAATATCGAAGGATCACGGTTATGACTGGAAATATGGAAATATTATGATGATTCAGGAGGAGTCAGCATCTCAAGGTCATCATCATCATCATCGGGATTGTCTTTGAGATGCTTAATCTAAATTCATGCTTGTTATTAGTGCGATGCTGTGAAACTCTTACCGTCAAACTAAGATGAAGTGATCTTGAAGTAAGCTGTATGCTGGGGATTGTCAGTTCAGTCAGAAATTCAACCATTTTCAGCTTCAAATGTTATCATCCCTTTCCTATCAGGCGAATATCATCAGTCGCTCTCAAACTGCCTGTACGGAACACTTCTCATTCACCGATCTCACACTTGTCCAGAACATTTAAATATGAGTCTGGATCTAGCTCGTGTCTGCCGGGTGTCAGATAGGCGCGGTCGTGATAGGCCGGCGGCCTGCGGCCCACACTTCTTGATGTGAATTGTGGACGAACTTTGATGGTCGTTACTTTTGATGACATTGGTCTGTTTTGAGTCGGAGGAGCTCGTGGCTAAATAATAACAGCCGCACGGGTCAATCTTTAAGGTTAAGCAACGCTTGCCAAGGTTGGTCTGTGGATGGGTGACCATCTTAATATACCGGGTCTCCTCCGTGCCTCGGAAAGCACGTTAAGCCGTTGGTCCCGTCTGTCATTTGTATACCTTTGGCAGTCGTTACGGATTGCCTGAAGCCAGTAAATCTGATTCCAGTCTTGCCAAGATGTACCGTGTTACCTAGTTAATGGATTGTGGAGGTCCGATAGGCAGCCGCTCCACGTATGACACTGTCATTCAGCTGAAACCGGTTTGACTGGAAGCCGACCCCAATATAGTTTGGAAAAGGCTAGGCAGATGAGTCTGTTTTTAATTCAGATACCTCTGCCGTACGTCATACGGTTCATGAGCTCAATTTAAGTACTAAAATAAGGGTCAAAAAAAAAAATTGGCGATAGAAATACATACTGAAAATTTCAACTAGGTATCTACCTATTACAGTTTTCGAGACACAGCCCGCTGGCAGATATACGGACAGACGGACGGACGGACAGCGGAGGCTCAGTAACAGGGTTCCGTTGGTTACCCTTTGGATTCGGAACCATACAAATGTACGACGATATCGCGGCCGACCCAGCCGAAAATGGCGGGACGAGTTTGATGCCTATCGACAGGATTGATCCACATTTGCCCAAAGCCAGGAAGAGTAGAAGAAAGAAAGTAAGCTTTTTCGCCTTGCAGTGGAACAGGCATAAATACTATGCTGTCCCACTGCTGGCCAAAAGCCTCTCTCGAATCCCTCCAGATACTTATTTCCAAACAACTTTTTTTTTTTATTTGAAATGGGTTTGCTCTTGACTCTAGTCTATGTCAGAGATGACAGAGACAAAGTCTACGATGGAGCGAGCTTACCCAGAAGGAGCCTGTTCACGCTAACTTTGAAGAGATTAGGGTTGTAAGCTTTTGAAAACACAGACGCAGGCAGAGAGTTCCACTCCTTTGCTGTGCGCATTATAAAAGACGTTTGATAATGCTTAGTGCGAATTGGTGGAATAGCCACAAGGAACTTTGGACCAGCCCTTGTGGTATACACCTATGACGTCTCACTACCTCTTGAGTCAAGTGATTCTTTGATACCCTAGAGAGTTATGGGATATCAAGAGATACATGTTGCATATTTATTTCGTTTGAGCATAGCTTAAGTGGTCATTGCTCTTTCCCTAATACATCTTTAAAAGATAAAGGCAACTTTTGAATCGGTTTTCACTGATAAAAAATGTTGAGGATCACTATAGAAAAGTAAATGGTATAGTTTTAGTTACTATAGCCTATCTAATTAAATCTTTATCTAACAGACCTCCTATTTATTTATGCCCTCAATAAAATACCAGGCCTACACAATTAAAACTGTATCGCTACAGGATCCTCAGTGTACGCTGATGTAAATCAATATCGGTCCAGCGGTCCAGCCGCAGCGTGTTGTTTTAATGAATAGCATTATCCGATGAGCTGCATCTATGTGTACATCTCTTGGACTATACAATGGTGAATGAGGTTATATGTATTTGTATAAATGTCACTGCATTATTGCAGATTGAGAGATTGAAAACACCGAGCTCGTGGCTAAAGAATAACAGCCGCACAGGTCGATCTTCAAGGTTAAGCAACGCTTGCCAAGGTTGGTCTGTGGTAGGGTGACCATCTTAACATAACTAGTTTCCTCCGTTCCTCGAAAAGCACGTTAAGCCGTTGGTCCCGGCTGTCATTTATGGAACTTTGGCAGTCGTTACGGATTGTCAGAAGCCAGTAAATCTGACTCCAGTCTTGCCAACAAAGACCGTGTTACCCAATTTAATGGGTTCGGGAGGTCTGGTAGTCAGCCGCTTCGCGTAAAACATTGGTATTGAGCTGAATCCGGTTTGAGTGGAAGCCGACCCCAATATTGTTGGGAAAAGGCTAGGCAGATGATGATGATGATGATGATGATGATGATGAGAGATTGAAAACAACATAATAGAATAGAATACTCTTTATTATGTAAACCATATAAGTTACAGAAAGTATAGATGTAGAAACATTACATAGACACAATGGGCGGCAATTTCCCGACGAAATGACGTGTATATGTTACGGGTAATGCTAGAAGGTCAAGTAAACTTAAGTTTACCCGGGTGTAACAAGTATTACCCAAGTCTTTTGGGTAAAGTCCGAATATTCGATTTTTTTTTTTGTGAAGGGTTTGCTCTTGACTCTAGCCTAGGTCAGAGATGACAGAGACAAAGTCTACGATGAAGCGAGCTTACCCAGAAGGAGCCTGTTCACTCTAACTTTAATGAGATTAAGGTTGTAAGCGTTCGGAAACACAGAAACAGGCAGAGAGTTCCACTCCTTTGCTCCATTTTAATTTGTATTCGGCGTTCACCCATGCACATCTAGTTCTACCCAACACTGGCTGGGTAAAGTTAAGTGTTGCATCATCACAAAGCGGGAGCGACTCTCGGACAAGCATCCGTGTTGTCCCTCGCGCTGCGCACGCCCGCGTTCAGTCTCGCAGGAGGCACTGTACAAACTTTGTCAAATGATCTTGATAGACCATTATAAATGAGGATAGCAGTGATTTGACAAATATTCCTTTTTCTTAGATTTAACTTATTCTGGCATGGTTCGCATAGTGGTAAATATAATAACTTCATCGTTTCAAATGACTGCTATCCCCAGAAATAAATAGCTGCTGTCGAGTAGATTTAATTGACATGCAGTCTAACCCTGACGGCGACTTCTTCTGAAGGTGTTCCAAATTAATTGGGATTTTATCTATGCAGCATGCTATTAGCTGGTTAGACAAGGCTCATCTCCGCTAATAAACCTTTGAAGTGTCTCAACTGTAGAAATAAAATAGGTACTCTATTTAAATTCTTCAATAACTAGGTAGGTTGTTTGAAATCACTTCCCTAAGAAGATGTCCATCTTTAGAAAACATTTCACATGAAACAATAACATCCCTATTTCGCATCGGTTACAATTCCTACCAAACCCCATTAAGCGGTGTTAATCCATTTAATAATCCATTCCAAACTGCCCATACAATGTCCATAATAACGCGTACGAAACCGCACGCAATCACTAGTAAACATTACATTTTAATACCACTAACTTAGTTCGCGGGCCGTCCGCTCTGATTATTATTTAATGGAGGCGTGGCGCTAGTAGCGACTGGCCCCGCCACAGATAAAATAGGGACTTTAGCCCGGCTTCTGTAATATGTACGTAAGTGAGCGGTGCTTAGTGTTGCCTATGAAATATTCTGAGAGCTTTTAAGGTTATGCTTATCCGGTGTACTTTACAAATAGATGTTGAAGCTACAGGCTTGCTTCTTTGAAATTTTGATCTTTGAAAATTTTCAGAGTAGTCTACGATCGACGCCTATTTTGTCAAATTATGAAGCCACCGGAGCATGAAGGCATTTTAAAATACAGCTAGCATGGCAGGAGACACAGAAAGGCAACGGTATCAGAAACACTGCTTTTTACCATACCTTCGGTTGATATTAATCTAAGAACTACACCTTACGCTAACTTGAACAAACAAACTAAAAATACTACAATTTAAGTTTCTTCTCTCAACTTTGAGATACCTCAAGTATTCATGTTTAAAAAATCTGTATCGATTATATCTCTCGAATATAGGTTGTAAATAGTTGGCAAGGCGTCATCGAGGCTGCAGCGGTTATTGCAACATTAGCATATAGATGAGGGGGGAGGACCGCTCCGCCTTTGAGTAAACATTAACGATGGGGCCATGAAGGCAGCGGTGTCAAACTGAAATGTACAACTTGCCAGGTGTGATACTGGCAGGTTAGGCAGAAAAGGCTGAAGAAAAAGAAGTTTGTGAGTAACTATAGAAATACTGGTTGATACGACGGGGCTATGACGAGGGCAGTGGTGAAAGAATGTCGGGAACGTACGGTTGGCCAGGTATGATACTGGCTGGTTAAGCAAAAAACGAAGGTTAAGGCTACTTTCTCGAAAAAAGCTTGAAATAGCATGCAGCTGAAGCAGCTTTTCGTCGGCAGTAACAGACAAATTAAATCGAAAAAAAAGTAGTAATCTACATGAGTCGTAATTTAGTTTAACCAGAATTTGTCTATTGATCTCATAATAAGAAAAAAAAAACCACCAAATCACCTCCAAAACGTTGAGATGAAACCATTTTACTCCTTAATTTTTCTTCAAAACGGTATAAAAAAATATTTACTGCTTTGCAATACAAACGAAAATAATTTGGTTTTGTTAATTTTTAAAATCATGTATTATTTTTATTATAAAAAATTAAAAAGGCGGGTAGTGGAGTGGCGCTTAGAGGCGTAGTTAGCTCCGTTTGTAAAAAATATTGTTGAAAACATTCATAATATTGTAAGCCGTGGTGACCCGGTGGTAATGGCTGCGACTTACGAGTTGTAGGTCGTAGGTTCGAACCCAGCCAGGCGCTTTACTTTGTGTAGATTATTTATCACCACTGCTCTCAAAACGGTGGACATGTGACATCTACCAACGCGCACTGGGCCCACGTGGTGGATTACGGCCCACTCCCTCTCACCGAGAGGAGGCCTGTGTCCCAGCAGTGGGAACATTATAGGCTGATTATGCTTATGCTATAGAAAATGTCTATGACTTAAAGTCAACCTCTGTACATTTTTATGCTTGGTTTGTATGATGAATTAATTAATAAAAAGTATTTTTGTTGACGTTATGTGTAGCTAATCGTTTTATGGTGGACAAACATTTCATTCTAAAAAATTCAACAGGAAGCGATAAAAATGCATTCTTTTTTATTCGATTTCAGCTGAAACTCTAAAAGTTTTACAGCATGAAATCGGGTAGGCTGCATGTGACAATGTGGTGTGGTTTTTGTACGTGTGTAACAAGCCTAACAATGGCACGTGGGGTGGAGCCTCAGTGTTCATATTCTCGTCCACTGGTTTAGTGGCGCCATCCTAAATGGCACGCGAAAGGTTTTGACACGGAGTACGATTCCAAGTCCCGCAGCTTATTAATTGTTTTCAGTTCACAACTAACTTTTTGCCCAAGTACAACATGTCTCCGAAGTTTCTCATCGCAAGGATTATGCAAAACAGGAATAACTTTGCCATTGCAAGGAAAGTCATTAAAGTAAAGACAATCTTTTGAGACGAATAATTTCACGTTTCATAAACTTTTGGTAAATTTGAAGAGATGGCTATGGTATAGGAACAGTCCTGCCCAGATTGCGGAATCCTGCCAGGATTGCGGATTTTGTTCGAAATAGTCACCGTGGCCCTGGAACGCAAAGGGAATTAGAAGGAACACATCATCGCTTACCATCAGGTGAGATAGTGGTCAAGCACAAGTGCGTGTACCTGGAGCCTCAGAAGGCGGTAAATACTTAAATTAATTTTTATTTGTTACTAACATAGCTTTTAAGTTGTAATTTACTAACAATTATTATGGGCCAAGAGCCTGAAATAAAAAGATTTTTTTTTTTTTTTTTTTTTTATTAAAAAAAAAAAAAAAAAAAAAAACACGGATGGGTTAGAACCGGATGAACTGTGTTCCTCATAATGCCCTTACTGAGACTCTTACTGACTAAAGTCTAAATTCAGTAAGAGTCTTACACCCCCTTCCGCTCCACTCAGAGCGGGAGGAGCCATTTGATTAATTCCCAACTTAAAAAAAAACGTACCTATGTCTGATTCTGTTGCGGTATTGTTCGAAAAAGTCACCGCGGTTTTGGTCTGCGAAAGTACCTTTCGTTCCGCCTGGGATGGTCTGTATATAATATGATGACTTCCCATCCAAAAAAAAAAAGCCAAGCCGCCTAATATAAATCTTAATATTTAAAACTCTTTCGTTACCAAGTGACTGACAGACAACGCACAGTTGAAACTACTGGTCAAAGGTTCCTTTGGGAGTGTAGGGGAGCACTAAGAAAGGATTTTTCTAAATTCCTACGGGATTGAGGAAAAACGGGATATGCGCATACGAGGTCGCAGGCTAGCTTCTACCAGAGGCTACGCCGTCACGAATGTCAAAGATTACACCAAGAGAACATACTCCCTGGATAGTCTGAAGTAACCTGCGTTATTTCAGACTACCTCTGTTCCAAATTTCATCAAGATCCTTTCTTCTTTTTATCGTGTGGGCAGTAAGGTCTCACGATCCCACACACCCTAGTGTCAAAGTTTCTAGACCGCCGCGGAAGGAGTCAATTGACGATCTTCCATTAAAATAAAAATGGAAACACTGATTTTGAGTGCTATTTTTCCAATATGGAAACATGCACTCAAAATCAGTAATATGGAATGTCACGAGCAAAAAAAGCGAATTACACCTCAAGATCTCTAAATACAAATTTTTAATTTCATACCGCTCTATAAACTTTTTAGATCCCTAACCCCGGTGTGCCACCGATACCAAAGCCAAAGATTTTGACTGTGAGCAAAATCACTCTCTCACTCTCCGGGTCACAACGAGTCATGGTGTCACATGAAAGTTAATCTCTATTTCCTCATACCACCCACCTCAATCACTCCAATGCACTCACTAACGAAATCTACGTAAACGATCACCGTTCTTTAAACGCACCATTTCCGAAATAGTATTGAATTATTAATGCATTCATGTTCAAAAATGGAGCATACCTATATTGGCTACACATCCTATCTAATAGAATTTGAACCCTACGTCTTAAGACCTACGGTTGAAAATTCTAAAATTAAAGATAGACAAAATCAATCACACTTTGACATTTACTGTCATCTGTCAAATGTCATAGAGGCATAATAAAAAAAAAATGTCGCGTAACCTCTGGTCTCTGGGAACGCTATGGTCACTCATGTATATTTATTAGACGGACATACAGAACATGTGACGTCATACGGGTTTGTTTACATTTCGAGACAAAGGACATGAGCTTTCTGATGTCATTTTAATGTAAATCAGGATAAAAAGTTGTGTATGTATAATTAATAAAGTTGTATTCACTTGATTTATGTTTGTTTTTAATTAACAGAAATGCGTTTGTAAAAGTATATCTATAAAATTTTCGTTTTGTTTCAATCTTTAAATCCAGTTATTTATGCGTTTACGCTGTTTACACTAAAATATAAAATAATATTGTTAGATTAACTTCCTCCTAATAAGTTTTTTCGTTGGGTATATCTCTATCATGAAATTAATTTAAACACCTACAAATGGAGAAAAGAGTATTAATAACCTGGTAATAAAATTCTGACAATCGAACAAAAAATTAATGGTTAATGAAACTGAAGTTTAATTATTTTGCCGTAAACAGCGAGTGATATCTTATAGCTACATAACAGTTTGCGCATATACATCAATAACTGAACACAAACCATTAAATATTTAAAGCAGCGATGTAACGAGTGAAATGAAAATATTTTTACGCAAAAATATCTGAACATTCAATTTCGTGCAATAATAACAATGTTCAAAATGGTGGTACCAAACTGGCTTATCGATATTTTTAATAGAAAGCTGTTTTCATCTGACTTCATTATTGTTTAATAAAAAACTTAAACCAACCAATGTATGTAGATTAAAAAATCCTTTTGGAACAAAAAAATTAAGCAGGCTTATTCTTAAATACGAATAACCAAAATAGTTAAAATAATACTTAGCAGATTGCTGAGAAAATTTTGAGTTTAGAATTTGCTTATCACCATTAAGGCTGCTCTCTCGAAAAGGCTTAAAAATAGCGTGCAGATGGTGCAGTTTTTCGTCGGCATTTTCCGAAAAATTACATCTGAAAAAAATAGGTAGTAATCTACATAATATGGTACGTAATTTAGTTTAGCTAGAATTTATGTGTCGGTATCACATAATAAGAAAAAAAATCACCAAAACACCTCATAATCGTTGAGATGAAACCATTTTTACTCCTTCATTTTTTATCAAAAAAAAAAATATATTTACCTACTGCTTTGCAATACAAACGAAAACAATTTGGTTTTTCGTTACTTTAAAAAAATGTGTACTATTTTTATTATAAAAAATTAAAAAACACGGGTAGCGGAGTGGCGCGTACAGGAATATTAGCTCCGTTTGTATAGGGTATAAGGTCATTGGCATGTATACAAGCCTTAATTATATGATAAGACTTTGCATCACCTTTATATCAGAAAGCTCCAATTATCAATTACAACAAAATAATCCTTAGTAAGAAACAAAGATTCCGATACAATACAAACCCAGCTAACAAACAATACATACCAAACAAACTACCACCAGTAATTAATACTATCGCGTATCTTGCGACCACAACCGGTTGTCGATCGCAACCGAAAAAAAAACGTCAACAACTAATAACTCTGCGTGTCCACTGGATGATTTTAAAGGAGTTTCAAGTAAAAAATATAGGCGTTGATTTATAGACACGATTTTCCCACGTGCTACGGGGAATAAAACCCGGAACAGTGGCTGGGAACTATACGCTACGAGCCGCGAGGTAGTTTTTCTTGGATACGTAGGGATGCGACTGGTTGCGTGGTAGTCGCTAGTTAGTGATAAACAATAGAGGTATTTTTTTAGGTTATGTGTCATTTTTGACATTTGAGCGAAATAGGAATAATAACTTTGTCTAGGAGTGTTTTTATTTTAACGATTTAAAATGTAATTCATGAAGTATCTCTTGTTGTGACAGTAAAACTAAACAAAAGCCTTATTTAACACGTAAAGTTAAATGTCACCGGCTTTTAACAATTTACAGCTTCAGATCCAGTACCGTTACTTGACTGAGGCAATGTTTTAGAGCTGCGTTCTTTGTCGATAAGGACGATATCGATATTCTATCGATACTCCCAACTATTCCGCCCTCTCCCTACTAGGATAGCCATACTATAAAACAGTGGTATGCTAGAACTACGCATTTCTATACATAGAACGTGGATACGTCTATAATCGATATTAAATTATGAAGAACTACCGTGTAATAATCGATAATCGTTTTTCAGAATATATGATTTTATCGATATCAATAAGTATGATCTATAAAGTGATGTGGAATATTAAAAATGGTAAGATGTAAGTTTTTGTAATTACCCGTGCCAAGTACAAGAAATATGAAGTGTCCAAATACGGCGATGGTTTTCATGAGAAGTAAACTACTACAAATTAATGTAATCAATTAATTTTCTCGTGAATTTAATTATTATTTTTTTATGTAAAAAACGTTCTGCATGTATGTGGTCTTGGTTACTGGGAAATATGGATCGAAGCATCCGTAATATTTTGAATTGATTTAATAAAACGATACTTCGGATAGCTGCATAATTTGTACAACAAACTTACATTTATATGACTCCATATAAAGATAGGTTCCACTGTACCTAATATTTATGTTTTTATGAATTTTCTAGGTGATCTGGTTAGCGACTCCATCTCCTTTATGTTACTATTGATAGATATACGTTTGACCACTATCTCACCTGATGGTAAGCGATGAGCGATTCACTCTTGACTTAAAGACTCCCAGATTGTAGCTAATCTTAGTTACTGCCAACTGACATGAGCTACGCCAAGACATAAATAATATTAGAACGCCAGCCTATCCTTATCTCCTGCCAGGGTTGTGGAATTTGTCTGAAAGAGTCAGCGCGGCCCTGGAACGCAAAGGGCATTAGGAGGAACACGGATAGGTTTTAGTCGGTAAGAGTCTGACACATAGCGGGAAGAGACATTGGTGATTTCCCATCCTTAACAAAAAGCCTTTCCTTATCAAAGCATTATCTCCCAAAGGTTGAACGAATCAACAGGATCTTACTAAAACTTGAAACGCCAGTACTACACATACGCTAACCTCACCACAAAAAAAAAACTGCCCAATTTACCGCACATAGCACGCGGCACGGAAGAAATACTAATTTAAAACACTTCCAAGGAACGCGCGGTCCGATCGTCCTCTTATTTATCCGATAAATAAATATAAATCTTTTTATTGTGCGGACACGTCCCCCGGTGGAATCCGGACTAAGGGCCTGGCCTTAAAAGGCGGGGGAAGTTCGCATCGGCTTTATATTCGAGTCCAGTCGCGCGCGCAGCAAAAAGTCTACGCTACGAGTGCGTACGCAACGTACGGGGATGCCAGGTTGAGGGCTGCCTCGAACTTGTGTGGTGACTGGTCAAGGATGTGCCCAGTTCCGAAAACCCATTTTCGGAACTGTTTTTTTTTTTAATCAGAGTGCCATTTCAACTAATTTCCAAACAACTTTTGCATTGAGATCTCAGTCGCAATCTGTCGATTGAGATTTATATGCAGTCGCTAATATTGCCAGTGATAGAATCCGATGGAGACAATTTGTCTATTCCAGACTTACATCCCACCATCACCACGATCTTCAGACTTGAAGAACCGACCAGAGAAAGAAGGAGTGGGAGAGGGGCAGCAATAACGCTGCTGGAAAAACTATAATATCCGGCTCGAGTACCAGTTTTCCAGTATGACCGGTGGTGTGTGAGACTGCTATTAGCGTCCGAAAAGTTTAGATGTAGAATATAAAACGCTTTAAAAGCGATTTCCACTTGTCTAAGCCCTCAGGTCTGTTTCCCGATAGCTCTAACCTGGGAGAACTCAAATATCTAGTGAATTGAAAAGGTATATTTCCAGTCAAGTGTATCGGTGAAAGGAGAGACTCTCAATTTTGCGATATAAACACTGAAACTCCACAAAATAATACAAAGACTAAATAAAATCTAACCAAGAATAGAATTTGCAATCTGAAATCTCAGTATTGCTACAAGGATATCAGAAGCGTTCAATTTCATTCCAAGAAGTGGAATAAAATGTATAGGATAAATACAAAATGGATTTCCATCGAAGACAATTTTCTTTAAATGTGTCGAGTCGAAGCAAGCTTTGTGAGGATAGATACAGTAGCGGTCAAAAGGTCGCGATTTTTATTTATAATATACAGTTTCTATGAAAAACGTCAAATTTTCTTCACCAAGAAACATTATCTCGATGTTCATCAAAAAGATGTACAAAAAAATATGTCCTTCAAAACAGTGGTTACTATAGGTACAAGATGGGGAATATTTTTTTTCATGAATAGGAAATATTTCTTATTCTTTATCTAAAAATATACAAAAATATAATACTAAAAGCGAAAATAGAATCGTAATTGCTCGAAAAACAAACGAAACAATAAATCTATGTACCTCTCGCAAAAACGCTGTTTATATGGCAGCTGTATAGGCTTCATGGACTTTGACGTCACAGTTCATATTGGACGTTTCTTTTTAATTGTAATCTTTGGAGCTTTATAACTTCATTGCCGATGAAGGTATTTAAAAATAATTAGATGATTATTTATATATAAAAATAGCATGCATATTCCCTATTCTTGCAAGATCGATTAATCCAAGAATGGTTATTTTAAAATAAACTAGGTATTTAATATGTAATCAAACCAATAAAAATTGTACAGTTTATAAGTTCTGCAAACAATTCGGTTTGAACTAAAAACGAGAACAAATTGTTTCGGTGGCGGCACAAATATGTCCCAGCTGAAATATTTGTTCACCAATCATGATGGCCTTATTCTGGATGGCATGAGCGGAGTTATGCAGGAGATATTTAATAAAAATACCAAAGACAACAAACAATACACAAGATTAGAAAAGGTTATTCCATAGATCAGAAATCTACTTAGGTTGGTAAAGAAAACTATGAATGAACTTCAAACTTTAAAAGGAGCTTATCGACAAAATTGGAAGATGCAAAACGCAATGCTAATCTTCAAGGAGGCTTGTGCACAATAACTGCCTAGCCGGTGTATTTCTGGCCATGATCATGTAAGCTCTGTAGGTCTATTCATTCAGTCTTTTTAATAGGGACATTTGATCATCATCAGCCTACAGCAGTTAATGCTCCAAGTACGATTGGAGTTTTTACTCTTCAATCGATTTTGAAACATTTAATTAACTTCCAACCCAACACCTCCCCCAGATTCGCTCCAGAATACCCCCGTGCACCTCGAACATAGATATACAGTTCAGATACTGCTCGCTGACGTGCGCTCGTCAGGTTTATGCGCCTGCGCAGCCCACGGAACGTATCGCAAGACTTTCGGCGCGTGCTGGAATGTATTCATTTGGAATTTTACCAATCCCTGATTATATTTTCTTTGGGAGGAGGGAGAGAGAGATGCAGATTTTGTGATGAGTATGTGTGGATGGAGAAGGTGATATATTATGGAAAGCATTTGAATGTCTATTGTGGCAGTTTCGATATTTATTTTAGGCAGTTCTTGACCTTTTTTTTTAAGGATGATAAATCATCAAATGACTCCTCCCGCGCTGGGCGGAGCAGAAGGGAGTGTCAGACTTACTAACTAAAACCTCCATGTTCCTCCTAATGCCCTTTGCGTTACAGGGCCGCTGTGACTCTTTCGAACAAATTCTACAACAACTCTTTCAAGCTTATATAGCTGTAACGAGTTTGATGAATTAGATGGGAACCTGCAGGACATACAATACTCTTCTCTTTGGGATAACTTTCGACTTTCACGTGTACGAAACCGACAACAAAAGCTTGTCTAGTTACTGATAAATTATAATGGAAAATTTTTGAATATCTTTCATTTGGTTTATTTGATTTTTATTTAAGCCAATACCTATCGTATTTTCTGCCCCTAAAAAGATGTATCATCATCTGCCTAGCCTTTTACCAACTATATTGGGGTCGGCTTCCAGGCAAACTGGATTCAGCTGAATACCAGTTGTTTTACGTGGAGCAGCTGCCTACCAGACCTCCACAACCCATTAACTGGGTAACATGGTACTTCTTGGCAAGACTGGAGTCAGATTTACTGGCTTCTACCTAACAATCCGTAACGACTGCCAAAGTTCTACAAATGACAGCCGGGAACCAACAGCTTAACGTGCTTTCCGAGGCATGGAGGAAAATCGGTATGTTAATATGTTCACCCATCCACAGACCAACTTTGGCAAGCGTTACTTAACCTTGAAGATCGATCTGTGCGGCTGTTATTCTTTAGCCACGAGCTCCTAAAAAGATGTATAAAAAGCGAAAAACCATAAAACATGTGATTTTGCGTTATCTAACAATGAAATCACAAAATTGGCTGGCTAAACTGATATTCTTAAGTAGTTTACAGGTACTCTATTGCCTAAAAAATTGTGACTTAGGACAAACCAGCTAGCAGCTGCGTGTCGCCGAGGGATGCGAGACGTACAGGACCGGTTGTTGTGGCGACACTTTGGGGAGGCCTATGTCCAGCAGTGGACGACTTTCAGCTGATAAGATGATGACGACAAGCTTCGAGAATTTTCCTTAGAAAAGAGAGGATTAATAAATAACACAGCCTTCTAATTTAGTCAAGGAACTACATAACTAAGCACTCATTAATTAATACCTTTCAACATAATATCAAGAAAATTTTCTGAAGATATCCTAATGATTCGAAGCATTTCTTTGTCTGCCTCACACCGGGTGAAAATTATAAAAACAAACAGTGACTAATGATTAGCTTCGATCTACAATTCAATGGTGACGATTATAAGACCAGTGCGTGGACCCCTGGGGTGACAGAAAAAATAGATTTATAGCTTAGATTTACCAGGTATAAGGCTGCCTTCCCATCGGTGATGTTGCTAAGCGATGAAGCTGAGCTACGAAACGTCATCGTCCGGTCCTTATCTATTTGAGTCCAGAGCAAGTTATATACTATATAGTATACCGTCTTTCGTCTTACGAGTAGGTACATAATTTTTCGGAACTTCCTACATCCTCATAACTCTCCAAAAAATGACAGAAAAAAAATCGTTCAATATATTTCTCATTCCTGCAAATCTAGGAACCAAATCAATGTCAATATATAGTATATATATACCAGAGCTGAACGATGAAGCGCAGAAAGAAAGAAAAATATTTCCGTCTCGTACAGGACAAACAACAGAATAAAATATATTAATCACTAAAAATAAAGTAATGAAAGCTTACAACATAAAAATACCTACGAGTATATGAGGCCAAAACGGCTTCTATCTCAACATATTTATGCTGCAGTATTTAAAAATCAAATTTAACGTATGTGTTTCGCGTATGTAAAAAAATTAAGCTCAGCAACACCATACTATGGACATTAAACGACCTTATTGGTTGATATCAAACTCAACCATCGCTACGCAGTTTACCACACCTTGGGTGTAAAGACAGCATTATGTCTGGGCACATGAGGATGGGTGATGCCTTGAAATGATTTCGTTGGACTGAAAAAGGCAGGTTTTAAAATCGCTATTTGTCGCCATTACTGTCTAGGCTACGAGCAGACGAAGTGTGTCGGTGAGCTATTAAAGAGCTATAAAAAGTAGCAAAGTGCCATCTTCTAATGAGGGCAACAGAAGCATTGGGCTTCTTAAATTATCTTTAACAATGAAAATTTCGTAGATGCATGTTCTGTTCAAAATATTATTTATTTGTACACCTACCTCATTGTAGTCTGTTTTATAAAATTTTGAGTTTGTGAGAATGCCTTGTTGCATAAAGTCCATCCATATACCTACCACTATTGGAAGTAAAGTTTAAATAAATAATTAGTATTAAAAAAAATATTTTAACGAATATAAAGATTTTTAAACCTGTTAACAATTAATAAAATAACACTTTTAATTTGAATGAAGGCCATTTCTCAGTAGATGAATTTCAATTAAAGTCATATCGATAACTTCCGAGGTTAATTTAATTGAAAACTGAATGTCAAAATTCGGTGCACATTACAGAACGCGAAATGCGAAAGTAAATCCAATTAAAATTAAGTGAAATTGATATCAGAGAAGCACTGCGCTGCACGAATTATCAGTAAATCATTAAAATTCGTCGAAGCTCATTAACGTAAATATTTTTCACTAGCTTTTGCCACCGGATTTATCTTGGATGTTGGAAATAACTCCGAAGGAACGTACTCTCAATCTATACTAATATTATAAAGTTAAAGAGTTTGTTTGTTTGGTTGAACGCGTTAGTCTCAGAAACTGCTGTTTCGAGTTGAAAAATATTTTAGTCGAAACACGCTACGACCAATAGAAGCGGAGCATTAATGAAAAAAATGTGACGCAGACGAAGTTGCGCGGGTCAACTAGTGTTGAATTAAAGAATTCTAAGACCTAATTCAACGGGATTTGCGGAATTTATTCGAAAGCGTTACCGCGGTTCTGAAAGGGCATTTGGCCTTCCGCTTCTCCCAGAGTGGTAGGAAAAAAAGCATAACACAAATTTGATCAAATTTTGTTTCATTAAATCAATTTAACAGTGTTTATTGCGTGTTGTACATAGTAGAACAAACGAATTCATCATTAAACTAGCTGACCCGTGCCCACTTCGTTGAGCGGTATTTTTTTTAATAAATAGCCTCACAAATAACGTGGCTTTCTATTGGTAAAAGAATTTTCAAAATCGGTTCAGGCCAGATCCAAAGATTATCCCCCTCCCCTCCTCCCTCTACAGCCTCACAAACTCACAAGCTCGCAAACTTCACCTCTTTATAATTTTCATATAGATTAGTCGTATATATATTAGTATAAACATTAGTAGATTAGATATTCGGTTGTGATTGAAACTGTACAATAGTAATTAGTGACACAGTGTATGCAATTAGGATGCAAGATCGTAGTCTATCAGTGTGCCAAGTTTTATACAGATCTGTCTAGCCTCTGATTAATTAAAAAACTCTCAAACATCAAGACTCACATGTACAGTATTAAAAGTCTGATAATTCGCTCCAAAAATGTTACAAAGTACAGTACCAATTTACGTTACATTTCCGTCATCATTCATTCATTTTTATTCTTTTTGTTTATTTGGAATTTACTGTACTTTAAAAATTAAGAAAAATATTTTCAATAACTCAATTAATAGTTTAAGTTTGTTACGTTCGATAAGGACGGGCGAGGAAATATAATTTCCTACTAAGTGCCTATTGTACAGGCAGCAACGTAAGTCTATTAACACTAGGTTTTAACCACTATATTGAAGAGAAAAGTTGTTTAGTACGCGTACTTAGGGTGCCACACGAGCGAAAAAGGTCTTCGAGCTGTAAGTTCGCGTACTTGCTCGTACGTCTATCACCCAAAAATATATACATAATCAGCCTATATTCTTCCCACTGCTAGGACACAGGCCTCCTCTCTTTCGAGCGGGAGTGGGCTATAAGCTATAATCCACCACGCGGGCCCAGTGCGGGTTCGTTGAAGTCACCTGTCTTCGAATTTTTGGTTCTAGGACATGCCGGTTTCATCACGATGTTTTCCTTCACCGCTTTGAGTGCAGTGGTGATGAAATAATTTACACAAAGTAAAGCGCCTGCCTGGGTACGAATCTACGACCTACAACTCGTAAGTCGCGGCCATTACCACCGGGCCACCACTCCACTATCACCCACTTAAGAATTTCTAAGGAATCGGTCAGTTACTCAGAAAGCTAGTTGCAAGTCAAAACATATAGATCTCTAACACTCTTACTAAGCTTTCTTACAAGAGTAGTCTAGTAGTTATTTTTAGTGTACAATAAAGTACAATGTTTCTATCTATCTAACACTCCCACTCATCATCTGCCTAGCCTTTTCCAAACTACATTGGGGTCTGCTTTCAGTCAAACCGGATTCAGCTGAATACCAGGGTTTTACATCGAGCGGATGCCTACCAGACCTCCACAACCCATTAACTGGGTAACACGGTACATCTTGGCAAGACTGGAGTCAGATTTACTGGCTTCTGACTATCCGTAACAACTGCCAAAGATCTACAAATGACAGCCGGGACCAATGGTTTAACGTGCTTTCCGAGGCACGGAGGAAACTCGGTACGTTAAGATGGTCACCCATCCACAGACCAACCTTGGCAAGCGTTGCTTAACCTTCAAGTTCGGCCCGTGCGGCTTTTATTATTAAGCCACGAGCTCCTCAAATCTAACACTCTTACTACACGAACGTAAATCAATCAACAACAGCACCCAATGAAAGTCCTAACAAATCAATGCAAAGAACTCCAACTAAAAAGGCAAATAACTACAATAAAGCTTTAACAATTCAGATCGCAATTAATCTAACGGCTGCCAAGTGCCGCCGACAAGAGCCGACATATATTATGTTCTGGGACACGAGGCGCTAACTAACAAGGCAACAGTGTGCACCGGCCTAAGACTGATTTAATTATGCAATTCTAAGGTTGGGCTACACTGGCGGGTTGTAGACCACGGTATTAGTAGATAGTGCTAGTTTGATATTTGGTCGTGGTGTATTTGTGTGTAGTTGCTAATGTTCGAAGAGTTATCGCAATTCCATGGTTGGGCTGGTGGTTGTGGACCACAGTATTAGTAGATAGTGCTAGTTTGATATTTGGTCGTGGTGTATTTGTGTGTAGTTGCTTATGTTCGAAGAGTTATCGCAATTCCATCGTTGGGCTGGTGGTTGTGGACCACAGTATTAGTAGATAATGCTAATTTGATATTTGATCGTGGTGTATTATTGTGTAGATGCTGATGTTCAAAGAGTATATTAAAGTTTTTGCAATTCCAAGGTTGGGCTACACCACGTGAGTGTAGACCACGGTATTAGTAGATTGTGCTAGTTTGGTAAGTGTTGGAGAGGTGTATTATTTTGTGATTGCTGATGTTCGAAGAGTTTTTGCAATTCCATGGTTGGGCTGGTGTTCAGGATGTGGTGTATTATTTTATGATTAGTGATGTAAAATTGGTAAAACCGATTTGATTCGTCTCAGGGAAAAACTCAAATATACTACTCTGTCAAGAAAGTACCGGGAAAAGATCAATAATACACAAAATGTTTGTTATTCATCCAAATTTATTTTATCACCTTCAAAGTATGCTCCTTTAGAAACGATACACTTGCGCCAACGAATAATCCATTCATCAAAACATTTTTGAAACGCTGCTTCCGGAATTGAGTTCAGTTCTCGCCGCGAATTCTCCTTTATGTCTTCTATCGATTGAAAACGGGTGCCACGAAGTGGTAATTTGAGTTTAGGAAAAAGAAAAAAGTCAGCAGGAGCCATATCTGGTGAATATTGTGGTTGCTGTATGGTATTTGTTGAGTGTTTGGTTAAAAATTCGTTCACAATGATAGCCTTGTGCGAAGGCGCATTGTCGTGGTGCAAAATCCAAGAATTTTCTTTTGGGACTAGCCGAGCAGCAACATGTTTCATACCCAAATGATTAGTTAAAAATGGTATGGATCGACTCGTGAGATACAGAAAGTTCGGCGGCTATCTCTCTCAGAGTTGAATGAGGATTTTCAGTCACTATTTCCTTCACTTTTGCGATGTTAACTTCAGTTGCAGACGTTGACGGCCTACCAGAGCGAGGCAAATCTTCCATCACATCTCGACCGCTTTTGAACGCTTTGAACCACTCATAAGCACGAGTTTTTGATAAAGTCGATTCACCGTAAAGCCTTCTGTAACATTTTCAGTGACTCCGAACACGAAATTCCATTGGCGATGCAAAATTTAAGACAAACTCTTTGTTCGATATTTTTGTCCATTATGAAATTCGCAATACACACTGTATATGATATTACTAAAACCAGCACTGTATTTAATATAAATAACAGATGCAACTCAAACTCCGCGCGAAAATGGAAAACAGTTGTGCCAATCTAACAACTACAAAAAAACAAAAATTTGAATTTGGAACCATAAACAAATCATCCATTCCCGATACTTTTTTGACTGAATGTACAAAGCATTAATTTAAATTAAACTATTTACAAGCAATTTTAAGTTGTCAGTCAGAAAGATGTAGCTAAGAAAAGGGTTTTATAGTTTCGAAAGATTGTTCCTCTCTGCTTAATTCTTAGTGACGAGTGTTTCGCTGAAAGAATAGGCCTATGTGTTAGTCGGAAAAGCTAATTTGTATATATGTAAAGAGACACATTTCCTCATTGTGATATAACCAACCACGGAATAGGGTAGGTGACTTAAAAAATCTAATAAGTCCGTCAGATTACCAAAAAGTATTGACATGTATTTTTTCTTTTTAACGTAAACAAAAAAATTAAAACGTTGCAATGCGTCGAAAACTCGTGTGATGTCACTTGCAAGCACACTTTTTACAGAATTGTGACGTAACAAGCTTCCACTCCTGATCTTTGATGCGTTTTATCTTCGTCAATTTTCTTGATTTGATTTAGCAAAAAAATACGTGTCTAATATTTTTCGATAATCTAACTGACGGAATAAATATAATTATTTATTTTCACTGAGGGATCATTCCGATTTTAGCCAAAATACAATCAAATCCCGAAGACCACCACTACACTAACATTGTGGTCACACAACAGTATGAATCACGCCTAACACGATATTTTTTATAACCCTCGATTGACGCTACATATTTAAACAGCCATGTTTACATCAAACCTTCCTGGTGAGGTTCTCTAATATGGACATCGTTGAATAAAAACCTCATTGATTGTCCACTTGTGTACCGAGCTTAATTGTGTACTCCTGGCTTATGGAAATCATAATAAAATGGCGGCAAAAAATCAGGAACTGTTTCAGCTTATTACAAGTCGATATTTTTGTACTGATTTATTAGTTAGTTGATTCCTAGTTGATTTTGTAGGAAAGGATTGCTACATTGAGATAATTCAGCGTTCTTAGTTCTTTAGCGACTGAATCTACAGCGTGGTAATTTTTGACTTCATAAAACATCTCAGTATTCATCATCACGATAGGGTGTGTCGGGTCGTTAGACCTTATTGGCCATATGATAAGAAGAACAATCATCACGATATTCCATACCTCAATTCATTTAGAGTACTCTCAGCATGTGCTTCTTCTGATTGCCTCTGTTTGGTACTGGTATCATCCCAATCCCCACTATTCTAGCTACATTATCCTTCACATAATCAATCCATACTTTCTAGGTCATTAAAGATTCATAAAACTATTAAAACTTACGAAGAGATTGTAGCAAGATCAATGCCACACTCGATTATTTTAATGGCCTTAATATTCATCAAGATTTCCCACCAAGATTTGTACCTACATTAGTGAAGACCAAACTATATTTACAAGCAAGGATCATAAATATACAGTGCAGGTCACTGCTTCAGTATTCATGTTAACTTGCTTAACTAAGCACTTAAACTTTGCCAGTGATAAGAGCAAGTTTAACTTTGACACATTTGAGTTTCAGCTCTTGAATTATATACGAAACTAAATTTTGCCTGCGACTTCATACACGCATATCCCGATATTCCCGTTCTCGTTTGAATTTCGGGAAATCCTCTCTAATGTTCTCCTACATTCCCCAAGGTAGAAAGCCCAAATTTCAGCTTTTAACGACTAGTAAAAAGACTCTCTGCTCCATCGTAGACTTTGTCTCTGTCATCTCTGACATAGACTAGAGTCAAGAGCAAACCCTTAACAAATAAAAAAAGTTGTTTGGGCTGTGCGTTGTTTGTCAGTCACTCAGTAACCCAAGAGTTTTATAGATATTGATTATTCATAGCATGTGATAAACGCAGTGACGAGTCTTAACGAATCATTACGATTACGAAGAAGTACTTAGCTTTTAAAACGCCAATAAAAACCGAAGAGCCCCGACTTAAATCTTTTCCAGAAAGAGATATAATTCAATTACCGCACAGAACAATAGCGCGCCGGTAGAAAATAAAACTGCCAACGACTCCACTCCGCTTTTTACACCAATAAACACATCACACGAAAAAATGTGAACACCCACGGACTAACCAGATTTCGAAGGTAAAACATAAAAATCTAAACAATTTTGGCTCCTATCAATATTCATGGGTATACAGAAAACCTTGGTGGTGGCCTTACACAGTGGGATTCCAAGAGTGGTGCAGTCAGTTTTTCGCGTGCAATTAACCTTTTTAAAAAGTTTGAAGAAGTTTCGTAGCCACGCGCTGAGCGCGCGACTGCCCTACATGGGCACCGCACTTCGGATCACCCTGCGATGCTACGGTTCTTTGCGAACAATACCATAACAACCTAAAAGTTACATAATCAACAATCAATTCAGAACCTAAAATCGAAGAAGTAGAGCTGATATTCGAAACAAGAGAAAAACTTAATGATATAAATTCAATTGTAATATTGTTCACCTTTAAGCAGGCGGTAAGTTAAATGACAGTTGCAATAATAGTGATAGTCTAATTAATGTCTTCATATTTGCTGCATTATGAGCTCGCTTTAATGCGATGTTATTAAAATAAATTACTAATAAACAGATGAAAGATAATTATTATGAACAAGTTCGTTTTGAAATAGAGGTATTTCAATTGAAATGTTACTGAATGAATACGCTTGACAATGTAGCTAGAAACATGTCACAAAAACCGTGAAACATAATCGTTAATGTACAATCTAATGCGACATGCTAAAGCAACGATATAAAAATGGCTTTTACAGAAATAAATTCAACGTTTATCTCTGTATATAAAAGGGCTGGCCAACACGGGAGGCCTCGATAGATTCTTAGCGAAGCAAACACGATTTATTTGAAAATAGTGCATCATTAAGAGCGATCGTGACTCAAAAAAACTGGTCTATGGTACACGTGAATTGATTTTAACGATTCCTAATGATATCGGCTGTGGAGTGCAGAGGACAGTGTGTCGCATGACACTGTCACACAGACTTGATTGAAGTCTGATCTTTGACATTGACGTTATGATGTTTGGACATTCGGGTGGTCAATGTGATCTGGATTAACTCAAAGTTTGTCACTGCCCTATTGAAAAATTATGAAATAAAAAAAACATAAACACATATTTGGAAGAGATTTAACAAAAGTTACTAAGGATCAATAAGGCTAAGAACATCATAGAGAAATTTCAATAGAGAAGAATCAAGACAGTAATTGGAGTACCCAAAGGCAACAAAAATGGAGTCAGCCTGCTTATTGACACAAATCAACAAAGAACCAAAAATTAAAAATTACAAAACACCACAACAACTACGCACAAACCGATATAAAACGCATTTGTATGGTCAAAACAAAAATTACCCTACAATCCCGCACACATTTCGATCAACGTTGCAACAATGCATACTCGTATATCGACTCGTTCTCGACCGCTTGTAAATATCTTATTGTATCCAGGGCTCGTCTGTCCGTCTGTCCATCTACTTGATTTGCTACCCGCTCCTGTATAGTAATGAAGGTGCAATTCTCTGACAGCCCACTCGCGCCGACCTCAAATCGTACGATGATCGATTCGACGATTATAATCGTGTGTGTTTAATCGATTATATGTATCGAGAAGTTTGTGGGCTTAATTATTGTTGACGGCTGCGATATTGAACGATTTGCATAGCCAGTAGTGTTGGTGCAGTTTGTGTTTTATTTGCAGAGATTGGGATAAGAAAATGAAGTGACAAATTAATCTTTAGGTTGTAATGATTTGTTAGTTGCTTGTGCTGATGAGTTACGGAGATTTTAATAAAGTAATTATGGTCTCCCAAACTTATACGCAAGTTTTAAAAATGGCGTTTATATTGATGATAGTTTTGGAAAAAAAATGTATTAGGTATTGCTACTAGCTCTTTCTAAACATTTTTCTAAATTCTCGCAAATATTTTGTAATATTCGCAGCATTTTATGATGTAATATTTTCTGTATGTATATAAAAACCGGCCAAGTGCGAGTTGGACTCGCACACGAAGGGTTCCGTACCATAAACCTTAATTTTTATGATTTTTTGTTATAGCGGCAATAGAAAAACACAATCTGTGAAAATTTTAACTGTCTACCTATTACGGTTCTTGAGATACAGCCCACTGACAGACAGACGGACGGACGGACGGACGAGAGACGAGACGGAGGGTTCCGTTGGTTACCCTTTGGGTACGGAACCCTAAAAATGATGTATGTTATGATTCGAAACATGTAATTATTCAAAAGATACCTAATCTACCAAAAAGTGGTCATTATCGAACGCTGATCGAATGGATGACTTATGTTTTTTCAGTAATGTTCGCTCAAATAATGTTCCGTATTATTTAAGACTGATTAAAATCAAATCAAAATTAATATATTCCCAATGGAGTAGTGTTGCGTTTTTCCGTCGAAATAATTCTATGCATAAAATGAATACAGAAATTCTAAGGATTGTTGTTGTGGAACATTTCTTTGGGTAAATCTGACTTTCATGACACAAGGATGTCTGTTTTACTTATTTTTTCTTCCATAATCATAAAATTTTGGTGCAAACTCAGCGGGTTTGTCACTCGGTATAAATTTTATACTTTTTGAGTAAATTACGAGTTTAAAATTTAACATCGGCATTCGATCACCACTTTAGGTCTGCGGTTCCTTTTTTGGAAGAATTTTATTTTAAATTAAATTATATTAATTTAAAATTTTAAACATTACCAATAGGTGCAATAATTTTTGCTAGCTAAAGAGTATGATACCAATTTATCTCAGAATGACCCATTTTTTCCTCCAATGACATTTGTAGACTTATAGTCAAAGATAAAATTATAAACGAATAAAATTACTCACTATCCGATATTTCAATTAGCCGTCATTAAACGAACTAATTAGTAATTACATCGAAACAATTAGTGGCAAAATAACTAAAGAACGCAACATCGTCACTAAAAGCAGTACATGTACATCCCGAGGAGAACATCAATAATAATTGTAACCATTAAAAAGGAAACTGTTACATCGTACTTAAACCTCTCTCAAAAACGCGGCAAATAAACATTCGCAAAGGAAAACGGTAAATTTTAAATGGCCGCCGCCCGAAGGCAGATGGGTCGGTACTAAAGATCACACGGTAAATTAATCACGCTTGTTACACCGCAGATTCACAGATAAAAGCACGAAAAATAACGCCTTACGAATGAGTTATAAGTATCGTCGGCTTTTAAAAATTAACTGTTTGGCTTGTGGCTATTAAAGAGAGGATGTCCCGCGTTATCACAAATGATAATTTTCGTAATGTTCGGCGCAGTGTAATGGGCGGCCGCGGCGCGTCGGTGTGAACGCGGACACGCGATGAATGTTGGTAGATGTGAAACTGAAATATTGGATAGCAGATTAAGGGAACTTTTTGTTGGAAATTGGATGCATATTGTTGGAGCTTTAACTTCGGTCATTTTTAAGTTCAGTGACTGTTACAGAACTCGAAACGGTGTAGTCTTTTATGCAAAAGAATAGGGATGACCCCTGAGCAAAAAAATTGATTTGTTAGTCAGTCTGTTAGATTATCAAAAAATATTGGACACGTATCTTTGCTTTATCAAATCAATAAAAATTGACGATGATAAAACGCATCGAAGATAGCTGATCTTCGATGCTTATGAGTCTATTCTGTAAGTAACCATTTCGATATCGAGCTTCACCTGAGTGAGATAGCTCACAAAGTGAACTTTATTGAACACAACATAAAGATGTTACGTTTATACTCACCTCGGATTCCGCTGTCGAGACACGAAAATGTTGTTACAGAATAGCACTACAGGAGTTGGGGCTTGTGTCGCCCTACTAGGTAAAAATGTACATAAATGTGACGTCACACGAGTATCCAACGTACTTCGTCTTAATTTTGTGTTTACTTGAAAAAAGAAAAAAGGTCCAATATTTTTTAGAAATCTAGCTAATAGACTAAATAGTTTTTTTTTTAATTCGATAATGATATGCGCACAAATACTTGTCACAAGTTTCGGCCAGAACGTATTGGCACAAGAACACGAAAATAAGCTATTTCAAAAAACCTATTTTAATATACCTTATCCCACAACGATTCAGTTATTTCCAGCTCGTGTCTTACCTGTAACAAATTGAAAGTACACATTAATACACTTTGAAAAGTCCCCACATGGTCGTCATAAAAATGTATACTAAGTAAACATCATCTGCCTAGCCTTTTCCCAACTATATTGGGGTCAGCTTCCAGTCAAACCAGATTTCACTGAATACCAGTATTTATACTACGTAAACAAAGAATTTAAATTACTATATCAATAAAGGTTAAAGAATTGCTTCACTATGAATTATTTTTAGTCAGTCGAACGTCATTCATTGAGATCCAGCCGAACAAAAGATATCAACGAACATAACCTACAAAAATAATATCAAAACCCACCACAAATTCAACCCCAAACCAATGTAATATTCATAACATATCAAATCCATCTTTTAGAAAAAAAAATTGGGAACTGAAAAAAAAATTAAAGGATCCCTAATTGAGCAGTGCGAATAATGACATATTTATGTCCCAAGGGCTGGGGCAAAAAGGGGATTATTAATAAATTGTTATTGAACTAGCGGGCGAATAACACGGTGCCATAACAGCCGGCGCCTGAGTTCGTGTATATCGCAAAAACTCATATCATAAATGCACCTTAGATGCGATGGACTCGAGAATGTTTATGCAGTATATGGGAAATTTTCAGACTTTTTGAGCTATTTTTCATGGGTATATGAAATGTCAACTGAAGAGTTTATAAATAAAAAAAGTGTTCATTACAAAAAAAAAACAAAATACCAGTTACGTTAAGTAATGGTTGGCATTCGTAACATCAATTCGTGCATCCATTCAACTACAAAAATAAAGCGCTAAGTGAAGAAAGTGTCTGAAGTGTTGTTGATGCACCACATTCTATTTAACTCTATCTATTACAAATTATCTTTCGCTTTTCCTTAGTAGACTACCCAGTAGGATTAACTATTACTGTACCCTAAGATACCAATAAAGATTGATTATTTTTGAAAAGATATCTATTTACACGAATGTTTAATTCCTATTAACTTTAAACCAACCTATCAGCAGTCATAAATCAAGATACTTGCAACAATGTAACCAGAAATCATCTCACAATTTTACATATACTACAACTCGAACAAAGCGCCAAAAGATATAACAAGTATCATTTGGCGTCCACAAAAAACTAAATATGATTCAGCGGACATACCAGAATTGTATAATGATCTATACAGTGGACGCATAGAAGAATTTATTTGATATAACAAACTCAAGGTTTTGTGGCGGAGGCATCTGATTGTATATTTTTGTGTTTATTATACCCCTTAATGTGACAGAGTGAATGTATTTAGGTTTATTTAAGCTTATTTGAGTACGAATTGAATGGACTTGGTATTTTATTGGCGGATCTTGCATATACTATACATATTATAGTCACTTTTCTGATTTGTTGTGTGCTACAGATTCTAGTACTGGCTAAATTTGTATTTATGCAATAATTTTCCGAGCTTTAGAACAGATATCATGTCACTTAAGGCCAATGATGCCAATGACCTTGTGCATACAAACGGAGCTAACTACACCTCTACGCGCCACTCCGCTACCCGTGTTTTTATTTTTTTATAATAAAAATAGTATTTTTTATAAGTAACAAAACCATAGTATATGTATTGCAAAGCAGTAAATATTTTTTTATACTCTTTTGATAAAAAATGAAGGAGTAAAATGGTTTCATCTCAACGATTTAGAGGGGATTTGGCGATTTATTTTCTACCTACAGAATTAAGAAAATTCTGTTGGTTTTTTTTTTCTTATCGATTTGATTGACATGCAAGTTTAAAGCAGAATAAAAATATAGTAAAAGTATAGTTTTAGTAGCAATAATTAAAATTGACTAGTGGTCGCACTGTGGTCGTACTTCGACCATATATTTTTATTAATTCAATGTAATTTTTAAGCATTTTTATAAAAAAAAAAAAGTTTTTACACTCCTTCTCCAAATAAAAACTTAAACTGTGGCAAAATCGTGAAAATGAAAGGTAAAAATTTTTTGCTTCACTAATACGTGAAGATATCTAAACTAATATTATCAAAAGGAAAGATTTAATTTTTTTTTTGTTTGTTTGTGACAATTTACTGAAAAACTACTACACCGATTTAAAAAATTATTTCACCATTAGAAAGCTACATTATCCCTAAGCAACAAAAGCTATATCTATTACTAGAAAAATAGGGATCTTATGGAAATAGCAACGCGGACAAGCGAAGTGCTAGTTATTTATACCTACTGTATTATTTGTTCGTAAACTAAAACAAAAATTACTAAACTAAAACAAAAATTTACTAAACTAAAAAAAAACTTATTCCAAGTTTACCATGTCTATTTTATACGAAGGTAAGCATGTGTGGGATATTTTTGCGGGACGAAAAAAAAAGATTGCAAACAAGTAAGTAGGTAGGTACGAGATTGTAAGTGTGGGGGGCGTGTTTAAAAATCAAGCCTGATCCTTAACAGCACTTTTTCTCATGATTACTTGTACAAAATTCTCAATTAAAATAACGATGATTACTTTATACGTTTTATGAACAATAAAATAGGCCGTGTAGCTAACCAGGCCCTTTAGTAAGCGAAAAATTTATCTACTCTCACAGAAATAAATTTATTTAAGTATCGTATAAAATACCCTTTTTGCGATTCCAATTCAATACAATTCGTATTGAAATACAATAAACAATAGTTAATTGTTGTTCGGAGTTGACAAGAAACACAAAGGTATGGGGTTCGATTCTTCGGCGATGCACTTTTGTGATAATGTCTTTTGAGCATGAGGGTTATGATTGATGACCGATATTAAATATTCGAATTAATACGTGAATCGATTCGATTTGATAAATTATTTATTTTTGAGTGAATGGAAGTCTTTTTGAATTTTTGATGTTGCCCGATATCATTTTTGTTGCGACATTTCTGGGATTTAGACGAAAGATAATATTAGACTAGGATCGAAACCTGGCATCGCTTCGTTATTATTTTAAGCTGTAATATTTTTTAATTAGAAAAAAAATAACACGATATTTCTCACAATGTTTCCTCTTCGACTACACACCAATTTAACATAACAACTCGAACTGAAAACAGAAACTGCAAAAATATATCTCTAGCATTTAAAGCAAGCAAGATATTGTAGTAATAATTGTCTTATTATTTTGTTTTGGACTCATAAGAAATTCACCTAAGTAATTGAAATTATCGTTTGATTTTTGCAGTATAAAAATGTATTGGTTTTTTTATCCAAAGTTGTTGTTTATTTTAACAAACATCTAAGAAAAAGTATATATATTTAGCAATAACTAAATGAAATTTAATCCTAAAATAAACAGACTAACACAAAAGACTGTTATTTTATTATTAGCGAAACCGTCTCCATAGCGCCACAAAAATCGTATTCTGCCATAACATTTTGATGTCCCATGTTCCAAAGAATTCTTTATTCGCGATTTTGTTATGATAACCTTCCTATTTGCTTTGAATTTTAATGTATCTGACTTTTCTTTTCTTTCATTTCGCCCTTTTCATGTTTTATGTCGGCCATCTTGGTTTCATCGTTCTTTATTTGAATTTGAACTAGATGGAACGCCTAATGAGCTTGGGCGTATTCAAAGGTTTTTTTATGTGATTACATTAAATAGGAAAATAATGGAATCAATCTTCATGACAAAACAGAAAGCCCGTATTCGTTTGAAAACGATGTTACTTTTAAAAATGAAGATTTTTTTCTGGCACAATATTATTTTAAAATAAGATAAAGGAAAGCTTTCCGTTTAAATAAAAACCGAATATTCAGTAAACCATAGTATCAACGAAAGAATGCCAGTTTCTGAACTCAGAATATAAAGTTGAGAACTTGTCAAACTCTACTTTTTAGTTACGGATTTGTTCGAAAGAGTCACCGCGGCTCTAGAACGCAAAGAGCATTAGGAGGAACACGGATGGGTTTCACCAGTAAGAGTCTGACAATCCCTTCCACTCCGCCCAGAGCGGGAGTCATTTGATGATTTCCCGTCCTTAAGAAAAAGGATGAGAGCTTGTCAAACATTATGGTTAAAATTAAATTTTAAAAATTCTCAATTCAGATACCAGAGTACCAAATCTTATTATTTCTGAGAGAACATTGCTTCCTAAAAAAAATATTACCTAGTATTGGTTCTTAGGACCCACCACAGTCCTGTCAACTTCTTATAGAAAATCGCATGTCAAATGCCCCTTGAGCGCATTCTATCAAGCTATAGAACACGCATTACAACATTCTTGGCCAGCCATTAAAAACGGTGGGCAGGCCAGGGCATACGGCCACATATCAGACAATACTCCTCAATACGGGAGCCCTGACCTTTGGCTCGGCGTATCGGATCGTATCATCTCTGCTACCGACTTCACCTCTTGGCCTCCAGTGTGACAAGACGGTTTGAGGTATATGGGACATGTGGCGTATGGTGTTTGTGTCATAGAGCTACCTAAGGATGGCAAAGATTTGGTATTTGGCTGTATGAAAATGGAATGACCGAGTCTTCTTCTAGAGTCTTTCTATAAAAAACTTCTAGATCATTCAAAAAGTGTATTTACATACATGGTTTGATTATAAAATTTTAATAGATGGCTTAAATTTGTAGGTTTCAAAACTTCGTATTGTTTTTGGAAATTAGATGGAGCAGAAAATTCTTTCACCCAAATAGGATACTTACGTGTAGATTGATAAATGATTAAGGACATACAACTATTGTAACTACATTTAAAAGGTTCTTTGGATCGTCAGTTAGATGATAAAAAATAACAAAAAAATACAAAGAGAAAGTTCAAAAGTTGAGGTTGTGATGTCACTTTTATTTGAAGTGTCCATCAAGGCCTGACACCTACACGGCGCTGTTTTGTCTTACGGTTGTTTCATGACAGAAGAAAACATACATTCCCAATCATATTTTATTATCTCTTTTGTTTACTCTCTTTCTTCCATCTACAGTGTAGTCTGCAATGAGCAATACTGGTGTCTGCATTCGCTGGGTTTTGTCTAGAACTTGAAAGGACTCCTCTGACCCCATTACTCAAAATATTTTATTGACATTTTCAAGAAACTACCCTATTAGGTTTGTTTGCTATGCCTGAGTAAAGAGTAACATAAAACGTTACAATTACTCAACGAATACTCCATACAGTAACTTAAAAAGCCTGTCCCACTATAAACATGGTTACCCTACAACTAGCTCTTGTTTTTCGAATGCCAGCTTTTGTGTCCTGCAGAGCAAGCATAGTCATAAACTTAGGATCAAATGTCCCACAGCTCCCATCGCTGTCCACCGCATCCATTGACAGTTTTACACTGATCTATTTTAAGACTCTCTACAGAAAATGTTCAATGGATATCGATGCGAGATATTCGTTCAATAAAATAGGGAGTCGTATTTTTTCTTGTGCTGTCACGGGTTTGCATTCTGTATGCACTTGTTACTTACATTTAGAAAGTCGTTTTCTAGAGTTATGAGCTGAGAACTTGTAATTTCTTCCTGTGAATAGATTGTAAATTCAATAGATAATGTTGTTTGTTTTTTTTTATGTGTGCTTCGATTTGTTGTTTATGTTCAATGATGCTACCTACTGGATGTTTTATCTGCAGTTCGAATAGTAAGAAGTCACTGCTTTTTTCAAACATTATATAATAGATGAACTTTTTAACCAATTTTAAGGAAAGACTTTCAATCTATAATGGAATCTACGAGTATACCAATATTATAAAGTGTAGTAATCTCTGGAACTGCTTGTTTGAATTGAACAATTCTTTTAGTGTTGGATAGCCCACTTACGGAGGAAGGCTTCATTCTCCCACTATAGCCTTAGCTTTTTAGCTTAGCCTTTTCCCAACTATATTGAGGTCGGCTTCCAGTCAAACCGGATTCAGCTGAATACCAGTATTTTACGTAAAGCGGCTGCCTACCAGACCTCCACAACCCATTAAATGGGTAACACGGTATTTCTTGGCAAGACTGGAGTCAGATTTACTGGCTTCTGAAAATCCGTAACGACAACCAAAGTTCTACAAATGACAGCCGGGACCAACAGCTTAACGTGCTTTCCGAGGCACGGAGGAAACTCGTTATTTTAAGATGGTCACCCATCCACAGACCCAACGGTCCAACGGTTGCCATCCTTGGCAAGCGTTGCTTAACCTTGAAGATTGACCTGAACGGCTGTTATTCTTTAGCCACGAGCTGAATGAAGAGGAAGGCTTCATTACAATTCATTAATCACGCTTCGACCAATAGGAGCGGCTATTCATCAAATATTTGACGCAGACTATGTTGCGCGGGCCAGCTACGAGTATCGTCTGTTTTTTAATCTCAGAGACTAAATTGACAAATGCAAATGGCAAACTGACATAGATTTCAATAGCATTTAAGTCAGTTTTTACATTTAAAGATGTCAATTTAGTCTCAAATATTAAAAAACAGACATTAGTATGCCTACGTATATGCACGCAGGTACTGTCTAGGTACTGGTTTAAGGCATTTTAATAAAAAACTGGCCAAAGGCGAGTCGGACTCGCACAAAAAGGGTTCTGTACCGTACCATAAACATTAATTTTTACTATTTGTTGTTATAGCAACAATAGCAATAAACAATATATGAAAATTTCAACTATCTAGCTATTACGGCTCTTGAGATATAGCCTACTGACAGACGGACGGACAGACGGACAGGCTTAGTAATAGGGTTCCGTTGGTTACCCATTAGGTACGGAACCCTTAAAACGACAAGTGAAAGTTTTTAGTTCTGTCGTACATTTTCTGTTTATAAAAGAGAAAATGTGACAATTGTGTTACATTTTGGTCAAATATGTACGTTACATTCTCAGTTATATTAAATGGAGCCCTGGAGACCAACTAAGTATAATTCAGTTGAGAATCACCACAGCCGCGTATTCGCCAACCCCTATTAAAACATTAAAACAATGAATCATAGCAGACGTCACCGAATCATATTGATTTATACCACCTTATACAATATGATGATTTTTTCTCAGTTTTATACAGAATTCAATCATAACCAAACGTCGGCTCACACATCATTCTGTCTCATTAAGACGTTATTTGGAAACTAAAAAACTTAAGAGGGAAAGCTTCATTGTGCTGTCTGAGATCGTATAGGGTTTTTTCATACAATAATTTATGTTTCGTGAGGAAATATTGTATGTTGTAAATACGCGACAGTTATGAGTTACGGAGAACTGGACAAAAATGGTTTTAATTGAATTAAATTGTATTGTGATGTTATGAACTATTGAGAGATGGAAAGGGACAATATCAATTATACGGGAAAATGTTTTTGTTGTTTCTGTATTACGGATTCTGGGCGAGATTGAGTGAGGGTTTTTATGAGGCTTTCTCTTTGAGTTTTGCTGTTCCAGTTATTAAAGAGTTTTTCTGCTAAGGACAGAATAAACATATTACAATTTTCAACATTAATTTCATTTTAATTTGATATTTTTAAATTTATTTGGAATTATTTTCTATTTTTAATAAATAATATTTGTAGGTATTTATCATGGATTGCTTGAGATTACCAGTTTATGAGAAGCTGCGATGAACTACGCAGATAACTAGAGAATAGAGAAGATAGTAGAGTAGAGGTTCCTTACAAGCTATTATCATAAACGGTAGATACACTCTTTGTGCGTACAGCTAAGGTGTAGAGTTCACTGCCGGAGTCTGTGTTTCCTGATAGCTACAACCTGGGAGTCTTTAAGGCTTGTATACATGCCAATGACCTTGTGCATATAAACGGAGCTAACTAAACCTCTACGCGCCACTCCACTACACCTGTTTTTAATTTTTCATAATAAAAATAGTACATATTTTAAAAAGCAACAAAACCAAATTATTGTCGTTTGTATTGCAAATCAGTAAATATATTTTTTATACTCATTTGATAAAAAATGAAGGAGTAAAATGATTTCATCTCAACGATTTGAAGGTGATTTTTTTTCTTATTATGTGATACCGATAAAATTACGTACCATATCATGTAGATTACTACCTATTTTTTTCGAATGTAATTTCTCAGTAAATGCCGACGAAAAACTGCTTCATCTGCCCGCTATTTTTAAGCTTTTTTCGAGAGAGCAGCCTTAAGTCAAGAGTGAATAGGTTACTTCTAGGCAAGCGTGCTCCATCTTCAACCACATCATCGCTTACCATCAGGTGAGATAGTGGTCAAACGCGTGCCTATAAATAGTTAAAAAAAAAACACTATCATAGACGAAATATCAGTAAACCTCAAATCAGTTACTCCTTCAAACCGACCAAATGCAAGTCGGACTCGCACACGAAGGGTTCCGTACCATAAACCTTATTTTTTGTTATTATAGCGACAATGGAAATACACAATCTGTGAAAAGTTCAGCTGTCTACCTATTAGAAGAAACAGAAGATAAAATAAAGAAAAATAGTATATTCCTCTCAAACGGACGCACATGACATTACATTATTATAAAAATACACAAATAAAAACTTTATTATAAAATGAGAGACAAAAAGTAGTAAGTATAACTCTTAAAGATAGTAAAGATCTTGAGATACAACCCGCTAACAGAGACGGACAGCGGAGGCTTAGTAATAGGGTTCCCTTGGTTACCCTTTAGGTACGGAACCCTAAAAATTACGAGAAACCACTCACTGGGATGCCAAAGTTTTTCAAAAACTCGATTTACGATAACTTCACTTTGCATAAAAACAGTTGATCGACTGATTCAATCCATACATCTCCACGATACTTTTTGTTCCCACAAACAAGAGGAAAGGCGTATTCCCTTCAATTGTGACGTATTTAGTATTTTGTTGAGCTTTCATGATCGCCGGCGATGCAAAAAATATTAATTATACATACATTTCTCCCATGTAGGCACGTTGACACAAGGTAGAGGTTGCAAATGTTATGTATGTTTTGTCTTTGTGGAAAGATTTTGGCTTTTAGGCTCTCGGTCATTCAAATTTTTTGAAAATTAGTGTCAAATCAGCTAGTTTTATGTAGGAATAGTGTGAACAGTACATAAATTTATGTCTTCCACTTGTGTCGTAATTTCTGTCGTAGTCTAAACTTAGTTTTAGTTTAATTAAGAGATTTATGGATAAATTAATTGAGACTTCTTAGTTTTCAAGCGATCACTTAAACTCTTCTTAGGCTCTGTACATTATTTTGCATACTTGCGTATTAAAAATATTATAAAGAGCCTAGGAAGACACTTACTTTAGCTGACGAACAAATAACTGCATGTAAGTATGGTTTGAAAAATCTAATCAGTCAAGAATTACCAAACACAAGAGCTTTCCAATAATAATTATCAAATAATTAAAGTGTTTTATTTGATTGAAATAAAAAATAAAAATGTGTATTTTGTTCCACAAATATCACTAAAACTAATGGAAAAATTATAACTAAGACAATGTTCATTTGTGGGAGACTGGTGCCTAAATTAAGCCGTGACTTGTAGTTAAGGACACCAGGGACCCTCTACAGGCAAAGATAATGAACAAATGTCAGCAATTTTTCGTATGTACGTTATTTTTGTGGAGACTTTCGTTGTCACTTCGATATCGTGTCGCGCTGTAGTTGGAAAGTTAAGACGCATGACAGATCCACCGGACATTTCGAACTCATCTTGTGTGGTCTCGTCCTACTCATTTCACCGCAAAAACCTACCGATTCGCTTTTTATAAAACAAAATTACAACTGCATTTACCCATAATGAACTATCAATGAAAATGAACCTTATAGCAACGTCATAAGAAATGGGAGCAAGTAAAAATTATGTTTGCGAAAAAAATCCAAATAATTGGCTTAGGACCTGTCAAAGCGAAATGATTTCGTCGCGACCGATATCTCCAATTAATTGTTTGAAATAAAAGGATTTTCTACAAATACGTTTTCGTTTTTTTTTTTTTGCTTTGGCGACCTCCCTCGTCGATCACAGTGGGGTGACGTTGTGACGACAAATGGAGAACTTTCGCATTGTTTAATCAATTTTCGATGAATAAACAACAAGTTATAAGCGATTTTAGCCGGTTTTTGTACGGAAATTGGATAAAAGTTGGGCGTTTTAGGGAAACTTTGGTGGTCCCGGTAATCCATTCGGTGAGTTTTGCATTAACTTTTTAGCGTAACAGGAATTACTTCCAACATGTTTTGTTTATGTGAGTTTGTAAAAGGTTTCGGTTCCAAACAATTTCAATTTCGTTAAATACTTACTTATAGGCATTTTAAGGGTATCATGGAACCCAGTTTCTTGGTTTTGGAGGTCTGATACGCAGTACCTTCAATTAAAATACTGCTAGTTTTGTTACATGCTAGATAAACACAGTAACCTTAGTAAAATATAAAAACACTAGCTGACCCGCCCAACTTCGTCTGGATCAATTGTTTCATTAATGCTTCGCTCCTATTGGTCGCAGCGTGATGTTATATAGCCTGTAGCTATACTCGATAAATGGACTATCCAACAGTAAACCAACCAAAGTACCGTAACCGCGTTCAAACAAACAAACAAACTCTAGCTTCAAAATTCTTACTTCTTTACTAATATTATAAATGCGAAAGTAACTCTGTCTGTCTGTCGCGCTATCACCCCAAAACTTCTGAGCCGATTTAAATGAAATTTGGTACAGAGATAGTCTAGAGCCTGAGAAAGGACATGTTTTTTATTCCGGGAGTATGTTCCCTAGGGACCACGCGGGCGAAGCCACTGGCAGAAGCTAGTCATCATCATTTGCCTAGCCTTTTCCCAACTATATTGGGGTCTGCTTCCAGTCAAACCAGATTTAGCTGAATACCAGTGTTTTACGTGGAGCGGCTGCCTACCAGACCTCCAAAGATCTACAAATGACAGCCGGGACCAACGGCTTAACGTGCTTTCCGAGGCTGGCAAAAGCTAGTATTAAGTATAAATAGTATAGTCTGTCTTAACGAAAAGAAAATTAAAATGAAATAATATTTCTTCCTCAACCACTTCTTCGTCATCTCCGAGTCTAATTTAATTTGTACTTCTTACAATTTCCCAGCTTGCACTCATCAAATTAAAACGAAATAAAGTGCAAAGTGCAGGGTTCTTTATAAAATTTCTTGTACTTGCTTGCTTTATAATCTAATCAATTAAAACGGGTAAGTTTTTGCCCGCAAACCGAGAACTCATTTAGTGGGGATGGAATGTTGGAGTTTCTTGTGAATTTCCCTTTAAATATGGATTTATTATTACTGTAGATATTTCAGCCTTTAGAGGAGCTCGTGGCTAAATAATAACAGCCGCACGGGTCGATCTTCAAGGTTAAGCAACGCTTGCCAAGGTAGGTCTGTGGATGGGTGACCATCTTAACATACCGAGTTTCCTCCGTGCCTCGGAAAGCACGTTAAGCCGTTGATCCCGGCTGTCATTTGTAGATCTTTGGCAGTCGTTACGGATTGTCAGAAGCCAGTAAATCTGACTCTAGTCTTGCCAAGATGTACCGTGTTACCCAGTTAATGGGTTGTGGAGGTCTGGTAGGCAGCCGCTCCACGTAAAACAGTGGTATTCAGCTGAATCCGGTTTGACTGGAAGCCGACCCCAGTGTAGTTGGGAAAAGGCTAGACAGATGATGATATTTCAGCCTTTATTATAACAGTGAAACTATGTTCTTAGGGCATTCATTAGTCTGTTTTTATCTACAACCTGGGAGTCTTTAAGTCAAGAGTGAATAGGTTACTTCTAGGCAAGCGTGCTCCATCTTCGACCACATCATCGCTTACCATCAGGTGAGATAGTGGTCAAACGCGCGTTTGGCCACTATCAATAGTAAAAAAAAACAATATTTTTGCAATTGGTATTTCTTGATTTCACTTGAAACCTCTTGATTTGATTCGTTATCTCTAGTTAAATTATTAACTACTTACGAGTACCTAGTTTATAATACTAAACGCATGAATTAAAATGTATTTTTTTTCAGTAGTTTCTGTTTCTTTATTATTGAAATTCGGTTAGTTAGCTACTCGTATTCAATTAGCTGTTTTGTAGGTACACGTCTTACTTGCAAAATGTAGATGTACGTTAACAATTTTTTTTATGGTCGCTCTCTTCGAAAAAGCATAAAATAGCGAGCAGATGAAGCAGTTTTTCGTCGGCATTTACTGAGAAATTACATCTGAATAAAATAGGTAGTAATATACGTGATATGGTTCATAATTTGGTTTAGCCAGAATTTATGTATCGGTATCACATAATAAGAAAAAAAAAACACCAAATCACCTCCAAATCGATGAAATGAAACCATTTTTCTCCTTCATTTATTAACAAAAGACTAAAAAAAATATCTACTGCTTTGCAATACAAACCAAAATAATTTGGTTTTGTTACTTTTTTTAAAATATGTATTATTTTTATTATAAAAATTAAAAACACGGGTAGCGGAGCGGCGCGTAGAGGTGTATTTAGCTCCGTTTGTATGCACAAGTTCATTGACATATATACAAGCCTTAAGTGGATTGACAAAAAATGCCAAGGATTAAGCTAGAGCTGAAATCTTCTACATAAATTATGTTCTTCAAGAAACATCATATCAGCCGAAAGAAGTCCACTGCTGGACATAGACCTCCCCCAAGCGTCGCCACAACAACCAATCCTGCGCGTCTCGCATCCATCGGCTACCCGCGACCTACACCTTCAATAAAACCTATTAAATAATCTACAAATTAACACTAACATTCCTACAAACAATGTTACAGTACAAAGTAAACACCATTAATATAATATAAAATTAAAAGTAATTTCCACACTAATGATGAGCTCTATAAGGGCGCTGACAAACCAGCCACGAGCCACCGGCTTACAAAACCACGCATTATTGCCTATTACCTACCTATTTAAGGCAGATAGTTTGTAGGTGATAAATGGCAGTAATAACTGTATTTTCTTTTAAAGATAAATACTTAAACAGTCACGCCATAAACCGTTACTTTGAAGAAGTAAATGTGATTAATTGTATTTTTTTCTGACGCTTGAAATATGGGTGGAAATTGCAGTGAATTACGCGTTGTTTTCTTCTCAATGTCGTTGTGACAGTTTGTAAATGTCAGCTGTGTTGCAAGATGTTCGATAGACTACACTGTGGAATATTCCTTTTGTCCTCTTGTGAATGGGTGCGGTACAGAGAACCATCTACTTAATTTTAAATAAAAAAAATGCGAAAATGCGAGTCCGACTCTCACACGAAGGGTTCCATAACATAAAACAAAAAAAAAAACAAGTTTCTTGTATGGGTGTTTATTTGTTGTTATAGCGGCAATAGAAATGCACACTCTGTGAAAATTTCAGCCGTCTTACTTTTACGGTTCTTGAGATACAGGCCGCTGGCAGACAGACGGATAGACGAACGGACAGCGGAGACTTAGTAATAGGGTTCCGTTGGTTGTTACCCTTTAGTTATCAAACCCTAAAAAGCATTATGTTCGTGTCATCGGTATTTAATACAAGTTATTTATCATAACAGTTACGAAGAACAAAGCTCATGTTACATTGGACAAACTCTTGCACAAAACGCTTCTGCAATTCAGATGATCTGGTAAATATTTATGTTCGTAAATACACCAAAACTTATGCCCCACCTTTTGTTTCCACTAAAAACGAAACATACCGACATTGGAATTAAACCCTTAAACCCTTGAATTATACGTTTACACGCGCTAATGAAACCATTGGTACTCAAGTCAGCCGCACGACAGACGCTTTACAAAAATATCCAAGTAAAAATAGATAATTTAATTCAAGCGGTTACCACAAAATGGCCCAAAAATGCCAGGGCAAGTCTAACAAGCGAAACACAGGTTTACAATATGCACAAAAACTTCACAGTAAATGTCCCGAACACGGTTCTAACACGGTCCTGGACATGTCCCGGGTTTTTGTAGACATGTCCAAACTTGTCTACTTATGCACGAATCCGAAATGACGGGCCGAATGCTGCGATTCTCGAAACGGGAGCGGAAAGAAAATCAATTTATTTCGATAAAACGGATCGAATTTTTATTAGTGTTTGTGAAAAGAATTTCAAGTCGTTGAGAATGAATGAGTTGAAGAATGGTGCACGCCATGTTTGAATGTTTTCAACTAATTTCTAGAAACACTTTCAAGTGTTTTCTGTAAAATAATGTTCTCGGTAATCCTTAAACTCTGTTATTTGATGGGATCTTTAGACATTAATCTACGAATCGCAATTGCAACATTCAACAAAACCCTATTGTGGGTTATCTCGCAAGATGCAATGTAAGATAGATAAAAGAAAGATTAAAGCCTTAGCTCTTAACAATGCTTAGAGCGCTAAAGATATTACTTTGATCACTCTTCACTATACAAAATCTGTCTTTGCGACTAATACAAAGCAATAATTTGTAATAATAAACCCGTAATTTCTTCGATTCCAACTGACTTTTCATCAAGTCATAATTACTTCTTCGTAACGAATCGTTTGAGGTCTACGCAATCAAACGCTTTACAGAGATCCACATATCGAGTTATCGAGTAACACAGCAATTGGGTCCTTTTAAATCGAATTAATACAATTCGAATGTTGGACATGGGTTGCAGCAACGGACTTTGGATACTCCCAAACGTTAAATTGTATAATGTGATGCTCTTAAATGTCCTTTTTGTGACTTCCATTTGACAATGCCTGTATTAATGTCCTTAAGTTCTCATGTTTGGGGATTCTTTTATTATTTGTTTTAAGTCATTCGAGTTGTGTTGAGCTTCCCGTACACTTCCTTTACTGCTTGTGCGGTGTTTCACAATCAGATCGATTGCTACCTGAATTCACAGGATTTAAATTATTCTTTACGTCTGTTTTTTTTTAAATCATTTACATTTAGTTCCTGATACGATTTGCGGTTTAGTTTTTCGACACTTTGGCTACTATCTTCCCAATGTTTTTGTTGCTGGAAAATTGAAATAAGACGAACTTACAGCGGAGGCTTGGTAATAGGCGTTCGTTGGTTGCCCTTCAGATATAAAATCCTAAAAATCGATATTTTAGCTACTATTGTAATGAGTATTTTGTTGTTAGTTCTCGATAATCCAGTGTTTTGTTAAGAAACTAGGATTTTCACGAAAAAAAAAAACTTTTTCAACTATCCCGTAATAAAAATAAATTTCTTCCTAACATCTTTAACTACAACACACAACATAACTCATTCATTGCATCGAAACAAAACTAACCATAGATAAAAGCGTTTTATTACACTTCAAATATTAATTACTGGCAACAAAAAAGCAACGGTGGCTCTAAATAAAAAGAAAAACAAATAAAGTGATCTCCAGTGATTTCGTATCGCGCCATCTTAAAACTGTTCATTAACTGAGAACTAATAACTGGGAGAATGACTGATGTTCCGGTAGCCACACGATCAGCTTTCAAAGGATATGTCCCGTTTTTATTATGCAGAGATTATTTTTAGATGCCTTTTGATGGTTCTATTTACAAAATTGGAACGATTCCTAACTAAAATAAAAAAATCAAAATCTTAAATTTGAATTCCTAAATGCGTATGCGAGATTTTGGGCGGTTATTTACGAGCACTAAATCCAACTACTTCACGAATAAAATTGAAAATCAATTTCGTGGCCAGACATTGCACTAAGAAAGGATTTCTGGAAACTCATCCCTATTTTAAATCCCTTATATAGGGATGAACTTCCCTCAGTTTGTAAGTTGTATAATATGGGAAATTCTATTTTGGCATAGTTTGTAGTGATGTTATAATAAAATAGAAGGTTATTTCTTTAAAATTTTACAAGTCATTAAAGTTCCCATTTATTAATTGGAAATACCAAAGTAATATATAATTTATTATGAATGAATTGTCGTATCTGAACTAGTCATATGCATTACGTAACTAAATATTCAACAACATTTCAACCAAAGGTTTTTTTTAATAGTTGCATCTTGGAAATAGTATTGCTCATGAGTTCACTTTCCTGTTTATTGACACAGTTCGAAACTTTTTGGTACGTGGAAATACTATATTTTTTCTGTAAATAACTCAATTTTAAATGGTGCGAATTCAAAATTCCGTTATTTTTGTTTACTTACAAATTATTTTACGAGTTCCTACGACTTATTTATTCACAATTAAAATGTTATGAAAAACACAGGCATTTTTAACTTTTAAACGCTAGAACGCTTTTTTAAATTGTGATTTAAGGATCATTAGTCTGTATTTTCTTAACATAACAAGTTTCCTCCGTGCCTCGGAAAGCACGTTAAGCCGTTAATCCCGGCTGTCATTTGTAGATCTTTGGCAGTCATTACGGATAGTCAGAAGCCAGTAAATCTGACTCCAGTCTTGCCATGAAATATCGTGTTGCCCAGTCAATGGGTTGTGGAGGTCTGGTAGGCAGCCGCTCCTCGTAAAATACTGGTATTCAGCTAAATCCTGCTTGACTGGAAGCCGACCCCAATAGGAAAAACCAAGGCAGATGAGTCTGCATTATGTGTGTGCTTTCATGGACACCCTACAAGAGATGAGTTAGTCGTCTCATTATAATAATTTCACACGTCCTGCTCGATGTAGGGATAATAAAATAGCAATTATGATGAAAGCTACCAGTAATCGGATAGCCGTGTTTTTGTTTGCTCTGGTGGTACTCGTAAGTAGCTCGGTGATTGTCGGTTTCTTGTTGAAGGGAATCTTTCTATTACCTGCTTATCAGGGTTTTTTTGTCCTTCCAAAGTATGAAGAATTAGCTACCCTGACTCCAGTCTTGCTATGAAGTACCGCATTACTCAGCTATTGGGTTGTGGAGGTCTGGTATTCAGCTGAATCAGGTTTGACTGGAAGCCGTCCTCAATATAAATGGGAAAAGGCTAGGAAAATATATTAAGAACGAGCTGCCGTCTGTGTGATAGTCGAACAAAACGCCAGGAAACATACTCCTGGTATGAAAACTATCTTACTTATATCCTATTCCAGAATATGATCTTGATGAGAATATGATGATTAAAACGTGAAGAGGTAACAACAAATCCACTTTGAACCTGCAGAGTCACCAAAGACTCTTGGGCCTCCCCAAGAGTCCCCTAAATGCAGTAGTGGGCTGAGCGCCATCCCTATCATTTCAAATGCTTTAAGTCAACCTTACTGTCATCATCATTTCAGCCGAAAGACTTCCACTACTGGGCATCCCCCAAGATGGGGGTATTTACTATAATCGCCACGCTTGGCAGGCGGGTTGGCGATCGCAGTGTATGGTGTTGAGTTTTACAGAGAACGCTGCTGCCCATTCTCTGGCGAGACCCCTTGTCGCCTCTTACGACACCCACGGGAAGTAATGGGATTGTATTATTCTTTTACGGCACCGACCGACACCATACGGCAACCTTACTGTGTGTGCGTAAATTAATTAATATTAACTTAAGTATAAAAATAGTGATAAATGATTTAATTGGGCCAAGGCCCAATATTGCGGTAAAATCCACTCACTAAAAAGATCCCAATCCCAGGTTTATAAAATTAATTAACAATTATTTGTTGCTGTGTTACATAATTAATAATGTAACACGGTAACAATTTGCATCCTAATTAAATTAATTTACTTAACTTAGCCACCTCGTGCGGTTTCATTTATCATAATATTTTTCATTTACCTCATTATTTTTTTATTATAAAATGAGAATCATAATTCAGATAAAAGGTTAAAAATTTTAATTTACACAGTTAATAATTTACTTAATACTCGCATCGGAAACCACAAATTAGAATTTTGTATCTATTTTTAGTGAATTAGTTATTTAGTTGCTAACCAGGAAAAGGGGGTTCAAAATATGTTTATGAGGTATACAAAAGTAATTAAAACTACGTTTAGTACATTGAATATTTACAACCTGTGTTCCACAATTTTGTGTGCAAATATAATAAATCACATTTTAAAAATATCATAATTTTTTATTTATTATTATTTAGACATAACTACTAGGTATAGCTATTATACAAAAAAATCATCTTAAGTGCCAATGTTTTAGAAATAAATGTAAATCTTCTAGAAGTCTTTCCACAGTCCTTGATTTCGATAATTTTCAAATAATGAACAGCCAGGCAGAGGATTTCTTCGCTGATTTGGTGAATGGTTTTCTAAAGTCAAAAGCCTACTCCACAAGCTTACACAACCTACTTCTTTAACGTAATGAAAGAAATAAGCCAATCAGAACGTTCTTATTGCACCTCAAGCTTTATAACACACAAGTAATTCCGTACTAAAACTTCCACATCGAAGTAAATAAAGATATTTACTAAATAAACCCTTATCTAGGTCTCAACAACACAAAACTAATACAAGACGACAATATCAATATAAAACTGGATATCTTTTTATCAATGAACATACCTAGGCATACAAATTGATAGTATATAAAATATAGACACACTAAAAAGAGGCAGCAATATAAAACACAAGCGTTAGAGCGAGAAAGAAAATATAAATAAAATGTAACCTCAATTTTATAGTGGCCTTTTAAGGACTGGACAGAAATGATTTTATTCTAAATCTTCTCAAGCTTATATCATATCTAAGCTTAACTACGTAAGGTTGAAAATCAATTGGTTGGTAGACAGTCGTACCGTGTGCAATCGCCAACGCTGATTATGACAAGTAAATTATAGTAATATAGTGGTTTCAAATGGTTAAAATGTGTTTTTAAGGTTTTAAAGTTGGTAAAGATATTATGATGTCTTCATGTATTGATATGATCGGTGTGAAAGTTAACGATTACTTGCTTGTTTGCTGTATAATGCACTGCAAGAAAAATTGAGAACGTCATGAGAAATTGCACTTATGAAAAGCTTTAAACATTTTGCTAAAATAAAAATCAACATAAAGTAATAGGACGTTTTTGTGAGTGTAACAACAATGAGGATATTTGCAGTATAAGTTACTAGCTGACCCGTGCCCATTTGGTTGGTATTTTTCGAGTAAATTGCGTGGCTTTCTATTGGTAAAAGAATTTTCAAAATCGGTTCAGTAGATCCAGCGATTACAACCTCACAAACTTTACTCCTTTATAATATAAGTATAAAAGTATAGATTAAAGGCAACTGAGACATCTCTTCGCTAAGTCGCTTAAGGCGCTACCCCGACCAAAACCTTGCGACAGTCCGTTTTTCAAAGACTAATAACTCATCAGATAAAAGAAATAAATTATTTCTGAAAGCACATTATCAATGTTCGATAACTTATCATCACATTCCACGTTCTAATTTTTATAAGTGTTATAAATACAATCAAAATAGACTTTAAAATTTTTTTAAGTTTTTGATTGTATGCATCTGTTGCTAAAGGCGACGCCTCTAATCATTTGAGGATTGCACTAATGGATTACATTAATTATTAGAGGATTACACTAATTTAAAAATCTAAATTACTTATACACATTTTATTTAATTTCAAATTTCGCTTATCTTTTTTTATTAAAATAATTCCAAAACTTGTGTCAATTTTATGGTAAACAGTGGGTTGCGGCAAAGAAGAAACGAATGCTCAAGGTTATTTGGTCAGGGAAACGCCTTAAGCTGATTTTTTTTAGGTTGACTGTTTGGCATGTTGTCTGTAGGTACAAAATATGTCAAACCGTTGTTTATTCCTCGGATAAAAGTTATTGCCTATTGAAAAATCAGCCCATAAATAAATACTTTCTTATTCAACAATAGAGGGAGTAGGGTGACCAACTTAATCGGGAATGGGAAGGATCTACGCAGTAAATTCGCATTTCGAAATTGCAATTTCAAAAATCGAATTTACTAAATTATTTGTCAATAGGTAACAGTAATAAGTTCATGGTGACAATCAGCTAATATTTCATGCCCACTTTGTCAGCTAGATCTCATTTAAATAATTAATTAGTGTGTGGGCTGCGGAATCACCTTGTTTACTAGTCTTCAATACTTCTAGCTTGTTAAATGTCATTTATTTAGTTGGATTATTGGTTTGGACTGCCGACTTATTAATCAGCCTGTAATTCTACTGCCACTACTATCTACATCTTTTTTCCTATCGTCAACCTGGGAGTCAATAAGTAGAAAATTAACAGCAGTGCCATTCTGTAAATATGTCGAAGTGGCAGCTTGGGTGAAGTGATCACGAAGTGACATATTAATCCATGTAATCAATATGGAATGACAGCTAATTTAATACTAGGGTTCCGTTGATTATCTTTTGGGTACGGAACCCTAAAAAAGAAACTGCCACCTTAAATCGTAACTAGTTGTCGCCTTCACGATTTCAGACTTTTTTATTCTACTAAACATAATTTACTACGTTTTGAGGGTTCCGTACCCAAAGGGTAACCAACGGAACCCTATTACTAAGCCTTCGCTGTCCGTCCGTCCGTCCGTCTGTCTGTCAGCGGGCTGTATCTCAAGAACCATAATAGGTAGACAGTTGAAATTTTCACAGATTGTGTTTTTCTATTGCAGCTATAACACCAAATAATAAAAATGAAGGTTTATAGTACGAAACCCTTCGTGTGCGAGTCCAACTTGCACTTGACCGGTTTTTCTTTACAACTTACAGTGATGTCTTTTAGTAACAAAAATCGAAAAAGCACGGCTTAGTAATATAATATTCCTATTTCACACAAACACAACTTGATGACAACTAGTGTCATTGCAATTTTAAATACATCATTTATTTCTATCATAACATAACCTATAATAATAGCTTTAATTCCAATGAAAAAAAGAAGGTTTTCAATTTTACATAGAACTGACAGACCAACAACCACGACACTGTTGACACGTGCTAATTCACTATCACTTTCCCAGACAACACAAACATACAAACACTTTTACTATGCTATCTAGCGTTCCCCGAAATTGTCCCATACGTCGAATTGTCGCTATAAAGCGATATGTTTCCAAGAAATTGACATGATAACAATATATAAAAGTATGCAGTTTGTCCTTGATTGTATGACTAATTTTATGAGTGGTAACACTTAACTAAGGGTCAGTACACACGGACAAGTGACGCGACGCTGCGCGCATTTACTCTGCTTGTTACAGCACTCTGCAAGGACTGTTTCTTCCCATGTTTTTGAACAACTTTTTTCATGGAAGTCTATCTACTTCGTGTACTAATTTTGATCAGTACGTCTACCATGAGTTTTCTTAATCTAAACTCGCTAGCGACTGTAGTTAAAAAAATCTACGTAAACTTTTAAAAACCAAGTTTCTAATTTATTTAAGTTGTTAACTAACAAACAAGCAAGTTACAAATAAAACTTTAGCTAACAACTATATTAGAAACATGTTTTTTTAAAGTTATCATACATTGTTTCCAACTACAGTCGCTAGCGAGTATAGATTGAAAAAACTCATGGTAGACGAATAACTGGCGATAAGTTTCAAAACAACTTTTTTTGCAGTCACTCTGTTTAATAAATTCCGAATTTGAATTCGCGAAAAAAAATATATTGTACTCACTAAAATGTGTCCTTTTTGTTTAGTAAAAAATGTTTTAAATTCTATCGCTATCTTAAAATTGAGCGTAGCGTCGCGACTCGATATGAGCTCACCCTAAAGTGTTGCCATGTCGATCACGTCCAGCATACAAAGTGGTATAACAATGACATTAATATTGCATTATACACTAATCATTGGTACTTGCATATAAAGATGGTATACGACGTCTGTGGGTCGTAGGTAGCTGTCAGAATGAGTCTGCGAACTGTTCGACAGGTCTAGACAAATCATCCTCTGGCAACTTATGTCCCGGCTTGTAGGGTAGCAGGGCGATTAGAAGCAAGCAACAATCATCAACATTTTTATCCAAATTAAACAACACTTCAATGTATTCTACACCTAAAGCTTTTGGTGTAAACTGTTATAAAATCCGTTTGGTAGTTTTTAGGGTTCCGTACCCAAAGGGTAACCAACGGAACCATATTACTAAGCGTCCACTGTCCGTCCGCCCTATCAGCGGGCTGTATCTCATTAACCGTAATAGGTAGAAAGTAGAAATTTTCAGAGTCTTTATATCTTTTGTCGTTGTATCAACAAATAATAAATATAAAAGGTGGCCCCCATACAACAAACATGTTTTTTTTTCGGCTTATTGTATGCTATGGTGTGGTGGCCGGTTTTTTGATTTAAAAATAAAACAAGACAATAAAAGCAAACTTTAGGCTATTGCCAAGATATTTTCCATTAAAGTTTGAGCTCGATCATCAGGTTATAGGGCCGTTTTCTCGAAAATCATTCAACAAATTTTGTGACAAATTGTCAAACACGGTTTATCTAGCTTTGATCGGTTGAATGAGTTATCAATCGTCAAACGCATCAAGTTTAATTTTAGACGGAAATTTATTTCCCGAAACCGGGGGTAAATATTGTAGATTATTTAAACAACTTCGTTTAGAAATTATAACAGCGCCACATAAGAACTAACAAATATATAAGGCGGGACCGACCTTAAAAATTAGTTTAGTTCTAGGCAAAACGAAAATTTTAACTTAAGAACAGTCACATTATTATCTCTGACCAGTATTGCAAAATTGATGACCTATGAGGTGAGAATATAAAATACTTCCCGTATTGATTGGAGGAAGATAAACTATGTCTATTGTTTTGGCCACAAATAAATTAGTCATGGCAGTTAAATAAATTAGTCATGGTTAGTTAGGCATGGCATGGTGGTGACGGCGACGACTCCGTATTGAAAGAGGTTATTCTTTCCTAATATTTTTTTTTTCCGATACTGAGTGACTAAATTAGATACTGGTATTCAGCTAAATCCCGTTTGACTGGAAGCCGACCCCAATATAGTTGGGAAAAGGCTAGGCAGGTGAGACCGAGTGACTGACTGTCGAAGCACAGCCGGAACTACTGGTTGTAGAAAGCTAAAATTTGGCATGTAGGTTCCTTGGGGAGTATGGGGAAGCACGAAGAGAGGATTTCCTGAAATATTTACGGGAGCTGGATAAAACGGTATATGCGCGTACGAAGACGCCTGCAAAAGCTATAATTACATAGTGATATTCAAATGGTGACTGAGGAGGTTCCTTTTTATTTCAATACTATCTTACTAAACTTGAAGAGCTCGTGGCTAAATAATAACAGCCGCACGGGTCGATCTTTAAGGTTAAGCTAGGCTTGCCAAGGTTGGTCTGTGGATGGGTGACCATCTTAATATACCGAGTTTCCTCCGTGCCTCGGAAAGCACTATAAGCCGTTGGTCCCGGCTGTCATTTGTAGATCTTTGACAGTCGTTATGGATTGTCAGAAGCCAGTAAATCTGACTCCAGTCTTGCCAAGAAGTACCGTGTTATCCAGATAATGGGTTGTGGAGGTCTGGTAGGCAGCCGCTCCACGTAAAACACTGGTATTCAGCTGAATCCGGTTTGACTGGAAGCCGACCCCAATATAGTTGTGAAAAGGCTAGGCAGATGAGGATGATGATTATAATGATTCAAATGGTGACCGATGGCCTGGTGAAGGTCGCGGGTAGCCGATGGATGCGAGACGCACAGGACCGGTCGTTGTGGCGACGCTTGGGGGAGGGCTATGTCCAGCAGTGGACGTCTTTCGGCTGAAATGATGATGATGATCCAAATGGTTACGGTTTAAGGCAATGACCAATGTACTGTTGACACCTAGTCAAGCCTAGCCTTTTCCCAAAATAGGTTCGGTTTCCAGTCTAACCATAGGTTTACAACCAGAGAGCACCAGCTTTCTGGAGCTGATTATCAGTATATTACGTGGAGCGACTGCCTACCTGACCTCCTAGTAACTCGGTATCACGATACCCCTTGGCAAGACTAGTGCCAGATTTCTTTAGCTTCTGACTATTGGTGAAGACTGTTGAAGATCTGCAAATGAGAGCCGGGACCAACGGCTTAAGAGGACGTTTTACATACGAAGTCTCTCCGCCCGCGTTTCCTCTTAACGTGCTTTCTCGGATAATCTCGGGATATTAAGATCCCATCCGAACCGATATCGGTAAGCATTGCTTAACCTGGAAGATCGATATGAGCGGCTGTTATTGTTTTAGTCACGGGTCCTATGTTGCATTAGGTACATAATTATGATTCAATTGTATAACGGTATAAGCTGATGACACACCTGGTCATATGACTAATCGAATGTAATGCTTTACATTACGCTTTTCTGAAGGCACAGATATAACTCAGTAGCTGATTTTAAAACGAGCATCACGTCTAAACGGTATGCCGTAATTTTAAGGGTTCCGAATATCCGTAACATACGGAACCTTTATAGGATCACTCGGTGTCCGTCTGTCTGTCTGACACAGACAATTTTCTCCGGATTCACTGGAGCAATTCTGTTAAAATTTGGTACACATATGGACTTTTGTGACCCAAACACGGACGTGTTACGTAAATTATTAAACTTTGAATGCGGGGGACACTTTTGGGGGCCAAACTGGAAAATTTAAAAAGAAAATTCAAACTGTATCGTGTGATATATCAAATGAAAGGGCTTACTGTAAGGGTTCTAAACATATTTTTATTATTTTAAAATCGTTTTAAAGCTATTCAACAATTTAGATCAAAAATAACCATACCCGTCTTATCTCCGAAACTACTGATCCTAAAATTTCGAAAAAAAATATGATAATAGTTCTTTACCTACAGATTACAGAAAAACCTATAAAAAATCTATAGTGTTAAAACAACATGTTACAAAAATAAAAATGGTTCGAAACCCTTTGCACGAGAGTCCGACTCGAACTTGGCCAGATTTTTTTTAAAAAGTATACTATTTTTTTAAATTTATATACGATTTTTTTTTAGTTTTATTCGTTTAACATAGTGTAATCAATTTATAAAGTTATTCTAACAGGGACATAAAAACGACCATCGAACCAAAACCGCCGTGCGTAGTTTAATGGAATTTGCACTATCTCAAAGACAATTTAATTATCTACATTTTGACATACAGCTATTTTTTTAAAGTCATAGAATAATAAGGAAATTAAAAAAATACTGAATTTTAGGTCTCGCGGGTGTAAAACGAGTGCGCATTTTGTTCCTCCAAGTTTCTGGCTTATGTCATCGCCTCAAAGTAGAAATTTACCATAAATGATAAACCGTCCTTAACAGCCAAAAACGCAATCAACCCGTCAACATCCCGACAGTTCAAACGCACAGTTAAACTGTTTGAACCGCCGATAAATCCAGCCAACTCCAAGTTATTTTAATAAACAATTAAACGGATATCTCACGTTCTTCGCCCGAAGCAGGAAGACATTTCGAGTATTTCCCCAAATAAAATAATTGACCGCGGCATGATCACCACGATGCTATAAAAGCGAATAAAGTGTACCAGCGATGTCTTTTAATTGTGTAATTACTTAATCAAGGCGATAAATAAAGCAACGGTGGAACAATTCGATGTGTCGTGGGTTGGTAATGTGTTATTATTTTTATGTTCTCTTTCAAAAATTTAAGGTGAATGCTCCAGGGTAGCCCGCGAAATTCAAATATTTTTATGTTTTTTGCAATTTGCCGGTCAGTGTGAAGCTGTATGTGGACCAAATACGATCCGCGACCGTAACGCGTATTTATCTAAAGAATTATAACCATTTTAATCATAAATATAGCCCTCTAAGTTCATGTAGCTCGACAGAATGATTATTTCTGAAATATTCTTACGGTCGCGGATCGTATTTGGTCCACATACAGCTTCACACTGACCGGCAAATTGCAAAAAAACATAAAAATATTTGAATTTCGCGGGCTACCCTGGAGCATCCACCTTAAAGTTTTCTGCTTTCTGCATAAATAAAAGAAACCGGCCAAGTGCGATTCGGACTCGCAAACGAGCAGTTCCGTACCATAGACAAAAAACTAAATTTTTATTGCTGCTATTTTAAAAGTGGCGTCCTTTTAAAATAACAGCAATAAAAATACACACTGGAATTTCAACAGCCTGGCTAATACGGATTAGGAGACTCAGCCTGCTGAAAGACAGAATAACAATGAATATGACTAAAAATTATCCGAATAGTTGACAAAAAATTAAACAAATATTAGACAATGTTTTAAAATTGTTTTTACTCCTAACAATACTACAGTATTTTAAAGAAAAACTCTATAAATTATTCTAGATATGACAAGGTATAATTTAATATGTAGAGAAGGCGAAAGGAAACACCTTAATGTGATCGTTCCTCATTTTAATGCGAGTTTCAAAGTTTTCCTGAAATATGAGCGAAGTTTCATGCATCGTTCCTTAGTACATTCATGTGGGGATTGGAAAATCGTTTCAGAAATTGCTGAAATGTAAGTTGTATCGTGAATTTGTTATGGCTTGATTTATTTTTCATGTTAAAACTTCTGTTGAGAGTTTTAATTGGAATTTGAGTTTTCTGACTATAGGTACACTTTTGTATATTGTCTTACCCACATTTGCAGTCAGATTATTCAGTAACAGGGAAGCTTTTTTTTTTAAGGATAGGAAATCATCAAATGAATCCTCCCGCTCTGGGTAAAGCAAGAGAGAGTGTCAGACTCTTACTGACTAAAACCCATCCGTGTTCCTCCTGATGCCCTTTGTGTTCCAAGGCTACGGTACCCCTTTCGAACAGATTCCAGCCCCAGCAGGCACCTGCCCTAGCGGGCAACAGGGATGCTACTAACCTAACGTTGGCCACGGACGCATATATGTAAGAAGAGAAGGTGTAAAAAATTCGTATAGATCAATAGAGAATATGCATGTGATTTTTTTTTTGGAAAATAAAATTCTTAGTAGTTTTAGTGAAAGTGCTTTATCATGAAAATATTTTTAAATACCTTCATCAGCGATGAAGTTAAAGCTTCAAAAATTACAGCTATAAAGAGAAGTCTAATATGAATTAATATGAAAAACAGCGTTTTCGCGAGAGAGACGGGTTTATTTGTTTAAAATAATTATTTCTCGTTTGTTTTTCGAGCAATTTTTATTCTATTATCACTGTAAGTATTATATTTTTGTATATTTTTAGATAAATCGTATAGATAATATCTTTTTTTTTTCATACGTAATCCTTATTATATTATTAACAAACTCCAAAACAGGAGGAACTTCTGTATTTGCTTTTTGTGTTAGAGAATAATCAAAATAGACTACATAATAATTTGTAAGATAGCGAACAAAAACCAAGTCAGTGGTCAGATAGCGAACAAAAACCAAGTCAGTGGTCACAGACAAATGTTTTAAGCATGTTCTAGATGCATATAATTCAGCGTCCCATCCAAGGTGACCTTGCTTGTTGCCATTCATCTAGACGGCAGATGCAATCCAAATTTAAACATAATTCTCGGATGGTAACCAAGCTCACACCAACCAAGGTCACCTCTGATGGGACGCTGGATTACATCCGTCTGGAAGAAGCTTTATAGGGACGTGAACTTTTAAAATGAAGCAGGGTTAAAAAGTGTTGGTTTTTAGGTACCATATTTGCTTGTTCCACCTTTCTTATTCCTATTTTAAGTGGGATTTTAAGGGGGCTACCACCCCTCTTCTATATCGATGTAGATAGATATATAGATGAAGACTTTCCAATGTTTCTTTTTAATATATTCCAACTGCCTTTCTGCTAATTGGCTCCTTATTCTATACTTCATTAATGTCATTTGCACACTTTGTCATACAAAGCGATGCCGACGAATGAATTAGAGTTTAAAAATGTCACACATATTTAATTAACTCTGCTACAAATGCATAAATTGATCTAAAATTGTAATTAGCCATTAAGAACACTAATTAGTGCATAAACAAAAAGGAATAGATGACACTTTTCAGTGTTTTTATTTAAAAAAGCGGCACCATTGTCGATGGTACCCCGCAGTTAGATCTAGTAATTATTTAGTGACGGACAAACAAACTGACGGGACACCGCTTGATCTATATAAATGTCAAATATAACATAATAATATAAAACACAATGACACCGTCTCAAATGTCATAATATGTTTGTAATCATGAGGAGTCTTTATTACAAAGAAAAATATGCAGTTTTAGAAATGGTTTATTTCTTTAATTAGTCAGTATTTTCTTGTATTGATAATAATAATTCAGGTGTTAATGTAAGAAGCAGATACTCGTGAATCGGAACGGACATCCCGGAAATACGGAAGGAGAGAAAATGTAAAATTTGAAACACAAGTTGTCTTCTTTTTTTTACTATTGATAGGCACGCGTTTGACCACTATCTCACCTGATGGTAAGCGATGATGTGGTCGAAGATGGAGGTTGTAACTATCAGGAAACACAGATTACGGTAGGCAATTCCACTTTTTAGCTGTACGCACTATGAATGTGTTCCCAAAACGTTTTGTGCGTGTGGGTGGGATGTCCACCATGTACCGGTGGCGCGCATCCCCGTTCGTCTTGTGGTCCGATGATGGCTTGGCGGAATTAAATTATGCAATTCTGTCACACATTCTCCAAACTACAACCGGTAGAAAACCGACGGGCTAGCAACTCGTCGTCGATGCTCAAGACTTTGGAGCTTCGTAGCGACGACCCTATCATTGCCGATGATCCTCTTGGCTCGTTTCTTAAATGACTCAAGAGTATCAAGCTGGTATCTGGCAGATCCGCTCCAAAGACGAGAGCCTATTCTTTGAATAACTATTTCGATATCGAGCATCACCAGAGTGACAAAGTTCACAAAGTGAGCTTTATTTCACACAACAAAAAGGTCTTATGTTTATAGGAAGTTGATACTCACCTCGGGTTCCGCTGTCTAGATACGAAAATGTTGTTACAGAATAGCACTGCATACACGATCGAACGAATCTTCTAAGAAATTTAATTAAATTTTTATTTTTAATTCGTAGGAATGTATCTAAAGGTGAATGGATAAGTTATCAGGGTAAATTTATTTATCAAAAACAAAGCTTTTAGGCGTAAAATAAGAAGACGATACAGTACTTTGAAAACTTGCGTGACGTCAAATTTTAGTAACTTAAACGTGGCGTCACCATCCCCCACTTTGATGCCTTTTATTGTTACGTATAATTTTTTGTCGATTTGAAATGTCAAATATTAATGTATATTTTTTGGAAATCTAACAGATGGACTCATTAAAATTGTTATTTGTCTAGCTAGAAAAATACCCAATTGGGTAAACCCTGGACCAGCGTAAAACAACAAGAAGCCACAAGCAGTTTACCTCAAATCCAGATAAGTTTTGTGGTCAATTAACTATTAAATTGGAAAATATTTCAGTCCAAAATTGGGCTTGTTATGTTTTCAAATACCAGATTATTTACCTTAATATAAATAAGTCTAAATTGCTTTTAAATGATCTTAAAACACATAAGGGTAATATACGAAAACAATACAAATATGTAATTATTATTTTGCCTATTACCTACCCAAATTGGAACAGTAGGTGCCAACCTAAGCGCATACCAAGCTGCAATCATGCGATAGCAAATTTATTTTTGGTATTTAATCCCACAAAAATGAAGGAAAACTATTTCCGATAATCGGAAGCTAAGGAGTGGAATTCCCTGCCGGAGTCTGTGTTTCCTGATAGCTACAACCTGGGAGTCTTTAAGTTAAGAGTGAATAGGTTACTTCATTACTACATTTTCGACCACATTATCGCTTACCAACAGGTGAGATAGTGGTCAAACGCATGCCTGTCAATAGTAAAAAAAAATGGTGACAATCAGCTAATATTTTATGCCCACTTTGTCAGCTAGATCTCATTTAAATAATTAATTAGTGTGTGGGCTGCGGAATCACCTTGTTTACTAGTTTTCAATACTTCTAGCTTGTTAAATGTCATTTATTGGTTTGGACTAGAGGAGTTCGTGGCTAGATAATAACAGCCGCACGGGTCGATCTTCAAGGTTAAGAAACGCTTGCCAAGATTGGTCTGTGGATGGATGACCATCCTAACCGACAGACCGATAGTGGTCAAACGCGTGCCTATAAATAGTAAAAAAAAAAAACGTTCAGAAAAGTATCAAATTCTACTGTGGTGATTTTCCCAATCAAATGTACCGAGCAGGTACAGATTCCAACTTAAAGCTCAAAATTCCTTTTGGCATCCGAACCTTGCAAATTAAAAAAAAAAACAATTAACAATAATTAATCAAGTCCCGTAAAATTTCTTCATTTTACTTTAATAACCGCCGTATGTAAGGTTATGTTAATTTTGGCTTTTAACCCGTTCGGTGTCGACGGGGGGTAGATTGGACCCCTGATGCAACCCACAACCTGTCAGGGACCGTTTCACAAAAGTTTTGAGCGACATGACACCTGCCTCGCATTTTGGCGCCCAATTAAATAGATATATGTGGCGCGAAACGTTGAGATACTACGGCTGATTAAAAATTAATAATAGATAAACGATTATCATCCAAATTCAAATTCAAATTCAAAGCATTTTATTTCAAATAAACCATTCACAGGCACTTTTGAAACGTCAAGGTCGGTCAGTCAAAAACATGGAAGCTATTTGCACGTTCCAAAGCGTAGATCTCTATGGAGAAGAACGTGCAAGAAACTCCACGGACACTCTTTTAAATCATGTTCTGTTTTACAACATTCCAAGTTACATATACTTGTTGCTTCTGCATGTGAGGACAATGCAAAGGAAAAAAAAAAGGGCTTATTATAAGAATTTTAAATATAAAGATTAAAATAAGCCAATGGCAGTTAAGAGATGACCAGTCTCAACCGACGGCGCCTGTTCACGAACATGACGCGTGAATCGGCACCTTTCAGCTCAACCATTTCGAAGGGAACCGAATGATCAAACCCACGCGCCGCCATCAGCGAGACATTTGAGTGAGCATGACATGCTCTCAACCACCATGCTCGTTCATGTCCAATAAGTAAAACTATAACTACTCACATAAAATGTAAATGGTTTCATGGTACTCACATTTACAAAATTTGAAAAATATGCTTCTACTTTACACAAAACTATGGTTGTCAATGACCAAATAATGAAAAATAAATTAATAAAGAGAACGATTAAGTTCTTACATCAAAAATAATAAATAAGTATTTAATATAATAACATAATTTGTATGTATATAAGAATAAATAAACGAAATAATGTAAGAACCTCTAAAAGGAGCGAGCATCTCTTCCAAATATAAAAACATAGAAACCTAAAAAGTGGACCTAAGCAGCTGTGACTGTGGAGCAGGACCAGCATTTAGCCAAGCGTTTTTATCGAGGATATAATCTTCCAGTTTATAATACGCTTGTCTACATAGTGTGCGTTTTATGCATGCTTTAAATTTTCTCTCATTCAGTTCGAGAATATCAACTGGTATTTTATTATAAAATTTAATACAGTACCCCATAAAAGAAGTGTGTACTTTGGCCAATCTGAATCGGGGTTGATCTAATTTGTTCCTATTTCTAGTATTAAAATTATGCCTGTCACTAATCTTGCTAAAGAGATGAAGATTTTTCCGCACATACATAATATTTTCGTAAATTTATTGACAAGGTACCGTCATGATGTTGATATCCTTAAACAGTTATCTTAGGGAATCACGCCGACGGAGATTGTAAATGGCTCTGATGGCTCTTTTCTGCAGGATAAATATAGACTCGATGTCTGCAGCACGTCCCCATAATAAGATACCGTAAGACATGATACTATGAAAGTAACTAAAATAGACCAGCCTCGCGGTATCTATATCGGTAAATTGACGGATTTTTCTGACAGCGTATGCTGCTGAACTTAGCCGTCCCGCAAGAGATGTTAAATGAGGACCCCATTGTAGCCTTGAGTCAAGCGTAATCCCCAGGAAAACCGTGTTTTCGACGAATTCAAGTTTCTCCTTGTTCAATACTATGTCGCAATCATTTCTTTTAACGTTCGGTAAGGCAAATCTGATGCATTTAGTTTTTTTCCCATTTAATACTAAATTATTAGCAGTAAACCAATTTTGGACCTGCTGTAGGGCGTTATTTACGTCGTCAAGATTTATGGAACGTCTATCTATCTTAAAAATTAAGGACGTATCGTCAGCAAATAATACCATATGAGGTTGATTTTTTAAAAGATGGGGTAGATCATTAATATATACTAGAAAGAGGAAAGGACCCAAAATAGAGCCTTGTGGTACCCCCATTTTGACTTTTAAACCCCGTGAATTGACACCATTTATTTGAACTTGCTGCTGTCTATCCTTTAAGTAAGATTTTATTAGACTGAGTGCAAGTTTACCTAGTCCGTAATGTCCTAGCTTTAGGAGCAAGGTTTCGTGATTTACACAATCAAATGCCTTGGAGAGGTCACAAAAGATTCCTATGGCATCTTGTGCCTCTTCCCACGCTGAGTATATGTGTTTTAACAACGTGGCACCAGCGTCAGTCGTACAACGACCCCTGGTAAAACCATACTGTTGATCGTGTAAAATTTTATTGATGTTAAAATGATTGAGCATCTGATTGAGCATTACTTTTTCAAACACTTTGCTAAAAACCGGCAAAACAGATACAGGTCTATAATTATTGGTGTCTTTGCTGTCGCCCGACTTAAATAGTGGTATAACCTTACTATATTTCATTATATCCGGAAAGACTCCTTGGTCCACACATAAATTAAATATTAAAGCCAAGTATGGTGCTATAGTTTCAATTATGGACGTGCACACTTTAATAGACATTCCCCATATGTCTTCGGTCAATTTGATTTTGATTTGCCGGAAAGCTTTTATGACTGTCACAGGGTTGATATGTTTGAACTGGAATTCAACCGTACAACCTGGAACGTTAGCTTTTAATAAATTATATGAGACCTCAGGTGAAGAATTTAAATATTCCGTAGTTTTAGTTGGTATATTGGTGAAAAAATTTACAAATTCTTGAGCTACTTCTAAATTAGAGCTTTTGGCACCATGTGTAGTCTCCAGTAAATAATCAGTGTTTCGTTTTTTATTTCTATTAGTTTCATTATTAATAACTTTCCAAACTGTCTTTATTTTATTTTCTGACGATTTGATCTTCTTGCTAATATATAGGGCTTTAGCTACCTTGCAAGTATTTCTGAACACTTTAGAATATTTGTTTACAAACTTATTAAAAGAATCAGTGTTTATGACAGGCTTAAGGCCATATAGCTCATATAGTCTTTCCCTACTTATCCTAATGCCTTTAGTCGCCCAGTCACTAAATACATACTTAGGGAAAGTATCCTTAGACTTCTTTTCAAAAGTTGCATTGAATTCCTTAAGAACCACTGAAAAGAAATTATCATAAAATTTATTAGCATCTTCAATGTTATGGCCTACAAAATTTAACTTATTTTGTAAGGTACCATTGAATTTAGCTAGTTTGCCAGTTGTAATTGGCCTATATTGTATATGAATTTTTTCCAAGGCTGCTTTAAACTGAAATGTAACCAATTGACCACTATGATCAGAGGGAAGGTAATTAACTATGGCTTTATCTAAATATTCACAATCGCAGAATACATTATCAATACAGGTTGAAGAAGTTGGTGTTACCCTAGTCGGTTCTGTAAACACATTAGACAAATTAAACGATTTAAAAAGGCTTATAAATCTGCTGCTATTTGAATTAATTTCTAAAATATTAATATTAAAATCCCCACAAATAATCGCGGGCTTGTTACCTGCTGCAAGTTTCGCAAGGATATCTTCCATTGTTGACTCAAATAAAGCAAAGTTTTGAGGGTTTGGGGGTCTGTACACGCACACTATGATATGCTTATCTAGCTCAACACAGGACAGTTCGATGCAATGTTCCACTGATAAGTTAACGATGTCATTACGTTGCTTAAATTTTAAGTTTTTTTTTAATAAGATGAGGGAACCACCACGTAACATAGATTTGCGGTTAAAACAACTGCCCACATTATAATTTTCATAACTAATTAGCATCTGGTAATCCTTCAACCAGTGCTCACTAAAACATACAATGTCAAACATTGTTTTTTCTAAAAACATTTCAATTTCTAATAATTTGGAAGAGACACCTTGAATGTTTTGATGAAATAATTTCAAGGCATGCTGCTGACTCCCTTTTTGACAACTATTTACTAAAGAGCAAGAAGATACCTTGTTAATGGTAGGCATAACTATTCTGTCGCTGGTATCCTCTGTTGTCTTATGAACTAGTTTAAATGAATATCCATAGAGATACATGGACACTCCGTACAATTTTTATAAGTATTTGTAGCACTAGAGCTACCGTTACTAAGGCTCTCCACCTGATTCTTAGTAAAATTACTAAACATAGTGGATTTAATTATACAAGACTGCGACATACTACTTATGTCTGAGTTAATAAAATAAGCTAATAGCCTTGCTATTGTGTGTCTAAAACTAATTGGCAAATACACTGTATCCCTAGTCGATTTTAAATTTTCCACAAAAATGTTTGTGTCAAAAAACATAAACTTGTCACTATAGTGACTTACTAAAAAGTGCATGTGTTTATTTAAACTATGAATATAATTATTTTGTCTACTTGACAATTGTTCAAAATAAGGAAATGCACACAATATTATTTTATTACAATTTAACTTTAACATCTCAGTTAGATTGTCCGTGATATCTGCTTTTTTTACATTTAAACTATTCCCTATAAACACTGTAATATTGGTATTAGAACTAAAATTATTGTTTCTTAATGACGCCATAATATGCTTGTATGATGAACTTGGCATACAGTAATTTTGTATAGGATAACTCAGGTTGTTACTTAATAATTTACCTAAACCTCTTCCTATGCTGTCTGAGAACATAACTGAATGATAACCACTTTTCACAGATAAGAAACTATTAATCTTGGGCTGTTCAATTTGAGATAAATCCTGTTCACAATCAATTACAACTTGGTTGATGACACAGCCTTGGGATAAATTCTCCGCCTGGGACGGGACGTCCAATACCTCAGGCTGGACAGCATCAAGATTTGATACTGTCTGGCAAGTACACTGACACATGACTAACTCATTTGCAGCAAGAATGTGTTCTCTTATTTGGTTCTGAGATTGTATATATTTACTATTAAGAGAACTTAGTGAAGCTTCGAGTACCTGTATTTCAGACTGTAAGTGCTGTGTATCAATTTCATATATTTTTATGCTATCTTCAAGTTTAATTTGATAGTTATTTAATTTACTAATCAGGTCAACACGTTCCTTCCTGAGTGGAATATTCTTTAAAAACTGTTTATGTTGTATTTTGTACCGATAACATTTTTTAATAAACCTATTTAATTTTGCATACTTTTTTAACTTATTATGACTAGGATAGTTCTGTTTCAATAAGGAATCTTCAGTTAGGTCTATCGTGACTGTGGAATGAGGGTTACAATTATTATTTATACCTATTAATTCATTATATAAGTGGTAAGTTTCTTTAACCTGAGCACTCTGTTTTTCATTCTGCAATTTGATGATGCAACTGTTTGCAGTAATAAGTTCATCCTCTAGGTCCCTAACTTTACGTAAAGCCTCCTCATACAAGTTGCTACAGTTGTTGAAACCATCCGTGATTACCCGCAGTTGGTCACGTTCATCAACAACATCTTGATATTGTTGGCTGAGGTCTACTAGCTCCCGTTTAAGGCAGGTGTTTGTATGGACCATTTTTCTTACTTCCACCTCATTATCCTCTCGTTCCTGTAACATTTCCTGACATTGTTCATTTGAGGCTTTTAATTCCTGGAGAGCCGTTCTCAGTTTAAGCTCCATATCCAGAGCTGTAGCTTTGCGGGTCATCACAGGCATGTTTTCAGGTTTAAGTACTGAAAATAGAGTAAAAGAAATGTGTGAGAATCTAAAAAAAAAAAAAAAAAATAGACAAAATAAAGGAAAGTGGGAAATTAAAGAAATAGGTAATAAAAATGGGGATAAATTAGTGCAGTTAAGTGGAGAAATGAGGTAGGCTGCTGAATTAGCTTTAAAAGATATTGTTTATTGAATTTTCTTGCTTAAGATATCTTTTAAATAATGATTTCCTCAATGTGGGTAGGATGACTAGATTAAAATATACTTTTGATTTAATAGATCAAAGGTAAGCTATGTAAAATAACAATCATATAAGCGTTATTTTTGTTGAACATTATTGAAAAATATCGGAAAATCAACAGAAACTAAGTATTTTGACGTTTTCCACGATGTAAACAAAGCAATATAATATCAACGCTGAGTCCTAAAAATCTACGTAAAAGTAAGGACGTGCCACCGAGATAAAGTGACGAATGTGTGCTATTATAAAATAAAAGTAAACAATACTTCCCCGTTTAATATCGTTCCATACGTAGTTCACAAGTTGCTGGCGGTTTTAGGTTACCGGTGACAGCCGGTACCAAAAATTGTGTTTTTCTTGATAGAATTCCAGGAAAACAATAATCCTGTGTATTTTTGCAATTATATGGTGTATACTCAAACAATTACCCCTTAATTTCACTTAAATACTAATTAAATCTAATCCATGGAGAATGCCCATATTTAGCGTGTGATAATGGTAAAGGGAAACGTGAGGAGCTCGTGGCTAGATAATAACAGCTGCACGGGTCGATCTTCAAGGTTAAGCAACGCTTGCCAAGGTTGGTATGTGGATGGGTGACCATCTTTACATACCGAGTTTTCTCCGTGCCTCGGAAAGCACGTTAAGCCGTTGGTCCCGGCTGTCATCTGTAGATCTGTGGCAGTCGTTACGGATAGTTAGAAGCCAGTAAATCTGACTCCAGTCTTGCCATGAAGTACCGTGTAACCCAGTTAATGGGTTGTGGAGGTCTGGTAGGCAGCCGCTCCTCGTAAAATACTGGTATTCAGCTGAATCCGGCTTGACTGGAAGCCGACCCGAATATAGTTGGGAAAAGGCTAGGCAGATAATGAATGGTAAAGGGAAACGTTGCATTAAATGTTTAAGTAGTTTAACCGTAGACGGTAGAGCCGTCAGCATTTTTTTTTATTGATACGTGTTGGTTGGTGGGTCCCGGCTGTCATTTGTAGATTATTGACACCAGAAAAATCTGACACCAGTTTTGCGAAGGGGTTTCTTGTTATCCAGTTTATTGGACGCCGAGTTGCTAGCCTGTCGGTTTTCTACCGGTTGCATTTTGGGGAGTGTGCGACGGAATTGCAGAATTTAATTCTAGCAAGCCCGTTCCATCATCGGACTACAAGACGTCCGGCGATCCTTTAACTTGATAATGTGCCTGTATTAGAACCACCTGAAAACTTCAGTTTTCACCTCAAAGCTCCATTCTAAATCATATTACAGGAAAACTGTACGTGTTACAATAATTCTTATTTCAGTTCTATGATATTTAAACACGTTCTTTACATAATTAGTTAAAAAAAATCTTGTGACACATAAAGTGTTCTTTTGTTGATCAGTGTTATTTGTTTAATGTCAAATAGCGGTTACTTGTTTTCGTGTAGATTCGTTCTTTTTACAAAGTCTAGACAAATAAATAATGGAAAAATTCTCAGATTTTTGTCTGCCAGGATTAATACCACGAAATCTTGCATGGATACAAAGTATCGTACACTCCTACTTGATATTCAAGCGGTGCGTTCAATTCAAATTGCACATTTACGACACATCGCGTGTGAGTGAACTTTTTAAACGCGATATTTGGCGAGTGTTAATCTTCGGACGCGCGTCACTTCCGATTGGGACGTTCGCACCGGAAGTTTTAGACGCGCCATGTCTCGAATATTGATCCATTTTTTTTGGTATTATTTTTCATTGGACTTTGTAGGACTTTTGGTGATAGTTAGTCAAGATATTGCAGATGCACTCGAAGATCGAACCAAGAATCATCATCATATCGGCTAAAAGACGTCCACTGCTGGACATAGGCCTATCCAAGTGTTACAACGGGTCCTGTGGGTCACGCATCTATCGGCTAACTGCAACCCTCACCGGGTCATCGGTTCATCTTGTCCCCATCGCTTCGTCTTCCGGTATACGGTCGCCACTCTAGAACTTTTCGACCATCTGTTCTGCGAGCAATGTGCCCTGCCCACTGCCACTTCAGTTTGGCGATCCTTCGGGCTATGTCGGTAACCTTACTTCTCTTGCGGATATCATCATTCCTGATTCGATCACGCAAGGAAACTCCGAGCACAAGAATACCGCCCTCTTATCATGGCCCGCGTAAACAGGTACGATAACGATACAATGACGCTTTTTCATAGAAATTATTTTGCATCGGTAGAGCAAAATTAAAAAAAAAAAATATGTTAATTTAAACGCATCTGCGAGACCTCTTATTCGTGCTTCGCCGAAGTACATATTGTATGTAGGTACATGGGTAGGTATGTTAGCCAACACAAGGCGAATGATCTCATTTAAATAGGTAAATTAAATGGTCTTAAAACTGAAACATTTTATCTAATTTACAAGGAAACATTGAGAATTGAAACTCAGTTGTAACCGTGTGATCAATTTATTACGTCAGTAACGAAATTATAATTGAGAAACATTTTGTACATTTTAACAGGAATTCCCAAGAATTTATGGATTGTGATTGAATTTATATAATTTAATATTTTGAGTGGAATTTACATAGCGACTCAATTTTGCCTTTTCCAGGAATGGCATGTCACGTGTTTGATAAAATAATACTAAAGCAGGTGTAGGCTAAAATTACCTATTTAGGACGGGTATTCACGTTCACATCATCATATTTTAATAAAACCGACAGGTGACAAGCGAAAATTTGAAAATTCGTAAATTTTTAACCGACTTCAAAAAAAGGACGAGGTTCTCAATTCAGCTGTGTTTTTTACAGGAAAACACGAGGTTTATGCAACCTCGTGTTTTTGGCCAAAGTTACCTTATTAAGGATTTCAAAAAAAGGGAGGTAATAACATTTTAAATTTAGTTCAAATATTATATGATCCTGGGCCACCAAGATACAGGCTGTCCCTAGTTTGGGGCCCATCGCCACTTCTGATGTATTCGCTGTCTACTTTAGTTCTATTTCTCATTGTTTATGTGTAATAACTTGTATGTGTGCCAATAAATAAATTATTATTAAAAATTATTATTATTATTTCCTACACTTTTTTCGACTGCCAAGAAAGGGTTATGTTTTAAGCGCGTAGCTATCTTGTTTATTTGTTAATTTCTTTATTACCACGTAATTTCCAAACGGCTGCACGTAATTCGACTATTAAAGTGTCGTTAGATTAATTTAAAAATCCCAAGTGTCGTTTGACAGGTGTTAAAATAATAAAGCAATATGGCGGATTTTGAGCGCTAAATTGTAAGTCATTAATATATTTTTTTGATCAAACCTATCGAGTAGGGTATCAAAATGAAGGGAAATTAAATGGAGATTACAAAGACATAATATTTTTAAATTCAAATAGTAAACAGTTTTCGTTCATAAAAGTGTCCCGGTTTCGGTCTTTTTAGTGCATTGCTTATAAGTTATTTGTTTTATATATATTTTGTTTTATATAAGTTGATTGTTCTGCTGTCGAATTTTTTGATTTTTGTAATAATATTTAATGTTGTTACCATTATAGCTATCTGGATCCTGTTAGCGGTTTGAGAAAACCCAATAAGTACTTTTTGTGGTTTTCTCTACCGTTTACCGTAGCTTTCATTATCATATTTACACTTTTTACCCTAATTAAATGTACAGTCAACAAAGCAAGTCAGTTTACATGCAAACATACTCATTTTTCGACTGCACTGTCAATATTTAGTTCTTATGTGTGCATTATAACTTAGCTTATGACATACTCACGAGTGTGATGCACAATCATAGTCTACTCAGCACAGCAACATTGTTTAAAAGTAGTTGCAAGTTAGCTGCCTGCATACCAAGTAGCTTTGTTGACTGTACCTTTTTTTTAGGATGGGAAATCTTCAAATGACTCCTCCTGCTCTGGGTACAGCAGAAGGGAGTGTCCGACTCTTACTGACTAAAACCCATCCGTGTTCCTCCTAGTGCCCTTTGCGTTCCAGGGTACGGTGCCTCTTTCGAACGAAGTCCGCAGCCCCAGCAGGCACTGGCCCTAGTGGGCCCCGTCCTTTATGCTGACAGCTCTTTAAGGCGCGCGTGGAACACAGCGCGCCGTCGACCCGGGCCTGGTTCTGATCAGACGACGAGCCACCCAATGCTCGCCGTCCGCAGGCCCGCGCCTACGGTGGCCAAGAATCGTCGAGCGAATCGCGACGCCCGGGGAGTCTTCTTCTGTTGCGGCGGCTGGCAGGAGGTTTCCCTCTCTCTCACGTGTTCGGCTTCCTCCTTGCAGAAGGAGGTGACCGCTTCCCATGACTCCTCGCTCCGGACCATGGCTTGAACCAGAGCCGGACGCGAGAGATCGCCGCCGCCGATCGCCTCGACGAGGACCCGGCCGGTGCTCCGCCCAAGCAGGGCAGGCCTCCACCGTATTCTCCACCGTCTCCTCCGGGTGATCCTCGCACTGTTGACACCCGGTTGTTGACTGTACCTACTAGTCAAATAAGGAATTAGAATAACCCAAATTGTACAATCTAAATTAGCAATTTACTTATTTAAGGAAGAATATGCAATTATTGACAAAAACTAGCGCCAAAAAATAAACTTAGGTATTTTACCCCGTTCAGAGGAAAATAAAGTTAATTAGATAATAAAAGCTTAATTAAATAAACTGCATAATACAGCTTATCGTCCATTACTTAAATTATTCTGAGCCCATTTTTAATGGACGGCTCATACAAAATGTCTAGTAAACTAGGCATGTTATGTCATCGATTTTTATTTAAATACTAATTTTTTACCTGCTTCTTCGTACGCGCACTTCCTGTTTTTTCCCGTTCCTGTAGGAATGTCGGGGATTCCTCTCTTTATGCTCCCCGACACTCCCCAAGGAACCTACATGCCAAATTTCAGCTTCCTACTACCAGTGGTTTCAGCTGTGCGTTGTCTGTCAGTCACTTGGTTTGGTAACGAAAGAGTTTTATATAACCCTAAGAGACCGCGTAAGAGCACTAGGTATTCCTTAAGGGTTAACAAGCTCATCTCTGTTCCTCTATAGAGAGAAAACAATTTCTTTCTTTCTTTCTTTAATCTGTGATAAAAACCGGCCAAGTACGAGTCGGACTCCCACACGAAGGGTTGCGGACCATAAAACTTAATTTTTATTATTTGTTGTTATAGCGGCATCAAAAATACACAATCTGTGAAAATTTCAACTGTCTACCTATTACGGTTCTTGAGATACAGCCCGCTGATAGACAGACGGACGGCCGGACGGACGGACAGCGGAGGCTTAGTACAAGGGTTCCGTTGGAACCCTAAAAATGCAACAAAAGGGTAGTAATACTCTTGGTTGACTGACAGAGAATGCCAAAGACATTAATGGCAGGTCCTACCCGGGGCCATCATTGTGTTTGAAATATTTTGTTATACAACCTCGTGTTAGTTGTGATTACTCTGTTTTGCGCAAGTGGGCCTAAGTCCGTCATTGTAAATTCTTTTTCAGTCTATTAATGTTAAATAATGTGTTTTTTGTAAATTAAAACAATAACTTTCGAAAAAAATGCTTTTATTTTATAAATATGACTATTTTCGTACAAAAAAAAAATGGGAAAAGTCGCTCACCTGACTTTGCAATATATTACAAGGTAAAATAGTACTAAACTTGATATTATCAGCTTATTTCAGTGATTTAATTCAATGACATAGGGTTTGTGGAGCTACGATACTTAATTTCTGAGATATCGTAGCTTTAGTGAACACGGCGAAATCGCGCAATTTCGGCCGGGCGCACCGTAACAGCTGCTCCACAACGGCGCCACAAGGCGCAAGCGCTAGAGAGGATAATGTTCCACTGCTGGTCAAAGGCCATCCACTCTTCCCATAGCCATCCACTCTTCCCGGTATTTCCCTTTCCGACCAATCCGTCATGAACGCCTCCAAGTCGTCACGCCAGTGTTTCCAAGGCCTTCCTCGGAGACGTCACGCGACGCCCTTCCTCAGGCTCCCACTGCGTAACGATATCACTATACCCATTGTAGATAGCTTTGTGCAATTAAGACAGAACTCTACTGGGCCTTTCTCCATACAAACAAAGGCATTTCAATGTTTTCTTCGTGGATAATTCTTCTAGAGCAATATTTTTTTTCCAAAAATCTAGATCTATTTATCCTTATCATTTTCTTTTTCCAATACATAATTACTAAAAGAATTATGACACTCCAAAAACCCTAAAAAACAGTCCGTTTTTACCGCCATGTTCAGCCGACTATCAGACAAAATAGAAAATAATAGAAGCAATGTTATAATAGTCTTCCTCTAAATTTTGTTCTTTTTTTCGCACTTTACTTGGTAGAGCGCAGCGCGACGGCATCGGCAATAGTTTCTTCAAATACCTGTTTTACCGACTAGAGTCCCCTCTTAATCCCAACTATGTAGGGATCGGCTTCAAGACTAGAGGTCAGATAGACTGAGTCTTCAAGTAAAATACTGGTCACACATTTGCATTTGAATAGACTGGAAGTCGGCTTCAATATACCTTATGTATGAAAAGGCTGGACAGATTAGACAATCTAATCTATCTTCAACTGAGTAGGTACTTGGAAACTGTCGTTGGACTTCTTCTGATTGGCTGACACCACTGTGAATCATCATCATCATATCAGCCAAAAGACGTCCACTTCTGGGCATAGGCGGAGCCCTACAACACCGGTTGTTGTGGTGACACTTGCGCTCTCCTAAGTGGATAACGACTGGTCCTGCGCGTCTTGCATCCATAAACTACCCCTAAGTGGACAGCAACCGGTCCTGTGTGTCTCGCATACATAAACTACACGCGAACCTCACCAAGTCATCGGTCCACCTTGTGTTAGGCCTTCCAACGCTGAATCTTCCGTTACGCGTTTGCCAATCCAGGAGGGCTACTCTTTATGCCCCACTGCGGATGTACGTATGATTCTATAGGTGTCTCATATAACAATAAGTCCAGTTGGATAATATGTGATTTCAAAGCACAAAGTTGTCAAAAGTGCAGACACCTTTACTTCCTCGTTGCCAATGTCCTCCGCATACAAAATGACGCCGGATGTATTGTGTGAACTTTCCAAAGAGCCACTTTAAAGCCGCACTTTACAAAACCATTGATAAAGCGACTTTCACCCTTATGCCTAAAGCTGTAATGGTTTGTTTAACTTGGTTTTGATGAAGTAAAGAGTTGATTTATCTTTTGTTTTGTAACTTTTTCATGTAAAGGAAGCTCGGGGTATACATTGATGACATAATAGTTTTGAGACGTGCGCCACATAGACAATGGCTCCATTTCGGTACATGTAATAGATCCAAACGAACCTAGAATAGTTATGAGTTAGGTAAAACAATGGACAAAGTCTGCAAAATATTGTTTTACGGGTCGGCGTGATTCAAGTTAGGAATATAGGATAATGCATTATTTATGATAAGCGTTCTTCTATGCAGTGGGGGAAGGCGAAAATTTGCGTCTGGTAATATCTGCTTCTTGCATATTGATGGTTTATCTTCATGCCAAATACTTGGAAATATGCTAACATTCAGGGTTGCAGAATTTGTTCAAAAGAGTCCCCGAGGCCCTGGAATACAAAGGGAAACACGGATGGGTTGTAGTCAATGAGACTTTTACAGAAGGACTCCCGCCTAGAGTGGAAAGAGTCATTTCATGATTGACTCCTAGTTGAAAATTTGGAGTTTGGAGTTTGCAGTGAAGGAGTCGACACGTTCTAAACTCCAAAGTTTAGACCCCTTCACACCAAAGCTGTTTGAAGAAGCTGTCGACCCAAGCTAGCAGGTATGCGCACGTTCAAAGTACTCACAACTACTAGAGTAGGTACCACACATTTAGTCTCTTAGAACACGAGAACGTCTGGCGGCTCTGAGACCTTTGACTTTGGCAGGATTTCAGGCTAATGTTTTCACTAATAATAAAATACTAATAATAAATGCATATTTCAGATACCAGCTCAGATCGTTGACGGGGCTCAGAAAGCTGCCCAGCTTAAACTGGACTGGGCTGGACCTGTCTGCAGCATGCCCAACGAGCGGTTGGTCCACAAAACACAAAAATGGTGCTCTGAAATCGCGAGACAAGGCCGCGGCAGACCACGAAGGACATGGCGAGACGATTTTGATTTCTTCCTTGGGGATTGGCATTTGAAGAGACATAGAACCGTGAAGGGTGGATGGAGGAAGACCTTAGCCCAGCTGTGGAACATTCAGGCTAGATCCTATCCTATTAATAATTTATTCCTACTATCTATCTCATCATCTGCGTAGCCTTTTCCCAACTATATTGGGGTCGGCTTCCAGTCAAACCAGATTCAGCTGAATACCAGTGTTTTACGTGGAGCGGCTGCTTACCAGACCTTCACAACCCATTAACTGGGTAACACGGTACATCTTGGCAAGACTGGTTAGTCAGATTTACTGGCTTCTGACAATCCGTAACGACTGCCAAAGATCTACAAATGACAGCCGGGACCAACGGCTTAACGTGCTTTCCGAGGCACGGAGGAATCTCGTTATATTAAGATGGTCACCCATCCACAGACCACCCTTGGCAAGCGTTGCTTAACCTTAAAGATCGACCCGTGCGGCTGTTATTATTTAGCCACGAGCTCCTCGCAATCCTACTATCAAACTAATATTATAAATGAGAAAGTTTGTGAGGATGAATGTATTTTGGTTACTCTTTCACGTCAGAACGCCTGAAAAGATCTTCATGGGCACAGAGGTAGTTATATAGTCTGAAATAACACATGGGATTCTTGGAGTACATTCCCTAGGGTACACGCGGGCGAAGCCGCTGGCAGAAGTAGTATTTGAAGAAACCTAGTCAATTCAATGCTCGATTTCAAATTCTAGAATTAATATTGTTATCATTTAATGTCCGTAAAGACCAGACCACTGGCGCCAGGAAATAAAATCAAACGGTCATAATTTGGGGACTGCATTCCCTATGCACGCCGCAACGAGACAATTAAGACGAGCGGCACGTGACGAGGTGACGACAATGATGGGCACGTGAGGTAGTGCCTTAAGAATATGGTAGATGTACCTCTTTAACTTAATTTACGCTTAGTTTCGGCTACGTTGGTTAACCCTTGGAGTACAGAGGGCTTAGTGTAAGTTTTTTAACGCACTCGATCGCGTTAAAGTAAACGTTCGCTTATGTCAAATTGTATAGAAAAAGAAGGTTGCCCGTTTTTGTCACCAGACGGCGCTTATTCAGTTTCAATACAAATTGACGTTTACGCTAACGCGATCGAGAAGGTTAAAAAACTCGCACTAAGGCCACAGAAACCTAAATAAATTAACGAATGTGTGTTCCTAGTGTATGCAATTAATGGAAAAACAATCAATGTTGAGGAAATTGCTAATCGTAACCACAATACACCATAATTCTGTGTATTATATTTATGGTAGGGAGAGACGGTGGAACATCGCCCTTTACCCACGTGATAAACCATGTCAGGTCCTTAAGACCGTTTAGAAACTCTGACACGAGAAGAAGAACCCACGAGATAACCAGATGAGACGTTTTTTTTTCTTTTTTTATTATTATACTTATTTATAAACACGCCTATGATAGCTTGCCAATCGAAAATTGTTCATGGTTACTTTTAACCAATTTCCAAAAAAGGAGGAGGTTCTCAATTCGGTGGTCTATATTGACTTACTTGTTCAAACCTGCTTGTCAGGTGTAAGTTGGCAAGAAACCAACCTACCGTACAGAAATAAGTTGGCAAGCCTACCAAGACATATTTTCACCAAGCTTCTGCCAACGGCTTCGCCCGCGTGATCCCTAAGGAACATGCTGCGGGGATAAAAAGTAGCCTATGTCTTTTCTCAGGCTATAGACTATCTCTGTACCAATTTTCATTTAAATCGGTTCAGGAGTTTTGGCGTGAAAGCGCGACAGACAGACAGACCGACGATAATATTAGTATGGATTCTAACAACTATATTATAATGTTGCTATCTTTTATAATGCGCACAGCAAAGGAGTGGACTCTCTGCCTGCGTCTGTGTTTCCAAACGCTGACAACCCTAATCTCTTTAAAGTTATAGTTAACCTTCTGGGTAAGCTCGCTCCGTCGTAGACTTTGTCTGTGTCTCTCTAACATAGACTAGAGTCAAGAGCAAACCCATTATAAATAAAAAATGTAGACTGAAGATTGATTTTTTTTACAAATTAATTAAAATAGCCATGAAACATTTTCGGTTGGCAAGCTATCATAGGGTAAAAATAAATAAAAATAAGGATAAAAAATACGTCTCATCTAGTAATCACGTGGGCGAATGTCCCTCCACCACCACCACCACCATAACTCTGTGTGTTACATTTATGGTAGTGACCATAAATGTAACACACAGAGTTATGGTGTATTGTGGTTACGATTAACATTACAGGTAGCTCAAAATACACAAAATTAAACGTTTGGGTAAATCCGATCAAAAAATTATATAGGTTTAGGTATTTCCCGTCGCGATAAATTCACATCATTACCGTATCTGCTTGTTCTTGAATAACCCAACCAAATACCAAATAAGGCTTTTTTCAGGGAGTTATCCTTATTATTAAAATCAATTGACTTCTATGGGCATTATAATTATCTACTAGTTAATAATATAATTTCCTGTGTTCCTTTTATGAAAGCTGTACTTTCCTACTTTAATTACCGACAGTAACTAAACAAATTCACGATTAACTCGGACTAATTAAGTTCTGAAAAGAAATCTCTGGAACGTGGTAGGTAAAAATATAAGTATATAAGTTACTGTGTAATATTTATAGTACTAAAGAGCTCTATTACAAAATTGCGTTTTCAAATTATGTAGAAATTAGGCAGTTGCAATTACGATTATTTTAGGGCTTTTAGTAATTTTTTTATGAATATTTTTTAAATGTTTTATTTCTTATGAACTATGGTTTAATATGGTATAAATTTTACAAAATAATATTACTGTATTAAGAAGAAATTAACAGTTCATTCTGAGAGTTTTTAGTAGTTCTTTTTGGATTTGAATGGATTTTTTACGGATATTCCATTCTTATTTCAAATTTCTGAGGCCACTATGAACGAAGACACTATATTATTATAAGAAATTTATATTTTTCATTTCATTTGGTTAGTAGTTCAATCTACGAGCTCGAAACAGTGCCGTGGCGCTTTTCATGAGAAACTTACTTCGGAATTTTGGCTATTTACAAATAGATAAGAAAAAAATCAGAAAAATGAGACTGCAACAAACTATACTAATAACTATTCTCAATTATCCAATGAGCCAAACTTGTCTAAATATTTCAGTTTCTGAGAATAAGAAAGCCAAAGTTGGCCATTTTACGCAAAAAACACAGTATTTGGGCTAATTATGCCTAAATTGGAAGAAGAAGTGTTGGTCGCCCAGCAGCGAGATGGACGGATGGCATTGTTGCTATCGCAGGTAGAACCTGGATGTGGCTGGCACAGGAGAGTGGGGATTGGCACACGAAAAGAGAGGCCTATGCTCAGCACTTCAGCAGTTGGCGAAGTCAGGCTGTGGATGATGATGATGATGATGATAATGATGATGATGATGATGATGATGATGATGATGATGATGATGATGATGATGATGATAATGATGATGATGATGATGATGATGATGATGATGATGATGATGATGATGATGATGATGATGATGATGATGATGATGATGATGATGATGATGATGATGATGATGATGATGATGATGATGATGATGATGATGATGATGATGATGATGATGATGATGATGATGATGATGATGATGATGATGATGATGATGATGATGATGATGATGATGATGATGATGATGATGATGATGATGATGATGATGATGATGATGATGATGATGATGATGATGATGATGATGATGCCGCCTAGATTTATACAAAAATGCAGTGCGATTTTGACATCTTCTAACCCCGTTTTTCGTTTTGGCGAATGGAACGTGAAGTTAGCTGTCAAACAAGACGGAATGAAAGTTAATTCATTTCATGCTCACTCCCCCTAAGTTTACACGGACCAGAACAGTAGGTACGTCTACCATGGGTTTTATCAATCTATTCTCGCTAGCGACTGTAGTTAAAAAAAAAATGAAAACTTTAAAAAAACAAGTTTCTAATTTATTTATTTAGTTGTTAAATAAAGTTTTACTTGTAACTTGCTTGTTTGTTAGTTATCAACTTAGCAAATTAATTTGGAACAGTTTGTTCAAAAGTTTTCATAATTTTTTTTTTTAACTACAGTCGCTAACGAGTCTAGAGTACAGACCTGCTGATTTGCATCCGTACACCCAACGTAAGGTTCAGATGGAAAACCGGCCAAGTGCGAGTCGGACTCGCACGCGAAGGGTTCCGTAACATAAACTTTGATTTTTATTTTTTGTTGTTATAGCGGCAATAGAAATACACAATCTGTGAAAATTTCAACTGTCTACCTATTACGGTTCTTGAGATACAGCCCGCTGACAAACAGACGGACGGACGGATAGACAGCGGAGGCTTAGTAATAGGGTTCCGTTGGTTACCCTTTGGGTACAGGACCCTAAAAACCAGCGTCAAGCAACTTCTAGTTGTCTGGCATTTTGCTGAACTGGACCTACTTGGTACATCCGCAAGGCACGCAATTTTAAACCTAATTTCATCAGTTATTGCAAACTATGAGACAAATTAAATTACAGTACAGTCTCACTCATCCGAACTTCAGTACTTCGGCACATCCAGCAATCCGGAACCATCTACCCGCGTCTTCTCGACCACTTCTTTCGTGTGCTCTTAACAAATTAGTATATTCTGCAGTACTTTATTTGTTTTATCTGGTTTTTTTCTTAGCACTCCAGTAATCCGAACATTATCCGGCACATCGTGGTTTTAATAGTGTCGGAGTAGTGATACTGTACCGTATTTGTATGTTCGATAGATAGATTAGTCATTAGTGTTATCTTAGATCACAAAAATACGGTGACCATAATACAAATAAAGGTAATTATGCTCAGGAACACGTGTGACGCGCTTCGTCGCACGTTCGGTCATTTCCGCCAAGTTTCGGTGATATTTGAGTGTCCATGCTTTCGTTTCCTGCAGGATTTCTTAAGACATTGTTAATTGAATGTTGTTGTAAATAAATTTAATTTAATAAAGTCATGGAATTGTTTGTTTAGTTTAATGTTATATTGACATAAATTGTTTTTAGTAAATTCGGAATCTACATACTTGGTTTTTTTTTATTTGTTTTATATTAAATACTAATTCTATATGCTCAATAATCTAGACTCAATTATTTAAAAAAATAAATTAGTACAACTTTTTCTAACTTAACACCTCCCGGCCAATATTAATACTTTCTTTGATAATTGTAACTTCATTACTGAATAGGGAAAATAAACCTCACAATTACTATCGCAGTCTTTATTTAATTACCCAAATACAGCTTACTTTATGTTATCCCACAAATGTAATTTTCCATATCGTCCCATTTGTCCTAAAAAGTCTTGAAAGGGGCACATCCTACAGCTGTTTGAAAAATCGTAATTCGGCGATGGTCCTGCATTCCTAATGTTTTTTTTTTTAACTTGGTGTCAATGCCCCGTTTTAGGCGGAAGCATCGTCTGCACGGAAACCGGGAAGTACTCATTGTGCATTTTTTTAATATCTATTTCGATTCGCAGGATATTACGTTTTTCTTTGAGTGCATTGACACCAATTAAGTTTTATGGTTTAGCGCCATAGTGACGTGTGTTTGAGGTTTTTTTGTTGGACCTTAGATACAGAATCTCCTATTCTTATATTTGTATATGTATGACACAGGGAAATGGTACAATTGGAGATTTGAACAAGTTCCTAAGGGAGATGATCAATTCCCGGCAGATGTTAAAATAATTAAAATAAGAACTCTGTGGGCTTATAGAAAGTTAGTAGTACAATCTATATTACATATTTAAAACAAAAACATTGTTTATCTATTTGATTATGTTATTTTCTCATTACATGCATATCAATTTCGGTTGACAGATCCGAGGTCCCAATTAGATAGAAATAACATTGCGGGATAATACTTTTGTTGTATTGCATGAAGTTTTAAAAACTGAACAAACAATTACAATCTCAACCGAGAGCTGACTACACTGGTTCGGTCATGTCATGAAACGCCCCGAAGTTCATGTCGTAAAACAGGCCTTAGCACTGCCAAACAATAAGAAAAGCAGAGGACGCCCACAAGCCATGTGGTGGTCCGCGGTAGCCAAGGACTTGCCCAAACAAATGTTTCTACAACAGACAGACAGACTGTCCTGGCGTCGCAGAACGAGGAGAGCGCAAATAATAGGAAATTGCTAGAAGAAACAATTACATCATCATCATCTGCCTAGCCTCTTCCCAACTATATTGGGGTCGGCTTCCCGTCAAATCGGATTTAGCTGAATACCAGTGTTTTACATGGAGCGGCTGCTTACCAGACCTCCACAATCCATTAACTGGGTAACACGGTACTTCTTGGCAAGACTGGAGTCAGATTTACTGGCTTCTGACAATCCGTAACGACTGTCAAAGATCTACAAATGACAGCCGGGACCAACGGCTTAACGTGCTTTCCGAGGCACGGAGGAAACTCGGTATATTAAGATGGTCACCCATCCACAGACCAACCTTGGCAAGCGTAGCTTAACCTTAAAGATCGACCCGTGCGGCTGTTATTATTTAGCCACGAGCTCCTCAGTCACCATTTGAATTTCACTATGTAATAATAGCTTTTGCTTGCGACTTCGTACGCGCATATACCGTTTTATCCAGCTCCCGTAAAAAATTCGGGAAATCCTCTCTTCGTGCTTCCCCATACTCCCCAAGGAACCTGCATGCCAAATTTTAGCTTTCTACAACCAGTAGTTCCGGCTGTGCGTTGTCAGTCAGTCACTCAGTAACGGAAAAAATATATAATTATATTAGGATAGAATAACCTCTTTCAATACGGAGTCGTCGCCGTCTGCGGCTGTTATTATTTAGCCACGAGCTCCTCGAGAAGAAACAATTAAAATCTTAACCAAATAAACTCATCAAGACCATCTAAAGACCATCATGACAATACAGCACTCAATTCTGAATCATTATCATAAATCTATTTTTTTCCTAGCAATGAACGAAGCGGATCACGAAGCATAAATAATATCCCTGGTTCTGAACTAAGATAAATGTGGCCGTGGTTCGAGCAGGTTCGCGCAGGTTCACAGCGGTTCAGCGGGGTCGGGAACGAACTCACGACCTATGCGGAAGCAACACCTGCGCTACATGACTCTTTATTTTCCAAGCTGAGTTATTAACAGGAATTATGAGCGCTTCAAGGGATTTTTGGAAGGTGGTCTATAGAGTGAAATTAACTGCGCATTGATTGGACTAAAATTCTTCAATCTGTGACTTTCTATTGCCGCTACAACAACAAATAATTAAAATTAAATTATAAATAAAAGGGGCATACAAGCAACGGGTTTTTTCTGGTTTATAGTACGGAACCCTTCGTATGAGAGTTCGACTCGCACTTGGCCGGTTTTTTTTTACTATCCCTATGCTCGTGTTTGACCACAATCTCACCAGAAAGAAGGCGATGATGTGGTCGAAGATGGGAGTACTCGATCTAGCCTAAAAGCACCCTATTCACACTCGACGCAAATACCCCCAGGAAACCAGTAGAGAATTCCACTCCTTACTTTACGCACAATGAAAGTATTCCGATAACTTTTTGTGACATCCTTATTTATAAAGAGAACCATGGGTTTTTTACTATTAAGTTAACCTAATGATCGTAATAAAAACCTAATGATATTAAGTAAACCTAATGATATTAAGTAAACCTAATGATAAAACACAGACACGTAATCTCTTCAATATTTTTGGAAAACTGATGGAAACATTTTTGACTTACTTGGAAACCTGAAGGCCAATTCTATTCATTTTTAACCAACTTCCGCATTCGCATGTCGGTCGCAAACTGTCAAAAAAGCCTTAATTGCGACATGCGAATATGAACGTGCTTAAAAAATTGTGGAATTGGAAATCTCGTCTGTAACCCACCTGGGCCCCAAGTCTGCTATTACAATAGTGTCAGAATGGTCGATCACTGATCTCATAATTGTTGATTTTGACAAGTTTGGTAATCTACTAACATAATAGTGTCATTATGACTTTCCAATGATCAATCACTGACACTCCACTGAACGAAATGGCATAAAATGGTAATCTCGTACATAATGACAGACGTATGCGGTAATCTGCTAAAATTTTGACAGTTCCATCGATCAGTGACCTACCATTAGAACGTAATTGTGTAGTCATTGCTTTTCCAGTCACTGCGCCCTGATCTGTGACCCAAAGTAAGCTAAAAGAAAATATACGAATCAAATTAAATGTGGGGATAATCAAAGTAGAACCAAGTTATATATTTTAAGAACTAGCTTTTGCCCGCGAAATCGTACGCGCATTTTCCGTTTCCATAGGACATTAGGGAAATCCCTTCTTAGTGCTCCCCTACACTCCCCAAGAAACCTACACGCCAAATTTCAGCTCCCTACGACCAGCAGTTTCGGCTGTGCGTTGTCTCTCAGTAACTCAATAGTAATGGAAGAATTTTATACATAAGAAGCAGAAGAATAGTTTAGGAGCACTAATTCTCTACCAGCCGTTGTGGCCATAATCATAATCGATTGATTATAGGATATTGTCATCATCGGGGTCGGCTTCCAGTCAAGCTGGATTTAGCTGAATACCAGTATTTTACGAGGAGCGGCTGCCTACCAGACCTCCTCAACCCATTAACTAGGTAACACGGTACTTCCTGGCAAGACTGGAGTCAGATTTACTGGCTTCTGACTATCTGTAACGACTGCCAAAGATCTACAAATGACAGCCGGGACCAACGGCTTAACGTGCTTTCCGAGGCACGGAGGAAACTCGGTATGATAATAAGGTCACCCATCCACAGACCAACCTTGGCTAGCGTTGCTTAACCTTGAAGATCGACCCGTGCGGCTCGATTAAAGCATATTGTATATTACGTAATAGTAACCCAACCTCAAACTTAATCTATGTATAAATAGGAAATTCAGTAACTAAATCTCAGTACAATCAAAGACCACCATTTAGCAATCTGGATCACGACTCTTATCATATGTCGTGATGAATAAATCATCTGTTCAACCAGATTGTGAATGAGAGTCTGTGTGGGATGCGCGGGCGCATGATGACGTCATTCTCCCCCCGACCAATACCAACCTTACTACCATATAAGCAGATTCCATTTTCAAATTGCCTTTCAAACTCCTAATAATGATACACAGATTATAAACGATTTCAATCTTGAACGTTACAGATTAAGATTTACAATCGATTGTGGTTGTAAGTGATTTAGTTTCTATGTCTAAATATGGTATTAATGAACGTTTAAAAAGCAAGTCTGATTGACGCGTGGCGATTATGAATTGTTTTTATCGGGTAAATTGATATCACAGGTGTATGGAATATGTTGATCAATCATAAAGTTTATAGAGTTAACAACTTCATTCTTAGTCTTTGGTCGTGTAGTAAATAAAGTAAGGATGTGAATGCAGGATTCCCTTTAACGGATATTTAAGATTTCTAGTTTGGAATCGTCAACTAATTAGAGTGATTAGAAGTGGTTGGTTTATAAATGCAATATTTATTAGAATTGTATCGTATACATCCTTCAGATTGATATCATGGAGTTATTTAGTCGGCCTCATACCTTAAGAAATATCTCCTGTAGATGCCTTATACGAGCGATGGTAAAGGTGGCGTACTGAATATATATATATGCTAGATATATAATATGCTATATTCACAAATCTGACTAACCAGATTCAAGGTCATAATTATCATAAATTATCCTTTTCATTAAAAACTAGTTTTATTACTCTCTTTGCTTTTATTAAGATCACTAGCAATAAGCGAAATGCTTGTGCAAAGCGTATAGTTTATGTCAGTAAATGGCAATAGAACTCACGACCTCTTGCTCGCCAGCCAGCACCTTAATAATTAGGCCATTGTCGCTTACACTAGAACAATACGGAACCTACTCTTAGAATACAATACAGCTTAAAATAATGCCTCGGGAAATGTTCCTGTTAAAAGCCTGCTAATTTCGAAAAAGCTTATCTATCTAAATTATAATCCTTGTATATTTGTCTATTAAGTTTTCACATCTTAACAGGAATTTTGGTGTAGGTTTTATTAAAAAATCTGACTTGCCTACTATCATGACGTGTCATAGCCATCAAGAATCAGAAAGGAGAAAGAGACGAACATAAATACAGGAAGCGAAGCACTCCCGGGTCGGCGGCGCGCTGCGATCCCAGCGCACCTCAAAGAGATGTCAGCGTGGAAGACGGGGCCCGCTAGGGCAGGTGCCTGCTGGGGCTGCGGAATCTGTTCGAAAGGGGTACCGTAGCCTTGGAACGCAAAGGGGACCGGGAGGAACACGGATGGGTTTTAGTCAGTAAGAGTCTGGTACGATATAAGTTACTTTTCATACTGGCTGTAAAGCCCCTAGGGATTATAAAGCCATTTGAGCTTCAAGCTAGTATGACTAAAAACCTTCTTAAAACTCTCAACAATGGACCTACTATCTAATTGTCATACAAAACGTAAACAAAGCCACATCTCGACGATATCTAAGTCCATTCAATCGTATCGCTGTGTGGGCGATTGACTCATGCCCCGAAAAAGGACATTTTCGTCTCCTAGCCCCAAAAATAGAAAACAACAATTAAATCTGAGGTTTCCGTCCAAATCTCCACGATGTCACCTTTTATGGGAAGCTACTGTGTTTAAAAGGACCACTTACGAATTTACAATGGGTATAAAATGATGTCTTTAGATTAATTGTTAGCCGTTTTTGGGGTACTTTCTCTTTGGTACGGGTGTTGTGAGCCCGTGTTACACTGTTAATGTATTGTTCTGTTTGTTTGTACTTACTACTGTTCAGATTGGAATCTGTTCTTTGTAGAGAAGTGAGGATGTGGATGAGTTATTTTGAATTAACGGGTTACCAATTACATCAATATATACTAATATAATCTTCTTCTTACCGTGTGGGCAGTAAGGTCTAACGACCCTACATACCCTAGTGTCAGAGTCTCTAAACCGCCTCAAGGACCTCTGACATGGTTTATTTGACGACCGCCATTTGGCGGCCGGGACCACCGGCTTATACGAGCCTTCCGAAGCACGGAACCATCTTTTTTATCAGACAATCAGGTGATTCAAGCCTGCAATGTCCTAGCCAAACTGGAAACAACTTTACAAAGTATGCTTCCCGCGGGAATCGAACTCACGACCACCGGATAATAATAAAGAGGTACTCGTATAGTTTGTGAGTTTGTGAAGTTGTAGGGGGTATGGGGGCTGCGTTTACCAATAGAAAGCCACGTTATTTGTGAGTGTCATAGGTTATATATTCACCCGAAAAATACCTACGGAGTGGGCACGGGTGGGCTAGTCATCTATATTCAATATCAATCAATATATACACATATAATTCTTCCGTCACTTACTGATTGAGTGACTGACAGACAACGCACAGCCGAAACTACTGTCGTAGAGAGCTGAAACTTGGCATGTAGGTCCCTTGGGGAGTGTAGGGGAGCACTAAGAGAGGATTTTCCGAAATTCCTATGAGAACGGGAAAAAAAGGGTCATACGTGTACGACATCGCGAGCAAACGCGCGTTGATTCATTAAAAATAATAATCATTCTATCATTTTCATTTAGTCGTCTTAGATTCCCACTAAAACCAACGCCATCCTATAACAATTTACCAATAAATCAATTAATTCAGTATAACAGTCCGCTAAAGCCATGCAAACGGATATTCCCGATGACGCCCCATCGATATTCAATCCCGGATACTCGAATAATTCCTCTACAAGCGCATAGATCTAAAGTTATTCAATCATGACTCTATGCGACTGTGGATGCCAAAAATAAAAGAGTCAAACACATACTTTTTAGGGTTCCGTACGGGTCGATCTTCAGGGTTAAGCAATGCTTGTCAGGGTTAGTCTGTGGGTGGATGACCATCTTAACATACCGAGTTTCCTCCGTGTCTCGGAAAGCACGTTAAGCCGTTGGTCCCGGCTGTCATTTGTAGATCTTTGGCAGTCGTTATGGATAGTCAGAAGCCAGTTAATCTGACTCCAGTCTTGCCATGAAGTACCGTGTTACCCAGTTAATGGGTTGTGGAGGTCTGGTAGGCACCCTCTCCTCGTAAAATACTGGTATTCAGCTAAATCCGGTTTGACTGGAAGCCGACCCCAATGTAGTTGGGAAACGGCTAGGCAGATGATGATGACCCAAAGGGTAGCCAACGGGACCCCTTTGGAAGCCTCCGCTGTCCGTCCGTCCGTCCGTCTGTCTGTCTGTCAGCAGGCTATATCTCAGGAACCGTAAATAGGTAGACAGTTGAAATTTTCACAGATTATGTATTTCTATTGCCGCTATAACAACAAATAGTAAAAATAAAGGTACGGAAACCTTTTTGTGTGAGTCCGACTCGCACTTGGCCGGTTTTTTTTTACGTTTTGACAATCACCCACGTCACGCTACCGCTGACAGAATGTCATTTGGTTAGAGCCTCAGAAGCATTGGGAATTATTACGACAACTATGCTCTATTTACTAAGCAGATGGCCACACACGATGCATTATCCTGGCGAGGAAGTCCGGTTAGTCTGGAATAATTAGTAGCCTTGCAGTTTTGTTAGCGATTCATAAACTTCATGTGCACTCTTTCGATGTCATGTGGTCCTGGTACATTACTTGCGTACGTTTGAAAGATTAGAGAAGCGTCTATGTTTTGCAGTACCTATCGTAAAATTACATTTTAAATAAAAAAAACTTGAGAGGTGTCAAGGGACACCCGGATGGAACGAAGTTCCTACGCCGCATGGCTTACAACTATAGCAAAAAGTGTCGTTACAACTTTTGGTCTTAATGTGTCGTTACAACTTTTAGTCTTAATTTTTTCCGTCTAGCCCCCTTTCTCAACGCGCGAATTGTAATAAAACTAGAAACATAACTGTGTTTTACGACTTTATCCTTTTCCCTAAGATGGTTTCGTATCGTTGGCAACTAATGACCCACTGTTTCTCATCTCAATCAGTCCCTATTGAGATGAGAAATTCTATTCCATTCCATTCCATTCCATTCCATTCCATTCCATTCCATTCCAGTCCATTCCAGTCCACTCCAGTCCACTCCACTCCAGTCCACTCCACTCCAGTCCACTCCACTCCAGTCCACTCCACTCCACTCCACTCCAATCCACTCCACTCCACTCCACTCCACTCCACTCCACTCCACTCCACTCCACTCCACTCCACTTCATTCCATTCCATTCGCACAGCTTACAATAGCTTACTATAGCAAAAATTGTCGTGACAACTTTTCGTAAGAATTTTTTCCGTCTAGCCCCCTTTCACAACGTGCGATAAGGAACTTCGTTCCAATATGTTTACTAGCTGATCTAGAAAACGTTGTTTTGACATATAAAACAATAGCCTACAATCTATTCTCAGACCTACCAAATATACGCAAAGAATTTCAAAAATATCGGTCAATCCGTTTCGGAGGAGTACGATAACAAACACCATGACACGAGATTTTCCTATGTTAAAAAATTAATAAGCCACCACCCGGTTTGCCAAGGAGTATCTTAATAACTGGGTTTGGGGGTCAAATAGGCAGTCGCTCCATGTAAAATACAGGAGCTTTTTTGTTTTGCTCAAGACCTTGAGCTTCGACTCGACGAGTCATTGCCGATGATCCTCTTGGCTCGTTTCTCAATTGACTTAAGGGCATCAAGCTGGTATCTGGCAGATCCGTAGCAAAGATGAGAGCAGTACTCCATCCATACACGATCGACCCTGCGGGCGGACAGACGGACGGACGGACGGACAGCGGAGCCTTAGTAATAGGGTTCCGCTGGTTACCCTTCGGGTACGGAGCCCTAAAAATAAATAAATAACATTAAAATAAAAGAAAGACAATTGTATTTCTTGTAAAAGGCTGCAAAGTTATTAATACTAGACACCAACATTGTACACTTAGTTCGCAATAAGCGTTTTAACTTTTACTTTGAAATCATGGAAAATTGTGAAAAATGGCCCTAAATTCGCTACGATTTGGGAGAGATTCAACTGCAGTCTATACAGACATTTACAATCAATTTACATATGTACCATGACGCTTATAAATAGAGAACTAAATGAATGAATCAAATATTTTAATTCAATGTAAAATTCTAAGCAATGGTCTGCTTACTTTTTAAGAAAATTCGTGGGTGAAAATTGGGGCAAAATAATCATATTTTTTTTGTACTAAGCTTTCCTAATTCTACTCGCACGAGCGTACTTACCCGTGCCAAATTTGTCACCTAAAATCACACTGGCTGACCTTACAACCACTTCTATGACAATAACCAATATTAACTTAAGCTTCCCATCCCGCCCAAAGAGCTTACAAGCGTGATGATATTCCTTACGACGACGTACCGGGGAACAAGATTCCCAGACTCCCGGGAAATCTTCCCGATACGATGCCAAGATAGACACATCTTTACATAATAACGTTTGAAATTCATGCGAGCCATCCATATTGAAATATGGTTATGGAAATAATATGGAATAGGTATGGAGAGGAGTAATGATTTTTCGCTTGCATTTTAGAAACGGGACGGAAAATTGTCGCAGAAGCGAAAGAATTATTGCTTTTCTGGCTATATTTTATTGGTCGTTCCTTACTCCGCTACATGCAAGTTTCGCAAGTCTGCGACTGTTATCAGTATTATTTTCTATTAAAATACGCTTTCGTATAAATATCAAACAGAGTGCCAATTCCGCTCATTTTCAAGCAACGTTCGCATTCGCATCTGTCTCAATCTGTCAAAATGAATGAAAATTTAGGTTTTTTTTAATGTTTGCGATTGCCATGCGAATGCAAACGCTGGTTAAAAACCGGCCAAATGCGAGTCGGACTCGCACATGAAAAGTTCCGTACCCTTCATTTTCATTATTTGTACTCCTTCGCCTCTTGAGATACAGTCCGCTGACAGACAAACAGACGCGACGGACGGAAGGCCGGACGGAGGCTTAGTAATAAGGTTCCGTACCCGCAGGGTGGTTACTCTTTTTTGGCCCTCAGGTGTTTGATACATACACTTTACTTGTCACAACGGGTAGGTTTGTATCAATGTCAATGACAGTAGGTCTTGGTTACAAGAAACTGCTAAGTTTTCCAACGACCACTGTCGCCTAGAAGTCTCTAGAATTCATAATTATTCAGACACTGCTACCTACTAGTAGTTAGAATATAAAGTCCGTACCTAGCTACAGGTTTTGTATTTCAAAGGACCTGTTTTAATTACAAAACCTTATTTCTAAACAAAGTTTTACGACATTATGCAGTTCTTTCAAGCTTTCACTCTTATTATTTTTTTATTTTAATAAAATTTAAAAAATAAGTATTTTTTTATTAAATTAACCTATCCTTTATCGAATCATTCCTTCATTGATCGATACAAAATACCAATAGTTGGCAAACTTTGAAGTCTACTTAACTTATCATACCATAAAGGTATAACAAGTTACGTAGTACTTAGCGTAATAATATATAGCCTATAGCCTTCCTCGATAGCCTATAGCCTTCCTCGATAACCTATAGCCTTCCTCGGCTTCAAAGTGTGAAGTGAAAAAAGCATTGATGTGGTAAAGCGGAAAATCACTTCCAGAATATTTTTAAGGAAATTATTCCTTGGTAACGGTTATCTATAAAATATTTTCATGTCCACAGAACATGCATAATATCAGTTTGCAAACATGACAGTGAGTATATATCTATGTCTTCTGCCATAAAATATGCTAGTAATATGCCTCTGTTTGGAGAATTTTGTATCAGTTTGACCCTACCAGAGTATGTGTTTTCTAATAACTACAACCTGGAAGTATTTTAAGTCAAGCATGAATAGGTTACTTCTAGGCAAGCGTGCTCCATCTTCGACCGCATCATCGCTTACCATCAGGTGAGATAGTGGTCAAACGTCAAATATTTACTACTGATAGGCACCTATCAGTAGTAAATATATGATACAGTTGACCCGCGCAACTTCGTCTGCGTCACAATTTTCATTACTGCTCCGCTCCTATTTGGTCTTAGCGTGATGATATATAGCCATCCTCATCATAAATGGGCTATCTAACACTAGTTCCTGAGATAAGCGCGTTCAAGCAAACAAACAAACAAACTCTTCAGCTTTATGTATTCGAATAAATTTTAGAAGCGTTCGAAAAGTGTCCCTAAAATCTGAATAAAAAGCGTAGTAAAAGTTTACAGACTTAATTTGGAAGTTTTTTCTATTATACCGTGATGGCCATTATACCAGTTTTCCAAGTTATATGTCCATAATAACATTCATACAACATGCAAATACCCGTAATATCAGTCTGTTTAGATGGCAGTGACTGCAGAAAGCACATCGATCATATTCGTGGTGCAGTCGCTCAGGTTCTACATAATTTGGTTTACGTTGACATCAATGCATGGAGATAGATAGGGAAGCATATTATTTGTATAATCAAGGGATTTTAGTTTGGTAAAGAACCAAAGAAAATATAGGCCACTAGCTTGAGAAATGTACTAAGGGAGTATACTAGCGGGATGAAAAGTATCCTATGTCCGATTCCGGGATATGGTTTACTCGTGTGCCAAGTTTCATCAAAATCCATACAGCCGTTAAGACGTGAAAATATAACAGAAGCTGTCCCGTGCCCACATCGTTGGGCGGTATATTTTGGGTTTTTAAAATAATATAACTCACAAATAAAGTGGCTTTGTATTGGTAAAAGAATTTTCAAAATCGGTTCAGTAGACCCAGAGATTACCCCCCCCCCCACAGCCTCAAAAACTCACAAGCTTTACATCTTTATAATATTAGTATATATAGACAGACGACTGAGTTAATTTCACATCACTACATAGTATAAAACAAAGTCGCTTCCGCTGTCTGTCTGTCCCTATGTATGCTTAGATCTTTAAAACTACGCAACGGATTTTGATGCGGGTTTTTTTAATAGATAGAGTGATTTTCGAGGAAGGTTTTAGTATATAATTTGCACCCGTGCGAAGCCGGGGCGGGTCGTTAGTTAATAATATTGTTAAGTATGGATTAGAAGCTAAGTAGTAAGAGTGAAGTTTTGAATTATAAAGCAACTCATATACAAATACAGTTCGCAGGTTTTTTTGTTAAATGATTGGTGACTTGGTGTTTTGTGTTGGTCTGTTTTATGATTCCAGATTGAATAAAAGAGACTCGTAAGTAAACGATTACCTACAAGAAAGTATTAAAAAAGAGCCTCACGGGTCGTTCTAATTACTGATGAATATTGTAGGAATGTGTCATAAGAAAAAGGGTGTAACTTGTATCAAAGAAGATAATTCACAAATAAGTTCACATTTTCCTTACTGGCCTTTGTATTTTTTGTACGACCCGACATCAACAGCCAAATGATGATTTAATTAAACCTTACAGTTTCTGTTATTGTTAAAATATACAATACTATGAAAGATAATTAACACAAACAATATCATCAGGCTCCATCACGCGCAAAAAATTAATACATTACAGGACAGAAAAACGTTTGTTCGAAACGTTGCACTTCGGTGGAGCGTGATCGATCAAAATGTTGGGCATTGACAAATGCGCCAACACGTTGGAACCCCACCACGGCGACCATAGCACCTTCGCCCCACTAGGCTGCGAGTTTCCCACTTTCCCGGACCGGCGTGAAGTTGGCAACACTGCGGTGGGCGGGGCGGAGGCGGGGCGGGGTGTGACGCGCGCGCGACCACGTCTCCATGTCACTCCGCCGCGCGCTTTCCAGCGCTCGCCTGCCGCCACCACGCGACCAAAACTTTACCAGACAGCACTAAATCCGAGATTGCATGTTTTTGACACTTGAATGATCACCTCTATACCCAATCTAACAGGTGAGCTACCGTATAATAGAGATACTGACCTTTGCACACACTATTTGTCCCACCTCATGATTAATTCATGATGACGTTTTTGCAGTAAAGTGCGTTTCAAACTATTAAAGAAAATAAAACAACGCACCAGCGACCCTATGGCGTGGGACTGAAAGAGACGGATTTTTTTTGAGAAACTATAGAGCTGTACATAAGGTCGATATTATAATTGGTACGCAATTTGAGCTCGACGGAGATCGGCATGCGTTCGGAAATAAAAAGCGGTTACGTGCGACGAAAGAATCGATAGATTACAGTTTTTGCTGATCACCTCACTAGTCCTGGCGACATTGTTCAAGGGAACGTCAATTAGGTATAATGACGAACTGTGTTTTTGAGCTGGCACGCTGCGATTGTTTGAAATCCATGCCACTTTGATAAATGATACGAGCTGAAGTTTTTCTTGAGAAATTAATTTCTCGTTTTCCATAACTAAGGTTCTATTTTATGGTCAGATTGTAAGAAAACTTGGTATAAATTATATTGGTCGATACTATGATTATACTGGATTCCTGGAGGTTTTCTTTTTCAGTGAATTATCGCTTTGGTGTTTATTTTTTGCTTGAACATTGATCTTGAATCTAAAGTATATCGGAATCTGAAGTTTACGAAGAGATTACAATAAAATATTACTTTATCTGTAGTGTTTGTCGATCAAGAAAAATAGCTGAAATAGTTCTCTAGTGAATTCTTAAAACTTTAATCTATGCTGCTACAGTTTTAGACACACCAAAATTACTACTAATTATTAATTGCCAAGAGCCAGGACCAACAACTAAGGAAGTTCTCGTTGGGCTGTCTGGAACAAGGGCTTAATTCTCTCTCACTCTTGAATACGGCTGTGTAGTGAGGAGGTTCCTCTCTCAGAAGCCCTGACCACTATTTTTTGATATTTTTAAATATCTCTTTTCTATTTTCTTTTTATTGAAATATTTAAAAATGTATTATTATTCCGTTACTAAGTGACTGAGTGAGTAACTGACAAACAACACAAAGCTGAAACGTCGTAGATACCTAGCTGAAATTTGGAATGTAAGTTCCTTGGAGAGTGTTAGAGAGAATTAAGAAAGGATTTCCCGGAATTCCTAAGGAAACGGGAAAAACGGGACATGCGCGAATGTAGTCGCGGGCAAATGCTTCAATGTGTATAAAATGCATAAAGGAAATAATTATTATTCTAAGCTACTTTAAAAACATTTCAAAAACTTCTATCAGCCTCTCTCAACTTGCTCCTTACATTATAAATCTCAAACACTCTATTTCACTCAGATGAGTAAGTAACTGAAGGAAGTTATACAATTATAAACTTAATGCATAAACTTACAAGTTCAAACTAAGTATAACTAAGTTACCAAGTTACCTTTCGGCGACTTTGCCGTGTCTAGCACACGTTTCAGCCTCCTCGGGTGAGTAAATGTAATAAATGTACTATGTGTGTTTTATGGTTTAAGTAATTGTTATCGTAAACATTGAATTACTTTCGAAGGTGACTTTTCGTTGTAAGAAATGAAATGTCATATTTTTAGGGATTTAGCATTTCTCTTTGTTAGCCAGATGATCAAATAACTCAAGGAAGTATACAATTATAAACTTAATGCATAAACTTACAAGTTCAAACTAAGTATAACTAAGTTACCAAGTTACCTTTCAGCGACTTTGACGTTTCTGGCACACGTTTCAGGATCCTCTGGTGAGTAAATGTAATAAATGTACTATGTATGTTTTATGGCTTAAGTTATTGCTATCGTAAACTTTGGATTACTTTACTTAACTTAGTAATATTTTTGTGTCGTTTTCAAAAGTATGGAACGGCTTTTGGTTTGCAGTAGAATTCACAATCTCATAAAAAATGTTACCAGTTCCTTCAGATGTTAATTATTTTTAAATTAATTGCTTTCGTTCAAATTAAAAACATACAGCTACTACATAATTACAATGAAATAGATACTTTGAAATTTGAGAATTAGGTCTTATAAAATAACTGAGCTCCGCTCTGGTGGAAACGCAGCTTTCCAGCTGGAAAAGTTCTTTACATCAAATTCTGAATCCAGAAATAAATCAAGGGTTAGTGTCAATGTCATTAATTCGTAACAATACAAATAGATGTCGCTGGATAGCTTACAATCATAAAACATACTGTGTAAACACTGATTTAAAGTATCCATGGAGTTTCTTGCACGTTCTTCTCCATAGGATCTACTCTAGAGGAACGTGCAACTGCCGCGCTGGAGACAGGGTCGGTGAGTGAGTTTGCTACAGAACAACTTGCTGCTTTTGTCGGTAGAGAGGCAGAACTAGCTTTATCTATTTGACTGACAGAGCCTTGAGCCTTTGCTGGCCTTCCTTGGGGAGCTGGGGTGGATCGAATGATGCATTTGGCCCACCTGCACGCAAAATACGCGCTTAGTCGTGGAGTTGCGGAAACCAGCCCGATTTACATTACATACAGAGCCTTGACTATTCAAAAGTGCCTGTTACTGGTCTATTTGGAATAAAGAAATTTGTATTTGTATTTAGAACAACACTCCATCTTCAGTTATAAAACTTTAGTAAACATGGGTTTTCAAAACCAAGTCAAAACGTACCAAAGTGATTACCTATTTGTAAATTAACTTACTAAAACATTCCAACTAAGCATAATTCTGCGAATCATCAAAAGAGAGTTCAAGTTATACCAATTAAAGTTCTCCAATTAAACTTAACTTTGTTTATTTTACTCCGAATTTCTTTACTCTTGATGCCGAGTTAGTACTTCCTCCAACAGATACGGGAAAACTGCTAATTAATCATTTGTATTACGGTAAGTAGGCAGAAGCAGAGCGGTGGTGGCCCGATGGTAATGGCTGCAACTTACGAGTTGTAGGTATGTAGGTCGTAGGTTCCAACCCAGGCAGGCGCTTTATTTTGTGTAAATTATTTGATCACCACAATCTGCTCTCTAAACCGTGAAGGAAAACATCGTGAGGAAACCGGCATGTCCTAGAACCAAAAATTCGAAGACATGTGACTTCTACCAACCCGCACTGGGCCCGCATGGTGGATTACGGCCCACTCCCTCTCACCGAGAGGAGGCCTGTGTCCCAGCAAAGGGAACATTATAGGCTGATTATGCTAAGTAGGCAGAAAGTGCCGAATTGAGATTTCCAGTAGATAAGTGGTAGTTAGCAAAAGTTTACGAAAGTAGTTCAAAGTAAAAAACCGGGACAAGTGCGAGTCGGACTCGCCCACTGACGGTTCCGCGCGAAACTTAACCTTGTTGATAGATTACGTACTTTAAATCAAGACTATATTTTTATGGTTTAATTACAAATGTAAAGTTTTCTGATTTTGCCCTATATTTGTAGTTTAAGACGGTATAACTTGCCGAATTTCATAGTTAAAGGTAAACGGAAAATATCTTATAAATTTTGATTCCCTTGAGAGTGACGAAATATACGTCTTTTGGATAAACGGCCGTATCTCTTTAAAACGTTAACTAAGACGTTTCTTTTCACAGCTTCAAGGGATTGTAGACCTGAGTACCTATATGACTTTAATTTTAACTCGATACCTCCACGCGTTCTCGAGATAAAGGGTCTTGACAGACCGACGGACGGATGGACGGACGGCCAATTCTGCTTTTTCTTTTTGAGATACGGAACCCCAAAAACATACTGTGAAAATGGTATCTACGAAACATGATAATAAGTTCCTGAGTGCCGAGATGGGACTAAACCGGGAAAATTTCAACTGTGTACCTATTAAAGTTCTTGAGATACAGCCCGTTGACAGACAGACGGACGAACGGACGGAGAGCGAATAATAGGGTTCCATTGCTTACCCTTGGGGCACGCAACCCCAAAACTAAAGTCCAAAACGGACTATACCAAATTACTCGAGTCTCCAACAAAAGTCCCATCAAAACAAATATCTTCTTTCGCTAAATAGAAAGTTATCTTTCCTCCCTTTCTTTCTTTTTAAGGACACTAATAAAACTGTGCAGAAAGTGAAAGTTTTCAGCGAGGAAGTAAGTGGCTCAATTGGCGGAGTCATTGTTTTTCTACTCAACTAAATAATTGGCTACAACTTTTCCAATTAAAGTTGTTGTCTTTATTTGTTTGGGAGAATTGAGACAAGAATTTTTAAAGAAAAATAACTTAGCGATAAGACTGCCACAGACAGGCGCGACGCCACAATGCGACGTCCATTTTAATAGAAATATTTCAATCAAAATTAAAAAACATCTTCCGTTACTGATGACAATCACTCATCAGAATGACTGACAGACTATGCACAGCCGAAACTACTGGACGTAAAAAGCTTAAAGGAGATTGACCGAAAGGTCTAGCAAAGATGCATGAAGGAAAATCAAATTAATATAGAAATTATTTGCTTATTTTTTACAAGCTTTTCACTTCAGGAATTTTGTTTTCGTATCCGGAATTATGATTTTAACATAAACAGTAAATTAACGATTGCTAGGTACATTAGTCATGATTGACATATCGTTCTCTTCATTTGTACGAGTTACGTAAGTATGAACCTTTAGACAAAATCTTCACAAAAATGATACTAAACTCATAAATAGCTATATAATTAGTAATATCATAACCATATCGTACTGTATATGTATTTCATCATTCCAATAAGATAATATTTATTTTTGTGTTTCGTCTCACGCAGATGCAACTGTCAAGCCAGATGACAGACGGACCGGCCGATAGGGATGGCAATTCTTCCTAAACAAGAACGATTTTTAAATCTATTCGAATCGAAGTCTAAAGAATCGATTCATTAATAAATAAATTCTATCTGACTGAAGTTATCGTTTTATTTCGATATTGTCACATCAACGCCGCAAGGCCATAAAAAGCATGAATATTACATTTTATTTTTCAACTAGCAACTGTTCACTTGTTTTGTTTTTACCTAACATTGTTGTTTTGTACCTCCATGAGTGATCTGTGGTCATTTTATAAGTTGCGAGTAGGTTAGACATAATTTGTAGGTTATCTCCGTATTTGTTTAATTACTTCAAAATCCGGGTATTTGTGTGAAAATTAACACTTTTGTTTAATAGTATATATAAAGCGTAGTCTATAATAAATAAAGGTTTCTTGTGTTTCAACTTTAGACGGATTTCATACATCGTTGGTCATGATCCTTTGGCATGTAGGTTCCTTGGGGAGTTGTAGATTTTGTTCAAAAGAGTCACCGCGGCCATGGGGGCTACTCTCTAAGCCCGGTCCGTAGTTTCGGGCTTAGTTGCAGGCGTATTCTACTCCGTGTCACCTACGGAATTACGATTAGCCCCGAACCCCAACTAAGAATGTCATTCATCTGCCTAGCCTTTTCCCAACTATATTGAGGTCGGCTTCCAGTCAAACCGGATTCAGCTGAATACCAGTATTTTTACGTGAAGCGGCTGCCTACCAGACCTCCCGACCTATTAAATGGGTAACAACACGGTATTTCTTGGCAAGACTGGAGTCAGATGTACTGGCTTCTTCTGACAATCTGTAACGACTGCCAAAGTTCTACAAATGACAGCCGGGACCAACAGCTTAACGTGCTTTCCGAGGCACGGAGGAAACTCGGTATGTTAAGATGGTCACCCATCCACAGACCAACCTTGGCAAGCGTTGCTTAACCTTGAAGATTGTCCTGTGCGGCTGTTATTCTTTAGCCACGAGCTCCTAGCTATCCAGTATATCCAAACTAATATCGCTTCGTGAAAATTCTAACATCTCCAGAATCTCCAGAATACGCGAGCTCTCCCCTGGTGGTCGCTAAACAGAATTCTACCGGCGTACCCAACTAAGAATGTCATAAATTCTTAATACTAAGCCCGAAACTACTTCGGACTTCGGGCTTAGAGAGTAGACCCCCTGGAACGCAATGGGCATTAGGAGGAACACGGGTGGGTTTTAATCAGTAAGAGTCAAAGACTCCTTCCCGCTCCGCCCGAGCGGAAGGAGTTATTTGATGTTTTTTTTTTTTTTTTACTATTGATAGGCACGCGTTTGACCACTATCTCACCTGATGGTAAGCGAGGATGTGGTCGAAGATGGAGCACGCTTGCCTAGAAATAACCTATTCACTCTTGATTTAAAGAGTCCCAGGTTGTAGCTATCAGGAAACACAGAAATTAAAGTAACCAAGGGAACCCTATTACTAACACTCCGCTGTCCGTCCGTCCTTCCGTCACTATATCCGTCCGTCCGTCTGTCTTTCAGCGGGCTATATCTCAAGAACTATAAATAATAGGTAGACAGTTAAAATTTTTACAGATTGTGTATTTTTATTGCCGCTTTGCCGACAAAAAATAAAGATGTATGGTACGGAAGAGAATCCGGTCAAGTCAGAGTCCAACTCGCACTTGGCCGGTCTGTCTTTTCTTTTCTTCTTCATTAAAGCATTATTTCCAAAGTCGCAAGCGCACCTACTACTGCTCTCATTACCTTTTTAAGGATTTAAAGGTACCTAATGCAGTTTGATAGGAAGGTGAATTAATATAATTGTTTCCTTATAATTATAATTCACTTTTATGGAGAAATAATGATATCTTACTCTATATGAATGACCTGGTGTCCTGAAATACAGGCTTCGGTTTAGTTTAGGCAGCAGTGTCCCAGAAATAAAATATTTTCCCTATGGAATGTACTACATCTTATATTTCTAACTAGTTGACCCACGCAACTTCGTCTGCGTCACAATTTTCATTACTGCTCCGCTCCTATTGGTCTTAGCGTGATGATATATAGCCTATAGCCTTTCTCGATAAATGGGCTATCTAACACTGAAAGAATTTTTCAAATCGGATCAGTAGTTCCTGAGATTAGTGCGTTCAAGCAAACAAACAAACATACAAACAAACTCTTCAGCTTTATATATTAATATATAGATAAGATATAAGATTTAAATGAATATTATTTATATGGGAATCGTCATCAAAATACTGTGATTTTTAAGATAAAGACCAATAGAGATTTATGAAAGAAATCATAGTACATCGACCCCAAACCGAATCGAGATTTTTAGTGATCATACTCGTATCAAACTGAAACTATAAAAAAACCGACCAAGTGCGAGTCGGACTCGCACACGGAGGGTTCCGTACCCGAAACCAAATTAAAAAAAAAAACGTTTCTTGTATGGGAGCCGCTTTAGTTCTTTTTTATATGTTGTTATAGCGGCAATAGAAATACACTATGAAAATTTCAACTGACTACCTATAACGGTTGTTGAGATACAGCCCGCTGACAGACAGGCGGACGGACGGAAGCTAAGTAATAGGGTTCCATTGGTTACCCGTCGTGTACAGAACTCTAAAAACGCGAATCTATTATTCCACATCAAAACCTCTAGCAACAATGCGACGCCTTAAAAAAACACAAATATAGTTAAACCAAAGCACAGAATAATTGGAATTCGCAACGAGGAACGTCTCTATCTAACGAATTTCTAATTTATTGTGCGCGATAGTACACACCCCGGCAGTAAATCTTGCGCATGCGCATCTAATCGGCGTTGGTGGCGGCATCTCGCGGCACCTTTGCGAACTAAGATGCAGAAGCTCGCCGCTCCGCACTCGTGCGATTAAACGCTATGCAATATTTCTATTTGCTTTCTATTTCCCATTATCTTGCGTAGTGCTAGGTGGTGATAACTTAGTGCGTTTTAATTGTGGAGTTAAGTGGCTGAGTAACCGTTTTCCGGACGGTAAAGAACGCTAGAGATTGCGTATCGTATCTCTGGTGGTATGAATCTTGGAGATTTGGTTTCGGTCTTGGCTGTGGTTGTTATTTTAGAGGGTTGAAGGTAAGAAGTGGGAGTCAGTGATACCGTGACTGTTGACAGAGGAGTGGAGAAAGAAAACTTTTTGCGTCGACCCTAAGGGTAATACGAGAGAAGGGACGTAAGCTGATGATGGGGATTTTAACACTCATTTGAAAAGGTTGTGATGGAGCTGTTCCTTAGCTGTGATATACAAACGAACTTAAATACATAGTTGTATTTTTTGGATTGTGTAATGCCAACAATTGCAAATTTAATACCGCTAAGCCCATCATAGGATTAGAAGAGATGTACGGCAATGCGCCAGGGGTACATCGTGGCGTTGCAGAATTTGTTCGTAAGAGTCACCGCGGCCCTGGAACGCAACGAGCGGATCAACCACATGCACCATTTAGGATTTGAACAAGGCCCATTGGACCAGTATTGAGCAACCTGTACAGCTAGATCATTATCTAATACGCCCGCAACTAAGCCCGAAACGACGCACTGCGGGCTTAGAGATTGGCCCCCCTGGTCGGATAAAATTTAACTTGACTCAATCGACACGAAAAGCAGAAGTAGTGGTCAATCGCGAACTTTTCGAGAAGAATAAAAAATTTATTATCCATCAAGTCTCAAAGTGATTACCAGGCACATCTTAAAACAAGAGTTAACTTTAACAATGTTTAATGATCATGTAATTAGGGCTCAAGACATTTTATAGACAGTCTTACAAGTACTTAAAGAATACACAAGAAACTATAGTAGGTACACATAATTTCCATCATATTTACATGGATCTCTGTAAACAAGTGTCATTACAAAACATAAAAGTCTTAAACTCTTACTTTTATCGTCATGAAAAAGGCTTGATTCGAAAAACAACTTTATTTACTTTTGCTTAGAGTATTTTTTAAAGTGGGGAGTAAAACAGCGGCGCCTACGCACATGTGAAACAGTCATAAAGATCGCTAGTATGGTCAGAAGAAACGATCAGGTATGTTGTTTAATTTTGATACTGGTGAATGACAGGCTCACGTAGGAGAATAAGACATCGACTTTAAAAAAAATAAGATTACTTATTTATTTCTTACACAAAATCCACAGCTCTTTAACAATTTTACTTAAAACTAGTTGAACCGCGCAACTTCGTCTGATCCACTCCTATTGGAAGACCAATAGCCAATAACATATAACATGGCGCTAAGAAGCGTATATGTTATATCTTCGATAAATAGGCTATTTAACGCTGACAGAATTTTTCAAATCGGACCAGTAGTTCCTGAGATAAGCGCGAGAAGGAGGAGAATGAGGAGCTCGTGGCTAGATAATAACAGCCGCACAGGTCGATCGTAAAGGTTAAGCAACGCTTGTCAAGGTTAGTCTATGGATGGGTGACCATCTTAACATACCGAGTTTCCTCCGTGACTCGGAAAGCATGTTAAGCCGTTGGTCCCGGATGTCATTTGTAGATCTTTGGCAAAAGTAAAGTAAAGTAAAGTTAGTTAAGTTAGTTTTTTTTTTTTTTGGCAGTCGTTACGGATTGTCAGAAGCCAGTAAAACTGACTCCAGTCTTGCCAAGAAATACCGTGTTATCCAGTTCATGGGTTGCGGAGGTCTGGTAGGCAGCCGTTCCACGTAAAACACTGGTATTCAGCTGAATCCTGTTTGACTGGAAGCCGACCCCAATATAGTTGGAAAAAGGCTAGACAAATGAGAATTTTTCAAATCGGACCAGTAGTTCCTGAGATAAGCGCGTTCAAGCAAACACACAAATTCAAACAAACAAATTTTTCAGCTTTATATATTAGTATAATAATTATAATAACTTAACTAATATTATAAAGAGGAAAGATTTGTTTGTTTGAATTGATTAGGCTCCGAAACTACTGGACCGATTTGAAAAATTCTTTCACCATTAGAATCCTACATTATCCCTGATGAACATGGGCTATAGAATATTTAAAAAAAGTTAGGGATCCGTATGAAAACTTCGATAATGTAACCCAAGGTGTGAAAAAAATACCAAAAGAGATCCTTATATCGCGTACGCTGTGGAAACTATTGACAGTAGTGCAAAGTGATGTAAGTACTGGAGTATTATAGAGGACATTAATTCTCAAAAAATTCCGCGAGGGTATGTATCTAACTATTATGGTTAAGTCACAATGACCGCTTTTTGTTCCAATTATTCAATTAAAATCCGGGTGAAATGGAATAGTGGTGATTTTAGTATCATGATGTTAATCCTTATCTATTTAAATTAATAATTAAGGTTGGTTATGTGCATGTAAATTACACTTTAAATTATCCAAATCGGACCTTTCGTTTAAAATTTAAGACGGTTTCAAAAATACTCTAACTAAGAAAATCTCGCGAGTGAACGAACTGCGCTACGTTTAGTCTATTAATAAGTAATTTTCATATACCCTAAATGAGATTAGATGGGAGATAAAGTTCGTGGAGTTCTAACTTAACCCGCGCGAACGAAGTCGCGGGCGAAGTGCTAGTATTAGTATAAAGTATAGATAGTTAATTTGTTAATTTATTTATTTATCAATTAATTATTTTGTTTTTTTTTATTTAATTATTTGTATAAATTTTTTAATTTTTCTTCTTTTCGAATCGATGGACAACTTCCTATATCGTTTGGGCCCTGTAGGTGGCTACGTGAATTGCAGCAACAGTGGTATTCAAAGTATCTACACGTGAATGGGCACTTGGGACACTACAACAAGTCGCTCATGTTTTAAACTCACATTGAGTACCCATCCAGGAGCACCCAGGTGCACCCAGGTAGGCCGCTGCAAACACAACTTGGCGCAATGGGGTTTCACAGACACGTTTGAGTTTACTTACACCAGTCCATTTTGATGAAAAAGTAACATAATATGATCCACTAAGCTAAAACTGACTAAAGAGAAGTGTCGAATCATCATCATTATCATTTCAGGACACAGGCCACCCCCAAGAGCCGCTACGTTGACCGGTCTTGTGCGTCTCACATCCAGCGGATTTCTGCGACCCTCACCAGGTCATCGGACCACCTTGTGGGAGGCCTGCCAACGCTACGTCTTCCGGAACGCTATCGCAACTCCAGAACCTTTCGACTCTGTTAAATGAGCCTTTGAATGTTTAATCGCTTGCGCTAAGCGAGGCTAGATTAATGAAACGATTCTATTGGTTCTTAACAAACACATCCCTCGCTACGCATCCTCGCACAACTTTGGCAGAAATGTAGCCTTAAAGTTTCGACTTCGAGTTCTGTCTAATTTAATTGTGTGTAAAGTGAACTTACAATTCTTATAACATTATCTTTTCAGAAAAAACCCTTAACTAACTAGAATAGTTTGTCCTGTTATGCAGCCATCGTATATATCATGATGATCTTTACTCTTACTAAAATAAACGTCAACATGATAAAACAGCAAAATAACGTACAATATTAACCTCTGACCAGCACTCAATTTATTAACAAACGCTCATCATTAATTATAGAAGCTTCGTCAATATAATTATCACATTAAAAATAAAACTCAAAGTAATATTCGCCAAATTCGCTCACTAGTGTTGCGTACCATACGGTTATGATTTAGCATGTCGATATCGATTACTTTGTCGCGGTGCGGCCAGTCGATAAATTGCGCGATGTCGACGCGCATGCGTACTAACGAACAGCGCACGAGCCTTTCATTAACCGTTTCGATTACATTTCGCTTTGTATGCGATATTAATGACTTTTATGTAAAAGTTACGATAATTGTTTTGTATGTATGACAAAGAATTGCCTTACCTGGGCGGTTGGAGCTAGTTGTATTGTGTCGTTGACTTACCTGTAAATAAAAATATTAAACATAAATTAAAATTATAAGTTGGTTCTGACAGTTATAATTACTAACGCAATTTAGTTTACTTAAATTTCTTCGTCTAAAACCAATGTTATTTTCTGTTTTCTAAATAACGATACTAGAATGATAAATAGGTACATTGTTTGTTTGGTAGGTGCTCAAAACATGAACCGGGCCCGTGTCGACGGCGCGTTGTGTTCCACGCGCGCCTTAAAGAGATGTCAGCATTGAAGAAGGAGTCTGTTAGGACCAGTACCTGCCAGGGTTCCGAATAGGTTCGAAAGAGTCACCGTGGCCCTGGAACTCACAGGGCACTAGGAGGAACACGGATGGGTTTTATAGATTTCGTATCGATAAAAAAAATGTGCTCAAAACATCCAATCATCTTTTGCAACCCTTTAGACTATTTATACCGCAAAACTAGTATCACGTTCTAGTGCCGGCTTGAAAAGAATAATGGGTACGTTAATTAAAACATCACAGGACAACGTAACAATCGTTTCCCACCTCACGCCTTCATTAAAACCGATTTAATCGCGATAACACTTCATCAAAACCCCGAACAATTCAGAAATTCCCCGAATTTAGCCGAAAAATGCACACTATTCGCGTCGCGTGCAAAGTGCGCCAGAATTGTGTTCGATTAAGTAAATTTTGGCGAGTGGCGGCGGTCGGTGCGGCGCGTTTGATGTGTGCGCTAAGTAAACGTCACGCTCGCCAGCCGTAATTGCGGATAGGGATGCGAATGTATCGATAGATTTTAGCAATAAATAGTCGTTGGTTTTTTGGTAGCTGTAAAACAAAATAGTGCATTGAAATAAATAATAAGTATTAAATACATAAAAAATGTTGAATCAGTATTATAAATGATTCATCTAAACATTCAAGTTACAGTTATTAGAAATCACATGCTTGCTTGATAATATTATTATGATGCAAATACTTATGTATGAGGTCGGATATTTCTTTTGAACCTTTTTACAAACAAACAAAAAACAAAATCTGACATCTCATTCATATCACTCACCCAGTCCCCCACATCAATATTCAAAAAAAGTCATTCAACGTGATGATACGCATTAAGTTTATAACTGTCGTTATCGATATAATGACAACACTACAACAGAGGTCGATAATTATGAATGGAGCATTTTGTTTCCGAGTCCCGCCGTGCGCCCGGGGCGATATCATAACTTGTCTTTTTTCACTTGGGTATACTTTCTTTTTAGGAGCGTCTTCTTGAAAGTAAGCAACAAAAAGTTGGTCAAGCTTGACCAGTGTATGAGCTGTGGGTTCCGTAGATTGTCAAAAGAGTATTATATTAAAAAAATCTAAATTTTCCGTCAGCAACATTAAAAAAAAATGGACACGTACCTTTCTTTTTTTTTCTAAAACATAAATTAAGACGTCGTCGTAGTGAGTTGAAAACTCGTGTGAAGTCACATTCCGATACACTTTTTCAGAAAGTGACGTCACAAACCCCTGATTTTGATGCGTTATATCTTCAACAATTTTCATTGATTTGATAAAGCAAAAAATACGTGTCCAATATTTTTTGGAAATCTTTCTGACGGAATATTTAGTTTTTTTTTTTTTAGTATACCTAATACCCCATACACGCGAAAAATATAAGTTAGGTTCACTTTCGTTACAATAACTGATTCTTTGATGTTACTAGGTGAATTTGTTAACGGTAAAGCAATATAGTTTTCCTCATTATGACATACAATATATTTTTAGTACCGAACTGGTACTAAAAATAGCCAATTACATCCGTCAGTTGATGATTAATAAAAACTTCATGCCTGAAGTCTATAAATAACACGAAGTGGTAGGACTAGTAAAATTATAATTATCTCTTTACTTATCCAATACTTTTTAATAGGCATTTTGATATCGCATAGCAACGTGTTACACTTGGGGCCAAGAAAAAGCACAAGAAAATCCAGTAACACGTCCTATCATCTATCATATCATGTCCATATATTTATGTCCTTATTTGTAATGTAAAGAGATTCAAGAAAAACTGTTACTGTTTACCTCTGAAGAGCGAAGTGTCTATGTCTAATTTAAAAAGTTTTTATATTGATATTTTTACAGGAAAAAAGTTCTATTTAGTGATTAAACTTTTTTAATCAGACGTAAAAAACATGCTTTCCTTTTTTTGTTAAAATACATTAGCATAATTATTTACTTTTGAAATCATACGTTATTTTATATAAATTTATTTCTCCATTTTTCTTTTCTTACTGTTTTAAAAATCTTGTTGCAATTCCTCATTTGTTATTTAAATCGTTTTTAAACAGTGTCCCCCTAAAAAATACTGTTACCAAACCACCCTGAAAGTTTTTACATACTAACGGTACTCAATAATAAAACTATTTTCCTTATAGATTCATCACAATTTTTTTTTTCTAGATACAAAAATAATGTAGTCCGTCCGCTAGATTTTCAAAAAATATTGGACACGATGAAAATAAAGTGCATCAAAGTATATGAGTGGAGGCTGGTGGCGTGGGTCTAAGGGCTTTTAGGACCGGGATCGACATTTTTCTTGTGGTCCCAAAGCACTACTCAAAAATAATAAAGGTGGTCCCGAAAGCCTCTCGATCCGGTGGCGTCACGTTTTAGTTAAAAGTGTACCATTTCGTGACGTCCCACGAGTTTTCAATGCACTGTATCGTCTTCATCTTTTGTTTACGTAAAATAAAAACACGTGTCCTGTTTTGGAAATCTAACAGACATTTTTTTTTTTTTTCAGAAAAATACCCTGTTTAATTTTGAAAGCTGTTTAAAGGTGTAGCTCTCGGTACCCTAATCCAAAATGACCTATCATCACCATAGGTGCTAAATATAGTTATTACTAAAATTATCACCTGCTCTTTATGCGTGTAATGATATTTTTTGTTCTGTCTCGTCCGAGAGACCATCGTAATAGGAATGTTTGTTTAAATCTATTACGGATTCAATATGTGGTTGGTGTGGTGCAAGTGATGGGCGAGAGCGGTCATAGTTCACATACAACATAAATCGTTGGTTAATTCAAACAATTTTGGCAAGTCCTAAATCGCAGTTAGCTAAAAGGTTAAGTAGTCTAGCAAGGCTATCTAATTGATGAGTCCCTCTCACTCAAATTTGTTATTTATGTAAGTGTAATTAGAACTAATAGGGTACGATGGGGTTAGCGTATCCATGTCGATAAAAACCCCGTGTTAAATAAACAGAACAAAAAAAAACATAAATCGTTGTAATTGGTTCGATCAATATTTTTTTTTTTTTTTTTTTTTGTTAAATATTATTTCTTTCTCCAATGTTTAAACAATGTTTTCTAAATTATAGTCCAGAGAAACGGTTTGATAACGACAAATCATTAAAAACTAACCCTTGTCACCGAATTTTCGAAAATGTTTTTTTTTATATATTAACCCCTATCGTTTAAATTTTAAACTTACAGACAAATCTTTGGAGATATGCGGAATAGAGAGTAAACTCCCGCAATCCCGACGGCTGTAGTGCCTGGCAGGCTACTGCCCGATGGTTAATATTCGGGCCGATGTATATGTTCAAATCGCACGGTAAACTCTGCTTGCGCGATGCAGGATTTCGACGTAGTAGTTCGCTGCTAGTTGGATAGATGGCGTCGCGATTCTTTTTGTTGCGATGTAGATTTGCTCCATTTTTTTTCTTGTAGCGGAATTGTTGCCGCTACAAATCAATACCTAGGGGGCTTAGAAAATTGTCTAGATTGATTATAAAAAAGTAAAAAAATATGAGATTGATATGTACTCCCGGAATGACACATGGTCTATCTTACACATTTTGTACTTTTATCAATCACTATCGCTCATAAAATGTTACTTTGTCTAGAGAGGTACTTTGTCTAATGCTCGCCAACCGCTTGCTCCTTCCACCACACATACAACAATTTCGTTGAATGACAAATAAGAAAAGATGATTACACTCCCAACGATCATTAATAAGTAATTGATTCGAACTATCCATCGATCCGAACTATTTGTGGCGATTGATCGATATCTCCTGCAATTATCGATTTCGTTTTATTCGTTCCGTTAATCGATACGATGAATATTTAAGTAGAGGATGTGATCTCTCAATGAAATGAATGAAAAACTTGAAGGTACGTTATTTTGGTTTAGTTTTTAAAGGCTGTTGTCATTATTTACTTTGAGGCGGTAATTACATCTAATTGTTGGTTAGTCATTAACGTACTCACGATATGTAAGGACGATTCGAAGTTTAAATTCGTAGTTTTTGTTTAATGAAATTTTTAAATTGCACGTGACTTTAGTAATGATATTTTTCATTAGGTCCAATAAGGTATATTTTTAGGCAAAATCTTGCTCTCTTATACAGGCGTATTTTACAATCTTTATCTTCTTTTCGAGTCGAAGGTTCTTAGATTTGTTGGGCCCAGTAGGCGGTTACTATTTTACAATGACCAGACAATTTTTTCCAGGTCTCAGGTATCAATCAAAAACACTGCATAAAAAGAAAATTTGATGCTAAATTGCGAGCTAAATTGTACATAACAGATGTTTGTATTTCTCTTGAGAGTGTATTTTGTATAGATCGTCTCTTTGTTAACCTGGAAAAATTGGTTTGCTACCGAAATGTAACTCTGTATACATGGCCTTAGTGCGAGCTTTTTAACATTCTCGATCACGTTAGCGTAAACGTCAATTTGTATTGAAACGGAGCTTGGTCTTTTCCCCTTAGGGGAAACCAACTTTACCACTCTAAATCTAGGATAATTTAGGAAAATTTTATCAGCTTACGGTAATTTAGGAACAGTCACACACATGTAGGTACTAGGTACCAATGTCATAATAAAAATAAACAAAACAAAGGAGATAGAAAGCACTGCGCAGCAGATCATGGATCACAGCTCGGCATCACTTTGTTACCCGATACCAACAATATGTCGATAAATTCCATGTGTCATAAGTTCTACATATTATGCGAAACAAGCAACCACATTCGAGGAGGTACTAGTTAAATAACTGACGCATAACTTTAAGACTAGACTATCTGCTTAGCTTTTAACGAATTTTACAAGGAGTTAGTGCCCATCCAAACTCTACAGAACCGAGTAACTCGGTAACATGTAGGTGTGAATGAAGACTAATGACAGATTTCCTGGCTTGGAACCTGAACCCGTAACGACTGAAAAAAATTTTTAAATGACAGCGGGGCCGAACAGCTTAACGGACTTTCCGATGCGGTGTTAAGGCGCAGATACGGCTCAGTAGCTTTTTTTTCTAGGCTAATTATGTTATGTTATGTAGCTAATTTTAAAATGAGCATCACGTCTAAACGGATGGTCGTAGTTTTTTTTTTAAATATATGTTACGTTAGTCTTTTTTTCAAAATAATTTGATATGTGAAAATTTTGAGTGTTATTCATTCAACACAGTGTAATTAATTTGTAAAGTTATGTCTAACAAATGTGCGTGTGAGAACTTTACAAATACGCCGAGCGTATTTTAATGGAATTTGCACTATCTCAATGACAATTTAATTATCTACATTTTGATATGCGGCTATTTTTTCAAGTCATAGAATAATAAGGAAAGTAGAAAAAACTACAGAATTTTGGGTCGCGCGGGTGTAAAACGAGTGCGCGTTTTGTTCCTCCAAGGTCGCTGGCGTATGACGTCATCTTAAGATGACCACCCATCCACAGACCAACCTCGACAAGCGTTGCTCTACCTTGATAATCGACCCGTGCGGCTGTTATTTATTTAGCTATTAAATGACCAGGCTTAAGTAATAAAACCTTACGCGAACTGCAATTGAAAACTGCTAGTAAGTAATGTGCAATCCGCCATAAACTCCCCACGAATACCGAACTCCGACACGCAGTACATTAGTCTACAAGCACCAGCCAAGTGTCACAAGCGTCACAAGCGTGACAAGTGTCAGCAGTGTCACGCGCGTGCAATTCCATTTTTTACGCCGTGCCGTGTTGAAGCTCGTAAATCGTGTCATTTTCACGTCGCCCAGAGCTTGCATTTTGACGAGGTAATACCTGAGTATATCATCTGGTGCGGCCGTTAAAATGGAGTTTGTGTACGAGCTGTGAATGGGAAGTAGTATGTAGAGAATCGATCGACGTTAGGTGTGGAAAAATATGCCAGATTGTAATGTTAAATCTAGTCCTGATACGATCAAGATTTTACAAGACACTACCATGGTTAAGTTACAAGTAAGACTTAAAATAATGCTGTTTGATCTGTGGTATGAAATTAATCGGAGATGGGCAACAGAATCGATGTGCTATGAACCAAAAGTCCCAGAAACACGAGCCATCCACCAACGAAAAATTGGTAGATGGCGGTCAGTTGCCCTGGTGGATTGTGGACCATTCTTATAGGAGGATTGGTTCCAGCAGTATAAACATTATAAAACGATTATGGGCGAAGGAAAAATAATTTCTGTCGTCACGATAGGTAATGTGATGCGGCCCTTACTACCTTGGTATATACTGGCAGGAAATTATTCTATCTGCTTTGCGGATCGTGAAATTTTGAATACAACTCAAATTTTACAACACAGCGCAGTAGAACGGCTGTTAAGCTACAGTCTGTTTTAATAGCATATGTAAAAATTATATTAATTAATAGAATTCAATCTTATACTATAATCGCGTTAAAGCCTTTTATTGATTCCTACCCGGTCACAGTACCTAACGAAAATTACTTATAAACTTAGCGCGGTTTAACAATTAGCAAGGTAGTTGATAACAGACTGCATTATCGCCGTTGGCAGCTCTATTAATTAATTAACTACTAATCCAGATGCGTATTCATTAATTTGCATACTTAGGTCCGGAACAGCATCCATTAGCGGACTAAGTGACTAACTAACATATGGATGGGTTTAGGAAGAGAACATTACGTGCACGAAATATAGCGAGTGCGGACTATGAATTACGATTTGAGGAACAGGAACACCTGCTCAAAATTTGTCAAACGCAAGTTCGATCGTGTATGGAGTACCTCCTGCTTGATGACCTTGAGTCAATCGAGAAACGAGCCAAGAGGATCATCGGCAATGATAGGCTCGTCGATTCGAGAGTCCAAAGTCTTGAGCATCGACGCCGAGTTGCTGGCCTGTCGGTTTTCTATCGATTGCATTTTGGGGAGTGTGCGACGGAATTGCATAATTTAATTCCGCCAAGCCCGTTCCATCATTGGACTACAAGATGTACGGCGATGCGCTACCAGTACATAGTAGACATCCCCACACGCACAAAACATTTTGGGAACACATTCAATGTAAAAACAGCTAAGGAGTGGAATTCCCTGCCAGAGTCAGAGTCTGTGTTTCCTGATAGCTACAATCTGGGAGTCTTTAAGTCAATAGTGAAAAGGTTACTTCTAGGCAAGCGTGTTCCATCTTCGACCGCTTCATCGCTTACCATCAGGTGAGATAGTGGTCAAACGTATGCCTATCAATAGCAAAAAAAACGCGGTTTTCGTGGCCACACTAGTGCGCAATTAGATAGAACCTCGTAATATTTACTGTAAAACAATATATCATTACAAAATTTATAGGAGACATATGAACATCCCTGCCTTTAAACACAAATCGATTGTAGGTTTATTAAAAGGAAAAAAAATAGTATTTTTACCAGGAAAATAAATTTCATCCTCCTGTTTTATTAAAGATTACTCAACTTAAACTCGGTAACTTGCATAGCATGGACTAGGAAATCACATAAACCGCTTAAAAGCTAATTCGATTACAGAGATTTATGAGAACTGGGTTCAACATTGCGATAAGGCATTCCAGAGAACTCTCGGCTAGTTGCCAAACACCTCTCTCAAACTCTAAGTCGGGTAAAAATCGAAATACCGCGATATCTACAATCTCATTGCGTATCAAAACTGTTAATAATTACAACTATTACACGAAACGAAGCGATGCAATGTCTAGATCAGTGGTCCTCAAACTTTTTTGAATTTTGGACTCAATAGGGAACTTTTTTATTTTGGTAGAACCCTGCACCTACGGTCACTTAGACCTTAATTTACCAGTCATGCACCTCCAATTTTAATTTTTCTTAGTCATAAATCTTTTGCAGGTTTGTATGAACGCGTGGGGTCCAGGTGTGCAACACTTTGAGAATGACTGGTCTAGATTAATTGATTTCGATTAGCGAAATTTCTCAGCAGCGCGATTCGATTGTATCGATACTAAATTAATCGATTATGTGCGCTATCGATTTAATGCTACCGTGTTACTCTATTTTCGTCTAAATTAGATTAGTTGATGGCTATAGATTTAATTTGAAATTATGTTTGAGAATTTCAATTTGTGTATGTTGACTTGGGTGAGTATTGTTTGTTTATGAAAGTTAACTAACTAACAAGTTTATGCGGTCGCAGAACTTTAGAATGTGGTTTCAGAGATCGACTTTCTGTTCCTGTTGCTTTTGCGATCATGATCGATAAAAATAATTGAATTAGGCCCGATTTTTCAAAAGGCAGTTTTTGACGTGATAACGTTTTATAAATCGATGAACGCAGGCTGCGCGTACGAAAAAGTGTCACATTCCGCAAGCGAGAGCGAGATACAAGCGATAGAGAGGCACGATCGGCCTACCTACCCTACCCTACCTACCCTACCCTACCTACCCTACCCTACCTACCCTACCTACCCTACCCTACCTACCCTACCCTACCTACCCTACCCTACCTACCCTACCCTACCTACCCTACCCTACCTACCCTACCCTACCTACCCTACCCTACCTACCCTACCCTACCTACCTACCTATTGTGACATGGAAAATTTATATACATATAAGATCTGTAAAGCTGAAGGATTTGTTTGTTTGCTTGAACGCGCTAATCTCAGGAATTACTGGTCCGATTTGAAAAATTATTTCAGTGTTACATTATCGAGGAAGGCTATATATGTACATCACGCTAAGACCAAAAGGAGCGGAAGGACAAAGTTGCGCGGGTCAACTAGTAGAGTATAAATTTTCTAAGGTAGGAATAAGTTATCTTTTTGTTTACTAACCCATATGGATGTTACTTATCCGAAATAGAGATTATTTTATTTTTTTATTTTAGTTATTAACATTTTTAACCATTACCAAGTCAGTTAATTTAAGACTTCTTCCAAGTACCGACATTTCATCACAAAACAGATTTATATTAGTAAGCCAGTTACTAATGGAAACGCGAAGAAAAACTGTTCGCTCATGTTTAATACCATATTTATATAAAAAATATCGCATGCATTACGCATAGCGCTGGTTCGAACCCCCGCTGAGGCAGATTGTGGTTGGCGAACTATTCTGGAGCACCGATTCTATATCGCTACGGTTAACAATTGTGAAGAAATTTTGTTTAAACTATCTCTTGTGTAGCTACGAACTGGAGGTCTTCAAGCCAAGAGTGAAGAGGTTACTTCTAAGCAAGCGTGTTCTAGCGTGTCGACCACATCATCGCTTACCATCGTACGCGTTACATAAGCCTATCTACACTAATATTATAAAGTAAAATCATTAATAAAACACTGACCAAGTGCTAGTCGGACTCACACACGAAGAGTTCCGTATCAAAAACTGAAATAAAAAGAGATGAGAGCCTCTTTAATTTTTATTAAGTTTTCTTTGTTATAGTGGCAATAGAAATACACACTCAGTTCTTGAGATACAGCCCGATGACAGACTGACGGGCGGATGGACAGCGGAGGCTTAGTAATATATAGTAGTAGTAGGTTTTCATAGGTTACCCTTCAGGTACGGAACCCTAAAAAAGAAGATAAGCCAGTAACTAATGAACCATTTTGTTTTAAAAGGTAAACTTTGTAACTTGGTTTGAACTTTGAAATTAGATCGCGAAGATCTTCAAGGCCAATGTAATTTTCTTAATTGGTATTGCTTTTGAGATCTATAGACGAAATAAATGACAAGCTTTTGAGATTATCAAATAATTCGTAACAGGCATCATGCCTTATTCATACGCGAATTTGCTGTATGCCTTACCAAATAAATAAACTGAGTGCCAATTCTACTCATTTTAAAGCCTCGTTCACATTCTCACCTCAGTCGTATTCTGTCAAAAAAGCCTCAATTTCCAAACGTATTTGACAGGACTCTCACCAGGTCATCGGATCGGTTGATGTGGTTACAATTGAGGGAGGCCTATGTACAGCAGCGAATATTTTTGGCAGATTTATTATGATGACGATTGAAAAAAGGGAGTTAGCGATAGAGTAACGGCTGAATGTTGAATGGAAGAAAAAACGTGTTGCGCCGTCCCCAAGTAACATGGAATAAGGGAAGGAAGATGATGAGACGATGATGACGATTATTCAAATAGCAACTAATAGTTATACATATTATGTTTCAAAAAGACACCTTTGTGGTCTCTTTCAACACCAGATATCTAAAGAACAACCAACTATTCAGTAAATCCAAACTAATATCGCTTCGTGAAAATTCTAACTTCTCCAGAATCTCCAGAATATGCGAGCTCTCCCCTGGTGGTCGCTAAACAGAATTCTACCGGCGTGTGCCGGACTGTCGGCCAATAACATGAGATACGTCACAAATGACTACCTAAAGCATAACAACACTTGATTTGAGAAGCTACATGTTGCGCTGATAAGGGATCTCGGGATCTGCCAATGAACAGACTGCTTGGGGCAGTTTGTGGGGAAGAAAATAGTGATAGTGATGATTTATCAACAAACCTAGACTTAAAAGTTAAGTAGACTTAAAAGGTAGTAGTAATTTGTATACTAGGCTAGTAAGTGAGTCTTCTTCTTATCGTGTAGGCAGTAAGGTCTAACGACCCCACACAACCTAGTGTCAGTTTCTAAACCGCCTCAAGGGCCTTTGACATAGTTTATTGGACGACCGCCATTTGGAGGCTGACCACCGGCTTATACGTGCCTTCCGAAGCACGGAATCATCTTTTCGTCAGACAATCAGGTGATTCAAGCCTGCAATGTCCTAGCCAAACTGGAAACAACTTTATAAAGTATACTTCCCGTGGGAATCGAACCTACGACCACCGGGTCACAAGTCAAACGCCTGAACCACTTGACCACGGAAGCAGGGTAACATTCTAGGAAGGATTAAGTGATGACAGCCTGACTCCAGACTTGCCATGAAGAACCGTGTTACCCAGTTAATGGGTTGTGGAGGTCTGGTAGGCAGCCACTCCGCGTAAAGTACTGGTATTCAGCTAAATTCGGCTTGACTGGAAGCCGACCTCAATATAGTTGAGAAGAGGCAAGATGATGATGAAGTGATGACAGTTTCAGGAGCATGGATTACATAAGTTTCTTTATTATTTCATATTTTACTTTCTTTGTGAAAACATCGTAACGAAAACGGCATGTCCTAGAACCAAAAAATTCGAAGACATGTGACATCTACCAACCCGCACTGGGCCCGCGTGGTGGATTACGGCTCACTCCCTCTCACCGAGAGGAGGCCTGTGTCCCAGCAGTGGGAACATTATAGGCTGATTATGCTTATGCTTTACTTTCTTTATTTATGTTTTGAAACATATTTATCATAGCCAATATAAGATGAGGTATCAAAAAACCTCAGTTACTGCAAAAACGGTAAGCAATTTATCTGAAACCAAATTGGATGGGAGGCGGACTGAGTTAACGACAAGATTTGTTTAATACAAAGTATTCGGCAGACTATAAAATGTTTTATTTTACCATCATCTGATAAAGAGAGATAAAATATTTGATGACTACTAATGAGATAAGAGTACCATACGGTAGTTAAAATGTTAATTGTAAAACTATATAGTTTAAAAGGAAGTTGCTCTCAATCTTGATAAATCTATACTAAGATATTAAGCTGAAGAGCTTGTTTGTTTGTTTACTTGAACGCGCTAATCTCAGAATTACTGGTCCGATTTGACAATTTTTTTCAAATTCAAATTCAAAGCATTTTATTTCAAATAAACCATTCACAGGCACTTTTGAAACGTCAAGGTCGGTCAGTCAAAAACATGGAAGCTATTTGCACGTTCCAAAGCGTAGATCTCTATGGAGAAGAACGTGCAAGAAACTTCACGGACACTCTTTTAAATCATGTTCTGTTTTACAAAATTCCAAATTACATAATACTTGTTGCTTCTGCATGTGAGGACAATGCAAAGGGAAAAAAAGGGCTTATTATAAGAATTTAAAATATAAAGATTAAATTGAGCCAATGGCAGTTAAGACACGACCGGTCTCAACCGACTGTTAGATAGCCCTTTTATTTAGGAAGGCTATAGGCTATATATCATCACGCTAAAACCAATAGGAGCGGAGCAGTATTGCGAAATGGTGACGCAGACGAAGTTGCGCGGGTCAACTAGTAAATAAATAATTACTTATAGGTACGAGACATCATCATCTGCCTAGCCTTTTCCCAACTATATTGGAAAAGTATATACCTACCTATAATTATTTATTTATTCATTAAAACTTTAGCACCAGTAAAAACACTGTACATAATGTATTTTGAAGCAAGAGTAAAAAAAGTGAGCATATTTTACCCTTTACGAATAGATTACACATTCGACATTTGGCTGATTACAGATTATTGGAAATTGTCAACCAAATCTGCAACACATGCGTTAACGCAGCTTTTGTTTCAGATTGCTTTGTTCTACAACGATCACCTGCCTCCACCTAACAATCGATAAACAACCACATCGTAACGACCATTCTGGGTTCACCTACTTAATGTTAAAGCAGTAAATTTAGAAGTCAACAAGTAAGATCTGCCCACGCTTTAATAAGATCATTATCATTACTACTTTGCTTAATAAAATTGGTAAGTCTGTCAGTGTTAAGTTTAGTGCTGTCCTCTTTATTTGTGTTATTTAAATATCCTGTATCGAAGTGCCTATTGACTTTGAAGATAAAGGTATTCAAGGTGCATGAATAGGTAAATATGCTGAAGGGGACTTATTAGAAACATTCTTAGCTTCATGCACAACAACTAAATAAAACCCAGACAGGTTTTAGTCCATTGTTAGGATAGAAAACTTATCTTTCGTATCCACATTTTCATTAATCATCACTGCGATTTACCTATTCAAACTTAAGCTTATCTCCTACACAAGCCCTCCTATCTAAAACACAATGACGAAAGCCACAGGTGTCTCCTAGTCTCGGTAAAAGCGCAGATTACTAAAACAGCGGTGACCTGAAACAATTACATGACTAAGCGTATTGTGACACACGGTAATCGCACGCGCACGATGACGTCACGCTAAATTGATCCAGATTGCGCGGGAGAGCTGTAAGCGCAGAGCACGGAGATGTCACCGCGGCCATTGGCAGAGATGAAATGCCATTGGCAGGAAAGAAAGGAAAGTAGAAGCAGAAAATATAGGCAAAAAGAAAATAAAGAAGAAAAAAAAGGAAGAAAGGAAAGAAAATAAGAGAAAGAAAAGAAAAACAGGAAAAGAAAAGAAAAGAAAGGAAAAGAAAAGATAGGAAAAGATTAGAAAAGAAAAGAAAAGAAAAGAAAAGAAAAGAAAAGAAAAGATAAGAAAAGAAAAGAAAGAAAAGAAAACATTTAAACCAGACTGGGGCAGATGCATCACTCATAAAATTAAAGACCAGTGAAAATTTCTGAGCTATGACAGCTGATACGTGTGCTCAGTGCACAATACCTACTACTAAAAATGACTAGGCCCCACCTCTAATCCTCCTGTACCCCAGAACATGCTGCCCCACTGCCGTCTGCGCTTCCACCGTCGATGCTGTAGGAGTATCGGAGTTTTGGGCCAACACAATTTGACTTGCCAGTGACATAAAGTTATGGCCTGTCCAGTCTAGCGGACTGGCCATTCCAAGCTCTGTAGCAGTAATCGTAGAACTTACGATTGTTATGATACGTACCACTAATTACTTATGCAATTGTGCTCTGCTTTCGGTAGATGATTGAATAACATGGAGGTATGGGCTAATGGAATGTGCTTGCAAAGGGCCGTGTGATATTTTTGCAAACTCTAAATAGGTAAATGTGTTTTATTCCAAAATTAGCTTTTTATAATGGCTTCGCCCGCCTAAAAATCGTAAATGATCCCAAGGGGACGTAAATCTGGGATATAAAGTGTATTCTGAGTCCTTTTTTTTTATTTGTAATAGGTTTGCTCTTGACTCTAGTCTATGTCAGAGATGACAGAGACAAATTCTACGATGGAGCGAGCCTACCCAGAAGGAGCCTGTTCACTCTAACTTTGAAGAGATTAGGGTTGTAAGCTTTTGGAAACACAGACGCAGGCAGAGAGTTCCACTCCTTTGCTGTGCCATTATAAAAGACGTTTGAAAACGCTTAGTGCGAATTGGTGGAATAGCCACAAGATCGAATGCTTGTCCAAGAAGTCCTTGTCCAAGGTCGAACCTATCACTTTACCAAACTCATTGAAATTGGTTCTGCGGTTTAAGCAAGAAAAATAATAGTTTGAACTTAACAAACAAAGACGGACAAAGTTACTTTCACATTTATAATATCTACTAGCTGATTCACCAAACGTTATGCCATATAAAAAATGCCTACGTCCTTTTCTCAGACCTGCCAAATACACACAAAAAACGGTCAAGCCGTATCGAAGGCGTTCGATAACAATCACAATGACACGAGATTTTTATATAATATTTGAAGATTAGTAAGTAATCCATGTACCGTATGTACCAATTCTACATCGCAACTCAGAACCTTCAGTTATCTCTTTGCAAACAACTGAAAATCAACAATAATACATCACAATAAGAGCAAAAGCGCTCACTTTGAAGAGTCTCGCCTGCAGGCAGATTCGAATTTAAATAACCAATTACTCTGTACTGTGGCCCGCTGATTTATTGGTTAATTTACTTGAACACTGATTGTGTGGTGAAATTAAAAAGTCGCCGGCAACTTTGAGTTTCAGCACCTCGCCGAGACACATCACTTGCTTGTATGAATATTTGTTTGGGAAATGTCGACACTTCAAGACAAGAGATAAAAAGGGTGATGTAAATGGTGGGAAGATGATTTTGGTTGCGAATTTTATTTCAGAAACCAGCCTTAAAAGCTCAAGTTTCACTAAAGCTCAGCTAATCTAAACCTGTATTATAAAGAGGAATGATTTGATTTTTTGTTTGTTTGTTACTCACTCAACTACCGCTCAACCGATTTTAAAAATTCTTTCACCATTAAAAAGCCACATCTTTACCGAGTAACACAGGCTATACTACATTTAAAAAAAAATAGAGATCCTTAAGATAGTTGCAGGGCGGACGAAGTCGCGGGCAAAGTGCTTCTAAATTGTTGTACATATACGTACACACGAACAGTCAGCAAAGCTATTTGGTATGCAGGCAGCTAACTTGTAACTACTTTAAAAAAATGCTGTGAGTGTGCTGAGTAGACAATTATTGTACACCACACTCGTAAGTATACCATAAGCTTAAAAAGTATATAGTGCACACATGAGAATAGCCAAATAGCTTTGTTAACTGTACATGTCCGTAAAATGAAATCTCTTTACGTTTCGATCCGATTACTAAAATTCATTCTCGGATAGAAAACCACACTATTATTTACTTATCATCTGCCTAGCCTTTTCCCAACTATATTGGGGTCGGCTTCCAATCAAACCGGATTTAGCTGAATACCGATATAGTATTTTACGTGGAGTGGTTGCCTACCAGACCACTACAACCCATTATCTGGATAACACGGTACTTTAGGGCAAGACTGGAGTCAGATTTACTGGCTTCTGACTATCCATCCGTTAAGATGGTCACCCATCCACAGACCAACCTTGGCCAGCGTTGCTTAACCTTGTAGATCGACCCGTGCGGCTGTTATTATCTAGCCACGCTCATCACTATGATTTAGTGTTACTAGATTTTAATTAGGTCCTGTGAGAGTAGCTACGGGATCAAAACCGTACGGAAATGCTACTCGTACCAAAGAGTAGTGCAGGATCATTTGTTTAATTATTTTATTCATTTTAACCCCCGGCAAAAAGACGGAGTGTCTAATGTTTGTTATGTGTATTTGTGTGTTCACAATTAGTGTGACATCGTAGCTCCTAAACGGATAAACCATGTTTTACCGCTGTCGCTACTCTCTGTTGATAACAGGAAAGTCTCCATACAGTAAAAGGTAAAAGTTAAAGATCTACATATCCATATACTTACATTTAATATCTACCTATAGCGTAGGTACTGTAGAGTAATCGGCAAATAGTGGGTGTACGACTGTTGGTATCTTATTCCCTCGGGGAGAAAGGCGTTACATTTGAATTACGACGTAAGAATTAACTCGTATATTATTGAAATTAGCTCAGATGTTTATTCCTACTACCTATGTGCAATTCTGGGTTATCTGTTAGTGTTTGGAACAAAGAAAAGAATAAAAAAATATTCAAAAAAAGCTAGGTAATGTTATCATTTATTTTTGGTTCATGGTTTTTGGTGCACCACCCTGTGCACGATCTTCAATTTATTTTCGATTGGGTTCCTCACCTACCACGGTGAACTGATGAATCGGAAAATAGACAAAGAAGATAGATACATTATACCACTAATTTTTATGTGGTCTTTAGCTAGTTTAAGAAAGTTATTATAGCGCAGATTTCTTTCACTGAAGTTAAAAATACCTAGCTATTAGTCGAATAGGTCACCAACTGCATATTAGTTTTAGACTTTGAGAGTTGCAAAGGTGGACTCAAGGCACCAAGATTATTCAGAGTCTCCTAAGGTATTGGGGGGATTGGAGTGGTATATAGTACCGCTCTAATTCCCCCAACACCGATACATATCACCACATTGCTAAGTTTCTAAATCATGCCCTGGGTGGGACCAGCAAGATAAAGTGCAGTGTGAGTGTGGATGAATGGGTCGCCACGGGGCGCGGCCGGGCCCTGGCTGGACCACACAGCCTCGTCTAGGACACCCGGGAGGAGCGCTAATCGATGCTGTTTGCACGATCTTGTGCATGTGGGAATTGGATTTTGAGATTTGTGGAAAAGTACAGTAGTGCTATTCTGTAACAACATTTTCGTGTCTCGACAGCGGAATCCGAGGTGAGTATATACGTAACACCTTTATGTTGTGTGCAATAAAGTTCACTTTGTGAGCTATCTCACTCAGGTGAAGCACGATATCGAAATGGTTACTTACAGAATAGACTAGCTGTTGTTGTGGCGACACTTCGGGGAGGCCTATATCCAGCAGTGGACGTCTGCTATGAAGATGATGATGACAGTTTTTACCTACGACAAAGTACTCCAGTTATAACTATTCACAAGTCTTAAATATTGGATTGTACTTGATTGGTATAAGGTACTTACGCTAGCGCTTGGCAAGCTATGGGGGTTTTTAATATCGTGTCATCTGCAAGAATGACAATTTGAGAGTAGGCCCAACGCTTTTATTTAATTGTTTACTTAAAACACAGCCTAGCCTTTGTTTTCTATTGTAATTACGCGGCGCTAATTTCAGTAATTAAGTATTGGCGAACTTTCTGCAACTTAATTTCGGCAGAAAGTTCGCTGCTGCAATAGACAATATGTATTACCTAAGCCGATTTTATATGGATTGCTAGAACTATAACAAGGATTTGGATTGTCATTTAAAGTCTATAGATAAATAAGGCTCAATCAAAGCTAGCTGATACATAGCTATACTATATAAAGCTGAAGAGTTTATTTGTTTGCTTGAACGCTTGAACTACTGGTCTGATTTGAAAAAATATTTAGAAAGAAAGAAAGAAAGAAAAATGTTTATTTGGGACTCGCACAAGACACATAAAATAAAGTAAAACAAACTGTCATAAAAAATATGTTTACACAAAATTAATGTGCGAGGCCAAAAAGGTTCCACACACACAGCACACAGGTTAGATAGCCCATTTATCGAGAAAGGCTATATATAGACTATATATCGTCACGCTAAGACTAATAGGAGCGGAGCAGTAATGAAAATTGTGACGCAGACGAAGTTGCGCGGGTCAACTAGTTCATGTAGGTATATATGACTAGTTGACTTCGATAAATGGGCTATCTAACACTGAAAGAATTTTTCAAATCGGACCAGCAGTTCCTGAGATTAGCGCGTTCAAGTAAACAAACAAACAAACAAACTCTTCAGCTTTATATATTAGTATAGATAGAATATAGATGACTCGTTGTCTAATTATTATTGATTACTTTTAGCATCGGTATTTATAATTACTTTTAAATCATTTTTACAGAAGTACGTAGAGAAGTAATTCCAGCGAAAAATCTTATCTAAGACAATACCTCGAATTAGATTCAATATAAAGACTCTCGTGATCTAAAATTGTAATTACGGTTACCAATAACGAAGGGTCTTTACTTTATATAATACCTAAAGATGATAGATTACGAGGAAGGGTATAAATTTAAAAAAATAATTAGGTATTGGTAACAGGGAAGTGATGTGGCCAAATCACAAGAGGTAGCGACTTGAAAAGTAAAAAGGTATTACTAAGAACATGGATAACAAAATGAAACGCATATAACTAGACGAGTTATTAGTATCTATAATTGTGGATGGATGGAGAGGGAGAGGAAGGCCGAAGAAAAGATGAATGAATTGTGTGAGGACCGATACGAAATAAAAGGGTGTTAGTGATAGCGTGTCGGCTGATAAGACAGAATGGAAGTAAAACCGTGTTACGCCGACCCCAAGTAACATGAGATAAGGGCAAGAGGAAGAATACAAATTAAACAGTTGACATATTAGTTAAGTATTTAAGCAATTACACGTTCAGTAAAACATTCTAACAGTAATGATAAACTAAAATAATAAAGCGTAAAAGTCTTGAACTTTTAAAATTCTTGTTTAACAGGAAGAAAATTCCAATTTAGTCTCCCTGTTCCTTTGCGCTAAGCGAGGTGAAATATTCATCAATTATGTCAGTCAAAATCTCAGTAACCCACGTGGTGCATAGATTTTATGCAATTCCATTGGTTAAGGCTCTCAGTTACATTTTTCAAGTGACTCGCTTCAACTCCTCCCTTGCACCACAAACCCGTCTGTTATCGGACGCGATCGTATTGCGTAAATTTGTCGGTTAATTACGCGACTCTTGCGCAACACTAAAATGCTACCGTTTTAATTGAACCTAAAAAAAAAAACTTTAATTGGCACTGCGAATTTAATTTTTCCGAACGCCGCCAGTAAATCAGACTGAAGTTACTTTCATTTATCGTAAATCGAGGATTTTATGATGTTTTTAAAAATCGATATTTTTGTAAATATAAGAACTTTGTAGCAGGAGTTTGTTGTATAATAAAAGAGTCTATATAGCTGTTTTATGTGAAAAGCTGATTCATAAAATCAGTCGAGATTGAAAAGATGTACAAATAATGTAACGAGCTAGGGGAAATTAGAGTATTGAGAAAGATTTGGCAGCTTCTTTCAGAGAATGTTTAGGCTGAAACTAATTCGATTTACGTTTACACAGAGATTTTCATTCGTTACCTAAAGCATTTAACAGAACCAATGACCGTAGAGAGAGAGAGTCAGAGTTTATTATGCACACGCTGATTTTACTTTACCAGTCCCTCCAGAAATTACAGGAAACTACACACTAGATCTATAAATACTGGTATTCAGCTGAATTCGGTTTGACTGGAAGCCGACCACAATAAAGTTGGAAAAAGGCTAGGCAGATGACGAATTGATGGCACTAGATCTATAAACCACAATTTATTTCTTCACCACATTGACTATGTGGTCGATTGTAGATATTTTTGCAGATTTTTAGGGTTCCGTACCCAAAAGGTAACCAACGGAACCCTATTACTAAGCTTTCCATCTTAAGATCTTTAATAGGTAGACTGTTGAAATTTTCATAGATTGTGTATTTCTATTGCCGCTATAACAACAATAAATTAAGGTTTATGGTACGGAACCCTTCGTGGGCAGACTCGCACTTGGCCAGTATTTTATAAAACCAGAAGGCAAATCCAGTGAAAATACTTAGCAAAAAATATATCCCTTTTAAAGAGCCGATAATATAGTAATTATTCGTTTAATAACTTTGAGCAGTAAAATCAATGTACAGTTAGTTTTTTTATCAGCCAACAAAATGTGCAATCAAATGCAACGTACAGTATTTAAAATTAAAATTTAGTTAACGATAAAAATAATTTACGGCGTTGGAAATTATGTAAAAATTTTATTTGACATTAAAGAATGTTATTTTATTGGGCATTAAAATATTTAATTGTAAAAGTAATTAATGGGAGCAAATTTTGCGACACGCTACTTGAATCTTTGAAAGCATATTGGTGGATGAAGACTATAAATATAAGCAATTAAATAAATTTCTGGTAATTTTGCAGTTCATTCATCAGAAGGTAAGTTTAATACCGTGGAATCCGCTAAGAATGTAAAAAGGTGACTAAAATAACATATAATTTGACCAATACATATGTATGGACTTCTTTGAGGAGCTCGTGGCTAGATAATTACAGCCGCACGGGTCGATCTTTAAGGTTAAGCAACGCTTACCAAGGTTGGTACAGACCATCCACAGGGATAGGTGACCATATTATCATACCGAGTTTTTTGCGTGCCACGGAAAGAAAGAAAGAAAGAAAGAAAAATGTTTATTTGTGATTCGCACAAAACAGACAGATGTAAAATTCATTAGAACTCTATTACTTAATCTATAAAAAATTTAGTCTGTGCGAGGCCAAAAAGGTCCCTATCTCAGCATAGACTGCGAAAGCACGTTAAACCGTTGGTCCCGGCTGTCATTTGTAGATCTTTGGCAGTCGTTAAGAATCAGAAGCCAGTTAATCTGACTCCAGTCTTGCCACGAAGTACCGTGTTACCCAGTTACTGGTTGCAGGGTTTCCTATGGTTAAAAAAAAGATATGACCACAACACTGTAAGGTTGCCTGCTTGTCGGTCTTCTACAGATTGTACTTCGGTGAGTGTGCCCAAGAACTCCACGACCTCATCCCACCGGCCCCCTTCTACCATCGGACATCCAGACGCACTGCATCTTACCATCCCTACCTTGTGGCTATTTCACCAATTCGCACTAAGCGTTTTCAAACGTCTTTTATAATGCGCACAGCAAAGGAGTGGAACTCTCTGCCTGCGTCTGTGTTTCCAAAAGCTTACAACCCTAATTTCTTCAAAGTTAGAGTGAACAGGCTCCTTCTGGGTAGGCTCGCTCCATCGTAGACTTTGTCTCTGTCATCTCTGACATAGACTAGAGTCAAGAGCAAACCCATTACAAAAAAAAAAAAAAACTGCAATGATATAAAAGCTAAATAAACGAGTATGAAAGAAACGCAGTGGTATAGCTTTTGGTGGTCTACCTCCATGGGAAAAGGTGAGAGTTTAATTACATAAGTAAAATTCTTTTATTATTTGCATGTGACTTTTCAAATGTACGGAGAGGTTTGAGGAACACCATGAAGGTATAGATAAAAGTGGAGGCAGCACTAAATGCCTAAGTGAAGCCGACTGTGGTCGGAAGCTCTCTTTCTGTATAGGTACATACGATAAAATTAATCAATATAAATCATAAGATAAAGAAAAGAGATATTACTGTCTCGTTCTTATGTATGTATTCAGAAAGAGATCGTCAGACCACAGTCGGCTTCACTTAGATGTTGTGTTGCCTCCACTTTTATCTATACCTTCATGAGGGACACCGTTTTGATCCGATGGCAGGCATTGACACTACTATTGTCAATAACGTTTTTCCATAGTGTTTGAAGCACCAAGTCGCAACAATAACTTTAGCTACATCGTCACAACCAACCATACAGCTATATAGCTTCTTTCTCTCTCTAAACTCTGAACTAACTCATGAACAAAACGGGACCCAATACATCAAATAGAAACGCTCAACAATAGTCACCCATACATCAACGTCAATGAGCAAATTAAACGTTTACCCGCCCGTTACGGGTTACACGTCATACGTCACTCGCGACTCGTCCCTCGAAAATTATTTCCTCTTAATTTCGCGCTATTGCAATTTCGTTTCGAATTAACTCCTGCCCGCAGCTTCCCTGGCGTTAAAAGTGTGATTTTAAAACTAGTTTTTTTTTGCACGGAACCTAAATCCTTTTTTAGAGTTCCGTACCCAAAGGGTAACAAACGGAAACCTATTACTAAGCCTCCGCTGTCCGTCCGTCCGTCTGTATGACAGCGGGCTGTATCCCAAGAACCGTAATAAGTAGATAGTTTTTTTTTTACAAATTGTGTTACTTTATTGCCGTTTTAACAACAAATAATAAAAATTAAGGTTTATTGTACGGAACCCTTCGTGTGAGAGTCTGACTCGCACTTGGCCGATTTTCTAAAGTAGTAAGTTACAGCCTTAAAACACCATCTATCTGCCAGTGAAAGTCCCATCAAAATCGGTGAAACCGTTCCGAAGCCGAGCCAGAACAAACAGACAGATTAAATTTTTTATTACAAGTATCACTTGGGGGAAGCCTATGTCCAGCAGTGGATGTCTTTCGGCTGATATGATGATGATGATAAGTATTTTATTTATATACTTCCATATGCTGTAAAAGGCTGTTTTTTAAATTTCAAACAGACGCTTAAATTTTTAATCATTTGTATAGATATAGGTTTTCGATTTCGAAAATGGCCACCGCCGATGCATGGCACACAAGTTCACCATGTGACACGGACAACGTTGTCGCGGTTTGCCAACTTGTCGCTGTTTATCGGGAAGCGAAATTTAATAAAAATGGTTTTGGAAACGAGTCGAGCGTTCGTTTTTGTGGGTTTGGGCACGATTCACCTTTGTATTGAACAACATATTCTGCACTTTATGGTTTTAGCAATACCAGCAGTTTGTATGAAAAGGATTAATACTAGGTATAAACCAGAGGGCAAGTTCAACTATTTTTTATGAAATCTGTCAAAAATGTAGAGAAATGTATGTCTTTTCGACATATTGCCACTGAGGTGCGAATGCAAACGAATATAATGCACAAAAACATGCACTTAAATCGGATAGAGTTGGCTCTCTGGACATATGCCATGATTGTGATCCAATATACGAGTAGTTTATGATGGCCCTACAAGACCTTCTATCTGTAATTCTACCTACATCAGTATTAAAATCATTTTGACCTTTAAAATTCCTTAAAGATACAATTATCATAATCACAAATTACCATAATCCGCCAAACACAATGAGCTCACTACATTTTATGAGGGAATAAAAATTGATAAAACATAGAGAGATCTAGCTGTTTTGACAGGATAATGGGAGTCGTTGAAAACTGCACTCTATATAAAATTATAAGTAGTAACAGTTAAACTAATATAACGTGCCAATGTCATCATGATACTGTTGAGAGAAAGAGATAGAGTTATACATGACTTATAGCAGTATCCCTTTTTGACAACGGTTTCATACACGTCATAACGGGAAAGAAAATTTAAATAACCACATAATATTTACATGGCATGCATCTTATGATATGGGTTCACAGTAGATGTTTAAACAAGCTTAAACATTGATTTAAATAATACCCATTCACTAAACAAATATTAATAAACGAAATAAAATATCAAGGAAAAACTTTTTGCAACTTCAATCCGCTTGCCAGATCCGAACAGATAATTTGCTTACAATATAATCGTACAAAGATTGCGACTTCAAGGAAAGGGGGTAAAAAGGACTCGTAGAGAGGCTATTATATTCAAATTCACTTCGGAAGGCAATTTATATGGAGTTTATTGACAAGACGGCGGACCGCGGCCGACGCAGTGGCTCGCGCGAAATTCTTCGGCAAACTCTCCGAACCCGCCTTAATTGAACGAGAGAGACAATATTGTTAAAGTTTTTATGCAGCTTTAAGCGTAGACAATAAAAAAAAAACTTATCTTACTTTATTCAGAAACTTTGGAATCTAATTTTGCGAATGCGTTAATTAAATCTTCTTGATGGCTCCAAGTGCCGGCAACGAATTTTTCGTCAGTATTTTTTGTCGTTTTGTAAAAGATGGCCGCTGGCCCGATGGCTGGTGTTTCGCAAACGGCCAGAAGAAAGTGGACACAATGCGGGATTTCACAAGACAGATTACAGAGAGGCGCATTAATAAGGTGACGTTTATACAACGTGATTCGATTTGCATCCGACACGACTCGGTTTTTTTTTCCTATTAACAGGCACGTGTTTGACCACTATCTCGCCTAAATGGTAAGCGACGATGTGGTCGAAAAGGGAGCACGCTTGCCTAAAAGCAGCATATTCACTCTTGACTTAAAGAATACCGGGTTGTAGTTACAGGACAGACTCTGGCAAGGAATTCCACTCCTTAGCTATACGCACAATGTACGAGTATATGTTCCCAAAACATTTGTGCGTGTGGGTGGGATGCCCACCATGTACCGGTGGCGGTGTCGGTACAACGGTACTTGAGAGCAGCCCTACAAAATAATGTTCCTTTTCGAACTTGGCTGACTCTTTCACATTATTTTCTTAAATAGCTTCAGACGAAAAGATGTTGTGGCCTCGTAACATAAACATTTGATATTTATTCTACAAAAAATATATAAGAATCTCATAACTGACCATTATAGTTTAATACAACAGCATAACTTTACATTATTAACGACAGGTGAGACTATCAAAAACAAAAAAAAATAAAAAAAATTGGTGTCTGACCTACTTTTACTAGGTCTTAATTTAGGTCTAAATTAGCGAAAGGGACAGTTTTATTTTGTTTTTTTTTTGTAACTGAAAAAGTCGTAAGGTGTAAAGGTCTCAAGATGCGCTTCATGTCTCGATCCCGAGATAAGATTGTAATCTTTTCGGATATTGCTCGCTATAATCATATGCGGACTTTTTTGTATTTTTTCTTTGTTTTTTTCTTAAGGGCGTAGCGAAGGCGTGCTGGACAATGAGACGTGCTTGAAAATATAATGCTATATTGTTGCTTAAGCTAACTTAAAGAGTATGCCGATTAAAAGGGCTTTTGTTTTTAATTTATTTAAGTTTGTGGTAGAAGGTTTTGTAAAGGTATTTCCCACAATTTTTAGTGGAAAGTGCCCAAGTTACTTTTAAATTTTAAGTAATGTATGATAATTAAGTATTTGTTAATTTATTTAGATTATGTTCCCTTCTAATAATAAATGAAAATTTTAAAACAATTTTAAGTGTTTAATCATAATTTGCGTTTGCTATGCAACATTGTCTATCATATCCATCGTTTAAAACGACTACGCAACATACCTACCAGGTATTTATAAACCACTTCATTTATGTTTCAGAATTCTCTATACGAGATAAGTTTATTGACCTGGCAACACATACTGATGCCATACCTATTAATATTTATAAAATCAAATTCACCTGAAATATGATCTCTCAGCTCACAATTCCGTAAACAATCACACTTGGCAGTTCCTATTTCTCACAGAGTAAGTAACATAGTAATGTGTATAGATAAGTAGTCCCGGGTTCGAATCCTGCGCAACAAGGAGGGGGCGGCGCGAATTACGAGCCCGCGTCGCCCAGCGGCGCGCACGCGCATCGATTTACGCGCGTCATACTTGTTCCAGTGTTGTGCGCCATCATATCGATAATCGTCGAGCTTCATTGACTCGGTGATTTTCAGGTCGTGATTGTTGTGAGTCGCTTTCAGGAGTTGTATTGGATTAGAATAATGTGACTAGCTCAAACATTGACCACATCATCGCTTACACACCAACAGGATAGCAGTGAAACACGATTATCAATATAAAAAATACTGTTAATTAAAATGGTACATTGTAAGACATTTGGTTTATATTGCTGCTCTTTTTAAGTGCCTATCACTACGATAAGATCGAATGATATTTGGAGATATTGATATAAGTGTGTTGTTCAAAAGCACCCTGTTTTGATGAAATATACCTACGAACATTTTTGAAACGGCGCATTTTTTAAACTTTTTTATAAATCATTGTTGTCTCAATACAACGATAAAAATTGACTGTATTGTGTCAATTTCAAGAACCTGGAAAGCTTACGTAAAAATTTGTATCTAGTTTATCGACAATTGTATCGATCTACAGCACATCACTAAGCCGCCCTAGGCCACCACGCGCGTTATCGCTCCGCTAAAAATGTACCGTGACCCCCGACACTAACAAAATTATTCTCGCTCCTAACTCACAGATAGCGGGTTCGATTCCCGCTCGATCCAGAATTGACGGTCAGATATCGAAAACTATTTGTCAATGAATAGTTCATAACGGGGCTTTGGAAATTGTGGTGGGAAAAAGAAAGTCTATTGTTGGATCTTGCGTCTGTTATACAGACCTAACCTTAACTTTTAAAGTAATATTGAAAAGTAAAATTGTTTTTTTTTTGTGTTTCTATTTTCATTGTGATTGTGTCAGTGTCCTGAAGTAGATGATTAGATTGTAAACTAGAAATGATAAAATACAACGTACTGAAATATTTCCCACATGAGAGCAAAAAATCACCATGAATCTTCTAGGAAAAACTTTCATCGCACAAAAACAGGAAAAACAAAGAAATTTTCAAAATCCATGAAAAAGTTTAGAAAGACAAACAAACATACAGACCACTTAATTGTGCAATATACCAAAGGGTTACTGACCTACGAGCTACGTCATCATTAACGACTCAGATTCCCTTGCAGCGGTGGTCAGCTACCATACGATCAGTCGCCGTCAATCGACGTCCATCGTCGAGGTCGGGAGTTCAAATCTGACCCCACATCTGACTGTGTGATGAACTGGTATGCCAATTATGCTAAGTGCTTTCAGTCTAATTGGTAACCGTTGAGAAACATTTTGTTTTACGGTGGATTTGGAAAGTAAAGTTGTAAAATAAAATAAAAATAAAATAAAATAAATAAATATGTCTACCAGATGACATGATGAGTACCTAAATATGAAATCCTAACCCTTACTTCCTTACTATCCTTACTAATATTATAAATGCGAAAGTAACTCTGTCTGTCGCGCTTTCATTTCAAAACTACTGAACCGTTTAAATGGAATTTGGTACACAGATAGTCTAGAGCCTGAGAATGGACATAGGCTGCTTTTATCCCGGGAGTATGTTCCCTAGGGATCAGGCGGGCGAAGCCGCTGGCAGGAGCCAGTACCTACATAAAATTCTTCCATTTCTGGTGTCTGAGTGAGTGAATAAGTGACTGAGAACGCACAGTTGAAACTACTGATCGAAGAAAAATAACTAATTTTGTAAAGGGGTTCTGTTTATTTCTTTAAGAAGGTAAACTCTGAAAGATTACCAAAATTATTTCGTAGATAGAACGAAACACTGCTGCTAGTAAGACAAGCTACTTTTTGAAAAAATGCGACAGAGGCAAAGCCGCGGGAAAAGCTTAGATGATATAAGTGATAGTACTTTCGTCTGGTAAAGATGCAAATAATATTGAGATAACAGTATGATTATGATGACAGCAGAGAAAACTTTTAGCAATGTTCTTGATAAAAAGCCAAATAATTTACTTAAAATATAGTCTCAAATACAGTTACGTAATTTTGCAAGGCACTTTTCTTTATTTCAAATAATTATTTTTTTAATATGTAAATTTTCGTCATTTCGAAAGTAACGAAAATGATTGTCATAAAGGTTACTTGTTGCCTGTCTAAAGTATCTGTAATATCTGTCACAATTTATTTATCAATCTCTGAGATCAAAATCGACTGTCCACTTTGAAAACGGCAGAAGAATATCAGTAGTTCCACTAACATTTTGATTAGGTGTACTCCCATTTCGCTTATTAGCTTAAGCTTCGTCCTAATGAAAGCGACCATCGAGAGAATACGCCATTGCCGTATATATTTGCTCGGCAAAAACAAAAGGCGCGTCGACAGAGGGCTCTGTCGAAGCGACACATGTTCCGGTTTGCCGGACAAATGAACGCGACTATCGCATATACACGCTATTATTGCTTTTTATTAGAACGACGCCTTACAGTAACAAATTGCTTATAATATAGGCAAAACATAGAAACACCTACTGCAACTTCTGCTAATTAATAAATAGTATTTGTACCATCAAAAAAGACAATTTAGTCTCTAGTCTAAGATTTAATCGATTTATTTTGTCTTTAATTTATCACAATCAGCGATCGTAGCTCAATTAAAGATCAACAGTTGCCAAAAAAATTAAAATCGCTGATCTAATATAGTCCCGCATTGTAAGATTCTTCACGGCACCACTTCACCACCAGAAAGTTGGCACCACTAATTCAGTTGAGTGGTTAGAAATGTGCGCAAAAAAACGATGAATGGATCCCATAATGCTAGACGGTACTGCGGCAATCCGAGACGTAGATGTAAGCACGAACTTGAATCCGAAAAAGAGGTCCCGTTAAGGCAAAAAGTTAAAGGTCCCGTTAAAAAGTCGAGAAAATGATCAAACCAAAGTCACTCAGCCAAAAAGGCATTAATTTTTCGGTAATATTTCAACATACCAAACTATTTGAAGAGCCCTGCGGATTTGTACTTCTGCAACACAGCTGCACAATAAGTTACGCGCATTCGAACAGTGGCGGTAGCACGCCTCTCAATATTCATTAGCCGAGATTTTGATACAGTTTAAATGTATGTTTTTTTTGTTAATTAAAGGGCATTTATTGTTAACAAAACTGCTTTCGACTGACCATTGCGCCGACTTATGTTGGCCTAATGTGGGAGTTGTAGCGAGTTGTTGTTAATATATTTTTAGTCAGCTTTTTTGCAGATGCTGCGAGAACAATCAAGGCGACTACTCGTAAACTCGGCTATAACATTGCAACCCATTTCGTAATTTTATATCTTTTATTTTTTTATTTGTGTTTGCTACATTTTTATGTTTTATACCAGATGGGGTTGAAAAAAGAGCACTTTTCAACAGAAGAAAGAAAATAATTTGAGGAGAACTTAATCACACCAAAACTACAAACACTTGTCCTTCCAGTGAGTAAAATATAATATTCAAAACATTACGTAACTTAGCTCTAAGAAGCAATCAGAGAAAAGTGATTTTTTCATAAAATACGGGATTTTAAGCAATGTTCGCATTCGCACTCTTGATTCAAACTGTCAAAATAGTGATGTTAGAACCACTATTTTCTCTCCATTTTGTAAATTTTTGACATTGATTGTTGAATTTGAACATTTTTAAGTTCCTACAAGAATTGGGCGTTTTAGGTCGATTAGGAAACATAAATACAGGTTCAAATGAACTCCCATAAAGTCGCGTTATTCTCATTACTTACACCAAAACGCCAACGCAAAAACAACCAAATTAAAAGCAGTAATTGATATTTATTTGCTCTACTTTGTGACACGCCAGCTATAAACATTGCCTCTTAGTCAATCGAAGCATTTTTTGCATATTTCTTGTGTTAGTATAATTGTCGTGAGAGCCTGTGGCCTACAGGCCATAAAGTTTAATAACATATTGGCAAGGGTAGCAAAGGACATATCGACACGATCACCCTTCTAACAACGACGTGCTGAAGTTTTTCTATTTTATTCTGCCTCGATGATAATGGAACGTAACATTATGCAGATCAAACGGACCAACAGAATCCGCAACACATTTATACATTCCAAAACAGGTATCGCTGATGTTGGAGACAAAACAGTGAGGCTAAAGTGGAATTGGGCGAGCCACATTTACAGGATGCACGAGGACAGATGGGCCAAGATCGTCTCGCAGTGGGTGCCTGAAGACGGACGTCGCAACCGAAGCAGGCCTAAAAAACACTGGCGTCACGATTTGGACTCATTTCTGACGGATTGGCCGGAGAAGACACCAGATAAAGTTGGCTGGAAAAATAGAGGGGAGGCCTTTGCCCAGGAGGACAATATAGGCTGACTGAAAAAAAAATCTCCCTCACTTGATTTTAAGTAAATCTTTACTTTCTAAATGAATCCAGGAAAATACGTTTAACTCGCTTACTCAACTTAAAGACCCGATTCTTCATAAAATCAGTGAACACGCTTCTTCTGGGTAAGCTCACTCCATCGTAGACTTTGTCTCTGTCACCTCTGACCTAGACTAGAGTCGAGAGCAAACCAACAAGTCTTCTTCTTCTTCTTATCGACTGGCCTGTTGGTCTAGTGGTTAGTGACCCTGACTGCTATGCCAGAGGTTGTGGGTTCGATTCCCACCCAGGACAAATGTTTGTGTGATGAGCATGATCATTTGTTCTGTGTCTGGGTGTAGTTTATCTATAATATGTATGTATTTAGAAATATATAAGTATGTTTATCAGTTGTCTAGTACCCATAACACAAGCTCTGCTTAGCTTGGGACTAGATGGCGTTGTGTGATAGTTGTGTGGAATATTATCGTGTGGGCAATAAGGTCTAACGACCCCACACACCCTAGTGTCAGAGGTTTTAAACCGCCTCAAGGGCCTTTGACATGGTGTATCTGACGACCACCATTTGTCGGCCTGGACTACCGGCTTATACGTGCCTTCCGAAGCACGGAATCATCTTTTTATCAGACAATCAGGTGTTTCAAGCCTGCAATGTCCTAAACAAAATGGAAACTACTTTACAAAGTATGCTTCCCGTGGGAATCGAACCAAAGACCACTGGGTCACATTGCAATTGATCAATGATTCCTTGACTTCTGGCTGACTACTGTCAAAGCTCTACAATCTTGACTTATTTTTGACAACATCATCAATAACTACTTTTGTTAATGAGGGACGCCAGGTAATCTATGAAACATCAAAGCCGGTGATTATAATGATCCACACACCATCACACTATGCACAACTCCAATTTCTAGTACAACCTCAAGCGTCCTGTCTACACTCTTGACCAGCGATCAACAGAACCTTAGGTTAACTTTGTAGTGAAGATTTATGTAAAACTACCCGCCAGCGGCTTGCACGCTTTGAATGAATACATCAAACTTTCCGCGAAATATGATGTAAGTGGTAGTAGACACCGTATCAAGGTTTAACCTAGTGATTTGAACACAGCCCTTAGGCTCTTGGAGAATAAAAAGACAATATATCAGCGATAACGATAGTCGAAAAATCAAAATGGACTCACCATGTGACATTTTTCTTGTTGTTGACTTTTATGCAATAGGTTTCGCTTACGAAATATCGCTTTGTCTATCTAGAGCCTCTTATTGTTATTTTCAAAGAATAGTAGCGGGAACAATCATACTCAAACAGAGTAAAATGATACGCATTCAGACCATATTTTCCGTTCAGTTTCCCTGTTATGGTTCCATCACTATAATTAGAACTTATTGAAGATGGAAACATAAGTACATTATTAAAATGAAAGGAAGCTAATTAAAGGAACAGAGGACTAGTCGATGTAATGATGCTTGGGGGAAGCCTCAGGAGTCTTTCGGTGATGGTGAAACCAATTACAAGAATTTTTCAATAATATTTGTACAACGCAAACACAGAAGCACCTTTAACTTTGAAAACAGATAAAATGAAGCAATTACTTACAATTTAACTTTTAACATCAGATACAAAACCAGATCATCAGATCCCAACATCAAAACTTATAAAATCATACATTATACAAGGCAGAAGAAATCCCCGAATTGTAATGAAACAAGTAGCTCCAGTAACCGAGGGGAAATCGAAGCATAGCCGAAAGTACAGATCGAACCGGAATAATACAATACAATGAAGCTCATTATTAATATTCAGCAGATAACTCGTGTGCAGATAGAGATAAAGATTTTGATACTTGTTAAGGACAAGTTTGTTTTAGGGATATATTATTGAAAAATAAAAATTGTGGGATATGAATTTCCCAGGCGAAGATGGTGGAAGTTTGACGCCTATCGGCAAGATTTGTCCACACGTGCCCAAAGCTGGAAGGAATGGAAGAAAGGGAGATACAACAGACTGGAATACTAATATTTGTTGTGCAGTTGGGAAAAGGGCCTGATACAGAAGTCTCGATACATCCTTTCTCTGGAGCTAAAGTCGGCGGACTACTATTTTTTATATTTTTAAATGGATTTTTTAAGATGTTTTTTAAAATGTAATCGATATGGTATATGGAAATAAATAAACGGAATAATATTTGTTATTTTCTAAGAAATGTTTTTTTAAGAAATATTTAAAAATGAACCTTAGTGTGTAAGTTAAATTAATAAAGTTATTAGTTATTTTTCATAATATTTATTATTTTAATATTTTTTTATAATATTATTATTTATTTATTAATATAAATAAATTAATAAATAATAATATTTTTTTATTTTCTATTACGTGTTAAACTTAGTTCGTAGGGTGAGGGGGAATTGACGATCTTAAAAAGGAGATAATTATATTATGATGTAAGTCAAGAATGCCAAGTATTTGACGACTTTTTTTGCAAACTGCTTCAAAAGGAGGCTTTGTTTTTTTTTAATATTATTTTAAACGAAGTTTTGGTATAATTAGTAAAACTACAATTTAGCACACGTTTTCCCAAACACTAGTATTATGTACAATGTAGATTTTGACAAGTTTTCGACTTCAAATTCTGATTTCAGATACCGAAGCTAGGAAAGCTTGAGTGTGGTCATCTGGATGACTCACTTATTAAGGAATCGTACATTTAGTGTAAATGCTTTGGTATAACATGCATTAACCATATTAACCACCAGCACTAACGATTTCATCGTAGGGTGAACAAGCAACCACAACACAGGGGAAAACAATCTTCCCCTGTGTAACGATAATAACAAAATGGAATTATCGTAACAACGTTAGCCTTAAGGCATGATCCGCCGGGCGGGTTGCTTTAAACACGACAAAGGGACTCACGTAAATACTGTATTAATTAATTTGTACCGACAGCAAACTAATGTGGCTCGTTCTGATCAGGATTATTGATTTAGGGATGTTTCGGTTGTGGTTATCAATTTGATTTAGGTGGTTTAGATATGACCCATCAAAATATTGTAAACTAGCACTTCGCCCGCGACTTCGTTCGCGCGGGTTTATTTAGAACTCCACGAACTTTGTCTCCCATTTATCTAATCTCATATAGGGTATATGAAAATAACTTATTAATAGACTAAATGTAGGGCAGTTCGTTCACTCGCAAGATTTTCTTAGTTGGAGTATTTTTGAAACCGTCTTAACTTTTAAACCAAAGGTTTGAACAAAAAGCGGTCATTGTGACTTAAACATAATAGTTAGAAACATACCCTTGTCTTTTTTTTTAGATATCAATGTCCTCTATAAAACTGTAGTACATCACTTTGCTCTATTGTCAATAGTTTCCACAGCGTACGCGATATAAGGATCTTTTTTTGTATTTTTTTCACACCTTGGGTTACATTATCGAAGTTTTCATATGGATCCCTAACTTTTTTAGATATTCTATATCCCATGTTCATCAGGGATACTGTAGGATTCTAAAGAATTTTTCAAATCGGTCCAGTAGTTTCGGAGCCTATTCAATTCAAACAATCAAACAAACAAATCTTTCCTCTTTATATTAGTGTAGATTAAAAATCTCCATCCACACTGAAAAAACACTACCCAGTGTTTCTATCGTGGATTGAGATTTTTTGTTGGTATATAATAATTATGAAGTTACTTAAAATATCCAAATATAAATGTGATTGAATGTAGAGGGAGCGGAAACTTAAAGAAAACATGGGCGGATTTTATGTACAGTGACATGAAATAGAGTCAGTGATAGCGTGACGGGTGATAGGGACGAAAGTAACATGGAATAAGGGCAGGAAAATGATGATGATGATTTATTCATATTGTACTAAATATTATTAAAACGACTTACATCCTCACAATCACAAAACATCAAATGAGGGCCTTATAGCGTATATATTAGTGTCTGAATTTCTGTTATGTCCAGTCACTGCAAGCTTTTGTCTAGAAGCTCAACTTAGAACTGCTACGTAGCGTGCGTACTGTACGTATATGTATAATCAAAACCGCTTCTAGGCATCTCTTTTCTCGACAATATCCACAAAAATGCCATAAAAAACCATACAGTCAAAAATTAATGACGATCCACCTGCTGTGAAAAGTGCCCACATGAAATATTAATATTTATTCAGAGTGAATTTCAGCAAATAAGCTGAAAACGGACTTTTCATAAATAAAAGGCTGGAGCGTTCACGGAATTATGTAAACACGTGACGGGTGTCGACAATTTACTTTTCACAATGGAAATATTTTGGCAATTAAATTAACTCGTGTGGAGAGCTGTTTATTTTAATATGAAAGCGGATTATTTCGTAAATATTTTTCATAATTTTCAGTACAACCTGCTGTTTTGCATTGGAAGGCGTTGATTAATAATTAATCAACGTATTTATAGGGTATTTTCCGTTGAAATTTGGCAAGTAAGTAATACCGTCTTATACTAGAAGTATAGGGAAAAATCTGAAAACCATACGTTTAAAATTAAATAAAAAAAATGTCTTTAGAATTTGTACGGAACCCTCGGTGGGCGAGTACGACTCGCATTTGGCCAGTTTTCTTTATCTTTCAATCAGCTATCTGATTGGTGACATGCGGTTCTACTAGTATATTGATTTCTATATACTTTTTACTTGTACATCAGCAGTCGTTTGATGTTTCCTAAGGCTTACCAAATATTTCAATATTTGGTAAGCCTTAGGAAACATCTCAATTCTAATAGTGTTTCTTCTATCAATTAAACCTTTTATTTTTTCTACAAAACTTTATGCATAATTATTTTTAGTTGGTTATTTGAAAAAAAAATCTGCGAAATAGAGTGCAAAAGTTTGAAAACGGACAGTATATTTTCCATGCAAGCCGGCTCTAGCAAATCTCAAAGAAAGGGTGACGAGAATCTAGGCCACGCAGTGTCAAAGGAAACTCAATATGGCGGACGGTAGATGTCATGCGAATATTTCATTCATTTTTAGTTCGTTTCATGCATGCAAGATTCCATTTGCTTTCTCATTTATTTAGAATTCCTGAGTTATGCGGTTTTCTTGGCTAGTTAAAACTTAACAGTAACAAATACTGCCTTTATACAGAATTACTTCTGGGTTCTTCGTATGCTAATTTTACGTATGGTAAGATCAGTTGCAATAAATAAATAGACGTATTCTTTTCTCTGTTTTGAGTACCATCTTTCGGACAAAATTAAACATGATTCTGCTGTGAAATGACATAATTTCACAGGAGAAATATGTTTAAGAAATTACATTGAACAAAATTTCTTAAAAACGTTGTAGAAATCAGTAAAATCATATTTTACAACTTTTATATTAACCCAATTTGTGATGATGTTGCGAACAGTACTCGTACATAATCATTACACAGTAGGTGCATCGCAGATAACAAAAAGATTTGGTCGAATAAAAAGCGATCATAACTGTGGGCACGACCACGGACGACCACGCGCGACCGCCGACCGCAACTGATTATTTTATTGTTTCACTTTAGTTGTTTTTTTTTCAGGGACGGTACTTTTTGAATTAAGGGCATTCGTAATGGGTATTATTACTGGGGATGCGACTTATCTAGGTTTTGTGGTGGTTAGTGAATTTTTATCCACAGGAATAAAAAGTGCGAAGATTTTAGTATAGGAAATATGGTTTCACACTTTAATTTAGGTATTTAAAAAGGACATAGTTATGTCCAGCAATTACAAAAGCTTCAGCTAGATAAAGTTGCGTTTTATAAGCGAAAACCATAGGTATTCATATTTTTACTATTGGTAGTCATAAGTTTGACCACTATCTCACCTGATGGTAAGCGATGATGCGGTCCAAGATGGAGCACGTTTGCCTAGAAGTAACCTGTTCACTCTTGACTTAAAGAATCCCAGGTTGTAGCTATCAGGAATAAAAAAATTACACATCTTGAAATTTTCTACATTTATATCTACTTGTTTTATTAAAAGTACCTGGATGACCGAGCTTCGCTTGTTGTTTTTTTACTTGTTTTCTAAAAATGAAACCTAGCTAGATCGATTGATCGCTCCCGAAACCCCTGCTTACTAAATTTCATAAAAATCTTTGGAGCCTTTTCCGAGATTCAGATTATATATACAGGTACACATATACAAGAATTGCTCGTTTAAAGAGTTTAAAGATTAGATAGATTAAACTTGCTCACATTGGAATCTCCTCAGAAAAAAATACCACAGCCTAGGTATACCTTACCTACAGAGAGACAGCTCCTCTTGAAACAATTTTAATGTGTTTATATCTAAGTAATGACGTAAGTGTTCTATCGGTACTAAGTCACTAACGAAATGATTTGACTCATCGCTCTGCGGAACAAAAACTTGCACGCGAGGGAATGTCGGCGGACTTGGGGAAAAGAGTATAGGTGCTGAGGAATGTACAGATGGGATGGGACGTTTCGTTTTGTATTAAACATGGGATAAGGGCGACAGGGGTTTGTTAAATATTTGTGAATTTCAGAGTATATGATCGTTAAAAAAATAGACTTGCTACCGAAATTGTTCGTAACTTCAAATCACAAGTCTGTTATCCGTCCGAAATAACGTAGGTAAATAGCGAATACACTGCAAATCTGCTTGACGATTAATTTGACTAATTGTGCGTATATCTTTACGTGAAAAGTTTAGTAGTTTTTCTAGGTCATTCGCAAACGAACATTTGGACGAACGTTCAAGTAAACTTTGGGCAAACAGTTATTCTACTTAAAATATTGTGTCCATCATAAATCATACAAAAAGAAATACAATCCAACCATTCCTACTGAATCTTATACTTCGCTCTCATCAAGAAAACAAGCTTTTACCAAACCCAGCAATCACGGACACAAAAGCTGAACCTCTAAAACAAATTCTCGCTCAATCAATCCACCGAACATTTCATGGAATTGTAATAAACCGAGCATGCAATGACAGAACTCGAGACAACTCTAACCACGCCGTCGTAAACTGTCCCTCACTGATCTGTGGCCATACGGGGCAGATACCTGTCCTCTCACATAAAAGTGAACATTTCAAATGATTGGCATTGGGTTCTGGTAATCAAGCCTTAAGTCTGCGATGCTTGGAATTAACGGTATCGGTGTTATTCTCACGGTTTGAAGGTAGATTAGGAAAAGCGTGCACTAATTACACATTGGTACATTTAATTTTGCGCCACTATTTGAGTCGATAGATTACAGGTATGTTCCTTTTTAGGGTTCCGTACCCAAGGGGTAACGAACGGAATCCCATTACTAGAGCCTCCTCTGTCCGTCCGTCCGTCTGTAAAGAACCGTAATTGGTAGACAGTTGAAATTTTCTCAGTGTGTTTCTATTGCCGTTATAACAATAAATAATAAAAAATTAATTAAAAATGTAAGTAAGCTCTTATACAAAAAAAGAGAATTGTTATTTGTTTGTTGTGCAAGGCTGGAGTTAGATTTTCTGGCTGACGAATGTAACGACAATCATAAATCTGCTCAATGACACCTGAACCAACGGATACAAGTACTGAAAATATTAAAGAGACGGGCAGAACTGCAAAAGGGAATAAATACATATTTTAAAAGCCACTTAACCAGAGCTACTAGGAAGCCTTCAAGACTATTATTACCCTCTTCAAGAGAACAACAGTGTCGGCACTTGACTCCCAAGTAGACACTGAATTTATTGCAACAATATTTTCCTGCTCTAGAAGAAGTGTTTTCAAGAATCAATTTGACGTTGCTATCACTACATAGTATAAAACAAAGTCGCTTCCGCTGTCTGTCGTCTCTATGTAAGCTTAGATCTTTAAAAGTACGCAACGGATTTTGATGCGGATTTTTTAATAGATAGAGTGGTTCTCGAGGAAGGTTATCTTAACATCGTAAAAAATACACACACAATGTTTTATTATTTAACTAGCATTTCCCACGAGATCGTACACGCATCTCGTTTTTTTCCCATTCCAGTAGGAATTTCGGGAAATCTCTTAGTATTCCCCTACACTCCCCAAGGAACCTACATGCCTCAGCTTTCTACGATCAGCAGTTTCCGCTGTGCTTTGTTTGTCAGTCACTCACTATGTCACTCAGTAAGGGAGGAATCTTATACTAATATATAAAGCTGAAGAGTTTGTTTATTTGTTTGTATGTTTGTTTGTTTACTTGAACGCGCTAATCTCAGAAACTACTGGTACGATTTGAAAAATTCTTTCAATGTTAGATAGCCCATTTATCGAGGAAGGCTATAGGCTATATATCATCACGCTAAGACCAATAGGAGCGGAGCAGTAAGGAAAATTGTGATGCAAACGAAGTTGCGTGGGTCAACTAGTTTGATATACCTATTAGGATAGAAATAAAATTAACTTGCTAATAAAGTCAAGAAGCATTTTTTGATGCGGACTTCAATATTCTAGCTCCTTATATCAAAATTCCTAGCAAATGTTTTTCAGACATATTGACGTCTATTATCATCATCATCATCATCTGCCTAGGCTTTTCCCAACTATATTGGGGTCAGCTTCCAGTCAAATCGGATTTAGCTGAATACCAGTATTTTACGAGGAGCGGCTGCCTACCAGACCTCCACAACCCATTAACTGGGTAACACGGTACTTCATGGCAAGACTGGAGTCAGATTAACTAGCTTCTGACTATCCGTAACGACTGCCAAAGATCTACAAAATAATGACAGCCGGGACCAACGGCTTAACGTGCTTTCCGAGGCACGGAGGAAACTCGCTATGTTAAGATGGTCACCCATCCACAGACCAACCTTGGCAAGCGTTGCTGAACCTTGAAGATCGACCCGTGCGGCTGTTATTATCTAGCCACGAGCTCCTCTTCAGACATATTGACGTGTATATTTCTACAACAGGCTACTATCATAAATTCATAACCAATTACACTATCCTCCTCGAAACTAATTAATCCATTATTCCACACGGCTCAACCGCGGGTTGAGCATGCAAGTACAGCCATCCATAATAATGTCTAATAGGATGTCTCCCGTTCGTTTCTGCGAACCACGGCGCCCCCCGGTCTGGGCCATTACTCTGCCGGATGGGCCACTGGCATACCGGGACACGGGCCGGATTCACCTATTACCCGCGCCTTGATCGGAGATAGAGGAAATGTTTTTTGTGCGACAGTACTTTGAAGATGCAAATTGTGTGATTATGTTTTAGTTATCTACTGTTTAGTGGTAGAGGACCTAAGTAGGTATGCTGGACGTTGGTTTTCTTGTGAATAATCTAAGTCCCAAAATAGATGGGAACAGTCTAGGCATCTGCCCAGGGGCGTAGCTACCGCCGTATTAATGACTAGTTAACTCCGCTCCTATTGGTCTCAGCGTGATGATATATAGCCTATAGCCTTCCTCGATAAATGGGCTATCTAACCCAGAAAGAATTTTTCAAATCGGACCAGTAGTTCCTAAGATTAGCGCGTTCAAGTAAACAAACAAACAAACAAACTCTTCAGCTTTATATATTAGTATAGATTAGTAATAGAAGTATAGATACGCACCAAGGCCACTGAGCTAGTAGGACCTATTTTGTGAAAACGGGTCCCCCAAAAATGTTTGAAACAGGTGAGACTAGCTACGGAGTGGAGAGCAGTCTAGGCAGATGCAGTGCTGCCTAGACAGCTCTCCACTCCAACTAGTTACAACTAAAAGGTGATATGGACAGGTGAATTACCCAACCCACTTATGATTAAAAGTTAGACCTCGGTAAAATAGGCGTATAACACCTATTATGCCACTAATTTCCCCAATTGATTCCTAAGTTACTGATGTGTCTCTAACGGATCATTGATCCAACTAATCTATTGAAGGCTTTAAACCCTTTGATCAACACTAATTCTTTTGATCAAATAACTCATTCTATCATCCGGAACTTACATATGCTTTTTTAAAAGTGGATGACCCCAAAGAGACTTCCTAACACCTTTTATCAAGTTGTTTCAATCTAGAATACGTTTTCCGTTGACAACTCGCAACTCAAGAACATTTTCTGCCTTATCGGCTGTCAATTCTCCACTTCTTCGATTTACGTAACTGCCCATTGTCACCTTACAACTATTCGACCACAATATCATTATACGCAAACAAAAAGCGCGGTACGTATACTTTTGAAAACAATTCATTTAAAAATAATTCGAATTTCGTATACGCGAAGGCGGTGCGCGGTCAAAAAGCGCAATTGTCTGCAGGCCGCGGCGACGCGCGTCTGTCGCGCGCTGCATTCTAATGAGGGCGGGTTTTTGTCGCGCGACAGCGTGGGAGCGTCGCCCGATGATCGATATCGCGCCAGTGTGTACTCGCCCTTACGTTGGCTGCGTACTATCCGATTGCTTTTTGTTTCCGTTTGTTTCCTATTTGATTTCTAACGCGTACAAATGGCTACTATGTTGCGTTGCTTGTCTACCGGAACGATGGACATAAGCGGTGTCTGAGGCCCTTATTCGAAGCTTGAGTGATCCCGTTGTAAATATGATGGTCGATCCCCGGTGATACGTCAAATATATTACTTGACTATTCAAGTTAAGTGGTAGTGATGTAAATTAAATAATTTTGTGTGTAAAATAAGTATTGGGTACAATGGGGTTGACGTATCCGTGTGGATAAAAACCCCTTATAAATAAAGAATAAAAAGTAAAAAAAAAGTTAAGTGGTATAAACTTGTGCTGAAAAAAAAAAATGTAATGCAGTAAAGAATTTTTGGTTTACGAGTTCTTATCCATAAACCGTAATTACGTTACACTACTGTTCTTAATAACACTCCTTAGTCTCTACACAAACTGATATCCGACCGACGATAACGATTTCATTGAGTCCTAAATATATGAAACCCCTTATACATTTCGAGAATCGTTACATCTGCATCCGATAGAATGTGTATAGAGCTTCTATTTTATCAATGCCTCAAATATTATTTTTTTATTTGTAATGGGTTTGCTCTTGACTCTAGTCTAGGTCAGAGATGACAGAGACAGAATCTACGATGGAGCGAGCTTAACCAGAAGGAGCCTGTTCACTCTGGACTTTAAAGAGATGACGGTTGTAAGCGTTCGGAACACAGAAGCAGGCAAAGAGTTCCACTCTTTTTCTGTGCGCTTTATAAAAGACGTTTAAAAACGCTTAGTGCGAATTGGTGGAATAGCAACAAGGTAGGGATGGTAAGTTGCAGTGCGTCTGGATGTCCGATGGTAGAAGGGGGCCGGTGGAAAGAGGTCGTGGAGTTCACACTCACCAAAGTATAATCTTAAAAGACCGATAAGCAGGCAACCTTGTGGCGATGAGCCAAGCTGTGTAGTTTGGCATCCACCAGTTTTACGTCGCCAATGAGCCTCTTACCTCTGCGTTCCACCGAGTATTTTTTGTCCAAATATTTTTACGACAACTGTGATTTTTTCACGAGATCAAATCATCACCTCCCCTTTTAATATGATGCCCAGGAATTACCCCACCTCGCGTTCCATCCAACTTAATCGCGCGCACAGTCTGACAGCGATCCTCCTAAGCGATAAGCAACCGATCTAATTATGCAAACTAGTGTTTCGTAATCTCGACACGTTTCACTACACGCCATTCGAAACGATGCTGCAGTCCTTTGATAAGGATTGTAGGTCTGAGCACCGTTAGTCGACAAGATTAGTAGGATGTATCCTAGTTCACAGATCAAACGAGCTTTGTGCTATTTGAACTGTAGTAGTACACTAGTGCACGCGACTTCGTCCGCATACGAAGTCCGCGGACGAAGTCGCGTAAAAATGTGTCGCATAGACTCTACACCTACAGTCTATGCGACACATTTTTACGCTACTATATGCTAAGATGTTCGAACAAGCAAACCCTGTATTACGTTTTTAAGATGGTTAGAATAGAAGATTTTATAATTCAACTAGCGAGCCGAACCGGAATTGCACGGGTGCAAATTATATACTAAAACCTTCCTCGAGAATCATATAAAGAAGAAATTAGTGAAAAAGGAAAAAAAAAAACAAACGAATAAAAAAAATATATAGGTTTTAATAATGGACTGCAAGAGGACTCTATTCATAACAAATAGTAATTCCAACAGCAATCCAGATTGTCAAAAAACTCAAAACGTTTAAGTTTGACGACGTGACACTTCGTCAGTCAGTTTTTTTTGCCATTTTCGCAATAGTTATCGCCTGATCGAATGTCAGTTCGTATAGGCCCACAAGTTGTGGACTTTAGTGGCAAATCCACCAAAAATATCAAGTCAGCATTAACATACCTAACTTGGAAGAAACCTACCAGCAAAAAAGAATATTGAAGTACAAATACTTAATCACAACCCTACATAAAATCTTGCACAGAACCAAATCACGTACACAAACACCTGGGCTCGCTACAAATCTGTAGGTCAAATATTTTCCCGATACGGACTCGAACCCGGGACCTCAGCGTAAAAGGCACTGCCTTCGTCTGATCCATTTTGAGTTTAATTGTTTTAACACATACACTGCTTATGTAGGAGTTAGTCGATTAGCAAAGACTTGAAATTTTAGGAGATAGGGAGCTCAGATATGGATAAATTAGTAGTGATACCAAAATGGATTAGGGCTTGCAAAGGTTGGTCTGTGGATGGGTGCCCATCTTAACATAACGAGTTTCCTCCGTGCCTCGGAAAGCACGTTAAGCCCGTTGGTCCCGGCTGTCATTTGTAGATCTTTGGCAGTTGTTACGGATTGTCAGAAGCCAGTAAATCTGACTCCAGTCTTGCCAAGATGTACCGTGTTACCCAGTTACTGGGTTGTGGAGGTCTGGTAGGCAGCCGCTCCACGTAAAACACTGGTATTCAGTTGAATCCGGTTTGACTGGAAGCCGACCCCAATGTAGTTGGAAAAAGGCTAGGCAGATGACCAAAATGGATTAGGACTGTGTATGTTTTCACTACAAAAAGTTCCCTAAATGAAAGGTGTATGGATACGCGTACGTCACACGATTTCACCCGCGTAGTTGTGTTTTGTTTTAGTTATGTTATGTTATGCTGAAAGAATTTTTCAAATCGGTCCAGTAGTTTTTAAGTTTATTCGTTACATACAAAAAATACAAATATTTCGTCTTGTTTTATTAGTATAGAAGTATAGATGACTACCCAAACTAGCAAAAAGTTAAGTAGAGTAGGTAATTAGAGTCTGTGTTTCCTGATAGTTACAACTTTGGAGCCTTTAAGTCAAGAGTGAACAGGTTAGTTCTAGACAAGCGTGCTCCATTGCCAATATCTTCACTTTCCTTCAGGCGAGATTGTTGTCAAAGGTGAACCCATTGATATCAAAATAAAAGTACGCTTTCAAAATCAAGAATCAAAAGACGCGTCTTCATAGTTTTCAAGCCGGTCCTCGCAAGCTCAAACACTTGAAGATCCAAGTGGCGTAGCCAACTCTTAGAGCATGAGATCACAAGACAATACCCCTCAATCTGAACATTTCGAGATACCAGAAAAAGCAATCGTAAAACATATTTCAAGTCAAAAGATCCATAGAACAATCCACGCTTTTTGCACTTATAAATTCTTTGGAAAATTTCCAATCGCCTTTTTTTCCGGTCGCCATTTTTTTGCATTCCGTTTCGAAAATCAGCGCGTAGTGTCGCGTCGCGTTGCGTTTTTTTATTGACGCAGCCATATACACGTGCGGATGGAGTCGATTGTCGCCTGCTTTTTGTCGACTAATCAATTTTCGAACCATTGAGCTTGTTGAGAGCCGTGCACACTGGGTGGATAGTCTATTTTTGATTTTGTTGGTAGGGTTTTCTATGTCGGATTTTTGTTTGGTTCATTTTACACGCTAGTTTGTGTTCTGTATGCTTTGTTTCAGTTCTATTAGTATCATCATCATATCAGCCGAAAGACGTCCACTATTAGCATGCAGTAATGGAATTCACATTTTTCTTAATAGTGTTTGATCACAATTTTGAAGTTTATTTTTGTAGGATCTATGGCCTGAATGTCAATCAACGTATTCATACAAAACGATACGTTTCTTCAACTTCCTACTGTAAATCACTATAGTAACTTAACGAGTACATTCATCTGTACACCAACAAAATCCAAACTATAAATTCTTTGTCACACCTCACTCCAGCCCAGTGGACAGTCCACATTACAGGTAACAGCCCATTGTGGCTGCCACAATAGTGGCAGGCCCCACTTACGCGGTTTTTCGACAACATCTTTATCCGAATCAATGGATCGTTAAGTTTCAAGGGTTTTCGATGGATTCACAGGACCGAGGTGCGAAATTTTACGGCTCTACGGCAAAAAGCTTCACTGATTTACTAATTGCCCTTTCTTTTAATTGGATTTTTCTTTGTTGAAAGACTTGATCGTGTACGGAGGATGCCGCTGAGTGTTCGTTTTTTGAATTTTAAAAGGGTAAGCTTTGTTTCTTGGTGAGTGGGTTTGATTTGAGAGCATCGATGTGTGGTATTGGGGTGGATACAGGGTTGTTAGGGCCTAATCAACCGATGAGGTACCCGTAATCTTCTATATTTATAGCCCTCAAGTTATCTTATGTACACGAATGATTTTTGAACAAGATCTTATCTCTACTGCTGAAAAGAGTGCTCGATATTGTAATAACCGTCTAGGTTAAGAATGTCCAATTTCCAAAATGTCCAACGGTTGCATAAAGTCCATTTCCCAGAATGTCCATTTCTCAGAACGTTTTCTAAAACTACAGGAAAAGAATCTGATGTCAAAGGTCATTGACGTCGTAAGGCCTAGCTCAATGAAAAACCACCCACATTTATTTTAAATCATTTACTACCAGATGTCATTTGAACGATTCGTAAACTTACAGCTGGTACCTGGATACCTACACGCTATAACCTGAGAATCTAATCCAAAGGCAATAAAAACTAAAGTACGGAAGTCATCTGTTATCGTGGATTGGTTCGCGTTAAATCGGAATTAGTATACTGCCGTCATAAGGAAAAGGGTACAACTGACGAATACACAAAACGGAAAAAAAATATCGAATTGGTTAATATTTTTTTCGACGCAAGTAGATTTTTCACGGGAAATTATTTTTTCTGCAAAAATCTAATTAAAAGTCTGGCTTCTGTGTAAAAATCGGCTCGTTAAAAATATAAAAAATATCACTAGATGCGGTTTGTTTTCCTGATTCCGAATATCCGATACACACTTGTTTTTTTTTTGTTTTTATTTATTAAAACTTTTTATGTGTTCCCTGATGATATACCTACTGTATGAATATTTCTGACGATCGATTTCTTTTATTAGTATCATAATCTTAAGTTTTACTAACAGTTTGATACTTGATTAAAGAAAATTGTATTCTATTGTATTAATCTGATGGGCTGTCCTAGGATAGCCCATCAGCGTCTTGAAACATGGCACTACATATAGGGCTTAGGTACTCAACAGGATGCAAGGCTCAACAGGGTTCTCCTATGTTCATCTGCCGCGCTTAAGATAATCTCAAAATACCTATTGGCCTCCCCTACCTGTGGACATGATCACTTGCGAACGGTTACATATTCGTCATTATTAGGACAAAGATTTTTATTTCATACTCCACTATGAAAGAACCTTCTTTAGAACTACACCGAAACCTAAATTGCGCCCACCTGAAGCAGGGGCGGGTCGCTAGTTTTGCATAAAAAGGCAGATGCGCCCGTTTATCTTTGGACGTCAGTTCAGCATTACTTTGTCGGGTACTATACGATGTTGTAAAACGCAAGTCTGTTCGCTACTGGTTGTGAGTACTTGCGAGCGGCGCAAGAGGGTAACTTAATGGTGGACTAGCAAGTAAATTGGAGGATTGAATGGCATTCACAGATGTTACTGCCGGTTTGACTAATCGTTATGTAGGATGTATCTGGGAAAGGTAGTAGGGTTCTGAATTAAACTTGACGAGTTAATTGTGCTTTGTATGAAGTGTAAGTACATCCATTCCGATACGTGAAAAGGATAACAGGGGTTTGAACTTTTTTCTATGGGAGCTGGCATAGCCCCCTCGACGCCAGTTTGTTTTTTTTTTTCAATGTTGCGGCGCACGATCTAACATACAAAATGATCTTTTAAGCCACAAAGGTTCTATCGCCTTTTCCAAACATTTCTCTTGTACCGTTGATTTGAACTTTTTATTAATCACTATCTCACCTAATGGTAAGCGATGACGTGTTCAAAGATGGAGCACGCTTACCCAGATGTAGCCTATTTATTCACTGTTGACCAAATAAGACTTAGTAAGAAAAATAAAAAAATGCTCGCCTGTCCATTTGCGCGGAGCGAGGCAGTGGAGCGGAGAATCGGAGAAATATTAACCAATCATGTCAGTCAAAATTTCAGTAACTCACGTGGTACGGAGATTTTATGCAATTCGATTGGTTAAAATTTCTCCGTTTCTCCGCTCCGCTGCCTCGCTCCGCGCAATCAGACAGGCATCTTTAACCTCCTAAATTTTCTGTTACTGAAGTTTCACAATCACGGATCTTCCCTAGAAGTTATTGAAAAATCAAAATCAAAATAATTCTTGCAAGTCTTTGCTGACATAAGACGCAAAAAAGGCTGGAACTGGTTAGTTAGGACATTTTGAAAAGGTAGGAATGGGAAAGATAGTCAGTTCTCTTTCTCAAAACACACGTATTAAGAAATTATACACATTTGGGGCAATGTCGCGGTAACGGGTCATTTCGAGAGCATACCTACCGTACATACATACTTAATGAAACAGTAAATCAAAATTGTAACAAGTCCGAGCCATAACTACCAATTACAACGATATGGTATATAATTTCATGATTTCCCATACATGCAAAATTAAAAATTATTCAATTACAATTAAATGTTTAACGATGAATGTATTAAGAGACCATACTTAAGTCATTTGCTTGATAAAATAAGTAAGCACCGACCTACGTAATTTAAGTTTTTTGCTTTTATAGTAATTAAGTAAACCATTGCATTCTCAAATACTTTGAACTTTCTTGTTACGTCACAAACCTGCCGCTGGACCACCATCGAAACCTCTCCCTTAAAACAAAAGACTATATTCACCTTCCAATACCCTTATTCTGTAGAGATAAGATTGATTTTCCTACAGACGATTCTTCAATGACTAAAGCCTTTTTTGCGAGAAAAAAATGTTTAAAATGGATGAGCATTTAATTCGATATTTTACTTGAAATTAAAATCGTATTAACGGTGCCGCAGAATGAAGACGTAAGTGATTTTTTTTGAGGTCTGTAATTTGGTTGTCTCCTAGCGGTCGGTGACCTGAATACGGGTAATGACTGGCTAAAGTAGGCGAAGGTCGGAGAGAGGCTGAAATGGACTTGTAATGATGACGTTTAGCAAACTGAACAAAATATATAGTCTACCTAGCGCTAAGCTTGTACAGCGCATACATAGGGCTCCAGTAAAAGTGACATTGTAAGGACGTTATTAAGTGTCGAAATTCCAAAATGTAAGGAATTAACCAAAAGCACATTTCAATCACACTTTTCGTCAAATTGTTTTGTACTGAAAAAGGTAACCTTTTTCAGTTTACCTTTAATCATAATGACAAAATTTTCTATGAATTGCATATTTTGGTACCTTCATATTTTCAAGCTATCCACTTAATTTTAAAGCCTCTAAAAATTAAAAAAATGCTATCATGTAAATGATACCAGTTACCATAGTGAGAGGCAAATGAGTAAAAATACTACAGCATACCAAAATATTTTGTACACTTTATCTCCCTGAATAAATCAACCAATCACAACGCCATCCGAAATCTTTAAATATTCCAATTTCAAAATTCAAAGGTAACGGACACTTGAATTAGCCAATAAGACGGCGCGCCAACGTGTACATAAATCGCAATGGCGCGCGCGCGCATCTTTTGTAATTATTCAAAATCTTCGAGGGCGACTGCTAAGGGCATATAAATCGGCCGTTAATAGTGTGGACATGGCACACAATACTACTGCAGTGCCCTTACTATGAGCTTAAGGCAAGTGCGACGCGGTACACGAAAGAGTACAGGAAAAAATGAGATGTGGTTCATATTTAACAGAAAATTTTTACGTAATTTTGAATTTATTCGACTTTTTGTTCGTCTTGTGCGAGTACGAAATCGCAACATTGCGAGTACGAAAGCATTTTTCTTTATTTCTTTAACAATAATACTCATATTCCCCGAAGGTTTAGGCAGAGGTGTACTTAAAGTACACCCACATTTCTCCATTAATGAACTCGCTAGTAAAAGGGGCCGAGCCTTTGCCATCTCGCAAGCACAAATCCAGAACCCAGACTGCTACTGAGAAGTTAAAGAAGATAAAATCCAATAAAAAAAATCCCGACCTGGGTATCAACCTCCGCGCCTCATGCTCAGTTCTCTACCTACCAACCTGCATACCAACGAAGCAGACAAAACATTTAACTTTTACAAAACATATAAACCATTCCAATATTCACTATAAGAAAATATAACAGAACTCTAACGGAAAATAAATAACAGTAGTTCAAGGAAAAGATAAAACTCAACCATCTTCACAAAACCTGAAATACTTTGCAACAATTCAAGAAAACCTTCATCAAGTTTTAATTATGCAATTTGCTGGAGCCATTGCATCACAATAAGCCTTAATGGATTATTTGCGGTGGCAATAAATACGAAACATGATTTTATTATGATTACAAGTACTACTCGTTTTAAAGGCATCCCTTTCGAGATGAAGCCAGGTGTGCCAAAATGTATGGGCCAGTCAAAGCAAGGTTTTGGACATGGGACATCGTAATAATGTGCGAGTAGTGACAGATTCTTGGCATCGCCTCTGGGTGCTAGCAACTTGTTTTCTTGGAAAGGAACCGCAAATTGCAGTAGTCAAACTTTGCAAACTTTCCCGCTGTCATGTTTGCTGTATCGATGAAGTTTATTATGTGAAAAGCATACTTTAATAAATTGAAGCCAAGGAAGGTGGATCCAATATTCTTTTATTTCATCAATTTTCAATAGATAAAAAGTGATATTTTTTGGCCAGGGAAAAATACCTAAGTATATTTAATTAAGTTACATTTTAGGTACGGACAACTTTCTATGTGCTTTACTGTCACCAAGTTTCAAACTGAAATCTCTAAAGCCAAGCTAATTCGTTGCTAAAATTGTTATGACCTGATAATTTCAAAGTGTTTAAATATTCCTCTTTCCATGAACCGCGGTACACCTTTATGGGTCCGTGCGAGCAACTCAGTCGTAAATAGAGCAGTGTCACGCGCGCCTACAATGTACAAGCCACCCCGGGAGTCAAAACTAGCTGTTTGAATCAGTGCACTTACAAAAACGACTCCTATACCCATTGTACTTTAAACTTTATGCTTAAAACTTTAAGTTGAAAATTGATTTTCAGATTTTGCATTTACTACGTTATGAAGAATGACGTATCTGAACGTGTATGGTTGAGTTGAAAATCAAACGTGTATGGAGGATGCAAGGTTGAGTTTTGGTTGGTGGTTTTAGTTTATATGATAGTACACAATTAAAAGGACATATTTATGCAAAGCCAGAAGACTGGATGAGTCATTTTGTGTAAGAAATGGGATCTTATGAAAACCTATCTATTGTTTTATTATTAACGAGATTAGCTTCGGTGGGCGATGTTGTTTTTGTAAATTAAGATGGTTGTATTTGCATCGCAGTTCCTTGAAATGGATAATATCTTTATTTGAAGCCGACTGTGGAATGTGCTGTGTAAGGATAATGGTCACTGTGGTAAAGTACTTCATCAGGTTTATTTCAATTTTGCTTATGAAGAAAGTGGCATTTGAAGTACACAGAAACATTAACTGACCTATACAACTGTTTTATGCTTATGTATTAAAGACGTAACATTTCAAATTCTTAAGTATGTACAGCCTGTGACCAACATTATCTTGCCCAATTGACTATTATTCGCTAATAGTTAGTGGATTAGATAATGTTGGTCACAGACACTACTAGCGGCTTTGCTTGCATGAAAGTTATTCCAAGGGAACGTATTCCTGCAATAAAAGTATCTAGGACATGTTTATCTACCCTAGTGCCAAGAGGGTCAAGAGTAAGCATGGATGCGAGGCGCACAGGACCGATTGTTGTGGCGACACTTGGGCCCCTGGGTCCAGCAGTGGAAGTTTCTCGACTTATATGATGCTGAGACAAGCCGACAGAGAGTTACTTTCGTAATAATAATAATAACATGGATGATAGTTCAAAAAACTAACATCTTGAGTATTTCATCTCCAAACACATCTCAAATAAAAAAAAAATCAGTAACCTATCTTAAGACTAATTTATTCGGTAATCATAACACTATTCACAAAAGCTTGGTTCAGCTTGAAGAGCCTTCAGAAAAATAATGAACATCATCATCTTCATCATATCAGCTGAAATACGTCCACTGCTGGGCATAGCCCCCCTCCAAGTGTGGTCATAACAACCGCTCCTGTGCGTCTCGCATCCATCGGCTACCAGCGATCTTCACCAGCTTAAAATATGCTAAAAATTAAACATGCTAAATCGTCAACAAAGTTGAATCCTCTTAATGACGTGCCAACAAACCAATTAACATAAATCCAACTCTGTAAACAACTTTGAGCCTAAAGACAACAATAAATCTACGGAACAGATAGGCGTCCTAAAACCTAACTTTATAGGTCCGAACGGATTTCCTAAAGTCCATATTTTAGCGTGGACCTCAACTATGACCACTGGACGGGGTCACAGCGCTCGTGATACTAACCAAACAAATATACTACATAATAACGTCACTTAGTATATGGTAAACTGTAAATGGAACTTTAAAGTTAAGGAGGTAGAGTAGAATTTTTAGTGATGATGCGAAGTGGAAAGGGTTTGTTTGAAATTGAGTTCTATGTCAAGGACTTTAAAGTGGAGATTGGAGTGAAGAGGTTTGCGAGAAAGGATGTTTCATCCAATAAACGAAAAGTAAAGGAGATCTCCGCAGGCGGCGCCGGGTCATACAGATAGTATCGGATGACCGAGAGGTCCTGAGGCGTCGTTTAATTGCGGGGTGCGGGTTCGATTCCCGGTTGAATCGGTGGGCGGTCGGTGGCAGGGTTTATAAATTGTCCACGCGGTAGCTAGGCTGGGTGGCGAATGGTGTATGGCCATGTATATGGTAAAGAATCGCAGGCAATAGTCTCTATTTGTATCTCTGATTCGATTTGCAAGTTATCTTTAGTAGTTAAGTTCATTATCTTATTAAGTTACTGACGGTATTAAAGCTTATTTGAATACGAATAAAATTTACACTCAGTAGTTTCCGCGGTACATCTCTAAACGAAATGCAAGAACTATTTTTTTTTTATAAAGAATCTGACAGAAGTACCAACGGTAGACACCAAATACAGTGCTATAAATCAACCATACCCACACTCGGTCTCTATCCCTCTGTTTGTAATATCTAGGTTCCTTTAGAACGAAGAAATGTTTACCAGGCGGTCTTACGGATTTCACAAGAGAAAAAGTTATCCAAATACCTATCCTCTATTTCCCGGACATTAACCTAAGATGTGATCTAGTGCCAAAATACATAAGTGTGTTAAAGAAAAGGATACCTGGAAGGATTTGAGGGAGACCTTTAAATTGCCCAGTACTGGGACACTATTACACGACGATACGAGTAGGCTTGATAAAAAATAAAAGCCTTCGAAATATTTTCCTATAATACCTGAATTACGAAACTCCCCAAAAATTCCACTGTCATTCTAAATCCATAATCACTCTCAAAATCAAACAGTATTTTTCAAAAAAATCGTTCCAGAGTCCTAGGCGTTCTAGGTCCTCAGTCCAATATCACAAGAGACAAATCAATCCAAGTACCTACCTACCTAACCGTTATGTCCTGGATATTAACCTAAAATACACCTTTTGTCTAAAGATCAAGCCATAACAATACAACCTTTTCTTGTATTCAAGCTATCCAAAAAACCTCCTCAAAATTCCACCCTCATTCTAAATCCATAATCACTCTCAACATCAAACAGTATTCATACATCGCGGCGCGGCGGCGCGCGGCGGCGGTACACACAAACGCGCGGCGCCTTTACCGCGCATCGCACGAGCGCGCCACCACGACCAAGATACTCAGATAGGCGCTTTCACCGGGTGCTGATAACGCTGAGTTGAGATGCAGGATGGAGAAATTAGAGGAGTGAAATAATTGTTTGTGGTTAGCATGAATTTAGGGAATGGTGACGGTGAACAGTCATGGCCTGAACCAGGGAACTCGGAATGATTATGTGTCTTGGTGATACGAAGTAGAAAACACCCGCAAATAAGATTGAAACTACCGACTTCAAGCTTAGAGAGTTGCCCCCCCTGAAATTCTAGTAGATTTCATCCAGAACTTTAATGTTGTATATAGATTCAGCATTATTATGTAAACAGATCAAAGGAAAATTAAGATATCAAACCGGTCCGAAATTCTAAATGTAAATTAATTAGTTGATCAACAAGAGGACAAGGACCAATTATTTTACAACTAACAGTAACATACAACTCTTATGTTATTAAAAAATACTGAACTAAAAATGCTTTACAAGTCCCCAAATTAGAAAGCTTGTCTAAAACGATTCAATTTTGATTCGAAAAGTAAATCATCCAGATAAGCACACAGGTACTTGTACTTGCACATAACCGTCACCCACATCTACAGTTTGAAATAAGAATAACCCTCAAAGTTCAAGGTTCCGAAAAGGCCCGAAGGCTAAAATGAAACATAGTGACGGAGTACATGAGTAACCGAGGATGTGTGGCGGGAAGACGACGCGGATGTCAAATATTGACTCTGAGATATTGTATGAACTGGCGCATGGCGGCGACTTGACTCAGTGATACTAGCGTCAATGGAGACACGGAATGGTTTTTCTGTAACAGAAATGACAAATCACAAAGTGTTGCTAGCGAGACAAGGATATTACATAATGTTGTAGAAACTAACCAAAATTATCCAGTAAATAACAAGATACATAAGTTTGATTTTTTTATCAAAGAGACAAAGAGTCTCAATGATACAAGCCTCAATAGAGATTAGATTTTTCTGTAACAGATGTCACAAATCTGCGAACAAAGATAATGAATGCAGAATATTACATAACGGAGAAAAAAAACAGCCAATTTAATTAATATTTGCATTAAATTAACAAAACAAGAAGTAAAAAAGATGATGCAAAAAATTAAGCTATTAGTGAAAATCCAAGATAAAAGAGCTAACTTAAAATGACAAAAATATATCGACCAATACATCATTATTGTAAATATCGAAGTCCTCGACTAGTAAAATAATTCTTAAAGATGTAACAAAAGATAAGAAAAATCGAAGGCTAGCCTTCCCACTCTTATCTATGCTAATGAAACAGAATCAATTAGTTTACAAGACCGGGAATGCAGAAAGATAAGCAACTGATACAGTAATTATCACATCTGCATGAAAAGGAGCAAAACGTGGTTTTCATATTCTATTTTCAACGCGAGATAAGAAGTTTGTTTGCTCCAGTTTCAATCTTTATCAGGCATATCGAAAATCAATTTGTTATTAATAACAGGGATATCAGAAAGTTTATACAGTACAAGGAAAAAAATCCTTTGAAATAAAATTCGGCCAAGATTTATATCATCTTAGATGCAAAAAAATCAAAGACTAATCACTTTTAATTCCTCAAATGAGCTAATACTGATAAACAAAATGATTTCACTAATGAAGCTAAAACTTAAACTAACTAAAATGAAGTAATCAACGCCGCCTATACAATAAATTGACATAATTAAATTCAAATCTAAAGATAACATAATTGATTTCATTCATTTAATTTGAAACCCACCGCTAGCTTAATTGATTTCATTTGATTCTTTCCGCTTCGATTCCAAGGTCTTAATAACCGTGAATTTACATAGAATTTAATAGAGATATCTGCGGACTAATTTTGGAATACAGTAACAACAGCTGTGATTTTGTTTTTGTAAGCATGCTTCTCATAAACTCTTAAGGATGGATGGCCTCGCCAAAACCAGCCTAGAAAATGGTATCGAGACGATCTGGATGCGTACCACGAAGGCTTCGAGATGGCAAAAGAAAAAAGTGTCTGGCAAGACATACTTATGGGGAAGCCATTGCTTAGCAGTGGGTCATTCTGGGCTGTTGAAAATAATATCATATTTGTCTAAAAGGTACTCTCGGCTCTTATCTCAATTTATTTGGAGTCGACACAGGACGTCATCGTACGTAGAGATATTACTAGGTAGAAACTATTCACTCTAGTTTCTACTAGTAGCTAGTAATATCTATCGTTTCTTTGGTCCCCTTTTATCCATCTTCCTTATAAGGATCTATCAACTTTGACATAAAAAGTCAAGCAAGATCAAAGTTCGCAAAACCACTCGCATAATCTGAATCCGAAAAACAAACAAACGCGCTCCTCCCGCACAAAGTAGCAACTGCAAAATCCGATGCGATATTTAACGCTTTGCGATACATAATTATTATGACAGGACAATGCTACGGCGACGACAAGACAGCTGTTTACATCCTGTAACGAATACTGTGCAGTGCGGGACAAACTGTGATAGCATCGAGCATGAGCGTTTTGTATCGTATTAATCTGGTTTGTTATTGTAAGCCGGCTGTTTTGATGTTTTTCTTGTGTTTTCGTTGTAATAGATGTAAATGTGAGGTGAATGTTTTAGGTTTTGTTGTTGCGGCATTTTTTATTCTGTGGGTAGGGTGAGGGAATAGTCGGAGGTCTGTTAGAGTTGTAGATAAATGATAATGCTTGGGCGATTAAGTTCAATAAAAAATTACTGATGCTTGCTGATAACAAACTAGGACATAATAATATTCACTAAGAACCAACGAAAGCAGTCCATTCTTTTTTTTTCATATCCCAAAAAGGACATAATACATACTTTTGTCACAAAAAAAAACACCACAATTGTCTCTAAAACCCCACACGCCGGAAATAAAACACTCAGAAAAACAGAAAAAAAAATAAACAACCTAACTGCAAAACAAATTCAAATCTCCGAACAGGTTTTCGACATTGTTAATAACACTAAGTGAGGTGTGGGAGGAACGTAGGTGTGTCACGCAAAAAGGTTCCAAGTTTAAATTGCTGTTTTTGTGATAAATCAAAAGTATGCCTCCTGACCCCGACTGCGCCGTTTGTTTTCTTGTTTGACCATCAAATTGCTTATTTACATAGCGATGAATCATATGTATTAAAGTTGTGCTGATTTTGCTTTCGATTTTTGGGTTACTTTTTAGTCTAGTAGTTTTTGGGCTACATTTTTCAAGGTCTTAGAACTTAGTCTAGTTTTTTTTTTTTTCGTTTTTTAGCGTATTTTGGCAACAGTAACTTCTTCTTAATTATCTTGACGTAATACAATTTTAACACTCTGCTTTTTTTCCCCAATATGCGTGTCTAAAATGTCACACCCAAAACATAATTATGGTGTTTCTAACAACAAAATCACTTAATAAAAACCACCACACAACTCACAATATACAACAAAGTCCATTCACATAGCCCCAATCCATCTTCCCGTTCATATTAACTAATTCATGTCTGATATTTATATGTTACCATGGCAACAAAGGGTAACCCAGATAAGGGCCTACAGTGGCTTAATAAATAACGTCATATTAGAGTCGGTTATAACCACAGCGTAGGCGGGACTTGACTCAAGGTTTTTACTAAGTTTTTTAGTACTGTTTTAACTAGGTTATGTGTAGATCATATGTTAGAAAATAATTTATTGGGTAGTAACATTTCGAATGATGAAATTTTTGACTCAACTTTGATATAAATGTTGTTTGTTATGCTGTAAAGGTGAATGACATATTGTGATTTTATTATATAAGCGCTGATTTAAAAAAAAAAGTTTTTAATTTTTTGTGCCTTTCTACTTTTTTTTATTTCCTCTTATTACTCCATTAATCCACATTTAAAAAAAACTACTCAAACAAAACACGCTGCTACCTATTTAACGAAATAAAAAATTAACAATACAACTCGATAAAGATCAGTAACGCCCTCATGCGACTGCCGCGTGTTCAACAATGTCTGTTGAACGAGCTAACATTAATTTTACGGACGATATCATCTAATGAGGACTGTAAGTGTTGGGTTAAAGACCATGAAGGAGCGAGGTTAGTGACAGGCTACCGGACAACCTTCCATATTCTTCTTTCTCTCTCTCTCTTTTCTTTTCCGTTCTTTTCCATAAGATATTTTTTAACTGTAAACGTTGACGTTCAAAAGTGCCTTTTAATAGTCTATTTAAAATCAATGGATTGACAGTGACTTTGACATCATAAGATTTTACAAAACAGCAATCAAGTAAATTTGATTATACTCAACTTGGTTGAAAGATTACCACTCCTTACTTTGCAGGTGTTCCCGACATTACTGGCAGAGAGCTAGCAAGCTGAAAAAGTGCAGAAGCCCACTTTCGCTTCACGAAGGACCGTTAGCCGATACAGAAGACGAGCCCTCGGATGGAAACTACATACTTATAACAGCAAGCATACCATAAGATACCCAGCTAAGGTGGTTTACACATTATGCCGCCGGTGCCGCAGCGCTAGTCCCCCTTGGATATTTTGTATGGAGCCGCTACTGCCGCGGTACATAAACTTGCCGCTGCCGCCACGGCGTCGTATGTAAGGCTACATACAAATCCAAGGGGGACTAGCGCTGCGGCGCCGCGGTAGCGGCGGTGCCGCTGCCGCTGCGGTTTAATGTGTAAACCGCCTAAGCATCCCGTCGAACATTTAAACGACCTGTGAGCCCAAACAAAATGACATTACATCAGCGATTTCGTGTGTCAAAAAGTCCAAAGATATGGGACAGTTTACAATTTGGAGTTTTGGCAATCTCATATTTTTTTTTTGTAATGGGTTTGCTCTTGACTCTAGTCTATGTCAGAGATGACAGATACAAAGCCTACGATGGAGCGAGCCTACCCAGAAGGAGCCTGTTCACTCTAACTTTGAAGAGATTAGGGTTGTAGGCTTTTGGAAACACAGACGCAGGCAGAGAGTTCCACTCATTTGCTGTGCGCATTATAAAAGAGGTTTGAAAACGCTTAGTGCGACTTGGTGGAATATCTATTTTGTGTTTTCACCACAATTCTCATTGACAAGACAATATATACGTTACAAACAAAAGTATTACCACTTTTAGACACGACAGCTAACTAAGAAATAAATATTTAAGCTTTTAAATTATAGTCATTCAGAGCTTTCACATCCGAATCGATCATAATCACTCCACAAAATACCAGAAGCTGTCCAACATTAATTTCTCAATTGATACACAATCTAATGAGCATCTTAAACAGCGCAATTGTTCCCCCGTACAGCCTCATACATTGTTCACGTGTCCATACATTTGTCAATCAGATAGAACAGATCAGACCGACTTAACATTTGAAGATTTATAGTTTGGTTGAACTTTAGTGAGTTGGTCGTTCGAGACTTATAATAGCATTGCTGTGATGTGCAATATTTATTTAAATTGTCAAAGTCAAAATGTTTATTGTGTTTTGGGCTTTGAATTGGATGAGGGTAATTTTGGTTACCGACATAGCCCGAAGGATCGCCAAACTAAAGTGGCAGTGGGCAGAGCACATTGCGCGCTGAACAGATGCTCGATGCGGCCGAAAAGTTCTGGAGTGGTGACCGCGTACCGGAAGACGCAACGTTGGAAGGTCGCGGGTAGTCGATGGATGCGAGACGCACAGGACCGGTCGTTGTGGCGACGCTTGGGGGAGGCCTATGTCAAAATAAATAAATAAATAAATGTCAGTGGACGTCTATCGGCTGATATGATGACGATGATGAATTTTGGTTATTCCCATCCTTTACCAAAATGACTTATTCTACTGGACCGGCCTGATCTATGAGGAATCAATAAGGTTGACGTGTAAAAGTAATTTGCACCTATTTACAAAATAAATATATTCCGGTAGTGTCGCCTAAGGGACCTTTGGAATTCGATAAGTAGGTAGGTATCACTTGTTTGTCTTTACACTGAAAAAGAAATATAAAATTTAAGTCTCACAATGAATTTTAATATCTGTTTTTTTTTAAAGTAAGATTTTTTTATTTATTTAATATCAACAAGAAGATCGCAAAGGTTCCACTGGCGGTGCCATAGTTTGCGAGTCGATTAGGTATTTAAAAGCAAGAGGCTCTTCAACTCTTTGAACATTCTTAGTGCTTGAATTGTGATTGTCATTTTGGTTATTGCCATGGGCAGAGAGACTACTATATTGCAAAAAATCGGACCAAGGGTGTAGGAGTTCTTACTTCTACACTGGCTCGACAATGCCCAGGTATTTAATCCAGCAACACGTTTGTCTGCTCGCGCCTTTGGACTCTCGTTTGCTAACCACACCGGGGCACCCGGGACAGCGTATATATGCTATTACCACAGATAATATAATCTATAACGCATACTCTACAAAGGGGATCTTCAATTCCATTTCCTTCTTCCTTCCAGTGTGAGGGTCATTCAAATAGAGCTAGGCAAATCTGACCAAAAGACGTAAAGTCTTGTAAGTAAAGTTAAGCAAAGAGAACATGAGGTGAACTGACCGAAGTTTACGCGACAAGATTTATTTATTTTATTTTATTTGTAATGGGTTTGCTCTTGACTCTAGTCTATGTCAGAGATGACAGAGACAAAGTCTACGATGGAGCGAGCCTACCCAGAAGGAGCCTGTTCACTCTAACTTTGAAGAGATTGTAAGCTTTTGGAAACACAGACGCAGGCAGAGAGTTCCACTCCTTTGCTGTGCGCATTATAAAAGACGTTTGAAAACGCTTAGTGCGAATTGGTGGAATAGCCACAAGGTAGGGATGGTAAGATGCAGTGCGTCTGGATGTCCGATGGTAGAAGGGGGCCGGTGGGATGAGGTCGTGGAATTCTTGGGCACACTCGCCGAAGATTATTACAGCACAGCACCGCTGGTGGCACTTTGTAAGTAGATTTAATGGAATTTCACAGGATATCCAACCCAACCTTTGTAAATTATCACAAGCAGGTAAAACAATTCTCAAAATAATTACAGTCCTACTATTTACAGACGAAGAACATACCAACCAGTAGGTACAATGCCACTGAAAAGTAAGTGAAGTACAAACACTAGAGGCGATTGGCTGGTACCCAGTTATCACTAATTAAGCCGAGAGTACTAAACGCCTGGTTGTGGGCGGGGCATGGGAACCAAGAGCCACCAACCCAGGTTTACGTTACTTGGTTAACGCTGGGGGTGTAAGTTTGGAGATTAGAGCGGACATGTAGAATGATTAAATATAGTATAAATTAGAAGATCAATAAGGCCGATAGAGTAATTATTTAATCGCACTTTTCGACTGATTCTTTGAGTAGTTTTCTAGTGCATAATAGTCATTTTGATAGTTTAATACGTGATGAGCTCTTGATCACCATTAGATTGACCAGGGGGGCTAAAAAGGCCACTTTATTTATTTATTTGTTTAGGAGAATCATTTTAGAATCATAATATTAATCACACAACAATGTTACAAATTTAATTTTCGACTTTATCGCTAACGCATTAGGTTCAAGGTTGATTGGGAAAATTTGACAGTGACGGGTAGCGTGATTTGCTTTCCGATTCTGCTAAAGTGACCTTTTAAGACTCGCTGTACTAGACTGACTTTGAATTCCCTATTTATGCATTACTAGCTACTGCCAGCGGCTTCGCCTGCGTGATCCCTAGGGAACATACTTCCGGGATAAAAGGTAGCTTATGTCCTTTCTCAAGCTCTAGACTATCTCTGTACCAAATTTCATTTAAATCGGTTCAGTAGTTTTGGCGTGAAACCGCGACAGACAGACAGAGTTACTTTCGCATTTATAATATTAGTAAGGATTAAAATATTTGCGTCGAGAAAATAAGCACTAGCAGACCAGTGCCCACTTCTTTGGGCGGTATTTTCGGGTTAACATATGCCTATGAAACTCACGAATAACGTGGCTTTCTATTGGTAAAAGAATTTTCAAAATCGGTTCAGTAGATCCAGAGATTACTACTCCCTACAACCTCACAAACTTTACCTCTTTAAAATATAAGTGTAGATAAAAAAGATGCAATGAAACTTTATACTAATATTGGATACAACTGAATACCTTAGGATGGAGGTGCTTATTCTACTCGAAGTACGAATATTTGATCCTAAATATGACACCTTTCATCTTGCTTAGCTTGATATAATGCGATTCACGAAACGGGATTAAAAAGCGTTTAATTATATCATTCAGATATGCCTATTCTATAGATCATTTTATCCATCACAGCAGCGTAACCTTTCCCTCATCCTACGTCCAACCCTCGACCTCTCTTCGCTTGCACACGCGCAACCGCGTTATACGCTAATTGTAAGTTAAACCAACTTAAGAGGCAAACGAGAAGTAATTGTTTTACACTGTAAGCCTGTTTGAGCTTTAACATTAATGTTTTTAGCATTAGCACCTGTAATTCTCTTTTTTCTTTGTTAATTTTACTGGTAACGTAATTGGTAGGAGAGGGGCTAAGTCATGTTCGCTGCGAAATTGTTGCTAAGGGAAATTTTGTAAAGGATTTTTTTATTTATAACTAGTAAGATTTTGCCCCGTCCACGCTCGCGTAATGCAGATTTTCGCAAACAAAGTAGCCTATAACGTCTCCAGGGTCCCATCTATGTGACCAAAACCCATCAAAATTGGTTCAGTAATTTAGGCGTGAAAGCGTCAAAAACGCTTAAAGGATAGGCTCGCGTCTGACCACGATCTCAACGATGGAACAGGATGCCTAGAAGCAACCTATCCACTCTTGACTTGAGTAAGTTTAGCTTAAGAGTGTCCCTGATAGCTACAACCTAAGGTTTGCTATCAGGAAAACTCTGAAGCTAAACTTACTTGTACCTACGATGGAAATGTTTCCAAAACATTTTGTGCGCATGGGTGTTTATTGTTGTCGTGGAGCGAAAAGGTTGCAAGTGCTTCTAGAGTTGTAGAGAAAGGATGTTCCAAAATGAATGGAGCCTGGGCCAGGTCCTTGTACACTATACTTAAAAATAGAGAAATACATTTAAAAACAGTTTTTAACTGTCCAATTTCTTTAAAATGGCTTTGTTTGCTGGTAAAACTCAAGAAATTGCAACACACAACAAAAACCCGTCATGGCGGTAAGCTGTCATTTTGATTGATTAATGACGTTTGACATTTATTTCTGACATATTTATTTTCCGGCAACAAGACGAAAGTGACTGTAGTGACATTATTATGACAGCTGACAGTTATCTTTCTATGATCTGTAACTAAATCGGTGCGACGCCATGTTGGAAACCGATAAAAGTAATTGATAAACATCAATTAACTACCACAACAGTTAAAATTTAAATGAATTAAATGTATTTTTCCCGAATTTTATGGATTTTTCTATTTTTTGTGAGGTAATGTACATAGACCTGGCCCATTTTGAAACATCTCCTTTTAGGTACGTTTGCACTCAACCGATCAAAATTAGTAACCAATTTTTTTGTTGATCAAGAAAGAAAATGCAGGATATACCATCCTATTAAAAATATCCTGTAACATTTCAACGCTACCGCGTAGCGACAACAAAGCAGAAAATAGAAAACCCCATTTTCTTTGCAAACGGTACTCAAAGATTATTTCCCATGTTAGGAAAACTCTTGTTCCGTAATTCCTTTGTAGCGGTGGCGGTTATAAAAACTCTAAAGGTGGGTACTAAGCGGTGTTACGGGGGCGTAACGTAACATGTTACAAAGCGAGCATTCACGCAGTCAGTACTAGGAAACGCGCACGAACACGCGAGCATCGAGCCGCTCGTTGCTCGTCTCGAGTGCCCGCTCGCGGTTTTTGGCTAAACCCTTTGAGTTACGCAGTGCAATCAGTACGCTGCGACATGTTGACTGAGAGTGTCTTGTAAAGGTTTTAAAAAAAAATAATTAAGGAATAGGCTTGCTCTTGACCTTAATCACGCCTGATGGAAAGCTATGGATGAGGTCTATGATGGAGCGAGCGTGCCCAAAAGATGCCTCTTTAATCTTGCTTTGACGGCAGACGGGTTATTTGTGGAAGGGAATATCTGGAGAACGACCAAAGGGTTCGAAACGAGAGACGTGAGAAAATCCGCGTAAATGTTACGCGGATTTTAGGACACGGCGTAACGTAACATGCTCGCTGCGAATGGTACATTACGGCCTGTAACACCGGTCAGCACGCACCTTAGGCTCTGCAATTCCTCACAAAAAATGAAATGTATTTTTATAAAATTTACCTTTCCGTGGCTCGAGTTTTGCACGTGCCGCGAACGGGTCAGAGTGTCAGCTAGTTTGTGTCGGTGCGGTCAAAGTTGATTTTACACGTGTGTTTTAAATGCTGTTTGCAAATTGTGCTTGGTAGAACGGAAATTATATTTTAAGGGACGGAACTGTTTCTGTGTACCTACATAACAATTTGCGGTCGGGTTTTTGTATAGATACATGTCAAATTCTGGTATCCTCGAGCCTTTTCGTGTAGCAAAATACGACTTCACTCATAGGTCAATTTCATTCATAGGTGGTATAAGTGTTTAATTTAAAAACTTAAGACGAATCTAATGATATCAACCTCATTTGTTAAAATCTATCTTGTCGTTCAGTCTACGGGGCGTGCCAAAACCATAACCTTGAAGAACATTAACCTCTTTTTGGAACAGTCGAGAAAAAAAATCTCTATGTTGAAAGACAAACTCTGGTTGTGAACTTTGGTCGTATAATATCATATGCCTCATACTAACAGAACTTACCTACAATATAAGTCCTTTTAAAACAACAAAAATAAGAAATCTAGAACACAATGCATGTCCTCAAAACAAAAGATAACAACAAAAAGAGTCAAGTCGCGCAATTTGCGCATGCGCAACCTTTTGCATAAAGAGCGTAATGTTAAAATTAACGCGGACTGACGTACCCTTGACCGGCGACCGGTGAATCATACGTCGGAAGTGCAGGTATGTCAGAAGAGCCACTTATATAAGGCGAGAATATGGCAAAAACGTAAATAGAAAACCCGACTTCCAAAAACAAAACACTACGAAGTATAAAATAACTTTAATTTCGGAAGTCGGTGTTTTGGGTCCGTGGCTTAGGCCCCCAGTGGTCGACGCACCTGTGGCCGACGCCCCCGATTCGATTAATTTAATTCAAAGTAATTTTTGATCAAATGTACTGTCAGGCATAACATTTTTTTACAAAAATATTAAATGTACTTATATTGATTGTAAGTATATGCATAACATTAAATCGTAATTATATTTATAACATAGAAATGCTTTTATATTAGAGGTATATTTTGAAAAATTAAAGCCTTAGTTATTTTTCATTATTTATTTATATATCTCGATAAGAAATCTAGTATTTTTTTTATATAAATCACAGTTTTCATCACCTATAATCAAGAGAATCATTTAACTTAATTATAATAATCAGTCTCAAATGTGATAAAATAAAAGAGCAACTAACTTTTTACATAATGAAATGTTCTTTTATCTTTGTAACAATAATAATTAAACATATTCAATTGTGAAACAAATGAGAATAATTTTACCTAATTATATCAGTCAGTTTCAATAGCAATAACACAACAAAATAATCAGGCTTAAAAAACAAACGTACTCGTAGAGTAACAAATTTTTTACATGTCAAATGTTATGAAATTTTGCTAGCATAGAAATAATCAACTGTAAAATCTTAAACAAATATAAAAATTAAAATTTAAAACTTAAAAATAGTATACAAGCAAAATCATCTCTTTTCATTATGTAAGTTAAATTATTACTTTTTAGGACGAACTGCCACATATTGGATTTGTTCTAAAAACATGATTGTGCTAATTTTTTTTGTTTTCATACTGTTCAGTTAAATTGGCAATATTTTTTTCATTCTTTCTTGTGTTGTTCTTTCTTCTGCTCACAGGAATGTTTTTGGTTTTCAGTCTGAAAGAAAAAACTAGATAAATATCTTAATAAATTTATTTTAAACTACATTTTTTTTTGTAATATTTTTAATTGTTTTATATATAAATAAAATAAATAATATTACCTCGCTTGTGCCGTGCCGTAGGTAGAAATATCAATCCTAACCATTTCTAAAAACGACAATAAAGACGGGTTCGTTCCCAGGTGGTTTTTTAAACGGTGATTCCAGGCCTCTACTAAATTAGTGGTTCTATGTTTTTCCTTATAACAACACAACTTTGCGATCATATCCGCAGGCTCAAGCCATTGTTCAACAAAATAATCATTGAACTTAGTTACTTGGTCGTCTGGAATACTGAAAAGAAAATAATCGATCGAATGATTGTGCAAAAGTAAAAATATAAGGAATAGACAAGCTTTAATAAAGTGTAAAAAATACTTAACTACCTGTTTTCCATTATGGCAAGCCAGCCGTCTTCAATTTCTTCTTTCGTAAGTGGCGATCTATTATCTCTGCTATTTGATAGATAACTTTTGTTTAGCAAGGAAAAATACTTTATTAATAGGGTGACACTTTTCTCATTTACTGTACTAAGTGAAAAAGCACAAAAAAATAATAATATTAAATTAATCGTATCGGGGGCGTCGGCCACAGGGGCGTCGACCACTGGGGGCCTAAGCCATGGACCCGGTGTTTTTGGTATTTTTTTGGTTTTTTGACACCGATTTCCGAAATTAAAGTTATTTTAAAGTTGCGGTGTTTTGTTTTTGGAAGTCGGTTTTACTTTTTTTTTAAGTTTTTTATTTTTCACTTTTTAGTGGTACCTGTTGCGTACTACTTTAAAAGTGATACCACAAACACAGCGTGCCGGCGTGATGTTATGTTATGAACTGGTGCAAACAATCAACAAACATGCGACATCAGAAATCCCGATCCATTTGCTATCATTTATTGAAGAGTTCCGTTACCTACCTCCGAAGTTCTTCATCAGATCTTCACCAAATTAAAATGGGACCAGTTCGTGAAAATACTCTTACAGACCAAAAAACATCCAAATTGGTTAAAATTTGGCGAAAATATCGCTGAACAAACATTGTTCATGGGATCCCATCATCAGATCCTGACTTATACCTTTCATCATCAGCTTAGCAACATGAGATGATGATCACCAGGCGCAAATATCTGAATTGCGTTAGAAATTTTATGAAAAACATTGTATGTGCCTATAAAATTTGAGAGTTTCCCTCGATTTTCATGGGATTCCATCATCAGATTCTAACTTGGTGAGAATGGGACCACCTCAGGAGTATAGGCATTCGAATAAAAAAAAGATTTTTTTAAATCAGTCCATAATTGGCGGAGAAATCGATGAACATACATAAAAAATATATATATACATACAGCCGAACATAGAACCTCCCGAGAAGAGGAGCCCGTGGCTAAATAATAACAGCCCCACGGGTCGATCTCCAAGGTAAAGCAACGCTTGCTGAGGTTGGTCTGTGGACGGGTGACCATCTTAATATACCGAGTGCCATGGTCCCAGCTGTAATTTGTAGCACTTTGGCAATCGTTACGGATAGTCAGAAGCCATAAATTTGACACCAGTCTTGCCAAGGAGTACCGTGTTTCTCAGGTAATGGGTTGTGGAGGTCTGGTAGGCAGCCGCTCCACGTAAAATATTGGTACTCAGCGGAAACCGGTTTTACTGGAAGCCGACCCCAATATAGTTGGGAAAAGGCTAGGCAGATGAGATGATGAATCTTCGTGCTTGAACTTTGCAGTTTTCTACAAACCAAACCTTCTGTTTCACATCTACAAATTATCTCTGACAATTCGCTACACAAGGGCAAGATGCAGCGTCTACTGATAAACTTTTAATACGAGAAATTAAGCTTATTTGGCCGCGAGATTTATTCGTTAATTAATTGATTAAGACTCGGTTTGTTCCTCCTGCTTAATCAGTAATCAGTCAGATTGTTATCCGAGTACTTAAAGTCTGATTGAGGGTTAATTATGAAACTCATAGCTAGTTAAGTCATTAATGCATTGAAAAATTAACTTATGTAGATGTTGGATATGAGATACTTTTATTTTGTAGTAAAAACTTTGCTTTTTTTTATGGTTCCGTACCCAAAGGGTAACCAACGGAACCCTATTACTAAGCCTCCGCTGTCCGTCCGTCCGCTTGTCTGTCAGCGGGCTGTATCCCAAGAACCGTAAAAGGTAGACAGCTGAAATATTCACAGATTGTGTATTTCTATTGCCGCTATAACAACAAATAATAAAAATTAAAGTTTATGGTACGGAACCTTTGGTGTGCGAGTCCGACTCGCACTTGGTCGGTTTTCAGGTCTCAACTCTGAGTTAAGTTCCCCTTTTACATGAACTTTTCATCACACACCCACATCACGAATAACAATAATACTAAGGGTATTTTATAGTGAGTAAAGTTACTATCTGCTTAACCAAAATTTACTGACGTTTAAGCTAGTTTTATGCCGAGCCGTATGGTGTCGGCCGGTGCCGTATGGTGCCGTAAAAGAATAATACCATCCCATCACTTCCCGTGGGTGTCGTAAGAGGCGACTAAGGGACTCACCAGAAAATGGGCAGCAGCGTTCTATGTAAAACGCAACACCATACACTACGATCGCATACACGCCTGCCAAGCGTGGCGATTATGGCAATCCCCCCCTTTTGGGGGAGGCCTATGTCCAGCAGTGGACGTCTTTCGGCTGTGATGATGAAGCTAGTTTTAACTAAGCAACGTTTATAAGTAAGGGAATAAGTTTTGTCTTGTTTGAGTGTCTAGTAGTTACACTACTGAATAATCAGCGGCCATCTTTTTTTTTTCATAAAAACTAGCCTTCGTTTTTAGAGTTTTAAGGTAGCCTTTTGAGCAGCTTCTTAAAAGTATGAAGAGAGATTTATCACACTCAGTCAGCAAAAAGCATTGGCGCAAAAGCTTCCTTACAGTCGCTAGAAGTACAATCACTAGAGGTTTTTATAGCTTGCAATTCTTGCTAACATAGTCTAATTTAAACTTTAGCTTATCTTTTTATCAATGAATCATTAATTTCAAGTAACACACTCTAATAAGTTCAGGCCTGACGTTAAATTAAGCGTTGTGACGTAAAACAAAGATACATTAAGTCCACTTAACTCCTACGCATCACGACTTACCTTTGTTAAATAGTTTTAGACCACAACCTAAGGGTATTAACGAAACATCGTATCCACTACCCAGCGAAGAAATCTTAGAACGACTTCTTAAGGCTCATCTCTCTTTAGACTTCTCTTTCTTCATTAGGGCATAATGTGAGAAAAGAAAAGGAAGTAAATCAGTAAAGCAACAAACATAGACAATTCTAAGCCACTTAAATGGTTTGATGGCATCGAATTGTCTATGGCTCGTCTTTAGTCCGAAGACTGCTTTAGCTCCACTGCTAAATTGCATGTTAGCTGGCAATGAGGCCTATATTCTTTTTGCTGTTGACAGGCCCGCGTTTGACCACTATGACCTGATGGTTAGCGATGATGTGGTCGACAATGGAGCTGGCTCGCCTAGAAGTAACCTATCCACTCTTGACTTACAAGACCCCAGAACGATTGTACGCTGCATATTTTCAACCCTGCTACTGCTGAGCACACCAATACTCACGAAGGTACTTTAATCAAGTATCTAGTCAAAAATGGACCAGCACTGAATACTTTCACACACGCGCTCTATATCCTTCATACTTAAAATCTGTAACATTACACTTTGCCTAACTCCAACTGGGCCCAGAGCCACAGCGCCAAAGGTCACAGTGTGTCCGTTTGATACAAACTTATCTAACGTAGGAGCATGTTCGCCTTCGGTTAGCTTTTGTCTCACAATACTCGTGACGTCACTTAGACATAATTTGAATCTGTTGCTATACCTTTTAACCCCACAACTTCTGGGTCGCTAAAGTTGCTGAGCTAACCAATATTCCGGAAAGTACATTACTATAGACCTCGTCTGAACAGCCACGACAACTATGACAACAGTGTCCGACTAAGCAGAAGACATCAAGTGTCTGGTCAAGAATGGACCAGCACTGAGTACTTTCACACACGCGCTCTATATCCTCCGTACTCAAGACCAGTAACATTATACTTTGCCTAACTCCAACTGGGCCCAGAGCCACAGCGCCAAAGGTCACAGTGTGTCCGTTTGATACAAACTTATCTAACGTAGGAGCATGTTCGCCTTCGGTTAGCTTTTGTCACACAATACTCGTGACGTCAGCGGTAAGTTATCGTCTTAGATTCAAGATGGAGGATGTAGGTCGAATCGAGGTTTGGCATTATATTGTGTGGGGCCAGATGTTTTGGACGGTTTGAGGTCCTTTGAGTTAAGGTGGCTATAATATAGTATATATAGTGTATTGGAGAAGTTGCGTAAATTTTGCAGAATTATCCTTTTGAGTACATTAAGGATTTTGGTATTGGCAGGATTTTCCGGAGACGGTTATAGGATACTTTGAAGTGAGCAAAGCCGGGAGAAAACTAAAACTTAAGGGCAAGGCTGCGTTTCCAAAATATATGTGCTAGGTTGCTTTTTTATATTTGTAGTTGGTTTGCTCTTGACTCTAGTCTATGTCAGAGATGACAGAGACAAAGTCTACCCAGAGCGAGCCTACCCAGAAGGAGCCTGTTAACTCTAACTTTGAAGAGATTAGGGTCGTAAGCTTTTGGAAACACAGACGCAGTTAGAGAGTTCCACTCCTTTGCTGTGCGCATTATAAAAGACGTTTGAAAACGCTTAGTGCGAATTGGTGGAATAGCTACTAGGTAGGGATGGTAAGATGCAGTGCGTCTGGATGTCCGATGGTAAACGGGGGCCGGTGGGATGAGGTCGTGGAGTTCTTAGGCACACTCACCGAAGTACAATATTGCTTAATTTTACTTAGGCATCGTCCACACCAAACGTATTGTCCGCCGCCGACTGTGAATTAATTCGACTATACGTAATATCGTATATTCGGTTCGGTGTGAACGAAAAGTATAATATATATGGGAAAACAATAAACTGCGTAACGCGTGCTCATAGTCAGCGGCCGACAATACGTTTGGTGTGGACGATGCCTTAGCCTTTGATAAAAAAGAAACAAACACACATAAAAAAATATATACTATAAAACACCTCATCTCTCATCAATAACAAGTCACACTCCGGTGTTGAACCCAGAAGAGCATTGAGAAAAAAGAGATGAGAAACATTACATAGGGTGACACAATTGGCGGCCTTATCGCTAAAAGTGATCTTTTCAAGACAACCTTTGGATGGATTTTAATGAGAAAAAGGAGAGACAGTACTCTAATAGTAAACCAACAAGTTTACTAAACAAGCAGACTATGTCACCGCAACCAGCCAGCACCACACATCGTACAGATTGCAATCTATACTAATAATAATATTTAAATATATAAAGCTGAAGAGTTTGTTTGTTTGTTTACTTGAACGCGCAAATCTCAGGAACTACTGGTCAGATTTCAAAAATTATTTCAGTGTTAGATAGTCCATTTATCGAGGAAGGCTATAGGCTATATATATCATCACGCTAAGACTAATAGGAGTGGAGCAGTAATGAAAATTGTCACGTTGACGAAGTTGAGCGGGTCAACTATTCAGTAATATTTAAAGCTGTAGAGTTTGTTTGTTTGTTTGAAAGAAAGAAAATAAAGAAAGAAAAACAATTTATTCCGCCCAAACAGACGCACACTAACATAACATTATTTTTAAATACACAAATAAAAACAGCTATAAAAGATACAAAGATAAAAAAATTCTTCCGTAAGAACTACTGCTGTTGTTTGCTTGAACGCACTAATCTCAGGAACTACTGGTCCGATTTGAAATAAAATCTTTATAAATTCTTTCAGTGTTAGATAGCCCATTTATCGACGAAGACTATATGCTATATATCATCACGCTAAGACCAATAGGAGCGGAGCAGTAATGAAAATTGTGGCGCAGACGCAGTTGCGCGGGTTAACTAGTACAAGTTGATACTATAACTTCGTAAGCATTTACTGTAACTCATCGTAGGCCACAGGAAGTCACTCATCAGATAGACTTTATTTATAATCAATACTGGCCATTAAAATTGTTGTTTAGCTACCTGAGTATAAATAGCATTTTATGAGAATTATCACTTTCATTGGACATCATTAAACTGAGATACTGTTTATTTATTTATTATTTGGTACACCAAGAGCAGTACATACACAACTATATGCGTGTCATCATCTGCCTAGCCTTTTACCTACATTTAGCCTACATTGGGATCGGCTTCTAGTCAAACCGGATTCAGCTGAATACCAGTATTTTACGTGGAGCGGCTGCCTACCAGACCTCCACAACCCATTAACTGGATAACACGGTACATCTTGGCAAGACTGGAGTCAGATTTACTGGCTTCTGACAATCCGTAATGACTGCCAAAGATCTACAAATGACAGCCGGGACCAACGGCTTAACGTGTTTTCCGAGGCACGGAGGAAACTCGGTACGTTAAGATGGTCACCCATCCACAGACCAACCTTGGCAAGCGTTGCTTAACCTTCAAGATCGACCCATGCGGCTGTTATTATTTAGCCACGAGCTCCTCAATCAGCCACGAGCTCAACAACTATATGCGTGTACAACAAATTATTAGTGCCTAAAACGCGTCAGGCCCGGCCGTCCCACAAGTGGGACGCGTCTATTGTCTTTTAATTGTGCGGTACCTGACGAGTTACATAAATATTGTTAGGTGTCTTCAATATTTGAATGACCTCAAATAGGTGCGAGGAAGAAGACAAAACTTAACATCTTTCCCTGCTAATTTAGAATACGCCTACCTCAATTTGGATGAAGAGACGATGATTATGATGTGGTTGTTGTAAGAATTATTATAAGTTAGCTTCTGCAGCGTCTTCGCTTGCATGACATTATCCCAAGTGAATATATTCCCGAGATGAAAATTCCAGGAAATGGCCTACCTGTACGCAAATTTTTTTTTTTTTTTTTTTACTATACATATATAGGCACGCGTTTGACCACTATCTCACCTGATGGTAAGCGATGATGTGGTCGAAGATGAAACACGCCTGTCTAGAAGTAACCTATTCACTCTTGACTTAAAGACTCCCAGGTTGTAGCTATCAGGAAACACAGACACATAAATATCATCTAAATTCGTCCTGCTGTTAAGACGTGAAGAGGTAACGAACAGGTAGACAGACAGACAGATGTTTGTATCAATCATTATTATTATTTGATGCAACAGAAACATGCTTACATAAAATGAATAGTGTTAGGTAATAAAAACCCGAAACAGTACACAGATAAATAATATTGTATGGGTAAGAAGGATGTGAGCACTGGGATAAAGACTCCAAGAAACATGTAGAAAAAACACACTGCGTAAACCTCAAATAAAATAAAATTTTAACAATAAAGCGATGGTGAATTAACGGACGAATCAAAAGACTAGCCTTTGAAAATCCTCTAAAAGGTTCTTATCTTTTAAATTCAAAGCTTAGTTAAACCAGCCAGTTAACCAATGCTTCTGATTTAAGCATGAGTCCACAACATAGTTTACCAACGGGTTAAGATTTGAACCCGCGACCTTTTGATGGCAAGTCAATAGCGTCGCCGATGGCCGATTATCGGCATACATCTTTCAATATTACGATAGCGATACCGTGGGAGTTATCTATCTACTGTAGATGTTCACAGCTGAGTATGAGATAAACAAAAGAACGTTTGAATAAACGGGGAGAATAATAAACCACGATGAAAAATGCTGATAAACAAGCCTAGTTTCTGAGAAAATTCTCAAAACTCACTGAAATCAAACTTTGACAGTCATCCGTTCTTCTTGCTTGTCATGGACTGGATAAAATATTCATAGAATATTACCAGGAAAAATAAAATGACAGAAGACGCATCGGTGGAAGCCCTCCTACAAGGTGGACCGATGACCTGGTGAGGGTCGCGGTAACCGATGGGAGCGAGACGCACAGGACCGGTTGTTGTGGCGACTCTTGGGGAAGGCCGCCGTCCAGCAGTGGACGTCTTTCGGCTGACATGAATAATCATGTATCTGAATAATCATCATCATAATTTAAGTTGAAGGAAGTCTCCTTCTGGACATGGAAGACACACTTGGGGGAGGCCCTAAGTGTCGCCACATTGGCTGATCCTGTGCGTCTCGAATCCGGCGGATTGACGAGGCTTCCATTAAGTTATCGGTCTACTTTGTGGAAGGCCTTCCAGTGCTGACTACTGGGTAGACCTATTGGTCTTTTGACCCAGAACTACGCAGCAACCCATTCTCTAAGCCTTCTTTTCCCAACATAAAATGCTCCTGTACATAAACTATCCCCTTGATTGTACGAGTAAGTAGTCGTATACTCGTGCTACCGAAACCGATACCTTTCACCATGAAACTTCAACCTAGGTCAGAACCTTGACTACACTTCACACAATAAAAACCTTGCCACAGACAGCCGTGCTAATACCGCTGGACACTTGGATCTGTACCTGGAACCAGCTGACTCAGCGTGATGTTTACACACTCGTCACGTTCCTAAATGCTTTTGTTTCGTCATTGTACATTTTGTTTTTATCTCAATTGATGACTGTATTTGGTGGTGAGGTTTGTGTAAGGATACTGTTAGGTTACATGAACATATGGTAAGTCTGTTTTGTACCTAAAGAAAGCTATGTATGACCCTGTTTTATATTTTAAAAGAAAATAATGAGAAATCAAGTTTCAGACCAAGATTGTAAACTTCTGAACAAATTGACAGATTTTGCTTTATCTTGTGGACATCCTGACAGTTATCAGAAAAACATCATTAGTACTCTTGACTCAAAGACCCCCAGGTTGTAGATACAACTTGGAGATCTATAGTCAAAAGTGGAAAGGTTACTTCTAGGTAAGCGTGATCCATCGTTGACCACATCATCGCTATCCATCAAGTTTTATGGTGGTCAAACACGAGCCTTTTTATGGGACAATCCCGTCACTCTACTCCCAACCAATGCAACTCCTGAAAGCCAAAATCAACAGTGGCGACCGCCAGCCGAGTCAATGAAACTCTTTCGAGTCCCGATGAAACGGTTCAACTGTCTTGAATGCTACAAAAATTAAATTCTTTGAATCAAACTCATACTCCTTTAAGTACCCTAATTTACATAAATTAGTTCGACCATAAAAATTAAAGCTAGCCCCTTACGCCCCTAGGCGCGAGATGTACGTTAATAAAATCCCATTAACCTACTGCAGAACTTACGTAAAGATGGGTACAACACACCGCGGTATAAATCTGACGACTTTCACCCACTGACAGCGCACTTTATTAAGTGAAGTACGCCACAGTGTAAAAATATCGGTATATTAAAAGTAAACTTTCGCGTGGGGTGATGCTTTTAACTTGTATCGAGTTTTAAAGTTTGAGGTGGGATGGAAAAGTTCTTCATACGGTTTGTTGCGGTAGGTACAGTGATGAGTGTGTGTTTTATGTATGTTTCAGAAAAGTTCGACATTGACGAGATAATTATTGCTTATTTATGTATTTTCAGTAATTTGACGGAGTACAAAATAAGACGATCGGCGTACTTTAAGGACAATTATTAGAGTTAGTATTATTACTGTAGAGTTGTTTGTTGTATATATTAGGACATTTTTTCAAATCTCTAATTCTCTAACAATTTTAGCAATGACAGACTTGTGTACCCTCACTCTGTAGTCGTTAAAATAATTTTGATTTCGATAGTACACTGATACTGGCCGTTCTACCGAAATGAATCGATAAGATATTGTATAACGACGATACACTAGCGATACCTGACCACTTTTCTGTTTATTAAGGTGGTATTCGATAACGTCCGTCAAAAGAGAGACGAAAAAAATACGTTATCCAGCAAAACTTTAAATAACAACAACAAATTAAAACAAAAAAAATGCCAAAGGATTTCATACAATAAACCAAAATAAATAACGTTTCTTTAATTTTTTTTATTTTAATCGTCTTACAAATGCAGCCCACTTAATGTACCCGACATAAACTACCAAAAAGACGAGATAACGTTGTATACGCTAGAGATACAGCCCGCTGACAGGCAGACGACAAATCGAATCAATAGAGAATTTAGGGTAGAGGGAGGTACCAAGATTTCAATAAGGTAACATACTAACTGGACCTAACTGAAAAAATATGATTTTCGACCACATCCAATTCATTCCAAAACTGGTTGCTACCAGTTTTGGAAAACTGATTAAGTATATTTCTTATTCATTTTAGTTCCATATTCTGGATAGCAATTATTTTAGTCAGTACATAAATATGAAAGTCAAATAGAATATAAAAAAGTACGATGACAAACACATGCACACAGAAGTTTCTTCATCGCTTTTATTAAGTGAAGCAAAAACTCACATATAAAACAAAGCACGATTAACTTTTTTTTTTGCAAAACATTCGTTCATTGTTTGAGTTACTAAAAACTGCATCTTTAACATAACATAAAAACTGTACAGTTGTCGTACATCAAAATTAATAGTACACATCGATGGACGTACTGTAAATAACTATAAATAACTATTAGTAAGGGACAAGTGTTAGTAGGACAGGCACGATGCAACAATGCGACAACTATATGGTGGAGATAATTAATAAAAAATCTTATAAAATCCGTCGCATCGGTCTTTAGCAGGACTTTTCAGTTAAGGCTCACGCAGAGAAGCGCGATGCAACAATGTGACAACTATGTAGCGGAGACAGAGATATTTAGTTAAAAATCCTAAAAAGGCTGTCGCATTGGTCTGTAAAAGTACAAAAAATAAATGTAAACGATGAACTTATTTCTAGGTCCAAGTATTTCTTTTCCTTCATGCTGCTTTTAGAATCCAGAACATAGTATCAAAAAGAAAAATTGATCAGTTCCAAAGTCCTTTTACGATGTCTGTGCAAACGACAATGACTTCTAATTACTCGCTAGATTAGTGGCAAACGTATTAATGAACCATAACAAGATATCAAAGCAAAGGCATCCAGTGAAAGGTTTTACTAACATCCATTTCGTATTTTATTGAGTTATGTCAAGACAGAAAAGGACTGATGTCCCGCACTAGCAGAAAACTTGAAAAAATATATTTTTTAAAGGAGGTCTTCCCTGCCGTGGGACATTATGGGCTGTGTCTTTTTCTAAGCTAAAACACTAGGAAGAGGTGACGGGTGCCCGTTTTGTGGGACTGACAGCTCAAAGCCTAATTTGAGAAAATGTTTTTCGTTTTGATCATCTGCCTAGCCTTTCTCAACTTTTATGGGGTCGGCTTCCAGTCGAACCGGATTCAGTCGAATACCAGTATTTTACTTGCAGCGGCTGTCTTCCAGACCTCCACAGCCTCATTGTCAATCCCAATGTCTTTCGTTTTATTGGTTGTCAATTCTAGCCTTTGAAAGACGAAGACGTTGTAATTCTAAAGGTATCTGGTCTTCTACCCTATACCCTATACGGGCTCCTAAAAATCCACAGTCCGCAGCTGGCCATTACAAAAATGTATAATAACCATCACATACATCACTGATCACATATCATTCTGCTAGATGCGCTAAGTGCATGCTCATGATTGAAACACTTCATTACTGAAGCGCGCACAACAGGTGCGTAGTGTGCGCATACGTTAGGGGTGTTACGAGTTGTGGAATTGTTCGAAAGAGTCACCGCGGCCCTGGAACGCAAAGACCACTAGGAGGAACACGGATGGGTTTTAGTCAGTAAGAGTCTGACACTCCCTTCTGTTCCGCTTAGAGCGGGAGAAAAGAAAGAAAGAAAATACGTTTACTCTGCCAGAAATGAAGCACAGAAACACAAAATTAAAATAAACTAATTACTAACTTAAATCTACTATACTATGAATCTCCAACTATGTCAGGACCGGACATTAGCCTACTACGAGGATCTGGTCACTCCACAGACAAAACAGAACACTGCAATAGTTGTCTATGGCGTGACGTTCGGTACTGCACTGACTGACAGTACATTTTGACATATGAAAAAAGTAAACAATAATAACAGAAATGGACAATTAATGTAAAAGAAAACTTCGAAAATATATTAATAATTTAAGTAGTGCGTCGCATTCAAGCAAGAATCGGTGGTTGCTCAGCGTATGCGCGCAACCCTGTAACATCTCTAGTATCCATGTTGTTAGTTGGCGCATTGTCTGCAAATTGGTAGAACGTTAATCCTCATTGGTTATGTACTAAACACTGGTTGTACACTGTGTTATGGTGGTAAGTAGTTTAGTGAGGTTGAGTTTACAGGGTGAGGGAATGGGAAGCGGGATCAATACAAAATGCGATGTTTATTTTCAGTTATTATAGCAAGGCCGTGAGCGTACTAAATGCTAGAATGGTATGAATATTTACGTATCTAAGTATTCGTAGGACAAAAAAATATTAATCAAAAGTACTCCAGACGAAATATTCAAGCTGTTACTTTGAATTAGTCTAAACACTTGTAATCTGCTTTTGGCTGATATGACTCAAAATATGAATTAAAAATGTATCACGCATCTATTCCATAACCAATAAATGCACAAGCAAAACACACAAAAGGCTTAAAGAATCCAGGAGTCACAAACATTTGAAAAGTCCAATCCAAAAAGTAATTAATTTTTTTTTTATTCATGTTTTAATGGTACCTATGCAAACACAAATAAACTGTTTTTATTTCTTTAAATTGTTTTAATTTGAACCCAGTAAAACAAGACTTCACAATCATTACATCCATGCCATTAACACAATATTTAAATCAATATATCTTAGATACGTAAAAACGAAATCTGTGTCATCTCTCAACAGACAGCAAACAGTATGCTAGCTATCTATCTCGTCTACCTATCCCACTAACCTAACTTCAGCACTATCAGTAACACCCCAGCTGTTAGGTGCCAACGTGTTGCGTGCATCATTATTAACTCAGGCGATACCAACACAACTATATGGCAATACGGCTCAAGCTAGGGGACCATGTCACACACAGAATTAATTAAACTGAAGTAGGATTCGACATACTCTTGTCAACAGCCTGTGGCTCTAGTAGATTGGCGATGAGTTGACAATCTGTCAAGAGTTTGGACAATTTTTTGACAGCTACTGTCAACGATTATTGTCAGGTTTAACTACGATGTGGGGGAGATAGGATCTGCAATGTGGACAATTTTATTTATCTACAACGTTTTGTTAAAAGTAAGGTTTAATACAAAATAATACAGAAAAGGAATAATGCACCGATGTAATGGATACCTAAAAGTAATTTGTATTGAAATGACATATCATCAAAAATGTCTGAAATAATCATGAACCATTGTGTACAGACGTCAGCATTGAAGCTCTTCTCGTTACCAAATAAATATTTAACTAAGTAACATTTCAATTCAAAGTGGAGAATTTACATCATCACGACACATTGAATTCAAATTTTATTTTCCCGAAATGTTGACGACACCTGCCTTCTTTTAGGCCTTTCTCGCATCTAATCCGATTAAATTAAGAAAAAAATCCAAGTTTGAATAAATATTCATAGTGCAATAACCGTTAAAATAATTTAACGATAAAAGAGTACGTCATGGTTAAAAGCTCCAGCGATTGGCATTGTTTCGACAGTGGGAAAAACTTCCGTAATTATTTTAATTTCGATAATGTACTCCGTTGATTGAGCGTAACAATGCGGCAATTGTTTTAAGTAGATTTCTTTTTATTTTCGCGAATTCGAGTATGATGCATCCCAAGCGCAATAACTGCTTTAAGTATTGTTGATAAAAAAATCGCAAGTAAAGGGCATCTGTCCTACTGTGACACAGCAGTCTTGACACTACGGGGCAGATATTCTTTAAAACAATTTGAAATGAGAAAAAAATAAAACAAAACGATAAATAAATTTTATTCTTCTTCTTCTTCTATTCTTCTTCTTCTAAATATCACTTACAGAAATGACCAAGAATTTCTCGTAAACATCCCACCCACGTACCGCAGTCGATATCGATGGCGTAAAAACAATTCATACTGCGTTGAATTCAGAAACCGAGAAAAATGCGAGTCTCGTTAGAGTTAGACATTCCCATTCTCTTGCAAACTGTCTAATTGATCCGCGGACTGAGAGCCTGCGGATCTCACACCGGCCTCGCGGATAAATTAAAGCCAGTAAGTTTAACGAAAGGCTCCCCGCGGACTCATGAATTGTTAATAGAATTTTAATTAAACTTCATAAAATTAACATTGAGTCCCAGCAAAAAGCCGGCACTCACAGCCGCCAAACTCGATTTGACGAATCATTTTTTTATCCACCAATGCCATATACTCGTAATTAAATGTCTTCCAGTGTCAAAGCGAATAAAATTCACATACAGTTGATTAGATATTTCATTACATGGAGTACTACGTAAAACGTGATGAAACAAGATAGCTGGACGAATGCAAATTTCTTTATTGAAATAAAGATATTCAATTTTAAATGCTGCCTCTTTCCATTTGGAAAGTCGGTAGTCGAAGCGCAGTGGACGTGGGGAATTGTGTCACCTGTCAAAACTTAATACCGATAGCTCGAATTGGCATGGCAGCGCAATTCTCTTTTTACTGGACTGTTAAAACTAAACATTCGATGACATCTTGAAGTTTGCACGAATACTCGTGTCCCGCAAGATGTCAACTGCATGTAGTAAATTGTTATCGATGAAAAACCGTAGTAAGAACATCCAGTAATTTATTATTATCGTTTTTGTTTTCTTTGTTTATGTTTTTGCTGGCTTGAAGAGCGTTTTATGCTTGCGTGGTCATAAAAACACTTTGACAACAACGTGTCTTTAAACTTGATGTGTAATGCTAGTTTTCTTATAATGCAACGGAATTTTTATTCATTTATAAATGAATTACATAATTTTTTGCCTTTCATACGTCTTTATTTCGTTTCTAGAAGAAAAAATGAAGGTACTTAAACTAAAATATGGTTGCCCCGTTTTGTAAGTACGTAGGTATTCTTGAAACATCTTAGGTAGGTAGGTAGGCAATTTGTAGATGAATTACTGACAAAGTCCATACCCAGAGATCGAGAATCTCGAGTTAACATGACTAAGTACTTCATAAACAAAACAAATTCAAGGTACCTACATCCCTCTAGTGAAAGTATCAAGATCATTCAAGATGGCCGCTCCGTACTTTGACCTGTCAATGTAAATGTTTAAAATAATGACCGCTGATTGTAATACAATCGGACACGGCTCAGATTTGCGCGGATACATGCGGGATCGCCAACATTTTATAAAGATTTAACTCTTAAATAAACGAGATTAAATTATACGGTTCGTTTTTGCAGAGATAATGCTCTTACGTAAGGAAGAAGTTGTGATGTTTTCTCTTGCAAAGGTGAGCATAAAATAAGGCTGGACTACAAGATACTGCACCCGATTATAGGCACATGTTGGAGGTTGACAGATAAATTTAGACAGGTACCTATTAAAACGCTATTCATTGGCAACTTGTAGAGCAGTAGTCGGTTGCGGTGTCCGTGAGTCTAATTCTTATTGTTTTCTTTAAATAAACTTCGTTTTTGACTTATTTCCATTCTGTTCAGTAATGATCTGGCAAGAGCTAAGAATGCCTGTATGGTAATTATTTAATAGGTCTTACAAGAATGAGGAAAATGTTGAGCACCCCTAAGCCGATGATATATCTCTAAAATCTGGAGCGTCATCAGCATTCTGAGAAACAGATCGCAACCCGATGAAGCAAGCTGACTGCCTACCTAGCGGTATTTGATGCACGTGCCGAAAGCTTACTTCCATACACTTACCTGCCGATGAAGTTAGAGTGAGCAGGACAAAATCTACTACTACTTCTTTGTCTTTCTTTGTTTCTACTACTTTGTCTCGAACCCTTCTGTTATTTCTACTATCAAGTCGACAGTCTCTTAAGTTTTATTTTTTAAATGCCAATACTATTTGCTTTGAAAATAAATAACAACGACTTTGTTAAACTAGCAATTTATTATCACTGGGAGCGCCACCCAATTTACCCTGAGGCTATAAACAAAGTTCCGTTCTATTAGCGGCGTTTTGGGGGGTTGTCTTTATGTAGAACTTTGACATTAAAAAGTGCTGGTTCTCAGCCTAATTTGAATATGACTTTTGATTTTGACTTATCTAGAGCCAATGATGTAGAAGTAGGTAAGTACCTATAGGAAGCTGTTAATATGCATGAGCCTTTCGGCCACGGTTCTTTAAACCGTCTAGCAAGCCGTCGGTCAAAGAGGTCACAGTAGTATATTTTCATATCAATATTAATCACGAACAGGAGGCCGCGGGCGTCCACCATAATTGATTTTTAATGCACCAGCCGAATTGGCCAGTATATCCCACGGTTTAATTGAAGCACCATCATCCGTTGGGCGGTCACTCATAAATACGAGCTCTACGTAAATAATATGGGTTCCGTGTCGAATTGTTGCAGCAAAAAATATGAAGACACTTTCACGGCAAGACATAAGGCTTATCGAAGACTTGCGACAATGCGTCTGCGATTTTATCACATAGAAATCGGACACACGGTCTGAACAATATCTACTACGGATCAATAACGCGATTTCGCATCGTTTATGCATTGTCGTACCTATTGCGCCTGTCTACAAAAGACTAAACACGAGTGCACGCTGGTTATAGTTTGTTCTATTTCAACTAAGAAATATAATTATAAATTAGGTTTAAAACTAATTAGAAAACATTCTGATCGGGGAGCAATAAAATATTAACTTTTTGCGTGCTCCATCTTCGACCACATCTTCGCTTGCCGTCAGGTGAGATAGTGGTCAAACGCACGCTATCAATAGTAAAAAAAAAACTATCTCCCACTGTCACAATCAAATGGAGAATTGGCATAACCTAAGCATGGCCGCTAAAGCCAAGTTCGTTTATCCTAATCTTAATATAATTATGAAATTCTTTCATTACTCACTCACTTAGTGACTAAAAAACAAAGCTCAGCCAAAACTGCTGGTCGTAGAAAGCTGAAATTGTAGTTGGTTGGAAAATGTAGGGGAGCACTGAGAGAGGATTTCCCGAGGAGCTCGTGGCTAAATAATAACAGCCGCACGGGTCGATCTTTTAGGTTAAGCAACGCTTGCCAAGGCTGGTCTGTGGATGGGTGACCATCTTAACATAACGAGTTTCCTCCGTGCCTCGGAAAGCACGTTAAGCCGTTGGTCCCGGCTGTCATTTGTAGATCTTTGGCAGTCGTTACGGGTTGTCAAAAGCCAGTAAATCTGACTCCAGTCTTGCCAAGAAGTACCGTATTACCCAGTTAATGGATTGTGGAGGTCTGGTAGGCAGCCGCTCCACGTAAAACACTGGTATTCAGCTGAATCTGGTTTGACTGGAAGCCGACTCCAATATAGTTGGGAATAGGCTAGGCAGATGATGATGATGATGACTGAGAGAGGATTTCCCGAAGATCCACAGAAAAACGTATTCTACCTACAGTAACCCATTTTAAGTAAACAACAACAACTTATAATTTTATTACCGCTTCAGAAAAGCATTGTTTCTCAAAAATGAATCTCTTTGAAACTTCTATAGTTGGAAAAGCTGTCACAACCAGCTAGATCCTAATCCCACTTCTGCACACAGCGGCTCCGATTTCCAATTTTTCATACAGCACTCACTATTTGAATGGAGAGAAAAAAAGTTCGCACTCCAATTCATCAATATTGGGTCAATATGCAATTTTTCGGTGCACACGTACCTAATCCAATTTGCGACAGGCTGGAACAAAAGCGTTTCGGATGGAAATGGATTAACTACTGGTCACAAGCGGAGACTTTTTAACTACAAATTGAAATGCTAGTTTTTATTTAAATAGTTTAGCAATACTGTCCTTTGGCGGTTAAAAGTAAAGTTTGAAGCGAATCGCCGTCTTGGTATCGTCGAGGTCATGTGAAGAGGATGAATGAATCTTAAAGGCATGTTACAAAAAAAGCTCTAAGTATAACTCCCAATAATAGATAGAAAACACAACGTACACTTGTTGTATAAAATCATGACTAAAGAATGACTTGGCCGAACACTGTCTCTTAAAATACAGGTTTATCCTAGTTTAAGAGGCAGGGTTACCTATATAATTTTTGTTGTACAGTCTCTTGCAACAATTGTATTTTATTGTAATGTCAGTTTGATCTGTAACTCTTGTGATGAAACATTTATTATTTTTTATTAATTAATTTATTCATTAAAAATAATTTCAAAAATTAAAATCTCCTTTATTCGGGTCCCTAATCTGGAAATCTCTGAACCGATTGTGGGTCCAAGTTGATCGCTGTAGAAGCAATCTGGCTAAATGAAGTGTCATACAGCCGAAGGTATGGCTGGCAGGTACACAGTGCCAATATGAAGCCCCATCGCAGGTTATGACCCACCCACTTCCATGCCTTTTATACCCTGTACCTTCCAGGACCTGAACTAATGATGAAGTGGTTTAAGCAACCATACACTCGTACTGGATAAACAAATTAGAAAAGTTGAATTGGTCGTCACGAAAAAAGGAAGCCTCTGAATCCTCTCCCTTTCATCAAAATTAAATTCTTTAGTCAAGAGTGAATAGGTTACTTTTAGGCAAGCGTGCTGCATTTTCGATCACATCATAGCTTACCATCAGGTGACTGGTGAGATAGTGGTCAAACGTGTGCCTAAAAGATAAAAAAATCTAGACATGAAAGGAAGTAGAAATTCGAATCTAACCAACCACGTAAATACCACAAACTGTATGTAAGTGAAATACCTAAACCTATGTTTACTCAGATTCTAGCGTAAGATCCAAACGGACATCCTCTAAGCACCCCGTTGAACTCTTTTAAACGACGCCGCTCAAAAAACTTTTAACATCTTAAGTTTGCTACTTTGCTGTTCAATATTAGGCTTTATTTGCTACGTGATAGGGTTAACGGATGGTGTGCTAGTGTTTGGTTTAGTGGCGGAAGCGGCGCGGCCTCGTGTTGGTTGTGTGGTTCAAGTGATGAGTGAGGAATGAGGCTTTGGGGAAGTAGGCTTTTAATCTATACAATAGCAGAACCTTTTGCTTGTTTTTAAAGTGATAATAAAGATTATTAGTGTAGATTCATCTGTCTGCTTTGTGCGAGTCCCAAATAAACATTTTTTTTTTCTTTCTTTTTTCTTACATTTAAGTATATTAGATACACATTCCTTTATCTAAATCCGACGTAAGTTGTATTTTTTTTGAACAGCTTGTTATATTTTACAGAACGAAAGATTCTGGACAATAGAGAACGCCATGAGGTTTATCTAAAAAACTGTATATATTTTGAAAATAGCTTGTGGCTGTCTGTCAACATACATTTAATCAAGCTTACGAACAAATGCACAGCAAACGTAGATATTTCTTCAAATCAGAACTCACTTCCTTCTATCCAACTCCAACCCTCCACAAGCACATAACTCAGACCCACATTTAGTAGAGCGGCGCACGCGCCGACAAGGAAGTGACGTCACGCCGCACCCCGTCCGCCGCCGCGTTATCTCGGCCGCGCGTGCCCCATTTATCGATATCTTTCCGCCGAGGGGTCACTGGACATTCATACATATCAACGTTTGTACGTGACTGTCTTTTGACATTGCGTAAAAGATTTTAAGATTTGAGATGTGTGATGCAATTTTTTTCAGTGAAAAGCTTATTTGGCGAGTGCTAAGCATGAAGCCCCGAGTTCGTAATGGAAATCAACTCCAGGTTACAAAATGTGTTTTCCATTTGAATTGCGGCAATATAGGATGGCATAATGAACGTGTACCAACTAAACATCTATGATAAGGAAATATCAGGCGTGGAGATAGGTGTTCGGAAGCTCGATTTGTGTTTTTTTAAAACAGTGTTTCAGGAGAACAAGTGGGCATCACTTGTTCTCCTGAAACACACCACCACGAAAATCAAGCATTGACGCGGCTGAAGCTAAATGAGAGAGACTGAATTTTGGATGGGTATTGAAAGCTTTTTAGGATGGGAAATCATCGAATGACTCCTCCGCTTGGTCAGATTCTTACTGACTAAATCCCATCCGTGTTCCTCCTAACGCCCTTTGCGTTCCAGGACCGCGGTTTTCAAACAAATTCCGCAACCCTCGCAGGCACTGAAAAGCCCTGGTGTACAAAAATAAATAAAAACTCTCAACAAGATCACTTCAGGCAGTCTGTACAGTCTGTGTGTCTTACTAAGACTGGAACTGCTGTCACCTACTGCATTACCAAACCGCTTAAGCCTTTCTGAAGCAGTCTGGTAAAAAAATAAGAACAGGTATTTGCGAACGACATGTTATTGTTACGAATTGTTATCTTATAAGCCCTTGTAGGCCATAGGGAAACATTCTGCTTGCAGTGTTGATCTCTGACCCAGCACGTTACACATTAAATTGCTAACGGCTTTTGCGAACTTATTTTGTGTCTCAAAATGAATTTAAAGTAATATTTGATATGAATGCAACGAATTTTACAAAGTGGAAAAAGCTCTTGGTGTTCCTATGAGGTTTAATCTGGGAGAATGTGAGAAATTTCTTGATATTTTTAGACTTTAGAAATATTATTCTCTATTTAGTCATTAGTATCAATTTAAAAAATAGGTAAAATACCAGCCAAGTGCGAGTCGGACTCTCACACGAAGGGTTCCGTAAATCCGTACCATATACTGACAAAAAAAGTATCTTAAATGGGAGCCATTTTTAATTTTATTGAATTTATATGTATGTTTATAATTCATATAAATAATTCATCACTCTGTGAAAATTTCAACTGTCTAAGTATTATGGTTCTTGAGATACAGCCCGCTGACAGACAAATGGATGGATGGACGGACAGCGAAAGCTTAGTAAAAGGGTTCCGTTGGCTATCCATTGGGTACCGAACAATAAAAACAAAAGGCCGACTGATGATGACTTTGGTATCAAAAAGAAAAGACTTTCAAATAATCTTTTTCGCAACTTTCAATCTCCAACAGGAAAATGCGTCCGATTGCTACACAGTCAAGTGGTTGATTGACAGATTTTAAAAATACATAATAAAAACTGTCGGTTTTGTCTCTTTCTCCAAAATCTTCAATCAGGGCACGACTTTCATTCTACTTAATTATAATACGGTAGGTATAGTATGACACAATTTAAAAGTTTCATCGGAAAACATTCGTTGAAACATTATCCTCCTTCTGGGACAGTCGGGTAAAAAACGGTCGTTTCCGAACTAGTGCGACTCGGTTTCCCTAAACAGACAGGGCCTACACACAGTGTCATTCAATCTGTGATAACAATTACAAACAAAAATTATTACTAACTAGATTTTGCCTGCGATTTAGAACGCACATATCCCGTTTTTTCTCATTCTCGTAGAAATTTCGGAAAATCCTCTCTGAGTGCTGACCTACGGTCTCAAGGAACCTACATGCAAATTTCAGCTTTCTACGATCATCAGCTGTGTATTGTTTGTCAGTCAGTCAGTAACGGGAGAGTTATTGATTAAACAATGGTTCCAAATCATGTTTTCTTTTTACTTTTCTGTTACACATGGAATCCAAAGAAATCTGATGTCAAGTTTGTCTGCTGACAGTCCGTCATTTGTAGTTGTGTAGCCTTAGAACTGGAAGGGTTCCGTACCATAAACCTTAATTTCATTATTTGTTGTTATAGCGGCAATAGAAATACACAATCTGTGAAAATTTCAACCGTCTACTATTACGGTTCTTGAGACACAGCCCGCTGGTGTCTGCCTGCCAGGACGGATGGACAGACGGACAGCGGAAGCTTAGTAATAATAGGGTTCCGTTGGTTACCTTTCGGGTACGGAACCCTAAAAAGCCCGAAAGAAGCGACAGACACAAGTAATAGTGTACATAGTTTAATTATGTGTATGTTGCTGCCACCTCTAAATCATGTCTCACTGCCTACAGAATAAAAGCTACCTACCAGTCGCGGTTTCCTTGTAACCTCACTTCGCCACCTGTCCTTCGATTGAGCGATAACTGAACGAGTCCGGTAGGTTGTCAATCCGTTCTTATTCACTGGTTATTAATATCAATATTGATAGAACTGAACTGGTTCCGTTTTCTGACGCTGATTGGGGGATGTAAGGGGAAGATTCTGATCGGGAACTTGACGAGTATGATGAAGCTGATTAACGGAAGGGAGGGAAAAACGTAGAGACGGATGTTGGAGACAATATAAATAAAGATTGAGATAGAAAATGGATAGAAAAGACCTTGGAAAATGTAACAGTATGAAATAAGAAATGTGATGAAGATATCGAATATAACTTTAGTCGTGCCAGGGTTCTTGAATTGTTCATAAGAGTTAGCGAGCGAAGGAACGTGAAAGGTATTTGAAGGAACCCGGGTTGGGTTGCTTTTAGTCAGTGAGAGTTCATTTGATGATTTCCCATCTATATACTAATATATAAAGCTGAAGAGTTTGTTTGTTTGTTTGTTTACTTGAACGCGCTAATCTCAGGAACTACTGGTCCGATTTGAAAAATTCTTTCAGTGTTAGATAGCCCATTTATCGAGGAAGGCTATCATCACGCTAAGACTAAAAGGAGTGGAGCAGTAATGAAAATTGTGACGCAGACGAAGTTGCGCGGGTCAACTATTCAGTAATATTTAAAGCTGTAGAGTTTGTTTGTTTGAAAGAAAGAAAATCAATTTATTCCGACCAAACAGACGCACATTAACATAACATTATTTTTAAATACATCATCACGCTAAGACCAAAAGGAGCGGAGCAGTAATGAAAATTGTGACGCAGACGATGTTGCGCGGGTCAACTAGTCAAATATAAAAATAAAAACGAAAAAATAGTATTTCTGAAGCTCAGTTCTAAACAAAAGATATGGTAGCAGATTATAAAACAACATCAGGTTCTAAGAGTCCAAGCTATCGCATAATGATTTAATCCAACGCTGAAACAAATATTTCCACGTAAAATTCACTCGACATAAAGCTGATAGCAAAACAATTTACCGCGAAACAGAAAAGATCTTTAACGCAATTCAAACGCCAGCCTTCACATATTTGTACCAATAAATCACATTTGGACACTAAGATTTGAGCCTAGATATCAGAACATTGCAAATAGATTTCCTAAGAAGAAAGAGATACAAGTATCTGATATTAATGCGAGGAAAAGAGACAAAAACAATTTTATCCTATCTGTTTAAATCAATAGGCTTCGACGTGATAGCCAAAATGTTTAAACTGTTTAATCAACGCCAATTAATTTTTAACCTACCGTTTATGAATCATAAGGTTAATATTCGCTTGTCAGTATAAAGTGCTAAGTGAAATCTAAGTATGATATCGGTGAGCTAAGTAATAAACAGTGCTAATGTTAGTACGCATGCGCGTAGATCTAAAAGATACGGTCGCAACGGCGCCTAGGGCATAAGGCCGGGTGCGCACTCACCACTTGATGTTGCCAACATAACAATAAGTTTGTGTTTTTTATGTTGGTATATTTGATATTGATACGAAGCAGCTGGCTAATATATTGCGATTGTTTATGCTTTTAGTTTTCTGAACTTATTAACCTAATTAGCAAGTGTACATGATGGTGTTTAAATGATAACGACAGCAAAGTATGTTAGGTTTACTTTTAGTTTTGAAGACCTAAACGAAACAATCTTCGATGATAAAAGTAATAGTCGCTTGCATGAAACAGCACATTCACAGTTTCCATAGTGAGAGCAATTCTGGATCGTACTTATAAAGAAATACTACTAAAATCAATTACAAACAATAACAACGTAAACCCCAATAAATACTTCAATTAAACTTCTGCATCACCTACCAACACGTGTCAAAACCTCACGTTGAATTTCAACACCTGTTGGTAACCAACATAACACCAACACAGTTCCAGTGTATCTTCCGCCCAACATTTAAAATCTCAATTTATGACTATAAACTAAGATAATAGTTTGAGATAACCGTCTGTTTGTTTGAACTGAACTACTGCAATTATAACTTGTGTACGATCATTATTAAGATGTTCATCGCTTTGTTTGAACTTCACAAGTTAGATTATATTGAGATAAGAGGTGTTGCTGAAGTTCGTGATAAGTTCGTTAAGGTCGGGTGTTTGAATTTGCTTATACAATATTCGATTGTAATATATTTTTGATGAGATTATTAAGCTGCTTTCATCTTTTAAAGTAAACAAGTAGACAGATAAAGACAAGAAGCGTTTCTCTTCTCAAAAAACAACACAAATAACTTAATCCATTACATGCAATCTAAAAATGGCGAAGGAAAACGTTGTGAGGGAACCAGGAACCATCTCAAAATGAGATGGTTGAAGCTGGAAAACCACGGACCAGTAGCTGTCATGATATGATGAATTTTATTCAATTCTTAGCCCATATCCGCTTACAGCCATGAGAAACCTCTATAATATCTACGTGAAAATCTAACCAAGTCTACAATAAATGAAAACGAACCTAGTTAGAGGATTATTAAATAAACAGTAACTATGCGAAATGTCCTATAAGTAAAGCAACATGGCATGAACTACAGGATCAGAGTAACGAGGGTCGAGGCAACAAGTGCCATGGTTCACGGTGAATTTATTAGACTTTGTCACGGTAACACAGATACATATTCCAATAACTAAGTTAATCACATAACTTTGAGCTTTCCTGAGAATATCATATTTATATTTGTTCTAGGTGCCTCAGATAAAATTAAGAGGGAGCCAATCAAGACACTACGGCAGTTTTGAAGAGTATTTGAGAGTAATCAAGAACAGATAATCAAAATTTGTTGATTATTCACTCACTAGAACAACAGTTAGCGATCATAGACAATCTGACAAAGAAAGCAAGCTATAAAAGAACAATGACTAGATAAACAGTATTCGCAATTAATCTATCATCGCATTATCTTAAGAAATCTTTCTTAATTAAAGACCTGTCACAAATGGATGACTAGAAGTGTGAAGACATCTAGACAACATTATGACAATAACAAGACCACCGCTAGAAAACCTGACCCGTAGGTTTTCTTCACGAAAAAACCTCTAACGGAGAACAACATACGCAGTACATCTTCTTACGCACACACGCGCAAACCACATGTGTCGAAAACATCAACTCCTGCGCAACGCCTTGCGAAAAATCAACGCGACCATACTTTAAAATAAATTCTACACATAAAACGATAATACTGCGAAATTTTCGTTCCAATAATTACTTGGTATCGTCACTTATAGGGATATTTAGTCACATGTGATCGCCGTATTTGGTATGTTGTTTTTATCTTGTCGCTGTCCTTTTCAGTCTTCTGGCGACGATGTATGTTTCTCTCTGTCTGATGACGTCACTGAACGGTAGTTGCGAGCGGTACTACTGGGATCTTCGAGACACCTCCGAGGCAAGCGTGACCGTTCGTAAGGGTTCGTATGAAATAAGTTCGCGTTTACTTTTGAGTACGCAGCATTATAATTCTAGGCTTCTGTCAGAGATATTTATGTGATCATGTGGCGTTGAATGGCGATCGAGAGGTCGGAGGTCAGGACTGGGCGCCTATTGTGATAGAACCACTCCTAGGTTATAATCATCGTTGGTTTACTTTGTTGAAGATGTTTTGGTATTGGTAATGGTGCATCCCAAAATGTTTGCATAATTTAAAGAAGCACACTAGACTAAAAACAAAAAATCTCTCCTATCCAAGTCTCTTGAAGTAATTAAATGCATTACTTGGATAATAGCGCGATTGAGTTAGGTTAAAGAGACGAAGGTAAAAGAAAAAGCCCTTTCAACAAGGAAAACAATGTAACTGGATCAATCTATCTATCCAAATGGTTACGACATTGAAGAAATGCCAGAAAAAAAGGGAAAAAATAGCCTTCAGAATATCCTTGTTTCACATAGCATCACTAGTGTTTATAGTTTACCAATTAGCATCTGACCATGAAAATCCATGTGTCATTGTATCACCTGAGTTGAATACAGTTTAGAAATTCTGACTCATCAAGTTTCACTATTGTTGCAAAAGAATTACCATCGATTGGCTAAAAATATCGCAATAATGTTTTTGTTATAAACCGCAATGATTTGCATGTGATGACAAGGCCCATAACCGTTCAACGGTTTGTTATTTATAAGACTGAGGTCTTAAGAATTAGGAAAAGGTTATTATGTTTTTTTGGCTTGGTTTGTATGGTGGGCGTTGAGCAATAGGATTTCGTACTATGGTGGTGGTGGTGGTGGTTATGGTGGATTTGTTTTCATAGCGGCAATAGATATACACAATGTGTGAAAATTTCAACTGTCTACCTATTACGGTTCTTGAGATACAGCCCGCTGACAGACGGACGGAGGCTTAGTAACAGGGTTTCGTTGGATACCCTTTTGTTACGGAAACCTAAAAAAGAAAGAAAAGACGTTGATTTCACCAAAAGCGCCGCACAAAACACGAAATTAAAAGATGACCGCTCACTTCGTGATCACGTCACCCAAGCATTCACTTCGACATGTTTGCAGAATCGACCGGCTGGGTTCAATTTCCAGGTCAGGAAAAGTGTTTTACAATCTGGATTTTTTTGTGGCTATCAATAGTCTGTATTAGAGACCGGTTGATGGTAGTTCGCTTCTATAAGGAACTACAATCAATTAAAACTCCAAATACTACATTTGACTAAAACAGCTGGTGAAATGGGGATGTACGATAGGCTCATCTCTGCCTACATCTTTGAAAAACACAAGCGTAATATTTCTTGTAATGCTTTAAATTTCCTCGTATATTAATTTGTATCCCACGAATTTATAGTTGCTGAAGCAGTTAACCTTTTTCTATTTTCTCAGGTTGTGTACATTGTATACTTCATCGTTTTTAGTTTCTACTCATCTGCATAATTAAAATACTTGATACATGGACTCAAGCCTAGCCCCCGAACTAAAAGCACACAAACATAAGTACTCTGATATCGCGAGTACACCCTGACAGTCGCGTGTCAACCTGTGAATTAGTGTTGTGCGAGCTCGCGTGTCGTCAGCGACTGGTGTCGATACTTTATATCGATATTTATCGATACGACGCCACGACTTATAGCTACCGATCGGCTGATAACAAGCCGATTTGTTAGCGACCGATGTACACCAAGTTTTGTTTATTTTAACAACTTGAAACGATAGGTGGACCGGTCTATGTTGTATGTCATTTTAAAATATTTCAGCGTGTTTTTATGTCAAAAATATTTTATGAGCTTTATGATGTAGTGGATAATGTTTATGATAGCAATTAGTTCGTTGGATACTATCCTGGGATAAAAGCTATAGAGGCACTACCGCATCTTTTTTTACAGCTATATTTTCAAACGAATATAAGGAATTCTACTAAGAGAGAACATTTTATGTTTGTACATTTAGTCAAGAGAATGCTCTTAATTTAAAAGTTTGTGAGTAAAATGTTGGGCAACAACAATAAGTGAGATGTTCAAAGGTACAATTTTCAGAAGTATGCTTCGTATTCTTCTGCATGTTTTCATACTTTCTTTATTCCTTCACATACACAAGGGAAGAATACCTACGTACAACATACAAACAGCAAATCATAAAAATGTAGCGTGCGAAACCATGCTGTGCAGTTTAATAATTCACATTGTACATCAAGATAGCAGCCGATTATATTTCAGAAGCGTCGAAATAAATTCATATTCATAGCGCACTTTTTATCGATAACAAGTCACGTCACTAGTAGCAAGTCGGCTCGTTAGGTCGTTGGTAATGTGTCGACATTTCTGTCGCCACTCGCGCGGCGCGGGTTAAACGCTACGTGAAGTTTACGATATAGACGCAAATTAGCGGGCGGGGGCGCACGCAGTCTTGAGAGTTTAAAAAAAAGCGTTTATCGAACCCATCCTTTCGTTTTAGGAAAAGCGTACGGTATCTTAATGATGATTGGTGCGTTCAAAAGGGTATAATTGTTCTTTTCTAAATATGGCGGATAATATGAAAGTAGGAGACGTGATGTTTCGCGCTTTGGTTTTGTAGTCACGGCGTCGTTAGTCATGTTTGTGTCGCCTACACTTAGATTTTTATGGGCTGAGAATTTCAAAAACATAGTTTTGATACATAAGAAGGTAGTGCAGAATACTCTTTACTGTATCCCAAAATAGCAACTTTGAGTGGAGACCACGAGTTAGAAACCGTAAGGCAGGACGCCCTCGGTCTAGGTGGAGCGACGATCTTCGCAGGGTGGCTGGTAGCAGCTGAATGGCGTGCACTAGAAGAGGCCGTGGACTGCTGTAGGCTGATGGTGATGATGATGAGAAATTGTAAGACAACTATTTTACAAGAAATCTTAGTTTTATGAATGCAGTGGCGATCTTATCGCTGACAGCTATATCTAGCAGACAACCTTTGGGTAGACTGAAAGAATTTAAACATTTAATGTGTGTATACATATTAAATGTAACACAGATACAGTTCTACAAACGGAGAAAAATAAAATGAAAAAGGTACGGCAAAAAAATGACAGCATTAACATCGAAATTAATCTTAACTCTTCAACATTTTAATGAACATTAAATTCTTAGATTTCATTCCGATTACAAAAGACAGTTGTCAGCAAATCGCGAGGTATCGATAATAAAACCATCAGCATCACTATCAAACGACACGATCGCGTATCGATCTAGAGTTTTCAACGAGCAATTATAGTATTGAAATGTTCTGCTTAAAATAGATGAGGTTTTGCATGAATGAGGAGGTATTGCATTCGGAGGATCGAAGGAATATAAGGTGTTTGGAAAGTAATTTAAATTCGATTCAAAATTTTACTATACTATATAAATGTTTTATTAGGCAAACCCTCGAATTTCGTCTCTTTACTTTTTCATTGAAAGACCACCGATTGTTTTAATCTACTCTAATCCAGGAAACTTCCCGTGTTTTGTCAAAATATAAGCTAAGTAATTTTAGTCGAGAACGAGCTTCTTAATGGACACCAAAATTGTTTTATCAAAAAGCCTATTAGCAAGAAATGACTTAAACGTTCTACTCAAATAACACTTCGAGCTGTCTCATGCAGTTGGTGGCATTCTTTTTAGTTCGATCATAGACTTGATGCCACTAACTGCATCAAACCGCTTAAAAAGTATCTTGCTTAGAACTTTTTACTGGTTTTTTTTACTATTGTAAGGCACGACCATCTCACCTGATGGTAAGCGATGATGTGGTTGAAGATGGAGCACGCTTGCCTAGAAGTAACCTATTCACTCTTGACTTAAACATTCCCAGGTTGTAGCTACCGGGAAACACAGACTCCGGCAGGGAATTCCACTCCTTAGCTGTACGCATTATGAATGTGTTCCCAAAACGTTTTGTGCGCGTGGGTGGGATGTCCACCATGTACCGGTGGCGCATCGCCGTTCGTCTTGTGGTCCGATGATGGAACGGGCTTGGCGAAATTAAATTATGCAATTCCGTCGCACATTCCCCAAAATGCAACCGGTAAAAAACCGACAGGCTAGCAACTCGTCGTCGATGCTCAAGACTTTGGAGCTTCCTCGCGACGAGCTTCTCATTGCCAATGATCCTCTTGGCTCGTTTCTCAATTGACTCAAGGGCATCAAGCTGGTATCTGGTAGATCAGTCCCAAAGATGAGAGCTGCTAGCCTACTATGACGTCTTAAAACGATCATGTATAAGGTGTGGGAGAGAGACGGAGTTATACAATACGCATAACACTATCCCTTTTTCTCAGCTTAATCATGATCGCATTGGCACGTCATAGAAGGGCCCCAGTATTCCATACACGATCGAACTTGAGCAGCTGTTTTAAACCTTTTTACCCTTCATTTGGGTCGGTCTGATTTATAAACTCTTTAAAATTGATACAAATCAGCCATCGGACCTCACGCATTATGCAGTGACAATGACATAAAAGGCTGCATTTCAACATCCACCCCTTATTCCTCTATCTCCAACATCATCAATTTCAATCTACAAACGAGCATTAATAAAAAATCGAGATCCATTATCGATACCTAGGATCGAGAATCAGACGGTAGGTTTCAACAAGCAATTACACGACTATGTTGAAAAATAATCGAGTTTTGCATATACTACACATGTGCTGTGTTTACGCACGCCTTTCCGTTGTAATGATACCTGATGATGGTTAAAATAGGGCAGGGGTGGCAAACCTTACCAGAAAAAGTTAAATTTTGTTTAACAAAGTGGCCTTGACACTGAACGCTGTTTAACATAACACAAACATGAACTGACATGCACCAATAACTGTAAAACTTCTTAAATCTTTTAATTTTCAAACAAAATGTATCAATATTATATTATCTTTTTTATTATGTCGCCTTTGACCACCAATGTCTGTCAGGATCCGTAAGTCCTTTTCGGGACACAATCGCCCCAACCGTCAGAATCCGTAAGTCCCTTTCGGGACTCGCCGACTCGGTAAATACGTTACTTGTATGCGTCTTGCAGATTATTTTAGTTTATTATTTTTTTTAATTATTATTTTGTATTATTTCCCCAGTTATTAAACAAAAACAAAGGTCCTTCAGAGGTGAAGTACGCTTGCCTAGAAGCAACATATTCAACCTTAATTTTAAGACTCAATAACTGATAAAAAACCGGCCAAGTGCGATTCGGACTCGCACACGAAGGGTTCCGTACCATCAACCTTCATTTTTAATATTTGTTGTTATAGCGGCAACAGCAACACACAATCTGTGAAAATTTCAACTATCTACCTATTACTAGTTACTTGGTTCTTGAGATACAGCTCGCTGACAGACAGACGGATGGACGGACAGACGGACAGACAGCGGAGGCTTAGTAATAGGGTTCCGTTGGTTACCCTTCGGGTACGGAACCCTAAAAATTAAATAAAAGATTAGTTTTCTGCTGTTACAAGTTACATGTTGATAGTGAATTAACAAGTATCTTATCTTAATATTATGTTTTCACGAGCCATCACTCGATAGTTGCATTGATTGGGCATCCCTGAGACAAGGAACCCTGTCCATCTGCCCTTAGCTCGTAGCCTCAGGGTTTGTAGTTAAATATAATGGTTACATACAGGTGTCTAGTAATTGTTTATAATTCACTAGATCTGTGTGTGATACACTAATGTGTGCACTATTATATGGTTGTCATTAATTAAATACTTTAAGGTGGATGCTCCAGGGTAGCACGCGAAATTCAAATATTTTTATGTTTTTTGCAATTTGCCGGTCAGTGTGAAGCTGTATGTGGACCAAATGCGACCCGCGACCGTAACGCGTATTTATCTAAAGAATTATAACCATTTTAATCATCAATATAGCCCTCTAAGTTCATGTAGTTCGAAAGAATGAATTTTTCGAAATATTCATTCTTCTTCTTCATGCTTCACACTGACCGGCAAATTGCAAAAAACATAAAAATATTTGAATTTCGCGGGCTACCCTGGAGCATCCACCTTAATGTGGCAGCGGGCTTGAGGTAGCGTGTTTGTGGATTGGCAGTTAGATACTTTGTAGTAAGAAAAAAACCGGCCAAGTGCGAGTCGGACTCGCACACGAAGGGTACCGTACCATAAAGCTTGATTTTTATTATTTGTTGTTATAGCGGCAATAGAAATACACAATCTTTGAAAATTTCAGCTCTCTACCTATTACGGTTCTTGAGATACAGCCCGCTGACAGACAGACGGACGGCGGAGGCTTAGTAATAGAGGAGGCATTGGTTACCCTTCGGGTACGGAACCCTAAAAAACTTTTAACGTTATAATGTATTTTTTCTTTACTTGACTATTCTCTTTTAGAATCATCATTTGCAACAAATTGATAGGTACCTACATAAGTGGCAGTTAATAGGATATTTGTGCATATACTCAAATGTACATAAAAACTCCTTATTTTTGTATACTTTTACGGCTTCTTTAAATATTAGCTCATTTATACCTTTTTTTTATAATTGACAAGTTTGTGATTGACTTTAATCTCACCTTAACAAAAGCGATATTTTTTTGTACAATAAAGCATATATAAATAAATAATAAATAAATATATAATGTCCATACAGTACCTACCTGTATTTTATTTATAATGCCGTCGACGAATGGTGTGGGAGTGCCAACAAAATCTTAAAATTCTAACCAAATCGTAGGTATAAAATGCTGAGAATACCACAAGAACAAAATTATAAAGGTATGCAGCAATATATTGAAGCTTTTGGGCAAAATTAAAATAATTGCGACACCCGGGCGGGCTGCTAAGCCACTTCCTTAACATTTTTGAAACAAATCTGCATAAAAGGATAATTTTGAAAATTAAGCCGATTTTATTTTGTCCTGAGGTGTCGTTAAGGGTAAAACAAACGTGGCAAGTTTTCTTTAAACTGTGTTCTTTGCAAAACAGACAAGTAACAAAATTGGGTATGCATTGAAATGTATTGTTATGTAAGTGTCAGCAAAAAATTGCAAACGCCGTAACCATCCATAGCCTAGCCTTTTCCCAACTATATTGGGGTCGGCTTCCAGTCAAACCGGATTCAGCTGAATACCAGTGTTTTACGTGGAGCGGCTGCCTACCAGACCTCCACAACCCATTAACTGGGTAACACGGTACTTCTTGGCAAGACTGGAGTCAGATTTACTGGCTTCTGACAATCCGTAACGACTGCCAAAGATCTAGAAATGACAGCCGGGACTAACGGCTTAACGTGCTTTCCGAGGCACGGAGGAAACTCGGTATGTGAAGATGGTCACCCATCCACAGACCAACCTTGGCAAGCGTTGCTTAACCTTAAAGATCGGACCGTGCGGCTGTTATTATTTAGCCACGAGCTCCTCCAAACCTTGCAAACGCCGTAACATTGTAAGATATAAAATTATAAACTATTTTTCCATAATAAGACACATATATAATTATGTATTGAAAACTATTGAATTGGGATGGGATTTATTCATAATATATACAAAATGTTTTTTTTTTTCATAATATGTCGGGGAATTATAATCTAATATAGATTTATTACAATCTTACGGGGTCTGCAATTTTCCGATGACATATTTTCTGAACCAAGCAATTCCTATGCAGTCATATTTATGATGTTCTGTTACTGTTTTCAATGTGAACGATTTTGATACAAAAAATGACCTGTTTTCCCATTGGTAATTTTAAGATATACTGTTTCCACTACAACCAATTTAGCAACAAAGTAAGCACTCACTGGCCTTAAACTTAACCCCCAAAAAAAAAAGGAATATACACACCGCAATAACAGTTCCTGATATCTCCCCAATCGACCCTTTACTTTTGAATCATAACTTGAGCATGTCGCGCCAACATTACCACCTGCCATATTGATTGTTGGAACATGTAATACAATACACCAGTTTACACCGATAACATCAACTCAGTGCCAGTTATTTTAACACGTTATCTCTTAACTTATGTATTATAGTTTCGCGAAAGTAGCATCACATACTTCGTGAGATGATATCGTTATGACGAAATCTGCTCGTCTGCTCGACTGCAAGTGTGAAGTTAAAAAGGTTGGGTTTAGACGTGTTGTGGGGGAAGTTGGGAATTCGGATAGTTGATAAACGACTGCTTAAATAAATCTAAACTGGCCCAGAGAAGATACTCTAGACAAAGTATTTTTCGGTTAGCGAATGCGTCTGTCGGAATGTCAGAATAGGGATGGATTACGTGACATTTTTACAGCGTTTGTCTCAATCCCAATCATTGTTGACGTTTTGACAGTTGCCTTCGTCACGCTACCTCTGACATAATAAAAAAAAAGAATTAAAACAAAACAAAGTATCAGACAAAAAAAGTCCATATATAGGCAAGGTTGTTAGTAACAGAATTATTAATGTCACTGGTATAGAGTCAAACGCGACATTCTATGAGCGGTAACGGTTATCAGAAAGTTCATAATTTCCCTAGATTTCACGTAGTCAATCCAATTAATTTTGAACTTCTATGTTTAAAGGTTGAAACAACGTCACGTTGTCTGGAGACCAAGGCTCATTAAAATACGAATGATCTAAAGTAGGAGCATTGTTGACAATTTTTAGAAAACATTTCGATTTTATAGTTAGTCGAAAGCCAGAAAACATGAAGCTACAAGTATTATTAAAAAAAAAGAATTTGCGATGTTTATCACGTTTGGCTGAAAATACGAAGCTCAATTGTCTATTGGATTACAAATTGCCTGTTTGTCTACCCGCAACTTAAAAGCAAAATATCTCGAGACTCTACGTCAACATTTCCTTAATAGGAACTTTAAAACGATAATAAAACAACTTCACCTAGACCTAGACATTCACGCAATGTCTAAATTACGAACATTACCGCAACACACCTATATTTATACTTAAAACCAGACAATTTACGTTACGACTCCTCTATCGTTGTAATCTATAAAAATTAAACGAGAATAACATTTTAAAACAACTATAATTTTCAACCTTACAACTTTCATATTAAGATTGACGTGATATGCAGAGAAAAAAATTGTAAATGTCATCGCCAACATAGTGATACATTCCGAAAAGACACATGTAGTCTTTGTTCTGATTGACATAGAGTTGAGTTTCCTTTTAATGGTTGTTGATGCGGTGTTCGGTGAAGTTGGTGTTGAAAGTGATGAGATTAATTATAAAGATGCATCTACGGACTGGTTGCGTATAACGGTCGATGACAAGCGAAATAATGCTCTTAGCGAGAAATGTTCCAACTAATTAATTTCTATGAACACATTAAGATTTAATGTAGGTCGGTAGTAGTCGGTGGCTCTCTGTGACAAGATTTGGGAATAAGTGCTAGAAATGCGGATGTTGTAGGCTAATTTTCTCACGATTTTATAATTTAGATACTAACTTTTATGCCTAATTAAATATTTTTTGAGATTTCAAGAAACTAATCTACCAACGTCTAAGAAAAAGTTGTTTTTTACTATTGATAGGCACACGTTTGACCACTATCTCACCTATTGATAAGCGATGATGTGGTCGAAGATAGAGCACACTAGCCTAGAAGTAACCAATAGAGAAGATGCAAATACAGAATTTATGAGAATGTTGTCAGTAAAATGATAAAAAGTATAAAATAAAGGCCATTACAAAGTTTTTATTTTGGTTAATATCGATTTTTAACAAAAATAATGAATTAAAGTAATTTGAAACGGAACGTATCTTAAAAACAACAATCAGCGTTTAGTGACGTATCTGCTGTTATGCCAACGAAAAGGCAACCTTATGTCTTTGAGTTGGGACAGTTCTTGACCAGTGATAGACACGAGTGACGTCATCGTTAGTTTTCGCGCGAACCTTTAAACTGTCGGTTTAAAAACGCAATTTTGGCAATAAATTAAAGCGTTTTCATTTTTTATTTATGTGGTGGTCTATTCTAGATGGAGTTCTTTAAAATTAAAGCAAAAATGGAAATATTGCATGTTCCCTATTCACCCTTGACTTAAAGACTTTGCTTTGGTTGCTCTTTCAGAAAACACAGACTCTCATCAAGTACTAGATAAGATGTTCGCAACTACTATAAAAGTAGGTACCTAATTTAACTTTATATTTATAACACTTATATCAATTAATTAATTACTTCGAAAGTAAAAACTATGTAGGTACTCAGAACACTAAGCTGAATGATAAAGTAAAACATTAAATTACTTTTCTATTTCCTTAAATAAGTGTTCTTTAAGCAATAAAGCAGCTGGAATAAAAACCTCAAACAATTCTCTATTTCCTTTCTTACAAATCTAAAAACTTAAACATTAAACGAATTCATGTAAAAATGTACCATTTCTTGCCTCCATTTCTTTCATGCCTGCGTTACATCAGTATTTATTCAACTTAAGGCGCTGTGCTCAGTCAAAATAGGCTTCACAAAACAGTTTTTTAGCCAAATGTATACATTTTAGAGCAGCTAAAAAAATATATGTTAATCTTGATCATATTTATGGGTGGACCATTGTGTTCAAAACAAGTTTTCGGAAAATTTTCTCGATAAAAAAATTTCATAAAATTACCATTTAAATTGAAATTGTAGCAATTGTAACTGTATTATTTATAAACTAATCTTGATAAAATTAATAACAGTGATGTAATATATAATAATAAAGGGAACTGTTGTTTTTATTTATCGATTGGAATAAGATATTTGTAAGGATTAATGTATTTAATGATAAATAACTCGAACGAGTCGAACGAAACGCCGCGCCATCGCGGCGTCTTTTTGCTTCGTCTATTCACCGCGCCTTAAAAAGCTACCATTTTGAGATACAAGAAAACTATGTAAAATTCGTTTTTAACATAATTTAATAAAATATCATCCACTTTTTGTATTTTATGAGTATGACAGCCAGCCAGGTGGTAATGTAAGAAATATAGTTATGGAATGGATATCATAAACTATGGAATTTAATTAAATAATCAATGGGAATGGCTTACAAAATGGTCAAATTATTATGAAATGTTTACTGTTTTTCACAGATGCTTGATGCATTCAGGGTGTTGATGGGGCTGCCTCGCTTCTGTAGCGCATCAGGGATGTTTGCGGAAATGCGTGTTGATTGCTTTTATGCATTAATGCATAAAAGATGTGCGTCCTTGGTGTGCAGGGTGCGAGCCAGTTCCAACAGCATCCTGGGTATGATTGCTAACAGCCTGGACTGCAGTACTGTTAATCATTGCTCCAGTATCTCAGCTGGGATGCTGAAGCGGTGATAATTATGTTGTGTGTGTTCATATAGTTGTTGTTGTATTGTGTCACTAACATAGTTGTAAGTTTATTTATTGTACTAACACTATGAGTCATTGTTGCTCGTAATAAATAATTTGATTTGATTTTGATTTGATTAAACTTTAAATGTTAACTTTATTAGTTCAAGTTAATTTAATACCTATTTATTACAAGTCAGAGGCCCTTGAGGCGGTTTAGAAACTCTGACACCAGGATGTGTGTGGGGTCGTTAGACCTGACTGTCCACAAGATAAAAAGAAGACAAGTAACAACACTCAGTGTTAGTAACAATATACTTACAAACTATGTTAGTAAAACATTAACTAACACAAAAACAGAATCCGAAAAAGTTTGCGACATCACTGTTGCAAGGTGACAGGCCCAGCTGATACCCTGGAGCAGTGGTTCACAAACGCGCAATCTAGCCTGCTTGCTATCATGGACAGGATGCTGTTGGTTGGCATGGTGGTTGATGGTTGTTGTAAGCTCTTTTTTATTCAAGCTCTGTTAAGTTCAATTCTGCAACTGAAATTTCTCACAATTCTGTGTTCATTTGTTTGGTTTTTGTTTTTCTGTTCACTCACTCTGCTAATTAATGGTTCCAATATTTGTAAATATGTGAGTACCATGTACTTATGTAGAAATGTGAGTACCATGTACTTATTTAAAAATATAATAAGTCTACCTCTGCATACTCTAGGTTCATGGTCCTCACATATATTAACAGAAGTTTTGTATACCACAGCACATGTAAAACATTGATTTGAAAAGAGTAACTATGGAGTTTCTTGTCCGTTCTTCTCCATAAGAATCTACCCTTCCGAATGGACAGTAGAGTCACTATGTTATTTTAAATGTAATGATGACGTTCAAAAGTGCCGTTTAATGGCCTAATTGAAATAAACGTTTTTGACTTTGACTTTGATTCGACACATTCAGAATAGATAACAAAACTGCTGACCTACTATGACGTCTTAAAACGATCATGATAACGGTGTGGGAGCGAGACGGAGTTATACAAGACGCATAACACTATCTCTTTTCACAGCTTAATCATGAGTAGAGCCCCAGCTATAAACTACCTTCTTCAATGAAACAAACAAACATACAAATGAACATCGCTTTAAAATTAAAATTTCCTACAATCTATACAAAGCTTAAAGCTTACAACCCTAATCTCTTCAAAGTTACAGTGAACAGGCTCCTTCTGGGTAGGCTTGCTCCATCGTAGACTTTGTCTCTGTCATCTCTGACATAGACTAGAGTCAAGAGCAAATAAAAAAAAAATCTCAAGTATTCTTTTAACACACTAATCATATACACGGTGTCAATTAGTCGTGTAACTAATGCCCGACATCGACTACCTCTAGGCGCGATTTTTTTTTAATAATTCACTAAAGATATTAAGTACTACTTGATTGAGGAGGTCGTGGCTAAATAATAACAGCCGCACGGGTCGATCTTTAAGGTTAAGCGCTTGCCAAGGTTGGTCTGTGGATGGGTGACCATCTTAACATACCGAGTTTCCTCCGTGCCTCGGAAAGCACATTAAGCCGTTGGTCCCGGGTGTCATTTGTGGATCTTTGGCAGTCGTTACAGATTGTCAGAAGCCAGTAAATCTGACTCCAGTCTTACCCAGTTAATGGGTTGTGGAGGTCTGGTAGGCAGCCGCTCCACGTAAAACACTGGTATTCAGCTGAATCCGGTTTGACTGGAAGCAGACCCCAATTTAGCTGGGAAAAGGATAGGCAGGTGATGACTTAAGATTTTAGGTACAATAAAAATAAATAATGCAGTAGAATTTTGAAACACATTATTGTCAAAGAATGTCATTTATGAATCAAACTAATGTCACTTTCCATTCCGCGCCGTCCTTGGAACACGAGGCTTTGCGCTCGCTCCTGGATGTTTCAAACTACGTCATGAATCATGATAGTGAATAATATTTTCGTTTTAAAAAAATTCAAATATTTATAAATATTGTTAAATGAAAGTCATTGGATTGATGAAATGGCAACGTGTATATCTCAATAACCATACCTTAATTTGCCCTAGCAATGATTTTCCGGAAGCAAGCCGAATAAGGCCGCAATAAACTTGGCTCCTCATACAAACGATGACGCGGAGCGCTGTAGGCGTCATTTTAGAATTATACATTGGTACAGGTGGTAACTAGGATGGACGGTCCCATTGTTAGATGAGACACGTCATTATGAACTCTTGAAAGGTTTAATAATGTTTGTATAATAATAATATCTACTTCTCAAGGTAGATATTATTATTAAGTGTCCTTAAAAATAAACGAAGTTTATACGATGATTGAATTATCTGATAGACCACAGAATATTGGGTATTCATGGATCAGAAGTCTGTAGGTATAGGTACCGATGTTTACAGGTATTTGATAAAAAAAAAATCCGAGACTGCATAGTGTCAGTAAACGGAAAGTACAATTGCGAGTACATGTAGAGGAAGACTAGATTTTACTGTTAAGCATTAAGGTACAAACGGAGCTATTACTTGAATGATACATCCACTAGGACAATCCAAAAAAAGGGGAGAAAATTTTAACGTTCTATTTTCCGTTGTTCAAAAACTTATCGGTTTCAACAATGCGAACTAACTTTGCTCGAGCGTGCAGTGTAGCCAGTAGTGTCAACACGCGACAACAAATTGTCAGGACTCACGGCACGGCTCGTCGCGGTGACAATTATCTCGTCGCGGGCCGGACACGCGGGAAAACGTCCGGATACTACTACATAAACTGACTTTTAATTCGATTAACGAATCTGAATGTTGATTGATTAGATATGTCACCGGAAAATGATAAACTCCGTAAAATTATAAAATAGCTTGAGAGATTGCAAACAGTCGAAAAGGTGTCAACTGAACATTCGGAATACTTTTAACGCATCAAAATTTGATAGTCTATAATCTCTCGAATTGGACTGCCATAAAAAGGCGACCAATCAGAGCACAAGTCTACAATTTATCCGTTTTCGTGTGTTAGTAAACATGGAAGCAAGACACTCATTGGTCTGTTCACACGTGAGCTCACACCAACAAAGGCCAATAAGGGGTCAAGTTTCGAATTTTGCTATCACACCAAAACAGACAAATTGGTCTACAATTTGTCTGTACAATTTGTCAGAGTGCTGATTAGTCGCCAGTTTATGTCAGTCTACAATTTCTCGGAACGGCACGGAGATATAATGGAATACTAGGTTTTGATTCGTATCATTGTAGAACAAATATTCATTTGACAATTTATCGAGAGTCTACAATCTCTCAAGATATTTTGTAATCTTAAGTAGAATGTAATTTTCCGGTGACAGATACAAGCATTCGGACTCATAAATGCCAGCAAAGGTACTGTTGTTTCGATAGGTCTATTCAAAGGACAGTAGAAGTTAGTTAGTTCAAAGGACATTATGAGATCGGACATGAAAAAAGCAAATTATATAAAATTCTTTAGAAGGATTGAATAGAATAGAATAGAATAAAATTTATTTAAGACATTCATGAAAATAAAAAAGGTAAGCCAAAAAACTAGTGTGTGTCTCACGGCTGCACGAAAAAGGTCCATTTCAGCGATATGTCAGACTGACTAATGTTGTCTGACGCTGATTGGTGACTGACAGACACCGCACAGCCAAAACTACTGGTCGTAGAAAGCTGAAATTTGGCGTGTAGCTTCCCTACACTCAGAAGGGGAGCACTCAGATAAAGATTTCCCAAAATTCGTACAGGAACGGGAAAAAACGGGATATGCGCGTACGAAGTCGCAGGCAAATACTGGCAGTGCGATTCTATAAACATGTCGAAGTGAAGGCTTGGGTGAAGTGATCACAAAGTGAGCTGTCAATCCGTATAATCAAAATAGAATGACAACACAAATGTATACCTATCTGAATACAGGTTAGGCCCTAATATTAAGGCTTTCATTAGAAGTAATCAGTACGCAGAACCTTAAGCAAAGACTACAATTTATTTCACCAAAAGCTCCCTATTTACACCACCTCCTTATAAGCAGACCCACAAACACAGAATTATCATTAGCAACAAAACACTGGACTATCAAAAGCGGATTAAATTTGATTTACTCGCAAACCTCAAAACTGAGAAACAGTAGCAACACCAACAAACGATAAATAGTACTAAAACTAAATGCAAAGCCTGTAAGGCTACGTTTTTACCAGAGATGAGCGAGGATGCTCAGCGAAGGATGTGTTTGTTAAGAACCATTTCAGTTCAGTTTGTGAAATATCTCTTAACCTCGAATTATGACTTTTTACATACAAAGTCTCGCCACCCATGTTTCCTCTTAAGAACCAATAGTTAAGTGGGGCCCTTGTGCTCACAGCCTTTTGAAAGAAATCTCGAAACGGCTGGTTGACACTTCCCGTGACCCAAGAGCTGGCTCTTACTTTGGGCAGAGATTAAGTATTGCCATTCAACGTAGCAATGCCGCCAGTCTCTTGGGCACATTACCAGCTGACAGCGTTGAGGACGATTCTTTTTATATTTATTGATCCAATAACTTTAAAATTACACACAAGAGCTAAATAATCTAGGATTTTATCGATACGTAAGTCTTGTGTACAAATTGATTGTGTATTTTAGTCTATGGATATGGTTAGAATTGAATTGATGTTATATTTTATTTGTTGTTAGTTTAGTGTATTTGTTAATTTATTACTTGATTAAAGATAGTTTGTTTAATTAAAGTATAGTTAAGAATCATATAAATGTTTCATGACTATTAGTTCTTAACAAACACATCCCTCGCTAAGTATTCTCGCTCATCTCCGGTAGGAACGCAGCCTAAGGCTGGCAAAGCCTCGATAGTTCAAAATCTCTGTGTACAGTCAACAGTCGTAAAGTACATTAACATTGTCATAAATTGTGGGAGTGACGTAACGTAGCTATTCCTCCATGGTGGAGTGAGATGAAGAAACGAGGGTGTGGGCTTAGAAACAGCGGGGGGATGCGCGGAGCGGGGAAGTGATGATAAGGGTGCCGCATAATTGATTGAGTTGCATGGAGATACTGAATAATTGCGTAGTGTTAAACAGTTTTAAAGACACGTGGCTTCCGCCATCTCGTACTGAGCCCGCGCTGTGGGTTACAGGTTGATCAATTTCTAAGCAAAGAATTCTGAGCCTCAGCTGTGAGAAAATTATAGGTTAACTAGCTGTACCCCGCGGGTCGCTCCCGCCAACTGGCTACTTTACTTGTCGCTTCAGTAATTCATTCGTTTAAGACACCGTTGAAAAGAACGGTGTAAATTTTTAATTTAACTAAAAGTTATAAATAATACTGCACTTTCTAGAATTTATAACATTAATACTTTGAAATAACTACATGGAATAGGAGACAATGGCGATTTATGTGTTTTAAATCGCTAACTTTATGCCCCAACACGCGTCATAAGGCAAAATAGCCGCGAATCGGCGCGATACAGGCTACCATGCGCGCGCGCAGCAATAACTTTCAATTATCGACATCAAAGCGGCGCGCGACGATTGTTTCCCTGACGTGACATATAACTGTGACGTCACGATATAAACATTGTTCTATTTTTGGCATAGCCACCTAATACGTAGGTATGTTGATTGATAAGCCTACCTCAACGTGCATTAAATGTGAAGCTGTGGGTATTGAAGAGGAAAATGCAGCAAAAATATTCAATGCGTAAACAAAAATAATGCAATCGGTCATCTTATCGCTGTTAGAACAATTGAGTACGTAATAACATAAATATTTAGGAAAAAAATAACTCTGACACCCACACTGCACACTTTCTTGTAAGCATATTATGCTTAGATACTGCTAGCATGTCATTCTGTTTGATTCTAATGCAAAAATAATAAGTTTAGTTAATAAAAGTAAAATTGGTAGAGTTGTAGATTTTGTCAATAAAAATAAATGAATCAAAAACTGCTTATTTCACATATTGTATTCCAAATAACGAAAATTACTAATTACGAATTGCTGACTAAGTTGGTAACTTTTAATTATTTGTAGGCTCGCGTTTGACTACTATCCTGTACACCTGACGGAAAGCGATGATGTGGTCGAAGATGGAGCACGCTTGCCTAGAAGTAACCTATTCACTCTTGACTTAAGGTGGATGCTCCAGGGTAGCCCGCGAAATTCAAATATTTTTATGTTTTTTGCTTTTTGCCGGTCAGTGTGAAGCTGTATGTGGACCAAATGCGATCCGCGATCGTAACGCGTATTTATCTAAACAATTATAACCATTTTAATCATCAATATAGCCCTCTAAGTTCATGTAGTTCGAAAGAATGAATTTTTCAGAAATAATCATAAAAAAAACATAAAAATATTTGAATTTCGCGGGCTACCCTGGAGCATTCACCTTAAAGACTCCCAGGTTGTAGCTATCAGGAAACACAGACTCCGGCAGGGAATTCCACTCCTTAGCTGTACGCATTATGAATGTGTTCCCAAAAAGTTTTGTGGCTGAGGATGGGATGTGATCAAATTATGGGATTAGTGATGATAAATATTAAATGATGGCATTAAACTAGACGCTGTCTGACCTTCGCCTAATTCCCAATACAGTCTTAGATTAAATAAATAAAACTGTCACTACAGTACTCTTAGTAAATATTTCTCAAACTCTATCAAAGCTTGGCCCTGTCTCGTAGGTCAGAACCGGTTTACTATCGACCTATTTGTTCAGGATAATTTAGAGGAGAGATAAGCAATGCTAACAGGTCATTTACCTCCTCAAGTAAATTTACGACAATTTAATATTTAGTCAGAGTAGCATGAGAACGTGAGAGCCTCCGAAGTTGATTTTTAGATTTCCTGAATCGAGATTTATTGTGGATGATATAAAAGCTTTATATATTACAAAACTCGTAAATTATTTTAGAAGAATGTACGAACTCCCGGAGTAAAACAAATATTATATCCGTCTCCAAGTCTAATCCTTATCTACACCGAAATTGATCAAAATTGGTTCAGCAGATTAGGGTCGAGCGGCTCTCGGGACCGAGATCACGGTACCGGATTCCTCCTACATTACGTTTGAGTCGAATTTTGGGACCACAAGACCACGGTCTTGGAGGGCTACTCTCTAAACCCGAAGTCCGTAGTTTCGGCCTTAGTTGCGGGCGTATTATACTCCGTATCACTTAACCACTAAGAATTAAAGACAACAAGATTTGCCAGTAACTGTCAAATCGTGTTGTCATTCATTTTTAGTTCGGGTTGGGGACTAATCGTAAGTCTGTAGGTAACGCAACTTTGCCCGAAACTACGGACTTCGGGCTTAGAGAGTAGCCCCCCTTGTCTCGAAAGCCCGGGGTGGAACCGTAACAAACAAATAGACAGAGTTTATTTCGCCTTTATAATTTTAGTAAGGATTTCGATAATTGAACACAGTTCAGTAAATCAATTCAATTAATTTTAATAATAATGAGTCGAAAGCTCTCCAAATAACTCAGCACATGTCATGCTCAAATAAATTAATTGAAGCTCCTACCGAGCTCCACCTGATATTACTCGAAGTTATAATAATTAAATGACAGGTTCTCGTAAATCACAGCGAGATACTATACTAGCATGCCCGTTGAATTGCACATATGTGAACAGGACGTGAATTAAAGATAGGCACACATAGGGCGTTAAAAGCACTGCAAAACGCTTTTGAATTTAAAGTAGTTCTAATAACCACAGTTTGTCATGATTTACGATAAATGTTAATATTGCCCGATCGCCATCATGTGTCCGTAGTGGTAGAGAGACGGAGCTACACAGAATGAATAGCACTATCCCTTATTCACAACGGAATCATTAGAGTGCAGATAATAAGACGTCTTTATAGAGGGCAGATAATAAGCTAAAGATTTTTCAACTCAGGCAATCATACGGGCACGGCGCTAATATGTATCATCAACCTTTAACATGCTTTCCGAGACTCGGAGGAAGCATGTTAAGATGGTCATCCACCACATCATCGTCAGACCGACCTCGGCAAGCATTGCTTAACCTTGGCAATCAACCCCTGCGACTGCCATTATTTAGCCACGAGCTCCAAATCGCGCATTTAAAAACCGCAACAGGTGTATGGTAGCTTTAAGTTGTCATGTACATCTGTTTGTAGAAAATAAGCTTTTATATTTTTTCTCGAACGTGATGTCATTTCGCGCTGGAAGTAAGAATGTAAACAACTGTGATTCAGAACTAGGCTCGGTAATAGTACCTACATCATTAAACAGGTATGCTGATAAAAAATAACGATATCATTTTCATTTAAAATTAAATTAAAAATGTTTCTACTGAATATTTACTGCGTGAACATCAAGATAAAACTTGCCAATAAGATAAATAGGATAGATGACTAAAAAAGTCAAGTTTATAAGTCCCTCCAATAGATTTAGAAAAAATTAAGACGAAATAATGCGATGAAAAATAGTAAAAATTGTGTGACGTCACATTCCGATACACTTTAATATCGGAAAGTGACGTCACAAGCATATTATTGATTTGTTGAAACAAAAAATACTCAGGAAACATCTCTATTACCGTATCTTTTCGCAGATTAATATTTTCTAAAGAACGGCTAAGAAAAAAGAAAAAAACAGCTTGAAAGTATAGTTTAGAAATACATCAAGAACTTACCTTAGCTATTTTCTTCTTTATCGTAGATTCCAGATCCTGTAGGAGAAATAGAGAGTAATGTTAAAAGTTAGGCAAGCAAAGAAAATCAGAGAGTCCTGTTATTAATTAGATCATTATTATGTTAACAGAGTAGTTTGTTAGATCCATCCAAAGTTAGAATTCTAGTGTTTTTTTTTTCTATAATATCCGTACCAATAGCCAATGTTGGTACTACTTGTAAGCATTTTTATGTCAATGCATGAAAAACTTACCTACGCCAACATTGGTTATTGAACATCAGAACCACACAGTTTGGGTCCCGAAATGTCAGTTGTTAATATTTTGACGCTACTTTCAAGAAGAAATACGGTTATACCATAATTGATAGTATCGCGCTTCACTTCAATAAGCAATTACTCAACTACAATAAGCAATTAGCAATAACTTACCAATCATAAACACAGAATAAGAAAATGCATTTTTGTGTGGACATCCTGTGTAAGTCTATAAATGAACATAGACAAAACTTGTATACGTAAGTTTTCGTAGCAATTGTCTACGTTCGCGCTACGGCGTAGCTTTCACGTCAAAATATTACAACTAACATTATCAAATGATTTGTGGTAGTTTGTCATTATTAGAAAAGTTACAGTCGCATGCAAAAGTAATATAGGACAGTTTTAGGGGAAGTGGAAAAAAAAAACAAATAAAACAGTTGGTTTAAATATTTATTAGTAAGAACAATGAAAAAGAAGAAGTCACACAGGCCATTGTAGTTGCTGTACCTACCGAGCACCTACTGTTGATTTAAAAAAAGTATATGTACTCGTAAATAAACTACCAAAACAGTATTTGAATTATGATTGAATATTCTTCTCAGTTAATACTAATAAATACTGGTATTCAGTTGAATCCGTTTTGACTGGGAGCCGAACCCAATATAATTGGGAAAAGGCTAGGCAGATGATGATTCTTCTCAGCTATTAGATTGTGGAGGGCTGGTAGGCAGCCGCTCCACGTAAAATACTTGTATTCAGCTGAATCCGGTTTGACAGGGAAGCGACCCCAATATAGTTGGGAAAAGGCTAGGCAGATGATGATGATTGAATATTCTCCTCTTAATTTTGAAGCGATCAAATGCGGCTACTGGTTCGCGTAAGACCACAATCTCACGTGATGGAAAGCAAAGATGCGGTCGACGTAAGAGCACGCGATATAAAATTATTTAATCAATAACGCCAATCTCCTTGAACACAATAAACCTATCCCCATGATACACCACAACGACTTTCAATTTACCACCAAAAGCGTTCATATTACCATCCTTTAAGACGAAATCAACTCGATACATCACTTGAACGAAAAATAATTTCAATAAAACTTTACATGCGCTATAAAGTCCATTTCATACCGTGTATAATTCGGCCATACCATTAATTAATCGTCTACGTCAACAATAAATATGGCATATAACGTTAATAAAGAAACTTCAATCAGTATATACCTTGCTTTATTGAAGCCAGTCACGAAAATATCGGATGAACACGCTTAAGTAGTTCGCATATGATTTTTATCGGCTTGTAAGTACGGATTTATTGAAAAAAACTGGCCTAGTGCGATTCGGACTCGTGCATGAAGGGTTCCGTACCATAAACCTTAAATTTTATGATTTGTTGTTATAGCAGTAATAGAAATACACAATGTGTGAAAATTTTAACTGTCTACGTAGGTAGACAGTTAAAATTTCGTAGTTTTATAATCTACGGTACTTGAGATACAGCCCGCTGTCAGACAGACAGACGGACGGACGGACGGACGGCAGCGGAGGCTTAGTAATAGGGTTCCGTTGGTTACCCTTTGGGTACGGAACCCTAAAAATTAAGAGGACTGTCAGAAATAATGGGTTTAACCCAGTAAGATTTGGGGGGACAAATTAGGGTCTCTCAAGAACTTAAATAAGGTCTTCCAACAATGTAAATCTACATCCTACACGCGAAGTATGTTTCTGTAATCAATTGGAATTAGCTAAGATTGCATGGGAGGCAGTTGACTGGTCAGAGTGATGTCATCTGTAACCTGGTTCTCATAACATCCAATGACGAATTTATCTAATTCTGATAATAGGGTCTATCGAGATAGTTTTCTAAACGGTACTAGAATCGTAAACTTGTCGAATCTTACTGTTAACCACCGCCCGGGTCCCTCCAAATGCCCTTTGCATTCCAGGGCCGCGCTAACTCTTTAGAAGAAATTCCGCAAATGGGGGTACCAGGCTTACCTACGCTAGTTGTTCATAATATCGAAAGTTGGACAAGTGATAGGATTAAGTCGAAAACGGCCCTCTCATGTGTGTGACTGGGAGTTATTGTAATTTGGTGATATTGTGATTTGTTTCTTGATAACATTTATTTCCAGTGAAGCCTTTCAAAGACGTTTATTGTCTAAGTAAACATGAAAAAAGAAGAATCTACTACCCCAATTAATTCTACGCATTTAAAGCACCGTTAAAGCCCACCCATTTCTCCAAAACGCAGTCAAATAATAGTTTAAACGTAGTAAATCACTGCGGCACACGTCGTCGACGCGACCCAGATAACGCTGTAATTGCGGGCCTTGATCTGCGCAAGCGCAGGCGCCGCCATTAGTGGCGCATTTTAAATACCCGCCATTTTATCCTAATTGGAGGGAAATAGGCCGAGGGACATGAGAAAACAGTGTGTGTGATACGGTTGGTAGAAATTATGTGAGTCGACCACATTGTTTGAATGTTGGCTACATTGTTTTGGAATAGGATCGCTTAGCATAGTTGAAGCTGGTAAGCGAGGCTTGAAAATGTTTGGTGGGAAAATATTGAAAAGTTAGGTAACTTGACTATCGCAGCTTGTGATTCGAAGTTTTGAACTTACTCTACTTAAATGCTCTCATGCCGAAATAGGTAAACTTCGAGTTATCAACAAAACTTTCTCAATGAAAACTGGCGATTTCGTTACTGGTACAGTACCTCGTGCTATTCTGTAAAAATCTTATCATGAACACTTTGGTGACGGGAACACGAAGTGACCTGTCAAACTATACAAACTAAAGGAAATTAAAGTTGGCTTCAAGCTCACTCCGTTTAAGTTTTAACGGTAAGATGATAACAGATAGAGTTTCTTATAATTGTACATATTTTATTTAGTAATTAAAATGGCAAAAAAAAAACGCTTCAATCAAACGTAGCTTTAAATATCTTCCTTTTGTCAAAACTAAACCAAATAATATTAAAAACGTTATGTTGACCACAACTTCCAAAACAGCAGTTAAAAGTGCTGGCAGGATTGTGTGGGTGAAAAGAGGGCGAATCGTGAACCGAGCCCATGGAATTGTGTCAGACTGACCGCGGTATGCACAAGTGAACCACGACGTAAATTAAATGAATATCTTTACAACATTAAAATTAATATAAACAACCTTCTACACCTATTTGTATTTTTCCACACATTCTTACATGAATATTTAACCTAGAAATTGACCACGGTCTACTATATGTTTAATCTTTTATATTAAAATAACAGTGAAGTACAACAAACAATCTAACAGCACACACTCATGCCTACCGACCTTTAACAGCGACTAAAGTTGCATACAGACCTGAAAATATAAGAAATTCATATAAAATACATATTAATACACAAAAAAAAAGAAAGGTATATTCATGGAACATCGCGACATAAGTAAACTCAATAACATGAACATAGACAGTGAATATTTTTATTTATAGTACTCCCCAAGTGACACATAAGATCAGTTTCTCGAACGAAAATTGACACTAAATTATTGTGACTGTGGTTGAATGAGCTAACATCAGCCAATCGCATCATCATAACAGCCGAAAGACGTCCACTACTGGACATAGGCCTCCCCCAAATAGTTTGCCATAATCGGCAGGCGGGTTGGCGATCGCAGTGTATGGTGTTGCGTTTTACAGAGAACGCTGCTGCCCATTCTCTGGTGAGCATTCTAGTGCCAATCGCATCATTTGTGCACGCATCGCAGCATAGAGTTTCATTTGTGACGGGTCAATATTTATTTTCCAGAAGCCGAGTGTTTACTTAATTGAAGACTTTGTAAATCAGTTTGTCACTACAAAACGTCATTAATTGACAAATACAACAAATGTAACTTTAAATTGAGAAGCTTTTGAGACTTCGTAATTAATTTTTTTGTGTCGTCATCAGCAAGGTTCAAAGTTTAATACGAGCATAGACGGTCCATGAATTGGAAGTGTACCTTAATTAACATAAATTACTGCCCTGAAGGCGCAGTTCTTTGAACGACGTGTGTATTGGTAGGTAATGAGTTGTCAACCTGACATTTAGGGTTAAACCTTGAGCAGGCGTTCGATTAAACCGTTTAGTTAAGTCAATGGCGCATCTGTCAGTGTGACAGTTTAATAAGGTTACTTTTCGATGATGTGTGAAAGAAAAACGTTTTGATGAAGATATTTATTTTCATCGCACAAAATATGTCGAGCGTTTAAACATGGTTACAGCGTTCTTGGACCTGACCTGATTAATTTATGAACAGACATAATAAAGTCAAAGAGCCTAGTACAGGCTGAAGATCACGGTAGCAATATTGTTTTGTAATGAAAACCCATAGTATCGAATGACAGTATTATTTGACGTGTTCCAGTTCTTGCGATGAGATATCGAAGAAAGTACATTGACTTCTATTGCCTTAAAAGAAACAACTATAGTACAAAAAGAAACAACTATAGAACAGACGGACTGGTAAAACATTCCTAAACCTTCTAGAATACGAGGAAGGAAAATATCGATGAAAAAAAAAACAATTTATGTAAACTACAGCCCTCGTTATGAATACTAACTAGACGCACATTAACGCAATAAAAACACATAGTTTCATTTCTTTATACTAATTGATATACGATTTTGCTATCTTATAATGAACAAATCATTGATTGATCCAATTCCTGATCACATGTATATTGAATAGTAATAACATCGATATTAAGTACTTAACAGCGTAGATTAGCATCCACTGAATATCGGAGCAGGAACCTAAGAGCGAACGCACACTAACGACTCACATGCGATTAGTCGCTACAGATGTTGTGGTACCTTCGATAAAAGCTGTCCCGAAATCTCTAAAAATAATTTAGCGTGCCTATCAATATTAAAAAGTAAAGCTGGAAAAACGTATTATTAAAAAAAAACAACTGTCAGTCTTTTGAGCCCTATACACATTTTCTCTTATTTCCTCTTTTTATCTGGTACCTACATAATTTTCAAGTTATTTTAGTTGAATATTAACAAACCTGTTCCATATCTACCTATAAATTAATACTTGACGAGAAGTTGGTAACCATTTATAGCGGAAATGACGTAGCATGAGAGGCTTTGTTCAAGTTCATCTAAAGATGGAGAGCAGAAAGCGTCTTGTTTTATAACGGACGAATTTCGACCACTGGCTTACTAGTTTTTACAAAAATGTCGAACACGATCATGTCACCATGATCACCTTAAATTCCTTAAATAGGTGATGCGTCACCTTAAATTGCAATATCCAAGACTGACTCATCAATATGTATACACTCACACAGTATGAAAACATGCAATTTACCGACATTTTTTATCGTAAAAAGGGCGTGTCCGTAAAATGCTTAGAGTCGCAAGCGCAGGACATGTGTTAAACGTCGCAACAAGCACTTGCGACCAATTTGAATATTTCTGCATAAAATCTATTAATTCATGGAGAATTTTGTTACGGTACATATTTGTGTGCTAAACTATGGAGACAGGTGCAATGCTAAGATAAACTATTATGGCTGACACGATGTTTTACATTTAACTAATTATTAAAAATACAAAAGCTGATTTAAGAGAATCGCATTGAAAAGTACTTACCGCTTCAGAAGCTTACCTAACGCTCGTATATAATTTATCCGCCATTACTTTAACGAGAATATTTATGTAATAATACTCATACAGGATATTACAAGTAACACAAAATAACATACATCGTAGATTACTGTAAATAAATTGCTTTATTCACTTCTAGGTGGGATGAATGATTAAAGTAGCTGTTTCCGTTTCCGGTTAATAGAATAATAATGTAATTAGTGCCGGAATTAAAAGTCAGAATAAAAAGCTTGAAGAATATTATATAATAACCAGCTGCTCTACTTGAAAGCTCAAAATAAAATGATTGTTGTGATGTTGCATAACGCCATCCTTTAGGCCGAATGATGGACGCTGTTCGGACAAAGTCTGGTCACCTCCAAAACATATTGTCCACTGTTGCTTTAAAAAAATAACCATTCACACGTGGCGTACCGTTCGCATAAACATCTAGAACGTTTTATAAAGTAGGTGAGGTTGTTTAAATATTTCTAAAAAAGGTGTTTCATCTGATCAAATAAAATATATGAATTATACGGTAATAGTTTGATTTGAAAATATGATAGTATCGAGAAGATTTTTTTTATTTGTACAAATGCTTAGCTTTTTTATAATTTAATTGTGCTTTTTTATTGTATTTTTTTTATAAATCTTTTCTCAATATAATAGTAAGAACATCTAAAATGAAATAAAAAATTGAAAAAAAAAGAAGTACAGTTTTTGGTTTCCTACAAGACATAATAGTGTCTAATATGGAGTCAGAATAAGCTAGGATGATCGTGTTGAAGTTCCTAAGAAAAACAGATAAATTAATCTATTTAACATAGTAACAATTTAAAATCATTGCAATTGCAAATTCCCTTTGTGTTAGAATTCTTTGTTTCCACGCTCATTCATAAGCTAGATGACATTACTTAAGCAAGGAATGTCATTCATGAACCTATCACGTGCGGGTGCTAAGTAAACAACTTTAACATAAATTCTAATAGAAACCATAAATTATAGGTGAAACTTTACTTTATTAGTAACATTCCTAGATGGAACTTAACAGAGCTTTTTTTTTTTAGTATGGGAAATCATCAAGTGACTCCTCCCCCTCTGGGTGGAGCAGAAGGGAGTGTCAGACTCATCCGCTTCCCATGCCTCCTTGCTCCGGACCATAGATTGAACCAGAACTGGTCGTAACAGGGGTAAAAAATAAGAATAGATTTTAATAACAAGGGTACTATTAAATCCATTCTTATTTTTTTAAAGCAGCATCAAACAATACTACATTATAAGAGCTTGCAAAAGTAAAAATAAAACTTGGTCAGAATCAATCAAAATATATTAAATTCTTCCTTTACTGGTGAAGTTGAGTGACTGACTGACAACGCACACCCGAAACTATAGTTCGTAGGAAGCTTAGGAAGAAATTTGGCATGTAGGTTCTTTAGGGAGTGTAGGGGAGCACTAAGAAAGGATGGAAAAACCGGGGTTTGCGCGTACGACGTCGCGGGCTAAAGCTAGTTGAAGTAACACAAGAGTAATCGATAGGAACGAGGGATCTACCTCTTAACCTAACCACCTAGCTAGCAGAAATGAATGGAAGAAGAAAATTGTTAGCTTCGACCCCAAGCTACATGGGCAAAAAGCGTACGAAATGTTGCAATTTATACTAATTTGATACTAAAAACTCCTAACTTGACAACTAAGATTCCAAATGAATTCGCGAATAGACGCGTTAACGATAATAATAAGAAAACAACGAGAAAATAACGAATAAATAACTGAAATATTCTTCTAAATTGACAAATAACGCCTGACCAAATCTAAGATGTCTGAGAAAAAATAAAGCTCTAAATACCCACGCCCAAACCCGCGACGAAAACCTAGTCGTCCAATTTCTATGCGTACAGTACGCAAGCCACACAGCGCGCACACAATATGTCCGCGTACATTTATCATCATAAGTGCCGCTATACACGCGCAACAAAGCGACGCGACACGACGCGACCGCGACAAAGCGTCGGACGACACAGCGACACGATTTGTAACTACACCTAAATATTGTATTGTTATTTATTACTACCATTTTACACGGATTCGCTTGTACGCCTGATTTAATAGTATTTTCAACGAGGATAATTCTTAGGTGAATAATAGATTGTAAGGATCTAGGGTAGTGGTTACAATGGATAGGGTAGCAGTAATTTTAGTTTAAATTGTGTTTGCCTTAAAAGAGTTAAATAGTTATAGAAACTTGGCTTGTCTGTGGTAAAATAGTAGCACAACTAGCCAGTATACTTAGGACCTTGATATCTACAGCACTATTCCGGGGGAGGGGTAAGATATCCGATGCATTTTTTGCATGCGAGTTCTTATGTTTCAAAATCATTTCCTGCAGAATATCCAATTTTGCAATAGGTATTTCACGTATAAAACTTTCGAATGTCTGCAAGGATATACAGTTACCTACTGAATAACAGCAAAATACCCGTACCATACGATAATGAAATAAATAACATCTGATTTGGGCCATCCTCAAGTTCTGAAACAAAAACTAAAATTGCTCCAACACATGAACCGTTCACGCTTCGTATCACACCGTAGCGAACCTGTCGAATGTACACCGATTATATCGTAAAATTTTACAATGTCGATTTAAATGTATCACCTCAATACACCTCTCACTCCAACTAATGGCGACAGAACAGGACAAAAGCAGGAGAGTGCATAAAATTAAATTGGTTGCGATAATTAACGTGGGCTGGTTTAAAGTAAACAGAGGACATAAAGAACATCAGATCATGATTTTCGTGCAAACAACTCGAGGCTATGGACAATGCTAAAGTAATTTTCAACTTTAATTTCAGGGAATAAGCCAGGTTTATGTTTGTTAAGTACGTAGAGATTTTTCGACCTGATTTTTAACGTGTCACTATAATTGGTTCCGAGACGAGTAGTCGATGATTGACGCGTAATTTTGACGCTGGGCCGCCATTACTTGCAGTTTCGCGAAAAAGATTTTATTGGTACACGTATCGATCACAAATTTTTATTTAGTTTCTGTCACATTGTACGGTTATTACGAAGATTGAATTTATTATCTTCACCATGTCGTTCAATGTAATAAAAGTTAATGTAAAAACAGTCGTGTTAAATTAAATTGCCGATTGAAATCATTCGGACATCCTTCTGGTAAATCAAAGATTGAATAATTTTAAGATTTTATTTACAGACGCTTAACGTAAAGTTACATACAAGTATTAATTTACTCGGAAGCGATGGCGCTTTCAAATTGTGTAGGCCCGCAGCGAATCCGCGATACAACTTGACAAAGGCTATTATAAATACTGGGTAATAATTTCTACCAATTATATGTTTAATGTCATGGTGTTCGCATGCCCCGATCGTAATGATGCACAAATTGAATACATCATAAAACTTTCAAAATAACTGTATAATTAACACTACGCAATTACAGTGACAGTTTGTCAGTAAAAAAAGCATTTTTTTGGGACACAAGATGATATTCATCACACACGCCCCGAGAAGATAATTCGCGAACAATTTGCTTGGTTTATCAGTACGTAATTATCCGAAACGCGTACGTTAATGAACGGTTGCGTTACACTGCGGTGTGAGCCACGGCCTGTAGCGGAGACAGAACTTTGAGTAAAATAATACGTAGAAAGAAGTACCAAATGACTTACACATCTTTGATGTTTCAGATGTTGATTGTAATGCTAATAACTGAATAAATTAATTTAATTGATTTACTTGTAGTATATTTTGGGTAAACCGATTACAAACAGCGACTGCTTTTACACAATATCGATGTTTAATAGCATTTCACAATCATGATGATTTACCACCTGCCATGAAGTGCAGTGGGTCAAGTCTAGCTTTTGGAAAAACCCATGTCTCGGGTTTTTAAGCCGATTATTTTGTAGCTAATCTATTATGATTAACGTAAACTTTTTAGTAACGGGTATATTACCTCTATAGGCACTTAACAAAGGTAAGGTTCTTAGGGTCGGCGCCCGATTAACTTGCAATAAAGTACCTACATTAACTATTCCCTAATATCACTTCGTAGATACCCGAACAATAAATTATGAACTGTTTTTAGGGTTCCGAACATCCGTAAAAAACGGGATAGACAGACAGAGACACCAAAGGTGATCCTTTAAGTTACTCGGGTGTCTCTGTCTATCTGTCCGTCTGCCACAGCCAGTTTTCTCCGGATCTACTGGCCTGATTTTGTTGAAATTTGGTATACATATTAACTTTTGTGACCCAAACATGGACGTTTTACGTAAATAAATGAATTTTTAGTACTTTTGGGGGTCAAACTAGAAAATAAGATAAAAAAGTTTTTCAAACTGTATCGTGTGACATATCAAATGAAAGGGCTTACTGTGTGAGTTTTAACTATTTATATACCTATTATTTTTTCCACAATTTTTAAATAAATTGTTTTCAAGTTATTCAAGAAATTAGACGAAAAATGACTATTCCCGGGGGGAATTTAAAAAAAAATGTAAATAGCTCTATAACTAAAGATTATAGGAAATCCTATAAGAAGTGTGTAATTTTAAAATAACATGTTAAAAAAATGGGTTCGGAACCCTTTGCACGCGAGTCCGACTAGCACTTGACCGGTTTTTCATTATATTGATAGGTTTGCGTTTGACCACATCACCTGACGCCAAGACGGCACGCTTGCATCTAAATTTGCAAACTCGCCCGCCATTTTACAAAACTTGCACCAAACATTGAAAAATCGCACTCCTGCGCATCTTCGCGTAAGAATAATGTGGACGGACCGCCGGCGTGTTATTAACCCGTGAGTTATGGCGTTGACACGTATAGTGTCGGCGAGAAAAATATTACTCACAAAAGTGATAATTAGCCATGAAATCTTATTTCCGTGAAACTGTGGAAAGTTTATTGTGTAAGCTACTAATTAAATGGGGACTAGGGATGGGATGGTGAAAGAGTATCGCGTATTTTTTATGCCGTTGAGTACTGAGAGGTAAACTACTTTCGAAGTGGTTCTGGCTTTAATTTGAGTGGTTTCCGGATTTAAAATGTTGAAGCTTTTGTAGTACTTATTTTGAAAATAATGAGATAGAGCTGTCTGTGTTGAGTGAGGTTCTTTAGAATAGTAGATGCCGGGTTCCCCTTTTATAAATTACTAGCGACCCGCCCCGGCTTCGCACGGGTACAAATTAAATACTAAAACCTTCCTCGAGAACTACTCTATCTTTTAAAAAAACCCGCATCAAAATCCGTTGCGTAGTTTTAAAGATCTAAGCATACATAGGGACAGACAGACAGCGGAAGCGACTTTGTTTTATACGAGATGTTAATAGGTCTTTACCTATGAAATTGCCGTTTTATATGAAAAAAATTAAACGAATTTTTTTCATGTATTTTTTATTTGTATTACTCGAAGTAATCACCCATGTAATCAATGCATCTTTGCCAACGCAGTGGCAGTTTATTGATGCCCTTCTTAAAGAAATCAGCTAGTCGGGAGGCAACAAATTCTTCAAAGGCATTTTGTACTGCCTCTAGGGTATTGAATTTTTTTCCCGCCAAGAAGTTATCCAAATTCTGGAAAAAGTAGTAGTCTGTAGGCGCAAGGTCTGGTGAGTAGGGCGGATGACGGAGAGCTTCCAACCCCAGTTCTTGCAACTTGGAGACCGTCTGCTGTGCAGTATGAGGTCGCGCGTTGTCGTGCAGGAGCAGCGGAGACGAGCGATTGACCAATGCTGGTTGGAGATGTGCCAGCTTCTCCATCATTGTGTTCAGTTCTTCACAGTACACATCTGCAGTAATGCTCACCCCGTTTGGTAAGAAGCTGTGATGAATCACACCGGCGCTAGACCACCAAACAGTGACCATCACTTTTCTAGGGGTAAATTTTCGTTTAGGGCATTGTTTAGGTGCTGAACCAGGATCCAACCAACTTGCTGAGCGCTTGCGGTTATCAAACAGAATCCATTTTTCATCGCAGGTAACAATGCGGTTCAAAATTCCTTCATTTGTGTGTCTGTTGAGCAGTGCAAGGCACGTCTCGACGCGTACTTCGCGCTGGCGATCATTGAGTTCGTGGGGCACCCATTTGTCAAGCTTTTTTACCTTGCCAATTTGACGCAAATGGACCAATATTGTTTTGACGCTAACGTCGAAAGCTGCTGCTAACTCAGCAGTAGATTGTGTATCATCAGCTTCCACAATCGCCTTTAATTCGTCATTGTCGACCAAAGTCTTCGGACGACCGCGAGGTTCATTTTTCAGGTCGAAATTTCCAGAACGGAAGCGAGCAAACCAATAACAGGTGGTGCGTTGGTTTGTAGTGTTAGCTCCGTAAACGTCGTTGATGTTGCGTGCCGCTTGTGCCGCGTTGCTGCCACGACGGTATTCATACTTCATAATTACTCGAATTTTTAACGTATCCATGATGACGAAAAAGATTGAAATGCGATGAAAATGTAACACTAATCAATAAACAAATGACTACTTTTGGATAAAAATAACCATGTTTTTTAAATAAAATTAATTTGAAATTAGAATTCTTAGCCAAACAAAAATTATTTTGATTTGAAATGGCCAGTACTGCAGAACCGCAATTTCATAGGTAGGGGAGACCGGGGATGGTTGACTAACTTTTGACTCAAGCTCGTCTAACTCTGATGTTCAACTTAATATAACAAAAGCAACAGTTGATACAGATAGAAGAAATATTCAGGCACCTAAAATAGTAATCTATAACCTGTATATTTATCATTATAATACTTATTTAGTCAATTTTCTAAACCCCTGACGCTTGGTCAACCTACCCCATGTTCGGGGTAAGTTGGCCATAAACATGGGGTAGGTTGACCTAGGCAGTAATTAGTGTAAATAAAGAAGATTATAGTACAAAATAAAACATTAAAATGTATTAAATGATAGAAACTTTTTATTTAATTATAAACAAACTTAAATTTTTGGTTCATTCTCGGTTAATAAAGAACTTTAATAAAGGTAAACAGTCTCTTTTTAAACTATAGAATAAAACTTAATAATAAGTAAGATTAATTTTTGTACTTTGTGTTTCAACCTTAATTATAACTTTAATTATTTTAATAAATCGCTAATCAAAGATCAACAAATTGCTTTTATGAAAATATTATCAACATACATAAATTTGTGAGTATTTAATATTATAAACTATTACAACAGAAAACTTATTTTTATTAAATTAACTTATTGAAAATATAACAATCAATCAGTCAAGTTTTTAAGTATATCTCCTAACAAAATATTATCATCTTTGATTATATTGGTTGGTTGACTAGGTAGTCTACCTACCCCGAACAAAATTTGTCAACCAACCCCTGACGCCATTTTGAATTTTACCGGCGTATCACGTGCAAACTCTAGCACTAACATGGAAGCAATACTGTGTAATATAGAATAAAACTATCATATTTACTTTTTGCACAACAACAATAATGTTTCTAACAGATCCATAGGCACAATAACAAAAAAGTACGAACGAAAAAAATTACTTACCGGGACCAAAAACACAACATGTGATCCCACTCACGAACGCCGTGCGACTGGAGTGGCTCACTTTGCACAAGTTAGTGGGGCCTGGAGAGGCATCGTCGCTCGTGATTGGTTGATGAAAAACACGCGATAGTGGCGAGTTATTATTGCTTAGTCTACCTGCCCCTATAGTCAACCATCCCCGGTCTCCCCTAAAGACCTAATATTTTGATGTATGTATACGTGATATTACTTTTTCTTCTTCTTCTTCTGATCGCGTGGGCAGTAAGATCTAATGACCCCACACTCCCTAGTGTCAGTTTCTAAGCCGCCTCAATGGCCTCTGACATGTTTTACGACCGCCAAATTGGCGGAGAGCTTGTTCTATCCGTTGATTAGATGCAACTACAGAGTTATATTACTGTGAAGTTTCATCAAAATCAGTGCTTTCATCTATCTACATATCCTAGATGTATGTAGATAGATGGATATAGAACATATACAGTAGGATGTAAAAAACTTTTTGCTCCTGGACTGCTAAACCGAAATGTTTATAACATCGAAGTTTTTGAAGACAACATCTAACGTCACATTATTTTTCGTCTGTCAATATTACCACTAGCAAAAATTCTAACTAACGCTAATGATCAAATAAATAAGTGATACAAGACAAGCTAAAACTTTTATCCAATACAAGAAATTAAGACAATTTTACTGCCTTCAATTTGTAGTCAACAATTCCTATTCAAATGACAGTAAAAATTCATTACTATCAGTTGTTGGCAAGATCGATGACAATTACCGTGAATTATTGCGCTATATCAGTAGGGGGCACAGCTGAAACCGTGGTCCTGTCACTTTGCTAGCCTTAATATATTCATTCACTGAACGTAAGTCGAGGAAACAAAAGGTTAGTAAGTAAAGTAATTAAATTCCTGATGCATTTCATGGTAATTAGTTAGAAAAACTCTACAGCTGTCCGTTTTTCCGAGTTGTTTGTTTAACCGTCTTGTTGGGTTCGTTTTTCTGTTAAACTTTAAATAACAGGAAATCGGACCACAAAGGAATGTAGTGAATAAATACCTCTTTACGCTCATAGCTAGGTGGTTTTCTAAAACGTTGAAAAGTTAAAAAAAACCGGCCAAGTGCGAGTCGGACTTTCACACGAAGGGTTCAGTAGATAACGTACATCGGAAAAAAACACGTTTCTTGTAGGTACGGGAGCCAACCTGGTCTCCCACAAAGTGGATCGATGACCTGACTGGTAAGGGTTGCGGGTAGCCGATGGATGTGAGACGCACAGGACCGGTTGTTGTGGCGATACGCGCGGGGAGCCTTATGTCTAGCAGTGGACGTCTTTCGGGTGATATTATGATGATGGCCTATAAAAACTGCAACAGATAATTTGCAAGTTTTATCCACAACCCAATCTTTTCTGAACTTTATTAGCGATACTTATAAGTCTAATCTATTCTGTAAATAACTATTTCGATATTGAGCTTCACCTGAGTGACAAAGTTGACAAAGTGAGCTTTATTGCACACAACATAAAAGTCTTATGTTTATACGAATTTGATACTCACCTCGGATTCCGCTGTCGAGACACGAGAATGTTGTTACAGAATAGCACTAAAGAAGCAATTACAGTACTTTCCAAAGACCCACTGCCTTCTGACCTTCACCACCAGTAAAGATACCCCACTAACATACGTCAGGTTACCGTAAAACGCTAAATATATCCTACTAGCATAAGTTAAGGTTACAGTAACGCTAAATATATCTTACTGACATAAGTTGAGGTTACCGTAACGCTCAGCAAGCACGTCACATTGCCTGACCAACCATAATGCTGAGTTGTGATTGGCTCAGAACCTGGTTGTGCAACCTGACTACCTGGCTAGTTCGCTATCGGTGTAAGTGATTATGAGTGATAAGCGATTAGTGTAGGTATGTAGGTGCTGGATGACAATCTGGACACTATAAATTAACTGATAAGGCTTGTTTACCGTTAGATTTGACTAAGTAATTAGTAAAATACTATTAGTATGTACTTGATCCTGTTGAACACTCAGGATATACTTGGGTATTACATGCATACATATTTGTAGAATGTCCTAAAGGATTATTTTATGTTAATGGCAGTGATTGCTGATTAGCTGGTTTTTAGGTTATGTCGTCTTGAATTTTCTTGCCCAAAACTCCTTCTCGTTAATCTAAAGAAGGGTTTGAGAAAATATGTTCGTCCACCACATTAAATGAGAAACCAAGTTTTATCTAACCCGTTTTTGCCCGCTATTTCGTACGCGCATGTCCCGTTTTTTCCTGTTCGCGAATAGCCTATAGCCTTCCTCATGAATGTGGCTATCATATACAAAAGAAGAAATCAAATCTGACTGGCAGTTATTAGCGCGTTCAAGCAATATTTACTAACAAAGCTGAAGAGTTGGACTTCAGCTTTCAACAGATAGTCCATTCAAACACTTGACCTAGTACCCGCAATATTTCAGGAATAGTACCTAATTAAACTCGCTCCTTCGAAAATGACAATGGGGTAAAAATTATTTGCTAGTTTTTCATGTATCTAGCAAAGATCATGTCTGACCACGGATAAAAAGAGTAATAATCATCCTAACAGTGGTTCTTTAGCGGTGGTCCGCAAAACCATACATAAACTCCATTTTTTATTTGTAATGGGTTTGCTCTTGACTCTAGTCTATGTCAGAGATGACAGAGACAAAGTCAACGATGGAGCGAGCCTACCCAGAAGGAGCCTGTTCACTCTAACTTTGAAGAGATTAGGGTTGTAAGCTTTTGGAAACACAGACGCAGGCAGAGAGTTCCACTCCTTTGCTGTGCGCATTATAAAAGACGATATTTAAGAACTTTTGATTACTTTAAAAACAATCACCGAAATCGATAAGATGTGAGTGCATTTGGCTTTGAGCAGCACTGAATCAAGAATTCAGAAGTTAATAAAGAGTAGGCAGTCACAAAACTGCTTTTAATAATATTTTATCGGGGAAATCTATATCCATACTAATATATAAAGCTGAAGAGTTTGTTTGTTTGTTTACTTGTACGCGCTACTCTCAGGAACTACTGGTCCGATTTGAAAAATTATTTCATTGTTAGATAGCCCATTTATCGAGGAAGGCTATAGGCTACATATCATCATGCTAAGACCAATTGGAGAGGAGCAGTAATGAAAATTGTGACGCAGACGAAGTTGCGCGGGTCGACTATTATTTAATAAAAAAAAATATTGCTTTGCAAAATTTTACCTGTGCAATGTTTCATAAAAGAATAGATATTTTTTATTGACTTCGCCAAACTTGACCAAAAAGTTGGTGGTCCATGGCAGAACAAAAATTTTGTGAAATGGTCCAGTGTGACTAAAAGGTTAAGAACCACTGTCCTAATACTTTCAAATATTACTCCCGAGACATCAATCTCCTCACTATTCTCCAAGTTCCGGGTCTTCGAATCTATTCTACCTACCGAGTTGTTTACGCTACGCATAATGAATGAACAACTCTTAAAGGCAATTAAATAATTACAAATAATGTATGCACAGAGGCTTTACAAGTACATAAATATGTAATGAGATAGGAAAACATGGATTCTGTCACTTGAACGTGCATATTGTGGAAGCAAGAGGAACTGGTTATAATGGAGTCTGTAAATATGAATGTGGTTCAAGTGTGCTTGGCTTGGTTTAGTGCCAAGCGTTGTTTGATTAAATGCAACAGAATTTTTTTTTGTAATTATTATATGTAACAATTTGAATTAACGAAACGGAAAGATGTGTTTTAGAAAAGAAGAAGTGCATGTAAAAAATAACTTTAAGGTGGATGCTCCAGGGTAGCCCGCGAAATTCAAATATTTTTATGTTTTTTGCAATTTGCCGGTCAGTGTGAAGCTGTATGTGGACCAAATGCGATCTGCGACCGTAACGCGTATTTATCTAAAGAATTATAACCATTTTAATCATCAATATAGCCCTCTAAGTTCATGTATTTCGACAGAATGATTTTTTCTGAAATATTCATTCTGTCGAACTACATGAACTTAGAGGGCTATATTGATGATTAAAATGGTTATAATTCTTTAGATAAATACGCGTTACGGTCGCAGATCGCATTTGGTCAACATACAGCTTCACACTGACTGGTAAATTGCAAAAAACATAAAAATATTTGAATTTCGCGGGCTACCCTGGAGCATTCACCTTAATGTCGGGAGTCGATGTCAAAATACGAAGAAACTACCAAAACACCGAGTTCCGAAATTAAAGTAATTTTTTACTTTGTAGTGTTTTTTTATTGGTTTATAAATGACGGAAATACAACCGAATTGAGGACCTTCTCCTTTTTTTTGAAGATAGTTAAAGAAATATTGCCTTCCAGGAAGGGTGTAGCCATAGCTACATAGCAGGGGCGAGTCTATTGGTATCGACCTGGCTATCAACAAACCCAATAACTTGGCCCGAGCCGGAAATCGAACCTAGAACGTCTCTAATGAATTCTATAATCATTTTAATTATGTAGGTACAGCAAGACAAAAGATAAGAACTGACTTCTACGGTGACAAGAAAATCTGCCATTTCCTTAAAAATAACGTAAATATTTTCTTCATTCCAACATATTTTCACATATTATAATCCTCGCATAATATCGTGTTAAGACATTGTTTTGTCAACACAAGTCTGCCGAGATACCGTCGTGATTGATTCAATCGCCACGACCTGCGCACACGCAGCTTTCTACTTACGAGTATCGGAGCCGCGAAACGCCCGCGACGTGCAGGTAGCTTTATTGATTTTTCTTACTTTTTATCTCGTGTGACAATTGATTTATAATATTGTGAGTACAGCTGATATTTTTATTTACTGTTTCAATTCGACTTTGTGGTACTCGTATCTTGCAAGACAGTGGGTCTCAAGGAATGCCCAATGGTATTAGAGTAAGGGACGAAGACAGATCGACCTTCTAGCTAGTGTTACTTTCGGCTAGTCTAAGACAGATTCTGGGGGTGAAGATCGGCGACGAGCGGAGACGCAGCGTTGGAAGGCCGACCCCAAGCTGAGCTAGTGAAGGCCAAGGAAATACGTTGAACGAAAGACGCACAGAACCGGTCGAAATGACGACGTATTAAGAAAGCCTGTGTCCAGCGTATTTTACGGGAGAAAAGATGATGAAAAAAAAACAGGAAAGGCTTTTGAGATGGACATCCAAACTCAAACCTAATATCATACCTGTCTTCACAGAAGGTAAGTAGAGGTGACGTGTACCTACACTTTTCAACGTACGTACCGTTTTAGACATTTATTATCCCAAAAGATTTTACAATCACTTATAGAGAAAATACAATATTTTAACTTCAAATTACATGAAGCTGATTGGCGTAGCGAGTTAGCAAAAATAAAGTTAAAAACATTTGTTACAGGCTCCTTCTGGGTAGGCTCACTCCATCGTAGACTTTGTCTCTGTCATCTCTGACATAGGCTAGAGTCAAGAGCAAACCCATTACAAATAAAAAAAAAAAAAAAAAAAACATTAATCTTTATTGTGAAACCCTACTACATCCAAATTAAATTTAAATAGTGGGTGCCATTTTATATCAAGGACCGGAGCAGTAGCCATCAGAGAGCACTTAAATCGAGGTATATTACTGCTGCAGATAGAGCCTAGAGCAGTCGTTTGCCTGGCCTCAATGATCTAGAATTCTAGGTGTTATTGAATATGTGGCTATGATTACACTAACACAACTGTGCTGGGATAATAATCTGGATCCGTTTAGGTAGGTTAAGCGAATTTGAGATCCATAACTGTCACTATTGTTCTACTAAAATTATTTTAAATGTATAAATAATAGCATTTCTAGCCAGCTCACCGCCAAATGTTTTTTTTTTTTTTATGGGTTTGCTCTTGACTCTAGTCTATGTCAGAGATGACAGAGACAAAGTCTACGATAGAGCGAGCCTACCCAGAAGGAGCCAGTCAGATTTATTTTTCTAGTGAAAAAGCCAATACATATCTGCCACATAGAAAATGCTCTGCTTTTTTCAATAAAATGTAAAAATCATACAGAAAAATATGTCAAAAGCCGCTCGCAGATCTTCGATAGAAGGCGCGCAACTAACCCTAGTTCGCCAAAGACACCTTCCAAGCATAGTATTAATCCCAGAACCTACAATACTGGCCACCTCAGACTGTAAGGCAACAGCCTTGTGAATAACAAAAACGAAATAAAATATAATGACGTCATCAACACTATAAACGTCAAATAATATTAACTTACAATTTTATAGCGACCGGTATGGGGTGTAAAGCTCAATATTTGCCCACCGAAGTGGATGTGATTTCAATATGCGGTGGGTTTGTTGCGTATTGACATATATCGATATTGTAGTTAACTGTGAAAGCTGGTGTCTACTGAATATATGGCTATCATTTCATGGTGGATAGATAAAAGGACTTTCATTGAGGGTTGTCGGTTTATAACAACTGTACTGTGTTCATTTTACAGAATTAGCAATCATCTCAAGCTCAACATACGAACCTTATAGGTGATTTATCGTTTGTTTACAAGAGAGTTAATATCTTAATCATGATCTGCCTAGCCAAACCGGATTTAGCTGTTGGCAGCCGACCCCAATATACTACTCTGTCAAGAAAGTACCGGGAAAAGATCAATAATACACAAAATGTCTGTTATTCATCCAAATTTATTTTATCACCTTCAAAGTATGCTCCTTTAGAAACGATACACTTGCGCCAACAAATAATCCATTCATCAAAACATTTTTAAACGCTGCTTCCGGAATTGAGTTCAGTTCTCGCCGCGAATTCTCCTTTATGTCTTCTATCGATTGAAAACGGGTGCCACGAAGTGGTAATTTGAGTTTAGGAAAAAGAAAAAAGTCAGCAGGAGCCATATCTGGTGAATATGGTGGTTGCTGGATGGTATTTGTTGAGTGTTTGGTTAAAAATTCGTTCACAATGATAGCCTTGTGCGAAGGCGCATTGTCGTGGTGCAAAATTCAAGAATTTTCTTTCCACAAATCTGGCCTTTTTCGTCGAATTTGCTCTCTTAAACGCCGCATAACGCTCAAATAATATTCTTTATTTACCGTTAGACCTTCCGGTAAGAATTCAGAGTGCACAATACCGCGATAGTCAAAGAAAACAGTCAACATGACTTTGACTTTTGATCGACTTTGGCGTGGTTTTTTCGGTTTCGGTTCAGTTGGAAGGCGCCACTCCGAAGCTTGTTGACTAGTTTGCATGTCAAAGTCGTAAACCCACGTCTCGTCACCAGTAACAATGCGTTTCATGAATGTTGGGTCCGAACTGACTCGTTCTAGCATGTCCTCAGCGACTTTCATGCGATTGAGTTTTTGGAGAAAATTCAGATCTTTTGGGACTAGCCGAGCAGCAACATGTTTCATACCCAAATGAATAGTTAAAATGGTACGGATCGACTCGTGAGATACAGAAAGTTCGGCGGCTATCTCTCTCAGAGTTGAATGGGGATTTTCAGTCACTATTTCCTTCACTTTTGCGATGTTAACTTCAGTTGCAGACGTTGACGACCTACCAGAGCGAGGCAAATCTTCCATCACATCTCGACCGCTTTTGAACGCTTTGAACCACTCATAAGCACGAGTTTTTGATAAAGTCGATTCACCGTAAGCCTTCTGTAACATTTTCAGTGACTCCGAACACGAAATTCCATTGGCGATGCAAAATTTAAGACAAACTCTTTGTTCGATATTTTTGTCCATTATGAAATTCGCAATACACACTATATATGATATTACTAAAACCAGCACTGTATTTAATATAAATAACAGATGCAACTCAAACTCCGCGCCAAAATGGAAAACAGTTGTGCCAATCTAACAACTACAAAAAAACAAAAATTTGAATTTGGAACCATAAACAAATCATCCATTCCCGATACTTTTTTGACTGAATTTAGTTGGGAAAAGGTTAGGCAGATGATGATTGGGGTTGGCTTCCAGTCCAACCGGATTTAGCTGAATACTAGTATTTTACGCGGACGGCTGCCTACCAGACCTCCACAACCCATTAACTGGGTAACACTGTACTTCATGGCAAGACTGGGGTTAGATTAGTTGGCTTCTGACCATCCGTAACGACTGCCAAAGATCTACAAATGACAGCCTACTAGGACCAACGGCTTAACGTGCTTTCCGAGGCACGGAGGAAACTCGGTATGTTAAGATGGTCACCCATCCACAGACCAACCTTGGCAAGTATTGCTTAACCTTGAAGATCGACCCGTGCGGCTGTTATTATGTAGCCACGAGCTCCTAAGAGTTAATATCTTAATATTAAGCATATTAAGAGTTAATATCTTAATATGCTAATGAAAATGCGATAATAGGGATGCATCCTGATTAAAAAAATATGATTCTATTAAGTCCGTCAGTTAGATTATCGAAAAATATTAGACACATAGTTTTTGCTTTGTCAAAATATAAAAACCGGCCAAGAGCGAGTCGGACTCGCATATGAAGGGTTTCGTAACATATAGGTACCTTAAATTTTATTATTTGTTGTTGTAGTGGCAATAGCTGAATCCGGTTTGACTGGAAGCCGACTCCAATATAGTTGGGAAATGGCTAGGCAGATGTTGTTGTAGTGGCAATAGAAATACACATTCTGTGAAAATTTCAACTGACTACCTATTACGGTTTTTTAGATACAGCCCGCTGACAGACAGACGTACGGACGGACGGACGAACAGCGGAGGCTTAGTAATAGGGTTCCGTTGGTTACTCTTTGGGTACGGAACCCTAAAAGAAAATAATATGTCGTGTATAGGTACGTGTCGTATACTTTTTGGAAGTCTATCTGAAGGAGTAATTAATTTTTCTTAAGTCCAATATTCTATTCATTTACGTATAAAGATGCTGTATCGTTGAAAGACATAGACTAACTTTATTTCCAGAAAAATGCACGGATCGTGTATAACACAAAAAAGCAAGTACCAACTGAATAATTATATAAAGGTCGTGAATTTTGTTTAAATTTGTACAAAATATGAGTACGAGAATAATATGTAACGACACAGTAAAAAAACTGACCAAGTGCGAGTCGGACTCACGTGCAAAGGGTTCCGAACGAATTTCCTTTTTTTAACATGTTATTTTAACACTATAGAATTTTTATAGATTTTTCTGTAATCTATAGGCAAAGATCTATTATCTCCATTTTTTTTTTCAATATTTTAGGCTCATTCGTTTCGGAGATAAGAGGGGGAATGGTCATTTTTTTTTTGTATATTTTCTTAACCATTTATTATAAAATTATGAATAAAAAGTAATTAAAACCCTCACAGTAAGCCCTTCATGTGATATGTCACAAGATATATATATATTTTATAATTTTCTAGTTTGACCCCATTTAAAAAAATTAATAATTTACGTAACGCTTCCGTGTTTGAGTCACAGAAACCCATATGTATACCAAATTTCAACAGAATCGGTCCAGTAGATCCGGAGAAAACTGGCTGTGACAGACGGACAGACTAACGAGTGTATTTTCTTTCTTTCAAGTGATCCTATAAGGGTTCCGTTTTTTGTTCGGAACCCTTAAAAATACATTGTCACAGACATACGCAACTTGCAGCATCACTAACATTTTCGATATTCCATTCCCATCCATACTTCTTTACAACCTCGTAAATCTCTGTCGACTCACCAGATCAATTCAGAAAATCTTCTCTTACCAAACACATTGGCTCTCATATATCTCACCAATAACATGCCAGGACAAACAACTTTCATCAATTGCTTCGGAAACCGAATTACATCTTAATAAGAGGACAAACTTAACGTGGGTGGTGGTCAAGCTTTCGACACTAGTCGTTTCACCTCGATTGGTGTAATCGATTCTGATTCGCGTATCACTATCGACGTATCGAGCAAAGATTTATTTTTTTATATTGCTTTGTGTGTATACCACATTAAACACAGGGCAAACATTTAAAAAACAAGTGGACAATGATCAGTCTTAACACATAACGCTTTACTGACAAACTAAGAATAATCTGATTAACATACTTAATTATTTTGCTGCCCTTACCCCAATTTAATTGGAGTCTGCGCAGCATGTATTTTTCTTCCATAGGTTTCTACAGAAATCCTTTGGATGAACTGATTAACATACACATCCAGCCCTTATCCTAATTTGTCTGGTATCAACGCAGCATGTTTTCTGTTTCGATAACTTTTTCTTTTTTAATGATAGGAAATCATCAAATGACTTCTCCCGCTCCTGGCGGAGCAGAGGGGAATGTCAGACTCATACTGGCTAAAATCTATACGAGTTCCTCCTAATGCCCTTTGCGTTCCAGGGCCACGGTGCTCTTTCGAACAAATTCCAATTAATTTGTACTCTTTTTCAATCGAATATGAACTCTTTCGATGCCTACATCTGTATTTGCTACCATTTCAATAGTCGCCTACATTCTAACCATATTATCTTCCAAACAATCCATTCTTTGTTTTGGGGGGTTCCTCTAAACCTCCCCATTCAACTTATTTCACGTCAAGTTCCTTATTCCTCCAAAGCAAAAAATTGGTTTCAACTAGTGGTAACTCATTCGTTTTTAGCAACATCTTATTTTGTTTGTTTGTTTTTCATTCCAGATGTTGACTACTTTATTCGTACGTATCAAGGATGATGACAGGGCCAATTAACGTGATTTAGGGTGTCTGTCATGGGTTGACGCTTAATTCCATTCAATGCCGATGCCGAATCAAGCGATTTATCAACGAATTGCAGGTGATCTCGTTACTACTTTTACGTCATATGGTAGGTAAACTAACGTAGGAAGACAATACAAATAAGGAAGTTTACGAGAGCATAAAGAACACAGTTTATTTAACATTTAAAGTGTATGCATGAACCTATTTTAAACACGCCCTTATAAAAAACAAATAAATTGTAAAATATTAGATATTGATCGATTTTCATTCTTCTTTAAGTCTATACGACAAAATTGAAAATAAAAAGTTGGAACGATGACCAGGTGAGGGTCGCAGGTAGCTGATGGATGCGAGACGAACATGAGCGAATGTTGTGGCGACACTTGGAGTAGGCCTATGAACAGCAGTGGACGTCTTTCGGTTAATATGATGATAATGATGACAAAAATGATTGAAGCAAAATTGTTTCACGCAAATTTATTATTTAAATAAAACAAGCGACAGTAACTGTTGTAAACATAAATTAGACTCATATTTTAAGCCAAACTATCGATGATCATGTTAGGTTCCATATAAAGAACATCAGTACACTTGACAAATGGTTCAGGAGTCCAAAAACATCTTAATCAGCCACATGAGATATGGCTACAAAACTGCTAAATAGTGATCACCTAAAATAAAGCTAATTATGGGCAAATATACATCAACACTCATAACACGACTATTATTTAGACAAACAAAATTTGCAAAAAAATGTAGGCGACGAACAGGACTAAAGCAAATAAATAATTAAGTAATTAAAAATCTAGGAGTGTTTAATAAAGAACTTATATCGTACAAGTCGATGTGGGTAGCGTGTATAATTTAAAATTGCCATTTTTTTCCGCTGGCAACCCACGGCCAGATTAGTCAGTATTTCGACATTCTCGGCCCACATGAGTTGGTTATTAACATAAAACGCTACAATTCATTGTGCAATAAACGCGAAATGCGATTTTATCTAGCGACAAGACGGCGACGTAAAATTCACCGACGTATTTTTTCGACAAAAACCAATATTGGTTTGTTTGCGCCAGCCCTTCGAGCTCGGGCGTTTGAACAAATGTTTGCGGAGCCTTTACATTTATGATTTTGTTCTGCAATGATAGATTTTATTTTTTAACACTTCGAGATACAATATCCTGTTGGGCAAAGATAATTAAATTTTAAGAGAGCGAAAACCAGCCGAGTATTATTAATTTAAAAGGTTTCAAGAAAGCTGAAATAATTGAAAGATAACATGGGTTCAATAAAATATGAGACAGCCAAACCAGAAATGAACAACTTACAAACTTATCCAACTAAGAACTAAATGATTTCAAATAAATCTATCAATGACCACAAATAGCAGTGCTGTCAAACTTCGAACTCGAATCGCACCTAATAACGTACGTAAGTTTGATCAAACGTTTGCTCAAGTTTGACCAACAAACGCTACTATCAGAAGCCCGTATTTCAACCGAAGTATAAAACGGTGTGTATTTTAAAGTTTTCAACTTCATTGTACATTTACACCCCCACAATTGAATTTTACGATCCCCGTGTGAATATTTCAATAGTCATTACGAGTATATTGAATTTTTATGCACTTTTTTATTCACAGGTACTCGAAGTGTTAAGCTGTAAATCTTCTGCAGAAATAGCGTCTGAAATGCAATAAATTCTTGAAGCCAATTGGCTCATTTCATCGCCGATATTGTTAAAGTAATTGGAGTGGAAGGTAGAGATATAATAAATACATCAGCAGAAAGATATGTCACAATAAAATAAAAAGAACCGCCCAAAAACACCGTATGTTATGTTGCAAAAGATCATTTTAACTACTCATTTAAAACCTGGACAAAGGTTCTGATTTTGAAATCTGCGCAGAATGATTGACAAACAAGATGACATAAGCAGAAACCACTGCAGCAAACAATGCACTTCATTGCATTCCAGCGTACGATACCGGTGCAATTCCAGGAGCAAGGGTCACATCCCGAAAAACTCGAAACGTAACTGCACCACACAAGCTCATAACGAAGCTTTAGCTTAAGCCATCAGATAGCGCAACCTGAATGTACGGCCTCTGCTAACTGCCACAAAAACAATGTCCACCACACTGGTTTACAGATAATATTTCAGATGAAACAAAGCTCATACAATTTTGCCAACCGACAAAGCAGCATCGCAAATCTCATTTGCAGACAACAAACAGATAACTATCTCATTCTTTCAACAATGGCCGGTAGGCTCATAAACAGAGCCTAATTAGTAATATTCCGAGTGCATTGTGGTATCTTAACAAATGGACAATAAGATGGAAGCGTGGTTATCTAGGGCGATAAGGGCGCCGCGCCAGGGAGCGACAATTATCAGCCAATGACGTTTGCGCGGTGCGTTTTCGCGGAGGCTGGTGTGCGAAAATACCAGACCAAAAATCGCGATGTGCTCCAACCATTGCTGCATAAACCAGCGTTGATTTAACTTGGTTGGGGAGGAAAGCATCGTTGAAAGTTGTCCGCTGGGTAGGATCGCTCGTGTAAGCTTGCGCGTTCAGGTTGAGATAGGATCGTGGTCGGAATACGTAATGGTCGGTAGTGCTCGGCCATGTAGCTCCCGCTTATTGTTCCAACTCTTGTCCGGCGTAGAACGTAAATTGAATAAGTGAGTCCTAGAAAGCTGAGTTACGGCGGCTCGGATTAGACTTTCCTTGGCTAAATTGGACTCTAAGTCATAACTTGATTTATTGGCATTGTATCGATGCTTGATGTGATATGTTTCCCTGTTCAGCTGACGCACTTTATGTAGGTTCAAATTCTGCTGGGAAGTAAGGTTTCAATCAATAAGGCGCGTTCATTGGGTCCTAAAAAGGGTTTATAATTGACTCATCGGTCTAACTATTGACAAGCAGCAAGCCAGAGAGGACCTCGACTGCTTGGGCTTGATTTAGTGGACTTCTGTGTTAGCTCCAAGTGTCGGAATTATGACCTGTAAACAACGACACACCCATTACCGCCATGTCTAGAGGTTCACAACACCTTGACCATAAACTCAAGTTAAAAGAAATGGAAGCATGAAACGTAATGTACAATTTCTAAATTAATCAAAATTTTATATTCACCACCTTTACTAAAAAACTACAAGAAAAATATTGCATTCAAGAGTGCCTAGAACTAGGTTTTACGCTTGCCACAATAACTAATACGCATTTTATGCTAACTTCCAAGTAATTGATATGTAGCGAAACGCTGGATCACATTCAAGCGCTTTATAATTCGCGTAAAATTAGATTTATTTTTAATATGCGTGCGACTCCTTTGTAAAAAGCCTATATTATTAACACTTTTGTTAAGTCCCAGTTAATTGCTTTTGGCGTTTTGTCTTTATCGAGCGTGTTATTATTTAATTATATTTAATTAACATAATTTAATGAATGAGGGTATCTGTTATATTTTTGGAATGCCGTTGAGTTTAAGTACTGGAACGGAGTCCTATTATCATTAGTTCTGCTAATGAAAGGCTATATTTTCTTATTTCGCTGTTTCAGTGAGGAATGCTGTTAGAATTGGCTAAACTGACTCTTCGCCGTGGGTTTACATTTTTCTGTCATGAGAATACCTAGTCTACGGTATTCAGATGTTATGAAAACTTGTATTACCGAAAAACAGATTAAAGACCAAACGCCAAGCTATTTGACTAACTCGAAAATGCTATTTATGCTCACTAAAAAGTGCTTTATTGACGGCCTAATTCGTTAACCTGCCAAGTATATTTTTTGGGCAAATTTAATTTCATATCGATCAAAAAGTTTTAAAGATCAGGCTCAAAACCTGCTTTCTGAACAGTAGCAATCTACAAGGAAAAACTGCTATATCCTATAGAAACCAAAAAGATTTCAGTATTTTAATTGCGGTTGCATTTTGGGAAATGTGCGACGGAATTGCATGATTTAATTCCGCCAAGCCCGTTCCATCATCGGACCACAAGACGAACTGCGATGCGCCACCGGTACATGGTGGACATCCCACCCATACGCACAAAACGTTTTGGGAACAGATTCATAATGCGTACAACTAAGGAGTGGAATTCCCTGCCGGAGTCTGTGTTTCCTGATAGTTACAACCTGGGAGTCTTTAAGTCAAGAGTGAATAGGTCAAGGGCCTCTAATATGGTTTATTTGACGACCGCCATTTGGCGGCCGGGACCACCGGCTTATACGTGCCTTCCTTCTTTCTTTCAATATCCTGATTCAAGGGTATTTGGAATTACGCAAACTACCCTACAAATGAATTGGATTCGCATGTCCCCTAATTATGTATGAGTAGTATGACGCTCATACATCATACAGGACCGCAATGACGGAATTGAAACAAGTGACAAATGACGTCATTAGTGAAACAAGTTGTGCTGCTCTAATGACAGTTGTCGCATTGGCATAAATGAATTTTTGTAAAGTAGTGATGTCTGGCATCTGGCACTGACGAATGGTGAGATAATGATTGAGTTAATGTCTAACAACATACAGTTAGTTATGAGAAGTATGGTTTAGTTCAAGTTTTACTTGGGCAGGTAGACATGTCATAGTGAAGAGCGGTCCCGAAGGGTTACATTCTATGACTAACTTTGATTTAATTTTGAATGTTTAAAACCGGCCAAGTGCGAGTCGAGCTCGCACACGAAGGGTTCCGTACCATGAACCTTATTTTTTATTATTTGTTGTTATAGCTGCAATAGAAATACACAATCTGTGAAAATTTCAGCTCTCTACCTATTACGGTTCTAGAGATACCACCCGCTGACAGACAGACGGACAGACAGACGGACGGACGGACAGACGGACGGACGGATGGACGGACAGCGGAGGCTTAGTAATAGGGTTCTGTTGGTTATCCTTCGGGTACGGAACCCTAAAAATAAACTTGAGATACTTCATTAATAATTTCATTATTTTTAAACAAATGTTTACGTTTAATATGCGTTAGGTAGAAGAAAGATCTTATGGCCCTGGAACGCAAAGGGCTTCAGGACGAACATAGATGGGTTTTAGTTAGTAAGAGTTTGACACTCCCTTCATACCCTTCCAGAGCGGGAAGAGTCATTTGATGATTTGCCACCCTTAAAAATAGGACAATTTTGAGTAAAAACAGAAATAAACTCAGAAGACACAATTTCCAAGTCCACCTTGGTCAGATCGTTTGTACGCAGAACGCGAAAATTAGGACCGAAAATTAGGACCGACGGACACAGTCACAGTATTGGGTCTGAAGGGTCCTAGATTGACTTTAGCACGCAAAACGATGAACTATTTTAGTTTCTAACGTCTCTGTCTTTAAAAAAGGACTCGTCACAATAGGGTATTTTACTAAAAAAATGGAATTAGTCCATCAGATAATTTTTCAAAAAATATTGGACACGTATTTTTTCTTTTTTCACATATTCAAAAAATGAAGAGGATACAGCTAGTTGAACACGCGCGTGACGTCACATGGCTTGGTAAAATTGTACCAAATCTACTAAGCCAGATGACGTCACGTTTTTTGAAAATCTATCTGACGTACTAATTTTTTTTTTTTTTTTGTAAAATACCCTATTCTTAGTAATCCCTCGCCGTCAAGATCGGCACTGAACCCAACAACACGAAACATGACCATTAAAACATCTTAGTACCAACTACGAGTACAAAACCTGATGTTTTTACGATTGCTGACTAAATCGCGATTGTCATTGTGCCCTGACAGTCGCGTTGTCAGTTGTTGCACTGACAACCAGTTACATAATAAGCCGGTGTCATTGACAAATGAATCTGTCCTATAGGGATGTCTCACAAGGGCTGGTTTTCTGACGGAAATTGAGTTTTAGTCAATACTCTGCTTTGTACAAAGCAGAGTATTAACTTTTGAGATGTCAATTGGGTGAGGGTGTTTTAACGGTGTGGCAGTACTTGCCCTGGCAAGCTATTGCAAATTAAATAGTAGGGCCAATTCCAAACCAATTCCAATTCTAAACATTGTACTCATTCGCATATGAGTCGCAATCTGTCAAAAAAGTCTCAATTGCGACTGACATGCGAATGCGAACATTGCTGAATAATGAGTAGAATTGCACTTGTATCTTACGTCGCGCGTCGCTACAATTGTAATGATTACCACACGTGTTGCGTACCTGAATCATTGTAGTAACTAAGACCTATTTTCCTAAAGCTCTGTAAAAAGTGATTTTCTGCCAGCGATTGCGATGTATAACCAAAATTGACATAAAATTGAGAATTACGGCAATCGTAATCGCTGACTTTAATTCCGTAAATCGGTTTAAACAAACACTTCTATGCATCAATCAGAAGATACAACCCTATGTCACTACTTTAGATAGAAAGCCTGAAATCAACTCAACGGTCAGTCTCTTTAAGTCCAAACATGACCTTACTGCGCGAATCTTCTGTGTCTCCGTATACTATTTTTCCGAATTTGTTAAATGAAAGTCCACATGAATTTGATTTCTGTTGTAATTGCAGCCTATTAAAACGTACCTATATGAATATAATATATAGGTACGTTTTGATAGGCTGCAGAATTTTTCAGTCACTGGTGAATACCAGTCAATATCCTTATAGGAAAACCACAGCCGATTTCAAGGTGACTAAATGCAACTAACATTTATTTCAGTTTTGAATGGCTCCATTTTTATATCAGAAAACCAAGCAAATGTGAGCCCAGCCCTTTAGCCAAGCCGAAAGACGAATAGCGCTCGCATCAATTCCGTATCTTCAGTAGTCAACGAACATCGTTTAAACTTTTTATTACCGCACCATGTCATAATGTTACATTACAAGAGAAATGTGTGTTTATTATGAAAACATGAGGCGAAATATTTATTGGCTGAATGATTGAATGACGTTGCCCGCGTACTAAGTTCTAGAACGATAGAAAGAAAGGTCCGCGGAAAAAAATTGTCCATGGTTGCAAATTACGATCGATGCTCAAATTATGTTATGGATTGTATGATGAGGCAATGACATATTATTATTGGTTATTTTAATAAGTCATATTTCAAATTAGTTGTGCCTTCTTGTGGTAGCTTTTTGTAGCCATAAGGCATTAAGAAGCGGCGTGGTCTTAGCTATCTTGAAGATGTTCCGCGATATAAAAATATTTTTCTTAAAGCTCTCACGCAAGATCTGCATCAATTTTTGGTCGTCGACTGCGAATGTGTCTTCCATAGTAGGCAGGTACCGCTCAATCGATCAACTTAGAGAAATGGCCATCGTTTTGCCAACCAATGACGTTTGCTGTTAGAGGGGACGCAAACAGTTTGATCGATCGTTTAATTCTAGGAAATTGGAGGTAGGGTCGATCCTTAATATTTTGTTGCTAATTGGGAGTACAATAATTACCCTCTATTCTTGAACCTACTGTTGGTTTTACGAAAGCGTTTTAACTATGACGGTCTAATTGTCTATATTGAATGAATTATCAAAAACCAATCAGGAATTTTGAACTTTATTTCAGAACATTTCAACTTGAAATGAAATAGAAACCCAAAGCCAGCTTTTGGAATTATTTATTCTTCTCTTATTTAACATCGTTAGGACAAGGATTTCAGAAAAATGCAACAGAAAAGTATCAAGGAAACTTCTTCAATTTCAAGAGGTTTTAAAAATACAATTTTCTTGAAAGCTTTTCAGTGAGTTTTCTACTGAGTTGGAAACTTGGCAATTCAGTAATTTTATTCAAATAAATCGGGTCGCAATTGAGAAATGCAAAATGGGTACGATGGATGGTTGTCTCAAAGAATTTGCGAATGAAGAAAATGTTTCTTTGAAGGCAGCAGAATTTCAAATAAGTACATCAGTACCTATTGCTAATTCCTACTTATATTATAAATATGAAAGTCGATAAGTAAATGTTTGGATGTCTGTTAATCAGGCCTTAACGGCTGAATTGATTTGGATGAAACTTGACAGAGGGTAGACCACGATCTGGATTGTTAATGGGGCTGTTTATTCCCGGTAGTACATTCCCTTGAGATAAAACAATTCGCGAAGCCGCGAGCAAAAGCTGGTACTTAATCATTTAAATACTTGAAACATTCGCAATTTATGTTTATGACTCATCGCTTACGAAATCCACAGAAACGCTTTCTTGAAAAACAATAAAAACCGAACGACCACCTGACACTTTTTGTCCAACAAAGATAAAAACAATTCGTCCCTTCAGAACTCCGTACTACAATCAGCTGTCCCTCAAAATTAACAACCGGTTCGTAGTAAACAAAAATCGATACAATACAACATCGATCACGGATCGATTGGTCCGATTATCAGTAATTTCGTTACGAGCCAAAAACTGGGGCCAAATACTTGCGTTACAACCTAAGTGAATACTTCTATAATGAAATGACAATTACCTACGACCAGCAGGCGGATTCCTTGCGACCTTACTGCACTGAGGAACGGACCTTCAATAGGAGATACTGTGGGTTCTCGATGGATCATCGTTTTAAATGAGCGGATCTTACTTGATTAGATTGGACCTTAAAGAGATTTTAGACATAATTCCATACATTTTTGATGCGTTCGGTAATTGTAGCGACAGTGACTGTCACACTTAAAATGAAAGGGACTGATCACGGAAGGAACTAAGGAGAGCAAGATTCAACAGTGGCTACCACTAGAAAAACGCCGATTCCATGATGCTCGACGAGTCCCGGAGAAAAGACGACGAAAATCACAAAAGAACAACGGAGGAGTCAGAAAAACATATCAACTTAGGAGAGATCCTTATCAAGCAGAAGATAGAACAGAGCTAAGCACCAAGCGACGACGTTTACAGCTGGGGTTGTAACCCATTTGCCAAACACTACAGTAACTATTGTAAATGTCAAACATTTTGCTGATTTTTTGCAGTTTGAAGGGCTTGACGCTCATTACATCAAAGTTGCAGCAGCTTGTAGAGGTTTCACCGGATCTCTCAGTAAAGCGGTCTGTCAAATAAGCTAAGCTAACCTTTTTTTAAGGATGGGAAATCATCAAATGACTCCTCCCGCTCTAGGCGGAAAAGAAGGGAGTGTCAGACACTTACAGACTAAAACCCAACCGTGTTCCTCCTAATGCCCGTTGCGTTCCAGAGCTGCAGTGACTCTTTCGAACAAAATCCGCAACCCCAGCAGGCACTGGCCCTAGCTGGCCCCGACTTCTATGCTGACATCTCTTAGAGGCGCGCGTGGAACAACACGCGTATTCGACCCGAGCCTGGGGGCCTACTCTCTAAGCCTGACGTCCGTTGTTTCGTCCTTAGTTGCGTCCGGATTTACGATTAGACCCGAACCCGAACTAATTCATTCTTAGTGGTTATCTACTAGCTTAAAGCCTATAGTTGTAGCTGACCGGACTACGAGCCACCCAACGCTCGCCGTCCGCAGGCCCGCCAAAGCTAACCTACAAATATGTTTATAGACTAGCACAGCTGAATTCCTGGAGAACGACTGCCTTTTGTCTCCGTCCTCACACATGGCAAGTGGGTTGACGACACGAAGATCGTTTACGACCAAGTATTTAGCACGTTATCTTTTTACCTTTTTTCATTTTCTTTCGTGGAACCATTACCACTGGTAGGGGCGAGCATTTATCGAACGTTCGATTGTTTTATAAATAAAGGCGACCGCAAAAAATACTATCGATCAATCGTGCGAAAGTCAAGCGATGGGCCCAGATAAAGATATCCCACAGGAATCTCATCTTTCCAACTCAAGATTTAAGATGTATTTCTCATTGTTCTTCAGTTAAGGGCATTACTCGGCGTATGATGACAGGACAGTCAAAAAGGAGCCTTGTGATCGTTAATGAAGGTTTATTTCTGATTGGTGTGTAATGACGTCATATTCGTGCGTCTACAAACGTGAAAGATTTTATACGAGAGCTGTCCAAACATTTTATACTTTCAAATCTGTGCGCTTATCTGTAGTGATGATCTGAAGAGTGTTATCTTGGCCGGATCGGCTCATGGGAGGTTCCTTAGATCTTTATTACATGGGCCCGGTGCTGCATCCACACAGTTACGTTTTATTAAGTAATAATGAGCGGCGATTACAATTCTTTAAATGTTAAGGCAGTTCTAATGATGTTATAAAATCGGATTATCGCAATGTTGGCATACATCGAATTGGGATTAAATCGATTGGAAATAATACGGATTTTGTAAGTCAAGACGATACTGAAGTTAAGAAACTTGCTCGCCTTATGAAGTTGTTATTGCTCATGAGAAATAGGAAGGATTTTTATTGCAGAAATAGATTTTCCACTAACGGATATCTACTATAGGTGTAGATATATAGAACCTCAAGCTGCAGGCTTGTCTAAAAAGCTTAGATGAGTTCGAAGAATCGATCAACTTGCAAACTTTATAGTCTACTTCGAAGATTTTAATTACTCTTCTACAATACTCATTAATGAAGTTGAACTGAAGTTGAACATGAAGTTGAACATGAAGTTGAAATCCTGCACAATTAACCTCTGGATAATTATCGAAACTTACTTAAATCATCTATTGCAAAAGTACTTTTGATTTGCAGTGATAATTTATTTAATTAATATTAAAAACTTCATGTAACACGTGTGTTTTAATTTCTGATAAATAGCCAATGTAATTTATTTTATTTAAGTCTAATTTATAATCTAATTTCCACATTTTTATTCACCTGTATTTTAATGAATTTGTCAAAATTTAATCATTAATGTTTAATTAAGTTAAGGTGTTAACCTGTCATCGGTGTTAACCTGTAATTAGTTTTTGCACCCGCAATTGTATCCTATTACAAATTATAAGCTGTTTATGTACTGGCGTAAACAGTTGTTGGTTAACCTGAATAAAATAAATGAATAACTAAATAAACACCACGGTACATAGTCGGATATGATGCCTTAGGTATTCTCTACCACTCAAATACTAACAAAAACTTATAAAGGCGACCTACATAATGTACCCGACATAAACTACTTCTAGGCGCGAAGTTGTTTTCATAAGATTGTATCCTACATTCTGTACCTTAACTTTCGGACATAATGGACAGTGGTAAAAAAAATAATGACGCTCAAAGTTGTATTATTCTGCTCTCTCTGTCAGCTGAACTAGCTGAATACTCAAAAAGCCTCTTAAAAATAGACTTTATCATTAATCAAAGATAAAATGCATAAAGATCGAATCAACGGTCATAAGCTTTTTAATAGGCAGTTAAAATGTTTGCAAACCAGCGCTAATGAGTATGGTCATAACAATAAAGTATGAAGTACATGGTTTTTTGCTTTTATTTCCAAACAATACGGTCATTTGTACTACAAATAAGTATGGCCGGGTTTTTATCTTGGTATGAGATCTTTAAGCTTGATAGTACAGGGCAGTCAATTAAATATTATTTTCTGTTTAATTATTTTTATTTGTTTTACAATTAGTATGGCATTTTGTTAATCTATATTGTAATATCAACGTTTTCTGATCCACCATTTAATGATTTATTTCTAAGGACGCGATTAAATTACTGTACTGTTCTTCTTGAGGCCATGGAAGTTTATTGAAAGTTCTATAGAAAGTTCCTAAGATGTGATATAGAGAAAAAGAAAAGAGTTAATTTGCGGAAATAATTACTTAGGTGTGCAGTTTGAGTAATTTGCAACACATCAGAGAGGCCATCGGGAGACGAAGCAGCACTATTATACAGGAGCTATCGCTTGTTCATTTAACAATAACTTTAATTTTGAACTTCCTCGGACACTAAATCCATATTTAACATGATTCCATATCCAATCGCCAGAGAAGTGGCAGCAGCGTTCTCTACAAAACTCAACACCATACACTGCCAGCCAACCCGCCTGCCAAGCGTGGCGATTATCGCAAACCCCCCCATCTTGGGGGAGGCCTATGTCCAGTAGTGGGCGTCTTTCGGCTGAAATGATAAGACACTAAATAGTGAAATTGCTGTTTGAAATTCTGTTTTCAGCTACATTTTCCTATGAAACTTAATCCAAAACCCACCAGTGTGTTCACCGCCCTCTCCACAACCGCTCATATTTTGATTCACCGTCAAATTATGCCATTGCGTTCATTGGTCACTGTATTCCGATACGTCAACATCATGACATGTTTATTGGTGACGGACGGGTGATGGCCAAGATCCCGATCGGAGATAAGATAATATTCAGAGATTCAGAGCATTTCGGCGAAAACCTGATGAAGCATCATAAATAATTTGATTGTGCTGGATAAATATGGATTTTGTAGAATTATGGGGAAGGGAAGGGTTTGCAATTTATCTGTTTGTTTATAGACTAGGTAGTAAAGTTTGGCGTAGTTTTTCGGTCTTCCTTAAGTTGTATGATATACAAATAGGTAACTCATTCAACCTATGATAGTTCTGACACTAAGATGAGAATTGGTGTGGCCAAATCCGAAATTGAGGGCGAGAATTATTTGGAAATTAATTTAAAAGGATAGGTATAGTGCTATTTAGCAGTCCATCTTTACCTGCACAAACCACACAGTAGTTTTTGTAGAATGTAGACACTGAAGGTGAGAATACGCATTGAACCGCAACAACATGTCAAAGAGCGTACCGGAAGACGCAGCCTCTCTCAAGGTGGACCGAAGATCTGGTGAGGGTGGCCGGTGGATGCGAGAAGCACAGGACTGGTAGTTGTGGCGCAACTCGCGGGGAGTCCTATGTCTAGCAGTGGACGTCTTTCGGCTGATATGATAAACATGCCAAAGCAGGTGATGCATTCAATTTATAGACGGAGCCTATATAGCAAGAATATAATAAGTGCCTCTGCTAAACCTTAGCATCTGGATACAAAACCTAACTGGAAACTAGAAGCAAGAAACAAATACCTGCCCAAAACGACGAGAGTACAAAGTTAATAACCTCACAAATTAATTGCTACCTCTTCTCACTCTCTAAAACGATTTATATGGTCAAAACAACCTAAATATGGCCATACAAGCTTTTCAAATGACTGAATGAATCTTTAATCGTGGCGGTAGCATGTTTACATAGTGAAGAAAAGAGGGTTAACGTCCAAACAGCGCCGTGTGCAAAAGCTAGTGATGTAACCATGACTCAAAACGTCGACACAAATACCCTTTTCAGAAAGCTAACGGTGAAATGTATCAAAAAGTACGAAAACGTCGATGCTATCATAAAGGTAAGTTAATCATTATTTATTGGAGTATTAATTATGTATATGACAAATGTCCAGAGCTGTGTATTTGGCGTGTTAGCGAAATTGTTAGAACAACAATATTTGTAGCGCGGCACCTTTTTGTGTCGCCCACAGCTAGCGGGCGGCGTCAAGGATTCAGTGGTTCAAGTTAGGAGAGACTGCTGCTGTACTTGATGAATTAAGGACCATGGTCGTACTCGTATGTCGATAAAATTAAAAAACAGGCCAAGTACGAATCGGACTGGCGTATGAGGGTATACCTGTATATGTTTTTTTGTTGTTATAGCGGCAACAGAAATACACACTTTGTGGAAATTTCAATTGTCTTACTATTACAGTTCATGAGACCCGCTGACAGACAGACGGACGGGCGGCTGGATGGATGGATGGACGGACGGACGGACGGACAGCGGAGGCTTAGTAATAGGATTTCGTTGGTGACCCTTTGGGTACGGAACCCTAAAAATCGTTCTCATTCAAGTCTCAGTATTACCATTAGTCATCATCAGTGAGAATTTATTTCTTTGGTGACAATAAAGGTTTAACATTTGCCATCATGTTGGGAACTCATGAGTTAAAGTCTTCTAGTTTTAAAATTATTTTTATAATTCTTGCTCATGTGCAGAAGTGTAATGCGGTCTATTGACTTTCGAAATGGATTTACGATATTGGAGATATCCTGTTTATTTACCCATCCTATTAATACTTTTTCTATTGAATCGAGTGTTCTGACTTGCTCGGACTGTTAGTGGAACTATTGACGCTTAGGGTTTAGTTAGATCTTGGATTTACAACAAATAGAAAAATAATGGATTAGGTACCTGTACAATACGCAGCTAGTTTTGTTTTCTGGTATAAAGTAAAATAAATAAATGATAGGATGTAGAGGCAAAGCGATTCCAAATAAAAGATTGATGGATCGTTTGAGTAATATGAAAGAAAAGAGAATCAGTGATAGCGCGACGTATGACCGGACCGAAAAAAATTGCGTCGACGCCAAGTAACTTGCGATAAGGAAAAGAAGATGATGAGGTAGTTTCAATATAAAATCCAACCTGATTTATATCGTCATCCATTCGTCAACAAATGACGTCACCACCAACTTCTTACCCAAACCGCTTTCTCTCCTAACTTGCACCGAACTAAACGAACACTCAATTAAGTGTATCGCCTACGCTAAATCCGCGACATGACGATCGATACACTCTATAATATTCATTATAAATTGCGTTATATGTCAGACTATACCTACACGATTACAAAGGTCGGTAAGCATTTATATATATGTATGTGTGGTTTTTTTTTGGTATTTTCCACGTGGCACAACATCTGATTTTGTACAAGGTTGAATTGGGTCAATGTCGATAGCGTAGGTCTGACTTTGATTTGTCACGTTGGTAGTGAAGTTAGCTTTATTATGTTGGTGTCCTCTAGAACCAACTGCATGCAATGCTGTCGGCCATGGTTCTTGGTATTAAATCCCTGCTCTAAACTTTTGTTTTCCTCAAGGAAACCTTGAAAAAGAGCCTGGAAATGGGGGTAAGACTGGGGAGTGTTCTTACCGAACTAAAATCACCACTGTGCAGCGGTGCTCTCCATCAAGCACATGAAAGGGTACAGATGCAAGTAAAAGACTGCAATACCTATTAGGGCCCGACCACTTCTATTTAATAATAAAATTGTAAATCATCAAATGACTCCTTCCGCTCTGGGCGGAGCAGATGGAACTGTCGAACTCTTAGGTACTGAACTACTGACTAAAACCTATCAGTGTTCCTCCTAATGCCCTTTGCGTTCCTCTTCCGAACTAATTCCGTAACTCTGGAGTTCCCAACCTTGAGTTAACTGTCGTCTACTATTGTCTCTAATCCAGCGTCTTTTTTTCCATTTTCGGCGAATCTATGCAATGTATGTATGATCCTCAGTCTGATGAAGTGATCCTGGATTTGGAACCCATTTTCTGTTTTTCAGTAATATTAATAACGATAACAAAACCATGTTTTATCATTGTCATTATTTCTTGATAACCTCGTAACAATACGCTCTTCAAAAACCCCACTATTAAAATCTGTGTTGAAAAAGTTGTATAGGTACTATAGCAACTCGTGACAACATCACGTGATGGAAGCCATAAGCGAAAATTATCGTTAGTAATCAATAACTTTCCACAACACTAAAGTGCTATTAACGTATTGAAGAAAGCTTTTTCGACCGACAAAGCCAAAAACAACCAACACTCAAAAAATATCCTTGAAATAAGCACAGTAAGGATCAAAATCGTCTATCAGATCACAAACAATAAAAGAGCGAACATTCTTCACATTAAAAGTCAAAAATGAATGAAAAAATGCAATCATCCCGTCAAAGTCCACACAGGAACGATTATCGTTTACAATAAAAATGCCTCCAACACTTACCAGAGCTAACTATATATAAAACCAACAATACACATATATAAACACTCAACCATCCAATATTGCATACATATGCAGATAGAATCGAGTCACTTATCGATTTAAAATCGATTTTGAAATATTAAACCGGCCGAGTGCGAGTCGGACTCGCGTGCAAAGGGTTCCGAGCAAATCTCATTTTTATAAAATGTTTTAATACTAGATATAGACTACTCGTTGATTTTCCTGTAATGTATAAATAAAAAACTATCATCAGGATTTTTTTTTATTCAATTTTAATTTTTTAAATAAACTAAAGTTAAAACCCTCACAATAAGCTCACGCGGTACATTTAATTTTTTTTTTCTACTTTTCCTCCAAAAGTTATTTGATTTTGGCATAGTGCGTCCGTGTTTGAGTCACAAAAATTAATTATTACCTATGTGTACCAAATTTCAACAGGATCGGTTCAGTATGTTCGGTGAAATTCGGCTGTGACAGACGGAGAGACACCCGAGTGATTCATCAGACTTCCGTTTTTTAAGAATGCTTGGCCCTAAAAAATAATAATTTGTCCTTTGAGGTGTCATTGTCCGTGCGAGAAGAATAAGAATTACCTAGAAATAACGGTAGTTTTCCGCATAATTTCTTATTCTTGTTCGTATTAGGAAAGATGGGGTAATAATGACAATTACATTTAACGACAAATGATCGTTTATGTTTAAGTTTATGATGACAAAGTGGACAGAAGTCTTGTTCTGTTAAGAAAAGTAGATAATATGTTATGCGGTAATGGTACCAGTCGGTAATACTAATAATCAATAAATTATTTGAATACCACTACATATTTCAGAAATTGTATTTTGTCATAACTGTTAGTGTCAAAGTCTATGGTAGACGTCAGATACCCGTGCAATAACGGTCATTGACTTTCTTAATATAAAAAAAAACAGAAATAAAGACGTAAAGCTGTCCTATATCGACTTCTATCGCGATCCTTCACGTTCTCTAGTGATGAAAAACGGTTCATAATTTATCGTAGTATAGTCTAGGAAGGGATATTAGGGAAAGATCAATGTACTTTATTGCACGTTTATCTGGCGCCTACCATAGCTAGACATTACTGACAATAGTCTAAAAAAAGAAAAACGCTTAATTATCTACTTTTAATTAAGTCAATTAACTGATTTAATAACTAGAACATTCTCCGAAAGCTATCAACACTTCACATCTATAAATTTAATCTTTATACCGATCAATATTATCTAAAGTATCGTCATTAATCGACTAGCTCCGAACAGTTCTCGCATTTATTTCGACATTTTAACAACAATTCATATCGATACAATCGAATCAACAATCGATTTTTATCTCATCGATATGCGCATAGTAGACGTAACATTTATATCTCGACATTTTTAACAGCAATTAATCTATGCAAGATTATAAATGCGAAAGTATCTGTCTGTCTGTTTCTTCACGTTTTAAAGGCTGAACGAACTTGGTTAAATCTTCAAATTTGGTTAAAACTTCGGATTTGGTTAAAACTTCAGATTTGATTAAAACTTCGGATTTGGTTAAAACTTCGAATTTGGTTAAAACTTCAGATTTGATTAAAACTTCGGATTTGGTTAAAACTTCGGATCTGGTTAAAACCTTCGGATTTGGTTAAAACTTCGAATTTGGTTAAGACTTCGGATTTGGTTAAAACTTCGGATTTGGTTGAAACATTGCACACGGGTAGGCACAATATAGGACTTTTCATCCCGGTGTATTTCATTGGGATAAATTTCGCCTTCACGCGAGACTGAGAAAGCATCTCTACTTGTGTATGTTTGTTAAATTCTCACGCCTAAAAGACTAATCCAATTTTAATAAATTATGCTGTAGAGTTAGATTGAATTTTAGAGACGGACATAGGATACTTTTTATCCCGGGAATATGTTTCTTTGGAATAATTTCCGACTTCCCAGCGAAGTCGATGGTAGAACCTAGTATCGATATTCCCTCTAATCGAAGTGCGAGCAGAGCACTAGTAATAGCTAGAGGCACCTGTTAACGGTCTCTTATATGATGGTGACAGGTAGATGATGAATACGATAAATACGCGAAACGATGGCTGATGGCCGAAGCTGTAATTGTTTATGGTGCACGAAGACGCCATTTTGAATAATAAATTCGTCTTAATCATTTTTAGGGTTCCGTACCCAACGGGCCCTACTAAGCCTCCGCTGTCCGTCCGTTCGTCCGTCCGTCCGTCGGTCTGTCTGTCAGCGGGCTGTATCTCTAGAACCGTAATAGGTAGATGGTTGAAATTTTCACAGATTGTGTATATCTATTGCCGTTATAACAACAAATAATAAAATTTAAGGTACATGGTACGGAACCCTTCGTGTGCGAGTCCGACTCGCACTTGGCCGTATTTTTTAATGGATCAACCCTCCTTTTTTTAAGCGTCATTGCCATCATGAATCTGTTGTAAAACAGGGTGCTATTTGTCCTTTATAGTTGCATCTCTCTCTCACAACGGAATATCGATAGTATTGCCACGTTATAGTACGGTTGGAAAAGGTGCCGTTGTAAGAGTGCTTGGCCTGTCCATTACAGTGGAGCGAAGCAGCGGAGCGGAGAAACGGAGAAATTTTAACCAAAGAATTGCATAAAATCTCCGTACCACGTGAATCACTGTCATTTTGACTGACATGATTGGTTAATATTTCTCCGTTTCTCCGCTCCGCGCAAATGGACAGGCAGCCTTATAGTTATGTAAGGCTTCGTTTCCTCAAGTGCGAGGATGCGTAGCGACGGTGTTTGTTAAGAGCCAATAGAATCGCTAGCACTGAGCGAGGCTAGGTGGAAACGCATCCTTAAACCTCCTTACTTAAATTGTTAAGTACGACCAGTTTAGTCTTCTCTTCAATGAAAATAGAGTTCAAAATGGCTTTGATATTCATTGTACCAAGCACTCAACAAAGATAGGAGATCGACGTACCTTCGAGAACAGTTTCAAAAGCGTATCAACTCGAGTAATTCGGCAATTAGTGCAACCACCAAACTTTACTCTTTGCTCCAACTTTTGCTACTTTGATACGACTTCGCTAAGTACCTAACTTGAAGCGAAGTGTTAAATACTTCGAGTTGTATTACTTTACTTACAGATCATCATCTTTCTGTCCTTACCAATTTATCGAAGATAGATCGATAGAGGTCGGCGCTCAAGGTACTTATTTTTTTATTTATAGGGGTAATTATTATCTGTTGCCCTTCTGTCTATCAGCGGGCTGTACCCATCTCATGAACCGTAATAGGTAGATAGACATTTGAAATTTTTACAGAATTGTATTTCTATTTCGGTTTTGGTAACGGTATCCTTCGTGTCCGACTCGCACTTGACCAGTTTCTTTCGTTGTCATCACTGCATTCAATTCCACTCTTGCCATAATCTTTCAATCAAACCATTCAACTTTCACTTGGTCTACCTCTTTTATTAGATATCTAAACTAATATTATCATCATCAGCCTAGCCTTTTCCCAACTATATTGGGGTCGGCTTCCAGTCAAGCCAGATTTATCTGAATACCAGTATTTTACGAGGAGCGGCTGCCTACCAGACCTCCACAACCCATTAACTGGGTAACACGGTACTTTATGGCAAGACTGGAGTCAGATTTACTGGCTTCTGACTATCCGTAACGACTGCCAAAGATCTACAAATGACAGCCGGGACCAACGGCTTAACGTGCTTTCCGAGGCACGGAGGAAACTCGGTATGTTAGGATGGTCACCCATCCACAGACCAACCTAGGCAAGCGTTGCTTAACCTTGAAGATCGACCCGTGCGACTGTTATTATTTAGCCACGAGCTCCTACATCTAAACTAATATTATAAGGAGGTGAAATTTGTGAGTTTGTGAGGTTGTAGGGGGTAATCTCCGGATCTACTGAACCAATTTTGAAAATTCTTTTACCAAAAGAAAGCTATATACCCGAAAAATACCGCCCAACAAAGTGGGCACGGGTCAGCTAGTTTTTTAATATTAATTTTACGGAAAGCTGAGACTAATAACATACTAACTTAAAAATCATTCGTAGCTATATTGAGAAAGAAGATCGGTCACGGCCTATACATATTTTTTTATTTGCAATGGGTTTGCTCTTGACTCTAGTCTATGTCAGAGATGACAGAGACAAAGTCTACGATGGAGCGAGCCTACCCAGAAGGAGCCTGTTCACTCTAACTTTGAAGAGATTAGGGTTGTAAGCTTTTGGAAACACAGACGCAGGCAGAGAGTTCCACTCTTTTGAAAAGACGTTTGAAAACACTTAGTGCGAATTGGTGGAATAGCCACAAGGTAGATACATCGTGTGACCTGACTATAAAATATCGTGGACACGAATAGTGTATGGATTAATTCGTTCCCCTTGGCACTACCATTAATCCTATATTGATAATATATTTTATAAAAGTCGAGGATCTTAGAAAGTTACTTTTGAGGTTATGATGTAGGTAATTCTGAAGTCTACTGCTATGACTATAACCTCAGCTCAAAGCACAAAATGAGTCGGAGTCCGTAACAGAACCAACTTACAAATAAAACACTAAAACCATAAGAAATCGCACAGTACGCAACGAACGGCGGTAAACGCTTTGACAGCTCTCATGTCATAACAAGACTACAATATTGACATAATACGTACGTTCTGTTCTATGCATTCTATATTACTGTCAACCTATCATTTGCAACTCATTTCGGAATACTCAATCCATACCCCATCTAAAAATGATGTAATCGATAATAAACTATAAAATAAATCAAAATTCTTCAATAAAATCTAGTATTTAATAAAGTAAGTGCTTAATGGTAGTGCCAAGATGAAACGTGTACCACAGATATAAACGGGACGGGTTTAGATGCGTTCCAAATCCTATAAAAAGTAGTAAGGAAATGAGATTTTTGTTAGAAAGCTAAATTATTTTACCGGCTCCAATAAAATAAGTTGAGCGCCGTAATTTAATATACACTTAAGTCTCTGTTTTTTGACGTACCTATCACTCATCGGTGTCCGTTTCATATTTTGGTCAGGTCGTATTTGGCCGATGTTCTTTGCTAATTACAAGCATACTTTAACACTATTATTGTCACGAACTCCTCCTTCCTTTACAATAAATCTAACGACTATTTTCTGTCACAAGCACACTCCAACTTTTTAAACCCATCTTCTCACTTTAAATAGCATCTCCAAAAACCCCATGTTTTATAAAAACGTGTTAAAACTAATTTGCATGATTCAATCAACGCTCGCAGAAAAATCGGATAGCTTGGTGTAACTGATGGGGTACCACGAAACGCACCTAAAAGCACCATTTTTTGGGCACATTTCCGTGTTAAAAGATGCGTTCGCGACACGTGATAAATTGTCGAGGATAAGGGACTTTCACACTAATTTAGATTACATTATATGATAGGGGGCTGTGGAATTAAAATTAGAATAAAATGTTATCTCTTTCTCTCTCTACTTGGCAAGATTTCATTTTTTTGAGCGTTTCAAACGAACAAATGGTTGGCCTTTCCTTATCTCAACTAATTTCAGGTTGACGCTGCACATCCACTTCTTTCATTATTATTAATTGTCATCGCAGAAGTCAGGGATATCTCTAGATATATGTATTCAACAACTACCAACATCATGAAACCAACGTACATAGTTCTTAGAATGTAAGGTCATGACCATCAATCACCGAATGACACTACACTATGCCACATTTTCAAAGGATCCTTTACATTGGATCAAATCTGACCTCCCACCTCACGACAATTTTCCCCCAAACCAGATCCGGCTAGCTATAAAACTCAGCACAACACAGCGGGTTCAACTACGTCTGACCCGCAATTTTAATCAGTTGATAGCGATGATCGACGATTATTGTCTTTCTCTCTCTCTCTCTCACTCTCCATCAAGTTTTTTTTTGCGAATTTAAATTAACAAATAATTCTCCTGCTCTTATTTTTATTATTTGAGGTTGGGGCAGCATCACCCCTTGTTCATAACTATTAGACGTCGTCTCAGCAGTCGGAGTCCTATCATAACATATCATCAACTAGCTTTGAAGTTACTTTTACTGTAAATTGTACTACGCCATACATAATTAAATCAGCACTTAGTGTAGTGCTTCGAACATATTAGTCGATGTTCTTCAATCACCGAATCTTTATCCCACATTTTTAAGTGATTCTTCAAAACGGAATAAAATCTGACCTCCCACATCAGGACAATCTTCCCCCAAACCAGATCCGGTTAGCTATAAAACTCAGCACAACACAGCGGGTTCAACTACGTCTGACCCGCAATTTTAATCAGTTGATAGCGATGATCGGCGATTATCGTGTTAAATCCGATACATCCAGAATGATGGTAGTCCCCGTAAGCTGTGCTGTGCCTCTATTTATTGAATCTGATAGGTAAATTGATGTGAAATATCTCAGTTGTTTCAGGTTTAGAGTTTGTTTGAATATTGGAGCTTTTATGAAGGCAAAGCTCAAGCATGAATTTTGATTCAAACTGTTGGTTTCCATTCAGAGCTGTACAGATAAAAATTTTGTAGGTATGGGTCGTTGAGGTTCGTTATTCTTTCGGACAGAATTTTACATAGAAAACCTTTCATAGAAATTTATTCGCAGAGATTTTATTTTCCTGGACTTTTAACGTGCTTGTCGAATGATTTATTTTCTTCGTAAGCCAAGTCTTTATTCTCAACCCTGTGCTCTCCTCACCTTTCAAACTAAGTGTAATAAATTGATATAACTCCTTGTCTATGAGTTAGCACGCTGTCATAATTTTTCAAAATGTATATTTTTAATACACAAGGCTTCAGGCATTAAGCCATGATATCTTATCTGATAAAAGCAACCTCTGGCTGTATACATAAAAAAGTTTAATATAAAAGTACTTTTCTGGCCTTTAAACTTAATTTCTTAATAGATATTAATAATTCTTTCGTTCCTAAGAGACCGAGTGAGTGACTAACAGACATCGTATAGCCGAAACTACTGGTCGTAAAAAGCTGACAAATAGCATGTAGCTTCCCTAGACTCCGTAAGAGAGCACTAAAAGAGACGATTTCCCGAAATTCCTACGGGAACGGGAAAAACCCGTCCTGCGCGTACGAAGTCGCGGTCAAAAGCTAGTTAAGTATGTAATAATTAATAAATGTTTCGGTAAAACATTTTAATGTTGTAAGTTTATAGTCTGTGAATGAGTTGACCACGCTACGTAGTGGACCCCTGGGTATCGTAGATGGTAACTGGTAATAGATTTAAAGTCGCGAGTGTTTTTTTTTAATCATACTTTAGGGGCTATTTTTGGCTCCATTTACTGCAAAATTTAACATCAGCAGATCAGAAGATTGAGTACTACCTATTTTTTTTAAACTATCGTAGAGACTACCAGTCTTCTTATTTCTGTTTTAAGAAGAGAGCGACTAGGGGTAACTTACGCTTTCCAATAGGAGTCTATGAACTATTCACGTTTTCCTAACGTGAAGGCCATTTCTCATACATTAACAATGTCTAATGAAATTGGAGGTGATTTTGACATATTAAGACAAAGATAGAAACGGACCTTTATTTTTAATACGATATTTACTCCTCTGAAAGTGATCCTAATTTTGAACTAGGAACACAACAACACAGGCAGCTGAAAGCACTAAACCCTCTTTCAATTGACAAAGGTTCATCCGCAAAAAAAAAAAAGAAAGAACAAATTCGAAAAAAGAATTCTGTGTACATTTTTATTACGCGCCGCCATGATGCAGTCCGTCAATCTTATCGACGACGGGCCTCGAATTAACGCCCGAATATTATCATCAAACAAATTATTTCGCAGTGTTCCCGGTAACACCAAAATTTTAAAGTGCCTTTTACGTTATTTTGCATTTAAAACGCGTCGCTTCTGCTGTATAATTTTGGTTATAAATCATTTGGTGTTGATGTTTGATTGTGATGATGGTATCTATGGTAACGCAGGATTTTTAATTTCAAAACATTTTTCCGGAAATGAAACCTTGGCTTAGTCCATTGGTACTTCTAGTGAAAAGTCATAGATTTTAAAATGCTATCCTAGATTGTACAACAATATTATTGTGTTGATGATTTATATGGTAATGCAGGATATTAAGTTTCATTTTTTTTTTTCAAGAAGCTGAAGTTTCATACTTCAGCTTAGACAAATTGGTGGTTTCTTTTCTGAATTCTCCTACCCTCGTAGCTAAATACATATAGGTTTAAAAATACTTTTCTAGATCGTATAACAGAATATCTAAATATGGATTACTAGTTGACCCGCGCGAATTCGTCTGCGTCACAATTTTCATTACTGCTCCGCTCCTATTGGTCTTAGCGTGATGATATATAGCCTATAGCCTTCCTCGATAAATGGGCTATCTAACACTGAAAGAATTTTTCAAATCAAACCAGTAGTTCCTGAGATTAGCGCGTTCAAGTAAACAAACAAAAAACAAACTCTTCAGCTTTATATATTAGTATAGATTTGCAGCAAAACTCACCTTTGTATAAATAACAACCGAATGCAAACACAAAATCTTCCAACTGTAATGCGTCATTAGTTCATTATACCCTGGAACTTTGTTTTGCATCCTACGAGAATAATCCTTCTGGAATGATCCATTTAATTGTGTTCAATATGAGTCCGAAATATAAAAGGTAACTATATCTATTTGAATAAAATGTAAACTTAAAACTGTACAAACGCGCTTAGGATAAAAATTAATCTCTAGATAGACATGCCAGTAACTCGCACACAAAGTATGCGAGTACCTTGCATGCCATTGTTCCATAACAAGTTCTGATTGGTGTATGTCACTATAACATGCAAGCTTCTTGCACACTTATGTGCAAGTTACGGACATGTGAATTACGGTCTTAAGTCAAAGCCCTAAAATCGTTTTTTCTTTCACCTAATTCCCTGACCTTTCCAAATGTTCCACCGACCTAATGACACCATCCCAAATTCCCAATCCACTACAAAACCGCTACACTCAAGTTTATCGCAAAACACGTCATAATCCCTTTCCATTAAAGCATAATATCCCATATTTATGTCACCATCGAAAATCCAATTTTTTACTAAATACGTATTACATTAACATGTGAATCGATGTCCAACGTTTTAATTTCACTCGATTATGTCAGTGGCTTAATGAAACTGCAGACTTAATGTTTAAGGTAATTATTGAAAATCTTCCCTTTGATGACAAACTCGTTTTGGTTATTTCTTTCTGTTCGATTCGAGTTAAAATCTTCTTTTGCTCGACCCACTAACGTCAGTATACGAGTCTTGAGATTTAAAAATAATTGACCTTAATATTTTTTCGTAATTGAATCGATGTTTTGTTTTCTCGGATCTGGAAGTATATCGTAAAACGTTGGAGTGTTCCAAATGGTTAATGTACCGAGAAAACCCAGTTATAGGAACTTATGTCATCGGCAGTTTTGGCTATACATCTCCAGGCTTATTCTACTATGTTACTGGAGCCATACTACGTAGTGCCAATGACATCATGATTCCATTGTGAGAAAGGGATAGTGCTATTCGTTCTGTATAGCTCCGCCTCTCTCGGTTTTAAGACACGTAATAGCCTGAGCTATGTCAGACCCACCAACGTACCTGCTAATTAATTCGTTCCTTCGTGAAAGTGCCTGAATGTCTAACGAAGAATTAGTAGTCTTCGATTTAGGGTAACTACTCTAAAGAATGCAATTAGTGACTCCATGAATAGAAATTTTAAAAGACTGCATCAAATTACTCTTAAGCGAGATGTTCGAATCTCTCATCTAAAGTGGGTGCTAAAGTAAAACCATAGATTACTGCGAGAAAGTTTTTGCCATCCTTAACTCCTCATTTGAATCGCTCAGAACCGTTCCCTTAAAGCGAAAGCTTTAAAAGCTGAAAAGCTTACTCACAATAAACAAATATGGAAAGTACTAAAAGCTAATTCAGTCTTTTACCCTCATATCCACACGGATGATACTCATAAAAAAGGCAAATAAAGCATCACTCTTTACTGTTGTATAATAAAAAGAAAACAAAACAAGTGACCTGACTTTTCACACAATAACACGAGCTCACAAAAAACCTCAACTTACGCAATTTCGACAGCCCAATGTTGCGTGAACGAGCAAAAATGATAATTTACTGTGAAACCCCGACTCCCATAAGCCATGTGATTTCTGTGCCGCACTGCAAATACGACTACACAACGCTTAACATTTAAATGATGGTTCCAACCAACAATTTCCCCACCATATAATTGAAATCAAGTCTTCTGACGGTAATTGAAAATGCAAGAGTAAAGGCAATGATTTTTTGAGGGTACTTTCCAAAATTACTATGTGTTTGTAGGGTCAAGTTGACCAAGTAACGCCCTCATCTTTGTTGTTTAAAATAAGATGACTTTTTGTTAAAAGTTCAACAGAATTCATGGTACATGAATCAGATGTAATTTGTAAAGAATTCAGAGAGTAAATTCTCAATTTTCTGTGATATTTAAGAGAACCCTTCGTGTACTTGTTCGGATTTATGTTTCCGTCGTTTCGAGCTCTTTACAATCGTTGAGCTAGGACCACGAGTCACTAACAGCTTTTTCTGCGAATGCAGTCCTCGGACAGTTAGTACCTAATGATGATAGTAGTTAGCACATAATATAAGTTTTAATGACCAATAATTCATCCAAGCCTAGAAAAAAAACAAAGTGTAAATATTAAAGCGTTAGTTGATATCTGATAGGACCGGCTTTATGAAGACCGAAGACCTGATGCAGGTGATAAAAAATTTAGATTCATAACTCTTCATCTTCAATAATTGGAGAGACTTGAGAAAAACGTTCGTTTCATTCATACGCACATAAGTTATATTTTTATGTTTTCATTTAATTCTGACTTTCAATCAAGGACCATCTGTTCGATTGAATTTGACAGTTTACAAACCGGGCATACGTTCTGCTGTGTCTGTTTCATTAGAGGCATTCAAAGTGTTTCGACAATCAATGCCAGTTAGCAGTATTAGCCGAGAGAGTAATCGATTAATTGACCAACCTCCAGACAAGCTTGCATGTAACGGATTCAGGTCAACCGCTCAACTGCCAAGCTTACAATAGCTTGACCCTAAGCTTAATCCCTCCTCAAGCTCCCATTCTCTCCGACAATATTGGATATCGAACTATCTACACAAATTATTCACTATTCTTGGTTCCAAACAGGTAAATAGCTATTCTCTAGTGCGTGGGCAGATAGAAAGTATACAAAATTGATACAAATATCACTTCTATAATACGTATTAATTATGTGTAATGACTAATCGACGCTAGGCGCACCCAAAAATTCTTTGTGTGTTTCAAAAATTGTAATCTTGCAAGCGATGTTCTATTTGTTGTTATTTATGCAGTGTTGCAATCTTTGAGTTTCATCTTAGTCTGGTAAATCAAGTTTTTGCCGACGTTGTTTTTCTGGGAAATATTAAATAGATTAATAGCTTTAAATTTTATAGCTAAGATCTCTTTACAGATGCACAGCTTGGCATTCTTTTGACCAGTGTGATTAAGAGAGGTGCAAAAATCAAGCCGACTGGAAGCACGCCAACCAGTAAAAAGTTAATCAACCCCCAACAAAACATGAACAGCCATCGGAACCCATAACCATAACTCCGGCACGCCGCCAGTAACTCAACCTTTTTCATCCCTTAACATTAACCAAAGAAATCGATTTGTAAACAAGACAATAAGAGTATTAAATATAATCATTCTCACGCATGTGAACGCAACGGAACGCATCCAAGTAATGGCATCGAGGAGCGTGGTATTTCTGTCGGCGCGTATAAAAATGCTCGATAACACCGCGATGGTGGCTCGGAGGGCAATTTGCATTAATATAACGTGTCCGCGTTATCGCTTGCGTCCTCGTGTGCCAGTTTGATGGGACAGGAACGGGACACAGGTTGCAAATGGAAAGTTGGGTTGGCTCTCCAATCTTCGATCTCTGAAATGTGGTCAAAAAGTTTATCTGACTACGAAGTTGTTGTTTTGATCTCATCTCCTTTAATATTTGGAGTTGCCTACGTGCTTTGGTGACTACCGTTATCTACTTCTTCAATATGATCTACCTCTGCTATAATTTTTGTACCTTCATCTTTATATGCTTCATTTATTCCTCGTTGATCGTTGTTTTTTACTTTTGCTGTCTTTATCAATCAATTTTACGACAAAATAAAATATAGCATCAAAAAATTCATCTTCAACGCTGTCAGCTGGTAATGTGCCCAAGAGACTGGCGGCATTGCCACGTTGAATGGCAATGCTTAGTCTCTGCCCATAGTAAACGCCAGCTCTTGGGTCACGGGAAGTGTCAACCAGCCGTTTCTAAATTTCTTCGAAGAGGCTGTTGTTGCGTTGAGGAAGAATTTTTTTACGCTATATTTTAGTTTGTTGTTAGTTTAGTGTATTTGTTAATTTTAGTTTTTCTCTGAATAAAGAATCAATCTTACGTCTCTCACTACTTATTTTCAGATCAAAATACAAATACTTAGAAGAACAGTTATCGATTATCCAGTTGTTCTAGAACAGCTAAAGCCCATAGATGCGTCAGGTGCACGCAAAAAACTGCTACCTACCAACTCGCCTTCAAATGCCTACATGTAATTAAGTAGGAATCTCGGTAATGACGGCCGGCACGTCTATCACGGCTCTCACTGACCAGCATCTACATAATGTGACAATCAACAGTCATACATCAACATAACGCAACACTTATGGAGCGTTACAACGCAATGGATATTTGTCTGTGAAACTGAAATCGATTCTTTTTTTTTTAGGGTACCGTACCCAAAGGGTAACCAACGGATCCCTATTACTAAGCCTCTGCTGTCAGTCTGTTTGTCTGTCGGCGGGCTGTATCTCAAGAACAGTAATAAGTAGACAGTTAAAATTTTCACAGTATGTATTTCTATTGCCGCTATAACCACAAATAAAAAATATGTTATCCGCGATTTTGTGGCGATGGCTGTCTTGGACCAATTTTCATCAAAAATAGCTAAGAATCTTCCCGACTAATTCACCTTTAATTTACCTTTTTTTTATAATGCGCACAGCAAAGGAGTGGAACTCTCTGCCAGCGTCTGTGTTTCCGAAAGCTTACAACCCTAATCTCTTCAAAGTTAGAGTGAACAGGCTCCTTCTGGGTAGGCTCGCTCCATCGTAGACTTTGTCTCTGTCATTTCTGACATAGACTAGAGTCAAGAGCAAACCCATTACAAATAAAAAAAAAAAAAAAAAAAAAACCCAAAATCGGTTCATCCGTTCGGGAGCTACGATGCCACAGACAGATACACACACACAGACACGTCAAACTTATAACACCCCGTCGTTTTTACGTCGGGGGTTAAAAACTAAATTAAAAATTAAAGGGGGCTTCCATTCAAGAAACGAGTTTTCATTCGGTTTATTGTACGGAACCCTTCGTGTGAGAGTCAGACTCGCACTTGGCCGGTTTTTTCCTTGCATGAAATCGTAAGTAGAAACTGTTGCTGCAGTGGAATAATTTACGAGATCTGCAAGTTTTATTGAATTAGATATCACTCATACTTATGATGTATGTACTCTGATTCACAGCAAGCAAAAGTTGCACAGCATTGTTGCAGCAACATATTTTTCTGAACACAAAATTATGTTATTGCAACTCGGGCAAATTTGTATTTTCATCTAGGTAAGTTTCCGACTTCTACACGATCAGTTCCGAAGAAAACAATAAAACTAATAGTTTTCACTCCAAACAATCAAGTTATGATGCTTACGAAAAAAGGGAGTCAAAGAAAACTGTTGTTCGGGCAAGTTCGTAACTTGTACGTCGATGGAATCGACAGAAACTTAGCAGAAATAAGTAGAAGAACGAAAGCTTAGCGTGACGGGAAAAGTTGTGATGTCCCATAAGGAAGTGACGAACTCTAAGAGCACTTAGCAACTGTAATATTTTCTGCAGTTTTTGAGGCAAGAAATTGTATAGTAGTTGAAATAAGTTTTCCAACTTCATAGGCTATTTTTCGTTCTGTACTAAGTAAATTGATTTTCGTATAACTTATTTCAAAAAGTATTTAATAAATTCAAAAAATATGGAACTATAACGTTAACAAGATTTTTTGGAGTAGTAAGCTCCCCCATTTTTTCTACCGTGACAATGGCTAACTTTCTGAAGCCCCGGTACCCATTATGAACTTGAACATATTAACATATCGAACTAATAATCAAAGACCACACACAATTACCAATACACACGGTCTCAATCGCCCATTGTACTATTATAAGCTGGATAATCTCCATACTACAATCATTTGGACAAGCAGATTGACGGTCAAATAAAGTCTGCAAGCAGACGAACGGCACTAGAATCCTCTATAAATTTACCCCATTGAAATGACGATCAACTTGTGAAATTACTCGACCAGCATAAAAAGATACACCTACCCTCGCGCAAAAATAAGAATTTCTTGAAGACGGAGAAACTTAAGACGAAAGTGTAGGCTCAAATGAAAATGGTCGGCATTATGTAGTAAGCGTTGCACGTACTAAAGATTATTCATGGTACGTCACAATATTTTAAACGGATGCATTAAGTCCTGACCCCTCACAGATAATATTGGTGTCCAGTTTAATATATTATTTAATGAATGTGGAAAAATAAGGTGTTACTTTATGCAGAATCGTGCATAAAGCCATGACTTACAATACGTCGGCGAGTAAGCGAAAAAACTAATATGTTTCGTGTTGTTTATCTTATACGCTGAGAGTCGAATGTTTATGGTGTTTTTGAAGTCTGATTTATGTGTCAGCGCATAACCTATAAAACGATTTCTAGAATGAAAGTTTGGAATATTTTACGATTCAATGTTGTTTTTTTGCTAAAAAAAACACACAGCTATTTTGTAGAAAATGTAAAGAAATAGATATAAAAACTTGATTCTCTATAAACACAAAACTATTGATACCTGTAAAGCATACCTGAAAAGCACATCAAAAAAATTCACACAAAATGCAAACGTCAATTATTAGTCGTTAATAAATTAACTAACATCTATTAGATAATAGGAAAAACCACGTACCTTACTGCAGTCTTCGTTTCTTTCTTCAATGTTCACAAGACGCAACAGATTGGCCAATCTTACATTCTAGAATTAAAATGTAACTTTGTCGAAGGCAAAAGAAAGCCGTCTGAAACGCCTTTCCACGGCCGGTGTACACAAACCCGAAGGTGGATCATTGAGCAATTATTGCTTGTTTATGATTGTAATATTCGCGTCTGAACGGCGAAAGTAATTATGGGGACAGCGGTACAGCTTTTGGCTTCGACACAGTAAAAACTATCAGCCGGCAGAATCGAATATGCATCGTTTTAATGATCGCACGTGCGCACAAACGAACATCTCGATTCGGTCGGATTTTAGCATCGATAAAATCCAAACACTATCGGACACACCCCTTTAAAACACCGATATTAATATTGTAACGTAATTAAAAACGTCAAATTGGATGCTTTACGACAATGTTTGCAATAAAGTTAATAGGGAGGATGATCCTTATGGTCCGGTTGGCGGCGACTAGAATTAGAGTACAAAAAAATTCAATCGAATGCGTACACATCACTTTAGGCCTTTAAATGATGTGCCGAATGTCGATAAAATAGTGTTGTACCCTAATTGGGGCCCCTTAGTCGCCACCCCTATTTACATTATCCGATAGACGGTGCCGTCGTTAAAGTTCCACCATCTCGGGTTTAAAAAGGAACAAAATTTACTTACTCTTAAAAGTTTCAGTTTTTGTGGGGTGAAAATTCAAGTTCCGGCACAGGACATCATAGCAGACCAAGTTCCCAGGATTATCCGATAGTGGATGGGGAGGAAGGAAGATCTTAGTCACAATATAAAACCTGATAAGATTTTTTAACGTTTTATTATTTTTTATATATATATTTTTTGTAATGTCTCTTCCGATTTCATCTACGACATTGTAAAACCACATTATATAAATTACTCGAAACGATAAAATAAGTTTATTAAAAATAGAGTAGATTAAATCTTTCAAAAAATATTTAAATAGAAAAACTTGTACAACATTGCATCTAGTATTACAAGACCTCGCTTATTATGTTATTTATTGTACATATTTACAAAAAATGTATTTTACAGTAACAATGATCTAGCGTCTTTAGGTATTGTTTCTATCACATTGTCATTCGCGTCACGCAGGCGACAAATGTCGCGTCTCCTGCGTGACCTCATAGTAAAAACTTAATCATCGAGTAATTTTCTTTCTACTTGAATTACAGTCGGCCATTTCACAACCATTGGAGTAATGTCCCAGAAATATTGTCACAACACTGAATAATATACATTTATTTGTTGCAGAAACCGCCGAAAATATATGTCCAAGGTGTAAATGTATTAATTAACATTTTTCAACGTTAACTTTTTAATGGTTATTGTAAATTTTTGTGACAGCTTAATACTGAGTACATAAATAATTTATAAAGTTTGATGTGCACTTCCACATGATACAGTCAGTAATTAATTTTCATTTACAGCTTGCAAACAATTTTCTGTATTCATCGTTACAATAAAGTATATCAGGCGATTACACACACGCGGACTACAATAAAGTCGCACGTCAAAAATGTACTATAAATATTATAATGAGAGCTATAAATTTTATACAAAAATGTACATGTAGCTACCGCGTGTGTGTAAAGACCTTAACATGAACAAGCTTTTAAACGAGAATGGAATTATTGCACGTCGCACATTTATCAGTGAAACATGAATAATCGTCTTGGAAAGCAATGAGCGCCCGTCGAAAAACTTAATTCCATATTTGAATATATGTTTTCGATGTTCTTGTCTTTGTTTTTCGGCGTTCGGCTAATGTTTCTGTCAACGGCGTGCCTAATTTCATGATTGACACTTCGCTTGCTCGAAGGAGCCGAAAACAAGATGTCGGAACTAAATTAAGGTATCATTCAAGAGTAATAGCACTTTTTCTTTTGTTCTGAAATGATGCATAAGGGAATTAATCGCTTTTTTAGTTATAAAGCACTTTCAAATTTATGTTCGTAATGTTTCAGAGACATCAGGATGTGATTTTGTGATGGAAAATATAAGCGAAGTGTCAACAAGTCTTTAATTGAACTATCATTGTATGTATTTAAATAATCAAAAATCATCTCTTACAAAATTCTAGACTAGCGTCTGGTTAACTTAGTGCTTCAAAAAAATAATTAAGTACCAATAATTCAAATACCGCGACCAATTTCAGAGGCCTAACATTCAGAGATTCCGTAATATAATACTGAGAAACAGTCATTAAGTTTAATTTTAAGTACAATCTTCGGCTTCTCACTTGGTCGTTCATAAGGCACTAATAAGACACTTCAATAAGTCTTCATAAGTACAGTCAGCAACAAAAACCTCTTAAAAATTTTGACGAACTTGCATCAAACTTTTTTTAAGTACTTTCGAATATTCACAAGATTTCGCCAATCCAGCAATTTATGTGGCTGAGTGTACAACCGCATCTCTTGTTAGGATACATACGTTACTTAACACTTAATATATTAATTTATTATTATTGTATCAACGTCAAAATCGCGAGATCCAATTTTACTAGCACTTTATTACTTATTACTATAACTTAGCCATTTATAAAAATTTGGATACTAGTAAAATTGAACTACACAATTGACTGATGCTTCGTTAAAATATGAATGAGAATAATTTAAAAACTAAATAAAAATAAATAAGTATTACAGCAACTAAATCATTATGTTCGTAAATAAATGGTAAGATTGATCATTACATAGTCCGTGCAAACTAACTTGATTGCTAATTTAATATTCATTCTAAAACCACTTTATTTGATCACCGGTGACTGGCTGTCGTGTGCCGTCACCCACGCGAACTCAGATATCACGAAGTACAAAAATATATTAACAAAGCATCGGCCAATGTTAAAAAGTCGCTCAAACACACATCATGCCTTACATTAAACTCGTTACTCTGGATGGATCACAAACAATGTTAAAAATATACACTGAAGCGCACACTGGGAATGTTACGTACATACAGGTATCAATAACAGGACTTGGTCCTTAAGGACTCGTCACTAACTAACTACATTATAAAAATATATATTAGAATTTTACCATTAAAATTATTATGAAACAATTTTTAAGAGATCACCCTTGAATGTAACCGTAGTCGCTGCAGCAGCACAACACTTAGCACCAATGTAGAGGGAACGGGAGAGTTTGTGACAGAATGATCAATGGTCCTTAAAATTAATTCGTTGCATTCAAATTCAGTAATCGTTGGACTTAAAACTATAAAGAGGATGGCACTCGTTTAATGGCCTGAGAATTAATGAGTAAAATGCATTAGAGTAAACCTTACAGTAATCGATTTGCGTCACAGATTTAAATCTTGCATCTCACTTATTTTTGAGTCTGATTGTACTTACCTAACATTGAGTGAAATGCAAGATTTATTTCTGCGATTCCGTACCTTCCTTACAGTTAAAATAACGCGAAAATATATGAACAAAATGTACATAGCGAACAGAAACGTTTTATTATGCTAAGGCTCGCGTCTCGTGTGATTTGGTAAAGCGAGTCACGTAAGTTTGTTTGTTTGTCTTTCCTCTTGTCTCGCTACATTCTATGCGTCATTCCGTTTTGATATATCAACTATTTATGATGGTTTTATGTTAATGACTTGTTGATTTGTATGATTCGATCTGCGAGGAACTGAGTTACGGACCGTGTGTACGTCGCGGAGAACATTTGCTACTAACTTTATTAGGCTAACATACACTTGACTTGGAAAGGATATTTTATTAAGAATTTTAGCTTTATTCAATAAAAATGTTTCAGTGTTGAATTCTGAACGTATAAACTAATAAAAACAGAGATCATTAACCGAGTTATTTCCTTCGAACTTTTAAAAGTATTATTGGGAAAGGGCTTAATGTAGAATTTTACAACATCCGTAACTATAAAGCTGAGAGCAATAGTGACATTCCGAACCACAAAGTAGATATTGCAGTACCGTTATTGCAAAACATATCGTATAACAGCACAAAAGAGAGAACAGAATTAAGTCATAATTTAAGGAGGATGGCCATTTCGAAAGGTTGTGTAATGCCGAGAGTACCGCGGACGCTGTTTATCGCGCGCGCCTCCTACTCAATGACATCACACTCGCGAAGGCACAAAACTTTTAAAAATTCAAATTTTAACATTCGAATTCATTTTGATTTAAATCTGGCAACAGTCACTAACAATTGTGGCGACGAGACCACCGGCTTGCGATTTAAAAAGTAAGTTAGGTCGCGTAGGTTGCGGCGCGCGCTCGTGGGCGGGCGGAAGTGAGAGCGTCAACGTGGAGACTTTTGCATCCTTATCTAACAACAATTAACACGACTTAGAGCGAAAAGGACGGCAGATAGACAATTCCGCAATGTCACAGATCACAAAACCCGATACTAGGCTGTCAAGGCTCGTCAGTTTACGACCACTTTCGGTGCAGATTGTGATGCAACCGATCGGATCTTGAAATGCGAAGTTTACGTAGCTACGCGTGCCTTTCATTGAGAAAAATATGGTCATTACCGTGCGATTGCTTATTACAATATTCAAGTCACGTTTCGTCGTGAATGCTTTTATAAAATTGCAATAAATATTGGTTTTACGTCGAACCGCTCCGGAATTGATACGGTTCAAATAAACAGGCGTGTTGTCGATCAACCGGCCAGCAGCCCACCGAGGCTCGATTACATACACATTAATTTGATACAGTTAGCCAACATTTCGCAAGGCTGAAACTTTAAAAAATAATGAGACATTAAAATGAACACAGCGAGGTAAAAGCTGAACCTGCCTTGACGTGTAAAAGTAACTCGTGACATAAAATGCACTCGTAAACATTGATAACTATGAATGGATCTCAAAATCTAGTTATAAAGAAGTATTTTGAAGTTAAAATATAAAAGTGAGTCTTTTATCGACATAACTTAATAAAAGTTATATTACCGAGCATTACGAGTCTCATGCGTGTTAGTAACACAATATTCGTACAAATCGAAATGAAAAGGTTGTAACAGAAGATAAATTGCTAAACGCTAAATTACTTTTAGGAAAAGCTGAAAGTAATCGCCGACGGTTTTACAGTCCCACTAAAGTGCAGGCAGACAAAAGGATTACTTATAGCTATAAAATTGGCCGGTGTCTGTCGTTTTTGCGTCAAATTTGCGGGATCAGCGGCGAATCTAACGCGATTTCATCGGTTTGTCTACTATTAAATCGTGGTGCAAGTTATGAGAGATGGACTTCTGTCGCTCATGATGGACAATACTTGCAATATTTCTTCGGGGGTTAAGTTAGTAGATCAACGAAATGTTTTGAAGTGAAAACTTCTTTAGCGGCGTTGTGCACTTTTTGTGATCAGTAAAAAATTATAAACTCGCGTCAGGACACGTGACCTGATCGAAAATTCGTAAGACGGTTGGAGAGAAGCACGTATTCAAGTTTTCACTTCTGCCAGCACTCTCGGAGTGCAACCCGTTTTTTTTTTTATGAAGACAACATCGTTGTACTCGTAATATATAAAACTATTCTGTAACTGAGTGAAGTGAGTGACTGACAGACAACGCACTGCCGTACCTAACTACTGGTCGAAGAAAATTGAATTTGGCATGTAGGTTCCTTGGGGAGTAGGGAGCACTAAGAGGATTTCCGAAATTCCAACGGGAATAGAAAAGCGGGATAGGTAAAAGCTAGTTTGAATTTATACTTTGAATCGATTCTTTTTTACATCATCAACATCTGCTATCTGCCTTTTCTTTGAATTCATTAATGTAGAATAATTTTAAATTCTCTTGACTCATCGAAGTGCTCACTAGGCTAACATACATAATTCAAGGCTTTTATTTAATTTGTATTTTTTTTTTTGTTATAGTTTTTAAAAGGTTTTACTGTTGTGTATTAGTTTATTATCGTTTAAGATAATTTTGTAATATTTTTATTTTGTGTATTTTATCTATGGGCCTCAGTTGCCTGATTATAAAATGACAATTATTTATTATTTTATTAATCGTTTTGTATGTATCATCTTCATCTTATAAGAAAATTAAAGCTTCAATTTGTTATATTATCCGCTGTTCCTCTCAACTTGATCTACAGAATCAAAAGCCACGCAGAGAACATCGCCACGATTTTACGATCCAATCTCTAGAACAGAGCCTGCGTTGCAAGCGCACCGAACTATGAATGGAATCCAGCATTTCCTACATCTGTCGCCACACTATTTATAACAACACTATCCACTAACACCCGGCAAATTGAACAAGTCAAGCTTATTAGAAAATCCTATAAAATCGTTCAATCTTTAACAGCCCATTTTGGGACACAAGGAAATCCATTTAAAAAAAAATAATTTTGTGAAAACTGCACACCAGACAATCACATACCTACAGTTGTTTATTCAGGTTTCAAAATTTTAACTTTCCTTTTGAACGTAACCAATTTAATTTGCTACAGATTTTAAAAGGGACATTCGATTCTAGAGAAAAAAACAGTAACAGGTTTTTTGATACAGTTTTTTAAAAGAAAGGCCCGCTTTGTTAATGAAGGTAATTTCGGTAACTGGACTGATTAAGGAGACCATGACAGGCATTGATTGCGCATTATGAGAACCATAAACAAGGCTTCGATATGAGGTGTTCATATCAAGCCTCCTAACGACCAAATTAATTTCGAATGATTTTATTTAAAAATAAAGGGGGATATGTATGAGGCCGACAACTTTAAATTCAGCCTCATTTCGGCAAAAGATGAAAACACAAACGAGCTAGATAACATATGCAGCATGGTGGAAAATCACCTTCGCCCTAGGCGCATCAACGACTTGAGATTCACGACACGATCGCAACGGTACGATAGTTGTCCGCAACACAATAATTCCGGAACATATCTAGTTAAATGAACCAACTGCAGTGGTCATACATAAATCATGCGCAGGAGTGCACGCACCCGTATGTGTAGCAAAAGCGGGCATTACACGACCGACGCTCGCGGTGGAAGGACGTCGCCTACGCCTCATTCTAATGCAACCATGAGCCAATACGCCGATTATATCACCGTTTATGTAGGTGGCCTTATAAGGTTAATGTTTAAAGCGACAATTAGTCTCTTTTGAAAGGTTCTTGTTTTATGTTTAGGACATTTCCCACGAGTGTGAACGGAACTAATCCGCACGTACTGACAATTTGCATTTGAAAAGGTTTTGTTTGTGTAAAGCTCGATGATACTGGCCTATAGAAAAAGTGTTATGATGGATCGGCGGTCACAAAAGCTAAGGATTTGTTTTCAGTACTGAATGGCCGTCGAGTTAGCGCCGGACGCGTGTTGAATACATTATAACTGGAAGTACAATTCCACTCTGTGTGCACAAGTGTCCGTAGTAAGGAGAATATAACAATATGTATAGAAAATACGAGGCTGTATCTGACGCCATAAATGGCATTGAAAATTGAAATCGTTTGCCTTTTGTAGATCAACCGTTAGTACTAGTACTGAAGACCGATAAAAGTTGACACCGAAACATGCCAACACACTTCATCAAAAAGCAGAACGTGAACAGCTGAATGTTCAATCGGCACAACAAGCCATGAAATTGCCAGCATAAATCTTCAAAAACAAAAATGACAATTGCATCTAAATAACCACGGCGTTTACACACAATCCCGGTGGACGTTCCCACGTAGCTGTCACCGCGGGCGAAGGCGCACTATACACAGCCTATCGGAGCATCTACACCACTCCAGTGGACAATCGTCCTAACAAAGCCTTACCGACCGAGGCCGGGACCCAATCATTTCCCACGCGGTAACGGTCGAACCTCAACCGGGACGCTAGTTTGAATTTATGGACGCGGAACCATCGCCCCGCACCATATCCAATACCATTTCAAGATGACCACTAGTGAAGACATTACTAGATAAAGCAGAGATGTACTACACGCTATAGATATTAGCTCGCCAGTGATGAAGCCGAAACGGCGCACAGATCGCGATACAAAAGCTTGACCGATAAGCTATGTTCTTTCAATAACCGGAGGAAACATTGTTTGAACAATAAATACAAAAAAAATGCTGTCATGTTACGATAAAGAGCTATGACCGATGATCTTTGGCGAATATTTTGAGTCATTGCAATTGTTAAACAACCTGATGATTCTGATCATCTCATTGTGTGGAACACGGCACGTCAAACATTGGAAATAACCAAACTTATTTTTATCCGACCACGTGGACAGGTCTGTTGTTAGTTCAGCATGTCCGAAATATTTTCAATTTCAATCAGTTTAATGACCTTCATACACACATCGACATCAGTTTGTGTACAGTTCAACTATTTTAGAAATCCAATTGTCTTCACCTATTTCCCAACATGCGGTCTGTTTAAATAAAAAACGTGGAATTCTCGCAATGTTATCGTTGGTATGATTCATGGCTTAAATCATGTGTGTAGTAAATACAGTAGGAGTGATGGCTGAGAAACAGAATCGATTTGATTTGATGTAGTGTAACACAATATCTAAAGCAGGTCGGCTCGCGCGGTGACGCGGCGCGCTCGCAGTTTACGCTATTCTCGGCGCGGGCCTAATTTTAACCATCTGCGTCTCCCAGTCTAGTTTTAGGAAGTGGGCCGACTCAGATTCGTCGAATTAATCGAGTCGGATCTCAATACGTTACGTCCGACCGCTCATTTCAAACATCATCGGTGACGTGAAAGCGAATTGTTTGGGCTTTGCTCCTAATTCCAATGGGCCAATGAACGCCTAAGCTCATAAATGCGGCCAGCCAGCCACAGTACATTGTATTTAATTAAAAACAAAACACTTAATTGGACTTGTATAAATCCAGATGACGCAATAGCTGCCAATCAAAGGATCTAGCACAGATGTTTGTAAATTGCGCAAGTGGCATATAATCGAGGGTCCAATTATCGAAATGACACAGACGTCTGGCATATCCAGTCGGACGATACACTCCCGGCAAATCTATAATGGATGAGGCGCGTCCCGCGTCAATCCAGTAAACGAGATCGCATAATCGGACGCATACATAACAGAAAGACAATGCGGGCTGCACTCATTAATCGGGGGAATTAAAAAGCTAGAGGTAATCAGGGCGCGTCCAGGGAGCACGGATAAATTTCAATTAGAGCAATCGGAGGTCTCGCGGAAGCCTGCGGAGATGCAGCCCGGGATAGCCGCGCAACAACGTGCATACGAATGACCGCGTCCGACGCATACAAAGGGGGACCTCCGCCGCAAATCATTAGAATTGCGGTAAGTGAGATGTGAGCGGAATTGTTAGATCCGATGCAGCTCCTAGATAATGACGTTGACTTCGGATTAGCTGGCACCGGCCACTAGAATATTTACCTGAGTAGAACGTAGCTTTAAGGATTTAGTGTCACCGCTGTTGGTTAGCCCAATGGAACAGAATATCGCAACGAGTCGCCCGTCAAAACGAGCAGGTTGTTTGTTGCGGAGATAATAAATGTGAGAGCGGAATTAATAAACGTGTCAGTGGTACATCGCCACACGAGAATGATGTACAATGTAAACGTCGGGGCATAATTTCGTCGGAGGATTTGTGACGCCCTGCGTTGAGCGTCCCGGCTCGCCAATTTGTAAGCGCCGACATAAACCGCGGTGTAACGAAGCACCTAAACAACGAAATAAGCGAGCATCAAGCGACCCGCGGGGATATCTCAGCGGCTGACATGTCGACAACACAAGAAGCTACTCGGACTTTACATTCGCCGACGTAACGAGGGGAGCCGCCGGCTCGCCCATTGTATTTATGCCTTAAACACAATTTATTTATTCGCCAAACATTACGGAGACACAAAATCTTGTCCATAAATACATGTGAAAGCACATATCAAGTATCGGAATGCAAACGGCGGGGCTCGTGTCTGAATTATGCAACAGAGCGGCGCGGGCGCAGGCTGCCGTAATAGTGCACGGAGTGCGCCCAACGCAACTCCTAAAATATACGTACCGCGAATGTGGATAACTGAACCAGAAGCCCATGCCTCTCGAAATAACGCACTCCCAAATCTTAAGCAAGCGGCGCTCCCCACTGGGGACTGGATGCTCGGTACATTAGTCGCGTCGGAACCCTTCGGATGACGCGCGACTTTCGTCGCAGATTAATACAACGATCCATTACCTAAATGACGTCGCAAATGGTATTTATTACGGTCATTGCTCTTGTCGAAATTTCACCAAATTGCGCAGCCTCCTGTGCGGACGCGCTGGACGGATCTCTTCATTTGTCCGGCGCGGGGACACGGCAAAGGCGGTTTACGAATATTAGCCTTATGGCTGATCGACTGTAAGTCCATCGATCTTGCGTCCGGGTGGTCGGGCGGCACCACGTTAATTACAGGGGAGAACCGATCATTTAACGTGAATTTCGCAAACATTAAATAATTTTTAAAATATTGAACCGGCGATGCGTTCACGCGAGGAATAATAAATTAACGATTGCGCCAACAGAGACACGGGACTCGACAGCATTGTGGGCACCGCTTCCTTAAAATTTACACACAAATATGTCTCCGGGAGGATAATCAATACGGCTCAGACAAAAGAACAAATAAAGCTGAAACTGAAACAATAGGCGCAGAACGACGTTCATTAACCGGCGATACGAACAGTGAAGAGAGTCGGCGCCGCGCTCGTGTAATCCTAGAGCCACACGCGGCGATGATTACAACGCACCTATTAGTCAAATTAGCTTTATTGTTGCCTTTGAGTTGCACAAGGCGACCAATCGGCTTACACTCAGACAATTATGTAGGCACATTAGCCGGTACAATACGATGAGTCAACAGAAATTGCGTCCCGAGCGTTTATCAAAACAATAGTATTGATAAGTTAATAAAGCGAGGTGCGAGACGCCTAACGAGCGATTACCGAGCGATGTGGAGAATAGACGCCAGCACCACGCGGCCCGCGCCGCGCGGAATACGTGATGCCGGCGTGACTCACTGCCGCCTTGCAAACGCGTCCTAAGCTTCATGCTACAAAACTTGTACTACTAAAAAACATTAACAATTTACGATTCGTGTCGACATCTCCTACAGTCGCCACTACGCTTTTTTACCAGTCGGGAGATGCGAACGTGATGCGAAACAGAAAGAAACCATTGGCGATGGAATGTTACGAAGCACGCGCGCCGAAAGCGAAAACTCAAGAGTTCGCGAGATGTTACGAAACATGCGTATTCTCGATTAGGGGATACGGCGGGCGAGGGCACTGACCGACTTCCACATTTATACCGCTAATTCATGCACAAGAGCATCTGCATCCTACGAGGCAGCGTTACGCCAAACACTCGCTCAGCTAATACAGTTTATATTCACGGAACAGACACACGGCGCATATTACACGCCAAGAATACGTAAAGAATTATATTTATGTAAACGACTTCACAGTGATGACAGGTGAAACTGTTCCTAGCGGGAGAGAAAAATGCCGCCTTTGAATATTAAGACACATAAAACGAGATACGGTATGTCCAACACATAACAAAGTCACGAAAACATGTACAGCGAATAGAAGAGTGCGCGATAGAGATCTCGGGCGCGCTCGTCGCGGTCGCGGGACAAGCTTATCTCTGGGAATCGTAATTACCGCGTGAATATTTCAATCGATTCGACTTATCGATGATGCGCGAACAATAATGATCGATATCAGTCCGGACGTATTATTTCCGTACGTCAAACGTGGACGCGCTGAGAACGACCCACCTGAAGACGAGAGATTTTATCGATCCGCCCGCGAATCGAACGAATCGACGTAATCGATTTCAACATATCGGAGCTGACAAGCGATATTCGAGGTCGGGGGCGAAGGCTCAGTGGGCGCCGGATGGGTTCGAAATTAAAACGATATGCAAATCAGGTACGAGAATTAATCGTCGGGTGCAATCGAGGCGACGGCAGCAAGAGCAGCTACTGTACAAATCGATGAATAAATAGTGTCCGATTAGCGGCGCAAGGTGTGCTCCGCGCTTAATGGATGAATCGAATCGAATCCGAGCAGCTCAATGAATCGACGCGTCGAACGCTCCGTATTTGGGTGTATTTGATCAGTTGCGGGCTTCATTGATTAACCGTTGGCGCGAACTAGACGATACGGAACACAATTAGGCGCGATAGTTATCGGAATTGAATATAGTTCACGTGTGCTTGTGTTGGCTGGATATGGCATGTGGCGAGTGCGCACTGACCTGTATACACGCCAGTCGGCACGTGAAAGCTACTGCGTTACTCGGGATTGATTTCCCCGTAACTCGACGGCCGGCGTCGAGTTTGACAGGAGAATTTATAATAATCACTGACGGTACCACCGAAAGTAATTTTCAATTAAGTTTCTTGATAATCCGGATCACGGGCCGGCTGGACTTAGAACCGGGGGCGACAGCGCGCTCCCTTGATAATTGGAAACTGTCTCTAGTTACAAATAACACCTGCTGCATACTTTGTTATTAGTTTTTCTTTCTTTTCTTTGGTATTTCATAAATATTCACCGCAGACGATTCTTTTACAGTCTTCCAGTTCTTTTTTCTTTGGCCGCTTTTAACTTTACAACGTATGCTAATAGAACGGTCGTTATAGCGTCTCTCTACGATTTGGTCTATAATCAATACTATTAAGCGCCGTCCCGAATACGTGAACTTTACAAAGAGCTAGAATGAAAGGCCGATTCATTCACAATAATGAATCAATAGTAGCGCGACCGCTCCCACTTCCGAGTCGTCACTCTAAACGATAAACCGGTCCGCGGCGTTAATTATAAACCGATTTTAAATCAGATTATTTCGCTACCGAACACCGATCTAGCGTTTCGACATCTTGCGTCTGAGATCATCAATTTCATTGATAGGATTTTTCGATAGATTGTAATTGAATCATCTTACTTTAATTGAATTCTAAGCTCCGGCAAATGAAATTTTATAAGGTATACATTTCAGTAATCTATTTATAAGCAACGTGAAAATAACTGAGAAAATAATCGTGATAAATGATGAAGTCTCCGTCAACGGAAGCGTAAAATTCCACCACGTGATAATTCATTTCTTGCGTCCACGGCTCTTCTTATCTTTAACGATCTGAATGAATACGTCAATCTCGATTCGCAATCGGTTATGAGACGTTCGCTCATCATCATACACTGAACATTTTTATTATATTACGCAAAAACAGAACTTTCATAAACACGTCCGTAACTCAAACCTGGAGAGACGTGATCAGCGAAAACAATCTACTCGTCAAAATATTTACAAAATATATTAACAAAACAGTTTATTGCTTGTATATTATTCTTTCTCTTATCTTAAAAAAGCTAATCTAGAACGTGACTATCTCGTTAAACAGTCGTAACTGCCGCGGGGGCGCGTCGATGTCGGGATTTAGTCTAAGTGCCATCGGAACTACCGCTGTGGGTGATGCGACATGTGCGGGTGTGAAAGGTGCGCGTGCGAGTACGGCTGGCCCAGCGAACTGAGCGGCAGCGGGGAGGGGCAGGGCGGGTGCTGGTGGTACTGCTGCAGCGGCGACGGCGCCAGCCCGGGATGGTGCTCCAGCGGGTACTGCGCGGACCCCGCGTACGCCAATTGCCTCACCTTCATATCCTCGTCTACTACGTTATACGTGAGCTCTGTTTCCTCGTAGCCCGTGGCGGCCATGCGCTGCTCGCTGGTGGTGGGCGGGTCGGGCGAGTTCAGGCACGTCTGGATCAGCCGCTTGCCGGAGTCTGACGTGATCATCGGCTGCAGCTTCCGCGTCGCGAACGTGTACACGTGGCCGGTCTCTGACGCGACTAGCAACATCACTTGTGTCCCCGTCAGGGTCGACAGCTCGTATGCCTGGAAAAGAGAAACAAGTTCGTTAATACTGCAATCCCATAATACTAAAGCTAAATGGTTTACAAATATTTGCATTGCGTTTTGTGAACATTTGTGCTGAAACATTTGCTCAATAAGCTTCTCAAATGCAATTAATATCGCCGCCTTGTCGGAAACTCTTGGCATATTTTGATTTAAAACTATAGATTCACTTACAAAAGGTTTTACGAAATCTCGTTCCAGTTATCTTGAAGCATTTAGACAATGTAAATTCTTAGCCTGACTAACTTAAGCTATACAAGCTTTGAAAGTTTCTAGCTAGACCGTTTCAATGACGTTACTTTTTTCATTGCCCACTTTCATATAGGAATGCTTAGTCTGTTGTCCCATTACACCACGAAAAGTGTTTGTTTCGTCAACAACACGATAAGAGAGTTCCCCTCGAGCCAATTTGCCGCTCGGTGCTTCAAAGTTTACTTGGGCAGTGTTATCGGCTCCTAAAAGTTTCCCCGCCGACCTTTCACCTCTCCCACGCCTCTAATTCGTATGTAAACCACCGCACGTTCGTTTTCGGGAGCATATCACTCTCTCACGGCACTCTTTGTGTATGCAAGACGAATTATCACACCCACTGGCGCCCATCCACCCACACCTACTTACACCACCGTTTATTTACCAATGGCACATTCTAATTTCGACCCCAGTGCTTAAGCATTAAGAGCCGTGTGACAATATATTGTTAAAACAGCAATTTGACACGGACAATTGACAAAAGTCAGGTAGCTGGTATTATGTTCATCTCTCAAATTGATGCTAACTACAGTGTGTGCCTTAGTGCGATAGGAATAGGGGACTGTGTGAAGGATGTCTGTGAGTTTCCAATGCAAATTGATTGTGTGGCGTCTAATTTGGTTTTTCCATTGCATAATATCGGTCTGCGGTCTCGGTCGCCCACTAGAATTATCGGTTACGTGGTAACGGTTTTATTTGTAAACCATTTTATTTACCACTTTATTGACTTGCTTTTGTATTGGATTTTGACTTTTATTACAAACGTCTTTGATACCTTTGTTTATTTTTGCGATTTTGTTAAAAGTTTGCCAAGCTTCGGTGTCCTAAATCTAGTTTCAAAGCTCATGTTCTACTTTCACGAATGTTTTATGCTGTCTAAACATTTAAATATTATAATGGTCAATGGTTTATAATAAAGAGTAAACAAACTTCAAAGATCACATAGGTCACTGAGATTTAAATCTAGATTGACATGAGAAAGGAGTACCGGAATAAAAAGTTTATTGTGTTAAAACCGTTGCAATATCCTTTAAAGCCCATCCTTGTATCAAATTCAAACTCCAGTGTTTCAAAATATCAAAGAGATTCAATGGACTTGGACAGTATCATTACAATGACAATAAGCCTCGGAAATGGGCTCTGAAAACCAAAGCTGTAGTTAATTGAATCCTGTGATTTAGAATTCTCAACTTAATCCCCATCGCTTTAAGATTCTATTTAAATCACAAAGAGCTGAGTGATCGCTCTTTTCTTAAAACTTGCACTTCCCTTCTCCATTCATTGAAGTGATTGATGATAAAGCTGTAATTAGCGAACCTACTGCTTGCATCTTGACATCGACACCCTTAATCTCGTAACTGGGTCATTGGAAAATGATTCTTATTAACTTTCAAGTAAGGTTCTTACTGACAGCTCAGTTTAGTTGGTACCGGTATAAAACATTGCCGAAATTGACAATTACAAATGCACCTTTAATGAGCTTTGTTGTTATACATGATTAATGAGGCTTCAGTGAAATTTCAGTGGACTTGAAATTATCGGTACTGAGGTCAATCTTAAAAAATCGGTCTTTTGAATAAGGAGCATCGTGTTTTTACGTTATTTTTACGTCATTAATCAGAAGTAATATGAGATGTCTGACGGTACTTTGCTGATTGAAAGGAATCTGAAAATCAAGAATATTATATTCCCGAAGAAATCTCGTGGTTTAAACAACAGGATTATACTTTTATCATCAATCTGGCTAGCTTTTCCCAACTAAGTATGTTGGGGTTATTGGGTTTTGACTGCTCAGTTGGTCTCGCGGTCGCAAGCGCGATTGTCGAGTGTGGAGTTTGGGTTCGATTCCTAGGTCGGGCAAAAAGTTCTCTCAATTTTACAATCTATATACTAATATATAAAGCTGAAGATTTAGTTCGTTTGCTTGAACGCGCTAATCTCAGGAACTACTGGTCCTATTTGAAAAATCATTCCTGTGTTAGATAGCCCATTTATCGAGGAAGGCTTATAGGCTATATATAATCACGCTAAGACCAATAGGAGCGGAGCAGACGAAGTTGCACGGGTCAACCAGTCTTACAACAAAGCCTGAATAATTTTCTATGTGAAAAACAGCATGATAATTTTCACATGACACACATTTACAGTGCAATCTATTTTTCTTTATCAGGTACTTTGATATTCTTATATAAGTATAACGTATAATAAAAACGATTATCAATACAAACTGGTTGCATTAAAAGATCAGACTTTATGGCTGCAATTGATTTTTATTATAAAAAAATAAATAAATTAATAAATTATCGTTTCATGTGTACATAAGTTTTCGCTACCGCACTGGAGCTAAGCAAATTAACATTGATAAAATCGAAAATAAATATTCATTCGGTCAAATCAAAATGGAGCTCAATTGGATCATGATTTAATAAACTGTGGTAGAGTGCATATTTATTAACTTGGGTTTAATAAACCATTACTATATTTTATTTATACTTAAGGCTTGTATAATGCCAATGACCTTGTGCATACAAACGGGGCTTACTACATCTATTCACGCCACTCCGCTACCCATGTTTTTAATTTAAATAATAAAACAAATACATATTTCTAAAAAGTAACAAAACCAAGTTATTTTCGTTTGTATTGCACAGCAGCAGATATTTTTTTTTGTCTTTTGTTAAAAAATGAAGTAGAAAAATGGTTTCATCTCAAAGATTTGGAGGTGATTTGGTGATTTTTTTTCCTATTATGTAAAACCGATACATAAATTCTGGCTTAACCAAGTTACGTGCAATATCATGTAGATTACTACCTATCTTATCATATGTAATTTCTCAGTAAATGCCGACGAAAAACTGCTTCAGCTTTTTCGAGAGAGCACCCTTAATAAACATGTATGATTATTTTCTATATTAGGCGCCACATAAATGTGCAATAACGGGCATTGACACACATACATTTGACTTTCTTAATATCAATACAGAAATAAAGACGTAAAGCTGTCCTGAATCGACTTTTATCGTGATCCTTTACGTTCTGTAGTGATGAAAAACGGTTCATAATTTATTGTCCCGGTTTCTACGAAGGAATAGGGAAAGGGTACAAGGTTACCGTAGCATATTATGTATATGATCTAGCTATACCCCGCGGTCGTCCGCTCCCGTATCCCATCCTACAGGAACCCTTAGTAAAAAGGATAAAAAGCATCCTTTGGCCCTAAGCGATGGCGGTGCTGTATATCAGTGAAAGAAGTTTTCTTTATCAGATCAGTGTTTTCAGAGATTGCCTGTTACAAACAAACAATATTATATCTTTATTAGCTTGAATATAGGTTGATCAGCATCAACCATCATACCAGCCAATTGGTTGATACTGCTATTAAAATACGAGTCGTCATCATCATAACAGCCGAAAGACGTCCACTGCTGGACATAGGCCTCTCCCAGGAGTTTTGCTATGATCGCCACGCTTGGCAGGCTGGTTGGTGATCAGTGTATGGTGTTGATTTTTACTATTTTTTACGCTGCTGCCCATTCTCTGGCGAGTCCCTTAGTCGCCTCTTACGACACCCACGGGAAGTGATGGGATGGTATTATTCTTTTACGGCACCGGCTGACACCAAACGGCGGAAAATACGACTGACTATGTCTTATTAAAGCAGTCATCCAGTGTACATTAACAGATAATAGAAATAAATAAACAACCAAAACTCAATAAAATAGTTCCCTGTGAAAATCTCGATTATTTATACATGGTTTACAAAAACAAATAGTCCCTCCATCACGTCAATTTTACAGTTAAGTACAAATTACGTTGTCGAAGTTTAAACCAATAGCTTAGTCTGAAACATGATTAGCTGGCATACAATTGGTTAACCTCTGTTTGACTCTAGCGGTGACCTACGATAGGGCTGGCAGGAGGGAAATAGATATCGTTTAGGTCTATTTTTTACTTTATATGCTAACCGTATCGGAGGAGCTCGTGGTTTAATAATAACAGCGGATCGATCTTCGAGGTTAAGCAACACTTGCCGAGGTCAGTCCGAGGATGGGTGATCATCCATTTGATACTGAGATTCTTCCGTGTCTCGGAAAGCGCGTTAAGCTGTCATTTGTAGATCTTTCAAAGTCGTTACAAGTAGTCAGATGTTGTAAAATCTGACCAAATCTAAGAGGTTCTGTGTTTAACCAGGTATTTGCGTTGTACAAGTCAGATAAGCAGACACTCCATGTCTAAGGGTGATACTAGAAACCTACCTAAACATATCTTGGAAGAAGCTAGGCAGATTGATTTGCAAATCATATCCAATAACGGTAACAAAACCCAAGAAGAAAGCAGATCCATTAGAGAAAGACGTTGACGGTACTTGATGATCACATCACTGTCAACAGCTTTACAACACTCCAATGCCCTAACATTCTCATAGACACATTAACGACTTTCACCATAATCCCTTAAAGGCCACGCCTCCCATGACACAACATAATCCTTAAATTAAAAAGAGCCAGCAACGGCAACATTAGTAAGATTGACAGATCCGGTCACAAAGATTTATACAAACCGATCGTGATGTTGCAAAAAAACGTGCGGATAAGTGCTCCAGTTAACTCACAAGTGATTGTAGTAAGGTGCAACTAAAATTCGCAAAACCGGTGCGCACGAGACATACTCCCGAAAGCAGCCGAAAGTACCCGAAGGTAAATTCGAGAAACGAAAGCAATTAGCTTGTCAAAATTGATAGTAATGATACGTGATGTGGGAGCAAGTGTTCTCATTAATTGACAACTAAGAATTAACGTACGATTATGTAGGAAGGAAGGCTATTTAAAGAAAGCAATGGTTCCCGTTTCTCCATTCCATGTTCCATTGTTTTCTCGCTAATTTAGGACTGAAGGGAACACTTATCCTGCGTATTACGCGTGCGTAGGCGATGGTTTAGCAACCTGTCCAAACAATTGGCTGTATAAATAGTTCGTGAGGAGTTAAGGACGTTGTCTCGAACAATATCAACATACTAAAATAACGAGGATTTAGGAGGTAGAAATAATTGTACAAGACAAGACAACAATTGTAAATCCTACACAGATTCATGGTGAAATGTTTGGGATATCCAAAGTTGTAGGTAAAGGACATGAGTAGATTGAATGTCATGAACATTAAGGATTTAAAGTAAGCACTAAACAAATTTACACTGCTTTTAAACATACAAGCTTTAGATTTCATAACGACGACACAGCCAGTTTGAAGTTAAATCGAGGATCTTCACATAATATCGTATTACCTGACACATGAAATACAATTTAAAGAGTCGGTGAAGACAGAAGGTGTAAATGTCAATATTATGCTGAGCAGAGCGACGAATAAAAATGTATGGTCATTTCAGTTACTGGCGAAGGACATGGCGTTAATATCGTGCAAAAAATTGGATCTTGTAATTTGGAAGAGGACAACATAGAATTAAATGCCTAGATTTCCAATTCTAGCTCGTAGCTATGTTTCAAATGCTTGTTTTTACTCTTGTTCAGCCTGCTTTTGGCCTCGAATTCTCCAGAACAACAACTCACTTGAAGTTCACGAAACCAAAGTTTTCTTGGAGTGATCTTTATTGAACAGCACTACTTTTGATACATGTGTTAAAAATGCACTTATAAAAAATAAGTACTGCAAAGGAATTCTTCTACCAACAATAGTTCGCACCAAAGGCAGGACAAAGCGCACTCAAGACCTAACCCGATCAATTGACTGGAGCACCATAGAGACATCTAGAGAATACACCTCTTTCTTTGCTGCGTAAGGTGCCTCCTTAAATACACTGCACTGTGCAGTCAGGTATAGTCTGTGCATTTTATGAATTAATAGAGTGACACTTTTAAAAGTTATATAAAAAAGCTTGCACAGTTAATGAATCAGATATTATAATAGGAACAAAGGTGAAAAAGGAAGCAAGAATTGAATTTTAAAAATCGAATAACGTTCGATTGATTTCGATTCAAAAACCAATTTGACAGGTGTCATAAAACCCATCCGTTAATGCACAGACTATAAAAAATCTTGAACACCGTGCAATGTCCTAAACTTTTATATCCTTAAAGCTAATGATTTAACTGTGCGACTCATTTAAGTGTAGCCTCACCACCTTCGGATCTGATGTGTGTAATAAAGGCAGTCATTACGAACTCGCAGCAATCAGGCTAAGTAAATGATGATCACGCTCGCCACTTATCATAACACGATATAACGAGATATGAGGTTGTTTCTATTATAGTAGTTACTACTTCAACTTAATGGGGCATCGCGATAGTTTGAATTGAAGTGTTAAATGATAGGTGTCGGATATCAAAAGCAGTAAGTATGCATGAGGAGTATTTTTTTATGAACTTATCAACACTGCTACTTTTTACTATTGAAGAGGATGGTAGATAATAACTTCTGTTTATGCTCCCTGTGTTACAATGTCTTGTTTAATAATAAGGCGATTTTTCAAATTTAAACATCATCATTAGGGATTGCCAAACTCTTGCAATTTTTAAGATAAGAGTGAAAGAACACTATCTTTCCTTCTCGTCATAGTTGCAAATAGGTATGTATTATTATTTATCTTTTAATATCATATAGTATGTATTAGTATGTTATTTATGTATTGTATGTTATATTTAATATGTATAGTTTTCATTTAAGCTTCTTACTGTTACACACTATGTCTACATCTCTTTTTAGTCTACTCTCCTTTCGCAGGTATGCTGGAAGAGATTTCTATAGAAATAAGCATCACCTTTGTACCTATTTTTCTGTTTCTTTCTTCTTATTAAATGTGTGTACATAATTTTTTAAATAAATAAATCAAAGGTGTGTGAAATAAAAGTGCATCCGTGGCAACCCTATGTTTTTGCGGTGCACTATCCTAGCTGTCGCCCCAACTCTGGGCGATGAAAACTACACTTTTTGCCAAGATCAGATACAGAATCGGATAGCACGCCAACTAATAGCTCTATAAACAAGATAATCGCCGGTTAACGCTGGGAAAGATGTCGTGCCAGCGATTTATGAAATGCTTTAAAAAATATGAAAGTTCAGTGTGCTAACAGATTCTGAGATAGCGGCGAATAGGTGAATTTAAGTGGTCAAACGTCTTTGTGTTTACCAAATATTTCGCGGAAATGGAGTAGTTAACTAAACACCTAATTGCTGCTGTTAATCAAATGGTAATAAAACTGTTCAAATGTTCGGTCATTTTATCGAAGAAACAGAATACATTGACACTCCAAGGAAAAGTGAAGAGCTAAGAAATGAAAGAACAAATTAAAATAAATAAAGAAAAAATAAACAAAAGTAAAACGGACAACTGACGATGAAAAACGTCAGTCAGACCGTTCACACGTGAATAACCACTTATGAATTGCAAAAAAACACATTTGACCGTCACGAATTTTTGTCCCTCCTTGTTCCTTAATCATAAAAACCCTACGCCGATGTAAGAGTTGTGGTAAATTCACGAATTAAGAGGAGAAAGCATGCGGGCCGGGACATAGCGATACGACATTACTGTGACAAGTGCGACCCGCGACAACGTGGGCCAAAAAAGCAGCTAATTGCGAGTACAATGGAGTACAAAGCAGCCGCTGTTCCCACGGAGCATCCGAGCGCGCATGCGTACCGATCATTTCATGCGTGCTCCTCTTTTATTGCCAAAAATTAATGCCCGGTAAACAGTCCTTAATTGCAAGCCAGTCTTGTTAAAATCAGCGTCGGTAAAACCGCCCGTCACACTAAAAGTAACATTTCTCGGAAACGAAAAACCAGAATACACATAAAACTCGCAATAACTGACTAATAATAACGTAACATTACAAATACCCTGTAATTCTTGTGTCGATTTTTGGTGCTCAATCGTTGTTTTATGACATTTTAATTTTATTGGTTAATGCAATTTTGCCCATTCTGTTGGATCATGGTGCAATTTTACCTTAACAACTTTATAGCTACGAGGCAGATATTGGCTTTTTTGCAGAAAAAGTTAAAGATTCCAGTTGGAAATATCAATAATTTTAAGTGGAAGTGTTAAGACAGACGCAGCTTGTGGTAGTGGAATTCAAATAGTATTAAAACTATTAATAAGTTAACATTGCCTAGAACTTACAAAGTTTATTCCTTGAGATCTAACACATTAAAAATTTACTTCGTTAATCATGATTATAATATCTACGTAAAGAATTATAGGAACTGAACAGGTGGCTATTAAAAGTTATTAAAAGCATGTTAATAATGACAAATTAATATGACGTAGCCTTCGATACAGCATTAATTACATTACTTTGTCACAACCCTTAATGAAAGGTGGCAAAAAGGCAAATTAAAAATTACATCGCCGCTAAGTAGACAGAAGAAACTACCGAAGAATTATTCATACACATGTAAGACATCCTACTGATAAAACTAATTAACATTATTAAATTTATCAACGCTCTGCGCTGAAAAACTGTTTAAATTTTACGAAACCGGATTGTTTTTCAACGGTAATCAGTTTTCTAATTCATTATCATCAATCACAATAAAAAGAAGAATACAAAAACACCGATGTCATTCACAACAAAAAAAAAAACTTCTACACTTACACTGTCAATTTCGATGGAACATTCAGTTTTTACCAAGGTCCAACACTCAGCCCGCTTCTGCGCAGTCTATAAAATTCCATGAATTCCCTATAACCACACCAGCCTGTACCGATCCACTTTCACTATAGCCTAAGGTGTTAACCTATTATCATATGACGGTGGCTAGACGGCAATTCATATGGAAATGAAGTAGCCGACAGGTTCAACTGACGGCAAGGCTAAACGCTGAACATTAACTTTAATTAGTTTACAGGAAACTGTGGATAACTTTAATGTAATAGAGACGGTAGTTGGAAAGTATGGGAGGTTAAGTATTTAGAATAGAATAGAATACTCTTTATTATGTACACCATATAAGTTACAGAAAAGATAAATGAAAAAACATTACATAGGGTGACACAATGGGCGGCCTCATCGCTGTAAGCGATCTTTTGCGATATTTGCGATATTAAATTCAAAATCAAGGAAGTTTTAGAATCATCGAATGGCGAAAGTAGCTAATTCATAATCACCAGTATTATCAACGAATTGCTTTCAAAGCGCAGTAAGTAGAATAGAAAAGTGTTCCTTTAATTCCGATCCATATTGATGAGCAATACTTTTTACATCCAGATCATCGTGCAGAACTGATATTCTCGACAGTATCACTAACTTTTATTCAACACAGATTTATAATGGAGGAATTCCCTGAAATTCATGCACTAAAAAAGGCGAATGAACATGCAATCAAAACAAATAGAACGCGAAAATGTGAAAGCCGAATGATAAGATTCGAACGTCGCATGCCGATTGATAAGACCCGTTTTCAAATACGACAAAAAGCTTTGATAAAAACGTGTCAATCTGTTAACGGTACAGGTACGTCACACGCCACGTGCGTTTTCTATAATAAAAAATAACGTAGCCTTAACAAGGGGCTAAGGAAACCCCAAAAACAGGTTATGAAAGGCCAGGTTGCCATTTGTGGGCAGCACTCGACTGGATTAGTCGTAAAAGGTTTAAACGGGCCGTGTTCGTCTTTTGCCTACCGAAGCGTACCACTCCACGTGGCTGTATTTGTCTGCAGCACTACGTCATCGTACACCCTTTATGGCAAGGATGATGCCATTGCAGTAAGGACGTGGAGTTGATTCACCTCTGACGGGAGCACAGTTATGAATAAGTTGCTATCGCGCTAGCGATGAAAGTAATCAAGTTTTGCTTCTTACATGCCAGTTTTTTCTAAAAGTTCAGTCATTAAAGATTCATTGAATTGTACCGCAAGAGGTTTAGCCGCTATAAAGTCTCAGCAAAAACATTAACAAGCGGTCAGTTATATGACACTAATAAGCGGTCATGCAATGAATAACATAAAAGGATGATTCGTATTCCGCTACAGGACATAACAATAAATCATGAGGATCTGTAGGGGGTTGCCAATTCAGAGTTCAGTGTAATCAGCGGCGGCGCCGTAATGATCGAAAAGTGAAAGTCCCAAGCTTCATTATCTCTGAGTGCAATCCAATCGGGAGCCACACGTTTAATCACGATTAAGACTACTTGTGTACTGCTAAGCACGCCAGTTCCAATCTGCGAACCGACAACTATGTCGAAGAAGAGATTCCGAAGAAACCATACAGAAATCGTTTAAGCCACAGCAATATAAGAAAAAATAGCTTGTTTGTTTTGAGAGGTCAACTGCTGTGTCCGAAAATTTGATTACAGAAAAAAGTAATGATTCAGAACGAACCATTCGTTCCGATGTTTCCTTGAATAGCGGTACAGTATGTAAATTACATTGGAGATGCAACAGAGAAGAATTCTGATACGAAAACCTACGCACATACAGAATGTGTTATTTAAGATAAAAACGCTGCAAAAATATTTCTGAACATCGTTGAAGCTCATAAATGAGTCCTGGAAGCGCTCAATTGTCGCATGCCACACCATTGACGATATTGATTTCAATTTTACTTCTTGATCCGAATATAATGCAGAAAAGTGTAAATTAAGCAGAAAAATACCTAAATAACAGGAGCAAATTGCGCAAAGCATACTTAAATCAGCTGTTAATGAAAACGTATCACGATAATTACAAAGTGAATGTTGTTAGTCTTGTTCATTAAGCAAAAATCTGTATCGGCAATATTGAAATTGTCATTCAGCTCAAGCAAGAGATTGCACGTTGGACGGCGTCAAAGTGGCACTCGACGGCGGGTTAGCGGCGTCTACGGCGATTAGTTTAAACGACGCTTAAACAATAATTACCGATTACGGAGAACCGGTGTGTTATCGGCAGTGTAACTCGGGTAGTGCGGGGACTATTGCGATCAAGATTAATACCGAGACGGTGCAAAAATTTCCAATAACGCAACGTTTCAATTTGTCACCGGGACTCGAACGCCAGAGATAATCTACAACCGCCATTGAAGATGACCGGTTAAATGAATTTGTATTCAAACCGGTGAAGGCTGTTTCTTTACTTGTCGACAAATTCCGTTAACGCGGAGATGTATTAAGTTATTGCAGATTATTCAGAGACAAAGCGAGGCGAGCTTGTTAAATAGATACCAAAAGCCACTGAGCCACTTGAGCACTATTATCCACCGAACAATATAAGGAAGATTCAATTAAACGACCAAATCTCAAGCGACAATAGGAGCTATAGCTAACAATACACAATCCACAGAACAATGGGCAATCCTTGAATCAATATAAGCAGGCTGGGTGTTCTATAGATATTAAGATTGAGCCTAGAGCCGTATGCAAATGTGCCGGGCGTCGATATCGACGGCAGTGGCGTCGGTAATTACACGTTCATAGTCTGCTTGCCAGTTTCATTCATAAACATGCGAGATTGCTTTATGAATGGTAGACGGTCCGTGTCCTTAATTTATTGTGTCGCGCAATACACTTCTATAAGTTTCCTGTTTGAATATTACCATTTATCGAATGTTGTCTGTGTACTATGTAATTTTGTAGACGCTAACTCGACCTTGATAAATGAACTTCATTCATATATAGCACGAGCACTAATCTTAGTCCAATTATATCGATTGCGCGCCGCTGCAACCAATGAAGTCGACGGCATACATTGTGTAGCGATACGAGATGAATTTATTAAATGTATTAACATTCAATTCATTACTGGAACACGCGAAAAAACAAACATAACTCAACACGCTATTACCCGAGCTTATGAACGTAAACCTGTCCAACTGTTAATAATTCTTTTCTTAATGGCCTCTCATGGCTGAATAAATTTTAGCGCTAAATAAACAAGCTTTATCTGTGATCTCCACAATGCAACGGGTCCGAGGGTAACAGGAGCCGCAGCGACTGAAGCGCCGCCACCACGATACCATCACGCCGATACGCATCAAGGAAGACCAGTTGTCAATACATTTCACCTGCAACTGAACTAACTTGATGGCCTGTCGGAGCCCAGAACGAGTTCCCATGAATTGTGTTGCGTGCGAGACATTTTTATACTTCTGTACGACAACGTGTACCTGCGACCGATGGCTTCCATGTTAATGTAGCTGCTATCGCTCCGAGCTTTATGTGGATGATCTCGTTCCGTTTGTTAAGATGCCCGATAGAATTTCTAATTCGGAACGAACGTCGATTCAATGCAATCGAAGATTTAGATCGCGAAGAATGCACCCCGTGTTAAATGCTAATTTCTGTCTCGGCCTTATGCAAATGAACCGCAGTGCCACTAAATAGCATTAAGGCAGCTACGGGCAAATATTCCGCTAACCTTATTTACTGGACAATTCATACGTCCAAGCAAACAAACACAGGTGGTCCCAATAAAAGGTTCGGAGGACGCCAAGCGCCTGTGTGAGGATGCCGCCCTCCCTAAAAGGATAATAATACGTCGTTGCGAAGCTCCCGAGCCTCGGAGAATCCCCAAGATTCCCGGAGAAATGTAAATTGAGCCGCTATCTGACAAATAGCTTAATTAACGGCTAACACGCGACACGAGAATTATTGAGATTATCCGAATGGTTCACCCTTGGCCGTGTACGTCATCAGAACCTTTTTCGTTTTATAAACGAGGATTAACAGACGATACGCTTCTTCCTGGCCTTAATCACATTCAAAAGAGAAAATTGATCTTGAAAATGGTTCGCCATTGTTATGCGCTTAATTCTCTTCGTAGGAAAATCCAAAAGCCTTAAATTCCTTTGAATACAATGAACAAAAGAATCGGAAAGGAACTTATGAGACGTCCTAACTAGCCCACATGCAGCAATTTAACGAAGGCATTAAATTTCAAGGTTACAGCTGGAGTTACGTTAAGAGATTTAGTTTTTTTTCGCAATGTTATTCGTCGGTAGGCGTCACGTGGGCGCGCACGTGACGACGATGTGATTTTGTGGCTTGCCACTGCACGACCGCTCGCGTGGGCGGCAGCCGCAACACTGACACCGATGGACGCCTTCGATACCTTCAGCCGGACGATTTGCCTCATACTATTTTGACGGACTATCAAACTTGAACGCACAACTTCTAAAGCTCAAGCCATAAAGTTTTCTGTTCGATAAACTCAGCAAGTTCAGAGCTGGAGCTGTCAGTCACCCTTCAATTTATCGATCGAGGTTGCCTGACAAAAAAACATCGTTTTTCGAAGCCGTCCGTAGCTCGCGACAAGATCCAGTTTTCTTAAATATTTTGAATTCCATCGAAATCAGTTTTGCGGGTAAAAAGCTTTAGGATTGTTCAATTTCATGAAAACGACCGCAAAACGTGCAGTTTCCCATCGAAATCTGGATGTTTGGCGATTTTTTTAATTGATCGAGTAAAAAAGCATGTGGTCGTGCTCTCGAACCGCAATCAAATAAAAACCTTACTCGTTAATGTTTTATGTATGAAATTCCCGAGGCCGATACATTATGGATGGAGTCCTGCTGGCTTGGCGCGTTCGGAAATTTTGACAGAACGACAGATATCGTCGATCTCTATGGTAGCCAGAGCCACAGATCTCATTCGACGTTTTTACGTGGCTCGGGCGACCGATAACATCTGACGACGAATAACGTCGGAAAGGAGTAAACGTTCTTTAGCCCCAACTCAATTAACTATGTAAATAATACATTACCAATATGAATTTCATATGAACTGAACTTAGAAAATATAAAGATAAGCATCGGTTTTAGAAACTTATTCAGGTCAGGAATGGAAACGTTGATAAAAAAAATTCTCAACGGTAACCGCTTCGGCACATCATAAGAAAATTAACTATGTCAATTAAAAAATAATCTTAAACTGGAGATCGCAGCCGTGCGAATGGAGTTTCCATGTCACCGTTAAAATAATAAAAAAGAAATAAACGGCTCAATTTCAACAAATTACCGGCCAACAAATTGCGTAAATAATTATCTTTGCACAACGCAATAAGACGTTTACAAATAGGGGAACATTTAGTAAACAATCACAATTTATTACGGTGACCATCGCGACATGTTTAGATGGGACACCTGAAGAACTATTTCGGTCTAACCAGTTGTGCAGGCGCATCGTTATCGCGCAGGTGTTCCTGTGTAGGGTGGCCAACACACTTACATTAGACGGTATTTATTAACAATCACTATATGTATGGAAATTCAAATTTAGTACTATATTTTAATTGGACAATGTTTACTTTAACAAATAATTAATTAATTAATTATTTGTTAAAGTAAACATTATTTATTAATAACTTCGTCTGCGTCACAATTTTCGTTACTGCTCCTCTCCTATTGGTCTTAGCGTGATTATATATAGCTATAGCCTTCCGCGATAAATGGGCTATCTAACACGGAAAGAATTTTTCAAATCGGACCAGTAGTTCCTGAGATTAGCGCGTTCAAACATACAAACAAACAAACTCTTCAGCTTTATATATTAGTATAGATAGATTATGTTTCAGCTTTTAGCTTCTTCATTAGCGTTTAACACCAGTTTACTACAAACAATGTAGAAAACGAGACCAAAAACCTAGATGAATAAATAAGACGTTTTATGACATTCTAGCACCGATCAATAAATACTTCTTAGTGACTAGCTGTTTGCTATACACTACCGACATTCTACGTTTCTTGGCCTATAAACATGGACCAGTCAACTTGAGTTAGGCAAAGGCACAAAAGCACTATTGCAAATGCTTTACATTCGGACTGATGTATATTTTAGCAGAAATACACGTAGATTGGTAGCAAGCAACCTAAATATTTTACATTCACTACTATTGATTAAATTCTTCTTAGATCTTCCTATTCCTTATATTATTAATGGAAAATGTAACTATTATTTTATCCTAATACGAAAACACCACTTGTTGCTTCTTAAGAAGTCCCTGATATCATGTCAACAGGCTACGTCCCCCGGACCGAATCATTTTAAAAATTAAACACCATATTTAAAATCATACCTACTGATACTTAACAAAGTATGCACAACTCGGTTATCTGTAAAGCCCATGGGACCTACATCTCTTGGAAGAACCGGATCGGCCATCACAGTAACTCCTTAGTCACTGGCTCTTAAGGTGCAAGATATAAACTTAAAAACCCAAAGCAAAAAAAGTCGTAAAGTGAAACTTGTGACAATTCCAACATCACCAAAGTACTAAATCACCCTAACTTTCATTAAAAATTAAAACACTAAGTAACTTTATATTTACCACGACAAAATAACTTTCTACATTGTTTTACATTCAAAGTTAAACCTGAAACTCGAAAACTAATCTAACATTTTCGTATTCCGCTCGTTTCAACCGAAAGCTTTGAAACAACCGTTTTGTTGAGCGAAACGTAAACAGAATTTGTTTTTTATTCATTGTTGTTTTGAATTTTTACAGTTACACGTTGAATACAGTATAGGATAACACTTATTCAGAAGCTAAGTACGGGTTTCACAAACTGCTATTTGCTAGCATGTCATCCACATCCACATAATTATCCTTAAACCAAAAAACTATTAAAGTTAAACCTTCAAAATTCAAAAAAGTATTGTTTTTAGGCCCTAACTGCTGGTGTACCAATTTTCTTCTGTAAACACATTTTGTTTTAATATAACTTCACCTATAATCACAATATCATCTAACCATCGGGACTTGATAATACCCGGCAAGCATATCCAAAAACATTTTTTTTCCAGAGAATAAAAGATTACTGGAGGAAGATTTCTATGGTGTACTAGTATTATATGTATTTGTACGGCTTTTTGTATGGTCTTTAGTCTGTCAGTCGCTATCGCCTATAGCTTAGTCGTAGAACGTTTGTTTGTCCACAGGGCGCTCATTACACGCGATAATGACTGGATCTATCTGCAAGTGTAATACGATACCGCGGCCATTGTGCCACGCTTTAAAAATACAATCGACAGGAAACAATACTTTATATTTTAGTACTTCAGTCACGACCTGATGATATCTTATGGACTAATCAACTGGCATCGCTGGAATGATTTACTATTATTTGTTTTGTGCTTGTTAAATTGTATTGGTCAAGAGAAAAGAACTTTAAAACTTTAATATCCCGACCGTAATTCAGAAAAACTACACATACATTTCAATAAAATTCAGAGAAATATTCCAAGCAAGACAGATTACAGAAGATAACATATTCTACAGAAAAAGAAGTAGGTACTATAAATTAATTTCTAGCTATTCGTATCGCTTCACACCTGTACGGAATTTAAACACCTTAACTTTTCAATTAGCTTTTAATAAATTGCAACAAGTACTCTTCACTGTTATTAAATATTCATTTGGTTAAAACTGTTAAAAGGAACACTTATTTACCACTTTGTGGTGCATTTCGTACTTTGAGCTTGGCGCCTTGAGATATATAAAATGTATTCCATTAAGAAGAGTAATTCGAAACAGTTTTTCAAAATTCCTCTCACGAAGGTTTTAAAACTGTGGAGGAATTTACGAGAAAAACCCAGTGAATATGTTACAAACAAAAACAATGATTATTTTAAGAATCAAGATGAGGACATGTTATAATTTAGCGTAAAAATACTACTGAAAAACATAAACAACAATATTGCATTTTATGGTAATTGTACGTCATTCATCATAATTATTATATTTTCAAGTCACGTATACCATATTATAGGAAAATTACATTATTTATAGATTCAAGTGACAAAGTAGAAATACCCGTCATGTCATCATCATGATTATTAAAATGCTGAGAAATGGGTAAATACTCAAAATTCTATTCTACTGAGAATACTTCACAGGAATTTTCAAATCAATAGCTTCCTCAGATTAGGGATAATTATAAACTTTATTTGGATATCACGCATATTTTGGGAATTACTGTTTCTACCACTTTTATTATTTATTCAATGACAAAGCCTCTAAACGCATAAAATATAGAAAAAATAGGTTATTTATTAATGGCAAAAATCAATGACGAAACTAGAGACAGATCAAAGCGAAAATTGGAAGGAATGAAGTGCCGAGGGGAACACGACTAACCTATTACGATCAAATAGAACCGTATACTTTCACAACTTGAATTCAGATGTCTTCAAAATTGCTCTGATAAACTAAAGCAGAGCGAGATCCTATGGCGATGGGAATCAATGAAATGCGGGTTCCTCACAACAAAGTAACATTCGAACAATTCAAGTTAGATAAACCCGTGATTCTACTGTTTTATTTATTTAGTTTTCACCTTTATTTGTGGGCGTTTTATCACCAAGCCCACTACAGCTACGTTGTAAAGTATTTCAACCAACTCGTAAAATTAGACAATTTCAAATTCTAACAATGCGATTATTTCATGTGAATTGAATACAATCGCTTGTATTAACATCTTGACCGACATTAATGACAAAACTTACCACATATTCGTGCACATAACTCGGTTTTCTCGAAAACTCGCATCGTGATCGTTTCAGTCGTGAGTCTCGAAAAACCCTTTGATGTGTGCCCGACTACTAACGAACTATGCCGACCGATAAGCTCAACTATTAGTCGGTCTAACATGCCGCCGACAGATGACGTCTCCAAGACTAATCAGCTTACAATGACAACTTGTACCTCGTTTAGTAAACAAGGTTTGAATTTCATAGTGATTTGCTAATCAGAATTATTGCTTTTAATTTTTTTTTTTTCAATCAATTGTTGGAATCTTAGAAAATATATGAACGAACCGTTTCGACCTTATGAAAAAGCCCAGTTTCATGGGAATTCTATCAACTGGTGGCAGAACTTCGCAAGGCCTCGCAATGGCCCCCCGAGTACTAGGCGCGCATAACAACAAGGCGTTCACGCTAGGTGTCGTTGGGAGGCGGGCCGACGCGCCAGACATTCCCTTTCCACCGCCCAATCGCTATTGATCCACCCCGACCCCCGCTCGACGCTCGTTTCCTAGCTAACAGGGGAGTAAGGCGTTAGTTAACTGGGGACCATTCTAATATGGACGCATTTGACAACCTCTCTCGTAGTCGTGGACGCCTGGTAAGTGAGTTGGTTACGCGGTCGCGCTTGGTGCTAACGAACCGTAATATGGCAGGGGGCGCCATACCGACTAGAATCGAACAAAAAGTCCTCAATGTGTGGTGTTTACTTTTAATGTATTATTTTCTCAATAAAACTTTTTCAGCAAAAGCTTTATTCCTGGAAATTTATTCTATACATTTTAAAACATTTAAAACGTAGTATATACTTCCATCTTATTTTTTACTAACAGTAATTTGATTTCCAAATCCCATTGCAGCTGCAATCAAAGCGCCATCTGCCTAATATTTTGTTAGTTCATAGTGATACATTTTATCGCAAGATGGCACACGATGTCGAACGGCCGGGAATGAGCGAGCTCCTCGTACTTAATGCGCTCCTGGTATTTTTGAGTCCATATTTGGCGCTTTCATTTCGTCCACGGGTAGTACGGCCGGACTGACTGGAGTCGGACGACAATCGAATTATAATTTAAAGAATCGTGTTTGACGTTCTTGATCGTTGCTATAAATTATTTTATTATAATGAAAATATCTATTTTCAATGGTCATATTATTAAAAATATTATTTATCCTACAAACTTTCGCATTTATGATATTAAATCATAAATGCGAAAGTTTGTGAGGATGGATGGATGTTTGTTACTCTTTCACGTCAGAACGCCTGAAAGGATCTTCATGATATTTGGCACAGAGGTAGATTATAGTCTGGAATAACACATTAGCTATATATATCCCGAGAATATGTTCCCTAGGGATCAACGGGGGAGGCCGCTGGCAGAAGCCAGTTTCAAATAAAATTCGTTAGATGAGAATTAAAACTCCCTAAAAATTGGCAAATGCGATGACTACCCCGATCTATTATACTATTACATAGACGACTTATATCTGTTTGTACCAAATTAGAATTACAGACTTGTGACAGTAAATATGTAGAAATTAAAATGCAGCAATAAAACGTATATTTTTGGGTGAAGCAATAAATGAACATGCGCAACACAGAATGATAGTTGCACTTCTTGCAACCTTACAACAATGCAAGTGTGGTGTACTCTTGCATTGTTGTTAGCAAAGTCAACACCTAACATTTACCTACTGTGCCAAAATGTAATCCAAAGGTAATCAAAATTAGCCCCGAGACCCAGGCGAACTATATTAATAAATTTTCGTATCAAAAAATTCGAATTACATGAGCAACAATCAACAATCAAAAGGACTTCCATTCCATCCCACAACAAGCGTTTAGAGAAATTAATCTCGGTTGGAATAAAGGCTTCTGTTTTTATTCGGCCACAATTACCCCATCTAATTTGGGAGCGTTTAAGAACCCACCAAAACACAAAAGCCCGCCACACAGGTCGCACTGGCGGCATTAGCATTACAAAACGGTTGCGGGCCGTGAGATATGGGTCGCAGATGCGCGCCCGCGCCGCTCCGCCGTAATTAGTGTAGGCGCAATATATAATTGTTTCATTTCAGTGACGCCTGTCCCTCTCACTGCTGCGCAAATTGTTCGCGAAAATATTAATCACCCTAATAGCCACGACAAGAATCTACGCAAAAAAAATTGCAAACATTTTATCGAACACAAAAATTTTGCCAAAATAATTCCGGCCATACCAAAAGCTGTCGCCACACAATTAACAGATATCTGCGTCCATGTACTAACATTAAACAATACTTCACAAAATCTCAAGATCTAAACGTCGTCAAGTCGTGTGGGAAAATAATCTCAAGCGCAATCTACATCCGAGCTAGGTCCTAATTAATTTAGTAATCGTTCGTGACGACTTATTCCGGCCCTAGACCCAACCACGAACCTAACGAAATCACGACTCCGCCAGACAACGATAATCGTTATTTTAAATTTATTAAAATGTCCTCTTTAAGGACTATATCGGAACGCCTATATCGGACTGTATAATTTATTCTTGCATTGGAGGAACGCGCTAAACAATGAGGGCTATTATCATTTCTGGAAGAGCACGTTTTGATTTATAAATGCACTGCAATATCATCCTTGCTGAAAAGCTATCCTTGTTATTTTATTTGTCATCGTTTTATGAATTATGATGATATTGGACGTATTACTTCTTAATTTGAGATAAAAGTTTCCATAAAAAGCAAGTGGAAATTACGTGGGCTCTGTAAACTGAGTAGAAATGAGTCAATGTTTATTTAATGGATTACGTTTAAACACAGTGATGCTTTTAACAATAACAGCGAGTTGCTAGTTGGCTGGGCGGTTAGATTCTAAACAACATATTGTCGGCAATTTTCATGACAAAGTCGGCACAATACAACGGCATGCCGACAACAAAATGCCGTCGTGTTGGCTTGACGGCCCCTGGGGCGTCGCAATTAAAGTCCCGGTTGCACGAGGTGATAGGTGCACCGAATTGATGAGCAGACCTTTACATTGATTAGCTTAAGATATGTACATATTAGTTATTTATGTGGTCAGACCCCTTTCCTTTTTTCGTGGAGTCCAGAAAAAAAAGCACAATTTGAACAAGGCTGAAGTTTGAAACATTTTTAGATCCCCAAAAACTGTCATACTTATAGATTATGGCTTTACGCTATTTTTAAGCTACGCTTTTTTCTAAATGTTGGCAAATAATTGAATGAAGCCAAAAATGGTAAGTACATGGTTTTTCAAGACAACTATTAAGCAAGACCCCAAACAGCTAATTTAGTCCTAAAACTCATCTGCTTAAATTCTTAAACGCTGTCATTCAGTAAAGCACGTTTAATTGCAAAGGCAAGTAAGGCTGCACGTTTTAAGGGGCATTACATCGCATAACGAGGGCGGATGCGCGGGCGCACGCCTAACAAGTAACAACAGGGCACGCCGGCGACTTTGATACCCGCTGCGCGACAGGATCGCTTGCGTGCGCGCGACCCCGATGCGGCGCAAGATTGAGGCGATTCAGCAAAGCCGAAAATTGATGGAGATTTTGAAACTATGTAATTTTTTGGATAATTGAGCTTTTTCGATATTTTGATTAAATTTTAGCAGATGCTGTCAAAAGATATTTTCCAGCACAACAGTGAAGGTAGTTTTAACAGAAATGCGTTTAACTGGGATTTTAGGACTACGTTTGCTATTGCCACGCAATGCGATATCTTTATAGAATTCTTATGATTCTGTATTTCAGATCTGTCGTTAGTTATACATTTCGATATACGACTCGGTTTGACGCATTGGAAGAACTTAAAAATAAATAAAAAAAGCTATCCAAGACATCATCAGCACAGGGACCAATTATTTTTAATTTTCTTTAACTAAAATTGTTCTCCTAACATGCAAGCTCCGGCCTGTCGAGTTAGCATTAGCGGATGCCTTCGCCATCGCTCACCATTTGCATCACAGTTCAATGGAGTATTTTGATGGACATCACTACACGGCCGGCTCAGACGTTTCTACACGCAAAGATTGACAATGTCTTGCCGGTTAATGAAGCTACCGATCGGTATTTCGCCGAGGAATATAGGAAATAAGTGGTACTTTTATCTTATTCAAGTTTCTTAGATCTTACCTCTTAAGATTTTTTTTTGGATAGGAGATCATTCGTTACAGATTGTCAGAAGAGTGAAAATCTGACACGCGTCTTGACAATAAAAACCGTGTAAATCAGTTACTGGGTTGTGGAGATCAAAGGCAGTCACTCCACGTAAAATACTGTTACGAAACTGAATCCTGTTTGACTGGAAGCTAACTCCATTATAATAAGGAAAAGGCTATGCAGATGGATGGGAAAAATATCAAACAGTTTCTCCCGCTGTGAGCAGAGCGGGATAAAGTGTCAGGCTCTTACTGACTGAAACCTACCCGTGTTCCTTCTAATGCCCTCTGCGTTCCAGGGCCACGGTACTCTTTCGCACATCGCAACTACCTTTTAAGATTGGATTTATATTGAAAAGTCCGCCATTAATATAAGGCTTTTTTACAAAGAACCACTACGTAGGTTACATTTATATTCCTCCTGTGCGCACTAATTATACTAATTGATCTATTCCTTCGTTTATATTCGTAACGCGTATTCTAGATAAACAAGATAGGATTCCTTTTCAATACTGTTCCATGGTCTGGTGGTAAGCTCAAATTAAGTTATTTAGTCATTTTAATTGTATTTCAGAATTCTGGAAATGATGGAGATTAAAATGATATGAGAGGATAATATTTTCGTACATATGCGTATGTGTAGATACTGTTTAAGGGACCAAATAAAATAATATTTAGCCTGATAAGCCTAGCCTAATATTTTTCAAGTTTATTTAAGATTTTTTTTGTTTCGCTTGGAAAAAATAATTAATCACTCTCGAGTACTCGACGATTTTTTCAAAAATTTTGAGTAGACAAGTATTAGGAATGATTAGCGGCTAAACCGTATTTTTAAAATTACATTTAAGCAGAGCTCTTTATGCTATCATTTTTACAAATACAACAATAATTATTTATAATTATGTAAATGTTTGTATTTTTAATATTCCGCAAAATGGCCGGTAAAGAATAAGTACTTAATTCTTCGAAACAACTGACAATTTACACCTAGTCAAAACACGATTTCGCTTTAATAAGCGGATTATTTTTATGACATCGGCAAAAACTTCACATTCTCGTTTTGTATGAATTATCTTCTTATTATTTCGAGTTCCACTTTATTTTTCGCATTAATTTCTTTAATTGGCCTCTCAACAAAACAAAAACCTAATAATAGATTTACATACAATATTTTTACTTACAATGTATTTTTAAATCATGATTTCAAAATTTCAGTGACTAAAATATTGTTCTTTTTTAACTAACATAATTAATAAGTTGCAAGAAGATTCAGAAGTACACGCAGAGATGAATAAAAGAAGCTTCTTGAATAAAACTAGATTATATCGTTAATCACACGTGTTATTGGCTAGATCATTTTAAGAGGTGCGCCAAAATACTTATGCAAATAATTAATAAAGCACTTGTTCATTCCGTTTAATATCTTGACGACGGCCATTGGAACACTGGTTCCAATGCAAAAACCCCAAACGCCAAATGCATGAAAGTAGTCCAGGCGTAATCCGGAACATCACGATATAGAAACGTATCCTTATTTATTTATTTTTTATTTATTTATTTAACAATTCCTTATCGGATTGGAAAATATTAACACACTTAAATATATATAATACAATTATATTTATACAATAATTAGTATGGTAACAAGATTGCCGCTAAATATCTAATATATATTTATTTATAGAGGATTTTAGATTTTATTGTATACGCAACGATCAAGAATTACTTCCTCTCTAACATTCAGTAGCTCGCTTGCATTTTCATAACAAACCATTTAAACTTGTTGAAAGTAAACAGTTAAATCTTCAAGTATCAAACAAAAATTTCCTCAAAAGTAACTTTACGTTGTCAATGAAAATTCATGAACAAAACGATACCAGTAGCGCCACCTCTTGGTTTAACATATGAGTTAATTGTGACAGCTGTCTAGTCTTCTATTTACAGAAAGTTTGACTAAAAATAAACACTTTTATGACACGCGACTACTATTATCTTGTAGTTTACGTTGTAATATACTCAATTTCACGTCGTATGGTAAAGATAAACTTGCAAATAAGTATAAAATACTCACGAAACATAACCTTGCAACAACTGACATCTGTCAAAACTTGGATCACAAATGTTCACAAAAACACTGTAAATATACATAAAACACGAGTTTACGGCCTCGACGAACGAGAAATTGATAAATAATGGCAGAAAAAAAACATCTGGACTAGTTTTCAGCAATATTCCATGATTTTCGGGTGTGGGGAAAATCATAACCTCTAAGCCCAAAACAATGAGAGATTTTTATGTTTTTCAGCTAGTTTATGCAAATATTTTGCCTTTAACCATTAATTTTATAGTAACTGTTAGTGCTGTGCAAAGTTTTATTAGCATTACTTCAAGTTTTAGAAGATTTCAGAACATTCAACTTTGACATTTCACTGTTTACACTTGCACCAATTCATCACCAATCAAATTAGATTTTTGTATTCTAATGTTGAATTATTGTGAAAGTATTAAAAATTTAAGTTATCACTGATATTTTATTATAGTGTAGTCTCTCATTTATGTGGAAGATAAATGTTTCTAAGTTATCAAAGAACTTGAGCAAAATAAGACTTCAGTTGGGACGGTAATTAATGTCATAAAACACATAATTTTTGTGTGATATTATAACAATTTGCACCATTAACTTTTAAAATCATCATTGTTTATCATTTTATAATCATCAAAGGTTACAAATTAGATGAATGAATCCTTTTAGTTAGATCAAAATTAGTTTTGGGGTAAGTGACTCCGCACACAAACAAAACTTAAAACACAATCTTTCTCATGAGCTGTGCAGGTCAGAGGCACAGACTTAGCTTGTTTCACTCAGGACTGCCATGAACTTACACATAGTAATGCACTCTGACACGCATGCTGCTTGCAAGCAGCCAGCGCTCCCTGACGACCCATATGGAATATTGCCAAAACTGGTCTCACACACCCACCTTCTTCATTATCCCAGTCTTCCGTTTGGAGAATGTCGTGTACCGTCGCAGTTTGTTGTCAATGTATTCCATTTTGATCTTCACACGACCCTTGGTCTTTTTGCCATTGGAGGGTGGCGATTTCTTGGGCTGGAGAGATGCATAGCCGTCGTCTGCTATGTCGGGCATGGGGCAGTGTTCCAGGCCGACACTCTGCGGGGGCCGCTCGTCGTAGCACTGGTCCGAGGGTCTCTTGACGCCGGCGCGCGGCATGGGGCACGGCTGCATACCAGGCCGCAGCCCGCCGCCAAGCGCACTGGGCGGCCGCCCAGATCCGTACATGTCCGGCATCTCGCCGAGGAGTCCCATACCATACGGCGACCCGAAGCGGGGCTCCCGCGCTCCGCCGGGCGCGTCCATTATAACCTCGCAGTACGCCACAGTAACCGGTGCGCAGACGCGCTATACACACCTCACCGTCCGAACGACGAACGGAGACTAAGTTCGAACCGAAAACGCGAAAGAGCCGAGGGCGGGACTGACGAGTCGGCCGCTCCGACCGCGACTGACTTCGCACGGCTGCGTCCCGCGCACCTCGACCTCTAGCTGTCTCTGTCTCGCGCGGCGCGTGCAATATCTTTCGAAGGGGACGGAAGCGCTAAGCGCGGCGTAACCCGACACATCCGTAGGAAAAGCGAATGTTCGCCGGGAACCCGCGAACGTTTCAGTGCCCGAAATCCGTATTAAAATAGAGCTTTTATTTTGAGTTTATTTCGTAAATAGAAATAATAGAGTCGGAAGTGGAGCGCTCGGGCGAGCGGCGGGGCGGTGGGCAGTGCCAGAGCCATATTTAGACGCGAGCCGTGCCAAATATGGCAATCGACGGTCAAATGGGGGCCACTGAAATCCCTCCTACTCGCACCTGGCGATTTTCACGTCTAATAATTAAAAACTTTGTCACGTCAGCTAGGTATTGAATGATACATACTTACCTACACAAGGCTCATTACATTTACTTAATATGTATGTGTCGTACTTGTAGGTAGGTAGCTCTATAGCTCGATCTAAGTATTTGACATTATCAAGTTTTATACGCTTTTTCTAAGCAGTTTACTCAGTCCTGTGTGTTTCCACTTGTATGAATTTAAACGAGAACCACCAGATGTATTAAAATAGGTAGGTGAATTCTATAGCACCAGTCCAGATAGCAGTAAAATTATGGTGACCAAGTTATCAAATAAGTTGTCTCTATGTATTAAGAAGTAACTACCTACTTAGGTTAACTAAATAATACTCGTACGTAAGTGCGCACCTATTTATTCGATTCTCTCTTTCACGCACCAGTTAAGATAATCTCAAAGTTAGCACAAACAAATGAATAAACAGGGCCAACTTGCCCGTATACTATTGTAGTCTTTGGGGCCAACTTAGGATTCCTATCTATCAAACGGGAATCACGGTTCCTGAAATCTTGAATTCATCGTCAGAGAAATTGTCTGTAACTGCAGTTTTACAGCTTGTTTGCGTTAAGTGCAAGTGTTCCTAAACTAAATACCTAAGTTTTTATTTTACTGGGTGTAATATTTTTTGGTTGCGTCCGGGGTCGGCAAATTATGTGATGACAGCCCGATATGTGGAACAAATCTATGTAGAACTATTTATAGGTACTTATGGCCTTATGTAGGTACCTATAATCTTCCACCTAATGACTAAATATACATAGACAATTAGACAGACATATAGACAGTTACACATATAGATATAGATCTTTGGCAGTCGTTACGGATTGACAGAAGCCAGTAAATCTGACTCCAGTCTTGCCATGAAGTACCGTGTTACCCAGTAAATGGGTTGTGGAGGTCTGGTAGGCAGCCGCTCCTCGTAAAAAACTGGTATTCAGCTAAATCCGGTTTGACTGGAAGCCGACCCCAATATAGTTGGGAAAAGGCTAGGCGGATGATGATGATGAGACATATAGACAGTTACCTACCTATGCTATTCTTATTCTATTGAGGGTGAGCAGTCTGAGAGCACACAGGGGGGACATTTTTAAAAGTGTCATAAACACAGAACAGTAAAAGCGGTTAAAGAATTATCGCCTTGCAGCGGTGATGTCGCAATTTTGTGTTGTTAATGTATTACTAACATAGTTTGTAAGTATTTTGTTACTAACACTTTGAGTCTTGGTACTTGCAATAAATGTTTATTATTATTATTAAAATAGGGTTTTTATTTTTGTATGGTAGTTCCTTTATTGTGAACACGTTAATCTATATACATATACTCGTGATAAAACAGTAGAGACCATGATTTCTGTACATTGAACAAAAATACCAACAATCGAGTAGGGGTGTTAAAAAAGCTATAGAACACAAAAAGAGCTTTTTTTTTGTCTGTCTGACACGGTAATCTCCGAAAATACTAAACAGATTTTATTGTCGTTTTCAAAGTTAGATTAAGCTTTTTTCTGAGGAACATTTAGTCTTAGTTTCATTCAAATTGGTGGCCGAAAAAAAAAGTTATGGACATTTAAAGATTTTAAAATTACGTATCATCGTTTCTCGACCAGTTTTGTTCAACTTACAATTATTAATAAGACTAGCCTTTAAAAACATATTCTTCAAAATTATAATCATCAAGCTATATCTTTGGGGAGCTAAGCAGTAAAAACCATAACAAATTATAACATCGGCTATTTAATCAAATTGTCAGCTGAATTCTTAGACCCGGCGGCACAATGACTGCTTTCAGAGTGATTCAGTGTACCTAACTGTAAGTTCAAACCTCAGTTTTCGCAACTGTTTTTAAATAATTGTTGAATTATTTTTTACTTTTTTATGAACCTGCTCATGACCTGCTCTCTAATATTTTTACTGGCCGTGACTTCGTTTGTCTGTATATTTAAAAATATGTGGAACAGGATGTGCCGCAGTAATGAAATTCCGTATTATTACGATAGTTTACAGAACCCTTTTTCTGTATTATATTTTGTTCACATCACGATTTAAAATACAAAACCAAATTAGATAACTTTTACACATAAACCTGGTAGCAATTTGTGGCAATGTAGATGCAATCAACTTCTACGTAATACAGATACCTGCAATGCCATCTATTGACCGAAATAGTACTTTTGACAGCGTGAGCTTATCTTTTGGTAGTTCAACTTCATATTCTATAGATGGCGTTATGCATTTGATCTCATTTTCGCGGTTTACATTACAATATTCATCAACAGGTGCGCACTTACATTTGCTAAGCTAAATAAGCTAAAGCTGCAAATTAACACCTGTAGGTACTTGGGAGGATTTAATGAATGCCACTGATTTTGCAATTAACGTAGCCAAAATAGTAACCTACTGGGCAAAAATAGTTTGAAGAATAAACCATCGATAGAAAAGAAGAAGAAAAAAGAACTTTTGCAAGCCCAAAGCCAAGGGTCATGTCATGTCAAACCAACCAAGCTTTGCTTTAGTTGCCCAATACTGGAGCTATACGGGCTTGGAGCCAAGGGTCACGTAATATCACAGAAAAGATAAAGAAGGTTTTACATCCTTCACTTGTTCTGTGCGTAATATCACCACGAGCAGGTGGCGAAGTCCTATGATAGAGGAGTCGCAAAAACAGTTGCATTAGCTCGGTTAACTTAACATCGTTATGATTTACGTTCCTGGGCGGAAAGTTTTGACATACTTACCGATAGCCTAGCGACCGAATACGTTAAAGTCACCCGTACACAATCAATCTCAAACACATGATCCGTGGATCGCGTTCGAAATTTACTGTGTACGGGCGGGCGGCCTTAGGACTTAACGACCAAATTCGGTCGCTACGCGTTATCTATGTCAAGACTGCAGGCCTTGGTTCGAAATAAATAAAGTAGTTTCTAAACTTCGTGGTTTGAAGAAAAGCACAGAAGACTGAATGGCTTGGAGACGCGACGTATGTGGTTGCGATCCTCAGTAGTGAGGAAACGACGAAAAAGAAGAAGGCCACTCAAATGCGCATAATTATACGAATGCAGTTAAAAATTACTAACGACAAACACCACAATCAAGAAGGTTAGGTTGTCTTAGAAGACAGTGTCGTCCCGTTGCTTCAGCATTAATTAATTTTATAGGGTTCCGAAAGTTCGTCAAAAATGAAACCCTTATAGGATCACTCTGGTGTCTGTCTGTCTGTCTGTCCGTCTGTCACAGACAGTGTTCTCCGGATCTAGTAAACCGATTCAGTTGAAATCTTATACTCTTATCTTTACTCTTTTTACTTTACTAATTATTATTATTTTTTTTTTTTTTGTTTTTGACATTCTCGGGTCCCTAGAGACCCGGTCCTTTGGTAGGCGTACGAGGGGCCGATGCCAACTCGCAGAGGCCTCTTTAGACATTTCAAATGGAATAGGACACCAACCGACGATTATCCCTGTATGCACTGTGAAAGTATACCCAAGGACAATCCCCGGTTGGAGCAAAACTATTGCAAAATATGGAAACAAAAGATGAAACGCTATGGGTTTGGCTGGTTTAGTGGACTAATAATCGTTTACTATGGAAGAACTATTGGCCCCTGCCTGACCATTGACAATTAAAACGGTTTTAAAATAGCAGGGGGTGACTTGCACACTCAATAAATGGGCCCCCCGAAAAGGGTCGCTAGCACAAAGTGACGTAGCGCCAAGGGGGGCAACATATCCTGAGGTGCTAGAGGAGTGGAGAGGTATACCACGGCTATCAGGACAATCCCGGAAGTACGGTCAAGATCCCTACCAGCACCTTACTGGATTATACGTCCTTCTCCCGAGCACGTTTGCTCTTGCGAATCTCCACTCAGACCGGCCGATTAAGGCTAGAAAGAGGTGGGAGCTCTGTTCCTCGTCAGTGTTCACTCCGGCCAGCCAATAAAGGCAAGCCGGAGATGAGGAACAAGAATTCTCCCTGGAGATCAGGTCCGTGGGGTCGCTAGTGCCCAACAGTTCGCCACAAAACTGCCTTGCGGTTTTATTATTATTCCATTTATTTATTTATATATACATACAAATTACATTTTTAAATATTTCTATAAAAATACAAAAAACATTTAAAAATATAAAAAATAGTAACCCACCGGTATCGGGAACAGGGTCCAAGCTACCGGTGGTCAGGGCTTTTGAGAGAGGAACCTCCTAACGATGCGCGCCGTGTCCAGGAGTACTGCTTTCTGGATCAAGCCCTTGATCCAGCTGCCCAACGAGAGCCTCTTGAGATGTTGGTCGAGGCTCTTGGCAATAATGCCATTGGCCGTCACGATTATCGGCACAATAACTGCTGTGTTCACATCCCACATGTCGACAACCTCGCGAGCCAAGTCAAGATACTTCGTTTGTTTATCATTCTCTGACTTCACGAGGTTCTCGTCATGAGGGACTGCTATATCAACAATCATTGCGCGACGCTCTAGTCGGTCTATCACCACTATATCAGGCTTATTGGCAACAATAGTCCTGTCAGTGATGATAGACCGATCCCAATACAATGTGCAACTACCATTTTCGAGAACTGGGTCGGGCACATACCTATAGTACGGTACTTCCGATTCCACAAGATTGTATTTAAGAGCAAGTTGCTGGTGGATAATCCTGGCTACAAGGTTGTGCCTGTGCAAATAGTCTCCGTTAGCCAGACTAGAACAACCGGAAATAATGTGGCGGATGGATTCCCCGGGCCGGTGACATGCCCGACATATGTCAACCGTACCGTCCTTCACAATGTATTTCCGGTAGTTATTAGTCATCATAACTTCGTCCATAATTGCACAAACAAAACCTTCGGTTTCCCCGAAGAGGTCACCAAAACGAAGCCAGGCTACGGACGCTAAGAAGTCTACATCGGGCCCATGTAGGACCCGATAAAAGCGTCCGTGAAGCTCCTTGCTCTGCCATACCTCCCTGCGGTCGTTAGTATCTAATACCACAGGTTTGCGCCAGTTCTCGTTAGCCAAGGAGAGCGCGGTAAGGCCTTTGTCCACCGCTACCACATCTCGATGCATACCCACGTCGGCCTCTAGGAAGTATTCCCTAAGGCTGCATACCTCGCGGTTGTGCAGGGTCTTAGCATTTAAGAAGCCACGACCCCCGCACTTCCGCGGGATATACAGCCTCATCACCGATGACCGTGGGTGATGCATTCGATTTGCGGTAAGCAGTGAACGTACCCTCCTATCCAGGGCGTCAAGTTCCGTCTGAGTCCATTTGAGTATGCCGAAAGAATACATCAAAACCGGCATGACCCAACCATTGAAGGCGCGCACCTTGTTTCCGCCTGATAAAAGACTGTTAAGTACTTTGTTCAGGCGGCCAAAGAAGCGCTCCTTCAACGATTGTTTCATGTCCGTAGCACTGATGCCTAACGCTTCCGACATACCCAAATACTTGTAAGTTTCGGTTGAGGAGAGGGACCTAAGGTCTATGGAATCCGAGAGTTGTGTTCCCTCGGATTCCATAATCTCCCCTCGCTTTACATGCATGACCGCACATTTGTCCAAACCAAATTCCATCCTGATGGCGCCACTGAAGGTTTCTGTTACCTTCAGTAGCTTCATCAGTTGCAAGTTGTTAGGAGCAAAGAGTTTCAAGTCATCCATGTAAAGGAGGTGCGATATGACCTGACCACCTCTTCTCAACCGGTAGCCTTGGCCCGAACCCTCCAACAATGTACTGAGAGGGTTGAGGGCCAGACAAAACCACAGTGGACTCAGACTGTCACCCTGAAATATGCCACGCTCGATCCTTATCGGTTCGCTGTTCGCCTGGGTCTGTCGACACCCTGGATAGTGAAGAACCGTCCTCCACTGCCCCATACACGACATCAGGAAGGTGCGTAAAACTGCATCAACTTTGTACAGCTCCAGCACCCTCATGAGCCATGTATGTGGCACCGAGTCATAGGCCTTCTTATAATCTATCCAGCATGTCGACAGATCTCTTCGGGAACGTCGAACCTGTTGGCTAATGGCTATGTCGATGAGGAGCAGCTCCTTAGTACCGCGGGAACCGTTCCTACATCCATTCTGAGAAGAAGACATTATTGAATTACTATCAATATGATGGTTAATCTTTCCTCTCAAAATGGATGTAAGGACTTTATAGACCGTCGGTAAACACGTGATCGGTCTATAATTTTTAGGCTCCGCGGTACTACCTGATTTATGGAGCAGGTGGGTTATCCCTGTAGTTAGGAACTGGGGCAGCGACCCTGACTCTAATGCAGACTGGAATTGAGATGCCAAGCGAGCGTGCGATCTTTTGAACCATTTAATCCAAAAGTTGTGCAGCCCGTCCGGTCCCGGAGATTTCCAGTTAGGCAACGGACGGACAGCACGAGCTACGTCTTGGGGGCTGATGTTAATTGCCCCCATTTCTGGTATCGGATCGCACGCGCGCTCGACCTCTCGAGTCCAATCGCCCTCGGTATGACTGACAGGCACCGACCAGATGCTGCGCCAGAATGAACACATGGCATCATCATCCGGTAGGCGCGTATCAGTCACACCTTGGTCTGGTCGCTCCCAAGCCCTATAAACCCACCTCTCATTGCTTTGGAATGTGCGATTCTGAGTGTATCGCTCCACTCGCCGCTTGTACCGACGTATACGGTTTGCCCATGCATAGACTTTCTGCTTCAGGAAGTCGATACGCTCTGTGACGCGGGTCAGATAATCCCGAGGACTAATATCAGTCCCCGAGAACGCCCGCCTCACAAAGCGCATCACTCTGCGGCGAGTGTTGCCTTCCCTGAAGCAGATTAGTTTGCCGATGAGTGCTCTAGCCTCACCGATACGACGCTCGATCCTGCACTGCCAAGCTGGTACAGCTGGTCGTGTAACTCTGTCATTACTAGGAAATTTGACATGAGCTACACGACATGCCGCTGCAGCCGCACAGTACAAGATCGAGTGGGTATCGGCAAGGTCTTCGCTGCTATCAAAATAACTTGTTAGCTGCGAATCTAGAGCACACACCAGCGCCCTATTTTTATTATGCATGGGCAAACGAGGTAGACGAGGTCTAAGACCAGGCGGTGTGGAGCGATACTCTCGGAAGGCATCCTCCAAAGCGCTCCTCAATCGCTCATTGCATTGGGTACTCACGGATGTGGCCCCGTCATCATCATCTTCACCGACGTAGTTGGGTCGCGGTGAAACACTTGCACTGGGTTGTATTTGCACCGCGACCGGTAGCGAAGTAGGTGAGACGCGGTTGCTCCGTGATTCCAGACGCAGTCTGTCAAGTACGGCGTCATCCAACATACGGTTACGCTGGATAACCCGCACCTGATCCGATAATCGCTGGGCTGAAACGTTGACAGCTGGCTCAAGTACCTGAAACAGAGAGAGCATCCGACCACGGTACGCAGTCAGGTTAGTTCCCCCCTCTGTAGCCCCAAAGTATGAGCGTATTACATTCTCGTTTATCGATTGCGACCATTTCATACGCTGCACACTTCCACCGGTAGCGGGGACCCTGTCAGAGGCCGGTGGGCCTCGAAGTCCTAAGCTGGCTGGTGGTCGGCCTCGTCCGCGCCGACGCGCAGGTGGCGGTGTCGTCGGCGGCGAGAAGTATTCGTCGCTCGAACTCGACGCAACTGCAGCTACCAGAATCCCTGGACTCGCGGCTGGCGCAGGTCCCGGCGGCTGCGAGGCGGAGCTGAGCGACGAACCCGAAGATGGAGTTGGTGCATTTTGTTCTCGAGCTCGGCTTCTTGTCAGCATTTTATTTTCATGTTGTCGGTCAAAAAGGGGTAATTTTTTTCGTGTTTGATTTTGCTATAACGTTACTGTTTTTTTTTCCTTGTTTTCCTGATGATTTTTGCCATTTCGATGAAAGTAATTTAATTAAATTGTATTGAAAATTGCGGATTGAGTAAAAAATATGACGTTCCAGTTGACAGCCGAACCACAGATTATTATTATTATTATTATTATTATTTCCTTTATTTATTTTCTTTACTTATTTAGATATTTTTAAACATTTTTATACAATATATACATTAGAAAAATAAAAACATTTAAAAATATAAAAATAGTAGCCCACCGATATCGGGAACAGGGTCCAAGCTACCGGTGGTCAGGGCTCCAGAGATAGGAACCTCCTGACAATGCGAGCCGTGTCCAGAAGTACCGCTTTCTGAATCAAGCCCTTGATCCAGCTGCCCAACGAGAGCCTCCTAAGGTGTTGGTCGAGGCTCGTGGCTATTAAGCCATTGGCCGATACGACTATCGGTACAATGATTGCGGAGTCCACTTCCCACATGTCGACAACCTCGCGAGCCAAGTCAATATACTTGATTTGTTTGTCTTTCTCGGCTTTCACGAGGTTCTCGTCATGCGGGACGGTTATGTCTACAATCATTGCACGCCTCACAATTCGGTCCACCACCACTATATCAGGCTTATTGGCAACAATAGTCCTGTCAGTGATGATGGACCGATCCCAGTACAATGTGATATTGCCATTATCGAGAACTGGGTCGGGCGCATACCTATAGTATGGCACCTCCGACTCCACAAGAGAGTATTTCAGAGCAATTTGCTGATGGATAATCCTGGCTACAAGGTTGTGCCTATGCAAGTATTCTCCGTTAGCTAGACGAGAACAACCAGAGACAATGTGGCGAATTGATTCTCCCGGACGGTGACATGCCCGACATATGTCGACCGTGCCGTCTTTCACAATAAATCTCCGGTAGTTATTCGTCATGATAACTTCGTCCATAATTGCACAAACAAAACCTTCGGTTTCTCCAAAAAGATCACCGAAACGCAGCCAGGCTACGGACGCTAGTTGGTCTACGTCAGGCCCATGTAGGGCCCGGAAAAAGCGTCCGTGAAGCTCCTTACTCTGCCATACCGCCCTGCGATCGTTAGTGTCAAGCACTGCAGGTTTGCGCCAGTTCTCATTTGCCAAGGAGAGCGGGGTGAGTCCCTTGTCAACCGCCACTACATTTCGATGCATACCCACGTCGACAGCTAGGAAATATTCCCTAAGACTGCATATCTCGCGATTGTGGAGAGTCTTAGCATTTAAAAAGCCTCGACCTCCACACTTTCGCGGGATATACAGTCTCATTACCGACGACCGTGGGTGATGCATTCGATACGCAGTAAGCAGTGTACGGACCCGCCTATCCAGGGCGTCAAGTTCCGTTTGAGTCCATTTGAGTACGCCGAAAGAGTACATCAATACTGGCATGACCCAACCGTTGAAGGCGCGCACCTTGTTTCCGCCCGATAGAAGACTATTAAATACCTTCTTCAGGCGGCCAAAGAAGCGCTCCTTCAACGATTGCTTCATGTCAGTAACATTGATACCTAACGCTTCCGACATACCCAAATACTTGTAAGTTTCAGTTGGAGAGAGGGATCTCAGGTTTATGGAATCCGAGAGTTGAGTTCCCACGGATTCCATAATCTCTCCACGCTTTACATGCATGACCGCACATTTGTCCACACCAAATTCCATCCTGATGGCGTTACTGAATGTTTCAGTTACTTTCAGTAGCTCCATCAGTTGCAGATTAGTGGGGGCAAAGAGTTTCAGATCATCCATGTAAAGGAGGTGAGATATAACCTGACCACCTCTCTTCAACCGATAGCCTAGCCCTGAATTCTCTAGCAGTGTGCTAAGAGGATTCAAGGCTAGACAAAACCAAAGTGGACTCAAACTATCGCCCTGAAATATACCCCGCTCGATCCTTACCGATTCGATATTCCTCTGGATATTTCGACATCCTGGATAGCGAAGGACTGTCCTCCATTGCCCCATACACGACATCAGGAAGGTGCGTAGCGTTGCATCAACTTTATACAATTCTAGCACCCTCATGAGCCATGTATGAGGCACCGAGTCATAGGCCTTCTTATAGTCTATCCAGCATGTCGACAGATCCTTTCGGGAACGCCGAACCTGTTGGCTAATGGCCATATCAATAAGGAGTAGCTCCTTAGTACCGCGGGACCCATTCCTACATCCATTCTGAGAGGCAGACATGATGTTGTTGTTGTTAATATGACTATTAATCTTTGCCCTCAAAATGGATGTAAGAACTTTATAGACCGTCGGCAAACACGTGATCGGTCTATAATTTTTAGGTTCCGCAGTACTACCTGATTTATGGAGCAGGTGGGTTATTCCTGTAGTTAGGAACTGGGGTAGCGACCCAGACTCTAAGGCAGACTGGAATTGAGACGCCAAGCAAGCGTGCGATCTCGTAAACCATTTAATCCAGAAATTGTGCAGCCCGTCCGGTCCTGGAGATTTCCAGTTAGGCAACGGACGGACTGCACAAGCTACATCTTGGGGGCTGATGGAAATTGCCCCCATTTCTGGTATCGGATCGCACACACGCTCGACCTCCTGAGTCCAGTCACCCTCAGTATGACTGACAGGAACCGACCAGATGCTGCGCCAGAATGAACACATAGCATCATCATCCGGCAAGCGCGTGTCAGTCACACCTTGGTCCGGTCGCTCCCAATCCCTATATACCCACCTTTCGTTACTTCGGAATGTGCGATTCTGGGTGTATCGTTCCACTCGCCGCCTGTACCTACGAATACGGCTTGCCCATGCATACACCTTCTGCTTCAGGAAGTCGATGCGCTCTGTGACACGAGATATATAATCTCGGGGATTGACATCAGTCCCCGAAAACGCCCGTCTCACAAAGCGCATCACTCTAGGGCGTGTGTTGCCCTCCCTGAAGCAGATCAGTTTGCCGATTAGCGCTCTGGCCTCACCAATACGACGCTCGATCCTGCACTGCCAAGCTGGTACGGCTGGTTTTGGTCGTGTAGCTCTGTCATTGGTTATTTTTATTTTGACATGAGCTACACGACATGCCGCTACAGCCGCGCAGTACATAATCGAATGTGCATCGGTGAGGTTATCACAGTTATCAAAATAGCTTGACAACTGCGAATCCAGAGCAGCCACCAGCGCCCTGTTCTTGTTATGCATGGGCAAACGAGGTAAGCGTGGTCTAAGTTCAGGCGGCATGTAGCGGAATTCCCGAATAGCACACTCCAAAGCACTCCTCAATTCGTTATTGCACTGGGTACTTAGTTTGTAACCCTGTCATTACTCTCCTCGTCAGCGTGGCTGGGCAATTGGGTTGACGATGCTGGTGCCACAGTCTGCGACGGAGGAGCAATGACATGGCTACACATTTCAGTTCGGAGGCGATCAAGCACACTATCATCCAACATACGGTTACGCTGGATGACGCGCACCTGATCCGACAGTCGTTGGGCCGATACGCTGACAGCTGGTTCAAGTACCTGAAACAGAGAGAGCATCCGACCACGGTACGCAGTCAGGTTAGTTCCCCCCTCTGTAGCCCCAAAGTATGAGCGTATTACGTTCTCATTTATGGCTTGAGTCCATTTTATACGCTGCACACTTCCACCGATAGCGGGGACCCTATCAGAGACCGGTGGGCCTCGAGGTCCTAAGCTGGCCGGTGGTCGGCCTCGTCCGCGCCGACGCGCAGGTGGTGGTGTCGTCGGCGGCGAGAAGTATTCGTCGCTCGAGCTCGACGCAACTGCAGCTACCGGAATCTCTGGACTCGCGGCTGGCGCAGGTCCCGGCGGCTGCGAGGCGGAGCTCGGCGACGAACCCGAAGATGGTGTTGGTGCGGCTTGTAGTCGTGCTCGGCGTCGTGTCAACATTTTATTTCCATAGTCATTTTTTTTTCCATTTAGTGAGTTGTTTTTAATTTCGTGTGGTTCTATTTTTTTTTCTTGATGTGTTCGGTATAAAATGCATTGTTTCTATGGTTTTTTTAAATTGAAATCGATAAAAATACGGGATGAAAAATTCCTTACGTCAGTTGGCTTGACAGCCGAGCCACAGATTATATTATTATTATAGTGAGTTCTTTATTTTTCTTCTCTTTTGAGAGAGGATATGACCTTACACACGGGCCAGAGCCAAGTATGTAAGGGGAAATTTAAATTGAGAAGGTGGATGAAAGTGTTGCAGAAGTCAAGAACTTTCGAGTGATGCGACAGGTGTTAAGAATGGTGGCTTTTTGGAGCATGTAAAGAGTATGAGTTGGCATCTGTAAAGTATCCAGGCTTTGTGTAAGAGATTTTGGTATTATGCCCGTAGACGAAAGAACTATGGGGACAATATAGACGGTTTGAGATTTCCATTGGGTTTTAATTTCTATGGCGAGATCTTGGTACTTACTGAGCTTTTCGGATATTGTGGTTTGAATATTGTGTGAGTTAGGTATTGCTATATCTATCAAATATACAGTTTTATTAATTTTGTCGTGAACTGTAATATCAGGTCTGTTGTAGTGAATAGTTTTGTCTGTTATTATTGTTCGGTCCCAATAAATTTTGTAATCTTTACTTTCTAAAACTGTTTCTGGTTTATATTTATAGTATGGTATAATTTCATTAACGAATTTATATTTATATGCTAAATGTTGGTGTATAATTGAAGTGACTTGATCATGGCGGTGTTTATAATCAGTTTGTGCTAGTGATTTACATGCTCCAGTTATGTGTTGGATGGTTTCAGAGGCACTGTTGCAGTGTCTGCATGAGTCAGTCGGCTGATTCTGGTCTTTCATTATATATTTCCTGTAATTACGAGTGGCTATTATTTGATCCTGTATGGCCAGCATGAAACCCTCTGTCTCTGGAAACAATTCGCCTCGTTTGAGCCATTCGTTCGACTTAGTTTTATCGACGTGTGACTGGTTCAGGGACGCTCGGTGTCTTCCATGTAGAGCTTTTTCCGACCAAACTGCAATTTTTGTTGATTACTTACAATGTTTTCATTAATTTGCGTATTTGTATTTTGTAGATTTAGTGGCGTAAGTTTTTTATCTGTTTCCGAAATCTGTTTGTGTAATAATGAGTTTTCTGATTTGCTATGGAAGTACGCTCTGAGTGAATGTATCTGTTTGTTGTGTAAGTTGTGTATATCTATGAGTTATTATTATTATTATTATTAATATACATTATACATCTATACTAATATATAAAGCTGAAGAGTTTGTTTGTTTGATTGTTTGTTTGTTTGTTTACTTGAACGCGCTAATCTCAGGAACTACTAGTCCGATTTGAAAAAACATTTCAATGTTAGATAGCCCATTTATCGAGGAAGGCTATAGGCAGCTATATATCATCACGCTGAGACCAATAGGAGCGGAGCAGTAATGAAAATTGTGATGCAAATGAAGTTGCGCGGGTCAACTAGTACTCGTATAAAGCTGATGAGTTTGTTTGTTAACTTGAACGCGCTAATCTTAGGAACTACTGGTCCGATTTGAAAAATTCTTTCAGTGTTAGATAGCCCATTTATCGAGGAAGGCTATAGGCTATATATCATCATGCTTAGACCAATAGGAGCGGAGCAGTAATGCAATTTGTGACGCAAACGAAGTTGCGTGGGTCAACTAGTTTAGTATAGAAATGGACTTTAGTAACCCAAACACGGACTGTAACTAATTTTAAATAATTTAAAAATGAACAGTTTCGAAGTTATTCAAGAAATTAGACCAAAAATGACCATTCCCCGCCCCCGTTATCTCCGAAACTAAGATTACAGGAAAACCTATAAGAAGTCTGTAGTGTTAAAACAACATTAACACTGAAATTGGTTCCGACCCTTTGCACGCGAGTCCGACTCGCACTTGGCCAGTTTTTTTTTTCTGTGTAAGAAAAACCCACCGACCAAGCAGTAACCATCAAAATGCATAATATTGACAAATGTTTGTGGGAAAATATTTTCATGAAATCGGCCATAGAAGAAAAGATACACATCAACCACCTACATTATTAATGTCTATACCCGCCTGCCAAGCGTGGCGATTGGGCAAATCTCTTTTGGGGGAGGCCTACATCCATTGTCCAGCAGTGGACGTCTTCCGGCTGTTATAATGATGATGAAAGCGAAGGCACTCAGCTGAAAGTCACACATAGCCAACAAACTGTTATAGTAGCTGTAATAAGATTTCAGCTGATTGCTCCGGTGTGTTGCTCCGGTGTCGTAGTGATCATTCACAGTTTCGTACCTACATGAATTTGCCAGAGAGATCAACTAAACTTCATAAGAACCAATGGTCACGAGATACAAATTGCAGGCAGTCAAGCCTATGCACGCGACTAACTAAACGACGTATCAGCCTAAGTAGAAATATCTTCCGAGTAATAATTGGTATAATCACGGGTCATTGCCCCGTGAAAAACATTTCTAAAACAAAGGCGCCATAGACAGTTCAATTTATAGGCTTCTGAATTCCGTAATGACTGCCAAAGATCTACAAATGACAGCCAGGACCAACGGCTTAACGTGCTTTCCGAGGCACGGAGGAAACTCGGTATGTTAAGATGGTCACCCATCCACAGACCAACCTTGGCAAGCGTTGCTTAACCTTAAAGATCGATCCGTGCGGGTAGTATTCTTTAGCCAGGATAACCAATATACTAGGTACCTGTAATTAATTAGGTATACAGGTACATCAAATATTATTAGTAGTTTGATACGTAGGTACCTACCTCATCATACGTGATGACTGATGAATGACCAATTTTAATATCTATCAATATTCAAAGTCGATATTGCAACCGTTGCAATATGGTCTCTTGATGAATTTATAATTAAAAAACGTACAGACCTAGCCCTTGCAAATTACTGACCTGGGTACAGTTAATGAGAATAAAGAACTTACGTACACGTATGCAATAAATAATAATTTGCGTTTAATAAATAATTGTAGGTATAAGTATACGTATTCTTTTACTGTTGATAGGCACACGTTTGACCACTACGGTAGTGGTCAAACGTATGTCAATCAGGTGAGGTAGTGACTAGCTCACTACCAACCTCACCTCATGGAATAGAAGAATAGAATAGAGTAAATGAGTATAGCTGCATACAAAATCCGCACGCTGGATCAGTTTGGCTTGTAAGTCGACCTAAGAACTATAGGAAAAGATTGTTTTTAATTTAATTAAAACGGTGGAAGCTTAGACAGAAGAGCAATAGCGTAATTTTATTAGGTAACTAGTTGACCCGCGCAACTTCGTCTGCGTCACAATTTTCATTACTGCTCCGCTCCTATTGGTCTTAGCGTGATGATATACATATAGCCTATAGCCTTCCTCGATAAATGGGATATCTAACACTGAAAGATTTTTTCAAATCGGACCAATAATATTTCCTGAGATTAGCGCGTTCAAGTAAACAAACAAACAAACCAACTCTTCAGCTTTATATATTAAGTAGGTATATAGATATATAGATGACTATGTTGGAAGCAAATTAAATACATTACCTATTATTGAAGATCATATCAGTATAGCATCTTACTGAAACCACCTGAAACGCTGTAAGAAGGACATTACTTAATTATGTAGGTATAATGTCCTTACAGCATTTCAAAATGATGCAATGCTGGGTAGCATAGCAACATTTTAGTAATCTTTGATTTTTTTTCATTAGTGATCAATTATATCCAATCTGCGTATCGGGAAGTAGTTTAAGCATTTACCTAAAAAGGGTTTATTTTCCAACTTTCAACACCATAAAATATTCGTTTTTAAACCCAGAGGCCTCCAAAATTTACGACAAAAATTAAAATTAGTCGCATTTATGGCGTTATTAGCAGGATTTTGTAAATTTTCTCGACAGTCGCCAGCTGGCCGCCCACTTTCCGCGATATTGCCATGTTTCGCCTTTTACAGTTTATTTTATTGTGCTTAGTCAGAGTTCAGTAAACTCAGCTACATTAGAATCGGAAAAGTTTTAAAATTATCTTTGAGTTACGTGTTTAGAATAAAATAATATCCCTTAAATGTGATAGAAATAATTAAATAAAAGTACCTACAATCAAATATGGTCAAAGCAAAGAAAGTTTTAACCTATTTATTTTTAACTGACTTCTTCAAAAAGGAGGAGGTTCTAGTATGTTCGGCTTTAAGTATGTTTTTTTTTTTGTATGTATGTTCTGTCCAATTCTGGACCGATTTAAAAATTCTTTTTTTACTCGTAAGCCTATACTCCTAAAGTAGTCCCATTGTCACCAAGTCAGAATCTGATGATGGGATCCCATGAAAATCGAGGGAAACCCTCAATTTTTGTTTGCACATACACTGTAAAATCATCATCATCATCGCAATTCAGATATTTGTGCTTGGTAATCAACATCTCATGTTGCTGAGCTGATGATGGATGGTATAAGTCAGGATCTGATGATGGGATCCCATGAAAAATGTTTGTTCAGCGATATTTTCGCCAATTGTTAACCGATTTGGATGATTCTTTTTTTGTTTGGAAGAGTATTTTCTCGGACTGGTCCCATTAAAATTTTGTGAAGATTTGACGAAGAACTTCGGAGGTAAGCAACGGAACTCTTCAATAAATGATAGCAAATGGATTGGGATTTCTGTAATTGCATGTCTGTTGATTGTTTACACCAGTTCATAACATAATATCACTCCGGCACGCTGTGCTTGTGGTTTCACTTTTTTAGTGGTAGGTACATGCGTACCACTTAAAGGTGATAAATAAAAAAAACTTTTAAACAAAAAAATATAACCGACTTCCGAAATTAAAGTTATTTTTTACTTCGTCGTGTTATGTTTTTGGAAGTCGGTTTTATTTTTTTGTTAAAAAGTATTTTTTATTTGTTATGGTCAAATAAAGATTTTTTTTATTTGAGATGAATATGATCTTGACTCTAGGTCAGAGGTGTATGGAGGTATCACAATAGTGGTGTGGTGGTAGTGGAGTCGAAGATGGAGTGAGCTTACCCAGAAGAAGCCTGTTGGCTGTTTACTCTAACTTTGAAGAGAAAAGGATTGAATGTGTTCAGAAACATAGAATGTAAAGTTTCATAGAATTGGAAAAAACTAAACTGCTATATCTAATCTGCTTTAAATTTAATAGGTACCTACAATCACTAGGACGATCATCCTCAACACATCATTTTCCGGCTCTTCCTGACCGGGTGGGTCGGCGCAAAACATTTTCTTCTACCTTTTTGTCCTGTCAACGATCACGCTGGAACTCCTCTTTCATTCATAATCATTTCTCTTCTTTAGCCTTTACTTCGGAAACCCATTACAAACAAATAATTAATAATAATAAACCCAGGTACTTTACCATCTGTGAGATAGTTGGTTTCACAGATTTTTGCTAGTTTCTCCGAAACCATTAAAAATATCTTCTTGCTCACTTGTACATAAATTATCTACATTAAATTTCCTATAGATTATGTAATTTACATTTAACTGTAGGATCAATACTTTAGGCGATAGAGGGTATCTAAAATTGAATAAATATTTTTTTTCACAAATCATACAAAGACAAATGGTAATTACTGACCCAGAACCCGACAGAGTTGAGATCGTAGGTAGTTTTTTTGTCATTTAAACTAGAGCAAGAATATATATTTTTAGGGTTCCGAACAAAAAACGAAACCCTTATAGGATCACTCGGATGTCTGTCTGTCCGTCTGTCACAGCCAGTTTTCTCCGGATCCACTGGCCCGATTCCATTGAAATTTGGTACACATTGACTTCTGTGACCCAAACACGGAAGCGTTACGTAAATTATTTAATTTTTAGTATCGGGGTCACTTTTGGGGGTCAAACTAGAAATTTCAAAAAATAAGTTTTTCAGTCAATATCGTGTGACATATCAAATGAAAGGGCTTACTGAGAGGGTATTAACTATATTTTTTCATAATTTTAAAATAAACAGTTTTGGAGTTATTCAAGAAATTAAACGAAAAATGACCATCCCCCCCCCTTAACTCCGAAACTTGAAAAGATCGCTTTTAGCGATAAGGCCGCCCATTGTGTCACCCTATGTAATGTTTTCTTCATCTATCTTTTCTGTAACTTATATGGTGTACATAATAAAGAGTATTCTATTCTATTCTATTCTATTCTATTCTATTCTACTGAGCCTAAAATAAAAAAAAAATGGATCTTTACCTATAGGTTTCAGGAAAATCTATAAAAAATCTACAGTGTTAAAATAACATGTTACAAAGAAAGAAATTCGTTCGGAACCCTTTGCACGCGAGTCCGACTCGCACTTGGCCAGTTTTTTTTGGATTTCGATGGCTAACATATAAATATATAACCTTGAATATGTTTTCAGCAGACGGAATCTCGAAAAGTTATTTAACATCCATTCTTACAAGTATGCCGGTCGTGTTTGAGCTCATTAGAATCGTCCCGATGGGTTTTATGCATAGTTGATAACAAGGGTCTGATGATGAAGAGCAGAATCGTGGAAACTGGTCAAACGTGTTCGTCGCCATTTCTTACCCAGACACCGACAGAATTGGGACCTATCGTATTTTTTTTGTCATTTGAAATAGAACAAGAATATATGTATTTTTTTTTTCAATTTTGATGGCTAACACGTAGATATTATGATGTGAGCTTGAGTATTTCTTTAGACAAAATATAGAAAAGTAATTCTTTATCCACTGTTACAAATGAATCGTACTGTTGGGTGCCGTTCACTGAACTTGGTAACAAGGGTCTGATGATGGAAATCATAAAGGTGAGTAGTGGCTCCCTTATTTGCCTAATCTTATACAAACCGTGTTTGGGCTCATATAAATTGTACGGGGAAGTACTATTTATTGTGGCTGTTAACAACGATCTGCTGATGGACATCATAAAGTCAACAATCACTACTCTTCTTTATGGTTTCCATAATCAGATCGTTGCTACCAAGTGCAATGAATAGTGCTAATCAAAATGATTTAAATGAGCCAAAACACGATGCGTATAGTAGTAGTCAACTAAGATAGCCACTAATCACCTTTATGGTTTCCATCATCAGTTTTTTTTTATTACTCATAATATTTGATGTACAAACAATCAAACTACTAATAATATTTGATGTAGGTACCTGTATAATAAATTATAGGTACCTATTATATTGGTTCTCCAGCCTAAAGAATACTAGCCGCACGGATCAATCTTTAAGGTTAAGCAACGCTTGCCAAGGTTGGTCTGTGGATGGGTGGGTGACCATCTTAATATACGGAGTTTCCTCCGTGCCTCAGAAAGCCCGTTAAGCCGTTGGTCCCGGCTGTCATTTTTAGATCTTTGGCAGTCGCTACGGTTTGTCAGAAGCCAGTAAATCTGACTCCAGTCTTGCCAAGAAGTACCGTGTTATCCAGTTAATGGGTTGTGGAAGTCTGGTAGGCAGCCACTCCCCGTAAAACACTGGTATTCAGCTGAATCCGGTTTGACTGGAAGTCGATCCCAATATAGTTGGGAAAAGGCTAGGCAGATGATCAGTTTATCAATGTGTGGTGACTGAAAATATGAAAGGGGTCTTAGCATTATGTGCATGTGATGACGAGTGCACTCAGAACAGACAGTCGATGCGGCTGTGATGTTCAGGAGGGGCGACCGCGTACCGGGAAGACGCACGCTGGGAGGCCTCCCACAAGGTGGACCAATGACCTGGTGAACGTCGCGGGTAGCCGACGATGCGAGACGCGCAGGACCGCTTGACTGGAATCCGGCTTGACTGCCGCAAGCCGGATTTAGCTGAATACCAGTATTTACACTGATAAACTGATATTAGATAGATATTATGACCCCATTTTTTAAGGGTAGGAAATCATCAAATGACTCCGTCCGCTCTAGACATCAGTCTAATATTGGAGGAGGAAACAGGCGAAAGCCAAACTTCAAATTATGACTTTTTACACACAAAGTCTCTCCGCCTGCGTTTCCTCTTAATGATGGGAAAGGCCTCCTTCCGGGTGGAGCAGAAGGGAGTGTCAGACTCTTACTGACTAAAACCCATCCGTATTCCTCCTAAGGCCCTTAGCGTTCCAGGGCGTCGGTGACTCTTTCGAACAAATTCCGCAACCCTGAATCAATATTACGCCCAGGAACAACTCAAGGTACTTTGTTACTGTGACCAGCTCACAGCTAATCATAAGGATAATGCTACCTAATATTAGCGAGTTCCCAGAATAATGTAGATAATTGGAAATAAGTTGGTTTAATTTTGTTAATTGGGGCCACCGCGTCATTTATATTGGTTCAACGATAGCTACCTGGGCTAATTGTTCGTTATCAATAAGTTGAATTATATTCAGCAGGAAATATTCATACGTATACGTTAGTACTGATATACTCATTTAACAGTGACCTAAGAGTTTCATGAACTGACAGGCAGTATGTATGTTTGAGAACAGGTACCTATGATTCTGGGGAACCTATGACATCATCTTTGGTAACGCGGTCAATTCCAAATGCAATTCTTTGTTCGGGTATTTTTTTTTTCATTCTATAAATAATGCCCTACTGCTGAGCAAAGGCATTCCCAACTTCTTCCAAATATTTTGGTCCCGAGCCACCTCGAACCAATCCCTGGCGAGGAAGTGAGGGTCTATGTCGTCTCGACACCTCTTCAGCAACGCCGCCCGTTCACAGATACTTTGTGGAGACTTATAATTGACACTAATAAAATTTAGCACTGGGAAAGCAAATGGGCCTGAGATTTTGCATGTTTAATATTCATCCATTTCGTTCTTCTTCCTATCATCAATAATATAAAGTTCTAAATATCTACGTTTGGCCCAAAATTCAACCACACAATTCCTGAAAACAACGTAAATACCTACCTATTGCAGCCGGTCGATTCTGTAAACATTTCGAAATTAAGGCTTGGCTAAAATGATCACGAAGTGAGCTGTCAATCCAAGTAAACAAGATGGAATGACCGCTCCCTTCGTGATCACTCCACCCAAGCATTCACTTCGACATGTTTACAGAATCGACCGGCAGATGGTCAGACTTCCTCAAAAAACACAAATCTTTAGGTACTTCAACTCATCATCTGCCTAGCCTTTTCCCAATTACTGGAAGCCGACCCCAATGTCGACTTCCAGTCAGACCGGATTTAGCTGAATACCAGTATTTTACGCGGTGCGGCTGCCTACCAGACCTCCACAACCCAGTAACTGGGTAACACGGTACTTCATGGCAAGACTGGAGTCAGATTTACTGGCTTCTGACTATCCGTAACGACTGCCAAAGATCTAAAAATGACAGCCGGGACCAACGGCTTAACGTGCTTTCCGAGGCACGGAGGAAACTCGCTATGTTAAGATGGTCACCCATCCACAGACCAACCTTGGCAAGCTTTGCTTAACCTTGAAAATTGACCCGTGCAGCTGTTATTATTTAGCCACGAGCTCCTTTAGGTACTTCAACTGTTAGTAAAAAACTGGCAACACGACGAACGAAGACGAGGGTATTTCCGACTGCAGTTCAACCCTATCATATCAGCCTGGGAATAACACAGCAAAATATGAGCTCTAGCGTTATTTCCCTAACCTAACTGTAATAAAATAAGTACTAGGATACGTGACCCGTGGCGAGTAAGTCACAAATATATTCGTAAACATATGACGATAGTCTATGATGTGAATAGTAAACTCGTCTATGACTCTATGGCTGCATTGTCTAATGACCGGATATCCGATAGTGTCAAATCCCGTTTGATCAGGGCCTAGTTTTCCATAAGCGGTTTTAGTGCGGGGAATATTTCTTTATGGTACAACTTTATATTCTTTTGTTTGATGATCGATATTTTAAGTGAATGACTCTAAATATTTTGGATGGAAAGGGAATTGGATTCAAATTAGAGGTACCCACATGCTATAAAAAGTTAAGCAGCAGTTTTATGGGTATAATTTAGACGGTCACCAAAAATAATATTTTTAAGACTCTAAGCCTAGGCACCAAAATAGATCAACGGTCACCAAATTCTATCCAACTCAACTGTGATTGCCATAAAATGTAGGCTTGGGGTTACAAACTGGATAAAATAGGTTAGGTTAGGTTAGAATTGTGAAACTGGGTGGGTGACCTGGACGACTCGGTGGCCATTATTGGCGAGGCTCTTGCCGACCCGTCCCGAGGTCACGGCTGGGTGGCCGCCCTCGCGAACGGCATCGGCACTATTGGAGTGTATTTCTCGCCCAACAAGAGCCTCGCCGACTTCGAGAGCTTCCTTGTCGAGTTAGGTGCCGTCGTGAACCGGTACCTCCCACGCCCAGTGCTGTTGCTCGGGGATCTCAATGCCAAGTCTGCGGCGTGGGGATCCCCGGTCACCGATGCCAAGGGTGAGGTGCTGGAGGAGTGGGCGGTCACGACCGGCTTGACCGTCCTTAATCGGGGCTCGGAGTACACGTGTGTGCGGCAGCGGGGCGGTTCTATAGTGGATGTCTCGTTTGCTAGCCCTACTGTCGCTAGCCGTGTCCGCGACTGGCATGTCGCCGTGGAGGTGGAGACGTTATCGGATCACCGATACATCCGTTTTGACGTCTCCCCCCAGACCGCGGGCGGCCGTAGTCCATCGGCCCTCTTCCCGGCACGAGCGGAGCATACTCCGCCGCCGATGGTTCTGCCTACAGCCGCAGAGCCTGAAGAGAACGCCAGCGTCCCAGAGGTGACAGAAGCAGAGTTGAGGGCGGCCGTGATGCGGCTCCGGGCGAAAAACACTGCCCCGGGGCCCGATGGGATTCACGGCTGCGTGTTGGCTCTCGCTCTGAAGGAGCTGGAGCCCCAACTGAGGGGACTCTACTCAGCGTGCCTGGAGCAGGGCCAGTTTCCCGTTCAGTGGAAATCAGGTCGTTTGGTCCTGCTCAGAAAGGCGGGGCGCCCTGCGGACTCGCCGTCCGCGTACCGGCCCATAGTGCTGCTGGACGAGGTGGGAAAGTTGTTCGAGCGGATAATCGCCGCCCGCCTTGTCGGCCACTTGTGCGGAGAGGGGCCGGACCTGGCCGAATGCCAGTTCGGGTTTCGGCATGGGCGCTCCACTATCACGGCGATATCGCGAGTGAGAGTCCTGGCGGAGGAAGCAGTGTCCCGGGGCGGGGTGATGTTGGCGGTGTCCTTAGACATCTCCAACGCCTTCAACACCCTGCCCTGGAGTTGTATTCGGGAGGCACTGCGCTATCATCGAGTGCCTACCTACCTCCGCCGCGTCATTGGGGCTTATTTGACGGACCGGTGTGTCACCTATCTGGGACGTGATGGCAGACACCAGCACCCCATGTCGTGCGGCGTTCCGCAGGGCTCGGTCTTGGGCCCACCCCTGTGGAACATCGGTTACGACTGGGTACTGAGGGGCGAGCTCCCGCCGGGAGTGGACCTGACGTGTTACGCTGACGACACGCTGGTCACTGCCCGGGGGAGCTCGTACAGGGAGGCAGCGTTGCTGGCGACGGCCGCGGTCTCACAAGTGGTGAGCCGCATACGGCGCCTTGGCCTGGAGGTAGCCCTCAACAAGTCGGAGGCCATAGCCTTTCATGGCCCCCGGCGGGCGCCGCCAGCGGGATCACACATAGTTGTTGGGGGGGCCCGTATCGCTGTCGAGTCCACCATGAAGTACCTGGGATTGGTTCTCGACAGCCGGTGGGATTTCGGCCCCCATTTCCGGCGGCTGGCGCCCAAGTTGTTGGGCGCGGCTGGGGCGCTGTCAACGCTGCTTCCCAATCTGGGGGACCCGAGCACCGCCTGCAGGCGGTTGTACGTGGGGATCGTGCGATCAATGGCCTTGTATGGGGCCCCGATCTGGGCGGCTGACCTGACGGCCGGCACCATCACTGTTCTGCGGAAGCCGCAGAGGGTGATGGCCGTCAGAGTCATCAGGGGCTATCGCACAATCTCCTACGAGGTGGCTTGCGTACTGGCCGGATCTCCGCCCTGGGACCTGGAGGCAAAAGTCCTCGCGTCACTGCACCGGTGGCGTGAGGAGGCGCGGGCGCGCGGCGAGCGACTGATGCAGCAGCACATTAAGCTGCGTCAGTCGCAGCTGCGCGAGGTTCTGGTGGCGGAATGGCGGAACAGGCTCTCAAGCCCTTCCGCCGGCCTCGTCACTATCGAGGCCATCCGGCCAGTGCTCGAGCTGTGGCTCGGGAGAAGGCACGGCTCCTTGACATTTCGTGTGACGCAGGTCCTCTCGGGGCATGGCTGCTTCGGGAGGTTCTTGTGTCGCATAGGCAGGGAGCCGGACGCTCGGTGTCACCACTGCGTCGACTGTCGGGAGGACACGGCGCGGCATACGCTGGCAGAGTGTGCCGCTTGGGAGGAGCCGCGCCGTGCCCTCATCTCTGTGGTAGGCAGTGATCTCTCGCTGTCGGCTGTAGTTCGTGCTATGGTCGACGGCGAGGAGTCCTGGGACGCGGTGGTCTCCTTCTGCGAAACAGTTATCGCGCAGAAGGAGGCTGCGGAAAGGGAGAGGGAAATCTCAACCTCTCTCCCAGCCCGCAGCAGGCGCACCGGGCGTCGGAGGAGGGTATACGCTGCCCTCTTCCGGCCCCCCTAACTGGGTCTAGGGGCGGCGGAATTGGGGATGTCCGTCGCCCCCCATTCATTCGGCCCCGAGGTGGCGGCGCGTGGTGTTCCCGTGCGCCCCTCTTTGACGTCGTGGGGGGAGTCAAACACCTCACTCCCCTCGCTGACCCGAGGTGGCCCGCAGAGACGGGCTGGCACCAGCCGGGGATTACGGAAGTCGCATTAGTTCTCGCGATCTCCGGTTGGTGAGAGATGGAGCACCGGGGTGGTTTTAGTCAGTAAGAGTCTGACAGACCCAGTCTAACTTTGAAGACATTAGGGTTGTAAGCTTTCGGAAACACAGACGCTGGCAGAGAGTTCCACTCCTTTGCTGTGCGCATTATAAAAGACGTTTGAAAACGCTTAGTGCGAATTGGTGGAATAGCCACAAGGTAGGGATGGTAAGATGCAGTGCGTCTGGATGTCCGATGGTAGAAGGGGGCCGGTGGGATGAGGTCGTGGAGTTCTTGGGCACACTCACCGAAGTACAATCTGTAGAAGACCGACAAGCAGGCAACCTTACGGCGATGAGCCAAGCTATGTAGCTTGGCATCCACCAGTTTTACGTCGCCGATGAGCCTCTTAGCTCTGCGTTCCACCGAGTCAAGCGCGGCAAGCTGATACTTAGCTGAGCCATCCCAAAGGTGGCTACAATACTCCATGCAGAATCGGACTTGCGCTTTGTATAGTGTTAAAAGCTGTCCAGGCCTAAAGTATCGCTTCACCCTGTTTAGGATGCCCAGCTTTTTGGCCGCAGTTTGGGCTTTGTACTCGATGGTGGCGCCGAAGTTGAGACTGGATGTCAACTCCATGCCTAGGAGCTCGAGCCGATCAGTCACAGGAACAGATGCACCCCGAAAAGTAGGAGCTTGGTCAAAACGACTCCTTTTTGCGGTAAAAAGAAACGCCTGTGTTTTGGTGGCGTTAAAAGTGACCAAATTGTCATCACCCCACTGGGAGACAACGCTTAAGGTCAAATTTGTCCGCTCTACCATGGCCTCTCTCAAGGAACAAACTTCAACCCCACTGGTTGTTGCGTTGGACAAGTATCTCCCTGAAATCGTACTGTCATCTGCGTACCCAACAAGACCAGGCTGAAGGCCTCCTTGGGAGTTGGAGGCATGGGTGCTCGCCAGAGTGTACGAGTGGACGGCGCGGCGAAAGGCCCTGGGCGAGCGCCCCATCGCGGTGGAGCGGGAGGCCGTGCGGCGGGAGGCGAGGGACGCTATCGTCGTCCACTGGACGGAGGACCTCGCCTCCGCCACCTTTGGCCGCCGTACGTTGGACGCGCTCGGTCCGGTCCTGCGAGACTGGCTCGAGCGCTCCCACGGTTTCCTCTCATTCCGTCTGGTGCAGGTGTTGTCAGGCCACGGCTGTTTCAGCAAGCACCTGCACCGGATCGGGAGGGATGAGACCCCGGCGTGCCACGACTGCGGCGCGGCAGAGGACACGGCTCAGCACACCCTCGAGGTGTGCCCGGCTTGGTCTGAGCCGCGCCGCAGTCTAACAGCGGAGATCGGACAGGACCTCTCACTTCCCGGCGTGGTCAACGCCATGCTAGAGAGTGAGGGGTCCTGGGCAGCTGTCGCCTCTTTTTGCGAGGATGTCATCTCGCAAAAGGAGGCGGCGGAGCGCGCGCGGGAGGACGACCCTCTCGCTGCGCCGCTCCGCAGGCGCAGAAGAGGTCGGAGAAGACGCCGTCTTCTCCCTCCTCATGGTGGTGATGGGCGGGCGATAGGCGCGGGGGCGCCTCCGCCCGCATTGCACTCCACACCACCCTCGCCGGTCATTCCCAGCCCTCCCCCTGAACGGGGAGGACTTGAGCGGCCCGCCGCTTTAGGCGGGTTGTCGTCGGAGGAGGACTGGACGCTAAGGCTGCGCCGATCTCCCAGCCCTCTTCCACTCGGACGATGCGGGAATGCCGCTGGGTCGTTTTAGTGGGTATACCGGGTCAGCCCGGGGAGTCCCACATACCCCTCCCGTTCCCCCAACGGGCGGGTATGCGTAATGCATTTTTTCCCACCTTAAAAAAAAAAAGGTTAGAATTGTGACCAACCGCGCGCGAGCCGAGCGAGCGAAGCGAGCGGTGCCGCGGCAGCGGCCAGCGAGCGCTACTTCTCGAATATTATTTGGTGACCATTTATCTGTTTTGGTAACTTTTTAGAACTTTTTTGGTAGTAAAATAGGTACTTTTTTGGGCGGTGTTTAAACACAAGCCCAGTTTTATTAATGTCGATATCAACCTCCGTCTTATATTTGCTATCAAAAATTTTAACTAAGTACTTACTTTTTCTAAAGACAAAATTAGAAAAAGTAGTCTATCCTAAATTCACCCGAATATATTATATACTTGTAGGTTTAATTTAATATTTCCGAACACCAAATGAAAAACTTTTAAAGAAATAATTTTCATCGCGTTCCAATTAGCCACTGTGGATGTCCTTAGCAGATTAATAGGTAAGTATCCCTTCATCTGTTTGTGTTCGACAAAAAAAATGGCAGCGACCAGCGGCTCTACGAGGGCGACGTTGCTAAACGTGACATTGGCTGAATGCACAAACCGGGCGAAGCCAAAGAAAAAAATAGAGTGATGTGACAGATGCGAGAATTTGACAGTTTGTCTTTAAGGACAGAGAAAACGATGAAGGGATATTAAAGAAAAACAAATATCATCATCTCCAGATCAGCTGAAAGACGTCCACATAGGGTTGCCAACCGTACTCTAAAATAGAGTATTTTACTCTATAATCTACTCGTATAATACTACCTACCTAATAGTATAGTGTGCTAAAATACTCTTTTTTTTAAACAATGTTTACTATTCTAATGCCATTCATGTAATATTATGAAATACCAATTTTCATACGCAAAACAGTCGACAGCCACTTCAGCATTTACTGAGAGAGCCTTTTCGGTCATAAATGTAAAAGTGGCGGGAAAGAGAAACACAGCTTCATTGAAAACGATTAAAAATCAGCTCTTGATCTATATAAGTTTAGAGTTAGAATATTTGGAGTCATACAATTCTTTTAAAAACCATAAAAAAATGTTATGTGCTGCAAAAAGTAAAAAAGACGAGAAACCTTTAGAAAAATATTAAATAAATAATACTCTTTTTTGGAAGTCCATACTCTTTATTTATGTCCTTTCAAATCAGATGTACTTTATTTCTTCCAATAAACCTTGGCAATCCTACATCCACAGCTGGACATAGGCGTCCCGCAAATGTCGCCACAACCACAGAACAGTAAAAGACGTTCTCCTATTTTTTCTGTCTTGTTCTGTTCTGTATGTACCTCCTTTATCTGTTCTGTGGCCACAACAACCGGTCCTGTGCGTCTCGCATCCATCGGCTACCCGCGACCCTCACCAGGTCGTCGGTCAAGCTGTTCCTTCCTGGCTTGTATTGATTAAAATTAACTTTCAGGTTTTTGTCCGGGACTTTCATCTTAGCATAACAGAGCTTTTACATCAGCTTTTGAATTAAGTACCTAAACTCCTAAAGTATGTATTTAAGGTGAATGTTTATTAAAGGGCTATATTGATTGGTTATAATTCTTTAGATAAATACGCGTTACGGTCGCGGATCGTATTTGGTCCACATACAGCTTCACACTGACCGGCAAATTGCAAAAAACATAAAAATATTTGAATTTCGCGGGCTACCCTGGAGCATCCACCTTAAGGAATATTATGATTTACCTACTTCCACAGTAACTGAGGAGCTCGTGGCTAAAGAATAACAGCCGCACAGATCGATCTTCAAGGTTAAGCAACGCTTGCCAAGGTTGGTCTGTGGATGGGTGACCATCTTAACATACCGAGTTTCCTCCGTGCCTTGGAAAGCACGTAAAGCTGATGGTCCCGACTGTCATTTGTAGAACTTTGGCAGTCGTTACGGATTGTCAGAAGCCAGTAAATCGGACTCCAGTCTTGCCAAGAAATACCGTGTTACCCATTCAAATTCAAATTCAATTTATTCAATTTATTCATAAAAACTTTTACAATAAAATGTGTATAAATAGCCACAAAAAGATAATAAAGTAAAAATCTTATATAAAGGTAAATTAGTGCCTAACTTAAAACTAGTGTATGGCTACCAATAATTTGACGTATAAGATATTTAAATTGGAACTTATAATGTATATAGCGACCTGCCCGATCTAGGTTTATTTAAACCTGTGTTTCAGGCCCTCACTTCATCGCAATTTAAATTGGTCAGTTATATATGTAAACTAGATCAATACAATAAAAAATCTTATTCGACTATTAAAAATAAGCAAACTTTACAATTATTAATAAATACTATTCTAAACAATGAACAAAAATAAATAATACAAAGAAATATGAAACAATAGACATCATACTAAAATTTCTAGCAGTTTTTCTGTGTCAACGTAATTGAGTTTTGCTAAATATTCCGCAAGCGTTGTACTGCATTTCTTATAATTTAAACTATATATGTCAAGTGGCTTGTTGAGCTTGTTATATAGATAAGGTCCCAAAAACACAAAAAATCTATTTGCGAAAGCATGTTTGGTTTGAGGTTTAATACAAACCAAATCTTTCCTTCTCTTGCCTGAATGTACTCGGTCATAAGGAAGTTCAGTGTGCTGATGCAGTACGATGTTTAGAATAGCTAGTTGACGCACTGTTAGTACCTTACATGCCATGAAAAGCTGGTGCGTGGGAAATTTAAAAGGGCGAAAGGTTGCAACCTTTAGAATTGCTCTTTGAGCACGTTCTAGAGGAAGTAAAATGGACTTTGCGACACCACCCCAGGAAGTTATGCAATACGTTAGTATGGACTGACACAAAGCCAAATAAACTTGTTTAATTAAATCATAGTCGGCTACGTTACGTAAGTATTTAAAAATGTATATTAATTTCCGCACTCTGCTGCATAGTACATCAATATGTTTACGAAAATTTAGATTTGTGTCAATCGTTACACCTAGATATTTCACATAGTCAGCTTTAGCTAAGGTGGGACAAGTGCATGCGTTGTCAGCGTTAGTTCTACAATTATGTGCAAAAATGTTTAAGTTAGTAAGCGGAATGTTATTTTTCCTAATCGTAAATAAAATGTATTTTGTTTTACCTAAATTTAATGTTAAGAGACTGTTAAGAAGCCAATTAGATACAGTATTGAAACCATTCTGCGCGTGTTCATAAACCTCGATTCTTGATTTAGCTGAGAACACTAGAGCCGTGTCATCAGCGTATGACAGTATGATACCATTTTTGAGTGGCAAGCTGCACAGATCATTTATATATATTAGAAACAACGTAGGACCCAAAATGCTACCTTGTGGAAATCCGTAACAGCTATTTTTAAGCTCAGAACTTATAAATTGACCAATTTTCACACATTGATAACGATCACTAAGATAATCAGAAAAAAGTTGAAGTTGTGTTCCTCTTATCCCAATCGTTTCAAGCTTATGTAATAATATAGAACAAGAAATAGTATCGAACGCCTTGGCAAGGTCCAAAAAGATACCAATGGTGTGCATGCCATTGTCCATACTTGTACTTATATAATTTGTCAATCGGTGGACTGCTTGGCTTGTTGATCTTTTGGGCCTAAAACCAAATTGACTGTCTGAAAGCAATTTGTTGTCTTCTAGATATTTTATTAAACGAGTGTTTATGATTTTTTCTAAAATTTTGGAGAGGCCCGTTAAGACTGAAATAGGTCTATAATTATTAACACAGTTCTTGTCTCCAGATTTAAAAACAGGGGTGACTACAGCTTTTTTAAGTAATTGGGGGAAAACTCCTTGTGATAAACATAACTGAAAAATGTGAGTTAACGGAGGTGCAATTAGATATTTAAATCTTTTAAGAATATGATTCGGTATGTTATCGCAGCCAATAGCACAAACATCCTTAAGCTCGGTTATGATTCTTAATACCTCATTTGCGTCGGTCTCAAATAAAACAAAAGAATGTAGTGTAGAAGTTGTTACAGGTGAACTTTGAGGAGGCAACGATCTAGAATTTAATGTTTTTTCTGCCAAGTTTTTACCAACGTTAGCAAAAAAATTATTGACTTTATTCGTTGCTTCGGACGGATTTATTTCTGTTGATAATAAATCAAGGGGAGGTTCGGAATTTTTAGATCTAAAAGTATTATTTTTTATAAATTTCCAAACAAGCTTGCTGTTTTTTCCTGCCTTTTGTAGTTCATTTTTATCATACTGATTTTTTATTTTTTTCAAAAGATTGTTACAGAAATTTCTATACCTCTTGTATGTGACGGAAAGTGATTCATCACCAGGTGCCAGTTTCGATTTCAGGTGAAGTTTGTCCCTATGTCTCATACATCGAACGAGACCGGGTGTGATCCACGGTTTAATGTTATAATATTTCCTAGGCATTATTTTAACAAATGAGTTTTTCTTAATTGCATATTGTAGCGAATGTATGAAATACTCTAAAGAAATATTTGCATCGTTTGAATTAAAAACTGGGTCAAAATTAATAGCGCTTATGTCATTTTCAAGGTTTTTCATATTTACTTTAGTATCGCTACGCAAGCAGTTTTTTCTAGGTAAAGAAATTTGCAATGTTAGTAAAACAGCTTGATGATCGGTAAGCGATGAGTTAGTTACAAATGTTTGGGTTGGTTTCTTTGATTTTATAAAGAAATGATCTAAACATGAGCCGGACTGGTGCGTGGGATGGTAATGAGTGGGTAATAGTCCATGAAACGCGCAAATATTCAGGTAGTTGTTAGCATGGCCATTGGTTTTCCCGGAAGCAATGTTAATGTTTATGTCACCTACAAGAATTATATTTTGAAAAGATGATACTTTTGTTAAATTCATGTTGAGTGAGTCCAAAAAACAGTCAATGTTTTGAGAAGGAGGCCTGTAGATGGCCATTACTACTGTATCAGGAAAAATTTTAATTAATAAGCAATTACTGTCCTGGAATAACGGTTCTTCTACCTCTGTTTTTAAATTATTTTTTACATATACTACCAAACCATCATTTTGGTTGATGGTTCTATCAGTTCTTTGTGAGTAATATCCGTCAAGAGATGGTAAAACTGTTTGTTTCGACAGCCAACATTCTGTTAGGACGATAATATCACAGCTAACCTCAAGGTTCTGTAGCAACACTTCAAAACCGTTGATGTTCCGGTTTAGACTGCGGATATTTTGTGTTAGTAGGGTTAACGTTTTACCTCCAACAGGTATCAGATTCCTACAGTCCTCAACATTACAGATTTTAGCTTCAGACACAGAAAAACTATCCAGATCACAAATTAGATGATCTGTCATTCTAATTATAAACTAACAAATAAAATATGAGGTAAACTACTGACTAAGTGCTTACTTAGTAATTTGATCGGCGGCGCTCTTAGGCGCCTTCATAATCGATTGAATTGATGTAGTTGTCTTCTGCAAATTTGCGTGCCGGGCAATTTACATCACCAGTTGGATGGTCACATTTTCTTTTGAAGCGTTTACAAGTCGCGCATTGGGAGGGAGCAGCTTTATTGTTACACTCCTTGAAGGAATGACCAGTTACTCCGCAGTGGTTGCATGTCGGACTAGATTCTCGGCAAAACTTGGCTGCGTGTCCAAACTGCTGGCAATTGAAGCATCTGGTGACAATCGTGAAATCTTTCACGGGGCAAGATGTCCAGTTTATGAAAATTCGGCCTTGGTTTATTAAAATTTTCCTGGTACTAGCGGGCACTTCCAATATATAGTTACAGGTAGGAAGGTTTTTCTTACCCGATTTATGGCTCAATTTGATGGTTTCTTGAAAGGACTCACGAGTAGTATTCGGCAGCTTATCAGAAATGTTTTGCTCGTAAATGCAATCAAAAACTTCTTTCTCAGTGAGGGCTATGGGGACACCAATGACAGCGATCCTAGGGCGGCGTTTTGATGGTTCTTCTACTTTGAGGCCCGATGAAACTAGTTTTTCAGATTTTTTCAGTTTATCGATGTCGCCTTTGCTATCGGTGCAAATGATGACACCGCCGTTTCTGACTTTTCTCAGGCCACGGACATGTAGTTTTAGTTCTTCTGGCGAGATGATTTTCTGTACTAGGGACTTCGTGTCGTCACTGGTCTTCGTCTTATCAGAGGGATAAATTGCAACAGTACTCAGGTTTGCAGGGCGAATAAAGCTGTCGGAACCTTTTTTTACCATATTGGCATATGAGCCATTTTCAGGTTTGAGTTTAGTTTCGACAACCTCTTTGAACTGTTGAAGTGAGTTCGAAACGTTCTGGTGTACCTGTAAGTGCTGGATGGTGCTGTGCGCCTGGATGGTTTTCTGCTTTAAGGCTTGGTACAAGATATGATACATTGCATGGGTTGTGGAGGTCTGGTAGGCAGCCGCTTCACGTAAAACACTGGTATTCAGCTGAATCCGGTTTGACTGGAAGCCGACCCCAATATAGTTGAGAAAAGGCTAGGCAGATGATGACCTACTTCCACAGTAAATAAGGTCTTCTTTTTTTTGTGTCCAAGATGTTACATGCTACATAGTTATACTATTTGCGCCCAGTAAGACCGAAATATTCCCAGTTTCCCACTTTAACGATAGATAGGTACTAGCGCATCATTATTGCAATAGGTATCACCAAACCGCACGGAAAGCCCGTAGAAACAAGCGCATTAATTTAAATTCATCAGAGAATTAACTAATTAATGTCATAAATGATTTGTGGATATTAATAGTAATGTTCCTGTTCCCGAGTACTTTAAGGAAAATGATTGGGATTCACGTACGTAGCAACTGATAATAGGTTTTAGTCACTACTTATCCAGCGGCAGTGTACAAAATGATGACGTCGGCTCTAGCGATTGCGACGCGATTGAGAAAAGTTTATTTTAAGTTCGAATTAGTGTCGCCATATTGAATTCGGATTTGGGTTTAAAAACCGCAGCCTTTGTCAAGTTCAGGAGGTAGGTTAATGAAGAATGCATACGCATTGCCTGCGGATATGAACTGGGTGATCACCTTTTCCGCCATTTATATATTATGACATTTATGGGTGATGTTGGTCAACTGGATAACTGATATACCTAACTTAAGGAAAAAACCAAACGTCTTTTAAATTGCGCACAGAGGAGAGGAACTCGCTGCCTGCGTCTGTGTTTCCGAGCGCTTACAACCCTAATCTCTTCAAAGTTAGAGTGAACAGGCTCCTTCTGGGTAGGCTCGCTCCATCGTAGACTTTGTCTCTGTCATCTCTGACATAGACTAGGGTCAAGAGCAAAACCATCACAATTAAAAAAATAGCAAAACAAATAAAAAATGCTTATTTCCGAAGAAATACCACATACGTTGGTGACATTTGCTTTAATTCAATCACAGGTTAGATGTCACTAACTGCAACTGCATGTTTGAGTGTTTGATAAGTAATTTCTCCGGTACCTTTCAGTTGTTTGTGAGGTCGATTTCTTTTTAAAAAGTTCACATTTTTAATGTTTTGATATTTTTTCTAATACATCTCGTAATACAAGCAATCCCTTGCTTAAAAGGTGATCTCCAATAATATGTATCGAAATGCCCTGCTAACAAAAGGTGCCGTGCGATACTTGGGACACATTTTAACCAACTAGAGGGCATTAGGAGGAACTCGGTTAGGTTTTAGTCAGTAAATCGCTTATTACACTACACGGTATTCAGGGCCCTAAGTCCCGATTTAGGGCGGTGTAATAAGAACACCTAATTAGGGACCCTAATTCCCTAAGAGTTAGGGGCACTTATTAGGGTGACCAGAGCGGACCGGTCTAGTTAGCTCCCTAACTCCCTTACTACCAGGCAGTGTAATAGCGTTTAGGGAGTTAAGCAGTGTTGCCAACGCCAATTTAAAAAAAATATTCGAAAATGCAAGTCAATTTCCCCAATTTCGATACTTAGAATAATAAATCGATTTTCAGAATCCCCGCAGTTTCCCCACATCTTGCCAATCCCCAATCAACTTGAGATTCCCCTCAGTTTGGGGAAGCCCCACACGTTGGCGACGCTGGTCACTTCACAACTGAGTTAGGACCGAATCGACCGGCTACTATGATAAGCGGCTCCCTAGTTAGGGGCCACGCCCACCCGCCCCACCGGGCCCTGAATACCGTGTAGTGTAATGCGTGCTTATGAGTCTGACACTCCCTTCTGCTCCACCGTAAGGAGACATTTGATGATTTCCCATCCTTAAGAGAAAGCGCGGTCGTAGCGACTGAGTATGTAAAAACTCATAATTCGAAGTTTGGCGCTCGCCGGTTTCCTCCTCCAATATTGGATCGATTTAAAAGATATTCATAAAATAAATAAGAAGGATATATAATGTGTCGCTATATTTTGCTTTTTGAAGCAGTAGAACCCTCAAAAAATCTCAAAATTTTCCGAAAAACCGCTATCAACAGAGCCCAAGTGTACAAAGGCAACTATTTATGAAAAACAAAAAACATAGGGACACAGTATCATCATTTTAATTCAGCTTGTGAAATATCTTTTAAATTGGTCCAATATATGCGAAGGAAACAGGCGAGAGCAAAACCTCGAATTATGACTTTTAACATACAAAGTCTATTCGCCCGCATTTTGGACACGCATCATTAGACAGAGTAACATTCTGTTGGCGTCAGCGATTGTCGAAAACATTACATTGCAATTCATATAGGTGCCTACCTATATGAATTGGCACCCGGCACAAATATACAAAAGTGGACTTAATGCCCGAGGCGTTCTCTAGCAGTCTACCAAAGGTGATGAAGAGATAAAATAGCAGGTGCATTGTACTACTCTGTCAAGAAAGTACCGGGAAAAGATCAATAATACACAAAATGTCTGTTATTCATCCAAATTTATTTTATCACCTTCAAAGTATGCTCCTTTAGAAACGATACACTTGCGCCAACGAATAATCCATTCATCAAAACATTTTTTAAACGCTGCTTCCGGAATTGAGTTCAGTTCTCGCCGCGAATTCTCCTTTATGTCTTCTATCGATTGAAAACGGGTGCCACGAAGTGGTAATTTGAGTTTAGGAAAAAGAAAAAAGTCAGCAGGAGCCATATCTGGTGAATATGGTGGTTGCTGGATGGTATTTGTTGAGTGTTTGGTTAAAAATTCGTTCACAATGATAGCCTTGTGCGAAGGCGCATTGTCGTGGTGCAAAATCCAAGAATTTTCTTTCCACAAATCTGGCCTTTTTCGTCGAATTTGCTCTCTTAAACGCCGCATAACGCTCAAATAATATTCTTTATTTACTGTTAGACCTTCCGGTAAGAATTCAGAGTGCACAACACCGCGATAGTCAAAGAAAACAGTCAACATGACTTTGACTTTTGATCGACTTTGGCGTGGTTTTTTCGGTTTCGGTTCAGTTGGAAGGCGCCACTCCGAAGCTTGTTGACTAGTTTGCATGTCAAACTCGTAAACCCACGTCTCGTCACCAGTAACAATGTGTTTCATGAATGTTGGGTCCGAACTGACTCGTTCTAGCATGTCCTCAGCGACTTTCATGCGATTGAGTTTTTGGAGAAAATTCAGATCTTTTGGGACTAGCCGAACAGCAACATGTTTCATACCCAAATGATTAGTTAAAATGGTACGGATCGACTCGTGAGATACAGAAAGTTCGGCGGCTATCTCTCTCAGAGTTGAATGGGGATTTTCAGTCACTATTTCCTTCACTTTTGCGATGTTAACTTCAGTTGCAGACGTTGACGGCCTACCAGAGCGAGGCAAATCTTCCATCACATCTCGACCGCTTTTGAACGCTTTGAACCACTCATAAGCACGAGTTTTTGATAAAGTCGATTCACCGTAAGCCTTCTGTAACATTTTCAGTGACTCCGAACACGAAATTCCATTGGCGATGCAAAATTTAAGACAAACTCTTTGTTCGATATTTTTGTCCATTATGAAATTCGCAATACACACTAAATATGATATTACTAAAACCAGCACTGTATTTAATATAAATAACAGATGCAACTCAAACTCCGCGCCAAAATGGAAAACAGTTGTGCCAATCTAACAACTACAAAAAAACAAAAATTTGAATTTGGAACCATAAACAAATCATCCATTCCCGATACTTTTTTGACTGAATGTATAATCAGTCGGAAGAGAAAAATGTTGATTCTAAAATAGGCATTTTTGGCTTTGCGACAACGGTTTTCCCTGACAGAAGGTCACGTTTTTTTAAGTCCTTATATAACTTACAGGTTATTACCCTATCAATAAAACGCCTTTCCAGCTCTTTGAAATTCCCAATTACATACTAAAAGTTAATCAATTGATTAAGTACTCAGCACTAACGTAACAGACGTAATCAATGATTGTTTAATGAGGAGATCCTAAATTTAATGTATTTCCTTCCGCAATTCTGATACCGTACTCTGACGCAACACCGGTGACACGACATTTGACCAGTTTAAAGTTTTATCAGCCTGTAGCTAAGGAAACAGGGGCATTAATTAATTTGCGATAGTTATATTATATGATATAGTACTTATATTATAATACTGAACCTACATTTAATTCATTAAAGGCTAATTCGGAGGAGGAAACATGCGGAAAATGTTCGGTAAATTAATACCTAGTTTTTTTTTCGGTAGTTACCTTACCTAATTATATTTATAATAGCTACCATAAGCTAAGCAGTCTACTAAACATCCTTCCTTCCCTGAAAGCGTAATTAAATAGGTAGTAATAGGAGGTAAACTGGAAATATCCAGTTTTCATAAAAAGTGATGAAATATAAAATATTTTTCACACCACCAGGATGAAAACGTCATATTATATTTCATGAAAACTCAACCTAAAGTTAGTCATTATTGCCCGGCAAGTCATAATGAAATTCAGTACAATGTGCCCGGAGGTCAATAATGTGATTTAAATTTGGAACTCAATTTTGGAACCGACGGGACATCATGACTTGCGAACAATTTTCTGGCAGTAGGTGTGACTTTGCCTTGAGCTAGCTTGAATCGCTGGTTTCGCTCGTGAGTAAAACTTAACACCCGAATCCTTCATTGCGTTCGGAATTTAATATAACACCCGTGACATAAGACCATATATCTATGCATAAGACACTGCTTTGGTCGTTTCACTATAAGGTAATAACAGAGTTTGTGTTTCCAGTCTTGTTTAAGTCTAGAGTGAAGCTTACTTTTAGGCAAGCGTGCTCCATCTTCGACCACACCATTGCTTACAATCAGCAGAGATAGAGGTCAACGCACGCTATCAATAGTAACCGGCCAAGTGTGAGTCGGACTCGCACACGAAGGGTTCCATACCATTAACCTTAATTTTTATTATTTGTGGTTATACAGGCAATAGAAATACACAATCTGAAAATTTCAACCGTCTACCTATAACGGTTGTTGTTCTTGAGATACAACCCGCTGACGGACGGACAGCGGAGGCTTAGTAATATGGTTCCATTGTTTACCACTTTTGGGTACGGAAACCTAAAAAGCCTTTTTTTTGTAACGGGTTGAAATCCTCGTGGTTGTCCTCCGCCCTGGGGCGGGATGTGGAGGCGGAGGGGTCTGTCAGACTCTTACTGACTAAAACCACCCCGGTGCTCCATCTCTCACCAACCGGGGATCGCGAGAACCACAGAAATATAAATAACAGTTGTTGATATATTACTTGTTTCTTATATCTATGGCGAGAACTAATGCAAATTCCGTAATCCTCTGCTGGCCGCCTCTGCGGGCCGCCTCGGGTCAGCGGGGGGAGTGAGGTGTTTGACTCCCCCCGCGACGTCAAAGAGGGGCGCACGGGCCTAAAACTCCTTACTTAACTTTTCGTCAACCAAAAGCGATCCTTACAAACCCGCAATCAGCTGTTTCTTCCATCACATATCAGCCGGGTCGCCGTCAACTTTCTAAACAAACGAGCGAGCGAGGACGGAGGGACAGGGTAGCCACATTCCTTGCCAAAACTGGCGGCCATTCGCGCCCGGGATGGACTTGTTGACGCAACGCCATTCAATACGCCACTGACGCTATTGATAGCGTAACCATGACTTTGAACAAGAAAACAGGATAGTTTCCGATTTAATTGTCATATAAGGCATTAAATTAAGTGAAATTATGTTTTTGCCTATGGTTAGGTAGTATCTGCGTTACTGATTCATGGTATGTTTTTCAGTCGAGGCTTCGTTTGAAAACGTCTAAATATAGTTTTCTTGTAATACAAAATACCTACTTAAGATGTTTTAAATAATTATATAGAAACTTTTCACAACAATTTTTGTAGTATTAAGTAAGTAATAAATATAAAAGTGATTGATATTTTTTTAATAAAGCAGGGATTAATAGGTTTTTAATTTGAAATTAATTGTCGGCAGAATTGTTTGCTCATAGAACAATACATTTATTTTGATAAAAACCTTTAAAGTTGAAGTTCATACGTAATTTTTAACCGTTTTTGATGAATTTTGTTCAAGAGATAGATGGAAGCCTGGAAACGGTTATAGGCTATCTAGCCTACTCTTTTGCGAAAAAAAATATTGATGGAGTTTTGACTTGGAAAAGGAGCCATAAAAACACGTAGAATGTTCTACAAAACAGTACTTGTCAGAAGTGGGATTCGAACCCACGCCCACAGAAGTGGACTGCGACCTGAACGCAGCGCCTTAGACCGCTCGGCCATCCTGACATATGAGATAAACATCAAATTAAATAATTCTTCCATTGAATGTCTAGAAATATTCAATGGAAGAATTATTATTCAATTGAGATAGAGTAGACTCTATCGCAATTGAATATTAATAAATAAAATTTGGCCAAGTGCGAGTCGGACTCGCACACGAAAGGTTCCGTACCATGGACTTTATTTTTTTTATTATTTGTTGTTTAAGCGGCAACAGAAATACACAATCTGTGAAAAATTCAACTGTCTACCTATTACGGTTCTTGAGATACAGCCCGCTGACAGACAGACGGAAGGACGGACGGACAGCAGAGGCTTAGTAATAGGGTTCCGTTGGTTACCCTCTGGGTACGGAGCCCTAATAAGTATTTATATTCCTTAGCAAACAACACCGCTATAGATACGAGTATAATACCTAGACATGTTATTATCTATGTAAGTATTCAATACTCACATATAAATAGATATTATATTAAATCTGTCACTGACATCCCAATCGTGTAACTCATGAAATAGCATATTCTATCATCGTCTAAGGGTGCTTGTCTATTACAGTGGTGCGAGGCAGCGGGGTGGAGAAACGAAGAAGTTTTTACTAACCAATGGAATTGCATAAAATCTCCGCACCACGTGAGTCACCGACATTTTGACTTTAAGGGATCCATTGCTGCGTATGTCCACAAAGTCGTCTGCTCGACTACGTAAAACGCGCGATGAATTCCGCGCTCCTCACACAATCCATCCATCTTTTTCTCGGACTTCCTCTCCCTCTCCATCCATACACATCTATGTTCATAACTCTTCTAGATATATGCGTTTCATCCATCTTCTTCACATGACCTTACCAAGACAAGCGATATCCTTTTAACTTTTCCGTCACTGGCGCCACTTTTAAACTACCTCTAATGTATTCATTTCTCACATTATCAATTCTCGTTACTCCTCATATCCATCTCAAAATTCTCATCTCCGCTACATGAAATGTATTTTCATCCGTCTTTTTCACAGCCGATTCAGATTAGATTAATTTGTATCAAATATGCATTTTATTACCTATTGCATATTGTCTTACCGGCAAGTGACTTGCATTTCCTCCTCTTTTTTGGTCAATATTTATCAAGGTGGCAACGGTATCACGGTTGTTTCCGTTTACCTTAAAATTGCGGGTGGATATGTAATATACAAACATTAAAATATGAAAATAATTAGGTAGGTATGCAAATTCAGGGAATTCCATTAGTTTCCACTTTCGTCTCTAATTCACAGTAAACTTAATTTTTTTGGTACCTACTATGATTGTAATAATAGGTACTCGACAAACTGCCAGGGTTATCGCTGCCCTGGAACGCAATGGGGATTAGAAGGAACACGGTTAGGTTTTCAGACAAAAAGAATATGACACTCCCTCCGCCCTGTGTGGGAGAAGTCACTTAATAATTTCCCATCCACAAAAGAGTTACTAGACAAAGTGATAGCCAATCAAAAATTCAAAAAGGTATGGGTCTACCAGGGTTGGAGAATTCCGCCAGGGTTGCGGAATTTGTTCGAAAGAGTCACTGGAACGCAAAGGGCACTAGGAGAAACACGGATGGGGTTTTAGTCGTTAAGAGTCTGACACTCCCTTCTGCTCCGCCCAGAGCGGGAGGAGTCATTTGGTGATTTCCCATACATAAAAAAATAGATTAGACACGACTTACCGAAATGGCACGTGATCAATCCCAAACATTTTGACTTTTCGACAAACAATATCACTGAGTGCCAATTTCACAACTATTCGCATTCATATGTCAGTGGCCATCTGTCAATAATGTATGGAAATTCAGGCTTTTTTGACAGAGAGCCAATTCTAATAATTCTTAAAAAACATTCGCAGTCGTATGTAAATAGCAAACTGTAAAAAAAAACTATTTTCATAATTTTTTGACAGCTAGCATTTATTAAACAACGTTGTTTAATAAATTGTGGATTTGGCCTACTGGTTTCATGTCACGTCATTTCGTCAGGCTAGAGCCTCTTGACATTGATATTTACCTGTAGGTAGTAGGCACCTAGCAAACCAGTCATTTCTCTGACTATACTCAAGTAATGATCCAGGAAAATTAATTGTAATATAATTAACAAAAACGTGAGTTCTAATATATACAAATTACCTTATAGGTACAGAGATTATTAAATATTGTTTCATTTTCCGATTCGGGAGCAGGACAAATGATTAGTTTAATTAGTTAGTCGGAATTAGAAATTACTATTGACTCATGTAACGTTTGTTACCTACCTATTTTTGAAAACTTATAATTCGTTTAAATTCCAGAGAGAAATTTGACATTTCAAGTCATGATTTTCCCAACTATATTGGGGTCGGCTTCCAGTCAAGCTGGATTTAGCTGAATACCAGTATTTTACGTGAAGCGGCCGCCTACCAGACCTCCACAACCCATTAACTGGGTAACACGATACTTCATGGCAAGACTGGAGTCAGATTTACTGGCTTCTGAAGTTCTGACAATCCGTAACGACTGCCAAAGATCTACAAATGACAACCGGGACCAACGGCTTAACTTGCTTTCCGAGGCACGGAGGAAACTCTTTATGTTAAGATGGTCGCCCATCCACAGACCAACCTTGGCTAGCGTTGCTTAACCTTGAAGTTCGACCCGTGCGGCTGTCATTATCTAGCCACGAGCTCCTCAATTTGACATTTCAAGTGATTGTTATTTATTTTTTTGTTTGACATTTGCACCTGTCAAATTAGTCTCTGGGATTAAAAAACGAACTTAAGGGACACCGACATTTCAGCCGATCTATTCTGTCCATGGTTGACTGCGTAAACTTATTTGATGAAGTGAACTGTCATTCGATCTTATTTGTATGGATTGACAGCTCACTTTATGTAAGACTAGCTTTTGCCTGCGACTTCGTACACGCAGATCCCGTTTTATCCTGATCCCGTTGGAATTTCGAAAAATCCTCTCTTAGTGCTCTACACTCCGCAAGGAAACTACATATAGTACTTACCAAATTTCAGCTTTTTGCTACTAGTAGTTTCGGCTGTGCGTTGTCTGTCAGTCACTCATTCAGTCAGTAATGGAAGAATGTTTTATTTAAGTATGTTTATATTAGGACTAGTTGATCCGCGCAACTTCGTCTGCGTCACAATTTTCATTACTGCTCCGCTCCTATTGGTCTTAGCGTGATGATATATAGCCTATAGCCTTCCTCGATAAATGGGCTATCTAACACGGAAAGAATTTTTCAAATCGGACCGGACGAAGTAGTTCATGAGATTAGCATGTTCAAACAAACAAACAAAAACTCTTGAGCTTTATATTTTAGTATAGATTTCACAATGAGAACTTTACAGTACTTAGTGCTATTCAAGTATTCAGTAAAAATCTCATCGAGGTGAAATGAAGAGAGCTGTCAAACTCAGTCAAACCATACCATCAAGTGGGATGACAGTTCACTTCACGCTGATCCTCGCCGGGCAGCAGAATCGCACTGTATCTAGGTACTCAATAATTTGCTCTCCACAATGTGAACTTAAGTGGGAACTTGAAATATATAAAGACTAGCTTCGGCCAGCGGCTTCACCCGCGTGGTCCCTAGGAAACATACTAGCGGGATAAAAAGTATTCTATGTCCTTTTATTCTAAATTTTATTTAAATCGATTCAGCAGTTTTGACGTGAAAGCGCGACAGACAGACAGACAGGCAGACAGAGTTACTTTCGCATGTATAATATTAGTAAGGATATATAGTAAGGAAGTAAGGATTGTAATGAGCCCTGTCAAGTACTTAATTTTCACTGGATGATAAGCAATAATGCGGTCGACGTTGTAGCACGCTTGCCTAGAAGTAAACCAATCACTCTTGACTTTAGGCCCCCAGGTTGTAGCTATCAGGAAACACAGAATCCAGCAGCCCATTCCACGCTTTATTCCTTAGGAATAATCCAAGATTTTCCGAGCAAGCTGGTCACCCTACCCAGGGTAGCTGTCATAGGTGTGTGTGTCGATGACCTGCGCTTGATTCACAGCGAGAATTATGGCGCTGCATATAATGTTAATCTTTGCGTCAATACATGCTAATACCTAACTATTGTCATTGTTCTTATTTAATGTATTCTATGTAGCCTTAAACAGCTAATCAATGAATTTATTATTAATAATAAAGTATATTGTGTTGCGACTTTAACGTCTTGTTGATTGAAGATTAATGTTTGAAGATAGTAATTATAATAGTGTTTTTTTGTGGGGTAACAAACTCATTAATTACGTTAGATAAGCGAACGTGCAGGAAGATTTTTAAGGGACGATTTTTTTTTTATTGGTACACAAGATAAAAATACCGACTTTTGAATATTAACATTAACGACTTCTTTTCAGTTTTCATAGATGATCCCACAGTATAATTTGCTATTCAGGCCTATCGAGTTACTTAAGTATGGAAAAAAATACCAATGAGTTAAAAGTCGCACTGTGTGCTAATAAATCTGCGAACGACTTTTGTCCATCACTGTTAGAAGAAAACTCTACGGAAACAAGTCAGAATAACATAAAAAAAATACAACCGAATTGAGAATCTCCTCCTTTATTTGATGGCGTAAAACTTGGTTTTTATTGGCTAAATAAAATAAGCAGGAAATAGAAATGAAGATATGAGGCATGCGCCCGCTTCGCTGCATAGAATAGAATCTTTTCCATTCTATGCAGCGAAGCGGGCGCACATTTTTAACATTCCTTCTTAGGAATGTTAAAAACTTAAATACCCCAAATCAGGTGTTCAAATTGGGAAGAATACAATTCAACTAAAGAAAGAAATCGCTCATCGTACAGCTGTACCCCTATTCTGTAACAACATTCTCGTGTCTCGAAAGCGGAATCCGAGGTGACTATCAAATTACGTCAAACGTATCAAAGCCCTTTATGTTGTGTGCAATAAAGCTCAATTTGTGAGGTTTGTCACTCAGGTGAAGTTCGATATCTAAATGGTTATTTACAGAATAGACTAGCTGGTCAATAAGTGATCACGAAGTGAGCTGTCATAAATCTTGATTTCGTGGATTGACTCACTACGTGATCACTTCACCCGAGCCTTCACTTCAACCTGTGTACAGAATCGCACTGCTGATCTTCGTGAGAAAAATTATAAAGTTAGGTTTAAAAAAAAATCCTTTTTTTTACTATTGATAGGCATGCGTTTGACCACTATCTCACCTGATGGTAAGCGATGATGTGGTCGAAGATGGAGCACGCTTGCCTCGAAGTAACCTATTCACTCTTGACTTCCTGAAACTTATAAACTAAACTGGGGCTTAAATCATCAACCAAAACGTAAAAACAGAGATTTAAAGTTAGTAGCAAGAAACAGCAAAATGAACCTCACTTCATCTGCCTAGCCTTTTCCCAACTATATTGGGTTCGGCTTCCAGTCAAGCCGGATTTTGCTGAATACCAGAACATAAAATGAACCTAACTAAAATTACTAATTTAATCAACACATTGAATTGTATACCTACTGCCAAATAAATGTGCTATTTCAAGCGTTACATCATTTGTTTACAATTTATTTTTAAACACCAAAGTCATTGGACTAGACTTTGGACACTTTGGATATCGTCGACTATTGAAACCATATTTATTGATACATTTACGGTGAGTTCGGGCCATATAGGTTACTGTGTACTGTCAACAAGAAAACCTGAATGTGTAAATCTATACTGATATATAAAACTTTAGAGTTTGTTTGAACGCGCTAATCTCAGGAACTACTGGTCCGATTTGAAAAATTCTTTCAGTGTTAGATATACCTATCATCATGCTTAGGCCAATAGGAGCGGAGCAGTAATGAAAATTGTGACGCAGACGATGTTGCGCGGGTCAACTAGTACCTACTAATATATAAAGCTGAAGAGTTGGTTTGTTTGTTTGCTTGAACGCGCTAATCTCAGGAACTACTGGTCCGATTTGAAAAAATATTTCAGTGTTAGATAGCACATTTATCGAGGAAGGTTGTAAGCTCACGCTAAGACCAATAAGAACAGAGCAGACAAAGTTGCACGGGTCAACTTGTCATATAGTAAAACAGAAGAGTTTGTTTACTTGAACGCGCTAATCTCTGGAACTACCTGTCGGGTTACTCATGCCATAAATTAAAGTAATTTTGTCATGACACAGAGAAAAGCGAATAAACTGCGTTGTTTACGTCGTCACGCGAACGACTTTTTCAAACTTATGGTATAGTAATTAGGGGTGAGGCGTATTTATCGTCGTCGTTAACAGATATAAATAACAGATATTTATAAATAACAGTTGTTCCTACTAACTTACTATATCTATTACTTTAATAACAAACCTCAAAAACTGTTACCGCAGCTGTTATTGTCATTTTATTGTATCAGTACCCACACATACAGACTTTTACCATGTTACCACTTCTGTAACTTAGATACACAGTAAATCAACCAATTAATCTGTTTATTCTTTTACATTATATCGGGGTTTGCTTCCAGCAATCGGATGACCACAATATAAATTAACTTAATTCTTCTATAATTTTCACAATATACTGAATATCTAGTCAATAATAAAAATAAACAAAAAAGAATAAAGAAGATGTTCAATTGAGATTTTAATATGTATTTATCTTCCGGACAAAAATAACAGGCTGTTATTTAATAACAGATATTTAGATCTGTTATTTTTGTGAAACAGTAACAGTGATAACAGATATCGTGTTTGACCTGTTACAATCCATCTCTAGGAGTAATGTCTCACGAACCGAAAACCATTCAAATAATGATAGACCACTAGACAAGTGTCACAATCTGGGTGCTGGTGTCATCATTTGGACGTACCTCTTTAGAATTATCATCCTGTCCTTCATCATTTCAGCCGAAAGACGTCCACTGCTGGACATAGGCCTACCCCAAGACGGGGGGTTTGCCATAATCGCCACGCTTGGCAGGCGTGTTGGCGATCGCAGTGTTGGTATGGTGTTGAGTTTTGCAGAGAACGCTGCTGAACATTCTCTGGTAAGTCCCTTAGTCGCCTCTTACGACGGGATGGTGTTATGTGGTATGGGATGGTGTTATGTTTTTACGGTACTGCCGACACCATACGGCTTCCTGTCCTTAAGTATACCAATTCACTTGTATTCGACTGTTTTAATTTGTTCTTTACGTTGTCGCGCAGACGACTTTTTCAAGAAAATGATGGAGCAATGAATAACGAAAAATCACTTTCCTGCCCTAAGTATACTAATTTACGTTATCTTATTCTCTCTAATATAATTATTCAATCGGTAATATTGGGTGTTTTTACACAATTCATGCGTTTTTTAGGCCATTTCCTATTAGCCTTTAGTCACTTTCTAATGTTCTCTCACGAACTTTGCTTATGTACCTAAATTTAAAGTAATATTATAAAGCTGAAGAGTTTGTTTGTTTAGTTGAACGCGCTAATCTCAGGAACTGCTGATTCGAATTGAAAATTATTTTTAGTATTGGATATCCCATTTATCGAGGAAGGCTATCCTTATCCTTAGGTACTTCCTTTCTAATATTATAAACGCGAAAGTAACTCTGTCTGTCTGTCGCGCTTTCACGCCAAAACTACTGAACCGATTTAAATGAAATTTGGTACAGAGATAGTCTAGAGCCTGAAAAAGGACATAGGCTACTTTTTATCTCGGGAGTAAGTTCCGTTAGGGACCACGCGGGCGAAGCCGCTGACAGAAGCTAGTAATCTATATAACATCACGCTACGACCAATAAGAGCGGGGCATTAATGAAAAATGTTTTTTTTTTTACTATTTATAGGCACGCGTTTGACCACTATCTCACCTGATGGTAAGCGAGGATGTTGTCGAAGATGGAGCACGCTTGCCTAGAAATAACCTATTCACTCTTGATTTAAAGACTCCCGTTACTAAATGTAACGCAGACGAAATTGCGCGGGTCAGCTGATGGAAGATATTTCTCCCAATGATTCTATTTGCTGCATTTGTTCAAGTCAGGATGGCCGAGCGGTCTAAGGCGCTGCGTTCAGGTCGCAGTCCACTTCTGTGGGCGTGGGTTCGAATCCCACTTCTGACAAATGTATTTTTAACCTGGAAATATTTTGACTTCCACTTCACAAGTTTAAGAAAATGGTTTTCTATTCGGTATCTTGAAGATACTTGGCTTGGTCAATATCATTTTTGCTGTCGGTATCTGCATATTAAAAGATTGTTTGTTTTTAGGGTTCTGTACCCTTAAATACCAGAATCTTACTAAAGTAAGCCTCCGCTGTACGTCCGTCTGTCTGTTACAGGCCTCCTTCATATTTGGGTCTGTAAAAAGTAACACCTTGAAATGTAAAATACTGGTATTCAGCTGAAACCGGTTTGACTGAAAATAGTTCTGAAAAGGTTAGGTGAAGATGAGAGTGACAGCCAACTGTGCTGTGGGTAGTAATGCGCTGAATCTGAGATAAATCTTGAAAATTTAAAAAAATAACCAGCATTCCCAAAACTCAAGGGTTACGACAGCATCCGGCACGGTAAATAAATTTTATACATTCCAAAAAGTGTTTTGTCAGAAGTGGGATTCGAACCCACGCCCACAGAAGTGGACTGCGACCTGAACGCAGCGCCTTAGACCGCTCGGCCATCCTGACATGTCTGATAAGTGTCAAATTCAATATCATCCGAGGAATCTATTTATTTCTAGAGATGTTTAGAGTGGGTAGATTAGTAAGAATCAAAGTCAATAAAATAAAATAAATTATTTACTATATTTGACAACGATTCCTGGACGAGCTGCTGCGTGCTGCCACCTGATGGTGGCAGCACTGAGACGTCAGGTTCAGGCACCTGTCAAAACGCTATTGTTTTCTGTCATATTTTTATTAGTGATGGGTTTTCTCAAGACACTAGTCTAGGTCAGAGATGACAGAGACAAAGTCTACGATGGAGCGAGCTTACCGAGCCATCACATTTGTTTAATTGACATCAACGTCATGTTTACGTCAGTCACTTTTTCAAAGGAAAGGAACTCTAGCTTATGTAGCGCCAGCTAGTGGCGTAAATATTCCTGGAAACCCTCATGTCCCTATCCGTGTATTCCACTGGCTCAATCGAAAAATCTGGTAAAATATAATAAATTGTACTTATTTACAGTAATTGTCCCTCACTCTTTAATTCGAAATATTATGCACACTTGCTTTTCCAATCTACTTTAACCATTGGCAGAACAGTCGGCAACGGCTTTGCTTGCCATATTTAAAAATAGAATAAAATCTTCCCTGACTATGCAAAGCTTAATTTAGTCACACTTTTAGTACATTTTGTAGAAGTGATGTCATCCATTGAGATATCACTTGGCAGCGTGTGCCACTATCATTTGTCACATTGATTGTTTAGGTACATTTGCTGAAACTATACTGGGATATCAACCGAATGGAATACTAGTATTTTTGCAGTCCTATAACAATACACAGATAAGTTAGTCAGAGACCAATACTACTATTTTTTAAGCAACGTGCAACGTACGCATTCTCATCTGTCGCAATCTGTAAAAAAAGTCGCAATTTTCATACATTTTTACAGATTGTCATGCGTTGCTTAAAAATAAATTGAATTGGCATTCTGGGCTTAGATTCTAAGCCCAGAATGCCAATTCTTAGAATCACACAGCACACACACGATACGCAGCGGTAAACAGCAGTTTATGCCGTTCCTATTTGACACATCTTATGCCTGTTGGACGGCTTGCTCTTGATTCTCGATGAATCTTTAGAGTTAGCACTAAAGCATTTATTCTAAAGACTAAATGCTTTAGTGCTAACAACGTGTTCGTGTTAGCTTTAGCTGAAGACGATTAATGGCTAATGGTGTTTTATTTCACACCGCCAACGTCCCTCTACAATTTATCAGCGGTACTGATATAAAAAAATGTTAATCAGCTGTCTATTACCGCAACTGTAAAATTAAGAACCTCATTACCATGCAACTTTATGGAAGGAACCTTATTATGGCCGCACACAGCCACCGCCTCCCCGTACGTGGTCCCCATAACTTTCCACAAGTTGGCCCTTTATCGAAACAATGTCTAACAGAACGAATACCGAACATCGCACGCATATCGTCATCTAGTAGCCAATTATTGAGGAACGCTCCAATGGGGTATCGAAACTCTTGGAATCCCGAAGCACGCTTTATGTCTCTATTCATTAAACCCGAACCATACTAATTAAAATTGTTTGGCTGGTGTAACGCGCGAAATAAATCGCGGCCGGCCTCGGGTGGCGTGTACGCGTTTTGCTTTGTTTTCCACTTGCTACATATTTGTGGGGTCTGACATTAACACCTTCGCGCTGGTGCGTACAATGCGAGACTTGTCGGGGGCTACAAAGGCGCGCATCGATTTGCGGCCAACACTTTAAATATATCGACGGGGCTGACAATGCGTTTAGCGGAGTCGTAAGTAAACTAGCTCGGATATATGGAGGACGCAGAGCTTTGTTCGCAGGGAGATCGCATCGGTTCCGCCTAATAGAATACCTACTCCGTTTGTTTCGCACTCAGTGAATGTTAAGTACGGATTTCTTCGATTTATTACATTTACTTTGTTTCGGTCTGGCTCGATCCGCTCCTATTTAATTGACTATGGTTTAATGCGCCAATTAAGGAGTATCTCGATCGTAGATGAGCCCTTTTGAGGAAGTTTTTGTGCGGTGATGTAATATGAAAAACCCTGTTCTCAAACAACGCGTTTACATACATGTGCATTAGATAATGTGGTCTATTTTCATTTCATAATAATGAACAGTCAAGTGGCACGCGGTCGGAGAGTGATGGCTATTGTGGTTTGTGTGGTGAAAATATGACATGACAACAACAGGGCTGTAGTCTTAGTACCTAGATATCAATCGTCCAAGCAAATAGTCTCGAAACTAGGCACCAAGGTGCTGAAGCCTCCAAAGAAAAACCGGCCAAGTGCGACCCGGACTCTCACACGAGGGGTTCCGTACCTACCATAAATCGAAAAAACATGTTTCTTGTACAGGAGCCCCCTTTTGTTTGGACATAAACACTCTGTGAAAAATTCAACTGTCTACCTATTACGGCTCTTGAGATACAGCAAATGGACGGACGTACAGCGGAGGCCTAGTAATGGGTTCCGTTTCTTACCCTTTGGGCACGGAAAAAATAAATCATAAAGCTTAAGGTGAATGCTCCAGGGTAGCCCGCGAAATTCAAATATTTTTATGTTTTTTGCAATTTCATGTTCATGCAGTAGTTCGAAAGAATGATTATTTCTGAAATAATCATTCTTTCGAACTACATGAACTTAGAGGGCTATATTGATGATTAAAATGGTTATAATTCTTTAGATAAATACGCGTTACGGTCGCGGATCGCATTTGGTCCACATACAGCTTCACACTGACCGGCAAATTGCAAAAAACATAAAAATATTTGAATTTCGCGGGCTACCCTGGAGCATCCACCTTAAAGGTGTTTAGCACGGTGACCAGAGGAAAGCTATAGGTACCTATCAGCACCGAGTTTTAGAAAGTGACAGCACATTCTACACACACATTCAACCGCTTTTAGCCGAAAACCTGAAACTATTCACAACAATATCCACCACTCCCTGGCCCTTGAATTACGAAGTCCACACCGCTATTATTAGCAGTCTAGCTTTCGCCCGCGACTTCGTACGCGCATATCACATTTTTTCCCTTTCCTGTAGGAATTTTAGGAAATCCTATCCTCTTAGTGCTCCCTTACGGGGTTGGTAGGTAAGCTACTTACATGTCAAACTTCAGCTTACGACCAGTAGTTTCAGCTGTGCGTTGTTTGTCAGTCATCAGAAACGGAAGATTTTTATATACCTACAAGCTTTGGCCCACATATTCGTGCGCGCATATCCTGTTTTTTCCCGTTCCCGTAGGAATTTTGGGAAATCCTCTCTTTTTTTATTTAGGAATGGGCTTGCTCTTGACCACAATCACGCCTGATGGAAAGCGATAGATGAGGTCTATGATGGAGCGAGCGTGCCCAGAAGATGCCTGTTCACTCTTGATTTGAAGGCAGACGGGTTATATGTGGACGGGAATACAGATGCTGGCAGAGAGTTCCACACTTTAGCTGTGCGTATAATAAATGTGGTAGAGAAGCGCTGGGTACGACTTGTCGGGATATCGACCAAGTACGGATGATACACTGCAGTACGTCTGGTAAAACTGTCGTCTCTTAGCTTCCCTGCACTCCCCAAGGTACCTACATGTCAAATATCAGTTTAGTAGGATAAACTGTTTCAGTCAGTAGTTTCAGTGCAGTTGCATCGTCTGTCACTCACTCACTCAATCACTCAATTAGTCAGTAGGTAACGGAAGAATATTACATATTAGGATATTGACAAAAGGTAGATAAACTTTTGTAGAACTATGAAGAAACGCTGATGTTACGAGATAATTATGAGATTTCGCGTAATACGGCTGAAACCTTCTGAACTGCCTATAGAACATTTGGAAGCTACTTGCACATTTACCCCACCGAAGTCTCACCCGTGAAACGTACCTACCTACTCACAACAACAGCCGACACGCCTTGCCTCTTGAATTACGGCGCGGCACATAAAATTACCGCGATGCCTGTAACTATTTTCCCGGCATGCTTCGCGCATCCCGACGCTAAATCCCGTGTTCTTCGAATTCCATTCTTCTGTCGACCGTACTACCCGCTGCGGAATCTGTACGGCTTTTTATTTCTTGGGGTTCCGTAGATATTATATAAATCGTTGTTTTGTTTTGTACCTAGACACAGGCGAAGACGCGGGATGAGCTCAACAACATAGACTGATTCCTGAAACCGGAGGAATAGAAAAAAAGAGTAAAAATTTGCAGGGACGCCCTGCTAAAAATATTAATTTTGTCCATACATAATTCCGCCGATTCAATTCTATTTTGTCTAACGAAGTTAGAGAGTTCCTAGAAAAAAAAAAAAAAAAAAAATCTAAGTTCATTAGCTCGAGTTTTATTATTAATCTCTGACTGTTTAAACTTTTACAATAACTTAAGAAACAGTTTAAACAAAAGTCCTTTATTTTAGTTGAAACACACAACAAAGTAGTAAAAGTTTTGCAAATCAAGTTTTAGGTACGAAAAGTTGTATAAATGTTGAAAAATATTCGGAAAAGTTGTAGGTACGAGGGCAACTAAAATAAATACTGTATACGGAACCCTAAATAACATGTTGTTGCACGCACGGTAGGACTTTTAGTTTTATTGTTTTTAACGAAAATTGGAGCCTAATTTAAATTATTGAGCTGGAAGAAATATTGGCTGGCTCGATGGGAGTCTGCTTTGTGTAGGTACTCTTTTTGTCTAAGATTCCTTTTTGTAGAACATTGCTGTGCTCGCAGTGGGGTGTTGTATGTGGGGAGTTTATGTTTTTACGATCTATAAAAATGTGTAAGTACTTATGCGTTTTAAAATAACAATACTCAGGTTAGTATTGTTATTTTAAAACAATTATTGTAGATAGAAACGATGGCGGGCGATGGCGAGAAACTCGAGAAAACCAAGAAAGATGAAGGAAATCAAGAATTATGGTTGTCGATATGTGGGACTCAGCAATCATTGTATCAATGGTCTTGTCAGCTAACGGCTTAATAGCGTCAATCCACGACCAAAAACTTAGGAGGAACTCTTTAGGCAGCTAGATCAAGGGCTTGCTTTTCTGAACACGGCACCTCGTACTTTAAGGAGATTCCCCTCTCTCAAGCACTGACCACCGGTAGCTTGGATCCTGTTCCCAATACCGGTGGGCTAAGTAGGCACTATTTTTTTTAAATATTTATTGAAATATTCAGAGACTTTGTATTTGTATCTCTGACCTAGACTAGAGTCAAGAGCAAACCCATAAAAAAATATATGTATATTTACATCTTATAATCGTTTTCGGACCCCGAATGACGGTGAATGACAGTTTAAATTAAATACAGTTGCGCCGTCAGGGGACGGCTATTTGTTTGTGGGATATATATATAAATATAACTAGTTGACCCACGCAACTTCGTCTGCGTCACAATTTTCATTACTGCTCTGCTCCTATTGGTCTTAGCGTGATGATATTTCCTTCCTCGATAAATGGGCTATCTAACACTGATATAATTTTTCAAATCGGACTAGTAGTTCCTGAGATTAGCGCGTTCAAGTAAACAAACAAACAAACTCTTCAGCTTTATAAATTAGTAAGTATAGATTAATGTTAATACCTATTTAAACGATAAATGGAATAGCCGCTATGCAGGGTACAGGCCTCTTCTTTAAAGGAGAATGGTCAGCATTGCTCCTGATAAAGGTGATTGGAGACTTTTAATAATTAAGTATTAAACTGTTCATGTTTCCAAACAGTGGTTTTCATCACTAATCATCATCTGCCTAGCCTTTTCCCAACTATATTGGGGTCGGCTTCCAGTCAAGCCGGATTTAGCTGAATATATAGTATTTTACTGGTATTCAGTAAAATACTGGTATTCAGCTAAATCCGCAGCCGCAGGAGCGGCTGCCTACCACACCTCCACAACCCATTAACTGGGTAACACGGTACTTCATGGCAAGACTGGAGTCAGATTTACTGGATTCTGACTATCCGTAACGACTGCCAAAGATCTACAAATGACAGCCGGGACCAACGGCTTCACGTGCTTTCCGAGGCACGGAGGAAACTCGGTATGTATGTTAAGATGGTCACCCATCCACAGACCAACCTTGGCAAGCGTTGCTTAACCTTGAAGATCGACCTGTGCGACTGTTATTATGTAGCCACGAGCTACTCAATATTTCGGTTTTCATCACTAATGCCCAAGATAAACTTATCTGAAAGATAACTATTATTTCAAAGTACCACATCGTCCTTTACCATCAGGTGTCCTTATCAATAGTTAAAAGTCTATAGGTAGGTACTTTCCTGGATTGGAACCAACAATCTACTGCACTCAGGGATACATGGGCTAGTTTTTGCTTATAAAATACTAGCTTCTGCCAGCGGCTTCGCCCGCGTGATCCCTAGGGAACTTATTCCCGGGATAAAAGCCTGTGTTATTCCAGACTTAATCTATGTTACAAATTTCGTCTAGATCCGTTCAGCCGTTCTGGCGTGATTAAGTAACAAACATCCATCCAAACTTTCGCATTTATAATATTAGTTAGATTTTTTTATTTTGTAATTGCAAAATATTATGGACATCCAGAAAGCAACCGGAACGTTATTCATATATTACCGTATACGTGATTTCCGATATAATTATTGCACGTATCCAATTAATATTTCTTTTCCTATAGCAGCACGAAAGACTTCGAGCAACGTGCTCAATAAGGCTTTTCTCCCATTTCAGTTTGCACGAAGGAAAACAACTCCAAGAGTAAGGTAAAATAAAACATATTCTACAAATTGATATGTCTCCTTTTATTCACAGTATATGTGTACTATTTACATGCTGTACATGATCGCAACAAATTAATTTATTAAGTACTTACATTTATCTAACACATTTATCTACACAATTATTACAAAAATGTCAACGAACATCATATGGACAAAATCATTGGTACACTCACATGCATAAATATTTAAGATTTTTTTAAGATATAATGCTTTTGTATTTTAAAAATCTGTCTTTTTTTTTTGGGTAAAATTCGTTCAAGAATTTGAAAAGAAATTAATTTATAGCTTATTTTATTTAAGGCAAAATTATCAGTAATTTATTAGGTAGGTACTGATTTTTTATCGGCAGTCTTTGCAACTGTGCTTTTATTTACTGTAAAGCAGAGTTCAGATAAAAAACCTTACGTCTTATATATTTTGAAGAGTTGGACAAACAGACCGAATTCTTACTTATTCTTAAACTTAACCAACACATTCATACCTTTATACATATTTATGCATGTAATCCGTAGACTCAAAATATATTTACAATATTTATTCCCAGTACATTCGTAACAAATCAAACAATTATTGCTTACAATCTAAACAGTACATTAACGAAAGCGATTTATAAAAATAGCTGCTTTAGTTTCGATAATACAGTCCCACAGGTTATAAAATTAAAAATAAAACGTCAGAAACACAACAATAAAATATGTACAACTTTGTTTATTTTTATACATTTATCCCTTAATTCATCTAAAAACCATTCTTACTAAAAACTGCTATATCTCCTTGCCTATGTATTATTAAATTACTAAGGTTTTTATTCACAACTGTACTTGGGACCTGCGAGACATAAACTAAATATGTCTAATCGTAATTTTTCCAAAATGGAAAAATCGACAAAATGAAATAATAATAAAAATAACAACTGAGTTTAAAATATATCAAAAAAAGTATTTGTATCATTGGTTGAAATTTGCCAAAGCACAAATAGGAGGTTGAATAACGTTTTGATTAAATAATATTATTATCTATATTTCATCTTAATTTGTCACACTCATGTAGGCCAACCTAATCATTCTACGTTTTGCATTAAACGCTAGTTAGAAGTGACATTGACCAAAACTTTGGAAGAAAAGACACAAAACAAGAATATATTATTTTTACCAAAATAAAGGGAACAAACTCCAGCCAATTAATCCAGTACCATATTCCAAATTGAATAAATCTGTCACTGAATTTAATTTTACAGATATTGGCCGAATAAGCCGGTCGACTTGTGCAGCTAAACCTGGTAATAAAAATATAGTAAAAAAATATTATTTTCGTCTACGTCACTCCAATCCAGCCCAGCACTATCTAGTCACCAACTACTTAGCATCTAGCATTACTCCTATGACGTAAAACATTACTCTTCAGTCTGACACTTGACAATTTTGGTAACAACACAACACGACAAAGAGCATCCACTAAAATAATTAAATGCGAAAATAATAAATACATCTCTGCGACTAGTCGTTTAGGTCTTTGGCTAACATTTAAAAGAAAACACCTAAAATGTATTTATATTTAATCAATAGCTACAACACTAGCAGCTTGTAATTCAGTCTGTTCAAAATTATTATCTTTTTGTTATTTTTAACATTGATCGTGATTTCACGAAAAATTACATAAACACGTTAAAAATGTATTAATTAAAATAAAAACCTAAAAATAAGATACATAGGGTTATTAACTAATTGTGTTCGAAATACGATTTTTTATATAAAATAATCATATAAAAACACAAATAAAAACATCCAAATTAAATATGAATAATGATCAAAAATTAAAATTTAGAATCCTATCATTGTAATTTAAATAATAATTATGTACTTATTATTGCTGTTTTTTTTTTCACGAAAACTTTGTTTTCATACAAAAGTAAAAATGGTAGAATTATTTATTTTATTAAAATTCAATGGTCACGCATAAAATATAGATGAAAATATCTAGTAATAAAATATTCAGTAAAAGTACAAGTCAATGAGGGTTAGGCGAATTATTACTCTCACTAACATTTGTTGATACAGCCCAGGTAAAGCTGGCAATACCCAGAAATGATCAACAACAACATTGCAGCTTTTGGCAGGAAAAGCTGAATAAAATTTTATTTAAAGATAGCTAGTCCGTCTTCACAGCTAAGACATTTAAATTCCTTCCAGATATCAAAAGACGAGACATTTTTATTCTACATACAATGATATTGTTAATAAATTAATGTTGAAAATTAAAAATTTTCAACGAATTGTCGCACGTTACCTTAAGGACAAGACGTAAAAGGATCGCCAATTCGATAGCTATAGAAAATAGCTGCAAAATTGTACTGTCCAGAACCAATGTACTCGATTTCACTACCAATAGTTAGGGTCTCGATTTACGCCCCAACCAAAAAGCGGTTAATACAAAAAATATAATAAAATACACATACATATATATTCGCATAAATTATACACTAATAAAAACTATTTATATCTCACTACTTATACATATATCGTGCGTTTCTTACATACATATAATAATAATATCTACACAATTTATAATTATTAGGAATTACATTACTTCTTCGCGCAAGCACCGATATGTTAAGATGGACTATTTCGCTATACGTCTATATATTACTATTTTTTACCTTCACTAACTCTTTAGAATATCATTTCTTTACTCACCTAAGGACAGATGGCATTACATTTAAACATTTATTTTTTATCCGAGTTGTTTGCCAAAATTGGTGGAATTACAAGTAATTTTTAACTAAAACAAAAAAAGAATGTGCAAATATTTTGTCGGTCACAAAACAATGTGGCTGACTGTACCTACCGTTTTGTTCAATTTAAATTACGCACAATTTTGGCAGACATCTAGAAAAATACATCAATATTAAATAGTAAGAATTGACATGAAACCAATTGGGGATTTTTATTAACTACTTACAAACTTATTGTCATATATAAAATTATTTTATACTGTTAAAAGGAATGGCAAGTTACGAGGTTGTCTTTAAAACCGATATTATTTATGGACACGACCTGAACTATAAATAAATTTATTTCAAGATTTCTTTTTCCAAATAAAAAATAGTTGAAAGAAAAATTAAGGAAAATAGAAAAAAAAACTTCTATACAATGATTAGAAAATATATAATGTAATGAATAAGAGAGCACGTTTATGACTGAGTATTTTAAATTAAATTAAGTATGATGATAAAAACTTTTTAATGTAATTAATTTTTAGCTTAATTGATAATTTAAATTGTAAAACAACCATTTTACAATTTACATGCTGATGGGCAACGTATTACATCAATTTGGCAGAAAAGTACAGTCGCATCCATAAATATTAGCGCAAGACATAAAATCATTAGAAACAAACATACAATACTAGCTAATGTTCTGTAAGGGGATATGTCTGAGTTTTAAAGACGCGTTTATGTCGGGACCGTGTTTTTTAAAAGCTCGAGCGTTTTGCATCTCTACAGTATTGTTTTAATTCGTTTTTACCTTGAAATAAGTACACAAAAAAATTGATACCATGATTGTTTAATAAAAAGAGAAAATTTCGTACAAAACTTGAAAAGTTATGAGTAATGTTAAAATAACACTACATTCAATAAATATAATATTTTCTAAAAAATAAATAAGATAAAACTAATTATACCAATCCCTTAGAGATACGCACGCCAATAGAAGCTCGTTAAATACAAACAATAAATAAAAAACCACAAACTATATCCGTTACTCTATAATTTGACATTGTATAACGTCAAAATAATCCGAAGGCATTATTAAGCTCACAACGCAAGTCCTTAAAATAAGGATAAGGGAATTTGGACCACGAAAAATATGCACTCGTTAGTAGATACTTTTCGCGCTGCCTGTACATTTACGGAAGAAAAACTATACATTACATAAGGCAGGGTTGCTAATGTTGGAAGAAGTCACCGCGGCCCTAGGACGCACCCGCACTCAGCGGCACACGGGGCTTCAGTCACTAAGAGTCTGACACTCCCTCCTGCTGTACCCACAGCGGGAGGACACATTTGATGATATCTCATCCACAAAAAGAAATAACGGAAATTATTTAAAACAACAATTATTAGTATTTAAAAGAGTATTTTGTAGTAGTTTTATAATCCTGCTAAAATACAATAGGTCATGCCAATTAAAAATAATTGTATTATTTATAACAATTCCTGTTTATTTTGTTCACTAATTAGATTTGGTTAATTGAGTATTTTCGTTTTACTTTTTCCTATTTTCTAATTAATGTAGAAATAACCTAACGCACGTGATTTTTATAATCACATTTACATATTTATGTCTATGCTGGCATATTTTTCTCAAGTATAGCGTTATAGATGTTCCATACAGGAATAACTTGTTGAATGAAATGCAGGTAATTTTAACCCAGCGACAATACTATTTTTTTGTTCATCACGCCTGTATTCATCTAAGAGTTAGGCAGAAATGTAGCTATAGTCCATTCATATTTCGCCAGCTATTGTAAGTACCATGTAACAGTAACATGTTAGGCGCCAGACAAACTAGCAATAAAGTACAATGACCTTTTCTTAATTTCCCTTCGTAGATACCCGAACAATAAATTTAGAAACGTTTTTCATCACTAGAAAACGATCACGATAGAAGTCGACTCAAGGCAGCTTTATGTCTTTATTTCTGTTTTTGATATTAAGAAAGTCAATAAATGTATGTGGGTCAATGATCGTTAATGCACATGTATCTGGTGTCTACCAAAGGTCAATGTGCCGGCAATTGCCACTTCGAGTAATTTCAGCTGATGAAATTCAATAGCAATTTGCCTGACCCGGGAATCGAACCCCTCATGCTTAGGAATAGTTCTTGCGGCCACTAGACTAACGAGAATCACTTATTTTAGAGCTAAATATTATAGAAAGTATAGATTTTCTCTCGTAAATGTACAAAATGGGGATGTATCGGGGAATTTAATGAAATAATGTCAGTTTAACTCTACATACCCTGGTATTGGGACGAAATCCCATTTTTTTTATCTCTTACAGCCTTCATTCAATTTGTTATTGTCCGTACCACCTACTTTCCGTTAATTCTAACATTGGGGCCCTCTTAACACTATACTCTTATAAATAACATTGAAAAAACAGATATTTGTAAAAAGAGATGGCCTTATATGGCCAGAAAATAATGAAATGTCATGCTTATCATACAAACATCTCTCTACAGTTCCAATTTATCATTATAACGGCATTGCATTACTTTTATTCCAAATGAAGATTACCATTGCAAATATACCTATTTTTGACCTTCAAATTTTTTTAGTGAATATAGCTTTTACAAATTAAACCTTATGCCAATGACATAAAAGTCACATGAAAGCTCATGGGTTCCAACGATGATTTTATCTGTGATATTCCTTTTAAACGTTAGATAACCGTACTGTAGATTGATATATTATTGATCTAATCTTATCATCCTAGGTGAGTGAGTAAAACGATAACGCATCGCGATAACAAATAATGTATGAATCACTGATCATAACTGGGGGTAACCATACAGACTGTAGTAGGACAATATTTGTCAAAAAAAAATAAATTAAGAGTGAATAGGTTATTTCTGGGCAAGCGTGCTCCATCTTTGACCACATCATCGTTTACCAGCAGATGAGATAGTGGTCAAACGCGTGCCTATCAACAGTAAAAAAAAATGGAGAAAAGAGTCAAGCAATTTTGAACCTTATGCTGTACAAGTATGACCTAACTGTCAACCTTGACTTGCTTAGCACGTGAACTGCCCTGTTATTTTGATAATCGGGCGCTGATGTATCTCTTTGTAAAATTATATCGCGACGCGTTATCGCATTCATAAAAACACCTAGGACGTTGGGTTATCGAATTTTTCTTCTCATTAGAAACAAACTTTTAAAAGCACAATTACTACCTTTTATATTGACACTTTTACATAGCAAACTATTAGTACAAACCACCAAATGACTTAGTAAACCATTGGTATAAACCACCAAATGATATGGTAAAGTATTGGAACAAACCACTACAAGGCTTGGTAAGCAATTGGACAAACCATTAAATTCAATGGTAAACCATTGGTACAAACCACCAAATTACATGTTAAACCATTGGTACAAACCATCAAATGATTTTTTAAACCAATGGAATAAACTAACAAAAGACTTGGTAAACCATCGGAACAAACCACAAAGTTACGTGGTAAACTATTCGAACAATTCACCAAATGGAATGATAATCTATTGAAACAAACCACCAAATGACATGTTAAACCACTGGAACGAAGCATCAAATGAAATGGTAAACTATTAGAATAAACCATCAAAAGACTTGGTAAGCCATTGGAATAAACCACCAAAAGACTTGGTAAACCATTGGAACAGACCATCAAATGACATGTTACACCATTGGTATAAACCACCAAATGATATGGTGAAGTATTGGAACACACCACCAAAAGACTTGGTAAACTTTTTTTTTGTTTTACTATTGATAGGCACGCGCTTGACCACTATCTCACCTGATGGTAAGTGATGATGTGGTCGAAGATGGAGCACGCTTGCCTAGAAGTAACCTATTCACTCTTGACTTAAAGACTCCCAGGTTGTAGCTATCAGGAAAACCAGACTCCGGCAGGGAATTCCACTCCTTAGCTGTACGCACTATGAATATGTTCCCAAAAAGTTTTGTTCGTGTGGGTGGGATGTCCACCATGTGAATTGAAACAAACCATCAAAAGACTTGGTAAACTGCCTACTAACTTCGTACTACTGTTAACAAAAGTGAAGAGAGCCCCTCCAACGTTACCTTAGAGCGAGCCTATGTCGGGGTAAGCATGCGGAACCCCGGAGCCCGCCTCTCTGTACTGCAGCGGGTCGGCGCGGAACTCCACGGGCTGCAGCGCCATGCGCCCGTACACTGCGGCGAAGCGGGCGATGCAGGCGGAGCGCTGCGACATGTGCCGAGCGTCCGCCGACAGCATCTCTGTGTTCGTGCACTCGGGACATTTGAACTTTTTGCGGGGAGTCACCTGGAATTTGAAAATGACTAAATGTGAATAACGGTTTTCCGCCGTATGGTGCCGTAAAAGAATAATACCATCCCATCACTTCCCGTGGGTGTCGTAAGAGACGACTAAGAGAATGGGCAGCAGCGTTCTCTATAAAACGCAACACTATACACTGCGATCGCCAACCCGCCTGCCAAGCGTGGCGATTATGGCAAACCCCTCCTTTGGGGGAGGCCTATGTCCAGCAGTGGACGTCTTTAGGCTGTTATGATGATGATGAAAGGTGAATAAAAGTTTACATAGGTACCATAAAAGAAAAGAAGAAATATGTTTACATGCTCCAAAAAATACGCACATAAAAATTAGAAAATAATGATAGGGATTTTTTTTAAAGTTAAGGAGATGTTTAGTTAGACACAACATTTTACGAGCAATATTGAAGTTTCCTGTAATAGCAGGGTAATTTTTAATATTAGGCACAAATAAAAATTCTTGAAAAAAATAACCAATAATGGTATGCTCAACCAAGGCATTGGGTCCAAGGATATCAAACGTTGGCAATGCATCCGACTCATGATGTAATGACAACTTTCAATGATCCAGATGCAGCCGCACGTCTAAACTCGGCAAGCTCACTCGTGAGACTGACCAGTTCACAGATATCCCCACTACTGGTGTGCATGAGACAACAAACCTTGATAGGCGCCTTCCTAGTGACATTAGCGACGAGGAAGTTCATGGCAATGTCCTCGCAGTTGAAGTTGTCGTCCACCCAGGACCTGATCTCCGCCGGCATCTTGTACGTGTAGTACCACGACCAGATCTTGTGGTGGAACGCTGCACCCGTTAGCACCTGGAATTGAGGGGGGTTCGGTTTTAATATGGGAACTGTGGTATTATGTATGAGAGTGTCCATGGAGTTTCTTGCACGTTTTTCTTCATAGAGATCTACGATTAGGAACGTGCAACTCTTCCGTGATAGCGTCAGAGGCAGTGAGTGTGTTTAGCTGCTCTTGTCACTAGCAGAACTAGTTTCATCTGTTTGACTGACCTTGGCAATTCAAAAGTACGTGTAAATGTTTTTTTTTTCTTTATATTTGTTCTTGATTTCATTGTGACAGCATTATCTTATCTATACTAATATATAAAAGCTGAAGAGTTTGTTTGTTTGTTTGTTTACTTGAACGCGCTAATCTCAAGAACTACTGGTCCGATTTGCATTTTTTTTTTCAGTGTAAGATAGGCCATTTATCGAGGAAGGCTATAGGCTATATATCATCACGCTAAGACCAATAGGAGCGGAGCAGGAGCAGACGAAGTTGCGCGGGTCAACTAGTATCATATAAGAATGGTTCCTTGCAATTGGATCTTACGTTCGCAAACTTTCTGCGTGACGGCGCAAAGGGCCTATTCTTTCCGTCTTGGAGCTCCGACAGGCTTGTCTACAACTGGCTCAATCAGACAATCAACCATGCACATGTGTTTTGATATATACTTAAGAAGTTTTCCTTTATCATCATTTGCCTAGCCTTTTCCCAACTATATTGGGATCGGCTTCCAGTCAAGCCGGATTTAGCTGAATACCAGTATTTTACGAGGAGCGGATGCCTACCAGACCACATCAACCCATTAGCTGGATAACACGGTACTTCATGGCAAGACTGGAGTCAGATTTACTGGCTTCTGACAATCCGTAACGACTGCCAAAGATCTACAAATGACAGCCGGGACCAACGGCTTAACGTGCTCATGTTTTCCTTTATCGTTTATAATTAAACGATAATGCTAAGCTAGGCTTGCATGTACGTTTATAAAAATCCGCTAACTGAATTCACTCCGAACAGTTTTGTTCCCATACTACCAAAATTACAAAATGACACCACAAGGAATAAAACAGACAAAATTGGAGTCATAACCTAAAAAATTGGACGACATCCAATCTAAAGTAATAAACATTGCCTTCGAATCATTTGCTTCGCAGAACTAAAGTTGTAAGCTTCTATATTTGTCCCGGCATCATCTTTATTTGTCAAACATTAAATGAGTTTTGAAAGAAACTCGCAATTTATAAACTTACAGTCTCACACCTTATTCCCAAGGGAGTAGACAGCAACTACAGCGGATCTAAAAAGGCCACTTTAGCAGAATCATAAAATTAACTACACAACAATCGGTCAAATTTTATTTTCATCTTTATAGAAAGAAAGAAAGAAAGAAAAAATGTTTATTTGGGTCTCGCACACAACAGACAGATGTAACAGAATTAAGTAGTCTAAAAACATTTTAGTCTGTGCGAGGCCAAAAAGGTCTCTATCTCAGCATAAGCTGCGAAATTTAAAAATAAATAACACAGCGCTGGTTTTATGATAGGGCCTGTGATGCCACGGACACAGTCCGTGTTTATCGCTAACGCATTAGGTTCAAGGTTGACTGGGAAAATTTGACAGTGACGGGAAGCGTGATGTGCGTTCTGATTCTGCTAAAGTGGCCTTTTTAGACCCCCAGAACTCCTCAACCACGAAGAGTGTGCGCAGGAACTCCACGACCTGATCCCACCATCGCCCTTTTCCCAGCATCTGTGTCCCCTCCATAAATAACCCGTCTGCCTTTAAAGCTAGAGTGAAGTTTGAGCCCAGTTGATGCCTGTTCACTCAGTGACCAGGCATCCTCTGGGCACGCCCGCTCCATCATAAATCTCATCCATCGCTTTCCATCAGGCGTTATCGAGGTCAAGAGCAAGCCCATTCCTCAATAAAAGTAAAAATAACTCCACTTGCAACAATAAGGGTCAATTCATACCGAAATGGCAGCGAAGCGGCGAGCAGGTTCAGTGTCATATAATTTTAAACTTAATCCTCATCACAGTAACACATAGTATCGCTTGATCGCTTGAGAAACTTGAAGAGGTCGTGCGGCCGCCCGCGGCGCCCCGAGCATTCCGATGACTCCCGCGATAATATGTGTTATAGTAATGAAGATAAAGTTTAAAATTATATGACACGGAAACTGCTCGCAGCTTCGCTGCCATTTCGGTATGAATTGACCCTAAGTCGGGCTGTGATGATGTAAGTAAATTGACTTATCCCTAATACTCCTTCGTAAATATTAAAACAATAAATTATGAACCTTATTTCATTACTACAGAAAGTAAAAGATCACAATAGAAGTTAAATCAGGACAGTTTTATGTCTTTAATTCATATGTTTTATTCTGTTTTTGATATTAAGAAAGTCAATAGATGTATGACCGTTAAGTATTGCTGGCGCCTACCATAGTGCGTCCCTCAGCGATTCCACTCAGAACTACGACTAAATACCTTTTGTTCGTCGCCTTTCATCCTCTCACCAAACCAGAAAAATGAACAAACATGAAAGAAACTTCTGATAACACTTTTCTCAAGTCCTTAAAGCACCTAAAATAAATTACTCTCATTTAGCCGGCACCGTCACCGGTGCGAGGAACATTTGAATAAAAAAGTTTCAAAATTAAGAATCGACTCGAATTCAAACAGGACTTACGTTGAAGGTTACATCCTCCAACTTTGCGCTTTGAGCAGTTCGTCACTTTCGAAGTTCTTAATTTGACTTTGTCTGATGTCGTGACTCGTTACAAACTATTGTTCGCGAGTGTTTGCTATGCGGTCTGATTTTAGTTACATTCACTGTGTTACGACTTGTTTATATAAATTGAGCTTTTATGTTACAGGATGGCTTTCGACCGTCGACTACTACGAAGGATTTACTGAACAGGTTTTTTTTTATTTCGCAGTTTAATCAGTTTTCATTTAATTTTGATATTTATGAGCATAGTATCACAAGGAGTTAGCATTGATAATTGAAAGCATCAACAATTAAAACAATTAATTATTTTAATTATTAGCTACGTACTCTATATGCTGCTCCGATTAACGTCAAATTGTTATTGCCGGCTGTCGCTGAAAACCAGCGCTGTGACTCTGTCTCGCACATGAGTCCCAGCATTATGCTGAGCGATGGCCGTTTTGCGCGAATGTGACGCTTATCTTCCCAACTTCTGCAAACTCTAAAAAAATACCAGCTGTTTCATACAAAGTGCAATATTTTGCCAAAGGAAATATATGAAACATTTGATATTTTTTTTTGAGGTTTGTTTATTTTTTATTATGTTTTTGGTATGCGTCATGCTTGGCGCAAATAAACTCTTTTTCTTTATTTCTTTCTCTCATACAAAAACTCAGATTAAATGTTTGAATCTATACTACTTATAGCCGAACTGATCAACAGTGGTAACAACTGTTATCAGCGGCAAAATGGACCAAAATTTCTCCGTATTAAGCACTTTGACTACACTAGTTTATATTTGGAAATGTGATCACAAAAATTATTTCACTGATTGAAGAAGACTTTTTAACCCGGAAAAATACACCGATTAAATATATCGAATATTTAATCGGTGCATTTTTCCGGAAAAGAAGTCAACAGTGAAATCGAATATAATTTCGCGGTACCTATCAAGCAGTTTTTCACCCAAATAAATCCTATTAAAATTCCTTATCACAATTAGGTCTCAACTCTCAGTAAGACAAACTGTTGACTCAATTGTCTCATTGAATTAGCACAGCATAGTACAGTCGACCGCAAGTCTGTGCTAACACTTTAACTTTGAGTTGGCCTAGCGTAGTACGGAATTAGCCGGGGATTATGGAAGGCGTAAGTACTAGCTCTCACAATCCTCGGTCAAGTGTGAACAGGAATACCGGGGTGGTTTTTAGTCAGTAAGAGTCTGACAGTCCCCTTCGCCCACCCCAGGCGAGGGACATCCATGAGGATTTTCCACCCCGGCAAAAAAAATAAAAAATAGCGTAGTACGGAATTGCGAACAAATGAGAGGTATAGTAGTGAACATAAAATGAGTGAACATAAATGAACATAAAGTGAGCTGCTCTTTTTAAGCTCACTTTAAGTTTTTACAGTGAGCTAAATTAAAGTAGGTACACTAGCAGGTCGATTCTGTTTACATGTCGAAGTGAAGGTTTGGGTGCAGTGATCACGAAGTGAGCTGTCATTTCATCTTGATTACATGGATTGACAGGTCGCTTTGTGATCACTTCACCCAAGTTTTCACTTCCACATGTTTACAGAATCGACCGGCAGCTGTTGTTCCATCTTAACCGTAAAACTTGACAGCTCACATATGGAGTTATGGTTCACTTCACCTTAGTTCCGCGGTATGATTTTTACAGACTAACACTACAGCAATATAAGTAAATCTGCCTGTGAAATACAACTGTCATTCCACCAGATACTGCGAGTTTTTTAACTTAATCAATCGCGTTATCGTATAATCTTTCGCTTATGTTAAATAGTATGAATTTTTTTTTTGGCCATTATTGTCTCGCAGACAGCGCTTATTCAGTTTTAATACAAATCGTTTTTTACGCTAACGTGATTGAGAACGTTAAAAACTCGCACTAAGCAACTCGCAAAACGAACACATTCATTGTGCATACAGCTAAAGAGTGGAGTTCCTTACAAACAACCTGAGAGTCCTTAAGTCAAGAGTGAATGGGTTACGTCTAGGCAAGCGTGCTCCACCTTCGCCCAATCATTGCTTGCCATCAGGTGAGATAGTGGTCCAACGCGTGCCTATAAAAAGTAAAAATAAAGCTCACAGTGCTAGAAATTGACACTTCACCTAATTAGTCAAAGTGAAATTTGTACGGAATAGACCTGCAGCCGGTCCATTCTATCACTAATCCGGTTTTGTTACTATTATAGTAAGGCTTGTGTTTAAACACCGCCCCAAAAAGTACCTATTTTACTACCAAAAAAGTTCTAAACGGTTACCAAAACAGATAAATGGTCACCAAATAATATTCGAGAAGTAGCGCTCGCCGGCCGCTGCCACGGCACCGCTCGCTTCGCTCGCTCGGCTCGCGCGGTTGGTTGGTCACAATTCTAACCTAACCTAACCTATTTTATCCAGTTTGTAACCCCAAGCCTACATTTTATGGCAATCACAGTTGAGTTGGATAGAATTTGGTGACAGTTGATCCATTTTGGTGCCTAGGCTTAGAGTCTTAAAAATATTATTTTTGGTGACCGTCTAAATTATACCCTTATAGTAATGTGCGGCCTAGTGTACAATCAACTCGTAAATCACAATCAAGCGAAGTGTGAGTTCTCATTAATTTATGTATGTGTCTAAATTGATGGCGTTAAGAGCTTTGTGTTTCTAATGGAAGTGTTGTAGCTACATAAGATGGGATTTTTATAGAGATTTTATATTTAGGTGACTGAAGTTTTCGATCGCTAAAATCAGTGAATGAAACATTATACTTACTAGATTATCATTTTATTCTATGATAAATTAATGTATGAAACTAATGAAGCTATGATATGAAAATAACCAATATTTTGCAATTGGTTAATTAAACAAGATATTTTAGTTTTATTTATTTACTAGCTTTCGCCCGCGACTTCCTACGCGCAAATCCCTTTTTGTCCCGTTCCCGTATGGTTTTCCGAAAGTCCTCTCTTAGTGCTCCCCTACCTACACTCCCAAAGGAACCTACATGCTGAATATCAGCTTTCTACGCCCAGTAGTTTCAGCTGTGCGTTGTCTGTCAGTCACTAAATTCTTCCGAAATTTCGAGAAGAATATCAGCTGTTTCATACTATTTTCATATGTGTTTCATATTTTGATATGAAACTGCTGATATTTTTCTCGAGATTTCGGAGTTTTCCCAAAGTAAAAGTTGCTTATAATCATGTGTACTTTCACTGCCTAAGACGTTGCTGGTGTTTTACAAATAACCCTGTATATAATATAGAGATTTAAATGTTTATTTACAGTGTTTTCTTCTATTAATATCGTTCAATAACAGTTCTTTTTTATAAAGAAAATTTTATCTTGGATTAAAAAAACCGGTCAAGATCGAGTCGGACTCGCATACCGAGGGTTCCGTACAAATTTGTAATTACGTATTATAAACTACCTTTTGCCCGCGACTAGGGTTACCAGATAAAAAAATCAAAAGTCCGGAGAAAAAGCCTGATTTCCATTGAAAAATCCTGAGATTTTTTACAGTTTGAGAATTTTTCATAAATCCATAATTAAGGAAAAAACCTTACTTAAAATGTATCATATAAAACTGATAAAACTGAAACTGACGGTACCTAAGTACTTGGATAAATAAGTACTGATTTGAATTGTGCAATTATTACCAAAGGAAGATTATTTTTATTTTGTTTTACTTTTTATTAAAGAGATCTTTAAAATGTAAGCTGTATTTTATGGAAAAATAAAAAAATCCTGAGATTTCATGAGATTTGCAAAATCCAGCCGCAATCCTGAGAAGAGTCCAAAAATCCTGAAATCTCAGGACAAATCCTGAGATATGGTAACCCTACCCGCGACTAAAAATTTCGGGAAATCCTCTCTCAGTGACCCATACACTCTCCAAGGAACCTTCGTGGCATATTTCAGCTTCTTACGACGTATTTTTTTTATATTAGGATTACATTTTTACCAGTTTTATAGAATCGATTTATGGTGTAAGAATAATCTATTTTAAAAAGCTTTTATTTAACTTGCAATGTATGGTTTTATGTTTGTTCGGGTGGAATCTTGCGACTAAATTTTGAAGCAGATAATTTCAACCGATTGAGCTGTAATTGTATACACACGTTTAGTTTGGATGGGTATGAAATGAAAGGCCTTGTTGAGAGTAACTCGAAAAATAATGTGACGTCATTCTAAATTTAATATGGTGGAACATCCAAGATGGCGGAATATTTATTTTTATGCACTTCTACAATATGGGTATCAAATGAAAAGGCTTGTTGAGAGTAACTCGAAAAAAATGTGACGTCATCCTAAATCCAATATGGCGGAACATCCAAGATGGTGGAATAGTTATTTTTTATGCACTTCTACAATATGGGTATCAAATGGAAGGGCTTATTGAGAGTAACTCCAAATAACTAAAATGTAAAAACTAAATTAAAAGTAAAAAAAAAACTTTTTCTAAAAAACTATTATTCAAATGCTCTAAAAATAAGAAAATAAAATTTCCCTTTCAAATTGATCACCAAAGCTTGTCGCGAGGTTTGATTAATTAAATACTTAAAAGGTACTTACGCAAACCTCGCGACAAGCTTTTATGACCAATTTTAGAGGAAAATTTATTTCTTCTTTTTAGAGAATTAAAATAAAAGGTTTTTTTAAGTTTTCTTTTTTACTTTTAGTTTTTAAATAGATATTTAGTAGGTAAGTACTGAATTTTTCATTTTGAGGTACGGAACCCTAAAATATATGATGCATCATTTCGCCACATAAGGCAGTTTCTTTTGGCACAGAAACGCTCATTTGTATGCGAGTGTACTTCCTCCAGACGCATCTTGTTGAAACAATCACGCGAAGGTCGCGTAGCAGACAAGTGTGTCTTGGTTAAGTCATGCCCTTTTATGTGATACGTACTAAGTAATTACTTAAATTCAATAGATAATATTCTTTAGATCTTTTGTCGAGATAGGATATATAAACGACTAGTTTTGCCCACGTCTTCGCTTGCGTTAAAGTAACCTATAAGTAATCGTACATAAAAAAAATCATCACAGTTTCGGCGATTAAGACGAGAAAGAGTAACAAACCAACAAAAAAGCTCACTTTCTTATTAATGATATTATTTAGGACTAGCACTTCGCCTGCGACTTCGTACGCGCTGCAATGTTTTTAAAGGATCCCTATTTTTTTCGAGACACATATTCTAAAACCTTCCTAGAAAACCATATTGGGCAAACAGCATGAAAATCGGTGCAGTAGTATTTGAGTTTATCGCGAACAGACAGACAGACAGACGCGGCGGCAGACTGTTTTATAGTATGAAGTGATAATGCTGCGTTTCGAAGCATCACGATAGCATAGTGTTTGTAAAAGAATCAATAGATTCGCTTGCGGTCAGCGAAACTAGATACCTACCTAACTGAAGCGTTATTGTGGGTTTTTAACAAACACATTCCTCGCTTCGCTTCCTCGCTAATCTCTGGTAGAAACGCAGCCTTAGGATAACTGTTGAAAATGTTTCAATGTATAATATATTTTTTTACTTTGTCTGCTTCCTACCTCATGTTTCACTAAACACATCAGCGGCTCCATGGCCCGTAGGTAAGCGAAATGACAAGCAACAATTGAGTAAGTTAGGAAGTATATTTCGTTGATAAGGTCAATAATGGTTTGCAAAGCAATTCAGTCATCTTTCATAATTTCTTTCTTGAAAGCGTTTGCGCCTGCAATGACTGCCTTGATCACTTTCGGTCCATCTTTAGCAAGCTGCTGCGTCAGTTCATCGATCCCCTTCTTCTGATCCTGTGCAATTTTCGTCAGAACGTCTTTGAACTCCTCTAAAGGTACCTTGTCATCTTCCCGAGACTCGCCGAAAAGTGTTCGAAAATGCTTCTCGATTTCATTGAGACCTTGATTATCAGTTGAAGTGTATTTACTGTCTTTAGTCACATCGACCTCTATAATCCTGGACTCGCTCATCCATTTTACTAGATTGTCGACACTATTTTTTCCGTCCTTTTGTAGTTTGTTGAATAATTCTTCCATTCTTGCGGTTTTTTTTTATTTTAGGTGTTTTTTTCTTTAAAAATCGGTCAGATGTTTGGTTTGAAGTACTGAATGATAGTGCTCTGACAGCCTGTCTTCTTTTATTGTATTTGGTAAGACATTGACAATGATAACACTAAATAGGTCACCAAAAAAGGTTAGATCTGAATTCCTTATTTACAAAATTCTTCCATAACTGACTGACTAAGTGATAACGCACAGCCGAAACTGCTGGTCGTAGAAACCTGAAATTTGGCTTGTAGCTTCCTTACACTCCGTAGGGTAGCATTAAGAGAGGATTTCCCGAAATTCCTACAGGAACGGGAAAAACGGGATGTGCGCGTACGAAGTCGCGAGCAAAAGCGTAGTATTCTATAATTTGTACTTGATCGCCTACATTTTATTACACGATTCGACAGAAATTAATTTGGCTGAAGATTGAAAATTCTACGTGTTTATACATTGCTGCGAATGATCACTCAACGATTAGTTTTTCCAGTTTAGAAGTTCTGTCATCACCATATCCTCGCATTTCCTATACTTGCGTAGTACAGCTTTGACAGCTAACGTTCATCAACATCTATCAAACGTCCTTCACATCATTTAATTTTTATCCCAGAATTCTTAGTACTGACGTGTTGCTCTTTTAAGCCATTCAAGATTCTCAGAAAATGTCCGTTGTCTTTAAAGACATCGTCTGGCGCTGTTGCTTATTTCATAAGTCCCCATATTTTTTAAAATAAAAACATCATTTGTTTGTTTGCTTAAACACGTTAATCTCAGGAACCGATTAGAAAAATTATTTCAGTGTTAGATAGCCCATTTATCGAGGAAGGCTAAGACCAATGGAGAGATGAAAAATTACCAGTCCCTCCTTATCTTTGAAAGAATTGAGTCTAAAATTTGTAAAAAAAGTACTGATAATGTTTTTCGCCTATGGATTACAGGAAAACTTATAAGAAGTCTATTGTTTGAAAGTAACATGTTACAAAAATGATATTTGTACGGAACTCTTTGCATGCGAGTCAGTAACTGACTTGGCCAGTTTTTTTTTTTTCATTGGCCAAAACTAAGGACGGATCCAGTCCAACCCGTATGAATGTCAGTGTACCTACATCATCCGGTCACTTCATCTCGTTGTAACAATCACGCCAAGGTCGCATAGCTGGCCAGTGGGTCAGTAAAACACTAGTTGACCCGCGCAACTTCGTCTGCGTCTCAATTTTAATTACTGCTCCGCTTCTATTGGTCTTAGCATGATGATTGCCTATAGACTTCCTCGATAAATGGGCTATCTAACACTGAAAGAATTTTTCAAATCGGACCAGTAGTTCCTGAGATTAGTGAGTTCAAGAAAAAAAAACTCTTCAGCTTTATATATAAATACAGATTCGATGCAATTTGATGTAGGTAAATTCTTTCGTTATTATTTATACGAGCACGTCTGAGCCACGAATTCAAATGTCATCAACTAATTCAACCACATCATCGCTTACCATCAGGTGAGATGGTGGTCAAGCGCGTGCCTATTATTAGTAAAAAAAAAAAAAAAAAAATGTAAGTAATCTGTAATTGTTTTTTTCTAAACATGCAGTTTTTTTAATAAGCTTTGGTTTGAAGAATATCTCACCTGATAGTAAGCGATGAGCACGCTTGCCTAGACCACCTATTCACACTTGAGAAAATAACCACAGATTTCAGCGCGAGTTGCTCGTTACGAGCATTTTAAACGAATAAACACCGCAAGCAACTACCCTAAAATGTTTGTCACAACGCAAACAAGTACATGTTGCTGAAATTAGGGAAGATGCAAATTAGAATTTATGAGAATGTTGTAACAAAATGATAAAAAGTATAAAATAAAAGCCATTGCAACGTTTCTAACAAAAATAAATCGATTTTTAACAAAAATAAATCGATTTTTAACAAAAATAATTAATTAAGGTAACGTGAAACGGAACGTATTTAAAAACAAAAATCAGCGTTTAGTAACGAAAAAAGGCAACCTTATGTCTTTGAGTTAGGACAGTTCATGACAAGTGTCAGGCAGGAGTGACTGAACTTCCTTTTTCGGGCGAAATATCAAACTGTCAGTTTAAACCGCAATTTTGAAAAGAAATTAAAGCGCTTTTTTAATTTTTGTATACTCTATTTTACATAGAATTCTTTAAAATGGAAGCAATATGAAAATATTGCATGTTCCCTTCCCTATTGCCTATGTAATCTTTGCGTTAAATAAATGTGCAATGATCTATGTTATGTCCCATGTGTAAATGTGCAATTGACCCACATACATTTATTGACTTTCTTAACATCAACAAAAACAGAAATAAAGACATCAAGCTGTCCTAAATCGACTTCTATCGTGAGCCTTTACGTTCTCTAGTGATGAAAAACGGTTCATAATTTATTTTTTCGGTATCTACGTAGAGATATTAGGGAAAAGTCAAAGTATTGTAAGTTTATCCGGACGCTTATATTAGCACCAAATAACGAATACTAAAAGCCAATTTTGCGAAGAATGACCCGATCTCAAATAATGGAAAAAAGACCAGCTTAGCGAACAGAGGGAGAAAACAAAAATGTTAAAAAGGGGTTTAGTATTCATCAGCGCCTTTTAAAGACCTAATTTGCATGGCATAAACTTTCAATATGGCCGATGTCGCTCGACTCTTGAAGCCTTCAGGGCACATTTACATCGGTTGATGAAGAAAGCTACCAAAGGCGGGAAAACCGATAAATACTTTACACGCCGTGATTTCTAGCTAAGTGTAAAATCTCCGAACTAAGCAGTAAGGTTTAGTAGCAACAAAACTGTCAATGGCGGAATAGATAATCAAAATAAATGTGTAGGGATAAAGATCTCTAAAATGCCACGCTGCCGAGATATTTGGAGGCAATCCATACGAATAGTGATTTTGCAGACTACCGAATATTCGGCTAAGTCCTCGGCCGACGAATATTCGGCGACATTTAGTACTTTTCGCGGGTTCCGACCATCACTAAACGTATCTTGTTAAAGTAGCAACTACGTGGAGTTGTCATTAACTGAATTTGTCATTTTATGAAGTTGACCACATGCGAATTTGTCATTGTGAGAAATGGACTGGACATGGATTCAGGTAATTTGTAATCCTGATTACTAACTACTGTATGTAGTGGTTGTTAGTAATCTGTAGTTAGATTTCATATTGCCCAACACTGACCTATATAATAATATTAACCCGAAAAATACCGACCAACGAAGTGGGCACGGGTCAGCTAGTAGATGAATGTTGTAGCGTTGCAGAAAAATGGTGATGGGGTGATCATGAGAGCTTCCATTGGAAAATATCAAACCCACTAGTTGACCCGCGCAACTTCGTCTGCGTCACAATTTTCATTACTGCTCCGCTCCTATTGGTCTTAGCGTGGTGATGTATAGCCTATAGCCTTCCTCGATAAATGGGCTATCTAACACTGAAATATTTTTTCAAATCGGACCAGTAGTTCCTGAGATTAGCGCGTTCCAGTAAACAAACAAACTCTTCAGCTTTATATATTAGTATAGATATATCATCATCATCTGCCTAGCCTTTTCCCAAGTATATTGGGGTCGGCTTCCAGTCAAACCGGATTTAGCTGAATACCAGTATTTTACGCGGAGCGGCTGCCTACCAGACCTCCACAACCCAGTAACTGGTTAACACGGTACTTCATGGCAAGACTGGAGTCAGATTAACTGGCTTCTGACTATCCGTAACGACTGCCAAAGATCTACAAATGACAGCCGGGACGAACGGCTTAACGTGCTTTCCGAGGCACGGAGGAAACTCGCTATGTTAAGATGGTCACCCATCCACAGACCAACCTTGGCAAGCGTTGCTTAACCTTGAAGATCGACCCGTGCGGCTGTTATTACCTAGCCACGAGCTCCTCATATTAGTATAGATATAGATTATGCAAAATATTAAAATACAACGACGGTCAATAATGTCAGACCCCTGACGAAGACCACAAGATTGCTTCATTGGTAAGTGGTCATAACAAATGCTGATTGGTCGAATTAATATTTATATGCAACTGTGATTGAGGCAATTGGACGGTTGCTAGGGGATTCGATCTTAAGGAGTAGCTGGTCTGTTTCGGTATTACGATCGTTTAAATATTGATCAGCAGATTTTTAATTCAAATCCCATCTTCTAATGTTATAAACGCGAAATTGAGTTTGTTTGTTTGTTTGTACGCTTACTTTTTTAAGAAAATCCAAACTGAAACCGTGGAAAAAAGCAAGTTTGAGCTTAGATGAAGCGGGTCTAAAAAGGCCAGTTAAGCAGAATCAGAAAGCAAATCACGCTTCCCGTCACTGTCAAATTTTCCCAATCAACCTTGAACCTAATGCGTTAGCGATAAAGATGAAAATTAAATTTGACAGATTGTTGTGAGATTAATATTATGATTCTCGTAAAGTGGACTCTTTAGCCCCCCTGATTTGTTATGCTTTAATAAGACCTACTTGGATAAAATCTACATTTTCATAAGTCGCAGTAACGCTAAGTTTCAATCACGCTAAATAATACTTTTTTTGGATCGAGATCGGCTTTAAAGTGCATATTCAAGTAAGTAAATTCATAAAGAAAGATTATGTCCAGTTTAATAAATAAAATTTTCAGTCACGTACACTGAAAATGTTGAGAAAATTACAATAAGCAGGTCACAGTGCCAATAAAACATGGCTTCCAATGCCTGTTCTATCCAGGCCATGATTGATAACCGAACTCAGATTACAGTTGATAACTCTCACTATAAACCATTTGTACACAAAATACAATTTAAAATATCACCAAGGATAATGAATACTCATTATTATAAACGTTATTTTTTAATTAAACGCAATGGCGACTGATTAAAACTACAGTTTTTGGTAATTAGCTTGCCTCGTAAACATGAGAATTGATAGTGTTTAAAATTTGTATTTATTACGTGTCGGCTGCTATTTTGTGCGATATTGTAATTTCGGAATTATTCCCGGAATTCTGAATAATATTTGCATTGCAATATGCAGTTTTAATGAAGTTTCATGCATTGAATTACACTAATGGATCATGATCAAAATGTTTGTCATGAACCTAACTATTGTGCGATCGGCACACAGACCGATCTGCCAGGGCCAGGGTTGCGGAATTTGTTCGAAAGAGTTACCGCTCTGGAACGCAAAGAGCATTCGTAGGAACACACATGGGTTTTAGGCCCCCCCACACTCCCCTTCCGCTCCGCCCAGAGCGGGAGTCACTTGATGACTGCCCATCCTTAAAAAAATATACCGGTCCTGTGCTGAATGAGAGACCAGCGGTGTCCCGCGGCGCGGCTTTCGCCAGGCCATCGGTGCACCTTACAAAGAGATATTCTAACGGCGAGTTTTTATCGAAATGGCGATAAGTTCGGGATTGTCCAACGTGTTATTTCAGTAGCGCATGCCAATCCCATGCATTTTTTGCTCTTTGGAAATCGTTGTAGCTCATAAAATGTCACTTTCTGGAGGCTCTTGTGCCTATTATCAAGTTGTATAATATTATTCGCCGACTCTAGTTTTGAGTCTTAATCATTTCTAAGTTTTTATGATTGCGTACCCGAAGGGTAACCAACCAACGGAACAGGGCCCCAAGTCTGTTATTTTTTTTATAAATTCGTCATTCCAACACGATCCCATTGTAATTTTGCTAAAAGTTCGTAATCTGCTAATTCATAATGGTCGATCACTGGTCGGTCAATGGTCTCGTAATAGAATCGTGGTAGAAAGACATTTTCGTATTGTCATTATTATAAAACCCGTTAGTAGACATGATTTTCGAAAAACTACTACTAACGTTAAGTTATATTATATAATTATATATAATATATATATATTTACATTTGTCATTATGTACGAGATTACCATTCTATGCCATTTCTTTCAATGGAGTGTCAGTGGTTGACAATTGGAAAGTCATAATGACGCTTTTATATAGATTATCAAACATGTCAAAATCAACAATTATGAAATCAATGATAGACCATCCTGACACTATTGTGATAGCAGAATTGAAGCCCAGTAATAGAGTTTAGAGGTAGGGGATAATAGAAACGTCTGTCCGCCCACCCGTCTGTCTATCAGTGGGCTGTATCTCAAGAACCGCAATAGGTTCACAGAGTGTGTATTTTCTATTGCAGCTATAACAAAAAACAATTAAACTAAAGATTTAAATGAAAAAAATACCCGTTTCTTGTATGGGAAACAAGAAACGTGTTTTTTTTTTCGGTTTATGGTACGGAGCCCTTCGTGTGAGATTCCGACTGGCATTTCCCAATTTCCAGTAAACCAAACCGATCTATTACCTCCTTACCTACATAATTCACAAACAACACGAAACATTCTATAGTTTCGTACAGCTACAACTTATTTGTTATTAGCATTTCACAGCAAAACTCTAAGCCCCTCCTGATTGTTACAGAGTAATAAGATTTTCTAATAATAACTGCAAGCAATAATATTATATTCCATGGAACACACTTCAAGATCTTAACAGATAAAAGTGTTCTTCGATGAAGCGCTTAGGAGCAAACTCAGCAGTGCGATTCTGTACTTCTCTCACTGTGTGAGCTTACGTGAATTGAACATGGAATAAGCTGTCAATAAAAGAAATTAAGATGGAATGACTGCTTTTTTTCTTTTTTTTACTATTGATAGACACGCGTTTGACCACTATCTCACCTGTTGATAAGCGATGATGTGGGTCGAAGCTGCACGCCTGCCTAGAAGTAACCTATTCACTCTTGACTTAAAGACTCCCTGGTTGTAGCTATCAGGAAACACAGACTCCGGCAGGGAATTCCACTCCTTGGCTGTACGCACCATGAATGGGTTCCCAAAACGTATTGTACGTGTGCGTGGGATGTCCATCATGTACCGGTGGCGCATCGCCGTTCGTCTTGTGGTCCGATGATGGAACGGGCTTGGCGGAATTAAATTATGCAATTCCGTCGCACATTCCCCAAAATGCAACCGGTAGAAAACCGACAAGCCAGCAACTCGTCGTAGATGCTCAAGACTTTGGAGCTTCGAGCTTATTGCCAATGATCCTCTTGGCTCGTTTCTCAATTGACTCAAGGTCATCAAGCTGGTATCTGGCAGATCCGTCCCAAAGATGAGAGCAGTACTCCATACACGATCGAACTTGCGTTTGATACCGGCGTGAAGTACCGTCTCACCTTTGCTAGGATCCCCAACTTCTTTGCAGCCACTTGAGCTTACTTTATTATCACTTCACACAAGCCAACACACGACATGTTACACATCGACACACAGCCACAACACAAACACACATCTACTCCGACATTCGACATGTGCTTCGACAGTTCGACATGTTTACAGCCGATCGAGGAGAAGTGATCAAGTAGTGACCTGTCATTCTATCTGTTTACAGAATTGCACTGCTGAATCTACCAGCTGAATGACAGTTCAATTCATTCTCAATACATCTAAGTTTACACGGTGGAGTGTTGACAGAATCGACCGGCTGGGTTCGATCATTTCTCGTGCTCGCATGCGGTAGCAGGGGTGCGATTCGCTGAGGTTTGGTAGCTTCAGACGGTCAGCTGCCGTAACATTCGTACGCCAAATAATAATAATTATGTAAGATTTTTAAGGGCCCCTTTTCCCGACAGCACCTTTTCCCTTTTCCCGGCAGGACACTAGCGCGGTGCGCGCGAGCCGTTTTTCACGTATTTATTTAATATAAAAAAATAAGTGCCATATTATAAATCTATCCAATAATATCCCTGTCAAACCCGATTAGTAAATGAAATGTTGAATTTTCATAAAAATTGCGTTCCCACAAGTCTCATACAACTTAAAATACTTTCAAAATCGACTTTACTTCCTGATTTTTTTTTATCGATCAAAATGTTAAATATCGTGTTTTAACCAAAAAAGTCACTAGATCTAACATGTATCTAAACTATATATTTTTTTTACGAATTTATATATGGTGATATCTCTGAAAACAACTCGATCTAGAAACGTAAATTTCGGATAAGGGTCCCTTAACGATTGTTAAATACAATGTTTCATTGCATAAAATCGGTTGTCAAAGGTTCGAGGCCAAAATCGTTATGGGCTATTGATATCAATGTGGATGTTAATTTTTGCGTTACCGTATTCGTTATTTTTGACATATTTTTAACGTACGATAATGTCAGCTTTTTCTGCAACAACACTCTGATGCAGGTTAATGACATTTTAACGGACACCCGAGCGTCAAGTGTGGTTGAACAAATCCTGTAGACTGGAAATGTATGCGGCTACCGCAAGCGGGCGAACGAAATCTCGCACCGAAAACCCCTCCTAAATAATCTACGAATAAAAGTCAGGTCAGTTACTTACCATAGAGATCTGGTTGGTCCACTCGCTGTGGTATCGCCAAGAGCTGGTGGTGTTATCCCAAACGTGTAGTCTGGACGGAAACCCCACTATCCGGTCGGGGAACTCGCGCCACACGTCGAAACTGAAATAAAAGCGATAACACTACTTAGAAAGAAAACTGGCTTTAATAAAAATGGTTATAGGAGTAGAAAAAGTCTGAAGTAACGATAGATATAGGTTACGTGAAAGATAGGCAACAGACAACCTTTTTCTTTTTTTCGAGTCGATGGTTAACTGCTTAGACTATTTGGGTGCAGTAGGTTTGGCTACGTTATTTTCACCTGGGGCAAATCAAAATGTGACTCATATTCTGAACAGGGGCACCGCACTCACATTGGATATCCAACGGGTCTATAAAATAGTATTTCATCACTTTAATTTTTTTAGAAATGTAGAGTACTGATAGAGATGTATCTAGGAAAATGATCATCATTATATTAGCCGAAAGTCGTCCGCTGTTGGTCTCCTCCAAGTGTCGCCATAATAACTCCCGCGGCTCCCGCGACCCGATCATCGGTCCACCTTATAGGAGGTCTACGCCAACGTTACGTCTTCCGGAACGCGGTCGCAACTCCAGAACTTTTCGGCCCCATCGACCATCTCTACTGCGAGCAATGTGCCCCGCCCACAAAAAGACTGTCTAGGAAAATATAGAAACTATTTCACAAATCCAGCCAAACAATGTTGATTCAGAACTCAAAGATGACAATACTGGGTTCCAAGTTCATCTTTGTTTGTTTTTTGTACGATGATCGTCTAGCCGCAAGAAATACTGACTATTGCTAAACAAACAGTGCGCTTGACAGCCTAACATTAAAATAAATGAAGTCTCCTCTGAACAATAAGAGCCCTCTGGTTGAAATATTATTTTCTTATTCGTTAGAAAACACAATACGACTGCGAGACCCCTATAGTCATGCCTTTAAACATTAGAAACGAAAAGAAAGATAATGAGTTTGTTTGTACCGAATATGGAACACATATTAAAGAACAGAAAACAAAAGAAAAAGCAACACAGAAGGGGTGGTAAGTAAACCAGGAAAATATGCCTCACTTTTGCGTAAAGCAGCAACATAGCTACTATGAAAAGAAATTGATAATATAAAACAGTTCATAAAGGTACAAACCGACGATGAAAAAGAAGACAAGCCCCTTGCAAATTCCTTCAATGATACAATTATAAATGACAATCCTTTGTTGATACTGTTGAGTACGCTCAGAGCCGTAACACTCAAACACTTACTTTGGCATATTGACACGAGAAAGAACTCCTTAAAAAGTAAACACAAAGAATACTTTTTCCCAAGAGTAAAATTGCCAGGAAGAATTTCATCTAAACAAAAGTAACACATAGAGGGAAAGCAAAAATACGGAAATATTCCATCTACTTAACATTCCATGCGAGTGAAGCGTCTCTCAGAGAAAGGGTTGTACTATAGACAACCTGCGAAGGTTATATGGCATTATTACAAGTTTGCTGGATGACTTGCGTCGCGGTAAAGATGCTTACATTCACGGAAAAGCCAAGGGAGAGGTGAGTAGGTAGGGTAAACTTCGTTGTGGGTAGTACATTTTGCTAATAAAGTGCTTCGTGGAGCCCTGCCTTGATATAAACCCTGCCCACATTTATTTTAGCATCAATTAGGACGTCAGATTTTCTGTGAAACTTTATATGGGTACTTATAACTTGACAAGTTATGTTTTATCATCGGCTGTGGAAATGTTTCTGTCAATATAAGCCTAAGGCTTACTGTAGGTACTCTCTGATAGTAGGTCAATATTACGTTATTTTTGTTTTTACATCACGTGCGCGGAATTTTAAAGGCGTCATTTTGGTCTGTCCTGTTAATGATTCCCGATATATCCACTTATACGTATTTAAAAGCTTGGCCCAAGTATTAAAAAGGCTGAATATATCCACCTAATTTGTACGTCCCTTCAGCAATTGACATGTCTATTCATCATTGACAACATAACACCCATATTATCCGCTCGATTGATTTAATGACCGTTTGGCATCCGAAGCCGTCCCTAAACTTCGCACAGACTGTACTATATTATTATCGAGTTTATTGGGTTCAAAGAGGTGTGTAGCCGTAATATAATTGACATTCGTGTTCTAGTTAATTTTAGGAGACGTTACTGCTTAAATAGTTTGTCAGTTTACGGCAAGAACTGAGTCCAGCAATACCATTTTTTAATTATATCGTATCAACGTGCATATCCACAAACGGGTTTCATAAATTGGTTGAAATACAATGATTTGGCTTTTATCGCTTACCGATGATAAGACTAATAATTGATTGAATTTATAACCATGAATCCTTACAACTTTCACATGAGCGAGAGGTATCTCGACCAATGTTATTTTATTGCAAAATGAAGTATTTGGTCCACTTTCTAATCTCGACGCTTCCAACAATCTCTATTGCATAAAAGAGACTAGTGACATTTAGATAAATATTTCTAGAATTTAGATTTTTCTTAATCCAACTTTTGTTCGTATAAAAGATGTTCACAGTAGCCACTCAAGATCTTAGAAATAAGCAGCACAAGAACGTCCATTTCAAGAATTTATGTATCAAATATAATTTGATCCGAAAACTTTTTCACTCAGTCGAAGCTGAGCAAAATAATAAAGAGGAAAGTTTAGTTAATTAAGTTTTTCCCCCTTAGACTATACGCGACGTTAACGTCTTTACGAGATAAGTCCCTCGTGTGATAACTTGATAAGTGATAATAATTCTAGACGGTGACCTACTCTGATAGCGCGTCAGATGATTTTATTTATCAAATGATTAAAATTGTCTGTAAAACATACGTTGAGTGTCGACAGTAAAGTAAACGTTGAGGATTATTTCTTGTTCACTGACATGTCAGAGTCGTGATTCGAGAATTATGTCGTAATATTTATTAATAACTTACAGGTTATTATACGTAATAACGTTGTTGATAGATGTAGAGTAAGAAGGCCAGAAAAAAATAATATGGTTTGTGTGAGAAATGAAGAAAAAGGCATCGTAGTGAATGATAGTGAAACGAATGACAGGCTACAATGAATGAAAAAAATGCGCTGCACCAAAACCTTTTCTCCTAACAAGGGATACGTGTAGGAAGATGATGAAGTCTTAGAATTACGCTTGTGGATATTCGCCTAAGACAGAAGTCTGCTAAGAGCTTAGCAGAAACGTAGGATTTCTATTAAAACTGAAATCAGTTGCGAATTATGTTGCAATAAAGTAATAAAAAGATGAAAGCGTCTCGGTTGACAGCGGAGAATGAAAGAAAGCGTACTGCGCCAACCCCAGGTAACACGGGAGAAGGGCAGAAATATTATTATGTTTTAGGCTCGATCTTCTTAGCGTATCTAAGGCAAATACAGTTTATAATAGGTATTAGGTTTAGCCCAGTATGCAGCTAAAGTTACACCATTCACTGACACAGCCACAAGGTCTTCTCGCATTTACAGGCAACAGAGCATGCGGTGCCAGACTATAGTTGAGCCGTAGACTGCAGACAGAGAGACGTCATACAAACACTGAAGACCGGAGCTATTCGAAAATGGCAACCTCTACATGGTGCGGGACTATGTACCTGGTTACCTGTCTTACAGCCGATCTGAGTGCAGATCTGAGAGAATATATTTAGAGTTTTCCAGTCTGGTCACGGTGATGCATGCCCAGGTAGGTTCTCCATGAAATAGAAAGGAGGCTTGAGCATCTCCTGCCAAAGGTCTCACCTTTCCGAGGTGGTGTTGTCATCAGATGGACTCACGCATCCCAGAAAACTTTTTCGACTTTATAACCCCACGTAAAAGAGTATATGGCTATCAAGCAGTACAAATTCTGACTACAGATTAAGAATGTTGTGGAATTTGTTCGAAAGGGTCATCAACGCGGCCCTGGAACGCAAAGGGCATTAGCAGGAACACGGGTGGGTTTTAGTCAGTAAGAGTGACAATTCCGCTTCGCCCGGTTCGGAAGGAGTCATTTGATGATTTCCCATCGTAAAAAAGACTAAGGGCCATTTTCACCAATTCAAACTGATCGCGATCAGTACATCTGAACTGCGTTCAAGAGCTGTCAGTATCAACATTCCACAGAAAATAACGACACTGACAGCTCGTAAACGTGGTTTATATGATTGGGATCAGCGGATCATGATCAGTTTGGTTGGTGAAATTCGCCCTATGAATGAGGCTAGAATTTTGCCATCAACCGGGCACAATTCTAGACCGATACTAAGAATTTCCTGATGAATCTCGATTAGTTTTATTAACAACTCATCAGATTATGAATACGTATTTTTTCTTCCCATGGACCATCTCAAAAGAGAACCTGATCCTTATTGAGTCTGTCAAGCGTGTTATTCAATACCATTATAGGAAACGGGTTTACGTAAAAATAGCTTATAGTGTACCATTATCTGGGTAAAAAGGGTTTTTTCGATTTAGATTTATGTCCTGTTACTCCAGCTTTGGATCAGTTCCGGTTTACTTAATTTACAGATTAACAAAATTTGTGTGTTTATATACCTATGGTAGAAGAATATTCACATAAGTGGTGATGTTCTTCAGAACGGTAAGGTACCAAGTGTTCGTAACCAACACGTGTATGACCAGATGTATCAACGTAACCGATGCAGAAGATTCAAGAGTGAAAGAGGGTTCTGCTGCTAAAACGTAAAACGGTAACAAACGAGCAGGCAGACAGGAAGACGGATAGAGTTTTTTTTTAGGGATGGGAAATCATCCTTCCGCTATGGGCGGAGCGGAAAGGAGTGAGACACTTACTGACTAAAACGCATCCGTGTTCCTCCTAATGCTCGTTGCATTTTAGGGATGCGGTGAGTTTTCGAACAAATTCTGCAACCCTGGGAACAGAGTGACCTTCGCAATTATAATATTATAGAATGAATTCTTCACAAATATTCCACTAACATTTCACACTGTTACCGACACTCGAGTTCCCCAGTGAGTATACCATCAGATAGCCCACAGATTTACAATCAGACACACGATAACAGTCCCTCACATCATTAGACATACATTATGTTCGCGCGTCGGAAATCCTCAACATAACTCACTGCTATCTCCAGATTATCGCACTGATAACGATAAGTCAACGACCTCATCATAATTCCTTTGAGTATCTACCCTCATATCTTTATTGGCTGTACAAAATTAATATGAATGTGAATTGAATCAATTTTTCGTCATAACATTACAATGGCGGATTATTGAAAACCGATTGTTTCTGTCACCGGAATATTGCAAACAACATACGCGTAAGATTGTAATAAGTCTTTTTAGACTATGAACACTTGATAAATAGATACTTTATACAATATATATCCCAACAATTCAATACTTGCCAATAGGCTTGTCCACTGAAAAAAATCGAATTAGTACGTCTGTCAGTTAAATTATCAAAAAATATTTGCCCCGTTTTTATTTTGTTACGTAAACCAAAATTGACGAAGATACGACGCTTTTAAAATTCTCAATACGTCACGCCGTGGTATAATTAAAAGTGCGTTCTGACGTCACGAGTGGGAACTCCCGTGTTTTGATGCATTTTAAATTTGTAAATATTTATTGAAGGGTAGGGAGAACGAAAAGACGATGGGCTAACGACATAACTGAATTAATAGGAAAGGACTGGCAAACTATCGGCAAAAACAGAGATGAGTGGAAAGGTCTGGAGGAGGCCTTCACCCGAGGTGGGGTCCATTTCCAATAACAAAAACTAACTCTTACTAACATAAATGGAAATTAAGGATAAGGAAATACAGACTTTTTTATTTTATTTTATTTATTTAATATTCATTGCTTTACAAAAACAATAATTACTTTTGTCCATTATTTTTCAATACTCTAACCAAAGAAATATAACATATATCTATTACTCTAACTGACGGACTTAATATATTTGCAATTTATTGATGTGTGATTGTGTGTGTGGAAACCTATTCCGTGTGCCAAAGAGATCTCACGCGCCCTATTTTTCTTACGTCGTTTGCGGCTATAATAATCTGCTCACATGTTCATTCTTCTCCCATTTAATTTAGGTAGGCAGACGCTACGCGAGGAAAGATGGGCACAACCTAGAATTACTGGATAGCTATTGGCAATATCGATGACAATCGTCCCATGGGTCGCATTCCAGTCGACCAAATTCGCTCATCTCTGGACACAAAATTCTACGAACCGCTTTATAATGCCAAGGATAGGCACAGATGGCGACACATCATCAAGAAAATGACTTCGCTTCATGGGAATCAGGACCTGATGGGAGAAGCTACAAAACGTCAAGAGATATCCTTAAGCTGCAATGCCAGCTGCAAGCAACTCTTAAGCAAGTTGCATTACATCAAGGGTAACCGAGGTAGAATGTGGTCAAACGCACGACCGTGATGCAATGTAATTAAACTTGCATGCGAGTTGCTTACAGGCGGAAGCGCGACCTGACACTCCTTTTGCTTCGTGTAGATTTCGCATCTGACCTATCCGAAGAACATCACATAAGGTCACTTTATGCAGACCTGACCAAAATACATACTTTGCTTTAATTGAAATACTAATTATAAAATACTATCTCCCAAGTATTTAAAATATGAAATACAAAATATCGGTCGCCATTTAACCAAAACGAAAGCTATCGAGCGCTGTTTTCTTCAGAACGCACCCATTAATAAGATCGCTAAATGAAGGTTAAATGTATTAATGTTTAAAATGTATTTTGTTTTGAAGACATAAGTATTTGAAATACTAACTACAAATTACCTCAGTGTCATGTATTTGAAATAAGAATTACAAATTACATTTTAAGCAAGTAATTGAAATACAAATACCAAATACGTATTTTAATTACAAGTTATTCAAATAAAGCCCAATCCTGACTGTACGTCCTTCAAAACTCGACCCCTACTTAGATCCCATTCAGCAAGTAAATGCGTAGAAATAAATAAGTTGATTTAACGCTCAAACAAGATGAGCTGAAAGTCTACTTAAATAAATGGATTAAAGCACATTCAAAAGGTATTATGTCTGGGCGAGTCAATATGAAGATAATCTCAATCCACGGCTTCGTCTACGAAACTAATTTCGCGTAGAGTTAGACCAGTCTATATTGATATTCATCTGCCTAGCCTTTTCCTAACTACATTGGGGTCGACTTCCAGTCGAACCGGATTCAGCTGAATACCAGTGTTTACGTGGAGCGGCTGCCTACCAGACCTCCACAACCCATTAACTGGGTAACACGGTATTTCTTGGCAAGACTGGAGTCAGATTTACTAGCTTCTAACAATCCGTAACGACTGCCAAAGATCTACAAATGACAGCCGGGACCAACGGCTTAACGTGCTTTCCGAGGCACGGAGGAAAGTCGGTATGTTAAGATGGTCACCCATCCACAGACCAACCTTGGCAAGCGTTGCTTATCCTTCAAGATCAACCCGTGCGGCTGTTATTATGTAGCCACGAGCTCCTCAATATTTCGGTTTTCATCACTAATGCCCAAGATAAACTTATCTGAAAGATAACTATTATTTCAAAGAACCACATCGTCCTTTACCATCAGGTGTCCTTATCAATAGTTAAAAAAGACAATAGATCAGCAGTCTATATTGATATTATAGACATTAATCTGCAGCAATTTAGATTCCCCACAAGCCTAGCAAATTAAACAGGTCAAAAAAAAAATTCACTTCGGGGGAATCACGACTCTCAGTAATTCCTTATTAACAACATATTGTCAACTGCTACAATATTTAAGCCATGTTTCTACTTGCAATCAACTCGCATGCAAGTTACATTGCGGGCTACTGAGGTATAATGTGATCAATCCTTCGCTCTTGCCCAGCAATATATTACGCATCGACCTTTCTGAAAAACATTACATAAGGTCACTGTATTGTATGTCCTTCAAAACTCGACCCCTACTTAGATCCTATTCAACAAGTAATTTCGTAGAAATAAATAAGTTGATTTAACGCTCAAACAAGATGAGCTGAAAGTCTACTTAAATAAATGGATCAAAAGCACATTTAAAAGGTATTATGTCTGGGCGAGTCAATATGAAGATAATCTCAATCCACGGCTTCGTCTACGAAACTAATTTCGCATAGACTTAGAGCAGTCTATATTGATATTATAGACATTAAATCTGCAGCAATTTAGATTCGCCACAAGCCTAGCAAATTAAACAGGTCAAAAAAATAACTTCACTTCGGGGGAATCACGACTCTCAGTAATAAGGAACACGAGACGGGAGGAGAGTAGAGGAGAAGCTACATATAGTCAACTGCTACAATCTTTAAGCCATTTTTCTACTTGCAATCAACTCGCATGCAAGTTACATTACATTGCGGGCTACTGAGGTATAATGTGATCAATCCTTCGCTCTTGCCCAGCAATATATTACGCATCGACCTTTCTGAAAAACATTACATAAGGTCACTGTATTGTATGTCCTTCAAAACTCGACCCCTACTTAGATCCTATTCAACAAGTAATTTCGTAGAAATAAATAAGTTGATTTAACGCTCAAACAAGATGAGCTGAAAGTCTACTTAAATAAATGGATTAAAAGCACATTCAAAAGGTATTGTGTCTGAGCGAGTCAATATGAAGATAATCTCAATCTATGGCTTCGTCTACGAAACTAATTTCGCGCAGACTTATTTAGAGCACATTTTGGCCCTTTCATAGAGGCAAAAGCTCAAGTGGCTGCAAGGAAGTTGGGGATCCTAGCAAAGGTGAGACGGTACTTCACGCCGGAACAGCTGCTCAAACTCTATCAAGCGCAAGTTCGGTCGTGTATGGAATACTGCTCTCATCTTTGGGACGGATCTGCCAGATACCAGCTTGATGCCCTTGAGTCAATTGAGAAAGGAGCCAAGAGGATCATTGGCAATGAGAGGCTCGTCGCGACGAAGCTCCAAAGTCTTGAGCATCGACGACGAGTTGCTGGCTTGTCGGTTTTCTACCGGTTGCATTTTGGGGAATGTGCGACGGAATTGCATAATTTAATTCCGCCAAGCCCTTTCCACCATCGGACCACAAGACGAACGGCGATGCGCCACCGGTACATGGTGGACATCCCACCCACACGCACAAAACGTTTTGGGAACACATTCATAATGCGTACAGCTAAGGAGTGGAATTCCCTGCCGGAGTCTATGTTTCCCGATAGCTACAACCTGGGAGTCTTTAAGTCAAGAGTGAATAGGTTACTTCTAGGCAAGCGTGCTCCATCTTCGACCACATCATCGCTTACCATCAGGTGAGATGGTGGTCAAGCGCGTGCATATTAATAGAAAAAAAAAAAAAAGAGCAGTCTTTATTGATCTTTAGACATTATCCCCACAACCCTAAAAACTAAATAGGTTTCTTCGAAATGGGAATTTTCAAGTCCCTAATGCAGGAAAACTGAATCCTACACAACACTCCAAAAACTGCCAATGTTAGATTGGTCGACCGTCTTGTGGACACTTGAGATCTAATGTGTCAGACTAATGCCAAACGTCGGACCTAATTTCGAACTCCTGTATAGAGAATTGATTTATAGAAAAACTGACCTACATAATTCATAATTATATTTAGTGTGATTCTTTCAAGAGGAGGTGGATACTCTAGAGTCAAGAGCAAACCGATAGCAAAAAAAAATATTTATTTTTAAATTGTTGGCATGGAGGTGTTTTGGTTTGAAACTGTAAGCTTTTATTGTGTTTTTTTTTTTAATAAATAAATAAATAAACAAACAAAAAAAAAGGTGGATTTTGGACTCGAAGAAGTTTCGGAGAATGTAAAGCTAAAATGGCAGTATTAAATGTTTACAAAATCAATAGTCCTAGCCAGAAATCGAACCTCTTAGTGAATTTGAAAAAAAAAACGCTCACTATTTTACCGTCAGTGAGTAGCGCTGATAAGAATCAAATTCTAGGGAGTACATATAGCAAAATTTTGTTTGGTAAATGAAGGAAAGAATTCATTTTCATTTTATTAACAAAGTACTTTTTAATTATCTAACGTTACCAATTAAAATTTAACCGATTAATTAAAACAAAACTAATGACCCAGTTTTCATCAAAACCGGGCCCGAGACTGCTTTAAGGATTTTTCGTTCATAATTTTGGGTTGGGCTATTTACGCCCGCTTTAAAAAATCACTAAGAAAAATTAAGCAGGGTGAATTTTATATAAAAGCAAGTGGCAACAACGCCACTGGCTTCGCCCACGTACACCCACGTGGCACTACGCACCTGACCTCTTTGAAGAACACTACTAATACACACCACTAATACGACTAATAAGGCCAGTACATGTCCTTCACGTAGGCACGCTTCTAGGTACGCCCGCGGGTTCCCGAGTCCAACATAGCCTGTCAAGAATAACGCGGTTAGAGCTGCGTCTATCTCTGCGAAACTTTCCCCTCTATTGTATTACTGCGATACCTAATAGTCTGACAGATACGATTAGACAAAAACTCACTAAATAATCAAATCTTAACGTCAAAAGGAGTGTGTAAGAAAGCAGCCGGCAACAACGCCACACACACGCACTACGCACCTGGCCTCCTTGAAGGACACCTTTAATAAGTCTTATAAGGCCAGTACATGTCCTTCAAGTAGGCATACTGCTAGGTACGCCCGCGAGTCCCCGTGTTTCTACTACCAACACCGGTCAAGATATAATGTGGATAGACAGCTGCGCCTATCTCAGCGAAACTTTCCCCACTATTAACAGACAGATACGATTTGACAAAAACTCACTTAATCATCTCATCTTAACGTCAAAAGGAGTGTGTAAGAAAGCAGGCGACAACAACGCTACTGGATTCTCCCCCGTTCACACACGTGGCACTACGCACCTGACCTCTTTGAAGGACACCACTAATAATGCCAGTACATGTCTTTCACGTAGGCACGCTCTTAGGTACGCCCGCGGATTCCCGAGTCTAACAACGCCTGTCAAGATATAACTCGGATAGACGGCTGCGCCTATCTCTGTGAAACTTTCCCCTCTATTGTATTACTGCGATAGAAGTCAAACTGATACGATTATACAAACACTCACTTAATCATCTCATCTTAACGTCAAAAGGAGTGTGTAAGAAAGCAGGCGACAACAACGCCACTGGATTCGCCCCCGTTCACACACGTGGCACTACGCACCTGACCTCTTTGTAGGACACCACTAATACGACTAATAAGGCCAGTACATGTCCTTCCCGTAGGCACGCTCTTAGGTACGCCAGCGGGTTCCCGAGTCTAACAACGCCTGTCAAGATATAACTCGGATAGACGGCTGCGTCTATCTCTGTGAAACTTTCCCCTCTATTGTATTACTGCGATAGTAGTCAGTGAGATATAATGTTTTCCAAACAAGTCTGTAGCGACAGACTAAAGACTATCTAATCGGTCATGCCGCTCACCGCGATTTAACGCCAATGAAAGTGCTATAATGTATGACGGATAGGGTTGTCATATTAATTAATTATTATTTTTATTCCGGGAGTATGATTCCTTGTGAGGATTTCCGACGTTCACGTGGGCAAATTTGCAGGCAGAAGCTAGTTATATATAAATGCGAAAGTAATTCTGTATGTTTGTTACCTCTTTACGCCTTAAGGCCTGGACGGATTTGGATGAAACTAAGCCCACGGTTAGACAGTGTCCTGGAATAGGACATAGGATACTTGTAATCCGCGAATTGTTCTCTTTATTTTTTATTATTATTGATGGGTTTGCTCTTGACTCTAGTCTATGTCAGAGATGACAGAGTCAAAGTCTACGATGGAGCGAGCTTACCCAGAAGGAGGAGAGTTTGTTGCACCACTTCTTCTTCCCAGCTAAAACAATAAGAAGTGGTGACAGGCGGTCATTTTGGGGACTCTCTTTATGTAGAATTTTCCAGCCTAATTTGAATAAGTGACGTCTGATTCAGAATATGTACCCATGGGATAGTTTTGAACTTTTACTCGGGCGAAGTCGCAGGCAGAAATTAGTTTGACATACATATAAACATCAGAGTCACTTAAATATACAGAGGACACCAGTAATTATACAAAAATGATAAAATATTTACAGAATTATAGGGCTCTGTGTACTATGACAAATTACTCGTTTCATGATTGGATGGCCATGAAAAGTGACAGCTTATAAATTGCTTTATTTGTTTTTGGTTGATACAGTTCTGAGGACGCAATTTGAATTGATTTTGGATAAGTTGAAAAGACAAACATTTTTCGGCATGGTTCTGCGAAATTAGACACAAATTGGCTCCCAAGCACCAGTTGAATTATTCCGCTTTCGCCACATTTTTCACCCCTAACCAAAGGTTAATTTTTTAAGGCCTAATATTGGGTCGAACGCGGAATAGACCCATCAGTTAAGTACCGATGACGAAGCGGAAGGGCCCGAGGGAAATGACGAGACGAGTTTTACTCCTTACTAATGTATTGCGCTCAGATTGCTCAAAATATTTTAAAAAATGTTAAGAAGGGCCTACAGTGAACCCGCTTATAGTTTAACCTCCAGACTCATATAATAAATCTAAACTAATATTAGATATAAAGAATTGAATAGGCTCCGAAACTACTGGACCGATTTGAAAAAATCACCATTAGAATCCTGCATTATCCCTGACGAACATAGGCATAGAATATTTAAAAAAAAAAGTTACGGATCCGTATGAAAACTTAGATAATGTAACCCAGGGTGTGAAAAAAAACCTTATAGTACGCTGCGGAAACTATTGACAATAGAACAAAGTGGCTACTACAATTTTATAGAGAATATCAATATCTATGAAAAACTCTCTATCTATTTATTATGGTTAAGTCACAAGGACCGCTTTTTGTTCAAATTATTCAATCAAAACCCGGGTGGAATGGAATAGTGGGAATTTTGGTATCGTGATATTAATCCTTATGACCTTATCAATATAAATTGTTTGATAATTAAGGTTGATTATGTACATGTAAATTACACTTAAATTATTTAAATTGGACCTTACGTTTAAAAATTACGACGAGTATTAAAATACCCTAAGTAAGAAAAATGTTGCGGTTTGAGCGAACTGCCTTACGTTGATTCTTTTAATAAGTAATTTACATAATACACTACAAAAAACACGAGCAAACGAAGTCGCGGGCGAAGTGCTAGTTAACAATATAAGATAATATACTAGATGCGAACATAATTAATATTTATGTAGAAATAAAAGCATGTGAGACATCCCTAAGATAACGCATGATTTGTCGTGACGGCACACTATAATTCACTTTCAGTCGTCCGCAAATCGAAACTACTAGTATTTTCACGATTCGGATGGTACACTAGTTTTTTTTTTTATTGTCAATAAATTTTGATTGAAACCGTGACAATCCATCACACATAAACATTGTTGTTTCAAAAAATACAATTCCACCAGTACATTTGGTTCTAGTGTAATTATTATGCCGTGTTTTCCCAAATGTTCGCTGAACGTATTCTGCATACTGAGCAATTATCATTTTGTGTTTTTGTTTCATTTCCATTAGCATCAAAGGTTATCATTTCATCGAATTTCGTGATGAAATGGATATCAATGCGAAATTCACAGTTATTCGTGGAATTTGTTTAGTTAAAAACTTTTCGGCAAAGTTTTAAAACATTAGTTCAAGTGTTAATGAAATAGTTACATTCTATTGGTTTTGAATATTTAGTACGATTGGCGTTTAATGTTTGTTCGATACACATCGAACTTGGGAATTGACTCAGTAGTGGGAATATGAGTGGGAGAGATAAGTTTTAGGGAGACGAACTAAACAAGTCAAATACGATCACCAAACCGCCGACGGATGTGTTTGAAGAGCTAAGTATCAGCTTGCCGCGCTTGACTCGGTGGAACGCAGAGCTAAGAGGCTCATCGGCAACGTAAAACTGATACAACACAATGATAGAAGGACATAGACTACAACACAAAGCTGACTGAACTACTGACCAGATAATGGCGCTTACCACAAACGTCTAAAAATCAGGTGTCAAAAAACGAAAATATAACCAAAAACACAAACTTCCGAAATTAAAGTTCTTTTCTTTCTTCCGAAGTTATTTTGTACCTTGTAGTTTTTTGTTTTTATTATGATAGAATGCAAACGAGCGATATGAAGGAAAATGGAGTTAGTGATAGCGTGACGGCTGAAGACAGAATAGAAGAAAAAACGTGATAGCCGACCCCAAGTAACATAAGATAAGGGCAGGAAGATGGTGAATGATAGACTGCAGACCATAGGCTAAACACAAGACCGACTGAAGATCTAATGGCGCCTGCTATTAGCACAAACGACAAACATCGAAGTACTGACCAACAAAATTTCAAGGAAAGTAAATGAAATGTGCAGCAGTTTTGTTTATTTAACTAAAAACATTAATGACTTTAGTAATAGATATTGTTTGAAACAGTTCCACATCAGCAATTAGAGTTGCATGTAAACAGTAGTGTTTTATTAAAGGCGCCGCTTCGTGGAATGAGACAAAAAAATATGATGCAAATTTTCAAGTGTGAATTGTAATTTATAGCACATAGTATGATAATCAATGTGTGCAATAAGAAAGAAAAAATGTTTGTTCTGGTCGAACAGACGCACATTACAGATTTATAAATAGGAAGTTTAAAGTAAATAAAATAATAAATATTATAAAGATAAAAGTTAGTTGTCGTTGACAGCTAACGGACAAGAGTTACTGTGGTCTGTCAGAGATAATTATTTTAATTCCGAGCAGACATTATAGTAGATGAACATATGAAATAAATATTTATGCATAAAATGATGTGGCATTCTAAAACATTTTATGGGTTACCCAATATCCTAGAAAAAATCCAATATTCTCGGTAGCCGCACTTTACGAGACCCCACAATGTTCTACCCGCAAGCAAAACCAAAGAGACCACCTCAATTACTTAATACTACAGCATATTTCTGAGTATTTACAAAATCTGTCTACACTCCACTTAATGGCCGACCATTCCATTTAAATCCAATTTAATAACAACACTAGAAACCTCAACTGAATTTACACGCTTGACGAATTCTGAATTCTCCAATGCGGGCAAATTCACTGCTGTGAGTATTTCCTAAACAATCCAGGCCTTCCTCAAACACGGCCGCCCTAATTCTAGTTTTAGTTTGTTTTGTTCTTCAAAGGCCAACTCAAAAATATATAGTGAGTTCAAAGCGGAATAAAATGTTCTGAACTACTGGCGTAACATAGTAAAATGGTGGCACAGATTAAATAATGTGGAACGAAGACGTTTAGGCCACGTTCACAACTGCGGTCGACGTGACTTGCGACGCGATTTATGGTAAGCGACACGCGGGCGCGACTTTATGCCACCATGCCAGGTCCTGACGGCGACGTTTTCTTCGGTCGCAACTCGCACCCTCTGTGAAGACTTGGCCGCCCGTACAATAATTTGAATTTGAAGCAGTGAGGTGTCATTACATATTCATTGGATAGATTGACGGCTCTCTCCACTTTTTACGTCGATATTTTGACAGAATAGCACCACTGTTTCACCATCGCTCCGCAAGTCGGGTGAGTCGTTGCACACTCTAAAGGACTTCTGTCATTTGTTTTCTGCGCGTAGTCGCTGTCGCTTTAGCGTTTTAGTCGTGGCCAAGAATTAAGGGCTAACAGCTGTTGTTTTAACGGTGACGCGTTGATGGCTGATGATTTACGAGTACAACTCGTATGTATCTCAGATGGATCATCGAATGGGATACTCATTGTGAGATTGTTTCGCAACTAGAGTGCAGCTCAACACTGAAGATTGACAATAGAGGCTGTTTTGTGACGTGATAATGGCAAAATGATAGCTTTAACAAAGTCATATTACGGTCTCTGAAGATCAGCGACGCCAATTTAGCATATTATATGCTAAATTTGGCAGATTTTCGTTCTGTTTAGCATTATATTTCGTCGTTTAGCATATAGCATATTTTTCAGCATATTATTTAACATATCCCTTCTGGTGCCATCGTCTGTCGGTTGTACAACCACTTGTGTCAAAATTTATTCTAGTGGTAACCACACCTCTACTCTGGTCCGTCACTATTGCGATTATCTATGAAACTGTCTTCTATCTTTCTCACTCTTGTGGTATAATAAACACAAATTTTTTAAAGTTGTATTCAGTACAGGAAACATTAAAAGTAGTAAAGCCTTCCATTGCCGAAATAGCTGAAGAGTTCCAGTGATTGCATCTACAATAGAAAGACTATATTATCTCAATGGTGAAACATAGTTCTCATTAAATGGGAATGCACTTCTTCCACCGTTCAGTTTTGAAGTCATCGAATATAAAGATGCAGCTGGCAATAACCCTTTTACAAATTTATCTAAGTTTGCAATATCTCTGTTGTCATTACCACATTTAAACGCGTTTTCAGTCAAATGAATTTAATAAAGACTAAGCTTCGGAATCGTCTAGCGGTGAAAAACTTAAATGCCATTTTACATGTCAGGTTTGGCCTGTAGAAGGCCTGTAAGTGCTGCTAATCATATACTGTTCCAGATGAGGTACTGCGTTTCATAGGTAACAAAGAAACTTATGATTCGGACTCTGAGTCTTCCACAGCTACTGTTAATGAAGATCATGACATCGACTGTTTGTTTTAAAACTTGGAGTCATTACTGTCTGTATATTTTCAAAATAAAATATAATGTAAGATTATTTTAGCACTTTTTTTTTAAATTTGCATATTTTTGGCATTTTAGCATATTTCGTATTAGCCTAGTTGGCAACACTGCTGAAGATCGAAAACAGAGGCGTGCCATATTACGGTCCAGACTAATCAAGTATTCGTATGCTTCTCGATCTGCGGAAGAAAAGTTGCATTTGAAAGGTTCATTAGAAAACCAGCGTCAGACAGCAGCAGTCTGTCTGGCATACCACTGAATTGGACCGTTTTAGTGCAGTCATGAGGCACTCACCAAGTTTTTTGCAAACCATTTTGTTTTGTTATTTCTTTGTATCGTGCGTTTAATAAAAAAAAAAAAAAAACATTATTTCCTTAGTTGTTAGTAACAATGGAAAGAATGAAAGAATAAAATTTATTTAGCACAAACTTAATTTAGATGTCGCTACACCGTGCGTGTTTAATACACGCACGGTGTAGCGACATCCTTAAGTAAAGAGGAGTAAAGAAGGTCGATATTAACTAAGTGACTACACTCGGCTTAAAAATGTCGTCGTTACATAAGTATAACATTTCGATTTTTTTTTCTAAAAAGTTTTCTTAAAAGAACAGAGTCCCGATGGGATCCTGTGCAAACGACCGTTACGCATGTGGGCTTAGCGGCAAATATGAACAGTCAAAATCTATTTGTTATGTTCTGCCTTTTGAAGTTGCGTAGCCTCAAGCAAATTTAATTTTTGCAAGCCCCTTAGAAGAAGCGTATGTACTCAGAAAACAAATAAGCCTCTTGTACTACGCACGGAATATTTTTATTTGTAGAGAACGACATTCAACCTGCGGCGAACAGAAATTCTGTGGAGCAAAATTCTCATAATACGGTGGAGGTGGAAAAAAATGCTGGAACATTTTCGACGAAGCGCGCTGAAAATTATTTTTGCAGTTCTTCTTGATACTGTATGTAGTAATTAACAAAACGAGCATTTCAAGTTTCCGCTTCACGGCGTACAAGTAAAAGTGTAGGTGACATCTGTTGAAATTTCAGGACGGTCTTTCATACTCTTTATGCTTCAAGCTTACTATAACAGCTTTACCGTGCCTCGAATTTTCTCATACAAAAACCTAACAAGAATCTGTATTTTCTGCATTCCGGGGCGTGCTAATCAAAACTGTGCTTGTGATATTTATGTAATGCTAGACCCTGGTTAGCCACCACAACACGGCACGAAAGACCAACAGGCACTAAAGTCACCAAAATGTAAGAAGTCCGATTTGAGAGCTGAGTAGAGAGGGATAGACGATTGTTTTACCACTAAATGCGAAAGATATTTATTTTTATGTCTTTTTCATACTTACTAGTAAAGCAATGTTGTTTCCTGCTGTCAAATCGGACGTCTTGAATTTTAGTGACTTTAGCGACCAATATGGCACCAACGACCAACATGGCACCAACGATCAACATGGCACCAACGACCAACATGGCACCAACGACCAACATGGCACCAACGACCAACATGGCACCAACGACCAACGTTCAACATGGCACCAACGACCAACACGGCACCAACGACCAACATGGCACCAACGACCAACATGGCACCAAGGATCCTTCCCAAAGTTCCTTTTTTAAACTAATTTCGATACCACGAACATTGAGGAGCTCGTGGCTAAATAATAACAGCCGCACGGGTCGATCTTAAAGATTAAGCAACGCTTGCCAGGGTTGGTCTGTGGATGGGTGACCATCTTAACATACCGAGTTTCCTCCGTGCCTCGGAAAGCACGTTAAGCCGTTGGTCCCGGCTGTCATTTGTAGATCTTTGGCAAACGTTACGGATTGTCAGAAACCAGTAAATCTGACACCAATCTTGCCATGAACTACCGTGTTACCCAGTTAATGGGTTGCGGAGGTCTGGCAGCCGCTCCACGTAAAACTGGTATTCAGCTGAATCCGGCTTGACTGGAAGCCGACCCCAATATAGTTGGGAAAAGGCTAGGCAGATGAACATTAAGGAGCAAGATCGGTAAACTTTTTGCAAGGCTAGGCAGATGAACATTAAGGAGCAAGATCGGTAAACTTTTTGCAAGACTAGGCAGATGAACATTAAGGAGCAAGATCGGTAAACTTTTTGCAAGTGCAAACACAGACTTCGCGATTGTTTCACAGTAGCATCTTTTTTTACAGTATTTTTCTTTCTTTCTATGCGATTAGTAAAAATGATGATAAAAAGGAGCCTTATTAAAGAAAATACATCAACAACTCACCCAAACTCCAACTCATCAGGCGTCAGCATAACGATATCGTCGTCAATGGTCAATTGACATTCAGTCTCAATCTCGTCGTACGGGAAGAATCTATTGGATAACTTGTTCTCTTTGGTTCGTATCACTTTCAGCGGCTTGTTTATCACTGGCCATTCGGATGCTGTAACAAAAATTACAGTATAATTTTCTGATACATATAGGTAACTGCTGCATGGTGGGTGAGAAAATAAGACTATCTAGAATCCTACCGAAAGATTTCTACGAGCTGTAACAGAGATAACGCGAAACCTGAAAAGGGTTTCTTGTGAAAAACAATAAAAAAAAGCTATGGGACCTGAAATCGCGGAAACGGTGACTCTATCGTGCATCGGCGAAGGACATATTGCGGGCAAACACAAGTGCACTCCCTCTTCCTTCAATCTCAAATTCCGATGGGACGTCAACCCAACAGGACCGGAGAGAGATCTGAACGAATGAAACTACAGCGGCGCTGAAGCTATCGCTTTGGCCGAAATCGGTCGGATCACAACATCATGTGCAGCTGTAGCGGCATCCAAGAAAAACCAACAGAGCAAATCTACATCGCAACAAAAAGAACCACGACGCCATCTATCCAACTAGCAGCGAAATACAACGTCGAAATCCTGCATCGCGCAAGCAGTTTACCGTGCGATTTAACACATACATCAGGACGAATATCAACTATTGGGCAGTTGCCCACACCGGACATAACAACCGTCTGGTCAGAGGATTCTCCCTTTTCAATGGAGGTGTGCGGGACTTTAAACAGCTACATCGGCTGTCAATAAGACCGACAGGCGAGTTTAAAAAGCACATGATCCTCACAGCGAAGATAATCACATCAGGAAAATTTTCGCAGTTCAAGTGTAAGACGTGCGGTTGAATTACCCAGAGCGGGTTGCATGAAGCGTGGTCTCTTTTGGACACACAAAGTGTTTCACTGAAGAGTATAATAACTTTTAAGGTTACTGTTGTTGTGGTGGCATATATTTTATGTCAATCAGTTTAAACCACCAACTGAATCAGATGTTTGATTTTATGTCGATTAGTTGGAAACGTTTGAACAGTCGGTTTTTGATACAAATCACTTTGTTTTTGCAAATCGTGTTTTTTACTGTATATCAATCAGATAGCTGACCCGCGAAACTTCGTCTACGTCCACTTATTCATTAATGCTCAGTTCCTATTGGTCGTAGCGTGATGTTTATATTACAGCCTATAGCTTCCCTCGATAAATTTGCTATCCAACACTTAGAGACTTTTTCAATTCGAACGCACTAATTTTAGGAACTACTTCTTGAGATTAGTGCGTTCCACCAACCAAACAAATAAACTATTCAGCTTTATAATATTAGTAATTAGTATGATATTATATGTAGATACAAAACATCCCTTTTTATTTATTTTCTTAGTAGCTTTTACCCGCGACTTCGTACGCATATCCCGTTTTTCCCGTTGCTCCCTTAAACTCCCCAATAAACCTACATGCCAAATTTCAGCTTTCTGCGACGAGTAGGGTCGGCTGTGCGTTGTCTGTCAGTCACTCAATCAGTCAGTAACGGAAGAATTTTATATATTAGGATTATTCCCTCCTCATTATATCATATTTTAAAATATTTCCAAAAAATATAAAAATCATTGAAAAATACAAAAAAAAACAGTAGCCCACCGGTATCCGGAACAGTGTCATTAATTATCAACATCCCCCTTTAATACGTCCACGCACTTTCTGATACGCCGTATTCTCGTATGTCATCACCATCTATCTTCACTTTTCAAACCACATACATATACATCATAGTAGTGTGTAATCCGGCCGTGGACGTTGATTTGTCGCCAAACACTGGCCATGTACAAAGTCATAAGTCTTGTTGTTCAAGATGACAAGCAACGAACCTTTCCGGCTCCGATATAAATCGCGACCGATTTCTTTCTTAGATTCAGCAGGTCGTTCAAACGAATGTGTTTTGTGAAAAGCTCATTTAAAATGAAGGTAGAAAATACTTTAAGCAAAAAAGAAAAATAAAATAAAAACTCAGGTTTCCATTGAAAAGAAAACTCAAATAAAGTTAGAACTCTAGAGAAAAATAAGAAACCAGAACTTCTGTATATTAACCGTTTCAAACGCAAAAGAAAGTGAAAATAAACGTATAATAAGCCATAATTGAGAAAAATCAGACCGCGTTAACGTACTATCGGCAGTCATACATTAAATAATGCATAAATCTAACTACTACCACAACACAAATTAAACCCTTTCTCATCACAGTGTAAGTCCAAAGTCAATTGTGCATGAAATGCTAAAGATACTCTTAGAAGACGACCGATTAAAATGAACTTTATAGCAAAGTTTTATGGTTGGAAATAGAGTGTGTTAACATTTTACTCCCAATGATTTGTTTCGCCGCATGCGTATTGATATCTGGTTTATCTACTGATTTGCACGTGTCCATAGTCAATGAGTTTTTATTAGCGTCTGTATTCTGTATAACTGATTCAACAGTTGATTTGTTTCTATGAATTTTAATACGAACATCTAGTGGGTATACCCAGGAGGGAATTGTTCCTTTTATATTTCTCGCCAGGTCCCTGGAGAGGTGAATATAAAAAATACTTAATAAAGGTCGAGACTTTACAAGCGTTTTCGTTCTTTATACCCAAGAGGATGCTGTTAAGGGATTCGCATAGGTACCCCGAAGGCTATTCGAACAAACCACTATACCATCCCATCTTATCTTATATTCACAGTATTATGCCATTATTTGGCGAACACACTGGCTGGCAAAAAAACCCACGGGATTCATTCTATGCCAGATCGAACGTAAGGCCACACATTACAGCTCCTATACGCTATAAAGATAATTAAGAAGTTGTAAGAGGCTCATTGACCGTACTATTAAGGATTAGTACTTGGTCAATGCGGCTACAAATGGAAAAGCATTTCTGAAATTGAAGCATTGAAATACACTGGTAGAATACATTCGAAAATAGACTTTATTAGAACGTAACTTCGTCGTAGTTTTTACAAACAAGTAAAAATAAAAACTAGATTGTAGAACAATTAAATACCAGTTAAAATGCTGAACAATTAAAGTGAAGTAAAACAATTAAGGTATTGTGATTTCTTAGTTCTTCAAGACCACTTCGCGTTATTATTTATACCCGGTAATGGTAATGGTTGTATATAACGACAGCGTTGTAATAAATAAATCGGCTTCAGGTTAAACTGGCAAAGCGGTTATAATGAAAAGTAATATGAAGAATTATTTGGTTGGACAAGAACATTATTAGTGAAAAACTTATTGTGGAAGCAAACCCATTCAATTTAATGTATTGCGGGATCTTTTATGATAAGTCGAGAATAACTAACTGACTAAGGCCCGATTTTTCATTACTTAAATGAAACTTATTCGTCGAATATCGTATTAATCGACCATTTCAAAAATGTGTTTTAATTACCCGGCTTTTGTTATTTTACACGTGACATTTTTATATTATTGTGTAATACTTTATTAGACGGATAAGTTTTGTCCAAGAATTGAAAAAACAGCCATAAGTGCGAATTGGACTCGCGTGCAAAAGGTTCCGAACCAATTTCTTATAGGTTTTCCTGTAATCTGTAGGTAAAGAACTATTCTTCGAACTAATCGGCATTTTTTTTTTTTCAAAATTTTATGCTGGTCATTTGGTCTAATTTCTTATTAGAGTTCCGTACCCAAAGGATAACCAACGGAACCCTATTACTAATCCTCCGCTGTCCGTCCGTCTGCCTGTCAGCAGGCTGTATCTCAAGAACCGTCATAGGTAGGCAGTTTAAATTTTCACAGATGATGTATTTCTATTGCCGCTATAACAACAAATAATAAAATTTAAGTTTTATGGTACGGAACACTTCGTGTGCGAGTCCGAATCGCAGTTAGCCGGTTTTTTTTTTTTAAATTACGAAAAAATATAATTTAAACTCTCACAGTAAGCCTTTTCTTTCATGTGATATGTCACACGATACAGTTTGAAAAACTTTATTTTTATTTTTCTAGTTTGACCTCCAATAGAAAATTTAAAAAAATGTTTTCCCCTACTCAAAATATATTTATTTACGTAACACGTCCGTGTTTGTGTTACAAAATTCCAAATGTGTTGTGTACCAAATTTCAAAAGAATCCAATTGATCCGGAGAAAACTGGCTGTGACAGACGGACAGACAGACACCCGAGTGATCCTATAAGGGTGCCGTTTCTTACGGATGTTTGGAACCCTAAAAAGAGTAAATTCGATAGTGAAAACAACAAACTCAATGATTTGTACCTAGAATCATCCGAGAAAGAATACATAGAATCTAATAATAGTAACAGACAATTTCCAGAAAAATACACATTTAAAAGGATCACAAAGAAAAGTTTTGCTTGTAAAAAGTGGTCATCATAATCTGCCCAACTTGAATGGAGTCGGCTTCCAGTCAAAGCGGATTCAGCTGAATACCAGTATTTTACGTGGAGTGGCTGTCTACCAGACCTCCACAACCCATTAACTGGGTAACACGGTACATCTTGGCAAGACTGGAGCCAGATTTTCTGGCTTCTGACTATCCGTAACGACCGTAAAATCTACAAATGACAGCCGGGACAGGAAGTGGGAACTCGATCGACAAAAACCGACTTCCAAAAACAAAACACTACAAAGTAAAAAATAACTTTATTTCGGAAGTCGGTGTTCAAAAACGAAATAACCAAAACCACCGGTTTTATTTTTTTGTTAAAAAGTTTTTTTTATTTATCACTTTTTAGTGGTACGCAGGTACCACTAAAAATTGAAACCACAAATACAGCGTGCCGGCGTGATGTTATGTTATGAACTGGTGTAAACAATCAACAGACATGCGATTTCAGAAATCCCGATCCATTTTCTATCATTTATTGAAGAGTTCCGTTGCCTACCTCCGAAATTCTTCATCAGATCTTCACCAAATTTAAATGGGACCAGTCCGAGAAAATATTCTTCCAAACAAAAAAAGAATCATCCGAATCGGTTAACAATTGGCGAAAATATCGCTGAACAAACAATTTTCATGAGATCCTGACTTATACCTTCCATCATCAACTCAGAAACATGAGATGATGATTACCAGGCACAAATATCTGAATTGCGTTAGAAAGTTAATGAAAAACAGTGTATGTGCTTACAAAATTTGAGGGTTTCCCTCGATTTTCATGGGATCCCATCATCAGATTCTAACTTGGTGACAATGGGACCACTTCAGGAGTATAGGCTCTCAAATAAAAAAATATTTTTTTAAATCGGTCCAGAATTGGCGGAGAAATCGGTGAACATACATTCAGTCAAAAAAGTATCGGGAATGGATGATTTGTTTATGGTTCCAAATTCAAATTTTTGTTTTTTTTGTAGTTGTTAGATTGGCACAACCGTTTTCCATTTTGGCGCGGAGTTTGAGTTGCATCTGTTATTTATATTAAATACAGTGCTGGTTTTAGTAATATCATATATAGTTTGTCTTAAATTTTGCATCGCCAATGGAATTTCGTGTTCGGAGTCACTGAAAATGTTATCAGAAGGCATACGGTGAATCGACTTTATCAAAAACTCGTGCTTATGAGTGGTTCAAAGCGTTCAAAAGCGGTCGAGATGTGATGGAAGATTTGCCTCGCTCTGGTAGGCCGTCAACGTCTGCAACTGAAGTTAACATCGCAAAAGTGAAGGAAATAGTGACTGAAAATCCCCATTCAACTCTGAGAGAGATAGCCGCCGAACTTTCTGTATCTCACGAGTCGATCCGTACCATTTTAACTAATCATTTGGGTATGAAACATGTTGCTGCTCGGCTAGTCCCAAAAGATCTGAATTTTCTCCAAAAACTCAATCGCATGAAAGTCGCTGAGGACATGCTAGAACGAGTCAGTTCGGACCCAACATTCATGAAACGCATTGTTACTGGTGACGAGACGTGGGTTTACGAGTTTGACATGCAAACTAGTCAACAAGCTTCGGAGTGGCGCCTTCCAACTGAACCGAAACCGAAAAAACCACGCCAAAGTCGATCAAAAGTCAAAGTCATGTTGACTGTTTTCTTTGACTATCGCGGTGTTGTGCACTCTGAATTCTTACCGGAAGGTCTAACGGTAAATAAAGAATATTATTTGAGCGTTATGCGGCGTTTAAGAGAGCAAATTCGACCAAAAAGGCCAGATTTGTGGAAAGAAAATTCTTGGATTTTGCACCACGACAATGCGCCTTTGCACAAGGCTATCATTGTGAACGAATTTTTAAACAAACACTCAACAAATACCATCCAGCAACCACCATATTCACCAGATATGGCTCCTGCTGACTTTTTTCTTTTTCCTAAACTCAAATTAGCACTTCGTGGCACCCGTTTTCAATCGATAGAAGACATAAAGGAGAATTCGCGGCGAGAACTGAACTCAATTCCGGAAGCAGCGTTTAAAAAATGTTTTGATGGATGGATTATTCGTTGGCGCAAGTGTATCGTTTCTAAAGGAGCATACTTTGAAGGTGATAAAATAAATTTGGATGAATAACAGACATTTTGTGTATTATTGATCTTTTCCCGGTACTTACTTGACAGAGTACCTAGTACATAAAAAAAAATAAAAAAAATATACATACAGCCGAACATAGAACCTCCTCCGTTTTGAAGAAATCGGTTAAAAAGAGTAGTATTTTTGGTATATGTAGTAATGAAAATCGTTGTATCACAAGCATCAAGTCTTTCCATAATAAGTTTAGTAAGTGAAACAGTAGATAACAAATGTTTGAACAATTTAAATGATTTAAACGAGAAGTTAGCTCAAGTTTCAACACGGCGGCGAGGCCGAATGCTGTTAGTACACTTCCTATAATGAGCGAAGTCCGACGAGTTGCTATAAGGAAGGTAGGTTCTGACCATAATGGCGTAAAGGCAAAACTGAGTAAAAAGAAGTACCGCTGCATACGTGTTGGGTCGTTGATAGTATCAAGGCAACGTTGCATATGGGTCCATCGAGACTTCGGTCTCTTAAAAGCCAAGAATTTTATAGCTGGTTTACCGAAATTTTATATCAACGAAGGTGGATTGAAAAGTATTCGGCCCGACCAAGAAAATAAACATGTTTGAAATCCTACTATCCTACTCCTACTACCTATGTCCTACTAATATTATAAATGCGAAAGTTTGTGAGGAAGGATGGATGGTTGGATGTTTGTTACCCTTTCACGTCAGAACGCATGAAAGGATCTTCATGAAATTTGGCACAGTGGTAGATTTTTTTGTCATCCACGCGGGCGGAGCCGCAGGCGACAGCTAGTTAAGTAAACTTCTGATGTTCTACGTAAACACCATCAAGTTGAATAAATACACTTCTACCATCCCGCCTACAAAGCGCTGATACCGTGGAAAAATAATGATTCTTCCTTGATTCATAATTTGTTAGTTTCAATTGCGAAAATCGCGTTGATTTGCTAGAATCACAATATAAATGTTTCGTACTTCGCAAAGGGGGTAGCCGACTCTAAAACTAAATTTAAGTTAATTTTAGGAAAAACGAAAATTTTGCCGGCACTAGCCGGGGATTACGGAAAGTCGCATTAGTTCTCGCGATCCCCGGTTGGTGAGAGATGGAGCACCGGGTTGGTTTAAGTCAGTAAGAGTCTGACAGACCCACAGACAACATCCATGAGTATTTCCGTCCATTATAAAAAAGGGTAACTTAGGAACACTCACATTCTAATTTGAACTGAACTAATTATGTCAGTAGTTTTGTTTCTAAGAATTGACTAAATCTGTGTCAGGCCGAATAATTTTCAATCCACCTTTGTATAATGAGTAATGACAGCCAAATATTAAAGGGACAGAATTTCAGCAGCAAGGGTTTAGTCACATCGCGTGAACCTAACAAATATCATTACGAAAACAACAGCAATAAAACATAATACAACTTTGTTACGAATAACACCTAAAAACTCTGAATGACACCGTAAACAAGCGTCGTAAAGTTAAAACTGAGCTAAATGAAGTAAATCACGCTCCGGCTGACGGGAACAGTGACAAACAAAACGTTGTATCCGCCGCGACTAGTTTAGGCTAGTTTCACATGTACCACAACCACACTGCAGCTACAACACTTTGTTACGTTGGTATTGTTTTTGTTTAGTTTTTAATATCTGTGTTTTTATTGCTATTATTGTCTGTGCTATTATTTAATCGTTAATCTGAATTTACATTTAATTGTATCCATCTAATAGGTACTATGATTGTAGACTCTCTGTACGTGTTGGTAGGAAGTTACTGTAAGTGCAGATAGTAATTGAAATTAAATAAATAAATAACACGTGGGCGGGCGATAAGTTATATGAAAATTAATAGTTGAATTCATACGGACCACATTTTTACGTCATTATCGACCGCGTGTGTGATAGGTACCGACCACATCGCAGCCACGTCGCAACCACTACGCTAGTAAGCTAGTTCACGGTGTCACCACCAGTGACACCGTGAACTAGCGGCCGGCCACATGCATCGCAATCACATCCAAATTTTGTAGGTACCACAACGCAACCGCAAGAAGCCGCCGCGACACTATTCACACGTAACCACAGCTTGACCACATTTTGTCGCGACGGTGTTGTGGTAAGTGTGAAACAAGCCTAAGTGTTCACGAATTAGGATCCTTTACGTCAACTGCTTAATCTGGGCCGACTTCTAAATGATCACTAAAACGAACGATCACCATTTTCTCAAATTGACATTTGGGCCAATCTTGACAAGATTCTACATATTATATACAAGTAGACTCCAACAAAAAACTTCTACAAAACTTTATCAAAGTCTCTTCAAATATCTCGGCAAGGTGACACTTTAGGGCACCTTGTTGCTAAAATTTTCGTTTGTTTAAGTGTCCTGTACCCATATATGCACATTAGGACGGGCGCCCCACCTTGAAAAAAAAATCAAAATGGAGGCGGGAGGCTATGACAGCTCCCATAAAAAAAGTTTGAACCCCTTTTAATTTCGTTTCTTCTAACATAAACGGTTGTGAAGTGTCTAAATCAGCAAAAGAGCTCTAAAACGAACACGGTTTATTAACGAAGCTATTAATTTTTATGAAGACGCTAGACCAGATCCACTTCGATATTCGTAAAATCTTGACATTAAGCGACCTCATAAACCTGTGGATTGGGAATTTTACGGCTTTCTAAGCGTCTTCGTAGTCCGGATATCGGTCCTTTCTGCTAAGGTTAAAATGAAAAGGACCAACTTCACCAAGTCATCGGTCCACCTTGTAGGAGGCCTTCCAACGTTGCGTCTTCCGGTACGCGGTCGCCACTCCAGAACTTTTCGGCCCCATTGACCATCTGTTCTGCGCGCAATGTACCCTGCCCACTGCCGTTAGTTTGGCGATCCTTCGGGCTATGTCGGTAACCTTTCTGCTCAGGGTTAATATGGAAGAATGATAGATTAGTTACCAAAGATATACTCACAAGGAGGCGGTGCCTTCTTCTGATTGTTCCAGACGACTAGTATCTTGGCTAGGCTGGGCGTCCGCACCAGTTTTGTGACCAGCGCGAACAGGCTGTCGACCCGGTCGTACGTCAGTATGACCGCGGTGAAGCCGGCAGCTTTGGACGCGGTCACCGGCAAGAAGAGCGGGTTCACTGGACCGTACTGTGCCAAGAGAATGAGACATCAGCGTTTAAGAATCTAAAAAAAATGTGTTTTAACAAGAGGTAAAGAATTCTTCACAAAAGGTACAAAACCTTCAGAAGGATCAACGGAACGGATTCACATACAAATTACTAATACATTATGATATGTACTGCTATACCGACTCCTAATTTTGCACTCGATCACTCTGTACCATCTGGTCGGGTCCCTAAAAAGGATCTAATATCCCAGAGCTCACTAATGCAATTATTTATTTATAACAAAGAACCATTATGAAGAGATCTATTGGGGCCGAAATATACTATCATACACGTCCATTCCGTAATAAGTATTTGGTAAAAGCTCGCCTTTGGCCATTAAACTCAATTCCAAATTCAGCTTCCAAACCGGCTATTTCACTTCCGACATTCAGCGCTCAGTGCTCACATGAAAATTGGAATTTCATAGCGATTTTTAATCGCAGCCTACGTTGAAATGAATAACTGAAAGCAAGGAACTGCGTACGAAATGAAACCGATGCGGGAGCTTGACTGAATAAAAACGAGGAAATTGCGATGTCGTTCACTGCAGATGATAGGTCTAGTGATGGCTAATAATGTGTGCAATTCTGCGAGGCCCCAGAGAGTGAGCAGTAATAGGTACAGCTATAGATAGGTTCATAGAATGTGAACGGGAGGCCGACTCAATACAGGATCGGAGAGGATAAAGGAGCTTAGTACACGACATACAAACGACAATGTCCCTGAACTAACTCGCTGGATGTCTCATGGTAGGTATCTATTGCCAATATTGTAAAGAGGATTGCGAGTTTGTTTATATGATGTTTATCTAGAGGCTCCCGGGACTTAATGGCTCGAGCGAAGATCGATCGTTGTCGTAATAAAGTCTTACGTGTGATAGTTCTTTACACACATTAAGATCGCTTCGTGGCTCGTAAAGTCAGTTAATACATCAGCCACACCCAGATGATCTAAATATTTATAGACAGGAATAGACATGACTGTGTCAAAACAAATGCAATTTTTAATTGACCATAAAGCACTTGTCCAAATTAATGCTACTAGTAGACTATTATTTTTTAATGCACACGCGGTACTTTTATAACTCAACGGAACAGTGACCTGTTTCGCCATACCTCGGGATATGTTTATAGCTAACACAAGTGCAGACAATAGGCACCGCAACGCTTATTAATTCCTTTGCGAAATAATCTCCGTCTCGTTAAGGATTTTTCCTTATTCGAGTGTTAGTCACTGCGATAAAAGCCTGAATCTCGGCGTCTCCCTCGGCTACGTTACATTATTCAGGAAACGAGTCGCAAACTTTATAAAACAAGCAAAAAGCTATTTGGAAAATTAAAAGAACACGGGTTTTTTCCTGAAGCCTTTCTTATGATAAAGGTGGTATATTTAGGCACATCGCCGTACGTCGCCTCTTTGACTGATTTCCGATACGTGACGTAGACTCGAGGAGCACAAGAAGGGCGTCAAGGGTATGTCGTACCTTTTGACCCAATTTATTGGGGACATTTCTTATGCTAATAAAAACACACGGGTAAAAACTTCGAAAATATGTTAGATAAAACCTCTTTTACACATGTCGCCCATTTGCTCCAATGGGGATATTATGCAAAAGAAATCCTTTGATAAAACATTGAATGGTGTTGAATCATAGAAAATCGTGACATCCCGCGGAAGTGGACACATCTGGCTGTCTAACTACAGGCTGCAGTGCAGACGTAGATAGTCCACATGTTTAATAAAACACTGCCATATGAGCCCGAACATGATATTACTTATTGCTCCATTTTCTGCTTGAAGTTATACATTTCACATTACTTTTTCATTCTGGTGCTCGTTTGAAGGCAAATAAAGCAGCTGCGGATCGGGAAGCTCATTCTTATTCAGAATCAAATCCACTTGCCTTTTTCGTGGACCGCTAAGCACACACACCGACTCGAAACAAATGTCTGTTGGCCATGCAAATATTTGTTGAGATGTAGTCACTTTTATGATTTTGACTAACAGAAATCACCGTTTCGTCAAGTCGGGTTTTCTGAATTTGAATAGGTTCTGGGACATCACTGACAATTTTATTAGAACTCTATGCTATAAAGAAATAAAACAGCGACTGCGTTTTTAGTACCGGAAGGTAGAAGGAAATCTTCAGTTAGCAACAATGCGTGATCCGATTTTATAGAGGCATTTAAAGTTTATTCCTAGTGACTCATCTCTAATAACTGAGGGGTCAATTGCACTTGTGATTCTTGCATTTCTTGTTCAGATATGGAATACTGCTTAAACCAGCTTTTACGAGCAGTTTCGATCGCGTCGTGTTTAATTAAGTTTCATACTACTCTGATTATGAAATCTAGGTCAGAAACTGTATCCGCAGCTTAAAGTTAGAAATGTTTAACATCATTCAAAAGCGCCAAATACCGCGATATTCTAGCTAAACTTCGACGAGAAATACCACAGGCAAAGCGGAAAAGGTCTAAGCACTTTTATTCGGCCATTTTAACAGAAACGCGAATTAACAAAGGCAACCTAATTCCCCTAATTGTTCGTCATTTCTTCGTCTAAAAACAGAATAAATGGAAACACCATAATTACATTACTTCTGACATAATCGGCCTTAATTCGAAGTTTGAAAATGTTTAACACATTTAGCAACGACGAATAGCGGCGAATATAACATAATTAGCAGCTAAGCTTTCATACAATTGTTTCTACTATACGCAATTAAACAACTTTTCCCGCTAAAAGTTAACAATCCACTAAAAATTTATTCGCGCACTCTAGGGTTGGCAACGCTTGCCAGGCTTTCGAACTTTCGACCAATGTTCGGTTTGTGATTCGTCCCTATCCGGTTTTCCAGACACTGTCACATGAAATTTCCGGCGTTGTCGTATTTCGTGGAATGTGTCCTTCCGAATTTTGATACTAGAACTGCGCATAATGCGGAATGTTGCTGAAGAATTGCAAGTTAGTATTGCTTTTTAAACGAACTTTCATATTCCAATAAATACTCAATTTATTGAAGATAGCCTGGTGTCAAAAACAGTGACCTTCATTTGTTCATATCCGAAGCTCCAGATTCCAAAAATCATTTCGTCTGGCCTCTGGACCAGGACCAATCTGACAAAGCGGTAAACCTAAATCGTGTCGCATTACTTAATAATTACTTGCAATTTTAAAATTACCAGCTGCAATACGAAGAAGGAAACACGAAGGACTAACTGCGTTCGTTCTCGGGGTAGGCCTGACTGAGTCAGCATGCTACCCCGACCCGTTAATTATATATTCCGATCAGACTCATCTGAAACAGGTTTTAACGGGGCCTACAACTGATACCTGCATTTAACCTCCATAGAGATCGCGGATCAACAGTAAATTGGTTAACAGGTCCAATTGATCCAATACTATTTTTTTCTTAGCTTGTTCTTGTGATCTAGCACGCTGAACCATGCAAACTAGGCTATCATTTGAAAGCTATAGTGTAGCTTTTATGTAAAGAAATTATATATATATTGGTATTATTATTGTTTGTTCATAACCTTTTATAAACAAACAATTTTATCTCTTTAGAATATTAGTTTCAATATAAAGCTTCTCCGAAGTTGCGAACATTATTTCGTTAGCAGTTTTTGAGAGACAGCTAGTTCTGTAGCGGTTTCATGTTTCAGTGTTTAACGAAGATGGATGGTTATGAAGTATGGCTCGAAGATATATTGCAAAAGCCAGTAGAAACTATGGTTACAGTTTCTCGTCACACCCTTCTTTAAATTGAGGACAATTCAACGTCAAAGTACATGTCTTTTCTGTTCTGAGGATCATTATTCATGTTTTGAATCTTACGTTATTTATCAGATGCCGAGATTATTAAGGTCACAAAAACCAGATTTTAAACATGACTCTCAAGTTGCAATATGGAGATGAATCTTACAAGAGGCAGCATATATTAACGAGTCGAATAAGATATGCAATTATGCACGCTTTGAACATATTATAAACCTAGACATGTTTAGTTATAAAAGTACACGCTCAGTGTTTGTGCAATGACGATAGAAGGACCAATCACGTTACAAAGTGATTCTTCTGAAATTTTGTCCGAGCAAAGAGGTTAGATTTCCAAAACTAGTAAACGAATTGGCAAATGGACCGTAGCTATGAAAAAATTTACATGTTCGCGCAATTTGCTAACGAGCAACTAGCCCATAGACAAGACGACAGTCAACGTACAAAACGTCAATGGAACATGGAACGTTCTAAATTGACATAAGCTTCGGAATGTGACCCATAAACGTCATCCCTTTGATTGCATTGACGTTGTTTGTCGATCGGTAACATCACTAGTGTGGCTGTGGATTCTTTGATCGATGCTAAATAATTATAGCAAGAGACTCGAACAATACCATTGTACTTTTAACTAGGCACAGACTTTGTCTGGCTTAGGTACTATTGTTTAATCAACTCGAATAAAATATGTGAAAGAATAATATACTATTACCAGGATTTATTTTTCTGAAGCTCAACCTTTCACATCGCCGAAAGTGGCACATTTCAAACACGATTTGCTCTATTTTCGCGAAAAATTAACGGCTTTATTTCAAGCTCCGAATAAGTTGAAAGAAATTTTAATTGAAGTGAGATTAAAGCTGTCCGTAGCACACACTATGCAAATTAGTTGACGCTTGACCTTTTTCAAGGATTTAAAAGTACGAATAAAAGGTATGCCGTAAAAGCAAATATTGAATATTCATGTGTTTGACTAGATTTTGCTTCGGCTCCGCGCCAGGATTGCCCTCTTTTGTGTGTGTTGCTAGCTGGATAGAATGTAACCGTAAAGATCTTGATTGCCATGCAAAAATTTGAATATCGAGCAAGTTGATTAAAAGTGACCAGTATCTATCTTATCTTAATATATATAAATCTCGTGTCACAATGTTTGTCCTCAATGGACTCCTAAACCACTTAACCGATTATAATAAAATTCGCACACCATGTGCAGTTCGATCCAACTTGAGAGATAGGATAGTTTAAATCTCAAATTATAGTAGGTAGGGTAGGTAGGGTAGGTAGGGTAGGTAGGGTAGGTAGGGTAGGTAGGGTAGGTAGGGTAGGTAGGGTAGGTAGGGTAGGTAGGGTAGGTAGGGTAGGTAGGGTAGGTAGGGTAGGTAGGGTAGGTAGGGTAGGTAGGGTAGGTAGGGTAGGTAGGGTAGGTAGGGTAGGTAGGGTAGGTAGGGTAGGTAGGGTAGGTAGGGTAGGTAGGGTAGGTAGGGTAGGTAGGGTAGGTAGGGTAGGTAGGGTAGGTAGGGTAGGTAGGGTAGGTAGGGTAGGTAGGGTAGGTAGGGTAGGTAGGGTAGGTAGGGTAGGTAGGGTAGGTAGGGTAGGTAGGGTAGGTAGGGTAGGTAGGGTAGGTAGGGTAGGTAGGGTAGGTAGGGTAGGTAGGGTAGGTAGGGTAGGTAGGGTAGGTAGGGTAGTAGCCAGTTGACGGGAGCGAAGCCGCGTGGGTCAGCTAGTACTAATATATAAAGCTGAAGAGTTTGTTTGTTTGTTTACTTGAACGCGCTAATCTCAGGAACTACTGGTCCGATTTGAAAAATTATTTCAGTGTTAGATAGCCCATTTATTGAGGAAGGCTATAGGCTATATATCATCACGGTAAGATCGATAGGAGCGGAGCAATAATGAAAATTGTGACGTAGACGAAGTTGCGCGGGTTAGCTAGTTTTTTTATAAACCTGCTCGAAATTCAAATTTCTCCTCGGTAGGTATCTCATAAAACACAACACATACGTAGCGTATTCATCTCATACAAAATCTTGTAAATCCAATCAGTGTCACAGACGGAGAAGTCGTACTTTATGCGAGAGAAGTTGCGCTCTTTGATCGAAACTTTACTTAATACGAAGATCGCGATGATTGCATTGCGCCCTTCGGACTTGAATGCATTTGCATGTGACGTCACACGCCACGTGCAATGCATATTGTAAAGCTATTTTTACGTAATGTAGAAGTTGAAAGGCAAAAAGGTTTTTCGTATAAAGAACGTTGTTGATGAAAACATTTTAGCGACTCTCTTTGAAGAAAATGTTTAATTTAAAACATTATGTAGAAAGTATTTTTGTTCTTTATAACTTGTTTATAAAATGAACGAAATTACCATTATATTCTACATCTACCAACTAAAACTCTTTAAAAACATGAAAAGACTACTAAATGAAATCTGGCGGTAAGTTTGGCAATAAAACAGGAATAATAGCATTGTTGAAATTCATCGTTCATTGAAACTTATTGAATACATTGTGCTATCTCAGAAAGGTAACAGACTAAAATAGAGCTGACTCGGCGATTCTTTTTTAAATGCGTCGATCGCTGAACGTATTGGAACGAATTTTTTTGCGGAGTCATCTCTTAGCTTAGGCGCTGTAGTTTTTTTTTTAATATTCGGTAATGGTCTTTAACACTAAGTTTTTTTCTAGATTCCTTGTAGATTTGTACATATAGGTCTATAACCACATATTTTTGAGTGCAGTTCACGGTGCGATAGTTTCCCGCGCCCGCATGCAATCGCGGTTGGGTGGTTTTATTTGAAAAGCCACAAGGCCGCAGGTTCCGTGCGGTTGGTTGGGCGTCCACAAAGTCGCTGTGGGATGATAGTAATTGGTGCAGGTTGAAACAGAAAACTGCCGAGGGCTGCAAGTGGCTTTCGAGGCTTACGCCTGCATAACGTGAGTGTGGCCCGCGTTTCAAGGCAAGACGTTTCCGGAATTTTATTTTCCTATCATCAAATGACTCCTCCCGCTCTGGGCGGAGCAGAAGGGCGTGTCAGGCTCTTACTGACAAAAACCAATCCGTGTTTCTCCTTATGTCATTTTTGTTCCAGGGCCGCGGTGACTCTTTCGAACAAATTCCTACCTACCTCACAGTTCGACCGGGATTTCGAGTGCCTTTTTTTCTGCAACCGCATGCGGGAGAGCTCGTGCGTTTGGAAGCGTGTTCCGATGCGACGAAAGGGAGAAAGAAAATGGCATCGTTGTAAAATGGTTTTTTGGGCTGTTTAGTGAAAACTTTTCTTAGTAGAATTTAACAAATGAGTATTCTTATCTAATAGTTCCGCACTAATAACACATAGACGGCTCACAGCAAAAGGGCAATAAAATTCGCTCAGAACTAAATGTTGCAAACTCATTCTATGACTCATACATATATTGTACAAGTACATTCTCCCCATGACTACAATTAAACAATTAACATAATGGAGTTTTGAATAGAGGAAGTAAAATATAACAAAGTTTTTCTTACCAAGTGTTCAGGCATGTTCCACTCTTCATACGTCCTGGCGGCCAATGCAAACACTTTCTCATTAATTATCTCTAAAGCAGTCAATGTTATCTTCTCTATACTAGCAAAATATCTATCAAACGCCCATCTCTGCTGCCAGAACATCTCGCCACGTCGCTCCTTACTCACTGAATGCACTATTTTAACCAAATTTTTTATATTATCCTCCGGTATGAACACAGCTAGTTTATTCCAATCAACATGGGAATTAAACGGCATCACTACGGAGTCCGCAATCACTATTGGTATACACTGAGAAGCTAAAATATCCATCAGGACAGCTTGAGTCAATCTAGCACTTCTTACAACTAAACAGAACATTCCATCCTTCAAAACATTCGGGTAATCAAACTGAGTACCCGTAGTGTATTCACATCTTTTACTGTAATCTGTTTCTTCAGTCTTACACCTGTCCAATAACAACAGATCATTGGACGAAGACGCAATATTCTGTAATTCTTCTAAATAATTGTGTGGTATATTGAGCTGTGTTGATATAATAAGGTACTTCTTTTGTTCTGGTTGTGTGCTGTCGATTGTTTCGGCAACGGAACTGTACACTGGTATTGATACGTCAAAATTGTATCTGAAAGTCCATGTGTTGAAACCAGCTCCTGCTATAATGGCTCTGCTGGTATTGAGGTCCACGACAGTGTTGTAGTTGGGTGCGGAGCCAGGTAACATGTTGAATATGAGGTGGTTTTCACCGTGGTTCCAGCTGTTGAATAAAACATGTCCGTTAGTGACAATGTTTATTTCATTAGGAAATCGCAGTTTGTTGTAAGTTAATGTATGTAATTTTTTTTTACAAATAGGAAGTTAAAAAGTGACAATTTCAACCAGTTTTTATAAAGATTTTTTTTTTCTTTTTTTACATAAATAAATCAGAATCCAGTTACTGTTACACGATAAGTTGGTTTGTATTAGTGATGGGTCGTTGAAGGTTTTTCCGTCAACGAAACGTTAACGTTGTTTGCGTTTGTCAACTAGTTGATTAACTAGTTAATTTCGTCAACGAGTTAACGTGTTACGAACGTCAACTTGCATAAACGATAAACGGCTTTAACGCTTTTATTAACGTATGCTGTTGTAATGTTAATTTACGAACAATTTGATGCAGTTTACCTAATGAAAGATTTATAAGAAATCTTTTCTTTACATATATTACGAGTACAACTAGCTTTCCCACTATCATCTTTCTCAAAATGAAAGATGAAAGATACAATTTACGTACGTTGAAAATAACAAAACGTTGGGTTCATTTTCTCGTTTCGTCAAACGAGTTGAATTCATAAACGTCGTTGTCTCGTAACTCGTTGACGAATTCAACGAGTTGATTTGTACACGGTCAACGTTAATCCCGTTGAAGAGACATCAACGTTGATTCAACTAGTTCGTTGATTCAACGCCCATCACTAGTTTGTATCCACATACATGGTAAAAATTCCATTGTAATATAAATATTTTATTTTAGGTTTAATTATAGAAGGTATTTTATGTTTTCCTATTATTCGTTTAGAGACCAATAACGTACAGCAACTGGGTTTAGCTGCTGTTAAAATGAGGAAACAGCAGTATTATAAAGTTAATAGATATTTAATGGCAACTTGATTTTAGTTGTTTAACAAATACCAATGAAAACTTTACAAACAATTCTACTGTGCTTTGAAGGGACAAATGTAAGGATAAATAATAAGATAGATACATCATAAACAGTGCCTTTTAACCTCATTGTCTATAAATAGAGCCAAATAAGAGCCTGGTTGTGCACAAATGGACAAGCTTATCTATTGTTACTTACTGTGGCAGCGACTGCAGCACTTGGGAGACATGTTTACTTGAGAAACTCTGTTGATTCAGGGTATCTATGCTAGGTACCAGCAGGCACGCCTCCTCCGGGTTCTGCGTGTAATATTTACTACGTTTTATAGTATCTAATATCATATAAAATTCTTTAGAAAATTGTGATATAGAATTCCCATTTTCAGTCTGATAGTCTTTTAATGGATATATGTATATTGTTATCTTGTTGTGTCCGCCTTTCCCGCATCTGTACACATCGACGCAGTCCCAGTAAGTGCAGTTGGCCACACGAGGATGCGCCTCCAATGCACTGCTGCTGAGTTTCACCACTTCAACACTTGTAGAATCCAAATTCACAGCTTGATACACATCTATCCGCGGCGAACTACCGGAAAACGCGTTAAACACCACAGTAAACACTAAAGATACCACTATAAACAATAGTAGGCCGACGAAGAACCTATGATACAAGATTTTCCTATACGATGTATACTTCGAATGCTTGCCCGTTTTCAGAAGCGACTCCGCAGCCATTTGTAATTTCGAGGATTAAATTAATCTCCTTAATTTATGTATGGCACCCATTATTAGGTAAGATCAATTAATTCTCATTCAAAAATCCATCAAAGTATAAAACACGATAATACTGCTTGCGAAGAGAAACTGACGCAGTGAAGTGATTGACAGGCTGCTGGACGAGTGCTAGTGATGGGCGTGCAATCGAGTAGATTCATAAATCGACTTCTACTAATGAAAACTTAATATGAAATCAAATCGAATTTCGAAATAGAACACAAGGAATAATTAATATTATTATTAAAACTTTTTATCACTACGCTGGTATTGACATCAGAATAGCTGATCATTTCATTTCTTTGATATATTGCTTAACTCAAAGGTACCAAATATTTCACTATCGGTAGTAATAGTAGCAAATAGGTATTAAACAGTGCACATTACTGCACATGGACTCTTATGAGTACATATCTCGTTTGGTCACGCCATCCTGACGTCACCATCTGATCGATGAACGAGATCGAGCTTAAATTTTAATAAGCATGATTTTTTGCTAAAATGTGAAACTACCGCTGAAATGGGGCTAAATATGCGAATACCTACATAATTATGCAATATGCATTTGCATAATTATAATCCGGTCTCTACATAGTATTATCTGAAAATCTTACTTTACTTGTGTAAAAAAACCAGCCAAGTGGGAATAGGATTCTGACAGGAAGGGTTCTGTACCATAAACCGAAAAACAAGTTATTTGTATGGGAGGGAGCCCCTTTTTTATTTAATTTAATCTTGATTATTTAATTTTGTTGTCATAGTGGCAATAGACGTACCTAGGTATAGGTACCTACACACTTTGAAAATTTTAGCTGTCTATCTATTACGGATCTTGAGTTACAGCAGATGGACAGCGTAGGCTTATTTATAGGGTTCCGTTGGGTACGGTACCCTAAAAAGGGATATCCATTATAGCCCGCTACTTTGGAAGTTCGTTTTTTTTTTTTGTAGATAGTACTCACAAATAGAAAGCTTTTTACAAAGTTTCAAGATACGGGGAGTCACAATTTACGAGATAAAATTCACTAAAATTTCAATATAAATTGGAAAATAGTGCGCCATTTGCAAATTTTTAGGTTAGATAAATTGTCATGGTAGACGTCAAAGTTCACCATTTACATTCCGTTGTTTTTTTTTAAATACTTCCAAGTATTTAAAAACAAATTAGGTCATGTTTCTTTCATAAATATAATTTTATTTTAACATATTCACATACTTTTGGTGTATAATAAATGTGCACAATAGTTGTTGTTGTATTATGCAATTACATTGATTTTTTACACAAAAAATTACTGACGACTACTACTACTGCTAATAGGAGAACTTGAATGCAAGAGCGAGCGAAGCGAGCTCTAGACTTGGAGGCACCCCGAATCGGTCAGGTTAGGTTAGAAGGCGATGGCGGGGTCGAGTAAGCGAGCGAAGCGAGTGAATAGACCCCGCCATCCCCTTCGTGGTTATTGGCAAGCCCCCTCCCCCTCCTCTCCCATCCCCCGCGCCCCTTGAATCAGCGGGCTATAATGGAAATTTTAACCTCATTCTTATCATTGGCAAATGTTTTATTATTATCGATTTAGAATCAATTTTTGATCGAAACGCGAACATCACTACAGATACGTCCCTTATGTTGACCACAGGTTATAAATGGTGACATAAAGGTTTTTTGTTATTGTACGCGTTCAAAAACTGGTTTGACAAAAGAATTAAAGTAGAGATTTTGGCAATGAAACGAAAGTTATCTGATATTTAACCAATTGTCTTAAATTTTAGTAAATTGTGAGTTATCATTTTATATCAATTTATAATTTGCAATGCCTTTTTTTTTTAATTATTTCTTTCCAATTATGGTGTGATTTTATCAAAATATTGTTTTGGACGCAACCGATTGTTACGATGTGAACTTTTTTGTTTTTCTGTCAGTTTTGTGTTGTGCGTAGTTGTGGTTGAGTTTCTGATGGCTTGATTAATTTTGTTATTATTTTATTTTACCAATTCCGACAAATAATTTCGTTCCGAGCTTGACCAGAGATGGCCCTGTTACCTCCAGACCCTGTTTATACGATCAGGAATGTGGATAACGTCCCTGTTTATTCGTTGGCATTCAGCTTTTTGCCTGGTGGTCTCGAGAGGTTACTAGCCGGTTCAAAAAACGGCTATGTTTATGCATACAACCTTCAGGTAAGATCACGTATATATTCCAAACATATTATTGAGCGTTACAACTACGTAGAAAGCGTTAATGACGTGTCCTATGGCTTCCATTTAATGCGCGACATTTTTGTTTACTACCCTCGATTCGCGACCTAGAATTGAGCGGATCGTCTGCCAAATCAAAACAAATACGCATTTATGCTATTTTATTGGGTCACTGAATGTCTTTTCACTTGGCGCTATAATAATATGCTGTATGTTTCCACTCGTTTATTTTAATAATTTTATAATCGGGGGCAACGACGTGTCACTTGCTATATAATAAATTACACCGTTTAACTTTATTCCTTTGAAGGTAGGCAGAAAAAATGAAAGCACATGTTATAATTTTTATGAATTCCATATTACTTCTGGTAAACCTTTTCACATCTGATAAAACAGTGAGTCCTTTGTTCTTTTAGACACAGTACTGTTTAAATAGGCCATTGTTTATAATTCCAGACCAATCGTGTGCAACAGAAGATTCAAGTTGGTCAAGCTCCCATTCTTCACCTCATCCACACCGACAATCACCTCATCACTCAGGAGAAGGGAGGCAAGTTCAAAGTATTTAGTTTATCAAACAGTGGCTACGAGGAAGACGCACTCATCGACATTGATTACCCTGGTTTCTGTCGTTTTGACGCCAACACAAAACTCGAAACACTCTATGTACCTGACAAGGATTCAAAAATTCACATATACAACTTTTCTGGAGAGAAAGTAGGATGTCTGGAGCCCGACACATCTCTTAAGCTTGGAGATCCCCAGTGCTTGAAATATGTTGAATTTCCTTGTGACCGGCCCTGCCTGCTGGCTGGCTATGAAGCGGGATGGCTCCTTCTATGGGATCTCAACACTAGTCAATGTATCAGCAAACTGAAGACCGCCGAGTGTCCGATGTCCGTTGATTTCCACCTGGAGCAGCAAAGAGGCATGATTGGAAATGCCTCAAATGTGATACAGATCTTTAGTATAGGGAGAAAAGACTTAAGCTTGGCCCACAAGGTGGATATAACAATTAAAAACCCAGGTATAAATAAAGTTCAGACCCGGTCTGATGGTAAAGTATTTGTTTCCGGGGGTTGGGACGGTCATATCCGTATCTTCTCTTGGTGGTCTCTCCGACCTCTTGTAGTGCTGACAGAGCACAAGCAAGCCATTCAAGATGTGGTATATTCTTCGGAGAAGGTCTCCTTTTGGAAAGCAAACATAATGGCAGCCGGTGGACTTGATGGTGCTATTACACTCTGGGATCTATACAATCACAAACAACAGTAAAGCATTTAACTTTTTTTTTGTAGTTTTTAGAATATAAACAAGCTCAGATTGCGGTAAAATCGGAATTATGTATACTTACGATAACATTCTAGTCAAACTTAGAATGTATTGGCCAAAGTACTTTTTCGAGATGTTACTGCATCTGGCCTGTAAGTCTTACTGGTCTCGCATGAGTACACTAATATAATAAATAGGCTTAAATGTAGACAAGTGTATAAAAAATAGAGGGCAAAATCGAAAGGGGTGATCAACCCTCCCCAGCAGTGCTATTCTGTAAATATCTATTTCGATATCGAGCTTCACCTGAGTGACAAAGCTCACTTAGTAAGCTTTATCACACATACAATATAGTCTTATATCAATACGAGTTTGATACCTCACCTTGGATTCTGCTGTCGAGACACGAAAATTTTATTACAGAATAGCACCCCCTACATTACTCACGACAACAACTATATTTTGGCTTAATTAATTTATCCAGTACCAATATTCTATGAATACACTTACTAGAGAGATGAACATACAATTTTAATGTGCTATAATTAAACAAATAAACTAAAATATACACCAGAAAATTCGATAAATAAATACTAATACAGTTGTATGACAAACTAGCTTGTGTATGAGCTGCCTACAGATTATCTAAATCTACTTTGCTTATTTAGTTAACGTTTATAAAGTCTACTCATACGCGCCCCCGGACGCGACGGGTTGGGTCGAGCGCGGCGATATATTTACCCTGTTGACAATCGCTAAAGTTCCAAATATTTCATGTCCACTTCACTCAGAAGTATGTCTGAAATAATGCCAGTATTGCCTTTATTGTTATAACGCATTTAATGTGTACCATCCGAAGATGCTTTAATTATTTGAAGATATAATTTTGTAGAATGCAATGATGTAAATGATGTAATGTAAATTATAATTGGATCTCAAAATGTACAAATTTCTGAACGTAGAGGCGTGCAGCGTGCAGTCCACTCTGTGTGGCCTAGCTGTTAGTTGTAAGAACATGTTAAAGTATAGCAATCAATATTTTCCATGATTGGTTTTTAGCAATGATTTTCAAGTCAAGACATTAAAAGCCTATGAAATTTTATGTTGTCTTTTATTTCCATTGCGCCACAGTTTATGGATTTCATCATATTATAATTTACACCTGAGTCTACATTCATGAATGATTCATTGTTGTTCAGTGAATTGGAGCTAAACATATGTTTTTCAGATTGTGTGAAATGATGGCGTGACCAAGAACACCTTAACATACCTACATGCATACATTGGTGATAGATCTGCGTTTACGAAACAAGGCTTTAGAAAAGACGTATAGGCAAGCAAATGTTGACCGATGACCTGGTGAGGGTCGCGGGTAGCCATAGATATTTTTATATTTCTATGCGGGTAGCTGATGGATGCGAGACGCACAGGACTGGTTGTGGCGACACGCGCGGAGGAAGTCTTCCGGCTGATATGATGGTGATAAAGCAAATGTTGGATCACATTTTAAACATCTAGAACTCTTCCAGAAACTAACTCTCTAGATCTAACTGTGTGAATGGGCACGCTCAGTTGTATAACACCGCGATTCAGAAAAACGCGTCATCAGTGCAACGCCATCTATCGACCATGTCGTAAACTGACAAAGGATTTGGCAGCGGAAAACGTTAGAAGAACGTATGTTACGATAAATAACGATAAGGTATTAAAATGTTCACTATTATTTTGGTACGTATTAAAAGTTTGACAAATAACTCAACAATTTGTTATGGTGTTATTTTCATGCTTTCGTGCATTTTATTTTTTCTCAATAGATGGCGCTCTGACTGATCAAAATACATTAGGAAATTTCCTCCTAAACTTAATTCAATATTTTTGATTTTGTGGGTCGATATTGATGTTGTAAACGCTAAAGTTTACTCGGGATAACACTTAATTTTTTTGAGTACCTAGAGTTTCATACGCAATTAGTGGTTTATTACGCTTGGTGATTGAACTATATTTTTCATGATTTAATTACAAATGTATATTTATTTATTTATTTATTTATTAAAACTTTACGCACAAGTGAAACACTGTACAAAGGCGGACTTAATGCCGTAGGCATTTTCTACCAGTCGACCTTAGGGTGGTGCAGAGACAGCATGGCAGGTGGTGGTGTGTGGTAGTATAAGACGGTATTACTTGCCAAATTTCATAGTTCTAGGTCAACGAGAATACCCTATGAATTTTGATTCCCTCGAGAGTGTCGAAATACTTATTCGTTTTTTTGCGGCATAAACGGCCGTTTCTTTTTCATTTTTTTTTTTTTTTTTACTATAGATAGGCACGCGTTTGACCACTATCTCACCTGATGGTAAGTGATGATGTAGTCGAAGAACTGACTAGTTGACCCGCGCAACTTCGTCTACGTCACAATTTTCATTACTGCTCCGCTCCTATTGGTCTTAGCGTGATGATATATAGCCTATAGCCTTCCTCGATAAACGGGCTATCTAACACTGAAAAAATTTTTCAAATCGGACCAGAAGTTCCCGAGATTAGCGCGTTCAAGCAAACAAACAAACTCTAGCTTTATATATTAGTATAGATTTTTTCACAGCTTCAAGGGAGCGTAGACCTGAGTATATGGTTTAAATTCCAACTCGATTCCCCACGCGTTCCCGAGATAAAGAGTCTTGACAAACAGACGGACGGACAACAAAGTGATCCAATAAGGGTTCGTTTTTCCCTTTTGAGGTACGGAACCCTAGAAAAGTGCAGAGATTGAGTTAATAGTTTTTTTATTAAGTGTCCATTGGTATTGGTAACTCTAAAATTATTATTTTTTTCCAAAGTGTAGTTTTATTTTACCCTCATTTTAATGTGTGAATTATGGCAGTAATCAGTACTTTCATAATTATGTTCGGTTTGCTTATCGGTACATTTCTATAAATACCCACATTGATATAAATATCTATTAGGTAACAATTTTGAATTACCTGCACGGATTTTATTTGTTGAAGTCTCTAAAAACTTACTCGGAAATCACAATTCATATAACTACTTTAGCATAGTAAATTACATGCTAGAGAACTTTAAGAACTTTATCAAAGTGCACTACTTTCACAGTAAAATTGTTCCTGGTCATTTCTATGAGATCCAAGATTCTCTGAGAATTGATCAAGATGACTGTGTGTAAATCCAAAACTTCACGTAGGAAGACCACATTTTTGGTATGAATGCAATCAGTACGCGTTTGTAACTTAAATAAATAAATACAGTTTCTTTGCACCAAAACTTGTGTTGACCAGTGTAATGTGGCATTCAAGTGCATATACCCTTCAAAGTTTTGTTTATATACTCGTATAAACAGGGAGAATAGAAACACGGGTGTTTCTATTCACCCGCTTTTACCGACAAGTGAGAAATACCTAGTCTATTGCGTGTTACTTTGTTTTCTATAGTCTAAGTAAACAAACAGCTTGCTACGATGTTTGACGTGTGTTTTCAAATGTTTGTTGTTATTCGTCGCTATCTAAATGATGAAAGGCTCGTCCATCAATTTCAAACATGTGATACAACAAACACGATAACATATTGTTATTGAAATAATTTCACTTCAGGGATTACTTATCATTTATCACAGGCTAATAAAACTACGCGATAGAGTAGTAATATTTTTTTATTTTACATACATTGAAGTAATAAGTTACTAATATCACATTAACAGTGCGCCCTAAAACCTAAGACATAAAAATCTAATAGCATCTTAAAACTAAAGACTAGCAACCTGAAAGAATAATGAACTCTGTTCGGATTATCATGCGTTTGTGATATGTATCAGAGAATAATGAGATTATTTGGAGTCTACGGTTAAACTTCAACTATTTTCCTTGTCTTTGGAATGAGCGCTTCATCATCAGTTGTCACTTCCACCAGTCTCCGCCGTTTCCGTAGCGGTCGTGTGGATTCTGATGGCTCTCTACTCTTAGTGACTATTTTCGCCATTTTATTCCCCAGTCTGGTTATCTTGAATTTGGGCAAAGTCTGCTCCGGATTTCCAGTCTCATTAATTTCTGTTTCCATTCTATCGTGCTCTACTCGCTCGTTTGTCGGTTCACAAGCTGGACTCTTATCTAACGCAGTCTCACAACTCTGCTCGCTACTGCATGCCATGACTTCCTCATCTCCTTTGTTTTTATCACTGTTCATTGTAAAATCTAAAGGTCCTTCTACGTCCGCTGCATCGGGTTTGGCTTCAGTTTTCACTTTATTCGCACAGTGAGCCTGGACGAATGCCGAGAAAGGTATCGGGATCGGAATGGGGAGCGGTATCGGCAGGATCACCGGGTAGGGAACTAATACTGTGACCGGTGGGGCCTGCCCCACGGGGGCGGGGAAGGCCAGCGGCGGCGGCAGGCCGGCCAGTCGCGGTCGCTCCATTGGGAACCCTGGTCGAGGCATAAAGTTCAGTCGCGGTGGGAACATATTATGCGGGTGCCTCGGATCATGATTGTCCAAAAACATTGGTGGGGGCATACTGAACATCGGGTTAGGAGCAAACGGTGGTGGTGGCGGGTGGGGGTTCATCTGGTGCGGCGGCGAATGTAGAGCGTTCCCAACTGTGGACGCTGGTGACGAGCCGTCCGACGGACTGCACATCCGAAGGTCCTGCGCTTTCGGGGTTGAAGTTCGCTGCCGCACAGTTTGTGACGTCACCGTGGCTGAGCACTTCGACGTTCTTCGTTTCCGTAGATTCATTTTAGTATTCCTAATATCCTTTTTTGTTTCTGGTGACTTCTGTACTGGTATTGATTCATCAGAGGATCGCTTCTGCTTCATCAGCTTTGCTGTTGGAGCAACCGTGATCAGGGGAAGTGGAGATCTGTTCTGTGTCTTTTGAGATTCTGTCTTTTCTGTGTTTGCTGGTTTGTTAGACATATTTTCTGGGTTTGGTGAACCTGATCGTTCGGAATTAGGTGATGCAGATCTGCTTTTGCAGTTTTTAAGCCAGAGTTCCGGAGTGATGAGGTTGGATGACGAGGAAGCATTCACTAAGTGCGGGTTGAGGTCGAGGTGCGCTTGTGTCTCGCGGCAGAATATGTGCATCTTGTACTGGTTGAGGCATTTGTCTGAGCAGAACTGTAGCTGTGTGGCACCGTCCTGGAATTTGAGAGATTCTTTTATTAGATTTTGTACGATAAATTGATGAAGAGTTAGCTTATGGAGGTTATTCAAATCTGGACTGAGTTTATAAGGTTCGGAGCATGGTGACAATATTTGAATGTGTAAACTCCCAATCGTTTTCAACTTGTATGGTGAAGCCACAATTTTAACTTCTGATGTAGCGTTCAAGTTAGCCTTTATTCAAAATGTCGGTGGCCTTTCAGACAATTTCCTAGCAAAAATAAAATAAAAACTGTGTTCCATTCACATGCAGCTGAATTCTAGATAACATAGATTTAAGAAATAGTTCTGGCTTTTTAGCCTGAAAAGGTTGCAACGAAAATATGGGCAGGCGAGTATAAAAATACAAATAAAAACCTTGATCCTCACCTGGAAGTCCACATAAGCGACTGTGTGCCTCACATGTCGGCACCAGTCGCAGGTCTTGGCGCGCTTGAAGTTGGCTCGGCGCGACTGACTGAAGCACAGCTCTGAGCAGAACGTGGCCCCCGCGTGCTGCAGAGCAGAACCCTCGCTGGGCAGGCTTTTGTTGCACCACGAGCATTCGTCGGCTGGAAAAAATAGAAATGGATTGTTAGAATTGTGAAAAAACGGCTTGCACAATGACAATTCAAGAGTGAATAGGTACTTCTAGGCAAGCGTGCTCCATCTTCGAACACATCCTTGCTTACCATCAGGTGAGATAGTGGTCGAACGCGTGCCTACCAATAGAAAAAAAAACCGGCCAAGTGCGAGTCGGACTCGCACACGACGGGTTCCGTACCATAAACCTTAGTTTTTATTATTTGTTATTATAGCGGCAATTGATATACACAATCTGTGTAAATTTCAACTGTCCACCTATTACGGTTCTTGAGATACAGCCGTCTGACAGACAGACGGACGGACGGACGGATCGACAGCGGAGGCTTATTAACAGGGTTCCGGTGGTTACCCTTTGGGGACGGAACCCTAAAAATGATGGTGAGTATGACCTGCACCCCAACTCATAAAATCGTATATGCCTTCACAATCGAAAGAAGCTCCAGAAGAAGAAAGATAATTATCGAAAGAAAATCCGTATGTTTCAAACGACTGCGTCAACGTAAGCTCGAGAATGGAACACGCAAAGAATAGGTACGGTTGCAATGTCAAATTTTATATAAAAATTTTATTGAGCCACTTCTTCTTCTTCTTCTTCTTCTACCTGGCGTTAATCCCGGCTATTGCCAGGGTCCGCCTTCCTACTTAGCTTCCTCCACTTTGCCCGATCTTGAACATCCTTCTCAGTTAGGCCATTGGCTCTCATGTCGGACTTAACGACGTCCAACCAGCGCTTGCGAGGGCGACCACGGGACCTAGCCCCAAGAACAGCCATATTCATGCATCCCCGACCAACGTACTCCATAGGGCGGCGCATGATGTGGCCATACCATCGCAGACGACACTCTTGCAGTTTTTCCCCCACGTCACGGACACCAAGACTACCTCTGATGAAAGAGTTGCGTATGCGATCGGATCGCGTTACGCCACTCATCCACCTCAGCATCTTCATCTCCGTGACGCGAAGCTCCTGGGTGTGTCTGCTTAGTGCTGGCCAACATTCACCGCCGTACAGTAGGACAGGCCGTATGATGCATTTATATATCTGCCCCTTGAGCTTAGGAGGCATTTTGCGGTCGCATACAACGCCCGTTACCTCGCGCCACTTCGCCCAAGCCGCGCCTATACGTGCTTGGACATCGTCGTCCACGTTGCCAGACTCGTGCAGCACGGATCCAAGGTACCTGAACGTATCGGACTTTCTGATCAGGTCCGAACCTATTCGGATGAACCTATTTGAATCCGTGCCACCACAGGACATGTACTCAGTCTTCGCCACATTTAGTCTCAGACCACCGTTTTCAAGCGTGTCCTTCCAAATGTTGACTTTGCGCTCAAGATGGGCTTTGTTCTGATTAACGAGGGCGATGTCATCGGCATACATCATTAGCCATGGGGGCTTATCTTGAATGTTTGCCGTAACTACATCGAGCACTACGTTAAACAAGAACGGGCTAAGAGCCGAGCCTTGGTGAACGCCAACAGATATTGGGAAGCCATTCGATTCGCCAACAGCGGTCTGGACAGAGGACACGGAATCGCGGTACATGTCTCTGATAATGTCAATATAGGCCTCGGGAACGCCTTTGAAGCGCAGTGCCCACCAGATGGACTGCCGAGGTATACAGTCGAAGGCCTTCTGCAGGTCTAAAAAGGCCATATGCAAAGCTCTCCTTCTCTCTCTGTACGCCTCAGCCAGATTCCGTAAGGCGAATACTGCGTCCATGGTGCTGTTACCCGCCCGGAAGCCATATTGACACTCAGAGACAGTACACTCGCTACGGAGCCGTGTGTCAATGATGCGCTCGAAGAGCTTCATGGTGTGGCACATGATCTTGATACCGCGGTAGCTACCTACTACAACCCTGTACGCTACCTTTGCCTTTGTATACAGGGATAATCAGGCTAAATCGCCACTGGTTCGGCATTTCCTTGGTGATCAGGATGCGGTTAAAAAGATCCGTCAGAAGGTCCACGCCATGTGGGCCCATCGCCTTCCACACCTCAATTGGCATATTGTCAGGCCCGACCGCTTTCCGGTTCTTCATGTGGCGAAGAGCAATGCGGGTTTCGTCGGGGGAAATAGGGGAAATAAGTCCAAGGTTAGGAGGCGGTTCGGGAGGAAGGTTATGGGGATGCTGTTTGTTAGACAGCTCCGCGAAGTATGTACACCATCTCTCCTTAACAGAGGGGGCATCGTAGAGCAGCTTACCCTGGGCGTCCCTTACACAGAGACATTTGCTAATGTCCCGTGCAGCTTTCTCCCGGGCACGCGCCAGCTTAAAAATAAGCTTTTGCCCCTCCGCAGTTTCCAGCTTGTCGTACAAGGGCGCCAGACTTTTGCTGCGGGCTCTGGCTACAGCTTTTTTGCAAGCGCGCTTAGCCGCTCCATATGCCTCTCTGTCATCCGGAGAGTTGGACCCTTGCCACTGTTTAAATAAAACCTTCTTCCGAGTCGCCTCCTGCACCCCGTCATCCCACCACCACGTTTCCTTTTCTATGGTGCGGCCACCACGAGAAGTGCCAAGGACGCGCTTACCCGCATCGGTGATTGCTGAATGGATCCTACTCCAGATCTCTTGAGCGGACTCATGCGGAGCACTGATCTCGAGATGCTCGACCTCCGCGATGAAGTCCGACTGCCTAGGACCATCAAGCAACCACCACTTTGTGCGGGGTTTGCGTTTTTCGGTCACTTTCTTTTTCGGTACAACCGCAAAGTCCAGGACAAGGAGGCGGTGTTGAGCCGTTAGGCTTTCCCCTGGGATGACTTTGCAGTTGGTAACCTTGCCAATGTGGCACCGTGAAAGCCACTGCCAAAGAGCCACTGTGAAAGCATAATTATAGGTATGCGACCGGTTTCGTTAATTTTTACGCAATTTTTAAGTTCTTTCTATATAAAACCCTTTGCTCCAAACTGGATGCGTTTACTAATAATATACTTATAGGTAACCTCACATACACCATCAGCCAGACCCGGAACAATTATCTGAAGGCCATAAAAATATTTGTTCCGTGCGGGAGTTGAACCCACGACACGCAGCGCAGCAGGCAATCGCTCAAGCACTGCGTCAATCGTGCCGTTGCTATTCAAGACGCTGAACTTTTTCTTTGGGCTGCTATGCAACTCATTGTCTGTGTCATCAAATTATGGATTTTTTTACAAATTTCAGCTGAAAGACGGCCTCTGCTGGACATGGACCTCCCCCAAAGTCAAGTGTCTGCAACTCTGCTTATAGACTGCACTGTGTTTGTCGCAACCAGTGGTTTCCTGGAGTTCCTAGTGAGCAACCCCCATTGCCCATCGGTGCCTCCCGTGGCTGAGCTACGCTCGAATGCGTGGCTGATAAACAAATGACAAGCGCAGCTAACGTGGCATTACCTACGTTTTTCTGCACATCATAATAAGTTGCTAGTGGATAATTGACTTTTAGCCACGTCTGATCAAGGATGGGAAATCATCAAATGACTCCTTCCGCACTGGGTGGAGCAGATAAGGTAGTGTCAGTCTCTTACTGATTAAAACCCATCCGTGTTCCTCCTAATGCCTTTTGCGTTCCAGGGCCGCGTCTGACTTTCGAACAAATCCCGCATCCCTGGTAGAGAATCTATAATCTCTAAGCAATGACCCCCCTATACAGACTAGATACAAAATCATAGACAGGATCAGTTGGAAACTATAGTTAGGTAAACAGTGTAGTTCGAAGATAGTAGATATTTTTTATGTTTATTATTATACCAATCTAACCACAGGTCGATGAGTTTATCTGAATTAGCCTGATATCTATAAAGGAAAGGTACCTATTTAGCATATGAATACCCATTGCAAAACCAAAACCTGAAAAGTTGCGGCACCAAATCTGCAGGCGCTCAGCGCAAAAAATTGAAATAAGCAAAAATGCTCATAAAATAAAAACTGCTGAACCAAACTGAATCAAAAATAAAAATTAAAAAAAAATAAAGTAAAAAGTTTTACGGGACCAAATGGCAAGTATGTCGAAGCCACTCAGATGTTTATTTTTAAATGCAAGTGCTAGACGTAATAGTCTAATCATTCTAATGATAAATGTTTGTTTCAGGTAAATGAAAATGACTTCATTTTCCAAGCTTGCTCTTGATGAAAGTAGACCAGATGGAAATGAACAGACACTAGGACACCGATGAGTGTTATTCAATGTGGATGTAGCTAGTCTTCTGAAAACAGTTTGTCCTCATCAAGTTGTACAGTACAGAACTGGTACAGTGCATGAGTGTAATATAATGGATTCTGCCGTGCTCGGTTAGTTTACTCGTTTTATTTACGGGTTATGAAAAACATTATTTAGTTTAGTTTTGTTAACGAGGGCATAGAGAGTATTATTTTCACTATCTACATTAATATATAAAGCTGAAGAGTTAGTTTGTTTACTTGAACACCGCTAATCTCAGGAACTACTCGTCCGATTTTAATTCTTTCAGTGTTAGAAAGCCCATTTATCGAGGAAGGCTATAAGCTATAAATCATCACGCTAAGACCAATAGGAGCGGAGCAGTAATGAAAATTGTGACGCAGACGAAGTTGCACGGGACAACTAGTATTTAATATTAGTCAAGCTCTTAACATCAAGATTTCTCATTTGCAGGATTGCATACATACACAATATCTCTGTGTAATGGCTCCCTGTAATGTGGATAAATTATTTTCAGGTGGGTCCTTCAAGTGTGCTTCTCTTGATGGGTGCGAGCAAGTAGGGCATCCCGATATTTCCATTCAGGCCCTTCACCATCTGGGGCATCTTCATCAGCTGTCAATGAGCGGAACAGTCAAGATATTCCTCATTTAGAAGAACCTACCTACACATTATGATAATCCTAATAAAGAAGATGATTAAAACGATTTACCGCTGTGTTTTATTTTTATTTTAATATAATACAATTCCAGATTACTGTACCTGATATAAGTTTGCATCAAATACTCTATTAGATACAATATAAGCAAAAGCAAGCCAGGAGTGATGCACATGGCCCTTGTCTAAAAAATATAGTTTTCTGAAAACTTCAGCTAAAGGAAACTGAAAGCCTGAACACTTTTATGTAGCTACCTAAAACCTCATCGTTATAGGATGCGAGCGCTGTAGCATAGCTGCAAGTGCATTCCAGAGCATATAGTCTTAGATCTCTATAATGACGAGTGTTTGATAATCTATTTTTATTTGAACGAGCTAATCTCTGGAATCAGTCAGATTTAAACAATTATTTTTTATATGTTAGGCTATGGGTAAGGCCGTGTAATTATGTACATAGTAACTCTTGAGACATGAACAAATTAGTAACACACGGTAACGCAGTAACGTTCGCGACCCATCTAAAGCTAGGTCTACAAAGTAATAATTTAATTCAGCAATCAACTTATTGTTGGATTTATTTTTTTTTTTGTACACGTTCTGCAATGATTTATTAAGTAAAATATAATATCGATGGTTAGGTATTTAAAAATAATAAAAAGACATATTTGAAAAACAATTTATTTTTTAAACGAGTACTCAAGAGGATAGAAAAAAAAACTCAATAATTATAACATTTAATAATAAAATTTAGTTAGATGTACTAACTAAATGTTATTATTAAATGTTATAATGTAAGTATTAAATTAAAAAAACACTCATATGGTTTTTAAATATGACAATTTTCAGTCTCATCGAACTTTGAAATCACAATAATTTCTTAAATAAAGTAAACTCTATCGCAACTTTCATTTTTTAAGAAGTACTCTTTCGTACTAAATGTTAACTCAACTTTCTTAACAACATTTGATGCAGGAACTATATCTCTGTCGACTTTTTTTGGTTTTACAAATTTTAACGGATTATTAACAGTTTTAAAAAAATTTATACAATAAAATGTCTCAAGCTCTTCATTTGCGACGTTTTCAATAAAACCTACATAGAACTTCCAAGATTTTTTTTCGTAATACTTAACAATCACACTGTCACCTTCATTATTTTCAATGTAGTTTGTTTCATTTTCAATAAAGATTCGTGGTTAATCTTCTCCTCCAGTTTGAATATTGTTACATTTATTATTTTCTTCTTCAATTGTATTATTTTCTGTTGTTATAATTCTGTTTTCTTCTTCTATTTGAACTCTATTTTCGCTTTCCTGTTCTATTTGGTCTATTACTTGATTTTGGGTTTCCTTGTTTTCGATTATATTTTGCATTATTTCTGATCCATTGTCATAAAAATCTCTCGCAAATTCTTCTAAAAGTTGTTCGTCATCGTCAACACAGTAGTCTGAAGAATCGTGTAGAGAAAATGTTTCATCGTCAGTGTCTGTAGTATCATCATTAGAGGCAGGCTCTTTTCTTTTATTTTTTTTTGGATTATTTTTTTTTATCTGGTTGTGACATTCTTTTGACGTTGATGGAATAGGATTGTCATAAATGTTGTTAGTGTTTTTATAATGTTTACTTGTTGATAAATCATAATTTTTTGAAATTTCTGTTAACTCAGGTCCAAAAAAATTGGTTAAATCCATAAAGCCTCGGTTTTCAGGTAAGAGTGTAACGTCGGATAAGATTGTGACTTTATTTTTATTACTGACATTTTCTTTATTTGTGATTTTCGTCTTTTTCTCAATTAGTTTCTTTTCTGAGTCATTGTCTCCGTTGCGTTTATTATTCTTAAGCTCTTGTTTATTATAAAGCACATGAGATTTGATATTTAAGCAATTGCAGAAACCTTTAAAAGTTTCTGTAGTTGTATTGAAACAAAAACAACTAAGGCATCGAAATTTGATACTGTTCTGTAGCTCTGATGAATCTATATTGTTGACAATTTGATGCAAAGACATCGTTTGAGGTACCGGTATTAGGGTTTCCTTTACAGAGTAGGTTTTAATAGCTTCTTGTGATATATAAAATATTAGTATTGTAGTATCCGATTTCTGCAAAACTTCGTAAGCGGTTTCGGCATCTGGTATGTCAACGCCTTGTGAAACAACATTATCAAGGCGTCGTTTTATTGCCGCACCTACTCCATCAGCCGCTCCTTTTCCATGCGACGCCTCGCTAAAGTTCCAGGTGGAGTACGGGAATCCTTTTTCTTTTGTGAGTTTGGAAAACAAGTAAAAAATTTTTTTCTGTTTATATTGGCTTGTTGGGCCGTCCGAAAAGAAGTGAATGCCTTTAACACTCGGAAATTCTGTTCTTATGTAAACTAATACCGGCTCTTATTGTGCCCAAATTGCTTCTGGGCCATGCTCGTTATTGGGCGAAATAGACGCAAATGTTTGAGGCTGCCTTTCCTTGGTGTATAGGACTCCAGTATGTATAGTCAGTTGGGGCTTTGATGCCCCCCAGTGCATAGACTGCACTTCTTTTGTAAGTTTACAGGTATAATTTTCGGAGAAGTCAATATGAACTGCAACTTCATGTAATGTTAAATTTTTTATGCAAGTTAAATACTGTGAATATTGATGTTTAATATTATATACGTGTTTCTTTAATGTGTTTAGGTCATTATTATACAAATTTGTTAATTCAACCATTGTTTTAGTAATTCCTTTTTTTACAATTTTTTCGGTACTTTTACTTGTTCCGTCACTTTTATCCACATATTCGTGTTTTTCACGCACAAATTCTTCCCAAGTCACCACCTCATCGCGACTATGAGCATTCCAATCAAAAATAATATTGTTATTGTGGCATGCGGCACAATCTCCATAGGAGCATTCCTTTGAATTAGGATCGCACACTACTTTTGTAATGATTTCGTCGAAATTTTTGGTGTCAATTAATCCAGAAGCGTATAGCTTGTCAGTTTTAAGTCTGAAATTTTCATGTTTTATGCATCCGCATGTGTCCCGATCTGAAAGTTTTGGACGTAACACATAGAATGGCTTATGTTTCTTAAATGAAGAGAATTTTGCTTTACCGCCTTCGTTTTTGTATTGTTGATAGATATCTTTTAATGTTTTGAGTAAATATCTTCTCTGTTTTTTTATTTTCTTTGAAGTTTTTACCTCTTTTTTTCCCGCCGTTGCCCTACTTACATCGTCTCTTTCGTAAAATTGCTGTATTTCTTCCACCATTTTTTTGTATCGTCGATCTGTGTATGCTTTATTGCGCCGTGCTCTTCCTTTTAATCCCAGTATAAATGTAAATTTACGCTTTTGCCTATATTTTTTCACAACTTCACTTTCTGTCATTTTTTTGAAAACGTTACGTTCTTCATTGCTCTTTGTGTCCTTATAAGCATTTTGTATCACATTTGTCAAAATATTGTGCTCTAAAAGAACCCTTTTCACTTTATCTTTTTCTTCATTTGTAATATTTGGTAAATTTTCTTCTATAAAAGAGCAAGTTTTGGATAGAGGTGTTACATTTTGATTTGTTTTTGGTATTGTGTTTTTTTCTTCTGATTGAATTAGCAAAAGATTCTGTAATCGAGTATTTTTTTGGGTTAATCGGTTGTTTTGCTTTCGTAGTTTGTCAATTTTGTTGCGTAGTAGTTTTATCTTTTCTTCATATATAGTTTTTTTTGGCGATCCACATTCTGTATATTTTTTTTCTCTCTCTTTTTATTTTCAGATCAATGGATTTTTCCTGTTGATTATCAAGAGGCCTATCTAAATTTTCATTGACAGAATTTCCTTTTTTCTTTCTTCTTTCTTGTCTCTTATTTTCTCTCCATTTAAGTCTTTGTTCTATTATTTTCTCTTCTACAAGCCCTTTTTTTATTTTCTCTCTATACTTCCTGTTTCTGTCTGCATTTTTTTTTAGAACTTCAGAAAATTTTTCGGGATTACTCTGCCGCATACGGTCTCTATATCTCTTTTGTTTTTCAGCGGCCGATAACGGAGCCATCTGAAAAGATGAAATAACATGCCCATTCACCACCCGCATACAATGTTATGATAATACATAGTTAACGGTCAAGATGACAACCACAACTGTTAATAGCTGTAAGACTTAAAAAGTGATTTGGACCGACCAGCGGTACACCTTTTAAATTTGGTGTTCGAAACCAGTTAATCAATCCATGCAAACTAATAAAAAAGAAAAAAAAACTAACAGTTGCTATTGTTTGTAGTGATAAAATATAAGCTCGGCAATAGCTACTAAACAAAAAATAGAAAAAAAAAAAACAGTTAACAAATAGAGAATAAAAAGATGCTGAACTATTTTTTTTTTGCCTGTTTAGGTAAGCAGACCTTATAGATTAAAAAAACATGTTTTTATGAGCATGTTTCTTTTTCGTTCAGTCAAAAACTTCTAAGACCAGTTCAAAATTGATAATTTAGCTGAAAAAAATAAATTGTATTAATTAAGTAAAAAGTTGGTTAAAAGTTCTGTCGTAAATGTAAACTCTGCCTAAAATATGTCCCGAGTGTTACGTAACTCTCTTAGTAACACACGGTATCACTCGCGACACAAAAATGGTGCGAAACTAACCTAAAAATCTAATATCTCTTAAAGAAATGCAGATTATTAACACAACCCAAGCTTTTTTAAAAAAAGTAATAATGTAGCTATGAGCAAGACGGATAAAAATAACGCAAACATGCAATACGAACCTTGAAATTGGTATTATAATGCCACAAAATAACCAGGACAACTCGTTCAACTCACTGAAAATGCGGGATCATGTGGACAATTGAACGATTTTTTGTTTTTTTAAATTTTGACATACTGAGCACCAGTATTGCCACGCCAAAAATTCTTTTTCGGCTTTGGATACACGCATATTAAGCCAGCATTTAGTAACTCTCTTAGCGTAACGCTTGTGACACAAAATTCCGGGACACATATTTATGTTCAAATAAAATGTTATAGAAACATAGTTAAATTAACAAAATACGAGGATTACGGAGGAAAATTAGTAATAAATTAATAAAAAGCTACTTCTTATCGCTAGAAGAATTTTTTTTCAACATATTTTGTACATAATTCCGAAGAGACGTATTTCAGACATGCTATTTTTGTATGGGAAGAAAAAAAAATTTTTTTTTTAAATACAAAAAGAAATAGTAAATTGCAAGGGATAATAAATTTTACGATGATCACTATTATATCATGATTCATATAATCATTTGTCACAATATTATCGATATCAGTAGAGTATTCAATGAGTTATTAACAAAAACTTTCTTCGGACAAAAAAATAAACGAATTGTGCAATTTTACACGGCTTTACCCCTATACGGGAACGGGAAAAATCGAGATATGCGTCGAACTAAAAAGAATCACACAAATCGAATCAGAAACTTCGGAGTAATCGGTGTACATACAAAAAAAAAATACCCGCCGAATTGAGAACCTCCTCCTTTTTTGGAAGTCGGTTAAAAAACAACCATCTTAAACTAAGCTAATGAAGTATGTATTTACTCCTCGTATATTGAACTTCCCTGAAATCGAAATATACCTACATTCGAAGTAAAAAAAGAACATGGCTTTCAAGCATTCATTATATCCGATAAAAAAAATACCGAAAAAACTGGCTTATTGATATAAAAGTTGCAACAGTGAACATCATTGTGTTGAAATAATAAAAAATGCTTTTCTGGGAACAGTGAGCTCGGGTCGGGTGTCCATCTCCAATTAATTTGCGAATGATATCGAATAGAGGAAAAAAACGCGAAACAGAACACTGGCTTTCTCATTACTGCGGTTCGTTTAAACCTTATACAGGGCGAGTAAATGATAGCTCGTTATACTTACTTTATAGACCTTATTAATTTCCGTTTTTCCAAAGCTTGGAATGATTACGAAACGGAAAACTAATGGTTTTACTTTGATTTCTGGGAAATAGAGGCTCGTTACGGTCAAGTGTCAGTTCAATTTCTCGGGATAGGTACTGTCTTTTTTTTCTATTGATTGGCATACTTTTGACCACTATCTCACCTGATGGTAAGTGATGATGCGGTCGAAGATGGAGCACGCTTGCTTAGAAGTAACCCTACTCTTGACTTTCCCTTAACCTGAGTGCTGATAGAGAGCCCACCTACCTAAAATAATAAACAAATAATACAAGCCTAATTAAGGAAACAGACTGACGACAGGGGACAGTCCAACAATTTTGTAAGTGTTCTTCATGTTTCTTTCTAACACCTTCTGCTTTTTTAATAAAGCTAGAGGGTTATTTAACGTTTGCCAAGGTTGGTCTGTGGATGGGTGACCATCTTAACATACTGAGTTTCCATGGAAAGCACGTTAAGCCGTTGATCCCGGCTGTCATTTGTAGATCTTTGGCAGTCGTTACGGAAAGTCAGAACCCAGTTAATATATCTGACTCCAGTCTTGCCATGAAGTACCGTGTTACCCAGTTAATGGGTTGTGGAGGTCTGGTAGGCAGCCGCTCCGCGAAAATACTGGTATTCAGCTAAATCCGGTTTGACTGGAAGCCGACCCCAATATAGTTGGGAAAAGGCTAGCAGATGATGACTAAGCTACCCGCTGTACTGTAAGCTGACCCGCGCAACTTCGATTGCGTTACATTTTTCACACCGCTTCTATTCGTCGTAACGTGATGTTGTATAGCCTATATATAGCCATTTTTAATAAATGGGCTATTCAACACTAAACGATTTTTTTAATTCGAACCAGCAATTTCTGAGATTAGAGTGTCCAAACAAACAAACTCTTCAGCTGTGTATTATTAGTAGATACCTATAGAAGATAGGGCACAGCCTGTAACCGTCACACACACTGAAAAGCTTACCTCTTAATCGATTTAAAGATTGGTACCTTGTAGCTTTTCGTAGGTTGCAAATAAAGGTTAGGAATAAGCTATTTTTCTTTCTTTTTTTCTAACATAAGTAACAAGATAGACACCTACGTACCTGTTGCTGAGATTAAAATAAACTTAATAGTACCTACACTTACCTACTGATCTGCTCAAAATTGAATTTTGAAATTGTATAGCTATACCTACCTACTTTCTCAGAACCTAACTAATTAAACTCCTAATGAATAAAGACTAAATTTCCAGAAATATCTCAGCGGGATATTATTTCGTTCTAAACTGACGCGTGTGTTCAGCAGTCTATGTAACACTATATCGTAACGTTATACATTCCTAATCATCACAATTTAACCACAAAGTTCTACATTTTCACTTGCAGCACACCTACATAGGTAGGTACCTGTTTATACTACGTATTCGCGGGGCGTTCATTAGGAATAGTAAACCGGCTTTGCGGTATCAAATTTGTAAATAATGTTCGTTTGCTAACATCGATGTACGTACCTACATAATACGTACAAAGCTTTCAGTATTCCGTCTATTTCTTGTTTAGCGATCTTTATCGTATTTCGTGGTATCGCTAGTTCGCTACTGGTAAAACTTATCGAAATAATATTCATATCACACCTCATAAAAGAGTTCCGAGAAAATGAGTTTATCAAACTTAAATAATGTAGGAATTAGATTACTATCTGTGGCATCACGCAGTGTTTCGTTTTGCCGCGTAGTTTTGCCGCCATTTTTATCGTGAAAGCGCGCGAGGGTTGCGTTCGGAAACGCATCTATTCGTAGAACTACAGCTGCTACGGGAAGAGGGTTCTCGTTCTAAGAAATGTAATATGATTTTATTGGTTTGATATTATAAACTGTAATAGAAACTGGGGGACTGATAGTCCGTTTTAGCAGCAGTCTATTACCTACCTACTCTGATTTAAAGGAGCAATTAAGCGCCCTTTTTGTAGAAGTAGAGGAAGCCATGTCCACGATCTATTCTTCACAAGTTATGTTAATATTCAGTAGTGTGGGATGAATGATTGTCAACTATGGGCAGATGGATGATCAACTGTAAGGTCCAGAGGTTAGATAGGTATGGTCCTCCCGTCTAATAATCAATACGTTTGTCAAATTCATAACTGACGTCTAATAATTCCGAAGTGATGTAGCCGTAAAGTAACCTCCCGATGCGGCAATGCCACAACGATGCGATGCGTCGACGTGTTTAATAATAAAAAATAAGAATTAAATAAAGGGTTAATTTTGTATTAAGTACTAGTTGACCCGCGCAACTTTGTCTGCTCCGCTCCTATTGGTCTTAGCGGGATGATATATAGCATAGCCTTCCTCGATAAATGGGCTATCTAACACTGAAAGAATTTTTCCAAACCGCACCAGTACCTAGTTCCTGAGATTAGCGCGTTCAAGCAAACAAACAAACTCTTCAGCTTAATAATATTTCGCGGGCTACCCTGGTGCATCCACCTTAAATAAAACCCGTAGTAGGTATCCTTAGATCGACAATGGTGGTCTAAAAATGTTGAAAAAAGAACTTGCTGAGTTATATACCTTTATTTTTCTGTTCGCTGGTCTGCTCTGGACTGGAAGCGTCCCGGGCTCTGGATGCTGCCCATCTCCGTAGCTCCAGCCTTTCGTACCCGTACCAGCCTAGCAGCTCGTTCATCGCTGTCTCTGCGAAATCCTGGAATGATAATAATTCACTTGGTTGAGACAGAGTTTCAGTTATCTAACAGTAAATTGTAAATAAAATTAATAACATACTTAATTAATTTGACTGTGTAATAAAAAAAGAAGATAAAAGGAAACAATTTACTTCTTGTCCGTTTAATTAGTGATACCGACTACTACCTACTTGTCAAAGAATAAATCGCTTCATTACATCGTCTGAATCGGGAGCACAACGTTTTAATTTTATACGAACATCTGATGTAATTTTTGGAGCATAATGTTTGCCCACGTATCGTCCACAAATACAGCGGTTATTTTTAATATCAAAGCTTAAAAAAATCACGATTTATGTAAAATAAATGCTGTCGTTGATGACCTCCTTACAGTCAACGTTACTGCCAGCTATCGTGGCAATAAATTCTTATGGATATACAAAACGTCCACTTTTAACAACAACACGTAATTCAAGAGGTATCTGTGTCACAAAAAAAATATTTATGAAAAAAAAAACAATTTGGTTTCTGATTGTTTTATGCCAGCATTGCTTTTTTAGGCTGCGTTCATACTATGGCATGAAAAAGCATGAAAGACTATCCTTTAGATTGTCTATGTCTCAATCACTTAGGACAATAGTACCTACAGCCCAAAACGTTCTCCTAATCAATGTTGTAAAAATCTACTGAAAATTGGTTCTGACTTCTGAGCTTATCAATGGTAGACAACGATTTTGACTCTCTTTTGCACAATGTCTTTCGCAAAGTTCCCTAATCGTAACAATGGTGTAGGAGTAAGAACCTGTAGTTAATACACGATGTTAGTAATTCACCAACTCTCATTTATAAGTAGGTCGGTATACATAGTTTGGCAACGTCAGGTCTAGTCGCATTTTTATTTGAAACGGACGTTGAAGGAATGCTAAGGGCTATGATATAAATACAAATTAAAACTAAGTATTTTAATAAAATTATAAAATAGTCGGCAGTAGCACAGTTGGACTCTATGACATGGAAATAATGTGTTAAAAACCTTTTACATGACTATAAACACTCTATTTTGTTAATTCGTAGCAAACTTCGAATCAACTTGTAACTCGTAGTCTATTTGCTACGAATTTACTACGCGCACAGTGGGGAACACGATTTTGATATCATAGATTTGTAAAAGATAGTGTTACAATAAAATATTTATGAATGACACAACTTTTTAACAATTCAACCCTCTAATCAAATCAGCCTCAGCCAATGCATGTAGGGTTGCCAGGTCTTCAAACTGGAAAGCTGAACAGACCATCTAATTCAGTCGGACTTTTACGTAAAATGTAATCTTCTTTTCGTGTCGATTGACTCTTACTAAATTTTGTCCGACTAGTATTGAGCAACCAGTACAGCTCTATCATTGGCCTCGTTCAAATCCTGGATGGTACAGGTTGTGCATGACGGGCAATTAATTAAAATGTAACAAAAAGGCCGGACAACGTATCCTAGGCAGGATTGTATGTCTTTCAAATTATATTTAGTAGCAATCAATCTATCAATCATTTATTTTGTAAAACATAGGTTTGGTTGTAAGTAGGCAAATCCAGGCTATTTGACTTGTCAAAATAAAACCGTTTTGAGTAATAATGAAAAAACATAATTTTCAATGAATATCTGGTAAAATATGTATTAAAGCCGGACAGGTCGGTCACAGTCTAATTTGGCCGGACACACATTCTAAAAGTCTGAATAAGTATGTCTGTATTTATCTGGACCCCTGGCAGCCCTAAATGCATGTCATGTAGGTAAGGAGCCTAAAAATAACTTTCAATCTTTTTGCAGGCGGATCTGTTAGTCTTATTTTAATTACCAGCCGCAAAATATTATGTATCTACCTAATATTGAAAATATCTTCTAGTTTACAATCGAATATCGATGCAATATCCTTCTTTCGGCGTCGTCAAAGCACCCAAGTACCTCCACAGTCCACTCCCCGCAAATGATATCCCACAAAACCGAATCTCGTTAGCCACAACATATCAGCGACACACAAAGCTCCGAAGATGCCTTCATTACGGTGAAACCATATCCCTTTGACACACGAGTATCAAAATAACCTGCTTTTAATTAATCTGAGCTTGCAAACCTTAGTGACAGCGTAGCGCGTCCTGGGCAGACGGCTAATATTTCAGAGGAGGAAGATGACCAGTCGCCTGCCAAGATAATTGGGCTCTAGTTACAGAAAGAAATCTAGGATGGATGGAACCGTTTGTGTGTAGTGTCGGTGGTTATACTCGGCTTGATGGGGCTGCTAATGAGAATTACAATAATTGATTCGTCGTATTGCTTTCAAAACCAATTTGTACAGACAAAAATCTTTGGGATAGTATAAAAAAGCGAAAACGAACAGTAGGACTCCTTCCTTTTTAGAAAAAATAATATACCTACATGTTTATTTAGCCTGTCAGTTATTTTTTTAGTTCATATAAAAACGTAGTTTTTGCTTTATCAAATTAATAGGTACAATTTTCTGGGTAAAAACGTAGTACACTTATCATGACGTCACTCGAAATAAAAGCACTGCAAATAACGAGCTTGCGACAATAACATGATATGTAGGAACATACTTAGCTAAATTCCTTTTATCGGCATCAAAGCCGCCACAAGAAAAACCATCGGAGCAAATCTACCTACATCGCAGACATAAAGAACAGCACTGCTATCTATTCAAGCAGCGAACTACAACGACAAAATCCTGTAGGTATCGCGGTTTACCGTGCGATTTGAACACATACTTTAAGTCAAGAGTGAATAAGGTTATTTCTAGGCAAGCGTGCTCCATCTTCGACCACATCATCGCTTACCATCAGGTGAGATAGTGGTCAAACGCGTGCCTATCTATTTTAAAAAATAAAAATACAACAGTCCGAATATCAATTGGACACGCTTGAAAACGGTGGTCTGAAACTAAATGTGGCAAAGACTGAGTACATGTCCTGTGGCGGCACGGATTCAAATAGGTTCATCCGAATAGGTTCGGACCTGATCAGAAAGTCCGATACGTTCAGGTACCTTGGATCCGTGCTGCACGAGTCTGGCAACGTGGACGACGATGTCCAAGCACGTATAGGCGCGGCTTGGGCGAAGTGGCGCGAGGTAACGGGCGTTGTATGCGACCGCAAAATGCCTCCTAAGCTCAAGGGGCAGATATATAAATGCATCATACGGCCTGTCCTACTGTACGGCGGTGAATGTTGGCCAGCACTAAGCAGACACACCCAGGAGCTTCGCGTCACGGAGATGAAGATGCTGAGGTGGATGAGTGGCATAACGCGATCCGATCGCATACGCAACTCTTTCATCAGAGGTAGTCTTGGTGTCCGTGACGTGGGGGAAAAACTGCAAGAGTGTCGTCTGCGATGGTATGGCCACATCATGCGCCGCTCTATGGAGTACGTTGGTCGGGGATGCATGAATATGGCTGTTCTTGGGGCTAGGTCCCGTGGTCGCCCTCGCAAGCGCTGGTTGGACGTCGTTAAGTCCGACATGAGAGCCAATGGCCTAACTGAGATCTGTTCAAGATCGGGCAAAGTGGAGGAAGCTAAGTAGGAAGGCGGACCCTGGCAATAGCCGGGATTAACGCCAGGTAGAAGAAGAGAGTCCGAATATCAATTATCGGGCAGTTGCTCATACATACTGGACACAACAACCGTCTGGTTATAGAATCCTCTCTTTTCAATGGAGTTGTGCGCTACTGTAGCCTTTCGTAGCAGATAATTGTTTTTTGCACTCCAATAATCGAAACTGTTTCTTTGCTAGTATCTACAATAAATTTACAACAGCAATCGCATCACTTACGTTTAATTGGTAACGCGCGATTAATTATTTCAAGAAACCGAGCGTCAACTAACTGTTCCTTTATGTGTTTGTATCAGCTTCAGAGACACATCAGAATTAAATCATAACTTAAATCTCAATAGACACTCAGGTTTTATTCAACAACCATTAAAGCACGATTGTGTAACTTCAGCAGTCGACACGTAATGTAAGTATTTACCGATTCCCAAGGAGGTCCGGTTACATCTGATCTTATACGATAGCGTTTACCTAATCGTCGACAAGTTATGACCCGAACCATTGCTGGGATACTTTCAGTTTCTATGGTACGAGAAAAGGACACTTAGATAAAACACTGAAATATAATAACAACATGACGACAGCTCATCAAGTACACACGCATAAAATTTTATTAAAGTGGTCAAACGCGTGCCTATCAATAGTAAAAAAAAAATAAAAATACATAAAAAAATCGGGCAAATGCGAGTCGGGTTCTCACACGAAGGGTTAAATTAAAAGTGGACCCATACAAGAAACGTGTTTTTTAATTTAATTAACCCGAAAGGTAACCAACGGAACCCTATTACTAAGCCTCCGCTGTCCGTCCGTCTGTCTGTCAACGAGCTGTATCTCAAAAACCGTAATAGATAGATATACAGTTGAAGTTTTAACAGAGTGTGTAATTTCTATTATTACTATGAAGACAAATAATAAATTAAATTAATAATTAACTCCAATACAAGACACATGTTTTTTTCCCGTTTATGTTACGGAACCCTTCTTGTAAGAGTCCGACTCACACTTGGACGGTTTTAATTGGAATAATAGTGATTACAAAAGTTTACTTAAAATTATTATTAATCACTATCATTCAGAATTGAAAACATAATTAACGAAGTAATAAGTTTCATGGCAGGTTTAAAAAAAAACACGTGCCTAACAATCAATAGTAAAAAAAAACGCCTTGACCCATAAGTCCATAATTATTGTAGTTAGGTTATCCTAGGTAGCGTACACTTAGCCGGGGATTATGGAAGGCGTACCTACTAGCTCTCACAATCCTCGGTCAAGTGTAATAAGGAACACCGGGGTAGTTTTTAAACAGTAAGAATCTGACAGGCCCCTTCGCCCGCCCCAGGCGAGGGACATCCATGAGGATTTTCCACCCCAGCAACAAAAAAAAAAGGTAGCGTAGGTACACTAAATTAAGGCTTTTTTATTATGATATAAGTGCGGTAAGTTGAAAATCAAAGCCGAGGCGATATTGCTACAAGAAAGCAGAGGCTGTAATAGGGTATTTTACTAAAAAAAATCTAATTAGTCCGTCTGATAGATTTTCAAAAAATATTCGACATGTATTTTTTCTTTTTTTCACGTAAACAAAAAATGAAGGAGATACAGCGAGTTGAAGACACTTTTTTTAAGGCAAAGACGCAAAAACAGCCAGTATTACTAATAAACTAAATTAATATGTTTGTGTTTTGTTACAGATTAGTGGTTGTAATTTATGGTCAAAATTAAAGAACTAAATGTTTATTTATTATATTTTATCTCCCAAAATTAATTTTATTCATAAAATATTGACCACTTTTCTGACATAAAAACTCTTTGCTAAGATTTAAAAAAGTACCGTTCGTTTTATACGGAGCATCTTGATACCTAAACCATGCGTTTTACCTTATTAAAATGAAACTCGTGCGTTTTACATTACAATAACGCACAAGTACGTAATGATACATTACGATATTATTATTGGTGAAATAAGAGACCCCTTACGAGCAAATATGTTATAAATAACATTACGTATATCTATTGTAATGTTTCCCAATTAATCTATGAATTAATATAGGTATGAATATAATCTAGTTCTACAAACTAATTTGCTAATGAGTTCACCATTAAAGGTTTGAACACAAATCCTTTGTTATTACCTACTCTAAACATCAACCAATATTAAACAGAATCAAATTCGTAAATAAATCAATAAATCCAGTTTCTAATAATGATCTAACCACACTCCACCGTACGTGAGCTTTCGCGTTTCAATTTACGGCCGACGTCAGTGTTGCCAGTGTACCGTTGCGTAATAATTATCACCGGTGAAAATACGATACCCTGAACGCACCCAACATGCAGCAAGGAACGAGTAGAACGGACGGCCATTATTCAACATTTACGCTATCGGAACTACGAATATCCTATCTTTACTACGAAATATTAATTAGGCGCGCAAACTTTACGTACTGACAGCTCGATTAATTAATGGCGGATTTAAATGCACTTGCCAACGAATTTGGGTACAGTTTCGAGTTGAAAATTATTAAATTAATAACGTATTCCGGTGTTGTTTTCTTTGCTGCTGTTGGTAATTACTTATTCAATATGAATCAAAGGTAGTATTTTTTATAAAGAAAGAAGATGTTCAGCAGCTTTAATTAGGTAGGTAAATGATTTTAGTGCAGTTGAAACTTTGGACGCAGTTAATTCATATTTAAGTTTTTTACTCGATTTCAACATACAGTCGAAGAGGTACCTAAACGGTAACGAATCTATGCTGTGAAATACGGACTTAACATTACAGAACTCCTATTTATAGAACGTTTCAAGTAAGAAGTCCCTCAAACTCAGCGCTAGCAGTTATGCGACTGAAAGTGCGACTGTTCCTAAGTTACCCTTGGCTGATACAGTTTCGTGTCTTGTGTTGGATACAAGCTACCAATGAATATTTGTTTTGTTATAATCAGCCACTCCCTGCGCAGACGTGTCGGCAACAAAAAGTGTCTACGCTTGCGCAGCCCTTTAGTCTGATTCAACATTAAAATTTCTCTGCGCGATTTGAAAATATACCACAGCCCGACATCAGCTATCAGGCAGTTGCCCACCAGCCATCTGGTCGAAGGATCTTCCTTTTCAATGGAGGTGGCGGGACTTTCCACCCTGTACCGCCGTCACCTCGCTTGGCCAGTAGATATTTTTTGTGAGAGGTTTTGTGTTTTTTTCCGGAATCTCTAAGTTGTTGAGTGGGTGATACACTATTACAATTTGATATACTATTGTGATCGACTGCACGTCAGTTGAAACTTGAACTGAGAAAGAAGGCGTTCAATCAAAGTCGAATTAGATATCATGGTCTTGCGGGTGATTATACTTTGTTGAAATGTTTGATGCTGCAATGCAAGCATTGGAATCTTGTCCGGCCTTTTGGTGATAGTAGTATCTAAACTGGGTGATAGACGTACTGGCTCGACGACTTTTTTCTTTACGCGTCTTGCTTTTAAGTACGCGCACTTAGGGCAACACACGACCGATAAAGGTCGTCGAGCCATAAGTACGCGTACTCGCTCGTACGTCTATCACCCAGTTTAGATACTACTATCACCAAAAGGCCGGACAAGATTCCAATGCTTGCATTGCAGCATCAAACATTTCAACAAAGTATAGTAACCCGCAAGACCATGATATCTATTTCGACTTTGATTGAACGCCTTCTTTCTCAGTTCAAGTTTCAACTGACGTGCAGTCGATCGTACAAATTAATTCAATTATATTTAAATGTTTATTCAGGTCATTGAATCTCAATCATTTCCATTGTTGATCTAGTTTGATTGATTTTGATTAATCGTCGAAGTGAACTAATTGTTGCCAGCCTTGCACTTGCTGTCAAATCGATTTGTTGGCGAATCTACCTCAGGTATAACTGCTCAGTCATGTGTGGCACGAGACAATTTGATATACTAAGTTAATTAAGACAGATATAATTAAGCTTTGAGAATCTTAACTTACATTTCACTATAACATGCGTATTCGCTAGTTCTGTGGCTCAAGGCGATTCCTGAAAGCCGTAGACTTTGAAACTTGTGAGTGAAGGTTGACAGCTAAGATTTTAAGAAGAAAACGCGCTATCCCGTGAAATCCCGACCCCAAATATCATGAAAGAAGTTCAGGAAATGATGACGTAATAGAATAAAGTCTTCAAAAAAGTCAATAGCAGTTAAACTTTTCTACATATACACTACAAAGTAAAAATAATTGGACTAAATTTATCTTATAAACCAGTTCAGACCTACGGAATTCTCTTATCTGAATGAAATCTGGTGTTGTGTTTTCTTATGGAAATATTTACAGCGATACGAACACTCAATATAAAATTATAACAAACTTCTAAGAAACTGTCTCGAAACACAAAACCCTACTTACAAGCAGAGACAACCTAGATTTTCGACCTTGTCAGTCACAACACAGGTTTACCCAGATAACTCACAAAAGGCGAACAACAAAGCCATGAGCGGTCAAAGCGCGGGGGTAACTCTACTCCCGATAATATTGTGATATCCAATATAACATAAATGCTTTTAATGGCAGTAGCTTGGCTAAGGTAAATTTAGGAGCGTTCGTAATCCGACACGGGGCGACCTACGCACGGTGTTGCCCGAGCAGAAAACTTGACGCCGCTGTTTAAACTGTTGCAGTCTTTGAACACAGTATGTTGCGATTGAAACTCAAAGTTGTGCATGTAAATTGCTTTTGAAGAGTCTTTTGTAAAGTAGGACACGTTTTTCCTGGAAATATCGTAGGTTTTCTCGTGTGGGAGTCGGTAGAACTTCATGTATCTTGTTTCTTTATGTCAGTTTATGTAACTGAAGCTACGAGTACTTTGCTGCTTTTCAAGGATGTTGCGTTTTCTACCGTCTTAGTTTACTTGCTTCGATTGTTCAGGTTTTTTTTTATGGTACGTACCCAAAGGGTAGGTAAACAACGGAACCCTATTACTAAGCCTCCGCTGTCCGTCCGTCCGTCCGTCTGTCAGCGGGCTGTATCTTAAAAACTGTAATAGGTAGACAGTTGAAATTTTCACAAATTGTGTATTTCTATTGCCGTTATAACAACAAATAATATAAATTAAGGTTTCTGGTACGGAACCTTTCGTGTGCGAGTCCGACTCGCACTTGGCCGGTTTTTTTTAAGTACCTTTAGTTGTTCGTTTTGACAGCCCTATTCAAATAATTTATGTTTAAGAACATTGTTGTTTAACAGCGAGGCTGAGATCACTAAAGTCAGTAGCAGTTGAAGAGCATAGGTATAAACGTTTACTGAGCATTTGAAACTTTATACGATTTTATAATGTTCATCCAAGGCAAGTTTTAATTTAAATAAAACTGGAATAAGACGTGTTATCACGAGTTTTTTGTTTTTGTAAGTAGATATGGGCAGCTTTTTGATGAGCTTTACTGTGATGCATTTTTTTTATTTTGAGTGTATTGAGTTTCTTGTCATCAATTCTTGTATCGTTTAGGGCGCCTTAACTGATATGCAGTCTTGTCCAGTTTTCGGAACGAAAGTTACCGCAAAATTATGTCGGATGCCTACGAAACTGCTACGCTGAGCTGCCTACACGTAGGTTGGTATTATGCTACGCCCCTAGATGCCCACGCCACTGCTACGCTACGCGGATGCCTACGTAACTGCTACGCTACGCTACGAGACCTTTTCGCTTTTCCTACCTACTACGTCCAGAACCGCTACCCGTTGCTCAGAATTAACACTCTCTAGCTCTCGTGAATATTGTTGACTAAACTCTGGTAAATTTAAATTGAATATCGAACCGCGGCTGAATCCGTAATTTTCGGAAACAAGCATATATGCCAACGTTAAACAATAGTAAATTCTTCCCATAGTCTCCCATCTTTTGTTTCCATATTCCGCAATAATCCATCAACAGGGGCTTTTCCTTCTGTAGGTATACTATCATAAAGCACACAGGGGTAATCGTCGGTACACGGTGAAGCATACGGTAGAGGTCTGCCTTGCTTGGGCGGAGCACCGCCGAGTCCTCGTCGAGGCGATCGGCGGCGGCGACCTCTCGCGACCGGCCCTGGTTCAGTCTATGGTCCGGAGCGAGGAGGCATGGGAAGCGGTCACCTCCTTCTGCGAAGCAGTAATGCTAGCGAAGGAGGAGGTCGAACGTGTGAGAGAGAGGGAAACCTCACGACCCAGCCGCCGCAACAGAAGAAGACGCCCCGGGCGTCGGGCGTCGCAGGGCGATTTCCGGCCACCGTAGGCGCGGGCCTGCGGACGGCGAGCATTGGGTGGCTTTCGAAAGAGGCACCGTACCCTGGAACGCAAAGGGCAGTAGGAGGAACACAGATGGGTTTTAGTCAATAAGAGTCTGACACTCCCTTGGGCTCCGCCCAGAGCGGAAGGAGTCATTTGATGATTTCCCATCCTTAAAAAAAAAGGGTTAATCGTCGGTTGGTGCCCCATTTCATTTGAAATGTCGAACGGGGCTCCTGCGAGTCGGTTTCGCACCAAAGAACCGAGGTGCCAAGATTTTTAAAGACGTTCATGAAGAGGCTTACTGACTTGTGACCTACTCAAAAAATCATGTTATTATAAACCCAACTACCGACCTATCTCTCTTGGAGCTGTCCTGGGCAAGGTGTTGGAGAGTCTTGTGCAGCCCTTACTGCTCAGGAGTGCTAAGATTAATGATGCGCAGTTTGGTTTCCGTCCTGGCTTATCGATAGATCTAGCAATCCTCGCGTTGAAAGATACGGTTCAGTATTATAAAAGTCGGAAAACCTCTGTAAATGCCTGTTTCTTGGACCTGAGTCGCGCATTTGATCTGGTGAATTATGATGTTCTCTGGGACAAATTGCGCGACTCGGGGGTGAACTCTGACATTATAAGTTGGAATGCGGCGTGCGTCAGGGGGGGTTTGACTTCTCCGGACCTTTTCAATATCTACGTGAATGGTCTTATTGAGGAGCTTAATAATATAAGCTAAGCCGATGACATGGTTCTCCTCAGCCCCTCAATTAAGGCCCTCAGTCCTCTACTTGACTTTTGTGAGCAGTACGCCAGTTCTCATGACATGATCTACAATGTCAAGAAAACAGAAATGTTAGTATTTAGGTCTGGTAAGGGACCGGAGAGTCTCGGAAGTTAACGTTTATGGTTCACCAGTGAGGGTTGTACGTACGTTTAGATATCTGGGCCACATACTCACTGATGCTCGCACGCAGATTTTCCCGCTGCAGCACGTGTGTTAAAAAGACGTTGTTCCGAGTTATTGTCTTTGTTTTCACATGTCAGTTGTGGACGAAATTCAAAAGGTCAACACTAAGTACCATGCGTGTGCAGTACAACGATGCTTACCGTATCCATAAGAAACTTCCGCGGTACTGTAGTGCGTCGAGCATGTTCGCTGAGGCGAGAATACCGGACTTTTACGCTGTTATTCGCTCGCGAATTGCATCGTTTTCGAGCCGCTACTAAAGGTCGTCAGTGAGGATTGGTGCGGTCCAATACATAGGTACTGCCTGGCTCGAAGTCCATCGGAGTGCCAACCGACGATAATTAAATTATGTTATGTTTTAATGGATGCATTTTAATTTTGATTTTAATCTTAATTTTAATTAGAATTTTATTTAATTTTGATTGTTATTTTGATTTTAATGATTATTTTATTTTATTATTATTTTAAATGGATTAAATTGTATTATAATTTGGTTTTTATTTGGTAATGGGCATGCTCTTGACCACAATCACGCCTGATGGAAAGCGATAGATGAGGTCTATGATGGAGCGAGCGTGCCCAGAAGATACCTATTCTCTCTTACTTTGAATTCAGACGGGTAATTTGTATTTTTTTAATTTGTAATTTTGTGATTTTATATTTATTAATGTTATGTTTTAATTTAATTGTAATATTGGGACTTATAGTGCCCTAATAAAGAAGTTTATTATTATTATTCCAATGACAATACAAATAAAATCCGTCCTCTAATGATTATTCATCCCTAAATGAAACCTAACACCTCTCATTTTCCACAGATCGAGCACGTTTAACCCCAAACGGAGAACAATACGTGTATCAAAGTTATTTTCGTAATAAGCCATTAATTCCTTGACCCAGTGACCGGATCACCGGAGTGACAAAAGAACTATTCAAACCTACGGAATCACTGGCGTCGACCGAGGTAGCAACCTCTGTACGTCATTCATTAGGGACGAGCGTCACAGAGTAACTTTATACAGTATGCTCAAATATCACGTTTCATATGATTTCTGTAGATTAATTTGAATTTTGTGTTGCTGGCGTTGTTGCTAGAGGAGTAGATGTATTAGTAATGTTTTTTTTTTAAGGAATTCAAATAATAATTAACGTAAGATCACACTTGTTTTCCGAAGGTGTAGGCAGAAATAGAGGTGTATTATAAAGGCATTTTGTCGATTCTGTTTATGTCCCGTGTAATGTTGAGCAAGCTTGCAAAAACACACATGTTACATTTTATAGTGGCTGGGGGGGACAAAAGAACTATTCAAACCTACGCAATCACTGTCGTGGACCGAGGTAGCATCCTCTGTACGTCATTCATAGGGAGAAGCGAGGTGGCGTCACAGAGTAACTTTATACAGTGCTCAAATGTCAATTTGTTTTAGTAGATTCGTTCGGATTGTGTGTTTCTGCTAGAGGAGGGTATATTTGTATGTCATGTTTTTATAAATATAATTCACGTAACTTTTTCCGAATAAAAGGTGTTGAGGCAGAGTTAAAGGTGCATGGTAAAGACATTTTGTCGGTTATGCAAAACTGTTGCTTGTTTAAGCCTCAAGTTAAAAAGTTGCAAACACACATGTTGTTATATTTTAGTGACCGGGATTACAAGAGAACTAATCAAACCTACGCAATCACTGGTGTGGCCGAATTAGCATCCTCTGGTACGTCATTTAAGAGGGCGTCACAGAGTAACTCTATACAGTGTTCAAATGTCAGTTTTTTTTGTAGATTCGTTTGGATTTTGTATTGTTGTTTATATACCCCGTATATTAGATATGTTATGTTTTTCTATGAGGTATATGTTTCACCCATTTGTATGTACTTATTTATTTTGGTTCACCCTGATGAATACTGTTATAGGCACCCAGCCTATAAAGAGAAAGTTAAATAAATTTTGGAAATAAACACATGGTTACAATATTTTTTTTTTAAACAAGCTTATTTCAATAATATGTAGGTATATTTAAATAACATTTTTGTTATCCAGTTGAACAGTTTTCTCATAAATCTAAATCTGCTAACAAGCTCACCATGTTATCGGATATTACATTTCTTTATACTCAAAATGCAACACAAATAAACGATAAATTACATTTATAAGCCAAGAAATCCGATATTTATGATCAAAATGAAAGCGTTGTTTTTGTTAATAATGGTTTTTAGTTTCGATGTGTAACCTATAAAATGAAACAGAAACAGTTACAAGTTTACAAATACTTGATGAAATAAAAATGGAATTCGATCTGTGATTTAATCATTCTGGCTCAAGATGTTAAGGAGTTCTCAAGACTTTGTGAAAAGTTACTTAGGAACAAACTGTTTTTTTTTTACTGAGCGAAACCGCATGGATCGATCTTCAAGGTTAAGCAACCTTTGACGCATGTGGTCCGTGGATGGATGGCTATCTCAACATACCGAGATTCTTTCGTGCTTCAGAAAACAGGTTATGCCGTTGGCCGCGGCTGCCGTTTGCAGATCTTTGACAGTTGTAACAGACAGTCGGAGACGAAATTCTGACACCACTAAGCGTCATCAAGAAAAACTGGCCAAGTGCGAGTCGGACTCGCGTGCACCCTTTGCACGCGAGTCCGAGCCAATAACATTTTTCTAACATTTTATTATAACACTAAGACTTCTCCTGATCTTATTTTCCTGTTATCTTTAGGTATACAATTATTATCTGCATTTTTTTTTTCTCAAAATTTAAGGCTCAGTAGTTTCGGAAATAGGCGAGGGGAGTGGTCATTTTTGACCTAATATTTTGAATAACTTCAAAGTTATTTATTTTAAAATTATGAAAAAATATAATCAAAACCCTCTCAGTAAGCCCATTCATTTGATACGTCATACAATACAGTTTGAAAAGCTTTTTTAACTTTCTAGTTTGACCCACAAAGTGAACCCCATACTCAAAATTTAATCATTTACGTAACGCGTCCATGTTTGGGTCACAGAAGTTCATATGTTTACCAAATTTCAACAGAATGGGTTTACTAAACCCAGAGAAGGCGGACAGACAGACAGACACCCCAGTGATCCTATAAAGTTCCGTCGTTTACGAATGTTCGGATTTATATTATATTTTCTGTTTCCTGAATATAATATTTGAAACGCAATTACATGCTGGGAAGGGAAGCAAAAACGTATTAAAATAGAATACGTAAACACGAAATCGAATAGCGATGTGTGGAGTCACCAAGAAACTTGAATCTGACATAAATAAATGTTCAGCGTCGCTTGCCCGTGTCCAACACATCAGGAAAATTGAACTTGGATTAGTTTCAATGTCCAATGCTCGCGTAAATAACACAATACAATCATGAATATCAATGTAGAGAATATTATCTTAATATGTAAATACGTGGATTGGATAAATAAATTGTATGCCTGAAATCACTGTAAAGCATGGTCAAGGCTGAAGGAACGGTTACGACGGGCAAACGTGCTTGCCCATGTGTCACCGAATTACTACTAACGCCCCTAAGTTTAGAATAAATCGATAAATATTATTATATAAAATATAATTTAAACTATCGATGTTAGATGGGGTTTATTGTATGTATTTGAAATGTTCTGTTCACAATTTACTTATAATTTATTACAGTGTTTGCGATAACCCATATCCCATAGTCAAGAAAGGTTTTTGAAAAAAATAATAATATTGATCGATGTAGTTACTTCACATTCATTTATTTATACAACAAATATAAAACAGACGCGACAATTTTCATTACAAAAAAAAAACAGAATTGCATGAGAAAGCTTCGAGATATAAATTATGAAGTGTCAAAGAAGTGGTCGTAAAAACATATACTGTAATTAATAAAATTAAAAAAGAAGTGAAGTGACTAATGTTTCTGTAAATGACAGTTAAGCAGTTAGTCGGTAGCTGATTATGCGTGAAACCTGAGCACTCATTAATTTTAAAATTGTATTATGACATTTATATCTTAATGTTTTATTTTATGGTGTATTGATTACCTACCAAAAAAAATCTATTGCACTCAAAATATACGACCTATTAATAATGGAAATTTTGTAGGTACCTAGATAAGCGAGTTTATGAGTTTTAAGCGGTCACTAAATATCCTGTGTAATAATGATCAAACGCGAATCTATCAATGTAAATAATTTTAAAAAGTTTTATAAAGCAAGATAGCATGAGTGTCTTTTATTAATTAGATTATGTATCATTCCATAGTATAAAACAAAGTCGCTTCCGCTGTCTGTCTGTCCCTATGTATGCTTAGATCTTCAACGGATTTTGATGCGGGTTTTCTAATAGATAGAGTAGTTCTCGAGGAAGGTTTTAGTATATAATTTGCACCCGTGTAAAGTCGGGGCGGGTCGCTAGTTAAAAATAAACTTAAAATAATACGTATAGACTATTAAATGACAAAGTATTTGTACAAAAAAAGAAAATATGTATAAGCGTGACAAAAAGGGGAGCAGAACTCGGTGGTTATTGAAAAATTCGTCCGCATCGCTGGCAATGAATGAGAGAAGTGCCCAAAATACTGGCAGCATTGCCACGATTATTTAAAAAAATAAATTGAACCTTAATTAGACAATTTATATTGGCTAAAGTTTCCTTAAAACCACAATGCAAAACAGTCCCACAGCAAAATAACAATAAAACGTATAATTTATTAAGTTGTCCTACTGTATTCCGCTGCTCTGCGACCAGGGCGAAGCCGAGACGGCACCGACTGCAAACATATCGTATTGCAGCGACTAGTGGAGCTTATAATTTACCTAATGCCGTGTAAAACGATCGCAGTGCTAATGTACGTGGAAACAAATATGGACGACACACGGACCTACTATCATATTCATTTAGAATAGGATGACTTATGAGAAATAATGAGGGACTGGCATAGATTTGAGAGATTTGGTGTCCATTGGCAGAGTTATCGGTGTGAGTGTGTGAGTCTTAAGTCTGAGGGCTAATTCTCCTTATTCTTAAGCAATTTTTACGTTCGCCTCTCAATCGGTTAAGGTGTATGCTCCAGGGTAGCCCGCGAAATTCAAATATTTTTATGTTTTTTGCAATTTGCCGGTCAGTGTGAAGCTGTATGTGGACCAAATGCGATCCGCGACCGTAACGCGTATTTTCATTCAACGATTAAGTTCTTACATCAAAAAGAATAAATAAGTATCTATAATAATTATGTAAGTACCTATATAAAAAACAAAAAAAGAGAGTGAGCATCTCCTCCAAATATAAAACCTTACAAGTGGATCCAAGCAGCTGTGACTGTGGAGCAGGACCAGCATTTAGCCAAGCGTTTTTATCAAGGATATAATCTTCCAGTTTATAATACGCTTGTCTACATAGTGTGCGTTTTATGCATGCTTTAAATTTAATATAATCCCTTATAAGCCTACTTTACGGTCTACAAATGTTTCTAATCAAATTTTATTTAACATTATTTCCAAACGAGTTACTTCTAAGATCCTGTTGAGGAGGAAGCGGCACTTTAACTTTCTGACCAATGAAAAACTCAAAAAAGTTAATTCTATTCTCAAAAAACAGGCAGTTCGGTTCGCGCGTAACCGAACCCGCCATGTTCTAGTGTTGCGATAGACCTCCCCGCAGCTCCGCGCCGCCACGGTTTCGCGAAGTTGGTACCATTGCCACTTTGAACAGAAATAGAACGCACCCGTATTCTAAATTTGACCATCTAAGTATGCGTAAGTACTGCTAGTGTTAGGGATTTATAGAGGTGGGAATTTGTTCTGGGAATCTGGGTATCATAAGATTTTAGGTACGATTTACTTAGCCAAATTAAATTATGTAAGTAGTTAGTGAATTACCTACTGCAGACGTAATGGAAAGAAAGAAAGAATACTTAACATTATTTCACAGGGTTGAGCTGAGACTCGATACACAAAAATTAATTACTAAAAAAAAATTCAAATTGGTGTCTATCGAATATTGTTCGATAAACTTAACCGATTAAAATAACTCCAAATTAAAAGTTTAGTTTATGAACGTTATTATCATTAGATATCGATCACGTCTGGAGAATTTTGCCGATCACATCGCTTGTTTTGAGCCGAGCGTCATTCGGTTTTTAGTGAATAGGTAGGTATTCGTCGGTTTACTGCTATAGCTTAAACTTTCCCAGGTTCGACACTAGGTAGGGCCTTTGTATAGCAAAATGATTATAAACAAATTTCCCAACACGCGTGCAATCTTACGCGACAACAATGAAACCAGTCGTAAATGAGTTTCAATTTCAAAATACGTCGCTGAATGATTGGCCGAGTCGCCAAGACGTCATTTCATTACTCTCGCCATGAATAGAAAGTTCTTAAGTTACACGATTTATAATCCTTCACTCGATACATCGCATGCACCGAATAGTTTCCCACAGCGACTCAAAATAAAACCCTATCATTGCAATAGAGAACACAAAGCGCGAACGCGAACGAACGTTCCGAACAAAAGCAACGGCGTAGTATTACGTCTCCAATATCCCTAGATCGATTATGTTTCACATGTTTCTCATTATAACGTCTGGGTACGAAACAAAGAGAGTGTCGGGTTGCTGTGCAATGCTCTTCTGGCAACCCGAGAGTATGGCACCCGACTGTTTTGGTCATGCGAGAACGGAACGCCACACTTTCGGGGAAAACTCGTTTTAGCTGGCAACACAGGGCGGAGCTCGCGAGCCACGCATTCTGAACGTTCCTTTGTAAAATAATGCTTCTGAATACAGAGTTCTAATTGTGACATAATTTGTTTAATTACTGTTGCGAATAGTTTCGAGTTTCCTACTTATAGTTTTTATTAATGATAGCGTTTCGAGTAGCCTTAATGTCTGCGATGTGGCTGCTCGTTTTAGCCCTTTGTCGTACTCGTAGTTGTTAAAGTAAAATAAATTAACGTACCTTATTGTTATTCGGCAACTAAAACAAAACAGAAAAAGTGGTTTAGTAAAGTAAAAAAAATATAATGAGATGGAAAGAAAACAGTTGATAAAAAGACTATAAAACTAAAAGGACATCAACCTTTAAAAAAAAACATGCAGGATGACAGTGGCAGGTCGAGATAATTTTTAGGGTTCCGTACCCAAAGGGTTACCAACGGAACCCTATTACTAGGCCTTCGCTGTACGATCGGGTTGTATCTCAAGAACCGTAATAGGTAGACAGTCACAGGACAGTTATATTCACAGTATTTAGTTCTATTGCCGCTTTAACAACAAATAAAAATAAGTTAAAATTAAAATGGCTTCCATAAAAGAAACGTGTTTTTTCGATTTATGGTATGGAACCCTTCGCGTAAGAGTCCGACTCGCACTTGGCCGATTTTTTTCACATTTTTAGGGTTCCGAACCCAAAGGGTAACCAACGGAACCCTATTTCTAAGCCTCCGCTGTTCGTCCGTCCGTCTGTCTGTCAGCGGGCTGTACTTACGGATTAATGTTTATGGTACGGAACCCTTCGTATGCGAGTTCGACTCGTACTTGGCCGGTTTTTTCCACCCCACCGGTTGTGCTTGTGACAGTTTTCTATCACCAATGATCAGTAATATGTAGTGTCAACCATCTTTATAAAGAACAACAAAAACGCATAAGTATGAAAGAAAAAGAAAGAAAGAAAAATAATTTACTCGCAAATGTAAAGTAAAAATGGGACTCGCAAAAAACAGACAGATGTAAAATTAATTACAACTAACAGTTGGTAATTCACTAATTGACACACGATATTATTTTTCATATCACATGTTTGTCTACAATGTTTTCTTCGAGATTTGTAAACATGTCGACAAATATAGAACTATGTAACTTTACTATCTCTATTTTTCTCATATTTCATTTAATGAGAGCTATTAATGACTTGCTGTAAGTTACACGGAATGTTTTCATGTTTAGTAAGTAAGAGCTGTACCCATATACTCGTATTAGCTTGTATCATTTTCTTAAATATACATAAGACTCAGATTTCTGAAAAGAAAATTCATAAAAATATGAAAATATACAAAAAGAATTTCTTCAGCTATTCGCGTCACTTGAAACTGACTTGCTTTTTATACTGATGCGTCAATATTTTACTGAAACCGAGTACAAGTGGTGTAATAACCGGCGCGAGTCGTGAGCACACTCCATTGGTCGGTTTGACGACGATAGCTCTGACGGTTTACATTATTGGATCATTAGTCAATGCTAATCGATTATTTATTGAACTAGGAAGCTTCGTTCGCCCACCGTACATTGGCGAGATCACCCTACTTCATTCATCTATGCTCACGAGTTCGCTTGCCTGCATGAACGGGGTATTTGCTCAAAAAAGGAGATTATCAGGAGCGAAAATTAAAGTTTTCCCTTCTACATTTCCCGATATTTGGGTTCATTTTTGGGTTTTTATTTTTCTGTTCGCTCACAGTCTGCTAATTAATGGTTCCAATATTTGTAAATATTTGAGTACCATGTACTTATTTAGAAGATTAATAAGTCTACATCTGCATACTCTGGGTTCATGTTCCTCACATATATTAACAAAACTTTTGTATACCACAGCACATGTAAAACATTGATTTGAAAAGAGTAACTATGGAGTTTCTTGTCCGTTCTTCTCCATAAGAATCTACCCTTCCGAATGGACAGTAGAGTCACTGTCATTTTAAATGTAATGAAGACGTTCAAAAGTGCCGTTTAATGGCCTAATTGAAATAAACGTTTTTGACTTTGACGATATATTTTTGAAGCTAAAATAAACGTAAGCTTCATGATTAAATTGGGTTACTCGTTTTTGGCTGCATCCTTATATTAAAAACCAAAGCTTTTGAGATAGGACCTTGTTCATCCAAGCAAGCGATATGACAAAAAACGGGAGCATGCTTTAAAAACGCGCGCCTAGATATCTTTCAAACAGCCAAAAAAGGATTTCCTTTTCGGATGATCTTTTATGTATTATGTTTAAAGGTTACTACTGTGTGCTGTGTTTCTACTGTCTCTATCTATTTCTATGAAATAAGTACCTTAAGTAGCTAGCGACACGTCGTCTGCCGCTATTTCATAGAAATACATACGGACCAGTGGCTACCTGTGGTGGCTACGAGCTCGTACCTTTAGTCACAATAATGTACTCCGCCACCTACAGATATAAGCGTTTAACGCTTGTTGCTCGTATAAATCTTATTCATAAAATATTTTTATGTGTAACTGAAGCAATGTTATTATGTCAGTCTGAACGTGGTTAGTAATCTGCCGTTTATGCACATGTGCGTTATGTCCTACATACCCACTTAGGCATTATATTTTTGCAACCATGTAATAAATAGCTAAGAATGGTGTCAAATTGCAACTTAGTAATCATTGGTAACATCATACGAGAATAATGAGATGATGGGAGACCAGTCAACAGTGTTATAAGGGATTATAACACTGTTAATTAATTTAGTGTTGATAAGTTTAGTGTTTGAAGTTGGTGATATTGCCATGATAAGTTTTTGCTAGCGACCTGAAACTAACAAATACCACTGTACAAATGTTTTATGTCGTAGTTACAGCTCAAAGAAGTCAAATGGTAAGCACCAGCTTTTTTATAGCAACGCTCTTGTAGCCTTTCCCTCAAGAACCCTTTTTCGGTATAAAAATTAGCCTATGGCACTACGCGATATATGATAAATACTAAATTTCTTTCCACATAGAAACCTACATAAGTAGTGCGATTCTAAATTCATCTCACCGTGTAAGCTTAGGTGAAGGCTCATAAAGTGTCATTTCATCTTGTTTGTACGGATTGACAGCTCACTTCAGTTTACTTAGAATAGGACAGCAGTTTTCTATCAGTGTAACAATTTTCGGAATCGTATCAGCAAGTCTATTCTGTCAACCTCTCACAGGTGGAGTCAGCATGAAGTGAAATGTCATTCCATCTTGTTTCTATGGTTGACAGCTCACTTCATGTTCACTTCACCTAAACTTACACGGTGCTCATCTAAACATACCTTTTCCGTTTCATAAAACGTAATAATGTGCGGAGATTACCTTTCAAAAACTTATAGACAAACACTCGTACCTACAAGCATATTTCACAGCCAAATAACTATTTACTTTGGTACCAAGTTTAAAGAATCTTTGCAATAACAAAAAAACCCGATGCCAAAACAAAAAAGAATTACGCAATGTTGCCAACTTCACCGAAACATCTCCCTAAAACACGCGCGTTCGCTTTATTTTCATTTTCATCACAATCACATGACGACTGATGACGAGTGCCGTCTAAAGAAGCTTCCATGTTGTGACGTAAGCAAGCTTCACAGAACGTGAATAATGTACGGTGTTTGTAATATGTGCGGTGATTTCACTCATTACGAGTCGAGGCTACCCAAGGGCGAAGTGTTCCTTTTGCATGTCTGTCTGTTGGTGATGCTTTAAAATAAATAAATTAAAATATGTATTCGAGATTTAGTGGTCTGAAAACACCTGTAGGTACTTTGTGAATGGCACCTACCGACGTTGCAATTGACGTAGCAACGTAGGGGCTTAGGCACCTACTGGGCCCAAAAAATCTTAGGTGTGAACCATCGACTCGAAAACAAGAAAAACCAATCTGAAGTTGTCTGAAATTATCATTACTGATTCGTAAAACCGAGATTTCGTAGAAGCGAATTCTTAAAAAAATACAACCGACTTTAAAAAAAAAACACTACTTACAAGGTAGGTATAAAATAACTTCCGAAGAAAGAAAAGAACCTTAATTTCGGAAGTCGGTGTTTTTGGTTATTTTTTCGTTCCGAAATTAAAGTTCTTTAGTTATTTATATTTTTCTCTTTTTAGTGGGCGTGTTTTTTTAGTGTTTACACCAGTTCAGTAACAACTGAACTGGTGTAAACACTAAAAAAACACGCGATTTCAGCAATCCCGATCTATCTGCTATCATTTAAGGAAGAGTTACGTTGCCTACCTCCGAAGTTCTTCGTCAGATCTTCACCAAATTAAAATGGGACCAGTCCAGAAATATTCTTCCAAGTAAAAAAAGACATCCAAATCGGCTGACAATTGGCGAAAATATCGCTGAACAAACATTTTTCATGGGATCTCATCATCAGATCCTAATTTATACCTTAATTCCATCAACAGCTCAGCGACATGAGATGATAATTACCAGGCACAAATATCTGAATTGCGTTAGAAAATTTATGAAAGACATTGTATGTGCCTATAAAATTTGAGGGTTGCCCTCGATTTTCATGGGATCCCATCATCAAATTCTGACTTGGTGACAATGGGACCAATCGGGAAGTATATCCTTTCAGATGATACAAGAATTTTTAAATCGGTTCATAAATGACGAAGTTATGAGGTAACAAACATAAAAAAAAAATACAACCGAATTTAGAACCCCCTCCTTTTTTTAAAGTCGGTTAAAAAAAAACGTTGATTTCTGGGAAAATAGTAAACATGTCACACGCTAGTTTGGTGCTTGGCTGTAGTACAATTCATTCTACCAATCAAAACAGCTGGGGTGCCAGATCTTCAATCCGAAAAGCAGCGAATTTGAGTAAAAAGGCCGCTGTTATGCAGAAAAGATCCAACCAACGTTTCATTACTTTTGAGTAAATTCAGCGTTAGACAGAGAATAAAAATCGTATGATAAAGTACTTATCTATTTGAAAGTTAGTAGTGTAATAGGCCAAAACATATAAATTATTAACATAAACATATAAATTATTCATTATTAACGTAGATAACTCGATTTTACAAAAAAAAATGTTGGTTGGATCTTTTCCGCTTAACAGGGTCCAATTTCTTCAAGGTTTTTTTTATCATTTACGATAAATTTAAATAAAAATGGTAGTAAAATAAAATTTAATTCAATAAATAAATAAAATATCTTAATTTCAGACATAATATCGTAAGTAACAAATTATGCTTATTTGCTATATTAGTGTTATTAGTTGGTACTTCAATTACTTGCTTATTTATTAGTTACATACCCCTATCGCTACTTCCACCCAGTGTCTTTGGATGGGGCGGTTGGGTCTGTCAACAATCATTTTTAGACTGCTGTGCTATGCTGTTCCGAGTGTTACGCAAGCACTGCAGTAAGGATGCCGCTTTCTTACGCATGATGGCGTGGAAACCATCAGTGCGAGCTTCAGCGAACATGCCTGACGCACTACAGCGCTACGGCAGCCGCAACAGCATCCTGAAGGCGTTGTTGTATTGAACTCGCAGGACGTTTTAGGCTCGGCTCGTATATAATACCCATAGGCCGCTCGAGTAGAAAGACTGGCAGAACGCTTTCAATAAAGTTACTTTGACGTCTGCCGTACCTACATCGAGCGAATCTACGGGCCAGCATATTGCTCCTCCCCGCCAACGCTCTGCGCTCGCGTTCTATGTCGCTGTCATCCCGTAAGTCACTGGTGCCAATGTAACCCAGGTACTTAAAACTATCAACCACACTGAGTACTACGCCGTTGAGATATACAGGGAAGGTACACGACGGGGCTGCCGTGCACCTCCACATACGTCCGCAGGTCGATAGTAACATTTTCAGCCCGCCTATCGATGGACTGAGCAACACCATGTCAATTAATCAGTCTTCTTATGTTTAATCATTCCCTAAATATTCATTTCTGTAATTGCAATAGTACTAGTAGTACATAGCTAGCGATACAAGGTGAGGTTAGCGCAGAGGAAGTCAATGTTAAAAAAAAATGCTCAAATTCAAAGAGCCTATCAAAAGCCGGACAGACCGGACACCATCTAATTTGGCCGGCCACTCAACCAATAGGTAAGCCTAACTATGTTCGGCTTTATACGGACGCCTGGCAACGTTAACAGCAGCTGATGCAGTGCGCAAAATTAATGTGACAAACTGTAAATCAGCCATCATTAATTTTGCTAAACAGCTAAACATTTTACTCCAGAAACAAGGTAGCACAAAACGTTTGAAAGAATAAAAAAATATTACACGAATTCTTAAAAAAAATCTTGAGCCTCTGACTCAAGTTTGGCGGGCAGCCGGGCGGCGGCGGTGGCGGCGCGGTAGCGGCAGGATCTAATGTGTAAAATCAAAAGGAACAGCCCTCGAAAATAGCGGCGCGAGGGCGGTCAACGAGCGGTGCACTCCAGTCAAGCGGTGACCGCCTGCGCGTCTGCATTGCAGTGTTGTGCAATTTATTTATTTCTGCTTTTGCCCACAATAAATCGAGCGTTAGGAATAAATTTAAACCAAAAACATGTTGTCACAGTTGTTCAGAAATTTTGTTCCCGATTAAAAACAAATATCTCGACGACACAACCACGAACACAACACTACGCCGCTATAGTGCTGCGCGATCTGCTCGCTGGTGTCGAGAATGGGTCTGCGTTGCTCGCCCCACTCCCGCGCCGCCGCCGCCGCCCCGCTGCCCGCAAAACTCGAGGCGGAGGACTTAAGGCCGCGGATACAAACTCAGCGGGCAAGGAGCGGCGCGGCGGCGCGGGCAGTTACATTATACATCTCTGCATTTGAACGCGCCGCTGAGTTCGTGTCCGCGGACGGGTATCAAACGAAAATGCATTACTATACCAGATACCAACCTACTTTTTTGTCATATAAGATACCAGATACCAACCTACTTTTTTGTCATAGAACGCGGAATAAAATGCTGCATGCCGTAGGTATTAATTAACATAAGTAAATGTTTATAGTGATACCCGATATGATTGACGAAAATCATAGTTTTACTGAGACACTAAAGATATTGAGATTAAGGTGGATGCTCCAGGGTAGCCCGCGAAATTCAAATATTTTTATGTTTTTTGCAATTTGCCGGTCAGTGTGAAGCTGTATGTGGACCAAATGCGATCCGCATTTGGTCCACACACAGCTCACAAAGAATGAATATTTCAGAAATAATCATTCTTTCGGACTACATGAACTTAGAGGGCTATATTGATGATTAAAATGGTTATAATTCTTTAGATAAATACGCGTTACGGTCGCGGATCGCATTTGGTCCACATACAGCTTCACACCGGCAATTTGCAAAAAACATAAAAATATTTGAATTTCGCGGGCTACCCTGGAGCATTCACCTTAATGGCAATAAATTGAATGCGCCCACCTTATGTTTTTTACGAATGCTATAAAAGGGTTGCACTTGTAAAATAGGGTGCCCATGATTTCGATTGAACAATGGGACAAACAATATGTAGTGTCAAGATTTTTTTTCTGAACGTACCTATACAGTATCTATATACAAAATGTGACGGTTCCTAAGTAACGCTAAGCTGGTAAAATTTTCGATAAAGTAAACTGATAAAGTATTAAGGCCGGTTCTCATCATTTAAAAATGAAACTCTATTTCCCTTGATCACGATATCACGCATGAACGGCTGGACCGATTTCGCTTATTCAGTTTTGTTGTGTTTGTTATTGTCAGAAGGTTCATATGAAAGAAACAATAAGAAAGTTGCGGGGTAGGTAGGTAGCCAGTTGATGGGAGCGAAGCCGCGGGGGACAGATAGTCTGTTATATTTATTGGGAAAGTTTTGAATACAATGAAGGAAACGCTACGATTTTATTATTCAATTCGTTAAAATAATTTAGGCTTATATTTTGTTTACTTAAAAATATAGTCATTTGGTTTATTTTCCTGAGTTAACTTCAAATTCACCGCCCAATCTAAAATTATCGTATTAGTAATCCATAATAATTATTCTGATACACAGTTTACGAAACTTCAAAGAGCCTCATATTCCTATCATCATATCTATATCTATACTAATATATAAAACTGAAGAGTTTGTTTGTTTGTTTGTTCTCTTGAACGCGCTAATTTCAGGAAATACTGATCCGATTTGATAAATCTTTCAGTGTCAGATAGCCGATAGCATCACGCTAAGACCAGTAAGAGTGGCGCAGACAAAGTTGCGCGGGTCAACTAGTTATACTTATAAGCGTTCATGATTCCGGCTTCGAACTTAATTAGAATGTAATACATCCACGTCAGGCCGACAACGTCCACTATTGAACATAATATGCCTCTCTCATCGTTCGTTCACAACGAGGGGTCCAAGGCAGACTGCATTAATCACTGCATAATACACGTAGGTACTTACTATGATATGCGAGTAGTTTGCCGAATTCAGGATTTGCGATGGTATATCAGGTAGTTGAAATTATACCTTGGTTACTGATAATGCAGAACATCATTGTGGTTCGATTTCGATTTAATATTCTGTGGGATGGGATTAGATTTTGGTTGGTCGGCCTTTACATTCGCAAGACATGATTATATGACTAACTAGCTTTTGCTCGCGACTTCGTACGTGCATATCCCGTTTTTTCTCTTTCCCGTAAGAATATCGGAAAATCTGTAGCTGTGCCTGGAAAAAAATATTCATTATAAAAAGCAACGGAAAAAATTAAATCCAACTCTTTCCAGCAGCGAAATATAAAACCATGTACTTTATTTATAAAGTTACAATGTGATATGACGAAAAGGCATTTAAAATAAAGGGTAACTCCAAACTCCACGTTCATTTTCAAAATTGGCAAAAGATTTCAACAAACATTCTTGACGGGTGAGAAAAAAAGCGGCCAGTCGGTGGTGTCTGATTACAAGATATTACTGCGATGCGACGGTATTAAGTGGCGGCATTCGGTTTCATCTTACGATATGACAACATGGACGTCCGTCCACACTGTGTCCTTAAATGGCAAAAAAACCGGTCAAGTGCGAGTCGTACTCGCACACGAAGGGTTCCGTACCATAAACCTTATTTTTATTATTTGTTGTTATAGCGGCAATAGAAATACACAATCTGTGAGGCTTAGTAATAGAGTTCTGTTGGTTACCGTTTGGGTACGGAACCCTAAAAAGTGTAAACGATTTTTTTGAGCTTATTCGAGATATTATGTAAGTAAAGTACTCGGGTTAAGTGGGGGCTTTCAAAAAACTTTTTTTTTAAACTTTCGTAAAGAAATATTTATATTCTGTTAACTATAACTGTCACTATATTCAAATGTAAAATCTACAGCTGAAACTGTTGCCATAGGCACATTTTTCTTAATTTTGGAGTGTGACGTAACTCAGCTACCCTTTGTGCTGAGCTGTCAAAATAAACCCTTCAATCTCCCTAGGCTAGCCGCTATTAAACACAAACAGACAGCCAATATACCATACACACATCATAGATTATAGATGTAAAAAGTAGTAAAGCCAGACGGTTCGTGTTTCACGAAAATTAACGTCAGCCTGACGGGCCGGGCTTGTGACGCAAAATGGAGTCAAATGACGCCAGGGCCGGTTTAGCTGAGACGAGCATTAATTATACGGGATCATGTTCAACAACTGCGCTTAGGGTTCCGCTCACGCACTGTTTTGTGCTGCAAAACAGGATTTACTGGATTTTCAATGTTGTAGAGTTACTGATTGAAGGTTTTATTGAATTCGGTTTGTGATAGGTCGATTATGAAGCAAGAATTACACGTACTAAATGAAATATTCGGTTCGAAAACAAGTTTCAATGAAATTTCTTTGTTTCCAATAAAGAGTTGTAATTTTTTACATTTTATTGAAATATTAAGCCAATTATCGGGAACAAAAGCTTGCTCTCATTTGTTCGTTATTAAATAAAAATAACGTTGTGTCAATTTCTTCAAATGGAAAATGATGAATGTATTTCCCCAGTATATTTAAAAAACTGTTATTGTTATTTTTCGCACAGCTCAGCGTCGAACAGCGGAGGCACACAGCGTCTCATTTTACACTAAAATTAACGACGATACCGAGCGTCGGGTGTCGAGACGAGAACTTACAATAATTAAAACGAGCGATTGAAACCTTCGCCGATGTTCTCAAATTATATAATTAAAAATATTTTAATTATACCTCATCGATATCATAATAATATTTCATTTTAATTTTGTGAAACTTAATAGTTATTGAAAAATGTTTACGGCCCTCTGCTAAAGAAAATTATTTAGCTTTTCATAGACTGTTTTTTGTACCGTTTTAATGGCGTGTAGAAGCAATACGGGTATTTATTTCGGTTTTTTGCTTGCTATCGCGTTTCAAATTAGTCCTCCGCTCCAGTCTGTACCTATGAATATGGAGGGAGAAAAACAAAGTTAGCAAAGAAGATTGAGTTTTAATTCTGATTTTTGTTCGTTCTTTTAATATGAACACTTAGTAACACACTTTTTCTACTCTATCATCGAATAATAAATGACATCTCTTAAATTAAAACAATTCCGGCCACCGATGAGTACAATCTAGCAACTCGAAAGTCTCCTTGTGTATTTTTTTTGTAACAAACAATAAGCAAGGTTGAGCATTTAAAAAATGTGCATCGTGAACGTCACTAATGTACAGTAGTGTCCGGTCAAGTAGTAATATGAGAAGCGGTTGTAAAACGACACTCGACTAAAAGCGACCCGTCCAAATTTAGTAGACACATCGTACAACTGTATTGTGTTACATATTTCTATGTAAAGGGTGTTGAATGTATCGTTATTTAATATATAGGTACCTACCTAAAATAACAAAATATAAATAAACTGTAAGAATATCTAGGTACCTATAGGTACAAATATAATAAAGCTGAAAAGTATGTTGTGTTGGTTTGTTCAATAGCGCTGATCGTTGGATGCACCTGACGGATTTGGAAAATTATTATTGAATATTATAGCCACATTCATGAGGAACGCTACAAGCTATACGGAAACAGTAATAAACGGAATATGCACGTACGAAGTCGCAGGCAAAAACTAGTTTAAACTTGAATAATATAAATGTATAGGTAATGGAAAATCAATAAACATAAAAACAACATATAATGTTCTCACTGCTGGCACACAGGCCTCTTCCCTGTGAGAGGAACGTGCGGCCGTAATGAACCACGAGGGCCCTGTGTGGGATGATGGCCTGTCTTTTACTTTTAGGTTAAATAAGTAAAAGTAAAATATAAACCTTTTTTCATTTAACAAAAAATGTACCTATCGATAACATCTTTTCAGCGAAAATCTGAAATACCTATCAATTATTTCCAAAAAGCTCAGATATCACTAATTAAATCCTAAGAAATCTCAGTGTTCATTAATTTATTTTAAAATAATTATCGCACTTAAATTTTATTCCAAGTACACAAATAAATATTAAATGTTTTGAGAATTTCACATTCAATCCGAGCGAGTCGAATGTCTCAGTAACATAATACGGCGCAGTTTTTATATCACCCGATGTTAAGTAAACATCTATAAGAACGTTTTACATGCTTTATTTGTACTAAAAACTGTGATTTATTAGCTTTAAGTCAGTAAAAGTTGTAATGGTGAGTCTCGTAAAATGGGAAATCATGGTTACCCTAAAATTAGAATGTCAAAACATTGTTCGTGATTTGAAACAATGTGTTACTTATATGTAGTTTTTGTTTTGAAATGTTATTGTAATAACGAAGTTTTGTATTTGGTGAACACTCAATAAGAGAAAAATGCCTATGTAGGTACCTACTTAGTTGTATAGGTACCTACTTTTCTTAGGCTAAGGCTTAAGTTAGACCTTAATTAAGTGAATTCGTCGCTTTGTTAAACGACAAGATCTAGGTAGGTACATATTTGTCTGCGAGACAGGTAAGGAATAGTTAAGAGTTCATTTTTGTTGAGGAATTTGTTAGAAAGAGTCACCACGGCCCTGGAACGCGGTGGGTATCTGCCTTGACTTCACGTAGCAGTGACGTAGACCCTTGTTTTTTCAGTTATTAATATTTCAGACCACGCACTTCAACAGAATAAATACATCACATAGGATAAAACAGATAAGACCAACATTCAGAAATCCAAGCTCTGAGCTAGATTTATCGGACTTTACCCCTCCAAACTTACGCCGTATCGCTGTGATGAAGGATTTTTGTCTTTATTGCTTGGCAGTTAAGGTGCAGGATGTGTGTTAGTTGGCTTTAGCTGATGGTGAACGAACACTTGATACGCGCACGCACGCCTCCCGTGCGCGAGGTGGTGTTTACTCACCCCCTTTTCACAAAGATTATGGATGGGATGCAGATACGGCATTGATTTGGTCAGTTGATTAAATAAATCGCCGCTAGTTAATAAACACCGCCATAGCATGGCATGACAGTGGCAGTAGCAGACACACTGGGGCAAATCTGGCAACTTTACTGAGTGACACATTTTAAGGGTTCCGTACCCGAAGGGAATCAAAATCTTATTACTAAGCCTCTGCGGTCCGTCCATCCGTCCGTGTGTTTGTCAGCGGTCTGTATCTCAAGAACCGTAATAAGTCTACAGTTGTAATTTTCTATTGCTAATTAATATTCATTTATATTAATTTAATATTCTGTTGTGTATTTCTGTTGCCACTGTAACAACAGACAATAAAAATTTAATGAAATAACAAAAAAGAGGTCTCTCATACAAGAAACTAAACTTCACAACCGTCAGTTAGCCTACCTATGCCAAGTTTTTAGATCGTGGTCTGTGCCCTTTATAATATATACCTGTCTGAAACTATCTTTCCAAAGCCTAACCCCCTACCTATGTCTTAATTTTGGCTTGTTGTACTTTATTTTTCGTTCACCCATCTCTTTGGGAGCACCAAAGAGATGGGTGAACGAAAAATAAAAGTAGTTAAATATTTTAATTATTTTAGCATTACCTGATCCAAGCCCTGATCAGAACTTTACAATTCTCGACACTCCTTTACCGTACCGACCCTGGGGTAATTCGAACTTTAAATAGAATGGAAAAAAATAAAAAGGAGAAGATTGTTGCGCAAACTGCTGTGTGGTGTCCGATTTAATTTTTCCAAAAAACGTCATAAAAATGAATCGTTAGAATTATCACGTTACTGAAGCAAAGAAGCGAAATGGTTTGTAAAAAAATAAACATTATTTAAAAGTGAGCCCTAATTGGTCTAACACAGTATCTCGTCCATGTATCCATAGGTAGATGCTGCTCCTACACCGCGCCGCATCCACCCCTCTGCATCACCCGACTCACATTATTCTATGAAAGATGTACAATGCAGAGGCATCGCATCGCGGTGTCGCTTACAACAAGCTATCGCGTATCACTACCATCACACCCGTGTTGACTTTCCATGTTTGTTCGTTACTTTATGTTCTTGTAATTATTATATTATCGCCGTTGACGTCATGCACGAGTACGTTAATAGTTAAGGATGTTGGGGACATGCGCAGGTATCAATAAAACATTTATGACTAGTCGCGATGGAAGGTCTTGACCATAATTAATGGATGATTCAAGGGAGAATGTTTGGCTATAAATAACTAATCAGTATTTTTTTTAAGTGGCAAAAAAGGATTTTAATATTTTCCCAAATTATTTTTGTCCTTTAATTCTTTTGCTAAAAATGTGGCAAAAAATTAAAGACGCTAGAACATCAGCTTCTGGCAAAGACTTTTGGTATTTTGTCATTTGATGCCAGAACAAATTTAAGTAAAATGAATCAAAATGTTAGGGTAACCATAAATCGGGATTTTGGACAGACAGTTCGTTATTAATGCGCAATTTGCAGTGCTTCATAAAATAACAAAATAATAATTTTATTAACTTTCATCAAATGCTATCATTTTTAATACCTTTAAGTACCTAAATGGAAAAGTGCACGCGTCTAAAAGGTAAGACAAAACATTTTCTTAGCCCCTAAGCGTAATCGAATTAAGAACAGCACGTGTAAAAACCGCTTTGCGCTGATTTTAAATGTAAAACAATACGTTCACACCCTCAATTAGGTTTATAGGTGGCCTACAGTCATCATCTTTATGCATCGAGCTAATGTAGCATCAAAAACACTTCCTTGACCATGCTGCGACTGACCTCTCCAACTAAATGACCACTATATCAAACGATACGTTACTAAATGCACACGCGCAACATAAATAAGATGCGACACCGACAATGTTAGTTAGAACATAAACGGATTACTACATTATAAGCCTTATAGCCAAAGGAATAAGGTGTCAAATAAAACCCTGCGCTCGCGACCTTGGCCCAATAATGTGCGTAAGCGCATTTGTTGCAAGTGTAATATTTATGATCTGACGTTTCGTAAGCGTTTTGCGGAAAAGATTCTAGGGCATCGTGTCATGTTTGCGTGTCGGATTCAATTATTAACTTGTTCAATTTTTGTTTAGACATTGTTATTTCCAGGTCTCAATTTCATTGGTACATCTGTTGTATAAAAATGATTCATTTTTAAGACTTCTGCGATGAGCTGTCTGCAACTTACACATGTATTTCAGGCAAGTGCCCATGTCCATGTTTCATTCCTTCACCGATGCAAGTCATATAAAAAAGGTTCCAGTTAGACAATATATTTTGCAGGGCCTCAAATTACTATTTATGTTTTATGTTACTGTATTTGCTGCGAACATCTAAAAAAACTGTAACAAAGCTTCCTAAATTTTGTTAAGAATTTCGGAAAACATTACCATATCCAATTAACTGCTAAGGTAGGTAAATTAGCCAAAACTTGGTTAAGTTGTATCTATCAAAGTAGGTACCGCTGAAGTACTGAACTTGGCAAGACCCTTTCTTTGCGAAATGACGGTTATATGGTAGATCGTACGGAATGGGACAATCGCACCCTTGTGGGGGTATCAACTACTATCCGCAAAATTAAACTTTCGTACAGGTTCTTGAAATAGAACATCTCTCATAACAGATAAGACATGTGAACCATGGTGGACTAGATGTCCCAACCCTCCTCACTTCTTCACACCGCCGGTAAAACTTGCTACCTGGAGTTGAATTGCAGTGGCCAATTCAGACATCACTGAAGCCGTCAAAATAGGGGAAATACTAGAACGATCTTCTATTCGTCATCCACCTCATTTCCTGCCCTGCACTGCATACAAAACCACTTGCACCGTCTTAGATTTAATTTAAGACTATGAAAGAGCTGTCCGAATTGATCGGACCAAGTTCGAGTCAAATCAATACGAAATGAAATAAAATAAGAGGCATTTTTCAGATCGTCATGGATTAATATGGTTATGGTAAATGGAAGTTTTGAGTTTCAATCCAGTTTATCCTTACTTATAGTATACAAAAATGCGAAAGTAACTCTATCTGCCTGCCTGTCACGCTTTTGCGCCAAAACTACTGAGCCGATTTAAATAAAATTTGGTACACAGATAGTCTAGAGCATGAGATAGGACATAGGCTACTTTTTATCCCTGGAGTATGTTCCCTAGGGACCACGCGGGTGAAGCCGCTGGCAGAAGCTAGTATTGTTTATAGCAGATTGTCTTCATCGCGTGTTCCCTTCATTTTTCCAGAGGCATTTCCGTCAATTTTCCATCGCATCCATCACACTCTGACATGACATGGGTGATTGCAGTTCGACGCACGATATAATGTAATAGAGCAATGCATTTTACATTTGCCATTTGCATTTAGATAGAAAACAGGATTCGATATCTGTGGCGTTTTGAATAAAAGGTTTTAAATCACGATATACGGACGACATGATACCAACTGAAATAGCTTTGTAGAAACAATGAAAAATAAAAGCCAGTACAGCCAGGTCAGGCTCTTTTTGCAAATTTAAACTAACAAAACTGAGTTAAACTGAGTTTTATATACCTATCTAATAGTAACAAATATGATTTTACGTAAATGTGAGTGCGATGCTCCTGTCCAAAACATGACCCATGAGCTGGAATGAACCAAGTCCATATACAGCTACACTGTTTTGGTGGTTGGAGGACCCTCTGAGTGCCACTGACGCCACTATAAAACGGACACCGTCTGGGCCCAAAGTGCCGCAAAAATTAAGAATGAAAATAGGAATACATTTTTTGTGAACAAAGCTTTAAACGCCTATCAAAAACTGCTGAAGAGGCCATGTCTTCAGTGACTAAAACCTATTATGTGAGGCTTTGTTTCCGCGGTGTTGGGCGGTTCCGTACAACAACTTTCGGTAACGCAAATGGAATTCCAATAGGAAAAAAACCAAGTATCGTTAACGCGGTAAACAATACTTATTTACCTGTAATATTTAACACCGAATCGATGCCATAAAGGTAGGAGCTTCGAAAGAATACGAGACGGAAAATCTTTAACGATTGAAACAGTTTTGTAGCTTAGGAGTTCTCTTGTATGTGTTTTTGTGTCAAGATAACAAATTCTGCTTTGATGTTAGTTACGTGTGTTACTCATCTGAAACATGGATTTAGAAAAAAGATACAAACAAAAGCTTGTACTTATAGGTATTTTTTTGTGTGTTTAGTACATAAATAACGACAAGCGACAGGTCAGGATCAGCTAACAATGTGTACCTTGATTTTTATTCACAAGTAAAATGCATTTCGCTATTTATGGCTCCATAATAACGGGTTAAGGGCACTTACAACTTATCAGATCGTTATATTCAGTTTATTGCTACCGTTCAATGATTTTATGCTGCAAGACCTATCATTTGGTGTTCATCTAATTTACGACTGGTGGGAATGCTCTTGTAATATCGCAACAAAGTACCAGTAAAGCTGTTTAACAACAGTAATTATAGTGCTTGTTCTACGCTACTCAGACGACACTAAAATAATGCGCAAATGTAGTCCTCACTATTTTGATCTGTGTAATAAAAACTAAAAATACAAAAAATATACCTTTGTAAGTAGGACGTGGAGGCGACTAATGCAATAAATTAAATCGACCTCAAATTTTAGTAACAAGTCGCCGCGTGTGTCCTGTGACGTCACCGACGCGTGGACACCGCCAATGGGGTTATTGACATGTCAAACTATTTCCGTGGCGCCAAAATAAAAGCGCGCGAATCCACGGGGGCGGGCGACCATCGGCGACAATAACGCGCACAGGCGACGCTTCCATACGTTCACAATTACGATAAACAGATGAAAACAATAAATTGAAGCGTCGGCTTGTGGCCTGGGACGGTCTCGAGTTACGTTTTGAGCAAAGGAACGTCTAAAATTACCCCGCACGCACACACCTACCGTGCTGCCAGTCGGTACACACCAACACAGCAGCGCCGCCTATATCTATTATCAAAACATCCAGCGACTCTGGTTACAGCGATCCGAGCGCGCTTCGGATATCGCGTTACACACTTTAATGGCTGGAAAAGGCCTCGAAAACGTGATATTACACGCGTTTTATTGTGTATCGCAAAATGTAATTAATATCGAAATATAACACCGAATAATTTATTCGGCGTAACCCCGAGTCTCGAACCTTTGTGGAGGTCCCCTCGCAGATCAAGATGAATAAATATCGAATTTAAAAATACGATTCGGTCGTCTCCTATTACGAGAGCGGCTGAAACAGGCCGCTTGCCAATAAGACGAAACCGTAACACGATGATGGTTTTCCAACGGAAACCCGCGTCAATGTCGGCAAAAATATTTGTAACTAAACCTTACCTTGATTTCTTCTTCATTTTCTTTTTTCACTTGAGCCCTTGGTGGTGACGAGGGATTGGTGGGTGTTTTACTGTCCATCTTGGAAATATAAAGTCACTAAACTTAATACGTAATCAGAAAAACACGTGAAAAATATTTACAGAATTTTTAAAAGTTTTTCTCGATCAACTTAAGCGTTCGCGTAAACATTATAATATTATACGCGCAGTCGCGTGAGGGTTACAGTACGTGCGCTCCGCGCGGCGATCGCAGCGCGACTGAGGCCAGCCATGATTGGTGGCTTTGTTACGCGCCGTGAAAAAAGCTCGTTTTCCCGCGAACTATGAGACCTAGGGCGGAGCTTATGGCCGGACACAGCGCATGGGCGGTTAACTTTCGTCCACTTTCAAGCTTCGTGTAAAGCAACCCCTATCGTTTGTTAATGATACTGTTATGTTTCCTAATAAACATGCTTTAATGAGCAAGAAAAAGAAAACCAAGAAAATTAACTGGTTTATTACCTACTGGTATCGACTGCTCGTGGCAAATCGGTCCAAGTAAAAAACTTATGACGAGCTCAATGCTTATACTTCTGTAAAAAGTTTACATGAAACTGATAAAGTAGTTTTATAAATGGCTGCAAATGAATTTAATAAATATATCCTGAATTATGAAGAACTATTGGCATTCTATTAAAAGCTTATCCAAAAGTATTAAGATGGTCATTTTTACTAAACAGCTGTAAAACGAAAAACATCCCAAAAAAATATGAAACTTATGGTAACCTAGATAACCTAGGTGGTTGTTGTTTATTCTTTTTGTAAAATAAAATAAAATGGTGTTGTTTATTTTATGATTTAGCTACCTTGTTTCTAACAAAAAAGATTTGAAGTAGGTAAGTAAAAGAACCGGCCAAGTGCGAGTCGGACTCGCACACGAAGGGATCCGTTCCATAAACCTTAATTTTTATTATTTGTTTTTATAGCGGCAATAGAAATACCTACATAATTTATGAAAATTTCAGCTTTCTACCTGTTATGGTTCTTGAGATAAAGCCCGCTGACAGACAGACGGACGAACGGACGAACGGACAGCGTAGGCTTAGTAATAGGGTTCCGTTGGTTACCCTTTGGGTACGGAAGACTAAAAACCAAATTACTTGGGTACATAGATTTTATAATCTTGGAAAATCTTGTTGACTGTTCCTCATTTCAGTTGATTCTGTAATTCGAGAAATAAAAAAAATATTCTTGCAACAAATTAAATTTTCAACCGAACTTGATACATATTTAGCGAAGTATCAATTAAAATATGTTTCAGCTGGGTACCTAGTTCCACAATCAAAATTCTCTTGTCCTTATTGCAATTTATTTGGCGTAGCAAGCTATCTTCTTCAAAACTTCTCTGTTAAGTGGGTGATAGACGTAGTTGCTAGTACGTCTATCACCCAATTAACAGAGAAGTTACGTGTACTTATGGCTCGATGACCTTTTTCTCTACACGTTTGTTTTATGTAAGTACGCGTACTTAGGGTGACACACGAGCGAAAAAGGTCGTCGAGCCAAAAGTACGCGTACTTGCTCGTACGACTATCACTTATTTTAGGACGAGGGATGTGTTTTTTTCAAACAGTCTGATGCGGTTAGTGGCATAGAATCGTGTGATTGAATTAAAGTAAATGGTTATAATAATAACATGTAGCAAACGGTTTGAAAAGTAATTTCATCGAAACTTTTTAGACCGTTTTTTGCGGTATTTTTTTTCGAAAATAGTTTTTTTTTTGTTTTGCAATTTTTAGGGGTCCGTACCTTAAAAGGAAAAAACGGAACCCTTGGATCACTTTGTTGTCGGTCCGTTTGTCTGTCAAGACCCTTTATCTCGGGAAAACGTGGATTTTTGTAAAAAAAAACTAATTTGGAATTAAAAGAGCCGGTCAAGAGCAAGTCGCGCACCGAAGTTTCCGTACCATGATGTTTTTAAATTTTCAACGACGAGGAGGCCTATATACGTCGGAGAATTATATTGCAGTTGCGGAGTATATTGCAGTTTTAGATCAGCGCCATTTATTGACCGATAATGGAACTAATGCAATTTTCGTTGATTTCTAAAAAAAAGTGTGATATTTAGAGACATCGTTTTATTTTTCTGAAATCTTTACATAAACTTCTATCACATAGAATAATTTCAGATAAGTATTATAAAGAGAAAACCGGAAATTGCAAAGGCAAACACAATTTAATTTTTTTATATCTTTCGTCAAATGTCGAAACCTATGAAGCCTAAAAAATTAAATAAATGTTAGAGAATATGTAAATAGCGCTCTTTCATATGATATTGCGCATGCCCTAGTAGCCCCACTTCGAATTTTTAAGAATCCATTTCAGTCGCTGTTGCAAAAAAAATAAAAATTCTATTTCATTCTTATTTGCAAAATACTTGGGCAAACGTCATAATATACAAATAGCTATAAGTAATAGTTCTTCAGATATCCGGCTGTGATAGACGGTCACACCATAAGGGTTCCTTTTTACCATTTTGGTACGGAACCCTAAATATTGGTAACGAAATGCACCGTGAAAACAATATTTTTTGGTGGTTGGAGATAACTTGTTTACAACTAACTTTGCAAACAAATCGGCTATAGTCAGTGACAACTGTCAAATTAATGACTGCTGCCAAAAACAGCTGATGAGCTGAGACGAGTTTGAGTTTTAGGTTATGATATTTTTATGCAATAAAACGAATTTTCCAAAATAAAATAATAATGAAGATAATGTGAGATTGAGTATTTATTTAAATCAGAGTATGTTCTAAATAATAAGCTAGTTTAATAGTCTGCGGAAGAATGTCTTCCAAGCTACCGAAGACTACTTTAAGTTTGAAACAAGTAAGGTTAACATAAACAAGCTGTAAGAAACTATTGATTATTCTTAAGGGATAAATTAACCTCCGATTATGTGTTAACCTCATTACTTCATCCCTTTCAACTAATTCACGTCAATTTACTACAATATTCCTCTAAGTAAGTACATAATACTTTGGCATCTAACTCATAAGTTTCTCATTTCCAGTTTCTACTGCGCCAAGAGGTATTAAAGCTCTATAGAGAAATCTTTCGCACCCTCAAACAAGTCCAAGATGAAACCACGAAAGCTGATCTAAGGGAATGGGCCAGAGCAGACTTCAGGAATAATATGCACCACACAGATGAAACTGCTATTAAAGCAATGCTCCATTATGGGCAGAAATCCTTGAAAGATTTGAGAAAGTCCTTGTCTTTGAGTAAAAGTTGAGGAAGGATGAGTGTTGGTACCTACTGGTTGAGTCAAACATAATGCTGTCACAAATTAGCTTTCTTTGCGCAGTACCCAGTGTCTCCATATGTAAATTGAGAGTCGTCTTGCTAAGATAAAAATACAGTGTTTCTAGACCAAATTACAGTGAACTTGTTAAAAGTGTAGGTACCATGTAAATTACTTTGTAATTTTTCAAATGAAAACAAAACAACATTATTATGAAATGAATCAAAACACTTATTTACTTTTTAAATTATTAACAAAAAATAATAATAACATGTGAAACATGCAAAATTCAACATTAATATTATTCTGAATCAGTTTCTCCCAGCACATCAGTATCTTTTTCGTAAATGGATTTATTTATTTTTGACAACATGTCATTAGTTTGCCTGAAATCAACACAGTTTTTCCCATTCCTTTTAATGGACTGCCAGGTGAAATTCGTTGTAGGACTTAGGCTGTATACGATGAAATATATACAACATTATTACCTTGAGGGTAGATAACGACTTTATTATGGTGCATCTACAGTAGTTACCATGTATATGGAAACACTGATAGTACCCCGCTGCCTCATGATGTTGATTTTATACTGTGCCAACATTAGGTTTGATTTCACCTTTACCTACCTATAGCTAGATCAAGTTAATTTGTATAGGTTTTGTGATTACCTAGTATTAGTTTAGACTACATTTTAGTACTTTAAATACTTAAAAGTCATCAATGTACAAAAATAAAAATGATTCTAAGTAATTGTATTATTCATTTGTCCAACCTCTTGTTACCTGCTAAAGATATGAAGACAAAAATTAAAATAAAAGGTTTTATTGTACATAAAAAAAACTTTTATTCAGTACTTGTTTATGACTTAAACAAAAACTTAACTTTTCGTTTTGATCAATTAAAAACTATATTATAATTTATTTACAAAAACAGGAAACCACATAGGCCACACCAACCACATGACTTAGAAACTATGGGTCACTAAAGATAGGATAGCCCTTACACTGGCTCAGTTCCCATTAACAGAAAAAAAATCCTTACAGCCATACACTTGGGCCAGTTGAGTCCAGCCTTTCTTTACCTGTCATACCAACTAACAGTGCACATACTGCCAATGTCAACCGATTTAAAAGACAGTATATATCCTTATTCTGTTAATGAAATATCTTTTAAATTGGTCCAATATTGGAGGAGGAAGCAGGCGAGAGCCAAACCTCAAGTTATAACTTTTTACATAAGTCTCTCCACCCACATTTCCTCTTAAGAATTTGAAAAAGTGAGTTAAACTCTACCTATTAAACTAAATGCTAAATTCAGAAACTGGCCTTCAAAGTTAAAACTTATAAAAAGTCAATTTTTTGTGTCTGGCCATTTTCATGTGCATTTTTCCTTTATGTATTTAAACATACACAGGGACTTTACATTGCCAAAGCACTAATTAGCTTTAAAAAAAAATATATTAAAGCTATACACCTGCTTGTGTATAGATTGCTTGGTAGAACAAATAAAACATGATAGGCACTGTTACTCCTGTCCCAAAAACTAAAGTAAATACTGTAAAAAATGTCACAAAATCACCATTTTTATTCAGGTGTTTTGCCAACATTTGTATCAAACTCCTAGTTATATGATGACCATCCACACCATAACAAGGCATCACATTCAAAAACCCGATGCCCATTGAGAACATGAAAATGTACCTCAGCAGTTTCTCAAACTGTGAGGGTGAAAAGAATGAGAACAGTCCCAGTCTCGGGAAATACTGGTCAATGAGCACTGTCGAGTGTAAATCATATGGCAAACCTAAATATAAAACAGCATTTTTATCCTTTCTTTCAATAATTATCAAGTGTGTGTGATTGTTCAATGAAGGCTTCAAGCAGTGCATTCCTACAGGACAAGAGTACCCACCAGATTCTGTGCACTTGCTGAATGTTACTTTGACCATGTCTCTAGGTTTTAAACAGGAGAATTGGCCAGCCAGAACCGACTCTGCTACCACTTTGGGCTCCATATATTCAAAGCAAAAACTATACAAATCATCTTTACGGCAACATTCAATAACATCATTTTCTTTTATTGTTTCCATCATGATTTCATCATTTTGAGCAACATATTCTGCACTGGTGCAAATTCCAAACCGATTATGAGCCATATGGAGGCAGTAGTTCCAATCACTTGAAGTTTTGACATCACAACCTGTTATTCGTGTAATTATATCCCCTTTCTCTAGCCCTCTGATCTCTTTCAGTGGAGAGTCTGCTGTGAAATCAATTATTTTAACACCAATCCCAGTTTCATAGGCTATGTTAAATAAAATGGGAGTTGAAAAGAACAATAGTAGGGCAATTAATGCTGAGGCAACATTGTGCCAGATCCCTGCACAGAATATTCTCAACCTCTTAGTTACAGCTAAGCTATTTAACTGATCAGAATTCATCTGCACAAATGCTACTGGTATAATAGTCCACACAAATACACCAACGGATATCAGTTGCACATCCTCTTGAGCTGCAGCTAATGCATGACCTAATTCATGGAAAGCAGTACTGAATGCTATAGCAAAGAAGTATACCCAGAAATCTGAGGCCGGAATGTTTACACCAGGTAGCATGGCCTTGACTTCAGGCACATTGTTGATCTGAATGCTCTCATAAAAATGATTGAATATGAAAGATAGGAGAGTCCATAGTGCGAACGGTAAGAATAACCATATCGTGAATATGTAGCCGCATGTAAACCATTTTCGAAGAACACGGCTCAAGTTTTTACTCCATCTGTATAGAAACCTGTTGAAAGCAGTTGTTGTCCATGTGAAGTTTAGTATTCCTATGTTTAGTCCGGTCCCTTCCAAGAATGCATAATACGGATAGTGCATACAACTCTGAAATATAGAAAACATTTAACAATGAAGTCAAAAACATAAATTATTTCATAACAATTTAAAAAAAAATACCTTGAAAAAAGAGTCAAAGAACCATAAGACAACATAAAATGTTGTAACGAATATGCAAAGTACTTCAAAAGACATAACTGCAACCTGTCTATAGATGTTTTGTATAATAAATTCATATATCATTTTACATTATTTTGGATGTAAGCAAAAGCCGGCACCACATCATTCATTCACATTGAAAAATTATTATGAAATTAAAATTTGACAAATCGATTGATTGAATGATTGCGTCAAAATACAGATAATGCAAATGTCGAGCAAAATTGCGTCATGAGTTCTCGGCCTTTTGCTTTACGAGTGTTATGTTTGTATATGTTTTGAATTACCTATTATTATTATTTTTTGGTGTTGTGAGACGATGGAGCATGAAATCAGCTAGTCTATTCTGTAAGTAACCATTTCAAATTTTCGTTATCGAGTTCCCCCTTAGTGACATAGCTCACGAAGTGAATTTTAATACACACAAAATAAAGGTCTTATGTTTATACTCACCTCGGATTCCGCTGTCGAGACTGAAAGAGAGAAAATGTTGTAACAGAATAGTCTACAGCACGGTTATCTAAAGTTACCCGTCAACTAACCTAGCTACTCTTGCTTGACCCAAACTTGGCTGTATGACAATACAGCTTGGGTCAGAAAAACGTGAACAAAAAAAACACTTTGACATCTGTATCTGTTTCGTAGGTCGTACAGTGTGTTGTTGATCGAAAATAATCGAAATAAAACAATATTGTGACAATTTAAAAAACATTTTAACATGTGAGTGATGAGTTGTACGGAAAATGAAAGTGGCCCTTTTGTCGTGTTCTTCTTACCAGCAGTCGTTGGCTGCCTGACCATACTCCTGGCGAGACGCTGGGCGAACTCCCAAGTTAGCAATACTTCGTCTACAGCCGTCTCCAGGCGGCGAAAAATCATTAAAGATCCGCTTATTAAGCGGCCCCTCCCGCCTCTAGCCTGTAAAATGATGCCGCCGGGATCCAAAAAGGCTTCTGGTGTAAATAAGAAGGTAACATTGTAGTCTCCATCTGAAAAACACCACATCCTGTTGAATGAATTACTTTTGTGAACTCTTGTTATAATAAATATAAGAGATTAATATGCTGAAAATGGTATCTGGTGTATTGCTACAATATATTTTAATTAGTTATTTTAATGGTCTGTAATTGTAAACTTTTTTTTGAAAGAAAATTGTTGTTGAAATAATTTACCTAACAATATTTGTTACAGTTATAGTAAAAGATACTTTATTTCTAAAACAGTGGCGTAGTATTTTTTACATCATGAACATCTCCTTGTTATTTCAGGGATCATTACCAGTTCCAGATGAAGAAATGAATGGTAATGGAAAGCGGGTGGGTCGTCCTGCACGTACCCCACCCACTACTCTATCAAATGTAGGTCTCTCAGACATGAAACTAGCCGATGGGCCGGTAGCCCCTAAGCACATACCATTCCCCTACCTACCGCAGGACGGGACTCTTCTCTTTGAAGCCATGACATTTGTCTTCACTTTGGTGGCCACTGGATTGCAGTTCTTGAATCTGTACAGGACGGCGTGGTGGTTGCCACATTCATACACAAATCAGGCTATGGTAAGTTTATCTTGTTAATTATAATACCTATTAATAACCTGTTTATTTCTAAAATAGGCAATCAATTCAGTTTGACATGCATGTACAATTTGATTTCAAAATGTCTTGAGTTTAAGTGTGCCTTGTGGCATAGGCCTTCTCTAATCAGTTTCATATGCTATATCTTATGAACTAGCTGAACCGTGCAACTTTGCCTGTGTCACATTTTTCATGAATGCTCCGCTCCTATTGGCTGTAGAATAATGTTATATATAGCGTTCTTCCATAAATGAGCTATCCAACACTGAATAATTTTTCAATTTGTATCAGTTATTATTTTTAGGATAATTTTATACAAGTCAATCCTTATCCTTACTTCCTTACTTCCTTACCTTGCTTTCACGCCTGAACTACTGAACCGATTTAAATGAAATTTGGTACACAGATAGTCTAGAGCTTGAGAATGGACCTAGGCTACTTTATATCCCGGGAGTAGGTGCCCTAGGGACCACGTGGACAAAGCCGCTGGCAGCTAGTACTATATACGAGTAGGTGTTGTGGGTTAATAATAATAATAGTATATTTTTCCTCTTTGATAGTCTTCCTTATTACTTGGAGTTACGTAGTTTGTTAATAAGAATGATTTAGTTTGCAAATGGCACAGGTTGCTACGTATCCAAGTTGTTTTGTAAATGGCAAACTATTAACGTAAATAAAGCATGTATTTGATTTTTTGTTTGTTTGTCTGTTATAATTTAACTAACAAATACTGAATCTATTTAAAAAATCTTCCTTTATTAGAAGGGTATATTATGCCTGAGTTTCTGGCTATATTTATTTCAATAAAAATTAGGAATCCTTAAGAAAATAGCAAGCGAAGTGCTTGTCATATATCAATTTATATACTAGTTGACGCGCGCAACTTCGTTTGCGTCATTATTTTCATTACTGCTCCGCTCCTATTGGTCTTAACGTGATGATATATAGCCTATAGCCTTCCTCGATAAATGGGCTATCTAACACTGAAAAAAATTATTAAATTGTACCAGTAGTTCCTGAGATTAGCGCGTTCAAGCAAACAAACAAACATCACACACAGAACATAACATAGAACATACACACAACACATAGAACATAGAAGTAAAGATAAAAGTACTCATAATAGTGCAGCTAGAGTTACCTCCTGGCACAGTTTTTCAAATTTTTCAAATCGGACCAGTAGTTCCTGAGATTAGCGCGTTCAAGTAAACAAAGAAACAAACTCTTCAGCTTTATATATTAGTATAATATAAATTGTTCCATTACTGACCTGGCTGACTGAATGACTGACACATAGCTAAAATTACTGGTTGTAGAAAGCTGTAATTTGGCATATAGGTTTCTTGGGGAGTATAGGGGAGCATTAAGAGAGGATTTGCCGATATTTCTACGGGAACAGGAAAGAACGGTATATGCGCGTATAAAGTGGCGTGCAAAATGTAGTCTTTTACTAAAGTTTAATTACCAAACCAGACAAAGATTTTGGTAAAGGAAATATGATTACTGATTTTTTTTACCCGACTGCCAAGGAAGGGTTATGTTTTTCGCGCGTATGTATGTTTCTTTGTTTGAATTTCATTATTACCTCGTACCTGCCAAACGGCTGAATGGATTTCGACCATTTGGGTGTCATTTCAAAAACCCAAGTGCCCGCTGTTTTAAAAAAAAGCAATATGGCGGATTTAGGGCGATAAATTGTAAGCTATCAAAATGAAGGAAAATAAATGGAGATACAAAAATATATTTAAGCTATATGTTTAAATTCAATTAGGAAACAGTTTTCATTCACAAAAGTGTCCCGGTTGACTTTTTTGCAGTCGGGTTTTTAGTTTTTTTCTAATCGCAAATTAGAAAAAAACTAAGAACCCGACTTGGTTAAATATACTGTTAAAAAAAAGAACAGTTGAAATCATGTTTACTTAACTGCCTAAAAATGGAGTATAATTGTTTTCAATGATTCTGTAAACTTCCTTATTTTTAATGTTAAGTAAGGCATGATTCATTTTCCTTATGACTCAAAGATAGATTAGGTGGAGAGATAAAATGAACAATAAACAATTTAAGGCTTTATTGACATTTTGATAAGCATTTCAAGGTATAACCATAAATGGATAGAATAGGAATAAAATATTCTTTTTAAAACCAAACCAATATTTAAAATTGTTACATATTTTTAAGTGCAAGGCTGGCGCAGTTGTTGAGCAATTGGCTCCTGCTCTACGTATCGTGAGTTCGATTCCCGCACGGAACAAATATTTGTATGGCCTACCTACAGATAGTTGTTCAAGGTCTGGCTGTTTGTGTGTCTATAATGTTTGTACACAGGATAAATTCACTGTGTAGGGCACGATTAAAAAAATATTATAGAGGGTACAGTACCTCTATACATGGAATGGTTTCATTAGTTACTGCTCTATAATTTTCGGGTTTTAATTATTATTATTCTATACTATTGAAATCCTTTCTAATTTGCCATTGAAAATATTGGTGGCCGTGGAATATGTGATGCAGAGGGATGAGGAACATGTTGTCTAAATTTGAGAATTTTGTTTTGTTGGTTTGAGTATGAATGTGTGTGGCATAAAGTGGGTGGTAAAAAGGTCGTCGAACTATAAGTACGTGTACTTGCTCGTACGTCTATCACCCCCTTAAGGGTAGAAAGAAGAAAACCAAAGAAGTGATGGTTGAGTGGTGTGATATGGCTACAGAAGGAGGTGACTAATAATTTTATAACGCAAATACCAATGAGATCCAGAAGATTCGGTCTGGCATCAAAAAAATTAGCGCCTCTATACCCCAAGGAAGTGTAATTGGATGCCTGCTCTTCCTCATCTACATTAATGACCTTCCAAAAACCATTCAGGGGCCATGCGTTTTGTTTGCTGATGACATTTCACTTTTAACTTCATGCGAGAATAATGTTGACTTGTGCGAGGACCTAACAAGTATACTTAATAACTCAATTACTTGGATGAATGAGCATAACCTCGAGATAAATTTCTCTAAATCTAAATTAATGCCCTTCCATCCCCGTCAAAAATCCCCATTAGATGTTAACTTCACCTATAACGGCACCACAATAGAAGTTGTTCACGAATTTACTCTTCTTGGCCTGTCTATAGATACAAACGTTAATTGGAAATCGCACGTCCAGAAAATAAAATCAAAACTATGCAAATTTGCATATGCCCTTCGCGAAATTAAAAAGACTACAAGTCTTCAAACCGCGCTAGCTACATACTACGCATATGCACACGCATGGATTACCTATGGCATAATATTATGGGGAAATAGCACAGACGCGCCCTCCGTATTTACCCTACAGAAAAAGCTGATACGTATAATCAGTAATATAGAACAGACGGATAGCTGTAAGCCTTATTTTAAAAAATACAGGATACTCACATTGGTTAGTATTTATGTCTTGGAGTTATGTAAACTGGTCCGCAATCACCCAGATTCCTACAGAACACGGGGAGACATACATACAAACTATTCGCTGCGCCATAAAAATAGGTTAAATTTGCCTCCGTCCCGCCTCAAGTTACATGCTACTGGTCCATATTCTATGTCGATTAAAATATACAATAAACTACCGGAAAACATAAAGCAAGAAAACAAAACCAGTATATTTTTAAATAAGTTAAAACAATTATTAATTGAAAAAAGCTACTACACATTGGAAGAATTCCTTACGGATAAGTTTTAATAATAACAGGATAAATGCAAACCTAATAATAATAATAAATACATGACATGCTATTCTATCAATAATAATAAATAAATAAATGACATTCTATTCAATTCATAATAATAAAAAATGACATCATATCCAATTAATAATAATATATAAATGACATCCTATCCTATTAGTAATAAATGAATAAAATACTATCCGATTAATAATAATAAATATATGACATGCTATTCTATTAATAATAATAAATAAATAAATAAACGATATAGTACTCTATTAATAATAACAATAAATAAATCACATCCTATTCAAATAATGTACTTAATTGCATACAAGTTGGACAGGAAATAATAAACTTTTATAAATTATTTAAAGCGCTCTTCCTCTCTCCTAATTATTTAAAGTTTTGCTGTGCCCGACAGGGTCCATAATTGTTTCTATGTATTTATTCTTACCACCTGTATTTTGACATTATGGATTGCAATAAACGATTTGAGATTTGAGATTTGATTTGAGATTTTAATACAACATGAAACAGAATAAACGCAATATAGGATTTTTGTTTGGAACTTTTACTATGGTACCGACACTGAAATCGCGAAAAAAGAATCGACTGTCCCATTTAAATGTGCGTTTAACTCCACAAAAATGTACTGAAAGGATTTTTTTTGCGATTTTTGGTATAGGTCGTATTGTAGAGATATGTGGGAGGAAAAGACGGGTGCACCAAACCCAAATAAATTTGGGTAATTTATGTGTTAAGATCTGACCTAAGAATAATGCAAAAATATATTTATTTCTTTCAGAACTTCTACTTGATTGACCCACACTTGGTGGCGTTTATAGTGACGATAATATTCCGCAAACTACTACTCAGCATCAGCCTGGCTGTTCTAAGGAGGTTACTGGCGCCCAAACTCATGCCACACGCCACTATCGCGGCTAGGTAAGCAAATATTGTTTTATTCACACTGAAAACTGTACCTATGTAAAGACGTGACGCCAGCAAATCAAGCTACACAATTTGTCTTTCTTTAATAGATTTTCAACTTTATCGTTTAAGTTTTAGGTTCAAGTTTGATTGGGAAAATTTGACAGTTTCGTGTAGCTTTTTGTGCTGGCGACTGTACAGAGGATTTAGTCAAAAGCTATTTTATTGTGTCATTAACTGTACTTGTTTTAATATTTTCCACAAGCATTTGCATCAACAGGAATAAGAGTAGAATAAGAACACATTTAATGAAAGGGACAGGGGTATTAAGTTTTTTATTACCATAAAACTAGCTTCTGCCAGCGGCTTCGCCCGCGTGGTCCTTAGGAAACATACTCCGGGATAAAAAGTAGTCTATGTCCTTTCTCAGGCTCTAGACTATCTGTGTACCAAATTTCAATTATTTATTTATTTATTCAAAAAGGTTTACCAACAGCTTCTGTAAAAAGAGTTTCTTAGAGTTTTTTTTTGTTAAATCGGTTCAGTAGTTTTGGCGTAAACGCGCGACAGACAGACAGAGTTACTTTCGCATTTAGGCTACTTTTATCCTGGGAGTCTGTTCCCTAAGGACCACGCGGGCGAAGCCGCTGGCAGAAGCTAGTGAGTAGGTAATATTTTAATATTCTAAATAAATATATGTTTTTTTAAATGAATGTGTAGTAGTCATTGGATAGATGAAGTGGGCTGCCATTGTAATCGACTAAACTCGCATCGTGTATTATCTTTTCATGCCATAGTTGAAAGTAAGATTGGTGTTCTAGAATACAACTATGTATAACAAATATTCCTTTTTCAGGATGTTCATATTGGGCGTGGTACTTGGTGCTCTCTCTTGGTGCACATACTTTATAGTACTCAAGTATCCTCTCGTGAAAATATTCTACTTGTGCTATCCGTAAGTACCTACTTCTCGTCTTTATCATGGACCGGCTATCCGCGCCGGAGGAGCTCGTGGCTAGATAATAATAGCCGCACAGGTCGATCTTCAAGGTTAAGCAACGCTTGCCAAGGTTGGTCTGTGGATGGGTGACCATCTTAACATACCGAGTTTCCTCCATGCTTCGGAAAGAACGTTAAGCCGTTGGTCCCGGCTGTCATTTGTAGACTTTGGCAGACGTTACGGATAGTCAGAAGCCAGTAAATCTGACTCCAGTCTTGCCATGAAGTACCGTTGAAGTGGACTGTATTGGTTGACGATAATTGTTCAGGGTGTCGTCAGGAATCTCCAAAAGAAAATACTACTTGCGATCTCGATGCTTGTATTTCTCTATGATGTTATTCGTGGGAGATCTGGAGGCCGAATGTGCTCTGAACCAGATCTCCGTCTCTTTTATATTATTCCGGGTTAGCGTGGGTAACCCAGGTAGCGGGGGCGCAGAGCGTGGCTTGATGGAATTGCCCACGCTATGTGCCCTCTTACAATGATTTTTACTTATATACTTAAATCTAGGGAAGTAAAAATAAACCTTATCTCGATCTTACATAAAACCCTACCTAGAAACCATAACTAATTATGTGTAAACCCTAAACAATAGTACTTTTAATGCACGTGGTAATTTTGTACCTACATCTAAGCTGAATTTAAACAATTGCTATATTTTCTTAACGTAATTACCTAATTCTACCTAAGAAAGCTATACAAAAAGTACACAATCCAACCTAGATATTAGCCTTATATACCTACATGATTTATCAGCTACGTGCCATTAGCCTATTTATCCTTATTACACATTTCTTAGTTACTTTCAGGTTTTATCCCGGTACTACTTTGGAATAAAAAACTAAAACCTACTTTTATGAAGAACTAAGAAACTTATGTCCATCCTACTTGCTTCTGATTATGTTTATTATAGATTTCTTAGTTATTTTCAGGTTTTATTCCGTTCCTACTTTGGAATAAAACACTGAAACCTATCAAACTAAGAAACCTACGTCTATCAAACTTAGTTCTAATTATGTACCTACTTATTTACTTTGCTTACGGTTTGCATTCTACTTTTAACAAAATACCACGCTATACTTCTCTTAAACATTGCGCGCTATCCCGTTAGGTACTCTCTTTGTTTCTAAAATCACCACGCGCAGGCGCGCTATGCCATTTGCCACATCTGTTGACCAAATGTTGGGACCCTTGTCTCGCTCGAATAAATCCCACGTGGTGATTCCTACTTTCTAATACGAGATACTTTATTTACCTAATTTAAAAATACCCCGTGATATCCTATATTATACTATATTTACATAATTTAATCCTAGTTTAAGCTATGCTCGGCGTCCGCTACAGTTCTCCCCCCGGCGCAGCTCGCGCCTCCTCTTCCGTTGACAGGACGACGAGCTTGCTCACGGGGCGTCGGAAGTCCTGGTGCGCACCTCAACGACCCTGATGTCGCCGTCCATAACGCGATGCGTGCGCTCGACGACTCCCATCGGCCAGGAGTTCCGGGGCAGCTTGCTGTCGATCACGAGGACTACGTCGCCGGCTTGTACTTGGCCCGTGTTTTTGCGTGGCTCGCCGCGAGGTACCAGTGTTGGAAGGTACTCGCGTAGCCACAGAAGTGGTCGGCGAGCGCCTGAGTGGCTCGCCAAGTCCTCCTGTCCGCCTCGTCGCAGGGTCCCGTTGATGGTAGCCCCTCTAATGACCCCAACAGGAAGTGCTTTGGGATAAAGGCCTCGGGATCGCGGGATGTGGCGGTGCTCCATCTTCGTTGCTCTCCGCCGGCAGATGTCAGTGAAAGTGATTGCTCGAGCGGTGGCTCTCACCAACACTTCATACTTTGAGAAGCGGGCCGGGTTCGGTAGCCAGCTATCTCGTTCTGCCTTCACAGTACCGTGGAGCACTTCTTCCTCCTCTGGATGGTATGTCGACGTCGTGTGTGAGAACTGTGTGTCTGCGTCCATCTTCTGCTCGATGTTCTTGAGACGACGGAACGCCTGGCTGTAGCTAGGTAGCAGAGTGACTTCCTCTCGTTGCCACGGCAGTCCAACCTCGTACCCGAAGTCGACCTTCTCCGTAGTTTGCTAGACTATGTTGATGGCCTGTTGATCAGACGCCTTGAATCTCGACTCCCCTTGTATGCCGAGCGCGTCGATCCTGGACTGGCCTCGACGAGATCGTGGAGCTCCTGGCTGCTGGCTGCCTGTACCCGTGGTTCGTTCGGGCTCGTATATGTGCAGCACGTTCCCTTGTTGATAGATGGCTTCTCGTGGTGCGGTTCCGTGCACCACCCATCCCAGTTGCGTGCGTGATGCGGCCGGTTGATTAGGGCCGCCGACTCTGAGCTCGCGGGATACGATGCACTCTCAGTGGTCTGTCCCCATTAAGAGTCGGGGGCGCGCCAGATCGTAGCACACCTCCTCCGGTGTCAGGTCCCTCAGGTGCTCGTAGCTCAGCAGAGTGTCGGGAATGGACTGCTGGTGGAGATAGAGATCCTTCATGGTCCTCGCTCTGACCTTGTGTGTCTCGTCGCTCTTCAGTCCCCTGACATTGATGTTTACCAGTTGACTCCCCATTTCACGCTGCGACATGTTGACCCCGCTCAGGTGAAGAGGCTGTGTTGGTCCTTCCACCCCGATGCTCGCCGCCAGTTCTTCGTCCACGAGGGTGATGGTAGGTCCTTCGTCTAGGAGCGCGTAGGTCTTCCCCTCCCCCCGTGGAACGGATACGATTACTGGGCACATCTTCAGCATGACGGCTCGCGGTCCGGTAGCTGTTCGGGAAGCTACGGACAGGACCGCTTCCTTGGTTGGTGGTTCAGCCCTCTCCGGTTCGTCTGTCTTCACGTCGCGCACTTGATGTAGAGTCGCATGATGTGGGCGGCGACATTGATCCACGCCGCACAGCTTTGCTTTGCAACTCATGCGCGTATGTTGCTTCTGGGCGCACTTGGTTACAAATCCCTTTTTCCTTTAAAAACGCCCAACGCTCATCCACTGTGAGTGCCTTGTACCTACTTTGGGCACTCTGTTAGGACGTGAGCATCCTCGCATTTAGGGCACTTGTCCTTATCCTCCACGGTGGTGTACACTCTTGCCTTATTCTTAGTTGCCACCGGAGGACGCACTTCTCTCTTCTGGTTTGAGGAGCACGTCACAGGAGCGTAGATGTAGCGAAGCGCTCGATCCGCTTCTCTCATCAGAAAACGCGATAACATGACTATTTCCGGATCCGCCGTGCCTTCTTGGTCATATGCGTAGACGCTCCATCTGGACTTCAAGTGTGGGCTAAGCTTCTCCAATACCTCCCGACTTAGCGTTGGGTTGTGGAGGTATCCTCGTCGGTCGATTGTTTTCAGTACGCAGACGACGTTTTGTACTTTAATCAAAGCTGTTTAGGTCTGTTGCCGCTGCGCCGGCTTTGGGTAATTTCCTGAGCTCGATTTACACAATTTAATCCTAGTTTAAGCTATGCTCGGCGTCCGCTACAACCGTGTTACCCAGTTAATGGGTTGTGGAGGTCACCAGACCTCCACAACCCATTAACTGGGTAACTTGGGTGACTTGGTAGTGGCTGACTACCAAGTCAGCCACTCCTCGTAAAATACTGGTATTCAGCGTAATCCGGTTTGACTGGAAGCCGACCCCAATATAGTTGGGAAAAGGCTAGGCAGATGAGCTGATCCGCGCCACTTCGTCTGCGTCACATCAGAGGGCTTAGAGGTGGGCGGAACAGAGAGTTAAGTAACGCAAACCTCCATTAAAAAGGAAGGATCCTCCGACTAAGCGGTTGTTGTGCCTGGCGGGCTACTGCCCGATTCAACTAAGAATTAGTGATGGGCGTTGAATCAACGAACTAGTTGAATCAACGTTGATGTCTCTTCAACGGGATTAACGTTGACCGTGTACAAATCAACTCGTTGAATTCGTCAACGAGTTACGAGACAACGACGTTTATGAATTCAACTCGTTTGACGAAACGAGAAAATGAACCCAACGTTTTGTTATTTTCAACGTACGTAAATTGTATCTATCATCTTTCATTTTGAGAAAGATGATAGTGGGAAAGCTAGTTGTACTCGTAATATATGTAAAGAAAAGATTTCTTATAAATCTTTCATTAGGTAAACTGCATCAAATTGTTCGTAAATTAACATTACAACAGCATACGTTAATAAAAGCGTTAAAGCCGTTTATCGTTCACGCAAGTTGACGTTCGTAACACGTTAACTCGTTGACGAAATTAACTAGTTGATCAACTAGTTGACAAACGCAATTCAACGTTAACGTTTCGTTGACGGAAAAACCTTCAACGACCCATCACTACGTAAGAATATGCAATATGTTACCGGCAATCTATATTATTGTCGATTTTATACTTTACCTAGGTAATAATGTACTGGGTGGGTGTAATGTTTACCTAGGGATTGTATAGAATACCTGCTGGTCCATCGGTAATGTGTAAAATGAATATTTTTATCAATGAACGAGTTTATGTCGCTATCAATTAATGAATTGATTCGATATCGTTTAATAACTAACTTGACAAGTCATTTGGGAACTTAGGACACAGGGAACTGGAGGGCACTCTAACACGGATAGGTTAGGTTTGAATGGTTAGGTTTGATGGCGGGAGCTAATGTGAGCGAGCGAACTAAGCTTCCGTCATCATTCGTGTAAGATTCGGCAGTTGCGGAATTTGTTCGAAAGAGTAACCGCGGCCCTGGAACACAGAGGGCATTAGCAGGAACACGGATCAATAAAGTAGAACTTCCAAAATATGATGAACATGTTGGTGATAACGATGTTGATGATGATGAGTGATGATGATAATGGTGATGATGAGTGATGATGATGATGGTGATGATGATGATGGTTGATGATGATTTTGATGAGGATGATGGTTGATGATGATGGTGATGATGATATTGGTGTTGATGACGATGATGATGATGATGTTGATAATGAATGATGATGATCATGATGACGATGAAGATGATGATGATGAAGATGACGGGACTTGAGGCACCCGGACTCGGATAGGTTAGGTTAGAAGGGCTTCGTGTTCTTTTTTTTTAAACCACCCAAAAGTAGAGCCTCGCGATGCGGGGCTCCGCTGCGTTGCAGCTGGGTGTGGACAGACTATAACTGTGTTAAGCCATTCGCAAGTTAATGCAGCACAGAATGGGTGTCTGTGTTGCAGCCATCTTTTCATTTTCTTCATTGTATTATAGAAACAAATGCGGCTGCACTACAGACCGCTGTGTTGCAGCTGGGTTTGGACTGGCTATAACTGCTTTAAGCCATCCGCAATATACTGCAGCATGACTATGGGTGTCTGTGTTGCAGCCGCCTTTGTATTTACGCGTCCCAAACCCGAACTAAGAATGAATGATAACATATTTTGTCAGTAACTGTCAAATCGTGTTGCCATTAATCAGTGGTTAGGTGATAAGCACAATCAGATCTTAAGTTTTGCCCGTGTCGGTTATTTTACGGATCTTAAAACCGAATGCACGTGTGAACTCATTCATATAAATTGTATTGTGACTAAACCGTATCCTGTAAAAATCAGATCAGGTTAAGAAATTTATGTCGTCGTGTAAACGTAGCGTTACTGCCGCCCCACACGTCTTCCCTTTCCCAGCTATCGTCTTTTACACATTGCCGGTTGCGTATTCGGTATTCTATAGAATACCTAGGCAAAGTATAAAATGAATAATATTTCACACATTACCTGAATGAATGAAAAAAAAGTTATCAAATTGGTGGCCGGGAGCTATGCCACAGTGGTTCTAAGCCCTTTGTAAAAAATCTCTCTACCACACAGAGAGAGCTCTGTGTCTGTCACCGGAAAATTGCAAACCTCGTTAGATTGTAATTTTTTTTTTAATAAGTCACGGTCATTTGGAAACTACTTAATTTGGGTGGGAGTTATTGTATACAAATCTGTATACATAATATAATTATATCTATAAAAAATAATCTAATTAACTATCTCTGTGTTCGAGTGGTTTAGGCGTTTGCCTTGTGATCCGGTGGTCGTGGGTTCAATTCCCACGCGAAGCATACTTTTTATGTTTCCAGTTTGGTTAGGACATTCCAGGCTTAAATCACCTGTTTGTCAGATAAAAAGATGATTCCGTGCTTCGGAAGGCACGAATAAACCGGTGGTCCCGGCCGCCAAATGGCGGTCGTCAAATAAACCATGTCAGAGGCCCTTGAGGTGGTTTAGAAACTCTGACACTAGGGTGTGTGGGGTTGTTAGACCTTACTGCCCACACGATAAGAAGATCTAATAAGATTTATTACAATCTTAGAAATCTGCAATTTTCCGGTGACATGTCTAAAACAATATTCATTTCCCAGGGCCGTCATATACTTCCTTCTATTCGGCTTCCACGCCAGCCCGTTCCTGGAGCTAAACAACGGTGAGCCACCGCTGCACTGCTGCACACACGACGCGGCACAGATCCGCAATGAAGTGGAGGTTTTAAGGCAAGACTTCAACGTGAGGATGAAGAAGATCATCTTCAACTCTGTCGTGGGCGCTTACTATTCCAGTTTTATACCGTGCTGTTTTGCGCAGGTGAGAACAATTTACTTTATTTGGAACTAGCGGACGTCACGCGGTTTCACCCGCGTAGTTCCCGTTCCCGTGGGAGTTCGGGAATGAAATATAGCCTATGTTACTCCATGACAATGTAGCTATCTATTGTTGAAAGAATTTTTCAAATCGGTCCAGTATTTTTTGAGTTTATTCATTACAAACACACACACACACACCCTCACACACACACACACACACACACACACACACACACACACTCACACATACCTTTTTCCTCTTTATAATATAGTGTAGAGTGACGGGATCCTCACAGCAGTCGTGCTATGGCACTAGCTTACGCCCGCAACTTCGTAAGCGCATGTACCGTTTTGTGCACTCGAAAAATTCACCCTGTCTATGACTTCTTTAGTAAACACAAGTGTAAAATTCGGTTGTTCTTTCCAGTCCTATCTGTACTACGAGGTATACGCGGCATCCCAACAGACGGCCTTCGTGTGGGCGGGCCTGTTCGCACGCTACGCCCACCAGCTGGTGAGCGCGTCCTACTGCGACGTGCCGCACCGCGCCGCGCTGCATCTCGGCCGCTGGAAGGCCGACACTAACACTTGCACAGGTGACTGACATAAACTACGAGGTATACGCGGCATCCCAACAGATGGCGGAGTGTGGCCGGATTGTTTGTAGATCTTTGACAGTCGGTACGGATAGTAGTAGATCTTTGACGGTCGGTACGGATAGTCGTAGACTTTTAAGTCTATTCTATTCTATATTTTAATATGGCAAGCAAAGCCGATGTCGACTATTCTGCCCAAAGTAGATAGGAGAAGCAAGTGTGTGTGGTAGATGAAAGGTAAAAAAAAGGACTTGGTTCTTTGATTGGTCTGTACAGTTGAAACTTGTTGGGTTAGTAAGGGACTGAAACAAACAAAAAAAATAGAGATACATAAATATTATAATTAAATTGTTAGAACATTAAAATTATGTACATTAAATGCCACATCCACATAAAGGGTAATTTGGGGAACTGTATGACTTATAGTTTAATATTATTGCGACTGATGAAAATCATCAGCGCTACAAGCAGTTCTGGAGAGGGATATGTTAAGAGGGAGGGAATGTTAATCGGAAGAGGGATCTTAAATTTGGGGAGTCGGTCATATAAATCGAGTGAGGGGATCCCAACTAGCACCAAAGCGTTAAAAAAACATATATAAGACTCGTATATCAGTTCCATCTGAGTATAAAAGTGTTAACGCATACCTGTGCAACTCTAACTCACTTATAACCACGAAAGAGGCCCACAGTTTTACAGGTAAAAGTTATAGAAAGCCTATAGTGCGGTGTCACAAAGATATTAAAGCTGCACAAGAGCGCTTATTCATCGTCAGCTACTACTTTAATCTGTATTACCGTTGTAAAATAGAGTTGGTAAACGCGACAGGTGCTATAAATCCTATAGTAAGGTGTCAAAAAGATCTTAAAGCTCCACAAGAGCGTTTATTCATCGTCAGCTACTATTTTAACCGGTATTACCGCGTTAGTGAGCACTACAGGTGGTAAAAAGCGCACGTCAAGATAAAAAAGCCTGTAACCTTACTAAAATTAAATCTGTTCGTAATGGAAGTGTTATGTCATCCATTATTCAACACAGCAGAATAATATTATGGAATATTATGTTATTTAAGTATGTGAAGTGAAAAATGACTGCCCTTATGATTTCACAGTAAATGTATACCATATTTCTCATCTCAATTTTAACGCGCCTAGGATTTATTAAAGATTTAAAAGAAAAATTATGATAATAAAATAGGTACCTCAAGCTAAACATTACTATTCATTCCTGCTTCTTGAGCAGTGGTATGTAAAATTAAGTGGCATTCATGGAATGCTTCAAATAATGTAAGAAATTTTGTTTATTGTAGTCAAATGTTAAATAACTCGAAATAATATTAATTGTTAGGTTACCAAAACAATGGCGAACTTTACAAAAGTGAGGTTAGTGTTAATAACGACCCATACTTGCGTTGTTTGACACCAATACCTTTAGAACGTCTGTAAAAGAGGACTGCCTAACACAATAAGCTTTAGTTAAACCTTTTATTACAGGTTAAACCTAGATAGAGGAGTTATTTGACACCTTTAGTTTCTCGTGTTACTAAACTCTCGATAAACTCTATTTTATAGCTTATGACTGCAATAATAGTCAATACAGCACCTTAAGTGGTATAAAAGAGTTCATTGCAATAACTATACAACAATAAGTGTTAAGAGGTGTCGGCGAACACTTTTATAAAGACTTGGGTGTCACAAGAAGGTTAAAGCTATAACGTATTAAGTATACTTGCTGCTACTAGCGCCATTATAACTCTCAAAGCTGTATTACATCGTCCATTAACGCTATAGTGCTGCGATTGGGGCTAAAACTTGTTTGTTAACTCCTCTATATCGTCTTTAGTAATAACTGAGATAATTATAACCCCGTTATATTACTTCAAGTCATAAAAAAGCCTGTAACTGACACCAAAATGTTAGTTGGGATGTTATTGGAACATTCGAAGAATATGTGGTCCAAAGTACCCTCTTCCATTCCGCACTCGCAGAGAGAGGAATCGCGTATGCGTATTTTTTGCAAAAAACGGGGGTGCAACAAAAACCTAAGCAGATTCTACAAAGGACAGATATAACAGTTTTGGAAACCTTTCTGAAACCAAAGAACCATGGTTTTGGTTTTATTATCGGTTGGACCGCGTAGAAAAACCTGCTTTTCTTTTTGCTGCATGTATTCCACTGTTCCTGCCAAGAACTCTGGAGATCGAATTTTGGAAGGGACGACAGATCATAGCTCAGATGGGTGTTGTATGAGAGATCAGCTGTTACAGATGAACATGCATCTTTAGCCAAAGCATCAACATATTCGTTGCCCTTGATGCCACAATGACTAGGTATCCAAACTAGCTGAACATCTTTTTGACTCTTAGCGCAGGAAAGCAAGAAGTTTTTGATTTTTAAAATAAGGGGGTTGTGTAGTTTGCTTTTAAAAGGACTTTGACTTAAAGCGTGCAGGCAGCTAAGAGAATCCGTAAAAATAACTGCTTTTTCAATGTTAGTGTGTGACTCAATAAAAAGACAAGCTTCTAATATAGCCACACACTCACCAGTGTATACGGAAGACTCCTTAGGGCATTTGAATTGTAATATGATACTGGAGCTTTAGTAATATACCACGGCTCCAGGGTAATTGAAAATCATTCCAACGTTCGCGCACTGCCGCATTGAAGGCCGAATTTGCTGATGGGGATTTTTTGGAAATATTAATATTATAGAAGATTTTGGGGGTAAAATGAGAAAGACTTCGTAAGAGAAGTTAAATAGCGGTAACCGTGGATACTGAAAAATGGGACATGCTAGATTTTTTATTTTTCTAAAGGCTTTTAGTAATAGAGGAATGTCTTTATTTTTCCAGTAGTTTGAACTTCTGATTTGGACATCTAACTCATTTAGTCTAGCTATAAGGGGATGGGAAGATCTAGAAACTAACCTAGACAAAATACTGGAGGCGAGGAATTGCCGCCTTACGGCCAGGGGAGTTTCAGCACATTTGACCTGCAACGCGTTGATGGGAGAAGACTTCATGCAACCACAGATGATCCGAAGGCATTTGGACTGTACTCTGTCCAGTCCTGCCAAAGCGCCTTTGTTGCAAGGAATCAGATGGTATGTTACATATTCCAGAACGCTACGGACTAAGGCGTTGTACACCAATTTCATGGTGTAGAGGTGAGCACCCCACCAAACACCCACAAGAACTTTTAATTCGTTCACATTTTTGGATCAGATTATGAATGTGAGGCTTGCCAGATAATTTTGTGTCTAAAAATACGCCTAAAAATTTTGCTTTGTTTGTTAAGGGAATATTATGGCCTGAAATGTTCACTGATATTGGGGGTATCAGTCTTTTACGAGAAAATATTACTGCCGAACTTTTGGGTGCAAAAAGTGATAAGCCATTGGTTCAAAGAATCCAAAGAGAGGCATAGAGATGAGGCAGCATCGACAATGGGAGGATCTGTCACGTATAGAGCAATGTCATCGGCGTATTGTAAAATCTGACAATTGTTATTTAAGCAGGACCCAATATCAGCCGTGTATAAGTTACATAGGAGTGGACTGAGGACAAAGCCTTGAGGGAGGCCTTTCCACGTATGCCGCTCATCAAACTCCTCTCCCTGGACTCTCAAAACCATAGACCGAGATGAAAGGAGACCACATATGCATTGTATCATCTTAGCCGGAAGACTCAGCTGCTGCAGTTTTTGCCTGAGTACAGGAAGAAGTACGTTGTCGTATGCGGAGGAGACGTCGAGGAAAGCGGCAACAAAGAATTAATTTTTGGATAAGGCTATATTGTACTAAGCCCTTTCCTAAATCCAAATTGGTAATTCGGTAGCAAATCGCTGGATTCACCTAACATTTCTAGACGATTTTTGATGTAATGCTCTAGTAATTTGGTTAAGACTGAGGACAAGGCAATCGGTTTAAGAGCATTCGGATCATCAGCATGTTTGCCAGGTTTTAATAAGGGAATAATAATCTGTACCTTCCACTGGTCTGGAACCCAACCATGACTGTAACAATAATTTAAAATTCTTAAAAAATATGTTCTAGCCTTAACGCTGCAATGGGAAATAAAAGAATATGGCACACCATCAATACCAGGAGCTGAGTCCCGGACATGTTGCAGTACCACATTCAGTTCTTTCAAAGTAAAAGAAGCATCAAAGGGATCTTCTGAAGTATTGAGCAAAGGCACACTTGCACATTCAGAAAGGTTTGGGACATATGGTGGTGCTATTTTTCAAAAAATAGATAGTTCAGCTGTTTCCCTAGTTAATGGAGAAGTGATTGAAGGAGAACACCCACGCCTGAACCTATTGATTGATGTGTTTCCAAACAACTGAGATTGGAGTAGACGGGGATAAACAGGTGCAGAATTTAGTCCAGCTCGCACGTTTCTTCTTACGAAGGAGACGTTAGGTTCTGGCATTACATTGTAAGTATGCCAAGAGATATACATTGTAACGCATCTTGGCCTCATTTCTTGCTTTGACTGTAGCTGTGCATTCTGGGTCCCACCACGGAGGTGACGGGACTTTATTTCTGGCACTGTTTTTTAGTGGGAAAGTTGAGTCAGCACTTGAGGTTACAGCTGTAACAAAGCCCTTATAGCAGCTTTCGGCATAGCAGTGACCAGAAGGGTCTGATAAAAATGAATTTAAATTTGGAAGGTCGTCAATTTTATCCTCCAATAATGAAGTAAACTTAACCCAATCAGGTTTAGACAGTTTATATTTCAAAAGTGGAGGGGAAGTTTTTTCTAGATATGTTTTGTTAATTAAAGATGTGATAATAGGATAATGGTCACTACCATGCGACAAAGTTGTGCATTCCCACAGAGCAGGGTGCTTACTCTGGAATATTATTCCGATAGATCGACATTGGGCAAACGTCAGTTGGTTGAGTTAAACGTCAGGGATTGGCTAGACTCAATGCGTCCAACCAATTCCTGACGTTTGACTGACAATTCCAATGTAGATCTATCGGAATTATATTCGAGAGTAAGCACCTAGATGCCGCTAATTCAACCGAACAGAATGTAAGATCTACACAGCTTTTTTGCTGTCCGGGAAGCGATCTACGGGTTGAGCAGCCATTATTTAAAATACAAAGGTTAGGTGGGGATGTGCAATATAGATAGAAAATACTGTGATGCCCTCAAGCCTTCCTGCAGTAATACTCAAATTACCCACGAGTGAGGGAAAAGATAAGGGAGAAAGTGGGACCCGATTGTTTACGAAGAGAGCTGACCTTCCGTACCCATCGGATCTATCACACCTGAGGATGTTAAAATGTGGCATACGAAAACTAAGACTTGGGGTCACTTGGGGACTTGGAGCCAAGTCTCAGCTATAGAGCAAGCCAATGGCTTGTACTTATTCAGGAGAAATGTGAGGTCGTGCTTCTTATGCCACACGCTCCTCACGTTCCACTGAAGGAATACTAGGCGGGACGCCATTTTTAATTTCTAAAAGAAGTGAAATAAGTTGGTCGGCAACGTTGGACGGTGATTGGGAAATACCTACTGGTAGATGAAGAGAAAATTGTTGGTAAGAGTTTTATCAAAAGTTCAATAAGAGAGGTAATATTGTTGGATGGAATATTGCTATTGTTAAGAGCACAGCAATTGGGCTGTGAGGGTTGGGGAGTACTAATGATTTGCTGGTGAGCAATTCTGTTATAAGATGGGGAATGAAGGACATGGGTCTTAGGTGGAAGAATTACAGTTTTCTTGTGAGAGGTCAGAGATTTGGTGGCATTTGTATAATTTCTAGAAACTGCTGGAACTGCTTTGTTGGCATCGGCATATGACATATTTTTCTCTGCCATGACAATCTTAATGGCCCGCTGCCTACCATGCTCAGGACATGACTTGCTATTAGCGAAGTGACTCCCCGAACAAAGCACACAGAACGCCTCGCCCTCAGAGATGTTGCAACCATCACCAGGGTGATCGTGGCCATGCGGCCACGATCTACCACGCTGCAGTAGAGGTCTACTGCAGCGTGGTTTGGCCGGCATTGAATTGTAGGGAAAATGTATTGTTCCACAGGAAGGGATGTGCACACAACAGCAAAAAATCCTCTTGGGTAATACCTAACCATCAAAGGTAATAACGCAGGTTTCAGTGGGTTTCCACTCTGTTATACCTTCCCTTTGCAGTTTTCTGTTAATCCGACGGACGTGTACAATAAACGGGGCCTTATCGGTGGCTGAGTACTTAGTCCGGCCTATTTGGCTTTTTGGTTTTTTTTTTACTTGGTGTTGTCGGGGTGATGCTTTCCTCGTGACCGGGGCGTTTACGTGAGTTTTCGATATTTCCATCTCTTTGACGCTACAGACAACGTCAGCAAACTGTGACAGTTGGTTTGGAGTCGGAGGGAAAGGGGTTAGAGAAGCTGGAATGTCAGGAGGATCCGGGTCGGGGGGCTTGGTTCTATTTATTTATTTACGAGAACAAGGACAACACACTTAGACAAAAACAAGTTCAAAATGTAACAACAATCACACAAAAAAGCTAAAGAAAACTCGGAACACATGTGCTTGCCAAAACACCAGTGGCGAGAATCCACTTTTGACAGTCGTTACGGATAGTCGAGATCTTTGACAGTCGCTACGGATAGTCGTAGATCTTTGACAGTCGGCACGGATAGTTGTAGATTTTTGACAGTCGGTACGGATAGTCGTAGATCTTTGACAGTTGGCACGGATAGTCGTAGATTTTTTACAGTCGGTACGGATAGTCGTAGATCTTTGACTGTCGGTACGGATAGTATGAAGACAATAAATCTGACAGCAACCAAGAGGTAGGTGTACAACCCATTTATTGGGTTGTGAAGGTAAGATAGGTCATCGATCCAAGTAAAATACTGATATTCTTAATCCGGTTAATTATCCGTTAAGTGTCTCGAGTCGACTACCAGAGTCGACTTGGGACACTGATATGAAATTATGATGTGAAGCTTCCCCTGCTTATTACTTACTACCTTATCTAATAAATTGGTTAACAAAAGGTATGGAAGGTCTCCCTCTTCCTTTTCCACACAACTCTGACCTTTACGAGTAGGGGACAGTCTTTTCTTTAGGTGTCGAGCTCGCCCCGCCATCTTCACCTTGTTTTGCCGCGTTGTCGTCTAGCATAAATACTTTCAAACTATTAGTTTTCAAATTATGAAATAAATATAATTTAAGTCCTCACAGTAAGCCCTTTCATTTGATATGTCACACGATACAGTTTGAAAAACTTTATTTTAAATTTCTAGTTTGATCCCCAAAAGTGAACTGTGTGTTTGGGTCACAGAAGACCGTTTGTGTACCAAATTTCAACAGGATCCGGGTAAAACTAGCTGTGACAGACGGACAGACGGACACTGAAGTGATCCTATAGGGTTCCTTTTTTTTTCGGAACCCTATTAAAACAGATTTTTAACCAATCCTATATAAAATTTTGTCCACAGAAGGTAGCTCGGTGCTACCGTGGAGCGCCGAGCGCACGTGGGCGCGCGGCGCCCGCGTGTCGCGCGCCGGCCGCGTGTTCGTGGCGAGCTCGGGCGCCGCCGCCGCCGACCCCGCCTCCGTCGTGCACTGCAGGTTCCACGTGAGTATACATACACAAGGACATGAGACAATTAAAAAGTGACATAAACTCTTATCTTTTACCCCGGGGCAGAAAATACAGTGTTCCTAAACAGGCACGCCGGTTGTGTTATAAATACTACTAGTACTTCGCCCGCGATTTCGTTCGCGCGGGTTTAGATAGTACTCTACGAACTTCATCTCCCCGTGTAAATTACTTATTAATAGACTAAACGTTTGACGACGGCAGTTCGCGCAGTCATTGAGACTTAACCATAATAGTTAGATATATGTATACCCCGTGGACTTTTTTGTAGATATTGATGTCTTCTATAAAACTGTAGTACATCACTTTGCTCAATTGTCAATAGTTTTCGCACGCGACATATAAGGATCTTTTTGGTATTTTTTTCACACCTTGGATTATATTATCAAAGTTTTCTCTTACTTTTTTGAAAATATTCTTTAGCCTATGTTCATCAGGGATCATTTAGAATTGTAATGGTGATTTTTTCAAATCGGTCCAGTAGTTTCGGAGCCTATTCAATTCAAACAAACAAATTCTTTCCTCTTTATAATATTAGTGTAGATAAGGTCTGCGTTTGTCCTATTAGGGTGGCCCCCTCTCGGCAGCGTTTCCGCTCACCTTTGCATTAAAAACTTATCATGAAACGTTTCTCTGTAGCAACTCCCAGAGAGATGCAGGCCCGTATAAATACAAAATATTTTATTGGAACTAGAAACAATTTCCAAAAGATTGTGTTCGTTAACAACCGCATTTTTTCATAAGATTATGTTCGTTAACAACCTCATAAGTATAGGAATACTACTACGTCGTAGACTAGAAAAAAACTGCGACTAATTCTTTTCATCTCTCCCACAGACGGTGTTCGCGAACCCATCGCTCCTACTATGCGGGATGCTGTGTCTACAACTATCCCTCATACTACTGCAACTGTGTCTACTGTTCAGCTCGATACAATGGCACAATTTCTTAGCGATAGTCATTCTACTATTTATCAACTACTACACACTCTTCAAAATGGTACGCGACTACCTAGTCGCCTGGAAGGTTTATAAAGCTGAGAACATGATACAAGATAAAAACGTCTCGTTACAACCTGTATCCAACTAAGATATAAGCCCTTTTACTTCTAAGGTGAATGTTTCCCGCGCACAAAATTTGTTTCAAAAACTCTGTGAGGAAAGCTTCGTTTTCTTGCGTTCGTTGTGTTTAATTTAAAAATGTTTTGAAATTATTTTTGGTTATAGTTATAGAGATTGTCCAATATGGGAACGTGCAAGGCGTTGACTATGCCATCTAGTGTTGCATTTTCGATACTTTAAGGTTATGAATTCTTGATATTGACGCTTCTGTGCTGCCACCTATAGTTTCGGGAAGTTAGTTAGGGGAACTTGCACAAAGCAGGGGGGCTACTCTCTAAGCCCGAAGTCCGTAGTTGCGGGCGTATTCTACTCCGTATCACCTCCGTAGCCCCCCAGACTGCCATTAGCATTGCGAAACACATAGGTAAAATATACTTGGCAATGAAAGTTCTGTGCTGCCACCTATAGTTTCTGCACGTTTCCTATTGGTATGAAAGATAATGAAAGTAGCCATAGTAGAATTAGTTGGTAGATTTGTTAAATTGTTTCATCATTTGTAAATGACTGCTCGGTTCTTAATTAATTCTAATCGTTAGTTTATTGACTCTGTCATACTTGTGTTGGCAATACTGTTTCGTAGAAGTCTTCCATTCATTAGCATAATCTGTTGATAAATAAAAATACTTCCAGAGCACTTTAAAAAAAATATAACATTCACACGATGCGGACCAGGTAAAAGTCAATGGACCATAATATACATTCCATTATAAACTACGTTCGAACTCAACATAACGAAGCTTGTCGCACTAGAGGCTGTAATTTGTTGAATATCTCATTGTTGTGTCAATTGTACTTAATGATTGTTTAGAACTGCGCTCATTATGATAAGGATTAGATTTTTTGAACAAAGTAACACTGTTACATAGCATTGAATGTAAAATTATTTAAAGACTGATGGTATCTACGCCATTACTTTGTTTAGACCTTTTAACCCGCGTCCTGGGTGAACATAAGAAATGGGCATAAAATATATACGCTTTGCACATCATATTACAAAACAGTTACTCTCGGTATTTCGCAAAGCATTATGCCTAAAGGTGCGTTTTAATGGCGCGCAAACAGGCGCGCCACGCGCCGTTTAAACAGCCTACGCTCGGCGCGGCTCGGCAATCGTACGATCCATCGCTTGTCGATTTTTCAACACGGATCAAAGTTGTTCGTGGCTCGGCTTGTGTTAATACGCGCCGTGTATACGAGTAGGCTTGCGTTCGGATTTAGCCGAGCCGCATCTACACGGATCCGCGCCATCCGTGTCTCGCTTGTTATCGTGCTACCCCGCGCCGTTTAAACACACCTTTATGTTCTTTTACGACGGACGACCGGTTACAGATACATTGCTGCATTGTATGTACCATCGCGGACATTGGTGGTGAAACACTTTTGGACCTTATAACTATGACAGTAACGTTCAAAAGTGGTTCACTTCCACTGTTCGCGATAGTAGGTACGTCGTAACCGCATTTGCAACGTGTTAAAACGAAAAAACTATGTATTAAAAAATAACAAGAAATATGACACAAAATGTTAACCCTGAACAATTATAATCATACTTGCCATGAAGAAAAGTTTTATTTTTAGTTTATATTCTTAGGACTTTTTATAGACCCCAGAAATCTCATTTCATCATAGTCTAGTCAATGGACTTGAGTGTAAGTAAATTAAGAAAATAAAAACTTGAATTAAACAGTGATATATTTTTATTTGAACATTTGTTCATAACATAAAATACATGAAGTAAAGCGAGAGACACTGGTCCTACGTATGCAACGCATTATGATATCTGGACTCTTGTTTTTATATGAAAAACTATGCAATAGAAACACACTTATCGTATGTTGCGTTGCATACGATAAGTGTGGTTCTATTGCATAGTTTTTAGTGGCCTCTAAAAACGCCACTTTAGCAGAATCAGAAAGCAAATCACCCTACGCGTCACTGTCAAATTTTCCCAATCAACCTTGAACCTAATTTGTTAGATATAAAGATGAAAATGAAATTTGACAGGTTGTTGCATGATTAATATTATGATTCTAGTATGATTCCCCTAGTGGCCTTTCAGCCCCCCAGATACCAAATACGTTGCATATGTGGGACCAGTTTGTCTCTCGCTTTATTTTTATTATTTACAACATAATACAGATTCGGGCATGTTTACACAGATAAAGGTACAAAGTTATTGATTGGAGTGTGATAAAGTAAAGCCAATAATAAAATCACTTGAGTGATAACAATCATTTATCAAGGAGTTTTATTATTGTTTTCTTTAATGTTTATGACAATCTTAATTAACAGTTGAAGCGTTTGGAAGGAATTGATACTCGTAATACAGTTACAAAATAATATTAGAAACAAATGGTGATACATTACACTATTTTATATTCATCACATCTTACCCTAGATAAGACAAAACAACAACAATAGTGATTTTATTGCTAAATCCATTCTTATTAATATCACATTTTACTACTAATAGTGTCAAAATAGCCTTATAATTACAGAAAACCTACTGAGTAGACACCCAAGATGATGTCTTATTGCTATCGTTAATCTGTATTTTGATTTTCTTCATTTTATCCCTAACAATGTCACAAGCTTGCAGTATCTCTTTATCTTTCCTAGATAATGCATTCAATCGCACTGTGTGCCTAAACTCTACCAGAGTATCTATTAAAGAGTTTGACAGTACACTGTCTTGAGCCGAGTCTTGCAGCTTCAGTCCAAATGTAGTCAATATACCAGTAATATATTCAGCTATTAATACAATAGGTACAGGATAGTATTCTGTAGTGTCCAACCTAATAAGTCTATTCGCATTACTAACTAAAGTGAGCAGATTGTTGATACAAACTGCAGTGTTAAAATCATTCTTCAAAGCCTCGATATTAGCCTCCTCTATTCTCTGTAAATCATTCAATATCTTATCTTTGTAATCCCCATTACTCACAGCATTATTATTGACATAAACAAATGCGTCTTTGAGGAAGAATTTGAATTTGTTTAGAACCTCTTCAGCAGTCTTCATAACTTCATGGCTGTATTCCATTGGATAGCGGTAACTTGATGTGAGGCATGCCATTCTGAACACATCTGCGCTGTGTTTCTTCAGTAGTTCTGGTATTGATATGGTGTTTTTGAGTGATTTGGACATTTTGCTGTCCCCTTTCACATGTAGGTGACCAACATGGATCCAATAGTTGGCCCACTGTCTGGTGTTGTGGAAAGCACATGACTGAGCTTCCTCATTCTCATGATGGGGGAACTGAAGATCTATACCTCCAGCATGGAAGTCTATTTGAGATCCAAACACTTTACTGACCATGGCAGAGCACTCTATGTGCCACCCGGGCCTACCTTTTCCCCAAGCTACATCCCATGAAGGTTCTCCAGGCTTATAACCTTTCCATAGAGCAAAATCTGTTTTGTTTCTTTTCTCTTCATTAGCAGCTTCTCCTTCAAGTTGAGGTTTTTGTAGCTTTCCATAAGAAGGAAACTTGGTGGTGTCAAAATAAACTGACCCATCTATTGTGACATAAGCCATCTCAGTATCAATCAGTTTCTGCACAAAACTTTCAATAGAGTGGATATGGTCTGATACTCTGGTTATTATTAGAGGTTTCTCAATGTTCAGGGAAGCCATATCAAGCCAAAACTCGTGTTCATATTGTTTAGAGATATTTTGAAAGTGCGTTTTAGTTTCTATACCTTTTCTAATGATTTTGTCATCGATATCCGTAATGCCCATAGCCGTCACGAGTTTTATGTTCAAGAATGATTTTATAATTCGCTGAATGATGTCCAACTTGACGTAGCAGCTCGCATGGCCTATGTGAGCAGAGTCGTACACTGTCGGCCCGCAAGAATACCAGGTGGCGATGTGAGGGTCATTCAGTATTACTGGAACTTTCTGATCTGCGACACAGTTGTAAATATATGCACCAGTCGGATTTCCATTCGGCATCAACCATCTCGTTTCTTTGTACGGTTTCAAACTGCACACGTGCGAAAGTCTCCTTGAGATTACAGGGAACAGTTTCCTCATATTTGTTTATTGAATTAAAGTTCATTGACAATGTGGACTCCACTCATCTATAAGACTATACGACTATACTCTTTGACTCCACTGGGGGCGATGGGCTTGGGCACTGAACTCGCAATCACACAACAGCTGATAATGATATCAAATTATCAATGAACTGACACTGACAGAAGTCACAGAAAACAAATGTCAAGAAAGCAAGGCTACGTTCCGTACTTGTAATCAAGATACATAAATAAAATTGTACTGAGTTTCTGGGTAAAGTCGGGCACGGATAAAACTTGAATTGAAATAATTTTATATACCAAATGAAGCAGGAAAAATGAATCCATTTTAGTGCACGAGCCCTAAGACGGAAAAACATTTATATAATCACAAACATGAGAAAACATCATAAATGTCAGTGTCACTTTGTTTTCGTATAATGTCAACACGGTAACTTGGGAAACGATTTTTTACTATTTTTCTGTGAAATAATCCACTATTTGAAACTAAAATGGTTACATTTGCTCCGGATGAAATTGGGCTAGCAGACAAGTCACCTTGTGCGGGTATCAGGGCTGATCTGAAGTTGTGTTTACTTGCAAGTGACTGCTGCAAAAAGGTTAGTTTTCATTCAAAATTATTATTTTTTAGGATCATCAAAGTTTTTGTGGAATTATTGGTTAATCTAAAAAAGCCTTCCCAATTTACTGTAAGCTTCTTCGTTTCGATTTTTTTATTTTGTAACCTCAATATTATGAGAAGCCTTTTCATTTTATAATTCCATAATGTTCAGTTGGGTTTTACTTACATACATAATTTGCCAATCTGTATTTCAATGTTTGGAACTTTGTAACATTCAATATCCTCCATCATTCCTGTAGATCAATAATTAATAAAGAACTATAATATTGTTTTCATAAAACAGAAATTATCTATATAGTGAGATATTTGTTATATTCCAGGAAAAGAAAACACCTAAAGAATGTCTTCGTGATGGAGTGGTGCCGGAGGAGTGCGCTCAACTTAGACAAAGCTTCTTTGAATGTAAAAGATCACTGGTATGTTATAATTTTGCTAAATGCGGGTGGCCTATACACACCTTGGCACCCTTCTTTACATTATTATTGATTTAAGGTTTTCCATACTTAGTTTGACTTATAGATGATGCAATGAACACCCAGATATTTGTAATGTATGAAAAATACTTTTTTTCTGTGACTGTCTTATCAGGGCTCTACCCTAAAAAGATATTGTATAGATGCCAAAGGTAAGCCATATCCTGTGGCTGTGTCAGTCTGTGATGTTGCACTGAGCCTTGTATGTAATTGTATTAAAGTCAGGCTGGTCTGCAATTCCATGTCCAAGTGTGTATTTTGTGTGCAGGTGAGACAAATATGTCATTTGATCCACCCCAACTCCTTAAGAAAGGACAGCAATGCCCTGGTATAAAAATTACACACTAAGCCTTCACTGCAAAGTTGTGGAGCAGTATTGAATAGATATTCTCACTCATACACAAAATTACTTAACTTGAGGAGCTTGGTGGCTAAAGAATTTTAGAGGTAAGCGGTACAGAGAGTAAAGTCCTGCACACCTCCATTGTAAAGGAAGGACCCGGGGTGATGTCTGTCGGGGTGATGAGATCCCAGTGAGTCTACTATGTAGTGATTTTGTTTTTTCTTTTTCCAGTTGGATAACAGAAGAAGGTTTCGTGGTCACAAGGGTTACTAATGTTTGTACATTAGCTTTTTAGTTCTCTAGAGAGAAATAGTTTGTTTTTATTTTATTGAATGTATAAAGTATTAAGTACATTATTTGTTAAATAAAACTTGAAAGTTATGATATTTTTTAATTCTGTAAGCTTTTTAATTAAACTACTAGATATAATATTAGGTTCCTCTATCCTCCAGACTTCTGGAGAGTCTAGATAAGCAGTCTACAACGATGTTCTTCCTTTGGTCTTTTAAGGAGATAATGAATGTGGTGGTTGTGACGTAATGGTGTGGTGACGCCGAAAGCAAGCGATTATCTGCCTTGTGTCCTTGCATCACGTTACAACAGCTCTCCCGCACCTCGCAGTTTTCCCAAACACTATCTCGGCCATACCTACCTCAGTAGTTTAAACAGCCCGTAATATTTCCTCTGTTGGGGCACAGGCCTCCTGTCTGTGTAAGGTGTACTTAGAGCCAACTCCGCCTGCAAGAGATATCGCTATAACTTTTTCTTTAAATTTGCCCCACCCTAGGAATTTCTCCTGTACCGAGGGTGCGTTTACAGACATATAATCTTACATACACAAACAACCAGACCCGGAACAACTATCTGTAGGCCATACAAATATTTGTTCCGTGCGGGAATCGAACCTGCGACACGCAGCGCAGCAGTCAATCGCTCAATCACTGCGCCGGGTAATCTCCAGGACACGATATAATTCTTCCGCGTATAGTCGCTAGTCGCGACAGTTTTCCATCATCTCCACAAGAAATAGTCGCATATTTGTTTTTTTTTTTTTTTAAAGTTTTGAGACCGCCACGATAATATCGCCGTATAGAGACAAGATCAAAGAGTTGTTGTAGAATCTAATCGCAAGTCGGAATTATCGCCGCGAGACACTCGTTCGTTCTGTGTCTGATATACATCAAAAAACAATAGCAAAAATAACTACCTTTTTCAAAGAATTCTAAAAAATTCCAAACAGCATTTTTCAAGCAGTTTTGTCCAGTTGGTCGCATTTATTTTAGTTCAATCTAATTATTTATTTCTGTAATTCTATTTTTATTTATTGTATAGCAGAAACAGAACGAAACCCTGAAATATGATCACGCACTTCTCGAACACCGTGTATTCGCGGGTCTTAATTCTCCAGGAAAACACAGGAAAATTAAAACACAGCAATTCATTCCAACTTTTATTATAAAAATAATTGAAATATTAATTAAATTCTCTATACATTCTACAGAGCTTAGCCTGCACTCTCATTACTAGCTTTTCAAGCCAAACAGTAATATTTTAAATTGCTTTTATACAATAATACAATCGTTTTAAACATATTTGAATTTGAACGTTTTTTAGAAATAGTGATGCCAATTTTTATATTGGATTGATTCACCTTTGACAAGCCAAAATGTTTGTACCTAGGTAGTAAATATAGATTTTTCGTCGAGTAATACGGTATACGAGTTACAGAATAAACGCAATATCTCTTAAGGGGTCATTGTACTCATCATTATGAACAACTTTTACTATGTGACTAAACCTCATCATCATCTTCCTGCCCTTATCCCATGTTACATGGGGTCGGCGCAACACGTTTTATTCTTCCATTCTGTTCTATCAGTCGTCACGCTATCACTAACTCCCTTTTCTTTCATATCGCTCCTCACACAATCCATTCATCTTTTCTTTGGCCTTCCTCTCCCTCTCCATCCATCCACATTTATGTTCATAACTCTTCTAGTTATATGCGTTTCATCCCTCCTCTTCATATGACCATACCAAGACAAGCGATTCCCTTTCAACTTTTCCGTCACTGGCGCCACTTTTAAAGTGCCTCTAATGTACTCATGTCTCACTTTATCCACTCTCGTTACTCCACACATCCATCTTAACATTCTCATCTCCGCTACATGCAATCTATTTTCATCCGTCTTTTTCGCAGCCCAACATTCTGATCCATACATAATTATGTAACTAAACCCGTTATCGCGAAAAAAAAATCAGCTGTTCGCTACATTTTGTCGAGTAATGCGCACATAAATGCAATCGATATTTTTTTTCGCGAATTCTGTGTCGGTCCATTACTGAAAGTAGGTTATTGCGTTTGTTCTGTCACACGTTGTATTTTGGGTTCTATGAAAATAAAGCTTAGTTCTGAATTAAAGCGATTTTATAAACGAGTAGGTGTATACTCTAAAATTCGAACTAATAATCCATTTTGCAGGTATATGTATATTTACCAACTAAACTGGGCATCATAGTTTTGTACATAGGTTAATATGCTTAAAGGGAGAGGTATTTTTTGACAAGCTTCTACTGAAAATCTAAGCAATTACAAAAATAAATAAGCTTAGATAGTGAAAAATATTATTGAACAGGGATACAGGGATGTATTTGGTTCAATACTAATATATCATCTCTCATTTTATTGAGAACATTTTATAATTGCAAAAGTTAGATTTTTGGTACCACACAACCCGAACTTTTCAACTCCTTATAATAATTCTATTAATTCTTAGTATTATAATTTTATTAAGCCTTATAAAATTGCATTAAACTCTAATTATAATACGCTAAAATGAGATACCTCTAATGAATTGGTGTTACGAGTATCAAAGGTTGAAACATATTTATTTGCATAATTATTAAGTTGGCAAAATCTATAGTTAGTTAGGTATTTGGTTTAAGATTTTAGTAAAACTTAGTTCTAAAGCAAAAAAAATGGTTATTTTAAAGTGTTAATTAATTTTTTATTCAAGACCAAACTTGCAAGCTTTGTTTTATTGCTAACTACAAATTGTCTAGATTTAGCACCATAGCAAAATAATTAGGCATTGACTAAAACAATTTTAAAAGAAATAATTGTATGCAATTACATTTTTCTTCAACCGTTTACAAGTTTATTTATTATAAGTAATAAAACAAATAACTAATGTACACTCAGTTTCTAGTATCTAATCAATATTTATTAGAACTTAATATAAATTATCCTATATTAAAAAAGCATAAATTAATTGTAACATATTCATTTTCTATTATATAACCTTATGATACAATATTGATGCTTCTCAAGCCGTTTACTATGCTTATACTCTGTGCATGTACTCTTATTTTATAATTTTAATGAATCACAATATCAGGTAGGCTTTTTGGTCGTATAAATTATGTTACAAATATATATTCTGATGTAGAGAGATGTGGCTCTGTGCCTTAAAATAATTTAAAAGGTAATGAATGCATCGTATATCATGGGATAGGCATACAGGGTTATTTTTCAATGACCAACCAATTTTTTTCGGGGTCAAGCATCAACCAAAGACTAGGTAAATGCACCAATATAATCCAAAAAATAATCCGCCGTTCATTTTTTTCGTGTAACTCAGCAAAATGTTTTTATAAGGTCTTTGATAAATAGGCGTGTTTAAAAAAATCGAATTATGCATGGTTTATACAATGACACGAATGGTGTGAACTGTGAAAATAATACCATGTTTTTTCTCAGTAGGCCAGGATTACTTCTGGGGCTTTACAGCAGTTACGTTTACGTTTGGTACCTTAAATAATTTATGAAATTGTGTCATGGTCTAAACCTAGCTTAATCGGTGCACCAAGCTAATGTAATTTAGTAATAATAAATATCTAATATTATTTTCATAAAATTTTGGAACAATAAACTACAATATTATTTCTGAAGCGAAGGGCCACTCGTCTTTAGATCTTCGTTGAAGTCGACTATTTTAAACTAATTAGATGAGAAAAAGTTGTATATATAAACAACAAAAAAAAATGATTTTCGTAAAAAGGGGATATTTTTTCGCCGTGGGTGACCAATAAAAACTAAATCAAAATAACATTTTACTGAATACATATCTGTATTGGCAATTCTGTTATTTGATTTGACTATTATTACGTTATTGTGCGTTTCTAATTTTAGCAACTGTTTAATTTAAGGCGAACTATTTTAAGTTTGTGTACTTCACGATACTCTGTTATATTTCTAACTTAGTAAGATTTATGGAACAGTGTGTCGGAGTAGGCAATGGCTATAAATATTGTCGACTTAACGTCTTGTGAGAGTAATGATATGTATCTCGAGATATGTTAGAAAAATTGGGAAATCGAAAAATAATTATTTCTTTCAAAGATTTTAGGCAAAAATAGAAAAGGGGATTTTATTTAGCTAAACCTCGGTATCAATCGAACATGTAATTTTTGGGCACGTACCTTATATGGAAGACTTCGCCCAAATGTTACAAAATATTGTCAAGTCATGTAGGTATAATTTATCATAGATTTATATCTAGACGACTGTCAGAGTGAGGTGATTTGTCTCGTAGTAGATCATATCAAAAGTATAGTGAAAGGTTGAGAAAAAATGGCGTCTACAGAAGAAAATCACTCGTTTATATTTAAAATTTCTTAAATCTAAATCAAGAACACTTCGGCTCGACTCGCCTGTACCCAGTCAAACATTGTACACCATTTAAGATAATCTTAAATGTAATATTAATACTTTGGTCCGTTTTGTTCACAATGTGTGCTGTTAACGACCAATTTTGTCAAGACATCTGTAGATCGACTTATAGAGATCCAATCTTAAGTTGAGTGATGAATTTGGGCAGTCTACCAAGTAATCTTCGATATCTTACTACAGTTCATAGCTATGATAGGCGCCAAATAAGTTTGCAATAACGGTTATTGACCCCATTTACATTTATTGACATAAAGCAGTTCTGAATCGACATTTCCTTGTAGTGTAAAACGATTCCTATTCTTTTTTGGGCACCTATCTCTACAGATATTAGAGAAAGGTCATTGTACTGTACCTGGCGCCTTCTATAAACCTCTTTAAATTTTTACCTTCTTCGGTATTTTTGTCCCGAATTCATTTCCCAACACTCCTAACCTACCCTAACCTATCGATGCCCGCAAAATTAAAGAACAACACACTCAAGGCCGTCTAGGCCCGTGTCCCTCTACTAGAAAGTCTGTATCGGCCTGTAAAGACCCGTGTACCCGCACAGGCGGGCCCTTAGGGCTGTCACCAACATGGCGGCTCCAGACAGGTCATCCATGAGGTTGGCACACTCGCACACCAGCAGATACATCTTGTCTCCGTGGGAGGCCACTGACTTGTGCAGGGCTATCTTCCTCATGCCCACCGTGTGAGGTAGGTGTCGGTATAGCATTCTCGCTCCAGTCCAGTATAGCCAGTTCCTCTCGAAACGCTCGCCGTCGTCGCCCTCGAAAACCTGCAATGAGGATAAAACATCCGGTCTTAAAAACTTAACTTTTGAAAAAAAAAGCCGACCAAGTGGGTGTCGGAATCGCGCTTGAAGGGTTCCGTTCCATCGTTTTCTTTATTTGTTATAGCAGCAACAGAAACACACATTCTGTGAAAATTTCAACTGTCTACCTATTACGGTTCATGAGATATAGCCCGCTGACAGACGGACGGAAAGCGGAAGCTTAGTAATAGGGTTCCGTTGGTTACCCTTTGGGTACGGAACCCTAAAAAGTAAGATTCAAAGAAAAATCTCCGTGTCATTGATGGCACTCGTTTTGTGGATGAGAATCGTCAAATGACATCAAAAGGCTCTGTTCAGAAATCGGGAGGGAGTGTCAGACTCTCACTGACTAAAACTCACTCGTTTTCCTTCAAATACCCTTTGCATTCTAGGGCCGCGGTAACTCTTTCGAACAATTAAATCTGCAACCCTAGCAGATGGCTTATGGCCTTGAGGTACTTCCAGGGGCATGTTTGCACCGGGTCAAAAAAAAATTGATTTGGAAATGGCTGTAAAGTTCCGTGAGAAAGTCCTTTATATTGACGTAAATAATCTCTTCAGCGAAGACAGGATAATAATTAAGATCGAACTTCACTTCAGGTAAGTTCGTTTGATTATCTAATCAGTTCAAACTTTACGATACCTTATACACACTAATGATGAATCCAGTAGTCGACGTGTGCGACTTCTTCGGTCCTCCAGCCAAGTCGTTGAACGGAGGCCTGCAGATCATGGCCACCTCACTGTACAAGTCCAACGTATGTGCCGCCGAGTACCGTATCGTCTTCGGGTCGAACTTGTTCAACGAAGCACACCTCATGTTATTGTAGAAAAGCAAAGGGTCCGTTTGTGTCGTATTTATCACATAGTACGATATGAAGGGGAACTCCGCATTCTTCTCCATATTCGCCAACAGCATCCCTCCAACAGCAGTATTGGCCACGGCTACTTCGTTCAGCAGCTCCGCGGCCGCTGCTTTCTGTCGTATCAAAGGTTTGGCAAGCGGGGATTCCAATATTGGCTCTATTGGCTCCAAGGGGCTCATGAGGTGGGCCAATATACAAAGTTTTGGGTCAGCTATTTCGAGGATGCTAAGGGAGTTTTGTGCAGTCTTTGTTGTCATTCCTTTTTCTGGCGTTGGAGGCGGAACTGGGAGCTGGAAAAACGAAAAAGTCACCATTATTACGTTACACTTTTTTCTTCATTCCAACAGCATGTTTTAATAGGTCTACAGAAATTCCTAACTTCGTTGAGACAATACAAAAAATTGACCACGATTTGTCGCTGTCCACAAGAGGAATTTCCTCGTCTAGGCCGCTTCTAATTCTTGGGCGCTTAAGCGAAGCTATCAACTATGTAAATGGCGGTCGCTGTATCAGCGCTAATTATGATAAATTATTCTGTCTTAAGCGTTGTAGTTGCAGAAAGTTACCAGTTTTTTTTGGATAGGCTGTTTTGTTTTTGACAACATTTTCGGCACAGACTTTGGCTCTTGGAATAAGGTACCAGATTAAGTCCCACTTAACTGTTTAACGGCCTCCATGGTCGAGTGGTTTATGCGTTTGCCTTGTGACCAGCTGGTCGTGGTTCGATTCCCACGGGAAGAGCATACTTTGTCAAGTGGTTTTCCACTAGGGTGTGTGGGGTCGTTAGACCTTACTGCCCACACGATAAGAAGAAGATTATGTCCCACCTACTTTCCTGGCTCCTGTGGCGAGACGAACCTTGCTCTGCTACCGATAATGCCTTGTAAATGGCAAAGTTTGTGTCAATATTTAATTGTGCCCTCGACACGAAGAAAATGAGGTTAAAACAGTGTACACGGACAAACAGTCGTAGGGCTAATGAAGCAAAAGAAGTATGTAATGGATCATAGCAGGTGGCATATCGTAGTTTCTGCCTACCCTCCGTTGAAAAGGGGCTTGAGTTTATGTAGTAGCTTATGCTAGCGGTTTCGCTTGCGTCAGTCGAAATTGATCCGACGGGAACATACTCCCGCGATGAAAATTATCTTATATTCTTTTCCAGGACATGGTCTACCCATGTGCCATGCTACAGCTAAATCCATTCAACTGTTAAAATGTGAAGTGGTAACAAACTGACATCACATTTCAAATTTATAATAGTACTAGCACTTCGCCCGCGACTTCGTTCGCAATTTTCGTAGGGATCTATTTTTTTTCGAAAATAAATTATAGCCTTTGTTACTTCTTGATAATTTATCTTTATATGGGAGAAAAAAATATAAAGATTCGTCCAGCAGGACCTAAAAGGGTCCGAAAGGACCTTTTTTGGTACAAACAAACAAAAAAATCTTTCCTCTTTATAATAGGTATTAGTATAGAAATACATCAGGAAGTAAGTATGGATATGGATGTATGTGAACTACTCACCGGCACTCCATCCGGCAGGAACCGATCAAGTGCGTGCGCAGGAATAACGAAGCAGTCTTTCTGTAGCGTGGCCAGCGACACAGGCTCGCTGCGGCGGTGGTGGTGCGTGGTGGGCACGGTGGTGGTGGTGGCAGGGCCGCGGTCCCAGCGCAGCAGCGAGACCGAAGGCTCCCGCGTCACCAGCGGCTGCGGCGGCTCGGGCTCCGGCCCCGTGCCGCCGCCTAGTACAGGCCCGCATCGCTCTAGGGAGGGGGAGGGGGTCAGTTAGTCTTTAGCTGCTAGGCCTGTCGGGGTAGTTTCCTACCCCCCAACTTGAGGTCGGCTCCGTCGGTTTTGGTATTGAAAATCCACCTAAACCATATCCAGAGACTGCATTTCATCACACAAAAAAGAAACAAAATAAAAAACTCGGCTCCCATGTTTGTCTGGGCGGAAGAGAAAAACCTTGCATATTGTAGTTGTTTAGTTCCGGGGATAGACAGATCCAACAATGATGAATGTATAGATCCACTGTGTCTTAGTACAGCGGTTTCAAAATCCCTTGGCTTGGATAACTTAGTAGGTGACTCGCGTAAGCAGGATTGGTTGCCATGTTTAATACCGTGTTACCGTTTTAATTAGCATAAACAAAAACTGGAAAAGCTTATTCTAATTATGCAAGACCACATCCTGTTTGCGCGAGCTGTAAAAAGTATTCCTAAGAGAAAAAGTAAAAACGTATAAACACATTTAATTCAATTCGCAAGCTGTTATTTACAAAAAAAGCAGAGACACGAGTTCTAGGCGTATCCTAGACTTTTGGCTGAGTAAAACTCAGCTATTAGATACACCCTCGATAATAAATACTCACCTACTAGTGTGACCTATGTACAGTGGCTATTGGCTATCTATTTCTATCATCTATTCAGATTTACTACAAGGTCTAGGCACTAATTAATATAGACACAAAACAAGAATTTGTACCTCTGCGTTTGGACATTTAACGGATGAACTTCGAACAGATATTGAAATGATATATCCCTCAAAAGGTTGGTAATAAACATAGTCGATTAAATCGTGCCAATTATAAATATTGTATAATATGCGTTTCATAACACTTACGCGGGAAGTAACCTCGGGATGTTTGTGTTTAGCGCCAAAACTCAACCAGTTTCAACCGACTTACACCGGTTTCATCCGACTGGAGAAATATAGTTGTGTCACTGAAGCTTACCGAACATCGGCAAGCTTTGTTTACATGGAAAGCACTTGTTACAATGTTAACTGCTGCTAATGTAAGCATGTGTAATGAACTCGCGTCTAAACACTGCGTCACCTGTCAAAGAATTTATTTATAGTTGCGACGGCGTTTCATGTCGTGTTTTTTTAACTGAAACTAACGAGGTCACTGCAAGCTCCAGACTACTTTAAGACCCGTTTTTGAAAATCGCCACTTAAACTTTTAGAAGTTGTTAAGAAAGTTTAGACACAAACACAAGAAAAGTTTCCGGTTGTTCACTGTCACTGGTCACGTACGTCGTTTACCTGTGAGGTCGTTGTATTGCGCACTGGCCCGGGGTGCCGCCGAGAAGAATATGTGGGTCTTGTAGTGGTGTTCCTCCATGCAGGAGTATCGCTCGCGGTCGCGCCGCTTCGCGTTCCGCCCTGCACCGAGCGCGCCCCGCGCCTTCCCCCCGCCCCCGCTCGACGAGAGGGTCTTCTCCCCGCTGAAGTTCTTCCGAAACATCAAATTCATCTTGGAAAACTGCCCACTTCCGTCTCAGTCGCACTAATGGGATCCCGTATGCGTACACACCGCTCTCACGCTGAGTCTCTTGCAGTAATTAGTTCACTGTACCGCGCCAAGATTAAACCCGGCTATATTCAAACGTCTCCTGTTTGGCTCGTCTTGTTTTAGTTTGTTTTATTTCCGCTTAAAAATGAACGGTCGCATGGTAGGATTAACTAATGCGAGGTGAATGGAGTACTGGAGAACCGTTGGGAATGCTTCCGAGTTTCTTTAAAAGTTACTGGAGTAAAACAGTCTGTAATGTTCAAAACATTGTTAAATGCTGAAGCTTTGTTGTTGGAGAGTTAACTATCATCATCAGTTTACATCGTTTGAGTTTATTTACTACCGTTGGAGTAAGTCCAATTGCTAGACACGGGTAACCCCGTTAACAAAATATTTGGGCCAAACTTTATATCATAAAAATTGTAACATGTAACGTTTGAAAGGTTAAAAACAATTGCGTTTTCCTCTTGATTGGTTACAAAAGAACTTATTAGAATGGAATAGGTAATCAATTTCTTTGTTTTCAGTTCACAAAGGAAGGAGTCATTAACATGCTATTTGGGTTGGCACCAGCTTGATGAATTCTTTTCGATTGAGACTGAATGAATAACAGTTCAATTGTTGAGATCAAAAGAGCTCAAAAACAAACAAACGAAGAAGAAATTAAGTGTTTGTAGATTCTTCAAAATTGATGAATTAGCAAACTATGATACGTTAATTTTACGATGAATCAGAAGACACCAAGCTATAAAGTTTTTCGATGATATTTGGCTTTTAACTCTATGCTACAATTTAACTATAATTTCATGGTTTGTAGAATCTCAGAAAGTATCTACCGTTCCTCAGGGTTGCGGAATTTGTTCGAAAATGTCACCGCAGCCCTGAAACACAAAGGGCAGGAACACGAATGAGTTTTAGTCAGTAAGAGTCTGATACTCCCTTCTTCTCCGCTCAGAGCGGAAAGAATCCTATGATTATTTCCCATCTTTAAAAAAAATTGAAAGGTTAGAATAAACGAAGTTTTAAATTTTCCAGAGCGCAAGGAGTCCAAATGATTTCTGATGCTAAAAAATAACTGTCCCTAGTGTCCCTATTTAAACAAATCTAAGGTTGAGCGATGAAACTCGGCGCACGGGTAGACATATCCTGTACAAGGTCTACTATTAAAAATTTTCGACTTCCAGGCGAAGCTGCTGCCATAAACTAGTTGTAATAAGTATAAAAACCTCCAGTCATTTGCTAACCGCGCCATGTTTACTCATTTCTTTGATAATGTCACTTCAATTTACTACGAATCATATTACTATAATGAACGGCGGTTGATAGAAGGCTTAAACTAACAATTTCTCGGTAATTCACAATAGGTAGGTAAAGGCTCCCTACAGACGGACGCGACGTGACAATGACATGTGTTTCCACATCGTTCATAGAAATTGTCCTAAAATTTTCGTATAAAGAACAATTTCGCTTACCGAGATTCCTCCGTGCTTCGGAAATCACATTAAGGGTGCGTTTCGAATGTGTTAGATTCGAGCAATCTATCACGCTGAGCGAGGCTAACTAGGTAAATGAAGTGATTCTATTGGTTCTTAACAAACACATCCCTCGCAACGCAACCTCGCATATCTCTGGTGGAGACGCCTTCTTAGACTTTGGTCTAACTAAGCTGTCATTTGCGCATTTTTGACAGTCGTTTCGGCCATACAGAAGCCAGAAATCTGACAACAGTCTTGCCAAGATGGATTATGTTTCCCAGCTATTGGCTTGTGGAGGTCATGTAAAATACTGATAGGTACTCAGCTGTATCCGGGTAGATAGGTAAACGACCATAGTTATTTGGAAACGGGAGAGATGAGAAAGGAGGATTTGTATGAACCGGCGCTGTCGCATTGTTGTCACATTATCGCCGCGATTGTCTGCGGAAACCTTTAAGTAAAAACTTGTTGAGTTGGTCCCGTTTATATGAAATATTCAGGATGTTTCATCGATTTTACTAAACCTTTCGTCAACATATTGTTACGTTTTTGTTAAGTTTGCTATATTTGATCATTGTGTTCTATTTCGTGCCTGGTAAGCCGATTACGGCAAGCGGATTATCCGGTGGTATTATGAATATGTATCTCCCTAATGTATTTCTGTTTGAGTGTTTTGATCTAAAAATCTTTGTTGTTTTTTGTCACTGAAGATTCTTATATTGTATTTCAACTCGAAATTGCTTGAAAACTTCTGAAAAGTTGTCGTTGCGTTCAAATGAACCTAATTTTTTTTATCTCCTGTAACTAATTTAAAATTTACTTATTAAATAAATGCAACTGTGTAATTAATCTATATGCTCGTACTAATCTATTCTATCTATAGTATCTATATCTATACTAATATATAAAGCTGAAGAGTGTGTTTGTTTGTTTGCTTGAACGCGCTAATCTCAGGAACTACTGGTCCGATTTGAAAAATTCTTTTAGTGTTAGATAGCCCATTATCGTGGAAGACTATACACTATATATAATCACGTTAGGACCAATAGGAGCGGAGCAGTAATGAAAATTGTGACGCAAACGAAGTTGCGCGGGTCAACTAGTAGTTAATATATAAAGCAGAAGAGTTTCTTTGTTTGCTTGAACGATTGAAAAGTTATTTCAGTGTTAGATAGCCCATTTATCGAGGAAGGCTATAGGCTATAGAGATAGGCTATATATCGTCAGCTAAGACCAATAGGAGCAGAGCAGACGAAGTTGCGCGGGTCAACAAGTCACTTTTGTACCTAAGGATCGTAGAAGTTGGCGTTTGGTTGAAGGCGCTAATCTCAGGAACTACTGGTTGAAAAAATATTTTAGTATTGGATAGCCCATTTATTGAGGAAGGCTATAGGCTATATACCTAACACCACGCTACGAGCAATAGGAAATATTATGCAGACGAAGTTGCGCGGGTCAGCTAGTGCATGAATATACTTACAAAAAAAAATATCTATAAGTTTTTAGCAAAAAATTACGAATAAGTAGAAAGATATTGAATGTACGATATTTACTGGTTTCGCGTTAGATGATATGAGTTTCTAAAGATGAATTCCTTAGCTATTATGCAAAAGACGAGCTATCAATCTTCGGGAGTAGGTAAACCAATAAAATTGCTCGATGACAGAGGAGACACGTAGAGGAAAAATATTTTATAATCTTCGGAAATTCGATTAAGTTTTAATGTATTTTTGGTAGGTATGGTGACCTTCCCTTGGTCTAGGGGTTTAACACTAGCTAGAGACATCTTCTATCAAGAATATGGGCAGTGACAACTCAGTAACTACGAACACCAATCCGTTTCGCATGAGATGATGGTGATGAAATTTAAGTCGACTGGCCTTTTTTTTTTAGGATGGGAAATCATCAAATAACTCCTCCCGCGTGTCAGACTCTTTCTGACTAAAACCCATCCGTGTTCCTCCTAGAGCCCTTTGCGTTCCAGGGCTACGGCATTAGACCTAGCGGGCCCCGTCTTCTTTGCTGACAGCTCTTTGAGGCGCGCGTTGAACATAGCGCGCCGTCGACCCGGGCCTGGTTCTGATCAGACGGCGAGCCACCCCCCACGAACTCCCCCCCACCCCCTGTCTTCTTCTGTTGCGGCGGCTGGAGCGTGAAGTTTGCCTCTCTCAAGTCGACTGGCCTGGAGGTACCTTTTCAAAAACATCCTATCCTCCAACCTAGGTACCTGAGTATTAGACAGCAAATAATTCTACGTTATAACATCTGGCTAGAACTAGCTGTGACAAGGGAACTTGCATTTTGTCCCAAAGATCAAATATTGGAATAGTTGCAGAACATATTCGCATTCTCAAATACTTTACAGTTGTCGTCGTGCCAAATCGACTGCGTGTTTAGCAACAAATGTAAACAAGAACTATAGAATCTTGAAGTTTATAGCTAAATGATGATGGGTATTCACATAACGACGCGTCTTTCTGTCTATTTACTTATTATTATTATCTAACATATGGTAGTATGCCGTAGGTACGATGTGGTGATGACGTGAATAATAATCGAGCGGTTATAGAAAAAAACCTAATGTCCGTTTTTTAATCTCAGAGACTAAATTGACAACTTCAAATGCCAAAACTGACTTAAATGCTATTGAAATCTATGTCAGTTTGCCATTTGCATTTGTCAATTTAGTCTCCGAGATTAATAAACAGATTACCTATAGTATCATTCTCACTTGACGGAGAGTTCAGTAAAATTTGTAAATTAAAACCTCACTTTACACTAGCACATCTAGCGGCGAATTCAATTGCAATAAATAACATAAAGTTCATCATTGGCATAAAGTTTAAGAAGTTTTAAAAATAAACGAGGATTTCAAGAAGTGAAGCGCTCTTATTTGGGTCTATCGCATCCCCCTACAAACATGAATAATAATAGTTATTAAAAGTGAACAGAAGTGCCACACCTTAACCCTTCTGTTCTGTTTACCTAGCTACAGCTTGGTAATGATATTAGACTTAGCAGAATACGCAGAAGAAAACAAAAAAAAAACTGGTTTGTGGAACATCTGTGAGTACCACAGAGTATCATGTTAGCGAGTTTGCAAAGCAGTTGATATCTCAAAGTTTTAAGTTTAAAACTTACAACCTTGTTGATCCGAACATATTTTCTATAGTCAATCAATACTCCCCCGACATAATATTAGTATTCTTCCGACGCCTACAAAGTTACGTACATAATTTACCCGCGCCATATTTGGTCCCAGTAAATATCAAGTTATCCGTTACCGCAAGAAAGTTACATGTAAGCCTGTGACGAGGAGGGGATAAGGTAACTCTTATAAATATAGACCAAAAGGACCATTCGTTACAAGTTTTATTAAGATGGCACATAGAGCCAGGCATAAATATGGTAGGCGCCAGTTAATTGTGCAATAACGGTCATTGACCTACATATATTTATTGACTTCGTCGGTTTTTTCTCTTGCTTCTTCGAAATGCAACGGATGTTGACAAGAATTTATTTATGTATTCATTTGGTTAGCCAACAATTATTTACACAAGACTTACATTTAGTTTAATTGTATGGTTACATTATTAAGTGTAACAATTACTTACAGGCTAACACCACGTACACATTTTTTGGTTAAGTAATTAAAATAATTCATAACATTAATTTACGGTAAAAAACATTAAACTATAAATAAATAAATTATAACGATTACAAATTAATAATAACAACAAGTTCATAAAAATAATATGAAATTGGTATAACAGAAAAAAAAAATTAAAAGCATTCAGATAAATTAAAATCAAAATCATTAAAAATAAATAAATTAAATCAAATTAAAACATAAAATTTATTAGTTAAATTCAATAATAATGGAGCAATAAACGAGGAGGATTTCAATATTAAAAATTACAGCGAGTCCCTAGTCCATATTGCAACTAGCTTTTGTCCGCGACTTCGGACGCGTATTTTCCGTTTTTTCCCGTCCCCCAAGGAACCTTCATGCCAAATTTCAGTTTTGTACGACCAGTAGTTTCGGCTGTGCGTTGCCGCGTTGTCTGTCAGTCAGTAACGGAAGAACTTTATATATATTGATGATTGATTGATAAAGGGGTCATAGCATGTTTTCGAATTTAGAAAGTTCAACGCTTGTGAATAGACCGTTCTTAGATCTTCAAAAATAATAAATCACAACTATGTGATAATCTTCTTGAGCACAGACCCTTGCCACTGCTTTACTTTGTATGTTTAATAGAATTAGAGTGGATTCTCTGATAAACTTTCTCAGTATTGGTAAGTTTATGGGTCAATTTGGTGCCGTCCAGTAAAGATTACGGTCGGCTTGGTCGGGACGTCGTAAAGGCTCTTTTATGATTATTATATCTGTTACATTTTTGCTGTTAATTGCTATACACATGTTTATCTGGTAATGTGATAAGACAGAAACATGTAGTAAGTATGTTGTACATACTAAAAGTCTTATAAGACAAACAACATCGTAAATTACGGTATCGAATATTTAATTAGATATAGTGTTCACTACACTATATCTAATCCAATGTTCAGTTATCCCACGTCTCTAATTAGAAAAGTTACACATTTTTTTTTGACATTTTTATTACAATTCCCCATTTACTTTTATTATAATATTTTTATTTGAAATCAAACATTTTTACTAAATTTTAATTAGTAATCCTCAGCTAGATTTGCACGCGATATTTGTACGCCTCCTGGCATAATATACCTGAAATAAATAAATAATGAATACATGGTGAGATAACCTTTTCCCAACTATACTGAGGTCGGCTTCCCACATATCCGGAAGGAATCTACGAGTATTTTTTCACGGAGCGACTGCCTATTTGACCACAACCCAGTGACTGGGTAACCAATGCTCCTGTTCAAGACTGCTGTCGGACTGACTCACGAAGAATAAGAAGGGTGATGGTGTAGTTCAGGGATGGTGAACCTATGGTACGCGTGCCAGTAACGACACGCAGCAAAATAATTTGGGCACTCCGATACAAGAATACATCATGATGAAAGTTAAAGTTCAGTATGGTTTCTGTTTTTGCTAATTCAACAGAAACTTACTCTATAAAGCGGATAACATTAAGATTGCTTTATGAATTTATAGTTACCTACAAAAACATTAAGTTAATAGCATCTTATGCAGTAGCATAAGATGCTATTAACTTAATGTTTTTACTTGTTTGTTTTTGAAAAGTAGTAACTTTTTATCCATTGAATCACCAAGTCAAGTACTTTTGCGGCACGTTATGGCTACATTAGGTATTATTTTTTAATGAAAATGGCACGAGCACCAAAAAGGTTCGCCATCCCTGGTGTAGTTAATGGGTACTATCCGTCAATCATCTGCCTAGCCTTTTCCCAACTATATTGGGGTCGGCTTCCAGTCAAACCGGATTCAGCTAAATACCAGTGTTTTGTACGTGGAGCGGCTGCCTACCAGACCTCCACAACCCATTAACTGGGTAACACGGTACTACTTGGCAAGACTGGAGTCAGATTTACTGGCTTCTGACAATCCGTAACGACTGCCAAAGATCTACAAATGACAGCCGGGACCAACGGCTTAACGTGCTTTCCGAGGCACGGAGGAAATTCGGTATGTTAAGATGGTCACCCATCCACAGACCAACCTTGGCAAGCGTTGCTTAACCTTAAAGATCGACCCGTGCGGCTGTTATTATTTAGCCATGAGCTCCTCAGTTACTATCCGTCAATGTAGTCTCAAAAATAAAGCGCGTCCGCTAAAAAACTACACAAACTACTGCCAGTTTCATTGGCAATAAATCTAGTCTGAACCCAAACAGATGGCTCTATCTTAATTGATTTCTGAGTGTCGGCCATTTAACGGCTGGCGAGCGCCAATAAGGCTAAGTCCAGCTTGTCGAACATTCTCCATGTAATTGAGAACTAACTGCTTTTGGACGCAAGAGAAAAAGATGGCGGCAAATATGACCTGGATTTTAAAATAAATTGTTGCAGCTATTTATTTGGAAACCGCAACTTTATGTTTTTATGATGAATTGTTTGTTGAATCGTGAAAGTAGTTTTGGGGAACAGTGACCGGATTTCCAAATTTTATCATGCTTTAATTTTGGAATTCGGTTTTTCTAGCGTCGTTTCTTCGTTTTTGACTTTTGTACTTTGTAGTGGAAGTCGGTAGTATTTTTTAAAGTAAAGTAAGGTTTATTTTCACTCTTTAGTGCTGTACCCCCAAAAATTCAACCCCCTTCCATATTTATTTAATCGGCTATCCCCGAAGTTGTTAATCAGATCTTTACGAAATATCAATGAAATTAATTTTGCAAATCTGTCCAAGTATATATCACGGAGTTATGCCCGCATATATAAAAAAATATAAACATCCTGATTCCCTTCTACCCATTTACCTTCTCCGTTTCTGAAGTCGGTTATAATCGGACGAAAATATATGACTGAAATATGGTAATAAATAAATAAATAAATGCCACAGATAGTTTCATAGCGTTGGAAGTGGATCGTTAAACAGCCGATATGCCCTGATTACTTCTGTCACCTTTCAGTAGCAACTGGGTTTTGCTGAAAGCTCTGCGACTTAAAACTTAAAACTGAATTGATAAGTAAAATGAATAATAGATAGACTGAAGGAATTTGTTCGAAAGAGTCGAGTCAACGCGTTTGGAGAAACACGGATGGATTTTAGTCAGCAAGAGTCTGAGGGTGCTTTTCCACCAGACGAGAATGTAAAAGCTAAGCAATGAAACTATGTAACCGTTTCCACTGATGCTAAGCTATGTAGCTGTGCGAGGAAGATGCGCAGCTCGAGGTACGCGATGTATCGACAATGGGGAAGTCATGCACTGCTCTGCACATAGCTACACACCTCGCAACCATCCATAGCACGCATCCATAGCTCGCATCCATAGCATGCATCCACAGCACGCATCCTACCTACCATATAAAAAAACGTAGCTTAGTTGAATCAGTTTCCACCGGTGCTACGCTATGTGGAACGATGAATATGATTGGTGGATATCAAACGCATCTATAGCAACGTTGTGTAGCACATCTCCAGTGGAAAAGCCTATCACTCCCTCCCGCTCGCCTAGAATGGAAGAAGTTATTTGAGCAACAATCCCATCCTTAAAAAATAAAATAGACTGAAAGGCTAGAACGAACGCTCGAAGTTTTAAATTACGAGTATGTTGATGTTCTCAATTACTTGCAACTTTTTAATGTATTTACCTAGATCTTTCTATTCTAACAACCCAAAAATACAAAGTACCCTAGCAGTTACAATGTATAAGTGTGCTGTAAATGCCTGTAGGTAATTCTCCATAATAATGTACACGTAGAACGCGATACTAAACTACTTACAAACAATCTAAAACTTGTAAGTCATTATCATCATCTACTTATCCTTTTCCCAACTAGGTATATTGGGGTCGGCTTCCAGTCAAGCCGGATTTAGCTGAACACCAGTATTTTACGAGGAGTGGCTGCCTGCCAGACCTCCACAACCCATTAACTGGGTAACACGGTACTTCATGGCAAGACTGGAGTCAGATTTACTGGCTTCCGACTATCCGTAACGACTGCCAAAGATCTACAAATGACAGCCGGGACCAACGGCTTGACGTGCTTTCCGAGGCACGGAGGATACTCGTTATGTTAAGATGGTCACCCATCCACAGACCAACCTTGGCAAGCGTTGCTTAACCTTGAAGATCGACCCATGCGGCTGTTATTATCTAGCCACGAGCTCCTCCAATCTAAAACTTGTAAGTGGTCTGATTAAAATAAACGTTTTGACTTTGACATGTTTGTTTTATTTTTCCATTTGGTAGTTTTGTACTTTGTTTCCTAAATATGTAGATATAGGTACTTTCCTATATGATTACCAAACAAGCATATCATATTTTACTGTTATTAGCTTTTATTTCAAGGAAATAATAAAAAATTGAGTCTGTATGTTACCGATTAGGCTGTTTACTCTTGACTTAAAAGCCAAGCAGCGGCAGGGAATTCCACTTCTTAGGTAAACGCACAATTAAAGCATTCCCAAAAAAGCTAGACAATAATATCACAGGCGAGATGCGACGCTGCATCACACAGCAGTTTGTCTGCTTTACCCCTCTCTATCTCTAAAAACTGTCTCATAAAGACGTGATACGAGTAGGTACATCCCGAGAGTAAGTCTCATAAACTAGCCGAAGTAACGAGTAACGGCTCGTAGAACTGCTGGTACCACGGGCGGATCCAGGAGGGTGCGGGCTAAGGGGCTCAAGCCCCCAAAAGACAGCGATATGTTTGGTAGGTGCACTCGACTCTAGAACCTACGGAAGTCATTGAGGAATTTACGAAAAGTAATCCAAGTAGTTATGCGTTAAGCAAAATCAAATGTAATGTGCTTTTTAGGGTTCCGTTCCGAAAGGGGTAACCAATGAAGCCCTATTACTAAGCTTCCGCTGTCCGTCCGTTCGTGCGACTGTCTGTCAGCGGGCTGTATCTCAAGAACCGTAATAGATACACAGTTGAAAGTTTTAAATAGTGTGTATTTCTATTGCCGATATAATAACAAATAATAAGAATTACATTAAATTAAAAATTAAATGGGAATTCATAAAAGACAAGTGTTTATGCCGTACCATAAACACTTTTCTTGTATAATTTCTAAACCTTTCACGTGAGAGTCCGACTTGCACTTGGCCGGTTTTTCAGACTTTACATAGCCCCAAACGAGGAACCTGGATCCGCCACTGCCTGGTAGCTTGTAAGACCAGCCATAAACACTAAATTGATAGCAGTACATAAACGTTGGGATGTTTTATCTCGCGACTTGGCAGTGGATGGGGGAACGTATCGGTAGTAACCATTGATTTGTTGGTTTTAGAGTAATTGCTTGTGGAGTTGTTGGCTACAAGTTTTTGCGATTAACTGTTTGTTGTGTGTCTTGTAATGGATTAAGTGCTGCGTGGTTTGGCATCTCGTTTACTATAATTTTGCGTGTTTGTATTGATTAGGTATGTATATGGTTCTATTCGGAAATAATACAGCTCTAATCTTTGCTACAGGTCGAGTCAAACGTAATGGGTGCTCAGAACGCTCCGTGAGGCGCTGCGCAGTAGCACATTTATGTGACAACGAAATCCAAATTTCATAGACGTCATTAAGTTTGAATTGACCCATACCAACTGTAATAGTAGCTAATAACTGATGTTAGGTCCTAGGTAGTATTTCCTTTTCATTAGAGATTTGCAGACAAAAATTCAACAAGGTTTTCATAGACTCGTGTTTGGCAACTATCTCACCTGATGGTAAGCGATGATGTGGTTAACGATGGACGCACCCCTTTTTTTAAGGATGAGATATCATCAAATGACTCTTCCCGCTCTGGGTGATGCAGAAGGGAGTGTCAGACTCTTACTGACTAAAACCCATCCGTGTTCCTCCTAGTGCCCTTTGCGTTCCAGGGCCGCGGTGACTCTTTCGGCAGGCACTGACCCTAGCGGGCCCCATCTACTATGCTGACATCTCTTTGAGGCGCGCGTGGAACACAACCTGGCCTGGTTCTGATCGGACGGCGACCCACCCAATGCTCGCCACTCGTAGGCCCGGGACCACGCACCCCTAGAAGTAACCCATTCACTCTTGACTTGACCCCTAGGTTTAACTATCAGGAAACAGGCTAATAATAGCAATAGAATTCCTCATTGGAACGTGAAACGTGCTTGATTAGCAGAGTGATTGATCGGTTTTCAACACCATAGGGAATATGCATGCGATTTTTTTATTTGCAAAATGAAATACTTATTAGCTGTAGTAAACAATCGTGAAATTATTTTTTGAATACCTTCATTAGCGATGAAGTTATAAAGCTTCAAAGATTACAATTAGAAAGAGAAGTCCGATGAAAACTTTGACGTCATCGTCTATGACGCCCATACAGCTGCCATAGAAAACAGCGTTTAAGCGAGAGGGACAGATATATTTGTTTAAAATAATTATATCTCCTTCGTTTTTCGAGTAATTTTGATTCTATTGTCACTGTTAGTATTATATTTTTGTATATTTTTAGACTAACTGTATAGATGATAAATATGTTTGTCATGCATATTCCCTATTACCAATACTTTCTTGGTGAAAAATACCAACAATATAACTCCTTGAAAGCAATTTGTGAAGTAGGCAAGCAAGACTCCACTTTGTTAATGACTTAATCTAAATCAGAAAACTTGTTACAAGCGATCGTACTTACAAAGATAGACATCAAAACGGATTACTCAATCCATGTTCGTATTTGTTGCTCGTTGATTTACGAAGAAATATTTTTCTTTTGTGATTGAATTAGAAAATGAAGTAATCTAATTTTCTCATCGGCGCGGGCGTTGTGATTAAATTGCCAATCGGTTAATCACAGGATTGAAGTTGACAGAAGAAAAAGTATTTGATCACTTTCCCGCAAACTCCATTGAAAAGGGAGGATGCTCCGACCAGACGGTTGTTGTGACAGGTGGGAACTACCCGATGGTTACTGTCGGACAGTGGTACAAGATCTAATCGCGCCGAGAACTTTTATAGCAGGATGTGGGATTTGTGTGAGGTCAATTTATGTAGTTCGTATGTGGTGGTGCAGATGTTGCTGCGCTTTTTTGTAGAACGCAAACTATGAAAGTAAGCTATGTAATAATGAAAAAAATATCTTATCCATGCTGAGCTTATCTTTTGGTCGGTTACCAGCTAAACATGCGATTTTACTACAGAGTATGTTTATTTTATTTAAGATGGGTTTGCTCTTGACTCTAGTCTAGGTCAGAGATGACAGAGACAAAGTCTACAATAGAGCGAGCTTACCCAGAAGGACCCAGTTCACTCTGACCACTTTTTTGCTGTGCGCATTATAAAAGACATTTGGAAACCCTTAGTGCAAATTGGTGGAATAAGGATAGTAACTTGCATTGCGTTTGAATGTTTGATGGTAGAAGAGGGCCGATGGGATGAGGTCGTCGAGTTCTTGGGCACACTCACCGAAGTACAATCTGTAGAAGACCGACAAGCAGGCAACCTTGCAGCGATTAGCCAATTTGTGTAGCTTGGCATCCACTAGTTTTACGTCGGAAAAGAATAAATAGGTATTTACTTGGAATACTCTAATTTAATTGCATGGTTCGAATACTTTCAAAGTAAGTTTCAAAGGTTAAGAACATTAAAGTTTTAGGCAAGTTAGTGCCGAGTTTATAAGAACTTTTAAAACTTGGAAAGGTTCACGAATTATTATAAGTTGAAATTAAATCGATTAAGAACTTAGGGTAAAATCATTTTTTGTAAAAGAAAGATTTTAAATATTGAATTGTTTTCTTTTGTAAAAATATTGATACAAATTAAAAGATGAATTTGTCCTGAGAGTGTTATTAGGGTCTATACCCGACGGGTAACCAACGAAACTCTGTAGTGTTAAGCCGCCACTGTCCGTCCGTGCGACTGTCTGTCCGTCTGTCTGTGTATGTTGTTTAACAAGTTTTCACAGAGTGTGTATTTCTGTTGTCGCTATGACAACAAATAATAAAAAAAATGAAGTCTAAAATTAAAGTGCCCGCATACATGAAACGGTAATTTTTCGATTTATGGTATCAGTCATTTACGAGTTCGACTCGCACTTACTCGGTTTTATTTCTATAATGGAAGACTTACTTTTTCATTTGACAAGGCAATTTATTTCCTCACAAAATAACTGAATAACATCCAGGTTATTTATTTATAACCTTCCGTTATTTAAATTTCGTCCTGATTTCACATTTTTGTCCCCGTTTCTCGTTCAATTGACCTATATTTTGCAGTCTGACTTAACAAACAACTTTTATAAGAATACATAAAGATATTAGAACGACTAGCTTTCAAATAAAGTTTGACCTATATGTCAGTAAAGAATATATGAAACTGAAGACATTATGTAAATTGTAGTCTGTCTGTACATTGAACAAAATATTAGGATAATGTGAAAGTTTTGGGACCACAATGTTAGGCTGGTTAACCAACAGTTATGCGAGGTAGCTCGGCTATACGAGAATGGCTAGCAGCGTTGTGATAATGTGTGATTGTTCCCTCCAGAGCTGTGCGAGGAGCGTACATGGTGCAGGGGGGCAAACTGTGAAATCGTGTCTAGCTGAATGGTGCAAGGATGCGTATTCATTTCAGCCGAAAGAAATGAGCGCGAGAATCGCACAATTTAATTCCACCTAGCCAGATTATCTTTTCTATCAGTCACCGGTAGATGGTGGATATCCCACACATACGCACAAAACGTTTTGGGTATATATCTTGTTTAGATTCCTGATAGATAGGTGCTACTACTCCATCACTGAGTTTACTAACGATAAACAGAGAACGACTCCGACTTGCTAATTAAGCAATAAATAAAATTATAAGTGCTTAGTTAGCAAGTGAAAGTGTTAATCATTCTAAAATTGTAATGACCTGTAACCCCGTAAATCTGTCATATTTTTTAAATTGAATTGTTATTATTATCTTTTATTGTAATCTTTTGTCACGCCTCCTTAATTTAATTTGCTTGTTTATGTTAATTTTGTACGCCATATACTGGCAAAACATAGTGCACATATTTTAGACCATATATTATCTGTAACCATACCTATGTTTGACGAAATAAATGATTGATTGATTGATAAAATAGTAAACATAAGGGTGTGTTTCCTGATGATAGCATAACCTTTCTGGGGGTTTTTAAATCAAGAATGAATACGTTACTTCTAGGGCTAGCGTGCTCCATCGTCGGCCATCATTGCTTTCTATAAGGTGAGATTGTGGTCATAAGCGAGGCTAGTAATAATTATGCAAACGCACACTGCTGTACATAGGCTACTCCAATCGTTACCACATCCCGGATTGGTTACTTGCTGCTCACATCCAGTGGACTCCTGTATCCTCGCAACCATCGCACACATCTTTCGCTTTTTAGGGTTCCGAACCCAAGAGGTACCCAACGAAACCCTATTACTAAGCCTCCATCGTCCGTGCATCCGTTGCCGCTATTACGACAAATTGAAATTAAATTAAAAATTTAAGGGGCTTCCATATAAGAAACTTTTCAAAATTGAAATTTTTCTGTTTAAGATACGGAACTCTTCGTACGAGAGTCCGACTCGTTCTTGACCGGGTTTTTGTATATTTAAATAGCCGCGCTAGCACTTTTCCACCAGAGCTGCGCTAAGCTAAGCTAAGAAGTGAAACGATCGCATTGTTCCATTTTTTCCTGGCGCATCGCTCACACCTTTGGTGGAAAAGCATCCTTACACGTTATGTAGCTAAGCACCATGTGTTGCTACGAATATTACAACTTATCTTATATTTCAAAGGATGCAGACTGATCGTCAGAAAGGGTTTCACTGAGATAGCTCAGACACTGGTTTGTTTTGTTCACTGACTTATTACAGGTTACTTTATGATGTACTATTGCCGTCATTAGAAGAGACGTGTTTCACTTTTGGGAAATGGGCACTCTCATTTCTGGTAAGTATCTCATCATCATCTGCCTAGCCTTTTCGCAATTATATCGGGGTCGGCTTCCAGTCAAACCGGATTCAGCTGAATACCAGTATTTCACGTGGAGCGGCTGCCTACCAGACCTCCACAACCCATTAACTGGGTAACACGGTACTTCTTGGCAAAACTGGAGTCAGATTTACTGGCTTCCGACTATCCATAACGACTGCCAAAGATCTACAAATGACAGCCGGGACCAACGGCTTAACGTGCTTTCCGAGGCACGGAGGAAACTCGGTATGTTAAGATGGTCACCCATCCACAGACCAACCTTGGCAAGTGTTGCTTAACCTTGAATATCGACCCGTGCGGCTGTTATTATTTAGCCACGAGCTCCTCATTTCTGGTAAGTATCTATTATCCTATCCTACTATATAATATTATAAATGCGAAAGTTTATTTATTTCTTTAACAATTTTATTTATGTACACACATTTAATAAGATAAGAAGAAAGAAACAGAAAAATAGGTACAAAGGTTATGCTTATTTCTATAGAAATCTCTTCCAGCATACCTGCGAAAGGAGAGTAGTTTACGAGTATTTATTACTGTTTTGCGTCAGAACGACTGAACGGATCTGGTTGAAATTCGGAACAAAGATAGATTATAGTCTGGCACATAGGCTACTTTTTATCTTGGCAGTATGTTCCATAGGATCACGCGGGCGAAGCCGCTGGCAGAAGCTGGTTTAAGATAAATCAGGATTAAGGTCGATTTTCACCAATCAAACTGCGTACCTAAGCACTAAAAATGTGTTCAAAAGCTTTCAGTGTTATAATTAACGCAGTTTAGACTGTGCTGTTCATATTCAGATCATGTTGAGAAGTTAAGTGGATAGGTTTATTCTTCAACATAAGTAGGTACAACTGAGTTATTAAGCGTTATTTTTTTTAGATTTGATATAAATAAAGTATGTATCGTAAAGTGACTACGGTCATAATAAGCAGGCAAGCAAGTAGGTACTACGTATTCAAAGTAGTCGTGTGAACTCGTGTGCATGAAAAAGCGAACTCAGAAGCATTTCGCGGCGACCGAAGTTCTGCAGAAATTAGACGCCCTCATTTAGTGCAACTAGTTCTAGATTGATATTAATGAGAGAAACTTTAGCTGTAATTCATAACGCAGCTTCTAAAGAGTTAATGATGTTGGTTTTAATAACGTTTAAAAATACCATTTAGAATTTAATCATGGCTCTCGTAAAAATATGTTAAATGAACCTTGAAACAAGAAGCAGTTTTTTTTTTTTTTACTTTAAATGGTTTTGCTCTCGAATCTAGTCTATGTCAGAGATGACAGAGACAAAGTCGACGATGGAGCGAGCTTACCCAGAAGGACACTGTTCACTCTAACTTTGAAGACATTCATCTGCCTAGCCTTTTCCCAACTATATTGGGGTCGGCTTCCAGTCAAACCGGATTCAGCTGAATACCAGTGTTTTACGTGGAGCGGCTGCCTACCAGACCTCCACAACCCATTAACTGGGTAACACGGTACTTCATGGCAAGACTGGGGTCAGATTTACTGGCTTCTGACAATCCGTAACGACTGCCAAAGATCTCCAAATGACAGCCGGGACCAACGGCTTAACGTGCTTTCCGAGGCACGGAGGAAACTCGTTATGTTAAGATGGTCACCCATCCACAGACCAACCTTGGCAAGCATAGCTTAACCTTAAAGATGACCCGTGCGGCTGTTATTATTTAGCCACGAGCTCCTCATCTTTAGTTCTAAAAGTATTCTGTCATCTGAGAACTGTCATATAGTACTATCATAATTGAATCTCCTAATTTTACATGACCTAACTTTGAAGACATTAGGGGTATCATATTACCAAGTTAAAGCCTCTATGTTTGGTTAATCACGATTCGACGGCTCAAGGGTGTTTCATGTGCTGTCCCAGGATTTGGTCCACCCGTGTCTAGGCGTGTCTTGGGTGAATATACTATTAAATAGATTTTTTGTACAATGCCAATTGTGTATGTCGCATAAAAACATTACTATATTGCAAAACACTCGTGTCAAACCTCCAAATGAGATGGGGCGCGGCTAGGGACAGTGCTGCAGAATTTGTTCGAAAGAGTCAACGCAGCCCTGGAACGCAAAGGGCAGTAGGAGGAACACGAATGGGTTGAGTCAGTAAGAGTATGAGACTCCGTAAGGAGTCATTTGATTATTTCTAATCCTTAAAAAAGGTCCTCAGATTAGAGATCCTTTTTTTTATAAACAAAACAAATAAATTGCTGCTAATTCGTCATGAGAACAAAACAATAAAGTAGTGTCAGCAGAATGTCATCAAACTTTGCCGACATACCTACTCGTTCGTACAACACGATACGACACAGTTACTTGTCTCGCCGTAATAGTTAACGTCACACCGAACGCATATCACTGTCGACAAGAGCTGGCTGACTGCCAAACTGGTGACAATAGCCCAGCGAATAACGTCTCCGATTTATGAGTGACGAGATCAGAGTTCGAATCCTAGACAAAGATAGAGATTTGGTTTAGAGAACAAATATTTATTATTTTCAACCAATTTCAACAAAATAAGGAACAATTAATATAGTAACTAAAATTAACAAATACACTAAACTAACAACCAACTAAAATATAGCATCAAAAAATTCGTCCTCAACGCTGTCAGCTCGTAATGTGCCCAAGAGACTGGCGGCATTGCAACGTTGAATGGCAATGCTTAATCTCTGCCCAAAGTAAAAGCCAGCTCTTGGGTCACAGGAAGTGTCAACCAGCCGTTTCGAAATTTCTTTGAAATGGTTGTGAGCACAAGGGCCCCACGGCCCGAGGGTTTCAACCCCAAACGGCTCGAGAATAATAAAGTTTAGAGAAATGAATCATCTACTTTTTGCTGCATATTAATGATCTGCTTAAACCCGGTGCCTTTGGGTATGTAGACGATAGCACTGTTGTCACACAGAGATACGAGTCCGACGCACGAGCTAGGTAGGTCGCAGATCCGGTCTCTCCGGGAGGCAATGGTTGAGCGCTTGAACGTGTCCTTACAGGCTGTCTCTGAATGGGGCGATGCCAAACTGGTCAAGTTCAATGCTGATAAGACCCAAGCGTGTCTATTTTCTGCCAAAAGGAGCCAATTCCACCCAGCTCCATCTTTCCGAGGTAAAACCGTGCCGATAACCGACCAACTTGAGCTTCTTGGGGTTACATTAACATCTACTCTCAATTTTGGCCCTTACATACAAGCGAAAGCTCAAGTAGCTGCAAAGAAATTGGGGATTCTAGCAAAGGTGAGACGGTACTTCACGCCGGAACAGCTACTCAAACTCTATCAAGTGCAAGTTCGATCGTGTATGGAATACTGCTCTCATCTTTGGGATGGGTCTGCCAGATACTTACATAATTTAATTCCGCCAAACCCGTTCCATCATCGGACTACAAGACGAACGGCGATGCGCCACCGGTACATGGTGGAAATCCCACCTATACGCACAAAACGTTTTGGGAACACATTCATAATGCGTACAGCTAAGGAGTGGAATTCCCTGCCGGAGTCTGTGTGTCCTGATAGCTACAACCTGGAAGTCTTTAAGTCAAGAGTGAATAGGTTTTTTCTAAGCAAGCGTGCTCCATCTTCGACCACATCATCGCTTACCATCATGTGATATAGTGGTCAAACGCGTGCCTATCAATAGTAAAAAAAAATGACGAATTGTTGGGATAGAGAACCTCACCGGGCAGAGTGGCACAACATAGTTTGATAAAAAAAAACCTATATCAAAATTTGTGAGGATGGACGGATGTTGGTTCCTATTTCAAGCAAAAAATCAGAAGAATTGGATGAAATGTTCAATCAGAAATAACAGTTTTTGTTGAGTTGTTAAAAATAATTGGGTCAGGCGCGCGTGCCTTACGAGATCGAGCCATGACTGATAACGTGAGCGCTTCACCGCGATCGCGATGTGCTACGCCCGCATTTAATAATGATATACAGTGCTTATTGAATGATTCTTCTGACATGGATGCTACAGATGATGATGATAGAAATAAAGTGGAGCTATTAAGAGCGGAAAAAAGGGTAAGAGAGGACAGTACTGAAGAAGAAGAGGGTTGGACAGAAATTAAGGGGAGTAAAAAGAAGGTTTGTCATGGCAGTAGAAACTCAATACAAGATGCAAAGTACGAAGTCTATGCTTCTTCGAAGGAACGTCTCCCAAAGCAGTTTGCAATGGCACGTATTTTAAAGGAGAATAAGATAGATAAGATTCGCCACGTTAAGTATTTAAGTCCTTTTAAAATACGATTTGAATTCGAATGTGAATCAGCTGCCCAAAAGCTTTTAATGTGCGAGAAACTTTTAGAGAAGGGATGGAGGTTCCAAAACGCTATGCAGCTATCTGTATGTTATGGCCTAATCAAAGACGTCGACCTGGACCTTAAAGATGACGAGATCCTCAGTAATATTTCATGTCCAGCTCCCGCTAAGCTTCTATCATTCAAGAGGCTAGACCGCCGCAACAGGAGTGACGGTGGTTGGTGCCCCAGTGAAACCCTTCGACTTTGCTTTGACGGAGATAATCTGCCTTCATTTGTGCGGGTATGCGATATTAGCATAAAAGTTTTGCCATACATTCATCAGGTGTCCCAATGTTCCCAATGTTGGAGGTTAGGCCATAGTAGGAAAATGTGCCCGTCCAAATATGTGATCTGTCCAAAGTGTGGTGGGCATCATGCAAATTGCGACACTTCATTATTTTCATGTGTCAACTGTAAGGGTGACCACATATCACTCAGCAAGACTTGTCCAATATATAAGAAGGAGAGGAGGCTTCGAGAGATTATGGCTGAGTTTGGATGCACATACAGAAAAGCCTTAGAATGTTATGTTCCACCCGAAAATCTTATTCCTTCCGAAACTGACGTTCTCCCTCAAGCCCCAGTAGCCACAGAAATCCCTCCACAAGCTAGGAAAAATAATCCAGAAGCTTCTATTCGTTCCACTTATGCTGACATTATCCGCACTAAGGCCATAGTCCACAAGGAACAGACTCCTATCACGGTTAGAATGGAAAACCAACTTCCTAAACCTAAACCAGTAAAGTTGCCAAAAGCCAAGGAAAACCCTCCCAAAGATGACTGGATGTTCTGGAATCAAGAAACGCCTACAACTGATCAAGTATCCGATGATGGTGAGGCTAAAGATGAATGTCCATCTTTTAATGAATTGTGGTCGAGAATAAAGGAAATCATCTATCTCAAAAAGACTAGCATATTTTTCAAGATAAGGTGTATTTACCAATTATGCCTAAAATGGTTATCTGTAGTGTCAGCGAGTTTTATTTCAGAGTGGCCGTGGATTAAAGCAATGTTTAACTATTTTATAAGTTGTGATGGCTAACAAACCAATTAAATTAAACATTCTGCAGTGGAATGCCCAAAGTATTAGGCCTAAGTTGGCATCGTTCCAACAACTGTTATGCCAGGAAAAGGTCCATATTGCAGCCCTTAGTGAGACATGGCTTGAACCCGAAAGTCACTTTAAAATTAATGATTATGTTGTTTATCGTTCAGACCGGGATGACTCATACGGTGGTGTAGCTATCATCGTACACAAAACTATTAAATCGCAGCTGCGACGCGTTCAGGTAAACAATACCGGTATTGAGGTTGTGTGCGTGCAGTTATGTAATTGTGATCCATATGAAAATATTGTGTCTATCTATTGTCCATCTAGAATCGTTATCACTCAGCAGGATTGGGATAGTCTATTATCGTTATGGCCTTCCAAGACCTTAATCTTAGGTGACTTTAATGCCCATCACGACAGTTGGTCTTATAAAACTGACCACAGAGGAAATCTTATTCACGACTCACTTATAGACAGCAATTTTTTTTCTTTGAACGATGGAACCCATACGCGAGTTCGTCTAGTTGACAATCATTTACAACAGTCTTCCCCTGACATATCTTTGGTGTCCACAGATATTGCTTTGAACCTCAACTGGACCGTCTTAAATGAAAATTTAGGCAGCGACCACCTTATAATTAAAATATCAACATTATGTACGTCACATCTCCCTTCAATTACTAAGAGAAACTTTGGCAAAGCAGACTGGACGTCATTTCAAAAACATTTAGAACAACAATTTAGTCATTTATGTTTGCCAAATGACCTTCAAAAAGCTTACGATTTATTTTTACGTATTCTGAGTGAAGCTGCAGACAAATTCATCCCATTTTTTAAATTTAACCAAAACCCTGCTTCCAATTTCATTCCGAAGCCTTATTGGTCTGCAAAACTATCACTCGCTGTGGCTCAACGTAGGCTTGCATTATCTAAATTTAGGCGTAATCCCTCTCCCCAGAACCTTGATACTCTTAACGGTCGCATAAGTATAGCGCAAAAGCTAATCCGTCAGGCTAAGGGAGACAACTGGCAAAATTTCTGTTCCTCAGTTGACCACACTACAACGACTAGTGATATGTGGCGCAAAATGAGATGGCTGAAAGGTTACCGTTCACCTAGACATTTTATAGACGCCCATAGTACTACTAATCTTTTAAATTCCCTTACCCCAGATTATGTGACCCCTTCTACTCCTACGGTCCACCATAATAATCCTATCTTAGATAGTGAGATCTCCATACAGGAGCTAGATAAATGTATCAAGTCTAAGGATACATCTCCTGGATTAGATGATATATCCTATTCTATGATTAAGAATTTACCTGATGTAGGAAAATCTGTATTACTTACTTTATTTAATAACTTTTTTGAACACAGTTTTGTCCCCTCCCAGTGGCGCGACATTTGTATCATACCTATTCCAAAACCTGGTCGCGACCCTAGTAACGTTACGTCACTCCGACCCATATCCTTGCTGTCGTGTATATGTAAAATTTTTCACTATGTTTTATATAGAAGATTGGAATGGTTTTTGGAGAAAAGCAACACATTTTCGGTGAACACAGTTGGCTTCCGTAGGGGTAGGTCATGTCTAGACGGTCTCAGTTGCCTAATTTCCACTATACAAACTGGCTTTTCCGAGGGTTGTTCTACTATAGCTTGTTTCTTAGATATAAATAATGCTTACAATAACGTAAATAATAGTGTTTTAATCAATGTTTTGGATAACCTTAAAGTAGGATCACGTATCTGTAAATATTTATGGAATTTTCTTCATAGAAGAGTACTCAAAATAAGATCTGGGATCAACTATATTAGTAGACATTCAGGATGTGGTTTGGCTCAGGGTGACCCGCTATCTCCACTTTTATTTAATATAATAACGCTGAATATATGTAAAAAATTGCAGAATAACATTCATATATCCCAGTACGCAGATGATTTCGCTATTTATGTACAGTGTTCTTCGGTTAGTGACGGGCAATCGAAGATCCAATCTAGTCTTGATATGATCAGTGACTTGTTAAAGAATGTAGGTTTAAACATTTCCCCCGCCAAAAGTAAGATCTGTTGGTTTAGTAGAGGTTATCGTAGACCTACTATAGAAGTGCGTTTAAATGGGACCTTGTTAGATTTAGTTGACCATGTGAAGTACTTAGGAGTGTGGCTGGACAAGGGTCTTCGATGGAAGAAACATATTAATGAGGTCCGTGAACGTGTACTAAAACTGATTAATATTTTTAAGGTTTTGGTGGGGCCCGGATGGGGAATACATCCCAACCATTTACGACGACTGTACATTGCACTTATTCGTAGTCGCATAGACTTTGGCAGCTTTCTACTGGACAATAGTGCAGACACACATTTGACAAAACTGGACAGGCTACAAAACGTTTGCATGCGGTTAATAGGTGGATTTATCAAAACTACGCCGATCCACGTGATGGAATCCGAATTAATGTTACCTCCCCTTTTTGTTCGTCGCCAATATTTAGCTGGTAAATTCTATTTAAAATCAAAATGCTTTGATTTTCCTGTGATAGACATACTGAATAAGCTACACCGTCTCTGCGACAGTAATACTTTTTGGAGAAAAAAGAAAAAACCTCTTTTAGTTTGGTCTCACGATGTTCTTAAGCAAGAACATATGTTTTGTAGCAATAAAATGGGCACGTTCTCCATGACTACTTGGGTAAGCAATATGGACTTAACAGCTATTGTGAAACCTAATTTAGATTCAGTAGATAAACCTAAACACCGTTATAATGTCTGTAATTTAAAATCAATTTGTTGTAAATCTCTTAATGCACTTTATTCTGGTTTTTACTGTGTATATACGGACGGTTCTAAAGGGAAGAATTTTGGTGGCGCGGCCTTTTATGATTCACAAATAGATTCTTTTTTTAAATTTAAAATAGTAACAAAATTGTCAATAATGCATTTGGAGCTTATCGCTATTGCTGAAGCTTTGGCCTATATCGAGTCATTGGACGGTGATCGGTTTGTCATTTTCACTGACTCGAAAAGTGCTCTTCTCCATCTTATGAGATGCACAAGTTCCCCATCAGTTAGAGGGCTTCCTATAGCTTTTACTATTTTAAGAGGGATTACTGAATTTGTTGCCAAGAATAAAACAATTGTATTGCAATGGATCCCTTCCCACGTTGGATTAGAGGGTAATGAAGTGGTTGATCGTTTAGCAAACGAGGCCGGGTCAGATGGAGAAATGTACTCGTGTTCTCCCTGGCATACCGAACTCTTACCCTTAGTTAGAGCCAAGTGTGTTCAATTCTGGTCAGAATATTTTGATAAGCGGTCGTTAACGAAAGGTATTTGGTACAAGACGATTCAACCATCTCTTCCACGGACTCTTTGGTTCAGCGAGGGAGGGATGACTAGACAGGAAGTCGTGACGGCTTTGAGGCTCCGATCCGGCCACATACCGCTCAATAGTTTCGGATTTATGATGCGCAAAGTTGAATCTCCCAATTGCGTTGTCTGTGGAGTAATAGAAGACGTGCATCATATCCTGTCGGAGTGTGTTCGTATTGGAGTCCAAAGACGTCACGCTTTTTTTAATAACTTTAATGTAGGCTTCTATAATAGCGTTCTAGCCTCACCGTTATCAGATGATGCTAGAACGCTTTATCATATTATTATTATCGGTATAAGGTTGCGGGTAGTTTAATTCTTAGATTTAATAACTTGTATACAATCATCGGGGTGACATATTCTTTATAGAAAAAACCCTGTAAATAAATAAAGATTAAAAAAAAAAAAAATAATTGGGTATTGTTAACATGACTCTGACGGAAAAAAGGACGTAATCAGGATAATAAATACGGGCTGGCGGGCACTAGCCCTACGCAATCTTAAAATTAATTATAATCGCTTAGGATTATTTCTACCAATTAACCTGAACAGTATGGTCGGAATATCACACTTGATATTCCAGTTATATACAGTTCAGGTTAATTGCCGACATTTGGCGATACGTCACAGCCTACAGCAGCCTACGATGATTGACCTTCAGGCAACGATAACCTCGCTAAGTGGGGCTATCTTGACAGATCAGCAGCCGGGTATGGATGTGGAGCGGAGTCACAAACCATGCTCTACCTCTTAACCTGCCATCGGTGCCCCAAAACATGCAGCCAATGCCAGTTATCTGTAGAAGTGCCAAGGTTTTGGCCCATTCAAATCTGAGTTATAGACGTGCCAGCGACAGGGAGAAGAAGAGATATGTTACAACGTTAATCATGAGTTAATCAAACGGCAAACCCCTCTCGTCAAACTTAGATCCCGTCCAGTTAACCGTCGGAACTAACTGTATGGTTACTGTACTGGCGCGCCGCCAAACACGCATGCCGCTAATTTACGCGACGTAACTGGCATTCCGCTGTATCGTAAGTATTTTGTACTAGCCGACCATGTGGTGTGGACTGGGCGAAAACTGTGGAATGTGAGGAATTCTGTGTTACCATAAATATGTTGCCTGTAACCCCGAGCTTATAGGTAGTGACATCATATTTGGACGGAATGGATATATCTATAGTAATATTGTAAAGCTACAGAGTTTGTTTGTTTGGTTGAACGTGCTGATCTCTTGAACGACTGGTTCATATTGATCAAAATATTTTATTGTTGGATAGCCTATTTATCGAGGAAGGCAGCTAGTATTATGTAAGTGGTGAAGTTCATCATTATCACTGAATGCTTATCGCCAACGTGTGGCCATTGTAAAATAATTTTAGAAGAGAATGATAGCACAAGGCGTGAACACAGCATAATAGAAGTTGAAGGTGTTTATTTGTCAAAGATTAATTTATCACGGACAGTTAAACATTCTGTGCGGCTGCGCAGTAACGCATTGTTTCAATTTTATCACACAGGTAAATCCGCAAAATGTAAGTGTTCAACGATGTTAACACACAATAACTGCCTACTTATTTGATAAAAAATCAGTACCTAACACAGTGAATATTTCTTTGTATGTACATAAAATATTCATGAAAATAAAATACCAATATATTATTCAACTCCCATAATCCAAGGTCCCCAACTCTCCGCCTACCTTAATAAATTACTAAAAAACATGAGCTTTCTAAAAATATAATTATTACAATTGAAAATACTGCTGAATTTGGGTGTGGTCAAATTCGCTCCGTGATATGTTAATATTCAAGTCGCATGTGTAACGACCATTAATTACATACATACAATGTTCAGTTTGTAAAATGTACGAATACGCATTGTATGTTGCTAGCTCACTTATAGCACTGTAGTTAGGGTAGTCAAAAATTATGGCAGTTTGTTATATGAGGGTACTGCGAAATTTTAGTGAAGGTATTAACCGCTTGAGAGCTTGTCGTTCAATAATAACTTCTGCACGAGTCGATTTTCAAGGTTCAGTAACGCTTGACGAGGATGGTCTGTGGATTAAGATTATCTCAGAAAGTACGTTAAGCCGTTGATACGGGCGGTCATGTTTAGATTATATTGGCATTCGTTACGGATAGTTAATACTGACACCAGTCTTAAGTTAATGGGGTATCGCATGAGTGCCAGGTGGGGGGTGCAAGGGGTGCACTTGCACCCCCCTGGCTTTCAATAAAACATACCAAAACATGAAGATATTAATGAATCCGAGACCAGGTACTTCGGGCTTCCTTGCGTTCGGCCTTTTATCCATCTTTAGTTCTGGGCAAATTAAAACTATCCTATTCGTGGAGCAATTTTGAAGATGCACCCCCATGAAAATAATCCTGCTGGCCCCCATGGGCTTTTTGTAACCCAGTATCTAGGTTGTGGCCCGTTGTAGAACTCAGATAGATAGTGCCAGATTAAGCCAGCGCGGGGCCTGTAGCAAATTTTAACAAGGAGCCCCCGAAACTATCCAATTAAAACGAAAATATCCAATTCAAAGAAATATAGCCTCCCTCTATTATTTCTCATCCGTATGTAGCGCACGAGTCCATAGGGTTTGCCTACATGGTCTGTATAGGCCAGATCAGGGCCTGTTTCGATTTCAGATGATATAGTAGCTTGAAATAAAATAAATAAAACGAGTTTATTTGCGCGAAGTATGACAAACGAGTTAGTGACTTCATCGGCGCAAAACGGCTATTGCAGTATTGTAGGAGTTAGTATTCGTGAGTGAGATAGATCCAATGCGCTGATTTTCGTCACGTATTATACTGAGCCTAAAGACTAACTAAGGTCTTCAATCAGTGCGTTCTACCTGTTGTGACTTACGAAGCCGAAACGTGGACACTCACGGTACGGCTGGTCCATAAATTCAAGGTTGCTTAGCGGTTGGTCTCTTTGAGAGATCGAAACCGCAACGAAGTTGTGGACATAGTTTACAGAATAAGCAAGCTGAAGTGGCAATGGGTAGGCCATATTAGCCGTAGAACCGATGCCCGTTGGGGTAGACGAGTTCTTGAGTGACGCCCTCAGGCTAGGTGGAGCGATAATCTTCGCATGGTGGCTGGCAGCAGCTGGATGAGAGTTTCCGAAGATCGAGCCAAATGGCGTGCAATTGGAGAGGCTTATGTCCATTAGTGAACTATTATAGGCTGATAATGATTTTCAGAGACAGGTTTTTGTATCCCCAAGTGCGGGGCTCCCCAATGTGGGCCCCGTAGCTTTTGTTACTCTTGCTACGTGGCTAATCCGGCACTGCAGATAGTCAGTCGCTCCATGAATAATACTGGCACTCAGTTGCATCCAGTGAGAGTGAAAGTCAGCCCCAACATAGTTGTAAAAAGGCTAGGCAAATTAGAAGGTACTGGAAAACTTCAGAAAGGATATCAACTGTTTTGCAGCTTTGCTACGCGTGTTGCTACGTCGTAGGCGCGTAGACGTAAAGCCTTCTACGGAGCGTAGCACGGCTACGAAAATGTACTTTGAGTTGACTTTGTATATCGGCGGTCCGGAGATATTTTTATTTGTGCACCACACCAATATATTTTTTTTCTTGATTATATAATTGGTAACCACAATTTATTATTTCCTTTGCTAGAATGTGACATTCCAAATATATTATTTTGACTATAGGCTGATTTTTCAACCGTCATTTCCCTCGTAACTGAGGATGATGATGATTTGTAAAAATAATGGTGATATGACACATTTTCAAAACTAAATCTATCAAAACTAAGATTTCTATTCCTCGGATAAAAAAATATCTGAGGATTGAAAAATATCATAAAAGTAATTCATTACAAACTAATAGTAAAAATTGTTTCTGTGATGTTATAGATTAAATTGTAAATACCGTTAAATTACACGTCTTTATCAAACAAATGCAAATGTACACCTGTAAACAAAACGCGATCAGAAACATCAACACACTTGATTTCTGTTACGTCACCTTTTTGATTGATAGTAATCAACCTCACTCTCTTTACCATTCCAATTTCAACCTTAACTCTTTGTCGCAAAGCTCAAAATATCATCACCAATTTGTCTTCAAGAAAGTAGTTCACTCTGTCCGAATTTCAGTTCTCAAATTTGAACTTTGGTTGTTTGTGATACGGTTGGGGTTTCAGTGGAGGGGTTAGTATGCCAAGTAGTCTAAAGTGTGTAACCTTGGGGTAGCCCTAAAGGGAGGGGCCGACCTTGGTGCGAGTCCTACTAACCGTAAAATTGTAAGTGCTACAACCTTGCGAAGTTGACCATATGGTTCTAAAAATAGGAGACTGGCTTTTGGGAAGGCTTGTTTCTATGGGAATTTGGTGAAATTGATTGATTTTAAGAGGTAACTAGCTTTTGCCCGCGACTTCGTACGCGCATATCCTATATGTATTATGTAGTATTTCTTCCCGTTTCCGTAAGAATTTCGGGAAATCCATGGACATGCTAAATTTCAGCTCTTTGTGCAGCAGTTTCGGCTGTGCGTTGTCTGTCAGTAACGGAAGAATTTTATATATTAGGATGTCATGTGTGTCATGTGAACTGAATCAGGAAATATCCAAATAAACTTTCTTTCACTGATAAGAAACTAAACTATCATCGGTTTTTGTGGGTTAGGTTACGGTAGCGAGAAAATGAGATACATTTTGAACTTCATGCCAATCATTAGACAGTTTTATACCACTTTGTCCAAGCCTTAAGGGTCCATACAAACAATAAACTCAAAGTGTCCGCAGCGCTGCAGCCGCGCTGCGGCCGCGCGGCACTTTGCAACAAATTTGAAGGCGCCCTTAGCCTCAGCCTGAGGAAAATGGACGTTATTTATTTCACTTTTAACCTTTTTATATTTACTTCAGGAATGGTATCTTAAGAATTTGTTTAAGAACCTCGTTTAATCAGGTAAACCAAACCGTTTTACTGTCTAAACAAGTAGCAGAATGAGAAATTCTTAACATAACAGGAAAGTAATTTCAATTTCAGCAAGAAGGAAATACAAGGCATTCCTTAATGGATTTAAACTTTCTTTTTCTTGATAAAAAAAAAATTTAAGTTGCTATCTAGTTTGGTATGAAAAGTTCCTTTAAATCACAAAATAATCTGAAATCATTGATATAATCACCTAACAAGCTTTCCCTAACTATGTTTGAGTCGGTATTTAGACTAGATTGAATACCAGTATTTTACACTGCTGATTAAATAATGATTTTTATAAAAAAAAAGTATCCAGGGTTCCATCTATCTATGTGCCAAAGTTCATTAACATCAGTTCAGCGATTTAGGCGTAAAAGCATAACAAGCAAACATACTCAATCTTACATTTATCATTATTAAGATGGAGCGGATACCCATTTGACCTGCACGCAACCCAGCTATCAGTTCATGTTTTACAAATAAAAAACTCAAGTCTAAAGAGGGTTATGGTGTACAACAAACGAGTATGGTGCAGTGGTGGCCCGGTGGTAATGGTTGCGACTTACGAGTTGTAGGTCGTAGGTTCGAACCCAGGCAGGCGCTTTACTTTGTGTAAATTATTTAATCACCACTGCTCCCAAAACGGTAAAGGAAAACATCGTGAGGAAATCGGCATGTCCTAGAACCAAAAATTCGAAGATATGTGACATCTACCAACCCGCACTGGGCTCGCGTGGTGGATTACGGCCCACTCCCTTTCACCGAGAGGAGTCCTGTGTCCCACTAGTGGGAACATTATAGGCTGATTATGCTTATTATGCTAAACGAGTATATCCATATATCTATCTGTACAAAAACACATAAACTTGTCCCATAAAATAAAGGGTGGCCATACGCTTAGAGTGGCTACGTCGGATGTCCGGTAGGGAAGCCCCTGGGGAGGCAAAGTTAACGCTTAGCGCCGGAGTCTAACGCGTTTAATAATTCAAGTGTAAACCGCTTCACATGAAAGTAAGATACATTTATACTCGTACTCTACAATCATAATCATGTAAATCGTGTTAACGTAAACTGTCACTTATGTGAAATTGTTGTTAAAAAAAGTTTCCCTTATCTAAACTAATATATAAAGCTGAAGAGTTTGTTTGTTTACTTGAACGCGATAATCTCAGGAACTGCAGGTCCGATTTGAAAAATTCTATCAGTGTTAGATAGCCCATTTATCGAGAAAGGCTATAGATTATATATCATCACGATAAGACCAATAGGAGCGGAGCAGTAATGAAAATTGTGACGCAAACGAAGTTGCGCGGGTCAACTAGTTTTTTGTATTTGAGATGGGTGTGCTCTTGACCCTAGTCTAGGTCAGAGATGACAGCGACATAGTCTACGATGGAGCGAGCTTACCCAGAAGAAGCGTGTTCACTCTAACCTTGAAGAGATTAGTTTGTATGCGTTCAGAAACAGACGCAGGCAGAGAGTTCCATTCCCTTCCTGTGTGCATTATAAAACACGTTTGGTAACGCTTAGTGCGTTTTACTCTAGTTGGCACTTTAAAAGTTTTGGTTCAAATTACCGTTTACATTAACACCACTAAGGGTAGACTCCCGAATTAACGAAATCAACTATCAGTCAGTTTTCATAATAGCTACGTAAATCCGTCGACTATTTCTGTTTCGTGCTTTTAAGAGTCTTGATTTAATTAATTATTATTCAATTACGACAGAATCCTATTACTAAACCGCCAATAATTTATCCATTTAGGAGATAAACAAAAAATTACCAATTAATATAAATACTCGTAAGAAAGTAGATAAGTAAGTAGGTAGATACTTGAGAATAGTTTTGTTTTTATTGTTGTTTTTTGAAGTCATAAACCCGAAATCGTAATCTTACGCGCTCAAGCATTCGCTATCTATTGGTGGACGTAAATCTCACAGAAACAAAGATAATATCCATCCATGGCCAATGGTCAGGTTGGAAGAAAAACAAACACACTAATCAGCATCTATGGCCATTTTTGTCACACTAAAAAACTTGATTGTTTTCCTGACGGAATAGTCAACGTTGTTTTTTCAATAATAAGTCGGTACAGACCTCGGCTCATATTATAACTGCGAACGTGTGTGTGATCGCTTTTAGCAATAAATCCGCCCGTTGTGTCACCCTATGTAAGGTTTTCTTCATCTATTTTTTCTGTAACTTATATAGTGTACATAATAAAGAGTATTCTATTCTATGTACCTTATTGTTTGTCTGTCTGTGTCCTTTTCACGTCTTAATTGCAGAACGAATTTAGATGAAATTTGGCTCTTGGGTAGACATAATTCCTGGAATAGGAAGTCCTATTTCAGGAGGATTTATTTCACCCCATTCACGCGAACGAAATTGTTGATGGCAGCTAGTTTTCTATATTTCATTATAAACGCATTTTTTCCCACTGATTGAGGTTATTAGCCGTCGGTTGGTAGGCCAGGTATATCCGAGTTATGAAAAGGTCAAGTCGATTATCACCCCACTAAAACGTGGCAAATTACGCGGAAATTGATAACGATGATAAATAAAACATGCCTTTCGAAAAACCTTGACATTCTGACAACTTTTTTCGTATTCATTTTACAATAAGGCATCGTTCACACCAAACGTATTGTCCGCCGCCGACTGTGAATTAATTCGACTATACGTAATATCGTATATTCGGTTCGGTGTGAACGAAAAGTATAATATATATGGGAAAACAATAAACTGCGTAACGCGTGCTCATAGTCAGCGGCCGACAATACGTTTGGTCTGAACAATGCCTAAAAGAAAAAAATGTAGGCAGTTAAGTTCAATATCTATTATTTTATTCCGTTATTAGTTTTTAGATGTGGGTGTATAGTTATTGGTTATAAATAATTCAGACGTTTTCAAGAGGCAGTACAAACGATGTGGTTGAGGCTTCGAGCTCCACCTAATCAGTCACTGTTCAATATAATTCACATTTTTATTACTGTGACTATGTTTGCCTCCGTATCAAAACGTCCTATTAGCAAAATGACCTATTAGCAAATAGTACTATTCGCAAAATCACCGATTGCAATTGCCTATGAATTACTCATATTAAATATCGAATATTTTCATGGTACCTATAGCTTTACAATCAGTCACTAAGGAACAGTATTTGGAACGATAATTACCGCGGAAACATTGTGACAAATCAAGCGGCTCTGAAGTTTTGTGATTATTTGAATTAATTATTATCAATTAATCAGTGATTTGAATCGTGACTAATTTGTCACGCGTTAATAATTTCTTTGAAAAAAAAACTGGTGTAATTTATACTTGTTTAATTTAATTCACTTACCCTATCTATCTCAGTCTGCAAACTTTTAAGCTACTAAAATATCTTATGAACTTCAGAATCTTCTCTTAAAATAGCTATTTTCTATTTTAAATCCATTTTAAGTACGTGCTCAACATAGATATAATCTTTCAAAGACAAGAACTCGATTACTTGATCTCTAACACCGTAACAAAGAAAAAAGCAAACTTCTGCGTAATCTTCGAAACTTATAATGAAATCGTAAGTTACCGGCAAAAAATTTAGATAGAATTTAATTTTGGGAATCGATAAAAGTTTCAAAGTAGAAATGTGAAGAAGCAACGGAATACGAACGCAGGCGACGTCATGTTTTTTAAATCACCATTAATGTAGTCAAAGAATCTCGGGCAACACCTGAAGAGGTACTCGCTAGGCAGTGGGGTCAAGGATGCACTGCGGATAGCGGTATTCCTAGAGACGGAAAAACACTGAATAGTTTACGTATTATGAACTTTTGAAACACCCACTTACAGCTTATAGCACAACAAAACTCCTCTTGGCAAAGATCATCATTCTCATCATCATTATCATCATAACAGCCGAGAGACGTCCACTGCTGGACATAGACCTCCTCCAAAAGGGGAGGTTTGCCATAATCGCCACGCTTGGAAGGGCAGTTGGCGATCGCAGTGTATGGTGTTGCGTTTTACAGAGAACGCTGCTGCCCATTCTCTGGTGAGTCCCTTAGTCGCCTCCTATGACACCCACGCCTATTAAATATACACACGCATTAATAGGAGACGCGAGTGTTGTTATAAACCGGGCAAAATTCTAGACTTCGGTGTGCTACTGAGAAATTCTAAATAGAACGCTAATCCGACCCAGGAATTGAAACCAGATCCATATGCACAATAGTAGCGCGTTACGAGGCAGACATTTGAATCAACAGTATGGTCACGGTCAATCATTTAGGTAAAGATAAAAATATACCGAGGCTAGACACCATTAACATCACAAAGTTAACAAACAATTTATTTCTCATCAACTATTCAGCTGTCTAAAGAAAAATTGGACTACGTTACAAAAGCTAGATAATCTGAAATCTATTTTGCTAACTCATTGTAGTGTACGGAGCTTTACTGTTCAAACAAGTCCAACCTTCGCGATCCATCGTATTCATTGTTATGAAGATCGCTTACCAAGTGATTTGGCCACAAAGACATTTAGCAATCGTTTTTATTCAAAGCCTGCTAAAAGCGTCAGAACAGAAGGTCAACTTTATTCGGTGAGCGAAAACGCATGCACTTATTAAACTAATGCGCTGTAAGTAAAGCACCATTAGTTTACGATCGCCAAACGTAGCTAACTACGCGGCTGTGTAAAATTTTGAGATTAGTGGCAACCCAGTCTAGGTTGGAACCCAAGCAGTCAATTCATGTTATGTATCTCACAGCAACGATGAACAAAAATATCGTGAGGAAACCAGACAGGCATATGCCCAAAATATACGAAGAAATTGAGACATTTACCATTGACACTGCAACCGCGCGGTCCAAATTCCTCTCACAGAGAGGTGGCCTGTGTGTAATAGTGGGACAGTTATAGGCCGATTATGCTTTGATGCATCTCTGTGTGCGTGAAGTAGGAAATCAGGCTCAAGGCTGAGCACTGGCATGTACACTGCAGAAGACTGCATGATTTGGAGATGCGACATGAATGAAGAAAAAGAAAAATATGGACCTGTACTTCTGTATTATTTTGTGATACTACTTTATCATTAGAGGTATGATTGTATAAAGTGGATTCCGAATCTGTTGGAATCTTAAGCTCTTTATCATTGGAATCTGTTTTATGAATTGTTCTCGTTATCTCATTCAGATTTCTGAGAACGTCTTTCTGAATTCTATTTTTGTCTATAGACTTAGCTGCTGACTTAAGTGTTTTTTTTATTATAAATTGTTCTTTTGTAATTATTGTTTTATTCAGGTTCTGTTACTGATTTGGGCTAGTGACCGTGTTCTGTTACAACATAAACATAATCAGGCCTCATCTCTGTGAGACGAAGTTGACTATAATCCACATTCAGTCAGATTTTGAAGAGTTAGCTGTAGGAAATTTCGTCGCTCGACAGCAATTTGACAGCTGTGGTGAAGAAACAAATTACACAAAGTATTGCGCCTGACTGGGTTTGAAGTCACGACCATAAGTCAGGATTGTTACCAATGCGCCTCCTACTCTGCTCCACTCAATGCACTTACAATTTGTTGTGTTCGCTTTATAAAAGAAACTTTATGACTAAAACATTTCTTCGTTCGATACGATATTCATTGAAGTTAGTTATAAAAAGAAAATTGATTTATATTTCCAATTTCGCTCACGTTTTGCGTCAAGTTCGTAAGGGAATAATAACTTTACCGAAATCTATGTGAATTGAATAATAATGATTGTTTGACATTACCAACACTGATTCGTACTCTAGTTTAGCATACTCGTACCTCTAGAATAATATCTGTTGGTGCATTCAATGGGATAAAACAATTCTAGGCTAACAGCGGTGGCTTCCAGGCTTACAGGAAGTAAGTATGTACCAGCATTTGCCATGTAGCAACTGCCTTTCTGACCTCCACAACTCAGTAATAGGCTTGCCCACGGAAATAAAATCTAATTGGTTATAAATAATAACGATAAATGGTATTTATTTTGCAAATAGGTTACAAGTAACTCTTTTACACGTCATTTTTTTTGACATATTACTCTAGATGAGGCCGGCATTTCCTAGCTGACTACTCTGAGAAGAAACACCGAAACAAACTCAGAGGTCATAGTCTCTTTTGAAGTCCATACAATCGCCAATAACATAATGAAAACCATGTAGGTTAACATCTGAGGTGGCCTTTTGAGGAAAGCACCACCCAGGTTTGAGTGAAACCTGTCCAGTCAGTGCAAGCATTTGTCAGTAGTCGTGTAGCTCAACTCAGATCCACTTAGGAGGACATTTGTGTTGGCCGTACAAAGCACCCAAACTGCCAAACAAACATTAAAATTACTCGAAATGAAAAATAAACCACAGATCCCCATTCATAATAAAAATAATTATAATACTTTAGTAATTAATTATGTCAAGTTGTATATATAAAAAATTACAAATTGTACTTATATAAAAAAAGAAAAATGTCAAATTGTATATAAAAAAAGAAAAATGACAAATTGTATATAAAAAAAAATTTAAATGACAAGTTGTATAAAAAAAAATTAAAATGTTAGATTTCCAAAAAAAAATTTCACCCTTTTTTTCTTTTTTTACATAAACCAAAATTGACGAAGATACAACGCTTTTAAAATTCTCTGTATGTCACTCCGTGGTATAATTTTTAGTGCGTTCTGACGTCACGAGCCCCCACTCCCGAGTTTTGATTCGTTTTTATTTTTGTCAATATTCGTTGATTTACAAAAATAAAAAATACGTGTCCATTGTTTTACAATACTAACTGACGGACTAAATAAATTTGCAATTTATTGATGGTTAAAACTAGCCTATTATATAACACGGTACTTCTTGGGCTTCCCAAGACACGGAAGAATGTCGATAAAGTTAAGATGGTCTGCGAGCACCGACTTTGGCAAGCGTGCCGCTGCCCCGTGCTGCTGTTATTATTAAAATACGAGCTCCTAAACCAATGGGATCATTATTTTAAAACACCGTACAGTTGTTTTATCTTCCAACACACTCCCCAGTCATAATATTTTATGCATTTCGTTGTTTTCAATATGTAAATTCCCCACCTTCGGATTGCCTCCTGGTTTAAGAGTCGTTGCTTGGATGCTGTCCAACGCTCCACAGACTGACGCCTCGTTACTGCCCACTCTCATATCGACCTGTCGTTTAGTAATATCACTTACAGAATTTACCTCACCTTGCCAGATACTTCTATCTGATACTTTAACTATGTGACCATTTGGATCTTCTGTTTTTGGCTAAAGTTTTGCCAGAACATTAATCTGATTCAGATCTCGTTGGGCTGAGTGTAAACGTTGATAATGGTAAAATGATTACTGTTTTTAAGTCATAAATTTATTTTTTTGATAGTTTCTCTCTGAGCTATATTGAGAGGAGTTCCTTCGTTAAAAACTCTAACATTATTAGAGAAGTTTCGGTTCCTATGTTTACCTGAAAACGTTATTATACATTCATATTCCTTGATAACTAAATCAATGTTATTTTCCAGTGAATAAACCCATCGATAAAAAGTATAAAGAGTTCCGTGAATCGATTCGTTAAATATTTTAACTGGCCATGCGACATTTGTTGCGATTATCTACAATTACCGGTTAAACGTAAGTTCAATGAATAAGTTATAAACGTGTGGTTTTTGTTTAAGTAGGGTTGGGATCTTTCGAAATAATTTCTAAAATATAAAATTTTAATAATAATTAATAACAAAAAAGCCCTGTTTATTAAAAACCTTTTTAGAACACTAATTAGGAGATTCTTAAATCTTAGAAGTATCATGTTGATAAACAAAGCAGCGCGACAGTCGCGCTGCTGTCACGCGGCACTTAGCGACTAACTTGAAGAAGGTTAGTCATGGTTAAGTTAAAAATGGGTTATAGATAGGTGTGAGTGATTACCAAACAGATACGACACAATCATTATATTAAAAATAAAAACAATCCCTTATCGGTTCTCAAACCGAAAGAAACACGATCCTAGCGCGTATAAAAGAGAACGGTGTAAAAGATCTTGACAAACTTGAACACGAAGAAGTATGTGGGTTCAGGGTTGAAATGAACCAGGAAATAGGGAAGAATAGCTGTTGAATATATGAAGAATATATGTTGGGATACTAAAGTCGTATGATAAATAGCTTAGGGGACCGTTTTAATAGGTATAATTAACGCAATAATAAAACTGCCCCACCCTAGTTTTCCTAAGCCTAATAGTGCTAGAGCATGTATGGCTTCCCTATGCTAAACTTATAAATGTGAAACTAAGTTTATTGGGAAAACTACTAAGTAGATTTGAATAACTATCGGGACGGAAGAAATTGGGTTCCTGGATATAATTAATTCATCATTCTTTCTTTATTGTACTCCAATACTTACAGTAATTATTAAGTTCATGTAGAAAGCAAAGGCTAAATGATTTCCTACTATCACTTCAGAATATTTTTGAACTGAATCCACATCCATCCATCATTTTAACCACATCAACCACGTTTGATAGCTGCCTGTTTATGATGATTTCAAATGATTCCCCACGATAATTTCTTTATATGTTATTAGAGCAATTTTTTCTCTCTCTTTAATCCTCCCCTTCTGTTATGTTATCTATTCATCCATAAAATTCTTTATCAATCCACCCATCTTTTCTTTGATCACCCTCTCCATCTATCATTGGGTATTTTTAGGATGCCGTACCCAAAGGAAAACTGACGGAACCATATTAATGTGGGCTGTGGGCCGTATCTCAAGAACCGGAATAAGTAGACAGTTGAAATTTTCACAGATTGTGTATTTCTATTACCGCAATAAACACTAATAATAAAAATTAAGCTTTATGGTACGGTACCCTTCGTGTGCGGGTCCGACTCATACTAAGTCGGTTTTTTAATTTCCCTCTCCATCTTGGTAGTTGTAGAGTGAAATTAAAGAAATTAAATAGATTCCATTTTTAAACCTAAATTGTAACGCATGTAACTTTTAGTCACGTGCATTTCATCCCTCGTACCTCTCCAGTTCGTTGGTAGTTAGCATCAATAACTAATGGGCATATTTTCACGTGATATCGACAACCTTGGCGGTGTGTACGGCAGACCGCGCTGGCCCACGTTGGGCGCCACTCAATGAATAGCTGGCTATTGGAGTATCGGGGCTGTCACGCTATCTCCGCCTTGCCAGTCATTGTATAGCGGACATGTACTATAATTGTTATTGTATTTACAATAGAGGTTTTTAATAAATGTTTGACAATAGTTTTTAGGCTTATTATTATTTTATCATCTGGAAACGTAGATTTTATAAAAAAAAAAATTACCTAATTTCTACTCGATTAAATTTTTAATCTATCACTGTGCCAATAAATGAAAGGATAAAACACATAACCCTTGTTTACAGTCTTGTTAAAATACGATACTTTTTTCAATTTCCTTTAACAGACAAAGAAATTGAAAATCTGTAGATATTTACAAAAAAATCTTATCCAGTTCCTCTTTACAAATTGAACAGCTGAAAGATCATCAGCAAGAGCAATGAATATAAAATATTTCCTGAATAAATGAATCTGTTTATTTTCCATTTTCATTTCATGAAATTAAATGCTGTTATTTCAGCGGTGTCTCATACACCCGCGAGCATTAGCCATCTGGACTGCTTTCATCAATTTAGACTCGTTGTCGACATGTGTAGGTTTATTATGGTCGGTCCACACGATGCATACTTTTGTATGTACAGATGCCTATATTCAGTCCGAAAAAAAAGTTCGGACTCTTACACGAAGGCTTTCGTGCCATCAGCCGAAAAAAAAACTCGTTTCTCGAGCCCCCTTTAATTTTTAATTCAATATTTTTTTTTCTCCGAATCCGAATTTTCTAACCAGATTTGTCTGCATTGCTTTGTGCATAGACAAAATTCTATACAAGTTTATTGAAGTCTATATCGTGTGTATATTCCCGCGAAAACGATTAGAATATCCACTCTCTTTGTCTAACTCTAGGGTAGAGAAAGGGAGAGGTGTGCTGTAATTGTTCACTGGTAGTTTCGCTGGACGGATGCCAGCGGCAGATTAGTAGTCAGGTAAAAAGTGATATGTCCCTTTGTGAAGGCTGTCGCTTGTTAATTTGTGGAATTGTTGAATTTTGAACAGATTTTAGGATTGAAAAACGTTTTTTTTATTTTTTATTTGTGATGGGTTTCCTCTTGACCCTAGTCTAGGTCAGAGATGACAGAGACAAAGTCTACGATGGAGTGAGCTTACCCAGAAGGAGTCTGTTCACTCTAACTTTGAAGAGATTAGGGTAGTAACGTTTCTTGTTATTTGAAACTAGTTGACCCACTCAACTTCGTCTGCGTCACAATTTTCATTACAGCTCCGCTCCTATTGGTCTTAGCGTGATGATATATAGGCTATCCTTATAAATATCTATCCTTCCTTGATAAATGGGCTATCTAACACTGAAAGAATTTTTTTAAATCAGACCAGTAGTTCCTGAGATTAGCGCGTTCAAGCAAACGGGCTCATATGTCTGAAACAAAGATATTTTATTTTAATCATTTTTTTTTATGTCGTAGAGTCGTAGCCACATCGTTGAGTTGACCGATTTCATGAAGTGGTATACCATATCACATTAGGTTGGCCTATTCGTGAAATGGCCACATTAGACCACACTCAACCAGGTCACATCATTAAATGTATTCGTGAGTAGTGTATTCGTAGCATCACAGCAGGCCCTGTCATAATACCAGCGCCGCGATATTCAATTATTTTTTAAATATCGCAGCAGATGCTGGGACAGGGATCTTTTTTGGCCTCACGCAGATTAATCTCATGCTGTTAGCTTCTATGTTTCCATTTTTTTAATACTGTTAGTTGTTTTTTTTTATTTTATTTTTTTGTGTGCATTTGTGCGAGTCCTAAATTAATATATTCTCTTTCTTTCTAAATGACCAATTTTACGATACGGCTACGACATGAGTACATATACTCCACGAATTCTAATAAATAGCCACAATAGTGTCCGAAACTTACTTATAAAACATTTCTAATGTCAAACAAGAATCCTTGAAATCAATATCAAAACAATGTTTTCAAAGTCCCGAACAATACTATAAATGGTAATCTACTCGTCGGCACTGAATGACTAGACTTTAGACCATAAAGACGAGTAGACATCTTCGCTTCTTCGTCTCGTAAACTATTCAGCCTTGACACAAAGTAGGCGCAATCTCCTAACTCTAGTTTATGGTTCCTATCTGCCAAGGATGTGTCTATGGATCTAATGATGACATATGGATTTGGCTTTCTTTTTGATTTATGATGTTTTATTTAAGTTATATCAATAGATGTTTCCTCATGGTTTTATCGTCTGTGATTTATACAGGGTGAAAAGTCATAATATGACTATGAATTTATAGATATTATAAATTCAGCTGAATCTGGTTTTACCGGGAACAGAACCCAATATAGTTGGGAAAAGCCTAAGTAGATGATGCAAAGTCACATAAACGTTTAGGGACATAAATACTTACTTGTAACATTCCACCCTGTAAATTGTGTACAGCTAAGGAGTGGAATTCCCAGCCAGCGTTTGTGTTTGTTGATAGCGGCAACTTACCTATTATTATCTTATTATTATACATAATTAATTTAATATCTAGCCCGAATTGTCCCACAGCTACAACTTAGAGAGCTTTAAATCAAGATTGAATAGGTTACTTTTAGGAAAGTGTGGTCCATCGTTGACCATATCATCGCTTTCCGTCAGGTGAGATTGTGGTCCAACGAGCCTGTCGATTAGAAATGTATCTAAAAAACTGGGGACGGCACCCCATATTTTTCGCGTTACGCTTTTTGGTCTCTACTTATATTTCTGAAAAAATAAATACCATGTCGTGGCGACAGTCTGTCTAAGCTGAACTGTTTATATCTATGGCACAGAAATTGGCTCACAACTTCTCCACAATTTCTATAACGAAAAACCTAGGAGGATAGATACCTTATTGTTTATTCCGGCGGCTGTTATATGTTTACGTAAACATAAAGTAACTTTAATTTTCTTTATTTTGTTTTGTTGACCTTCAAACTTTTGGGATTTGTACTTTCTTAACAATAACATAGTTCTGTGATGTGACATAACCTTGAACTCTATTTATAAATTAGTCACACATTGATTTTAACATAAAAAAAAAATATTCAATTCATCAGTGGATTTATGCATACTCATTATGTCTTTCCTAACATACAATTAGAGATAGTAAATTAAATAAAAGAGTTCGCATGAACGAATGAGATTTCATTCATGTTTTCAACGCAATACTGCATGGAAAACTGTGATAATATTAAAATCTACCGGCAAAATGTAGAATATATCGAAGAATTACATTAATTTGGTAAGCTGGGTAAGCTCGCTCCATCATAGACTTTGTCTCTGCCATCCCTGACCTAGACTAGAGTCAAGAGCAAACCCATAATAAATTTAAAAAAATGAATCTAGTTTTCTATTTCTTTTTCTATTTCTTTTTTGAAGTCTTCTATTTCTCGTTTATGTTTTCAAATAAAAGCAACGTAACAATAGTTTCCTTGAAAACTCAATGAGTTATAGTCTATGGATTATTTCGGTACAAACAGGATGCACTGAGCACATATCGAGGTAAACGACCGTCGTCTTCCGTCGCAAATAACTTTGCAATATACATTAAGTATATTATAATGTCAATGCGCACTCATCGTATTGAGCAATAAATTCAAGAAGCTTTCAGGGATATTATTGTATAAAATAAAGTAAGAGAGATAATATTATAATTATTATTTCTCGATTTTCTAAATATTATAATTAATACTCACACGGGTAAAGAAAGACAGTAAAAATATTTGCGAATTGCACAGGACCAACAACAAAATAGAATAAATTAAAACTATCAATCATAACCGAGTGATGTTTTTGCAAATTGAAATGTCTATTTTGACTACATGTTTTAGTAGAATGCTTCCGGTTTTATGCGACAACATTCGACGCATGTCAAGTGATCCGATTGGGTGATAATAATAAATACATACAACCATTAAAGAACACGCTACCAACCTGACAATTTATACATCATCATTAGATATCATAATTTCAGCTGAAAGACATCCACTAATGGACATAGGCCTCTCCCAAGATTAGGGGGGTTTTACATAATCGCCACGCTTGGCAGGCGGGTTGGCAATCGCAGTGTATGGTGTTGCGTTTTGCTGAGAAAGCTGCTCGACGAGTCCCTTAGTCGCCTTTTACGACACCCACGGGAAGTGGTGGGATGGTATTATTCCTTTACTTTACGGCACCCTACGGTACCGGCTGACACCATACGCGAATTTATACATACCTAAGTAGATTAAACATATTATTTTAAGTGTCAAAAAACAGGCGTTGAATATTCACAATTTAAAAGACCCGTAACATTCATTCTCCAGATAAAACTAAAAATTACATTGAAGAATGCCCGAAATACGATAAAAAGTCACTTCAGAATCTCAAATGACATAAATTCTGTCCACCATAGTCCCTTTCACCGATTCCCATAGGCAGTGGCCATTATCGTAGGGTCCACTTTGGGCCATGTGAAGCATAGCAAGGCCATTACCCCAGGGTCAGGGCCAAGCTACGGACGCGACTTTATTCAGTCCAAGCATGCGTACGTAACTACTGCTGTAATTTGACCTTTGTAAGTCTGTGAAATTATAATAAGTTGGAATGTTTGAGTCATGGGTTTTAATTCTGTTATTTGTGAGCGAAAGTGCGATACTAATTATCTTTTTGGAAGGAAGCTACAAATAATGCAAAAATTTCGGGGCCCGGGTTTCTTTTAGTCAACATTGAATAGGGTTCGTAGTGCTCCATCGTTGACCATTTCGTCGCTTACCAACAGTCAGGTGAGATAGTGTTCAAGCGTTATCCAAAATACCCATATGATAAGAAAATCACTGATCACGAGTGCGGAAAACTTGACATATTCAGGAGAAAGTTTAACCGGTCTTTCTCTTGAATATGTCAATTTTTCACTTTCCAGAGAACTGTACCTATGACTAGGTACACCTACTGTGTGGATAGAAAAACGTAACGACCCATTAAAATTATCGCATCGCGTTGTTTCCCCACGTTTATTGCCCACGTAGGACATTGGGTCACTGCTCGCATAAGTTCTGGCACAAAATGAAACCGCGGACGATATCAATTTCACGCAACGAAGGATAACTGTTTAGGCGCTGTAATATAACTTAGTCCGTAATAAGTTTGAGGATTTCATAAATGGATGAAGAGCTTTATTTCTTGTTAGCTTCGTCGACATATTGATAGCTGTTTTTATTTGTTACTGTCTTTGTAAAAGTAACTTCAATTAATCACCTGATTGTCTGACAAAAAGTTGATTCCGTGCTTCCGGCACGGTGGCAGCAGGTGGTCCTGGCCGACAAATGTCGGTCGTCAAATAAACCATGTCAGAAGCCCTTGAGGCGGTTTAGAAACTCTGACACTAGGGTGTGTGGGGTCGTTAGACCTTACTGCCCACACGATAAGAAGAAAAAGACTTCAATTAAGAGAAGTGAGTTTAAAGTAAACTAAACTTCTTTTTTGAGCTGTGTGCTTTCCAAGTTAAACTTTATGAGAGAAATTGGTTATGTGAAGTACCAAGTTTTGTGTATGTAGGTACTAATACTACCAGCTGTAATACTGGAGACAATAAACTTTTCCCCACTATGCTGGGGTTGGTTACCAGCGACTCACAAACCAGTAACTGGTGGGTAATACAATACCCATGGCAAGACTGGTTACAAATTTTCTGCTTCTGACTATTGTAACGATTGTGAAAGATCTATAAACTACCATCACCACACCACAAACCACTTCCCCACTCTACGAAGACAGGAAGACAGAGGACATTGTAGAGTACGTATACGGGTGAAGACCAACTGGACCTTGAGGGTGGAGAAGTTGGAGGCGCGCCATAACACCAATATCAAGTTGTTTGTGGTGCGCGTTCCGACCCGTCATTTGGTGACCTTCCTCAAGGAAGGGTTTTGGCTGAAAAATGTGCTGTATTGGCGTTTCCGTGGCCGGCTCCGTGACACCTCGCAGCGAACACGTCGAAGGATCGTCACTACGTGTGGGTTATTGTTTTAATATGGATTGTGTTTTATGGACCTCGGTTGCCTGAATTAAAGGATAAATAAATATACTAGTGGCTTAACGTCAGAGACACCTAAAAGTAAAGCTTCATGAGTTGTATGCTTTCCAATTTTCAAAAGTTTCGTGTGTAAAACAGACTAGTTGGAATCAGAAATTGGTAATTCGCAAGCGTGATTATTTGAGTTGTGGTGGGATAATTATCAATATACTCGTATATTGATAATTATTGCTGACTGACAGAGTGAGGGACTGAATGACAATGCACAACCGAAACCACTGGTCGTAGAAAGCTAAAAGTCATGTAACTTCCTTAGCTAGTATCGGGAGCACTAAGAGAGGATTTCCCAAAATTCTAACGCGAACGGAAAAAAACGGGATGTGCGCGTAAGAAGTCGCGAGCAAAAGCTAGTTATCATTATGAAAGCCGTTTATTATCTTCAAACATAATAAGTCACACAAAAACACATTACGAGTCATGCAGACATCAATCCTCCCTGACCCATTTCATTTTAAAGAAATACAGCGGACAAATGAACAAATAAACGTCAGCGATGAATTTATACAACGTATTCTGAGCTCATTTCTTGACAATATAAAATACTGAAGAACGGATTTCAACGTTCCACTTTTAACCTGCTCGTATTATTTCGTTATTTTTGCATGCGACATTGTTATTTTCGTTTCCAAACGAATCGCCAGGTTTAGTGACGTCAATTCTTAATTGACCGACTGTGAAATGTATAAAGATTTCGTGAAAATACAATATTTATTTCAATGTTTAAGGTTACGTAATGTATAAAGTTTTAAAATACGACTTGGAAATTATCAGTTCTCGGTTGTTAGTCGAAAGTTTTCAAGTGTATCTACAGTAATTATTAAGGATGAAAATAACACTTCATAAACCTATTAAATAAATTAGAAAGTACACGTAAAATTGCTTTCCCATCAACGTTGACGACGCCAACCGTTGGCGCAGTGGTTAACGATTGGCTGTTGCGCTGTCTGTCGTGGGTTCGACGTGTGTCGTGGCACGGAACAAACATTTGTATGGCCTACAGATAGTTGTTCCGGGTTTCACTGTATGTGTATGTGAGTTTGCATGTCTGTGAACGCACCCACGATACAGGAGAGAAATACCTAGTGTGGAGCAATGATTAAAAAAAAAGTTGTCAAATAAATATAATTTGGGACCTTTTGCTAACGGTGCTACCAATATATAGTATCCAGAACAAACTCGTGAAACTAACGTCAAAAACACCTGAAAAAATAATAGTCCAAAACAATAAAAGACGTCAAATACAATAATATCTGCGGTACATTACCTGCCCTACTACATACAATACGCCCATTTTTCATACTTTTATTGTAGTTGATTGATCGCAATGTCGGCACATTTCGCGTTTTCTCAAAGATCCTCGGAAAACGCTCTCAGAATATAAATAAATAATAAGTTTAGTTTTTCCCGCGGCTTCGGTCTTGTGGCCAAACAACCACAGGACCAGTGGAATTCTTAAGTTAGTAAGGCATCTCTACGTCTATGACACTCAGCAATAGTGAATCCTTCAGTGAAATATTTCTTGTCATCATCATTTCAGCAATCGCCCATTCTCTGGTTAGTCCCTTACTTACGACACCCATGGGAAGTGATGGGATGGTGATATTTCTTGTACAATCATATAAACAAACAAATTGTCCTCTTATACATATTAACTTCGAATACTGAAAATAGCTGGCGCTACTTCAAAGTCACTTTCAATCATGCTTAGTTGAACGGAGAGAATGGAAGTTGTTTATAAATAAAGCTTTGCGACTGCAGGGGTAATCAAACAAAGTGTTTGTTTGTACTGTCGAGATTTTCTTAGAAGATGCAAGAGAAATTTCACCTCATGCCACCTACATAAATTTTGTATAAGTAAATGTTTACCTATTAGGTGCACATCTAATACAAATTACCGCTCACGATTTCAACCCCAGAAATACTTCGAAGTGTTTCTGGCCTTCTGGTACTTGTGAATCACAGTTCCAGCCAGCGTTGCCAGACGTCCCGATTTTTATGTGTCGGGTGGGATGTTCCGCGCGGGACAGGCTCAGTCCCGCTTTTCGGGGATAACTCGACTATAGTATAAATATCTACCGCGAATACGCAAGATTACGTACGAAGGAATAACGAATACCTATTGAAGACGAACAACTACACTACCTAACGATAGGGCAAATCTGATTTAAATGTTTTTTTTTATTAAAACACATTTTCAATGGCTATTTTTGCTATTTGCTATTTAATATCACGTAAACGTAATTTGAAACTCAAATACAAAGATAAATATTAAGAAAACTTCTGATCATATACGATTTTTTTACTATGTCCCGCTTTCAACGAAAGAATCCCGCTGTTTTTACTCAAAAAGATTCTAAGTCCCGACTTGCCAAAACAAAAACTGACAACGCTGGTTCCAGCCCAAAAATTGCTTCGACATGTTTCTAGCCTCCTGGTACTTGTGAATCTTTACCGCTCACAATTCCAGCCCAGAATATACTTCGCCATAATGACCGCCTGATGAATAGCGTTATTCTGAAAGTTTTAAAGTAGCTATTCAAGCAATTGTACCACGAGCCAACGGTTAATTAAACTTTTGTTGATAGCTAATTGTACAACAAGCGTATCTATATTAATATGTATGTATAGAAAGAAAATAATTCAATCGTTTTTATCAAAATCCCGAATATAAATTAAACTCGGAGCACCCTTACAAGTAAGTTGTGGAGTTTTTCCATTAATATTTTTTCCTCATTTACAAAAGCGAATCGTTCGAAGCCTTGAAAACAACAAGCGGAAAGTACCTAAACTTATAAAATAATTATACCCGGGAACTGTTTAAAAATTGCAGAAGTGTATTTTAACCGACTTCAGAAAATGAGGAGGTCCTTGTATGTAACGTCACGTACCTATTCATGTTACAAGGTTGTCGGTATCAGTTCGACTTGGTATTATCATGTGTGTTAGATAACTACTCAAGAATCTTGAGTTCGAAATTACGTCTGGAATATCAAATATAGCGGTTTATCAAGAAGTTTTCGGTTTATTTTCGTCTGTACTCGCAAAGAGCGACAGAGAACGCCAGGAGATTTTTTATTCAAATTTTCTACAGTTGTTCAGTTTAGAGGCCGCTAATCAGTATTTATATAATTATATCATTTATGGTTAGATTTTTTTTGATATAAATTTGGATGGATGGAGAGGGAGAGGAATTGCAAAGAAATGATGGATGGATTGTGTAAGGAGCGATATGAAAGAAAAGGGAGTTATAGCGTAACGGCTGACAGAATGGAAGAAAAAAACGTGTTGCGCTGACCTTGACCCTAAGTAACATGGGATAAGGGCAGGAAGATGATGATATGTTTACATTCTTTATGAGAATTCAGAAAATTATTTGCACAGCAGGGCAAGTAACAAATAGCTGTTTGGTTGCTTATTTTTTCTTCTTCCATACTGTTCTTATTGCCCGACTGCGTCAGAGAGAGGGTGAAGTTCTTTGAATTTATGTATCTATATTTCTTTGGAAAGCTCCGTAGCCTAAATGGCTTGATGGATTTTACCTCGAGAGGTGTCGTTAGATTCATCTTAATTGTGAGAGTGACACTGGGTACCTATATAAAAATTTGAGGGCCGATTTTTGGTGCCATATTGTGTCTTCAAAAAACCTCAAAACCTATCGAGTGACGAAGTCGAAGACGATAGCAAAAATATAACTCGTTAAAATGTAAGAAATAAAAAATTACCTTCGTCAAAAACTCAGCTAAAGAGGGTTTAGTAAATTCTAGTTACCGGTTTTTCAAAGGTTTCTTACATCTAAAATATTGCTTTAAATCTCAGTTTGCCAACACTATATAATTTCCCTAATGAACAAAAACAAAGGCTCGGCTACATAAAGCAGGCCGCGGGAAAGGTGCGGTTTTAATACTTAACCGTTTAGCGCTCCCCTACACGACAAAAGGTTGCCGGTATTTGTCAAGGTTCCCTTTGATCTGCCGCCGTCGGCTCGCCAAATACCAGCGTTACGGTCACCATACGGCCAACCTTGTCGGGAGCTCAGGACGTGTCTAAAAATGAGAACTGTTGTTTGAAAATGAGATATTTTGTTAATTTTTTTCGTGTTTGTCAAGAAGATTGTGGCTCTAATTTATATATTTTTTTATATTTGTGATGGGTTTGCTCTTGGCTCTAGTCTAGGTCAGAGATGACAGAGACAAAGTCTACGATGGAGCGAGCTTAATGTTTTTGTTTGCGTAAATTGAGCATCTACTTCAGAGAAGACAATTTTATTGGTCTTTCAGACCGAGAAAAGCAATCAAGTTTTTGAGTTCTTGGTGTTAATTTCTCAATCAGTGGTTTCAATTTGGTATCAAAACAATACTGATCTATTACTAAGCCCCACTTCAGGGAAAACAAATTCCGTTTGAAATTAAAATACCTAATCAATTTCTAATTGTTTTCATTTTCATTTATTTATTTATTTAATTTAATAACAACAGTTTAAAACCAATTACAGTAATTAAAGCACAAAAACTACTTAAACACAAACAAAAATTAAAAAAAATGGATAACAGAATAAAGTTAAATTTATTAAAAAAACATGTAATCTACTAACGATAACTACCCCTTAAAACCCCTCCCTATCTATGACATTGATACATCCATAACACTACCCTTTTTTCAAGAAAACTCCCTAAACGCTTCCTCTGGCGCTACTCACAATCTGTATAGTAACTCACATAAATCACATCGACAAAGCCCCGGTGTATCGTTGCCATGGTGACCGTAATCAACGGTACAGGCTCAGAAAGTCATCTTCACGAGAACTTAATAACTAGGGACCTAGTTTTCTTTCATGTTTTCTCTTGGAACTATTTTCCACTATGCGGATAATGTAGTCGGTAGTTTGGCGAGAACTGTAGACGCGGTCAATGGGTAAGCCTGTAATAATGTGACCTAGAACTGTACGTAGTTGACTGTGAATAGTTTGGGAAATATCCTTTTCCATGGAATAAATATGTAAGTTTCGTCAGCATTTGCATGAAAAATTTACCAATATCTTTTTTATTTATTTTATCCTAATATCTATGCTAATATATAAAGCTGAAGAGTTTGTTTGTTTGCTTCAACGCGCTAATCTCAGGAACTACTGGTCCGATTTGAAAAATTCTTTCAGTGTTAGCTAGCCCATTTATCGAGGAAGGCTCTAGACTATATGCCATCACGCTAAGACCAATAGGATTGGAGCAGACGAAGTTGCGCGTGTCAACTAGTGCGACTATAAAATTCTTCCATTATTGACTGATCGAGTGACTGACAGACAACGCCGACACAGCCGAAACTACTGGTCCTTCTTACACTCCGTAGGGGTGCACTAAGAGAGGATTTCCCGAAATTCCTACGGGAATGGGAAAACCAGATATGCACGTACGAATTCGCGGGCAAAAGCTAGTTGAATATATATTTAAAAAAACCTGAAACGTTTTATCGATTTCTTGTTACACTACAATTTTTCAATTTACTTGGAAACTTATAACTTAACAAGGCTTTAATATCGTCTTAAACCAACTACTAAGAACAGAACACCATTGTTCAATCTTTTGGGGAATACAAGTTTGATATCTTGTAATATTCATCAATTCATTAAAAAGATACTTATGTAAATCTGGTTGTTTTCCTAAGAGAGGCGCCATTTGTAACGGATGGCTCGACTCCGGCCTTCGTCGTGTTTACAATAACAACCCCATTACAAGTTGAGAAACTGACGTTTTGAAATGTTAACTTTGGAAGACTATGACTGAAAACTACTGGTTTACCTAGCTACCTGTTTTATTATAAAGTTCTTTGGGTGGTCCAATATGATGGAATTGTAGAGGTAGAACTAACGAACTTAGGTATGACAGTCACATAAGTATCTTTTCAAGTGGCTATAATTTTACCATTTTAACGACTTGCTTTATGACTCTACATATATATTTATATTCGTCATTCGTTTTAGCAAGGCATGAGCTGTTCACGGCCAAGAGAGTGTAAAACACAGGATCAGACGGAGTGGCAACGTTTAGGGAGCCTACATTTATGTTCAACCGTTGATGTCTTCCAGCTGAAATTATGATTTGCATGAGCGATAGGAATATTTTCAGGGAGGTGCATCTTTAACACCCGGCCGCGAAAATATTGGTTTTGTTAGTTCGAACTCCTGTTTGAACTTACAAAACCAATATATTGCAGCATTAACTTTGTCGAAAGACTTGAGAACTAAAGAGTAAAGTCGGAAATTTTAGCACCTCGTTTTGCATATGTTAGGTGCTAGGTTCGATGTAAGGTTTTTATGATTTATTTTCTTAGTTTTGAAATTTTACGGATTATTCTATAGAAATTCAAAGGGGTGCAAGGGCACCCCCTTGAATTTCCGGCACTTATGATGATGTTTTTAAGCTATCTAGGAACTCATAAATCGAACAACGACGTAAGAATGTATTTCATGCAGTTTAGCATGTGCAGTTTTGTTTGGGTGGACCGCGGTATATAATTAACGAAAAGCTAGCGATTTTTAAGAAGTATTCTAAACATTAACTGCTAAACTGGACCATGTAGTTTTGTTTGGGTGGACCGCGGTATATAATTAACGAAAAGCTAGAAAATTTACGATTATTAAAAAGTATTCAAAACATTAACTGCTTAACTGGACCATGCAGTTTTGTTTGGGTGGACCGCGGTATATAATTAACGAAAAGCTAGAATTTACGATTTTTAAAAAGTATTCAAAACATTAACTGCTTAACTGGACCATGTAGTTTTGTTTGGGTGGACCGCGATATATAATTAACGAAAAGCTTAAAATTTACGATTTTTAAAAAGTATTCAAAACATTAACTGCTTAACTGGACCACGCAGTTTTGTTTGGGTGGACCGCGGTATATAATTAACGAAAAGCTAGAAAATTTACGATTTTTAAAAAGTTTTCAAAACATTAACTGCTTAACTGGACCATATAGTTTTGTTTGGGTGGACCGCGGTATATAATTAACGAAAAGCTAGAATTTACGATTTTTAAAAAGTATTCAAAACATTAACTGCTTAACTGGACCATTCACCAGGGTTAAGAGTTATTGCCATACGTATTGTGTATAAGCAATAACATGGTAACTGCCAAGTGCAATTTTATCTACTTTCCGTGTAACATCTTATGCCAAATGTAGTTTCGGCAGTGATTTGGCTCTGGTTGTAAATGCTTAACCCAGTTAGTGTCCACAGCGATTATATTATGTAAGCCTTAGGTATAACTACAGCTTGTCCAACTTGGTAATAATGGTCGTCTTTCTTACCGAATTTGGGCTATGGCTGCCAATCTATGCGGTGACTGCCTTTATCTAATATCTTTAAACGAGCAATTCTTGTATATATGTATATTATCTGAAGCTCGGAAACGGCTCCAACGATTTTCATACAGGGGGTTTCGGGAGCGATAAATCTATCTAGCTAGGTTTCATTTTTAGAAAATGTCGTGAAAAAAAACCGATCATAGCTAGGTCATCCAGGTACTATAATGTATGCCGAATTTAGTAAACTGTTATTTGAGAAGAGTAATCATGGAGTTTCTTATCTGTTTTTCTACACAATAAACTAACTTTTTTAATGGAGAACTAGAGTCACTTTGTTTCGTTTTTTACTGTGAATTGAAGTTCAAAAGTGTCTTTTAATGGTCTAATTGAACCAAATGAGTTGACTTTGACTAGCCATTGACAATAGAACTTTTTTAGGGTTCCGTACCTCAAAAAAAGGAAAAAACGGAACCCTTATAAAATCATTTTTTGCCCGTCCATCAGTCTGTTTGTCAAGTCTCTTTATTTCGGGAACGCGCGGAGGTATCGAGTTGAAATTAAAACCATATATACGATCGACCCGTGCGGCTGTTATTATCTGGCCACGAGCTCTTCGTGTTGCAAACTAACTATAGATTCTGTAAAGAAAAAAATAAAGCTTTTCGTACCGACTCTATAAATAAATCAAAGGCGGTGTAGCTTGGGATCCTAATATCATCCTGATCGCGAGTCTAGGTAATCTTTCAGGACGTTTCAGGAGTCATCTCCATCAATCATCATCAACTCATATCGCGGCCCGCTGTCCTAAACGTTATTTATGTTTATTTATCCTTGCAAATACCCGAAAAAAGTAAGGGATTTTTTGTAAAGAAAGTTTTAGGGTACAGTTAGGCAACGACTTGAATCTTGCTGTATTTATGACCTTAAATATCTCGTGTTCTTTATACCAAGGTTACGATTATATATACATTTTCATACATTATATTCCCACAAGGTGGACCGATGATTTAATGAGGTGATGAGAGACGCGCAGGACCTGTCGTTGTGTCTTTCGGCTACTATGTTGATTATGAGGTGATTAAAACAATGCGATTTGTGAAAAAATAAATAAAATTGGTGGAAAAACAGAGAACTTATGCGCTTGTCACCCAAAATGTCGTTCGTACTGGATGACTCCAATTTAATATGGCGGGGCTTATGAGTGACGTCACACGCCATTAGTGCAGTTTCTGTTTATCACAGATTTTAAAACGCTAACAACACTGATTTTTTGAGAATTTTAAGCAATTTTTTTAACTGCGTCGTGCCTGTTCTCTAGGTTTTGAGTTATGTAATAAAAAATCTAGTCGAATACCATTAAACATTGGCACTGACTCGCTTAGCAGACTATACTACCTATCTAAAAACTTTTCACTTACTCGCAGGTACACAAAAAAAGGATCCCTAACCGTAGCAACATTTCCCAGCATATCTGTAAAACAGCTCTGGTAATAGTAATAAAACAGTTATCGTATTTTTCTTGTCGTATTTATGTGTCGTATTCGTATAGTTTCCCTTGCTGAAGCGCGATACGTGCAGATACTGTGGGTAAAGTACGCAATCAGGATATCCGAACGCTGTCGTATTGTAGGCCCCCGATGCTGTACAGACTGGCAACTTTTATATGGAAAAAAGTGGGTTTGTTTTTCAAGAAGGTATAGGTACTAAAGGATTGGGAAAAAGTGGTAGGACTCATCTTCTCCTTCCATCTATTCATCCTCGGATCCTCTTCAAAGAACCATATCTTCTCAAGACAATCCAGAAATGTGGATGGATTGTGCGCAAAACCTTAGGTCCATACAGCATCGCAGGCAAGGGAAAATGCCAATTAATAATGGCAAGAGCTAGTAAAGTTAATTGTATTAAAAAATTCAATATCTAGAATTTTCTATTTCTTTTATGTCATAAATGCTATGGACACTTTTTGAAGTAACGAACCTACAGTAAAAATACCTAACAAAAGGTAAGGACTTTCAAATAGTTCTGATAATTAACAATTTCAGACAAACCCATTAAAAATTTCCCATACTGACTTTGTTTTCTCTTATAGAGTAAAAATCTACTGCGACATTTAGTCGCGCGTGTGTGGTCTCCCCTCCAGTTTTCCCATCACGACAGTCACGTCTCAGTGCTTTGTGCAGACTGTGTTGGTCTTAGCTTCCTGATGCTACGCTTAGAAACAGGCTTTATACTGCTTTTACTTTTGATGAAAGGTGCTGCACCTTTTTTTTAAGGATGGAAAATTATCAAATGACTCCTCCCACTTTGGGTGAAGCATAAGGGAGTGTCAGACTCTTACTGACTAAAACCCATCCGTGTTCTTCCTAATGCCCTTTGCGTTCTAGGGCTGCAGTGACTCTTTCGAACGAATTTCGCAACCTTGGCAGGCACTGGCTCGAGCGGCCCCCTTCTTCAAAGGTGCTACACCTACTGCACTGAAGTTATAGATATGCACATGCAATTTAATTCAGTCAACCGCAAGGAGACTGATATTATAAAGCTGAAGAGTTTGTTTGTTTGGTTGAACACGATAATTTCGAAGTTCGTGGAAGGCTATACAGTATCACTCTACGACCAAGAGGAGCGGAGCAATACTATTAAAAAATGAGACGAAGACGGAGTTGCGCGGGTTAGCTCGTAGGAGGTGAGAAGAGAAAGTAAAAGTAACGGTTATTCATTTTTTTATTCTATCCCAAACCAAGTAAACTTTGATTACGGACACCACGCGCGAAGAAAATAACTTTTTGTTTTTCCTTACAAAGTACGTAAGTGTATGTTTGTAATTTTCTTCAAACGTGTGTGTCATCATCATCGTCATCATCATATCAGCCGAAAGATCCACTGCTGGACATAGGTCTCCCCTAAGCGTCGCCACAACGACCGGTTCTACGCGTGTATGTATTTTATCTAAATCTTTTTGTACAAAATACACACGTTTGAAGGTACGCGCTGTCATCATCATCTGCCTAGCCTTTTTCCAATTATATTGGGGTCGGCTTCCAGTCAAACCGGATTCAGCTGAATACCAGTGTTTTACGTGAAGCGGCTGCCTATCAGATCTCCATAACCCATTAACTGAGTAACACGGTACTTCTTGGCAAGACTGGAGTCAGATTTACTGGCTTCTGACAATCCGTAACGACTGCCAAAGATCTACAAATGACAGCCGGGACCAACGGCTTAACGTGCTTTCCGAGGCACGGAGGAAATTCGATACGTTAAGATGGTCACCCATCCACAGACCAACCTCGGCAAGCGCTGCTTAACCTTGATGATTGACCCGTGCGGCTGTTATTATTTAGCCACGAGCTCCTCACGTTTGAAGGTACGCGCTGTATAATTTTCTAAAATCTGAATGTACTGTACATGTAATATTTAGTGTAGGTATGTAATCGCACCCACGATAGAGGATACACCAAAGTGGAGCAGCGTTAAAAGAAAACGCAAGTCATCTGTCAACTGACATAAATCTTATAAAAGTGGGTAATGAGTATAAATCCATCTCGCTCGAGGTATTAAAATGTTATCATGTTTTACTCGACGAAATTTATTAGGGAGATAAAAATTAAATGCGTATTAAATAATTAGCTAATACACAGATTTTACGAAAACGGTCGATTTAATTCACTAGAATTCGGGCACGTGTTGTAAAATGTTCCCATTGCAAAGGGGTTCGAACTTTTTTCTATGACACTTTAGGGCACCATGTTGCTAACATTTTTTGTTTGATTAAGTGCCCTGTTAGCAATTTCGAAAAATGGTGGCGCGCGGGGAGGCTAAACCAAAATGACTCTATGCCCTTTGTATCAGTTTGCGAAACTTATCGCAAAAACACTTGTTAAAATTGACAAAAGATAGCTGTTATGATTGGTTGAAGGAAAAAATGACAATTCCCTAATATTGTACTACTTGAGTTGCGTTTAATTACTAACGTTTTTGTTTGTTATTTCTTTCCGAAACCGACTTTAACCTGACGAATTGTGGCTCACTGTACGTACCTACGACGCTACAAGTCATCGTTATACATTTATAACGATGATGTCTCGCAAGTACGTACAGTGATCATTTCGAGCAACGTCCTTATTCTTTTCATCCTCGGCAAGCGTTGCTTAACCTTGAAGATCGGCTGTTATTATTTAGCCACGAGCCCCACCGAGGTCCTCCGAGGTCAGATAGGTAGTTTCACGTAAAATACTGGTATTCAGCCGAATCCAGTTTGACTGGAAGCCGATCCCAATATAGTTGAGAAAAGGCTAGGCAGATGATGATTATACTCGACTCCAAGTTAACTTCAGCGCAGATTAAAATGAGTGCAAAATTATGTTTTCCCATATTATTAGCTCCTGGGTCACCAAAAACTACCAAAATAGTAAGAAATATTGTCCCAAATAAAATACCAGTTGTTCAAGATAGAAGTTGTCTACTAATGCTCTCAATTCGAGAGAAGTCCTTATTAGGAATGTGTAACGTATCCAAGAAATAGTCATTATGTAGACTGACTGCCTAATGTGTAGGTAGCTGAAACAGTACATTCTATAGAGTGGGCAGGGATGTCTCGTCGTCGTGTTGTCGTCGTTTGTCTATCTGTCTTCCACAATCCAGTAGATAACACAGTACTTCTTGGCAAGACTGGTATCAGGTTTTCTGGCACCTGAAATTCCGTAACGACTGCCAAAGATCTACAAATGACAGCGGGGATCATCGGCTTAACTCACTTGGAGTCTCGGTAAGTTAAGATGGTAACCATCTTAACAGCGACATCGACAGACCGATCTCGGTAAGCGTTGCTTAACCTGGAAGATCGACTGGTCGACCCGTGCGGCTGTTATTATTTAGCCACGAGCTCCTCTAGGAGTCGAGGAAAATATTAGTTAGATATTTTATAACTATCTGAAGTGATAAAGCAGCTGAAGTAGGAATTGAAATGATCATCTCCAGTTACTACTTACATTCAGTCAAAAAAGTATCGGGAATGGATGATTTGTGTATGGTTCCAAATTCAAATCTTTGTTTTTTTGTAGTTGTTAGATTGGCACAACTGTTTTCCATTTTGGCGCGGAGTTTGAGTTGCATCTGTTATTTATATTAAATACAGTGCTGGTTTTAGTAATATCATATATAGTGTGTCTTGCGAATTTCATAATGGACAAAAATATCGAACAAAGAGTTTGTCTTAAATTTTGCATCGCCAATGGAATTTCGTGTTCGGAGTCACTGAAACTGTTACAGAAGGCTTACGGTGAATCGACTTTATCAAAAACTCGTGCTTATGAGTGGTTCAAAGCGTTCAGAAGCGGTCGAGATGTGATGGAAGATTTGCCTCGCTCTGGTAGGCCGTCAACGTCTGCAATTGAAGTTAACATCGCAAAAGTGAAGGAAATAGTGACTGAAAATCCCCATTCAACTCTGAGAGAGATAGCCGCCGAACTTTCTGTATCTCACGAGTCGATCCGTACCATTTTAACTAATCATTTGGGTATGAAACATGTTGCTGCTCGGCTAGTCCCAAAAGATCTGAATTTTCTCCAAAAACTCAATCGCATGAAAGTCGCTGAGGACATGCTAGAACGAGTCAGTTCGGACCCAACATTCATGAAACGCATTGTTACTGGTGACGAGACGTGGGTTTACGAGTTTGACATGCAAACTAGTCAACAAGCTGTGTGTGTGTGGCACCCGTTTTCAATCGATAGAAGACATAAAGGAGAATTCGCGGCGAGAACTGAACTCAATTCCGGAAGCAGCGTTTAAAAAATGTTTTGATGAATGGATTATTCGTTGGCGCAAGTGTACCGTTTCTAAAGGAGCATACTTTGAAGGTAATAAAATAAATTTGGATGAATAACAGACATTTTGTGTATTATTGATCTTTTCCCGGTACTTTCTTGACAGAGTAGTATATAAATATAAAGTATATATTTATATTTTCTAACTAATAAATTATTATAAATGCGAAAGTTTGGATGGATGGATGGGTATTTGTTACTCATTAACGCTGGAACGGCTAAACGGATCTGAATGAACTTTGGCTCAGAGATAGATTATAGTCTGCTACTTTATATCCCTTGGGATTATGAGTATGTTCCCTTGGGATTATTTCCAAGATTCACGCGGGCGTAGCCGATGGCAGAAGCTAGTGTAGCTAATTATTACATTACAAGTAAAATATTGTTAATATATTATTTTTTGATCCTAATAGACATTGATAAATAACAACTCAGTATTTTATGATGAAATACAAATTTCTAAGAATTTTGTTAACATGCTTCTCATTAATGTTAAAATAGAAACTCACAAGGAAATATTAAACATTACGTTAAATTAGTCAAATAAGCTGATTTATTATTTCTCTTTACATTTCGGAAGTTTTTGACATAGCTTAAGGGTGCCTGTCCATTACAGCGGAGCGAGGCAGCAGAGCAGAGAAACGGATAAATTTTAATCAATGGAATTGCATAAAATCTCCGTACCACGTGAGTCACTGACATTTTGACTTACATGATTGGTAACTCTCTTTTTTTCGTTCGGCTGCCTCGCTCCGTTGTAATGGATAGGCACCCTAAATGAGGACTATTGAGATGGCAGCTAATAGAGACGTACCTGTGCTAAAAGAATGAATGATACGCCGACCTCAGACAGATTGCGATAAGAGGTTCCGGACAAAGTACCATTCCATAAGCGAGTGCTAGTGCGTAGGAGCGCTTATTAAAATGTATTCAAATAAATTCACAACTTACTTTTACTATATACGGTGCTATTTCAGTCGTCTTACAACGGCAGCCCACTTCATCTATCCAATGACTACTATCAATTTAAAAAAATATCATTTATTATCATGACGCATGACGTAGTGTGAAACACCTAGGAGCGAGCGCAATCCAAGCCTTGGGTTCCAAGGAAGGCGCGGAGTGGAACGATGATTTCTTGAGACGTAAACATTATTAACAGGCTGTTTTATATTTCTAATGAATTATTTATTTTTATTGTACCTTATATCTTAATTTAAAAAAAAAAAACATGTCTAGGGGTAGTTTATGTCAAGTGCATTAACTAGGCCGAATAAAATGGTACCGTGTACCTATATGCACTTAAATAAAAACTTAAATTTGCTGTCAAAATATTCGTCCGCATCGCTGTCGACTGGACGTGTGTCCAAAAGACTGGCGGCATTACCACGTTGTATGACAATGCCGGTCAAAGGATAACCTTTGACCGAGGTAAAAGCCGGCCCTTGGGTCATGCAGTGTCAACTGAGCGTTTAGCAATTTCTTAAAATAACGCGTGAGCACTCGGACCCCACTGTCCAAGAGTTAGATTAATTAGAATGTTAAAATTTTTACAGTCAGTCTGCGTTTGTACATTTTCCAAGGTTCTGTCCTAGAAAACGATCAAAGAAACATTAAACGAATAGGTGAGTGAGTTTTCAGCCATTGTTGAGTCGTCAACTGTATACGGGACCGTTCTCTTTCAGACGACAACAATGGAGTCTAGTGAATGAAGGACAATGACGGATGTAATAACGGTACTTGACAGCCACTGCATTGGTAGTTAATCGTATTGTAGCGAAATAATGAATACTGCATTATAGCGAAACATCTGAATAGGTTCGCAATGAAGCTTTAGAGGTAGCGGAACAGAAGTAAAGTCCCGCAAACCTCCATTGAAAACGGAGGATCTTCCGACAAGGCGCAGGTTGTTCCTGACGGGCAGCTGCCCGATGGTTATTCGGACTGATGAATATGTTCAAATCGCACGATAAGCTCTACGCTTTGCAGGATTTCGACTTAGTAGTTCGCTGATAGTTGGATAGATGGCGTCGCGGTTCTTTTTTGTTGCGATGTTGATTTGCTACGTTGGTTTTTCTTGTGGCGGCATTGATGCCGCTACAGAGCTAAGCGTGGGCGGATCTAGGGGGGAGGACGCAAGCTCCCCCTAAATGACCAAGATATCTAACATTTCGCGTTCGAACCGTTTTGCGTACACGCACCAAAATTACACTACGCAGCATACCTGCTATGCCTGCTTATATCTCCAACATACTTGGTTGAATGGTAGAGAATGATTAGACTAGTAGAGAATGATTAAGAAGTCTGCCTTTTTAAAGCATTGTCTGCCAGACAAATAGACAAAATAGAAAATGTATTGTTTGTCGGTCACCGGAATACATATAAAAACATCCCGCAGTATCAAAGAACAGGTATCTACATGCTGAAGCTATAGGTAAATCTTGCATAAATCCTGGTTAATCAGTAAGTAATTAGATATATATATTATTAAATCGGTCATCGGACCTTTTGATCACATGATTGTTTTTATTAGTGGCGTAAGTGAATGTGGAATTTCTCAGACATTTGAAAACTAGACATTGAATTAAAGACAGACTCCTCTTGAAGACGAAACAGGCAACTTTATCAACAAACTGTCAAACACCAATATTCACAATTGACACAACTATCTCCCAAACTAAGTTTGACAGACGATATCAAAGACCGAATAACAACGTGATCGTGAATTTGAAACCCGCAGCCAATTAACATGTTCCCCGAATCAATCGGTGTCCTAACCACAATCGTGTATCAGAACGGGTGCACCTCTAATGAATGACAAGTCACGACTGACAGGTTCTTGACATTTCCCACGTTCCAATTTCAATTTCAGATTTTGAGATTTCAATGGCCACCAAAAGTTGGCGGGAATACCTAGGTACAAATGGATGCGGTCTAATGAGAAACTAAGTTTTGAATCTAAATTATATAGTTTCTGTAAGTTCTGATATTAATTTTAGGTGCGATTTGAATTGATAGATGTTGTAAGGCGAATGTTTTAATGAGGACACTTCATAGTTTAACGAAATTATTCGAAAAAGTTAAAGAAAATTACAGGTTTTGTAAAACATTTAGTTTAAAGTTGTGGAAAGATTATCTGTTAATCTTGACTACATGTCAATGTCTGAGAATTTAGTTGTTTCCAAATCACGTTTGAATAAAAAGTCGATACAATTATTCGGAAACTTTCTTTTTACTTCAATAACCTTTTAAAAATAATGTATGTATCTCTATATACTTAACACTTACAAACGTACGACGGTAAAATTAAAAAAAAAAAACGAATCATATCTCAATGCAGAAGTTGGTGGTTTTTATTTTTTTATATCTCAACTCATTATTGAGTTAGTCGATTAAATGCTTCATATCTCGCAAATTTTCTTTCCTCTGTAGTTTGCAATAGACTACGCTTTACAGCTTGTTGTAACCTTAATCTTTGTAGTTATATGGAAGAAGAAAACGCAATAATACGCCCAAGTATATTAGCAGCTATAGCAAAGGAACAGGGTTCATAATTATATTTAATAGGATGGGTCGCAAAGCACTTAGGGATCACTAATTCACTAAGAACATTACAGGCTTATATGATTATATATATCATTTAGGCGTAGAGGGAGAATGTGGTTTTGCTAAGAGTCCGTGGGCACACACGTACTAAGTCGTTAATAACTAGAAACTAAGAATGAATTTGTTTGTAGAAAAAAAACCGACCAAGTGCGAGTCCGACTCGCACACGAAGGGTTCCGTACCAAAAACTATTTTTTTATTATTTGTTGTTATAGTAGCAATAGAAATACACACTCTGTGAAAATTTCAACTCTCTACCTACTCGTATTACAGTTCTTGAGATCCAGCCCGCTGACAGAGAGACGGACGGAGGCTTAGTAATAGGGTTCCGTTGGTTACCCTTCGGGTACGGAACCCTAAAAAAAGTGTAATAACGCTTTTAGGCCTAAATTGTTGAACCCATTTTGATGGAGACCTGAAGTGTTTATCTTATACGTTAGGTTTTTTTGCGAAAAAATTGACAAAAGCGTACTTGTATTAAATGTAATATGATAAAATTTCGAAGTAGGTATGTTAAGAGCAACACATTCTGTATCTAAAGTTTTTGACGTTTGACGACACAGTTGGCGCAGTGGTTGAGCGATTGGCTGCTGCGCTGCAAGTCGCGGGTTCGATCCTACTCGGAGCAAATATTTGTATGGACATACAGCACCCCTATTCTGTAACAAAATTAAAAAAAAAAGAACAAATGTTAGAATGAACGTTCAACATTTACGCTTTTCTTTTTTGTTTATTTCGACAAAGAGAAAACTACAGAACAGATTGTGATTAAACATGATAAAACAGGCTGTGATTTGTAAAGGGGGGGTGAGGTACTGATCACGGTAAGCTCCCTTTCTTCTCCTAAAGTTGTTTGTCCGAAAATCATTATCCATAACACGTTTGCTATAAACTTCAGTAACCATAATGTTAAAAATCCCCAAATTTTGTTTAACATAATTATCATTATTTCTAAAAGTATTCTGTCATAATATCGAGTACTATAATAATTGAATCTCCTAATTTTACATGACCTAAAGTCAAATGTGCTAAGTATTGTGTTAAATAATGTGTATTATTATATACATTTGCTAAAAAATTGATTTTAGTGACAGAAACGAATCGCTGTAAATCCGACACCACGCAGTCTTGTCTGCTCTACCCCTAGAGTGTAATTTAAAATCGCGTGGGCGCGGAGGGGCGAGGCGGCCCGCGAGTTGAGGAGCAGGTGGTTGTAACACTCGCCGCCGCGGCTGAGGTTGGCCGAAGTTGCGGTGGAGCGTTAAACCCATCTGCGACGATAAACCCGCGTGGGACCGCCGCCGGAGCCCCGCAGCGCCGTAGCCGTGACAGAAACCATGCCTGCTGCATGTTGCAAGCTTGCTTGCATGCTGCGTGCTTGCATGCGTACTGCATGCTTGCTTGCATGCTGGCTTACTTACAAAAACCACATGTTCACAATCAACTGCTTTATTATATATATAAAGAATAAAAAAAGAAATATATTAAGAATATTATTATTATAAATAAACATTATGTCATTTGAATTTAGGACTTATAACTTTTTTTGAAAACGGTTTTATGTGTTTTGTATAATTATTATTTATATTTATGACAAACGGATTTAGGACATATTATATTTAGGGATTTAAATTTTATGGCATGTGATATTAAGTTATCATTCGGACAAAAGATTTTTAGGACAAAATAAGTTACGGCGCTTTAAATTATGGATAAAAAAGTTAGGTGACACAATAGAGAACCACTGATTACAAGTGGGTGGAGCCGCGGGTGGCAGCTAGTCTTGTGACAAATGAAAGGTCTTATAAACACTTAATAAAAGACTTTTAATGTACCTATCATCTGTCATTAGTAGTAAAAACGCTTACAAAACACTTTTTAATTGCTCTGTCTCTGAAATAATCAAAGTGTAAAGTAATTAAAATGTTTACTTTGAGAATAAATTTCCCAAATATTTGATAGGTCCAAATATTTATTTGATTTCAAGGAGAAAATCTAGTGCTTTTATTTTTAAATTTAACATCTCGACTGGTAACCTTCTTCATTTTCAGAATTTTCACATATTGAGAGGTCTATTTGAGAGTCATTATCATATTTTAGGGGTCCGTACCTCAAAAGCAAAAACGGAACCCTTATAGGGTCACTTTTTTGTCCCTCCGTCCGTCAGTCTGTCAAAACACTTCAAACTTCTTCATATTGCACCTACCACTATTCTCTGCATCACCCAAAGGTTAAAAGGTAGAGAAAGCCTATAGCATTAAGACCGCCTATGTACATTTGTGTGCTGAAAGTGTCAAATAAATAAATCTCGGAAACGCGTAGAGGTATCGAGTTGAAATTAAAACAATATACGCAGGTCTGCAGACCCTTGATACTATGAAACAATCAAACTTCTAAGTTAACGTAAAAAAGATTTGGCTGTTTATGCCGCAAAAAATACGTATATTTCGACACTCTCAAGGGAATCAAAATTTATAGATTATTGCCCATTGTCATACAACCAAGAATTTTCGCAAGTAATGCCGTCTTATCCTACAAGTATATAGGTAAAAATCATAAAACTATACATTTGTAATAAAATCATAAAAATATAGTAATAAGTTTCATACAAAGTGCAATATAGCCAATGAAAATGTATGAAACAGCTGATATTTTACTCGAGATTTCGGAGTTTTCTCAAAGTAAAAGTTGCTTATAATCATGTGTACTTTCACTGCCTAAGAGGTTGCTGGAGTTTAACAAATAACCCTGTATAAGGACGGAAAAGTTAAATTTTTTAAAGATTTAAAATAGGGAAGACAGCTATCTGTTGTCTGATATCATGGCTTATTGCCACCTGAAGGCACGACCCGGTAGCCTTCTTCAGGATAAGCTTTTCTGTTATCTACTTTACTTATTTAGAACAGAGGGCGATAATAACTCCCTATGTACTGTCAACTGAAGCACCTCAACTGATGTCATGGTTTGTTGCCACCTGAAGGCACTACCCGGTAGCCTTCATCAGGATAAAGCATTTCTGTTATCTACGTTACTTATTTACAACGGGGGGCGACACTAACTCCCTATGTACTTTCAACTTAAAAATACTGATCAAGTTACTGATGTCACGAATTATCGCCTTCTGAGGGCAGCACCTTGTGGCCTTCTTCGGGATAAGCATTTCGGTTATCTACCACACTTATTTACAACGGAGGGCGATGTAATCGGCGGCGCCGTGGCTTCGCATGCCACACGCTTGTTTTCGCTGTACAGTCGGCTTTCCCCAATTTATTAGCCCTCTTAATTACCAACATCCTGTTGGAAAATATCTACGAGCTTTTTTTACAACTATTGAATACTTCAGGAATTTTTTTTTTTTTCGGTAAGGTGACATTGACATTTAGTGATACAGTTTGACATTTAACTCATTGGTAATTTTCGTGGGGTGACAGTATGAGTATGAATATTATCAACTTTTAGGTAGTATAGGAACGACTATGAAATGACAATTCAAAAGTGACGATAACTGTTCCATTTGAAATAAAGGATTTAGTATTTTTATTTGTATTTTTTTTTTTTTATCAAAAACAACATTGAATATATTGAAACCTATTTTCTTCTTATGTTGTAGAGTTAAGAACAGATAAGTGATTTCCTATGGTTTAGTCCTTCTAGTGTGTGGATTAAAGTGATACTTTCGGATTTGAGTCTTGCTAGTAAAGTGTGGAAATAAATATACTCGAACCACGAGAGCTCAACTATTTAAGGAATATAATTATAGGTACATTGTTTTCTTTTACGTGCCTACCAACTCAGCATTCTTTTTACGGAGAAAATGATTTTCAGGCACACAGAAAACAACAAAATAACCCATTTATTTTCAGGTAACAAAGACCCATAGATAAATACCTCAACCTAAGTATACATATAATAACAATTATACAAATAATTAAATACTCAAAACAGAGATTACACGATTGTGGAACACACCTACAGAAATCATACCGGTAGTCATAGGGTCATAGGAGCAACAGGAATAGTAGCTAAGAGCATACATAGATATTGTGATAAATTAGATGCAGGCATAAACATACATATAATACAGAAACAAGCAGCTATTCATACAGTCACCATCTTAAGCAAAGTACTGGGGGGGACAGTATTTGTAACCACTTAGCAGGGAATCCGAACCTCCTTTTCCCTGAGGGTCTCAGGGGGGGAATTAGGAAAAATCACCGGGAGCAAACCCGAGTAGAATACTCTTTCAAAAACATAATAATAATAATAGAAAATGTCTCTATACCTATTTTAAGCCGGACAAAATACACTTATTTCGATCGCCATTAAAGTTATACGACAAGTTTGAGTTGGAATCCTTTTGCTGGAGCAAAGTTTCTGTTCGCTTCATTGAGGGTCGCTGTGAGGGGTTTCATCAACAACATTCAGGGCTAACAGGGGATATATCTAGCTACCCTTTGTGTGTACCGACCTAATAAATATTGGGCGAAAAACTCAAGTTACAAAAGTTCCTAACCATCTGTTTCAAAAACTTCAGGAACTTGACCAGATGGTCATGGAATTAATTTCTGGCGTTCTGTATTGATTGATTGGTGAATGTATGCTTGTTGTAGGAGCTCTTACTGGGATTTGTATGTTTATAAACGGTTACTATGAGCTTATAATATGAGCTCATTAGAATTTAATTTCAAAAAGTTTATACGAAAAAACTCCGTTTAATATGATGTGTTGAAAGTTCTGTTGACGAAGGAGACTTATATTGGTTAGGTAGTCGACCTGTTATTTTTTATTTGAGATGCGTTTGCTCTTAACTCTAGTCTAGGTCAGAGATGACAGAGACAAACTCGACAATGGAGCGAGCTTACCCAGAAGAAACCTGTTCACTTTAACTTTGAAGAGCTTAGGGTAAAGCAGCACTAAGTAAAGTTTATTTAGTGCTGCAGACTATACTTAAGATGATAGTAATAATTTGACAGTGAGAGCAATCAGCTGTCTCTTTCTCCCTAAATCATTTTTTCGAAAAAGCTCTTTACGAATAAGTTAAATTAAAATCCATTCAATTATTTCTAAGAGAAAGGACTTGCGAGGTTGTTTGTCATATTGTGAGGAGTAAACAAGAAACAATTAATATCAGATACAAAATTGACGGCGGAAACTCTAGCTTACACGAAACAGTTATTTCAACTGTAGCACCGGAATAGACAATATGTCTGTTTGTCCATCCTTTGTTACGAAAAAAAAGCAAGAAAAGTGCCACGAATAGTTTCACCCTTTGTTACACTTTACGTATCTTGAATATTTGATAGAGAAACGGAATTTTTATATATTTATGCAACAAAGGGGTCCATTGTTTGGTATTGTGGGCGCTTGCGATGTCATTCAGAAAGGGTCAAGGGGAGCCCGATTAGAATCTCGGAGTAAATAACGAAGGTTTTTTTTTCTGTTGCTTATTATGGTGAAAATATTGGATGATAATATGCGTTTTTAATAAGCTTAGCTGGCCTTTGTACTTAAAGGTTCTAGGGGTTCAAGGTTAAGTTGATATTCTTTGTTTTTTTTTATAAACTTCCAAAGAACTCGTAATAGACTTTTCACCTTACTAGCTTTTCATTCAAAGGTTTCCATGTGGAAGGTTATTTAACGTTTCAATGGCGGTCAAAGTTTTCCTAGTATTTATTGATTTGTAAAACGTAAGTCCATCAAGAATTCGTCAGCCTACTAACATAAGTATGGGCATCTATTGTAGTGACAAATAAATTTGAGGAGAATGGACATTGATATCTCACTGTTGCATTTGACTTCGCAAACGAAGATCGAACAGCCGCAAGGTACCTACGGTTTTGTAAGTACATTAGTTGACGCTTGTCGAAAATGGAAGAACGTCCATGAACTGGGGGGAAACACTTAAAACCGTTGGTTTTGGCTGTTTTTTGAAGATCTTTGACATTCGACACCGGTAGTTTCTCGTGTCGAGAATCTACTTTGCTATCATCACTCTAAACATTGCTCCATCTAGCCGTATTTGATCAAACTCGCTTCTCGGCTGTTCTCATCCATCTTCTCTGAAAATCGTCGACCTCACGTCTAACGCCCTCCATATAAAAATATAGCAACCGCGTGGCAGAAGAAGCAGCGTTAGAAGACTTCCCACAAGGTGAACCAAAGATCTTGTGAGGACCAGGGAGTACTGAACAGTCGATGTGGCGACGCTTGGTTGGTCGTATGTCTTTCAGCTAAAATGACGAAGAACACCTCATACGCTTTGTTCGTGGAATTAAATCGTTTTAATAATGTAGGTAGATATGGCCGCCAAACAGTTGTCAGTGCGCGTTTGTTTCCGAATTTATTCGCGGTGTGGCTACAGGAATAGACCTCAGTTGGCTGAAACCAACAAATTCATCGGCTTGATATGAGGACGGGTGTGAAACCGCGCGCCCAATTACAGGTGTTAGAAATATATATTCACTCAATTTATATTTTGAGCGATGAAAAGCGTTTGGGAGAGATTTTTAGTGGTGCGGCTTTTGTTCTGTCATTTATTTTTTTGTATGTTATCACCTGTATTTAATTGAATATTAATAATAAGTACTACGAAGGGCTTTTTTCGCATTTTTAAAAGTATCTACTATATGTAGGTTTACTATATAAGCATAAGCTATAATAGGTACAATTATTGTTGTTTGCTTTTTGTATGAATCCATAAAGATTTTACAAAGATAAACATAGAGCTAATGCTCTATAATATTATTTTATATTATAATTATAAATTATATATTATTTAAATTATTTATTTTATTTTATAAAATAATATTATGGATATTATGTTTTTTTTTTACACAAAACGACATGAATATGTGTTTGTTTAAATACCTAGCTCGCAGTTTTTCAATACAGAAGGTATTGAAAATATTTATCAACTTTGAAATGTACGAGAAAACTTTTCTAAACTCTCCAAATTAATAGATAACTATTTAAATAAAAAAAATAAGTACGTAGTTACATGCCGACCATATACATACAAACAAAAGAATTTGTTTACCTAAGTGCTCCTAAGTGATTCGTTTTAGTTTATTTGACATTAAAAGACGAAAGTGGTAGTTATGTGTATTCGTTTCTTGGAAATTATTGTCTTCATAAATAACACGCGATGTTCGTAGTAAAAGTGACATTGAACGTGCTAATTAAAATAATCGATACCACTTTAATAGCTGTTTGATTTGGATCTTGTTTGTTTGGCTTCTTTCCTTTACCTAGCTACCAAAACTTATCCCTAAAAATGCAAATTAGGAACCATAAATCGAAAGACGTTATTCATTCTTTTTTTGATTTTTACAAAGTTGACTCATTCACCTCGCATGTTTTACCTTACCATATTATTTACACTATTGAGCACTTAACAACTAAACTACACACTAAGCAACACTAATTATGCACTAACAATGAACACTTATTTTAACACTAATTAATTATTTTTATAACTGTCAACAAACTATCATGCAAGTCTGCGCCGCGCGATTTTCTGGCCGCATCGCGTTCGGCGCGTAAAATTCAAAATTAGAACACAATACGTCACTGACAATTTTTAGTTTTTTTTTTTCAAGCAGTGTTTATTTCATTTTAATGTTCGGATACTATCGTGTTTTTTTTTATGATACGCGATGGTGCTCACGGTCCGCGGTCGTTATGCCGACTGAGGATTTTGCCGCGCGCCCGACGAATATTTTACTCCTTGGTCACTGGCGTATTATCGATGATTTGAATCTTGATAATGTTCGGTACAATGGGGTCAGGGTTCGACTTCAACCGGTGATGAAGCGAAACTGTGACTTCAAGTCGACAGGTTTGACGGTAGGTTTTCAAGAAAAAATTAAGTTCGGTTTTCTTTTGAAGGTGTTAAATGTTCAAAGCACGTAAAGCTTGATGAACTATTGCGCCTATACGTGACACTTCCAAAATATTTTTAGACCTGACTTGTTTTATTTATTCAAAAATCGCTTTAAAAAAAGATGGCATTTAAAAAAAACAGAACATCGCTTAGCAAGCAACCGTGGAGCAATTAAAACATTGCAAACTATGAAGTGTGCATTTGAATAGTTTATAAAGCTATTTCTGAGCGCTTTCATGCAGCTTCCATCAAGTATTTATAATATAATTAATGGTGTAATGTGCCACATTTATTACTTGGCACTGTGATGAAGATGAAATGGTATTTTACACTAGTCATTATTCTATTTTATGATATAGGTACTTAAACATTTTGAATCACCTTGAATCTATACTCACTATAAACCAGTAAGTCCAGATTACAGGTGTTTATCAACCGGCCTAGCCTTTTCCCAACATGTTATGGGTCGGCTTCCAGTCTGCTCGGTAGAAGCTAACTATTTATCGTTCGTTTTTTAATCCCAGAGACTAATTTGACATTTCAAGTGATTGTTCGTTCTTTTTTCAATTTCAAGTTTGACATTTGCACCTGTCAAATTATTAATTGCCTACTAGTTGACCCGCGCAACTTGGGCCCCGTCTTCTATGCTGACAGCTCTTTGAGGCACGCGTAGAACACAGAACACAGCGACCCGTGCCTGGTTCTGATCGGACGTCATAGCGTGATGATAGCGTGCCTATAGCCTTCCACGATAAATGGGCTATCTAACAATGAAATATTTTTTCAAATCGGACCAGCAGTTCCTGAGATTAGCGCGTTCAAGTAAACAAACAAACTTTATAAAAAGCTTTATATATTAGTACTAGCTGACCCGCGCGGCTTCGCTCCCGTCAACTGGCTACCCTACCTACCCTACCTACCCTACCTACCCTACCTACCCTACCTACCCTACCTACCCCACCTACCCCACCTACCCTACCTACCCTACCTACCCTACCTACCCTACCTACCCTACCTACCCTACCTACCCTACCTACCCTACCTACCCTACCTACCCTACCTACCCTACCTACCCTACCTACCCTACCTACCCTACCTACCCTACCTACCCTACCTACCCTACCTACCCTACCTACCCTACCTACCCTACCTACCCTACCTACCCTACCTACCCTACCTACCCTACCTACCCTACCTACCCTACCTACCCTACCTACCCTACCTACCCTACCTACCCTACCTACCCTATCTCTCAAGTTGGATCGAACTGCACATGGTGTGCGAATTTTATTATAATCGGTTAAGTGGTTTAGGAGTCCATTGAGGACAAACATTGTGACACGAGATTTATATATATTAAGATAGATATAGATTAAAAAATAACTTTATTGGAGTTTATATGGAGTGACATTTATTATTTAGTATTTTTAGGTTTTCCTGGTGTCAGATGTTCTAGTTTATCGACTGTGTCAGATTTTCGAGAGCAAGCCGTTCCCTGGATCGACAGCGCTGCTTTACCTCGAAGGCCAAATAGTGCGTATGTTATTCCCTGATTCATAATCTCGTTGAAATGTCTAATTATTGCACTATGCGAGAACAAAATAAAGAAACTCATAAACTTATATTCTTGGGAGAACGAAGCTCCTGTCGCAACAAGCTCTAGTCGTAATTTAATAGCTAAATAATATTATTATTACTCTGCTAAGGGAGAGATTAATATTCAATTCAATTATACTAGGGGTAGTGGACAGGTAAAGCGATTATAATATTGCAGATATTGTTTAATATGTCTTAAATTGGTTTCTATTAATAGATGGACTATACATATTTCTTAAAAAGACACATACAAATCCATTTAAAAATATAAAGAAATAGTAGGCTGCCAGTGTTGGGAGCAGGGACTAAGCTACCGGTGGTTAGGGCTCCAAAGAAAGGAACCTCCTCACAATACGAACTGTATCGAGGAGTAGTCAACCTTCTCAGTTTACGAATACATTATCAAACTTTTGATTGATAAAGAGATGAAAACATCCCGCTCTTCAGATTAATAGAGCTTTAAAATTGTTTGCTTAAGCGATAAAGAGTAAGAAACGATGTTTTCGCTAAAAGCGCAACCGAGGCGTTTCGCGGTGACGTCATAAAACATTACTCGTCGAGTTTGTCCTACATGCAGTTCATGGATTATTATTAAATTGAAACTTTACGAGATTGCTGTGGCGACACTTTAAGGAGGCCTATGTCCAGCAGTGGACGACTTTCGGATAATTTATGTTGATGATGAAGAACAAGGCCTGGATTGGGAGGAAATAAGATCTTTCTTTATCCCGGCATTCCGAGCCCGTGGGATGATTATCGATTATTAAATCGCTGGCAAACGTTATTTATCTTGGCGTAAGAACCTGTGATAGATAAATAAAGTTTTTACACATTCAACGGCGAATATAATTGATTAGCATTGATGCAATCATAACACAATGTGCACATTATTTTTCATTTATCTTTTCAGCGCTCAGTGTGTCAAATATCAGTCATGAAAAATAGTTTATTATTCTTGTGTCGTCACGCCGCGCCGTATGAAAAACCACTAGTTCGTTCACAGCGAATTGCGATGCATTATATTAATTTGTAGTTTATATTATTCACAATTCTTTTAGACTTAAAAGGCATCAGGCGTTTATGCTGAGATTTAAAAATGCACACTTCTGTGACTAGAACGCGTATTTGCCAGTGTGGGAAACGTGTACACTGCAATATAAACCTTAAAGCCAAGCAATAAGGGCGACGTTTTCAGGAAATGTGTTTAAAAGATAATTTATGAAGTTTCTAACGTTCTCGACGTTAAAATTCACGATACAGTGCAATTATAAGGTACGCAAAAAGCATGCACATTTCCAATTACTGATTATATTTTGCCCGTGGCCTTGGTCACGTTAATAATATAGATTGTCGCAAAACAAAATTGGTTGTCTGTAAAGTCGGTTAACGGACGATAATTTTACGTGATAACATCATAAGAAAACCATTGAATTCTTAACAAACAAGCCGAACGCTTGTTTCGTGCTCTCGCTTGTACGCTCGGCTCAGGGGGAACGTGACACTTTCGTGCGTGCAGCCGGCGTTCATCGATTTACAAGACGTTATCACGTCAAAAGTAGCCAATAACCGTCTCCTGAGACAAATCTATCTCTTTGCAAAGTTGAATCAAAATCGCTACAGCGATTTAGAGTGTGAAACCATCACAAACAAACTAACTCTCCCATGAATTATATTAAAGTCAGGGTATTGCTTCCTTTCAGCATTCAGTGTGTCAATAAATTTGAGTGATCGAGAAACGTTTGTTATTTTGGGGTGTGACGTCACACGGTCACGTCGTATGAATAGTTCATGCACGAAGGAAGGTGACACAATTTGTGTCGTTTTCAGGCCATCATTCAGGCCGTGACCTTACGCACGTGGGTAATATGTCTTTACGCATCAATACATATTAACCACGTAGGTACTTGATAATAAAAATATGGTAAAACCCTGAAATCATTGGTATACAGTTATTTTTCTATTGATAACTAGCTTTTTTGCGCACTGAATCTTTTCTTTATAACGGGATAGTCCTTTTTACATATTTTTTAGGGTTCCGTACCCAAAGGGTATCCAACGGAACCCTATTACTAAGCCTCCGCTTTCCGTCCGTCAGCGAGCTTCGTGTCTGTCAGCGAGCTGTTTCGTCAGATTGTGTATTTCTATCGCCGCAATAGCAACAAATAATAAAAATTAAAATTTACGGAACACTTTGCGTGCGAGTCCGACTTGCATTTTCCGTTTTTTTTAAGGATGGGAAATCATCAAATGACTCCTCCCACCCTGGGTGAAGCAGAAGGGAGTGTCAGTCTCTTACCGACTAAAACCCATCCGTGTTCCTCCTAATGCCCTTTGCGTTCCAGGGGGGCTACTCTCTAAGCCCGAAGTCCGTAGTTTCGGGCTTAGTTGCGGGCGTATTCTACTCCGTACCACCTACGGACTTACGATTAATCCCGAACCCGAACTAAGAATTAATGACAACACGATTTGACAGTAACTTACAAATCTTGTTGTCATTAATTCTTAGTGGTTAGATGGTATGAAGCAGAAAACGCCCGCAACTACGGACTTCGGGCTTACAGAGTAGCCCCTCAGGGCCGCGGTGTCTCTTACGAATAGATTCCGCAACCGTGGCAGGCACTGGCCCTAGCGGGCCCAGTCTACCTTGCTAACGGCTCTTTGAGGTGCGCGCGGAACATAGCGTGCCGTCGGCGCCCGGGCCTGGTTCTGATCGGACGCCGAGCCACCCAATGATCGAAGCCGGCAGGCCCGTGCCAACGGTGGCCAGGAATCGCTCTGAGACTCCCGACGCCCGAGGCGTCTTCTCCTGTTGCGGCAACTGAGGCGTGAGATTTCCCTCTTTCACGCGTTCGGCCTCATCCTTCGCTAGCATTACTGCTTCGCGAAGGAGCTGACCGCTTCCCATGTCTGCTCGCTCCGGACCATGGATTGAACAACAGGATAGCCTAAGTAGAACACTTAGCAATTGATAAAGGTGCTTCTATCAATAATGTAATTTTGTAATTGGACTAGAGACCACTCTCTTAGCGAAAATAGTTTTACCTTTTTAAAATTTTGTTTTAGTTAGGAGTACCTAATACCAAAAGGTGAGCTTTAGTTTTTCTGATTAATAATTTAATAATAGTTTTGAAATTAAATAAGTTTTTTTGAAGAAGACATAAGATACGATTATATTTTATTTGCTTAAACATGTGTCATACATATTTACAAAAAAAAAGACTAGATTACTAAATGTACAGAATCATAACAAAAACCACGACAAATTAATTAACAAATCTACTCGCATTCTAATTAAACAAGCTCCTTATCTATTAAAACCCAGGAAACAATAGTTTATACTTAGTCAATTTTTTATTCTAGGAGACTAAATTGACAAGTGCAAATAGCAAACTGACATAGATTTCAATAGAATTTAAGTCAGTTTTGACATTTGCTGTTGTCAATTAAGTCTCTGAGATTGAAAAACAGACATTAGTACTCATAAATTACTTCTATACAAAAGCTATCATTAAAACAAAACAACAACACTTTATGGATCTGGCAGTCGACGAGACGAGTCGACGACTCGACGCGGGCGGGAGCGCCGCGCCCCTGCCAACTAATCATTTAGTAAACCGATTTCAGACAAACGACACACGCACCGGATCTTTGCTAGAAATCTTAATTATGACGTAGGTAACCTTGTCATTTTTGGATGGAATATCATCAATAGGGAATATGCATGCGATTTTGTTATTTGCAAAATTAAATACTTATCAGCTCTAGTAAACAATCATGAAATAATTTTTCAAATACCTTCATCAGCGATGAAGTTATAAAGCTTCAAAGATTACAATTAGAAAGAGAAGTCCGATGTAAACTTTGACGTCATCGTCCATGACGCCTGTACAATCACCATAGAAAACAGCGTTTTTGCAAGAGGGACAGACATATTTGTTTAAAATAATTATATCTCCTTCGTTTTTCGAGTAATTTTGATTCTATTTTCACTGTTAGTATTATATTTTTGTATATTTTTAGATAAATTGTATAGATGATAAATATCTTTTTCATGCATATTCCCTGCTCCGGGCGAAGGGGAGAGTCAAACTCTTGCTTATTAATATGCATACAACCCTAATCTCTTCAGTCATAGTGAACTACGTCGACTTTGTCGCTATCATCTTTGACCTAGACTAGAGTCAAGACAGCCAGGGTTGCGGAATTTGTTCCATAGAGTCACCGCGGCCCTGGAACACAAAGGGCATTAGGAGGAACACGGATGGGTTTTAGTCAGTAAGAGTCTGACCAAAAACCATTCGTGTTCCTCTAACTGCTCCGCCCAGAGCGGGAGGAGTCATTTGACGATATTCCATCCACAAAAAAAGGACTAGAGCCAAGAGCAAAACCATCTCAATTAAAAAAACCTCCCATGTTCCTTCAAATGCCCTTTGCGTTCCAGGGCTACGTTAACTCGACCCGATAGGCCCTCTCAACTATGCTGACGAGATGTATCTCTTTGAGGCGCGGGTGCCACATAGTGCGCTGTCGACCTGGGCCTGGTCCTTAGCGAACGGTACCTTAGCTTGCCGTCGCCATGGTGGCCAGGAATCCCATGCGAGTCCCGACGCCGCGTCTCCTGCGAAGGAACTAGGTACACTGGATACTACTACTACAATGGATCTGTAAAAGGCCAATAAAAAACAAAAATTATACTTACGAGTACTACTGCTGATCAATAGCTTGTTAAATGTTTCAGTTGGATAACTTATTACAGTCCACAAAGTAATAACTTGACTTTAATTTGACTTATTTTATAAGCTGAACTTTTCCGAAAATCTTAGTGAAATAACATCACGCCCCAGTGTATCCCGAAGGACAAGGCTGAGTTGTACCTGAGTGTGAACTATCCACATTTTACAATGTACTCATCGTCATCATATCAACCGAAAGACTAGGTACTAGACTGGTTGGCTGGACAAAGGTCCCTAAGTGTCGCCACAACAGCCGGTTCCGCAATGTTCTAGACCAGCTACACTCAACTTGCGGCCCGCAGGTAGCATGTGGCCCGCCAAGCTCTTCCGTGTGGCCCTGTAGCCTAAAACATTACTGATGCTATATTTAGTCAGTGCATCAATTTTTATACAATAGTGTACTGATTCACTCCTTGACGATTTGTTGAGACTATTCCTCACCAACTAACAGCGTGAAAAAGTTGGCCTGTGCCATATGAAAACGGTCCTTTGTCCAAATTCGAAAGTCCCTTTCATGTAGATACTATTGAATGTAGAATTTTATTTTACTATAGGTTATTGCTACCCACCATGACAATAGTAGAAGCGCAATGTGACCCTAAGAGAAAAAAGGTTGAGTACGGCTGTTTTAAACCCACGTAACACGTATATATTATTATGTGCCTCTCTAATAGAGGTGAGCCTATTTCCAACAAAAAAAAAGCTCGCCTTAATCAGGTCGAACTGCTCGACCGAAGAATCCAAGCCAGGAGCTCACCAAGAGCAAAACAGTAGCGCTTTCGACCACTAACCAACGACGCAATCCAAAAAAAAATGTGCTTTTTTAACGGTCACGCACTGTAGGCGTTACAAAATAAGTCTACACATGCGTGCAAATGGAACAAATAAGTTCTTTACACTCTCCACAAAGTTATTCAACAGCACATTCTTTGCTCATACAAATTCGGGGGTAGGGGGCAGTATAATGTTCCCATTTATTCGGCTAGACAGCGTCTGGAGATCAAACGATATAAGTAGGTCTTACTGTTGTTGTAACCTCATTTGCTGAAAGGTGTTCGTGGGTTCTATGTTTTTATAGGTTCCTAATGACCCCTCTGTAACATGACACAGTTTGCCGGCTCCGCGTATAATGTTTAAGTAGTTTCCTTTTGTTTTTGAATGGAGCAACAGCTAATAGAATTTCATGGTAAGTAGAGCTTGTCATTTGATCATTTTCTCTTGTAAAACTTTTCAACAAAGGCGTAAGTAAACATTGAAATGGTTATTTATTATTAGGTATGCCAGAGGCCTAACTTTGGAGCCATTACCGGATAGCAGAGGACAGGCGGATCCCAATGGAGACAGTGGATGAGGCCAAAAGGCACACCGATCTTGTAGAATCTTTTTGTAAGCTATTTTTTTCTTTGTCATCTCATTAATTTGTAGAAGCATTTAAAAATGGATCTGACAGGAAGAATGATTCAGGATGAGAATTGGATTTTAGTCCCGAAAAGAAGGTTGAGGAATAGATTCATTTCTAATAGAGGAAAAACAGTCTCAGAGCCTGGAGAAAACCGGATATTCAAGGCGGCTGGACACAAAGGTTGCCTTGTTTATCTCGAACGTGCATAAAGATGTTTCAGAGTGTGATATTATTGATTATGTGTCGAAAAAGACGGGCGAGACAGTCTCTTTAGTGAAAATAAAAATGACGAAAGAAAGGAAGTATAATGCATACAAAGTTTTTGTCACAAAATAAAAAATATACGTATTCTTGGATGACAAGTTATGGCACCTGGAATCTCATTTAGGAAATTTGTAAATTTAAGAGAAAAGGTTATTTATAGATCGATTTATTTAATGCCATTAACGACGCAACAATAAATTGAGTAGCTCGTGGCTAGCTAATAACAGCCACACGAGTCGATCTTCAAGGTTAAGCAACGCTTGCCAAGGTTGGTCTGTGGATGGGTGACCATCTTATCATACCGAGTTTCCTCCTCTCGGAAAGCGCTCTTAAAGGAAAGCACGTTAAGCCGTTGGTCCCGGCTGTCATTAGTAGATCTTTGGCAGTCGTTACGGATAGTCAGAAGCCAGTAAAATCTGACTCCAGTCTTGCCATGAAGTACCGTGTTAATGTTAATGGGTTGTGGAGGTCTCTGTAAAATACTGGTATTCAGTTAAATCTGGCTTGACTGGAAGCCGACCCCAATATAGTTAGGAAAAGACTAGGCAGATGATGAACAACGTAACAATAAATTATGTTCTAAGACAAGGTTTCGCACCTTCGAGGGCGTTATACATATAAATAAAAGTATGTGCAAAACGCTGAAAACCACTACTGGTAACTAAAATGTAGTTATTCTATAAAAACTTTTCTCTATCCCCACCCGCAAGCACAGCTAGTTATTTTTCATGAACATTTCAGCACGAATGGAGGTTTCAGATAAGACCTTTTCCCAAGATAATATGTGTGAACAAGAGCCCTTAAAATAAATTGATCGTACAAGGCAGTAAGTGAAAAGAAAAATTACTAACTTTTCACACGGTTTTGCTCCGATGGTAGGAAGGTCCAAATCGTGGATTTATCGGGATAAAAAGTAGCCATAACGGTTAACAATGATGTATTTTTAACAGACTTCATTCTAATCGTGAAAGAGTTTTTATTTGAAATTTCATCAAGGTCAAGTAACGCTTCTCGAAGTCAGTTCGTGGATAGGTGACCATTAACACCGATTCCTCCGTACGTTAAGCATTTGGACCAGGCTGTCATTTGTAGCTTTCTGACAGTCGTTACAGGAAGTCAAGTCAGAAAATCTGGCAGTAGTCTTGCCTAAGGGTCTTGCGTTACCCAGTTGTTGGGTTATGGAGGTCAGATAGGCAAGTTAGGCAGATTGAAAGAATAATGATTACGTACTTCCAGAGATTCCTTATCCTTTACTATATAAATGCGAAAGTAACTCTGTCTGTCTGTCTATCGCGCTTTCACACCAAAACTACTGAACCAGTTTAAATGGGTACAGTACAGATAGTCTAGAGCTTGAGAAAGGACATAGGCTACTTTTCATCCCGGGAATATGTTCCTTGGGGATCACGCGGGCGAAGCCGCTGGCAGAAGCTAGTACCTCTATAAAGCAAACCGTTTTACCTGCATAATATAAGTTTAGCTTTGTTGGCAAACCTTTAAAAAACCCTATAAAAAAATGAGTGCCTCTATATCTCTACTTCCACATCTTTTTATCGATGTGTGTGTTCATTAAATTTTCTACCTCATAAATATTATGTAGACGTCGGTAACCTAACCTAGTTCGTTAGGGACTTCAAGGCTGAGAAGAAGTTAAGAAATAATTAGAGCCCTGGTAATGTTATGTATCAGGTGTAATAATAAATTAGACTATGAATAATTTTAATAGGTGTAGTAATTCTGTAGGAAAATCTGAAAGGAATAGCTTTGGGCACGCAGTTTTTTGCGTTAACATTTATTAGTAGGTCCTCTTTTCAAAGTAGACAGCCGCTCTACGTAAAATACTGGTATTCAGCTGAATGCGGTTTGACTGGAAGCTGACCCCAATATAGTTGAGAAAGGCTAGGCAGATTATGGTTCCAAATTACATGATAGGCTAGCCGGTTATATTAAAATACTAAGTATTCGTATGCATTCCACTTCCTTCTTTGACAAATCTTTCAGTATACAAGCAGCTTGATTAGGGAATGCTTTACCCATAGAAGTGAGGCGTGCTCAAACGCTACCAGCGTTTAAAAAAATGGTGAAGGAGTATTAATTTTCACTCTAATTCTTCCGCTCCTTTTCAATTAGGTATATATTGGATGTTGATTAGTATATTAATTGTATTTACGTATTTTATATTACTATGTACAACTTGTTGACCCGCGCAACTTCGCCTGCTCCGCTCCTATTGGTCTTAGCGTGATGATATAGTCTAAGATAGCCTTCCTCGATACATGGGCTATCTAAAACTGAAAGAATTTTTCAAATCGGACCAGTAGTTCCTGAGATTAGCGCGTTCAAGCAAACAAACAAACAAACTCAACAGCTTTATATATTAGTAACTAGTTGACCCGCACAACTTCGTCTGCGTCACAATTTTCGTTACTGCTCCGCTCCTATTAGTCTTAGCGTGATGATATATAGCCTATAGCCTTCCTCGATAAATGGGCTATCTAACACTGAAAGAATTTTTCAAATTCGGACCAGTAGTTCCTGAGATTAGCGCGTTCAAGCAAACAAACAAACAAACTCAACAGCTTTATATATTAGTAACTAGTTGACCCGCACAACTTCATCTGCGTCACAATTTTCATTACTGCTCCGCTCCTATTGGTCTTTGCATGATGTTGATGATATATAGCCTATATAGCCTTCCTCGATAAATTGGCTATCTAACACTGAAAGTTTTTTTTTTAATCGGACCAGTAGTTCCTGAGATTAGCGCGTTCAAGTAAACTAACAAACTCTTCAGCTTTATATATTAGTATAGATAGATAGATTAGTATTAGTTACAACGTTTGTACACTGACAGCCCAAACTCTATCTCCTTTCGTTTAGTCCATCCAAAGGTTGTCTGTAAGAGATTGCCTTGTACACTTGTTTTATAGAATTTTTACTGTACTTAAAATATCACTACATAGTATAAAACAAAGTCGCTTTCGCTGTCTGTCTGTCCCTATGTATGCTTAGATCTTTAAAACTACGCAACGGATTTTGATGCATGTTTTTTTAATAGATAGAGAAGTTCTTAAGGAAGGTTTTAGTAAATAATTTACACCCGTGCGAAGCCGAGGCGGGTCGTAATAATTAAATACTATAATTGAGTCAATTAACTTTAGGTTTGCATTTTTCACAATATTATACATATAAAATTATCAAAGAATATACTACAAGAAACACATCTAAAATATATTATTTTCTTGTAGGTACAGTACGTGACAACGAGTGAAATAAAACATCTCTACATCACAAGTTTACAGCTGGTTTATAGCGCGGTTATGTACTGCGGGATTGTAAACGAGATTTGGAGTGAAGAAGTATCACGCACTCATAAGCACGCACTAGATTTCTTATACCACTATACTGCTGTGTGTGAACAGCTGAGTATTGGTCTTAGTACGTACGGATTCAAATCTTTTTTCGATAAATTGAATTAGCTGCATTAATGTTGATGGCTGAAGAAAAAGTGCTTATTTATGCAAAACTTTTGGGAGAGGAATAATCTAATAGAAAACCGGCCAAGCGCGAGAAGGACTCGCGCATGAAGGGTGCCGTACCATCGTATTTTTATTATTAGTTGTTATAGCGGCAACATAAATACTTACCCTGTGAAAGTTTGAACTGTCTATCTATTACGGTTCATGAGATATAGCCCACTGACAGGCAGACGGACGGACGGACGAGGGAACTGATGACCTGTTGAAGGCCACGGGATATCGCTGAATGTGAAACGCACAGGACCAATTATGACAACTTAAAACCATCATGATAACGGTGTGGAAGGGAGACAGTGTTATACAAGGCACATAACACTATCCTTTTTTCACAGCTTGATCATGATGGCATTAGCACGTTATAATACCCTGGTCGACGTGGCGACACTTGAGGGAGGCCTAAGTTCCACAGTGGACGTCATTCGCCTGAATGGTGATTATGATGACAATTCCTGGGCATGTAATAAGGTAAACCTGATTCAGGTTAAAGAAATTTATTCCTCGATTAACTGGTAAAAACGCACGGATATATTAATATGAACAAGTGGGTCCTTTTGGATCCAGAGCACACTGGACTGGAGGCGCACTGGATCCAAGAAGACCCACTTAAATTTAACAACAAAGAAATGTTTCAACACATATCTGTTAATCGAACTTCAAACTTATGGCACCCGATGATGGCCATGATTAATGTGTTATTTTATTAACATTTACGTTTTAAATAAACCGATAACGTCAAAACAAACAAACGGGTATTCTCAACTGTCATTAGTGTTGATTGTACTGATATTTAATACGCAATATTTACTGATCTAGATTGACTGATACCGACTGATGAATAGTGGTTATAACAGTCATCAAGTTAACGGACAATAAATTATACCTTCATGGTTAAATGTGAGTGCCTTGTTGGTTTAGAAGTGACAAGCGACACTGATGATTATGAGGTCCTGGGTTTGATTCTCGGGTCGGGAAAAGTGTTACTGGATTTGCACGGTAAAACCGCACATTATGCAATTCAGCAGTTTACACCAAACATACATTTCAACTCATTATACAGTTCAGTTTGCGTTGGGCTATCAAGTCAGCCAGGCGTTCTCGTTACAGCCAACAAGGGCCGCGTCACTCACTTCATTTGCCACACCATCAGTCCATTAAGCTCATTTTACCTTGAAGTACTTTTGGGACAATACAGTAGTGTTCTAGTACTTACCTTCTTTTATACCATTCATCTACCATCTAAGAGTTTGACGTTTAAAGTTGCCAAAGCGCTAGTCGACTCTTGGAGTCGACGTGAGTCGGGTCGGATTTAATACGACATATTTCCTGTCAAAAGTGTACCGTTCCTGCTCTAACTTCTTCAGAGTGTTGCGAAAAGATAAGGGAAGGCATATAACATCACATGTTAAACATCTAACAACAATTCGTTACGGAATGTATCACTCAATATAATCTATGACGACGCGCGTCCATTATGATTTTGCAAGTAAAGTCTTTTAAAAAAAATGTATTGCAATGGCTGTTATTTTTATTGTTATATGTAAAATAATGTGTTTTTTGTAAACTAAAATAATAACTTTCGAAAAAAATGCTTTTATTTGATAAATATGACGACTATTGTAAAAAAAACACTGGGAAAAAGTCGCTTACCCAACTTTCAACTTCGAATTAGCAATATATTACAAGGTAAAACTGTACTAAACTTGATATAATCAGTTAGCTTTTTATCATACCAATTTCAATAACATAGGGTTTGTGGAGCTACGGTGCTTAGTTTCTGAGATATCGTAGTTTTAGTGAACGCGGCAAAATCGCGCAATTTCGGCCGGGCGCACCGTAACAACTTGTCCTCAGTGGCGCCACAAGGCGTAAGCTCTAGAGAGGGAGGGTTTTTTCCATTTGAAATTTCTCAGTCGCAGCCCGGACACTGGATTTGTGTTCAGCAAAGGGACATTAGTAACTGGGAAAATAATGGTGTAATCCTCATATAAAACTGTTTCGTTACTGAGTGACTGCATACCGTTCAACGCACGCACAGCCGAAACTACTGGTCTTAGAGAGCTGAAATTTGGTATGCAGGTTCCTTGGGAAGTGTAGTGGAGCACTAAGAGAGGATTTACTAAATTTCCTTTGGGAACGGGAAAAAACAGGATTTGCGCGTACGAAGTCGTGAATAAAAGCTCGTAGGCATGGGTAGAAATGCAGGCGTGATGTTATGCTAATTAAGTGCACAAATGTTTTTAATTTTTAGTCCTTTTTGTTTGCACAATAGGGTATTTTACAAAAAAATCTAATTAGTCCGTGTGATAAATTTTCAAAAAATATTGGACACGTATTTTTTCTTTTTTCACGTAAACCAATAATAAAGAGGATACAGCGAGTTGAAGATACGCGTGACGTCATATGGCTTGGTAAAAATATACCAAATTTACAAGCGAGAGATTTACGAAGCTCCTTTATTTTTTTGTTTACGTGAAAAAATAAAAAATACGTGTCCAATATTTTTTGAAAATCTATCAGACGGACTAATTAGATTTTTTTAGTAAAATACCCTATTCTGTTACAACTTGAACAATATGAAGACTATTGGCATCGATTTAAGATTTAGATACATATTTACTACAAAATCGTGGTCGGTAACGTGATCAGGGAAAATAATAATTAAAATAACGAACCACTGTTAATGAATACAATGGAGCGGTATTAATTTATTTCAGTTCTATTTTAGTTATAATCAAAGATTTGTTTTAATTGCGTGACATAGCTGTTATTATGAAGCGGGAAAATTGTTTATTAAGAGAGTAAAGTTCTGCAAAAATGAAAGATCTTCCGAAGTATTGTGCGAGGTATACTTTTTTTTTTAATTTATTGATAGTTACGTTTTCTCTGAGTGTTTAGACCACGTAGGTACACCAAAAAGTGAGGCAGAGAAGCGCAGCCGCGGGAAAAAGCTAGTCTAGTCTCACTGCATGTGGCTGTAATTTTTTTAAATTAATTAATATCATCATCAACATATCAGCCGAAAGACGTCCACTGCTGGACATAGGCCTCCCCAAGTGTCCCTTCATTAACACCCGGTCCTGTGCGTCTTGCATCCATCGGCTACCCGCGACCCTCAGCAGGTCATTGGTCTACCTTGTCTCCGTCTTGTGGAAACCGGTCGTCACTCCAGAACTTTTCAACCCCATCGACCATCCGTTCTGCGATCAACGTGCCCTACGCACTGCCACTTCAGTTTGGCGATCCTTCGGTCTATATCGGTAGCCATCATCATTCCTGATTCGATCACGCAAGGTAACTCCATACATTGCCCTCTCCATTCCCCTTTGAGTGACTAGCCTTCTGATTAGGCCTGTTAATAAATATACACATAATAAACTATGTAGCACACACTAGTGTTCCTAGAGATCCATGTAGGATCAGACACAAACACAAGTTCTCATGAAGGCTGTAAACAGTTAAAACAGCTGTCGTTAAAGAACAATGAAGTAATCCTCAACTCTCAATGGGATGTGAGACAAAGGACCAGACTAAGAACTAGGAGTATTAATTAAACAATGCGTTACATGACAGTCTAAAACTTTCAGAGAATCCAAGAGCTAGAGTCCAAGAATGTCCAGAAGTTGGCCTACACTTTCTGTAACATGACAATACATAACATCACGCCTATTTACCTAGAACGACAAGGATTTGACCTTTTTTAAGGATAGGAAATCATCAAATGACTCCTTATGCACTGGGTTGAGCGGAAGGGAGTGTCAGACTCTTATTGACTAAAACCCATCCTTGCCGCGGTGACTATTTCGAACAAATTCCACAACCCTGGCAGATATGTACGTACTTGTATACCTACTTATTACACCTTCATTTTTGCGTTAGTGTTCTTTTAGTGCCTTGTGTTTGCGGGGCGAAGGCGACGTCCGGCTCTTATCCACTAAAAAAATCAGATGGAAAATACCTACCTTATAGCACTTTGTCCAACAGAAGCGTTCACATTTTATGTCAATGTAATAAAGCAACTGTCGGGTTTTGATCTCAAATAATTTTAAAATAGCATTTATGTAGGTAAGGCTTTGAAGTTTTCTTAGGGTTGGGTAACATCAAACGATTACAGAAGCCTCATGTCCGCTTCTTTCGTGTGTTGCATCAGAATGATCTGTTAGTTTTATTCTTGTTTATCTTTATAAGAATGAGTGTTACAGTAGTTTTCTATGAGTTTTTTTTTCGGTTCAGACATATTAGCTTATTATAATTATCTTCTACAAACAAACCATTTCAGTTTTCATTTTGTTACGACAATTTAGGCCTATTTCCAGCAGCGCACGTGTTTCGGTGTTATAATGTTTTTTTTTTGCAATTTCAACAGCTTGACTAATTCATACTTAAAGACCAGACTTTATTTGGTCCTACTTTCCAGATTAAGTGGTTTTAGGACGAATCCTTTGCAGCTAAGAGGTGTTTTATTTGTTTCCCGGCCCTTTGTTGTAAACACAAGTTTGGTGCGTGTTTGGTTTCTTTTGATCCCTTGGGAGAATCCACATGAACTTTTATAGGATAAACGGGAACTTGAGAAACGGTATATTTTTGTATCGCGTGTTGTTGTTTGCTTGGGACGAAGTTATTTGTGTAACCTTTATCGGGAGCCTTTTTAAGACACATTATGGTCTTACATCTGAAAAACTAATCTAAAGTAACATACACGTCACGTGGAAGAGGTGGCGTGGCGACTTAGGACCCTTGCTACTAAGTCTAAGGAGCAAGGGCTGGTTGGAGGTGCCTCGGGAGAAATATACCTGAAAGGATTTACGGTAGGCCTTTGCTCAACAGTGGGACAGTACAGGCAGGTAAATAATAAACAAAAACAGAGTAAAAAGGTAACAGAGGCCACAGGAGCGATGTCGCGGACTAAAACTAGTATTTGATAGACGTATTAATCCTTCCTCTTTGGGAAATATTCAAACCGTCCTATAGTTAGTTTTACAATTTTAATCAGCACAAAACATTATCTAAAGGTAACGTACCTACGTAAACATACGTGCAAAGAGTTAGTAATACTTATTGATATCGTTATAACTTCGAGGTGTGCGGGTAGTTAGTACACGATCTGACATTTCGTGACGACTGTTTGGGGGGGAGGGGGGAAACGCTTATCTTGAACCTAATGTGCTGTCGTCACCAGTCTGTAATGCTGCTGAGTAGGTGCGACTACCAAAATCTTATGATTCGTCTCTTTTACATTACTTACAGAAATGTCTTGAGTGAGCAATGCTCACTAATATCTGCGAGTGGTGTCAGCACGATTTGAATCAATACTGTCAAAAGAATGAATGCAATCTAATTATTAAGCAGATATGGAACCCCGATCATTAAGTTTATAGATGGCCTTGCTTTGCAGAGCAAGTAAAAATAAAAGCTTGTAAAGATCAGAATTATTCGTGTTAAAAGTTTGTCAGCTGTTTGGTCGGAGTTTGTCTTTATTTCAGCATTATTTACAACTGCCATGGTAGCGGAATGCGTTTGAAAGAGTCATCATGGACCTAGAACGCAAAGGGCATTAGGAGGAACACGTATGGGTTTTAGTCATTAAGAGTCTGACACTCCCTTTCACTCCGCTCACAATGGAAGGAGTTATTTGATGATTTTCCATCCTAAAACAAAAAGCAGTATTTATTAGCCAGCTCCGGTTCACCAGTGCATACCGATGTTATTTCAGCGACATAGAACATTAACGACAGATTTACAAAATAAAATGAGTAGATATCGTATCCAGATCACCCTTTCTAGGAACTGTGATTTACATACGACCTTTAGTTCGTGCGGCCCACGCTGGCGCCGAGCTGTAGCGCAAGGCGTGCGTACACTTGATCCGTCACTAGCCGAACTAAGCTCGTCCATCGTTGGGCGAACTACGCTATTATACAACACTATCGGACGTCATCAGAAGCTCGGCCAATGTTGGGCGAACTACGCTACACAACACCATCGGACGTCATTCAGTCCATTATATCTCTGTATCAGAGTTCATCAAAATTGGATCGGCGATTTAGCCGTGAAAGCGAGACAAACAAAATCTTTTTGCATTTTTATCTATCTATCCAATACGAGGAATTTTTGTTTATATAATCTCGGAAACGGCTCCAACGCTTTTCATGAAATTAGGTTTCGGGAGCAATAAACCGATCGAGCTAGGTTTTATTTTTAGAAAACGTCGTAAAAAGAAAAACAGTCATCCAGGTACTAATTATTAAGTAAGGATCTTCTGAGTCGGACACTCTTGTCAGAGTGGTCGTGGTTGCGCAGATCGAGGTACATGGAGAGATGCTCGTTGGGTCGTCGACTTTCCCGACTACCCACTGCTCCCTCAGCGATGTGCTTATTTCCGCTGGTTGTCACGTTACGTGTACTGGACCATATACACTGGACCATAGTGGAATCGGTAGTTTTCTGTATCAGGCAAGTCCAGCGATTTGGTGATCGACTGCGCGCTCTCTTGCGGAAGGTAAGAGAGCGCGCAGTCGTACTTGGCCTGAATCACCATTATCATAGAGTTATGTTAGGATATGTTCAGTTAAAAAACCGGGCAAGTGCGAGTCGGACTCGCACGCGAAAGGTTCCGTACCTTAAACCTTAATTTTTATTTGTTGTAATAGCGGCAATAGAAATACTTAATCTGTGAAATTTCAACTGTCTACCTATTACGGTTCTTGAGATACAGCCCACTGACATACAGGCGGACGGACGGACGGACAGCGGAGGCTTAGTAATAGAGTTCCGTTGGTTACTCTTCGGGTACGGAACCCTAAAAGATATACGTGGTCATAGATAAAAAAAAAATACGCGTCGACTTGAGAACGTTTAGGTTTCGTTGGTTAAAAATGATTTTATCTGACTATTGTAAAATCAGCGACGGCTAGTCAATGGCTACTCGCTTCTGCCCCGGCCGTATGGCACTGACTCTGACAGGTGTCATGTTCGGTCTGATCGGCCGAGCTTAGCCAACAATGTACGGACGTAGTTCGGCCAGTGACGGATTAGGTGTACGCGATCCGTCAAACGCTTCAGGCGCCCCTTCTCGGGTGTAGTGCCAACAGACTATTGTGTTCAACGCTCGTTTGTGAAGCACCAGCTAAGATCACATCTCAACACAACAATAATATTTAATTGCCATAGTCGATCTTGTGTCGATGGGAACAGGGATGGTTTTTATGGAGCAACGAGCGATGAAAATGAAGGCGCCTAAGTGCTTCATAAGTTATACAAGCAGGTGTTGTTCATTGAGAGTTCCTGCTTTACAGCATTGTTCGTAAATACCTTTTAATAACTTTTGAAGACCAATCTATACTTACTAATATATAAAGCTGAAGAGTTTGTTTGTTTGTTTGTTTGCTTGAACGCGCTAATCTCAGGAACTACGGGTCCGATTTGAAAAATTCTTTCAGTGTTAGTTAGCCCATTTATCGAGGAAGGCTAAAGGCTATATATCATCTCGGTAAGACCAATAGGAGCGGAGCAGTAATGAAAATTGTGACGCAGACGAAGTTGCGTGGGCAACTAGTGGGGAATATAAACCGACTGCTCCATACATTTACCTCATCATCATGATTTTAGCCGAAAGACGTCCACTACTGGACATAGACCTCCCCCAAGATGGGGGGGCGTTCCCATAATCGCCACGCTTGGCAGGCGGCTTGGCGATCGCAGTGTATGGTGTTGAGTTTTACAGAGACCGCTGCTGCCCATTCTCTGGCATGTCTCTTAGTCACCTCTTGACAACCACGGGAAGTGACGGGATGGTGTAGTTCTTTCCATACGACACCGGCCGACACCATACATTTACCTTTGTGTGCATAACTCGACAAAATGTACTGATCAGCTGGATTTATAATTACCTAAGAATAATAATTGCTTTCAACATAAAAAGACCTGTGCGAGTCTTGATGGAAGATAGGAATCTTAACACTCGACAAGATATCTCGGATATATCGGTTTCTTTTTAAGTATATTGTGTGTACATAAATAAATAAATAGATATTAAAAACCAGCCAAGTGCGAGTCGGACTCTCACACGAAGGGTTCCGTACCATAAACCGTGTTAAAACACATTTCTTGCATGGTGCCTCTTTATTTTTTTATTTTACAATAATAAGCGATACTAGAAATACACACTCCGCGAAAATTTCAAGGTAGACGTAATATTCGCGAAATTTTCAGACAGACGGGTGGACGGACAGCGGAAGCTTAGTAATGGGGTACCGTTGTATACGGAACCCTAATGCCCGCCGGTCACACTTTACTTTGGTCTCACAGCTAAGGTTACCTTCTACCGGAGCATTTGCCAAATGTCAATAAATATTAAACGTTCTCAAATTTCCTAGTATGGAAGCAGTCGATAGTTACGTGTAAACCATAGATTCTAGGAAATACTACTATAAGCTAGAACTATAATATCTAGACCAGCCGTACTCAACCTTTTTTCTCTCTGGGCCTACTATTGTCATGATGGGCTGCAATAAAATACATCATCATCATAACAGCCGAAAGATGTCCACTGCTGGACATAGGCCTCCCACAAAAGGGGGTTGCCATTTGCCATAATCGCCACGCTTGGCGTCGTTTTATAGAGAACGCTGCTGCCCATTCTCTGGTGAGTCCCTTAGTCGCCTCTTACGACACCCACGGGAAGTGATGAGATGGTATTATTCTTTTACGGCACCGGCTGACACGATACGGCATAATATCAATAACATACAGTAAAATAAAATTCTACATATTTTAATAGTATATGACATGATGCTTTTGAATCTGTGCCAGTTTTAGGCCAAATTTTTCACGATAATAGTGGATGAGGAACAGTCTCAGTACATCATCAAGGAGTGCTAGGCTACAGGGCCACACGGAAAAGCTTGACGGGACACATGCGGCCCGCGGGCCGCAGGTTGAGTACAGCTGATCTAGATTATTGGCATCAGGCACGCAAATTGACAGGGGGACTGGCCCATGGTAATGATATGGTTAAAATGTCAAGTGGCCTTTCATTCAAACTCGCAAGTCTTTCTTGGAAACCAATGAACTAATTTTAATGAAACTTCATGAACTCGTATGAAACCTAGCTCTGAAAAGAAAGACAAGAACTTATTCTAAAAAGAGTGTAGAGAGACACAGATTAAGAGAGCAATTTATGTTTTCTATTGAAAATGTTTAACATTGAAAGCTGGCTCGTTGGTTTGATTCCTGGGTCGGACAAAGTATAACTGTTTTCCTTTATTTAGTTTTGGTAGTGGGTGCAATCTGGTTATTTACATCTGTTTAACTCTTCGGGGATACAGGTGTGTTGTTGTTACGTTTTATGTTTATTATTGGCCGACTTTACAAACATCCTACAGAAGTTCAAATGAGGTAAGATACCATTCGGAAGAACATAAAAATCTAAGATGTAGGTTTGAAAAAGGGAGAGGGAGGCCCTTGCACAGCAGTTGGCCCTGTAGGTTGCACAACGGTAGCTACCTAGTGCTATGAAAATAAGCTACCATTCGATTCACGTACACAGTTGGACATTGCCAAAATCATTCTTTAAGCGCACACATGAAACTAAATTCTATAGTGAACATTAAATCTAAATATCTAATAACCATTAGATACGTGTGGAGCTTGTTCTGGCAGATTGCACATTTTCGGTGATTTAGCGCTAATGCAAATGCGGCTGAGCCAATTTTCTAGTTCAGTTACCACAGACCACCGAAACACATCCGCGGCCTCGATTACAGCCCTTTTGTGAATTATGTTAGGTTCCAGACCATCCAGTGAGATCCTATTTGACTCATCCGGCAGCTGGGTAACACGGTACCACTTGGCAAGACTGGTGTCAGATATTCTGGCTTCTGACTATCTGTAACGACTACCAAAGATCTTAAGCTAAGGCTTAACGTGCTGTCCAAGGCAAGGACGAGTCTCGATATGTTGTACGGACCGATCTTGGCTAGAGACGGCGTTGTCAATTTTTTCTATACAAACCAACCGCGTCAGGGACAGACTGGAGAGACACCGAATTCGTCGAGAATTCGTCGTCCGTTCCGTCAATTTCTATGAGCAAACATAGAAATTGACGGAACGGACGACGAATTCTGACTATTCTGGCTATATTGTTGAAACTTGTCGCTGAAATATTAATTATTTTTTTCATTACACTAGCTTTTTTAAGCAAAAACTGGTAGGTATCCTTCCAAAATTGTCAAACCATTGAATTCGATTATGGATTTGATCTTAGACGCTGCCGGCTGGAAGTTTTTTTTTTTACTATTGATAGGCACGCGTTTGACCACTATCTCACCTGATGGTAAGCGATGATGTGGTCGAAGATGGAGCACGCTTGCCTAGAAGTAACCTATTCACTTTTGACTTAAAGACTCCCAGGTTGTAGCTCTATCAGGAAATACAGTTTAGTGCTCTGTGAATTAATTGATGTGGCGGCCACGCTTTATAATAAACTATGACCATATTGGCGATCGAAACATTGAAGGTTATCGGTCGTGAAATTAGTTAATGTTATTAGTTTGATAGTAGCATAAATGCGGAACGTGTCGATGCTACGAGTTCGATTCTTAAAAATAGTGTTCGTTACTGTACCTACCATGTAGGTATGCTATTATAACGGTATGGTGAAGGTACATCGCTGGATGACGCGCAGACTAAACCGGAAGGCATGGCCGCAAGAATGGCCTATGCCTACCCCAGCAGTATGTAGTAGTAGTATAGATGATTCCTGGCTAATAAGAAGACGAATTAACGATGATGGTGATGTACTTTTGTATTAAGTCTTAATTTCAGGCGCTGTTGAGTGACCTCTATTAGATATCTTTTAATCTCTACCTACCATTTATTATGTGCTTGATGTGTTGTGTTGTGTCTGTATCGAATAAATGGTTGCTATAATATTCATTTAGAAAGCAGAACTAAATAATTTGTCTGGAATACCTAACAAGTCATATTATAGTAGGTAATAATAATAATATGTACAAATATTGAATAAGTACAAGTTGGACAGGAAATAATAAACATTTATTTTACAAGAAAAGTTATTAAACACCACCTCCACTTCCACTCTCCCCTAATTATTTAAAGTTTTGCTGTGCCCGACAGGGTCCATAATTGTTTCTATTGATTCATTTTGGCTTGTGTTTAAACACCGCCCAAAAAAGTACCTATTTTACTACCAAAAAAGTTCTAAACGGTTACCAAAACAGATAAATGGTCGCCAAATAATATTCGAGAAGTAGCGCTCGCCGGCCGCTGCCGCGGCACCGCTCGTTTCGCTCGCTCGGCTCGCGCGCGGTTGGTCACAATTCTAACCTAACCTAACCTAACCTATTTTATCCAGTTTGTAACCCCAAGCCTACATTTTATGGCAATCAGTTGAGTTGGATAGAATTTGGTGACCATTGATCCATTTTGGTGCCTAGGCTTAGAGTCTTAAAAATATTATTTTTGGTGACCGTCTAAATTATACCCATTCATTTTACCACCTGTATGTGTACCTACATTATGGATTGCTATAAACAATTACAGATTTGAGAAGACAATAATTTTACCACTACTAGAACAAGCTAAATTGTTACCACAATACATCATCTCGAGAAAAATACCTGGCCAATCTGCCTACCCCGACACTGGCAAGTGGAATGCTCAGCAATCTCTTTTAGAAACCACTACCGCCATCTGTCGACAAGCTCAGTACTTGCTTTGCCACCAACCAACATGAAGAGAATGAAATACCAGTGAACTCGTAGTTCGGACCAAAGTTCTAGAGGCGCCATCTATACTAAAATCGCGGCAACTTTCAACTGAAAGCGACCCTGAAACAAGCAGCTTTTCACGAACTTACAGACCACGTGTTGCTCGCTCTGATGTTGGAATCTGCCGGTAGATGGCGTAGTTAAAAAGGAAATGATGCGAAAATAGAGGTACAGTCAACAAAGCTATTCAGTATACAGGCAAAAATATTAATTTTACCACAGCACTGACAATGTTTATTTCTAAAGTGTGCATTATAATTTTTTAAGCTTTTGACATACTTACGAGTGTGTTGTACAATAATTGTCTACTTAGCACACTCACATCATTGTTTAAAAACCGACTTAAAAAACAAAACACTACAAAGTAAAAAATAACTTTAATTTTGGAAGTCGGTGTTTTTGGTTTTTTCGGTTATAAACACCGACTTCCGAAATTAAAGTTGTTTTTTACTTTGTAGTGTTTGGTTTTTGGAAGTCGGTTTATTTTTTTGTAAAAAAGTTTTACTTTTATTTTTCACTTTTTAGTGGTACCTGCGCACCACTAAAAAGTACCACAAACACAGCGTGCCGGCGTGATGTTATGTTATGAACTGGTGTAAACAATCAAGAGACATGCGATTTCAGAAATCCCGATCCATTTGCTATCATTTATTGAAGAGTTCCGTTGCCTACCTCCGAAGTCCTTCATCAGATGTTTACCAAATTTAAATAGGACCAGTCCGAGAAAATATTTTTCCAAACAAAAAAGAATCATCCGAATCGTTTAACAATTGGCGAAAATATCGCTGAACAAACATTTTTCATCAGATCCTAACTTATACCTTCCATCATCAGCTCAGCAACATGAGATGATGATTACCAGGCACAAATATCTGAATAGCGTTAGAAAGTTTATGAGAAACATTGTGTGTGCTTATAAAATTTGAGGGTTTCCCTCGATTTTCATGGGATCCCATCATCAGATTCTTACTTAGTAACAATGGGACCACCTCAGGAGTATAGGCTTTCGAATAAAAAAAAAATTTTTAAAATCGGTCCAGAATTGGCGAAGAAATCGATGAACATACATAAAATAAAAAAAAACAAGATACATACAGTTGAATGTAGAACCTCCTCCTTTTTGAAGAAGTCGGTTAAAAAGTAGTTGCAAGTTAGCGGCCTGCATACCCAATAGCTTTGTTGACTGTACTAACATCGTATTTTTGCATCCTTCTGGGCGCTCCGTCGCAGACTTTGTCTCTGTCATCTCTGACCTACACTATGTATTTCCGATGATGAGTAATTTTTTTTCTGGGTGCCATCATGATTGTATCATTTTATTTACTGACAACAGGTGAAATAGTGGTCAAACGCAACTATCAATAGTCAAAAAAAAAATTTAAAAAAAACCTGACTAAAAACGGAGCAAGTTTTTTTTTTATGTACGAACAGAACACGCGTAACGTTTTACAGAATAGTCTGATTTTGTTAATTTTTATACCCCGAAGTTGGTCTCATATAAATTTGGAAAAAACTTCCAACCTTAAGGTAAGGAAACCAGGGGCATCGCAACTAATAGTAAAAAAAAAATTAAAAAAAACCTGACGAAAAACGGAGCAAGTTTTTTTTTATGTACGAACAGAACAAGCGTAACGTTTTACAGAATAGTCTGATTTTGTTAATTTTTATACCCCGAAGTTGGTCCCATATAAATTTGGAAAAAACTTCCAACCTTAAGGTATGATTGATTGTTCACTCACTGATTGTAATGTATGACCACGCATAACTTTTTACAGAGTAGTCCGATTTAGATTATTATTTTTTTATTTAAAGGGTATACCTCGAAATTGGCCCCATATAAATTAAGAAAACATATCCCACCCTAAGGGTGGGAAAACAGGGGTAATTTATTGTTCACTTACAGATTTTAAGCTGAGTTGTGTAGTATTTATATTATACAACAAATAATAGTAATAGTAGCTAATAGCTAAAGTGAGGAAGGTAGCTATTTTAAAAGTAATAAAAAATTAAGCATGTAGTAATTAGTAGATTACAGCCACAAAAATTAAAAAATAAGTACTTTTTAACAAAAAAATTAAACCTCCGACAAAACTGGAAAGCACTTCCGAAATAAAAGTTATTTTTTGTAAAAAGTTTTATTATTTTTTGCTTTTCAGTTTTTTCGAAGGTTTATATTATTTGTTAAAAAGTTTTCAATCAAAGACGATAAATGCAAAAAAAGTAAAAAAAAAAATTGCTGCTCGATAGATACATTTTACCAAACTTATTTTTGACTAAAAATGAAAAATTAAAATTTGAAACAGTAGGTACCTAGGAACCTACTGTTTCAAGTTTTCATTTTTGTAGGTATATCCTTTTTGTAAATGCTGCAAAAATAAAAACCTCTTTGGACAGGTGCCTTACCTACCTATTATTTTGAAGTGACTAAAAATCTGAAAGAATTCTGTCTAACAAAACATAATTCTTACACAATTTTGTATACAGATGGCACTCTATTTTAAAACAATTACAAGGACAAGGTCATAGCCACCTTAAGGTCAACGCCCCTAGTTACAAAATTATCGTAATAGTCAAATAAAAATAAATAACGTTAACAATCTGGTTAACAAACATAACCTCACACAAGAACTTTTATGATTATTTAACATCTCAACTCGCGTGCTGCAAACCGCGGGTAGTCACGATACATTCATATTTGGAACACATTCAAATGAAAATAACGGTTTTATGATTCCATTAATTAAAATGATTATGAATAGTGGCGAATTCCTTGATTCACATTGTTATGGCCGTTTATATGGTGTTGATTCTCTCATCAAAGTTCGTTTTTAACATGTTCTAAATAGCGATTTAGTGTCTGTTTTATTACGTTTTTATCGAGGCGATTATTCTAATCCTATCTTTTATGCGAAAATGAGTTTGCTGTTTGTGTTATGCTTTCACGCTTAAATAGCCGAACCGATCTTGATGAATTTTTGTTAGTGCTGAGATTGATGAGACCCTTATTTTGACGACTGAGCCGGGTTTCCTGGGTTGTATTCCTAGGTCTTTTAAAAAAAAATGACTTTGTCAAAAAACCCGACCGCTAAAAACAACTAAAAATTTCTAAACATGTCGCTTTTCAAGCAGTCTGATGCAGTTGGTGGCATCAGATGAGTGATTGAACTTTTTATACTTCCTACTTTTTAGTGAGTAACATTTTTGGAATCGTTTCCTAGAGCCAGTTATGTTTGAAAGCATAATATGACCCCAAAAATAGGCCATTTTAATTTGTATATACCTTTAAAGTAAAATCCATCAAACCGTTAATGCTACAGAGCAAGCCCAACATTTGAATTTGGCGCCAAAAATCCGCCATTTGCTTTTTTTTTATTTTGATAAACCCGGTGTCACTCTCACAGTAAGTACGAATCTAATGACACGTCTCAAGCTAAAATCCATAGAGCCGTTTAGGCTCTAGGGCGTGCCAAACAAATATACATATACATACATACATACATAAAAACATAACCCTTCTTCTTTCACAGTCGGGAAAAAAGAATATTATAAGAAGAATATAGAAGAAGAATATTTAATAATAGTAATAGTAAATGTATTTGCACAAAAAATACATGTTTACACAATTTGTTTATAAGCTACTTATAATTACTCTTAATAAATAAAACAGTTTCAATTGTGTGGTAGAAAAGCATCTGCTGCTGACCTAGGTTTTGGGCCTGCACTTCAGCATGCAGCGCCTCAAGCCCTGAAGCTCTTGTTTTCTGTCGTCACACAGCACTTGACTGCATGTTCAATTTGTGCAAAGTTAGCAAATAATAATTGACTTTTACAGAGGTTCAAAAAACCGACTATCATACATATCATTTGTAAAAACCTTGGTACCTTTGGGTACGGAACCCTAAAAAGTTAAAAGCACTGCAACCTTGCCTTAAACAATAGTTATTGCATGAAAGTTAAACGGTGCAGTGGTACCACCTAGCACTTCGAGCATTCTTTATGAACTTATTACGTGCAGGAAATTCGTGATTCATAAGTAACTGTTAGGAAAAAATAATTGTTCACCACTATTGATAACAATGAGGGGTCCGTTTTATTTTTAATTTGTGATGGGTTTGCTCTTGACTCTAGACTAGGTCAGAGATGACAGAGACAAAGTCTACGATGGAGCGAGCTCACCCAGAAGGAGCCTGTTCACACTAACTTTCTAAATTGACGTGCACCAGATGGCAGCACTGAGGCGTCAGGCACTGTCAAAACGCTCATATTTTCCGACATTTATATTGACATCAACGTCATGTTTACGTCCAAGTTAAATGTTTTCCAAGAAGAAAATCTCTAGCCTAAGAAGCGCCTGAAAACCCTCATTTACTGGAAATGAGACTTCAGGAAAATGATCGTATTCACGGTTTTTATTTGGAAGTCGGTTGTTTTTTTTTTTTTTTTGTTAATAAGTTTTTTTCCCCGTGAATATCAAAATCGAGCTCCATGAGACGATTCCAAAAATATAATCTAAAAATACATAAGTAATAAAACTCACCACTAAAAATAATAATAAAAAAAAAACATTTAGTTGGTGAGATCGAGATTCAATTAAAACAAATGCCACCAACTGTATCAAACAGCTTGAAAAGTGAGTTGTTTGGAGCTTTTTAGTCGTTAATAGCGGTCGAATTGTTCCCTTGATGTTTTTTGATGTGCCAGTGACATTCCTTCACGGTCTCTCTGACTCATCATCTGCCTGCCTTTTCCCAACTATATAGGGGTCTGCTTCCAGTCAAACCGGATTTAGCTGAATACCAGTATTTCACGCGGAGCGGCTGCCTACCAGACCTCCAGAACCCATTAACTGGGTAACACGGTACTTCATGGCAAGACTGGAGTCAGATTAACTGGCTTCTGACTATCCGTAACGACTGCAAAAGATTTACAAATGACGGCCGGGACCATCGGCTTAACGTGCTTTCCGAGGCACGAGGAAACTCGGTATATTAAGATGGTCACCCATCCACAGACCAACCTTGGCAAGCGTTGCTTAACCTTGAAGATTGACCCGTGCGGCTATTATTATCTAGCCACGAGCTCTTCAAGGTCTTTCTGACTGTTCCCCTACATTGGAACCTTGAAAACATACGCGACGCTTGCATAGTAAGTTCACATTTACTTAAAAAAAGAGTGAATGTAAAAGAAAACTAGCCAGTGTCACCCACGCAACAGATAAGACATGACAGATAACCCTCTTCCTCCACACGATGTACCTAACTACACTATACATTACTCTATGCAAGTACATACGCAGTGATAACGTTGATAAATTGCTCCCCGTACAGTAGAATTACGTTTTATGTTTAATTGAATCGCTTTTGGGAGAGAGTAATGTCTTCGATGGAATATTATGGACTAAATGAATCAATAAAAAACTTTTTTACAAAAAAATACAACCAACTTCCAAAAACAAAACACCACAAAGTGTAAAATAACTTTAATTTCGGAAGTCGGTGTCAATGTTAGCTGAATACCAGTATTTTACGCGGAGCGGCTGCTTACCAGACCTCCACAACCCATTAACTGGGTAACACGGTAGGTACCTACTTCATGGCAAGACTGGAGTCAGATAAACTGGCTTCTGACTATCCGTAACGACTGCCAAAGATCTACAAATGACAGCCGGGACCAACGGCAATAAAAAACTTTTTTACAAAAAAATACAACCAACTTCCAAAAACAAAACACTACAAAGTATAAAATAACTTTAATTTCGGAAGTCGGTGTCAAAAAACTAAAAAAATACCAAAAACACAAACTTCGGCTTCGACAACGGCTTTCGAATAAATCGGTCCACAATTGGCGGAGAAATCGGTGAACATACATAAAAAAACCTTCTCCTTTTTGAAGAAGTCGGTTAAAGCTTAGAGGTCTCTGTGGACTGGGTTGTAATCCTAGGTCTGGCAGTGTTATAACAGGGTATAAAGTCTCGCACACCTCCATTGAAAAGGCATCCTCTGACCAGATGGTTGTTGCGACTGTTGGGAACTGCTTAATGTTTGATATCTGGTTGGGTTGTTGGATTTGTTCAAATCTCGCGGAAAACTTTGATAACGCGATGCAGGATTAGAATGACGTAATTTGTATCTCGCGGTATAGATGTCGCTACGTTAGTTTTGTATCGTCACGATGGCTGGACCAAACGAAATATGTACATTACACTATTTAATAACCATTTGCTACTATTTACTAAATACAATAAATATTTGATACCTTTGTGTTTAGAAAAATATATCAAAGAAATAAAGTGGTAAGACATTCTCAAATCAGGTTGGCTGACAACTTCTAAATTGTCATAGTTTTAGCGTTATTTTCATTAACCGAATTAATAAAAACCAATACCAATAACCAATTTTAGGAAGCTCCTATAAATAGTTATTAATTAAAACCATTAAGGCTTGTATTCATGCCAATGACCTTGTGTATACAAACGGAGCTAACTACGCCTCTTCGCTACTCGCATTTTTATTTTTTTTTTTAATAAAAATAATACATGATTTTAAAAACTAACAAAACCGAATTATTTTCGTTTGTGTAGCAAAGCAGTAAATATAAATTACATAAATACTCTTTTGATAAAAAATAAAGGAGTAAAATGGTTTCATGACAACGATTTGGAGGTGATTTGGTGATTTTTTCTTATTATATGATACCGATAGAAAAATTCTGGCTAAACCAAATTACGAATCATATCATGTAGATTACTAACAATTTAAAGATATAATTTCTCTGTTAGTGCAGACGAAAAACTGCTTCATCTGCTTGCTGTTTTAAGCTTTTTCGAGAGAGTAGCCTTAAAACGTCTGTACATCAGATAGGTAATTGTTTACGTCTTTTCTTCTCAGAACATTCGCTAACAATGTTCTTGCAAGTGCTTGCAGGCTTAAAAAAAAATAGTGCTTAGTGGCTTATGAGCAACTTGTTTCTAGATATCCAAAGTATCTACAGTTTTATCTATTTATACAATTCTATACCTATTTATTTACATATCGAATTTATTGTACGTATGCTACATTAAAACGCTTGCATATAAATTATTTTCGTAAGATAATTGCTAATTATGGTTTTTAGGCACTTTCTAAACTAACGTTAATTCGTAACTTTTTACTCTCTTACCCTAACTCCTTCTTTGGTAGTCTAAACCTAACGAAGTTATTGAGGAATATACGAAAAGTAATCCAAGGAGAATTGTTATGAGTTAAGCAAAATAAAATTGTATGTGTTTTTTTTAGAGTTTCCTTAGCGAAAACACTCCGATAAGCGGGGAGTCAAGCCCTCCCCCCCCCAAACGACAATCATGGATCTGCCCCTGATCTGCAGGGCACATACATAAATACATGCCTAGCCTTTCAGCGAAAACATGCATTTCAAAAGGTATGTAAGCGTCATTAACTCATAATAGAACTACTATTATAGTTATTTTCCAGAAGTATGTATGTGGGTCACTCAATTACAATCAGTTAGGTGGTACCTACATGTTTCCTGTCTTGTTAACCTATAGGTACAATATGCGGTTGTGGGCGCTAGATAATAATTAGATTGTTTGTTCGAGGAGGTGTGACCAATTTGGCAACTATTAAGAACAGTTTTTTTAGAATTTAACGTTCTAGTTTACGATAAAATAAAGCGATTTTTTTTCGAAGTATAGTACGGTCAGCGTTAAAAGCTAATTTACATTTTAGTGTTTCAAATCTTAAGGCATTTTTTATCTGTACTTAGGTACCTGTATGCCTACCATAGAAGATTAAAAAGCAATGAATTATAAATAAATCATTTCGCATAAATTACGATTGTATGTAAAAATTTTTATTCACTTTTGTTGGACTGTACCTACCATGTATTAACTTAGTTTTTAAGAAATCCAATAATTATTGTGACTACAGTTATATCTCAGATGAAGACGAAGAAATTTTCGAACTGTAAAAAGCCGGTTTTCTTTACTAATCCAATTAAAAAACACTAACTTAAAATACATTATAAACATGACAACTATTATTTGTTTGTGCAACCAGTATTATTTGCGGAAGTTCATCTCAGTATACCAAACACTTGCTACGTATGTTTAAAAAAATGTTTGTCAGAAGTGGGATTCGAACCCACGCCCACAGAAGTGGACTGCGACCTGAACGCAGCGCCTTAGACCGCTCGGCCATCCTGACATATTGTAGTGAGAACAAATATCATATCTGATCGTGTAATCGGTAATTAATAGTTATTCTGTTAATAAAATGGCATTAAAATAAAATAAACATTGAAAATAAAGTAGATTACATCGGTTTGAACAGTCCTAAATACATATTTATAATAGAAATAATAAAGCTACTCTTACGTTTATATTTAAAAACTCTAAAAACGTTACAGTAACGCAATTTAAAGCGGAGGTTTGCTTAAGTACTATATAAAACTGACGTATTTACCTATCTACTAATAAGAATTTCACGTAAAATGAGTGAATGAACGAGTGGCGACGTAGTTCCACGTAATAGACGCGACAATAACCAACTTTGTGCCCATCCCGCCAAAACAGCAGTTATGAGCACGAGTGTCTACTGCATGGCTCCGGTCATTTATAATAAACAAGCAGCGCCCCGTGGCTTCACCCGCGTAGTTCCCGTGAGAGTACGGGGATAATGAAAAGCCTATAGTATGTTACTCGGCGAAGATGTAGTTTTTTAATGGTGTAAGATTTTTTTTTTAAATTGGTCGAGCAGCTTTTGAGTTAAATGTAAACAAACAAACAAGTAAGAAATCAAATCTTTCCTCTATATAATATTACTAGCAGACGTTACGCGGTTTCACCCACGTAGTTCCCGTTCCCGTGAGAGTTCGGGAATAAAATGTAGCCTATGTTACTCCCTGGTAATGTAGCTATCCATTGCTGAAAGAATTTTTCAAATCGGTCCAGTAGTTTTTGAGTTTATTCATTACAAACATACACACAAAAAAACAAATTATTCCTCTTTATAATATTAGTGTAGATGTACGAGTAGTAGTGTAGATTATAGATATAGATTAGATACTTAAACAATTGCCGCTATTATTATTCAAAAACAAGTTCCGAAGCTTTAAAACGCATAAATACTGTTAGATAATTTCTTACTGATAAATAATTTTGAACAAGTTCTGTGTAGTGTTCTAAACATTAATTGTGTTTCAGTGATCTAGATAAGTTGTGATCTAAAACTATAAAATGTTTCTATCGTTTATTAAACAATAAAAGCATTTGCTTTTATTGTTTTTGCGGCAAATAATAACTTTTGCCGGCCTATTGTTAAAATATGACTGGCCCTGCCTTTGATTTGTTAACCCATATTTGCAAAATAAATTACTTACTTATTTACGACAGTCTCAAGCTGTCTGACATATCGCTGAAATGAACCTTTTTAGTGCAGCCGTGAGACACACACTTAGTTCTGGCTTACCTACCATTATTTGTTATTTCTATATAACGTGCGTGTTTCATGTATGTGCTAAATAAATACTCTTCTTTCTTTTTTACAAATAATATGTTCATATTTAGTGTAACTATCCATAAATAAAATAATTTGTGTCCTATTTTCCCCCATTCTCCTCGATTCCCAAAGAAAAAATTAATGATAATAATATTTGCGGTTAGACACAGTACAACACATTACGATAAATGATCTATAAAAGGGCTAGTAACATTCGTCTACCCACCAATCGCCACCGAAAAATAACGTCAATTTCTAATTTTAATAGTTTCGTTCGTTTTCCGGAAAATGCCGAGTGATTACGAGTCGGACCCGGCAGTGAGCAATCTACGGAATTATCTGCGGATCCGTAGTGTCCACCCCAACATTAATTATGGTACGTATTTCACTGTGTTAGCGGTTTAAAACCGGACCGGAACGGCTACCGGATCCGGTAATACTTTCACGTATGGCGGCAAACGTGTCCGGTATAATGGCTTACATATCTTATGGATAACTTGTCTGTAATATGCGACGGTCTAGGTTGGGAATGGCTAATTAGTTTAAACTAGTTGACCCGCGAAACTTTGTCTGCTCCGTTACGATTGGTCTTAACGTGATGATATATAACCTATAGCCTTACTCGATAAATGGGGCTATCTAACACTGTAAGAATTTTTCAAATCCTTCAGCTTTATATAGTACCTATAGATGTGCAAAATTCAGGAACGTAATCAGTACCAAATAGTATAATGAAAACATTTTTGGGGTACTAATTATAACTTCTGTGACCCAAATAGGGGTCGAGAAATGTTTAAGTATTTCAAATTAATCACTTTGGAATTATTTTAGAAAATTGATCATTCGTAATATTGGGACTTAGTGCCCTAATAAACAAATTTATTATTATTATTATTCCATTTATTCATTTATATACATATTCAATACATTTTTAAATATTTCTATAAAAATACAAAAAACATTTAAAAATATAAAAAATAGTAGCCCACCGGTATCGGGAACAGGGTCCAAGCTACCGGTGGTCAGGGCTCCTGAGAGAGGAACCTCCTAACAATGCGCGCCGTGTCCAGGAGTACTGCTTTCTGGATCAAGCCCTTGATCCAGCTGCCCAACGAGAGCCTCTTGAGATGTTGGTCGAGGCTCTTGGCAATAATGCCATTGGCCGTCACGACTATCGGCACAATGACTGCTGTGTTCACATCCCACATGTCGACAACCTCGCGAGCCAAGTCAAGATACTTTGTTTGTTTATCTTTTTCTGACTTCACGAGGTTCTCGTCATGAGGGACTGCTATATCAACAATCATTGCGCGACGCTCTAGTCGGTCTATCACCACTATATCAGGCTTATTGGCAACAATAGTCCTGTCAGTGATGATAGACCGATCCCAATACAATGTGCAACTACCACTTTCGAGAACTGGGTCGGGCACATACCTATAGTACGGTACTTCCGATTCCACAAGATTGTATTTAAGAGCAAGTTGCTGGTGGATAATCCTGGCTACAAGGTTGTGCCTGTGCAAATAGTCTCCGTTAGCCAGACTAGAACAACCGGAAATAATGTGGCGGATAGATTCCCCGGGCCGGTGACATGCCCGACATATGTCAACCGTACCGTCTTTCACAATGTATTTCCGGTAGTTATTAGTCATCATAACTTCGTCCATAATTGCACAGACAAAACCTTCGGTTTCCCCGAAGATGTCACCAAAACGAAGCCAGGCTACGGACGCTAAGAAGTCTACATCGGGCCCATGTAGGATCCGATAAAAGCGTCCGTGAAGCTCCTTGCTCTGTCATACCTCCCTGCGGTCGTTAGTATCTAATACCACAGGTTTGCGCCAGTTCTCGTTAGCCAAGGAGAGCGCGGTAAGGCCTTTATCCACCGCTACCACATCTCGATGCATACCCACGTCGGCCTCTAGGAAGTATTCCCTAAGGCTGCATACCTCGCGGTTGTGCAGGGTCTTAGCATTTAAGAAGCCACGACCCCCGCACTTCCGCGGGATATACAGCCTCATCACCGATGACCGTGGGTGATGCATCCGATTTGCAGTAAGCAGTGAACGTACCCTCCTATCCAGGGCGTCAAGTTCCGTCTGAGTCCATTTGAGTATGCCGAAAGAATACATCAAAACCGGCATGACCCAACCGTTGAAGGCGCGCACCTTGTTTCCGCCTGATAAAAGACTGTTAAATACTTTGTTCAGGCGGCCAAAGAAGCGCTCCTTCAACGATTGTTTCATGTCAGTAGCACTGACGCCTAACGCTTCCGACATACCCAAATACTTGTAAGTTTCGGTTGAGGAGAGGGACCTAAGGTCTATGGAATCCGAGAGTTGTGTTCCCTCGGATTCCATAATCTCCCCTCGCTTTACGTGCATGACCGCACATTTGTCCAAACCAAATTCCATCCTGATGGCGCCACTGAAGGTTTCTGTTACCTTCAGTAGCTTCATCAGTTGCAAGTTGTTAGGAGCAAACAGTTTCAAGTCATCCATGTAAAGGAGGTGCGATATGACCTGACCACCTCTTCTCAACCGGTAGCCTTGGCCCGAACCCTCCAACAATGTACTGAGAGGGTTGAGGGCCAGACAAAACCACAGTGGACTCAGACTGTCACCCTGAAATATGCCACGCTCGATCCTTATCGGTTCGCTGTTCGCCTGGGTCTGTCGACACCCTGGATAGTGAAGAACCGTCCTCCACTGCCCCATACACGACATCAGAAAGGTGCGTAAAACTGCATCAACTTTGTACAGTTCCAGCACCCTCATGAGCCATGTATGTGGCACCGAGTCATAGGCCTTCTTATAATCTATCCAGCATGTCGACATATCTTTTCGGGAACGTCGAACCTGTTGGCTAATGGCTATGTCGATGAGGAGCAGCTCCTTAGTACCGCGGGACCCGTTCCTACATCCATTCTGAGAAGAAGACATTATTGAATTACTATCAATATGATGGTTAATCTTTCCTCTCAAAATGGATGTAAGAACTTTATAGACCGTCGGTAAACACGTGATCGGTCTATAATTTTTTGGCTCCGCGGTACTATCTGATTTATGAAGCAGGTGGGTTATTCCTGTAGTCAGGAACTGGGGCAGCGACCCTGACTCTAACGCAGACTGGAATTGAGATGCCAAGCGAGCGTGCGATCTTTTGAACCATTTAATCCAAAAGTTGTGCAGCCCGTCCGGTCCTGGAGATTTCCAGTTAGGCAACGGACGGACTGCACGAGCTACGTCTTGGGGGCTGATGTTAATTGCCCCCATTTCTAGTATCGGATCGCACGCGCGCTCGACCTCCCGAATCCAATCGCCCTCGGTATGACTGACAGGCACCGACCAGATGCTGCGCCAGAATGAACACATGGCATCATCATCCGGTAGGCGCGTATCAGTCACACCTTGGTCTGGTCGCTCCCAAGCCCTATAAACCCACCTCTCATTGCTTTGGAATGTGCGATTCTGAGTGTATCGCTCCACTCGCCGCTTGTACCGACGTATACGGCTTGCCCATGCATAGACTTTCTGCTTCAGGAAGTCGATACGCTCTGTGACGCGGGTCAGATAATCCCGAGGACTAATATCTGTCCCCGAGAACGCCCGCCTCACAAAGCGCATCACTCTGCGGCGAGTGTTGCCCTCCCTGAAGCAGATTAGTTTGCCGATGAGTGCTCTAGCCTCACCGATACGACGCTCGATCCTGCACTGCCAAGCTGGTACAGCTGGTCGTGTAACTCTGTCTCACTAGGAAATTTGACATGAGCTACACGACATGCTGCTGCAGCCGCACAGTACAAGATCGAGTGGGTATCGGCAAGGTCTTCGCTGCTGTCAAAATAACTTGTTAGCTGCGAATCTAGAGCACACACCAGCGCCCTATTTTTATTATGCATGGGCAAACGAGGTAGACGAGGTCTAAGCCCAGGCGGTGTAGAGCGATACTCTCGGAAGGCATCCTCCAAAGCGCTCCCCAATCGCTCATTGCAATGGGTACTCACGGATGTGGCCCCGTCATCATCATCTTCACCTACGTAGTTGAGTCGCGGTGAAACACTTGCACTGGGTTGTATTTGCACCGCGGCCGATGGCGAAGTAGGTGAGACGCGGCTGCTCCGTGATTCCAGACGCAGTCTATCAAGTACGGCGTCATCCAACATACGGTTACGCTGGATAACCCGCACCTGATCCGATAATCGTTGGTCTGAAACGTTGACAGCTGGCTCAAGTACCTGAAACAGAGAGAGCATCCGACCACGGTACGCAGTCAGGTTAGTTCCCCCCTCTGTAGCCCCAAAGTATGAGCGTATCACATTCTCGTTTATCGATTGCGACCATTTCATACGCTGCACACTTCCACCGGTAGCGGGGACCCTGTCAGAGGCCGGTGGGCCTCGAAGTCCTAAGCTGGCCGGTGGTCGGCCTCGTCCGCGCCGACGCGCAGGTGGTGGTGTCGTCGGCGGGGAGAAGTATTCATCGCTCGAACTCGACGCAACTGCAGCTACCAGAATCCCTGGACTCGCGGCTGGCGCAGGTCCCGGCGGCTGCGAGGCGGAGCTGAGCGACGAACCCGAAGATGTTGGTCGTGCGTTTTGTTTTTGAGCTCGGCTTCTTGTCAGCATTTCACATTTTGTTGTCGGTCCAAAAAGCGGTAATTGTTGTTGTTCTTGATTGTATTGTTTTGTTCCTGGTTTTTTTTTGTTGTACTGATTATATTTGCCATTTTAATATTAATGATTTTAATAAATTATATTGAAAATTGCGGATTCAGAAAAAAATTATGACGTTCGAGTTGACAGCCGAGCCACAGATTATTATTATTTCCTTTATTTATTTTCTTTACTTATTTATATATTTTTAAACATTTTTATACAATATATACATTAGAAAAAAAAAACATTTAAAAATATAAAAATAGTAGCCCACCGATATCGGGAACAGGGTCCAAGCTACCGGTGGTCAGGGCTCCAGAGAAAGGAACCTCCTGACAATGCGAGCCGTGTCCAGAAGTACCGCTTTCTGAATCAAGCCCTTGATCCAGCTGCCCAACGAGAGCCTCCTAAGGTGTTGGTCGAGGCTCGTGGCTATTGGGGTGCGCGCAGAAAACCTCCTCGTGTGCCTGACGGCTGCTGGTTCCTTACGAATGCGTTCGGAGGAAAGAGCAGTTATCGGGCCGGTGCACCCTGGGCACGGGCAATAGTCTTTCCATGTCGGAGGGGCTATTGTCTGTGGCGAATTTCTGCGGGGGGGGGAGCGTTTTGCTCCACGACGGTTCCTCCTCGTGTCCCTCTGATTCACAGAGGGCACTGTGGAGGAACGTCGGAGATGGGGTCGCTCCTGTCCCATCGACAGCTGTTGATAGGCAAAGGATGTGACCAATGCTGCTGCGGTGCAGGCGCACCAACGCGGCAGTCACTCTCTCCTCACGGAGCAATCCGGTCGAGAGAGCTTCTGACGGGTCCGCTGAGCCGGGTTGGCCGGACAGCGGACGTAGGCATGTATAATGCCGCCGTCAGGGGCTTGGCTTAACCGCCCGGCCCAGAGGAAGGACACCTCTAAGATAAAAAACCCCCAATCCTAAGTTTTGAAGCGCGGCGAGAGGATGAATGGCTGGTGGGGTTACCAGTCGTTAGCGCTTCCCCTGTAGGGTACCTGCCGACCCCCTACAGTATTTAGGCTTACCCTTGGTACGGGGCACTGCCGGGGTGGACTTTTAATTCCTCCACTGCTCGTGGGAACTATATGGAAAAGTTTGACAAAAATAAAACCATCGATGGGCCAGATATGGCGGAGAAAGTAGACCAGTCTGCCGGAAGCGGCAGCGAGAGCCGAGGAGGCTCACGCGCCCTCTCAAAATTTTGGGGGAAGCGTTCGCGCGGGGAGGGTATAAACCCATCCTCAAGTGAGGAGGAACTGTCGGCCGCAAAGGTGCCGACAGCAAAGAGAGGTCGCGCAGTGATGGGTGGAGCATCCACTCGACAGCGGGACCAGAGGGGTCGCTTTTTGCGGCCTGCTACGCCGATTCCGGCAGTCTGCCTGGATCGGCCGCCAGAGGCAGAGAGCGATGAGACCACTCTCGCTGATTTTAGTGGAGATTCCGCTGCGTCTCCGTCCCCGCTACTGCTAGACAGCAATAAAGCGGAAGCAAATGCAGCAAAGCGGGCTCAGCGGAAAGCGGTAGCGGCTGACGAGGTCGGCGAAATGGCTCGTCAGGCTCGAGAGCGGCGGGCCGCTCAAGCAGGTTCCGGGGAGAACCTGACGGCGGCGGCACTCAGTCGCCAAGTTCTGGACGGCGTGGACGTTGTCCTGAAAGTTGCCACAAAATCGGGCAGCTTGAAGGGCACGTTCACGCGCGCCCTCAAAGAGGCGGCTGAGGGTATCAAGGAGGCGGTTGAGGTCCTCCTTGTTCGAACAAGCTCTGAGGAGACGGCGAAGCTGTGGGAGGAGAACGGTCGTCTCCGAGCTGAGCTGGAGGACCTCAGAAGGGAGGTTGCCGCGCAAAGAGAAGCCCAGCTGCAGAAGGATGCGGCTCCCGCAGCTGCCGGCTCTCCGGTGGTTACGGCTCCAGCGTCGGACCCTGCCCCTGCACTTGCGACCGATGCGGACATCGAGAAGATCGTCCGCATCTGCATGCAGCAGTGTGGGGGCATGATGAATGCCCGCCTGGAGGCCTTAGAAACGAGGCTTCTCCCGGCCCAAAACCTCCGGCCACCGCTAGCGGCGGACAAAAGGAGGATGGAGGAGGCCGCAAGGCCAGGGCCATCGACTGTGGCGGCCAAAGCTGGAAAGGGGGGCAAAAAGCCCGCGGAGGGGCCCAAGAAGACCGCGGAGGTTGCGTCAGCAACCCCTTCCAGTTTAAATGCGACCCCGGCGACCGCCTCCGGCCCCACCTCAGAGGCTTGGACGACGGTCGTCAAAAAGGGCCGCAAGAAGAAGGCATCGACGCTGGCCTCCAGTGAGTCCAAGCCCGCGCCCAAGAAGAAGAAGCGGAGGTCCCGGAAGGGTAGGGTCCCACGCTCCGCGGCTGTGGTAATCACACTGCAGCCCGGAGCCATCGAGAGGGGCCTTACTTACAAGGAGGTCCTCACGCAGGTGAGGGCCAATGTCGCGTTCCCCGACTTGGGCACACCGACCGGCTTTAGAATGAAGTCGGCGGTTACGGGGGCGCGGCTGTTCGAAGTGGCAGGTCCTGATGGCAGCCAGAAGGCGGATGTCCTGGCCGCCAAATTGAGGGAGGTCCTCAATGGAGAGGACGTTCGAGTGTCCAGGCCCGTGAAGACCGCTGAACTGCGCGTCAATGGCTTGGACGACTCGACGACCCCGGAGGAGGTCGTGGCGGCCGTCGCTCGAAGCGGGGGATGTCCGCCGGGTGACGTGCGGGCAGGCGAGATTCGCGCCGACGCTGCCGGGCTCGGCATCATCTGGATAAAGTGCCCGGTAGCGGCGGCGAAAAAGATCGCCGACAGCGGGCGTCTTCTGGTGGGGTGGGTGGCAGCACGGGTGAAGCTGCTGCAACCCAGGGCTATGCGGTGTTACCGATGCCTTGATGCTGGGCACGTCAGGGCACGTTGCACCGCCGCAATTGACCGCAGTGAACTATGTTATCGCTGCGGTAAGCCCGGCCACAAGGTGGCCCAATGCTCCGCGACGCCAAACTGTAGCCTCTGTACAGCTGCAGGGAGGCCCGCGGAGCACATTGTGGGTGGCAAGGCCTGTGGCGCGCCCGCCCCCAAGACGGGCAAGAAGAAGAAAAAGAAGAAAAAGAAGGGAGCAACCAAGGCTGCCGGGGACTCTTTACATCCCCCGCAGCCTGGTTGCTCTTCGGCCGACTCCCGGCCTGAGAATGGCGCCGAAGGAATGGATTGCGCATAATGGCAAAATTCCATTTCCTCCAGGGCAATATCAACCACTCTGCCAGGGCTCAGGATCTCTTACTCCAGAGCATGGCAGAGTGGTCGATTCATGTGGCTGTGGTCGCCGAACCGTACTACGTCCCCCCCAGAGATGATTGGGTGGGTGACCTGGACGACTCGGTGGCCATTATTGGCGGGGCTCTTGCCGACCCGTCCCGAGGTCACGGCTGGGTGGCCGCCCTCGCGGACGGCATCGGCACTATTGGAGTGTATTTCTCACCTAACAAGAGCCTCGCCGACTTCGAGAGCTTCCTTGTTGAGTTAGGTGCCGTCGTGAACCGGTACCACCCACGCCCAGTGCTGTTGCTCGGGGATCTCAATGCCAAATCTGCGGCGTGGGGATCCCCGGTCACCGATGCCAAGGGTGAGGCACTGGAGGAGTGGGCGGTCACGACCGGCTTGACCGTCCTGAATCGGGGCTCGGAGTACACGTGTGTGCGGCAGCGGGGCGGTTCCATAGTGGACGTCTCGTTTGCTAGCCCTACTGTCGCTAGCCGTGTCCGCGACTGGCATGTCGCCGTGGAGGTGGAGACGTTATCGGATCACCGATACATCCGTTTTGACGTCTCCCCCCAGACCGCGGGCGGCCGCAGTCAATCGGCTCCACGAACGGACGGTCCGCGCTGGGCGCGCAAGCGCCTCGATAGGGAGCTCCTCGAGGAGGCCGCTATTGTGCAGGCCTGGATCCGGGAGTCGACAACGACTGGACCCGTCGACGTCGAAGAGGGGGCGCAGTGGTTCCACTGGGCGATGACGCAAATTAGCGACGCGTCCATGCCCCGGGTCCACACACAACCCAGAAGGCGCCAGGTGTACTGGTGGTCCGCTGAGATTGAGCAGTTGCGCATCTCGTGCGTGCGAGTCAGGCGCCGGTACACCCGATACCGAAGAAGACGTCGTCGGGTTCCTGACGAAGAAGCCGCGCTGTATGAGGTGTACCGCGCGGCTAAGGAGGCTCTGCGGCTGGCCATCGGCGAGGCAAAGACGCGTGCCAGGGAGGAGATGTTAGAGACTCTAAACAGGGATCCGTGGGGGCGTCCATATCGCTCGGTTCGAGGGAAATTCGGACCTTGGGCGCCTCCGCTTACGGAGAGTCTCGAACCTGAGCTGCTGGAGGACGTGGTCGCAGCCCTCTTCCCGGCACGAGCGGAGCATACTCCGCCGCCGATGGTTCTACCCACAACCGCAGAGCTTGAAGAGAACGCCAGCGTCCCAGAGGTGACAGAAGCAGAGTTGAGGGCGGCCGTGATGCGGCTCCGGGCGAAAAACACTGCCCCGGGGCCTGATGGAATTCACGGTTGCGTGTTGGCCCTCGCTCTGAAGGAGCTGGAGCCCCATCTGAGAGGACTCTACTCAGCGTGCCTGGAGCAGGGCCAGTTTCCCGTTCAGTGGAAATCTGGTCGTCTGGTCCTGCTCAGGAAGACGGGGCGCCCTGCGGACTCGCCGTCCGCGTACCGGCCCATAGTGCTGCTGGACGAGGTGGGAAAGTTGTTTGAGCGGATAATCGCAGCCCGCCTCGTCAGCCACTTGTGCGGAGAGGGGCCGGACCTGGCTGAATGCCAGTTCGGGTTTCGGCATGGGCGCTCCACTATCACGGCGATATCGCGAGTGAGAGTCCTGGCGGAGGAAGCGGTGTCCCGGGGCGGGGTGATGTTGGCGGTGTCTTTGGACATCTCCAACGCCTTCAACACGCTGCCCTGGAGTTGCATTCGGGAGGCACTGCGTTATCATCGAGTGCCTCCCTACCTCCGCCGCGTCATTGGGGCTTATTTGGCGGACAGGTGTGTCACCTATCTGGGACGTGATGGCAGACATCAGCACCCCATGTCGTGCGGCGTTCCACAGGGCTCAGTGTTGGGCCCACCCCTGTGGAACATCGGTTACGACTGGGTACTGAGGGGCGAGCTTCCGCCGGGTGTGGACCTGACGTGTTACGCTGACGACACGCTGGTTACTGCCCGGGGGAGCTCGTACAGGGAGGCAGCGTTGCTGGCGACGGCCGCGGTCTCACAGGTGGTGAGCCGCATACGGCGCCTTGGCCTGGAGGTGGCCCTCAACAAGTCGGAGGCCATAGCCTTTCATGGTCCCCGGCGGGCGCCACCGCCGGGATCGCACATAGTTGTTGGGGGGGCCCGTATCGCTGTCGAGTCTACCATGAAGTACCTGGGATTGGTGCTCGACAGCCGGTGGGATTTCGGCCCCCATTTCCGGCGGCTGGCACCCAAATTGTTGGGCGCGGCTGGGGCGCTGTCAACGCTGCTTCCCAATCTGGGGGACCCGAGCACCGCTTGCAGGCGGTTGTACGTGGGGATCGTGCGATCGATGGCCCTGTATGGGGCCCCGATCTGGGCGGCTGACCTGACGGCCGGCACCATCACTGTTCTGAGGAAGCCGCAGAGGGTGATGGCCGTCAGAGTCATCAGGGGTTATCGCACGATCTCCTACGAGGCGGCTTGCGTACTGGCTGGATCTCCGCCCTGGGACCTGGAGGCAAAAGTCCTCGCGTCACTGCACCGGTGGCGTGAGGACGCGCGGGCGCGCGGCGAGCGACTGATGCAGCGGCACATTGAGCTGCGTCAGTCGCAGTTGCGCGAGGTTCTGGTGGCGGAATGGCGGAACAGGCTCTCACACCCTTCCGCTGGCCTCGTCACTATCGAGGCCATCCGGCCGGTGCTCGACCTGTGGCTCGGGAGAAGGCACGGCTCCTTGACATTTCGTGTGACGCAGGTCCTCTCGGGGCATGGCTGCTTCGGGAGGTTCCTGTGTCGCATAGGCAGGGAGCCGGACGCTCGGTGTCACCACTGCGTCGACTGTCGGGAGGACACGGCGCGGCATACACTGGCAGAGTGTGCCGCTTGGGAGGGGCCACGCCGTGCCCTCATCTCTGTGGTAGGCAGTGATCTCTCGCTGCCGGCCGTAGTTCGTGCTATGGTCGACGGCGAGGAGTCCTGGGACGCGGTGGTCTCCTTCTGTGAAGCAGTTGTCGCGCAGAAGGAGGCTGCGGAAAGGGAGAGGGAGATCTCCACCTCTCTCCCGGCCCGCAGTAGGCGCACCGGGCGTCGGAGGAGGGCATACGCTGCCCTCTTCCGGCCCCCCCTAACTGGGTCCTGAGGCGTCGGACTTGGGGATATCCGTCGCCCCCCATTCATTCGGACCCGAGGTGGCGGCGCGTGGTGTTCCCGTGCGCCCCTCTTTGACGTTGCGGGGGGAGTCAAACACCTCACTTCCCCCGCTGACCCGAGGTGGCCTGCAGAGGCGGGCCGGCACAAGCCGGGGATTACGGAAGTCGCATTAGTTCTCGCGATCCCCGGTTGGTGAGAGATGGAGCACCGGGGTGGTTTTAGTCAGTAAGAGTCTGACAGACCCCTCCGCCCGCCCCAGGGCGGAGGACATCCATGAGGATTTCCCCCCGTTATAAAAAAAAAAAAAAAAAAAGGCTCGTGGCTATTAAGCCATTGGCCGACACGACTATCGGTACAATGATTGCGGAGTCCACTTCCCACATGTCGACAACCTCGCGAGCCAAGTCAATATACTTGATTTGTTTGTCTTTCTCGGCTTTCACGAGGTTCTCGTCATGCGGGACGGTTATGTCTACAATCCTTGCACGCCTCACAATTCGGTCCACCACCACTATATCAGGCTTATTGGCAACAATAGTCCTGTCAGTGATGATGGACCGATCCCAGTACAATGTGATATTGCCATTATCGAGAACTGGGTCGGGCGCATACCTATATTATGGCACCTCCGACTCCACAAGAGAGTATTTCAGAGCAAGTTGCTGATGGATAATCCTGGCTACAAGGTTGTGCCTATGCAAGTATTCTCCGTTAGCTAGACGAGAACAACCAGAGACAATGTGGCGAATTGATTCTCCCGGACGGTGACATGCCCGACATATGTCGACCGTGCCGTCTTTCACTTATTATTATTATTATTATAATCTCCGAAACGACTGAGCCTAAAATAAAAATAAAAAAATCAAAAATTAACAGATTTTTTTTAAAGATACATGTAAAAACAATATCATCGATACATGTCCGACTCGCTAAAACCGGTCAATTGCCGGTTGTTGTAACAGACAGATGAAACTCATGTTCATTTGATAGCCGGTTGCCCTTCAGTCAGGCAATCACAGCAGTATTTTTTTTACTGTTTTGGATTAATCATCGGTTCATGAACTGTGTGCAAATAAGTTATTGACAGGCCCACAACATATTCACGTAATTCCAGCTGTGAAACGTTTTCATTCGTTTTAACTTTCCCACAAATTTCATTATGCGGCTAACAGTACAATTTCATTATATAACCGTGATTAATGGCCAGCATTCTAATTGTATATTCTTTAATTTTATATCCCCTATATCTATACTAATATATAAAGCTGAAAAGTTTGTTTGTTTGCTTGAACGCGCTAATCTCAGAAACTACTGGCCCGATTTGAAAAACTATTTCTGTGTTAGATAGCTCCTTTATCGAGGAAGGCTAAAGGCTATATATCATCACGCTAAGACCAATAGGAGCGGAGCAGACGAAGTTGTGCGAGTCGACTAGTTTATAAGTAATATAAATAGCTGAACCTAGGTTGGTATACTGCCTTAGTATATCTAAGTTTTTCGAATTATCATATCATAGGTATTATTCAAAATAGTGAAGTATTGTTGTTAGTAAAAGTTAAATTTGAAGCAGCAAAGCGACATGTTTCATGGTTTATTTAATTTTAAAAAGTTTTAATTTCTTTTCTTTTATTTTAAAACTGTGCAATAGCCGCTAGTCTCATTGCACAGGGCAATCTTACAGACAACTTTTGGATAGACTGAGCGAACGAAGATATTAAATTTTTGTTCCTACGAAAGAATGATTATAACCCACTTATTTTCAAACAATCACCCTCTTATTAAGAATCCGATAGGTTACTCGTACATGAAAATCTCTACACGATTCTAATTTATAAAAACCCAATCTCATATTTTCCCAATATCGCCTTTATTCTCTTTATACATATACTGTCGGTATTTGCTTGTTATATTTTGGTGTAAAGCCTCGTCACTAAAGGAGAGGGTAGGGACAGACCAACGGCGGACGCATTAAGGTCGGGTATACAATAGCGCTTTCGAGCTGTATTTAGACCAGCGCGCCACCTCTGCGGATGTATTCATGCTCTCGTGTACCTATTGCAGTAAAAAGATAATTTAATTTGTTTCTGGATGTATGGGGAATTGTGGGTTTTATGAATTTTGTTGGCTCTTTTTGTAAAGTTTTAGCAAGAAATATATAAAACAACAACTGTTACTGCTCTTTTAACATAAAATAATGATTATCATCAGAATTAAAGCTCAATTAATATGGCTTTTATTTTGAAAGACCTAAGCGTGAAACAAAGACCTACATCTATGTATTTTGAATTCCAGATGAATGCATCACGTATCTTCGAGGCCAGGCCAAAGAATTAGGGATCCCAGTACAAGTGTACGAGCCCTTGCCAAAGAAGCCGGTGCTGGTGATGACCTGGGAAGGTCTGGAGCCGACCCTGCCCAGTGTGCTGCTCAACTCTCACATGGATGTGGTACCAGTGTTTGAAGTGAGTAACCATATTTTTTTTATTTCGTTAAAGGAGAAAGAAAAGCCGTTTATTTCACTTTTAAAATTGTTTATCTAAACTTACTAATATATAAAGCTCAAGTTTATTTGCTTGAACGCGCTAATCTCAGGAACTACTGGTCCGATTTGAAAAAATTTTTCAGTCTTAGATATCCCATTTATCCTATATAGGTATCATCACGCTAAGACCAATAGGAGCGGAACAGACGAAGTTGCGCGGGTCAACTAGTACTTTATAAAAATGTTTTTACTTTTAAAGTTTTCTTCAAATGTAACGCTATTCTATGTCCATGCAGGCCATTCCTACCATAACCAGAACGCCTGGTATAAATAGCGGAATGCGCTAAGGCCCCCAGTTTTGTGTTGTTTGTTTGGTTTTCTTTATGATTTTTTTATTTTTTCATTTCATGTAAGCCGATGCTTAACATCCAACCTTTTTTAAATGCTTAGGTAGTCTACAGACCTCGTGTGTCCGATGCCTTCCCAAGGATCCGCTGGGGAATAAATTCTTAAAGAATGCACTTTCTGAAAGATTTAGATGTTCCAGGCGCTGGATCCACTAGCAGACTTTAAAATTAAATTTTAAGTAACCTAGTTTGAAAAGTTTCAAGTAAACCGAAGACTTTCTAATCTAAATAGTGAGTTTTATTGCTCATTGCCAGGAAACAGTTAATAGTAAAAAATACAATCTTTTCTTTGTTTTTCGGAACGTTTGCTGGTTTGATTCTATCTAATTACATGTATTAGGAATAAGTAGTGGATGTACTTAAAATTTAACCACAAAAAATGAGGGTTTCAAGCTGATCAAAATAGATTACGTTTGAAAAATAATAATAATCGCACTGAAGAGGGGCTCTTTTTTTTAAGGATGGGAAATCATCAAATGACTCCTCCCGCTCTGGGTGAAGTAGGAGGGAGTGTCAGACTGACTAAAACCCATCTGTGTTCCTCCTAGTACCCTTCGCGTTCCAGGGTACGGTACCTCTTTCGAACAGATTCAGCAGCCCCAGCAGGCGCTTGCCCTAGCGGGCCCCGTCTTTTTTGAGGCGCGGGGATCACAGCGCGCCGTCGATCCGGGGCTGGTACTGATCAGACGGCGAGCCACCCAATGCTCGCCGTCCGCAGGCCCGCGTCTACAGTGGCCGGGAATCGTCCTGCGACTCCCGACGCCTGGGACATCTTCTTCTGTTGCGGTGGCTGGGGCGTGAGGTTTCCCTCTCTCTCACACGTTCGGCCTCCTCCTTTGCTAGCATTACTGCTTCGCAGAATGATGTGACCGCTTCCCATGCCTCCCCGCTTCGGAACATAAATTGAACCAGGGCCGGTCGTGAGAGGTCGCCGCCGCCGATTGCCTCGACGAGGACCCGGCGGTGCTCTGCCCAAGCAGGGCAGACCTCCACCGTAACTGAAGAGGGGCTCTTCAGGGCGATTACACAATGTGAGACATAAAGGCAATTTCTGAAAAGTGATCATTGTAGTCATTCGTATAGTTTGACCGTTTCAATATTGGTCCAATAGTAACAGTTGTTCTAAATTATGAGTATTGAGTACAACTAGCTTCTGCCAGCGTCTTCGCCCGCGTGATTCCTAGGGAACATACTTACTCCCGCGATAAAAAGTAGTATGTGTGCTATTCCAGACTATAATCTACCTTTGTGCCAAATTTCATGAAGATCCTTTCCATCCATTTCCACAAACTTTCGCATTTAGAATATTAGTAGGATTGGTAGGAAGTAGGGACTCCTTTTCAGGTATTAACGGAGACAGCTTAGGTAATCGCTAGTGAGAAAACTATTTTAAAGTGTACCCACGTTCGGATACATTCAGTATCAACAAAATCCCTTGGTTGACGTTTCTATAACGTGTGTTTGCGAACTTGTGAAGTTGTGGGAGACGTGATCGAAATATTCTAATATCGCTCGCTCTGCAGTTTGTGTCAACAGTTAACAAATGCGGTATCTAAACGTCCTATTAACAAATTGTCCTATTCGCAAAATTATCTATGGATGTAGTTTTGTAGAGCTATAGAATAAAGAAAAATAAAGGTTTTTTAAACACCAGGCAGGTCGCACCTAAAAAGCAAAACAAAAAGATTTCTCAAGCAGTCGAGTTTTTCGAACAAGTCAAAATTGAAGTCATTTTTTTTTCTCATTCGTATAGCAGATACAGATCACCACACACTTAAATATGAACACGTTCCTCTAGAACACCCTGTATTACTCCACTAGCTAGTAAGATTACCGTCTCACATTCGATCCCATCCCGGTCCAGTAAATCGGGTTCTCTCTAACAGAAAAGCCTAATTACTCTTCTGTAGTTAACTATCGTTAACGGTTAGAACCTCTGTTAGTTACGAACTTCAACGATCACGAGAAATAGAGGCAATTACCTGCTTTCTATACAAAACAGATGCTTAAAATAAGCCTCGATTAGGAGACAGGCTATTATCATTAGAGATAAGAATAAAAGGTCTTTGGGTAGAAATAATCATGATGATAAATAAGGATAAACTTGGCATTATCATTTTGCTTAGTGTACGTCAGTGGATCGTTTGATTTTTCTGGAGGCAGTCCTCATGAGTGAGTACAGTCCTTATCGGGAAGGAAAAAGGCATGAGCGGATCATATAAATCATTCGACAAATTAATCTAAATAAATATCATAATGAGGTGACATTGTTTGTTTGTAAAAGGTAATAAAACCCGAACCCGAAAGATGCACTATTGTTCAGTGCCATAGGCTACTTTTTAGGATTCCGTTCCCGAAGGGTAACCAACGGAACCCTATAACTAAGTTTCTGCTGTCCGTCTGTCTGTCAGCGGGCTGTATCTCAAGAACCATAATAGGTAGTGAGCTGAAATTTTCACAGATTGTGTATGTTTATGGTGCGCCCTTCGTGTGCGAGTCCAACTCGCATACAAAGGGTTCCGGCCGGTTTTTTTACTCAAGTACAGTAGTTTGACTGACTAACTTATAATGGCTTATTTTAATACGACATTCCTGAAAAAAAGTAAGCAAATATTATGTAAGTCTTTACTTAAAATTTGCTTACTTTGTGTCTTTGTATTTGTGTATAATTATTATGTGTCTACATATACACAAATACACAGGTATACAGATACCTATTCATTCATACTTACAACACAGAACTAAACCCGTTTTTCGTCCTGCAGAACAGCTGGTCTCATCCCCCCTTCGAGGCTCACTTGAAGGACGGTGTCATCTACGGCCGAGGAGTCCAGGATATGAAGTCAGTAGCAGTGCAGTACATTGAGGCTGTGAGGAGGATGAAAGCCAAAGGCCTCAGGCTGAAGAGAACTCTGCATCTTTCTTTTGTGCCAGGTCAGTTTAGTGACAAAAATTTAATCCGAACTAATGTTATAAATGTCAAAGTGAGGCGTGTTTGTAAATGTTTCCCGTCTAAACCGCTGAACAGATTGTGATGAAAATTTTTACAGAGATAGGTGGCCCTCATGGTTACAGATTTGTTTTATTTGCGATCTATTTAAACGTGAGCGAAGCTGCGGGAAAAGCTTGTTGATGATATTGCGATTCGTTTTCTGCGCTTTTCCTCGACATTCTTTATGCACACAGCCAAAGTGTGCAACTATCTGCTGCGTCTGTATTCCTACGGCCATATAACCCTTCAAAGCAAGAGTGAAACGGCATCTTATGGGGTTTCTCGTTCTATCATAGACCCCGTACATCGCAGCAATCTGAGGAAGGGAGGTTAAATATGTCTCATCACGAAAAAAAAACCGGCCAAGTGCGAGTCAGACTCGCAAAAGAAGGGTTCCGTACCATAAACCTTGATTTTTATTATTTGTTATTATAGCGGCAATAGAAATACACAATCTGTGAAAATTTCTTTTGTTAATTTTCAGGTTTCCGTACCCGAAGGGTAAACAACGGTACCCTATTACTAAGCCTCCGCTGTCCATCCGTCCGCCTGTCTGTTAGTAGGCCTGTCGTCTACACACGTCATAGACAGTTGGAATTTTCACAGAGTGTGTATGTCTATGGCCGCTGTAATAAAAAATAATTAACCTGTGATCACCTGGTCGCAATAGCCGTTGCAACGCCATAACAATGTAATAGTTTAATTGTAAAAAAATCGGCGACCGCCATGTTTTTTGGTCGATGAGAGGCCATAGGATATTAAATACTGCGTTTTTTTTTAAAGAAGTTTTAACTGCGTGATTTGGTATGGCATGTGGGATGCCATTAAGCGTCAATTTCAGTTGACTCCCAATTGCACACACGTGTGCCGACGACAAACTACAGGTTAAATTGAAAATCAAGGGGGCCCGTACAAGCAACGTGTATTTCTCGGTTTATTGTTCGGGATCCTTCGTGTGGGAGCCCGACTTGGCCGGATTTTTCTCTCTAGCCCAGCTGTGGGCTGATCTAGGTTGACATAAACCAGTTATTAGCCAATAGCTGAAAATGGACAGCGTGTTTATTACAGACTTTCATTAAACTAGGCCCCTTGAAATAGGTCCAAATATTTCTTACCTATTGTTATGTAGCCTAATACCAACATTAAAGTCCCTTGCAGATACAAAAACCACACTTCTAAAAACACCCTTTGGCGGATCTTAACAAGACTAGCGAGAGTTCGTATCTAACATCGTATCTAGGTCTATAGTCTCTCTGGGCTCAAGTAGTGAGTTAGCGATCTATCGAGTGCCCTTATTGGACCAATGGTGTTGTTGCTGCACTTTTTGTACGCAGCCAACCAAGAAAATAGATGACTACTATGGGCTCTCTATTCATAGTGTTGTTTAAATTTCATCTTTTGTTTTAAATAGGTTTTTCTATTTCTAAACGTGGCAATGTGGTAAGATCTAAATGTGGTCAGCTGAACATACGGCTACGAGTACTTAATGAACAGGTGAAAACAAAGAGCAAGAAAAGATTTTCAGATTTTTCCATAAAATCGGGCAAATAATACAAATATTTATTTCGCAGATCGTTATAAACTACCCTTCTTTTGCCATCAGACGAGGAGATAGGCGGAGGACCAGGAATGGGCGAGTTCGTGAAGACGGACGCCTTCAAAGCTCTGAACGTTGGCTTCGCATTGGACGAAGGCCTGGCTAGTGCCACTGAGGAGTTCTTGCTCTATAATGGCGAGAGAACTATTTGGCGTAAGTTTTCATTATTGTAATTTATTTTTTCTAATCAGAGGTGTGTGAAAATCGTCACTCACTGGACGCCTTAAGAAGGACGTCGTCGTCGAGTTCGACCGCGGCGAAGGTGATGTGACGATCTCATCATGTTTGCAGGACAAACTTGGCCAGGGATCGCCCAAGACAGAGATATTTGGAAGGAGAAAGGGGAGGCCTTTACCCAGATGTGGGACACAAGTGCAGGCTAACAAAAAAAAACATTAATTATTTAAGTATGTGTGACGAATAAACTTAGGCAGTCGTTAAGGATTGTCAGAAGAGGGAAAATCTGACACCAGTCTAGTCAAGAATTGCCGTATTACCCAGTTACAGGGTTGTGGTATTCAGCTGAATCTGGTTTGACTGGAAGCCGACCTCAATATAGTTGGGAAAAGGCTAGGCAGATGATGAATGGACTGACTGTTTTGACTATTTGAAACAGAACATGGCGGGGGCTGGGCTATTGTGATGACAACCAAGTGGAGGAGTAAGAATAAAATAACAATTACATTAGTCTTTAACGAGACTAGCACGAATGTATATAGAATTTGTATAACTTAATTATGAAAATCAATCGATAGGGGAGGCAGTTCAACTTTTTACAAGCAAATAACGATAAAATATTTCATAAAAGGTAAACTAAATTGGACGCAAAGATTACAATGTTAATGGACAGGGAAATCCTACTGTAATTACGTTTCGACCCTTTTCTCGTGGTCTGTCAGATTGCGTGTGCCCAGCCCAGGTGATAATACAATGAAATATGTTCGCACATTCAGATTTATTCTCAGGTCTGAGTAATATTGAAACCACAAAGGGATTAGGGCATAAAAATGGACATGAAAATTCACCTGTGTAAGAGTTTGTAATTTCAGCGTAAGGCACATCAGTGATGGTTCTATAGCTTCGAGTGTTATAAAAATGCAACTGGGTGGCATTATGTCTAGTTTGAGCAAGACGTTTGTTTATATTTCCTGAAATTCGGTTCTACAAACAAGTCTACGTTGTCCCACTGCAGGACGAAGGACTTATTTAACCTTTTGCCAAAAACAGGATGGAACAACCCGGCAAGAAAATAAAGCTATGTATTTGCATCCTTAAGTTAATGTATATCATGCAAGTTCTACTGTACCTATCAGAACATCAATTTGTAATTACTAAGTGAACGACTCGCCAGCACACAGATAAACCCTGAGAGGTTTTCGTTGTGTGGCAAACACAATTGTTAAAGTAGACTTAAGAATTTTGGAAATAAATAATTCATAATAATACATCATCTGCCTAGCCTTTTCCCAACTATATTGGGGTTGGCTTCCAGTCAAACCGGATTTAGCTAAATACCAGTGTTTTACGTGGAGCGGCTGCCTACCAAACCTCCACAACCCATTAACTGGATAACACGGTACTTCTTGGCAAGACTGGAGTCAGATTTACTGGCTTCTGACAATCCATAACGATTAAATGTCTCGCTGATGGCGGCGCGTGGGTTTGATCATTCGATTCCCTTCGAAATGGTTGAGCTGAAGGGTGCCGATACACGCGTCAAGTTCGTGAGCAGGCGCCGTCGGTTGAGACTGGTCATCTCTTAACTGCCATTGGCTTATTTTAATCTTTATATTTAAAATTCTTATAATAAGCCCTTTTTTTTCCCCTTTGCATTGTGCTCACATGCAGAAGCAACAAGTATATGTAACTTGGAATTTTGTAAAACAGAACATGATTTAAAAGAGTGTCCGTGGAGTTTCTTGCACGTTCTTCTCCATAGAGATCTACGCTTTGGAACGTGCAAATAGCTTCCATGTTTTTGACTGACCGACCTTGACGTTTCAAAAGTGCCTGTGAATGGTTTATTTGAAAAACAAAAAAAAAATGCTTTGAATTTGAATTTGAGAGCCGGGACCAACGACTTAACGTGCTTTCCGAGGCACGGAGGAAACTCGGTACCCATCCACAGACCAACCTTGGCAAGTGTTGCTTAACCTTAAAGATCGATCCGTGCGGCTATTTTTTAGCCACGAGCTCCTCCTCAAAAGGATCTATTAATACAGACTATGCCTTATTCAGATTACAGTTATTGCAATAAAAAGTATTGTACTGTCGGTACCAGCCAGCGGTTATTATGGTAAGGGTGCAGATACCCTGCTAATTGAGCAATTTGAATTCGTTACAGACATGAAGATCATCTGCCCCGGCAAGTCCGGACATGGCTCCCTATTGCTGCCCGATAACAGCGGCGAAAAGGTAGGAAATATAATTATTTATTTAAAACTTTATGTACAAAGGTATAATGCCTTGATTCTCATATTTATTGGGTAAATTTTTTTGTGAATTGATTTACTAAAGAGTGGCTTGATTGAACGTTCTTGCCTACCAATGAGGGTTTCCAGGAAAGTTACTCCACCAGTTGGCGCAACATAGGTGAGAGGTTCTCTTCATTTAAAAAGTGACTTTGACATTAACATGACGTCGTTCAACTTAATGAATGACAGAAAACAAGCGCTTTGATAGGTGTTTGGGACTGTCGTGCTCTACATTTCAGAAAATGATGATTTAGTTTTTAACACAATGAGATACTATTTGAATATAGAACAATAGAACGTTTTCTGTTCGATTTTATTTATAGCTTTTATTTAACTTGCAATATATGTATATGTATGTTTGTTCGGGTGGAATCTTGCTACTCAATTTTGAAGCCGATATCTTTAACCGATTGAGCTGCAATTTTGTATACACTTTTAGTTTGGATGACAATACACGATAAGCTGTGTGACGTCATTCTAAATCCAATATGGCGGAACATCCAAGATGGCAGAATAGTAATAATTTTTTATGCACTTCTACAATATGGGTAGCAAATGAAAGGGCTTGTTGAGAGTAACTCAAAATAACTAGCTTGTCACGAGGTTGCGTACGTAACTATGAGTATTTAATTAATCAAACATCGCGACAAGCTTTTATGATCAATTTTGAAGGAAAATAATATTTTCTTCTTTTTAGAGCGTTTAATGAAACCTTTTTTTAATTTATATTAAGTACCTAACTTTTGATTGACTGCAGCCGTTGTTGTCAATAGAACGAAAGGCAGGTATATTCATTTTATTTCAATATCGTAGCACTTGATGACTTGACACCAGCAGTCTGGGAGAGATTGACACCTAACATAGACACCGATTAAGCCAGACCTCACCAAATGGAAATGTCATGTTACGATATTGACCTTTTGTTTAGAGAATTGTTAACTGGATGTGCTCTTGGTTACTAAACTCTGCTAGAGGACATAATATTATTATCTGAGCGGAGTGTTATCTAATAGATATACGGCTTAAGCCCCTATAAAAGGTGGTTAAACTGTCAAAAATCCTAAAATGTATGGCATTAACAAATGCTTTTGAAATGCGGATAATAATATACGACAATCGTTATAGCTCACAGAATTTCAATCTGTGTAGAGCGGAGCCTTTGGCTTTGGAAGGTCGTGTATATGCGATTGCTGTAGACCAACCGGTAGATTCTGGAATAAAAGTATTCACTTTCGTCCTTAGCTTCCGTCATAATCCTCGGTGATAGTTCTATTATTTTTTGGTTCAATTTGAGGTTTTTAATAGGCAAAGATATTATAGCTCATACAGCCAAGTCTTTGTAACAGGAGTTTGACACAGACAAGCGTCAGTATTCTCAACACTTGATTACGATAATGATTTTTAGTTACAAACAGTCCGCTATGATGTCGCGGAACCATAATAAGCCTTATAAAAAAAGTCGATGGAAAGCGCTGTTTGAAACGAGCAATAATATCGACACTGACAGTTGACGAATTGACAGATGACAACATTTGACATTTGGTAGTAATGTCACTTGGCGCGTATGTACTGCATATGCTATACCTACTTTATAATCACACAAAAATGAAAAAGTAAATCCTTAATAAAACCCTTGAAAGTCCTTAAGACTCCCGACTCCTAGAGTTCAATTTCAAGAAGCGCGCATCTGTCGTACTTACCTACATTCAGTAATAAATGCTAAGTTATTGCTACATACCGAATGTTTTTATTGACGAAATTATAACCTCAAAATCCGAAAGTGTTTTGACTTTTTTCAGAATTCTCAAGTGTCCGTTGTTTTAATTTAGGTTTAATCGAATATATACATTATCTAAAACCCAAAGAGTAAATACACCTCCCTGTTGGATCTTAGGCGAGCTATGTATGTACGACGAGCAATGTCCTTTGCCGTGCTCAGTTAGAGGTAAGGTGTGTATTAAATAAGCTGTCACTGTACACTTCATAGTTGACAGCTCACTTCACCTAAATTGATATTTATGAGGGAGAGCTTGTTGATTCACGGTGAGATTCTTGTTCATCTTTGTGTAAAAAATCCTCTGACCAGCTGTAGTCATCATACACATGATAATAATGATATCAAGCTAATGAATTATGAAACTGTGGATTTTGAAGATCAACCGACGGACAGCGATAATGCGTTTTACAATCCGAAGGCCCAGTCTACGTCGTCGTACTTAAAAACCGTTCAAATTCTAGTCGCAATATCGTCTCACCAACAAATCAATGTCGAAAACATATTACACTTTAATATTTTAGGGAAATTAGAGTAGTTCTGGCAGATTGCGAGACCGATGCGAAATTTTACTTTAAAAAAAATCGAGAATTGCTCCTCAGATCTTTAAAAACATTTGAAGTTTTTCAATAAATTCTAGAAACACTTCTGTGCATTAATGATGTTTCAAATAATGTAGTTGCTGTGAATATTAACATAGCTGGCCGTCTGCCAAACGACTAATACCGTCTGTTCATGAATTGAGAATAATGATGCATTTTGATACGAGTTAAGCTTAGCTTGGGTGCTATGAATAATTTAATCGTATGTGGGTATTGGTATAACAGTGACAGCATATGGCACTTGTATCCAATCATGGTCATCAGATGAGCGGACAAAGCGATCTTCACTTCACGCTCACTCCACCCAAGTGTAAATGGTGAGACGTTGGACTCTTGGTACATCATTAAATGCAAAAGTAGGTTGATTCTTTAATTATCTCTTACTTTTTAACCGACTTCTTCAAAAAGGAGGAGGTTCTATGTTCGGTTGTATGTATCTTTTTTTAATTTTTATTATGTATGTTCACCGATTTCTCCGCCAATTGTGGACCGATTTTAAAAATTCCTTCTTTATTCGAAAGCCTATACTCCTGAGGTGGTTCCATTTTCCCAAGTTAGAATCTGATGTTGGGATCCCATGAAAATCGAGGGAAACCCTCAAATTTTATAAGCACATACAATGTTTTTCATAAACTTTCTAACGCAATTCAGATATTTGTGCCTGGTAATCATCATCTCATGTTGCTGAGCTGATGATCGAAGGTATGAGTCAGGATCTGATGATGGGATCCCATGAAAAATGTTTGTTCAGCGATATTTTCGCCAATCGTTAACCGATTTGGATGATTATTTTTTTTGTTTAGAAGAATATTTTCTCGGACTAGTCCCATTTAAATTTGGTGAAGATCTGATGAAGAACTTCGGAGGTAGGCAACGGAACTCTTCAATAAATGTTAGCAAATGTAGCAAATAAATGTTACTTCAGTCGGATCCCGACGATAAATGACCGTCTCCGAGAGTCTTGAGAATGAAACTTGTCATTTATCAAGTAGTCTTGGACTAAGAGTTATTAAATCAGAGAGTTTGCGAAGGATATATTCTGTCTATGTAACGGTAAGATCGACGTAAGTGTTCATTAAGTGAGATGGGTCTATCAAAAAATATAACCTTCCAAATTAAAAAAAAAAATGGAAATCGGTTGTATTTTTTTTGTAAATCCAACCGACATTTTATTTTTCACATTTAAATGGTACCTCACACCTAACAACACCATTGAAAATTGCAGGAAAGCAAAGTACGCAATTTCGTTACTTGGATGATAAACCGAACACGTCACTCATCTAAGTAAACGAATTCCAGCTATTTTGATTTGAAAGCCAAACTGCAAAACCGACTTTGATGAAATTTAAATGGGACCAATCGGAAAGCATACCCTTTCACATGAAAGAAGAATTCTACTCGTACAAATTGGTTCATAAAATGACGGAGTTGTGAGGTAACATACAAGAAAAATACAACTGAATTGAGAACCTTCTCCTGTTTTTGAATTCGGTTAAAAAATAGAACCAGAAAATAACAAACATTTGCAAACATCTAGCTTTTTTCCTTGGCTTATTTCGCAAGAATCGTGTAAGTATTTATTTTTCCGGTATAAAAAGTAGATAACCTCACTCTCAGCTACACTATGTAGCTTTCTATCAGTGAGTTCGAAACAGATCTATTTAAAGATGTTATTCATTTTTTTTCCTACTCCTCCGCTGTACTTTTCTGATTAATTTCGTTGCAGGATCCAAGAAAGTTGAATCGTTTCTCCGGGACTCGTCGGGTTTCATTGGCTCGGCGTTTTTCTGGTGGTCGTAGATTCTGGCTTTCAGGAGTTGCAGTGGTTGGGAATGTGTGGCGGGCTTGGCCAAAAAAAAAAAATCTCATATCATCTTTGTAACTCTCATTAGTAATTTTTAGGGTTCCGTACCTCAAAAGGAAAAATGGAACCCTTATAGGATCACATTGATCCGTCCGTCTGTCTGTCAAGACCCTTTATCTCGAGAACACGTAGATGTATTGAGTTGAAATTAAAACCATATACTCAAATCTACGGTCCTTTGAAGCTGTGAAAATCAACCTTTTATGTTAACGTAAAAAAAGATACGGCCGTTTATGCGTATATTTCGACACCCTCAAGGGAATCAAAATGTATAGGGTGTTTCCCGTTGACCTAGAATTATGAAATTTGGCAAGGAATACTGTCTTACACTACAGGTATAGGGAAAAGTCTGACACTTTTCCCTATACCTGTAGTGTAAGTAGTGTAATACCATACATTTGTAATTCAATCATAAAACAAATATAGTATTTATTCAAAGTGCAAATACCTACGAATTTGTACGGAACCCTCGGTGGTCGAGTCCGACTCGGCCTTTGCCCGGTTTTTTTTTAATAATCGCGCCTAGAGGTAGTTTGTGTCGGGTACATTAAGTGAGCCGTCTTTGTAAAACGACTAAAATGGCGCCGTGTATGTTATTATCAAAATAATTACAAACAAATCTGTGATTCACTCTTATCTGGTAATCAGGTTAGCCTGGAAGCTGACCCCAATTACAAAATTGGAGAAAGGCAAGAAGCGTGATGAATATGTTCACATCTTTATTAATATTCAGATCCCAGCATATTAGAGTATGTTTGTGAGGACCCTGTTTGAAATTTTAATGGCTTGTGTCGCCAACTCTCGGGACATTTGCTATGATTATTTTAAAGTATGATTAACTTAAAGGATTCTCTTTCTAAGAGTTTTTTTGAGAAAGTATAATTAGGGCGAAAAAATAGCTTGGAGTGTACGCTGCCTGGACCAACAAGAACATAGTTGATTATTCAAAGTCGACAACTTTAAATAAATAAACTTAGTTCTTGATGACTTGTGACCACCAGACCACCGAGGTAGATAGACATCTACCTCGGTGGTCTGGTGGTCACAAGTGTTACCGCTGAGTATGAGTTCCGGGTTCGATCCATGGGTACCTATTATGACATCTTAAAACCATCATGATAACGGTGTGGGAGGGAGATGGAGTTTTATAAGATGCATAACACTATCCCTTTTTCACAGCTTGATCATTATGGCATTAGCACGTCATAATAGGGCCCCTGGGTCGCACAGTGTTATTGAGTTTTTCGGTCTGGAAATTCTTAGATGGTCTGGAATTGGATTCGTGCACCAACATCATCCTTAGAACGCTGGTTGAAAGGTGGGACTCTCCGATCTTGGGGCGGTGGATACGACTGCATGCAGTCAAGTAGACATTCCCGAGGGTCGGCATGTCTCATGCAGGCTACCTACTATAAACCTATATTACTAACATTAGTTCATAAGTTTACATTGTTACTAACAAATTATGGGAGAGATTCTGAAATAAATGTTTATTGTTATTATTAATAACCTCACTAGTTAAAAATAACTAGCGAAATGTTTTACGGGAAATACAGGCGTGGGTTTTATGTTATACTTGTATTATTCATAATTAAAGCTACGACATACGCCAGCGACCTTGAGGGAACAAAACGCGCACTCGTTTTTAACCGACTTCTTCATTTAGACGTGATTTTCATTTTAAAGTCAGCTACTCTCAACCTTTAGGTTAGTATCCACTGTCGGTTTAGCATCCCGTTTACTAATATACAACGTACGTACTTAATAAAGTAGTAGGTTTAAATCTATGATGTTTGAAGTTTCCACAATTAAGGGGGCTAAACAAAGTTGACTCAGTTGCCAAAAAGCATTTTACTATCTAAGATTACGAGTCTAAATAATGTGACATGTATTCGTAAATGCGCCTTAACAGCCGGGATGTAATATAAATTCCTACAGTGTAACTGAAAGTCCCAGAATATTGAAGCCATTAGCCCGAATACTAACTAAAATGTCCAGTGGCTGTACCATCTTTATTATATCTATGAACTGAATATGAAGCGTCAACGCCATCATGATTACGTAGTGAGCGAGAGACGGAGCTATACAGTACCTATGAACAGCACTATCTCTTTTTTTTTTATTGGCATCGGTAGAGACCCGGTTTAGTCGAGTTCAATCGGACTACCATTAGCTAGACTAATGAGGGAATAAAGAGGAAACGCGGGTAGATAGACTTTGTATGGAAAAAGTAATAATTCGAGATTTGGCTCTCGCCTGTTTCCTCCTCCAATATTGGACCGATTTAAAAGATATTTCACAAAATTAATAAGAAGGATGTATACTGTATCGATATGTTTTTTTTTTCATTAATAGTTATAGTTGCCAAATCTGTACACTAGGACTCTGTTGACAGCAGTTTATCGGATAATTTTGAGTATTTTTTGAAGGTTCTAGTGCTGATACGTTAATATATCATCAAAAAAGAAAACATAGGGACACCGTATATATCCTTCTTATTCAGTTTATAAAATATCTTTTAAATCGGTCTAAAATCGGAGGAGGAAACACGCGAGAGCCAAACCTCGAATTATGACTTCTTACGTACCAAGTCTCTCCCGCCCGCGTTTCCTCTTAACTTACGTTCTATCCATATTTAAATTTTTAGACTGCATTTAAACTTGCAGCACATTCCGGGACCGCTGAAGTCGTCTTCGGAGATAATAATCGTATAAACGCAGACGTCAAGTTTAAAACTTCATGCTAATGCTCTAAGTGCGACTAAGTCGTGTCGTATTAGGATACAATTATGTTCGCGTAGAGGATAATAAAGCACTTTAAAACAGTCGTACTGTTTTAAAGTGCTTTATTATCCTCTGAAGCTTATAGAAATTGTAAGCATTCTTGATAGATTTCTCTGGCTAGTTGATAAGCTATGATTTTTATTCCTAAAACCTTCGAGTTCTATATAATTTCGTTTGATATCCACTATCTAATGAGTATGTATTTCTTTATGTAGGTTAATGTAACAAAAATAAACGTTAACCAAGAGTAGAAAATTCAATAAAATGTCTTTGCCGTCTTTGCGCTAACCTGCAAACTTTAACTACCCATAATTACCCAAAATGGCTGCGCTTCAAGTACCTATATCCCCGCTATTTACATTCGGCGACCGTTTATAAACGTTAATGACCTTAAACGTATTAGGTAATCTTGGGACATACTATAGCGACAGGAAGTTTCGTGTATGGCTTACCTATATAATTAAACATTGTAATATAGTACAACATAATTATTCATGTAATTCCATGATTTTGTTCTACCAAAACAGTAATTTAAAAAAATAGTTATCTCACTTTTGTTTAAAAGCCTTTCAAATAGATCTTATGGTCTGGTTATTGTAAAAGAATATCTAGGACGTATTGAATAATTATATTACACATCAAAATCCTAGCATTTTCTACCACGCTTTTAAAGATTTAATATGGTTGAAGACTTTTAAACAATAACATGCAAACGTGGGCGAAGATCGTCACTCATTGGACGCCTGAAGAAGGACGTCTTTGCATAGGCGTATACAGGTCTCGTGCCCACCCCAGAATCGGCTCAGGCACACCCCAGGATGTTTGGGGACCGATTTGTGTTAACAAATCAATCAAATAAAATCTACCACCGAGAAACCTACAAACTAATAATTAACTTCCTTTTACATCATTTAAAATATCTTAGGTCCAATAAATTGCACTGTCCTGATTTTTTGGGGTGATTTTAAGATTTATGCCAAAAGTGGAGTCGTGAGGGTCATGGGACATGACCCGCAAATTGTACACGTCAAATTGATACCTTCTAGAAATTGACAATATATTTGAGTGAAATTATCTCTTGTATTCAGAGCCACGAATCCGCAGCGCGCAATCTTCGGCGCGTCATTCATCTCTCGACTTCTATGCTTATTATTTTTATCTTTGATATAAATACACTTAGGTGTATTTATTTTCGAATCAACCCAAAGAATCAAGAACGTGGGCAGGGTGAAGAAGAGGATTGTAAAAAGTGGTTCTTACCTTCCTCGGCTAGTTACAAAAAATTTTCAAGCTCGCTTCGCTTGCTCTTACATTCTTAGTTATCATGTCATTGTTTGTTACTTTTATATCTGTATGGATAGCAAAAAGAGGATCTAAGGTAAGTTCAATGGGCACCAAACTCAAATGTTTAAATAAATAACCCTTCATTGTGGCTTTCCCGTAGTCGGGTAAGAACTTATTCGATGTGGCTGTGGGTGGGGTGATAAAATTTTCGGGCTCGCTTCGCTCGCCCTTGAATTTTACCCTATCTTGCAGCTCTATTTTTTTTTATTTAAGCAAAAAGTAAACCATGGTAAGGTATTTTTATTTTTTTTAGGTAGGTATTTTTATTTTATATGATGATGCCAATGATTAGTACAATGGGTCTTCGTCGTTATCGTAAAGGGTATTATTACATACGATTTATAATAAAATTAGAGAGGGGGCGCCACTATCATGTTTCTTCCCCGATTCCGAAAAATCGTAGATCCGGAGCTGCCTTCCAGGGTTGGGTAAAAAAATTTCGAGCTCACTTTGCTCGCGCTCTGGTGTTATTTATATACAGGGTAATTTAAAAAATACCCGAAACCTCATAATCTTGACTTCGTATCATGACGTTGAACAACATTTGTTCTACGACTTTTCAAAATTCGAAACATTTTTATTCCATACAAAAAATATAACCATAGTTTAAATTTTGCATATTCTTTATAAGGCGGCCTACGAAAGGCCGACAGGCTGGCGGCGCGTGACTGAGTGCGCGCGCGCGCGTAGTAGGTATACGCGAAATAAACAGACTTCAAATAAATGAAAACAATTTGTTTTTGGCTACATTGTTTAGTTGAGGTCAAAGTCGTAGAACAAATGTTGTTCAGGGTCATGATACAAAGTCAGGGTTGTACACCAAATTAAAACACGTATGAAGGAAACTGTTCTTCAATGTCAAAATTTTGTATAGTACTAGTTGACCCGAGCAACTTCGTCTGCGTCACAATTTTCATTACTGCTCAGCTCCTACTGGTCTTAGCGTGATTATAGCTTATACCCTTCCTCGATAAATAGGCTATCCAACACTGACAGAATTTACAAATTAGACCAGAAGTTCCTAAGATTAGCGCGTTCAAGTAAACCAACAAATTCTTCAGCTTTATATCTTAATATTTTAGATAAGTTGAGATTATTACTTTATACCTGTATGAATAGTTAAAAAGTATCTTACCTGTCCATGGCACATCCTATCCGATAAAATTGTAGAGTATATTTTTACATTTTTATCTCTCGAACTTTCGTTATATGTCTACAAAGTAACACCTATATCTGTCATCCGGCATCTATAACTCAAAGATATTGTTGGCCTGGGCGTCATTTTTGTATCGGGTGACGGGCCTAAAATTCCATTTTGACCATGATCACCGACCTTGATGTATGTGTGTTTGGGCGTCGCAACTCAGGTTAGGGGCCAGGCGGGCCCTGGGAAAAATCCTAGATACGCCGATGCGTCTTCGTCAAGGTCAACTGCGGCGAAGATGGTGTGACGATCTCATCATGTTTGCGGGACCAACTTGGCCAGAGATCGCCCAAGACCGAGAGATTTGGAAGGAGAAAGGGGAAGCCTTTGCCCAGCAATGGGGCACAAGTGCAGGCTCATTAAAAAACTGACGAAGTACGAGTCGAACTCGCGTGCAAAGCGTTCCGAACCAATTTATTTTTTAACATGTTATTTTAACACAACAGACTTCTTATGGGACCGGTCATTTTTGGTCTAATTTTGTCTGTGACAACCTAAAAACTCATTCTCACAGGCGTAATCTATACAAACTTAGGTTCACATCAAAAACGATAAAATAACTTAAGTGTAAGTATCGTCTCAAAGTATTCTCGGGTGCTTTGATAACTAAACTCATATGAATACTTTTTCTTTTGAACTTTTACAATAAGCCGCCGCGAGTTACCTAGAGGAGAAAATCTGGACGCGAAGTTAACTGTCGTGTGTGCTACAGTCAAGTACAATAACGAGCAGTAAAACTGATTGTATTTACGTGTGAAGAAAAATAAATTTTAAAAGCCATCTTAGACTGTAGAAAGTTGACATCTAGGAGTCTTCGGTCAGCTGGACCCGCTCGCTACTGGACTCGTGGGTCCATTTGACCACATAATTTATTTTCTGTATTTTTATTGGTTAACTGGGCGCAAATTCAACCTTTGAAAAAAATAGATTGTTTAAAGTTACCACTGGATACAGTCAAGCGCAAAATTGGTTCGCAAAAATATAATAAAACGCAATTCAATTAATTTAAATTATTCTAAATTAAAAACTTAAATCTTTTTAAATTAGTTAGACGTAAGTAAAATCAAGACAACCTAACTAACCTTTTTTTTTTAACGGGGGGAAATCCTCATGGATGTCCTCCACCCTGGGGCGGGCGGAGGGTTCTGTCAGACTCTTACTGACTAAAACCACCCCGGTGTTCCATCTCTTACCAACGCCGGGGATAGCGAGAACTTAATTGGCTTTCCGCGATCCCCGACTGGTGCCGCCGGCCCGCCACTGCGGGCCACCTAGGGTCAGCGGGGGGAGTGAGGTGTTTGACTCCCCCTGCGACGTCAAAGAGGGGCGCACGGAAATACTACGCGCTGCCACCTCGGGTCCGTATGAATGGGGGGCGACGGCCATCCCCAGGACCGCCGCCCCTGGACCCAGTTAGGGGAGCCGGAAGAGGGCAGCGTATGCCTCCTCCGACGCCTGGTGCGCCTGCTGCGGGCCGGGAGAGAGGTCGAAATCTCCCTCTCCCTTTCCGCAGCCTCCTTCTGCGCGATGACTATTTCGCAGAAGTAAACCACCGCGTCCCAGGACTCCTCGCCGTCGACCATAGCACGTACTACGGTCGGTAGCGAGAGATCACTGCCTACCACAGAGATGAGGGCACGGCGCGGCTCCTCCCAAGCGGCACACTCTGCAAGCGTATGCCGCGCCGTATCCTCCCGACAGTCGACGCAGTGGTGACACCGAGCGTCCGGATCCCTGCCTATGCGAAACAGGAACTTCCCGAAGCAGCCATGCCCCGAGAGGACCTGCGTCACCCGAAACGACAAGGAGCCGTGCTTTCTCCCGAGCCACAGGTCGAGCACTGGCCGGATGGCCTCAATAGTGCCGAGGCCGGCGGAAGGGCGTAAGAGCCTGTCCCGCCATTCCGCCACCAGGACCTCGCGCAGCTGCGACTGACGCAGCTCAATGTGCCGCTGCATCAGTCGCTCACCGCGCGCCCGCGCGTCCTCACGCCACCGGTGCAGTGAAGCTAGGGCTTTTGCCTCCAGGTCCCAGGGCGGAGATCCGGCCAGTACGCAAGCCGCCTCGTAAGAGATCATGCGATAACCCCTGATGACTCTGACGGCCATCACCCTCTGCGGCTTCCGCAGAATAGTGATGGTGCTGGCCGTCAGGTCAGCCGCCCAGATCGGGGCCCCATACAGGGCCATCGATCGCACGATCCCCACGTACAACCGCCTGCAGGCGGTGCTCGGGTTCCCCAGATTGGGAAGCAGTGTTGACAGCGCCCCAGCCGCGCCCAACAACTTGGGCGCCAGCCGCCGGAAGTGGGGGCTGAAATCCCATCGACTGTCGAGCACCAATACTATACTTCATGGTCGACTCGACAGCGATACGGGCCCCCCCAACAACTATGTGCGATCCCGATGGCGGCGCCTGCCGGGAACCTAACTAACCTAGCTTGACCTTGAAATTAGTGATGCTCGTGTATTTAATTTAGGTATTATTACAAAAAAAAAAAATTTGAATAAAGAGAATCAATCTAGAATTTTTGGGAAAAAATCATTGCTCTAGCAGCATTATCCACGAAGAAAACGGAAGAATGCGTTTGTATGGAGAAGGCCCAAGAGTTACCGACCCGAGTACCCACTTAACTTGTGTTACAAATTTAACCGGTGGAAGAACAATCTCACGACAGTCTGATCAAAATTCTCTACGAGCGTAAAAGCTAGCTATGTAATATTGTAGTAGTCATAAAAACATATAATAATAATATAATAATAATATAATAATAATATAATAATAATATAATAATAATATTCCACACAACTATCACACAACGCCATCTAGTCCCAAGCTAAGCAGAGCTTGTGTTATGGGTACTAGACAACTGATAAACATACTTATATATTTCTAAATACATACATATTATAGATAAACTACACCCAGACACAAATATATGAATGCTTACACTCCACTGCGGTCGGTTCTGAAAAATGTACAGTTTACATGAAGTATTTCCGGCATCGCCTCTCACTGCCGAAGGAAAATTGGAAAATACTGACTACGTTTTAAAGTAGTTTTTAAAGTTCCATTTCGTTGATAAATGTTGCTGTAACTTACATGAACCGTTTTAAGTTTTATTTTCGTGTTAAACATGCACGTAGGGGGAAACTGGTAAAATGGCTTACAGTATTTTTTGTGCAAAAGCAATTCGTTGTCTTGGCCCCAAGTCAGCTATTTTTTATATATTCGTCATTCCAACACGATCCCATTGTCAATTTGCTAAAAGTTCGTAATCTGCTAATTCATAATGGTCGATCACTGGAAAGTCATAATGACGCTTTTATATTAGTAGATTACCAAACTTGTCAAAATCAACAATTTTGAATGATAGACCATTCTGACACTATTGTTATAGCAGACTTGAGGCCCTGGACTCGTGTTAGGTTGATGTCAATAGGATTCCTCTATTTAACGGTTCTCTCTATTTTATGGACTAACTTAAAAAATTACTGACGAATTGTAGGATCTTGCCCAACTTCTAAGGTTTGTGAACCACTGCTAAACCATGGGAGAATATAATTATGTGAAAACCACGTTGTTATTTTACAGAATTTTGTTTGTCAGTGGGTTGTATTTCAAGAACCGTAATAGGTAGACATTTTAATATTGCACAGAGTATGTATTTAAATTAAATTAAAAGAGGCTCCCGTACAAGACACGTGTTTTTTTTTTGTTTATGTGGAACTCTTCGTGTGAGAGTCCGATGACTCGCACTTGGCCGGTCTTTTTTTATAAATTAGATTAGGATGATGTATAAGTATACAATCATGAAACGATACGACTATTACCCTTTACCAGAACTTCGAAATGATATCACAGAACGACCTTTAACATTTTATAAAAAGATCGCAACCGAGATTGCGGCAACACTCTAGCTATTAAAGAAATGAAACTGCAGCTCTTTGCAGTAACACTTATTCTGCAACTTTACAACCTACCGGCCCCTACGGTATTACAAGACCGCAACTACCACACCAGCACTCGGCCACTTCGGTCTCCACCCCACCTTTCTTAGTAAATTAAATAGGTATCTGGACCAAAGTAGTTTGAGAAACTGAGATACGGAATAAAGACGTGCATTGCTTGTAACCAGGAAATTATTGCAGAAATTGTAGGAAAACCATTTAGTTTGCGAGATAGCTTTTTGCTTGTAAAGCGAGGAATTAAATACGTTTTCACGTGATTGATAAATTATTAATGATGTTTATTTTGTTAGTGGGTTACCTAAACAAAACACTTTTACACATCAATTATTTTTAGTCATTTTAATCTAGATTCTGGTGTTTCCTAGCTGACTATCCAGAGAAGAAACACTGAAAAAATACTTAGAGTCTTAGTACTTTTTAAAGTCCATTCGTCAGTTGTACTGGTCAAATAATATGAGAACAAGAAAGTTTTATCAAAATTTCTAAAAATAAAGGTCATTTTTATTTAATGCATATTTTTTTGTATACAAATAACTGAAACAGACACCTGGGTACAAGTTTGGGTATAGGAAATATTGTGAGACGAAAATTGTGTCTGTGGAGCTACACATGCTCAAAACTGTCCGTAAACTATAGCTTTTACTGTAGGAATTGAAGAATATAGTTTTTTAAGAATAAAATTTTACAAAAAATATTAAAACAAAAAAGGTTAGTAGGTAACAAAATGTGTGTAAAGTCTAGATCATTTAGTTTTAAATAAAAATAATCACAAAATAATTTGCTGTACTAGGCTATACCCTATCACGCAGGAAATAAGGTTTTCTATGGAATTAAGTACAAATTATAAGAATTAGGTAACGCAGAATAACTTAATGAACATTCTGAAAGTCAGTGCCACACCTCCCCCAACGAAACAGCAACTTTTTTCTGTCATGTTCAAAAACATTTAATTAATCACCACAATTGGTAATAGCATGGGTGATTAAAGTTTTATCACCCATTAGACGCTGGAAATGAAGCAAACTTGTATAATCTTAGATAAAACTATTGGTTGCCACTTTTTTACCAATTTAAAGACAAAAAATAGGAATACGTCCGCCATAACTGGTGATTATGACAGTACTGAAAGTCTATCACTCAAGCCGTCGTATAATGAAAATTAAATGATGTTTAAAACGGTTTTTCTTTACTGTTATTGTAAAAAGTGCAACGTCAATAATATCATTCATTATTTCGGGCGTTTAAAATATGTCAGGATGGCCGAGCGGTCTAAGGCGCTGCGTTCAGGTCGCAGTCCACTTCTGTGGGCGTGGGTTCGAATCCCACTTCTGACAAACTCTTTTTTGAGTTTTTTAAAGAACCAAATGTAATTAGGCCCGTTTGTCTATCTAACGTCTAAATTATATCGATTTATGTATTGTTTTTTTTTAATCCAATTAAATTTTTAAATTAACATTAGTCACAATAAGAATAATGACGCGTGACGTCATAATACAACTGACTTCCAAATAAAAATATTTGGAAGTCAGTTGTATTTTTTTGAAAAAAGTTTTTTATTTTTTTGTGGTACACCCAACATCTAACACAACTGGAAAGTTGCAGAAAAGCAAAATACTCACTTTCGTTTACTTGGATGATAAACCAAATACGTCAACTAAGTCAACGAATTCGAGCTATTTTCATTTAAAAGTCAAACCGATTTTAATGAAATTAATTGGGACCAATTGAAAAGTATACCCTTCGCATGAAAGAAGTTTTCAAATCGGTCATAAATGACGGAGTTATGAAGACAAACATAAAAAAACATACAACCGAATTGAGAACCTCCTCCTTTTTTTGAAGTCAGTTAAAAATACGAATTATTAAAAAAAAAAACGAATTGAGAACCTTCTCATTTTTTTGAAGTCGGTTAAAAATACGTGTTTGGATTTTTTTCCCAAAACAAATACTTAATGCTTTTGACATTTCACAGAATATTAATTGCCTATCTACTTTGGTTTCAGTTACGATACATGATAGACAAATTCATGGACCTCCGTAAGCAGTCAAAGAAGCAGTTAGATGACAACCCTGACTTGACCATCGGTGACGTCACTACTGTCAATCTCACTATGCTATCTGTAAGTATATATATTTGTCGCACCCAACCGGCTTAAACAGCCGTTTGATTAGCGACCTAGCCTTTCTATTGAACGGCACCGTTTACCTAATCAGCTGCTTAAATGACAACTCAGGATTTCTCAAGGTACTTGCTGTGCCACTGCCGTGAAAAGATCAGAGTGGCTTGTCAGTGAATCCATCAAAGCTTTCAGGACGAACACAACGTTCAGCAATGAAGAACAAGCTTCTTCTGGGTAAGCTCACTCATTCCGTTGTCGACTTTGTCTTTGTCATCTCTGACCTAGACTAGAGTCAAGAGCATTAAGCCCATCGCAACTAAAAAGAAATAACACAAATTAATAGAGAAAAAAAAAACAAAAGAAAAATAATGAAAAGAAGGTTGCAGTATTTTTATTATTTGTAATGGGTTTGCTCTTGACTCTAGTCTATGTCAGAGATGACAGAGACAAAGTCTACGATGGAGTGAACCTACCCAGAAGGAGCCTGTTCACTCTAACTTTGAAGAGATTAGGGTTGTAAGCTTTCGGAAACACAGACGCAGGCAGAGAGTTCCACTCCTTTGCTGTGCGCATTATAAAAGACCTTTGAAAACGCTTAGTGCGAATTGGTGGAATAGCCACAAGGTAGGGATGGTAAGATGCAGTGCGTCTGGATGTCCGATGGTAGAAGGGGGCCGGTGGGATGAGGTCGTGGAGTTCTTGGGCACACTCACCGAAGTACAATCTGTAGAAGACCGACAAGCAGGCAACCTTACGGCGATGAGCCAAGCTATGTAGCTTGGTATCCACCAGTTTTACGTCGCCGATGAGCCTCTTAGCTCAGCGTTCCACCGAGTCAAGCGCGGCAAGCTGATACTTAGCTGAGCCATCCCAAAGGTGGCTACAATACTCCATGCAGGATCGGACTTGTGCTTTGTATAGTGTTAAAAGCTGTCCAGGCCTAAAGTATCGCTTCACCCTATTTATTATTTTTAGTTTTGGCCTCATTTACTCGTATACCCAAAGGTAATCCGACTTTACTGTAAAAATAAGGGGATTTACACAGAACAAAATAAAAAACCGTTACAAGAACCTCAGTTTTGGAGGTTAATGAAAGAATGTTTCAAAACTTTCCATTCATATTCTGTATAATAACATAACATAACGGCTACTGTTTTATTCACAGGGAGGAATCCAAAACAATGTTGTGCCGGAACAGTTGACCGCGAGTTTTGACATACGCATCGCTCAGTCCGTCGACCAGAAACAGTTTGAAAGCGAGGTACGTAGATACAATCCTACCAATATGATACATGTGAACGTTCGGGATATTTGTTGTACCTATGTCAATCATGACGTTTTAGGATAAATCTTGGCACCAGGCCCTTGAAGCTGTGATAAAATACGGCCGTTTATGCTGCAAAAATCGTATAGTTCAACACTCCCAAGGGAATTAAAATTTATAGGTAGGGTATTTTCCGTTGACCTACACCTATGACATTTGGCAAGTAATTCCGTCTAATACTACAAAAATAGGTTAAAGTCTGAAAACTATACATTTGTAACTAAATAAAAAAAAAAATTGTCTTTGTTTAAAGTAATTTGTACGTACAAATTTTGTACGGAACCCTCGGTACTCGAGTCCGACTCGCACTTGTCCAGGTTTTATTTTTTATTTTAAAGTAACCAATAACTAACAACTACAATAACGACTAGTTGACTCTTCACGTGACCAACGTGCAGCCTTTTCCTTCGGCCAACAAATCAGCATTGCCATTCAACGTGACAATGCTGCTATGCTTCTGGGCACTTTTCCCCATTCAACGTGACAATGCTGCTATGCTTCTGGGCACTTTTCCCCATTCAACGTGACAATGCTGCTATGCTTCTGGGCACTTTTCCCGTTGTCTTCTTGCGCTGTCACCGTGAAGGCTGTGGGTTCAATTCCAAGACACAGCAAAGCGTTATAAGGGTTTCTCAGTAGCAGTGCGGGGTCGGGTTTAGTGACCGGTTACTATATAATTAAAAGTTAATAAGAAGTGTAAACATAAAACTACAAATGAACCGTCATTTCTCCTTTTAATGGTTCACTAGAAAACAGCGTCTGACAGCATCAGTTGGTCTAACATTAGACACGTTAAAATAGCAATGTCAGTTTCATTTTAAATTTAGAATATCATTTTTATTGTTATTTCTGTCAACTGCATGTGTTTTAAATTTTGTTTTTTCTTTTTTAATTAGACCTGTCCTAATTCATGGGATTTAAACATTGTGTATGTCTTTTAGAAGCTTTTTGAATGAGCTTGATGATCTTTTAAAAATCCAAAATTATCTTATCTCTGGACTCTTGCGATTAGTTTTAAAAGTAAATTGGTACGGAAAACTACAAACTAACCCCTAAAACATCCTTTTTATAGTTCATCTTTATTTTATTCGTTGCGAACAATACAAGACTAAGTTCGCTTTAACGTTGTAATGAAAAGTTTAAAGCTGCTAGATTTCCCACGGGCGAGTTAATAAGACACACACAAAGCAATCGAACTAGACCTAGTCTCCTAGGCATTAAACTATAAACATTGATATGTGAACATAGAACTTAACCTATTCCTTTGTAGATGTTAAGGAAGAAGCTCCTGGTTATATCGCAGCCAACTGATTTAATCAGCCGTTTAATTAGCTGCCAAGCTCTTTCATTGGACGGCGCTGTTTAATTAGCGGTCTCCGGTGTTTATGACATCCGGCCCATACGTCTAATACATAATATTTTATGAACCTGCTGCCAGATGATTGGACAAAGTACTTCGGAAATCCAGGTACCCTCTGCGAGATAGTTGGTAACACCAAGGCGTTGCTGGCCTTCCTTGGGGAGCTAGAGTGGATCGAATAACGCATTTGTCCCACCTGCACGCAAAATACTCGCCTAGTCGTGGATTTGCGGAAACCAGCCCAATTTACATACATACAGATGATTGGACCGTTCGTAGAATAGGGTGACCGTGTGACGACAATCTTTGCAATAAGTACTGGATTTTGGAAATTCTTTATTCAAGTAAAATACCAGAAATTATTTAAAACGTTAGTTCACAGTTCGTTCTTGTTGCAAAATTTGTCTTTTTGTGCCTGTAGGGTTTAAAGGAATTTAACGTAAATGTGATGACGGTAGCTAAGGTTAAGCAATGCTTGCCGTGGATGGGCGACCATCCATTACATATTGAAGCTCTTCCGTGCTTCAGAAAACAGAAAAGAAAAGAAACAAAAAAATCCAAAAATAATTATTACAATATCAAGTTTAGCCAATCGAGTTGCTAATTACGACCCATGAAATTTCCGATAAGGGTTGGAATGACCTTAGTATCTACAATCTGAATAATCAAAAGGTCTAATTAGGTGAAGAAACTTGTTTATCTTCGAGTTTCTCAGTCTGTTTCCCCTCAGCTCCCCAGGCAGAGAAAGCAAGTCTTTCAGAAATTGTGAAGGGTTTATAATTCAATATTGATGGGTCAATAGACTTTGGTACCTATCTAGTAGATACTTATTGACAGTTCCGTTAATGACATGGTATTCGCTTTTTATGCAAGATTGAATTAATATAAAAATATAATATTACACCAGTAGGTATTTCTTTTCTGCCAGGGTTGCGGAATTTGTTCGAAAGAGTCACCGCGGCCCTAAATCGCAAAGGGCTTTAGGAGGAACACGGATGGGTTTTAGTCAGTAAGAGTCTAATTACACCCCCTTCTGCTCCGCCCAGAGCTGGAGGAGTCATTTGATGCTTTCCCATCCATAAAAAAAAGGGTTTTTCTTCTAAGGGTTATGCAGATCCGCACCTATTTGTAGGCATCTCGTCAGTTATACAGGGTTATTTTTAAAACACCAGCAACCTCTTAGGCAGTGAAAGTACACATGAGTATAAGCAACTTTTACTTTGGGAAAACTCCGAAATCTAGAAAAAAATATCAGCTGTTTCATACAAAATGCGATATTTAGCCAATGAAAATGTATGGGACAGCTGATATTTTTCTCAAGCTTTCGGAGTTTTCTCAAAGTAAAAGTCGCTTATAATCATGTGTACTTTCACTGCCTAAGAGGTTACTGGTGTTTTACAAATAACCCTGTACATGTTTAGGTCCTATGTGGGCGATGTTATGGCCATTAACCGAACACAAATCAAAAACATTAATTATGTTCTGATTTTTTAATAGTCAGATAACTTTTATCGGAATAAAGGGGTTCGAACTATTTCTATAGGAGCTGGCATCTACATTTACTGCATTGAAGTGCACGGATAAGTTAATTTTAAATGATTTTCATTGTTCTTATATGGCGAGTTTGCCTTCAAAAATCTCCGCAACGTGACATTTTAGGGCACCATGTTCCAACATTTTTTGTTTACTGAAGAGTCTTCTACCAATATATGTCCAACGTCAGCCGCAATTTGGAACAAGAATCAAAATGGCGCCGGGAACCTATGCCACAAAGGTTCTATGCATTTTGTCAGTTTGACAATTAACACAAAACAAACAAGCTAATAACACAAACAATGTAATAGCTGGTAAGATGACAATGAAGACCAGGCGTGTCAAAAAATGCGGATTCTCTGGCTGAAAAAAGGCCAGCCCAAAAAATGAGAACTAGAGATGAAATAAGAAAGAGGACACTTGCCAATTATATTCGGTTAAAGACAAGAGCAAGATGAATAAAATGAAATGTATATACTTATAAATATTTCACTCTCCCTCTAGATAAGACGTTGGTGCACAGAGGCTGGTGACGGGGTTACATTTGAGTATGAGCAGAGGGACCCCTTCGTGGCATCGACTAAGCTGGACGACGCCAATGCCTTCTGGCTTGCTTTCAAAGCCGCTGCTGAGCAAATGTGAGTACTTTATGAATTCTTCGATATGCAAGGCCTGTGACCGTCATAAACAAAAAACTTTATTGTCGCCAGTTAATACATTAATCTTGTCTTAGTCTAACATTTATGCATCGTATTAGTGTATTGCACAAGGAACTCGTGGCTAAATAATAACAGCAGCACGGGTCGATCTTTAAGGTTAAGCAACGCTTGTCTAGGTTGGTCTGTGGATGGGTGACCATCTTTACATACCGAGTTTCCTCCGTGCACGTTAAGCTGTTAGTCCCGGCTGTCATTTGTAGATCTTTGGCAGTCGTTACGGATAGTCAGAAGCCAGTAAATCTGACTCCAGTCTTGCCATGAAGTACCGTGTTACCCAGTTAATGGGTTGTGGAGGTCTGGTATGCAGCCGCCCCTCGTAAAATACTGGTATTCAGCTAAATCTGGCTTGACTGGAAGCCGACCCCAATATAGTTGGGAAAAGACTAGGCAGATGAGTGTATTGCACAAAAGGTACTGCGACTGATTCCCAAACTAAGCTTGAGTTTATATTTTGGGAAACCGTGTTCAGCCGCAGAAGGATTCACATAGTGGAATACGAATACATTTGGTTTGGGTGGCGCTGCAGTAGACTTACAATTTTGATAATACTTAATCTATAACCTAATCTAATTTAAATTTTAATTCCTCATTTCTTAATTTTATTTGTTTTAACAGATGTGTGTGAATGTGTGTTTATGAGAGTTTTGTTTGTTTTTTTCATTAAAGTCAGGGGCGTAGTTACCACGGCGTAGTTATCAGCCGTTTGAATGATAAAAAAATTAACGGTTATATTATATATGCGTAAGTGAGATTGTTTGATATCTCATCATATTAACGACTTTTTATCCCGGGAGTATGTTCCCTTGGGATAATTTTCATCGTCGACGCAGCTACTTGTTTACTAGTAATAGTGATAATTATGAGCGACAAATTTGTGCTAGTCCCCTATTTAACGACGCCACTGATTAAAGTTCCAACATTGTTTTGTATACGCTATTTAAATATTTTCAAAATATAGCAACTTTCAAAAGGGTCAAGATTAAAAAAATATTTGTAGAAGTAGTATCTTGTTTACAATAGATATAGCAGCCAAAATCAAAGTTTTTCATGATGCAACCTACGTATGATGGTTGTTACATATGAATTGATAATTAAATAATTAATTATTTATCTTATTTTTTCATCTTGGAACTGAGGACTTAACGTTCTCGATCGCGTTAGCGTTAACGTCAATTTGTGTTGAACTGAAAAACCGTCGTCTGGTGAAAATAACGGAAAGCTTTTTTTTATATACAATTTGAAAGTAGTAGTCCAAGGCCACTAGAATGCTTCTTACTTTGTCTTGCTGGAATAATTATTTGGGTCATGTAGGTAACAAGTTTTTTGGTACACACTGTTTGGTTCGTTTAATTAATTTATTAAACTTTTGGGTCTGTGTTCTCAGTATTCGCGAAAACAAATGGAAAAAAAGTTTTGAACCGTACATTCATCATTCAAAAACAGAGCGTTATAACTAAAAATATGTCAGAACATTGTATTTCAGCAAATAAGCTATCTAGAATATTTCAGTGCCTAAAATAGTTTTTGCAATTCAAATTAATTAACAAGATTCTAAAATAACTGAGTTCTAATGTATTGAATATCCAATGAGGCCGCATTTTCCTGTTAAGATATTGCCGTGCCTAAATAAAGACATACCTATAGACATTTAACGTTTAATTTTGTAGAACGCAGAATCAAAGTTTGAAGCTAAGTATAGTAACTACGAAATGACGACTAAACCCGCACTCACAAAACTCAACCCGAAACAAAACTCTCCGTTAACCACTAACCAAACAATGACGTTATGACAAATAGCGTTAACGAATAGATAAACGACCGATTAAATACCTCAGAAACCAGGTATTAGTCAGTCACTCCCTGAACTACCTCGGTAACAGAAGAATTTAACTTATATGACACAATGCACACAGTTTCTAGAAAGAAGTATCTACGCAATTCAAATGTAACGAGCTTTCATAAAAGGCGATGATTGGTTAAATGGTTTATCAACAGAAGATGACAGCACCTGCTAATACGAAAAATTTAAATCCGCCCTTAAAACCCTTTTACTCTCTTTTACAGTAAAATCACACTAAAGCCCTGCATTTTCCCGGGAGGAACCGACAGCCGGTATCTACGTGAACTCGGTATTCCCGCCCTCGGCTTCTCGCCCATGTCCAGGACAGCAGCAGGACTGCATGAGCACGACGAACATCTTGCAGCTGACGTGTTCCTCCGAGGCATTAGGATCTTCGAGGCTGTGATTCCTGCTGTTGCCAATGTGTGATGGGGAAACCTCTGTTGCTCTCGACAAAGTGATTTTCTATCAGAAAAGCGATTTTAGAAAATACCTAAATGTTTAATGTTGACCACGTGACATTTCAATCGTACGTCAATTTCATACAGTTTTGACCTTTTGACCATTGTTATTGTCACTTTGTCTAATGGCTCTGTTATGTATTTAAACACGCAACTTTAAAAAATAAATCTGTGTTTGAATCATTCTGTTTTTTTTTTATTTTAAATTATTTTTCAATGTTTGTTTTCACACATCATCAGAAAGACCATCAACATTGTCATCATATCAGTGTTTAAAAACAGGTGACTATAACAATTCTCTTGGCTACCAATCTTAAGTTTAAAGCAAGGAACAATTAACTAGGTAGGTATTGTAGAGCTCTCGCTTGTAGCTATTGCGAGAGGAGTTGTTGAATCAGTTAAAAACAGATTATTTCAGAGAAGAATTATATATTTTACGTGCTTTCAACCTCAGGGCAAACAATCGAATCTCTTTTTATAAAACTAACACTTCCATTACGTCATCACATTCTAAATCTAACTTTATTTTTCTTAACTCTTTCAAGGCTTATGTCATTGAGGTTGCACCTCCCAAAGAGGATCTCTGCATGAGCTACCCCCCGAAGAATGGAGGATAGTAAGAATGATTTTCTTGCAATCATACATTCCCAGCCTTGGAAGAGTCAAGCACCTACCTATTCCTAACCCGAAGTCCCTGCCTAAGTGGCGACTCTTCGTAGACACTTTGACACCTACTTCAATAGAAGCAGTTTCAGTCATACCCTGCGCTGGGCAATATTCTTTATATTATTATGCGCCATTTGCGCAATAGCTCAAAGCAGTTATGCTGAAACCCTGCTGCAGTAAAACGCCACAAAAACCTGCAACACATTGTCGGACGTAAACAAAATTGATGCGACAATTCACATCTATCCAGAAGGGATTGAATTGATTAGATTTACCCTAACTAATCTATGTGGTTGCTCGTCGGATGATCCTAATCTGCTAAAGTTTTTAAATTTTAACTTTGAACTTACTCCAGTGATTCTAATACATAAGAATTGTAATCAATTGCCTCCATAATCAGTTTAACCAATGGTGACAACTAGCCACCCTTCGCAAAGGTTATACTTCGTATGCAAAGTTAGTTTAACCGCCCATGGAGTTCTTTACTGGCGTAAAATTAATCGCGAAAACTCTACCTTCAACACCACTGGAATGAGTTCACCCTAGCTAATATTATTTAAACGCGCTCTTCACAAATCTGGGAGCGCCCTCGAAGTCGTCGATCACGTGCACGTCCGTCTTCGAATGTACATGGAACGGAAGACTTCATTCAATATCTTATTCAACTTACCAACGAAAATAATGTTTGTTTACATAACATTATAATTGACATCCATCTGCTTTGACATCCTACTTTTTCTATCACCATAAATATTCTTTATAATAAAATGGTTTCAACCTATTTACATTAACTACAGAACCTTATTCAATTCAACCTTTACAGGTTCTATATGAAACAATAAACTTTTTGATTAGTTTGACTCAATATGACAAATTGTTTTTTATGTTGTCATGTCATCCTATGACTGAAATAATACAAGTCAATCCTTCGGCTTTCGCTGCCATTAAAATAAATAAATTATATGTTATGAAATTAGCAGAAAACTTGAAAGTAACTAACATTATATAAATCTATCGAGTATAATAAAGTGGAATTTAGAACAACTATAAAATCTTCAAAATAAAACGTTTCCTGACCTTATAATTGCGTATAATAGATTCACCTTTCTTTCTAAAATATTTCCATTTACAAAATAAAGGTTGCCGTACTATCAAATCAGTAGTATAATGTTTTAGATGTTTTGATGTGTACGATTTTTTTTTATATATATAAATGTGTTTATAATTTTTATTTGTTCTTCTTCCAACCCTTGTTTTCTTTTCAGTTTGGGCACGAAGATAAATTTTGTAGGCCCCATTCAAGTACTTACTAATAGCCTGTGTTAGTTGTGTCTGTGTGTTTGTGTTTAAAATTTTCCTACCAAATGAAACAGATATATTATTATTAGAAAGATCATTGGCGGACAAAGGAAGTTGCGCCTCCTCAGGGAACATCTCCTTCGGTTCGTCTTCCTGAGTGGTGGCCTCCTCAACTTGGGCATCATCCAACATGTGACCCAATATGCTACTACCGATGACTGATTCGTCATGGAGATCACATACAGGTTCAGACAAAGTCGCTTGACATTCCGGAATAGAATCTGGAATAAATAATGGAATGGACACACCGGGCTCTTTCTCTTCATCCGTCATGTCCGCTTCCATCTCGTCCTCGAATAGGCTGCTCTCTCCACAGCTCTGCTTTATTTCGTCATCATTGTCATCATGGTCATCATGGTCATCATTGTTTTCGATTTGTGGGTCGTCAATTTTCAAACTAGAATATAATGGTGTATTATTATCTACATTTACATATTCCTGCTGTCCGCATCCATCGGACACTTCAGTGATTGTCTTTTCGACATAAATAGAGCATTCCAATGGCCGTCGTCGTTTACAGGAAATGCATTTACACGGAAATTCATTCCTTATCTTGTCGCATAGCAGCGAAAAATCTATACCGTCATGGTATATCGTATTATAAAAATATCTAGCAGCGCTCTGCAGAAATGCGCCCAAAATTAAAGAATAATCGGCTTCTCGCCACTCGCTTTCGATAGCGACTCGCCTGAATTCGGCTACGAACTCTTCAAAACATACTCGGTCTATACCGGTATATAACATAGACATCTTTTACACATACAATCTTTCTTTCAAATATAAAAACCACTTAGCTCTTATTTCCAGGCGTCCATCCATCTAGCGCCTGAAAATCGTTCGCATCTCGTCCTTTTCGAGATGAATCTATAAAATTGGGAGTTTCTTCATGCACTTTTATACTTTACGCAGTGCACACGCGTAATTTATCAGGCACCTCCGCCACTTGTAGAGCTCTCGCTTGTAGCTATTGCGAGAGGAGTTGTTGAATCAGTTAAAAACAGATTATTTCAGAGAAGAATTATATATTTTACGTGCTTTCAACCTCAGGGCAAACAATCGAATCTCTTTTTATAAAACTAACACTTCCATTACGTCATCACATTCTAAATCTAACTTTATTTTTCTTAACTCTTTCAAGGCTTATGTCATTGAGGTTGCACCTCCCAAAGAGGATCTCTGCAGTATCTACTTATTCCCCGAGCGTCGGGAGTCGCAGGACGATTCTCGGCCACCGTAGGCGTGGGACTGCGGACGGCGAGCATTGGGTGGCTCGCCGTCTGATCAGAACCAGGCCCGGGTCGGCGGCGCGCTGCGATCCCAACGCGCCTCAAGGACATGTCAGCACGGAAGACGGGGCCCACTAGGGCCAGTGCCTGCTAGGGCTGCGGACTTCGTTCGAAAGAGGCACCGTACCCTGAAACGCAAAGGGCACTAGGAGAAACACGGATGGGTTTTAGTCAGTAAGAGTCTGACACTTCCTCCTGCTGTACCCAGAGCGGGAGGAGTCATTTGATGATTTCCCATCCTAAAAAAAAAAAAAACAAGATATCTACTTATTAAAGTAGGGTTAACTGTTTCGATTACATTTTTAAGTTGTTCTTCGAATCAGTTCCTCGTTTGCATACAAATTGAAAATTAAATAGATATGGAACATTAGCGAAGGAAAACAAGTTACCTACAGTTTGCAATGGCATTTATATCTCATGGCTTCACACAAGGGCAGTAAAACTTATCAGTTTATACTAGCCAATATATATTACTGCAAGAATTATTGTTTTATAGCATCACATGAAACAAACATAAACCCAATAATAAACCTGTTTCAGTTTTATTATCTTCAATTAATTCTTCAACAACCCTGTGTACGTGAAAGAGTAAATCAACTATTCTGTCGATTGTGTACTATATTTTAAACCAAACCGTTATCAAGCAACTGCCATCATCATACTGTCAAACTGCTATTTTTATTAATCAGGTAGAATTTATCACACTGTACATATTAAAAAGAAAATTTATCACATATATTTACCTGAAAAAGATTTTCCCAAAATTGCCTTTTTTGGCCACACTCCAAAAACCAATGCTAGTTTGCACTTAACGTAATGAGAGTCTGCAATGTATGTTGATTTATTATCCTGCAGGTGACATTTATGTGTACTTCAGAAGACAGTATTAAATATATAAGAGCCGCTACAGGATTGTTGAATAAAAAAAAATAGGATTTGTCAAACTAGCTATCACAGTGACAGCATCTTCTACCTTTGCGCGCAAATAAATATAATGAATTGATTGATTTGTCCAATATTGCCAAACTTGGTATTGAGGTATTTGATACATTTTTAACTCTAAATACTCTATTAAAAAATTGCCCCAACCTCTATCATGGCGTTCTTGCACTTAATACGTCTAATGCAAGTCATATTTTAATTTCACATAGTCGTTTACCAAGCGATCTTGTAACCATAAACCAGCTTAAGGTGTGCTGAATTGATCGCCTAGCTAGTTACAACCTAAACGGGTGCTCGTAAAAAAAGCTATAAGTCTACGTGAGCCATTAGTGTACGAGCCATAAACCACTGTAATTTGCCGACCTGTTGCTTTTCTTCCTTTCGTAATAGTTTGTAGAACTTTGCTTGAAATAATGGAAGCAGTGTTTACCGATCAGTGGGTGGCTACTAATTAGATTGTACATTGAAGGTAAATGAGTTTGGAGTTAGTAAGCAAAGTTGTGTATAGAAACAACACTGGAATGTTAGACATTAAAACATTAACAAGGAGATTTAAAATTCAGCCAACAACTAAAGACAATAGTCCGGAAAATGTAAATAACTTATCCAGCAACAACAACTTAAAATTTAAACAAGAAGCTAACAACAAAGCTGAAGGTCGTTCAGTTCATTCATCTGTAAGTATCTCGGATATCGCACCAACTCGTACTGTTTTAAACAGAATTATTTTCTCGTCGACAACAACACTCGAGTCAAGGACTACTTTTAGAGGAGTATTGCATAACACGATGAATAATTTAGCAAATCCCTTCTTCCGCTCTTTTGGCGCCCAGAATGGGACCACTGCAAGCTTATTGGCGCCCAACAGGGACCTCACCTCCGCGCGGTTCTTACGCATTGCGTAAATAAGGAAACTTTTACGTTAACGAATTTGTATATTTAATGACAACGGCATTGTAGCTGTATTGCCCTGGCTCGCCTGTACCTGGTACGAAACTTCCGTCTCACAGTTACGACTGTAGCCTTCAAATATTCATTTGAATCAATTAAAGAGAATCAGGCTGAGTACTTGCTGAGACTTTGCAGTATTGGTACAAACATTAGAAATGAGACTGGAGTATTTCTTGGTATAATGAATTCCTTCAATTTACATGCTACAGTGCTTTTTTGCTTATATTAAAAATTCATTAGGTATACTGAATATGCTCAGCGGAGGGCGGGATCAGGCTGTGGATGATAATGATGATGATGATACTGAATATTCTTATGTTATCATCAAATCATTATAAATGAAATTAAAGGTCAAAAATAACTGTTAGAGCAATTGTCAAAATAAAATCTTGGATACATTATATGTTGTTGTATGTTTTTGATAAATAGATAAATAAACTGAGAGGATATAATAGGCAGGACTTATAACTACATACATGTAATACAATCAACAAAATAATGTAAACCAAAGCAACAATTTAAAAAAGGCTACCTTAATTTACCTATAGCTGACAGTAAGTGAAATAGACCCCTATAACCGATCCGAATCCGATCCTAATTTGCTAGATATAATTAGTTATTATGAGCCTTATCTTCCGACCACACTCAGGTTAATCACCTGCGTACCTACTCGTAAATAAGACCATTGTCCGGACTTAGCAAAATCCAGGCATTATACATTATTCTAACGATCAATAGATTTAGACAACCATTATTGCTATTGGGTACTAACCTTTCTTCTCCTAAAATTGTTTGTCCGAAAATCATTATCTATAACATTTTTGATAAAAACTTCAGTAACCATAATGTTAAAAATCCCGAAATTTTGTTTCTAAAAGTATTCTGTTATAATATCGAGTACCACAATAATTGAATCTCCTAATTTTACATGACCTAAAGTCATATGTAATAGGTATTGTATTAAATAATGTGTATTATTCCTTTGTTATAATGGAGGAGCTCGTGGCTAGATAATAACAGCCGCACGGGTCGATCTTCAAGGTTAAGCAACGCTTGCCAAGGTTGGTCTGTGGATGGGTGACCATCTTAACATACCGAGTTTCCTCCGTGCCTCGGAAAGCACGTTAAGCCGTTGGTCCCAGCTGTCATTTGTAGATCTTTGACAGTCGTTACGGATAATCAGAAGCCAGTAAATCTGACTCCAGTCTTGCCATGAAATACCGTGTTACCCCCAGTTAATGGGTTGTGGAGGTCTGGTAGGCAGCCGTTCCACGTAAAATATTGGTATTCAGCTAAATCCGGCTTGACTGGAAGCCGACCCCAATATAGTTGGGAAAAGGCTAGGCAGATGATTCCTTTGTTATAATACACATATTAAACAAAAAAAGTTATGGCGAGAGAAACTTGCTATTGCTTTTGCTTTTAGTTTATTTGTTAGTAATCCAAAAATATATGAACCTTGTAATAGGTACATTGAAATCAGTTAATTCTAAAGTAACATTACAAATGCCACACTAAGATTGTTTGTTTGCTTGTTACGTATTCACGCTTAAAATGCAAAACCGATTTTGATGAATTTCGGTACAGAAACAGATGGGAATCTTGACACGGGCTACTTTTAGGGAAATCTTCTTTAACGCGAGCAAAGCAAAATATGATCACTAACAGCTTTTACTTCAACGATAGTACTTGGAATTCTGTTCAGTACCGCCGATGGACCTAAACAAGGTTGATAGTATTCTGTATAGTACAGCTAACACAAACAATAGCTGCGAGTATATCGGACCTGAGCCCGGGGAGGCTGTAAATCTTCCTCTCTGTGGGTGGAGTTCCACCAGTAGTAAATCATTTTTATCCCATAATATTGGTGTAAAACCTTTTTATTCATACCTTTGTTGTTAATAAAATAAAACGCAAAATTACACATTTTTCGTGTTCCGAACGTTCGTATGTAGAAACGAAACCTTTATAGGATCGCTCATGTCGCTGTCTGGATGGCTAGCTGTCTGTCTGTGTGTCTAGCCGTCTTCTATCCAACACAATTATCTCCGATTCAGTAGAAAATTGGGATACCTACATACGAAATTTTGTGACCCAAATACAGACGCATAAATAAAATTTGAGTCGTTATGTGGTCACATGTGGGGAACCAAAAGAAACAAAACGGCCAAGCGCGAGTCGAACTCGCACACGAAGGAATAAAAAAAAATAAAAATTAAGGTTTATGGTACTAACTACACTACTATGGTAATTTGTTATTATAGCGGCAATAGATATACACAATCTGTGAAAATTTCAAGTGTCTACCTATTACAGTTCTTGAGATACTGCCCTCTGAGAGACGGACGGACAGCGGAGGCTTAGTAATAGGGTTTCATTGCATACCCTTTGGGTACGGAACTATAAGAAGTATGTATGTCGTGTGACATATCAAGGTTTTTAGTAAACTGACGACATTTGTGTCTACAGCTTATTGGATACCACATGCAACATGCTCGTTGAAATATTAATTTAAAACCTTTTTAAAACAATACTCGATTGCTCCAGAAATGTCTGTGGTACTTGTAATGGATGTGAAAATGCTAACGAGGACTCGCTGCGGGTTTCAGAACGCTCCGGAAGTTTCGAATTCAGAACACTAGCAATGTCCTTTTGTTCTACGTTCAAACAAACATTTGAATTTAGAACTCCTAGGGAAGTCCAGTACGAGGTCATTGGCTTAGAATATTAAGAAAAGCTTTTCCGCACTGAATCACTTTGTATTTTTTATGATTAAATATATAAAATATTGTACTGAAAACATGTCGACAAGAACGAAGGAGCGAAAGGGCCTATACTTTGACATCGACCAGATGATTACTCGTTTTTAATGACATCTTCAGAAACCCTCGAGACGTTTTTTTTTCCTTCTCCCTTATACAAAATATTCCGCACTGGAACAGCCACTAAGCCAGGGCTTACTATAACCAAAACGAAGAGTTATTCAAAATGAAAAAAGAAATAACGAAACAAGGCCACGACACACTCGTTATCTTGTAAATGTAGTGCACATTCCACGTGCGCCTTAGTAAATGTCTCGCTGAATAAAATATTACTATCGATTCCTGCACTTGGCTGTTCTGATCTCTCAGAAATTGATTTCTTGTGTGGCAAGGGCACGCTCGATATTTTTTTACCTGCTGGCCTTAATTATCGTAATGGTTGTTGAATCAATACATTATTCGTCTTGATTGATTAGAAAAATTGTTATATGGAGTTGAGTGAGCTAGAATCCTTCCTGGGACTAAATCCAAGGAGTCACACAGGACCTGTCAATGTGATGTGGCGACACTTGAGGGAGGCATAGGTATGAATGAACAGCAGTGGACGTCTGTCGGCTGAAATGACGATGATGATTATTATGATTATAATATATTAGGAGGAGCTCGTGGCTAAATAATAACAACCGCACCGGTTGACCTTTAAGATTAAGCAACACTTGCCAAGGTTGGTCTATGGATGGGTACCACATACCGAGTTACCTCCGAGTCTCGGAAAGCACGTTAAGCCGTTGGTCCCGACAGTCATTTGTAGATCTTTGGCAGTCGTTACGGACTGTCAGAAGCCAGAAGATAAATCTGACACCAGTCTTGCCAAGAACTGCCGTATTACCCAGTTCATGGTTTGTGGAGGTCTGGTAGGCTGCCGCTCCACGTAAATTACTGGTATTCAGCTGAATCCAGTTCAACTGGGAGCCATCCCCAAAAAAGTTGGGAAAAGGCTAGGCAGATGATGATAGACATAAAATAAATTAATAAAAGTTTCAAGTAAATGATCAGGTCCGCTGTAAACCTTCATCACAGTTTGATAACAGTGTATCAGCCTGCCTTGAAGAATATAAAACAAGACTAGATCCCTTTATGACGCAGATAAAACCGGATCCCACCTAGTCAGACGGGAAATCAGTTTAGTAACGAACGAACTGTGTTCCAAAAAGAAAATTGGATTATCCGATTTTCTCCAAACATTTTTAGACATGAAATATTTAGGCTAATAAAATAATGTTTATACTAATATATAAAGCTGAAGAGTTTGTTTGTATGTTAGAACGTGCTAATCTCGGGAACTACTGGTCCGATTCGAAAAATTCTTTCAGTGTTAGATAGCCCATTTATCGAGAAAGGCTATAGAATATAATAGAATAGAATATAATACTCTTTATTTATGTACACCATATAAGTTACAGAAAAGATAGAGGAAGACCAATAGGAGCGGAGGAGACGAAATTGCGCGGGTCAACTAGTATACCTACATACCCTACATTTAGAGTGCAGAAGGGCTCCTTTTCCAAAAGAAACTACCCAAATGATTACTGCAATGGTTAGTTTCAGTGAAGTTTCATGAAGGTACTTATCAGATAAACTTGCATAAGGTACATTGAACTTTCCCTAATAAGTATCCCTTCGTACATACACGAACAAGAAATTGTAAACCGTTTTTCATTACTAGAGAACGTAAAGGTTCACGATAGCTTTATGTCTTCCTATTTCTTTTTTATATATGAAGAAAATTTATAAGTGTAGGTATGTGGGTCAATGACCGTTATTGGACTTTTATCTGACGCCTACCATACATAATTTAAGTAGATACTACTATACTAGGTAGGATTCATTATGGAGTTTTAGTTAAGTTTTAAATTTGTTTGTACGTCAGTTCTGTAACAGTAAAGACACCGTCTCCACCTCCATCAGGGAGATGTTATGATGGTTTTTACCTAATAATATAGCCCCAGCCCTGCCCCAAAGATGATTTTCCTAACAAACTATTGTAGTACAATCCTGGCTGCTGTTGCCATACATTTTAACACCGAAACTATAATCAATGTCTTTAATAAAAAAATCTATTTATAATATAGACTCTACAGTCGTAAACTATGAATCCATTATTACATAGGTACCTACGTAGATATTAATAGATACTAACCTAAGTACCAGACAAGGACCATCAAACATCAAAATCGACCGATGGAATGTAGTTCCATCGGTCGATTTTTACAACTTCCACTTTAATAATCCATTTAAACTGTGAACTTCTTTTTAACCGATTTCGAAGTCGCCCCAGACCGATTTTGATGTTTTTTTTTTGTTTGGAAGGGTAGACTTCCCAGGTTCAGATCCTGACCTGATGACCATCCGACCAGGTCTTCAGATCAGGATCTGATGATGAGATCCATGAGAAATAGAGGGGACTCTTCAAATTCAATAGGTACACAAGAAGCTGTTTGTGAACCTTAATTTTGGAAGTCTGAGTAAAAAACGAAGAAACCATAGCAGAAACACCGAATTGAACCGTAGTTTTTACTTTGTAGTATTTTATTCTAAAGACACGAGTTTACTGGCAAATATCAAACGATTTACTGAAGTAGTCTAGTGATGTGCAAGACCGGGTCATTTGCTAAACTACGGAAAATTATTTTCGTTATCACCTCACTAAATCACGGTGAATTCTAAACACGCCAACTTTAATATAAACGAATGGTGCACTCACGAGCTTACGATTTGTTGAAAGAAGTATTTATTTGATGAATTTTGACTCTAAAAGCATGACAAACACTGTACTTATAATGATTGAGTAAAGATATAAAAGGGAAAGATATTCTTAACTGTGGCTTGATAAAAAGGCGCATCTGAAATTTTAGGAAAAATTTAGCTGTATGAAGGAGTTCGAACCTTTTTTGTATGGGAGCTGGCATAGTCATGATGTCACATGGTGACTTTACGTCGAAATATCTCGGCAACGTGACACTTTAGGCCATCATGTTCCAAACAGTTTTTGTTTGTTGAAGAGTCCTCTACTCATTTATGCATGTTAGATCGTGTGCCGCAACTTTGAAAAAAAAATATGGCGGCGCTGTCATTTGATTTTTTTCTGCCACAATGGTTCTATGCCCTTTCTACAAGTTTCCATGCTCAAGTTACACTAGTGAAAAGGATAGTTTTACCGAACAAAAATGGTCGTCACTTGAATTCAATTCAAAACTTCGTTGCAATCTCATGTGTTACGGATTTTTTCAACTTTTTTTTCTGTTTTGTGTTTTGTTCTCTTTTTTATTTATCACGCCCGTCAAGGTTGATATAGGTTTTATGTAAGTACATAATTACACACTAATATTATAAAGAGGAAATATATAAATTTTTGTATGTTTATAACGAGTAAACTCAAAAACTACTGGACCGCTTTCAAAAATTCTTTCACCATTACAATGCTACATTATTCCAGAGTAACCTAGACTATATTTATAAATAGAAAAAAATAGGGATCCTTAAGAAGATTGCAGCGCGGGTGAAGACGCGGGTGAATTGCTAGTAGTAAAAAAAAATCTGATGTGTGCATTTTAGTCATGCACGTATAAAAAGGACCCCTTTAGATACGTGCATGACTAAAATGCACACATCAGGCCACGACGCTTCATCATCATCATCATCATATCAACCGAAAGACCTCCACTGCTGGACATAGCTAGGCCTCCCCCAAGCGTCGCCACAACGACCGGTCCTACGCGTCTCGCATTCATCGGTTACCTGCGACCTTCACCAGGTCAAGATGATTCAGGATACTAAAAATCAATTTCCAACCGCTATTACGCGGCCACCTTCCGCGCAAGTGATATCACTCTTCCTACACTTGCAATAAACATAAAATATCATCCACACAACCTCACAACTCATGCTAAAAAGGAAGACATCCTCCTCACGATATCGTTTTAAATTATAATGCAGTATTATGCCTGCGAGCGACCATTCTCAGCGAGTTATGACGTCACATTACACTTTATTACCAAGACTGCTAAGTTTTGGATTATTTTAGAACCGAAATAGTTTTGCAGAACTACTGTCATTATTAAAAATAAAAATAAAATATTGATTTGTTTTCAATATGTGACACTTGTTACTTGAACGTTTTATTAAACAGGTGACTTAAAATTGATCGCTGTGTAGAAATTCCCAAAAACGTCTGAGGAGCCTTCATGGCATTCATGGTTTACACCAAAGGAAACTCAGAACAATAAAGCACAGAACGAGAGACCTATATTTTTTAACCGACTTCTTCAAAAAGGAGGAGGTTCTATGTTCGGCTGTATGTATTTTTTTCATGTATGTTCACCGATTTCTCCGCCAATTCTGGACCGATTTTAAAAAATATTTTTTTATTCAAAAGCCTATACTCCTGAGGTGGTCCCGTTGTCACCATGTCAGAATCTGATGATGGGATCCCATGAAAATCGAGGGAAACCCTCAAATTTTATAGGCACATACAATGTTTTTCATGAAATTTCTAACGCAATTCAGATATTTGTGCCTGGTAATCATCATTTCATGTTGCTGAGCTGATGATGGAAGGTATAGGTCAGGATCTGATGAAATGTTTGTTCATCGATATTTTCGCTAATTGTTAACCGATTTGGATGATTCTTTTTTTGTTTGGAAGAGTATTTTCTCGGACTGGTCCTATTTAAATTTGGTGAAGATCTGATAAAGAACTTCGGAGGTAGGCAACGGAACTCTTCAATAAATGATAGCAAATGGATCGGGATTTCTGAAATCGCATGTCTGTTGATTGTTTACACCAGTTCATAACATAACATCACGCCGGCGCGCTGTGTTTGTGGTTTCACTTTTTAGTGGTAGGTACATAAAAATAATAAACTTTTTAACAAAGTAAAAAATAACTTTAATTTCAGAAGTCGGTGTTCAAAAACAAAATAACCAAAAACACCGACTTCTGAAATTAAAGTTATTTTTTACTTTGTAGTGTTTTATTTTTGGAAGTCAGTTTTAATTTTTTGTTAAAAAGTTTTTTATTATTTAGTTTACAGGGTTACTTACTTCGGATACAGTAAACAAATTACAAGTAAATCATGATCTATACTAATATATAAAGCTGAAGAGTTTGTTTGTTTGCTTGAACGCGCTAATCTCAGGAACTGCTGGTCCGATTTGAAAAATTCTTTCAGTGTTAGATAGCCTATTTATCGAGGAATGCTGTAGGCTAAATATTATCACGCTAAGACCAATAGGAGCGGAGCAGTAATGAAAATTGTGACGCAGACGAAGTTGCGCGGGTCAACTAATCATTAAATAAAATAGACACATTTTATTTGTTTAACAAGAAAACCATAAATAAAATAATAATTATCTCCCTTATCGATACTTAACAACGAGATAAGTGATTTCAATTCTTCAATTATAATAAAATAGTAAAAAAACATGGATGGAATCACGGATAATCGAGACTGTCAACATGGCACAACGCCATCTATCGATGTGGAGCGAACTAAATAATACTAAATGGGACAGTTCACAGTGAATCTTAGCACCGTGCATTGCGTTAGTCAGGTCTTCTTCCATTTTTTTTTTAATTTGATCTCGTAAACTCAAAATTAGAAACTTTTTTCGTATTCCCAGAAGACTAATTATACTTTCTATATTAAAATGAAATCACAGTAACACTGCAGTATGCCGCAGACATACTTTCAAATTAATTGAACGAACGAACGAGTCCCTGAACGGTAATAATCGAACGAATGCCATCTGCGATCCGACATTGGTCCGCTATATTTATTGTTATTATTATCAAACTCATTTAAAATATGAGTACAACTTGGTCTCAAACGATTCCGAATTTAATAAAAAGGCAAATATGAAAAAACCACTGTGAAAAAAATTATGAAAAAGTTGCGGCGCACGATCTAACATCCATATATGGATAGAAGACACTTCAACAAACAAACAAAAAATAGTAACATGGTGCCCTAAAGTGTCACGTTGCTGAGATATTTCGAGGTAAAGTCACCATGTGATCATGACTATCACTAAAAAAATATATTTATTTTATGAAACTTATACTATCTTTACAAATGACTTCATTAAGTGCTTATACGCATTAGATTAAATTGAAATAATAGTTCCCAGCTTGATTTAGTCATCCAGCCAGCACTCATAAAATAGTTCGAAACCCTTTGCTTTTCATCAGACACCCCCTACTAAAGGAAAAAAAATATTGAGGCTACGGTATACACGGAAGAATGGAAGAAATGAAATGTGTTGCGCCGAACATAAGTAACATGAGATAACAGCCTAAAGAAGAGGATGAAATCAAACTACTGGAAGATAGTGATTAGAACCAAAATTAATCCCGTATTCGTTAAATATTCTTGTCCTGTTCCAGACTATTTTTTTCGGTTTAGTATTCGGCTGGCTCTTGACCCCGATCGTGCTTGTTGGAAAGCGATGGATGAGGTCTATGATGGAGCAAGCGGGCCCATAAGATGCCTGTTTCACTCTTGCTTTGAAGGCAGACTGGTTATATTATGTGAAAGGGGAACACAGACGTTGGCAGAGAGTTCCACACTTTGGCTGTGCCCATAATAAATGTGGAGGAGAAAAGCTGAGAACGACTAGTCGGAATATCGACCAAATGCGGATGGTACGTCCTCATTAGGTACGTCTGATATTCCGGAAGTAAAAGGGCGATGTTAGATGGTTGTTGATCGCCGAAAATTTCTTGCTACAACAGAAACTTCTTTTGCATTATCCCATAAACAAAAGCATCCACCCCTGAATATTGATGATCCCATAAAAAAGGAACCAGATACATTAGATTTAGAGGGATCATAGTAACTGCGAATAACCAGATTGATAAACTCTCTCTAGTGGATTGAAAACAGTTACTTCAGAGAGATAAAAAATAACGCAGTAGTATCGTGTGTAAATGTAACTTTTTCCATTACCGGCGGTGTAAAGCCTTTCGGTTTTATTATTTTTTCAGCTATAACAATATTAACTTGACCTCTTTTTTCGATTGAACTCTGTAAGCACGAAATACTGCAACATGTAATTTAGAATTGGCATTGTAGCCTTAGGGTGCCTTTCCACCAAAGATGTGCTATGCAGCTATACTGTGAGAATGCAAAAACTAAGCTACGAAACTATGTTACCGTTTCCACTGAAGCTAAGCTATGTAGCAGAGCAAGTAAGATGTGCTATGAAAATGTGCCGCCGCACGGTAGCTGTGCGAGGAAAATGCGCAGCTCGAGCTATGCGACGTATCGACAATAGGGAAGACATGCACTGCTCTGCACATCGTTGTACAACTCGCGACCATCCAAAGCACGCATCCACAGCTCGCATCCATTACTTGCGTCCATAGCACGCATCTTTCCATATAAAAACATAGCATAGTTACATAAGTTTCCACCTTACAGTTTCAGCCTTATAGTTGGTACACAATACACATTTGCTAAATAAGCTGTTTGATAGTTCAACACTTAGGTGTTAGTACTACCTAACGATTGGCATGCTAGACTTTTCAAACATGGTGCAGATAAAACGAGTAGGTTTTCAGAATTATCTCTTAAGCATGATACAAGACAAACCTATCTATTTAATAAATTATCGTGGCTTCTTCTTCTTTTTGTCGAGTCGATGGTTACCTCTTTAATTTTTTTGGGCTCAATTAGTGGTTACGTTAATTGCAGCATAGGAATCATTCATTACACACACTTACAGTAAAGGTGTATGGATACTTGGGGCTCCCTAACATTTAGCTCATATTCTAAACAGGGGCACCGCACTCACATCGAGTATACAGCGGGTCTACGAAACCCCATTTTGCCAAAATGTGTTTCAAAGCTTTCCAAACGGTCACTGCAATTCACTACCTGGAGGCAACTGTTCTTTCGGTTTCATAAAATCGTAAGGCGGTGGATATGTGTCTTCGAAGCCACAGTTCGCCTCAAAAACTATCTGACTATCAAAAAATCTATATTAGAACCCAAAACCAATTTCACCTCAAATGTAAACATTTCTACACAAAAAAGAGCAGTCGTTCTCCACCCCAGCTGCGTTGACAGCATGATGTATGTGCTTGCACTTTGATCACATATCTCTCCACAGCCGGTTCGCGCTGAGTTATACTCTTATGTGCCTTCCAGCCTAGGCCTGTCAACACTGCTTGGACTGTGTAATGGTGATTTTCAGTTGAAAATAGTCTCGCATTACAGATTTATTTTCGTAAGAAGATTGTAGTAAGAGATCAAGGGTTTTTTACTGACGAAAAATTAAGAATGGTCATAGCTCACCCAGACTCCGACGGGATTGAAACCTATCCTAGTTTTTTTTATAATCTGAAGTAGAACAAGAATATAGATACTTTAGGGTTTCGTAATCCTGCACACTGCGATGTCTGTCCGTCTGTCTGTCCGTACAGCAGGTAGGTATGCAGATAGTTGAGAGTGTATTAATTCGCTTTAAAGTATATGCTACACCAGCGGGTCTAAAAAGGTCACTTTAGCAGAATCAGAAAGCACATCACGCTACCCGTCACTGTCAAATTTTCCCAATCAATCTTGAACCAAAAGCTCAAGCGATAAAGATGAAAATTAAATTTGACAGATTGTTATATGATTAATATAATGATTGTACAAAAAAGGCCTTTTAAGACTACCAGATATATACGGTTCCAACCTCTTAGTCGATCCTATTGTTTTAAAAAGTAAAATAAAACTGTTCTCTTTGTGTACTGTATTACTGTTGTGCTTTGTGCCAAATGCAAATTTTACACTACACTGCTACACCGCTCGAGTTTTTAAAAATCGATTCAGGAGAGAATTTGAAATGCTCTTTGAATATTTAGAAAATAAACAAAAGATTTATGGAATGTGCAGATCGAATTTTAAATTGGACAGCTAGTTTTGGAGGATTTTTATCTTTATTATTTATTTATATAGGCAAACCAACTTTTGAAGTTGGAACGATTGGTTCCAATGGTTCTACAACGCCTTTTTGTTATTTTTGTAGTGTAGTGAAATGTACCTAGAATTTTTTTCGGTTTGTAAATTATATAAATGAGAGCGGCTAAATAATGAGAACTTACAAAATGAAAATGTAGAGCCATCTTAGTATCTAACTGAACAAAACCTAGCGAGAAAATTACTCGAAGCCGCTAAAAAATGTAATCTCCCTGAAAAGCAGGGCTCCTACAGAAACACATGGGACTTAACCCTCCCGCTTCCAAGCCCGGGTCCTTATGACTAGGTAACCAGTCTTGCCGCGGACGAGAAGAGTACCGACATTTCCGTAACCCGTCTGCATCGTGAATAAAAAGTGTATTCCCGGGAGAAACCGCAGCGTGGAGGTCACAGGATAATAAAACCGGAATTTATGATCGCACCTAAAAGTGGTTGAATTTTCACGGGATTAATTACATATTTTTGGACATCAATAAGTCCGGAATATAATGGAATGGAAAGGTGTAATTTTAATTGAATAAATATTGTTAAGACAACTAGTAGTAGTTGGATTTAAAAGAAAAAAATCACAGATACAAGAAATGTCTGGTTAATGAATATGAAACATGTTTATTTGACGCGCAAAGGTTCGAATGTAGAAACAATTATAAGGAAACACATCTTTTTTAATAACAATTTGTGGCTCACGGCTGCGCCAAAATGGTCCAATGCAGCAAAATGCCAGACAACTAGAAATTGTCTGACGCTGATTTTCATCTGAACATTACGTTCTGCTGTTGCACTTCTTTGTTTCGCGCAATGCGATTCATCACCATAACATCCGGAAGACATCCACTGCTGGGCATAGGCCTCCTCCAAAAGGGGGGGATTGCCATCATCGGTATCGGTAGGCGGGTTGGCGATCTCAGTGTTTGGTGTTGCGTTTTACAGAGAACGCTGCTGCCCATTCTCTGGCGAGTCCCTTAGTCGCCTCTTACGACACCCACGGGAAGTGAAGGATGGTATTATTCTTTTAATGGAAGCCTAAACAGGTAATTTCTGAATCACCTGTCTTATGTTTCGATTTCGAGTGACACAATCGAAATATTTAGGACGTTGTGTGACCGCATGAAACACAGTTACCGAGTTTCAGGAGATCAACTGCTTTCGGAACCAAAACACTTTCATTAACAATATAATTTAAAAAACACGAGTAAATCAACAACACGATGATATAAATTGTGATCTAACTTAGTAAAATAGGCAAAGTTAAATTATATAATACAGCGTTTAGAGTATAAACTTTTTAGTACTGTAATCTTGTTGAGGCTCTCCCGTAAAATCTTTGTTGCAAGTCCGTTGAGGAAGCAAGTGATGTGTTATTCAATTTTTATCCTTATTCAAACCGTAGGAAGGATGAATAAACGTTTATGGCTAGCTGGTATGAATAAAGGCTAAGTTATTCATGAGTTTAGGACTTATTTTCGCGAATGTGTTTTTGTCAAGGGTTTTTGCTGAGCTGTGGAGATATTTTTGTTTCGATATTAAACTTCTAGAAAGTAGCCTGACCTTTAGAATTTTGCAGTCACCAGACAATCTATACTCTATATCTTATCTTATATCTTAATATATATAAATCTCGTGTCACAATGTTTGTCCTCAATGGACTCCTAAACCACTTAACCGATTATAATAAAATTCGCACACCATGTGCAGTTCGATCCAACTTGAGAGATAGGATAGTTTAAATCTCAAATTATAGTCGCAATTTTAATTTATTGCTAATTATTTGTCTGTTATTATTTGACAGCGGGTAGGGTAGGTAGGGTAGGTAGGGTAGGTAGGGTAGGTAGGGTAGGTAGGGTAGGTAGGGTAGGTAGGGTAGGTAGGGTAGGTAGGGTAGGTAGGGTAGGTAGGGTAGGTAGGGTAGGTAGGGTAGGTAGGGTAGGTAGGGTAGGTAGGGTAGGTAGGGTAGGTAGGGTAGGTAGGGTAGGTAGGGTAGGTAGGGTAGGTAGGGTAGGTAGGGTAGGTAGGGTAGGTAGGGTAGGTAGGGTAGGTAGGGTAGGTAGGGTAGGTAGGGTAGGTGGGGTAGGTGGGGTAGGTAGGGTAGGTAGGGTAGGTAGGGTAGGTAGGGTAGGTAGGGTAGGTAGGGTAGCCAGTTGACGGGAGCGAAGCCGCGCGGGTCAGCTAGTACTAATATATAAAGCTGAAGTGTTTGTTTGTTTGTTTACTTGACCGCGCTAATCTCAGAAACTACTGGTCCGATTTGAAAAATTCTTTTAGTATTAGATAGCCCATTTATCGAGGAAGGCTATAGGCTATAGGTATATTATCACGCTAAGACTAATTGGAGCGGAGCAGTAATGAAAATTGTGACGCAAACGAAGTTGCGCGGGTCAACTAGAATAATAATAAATCCTATGAATGCGTAATAAGTTGCGTAATGTTTAAGTCCAAAGTATCTTTCTGAAGCAATGAAATGAAGACTCATTTTTTTTTCATGTCAATACCTAAAATTTAGGTTTTTATATATTTTCACCGAACACGAACACAATGCTACGCGATGTCTTTATCCAATTCTATTTTAAAGTCTGCCGACAGTCTCACAAGGCCATGTCCGCACGTAGGTACGAGAAATGTTAACTAATGGAATTGCATAAAATCTCAGTGACTCACGAGATTTTAAGCAATTCCATTGTTTAAAATTTCTTCGTTTCTCCGCTCCACCTGCCTCGGTTCGCGACAATGGACAGGCAGCCTAATTTGGTATTTTTTAGATAGAAAAAAAAAATCCATTTCGTCTGACTGTTAGATTTTCAAAAAAATATTTGACATGTATTTTTTGTAATTTCAAATCGATAAAACTAATAAAGATAACGCTCATTTAAGAGTGGGGGCTGATGACGTCAGGTTTTAGTAAAAAATATACAAAAAAATATTGCGTTGAAAATTCGCGTGCCGCCACTGTAGGTATTGTCTTCATTTTTGTTTGCGTAAAATAAAAAAATACGTGCGTAATATTTTAGAAATCAATTCCACAGACTAATTAGTTTCTTTTTCAGTAATGTACCCAATTGTTCCCAATTGTTGTTGTTGTTGTTTGTTTGTTGTTGTTGTTGTTTTCTCAATTTTCGCTTTTTCTTTCTTTCTTTTTTCTTTCTTGTGACACAACACATTCAAAACAACAATTCCTTTGTTCAACAATATCCATTGCTTCATGTTATTGGAAAACTCGTCTACTCGATAGCAAAAATACCGCAATGGATATTGTTGAACTGTCACAATGAACAGGATCCATATGTTCGAGTGGGCTAAGCAATTCGAGTGCAAGCCTGCCTGTCGATTCTGTAAACCTCTCACTGGATCACATGCAGAATCGACAGGCTGTAAACCTGTCGAAGTGAAGGCGTGGGTGAAGTGATCACAAAGTTAGCTGTCAATACATGAAATCAAGATGGATCCAAGCCTTCAATTTGACATGTTTACAGCCTGTCGATTCGACAAGTTTACAGAATCGAACGGCAGAATCGCACTGCTGTTCAGTATCAACTGATTGCGAAGCGAGTACTTTGCTTGGATAGCGCTGAATTTGTTCATTCATTGAGTTAATTGACTCGCAAGACTTTTTGATTGCTGATTCATTCCAGTGGTTCGTGAGCAATGAGTAAAGAAATTAACATTATTCATGATTTTTTTATTTCAGTTGTGACACAATAAATAAATAATTATTAAAGAAGAGCATGCTATCGATATTTGAGATGGTGTCGCGGAGGACCAAAACAGATTTTGCCATAACTAGGAGGAATGAATGAATGAATGAATCATGTCTTTATTTGTAGGAATACAGGTATTACATGGTCATGGGAGTTTCAAAAGAGTAGGCAAAATGTGAAAATAGTGGAGAGAGATTTTTGCCCAGTAAGGAGACTGAACAGGCTCACAAGAAAATGACTAATAACACGGTAATGGCTAAAAAAAGCGAAGCCAACTTCACAAAAACACGGTGCCTGACATCTTTCAGCACAAAAAAAATCCTCACGAGACTATAAAAATTACACCAATATTTATAAAGCGTCGAAATGTTGGCAAGAACGCTTCCGACAGGCTCAGGGGAGACATGAATCATTAGAACACGCGGATCGCCCCTGGGACGAGTGCTGGTTCCGAATATGCTAAATGTTAGCACGCGGTGAGGTAGTGCAGAAGTCTTGCACCTGCTTTTACTTTATATCTGTCATCGATGCCCGTTGTGTGGCAAAGTGGTGTGGCTAGGCTGTATAGGCACCTGCAACCAGTTCGCAGGCAAGCTTTGCCAGGATTGACCTGACGAGGTCCATTCGAGGTCACTTTTTTCTATCGGAGCAGGCATAGCACCTTTTTAACTCTTTTTTCAAAGTATATATGGGTAGAGAGCACTTAAACAAACGACATGTTGACTTTACCTCGAAATATCTCAGCAACTTGGCACTTCAGGGCACCATGTTCCAACATTTGTTTTGTTGTTGAAGTGTTCTCTACCCATATATGCTGTTAGCTTGTGCGCCGCAACCCTGAAAAGTAATCCAAATGGCAGCGGGGGGGGGGGGGGGGCTATGCCACAAAGGTTCTGTCCCCAAAAGTACTTAAAAACCATTTTGGCCTTGTTGACAATCGTTATTGCTAACTGAAAACCTTCACTACCCTCTTGAGAAAAGACCGTGAATGACGCACAAGATGAAGCTTCATTTCTTCAAATTGGACTGAAAATCATGACCTATTTTAACGTGATTTGCATAAAGGTAGTCCCCCAAAACGAACGACTTTGATTTTCAGTACTTAAGCTAGGATGCGCGAGACAAGATAGATATTAAATACGATGTTGGTATCATACAGGCAAATATCAATGCAGATTTATATTATATATATATATTATATTTCGTTTGATATGAGTTTTTCCGCACGTAGCGTAGAGTGAGCCTTCGCCACATTTAAATATCATGTATATGCATAAGCACTTGTTTCTTACCGTCATACCCGCACAAGGTTTCATGCCTTTGTATCATTTATATTTATCTTGCCTTAAATGTCTGATGAAGACAAAGGAATGGTGCTGAAAATTCTTCAAGTTTTCTATCCCGAGGTACCTAGTCAAGAGCGTCTTAGCAGATATGTATGTGTAGCTCTTTGTTATGTACTGCAGTAAATATAAGCCAGGGTATTAGGTTTGGTGGAGTGAGTTAAATCCTATTTTCGCTGTGAAAAAAATCTGATGCTGTTTAATATATTCTGTATACAGCATTTTAGACAAATATTGGTAACTAGCTGGTATGTTTGTACATACAAAGTAAGAAAAAACCCCGTAGCAATTGCTACGCCACCCAACCGTAAAGCGTGCTACAGCAACCGACCGTAGCAGATACTACGCCAATCGTAGCAGATGGGCTACGCTGGGCCTACAGTAAATAGCATCAGCAACCAACCAACAATAAAAATTACGAATTCCTTATATAAATACTATGTACAACACATTAAAAATAAATGGTTTTGCAACAAAATTCTATTGTAATGCAGTACACAAACGCGTCAAATAACTAACGAAGCCACGGCTCGTAAATTCCGAGCTATATTTCAGTCGGCCATATTGTTTGAAAGCTGAACTAAGCTCGTTAAGCCTCCGGAGGCTCTTAGCATCAACGCGTGAGGGGATTCCTCGAAGATAATGTATTAGGAAGGTGCAGCTTAGACATTAGGAACGGTTAAGAGTGATCGTTTTTCAGAGCGAACTTTTATGCCATGGCGTTGTAGTGCTTCAGGAATGTTCGCGGAGGTTCGCACAAATGGTTTCTATGCCATCATGAGAAAGTTCATGAAAGTTGTAGCATTCTTCTTCTTTTCGTGTCGATTGACCTAATTATTACTTATTTTTATGCCGTGTACTTGGACGCTGAACGGATCTATCAGTATCGACGAAGCAGGAAGACCAAGGAAACGATGAACTGTGCGAAAGATGATTTAGTTAAAAATGAGGTAAAAACCGGCCAAGTGCGAGTCAGACTCTCACACGAAGGGTTCCGTATCATTAACCGAAAAAAAAACACGCTTACTGTATGGCCCGTCCGTCTGTGTGGCCCCTTTCATTTTTAATGTATTTTTTTTATTTGTTGTTATAGCGTCAACAGAAATACATACTGTGAAAATTTTAACTATCTAGCTACGGACGGACGGACAGACAGCGGAGGCTCAGTAATAGGGTTCCGTTGGTTACCCTTCGGGTACGGAACCCTAAAAAAGCTCCGAAATCAAATAAATTTCGATAAAACGATGATGATGATAAAAGTTTAACGCTTTCTACTGAGTTTTCTTCGTAGGAAATGTGACCAAGGTAAATCATCTACCATCCATCCATCCATCCATCAAGGATGTCTCTAATATGCCGACGACTTGAAACTGCATCTTGTAGTAAGCTCCGAGTGTGACGGTTTGTTACTGCAGCAAGATATAGACGCGATATGTATTTGGAGTGTTGATGCAATGCTTCTAAGTGCTTGAAACCTAGTAAATTTAGGATACAATTTGAATAGTTTTGACATAATTTAAATTTGATTAATATTTTGACATTAATTCATTTTTACCAGTGACATTTATAATAATTCAAATATAATCATTTGTAATTAATTCTTTACTTTGCATAATATTTGCACGCCATAGTATGTGGCAAACATGTCTGAACTTTTTCTAGTCTAATGTTATCCTGCATGCACGTTTTTTAATCTTGTATGTGTACACATGTTTGGGCAAATAAATTTATCTTTATCTCTTTATCTTTATAATAACACTAACACTGAATTTCAAAGCTCTGGTTTCAGAATAAACAAGCAAGTATCGGCTAACATTTGGCTTGATTCTAGGACGCTGTAGGGTAAATCGGGGAGTGGATATTTCCTCTCTATTACGAGTATATACAGTGTGGTAAGCTGCAGTATGAATATAAAGCCCGGTGCTGCGGTCACAAAACCAAAAACAATGGTTCTAGTATGTTCTTCTTTCGGCAGTGCTCAGTTTTGTATTTTGCACAGACGAAAAACTATATCGTGTGTTATTTATACGAAAATCTGAAAATCTCTTGGTTAAATTCATTGTTACTAACAAGGAAAGGTACAACTGTCCGACTTTGATTTGATTTATGTTAGAAAGTAGTCTAAAATACACACACGCACACACACGGAAAACACACACACATACAATGAAAATATACACGTAGGTATATTTACTCAACTTTTAGAGAAATTGGTCTCCAAAGTACTGAAAAGTGACTAAACCCTCTAACTTCTGTAGAATTGCTGGTTACTTACTGGTTTGGTTTGACTATGTTTGTTTATAAGCTTATAGACCGTAAAATTTCCATGATAAGAAAAGTGCAAGTTATATCTATTTGTATTTTGTATGAGAGATTTATTTATTTAAACTTTGTGTATCCAAAAAATAAAGAAGTGGACTTAATGTCCAATGTTTGGTGTACGATAAAGTACGGGTATATTCTATTTAACAATGGACTAGTACTGACTAGGATCATGTCATGAAAAAAATCACCAGAATTCATCAAATTTTTACAAAACCAATGAATTGTTTCTTTCATATTCTTCGTGCCACAAACATACCAAATCACATGTCCCTATAATAAAAAAGGCATCAAAATTAAAACCATAAAAAGGGTTGCGGAAACCGGAAGACATATGTCGTGGAATTCGTTCTCGTAAAACAAGCTATATCATTTGGATCGAATGAATTGGTTTCGCGATGGAAAAGGCACGCGAAACCGAGCTATTCCGTGGGATACTAGGTACATACATATAATCATTTCCAGGGCATGTTTAGGCAGGTCAAGGTGACAGTTTACAGATGGCGCTTTGTTGATGCATATGTCTCAGGCGTTTTGTATGATTCGTCTTTATACACACGGCCTCGACCGTTTACATATTTTCGTCGTATTGTATACGCTCAAGTCCAAATGAATAACGCGAAGGCATCATTGTAAATTGACGCATTTTATTTCCTACCACCTGTAGCGCAGCTCAGCACATGAACATAATATGCGTGGTCTAGTCGACGTAAGTAGTTTACTATATCTTTTAACTATGTCTTTTAAGGAATTTATGAAATACTAATGTTATACAGTATTTCATAAATTCCTTAATATTTTTTTAATAATCACTACATAGTATAAAACAAAGTCACTTCTGCTGTCTGTCTGTCCCTTAGTACGCTTCAACGGATTTTGATGTGGGTTTTTTTAATAGATACTCGTAGAGTAATTCTCGAGGAAGGTTTTAGTATATAATTTACACCCGTGCGAAGCCGGGGCGGGCCGCTACTAATTGATATATAGAAGTTTTGGATTTTATAAATTCTATGCTTTAAACTCTCATAGCCTCCTAACTGCGGGAAGGTTTTTAATTTTACTATGAAGTGTAGGGCATTGCAATGGCTTGGCATTGGCTTTATTTGCCTCTTTATTTACTTTAATAGTTTAATAGTTCCAGGTAATTTCCAGGTAATAAAAACATATAGATATAAACAAAAAAAAAATAACAATCCTAAAATGAGCCACAAAATAATTTGTTATTCTTGCTTTAAATAAATGATGAGATAGTGGTCAAACGCGTGCCTATTCTATAGTAAAAAAAATCACGTACACTCAAAATAAAATTGTAGGAATGGACATCATTGACCGATCGTGATGTCGTCCATAAATTCGTCGTACACACTGTCGTCCAGGTACAAGGTATGATAACCCTGATAACCGTCAACTTTCTCCGACATGTAGGACATACAGGTTTCAGTAACAACGTCTTCTACAGACAATTTCTGAAAAATACATGGCCGCACCTTGTCGAAACAACAAATATAGGGCAATGAATTCGCAGAAGTTGTTTACGTTTTGATTTTACTTTTGTCTTTTGTTTCTTTGATATTTCTCTTTTACTTCAGGTATTCCTGACGTCATTACTTTGTACAGATATTGTGTTGCCTTAAGTGTTATAATATATTTTCATTGGTACTGTAAAATCATTTTACAAATAATTTGATTTGTCAGACATTACTTTGCTCCTAGTTTCCTAAATTGAAACCATGTACATTTCTTAAATGTTTAACAATCAAAGCATTAACTAAAGCAACTAGTTGAGACACCTGAAACATGTCTGATAGCTTTGCGGTATATTTAAGAAAAGTTTTCGATTTACGAACACGACTACCTACACGCTAACTGCGTCGACGCGACGTTGCGGTCTGCTCCAGTTTAACATAAACAAAGTTTACGGAGAACATTTTTCATTCTGGTATCGTCCCAAATGCCTCTGCACTTATGCACAAGAACGTGCAAATAAGTAATGGCAAGTGATGGTTTACTTTTTGTGAGTCTTGGTGGTACTATTCGAAAAAGACCTCGTGTCTTATAAAATACTCTGTCAATGTGGTAACGTTTTGGGTCACACAAATTTAAGCTGCTGTCATGCCAGCGATACGAAGAAGTAGAAAAATGTACCAAATATAGTAACTAGCTTTTGCTCGCGACTTCGCAGTTCCCGTTCCTGTACGAAAGTCGGGAAATCCTTTCTTAGTGCTCCCTTACGGAGTGTAGGGAAGCTACATACCAAATTACAGCTTTCTACAACCAGTAGTTTCGGCTGTGCGTTGTCTGTCAGTCAGTCACCAGTTACGAAAGAACTTTATATAATTATTAGGATTTTTGTAGTATAGTACCCACGTGAAAGTTGAAAACTAACCTATGGCAATGTACCTACTACCGGGATATAACTATCTTATGTCCTAATCCGTTCTGGCGTAGTGTAGGCGTTGCTTTATAATCCATTTAACTTTCAAATTCATCCAGACTTTCTCATTTTATATTTAAAATACCTAGTATAAGCACAGAATTTGAAATCGATGTTAATATATTGAAACAAGTCCTTCATGTTCTTATTCAAACGCGAAAACTTTATTGGCTTATTGGACGAAAGTCTCGACTGTCTCTCGAAAACAAGATACTTCTGTAAAAGGCAATACTGAATGAAGCCCGTCTGGACGTATGGAATCCAACTGTGGGGTACTGCATCCCATTCAAACATTGAAATCATACAAAGATGATGCATGATAACCAATGCCCCCTGGTTCGTACCCAACGAATTATTGCACCGTGATCTGCGCCTGTCCACTGTGAAACAGGAAATTGTACGCCATACCAAAACTTATAAAGAGCACATCGAACGACACCCAAATACTCTGGCCAGGCCTCTTATGCCAAACTACAACAAAGCGCGACGATTAAAGCGTAAAATACCTCAAGATTTAATACAATCACAGTAAACACAGCTACTGTTTTAACAATGAGGATGTGACACAGGTCACGTACCATGCGCCCAGCGATAGCACCAACCAACATACTGCTGAATGTCCTACAAAGGAGACAGATTGTAGTAAATATAGAAAACAAAAAAAGTCCTTCATGTCAAAGGAAATCACAGACCTACTTATATTTCCCGCGCTCGCGACATCGCATGTGACGTATGACAGTCGTAACTGTCATGGCGCCCTTCCCGCCACTTTTATTGCGGAAAGCCTACAGGATTCAATCGGCCGCACGTGTCCCGCTTCCCCAGTTGTTTCCAGCAAATGGCGGAAACGTAATATCGTTCAAATTATGTATGTTTGCACGGTGTTTCCTTTTTGTATTTTTTTTCTGTGGGGTACGCGAACAAAATATAAGTCTTTAGATGTTTTTTCTTTCGACAATTTAGTGAAAAAAAAACAACCAAGCTGAAGTCCCTGTCGTAATACACCTAAAATTATTTCGTCAACATTTAGTTCTTGAGAATTTCTAAAATGATTTGTTCCAATACTGATGAAATAGGCAAACAGACGCAGCGAAGTGCAGAACTCATAGTTCTAGATATTAATGTGAAAGTCACTCTCACTGTGTGTTTGTCTGTCACGCCGGTACCTTATAAACAATTTTGATTAAAAATAGTAAAGAGAAAAATATTGGATCTTAGAGCAAGAAAATAAGGATATCTACTGAGACTTCGTCTCATGACGCTGGTAAAACCGCTGCCAAGCTAGATAAGTGTACCTGAACTTAACCCGAAATTCCTTACATCCAAAAACACTAAGTACCAAGTGTTTTATCGCAACCTTCACGCCTTCCGCGTGCAAAAACGTTGAAACGTGTCGTCTAAAAACTAGAGTGATATATACAGCGGTGCTAGCCAGCTGTTCGCAGTCGCAGGTAGCTCCGACTATTTATAAACAGTTGCTAGCTGCGAGTCGAGCACATTATTTTCTTGTACCCTTTTACCTTGAGTCGGATTAGAAACTTTAAGAAGGTTGACTGTCCAATTTGGAGAGTTAAATTGTTCTGATATGGGTGTGTTAGTATGCCAATACTTTAACTTAAGTGAAGACAAGGGTTTCTTCTTCACCTATTTTGAATATTGAATTAATTTTCTGAATCGGTGTCAGTCTGATTACAACATTATTTAATGTCGGACCAAATCGATGGCTCACACGTAAGTCGTTACTCACAAAATTGTGGTGCAGGATAATATCATCATATCAGCCGAAAGACGTCCACAGCTGGACATAGGCCTCCCCCAAGCGTCGCCACAACGACCGGTCCTGTGCGTCTCGTATCCATCGCCTACCCGTGATTTTCACCAGGTCATCGGTCCATCTTGTGAGAGGCCTTCCAACGTTGCGTCTTTGGTACGCGGTCGCCAATCCTGAATTTTTCGGTTCCATCGACCATCTGTTCTGCAAGCAGTGTCCTTGCTCACTGCCACTTGAGTGCTGCTATTTGAGATCTCACCTGCCTAGCCTTTTCCCAACTAAGATAGGGTCGGCTAATTTACACAGAGTGACTAAAACCCCGTTACTGGGTAAGACAAAATCCCTTTGCAAGGTCTTCTTGATTATAAAAACCTAAAAACCAATGTGAAAAAAATTGTTCTAGAACTTTCTTGCATGGCATTCGTCGTAATAATGTAACATTCATTCCGCACCCATTGCTTTTTCTACAACAAATACAGTTGACAATACAGTATAAAGACTGAAGAATTTTTACGCCAATGGACAGTAAAATTTGTTCGGTAACAAGCTTTAAAATGTCGTGGTACTGTCTCTACCAAGTTGGCTTTTAAAGAAATAAAGTAAAGTGGGCCAATTGCTAAGTTTATAGTATGTCTTGTACTTAGTTATAAAGTTCAAGAAGGCTTCTCCATCTAAATACCTAGCTTGTAAAATTAAATGATTATTGCTTTAGACTTGGAAGTTGATGTGAAATATAAATTGAAGAAATTGAGGAACTGACACTTATTTAGTTGAATGAAAAAAAAAACATTTTTAGCACAAACACAATGTGTAAAAAATAAAACCATTCTATTTTTAAAACCTCAAACTGCTTGATGTTTTAAAAATAGAATGGTTTGATTCAAACAAAGTGTGCTTCACTACCCAAAGTAGGTCTAGTTCAGCATAAATGATAAACAACTAGTGTCTGACGCTGGTTTTCAACGGGAATTACATCAGTTGCGACAGATATTTTACTTTTTAAATTGCTGTTTTTTTCTCAGGATTTATGTCAGATGCTGCCCCTTGAATGTATCAACTACTTAGCACATGTCTTGAGCTTCAAGTTTTGAGTATCTTGAAAATGGAGACGAAATATTTTAAGTCTTTTATTCATTTTCACTTGAACCAGAAAACTACCATGAACCAACCGTAGCCCATCCGTATCATACCCCAACATATGTTTTGTGTGAAAGTAGTGCCACTGTCGGGAAAGTTAGCAAGTTTGTGGCGAACCGGCGAAGGAGCGACCAAGTGGATCCGGCCCGTGGCAGTGGACCGAGCAACTTCAAACAACTTTTGGAACGATTCGTAAATCATTTATTGTTTGTCTCACAATGCACCTGGATCTTTATGGCTTGAATTATTTATTTATATCCTCCCACGCAGGATGCGCTTACACGCTCTATGTATTGCCACGCATCTGATCCTAACCCCCAAACTAAGCTGTTATGTACTTATCTATACTTCTATACTAATATTATAAACAGCAAAGATTTGTATTTTTGTATGTAACGAATAAACTTAAAAACTACGGGACCGATTTGGAAAATTCTTTCAGCAATGGATAGCTGCATTATCAGAAAGTAACATAGGCTATATTTTATCCCCGTACTTCTACGGGAACAGGAACTACGCGGCCACGCGGGTGAAACCGCGTGACGTCCGCTAGTCTGTAAAAGGTTTTATTTTTTTATAACATAAGAATTGTTGCAGGTTTCGGGCACCCCTGTTTTCAGTGTATAACAAGACACCGGGTTTAATTGTTTCTAGTATAATCCTTATGGGAATACATCTTGTGTGTAGTTACATGGCTGGCCAATCATTTTTCCCTAACCCACCTAACATAGTTGAGAAGAAGGCTAGGCAGATGAAACTTTGTAGCTCTTCAACCATAATGTGCAGGCGACACGATGGAAACTAGATATAGTATGGTTCTAAAGTTTATGCGTCATTAAGTAAACATAGCTGCTAAGCGATCGATGAAACGATATGAACGTTTTGCACAAAGTATATACCTACCTACTTAATGACATAGGTACCTACTGTTTGGTGTGGCTATTAGTTGTTATGAGATACAAATCATGATGTCGTGTCATTCAATACATGTAGTGAGGTTTACTAATGGCTGACGTTGTGTTTTTCACGTGAGCTAACGAAATAATGAAAAAGACTCGCACACGAATGGTATCATAAACCTTCATTTTTATTATTTTTTGTTACAGCGGCTATAGAAATACAAATTCTGTGAAAATTTCAACCATCAACCTATTACAGTTCTTGAGATACAGCCCGCTGACAGACGGGCAGCAGAGGCTTAGTAATAGAGTTTCGTTGGTTACCCTCTGGGAAAAAGAAATGAGTTGCATAAATAATTTTAGGGTGAATTCTTTATAAATCTTTCTTTTTTGAGCAGATAGGAAACATTTCCTGACCCAGGTATTGAGCCCAAGACATCATCAGGTCAGGACTCAGACTAAAGCCGTCGGTCAGCAGTGTAGCACTTACAAACACTAGACCATCGAAGCTGTCAGAAAGCAATGAAGACGGTTCAGGGAGTCTACTCCTAACCAATAAGAATTAATGACAAATAGTAACTGGTTTTAGTAGCTGTCAAATCGTTTTGAGTCGTGTCTGTATTCATTCTTAATTCGAGTTCGGGACTAATCGTAAGTCCGTAGGTGATACGGAGTAGAATACGCCCGCAAGTAAGCCCGAAACTACGGACTTTGGGCTTAGAGAGTAGCCCCCCTGATTCCTCACTCATTCTTAGAAACTACGAAATTGATATTAAATGACGCATACTCAAAGTCTAAAAAGTTAGCTCAGAACTTTTTCGCATAAAAAGGAGAGCAACTTTAAGTTGTCTATAGAAAGTGAAAAATTACTCTCCAAACTAATTTTCAACATTCATTGAACGCTTTATCTAATAAAAATAACATGACTTTGAATTATTATAATATACACAAATTTTAATACTATGTTATTATCCTAACATATTTAATTTGTAGCGGCATCAAGGCCGCCACAAGAAAAACCTACGGAGCAAATCTACATCGCAACAAAAAGAACCGCGACGCCATCTATCCGACTAGCAGCGAACTACAACGTTGAATTCCTGCATCGCGCAAGCAGAGTTTACCGTGCGATTTGAACATATACATCAGCCCGAATATCAACTATCGGGCAGTAGCCCGCCAGGCACAACAGCCGCCTGGTCGGAGGATCCTCCTTTTCAATTGAGGTGTGTGGGACTTTACTCTCTGTTCCGCATACCTCTAAACTGGTGACCCTCGACATTGAACGTCAGCGCAGCCTTCGTGCAACTACTTCAGCGTGACGTCATCATCACTTCTCCTCATCGTGACCTCAAGCTCTCGAGCAGCGAGTCATACAGCCAGCCAGTACCCACGGCTTCTACGGATATCCTAACCACCAGCATGCAGCAGCCGCGCATTCCTGTTCAGCATCCTCAGCCTCAATCATCACCCCGACTACTGGCCCAACTAACATTTTGGTGTCAGTTACAGGCCTTTTTATGACTTTGAGTAATATAACAGGGTTATAATTATCTCAGTTATTACTAAAGACGATATAGAGGAGTTAACATACAAGTTTTAGCCCCAATCACAGCACAATAGTGTTAATGGACGATGTAATACAGCTTTGAGAGTTATAATGGCGCTAGTAGCAGCAAGTATACTTAATACGTTATAGCTTTAACCTTTTTGTGACACCCAAGTCGTTATAAAAGTGTTCGCCGACACCTCTTAACACTTATTGTTGTATAGTTATTGCAATGAACTCTTTTATATCACTTAAGGTGCTATATTGACTATTATTTCAGTCATAAGCTATAAAATAGAGTTTATCGAGAGTTTAGTAACACGAGAAACTAAAGGTGTCAAACAACTCCTCTATCTAGGTTTAACCTGTAATAAAGGGTTTAACTAAAGCTTATTGTGTTAAGCAGTCCTCTTTTACAGACGTTCTAAAGGTATTGGTGTCAAACAACGCAAGTATGGGTCGTTATTAACACTAACCTCACTTTTGTAAAGTTCGCCATTGTTTTGGTAACCTAACAATTAATATTATTTCGAGTTATTCAACATTTGACTACAATAAAAAACATTTCTTACATTATTTGAAGCATTCCATGAATGCCACTTAATTTTACATACCACTGCTCAAGAAGCAGGAATGAATAGTAATGTTTAGCTTGAGGTACCTATTTTATTATCATAATTTTTCTTTTAAATCTTTAATAAATCCCAGGCGCGTTAAAATTGAGATGAGAAACATGGTATACATTTACTGTGAAATCATAAGGGCAGTCATTTTTCACTTCACATACTTAAATAACACAATATTCCATAATATTATTCTGCTGTGTTGAATAATGGATGACATAACACTTCCATTACGAACAGATTTAATTTTAGTAAGGTTACAGGCTTTTTTATCTTGACGTGCACTTTTTACCACCTGTAGTGCTCACTAACGCGGTAATACCGGTTAAAGTAGTAGCTGACGATGAATAAACGCTCCTGTGGAGCTTTAAGATCTTTTTGACACCTTACTATAGGATTTATAGCACCTGTAGCGTTTACCAACTCTATTTTACAACGGTAATACAGATTAAAGTTGTAGCTGACGATGAATAAGCGCTTTTGTGCAGCTTTAATATCTTTGTGACACCGTACTATAGGCTTTCTATAACTTTTACCTGTAAAACTGTGGGCCTCTTTCGTGGTTATAAGTGAGTTAGAGCATGCTCTAACTCAGTTGCACAGGTATGCGTTAACACTTTTATACTCAAATGGAACTGATATACGAGTCTTATATAGGTTTTTTTAACGCTTTGGTGCTAGTTGGGGGGGTACCGCAAACAGTTCCGACTCACCGTGAACTCTGCGACTACCGGTTCCGACCCACTGGAGCCAGCAGCAGCAACACTCCGACTCACTGGAGCCTGCAGCATCATCCCGACTCACTGGGATCCCATCACCCCGACTCACTGGGGCATCGCATATAGTTCCGACTCACCGTGAACTCTGCGACAACCGGTTCCGACTCACTGGAGTCTGCAGCATCATCCCGACTCACTGGGATATCTCATCACCCCGACTCACTGGGGCACCGCATATAGTTCCGACTCACCGAGAACTCTGCGACTTCCGGTTCCGACTCACTGGAACCAACCTTCCACTGGCCTGGCAAGCATCTCAAGATGCATGGACGACTCATCCACTATCGACCTCCGGTCTCCGGAGGGGAGTGATGTAGCGGCATCAAGGCCGCCACAAGAAAAACCTACGGAGCAAATCTACATCGCAACAAAAAGAACCGCGACGCCATCTATCCGACTAGCAGCGAACTACAACGTTGAATTCCTGCATCGCGCAAGCAGAGTTTACCGTGCGATTTGAACATATACATCAGCCCGAATATCAACTATCGGGCAGTAGCCCGCCAGGCACAACAGCCGCCTGGTTGGAGGATCCTCCTTTTCAATTGAGGTGTGTGGGACTTTACTCTCTGTTCCGCATACCTCTAAAAATTCTTCCGTTACTGACTGACCGACAGACTTCGCAAAGCCGTAACTACTGGTCGTAAAAAGCTGGGTATGTAGGACGAAGTCGCGAGCAAAAGCTAATCACTACATAGTATAAAACAAAGTCGCTTTTGCTGTCTGTCTGTCCCTATGTATGCTTAGATCTTAAAAACTAGGCTACGGATTTTGATGCGAGTTTTTTTATAGATAGAGTGATTCTCGTGGAAGGTTTTAGTATATAATTTGCACCCGTTGCTAATAATATTATAAAGCTAAAAAGTTTGTTTATTTATCTCAGGAACTGCTCCTTCAAATTGAAAAAATATTTAAGTGTTGGATAGCCCATTTATCGAGGAAGGCTATAGGCCATATAACATCACGCTATGCCCAAAAGAAGCGGAGCATTAATGACAAATGTAACACAAACGATATTGCGCGGATCAGCTAGTCTTTAATAAACTCAAATAGATTCCTTTTATTTTACATGCCATTCCAGATCTGATTCCGAAGGCGCGGCACGTCGAGTCAGACTCAACACAAATATTTGTATGGCCTACTTGTACAAATATTTGTTCGAAGTATGTGATATTCTTGTATTATACGATTTGTATTTGTATTACTTAGCAGCGTGTTACAGGGTGTAATTCTGTCATTTGGAGTGAAATGTGTGTTATTATTATTATTTATTTATTCATTCATTATTATTATAACACCCTTACAGACACATCCAAGGCGATGTTACAACATACACATAACATATAAAACAATACATCAAACGTCACAAAAACATTACATTCCCAACAATCATTATTTAAACGGTCAGACCTCTTTCCATTAAACTTTGCGCTACTTTAATTAATCTCGGCAGGTATATCAATATACGCGTATTATCACGAGTAGTTATGTGAGGAGCTCGTGGCTAAATAATAACAGCCGCACAGGTCGATCTTTAAGGTTAAGCAACGCTTGCCAAGGTTGGTCTGTGGATGGGTGACCATCTTAACATAACGAGTTTCCTCCGTGCCTCGGAAAGCACGTTAAGCCGTTGGTCCCGGCTGTCATTTGTAGATCTTTGGCAGTCGTTACGGGTTGTCAGAAGCCAGTAAATCTGACTCCAGTCTTGCCAAGAAGTACCGTGTTACCCAGTTAATGGGTTGCGGAGGTCTGGTAGGCAGCCGCTCCACGTAAAACACTGGTATTCAGCTGAATCTGGTTTGACTGGAAGCCGACCCCAATACAGTTGGGAAAAGGCTAGGCAGATGATGATGATCACGAGTAGTTACGTCACGTCAGTGGTAGGTATTTTTGTAAGTCCACATACCACCTGTAAGGGAAACAAATGTTATGTAAATTGAAACCTGCTTATCTTTTTACCACCCATGGTTGACTAGGAGAGAACGCCTAAGATATTAAGTCCGAAACTTGTACTTTTGTGCACAAAGTTTTAATAAATCAATACTGCGGCTGTGGCTGTGCTTTGTGGTCATCCCATTATAAATGTGGCCCACCCTATATCCACCTCGGAGATCAGCCAAATAAACGATTGTGGACAAACACAGGTGGCCTATCTGTTTTCTTCCCTTACTCTTAATAGTCCGATGGAACGGCAATCTGACAGAATTGGCTTTACATGCTTTTTGAGGCACGGGGACATCACGTCGCCATCTTCCAAACTCCAGGGAATCAAACCCAGGACCCGACGCTCGGCAGTCGCTCCTCCAACCAGTTCTATAAACCTCACATGTGGGATACTAATTGTTTCCATAAAAGCGATAAATAGTTGGTGAAAAACATTGACGTAAAAAATTTAAAACTGATTATTGTGACCATGAACCATTGTTAATAACGTATTCATTTGCTTTAACAGTTCGTTGCGTTACCAACATCAGCAATGCAGTGACAGTACATCAGCAGGTACCTACTTCCGCACGCGAGCAAATACTAACTGTACCTAACACATTATAATAATGACGGCCATGCATTGTGCAGGACATTAATCATCAGATAGTGTCGTTGTGGCTATGTCAGATTCTCCACACATTAACAAAAATATTGATTTCCTGTTGCTTACTTCGAAAAAGTTACCGAAGCTTGCAGACGGCGGTGCTGAGAGAACTGAGGCTCTAGACTCTAGACATGTGTTATTCTATCAACGAATGCGATTTACAAAATGCCAAAATATAAGGGACTAGCTTTTCCCCGCTATTTCGTACGCGCATATCACGTTTTTTCCCATTCACGTTGGAATTTCGGGAAATCCTATCTTGTACTCCCTTACACTGCCCAAGGCACCAACATCCAAATTTCAGCTTTCTACAACCAGAGTTTCATCTGCCAGTCACTCAGTCACTCAATCAGTCAGTAATGGAAGTATTTTAAATATATTAATTGATATTCAGCTGAATCCGGTTTGACTGGAAGCCGACCCCAATATAGTTGGAAAAAGGCTAGGCAGATGATGAATTGATATTGATTGATGATTGATCGTGTGAGTGTGACCTTTCGACAGCGTTTGTAAATCCCATACGTTTTAGACGTCTTGACAATCAACTTCACCACGCTAGCGCTGACAGAACTTGGCTAGAGCCTCTCGGCTGGCCACCTGTGCCGCATGCCAACGGAGCTATGTAGGCTTAAACAACCACACAGCTATTCCAAAACAATTGCAAACGGCAACTCGGCAAGCTAAGTAATTAGTTTTGGCCGAAGGGTGAAGTCTACCGATCGACGTTTTCGTGGTAGCCTACGTGACACAGCGTCAGCAGCGTCGCCGTCACCTCGTGTGTCTTAGTATATATTTTTAACCGCCGACCAAAAGGAGGGGTGTTATAAGTTTGACCGCTATATGTCTGTTTGCGTATCTGTCTGTGGCACCGTAGCTCTAAACGGGTGAACCGATTTGGATGTGTTTTTTTTATTTTTAGGTTTTCTAGCGGTGGTTCTTAGATAAGTTTTATCAAAATCGGTTGAGCCCTTTCAAGACGCGTTTAAAAAAAAAGAATTATACACTGTGTGATTTGGTATGGCATGTAGGATGCCATTAAGCGTCCATTTTCGTTGTCCGCCCAATGGCACACACGTGTGCCAACGACAACTGGCAGATTATACGGTATAAACCCGAGAAAACAGTAGAAAGTTCAAATAGGGCAACTACCATTATCAAGTCTACGAAGTTCGTATCTCATCGAACTATTGAAAACTAATTAAAGCAATATTAGCTGTAGCAGCCGATACAAGTGTCCGTAACATGATAGATTGATGACGTAGTGTATTGTACGGAGGCTGTGTCCAGGGTTGTGATAAATCACCCTTTTGTGGTAGCAAACACTATTCCAAGAGTTATGGAGCAAATAAAGATTAAGCTTTTGTATCGCCCAGTTTGTCATTTGAGGAGGTTTGGCTGAGATTGGCGAACGTGGCGAACGGGATAGGTTACTTTGAGGGCATTTTCCTTTGTGTCTTACCCCCGGGTCGTATCCAACAACTCGATGCGACTCTGCCTCGAATCATCTCATTGAGAACTTGTTATTTATTTACTTTAATCGAGGCATTTTTACATTGTCAACCCAACTAGCACCAAAGCGTTAAAAAAACCTATATAAGACTCGTATATCAGTTCCATTTGAGTATAAAAGTGTTAACGCATACCTGTGAAACTGAGTTAGAGCATGCTCTAACTCACTTATAACCACGAAAGAGGCCCACAGTTTTACAGGTAAAAGTTATAGAAAGCCTATAGTACGGTGTCACAAAGATATTAAAGCTGCACAAGAGCGCTTATTCATCGTCAGCTACTACTTTAATCTGTATTACCGTTGTAAAATAGAGTTGGTAAACGCTACAGGTGGTATAAATCCTATAGTACGTTGTTAAAAAGGTACTAAAGCTGCATAAGAGCGTTAGTGAGTACTACAGGTGGTAAAAAAGCGCACGTCAAGATTGAAGAAGCCTGTAACCTTACTAAAATTAAATCTGTTCGTAATGGAAGTGTTATGTCATCCATTATTCAACACAGCAGAATAATATTATGTTATTTAAGTATGTGAAGTGAAAAATGACTGCCCTTATGATTTCACAGTAAATGTATACCATGTTTCTCATCTCAATTTTAACGCGCCTAGGATTTATTAAAGATTTAAAAGAAAAATTATGATAACAAAATAGGTACCTCAAGCTAAACATTACTATTCATTCCTGCTTCTTGAGCAGTGGTATGTAAAATTAAGTGGCATTCATGGAATGCTTCAAATAATGTAAGATATTTTGTTTATTGTAGTCAAATGTTGAATAACTCGAAATAATATTAATTGTTAGGTTACCAAAACAATGGCGAACTTTACAAAAGTGAGGTTAGTGTTAATAACGACCCACACTTGCGTTGTTTGACACCAATACCTTTAGAACGTCTGTAAAAGAGGACTGCCTAACACAATAAGCTTTAGTTAAACCCTTTATTACAGGTTAAACCTAGATAGAGGAGTTGTTTGACACCTTTAGTTTCTCGTGTTACTAAACTCTCGATAAACTCTATTTTATAGCTTATGACTGCAATAATAGTCAATATAGCACCTTAAGTGGTATAAAAGAGTTCATTGCAGTAACTATACAACAATAAGTGTTAAGAGGTGTCAGCGAACACTTTTATAAAGACTTGGGTGTCACAAAAAGGTTAAAGCTATAACGTATTAAGTATACTTGCTGCTACTAGCGCCATTATAACTCTCAAAGCTGTATTACATCATCCATTAACGCTATAGTGCTGCGATTGGGGCTAAAACTTGTTTGTTAACTCCTCTATATCATCTTTAGTAATAACTGAGATAATTATAACCCTGTTATATTACTTAAAGTCATAAAAAAGCCTGTAACTGACACCAAAATGTTAGTTGGGAAGGCCCTTCCAAGTGACGTGTAATATTTGCCAAAATTTAATTGCCCTTTTTATTAAATAAAAATAAACAACAATCAAAGGGTTTTAATACCTAAGAAGATTTTTTATTAAAATTTTCTACGTATCTATTTGAATTTATAATGTACTAAACTTTTTTAATTTGCTTGGTTCCGAACATCCGTAAGAAACGGAACCCTTGTAGGATCACTCAGGTCTGTATGTCCTTCTGTCACAGCCAGTTTTCTCCGGATCTGCTGAAGGGATTCTGTTGAAATTTGGTACACAGATGGACTTCTGTGACCCAAAACACGGACACAATAAGCAAATAAATAAATTTTGAGGGTCACTTTTGGGGGTGAAATTAGTTCATTTTGAAGAGTATTAAGTTTTTTAAGCGTTATCCGTGACATATCTAATGAAAGGGCTCTCTGTGAAGTTTTTAATTATACTATTCCATATTTTTTAAATAAACAGTTTTGAAGTTATTTTAGAAATTAGACCAAAAATTCATTAGATAAGAGAAGGGGCTTCTCTTATCTCTGAAACCACTGAGCCTAAAATTTCGAAAAAAAATGCAGACAATAGTTCTTTACCTACAGATAACAAGAAAACCTATAAGAAGTCTATAGTGTTAAAATAACATATTACAAAATGAAATGTGGTTAGTTTTTTTTTAATGTTTAAGCTGTAACGGTTTTATAATTTTCGACAGCCTTTTAATAGGTGTACAATGTTATACTTGATTTAATATTGTTAATCATAAAATATCAAGTTTGATTTATTTAGAATTGGTGAGAAGGCTTGATTTATGACTGCACAAACTTTACCGAGATGGACGCTATATTTCTCTCTTATCCTTTCAGATTATCATTAAGCTAAACTGGAGTAGCAAAAGACGGAAATAAGGATACTGTTAATGTTTCTTTTGATAATTTTAAAGATGACTTTACATACTGAAAGAAACTCGCCATCAATTTTGTCTAAGCCATTGCAATGGCTTATGCACACGATTAGATGACGTCACGCCTAATGAAACTGCGACAATCCGTACGACAATACATTACCTACTGCGACAATATTGGCGAAACTATGTATCAGGTCGTAAATGTCCACCGTTGGATATAGGACCTCTTACTAGCCCGATGAGGTTCTATACTATGTGCTTGTAAAGTTTACGACTACTGCAAGGCTACGTGAACATTATCTGTTAAATAATAATGATACATTTTAATAATAACGGTAAATTTTATTCACCTATTATTGTCAGAATGGGGTATTTTACTAAAAAAATCTAATTAGTCCGTCTGATAGATTGTCAAAAAATGAAACGATGGACGTCATATGGCTTGGTAAAAATGTACCAAATTTACCAAGCCAAATGACGTCACGCGTGTCTTCAACTCGCTTTATCTCCTTTATTTTTTGTTTACGTGAAAAAAAGAAAAAATACGTGTCGAATATTTTTTGAAAATCTATCAGACGAACTAATTAGATTTTTTTAGTAAAATACCCCATTATATATTGACAGAAATTCAGAGACAAGAAGACGCACAGCGTCAAATGCTGGGTCTAGAAGCATGAAAGTCTGTTTAGCACAAGATTTTATTTTATGATTTCAGAGAACACATGGATTTTTTTTAATTAACCCCCTAAAGGAGGTAACCTACATTCTCCCTCATAGCCTCCACTCTTCCTGGTCCCGACACGACAGCATTTCTAGCTATCTACCTTGGCGCCGACGAACGCGCTCTGACTGTGGAAGTCGTAACGACACTGACCCATCAGTCTCGAAGGGCTGTGTGAGTATCATGTACCTACTTATTTAGAAAATTAATAAGTCTACCTCTTCATACCCTAGGTGCAAGGACATATTACTAAATTTTTGTATAAGTACCAAATATTGTGAAAGATATTTGAAAAGAGTAACTATGTAGTTTCTTGTCCATTCTTCTCCATAAGAATCTACCTTTCCAAATAGAAAGTTACTCTAGAAGTCACTTTAGAATTTTAATATTATTTGAAATGTAAATGACGTTCAAAAGTGCTGATTGGAATAAACGTTTTGACTTTGACTTTGCATATGAATATTTTATGGTCATGACAGAAAAACATAAGGAAGAATTGCAATCGATAGTGTCTACACATTAGCATTGCAATGTGTGCGTGTTCACCACTTTTACTACTTTAAAAAAACTTCCATAAGGTTTATTTTTCTACTAAAATTGGAGTTGTGTCGCTGATTCCTACTGCTACAAAATTTTAATGGCCACCAAGTAATACAGAGCTATCTAACAAAGCTGCAGGATTAACGTTCGCAGTGTGGTTTACGATTATTAAATCACAGTTAGTGGCTATTTTAGTTATCCGCATTAGCCTGTCAGATTATCTTTAAGATTTAAAAATGTAATACATAGTAGAGATAGACCTACAATTTACATTTATCTATCTTTAAAAGGTGATATAAAAAAAAACAACGGGTTACAATACGGAAGTGGCGGCAGAAGTGAAAACTTGAATACGTGCTTCTCTCCCTCCGTCTTACGTATTTTCGATCAGATCACGTGTCCTGACGCGAGTTTAACATTTTTTACTCATCAGACCCATCACAAAAAATTGCACAACGCCGCTAAAGAAGCTTGCAGGACACGTGACCGTCTTACGAATCTTCGATCAGGGTCACGTGTCCTGACACGAGTTTAACATTTTATACCCATCACAAAAAAAAAAGTGCACAAGCCGCTAAAGAAGTTTTCACTTCAAAAAATGTGAAGCCGCATTCATAATTTTGTTTCCAGGTCATTTTTAGTGAAAATAAAAATATAATATTCTTAATTAACTTAAAAAAAAAAACGGCTTTGTAGAATTTCTACACTACGCCTTTGTGAAAATCTTTTCTTGAAGTTTGATGTGTATAGGTATATTGTTTCCAAGTTACGCGAGATATCCATCAAGCCTTACTGAATAATCTACGTTGTATTAAGCTTTCTTGGACTAAAGCAACTGTTTAAGAATTAAACTTTCTAATACATAATTTACTTGAATCAACGATTCAATCTCTAACAAGGAAAGCTTTCGCGTAGGAAGCATTTTCTTAAAATATATGGTACTAGTTGACCCTCGCAACTTCGTCTGCATCACAATTTTCATTACTGCTCCGCTCCTATTGATCTTAGATTGATAATATATAGCCTGTTATATAGATTAATATTACCTCCTATAGTCTGCCATAAAAATCTATGGTAATAATATTACCATATATTTAATAATAATAGCATATATTTTTATGGTAGACCGTAGGAGGTTTTTCAAAAATTAATGTAACATGAATAAGGATCCACTTTTACCATATAAACCTTTTTAACCGACTTCAGAAAAAGGAGGAGTCGGTTGTATTTTTTTTTTTTATGTTTGTTACCTCGTAACTCCGTCATTTATGAACCGATTTGAAATTTTTTTGTTTCATCTGAAAGGGTATACTTCTCGATTGGTCCCATTGTCACCATGTCAGAATCTGATGATGGGATACCACGAAAATCGAGGGCAACCCTCAAATTTTGTAGGCACATACAATGTTTTTTATGAACTTTCTAACGCAATTCAGATATTTGTGCCTGGTAATCATCATCTCATGTTGCTGAGCTGATGATGGAAGGTATAAATTAGGATCTGATGATGAGATCCCATGAAAAATGTTTGTTCAGCGATACTTTAGCCAATTGTCAGCCGATTTGAATGATTTTTTTTTTGTTTGAAAGAATATTTTCCTGGACTGGTTCCGTTTCAATTTGGTGAAGATCTGACGAAGGACTTCGGAGGTAGGCAACGGAACTCTTCAATAAATGTTAGCAAAGGGATCGGGATTGCTGAAATCGCATGTTTTTTTAGTGTTTACACAAGTTCTTAACATAACATTGCGCCGGTACGCTGTTAATGGGTACTCAGGTACCTAGGTACCGCTAAGAAGTGAAAAATAAAAAACTTTTTTACGAAAAATACAACCGACTTCCAAAAACAAAACACTACAAGGTACAAAATAACTTCGGAAGAAAGAAAATAACTTTAATTTCGGAAGTCGGTATCAAAAAACGAAAAAATAACCAAAACACCGACTTCAGAAATTAAAGTTATTTTTTTTCTTCCGAAGTTATTTTGTACCTTGTAGTGTTTTGTTTTTGGAAGTCGGTTGTATTTTTTGTAAAAAAGTTTTTTCAAAAAAAAAAAAGATAATACAACCTTATCGGAACTGAGCGTGATCACTCGCCGTGACGATTTTCGCGCCATCACGGTATAAACTCGTAGTATATAAGGTAGGTACTGCGCCAAAAGCTCAACCAATCTGTATTCGAGGAATTTCTCTCCCTATTTCCTTCCATTCGGGACTTTAAAACAAGATACTACTAGTAAGGTTTTTATTGAACTAAATTTTTTTAAGTATCTGTGAATACAGGAACTATATTTCCCAAATAAAATGACAGAACCCTATCGAAACCGCATGAGCTCGTTCGGTGAACGATTTTCGCGCCAACACAGTACCTACAAGTTATTACTGCGCCAAAACCCGTCACACATGAGCCACATCCGCAGCATTTCTGTCACTATTTCCTGCCATTCGGGAATTTCATTGCATCCGCAAGATTCCGAACAAAAGGTTACTTAGCGTCAGTTTAATCGGATACGTTTATTCATGTGTCAGTCGTAAAGGAAAGACGCGAGCAGGGTTGCCAACCATACAGTTTTAACGATGGAAATCGTAGATTTTTGTTGATCTTCGGAGTATTTGCATTAAGTCTCTGGGGTCTGTCTCCGAGTGTCTGTCTGTGTGTCCGTTCGTCTGTCACAGCCAGTTTGTTTTCTCCGGTTTTACTGGATAGAAATTAAACCAAAAATGACCAATCTCCCTCCTCTTATCTCCGAAACTACAGAGTCATAATTTTGAAAAAAATGCTGATAATATTTCTCTACCTAAAAATTGCAGGAAAACCTATTAGCAGTCTGTAGTGTAAAAATAATGTTTAAAAAATGAAATTGGTTCGAAACCCTTTGCAGTTTGACAGTTTGCTAGCACCACCGGATTGTAGCTGGTGGATAACCAAAATATATATTGTACCAATGAAATATATATTTGTCTATTGTGATTTTAGTTTATTTCGTTAATCTGATTAAAAGTCTTATTTTTTGTTTCTTATTACATGTTTCAAATTCTTGATGTTTTATTATTTTTAATTAAAATACAATAAAAGCAAAATCCCATCTTCTTTTTGCAGGGTTTTTTTTTAGTATTTACACTTGGTAGGTTGGCAACACTGGTTCTGGTTGCGAGATTCAAGCTACGTTGCTTCGCTTAATTTATGCTTGAATGCTTGATGTGACGCTACGTTTCTTCTACGGGGCTTGAAATATTGCGCTGGGACGTGGGTATGGGTATAGAAGGGTAAAATCCGCAGGGTGTGATTACATAGCAATGCCCGAGTAGGCCCGGTCTGCTTTAATAATTTGGTATTGTTGGTAGCTGCCCAGCTAACGCGTGATGCTTCACGCGTTTGAATAGAGTGAAGGAGAATTATTAATGATTTTTAGTTTTTGGAAGCCTTGGTTTTACCTACATTTTAATATTACTATTGCCAAAAAGATTAGTCTGAACTATGGTGCTTTTGGCTCCGTTTCCACCAGAGATGTGCGAGGGATGTGTTTTTAAAAACCAGTTGAATCGCTAGCACTCAGCGTGGCTAGGTAAATGAAGGGATTCCATTGGATCCTAACAAACACATCCTATGGTGCATCCTCGCACATCTTGCACTAGAATAGGAAGGCCTATGGAGGAAGGCCCTACTGCAGTCCAGCGCTGGGCGAAGTCAGACTGTGGATGATCAGAGTTCACGGTAGGGAAGATTCATATATAAGATCTATTTAGTCCGTCAGATTTCCAAACTATGTTTTTGTTTGTCACGTAAATAAGATTTAAGACTCCTCTCTGTAAAGCCGTCACGACGTGACACTGGCAGATTAGTCGGAACCGGTTCAGTTGCCATAAAGGAAAAAAAAAGATTTAAGACTATTAAGTGACGTACAATCCCCCATCCTGAATAAAGTTTGATTGATTTGGAAAAACAAAGAAATCGTCTCCAATATTTGTGGACAAAGTAATCTAACAGACGGACTATGTAGCGTCACAAGTTTTGTATCCAGGAATCATCCTAATTATATTTATACGGGGAGGGGGGGATGTAGGTTAATCTTACGCTATAATTCTCAATGTCGTGAATAGGCGAACAGCTTTCGGAGCTTAATTTAATTGTAAATCAGGATCATTAATAGTCTGTAAATCTCAGTACAGCCACTAAAATTTAATTACCTAGTACGAGACAATTTAAAGTGATTAAATACTAAAGTCCTGCGTTTTGGCCAAAACAATACAGCTAAGAACGAACTTTATTTTCTGGGTGTTAAGGCACAATATTCATGGTCCCTAATTAGTTTTGGACAAAGGATCCGTAATGTTTATGAGCTGTTATTAAACATTCAGGCTGTTTCGGTTTTCTAACAAAAGAGGGATGTACCGGAGTCGCATTGCGGATATTTTTAGTACAGGGTATTTTTAGCACAGTTAGTGAGTTCTTAATTTTAAAGTATGTTGTAATTTAGTTAAAGTGTAGGGAATAAAACGCAAACCAGAAAAGGAGCCAATGTGACCAACTTTTACTTTAAGACAAACCCCCAAATTGCGAAAAAGAACCAGCCAAGTGCGAGTCGGACTCGTACGCGAAGGTTTCCATACTATAAACCTTATTTTTTATTATTTGTTGTTATAGCGGCAATAGAAATACACAATCTGTGAAAATTACAACAGTCGACTTATTACGGTTCTTGAGATACAGCCCGCTGACTGACAGACGGACGGATGGACGGACAGCGGAGGCTAAGGGTGCTTTTCCACTAGAGATGTGCTATGCTGCGAGAATTTAAAAGCTATGCTACGAAACTATGTAACCGTTTCCCCTGATGCTAAGCTATGTAGCTGTGCGAGGAAGATGCACAGCTCGAGGTACGCGATGTATCGACAATAGGGAAGTCACGCACTGCTCTGCACATAGCTACACACCTCGCGACCATCCATAGCACGCATCCATAGCATGTATCTGCAGCACGCATCCTACCTACCATATAAAAAAAGTAGCTTAGTTGAATCAGTTTCCACCAGTGCTACGCTATGTGGACCGATGAATATGATTGGTGGATATCAAACGCATCCGTAGCAACGTTGCATAGCACATCTCTGGTGGAAAAGCAGCCTTAGTAATAGGGTTACCCTTTGGGTACGGAACCCTAAAAAAACAGGTGTTCACTTCATCTCTTTTTCTCGAGGTACGCAAATTATGTTCCTTACTTTATGTATGTGGACGGTTGATTTTTTCCCATTTCTGGGTTTCTTATACACCACCTAGTGATGTAGGTATCTATTACCAACTTGAAAGTTACATCATGAAACTTGGTTTGCATACAGCTGTGAAGTTATTTAATTTATAAAGTACCTACACTACCCGCCTAAATATCGTAGTCTAACTGCCTCTACCCTACCTTTTTCGACAAAATCAGGCTTGATATCATCACGCTAAGACCATTAGGAGAGGAGCAGTAATGTAAATTGTGACGCAAACGAAGTGGCGCGGGTCAACTAGTTATTTAATAGGAAATCTGCGTGTTAGAAGATAGGTATTGAACCCTACTCTCAAATAAAGTGAGTCCTTTACACGATGGGTACAAATTGTATGACCTTACTGACTGGAACTGTACAGCTTTAGGGAAAGGGCGAGAGTATACCCTACATAATTATCTAGGACATAAATGAGAGTACTTTAAAATGTAGAGAGAGAATGTTGGGTTATAGTGTCACTGATAGTGGATAGAATGCAGCATCATTAGTATCTTATATTTCTTTATGTATTTTCCCTGCTTGCATGACGTTTTTTTTTTTCTTACGGTACGCGTTATGCCATTCATACCCAGCGCTAAACTCTTTTTCTTCTTTCTTTCTTTAACATTATTCGAAAACACTTGGATATAACATTTTTATTGCTGTGTGAAAGCTCCTATATGTAACGGACGGTTATCTTAGACATGAATAAAGCTGTAATCTATTCCTTAATAGCTTTAGTTACCTAAATCAACGGTTTTTAACTAAAGAAAGCTTTGGATTTTATTCAAAAGTAATTGAATTTTGAATAAAAGCTTTATAAAAAAAAACAATGAGAGAATCGCATGTCTTTATGGCTATCAATCAACTCGCCTATCGTAATTTATCACACATGCCTCACACAAATTGCGCCAAAACGTACCCGCCAATCGGTATCCATGGATTCAACCGTACCGCGATATTGTGGTGCAGGCTTAACGATATTCCAACTGTAAATATTACTAGTACGACCACACAGATAACTTTTCTTTTCACACACAATCAATGTCAAAAAAAATCAAATTGTACAGAAACTATAGATGTTTTTGACAGATTTAAGAGAAAAATACGGGAATAGGCCCTCTGGTGAAGGAATATTTTGAGTCAATAGTGTCCGAATTCTTTCCATCGCAAAATACTCAACTCCACCTAAGTCAATCAAAGAGAAATTGTTAGGAACCTCTTTGGTACAAGTTGAAGAATATTTTTATTTGGTAAAAGAGTGTCTGTGGAGTTTCTAGCACGTTCTTCTCCATAGAGTTCTATGCTTTGGAACGTGCAAAAAGGTTCATATTTTTTACCATTGACGATGACGATTAAAAGTGCTGTAAAATGAAATGTTTAATTGAAATAAATGCTTGATTTTGAGTTTGAAACGTCGAACGATAGCGAGATATAAACTAGGGATTAAAATCTGAGGCACCTAGAAATGCTTATCTTACAGCGAGATATTCTAGTCAACGGCATCCATTTCATCACAACATATTACTAAAATAAAGAAACAAAAGCACTACGTTCTCATCAAAATAAAGTACAAAACACTACACTTTTAATATCCTCCTTGTCTCTGTTTATTTTGTACTTTTGTAGTAATATTCAGCGAGTAGCCGCAGTCATTCATAAATCTGCAAATGTTGCCGCCATAATTTTAGCCCCCGGAGCGTTTGCCGCCATAAAATTCGCCAGCAGATGCCCGTTATATCACTACGGATGTTTCGAATGTGAAAAACCTCTATGATAGTCGACAAATAAACTTGTAATAAAGCTAGTCCATTGACCTTTCCCTAATAATAACAATAAATTATATTTTATTCATAAAATACAACTTTTGGTCTACAGTAGGTGTTAGTAACGCTTTTATAAATTCGACATTAAGGCCCCTTATTGTATTAGTTTAAAACTTGATATTGAATACAAAATTAAGTTAAAATCAAGAATAAATAAAATGAAGTTATTATGAACCGTTTTTCATTACTACAGAACGTAAAGGATCACGATAGAAGTCGATTCAGGACTGCTTCACGTCTTTATTTCTGTTTTTGATATAAAGAAAGCCAAAAAATGTATGTGGGTCAATGATCGTTTTTCCACATTTATCTAGCGCCTACTGTATATACGAGTATCTGTCATTATGTGTGTGTAGGTGTAAATAAGTGAATAACCGTACATTTGGAGGTGAATTATTTCAGGGCCAGAGGAAGGTGAATTATTACATTGGCTGGATTTTGGAGCTTGTAACTTGATTGGGGATGTAATAGAAATGCGAGCATTCTCTAAGGAACTAACGTGATAAAAACGCAAGAGAGGATACTTTTATGCTGTTTCGGTCGACGTTATCCAGTCAACGCCGGCTGTCGCTGAAAATCAGCGACAGCCGGCGTCAGCGGCTCTGGCTCACACACGAGTTCCAGCATATGCGCGGGTGTGAGGAAAATGTCCCAAAGGAAGTTAGTGCTTTTGTTTTATTTTTTTGGTATTTGGTACAAATAAATTATTGTTATTTTTGTTTTCTTTAGGCTCAGATAGAAGAAAGTTAGAATTTTTTTATATACCAACTCGAACTCAATCACCAAAGGTCTGTATCTATCCGAAAACTTATTCAAGACATTTAAATATGTAGTACTAAATAGGCATGCCTTTTAAGTTCTGTCGTTTCCATATTTCCCGGCAATTTTGAATTTGGAACTGTTATATATTCGAATGTGTTTAAATTTTGAATCTCAAAACAGGTGAAAGTATTAGGATTAATACTATTGTTTAGTCACAGCGTCGATTGGAATCTGTCAGGTTACGTACGAAAATGAATCTTTCGAAGGAAAATGTTCGTGCAATGATTTTCTACAACTTTAGAAGAGGCCTGACACGGCTTCAGTGTTGAAGAGCTAACATCTATGTTCAGTGATGAAGCCCAATGTCTGCGGACTGTCGAACGCTGGTATTTAGAATTCCAGCGTGGACATACCAGTGTTAGTGACAAATCTCGCGAAGGACGCCCAAAATCCGCCTTCACTGAAGATAACATCATTGCTGTGAGACAATTAATTCTCGAAGATCGTCATGTGACGTATCTAGAGATAGAGGCTCTATTAGGCATCTCAGGGACAACCATTCAGAAGATCTTGTATGAAGCGCTTGGTGTGAGAAAGCTAGTTTGCCGTTGGATACCGCATCTGCCTTCCGACGATCACAAGGCGGCCCGCGTCAGATGGTGTAAGAAAACTCTGCAAAGGTTCAACCGAGGAGAGTCAAATCACGTCTACGACATGATCAGTGGTGACGAATCTTGGATCTCTGCCTACGATCCTGATTCCAAACAACAATCTACAATCTGGGTCTTTCAAGACGAACCAAAGCCGACTAAAGTTGTACGTTCTCGAAGCACTTCAAAGAAGATGGTGGCCACGTTCGTTAGAAAAACCGGCCATGTGGCGACTATTGCATACATTATTACATATAGAACAGTTAACGCAGAGTGGTATGCCATAGTTTGTTTACCACAAGTTATCGCCAAACTTCGAAAATCTAACTCAAAGCGACGCATCATCCTGCACCACGACAAAGCAAGCTCACACAGCGCTCATCAAACGATTAAGTATTTGAAGCAGGAAAAAATAAAAATTCTTGAGCATCCTCCATACAGTCCTGACCTAAGCCCTAACGATATCTTTACATTTCCTAAAATAAAGAAAAGTCTTCGTGGTCAAAGGTTCCGGTAAAGAAGCAGTCGATGCTTTCAAGTCAGCCATTTTGAACACCCCTACTTTAGAGTGGAATACATGTTATAATAACTGGTTTGAGTGTATTAAGCTACGTGGTGAATACTTAGAAAAACAATAAAAAGTACTATAAAGTTCTAGTTGTGTTTTTTTCTTCAAACGAAAATACTTAAAAGGCATGCCAGGTATGCTATCTGTTACATTCTTTAGTTAGACTATCTCCACAAACATTCGTTTAAAATACTTAACCTCTCGTTAGGATAGGCCTCATGTTAAGCGTTTAATCTTCGCTAAACCAGCTGGGCTCATGAACTATCTACCAAACTACTGCACTATCCCCCGGGATTGCTCGTTTATGTGCGCATATGGGAAACCGGTAAATTGGTACCACGAAACGTACTATAGGTACTGTTTTGTTGTTCGAAACTTTTTTGGGTATGTATTCGCATTTTATTAAAGAAGAATTTATATTAGGCCATGAAATCTGAAAAAAAAACCATTAGAAATTTTATAAGAGGCCGAGGTTAAATAATTAAAACACAATGGCATTCGTAAATATTTTAATTCAGAGCCATGCATTCTTTCAGTAAACCAGACTGGCGAACTTTTAAAGCTACAGTGACAAATCAAACCTCTACTAATTACATATTTACGTAGGTTTCATTTCACAAGAATTGGGCCTATTTCGCTCATTAAACAGCCTATTTCGCTCATTAAAATTAATTGAAAATATTAAAAAGCGAACCAATTTACTTTTCGTTTAATATTGACGATCCCATTGGCGCAGATGCGGGGAAGCCTCAGTTACTGGGATGCTGCGGTTAGGTCAGGGTCGCGGGATACATTCCCGAATCGAGACAATTGTTCTGTTAATAATGTAAAGCCTGGATACTGCGGCAGATGGCTCGACTCCGGTTTCCCGGGATTTTTAAGCTGAGATCAGCTAGTCTATTCTGAAAATAACCATTTCGATATCGAGCTTCATCTGAGTGACAAACCCCACAAAGTGAGCTTTATTGCACACAACATAAAGGTTTGACGTAATTTGATACTCACCTCAGATTCCGCTGTCGAGATACGAAAATGTTGTTACAGAATAGGGTTACAGGTCTTTCAAATGCAGCTGCTGTGCCATATTTTTAATGTGCTTAGATATCTTGCTATTTTGCTGGTATTGATAAACATAGAATATTGGGATAATTTTCAAACATGCAAATGTATGACAATTATTTAGACACAAACCTTTCTCGGTTATCGGTTTGTCTATTAATGAAAACCGTGACAAATTCGATGGCGTGATTCAGAAGATTTAAGTAGAGAAACACAGAAGCAGAAAATGACTTAGTTCTATAACATTTAGAGAAGAGATGTCCAGATTAAATTCAGATCTAAACTTGTAAACCAAGGAATCAAAAGATTGACGGGTTTAAATCAAGTTTATCCTGGATTTGTTGTAACCATTCTACTGCTATCCATTAAGATAGACAATGCGCTTGAATGCCATTACCCATTTAATGTATTTCTAGTGCACACAATTTGAGGGTCTGTCTGAATTAGCAAGGTAATTTTTAGCAACTACAATCCAAAGCCAAACTTTACTGCAACAAAAAATTTACTGCACTCAAGTAATTTTCAAAATGTTTTTGGGGCCTTGAAAACTTTTTTGTTAATATAAAAAATAAATATTATAAGACAATCTACCAATTTACTTTATTAATCGTCAAAATGGTGCCACTGTCGTCAATTCTCCACAATGTTCTTCGTTTAAATTCGTTGACGGACAGGGCGGGTTGCACCAACGCAGTGTAACGACAGTTTTGTCAATGAGTTTCACAAAAAGCCCGCGTCATTTATATGTTCAGTTATTATGTAGAACACAGTCTCGGAGCCAACACCTCGCAATGCAGTCAATGCACTAATTACTAAAACGGATTATGAATTATTGAAGTAATGTCAAACTAATAAAGTAGTGAGACATTCATTTTGTTGATTGCTTTTATGCATTAATGCGTAAAAGATGTGCGTCCTTGGTGTGCAGGGTGCGAGCCAGTTCCAACAGCATCCTGGGTATGATTGCTGACAGGCTGGACTGCAGTACTGTTAATCATTGCTCCAGTATCTCAGCTGGGTTGCTGAAGCGGTGATAGTTATGTTGTGTGTATTCATGTAGTTGTTGTTGTATTGTGTCACTAACATAGTTGTAAGTTTATTTATTGTACCTACTAACACTATGAGTCTTTGTTGCTCGTAATATATAATTTGATGATGATTTGATTAAGAGATTAATGAATTCGGGCAACCAGCTACTTCTGATACTAGTCTGTACCTACTTATGTTACTTACCTTTAAAAATATTTCCTCGTGTGAAAGAAGAAAATGACCGTGTATTTATCTAACAATAAAGAATTCATAAACTATTACTGGCACTTAAAATGAATTTAATTTCATTCAACAAACAAGATATTCAGCTGCTTACTAATGACTCCGGATGCGGATTTAAGCTTCGTGTGACAGCTTTTTTTTTCATAACTCGTGAAATCTTTCAATTTATAACCAGTTATTTTGAAGTTGTTTTTTATTTAGTCTACGTCTTATAAATAGTTTTCATAAGTTTCATAAACATCTTTGATCGTCAGGAAGTTGCGATATTAAAATCTGTTCGAATTCCATCACAGTTTTTGTGTCCAACCAACGCCGTAAAACATTCAAAAATCGAAGCAATAAATTAATCCTAAAAAGTGACGCGCAAACTTTTTCCCGCCGAAAAAGTTGCAAGGGAATTTGTAAACAGCCACAAGTGTCAAACTCACCGGGTGGTGACTTCTGCAGAGTAGCGGGTTCCTCGTGGTGATAGGGGGTGGATCTGAGGAGCTGGAGTGCGAGTTCGGTCCCGACTTCCTCGGAGCGGGGGCACGGCACGTAAGCGTATCCTTTTTTGGTCGGCACCGGCAGGGGCGCGACGCGGTGTTTGCTCCGGTCGGCCATGCGACGTCTGCCGTGCGGGCGGCCTACCGACCGGAGTGCCGCAGCCGCGTCGCTCTTATCGATAAAGCTGCCCGTTTGCTACCGGGAAATATTAATTTAGTGCGTAAACTGCTCGAGTTTGTTCAATGATAAATCCGCGCGCCAGTTAGTGTTTGACACGCGATTTGTCACGCGCTTTAGTGGAACTTTCAAATGTTTGGCAATATAATGTGAGTTTAGTCGTTTTCTTATTTTGCAGCCGGACAAAGAAAATTATTGGAATTGAGTTCTTTGGAAACTCTCTCTAACTTTTCCCGTTTTAATAACTCAAGATATATATTTAAGTAAAAAAATGAAAACAATCTGTTATGCTGGTTTGCTGCTTCCAACGATGCATTTTAATTAGGTAGGTACGAGGCATCATGAAACTTCTGAACAACATGTAAAGCGAAACTGTGGGCATTATTATGGAAGTTTACGATCTTAGCTTAGGCATAGTTATTATTTTAATAGCTGCTCTTTTAAAAGACTTTGAGTAGGTACTACAATTTTAAAAATTGTACTGCTTTATTTAGTTAAATATGAGTAATTCAGCAAGGCTCAACAAAATAAAAACTATTATTTATTAAACTAAATTTTTATTTAACCTAAAAATGGTTTTAGCTGCTGCACTGGAATGACGTTTAAAAAGATTCTGTTCATTATCCCAAAAATATTTTTCAAAATAGTTTTGTTCCAAAAATAAACATTAAAAAACTGTAGGGTTCTAAAAAGGCATTCGTTTTTCAAATCCTCATATCAGGTCCGTATTCGGTGCGCGCGCAGTTCCGCGTGCTGAGTCCCGCACTACGGTCGATAGCACGTGCCCGGGAGGACTGCACTATGCGGACACTTGCACAATAATAATAACAAAGCCCGTCAGCGGTCGCGGTCACAGGGTTAACTACGGCACTACTAGGTACGCACGAATAGTGACGGCGGATGCACTTTGAAAGGTTAGCTTGTCCTTTTAGACGTCCACTGTAAATCAGTGCCGTGCTGGGTACTCAATGGCAGAGTATCTTGATGGGTAGCCTTTTCAACCCAGTTTTTACTTATGCAAGTTTTGTCTTAACTAACATAATTTAAATACGCACTCATTCAGTCATTAATAGTCTTTTGGATCATTATTTATGCACAATTTGTGCACGACTTCTCTTTGTGACAATTCGATATTTTTTCTGTTGTCTTTTTAACCGACTTCTTCAAAAAGGAGGAGGTTCTATGTTCGACTGTATGTATCTTTTTTTTTATGTATCTTCACCGATTTCTCCGCTAATTCTGGACCGATTTTTAAAATTCTATTTGTGCCTGGTAATCATCATCTCATGTTGCTCAGCTGATGATGGAAGGTATAAGTCAGGATCTGATGATGGGATCCCATTAATGTTTGTTCAGCGATATTTTCGCCAATTGTTAACCGATTTGGATGATTTATTTTTTGTTTGGAAGAGCATTTTCTCGGACTGGTCCCAATTAAATTTGGTGAAGATCTAATGAATATCTTTGGAAGTAGGCAACGGAACTCTTCAATAAATGATAGCAAATGGATCGGGATTTCTGTAATCGCATGTCTGTTGATTGTTTACACCAGTTCATAACATAATATCACGCTGGCACGCTGTGCTTGTGGTTTCACTTTTTAATGGTACCTGCGTACCACAATTTCGGAAGTCGGTGTTCAAAAACGAAATAGTCACTTTTAACTTTGTAGTGTTTTGTTTTTGGAACTCGGTTTTATTTTTAATAATAAAAATCTAACGGAATTTCGTAGGCATCGGATGCAGTTTGAAACTTTTTATAGGTACTAGAATTTATAATATTAATTTATTTTTCTTTGTGTCAAGGAAACAATTTCATTTAAATTTTGGCTACACCTAGTCGACTCCATTCAAACTAGTTCTCTTAGGTATTCCAGTTCGGTGACAAGTGTAATTAATGCATCGGGTACCCCAATTAGAGTCTAACAACCAAGTGTAAAATGGTCCCATCACTACTGACGATAGAAAAGCACACTTTTAAGAAACCAGCAGCTTTAAAGCACACAAACTAACAACGACTTTTCGAAAGCTTAACGCATTGGGAACACAACACAACATTGATGACACTGACATTACTTAAACTGGGATTAAAGTGTCATTGGTGAAATCGGCCCTTAACTATGCCATTATAAACTCGAAAAAGAAGTCATTAGACAAACTTTTACACAATCTAAAAATAGACAGCTTCAAAAAATATCGCAGATAAGATCTAACGAAAAGTAATCATACTAAAAGTTGATGGGCTCGAGTCAATAGGAGCTGTTCAATTAAGCAGAGGATCTAGAGGCTGAACAAAGGAAGACACTCAATAATTCAGAGGCCGCGGCGCGCAAAGCGGACTTGTCGTTAAAACACGATTTCATGAAGAACGTACACTGGAATACATGATTTGTTTCTATTTTTTCACCTTCTTGAACTTTCACTGTAGGAATTCCGAATATTATGTTTTTTTTTACCTACATTAAGACAAAATCCCTTAGACTATAAGGGCTTGTTTCACGATGTCCGAATAGCCAGTACTCATCAAATAAACTTCGAAAATGGAACACAATTTGTATTTGTAAATTATCAGCCAGTAAGTTAGCGGCAACTTAATCTTTTAAAGATGAAAAAAAAAAGTAACACATTTGGCTACATTTTTTTATTGCACCACAAAGTTGCTCGCTGCCTGAATATGAAGCAATTTGGACAGACGCATGCGATTCAGCTGAATAAGTTTAATTTACGTTAAAGCGCGCATTTATACGAGGAACACTCAGCTTCCCTTGTTTGTGAATAACTCGTTATTTTGTAAACCATCGCAAATGAACTGCTGAGTTAATTAAACAGACAGCGTGAAGGCTTCTTCATTGTACAATTTTGTGGAAAGCTACGTGATGTGCGCGGGAAATTATAATTTTAATTTGTCTTATCTTGTTTTCATTTTCGTGCTTTGTATGTGGAACCTTGGCTTTTGCACTGGGATAGTTAGGAACATTGCTTTTCATCCGGTGAGATCGAGGTCAAGAGGTAGGTAGCTCACCAGGAAATTAAAACGGTACCTATTTTAGCATGTGCTAAGTACAATCGTACATCAACTTCAAAGACATGAACGTGAGGGATATACCAGACAGGCAATTCTCAAACTGTCAAAAACACCTCTAATTTTCCTTTTTGACAAGTTTTTGGCATTGATTGTCGCTGAGGTAATATTGTCTTGAATCAAGTACGAGAATGGGCCTTCTGCTTTTATGAACAATAATAGATTATGAACCGAGGGCATAAAGCAGTGTCTTATGAAACGTCATATTGAATCCCGAACACAATGAAGGATTCGAGAGTTAACTCCCGAGCGTAGCGAAGTTTAAAGTTTCCATTCAAGAATCCTGAATGTAGCGAGGGATTCAAGCTAGCCCAAGGCAAGTTTATCGCTGAGTAGTATACTCTACATTTCACACCCACTGCAAAAAAATGGTGCTCTAGCCATGAAAACAGGGCCTCAAGTTTGCTATTACAATAGTGTCAGAATGGTCTATCACTGATTTCTGATTGATAATCTACTAATATAAAAGCGTCATTATGACTTCCCAATGGTTAACCACTGACACTTCATTGAAAGAAATGGCTTATAATGGTAATTTTAATCTCGTACATAATGTCATATGAATAAATAATATGAAAAATATATATAAAAGAAATCTGGCATAACTTAATGTTCAAATTTAGTAGTAGTTTTTCGAAAATCATGTCTACGAACGGGTTTTATAATAATGGCAATACGAAATGTCTTTCTACCACGATTCTATTACGAGACCATTGACCGACCAGTGATCGACCATAATGAATTAGCATTACGAACTTTTAGCAGACTTGGGGAATTTATAAAAAATAGCAGACTTGGGGCACAGATGGCGTGCATCGGCCCCCGCTGCAAGAAGCAGGTTGCCTTTCCGAAGCTGTGGCTCCAGCCCACCCAGGCAATAATATTGTACTGAATTTCATTAGAACCAGCCTTGCCATAATGTGATTTGAATTTGGAACTCATTTTGACTGCGCTCGCTGCACCTAGCAGCGGAAGCCGACAGGAGCCGCTCGCGGATTAGAATGACGTACTTTAGGTTAGGTTTGCATGGAAAATAATTTAACGTTTTCGTTTAGGTGAAGTGAAAATTTTATTATTTTATTTACCCGATAGCAAAAGATTATTAAGATCCTAATTTGGTAAATTAGGTTCGTTTCTCAACAGTCGAAAAGTATCCCAAAATACGAAGAAAATTCTTCGGATAAGGATTATAAATTATACACCTTTAAAATCCTATTCTTGGCGAGAGTAAAGGAGTAAGTACAGACACGTACAACAAAGACCTCAGCCGTGTCGTGCTGCTCATTGCCGAGTCGTGACCTGCAAGCTTAAGTTGTTTCTAGCGGTATGAACTCTTCCTAAAAGACTTTTAGGCCGTTCTTCCTGGGTAGGATTTAAAGGATTACCTTGACTGGTCACAAAAACTAGGTTCAAATGTTAGGTAAGGCGGATTAGAGAGGTGGCGAGACGACCTAGATGCCTACTGTAAGAGCTGGTTCGAGTTAGCTCGACAAAAAAGATCTGGAAGAATTTAGGGGATGTTCTTGACAATATAATGTTAATAAAAAGAAAGATTCACTTAGGTACAGAATAGAAGTCACAGTACTGCCAGCAGGTACAGTATGTCTTCCTTCAATTACCAAAATTTATTAGTCTAAGAGTTTACAATTACAAATCTAGTTTATCATCCAAATCATCGTGATTATCTGGAAACGTCCTAAAAATAAAGAAAACAACACTATGGTCTATTCAGTTATGTAGCGAAAAAAGAGATTCCAAATTCTAGTTCTAATTCTAGTCGTAATTCTAGTCGCTATCATCAATCAGGCTAATTTCAGTTCGATCGTGCCTACAAACATTGACTACGAACCAAAACTTCGGGAACAAAGTTAAACGTGGAATTAATCGAGCGGAGCAACCGCTGCCAAAACGGCTGTTTAACGTCACCGCAAGTTATTAGAGCAGTTCCTTCCACTGATAAAGTTAACGATGCCGGAGTTATTTCGCGCCAATTCTTGGCCCAGTCACGGCCATTCATAGCCATTCGGGCGGAGAATCGAACGTACGGAGGAAATTTGACATATTGTGTGGAATCTAATGATGGGACTGCGGATTATTTATTTATGTACCACACGATAAACTTAAAAAATATAATAACATACAGACAAAACTTTTTAACAAAAAAATAAAAACGACTTCCAAAACACTGCAAAGTAAAAAATTACTTTAATTTCAGAAGTCGGTGTTTTTGGTTATTTCGTTTTTGAACACCGACTTCCGAAATTAAAGTTATTTAAAAAGTTTTTTATGTTTCCACAAGCACAGCGCAGCGTGCCGGTGTGATATTATGTTATGAACTGATGTAAACAATCAACAGATCACATCAATGCGATTACAGAAATCCCGATCCCTTTGCTATCATTTATTGAAGAGTTCCGTTGCTCCTCCTCCGAAGTTCTTCATCAGATCTTCACCAAATTTAAATGGAACCAGTCTGAGAAAATATTCTTCCAAACAAAAAAAGAATCATCCAAATCGATTAACAATTGGCGAAAATATCGCTGAACACACAACATTTTTCATGGGATCCCATCATCAGATCCTGACTTATACCTTAAATCATCAGCTCAGCAACATAAGATGATGATTACCAGGCACAAATATCTGAATTGCGTTAGATAGTTTATGAAAAACAGTGTATGTGCTTATAAAATTTGAGAGTTTCCCTCAATTTTTTATGGTATTCCATCATCAGATTCCAGAATTGGTGACAATGCGACCACCTCAGGAGTATAGGCTTTTAAATAAAAAAGAATTTTTAAAATCGGTCCAGAATTGGCGGAGAAATCGGTGAACATATATACAAAAAAAGATACGTACAGCCGAACATCCTCCTTCTCTTTTTTGAAGAAGTCAGTTAAAAAGAGCACAAAGGTACTGCTTATTTACATGGAAATTTCTTCTAGCAGACCTGCGACAGAAGAGTGGTATAAAAAACGTAGACACAGTGTGTAGAGAGATAGAGAAGAAAACTTAAAATAGACCATACTAACTTAACTAAAGTATATCAAGTACTATCCAATAATAAATATAAACTACAATAAACATACAAAGAAATATACACAAATAGATTAGCCTAAATACATAATTATAATAAATAATACATACTTATAATACAATAAAGGATCACACTACAGTGGACAGACTTCTTTTTTGAAAAGATAAATGTTTTTTCACTCGCGGATTTTTGGGTGATTCCACAACTTTCTTGGATAACTCCTTTACTGTACAGGCTGCTCGTCTGTGGAATGCATTGTCAGTGCTAGTTAGACGCGCTCAGTCATTGCCTGCATTCAAAAGACTTGTAAGGGAGCATTACCTGTCGCTGTGAGTATCGTTAGTCATCATTTATTTTCACTGTCTGTATACTTAGTATGTATGTATTTATGTATCTATTTCAAATTTTATGTATATACTCGTATGTATGTATCTATTATATTATAATTTATTGTTTGTTTTAATTTAGTTTGTTTTTCTTTTTTTTTACACCAATGACAGCCCCATTTCATGTCCGGACAAATACTTTCCATCCCAGGTTGTCTGGAAGAGATCGCGGAATGCGATAAGACCGCCCATTGTATGTGTTTTAGTTTTAAGTTTCCTTTTGTATTACTTTTGGTGTATGTACAATAAAGCGTATAATAAATAAATAAATGTATTCATGATACAATTTCTACAAGCCACTCTCTGCGAGGCTTGGTCTAAAGCTTTGTAAATGATTTGCAATTTAAGAATAATCAGATAATTAAGAAATACTATCTATACTTATTTTAACTTTTGCCTAGGTGAGTCTAAGAGTGACGAGGAAATTATGGTCTCCCAAGAAAGCAGATGACAATGTTGTCATCGCCTGGATGAGGTTGGAGCCCAGCTGTAAGTAAAGTCGGACTACATCCCTACAGATAATGATTATGAGTTTAAAGTGGAATAATCATGCTACGGTATAACATAGTCAACCGTTTTAGATCTCAAAGTAAAATTATCTTAAAACACTTTCCTCGACACCGCATTGAGTCAGATTTCGAAGCGTAGACGAAAATCGGTAGACTTTGCATAATGTTCCCCAAAAGCAATAACGAAACCGCTTTCTAGACACATACATGTTACTGCTTATTTCCCTGGACGGGAAATATACCATGTTTCATAATATAATGTTGTGGAGTTATGGTAAATGTTGCGGGAAAACAAAAAAAAATTGCTTTGCGGAGATTTTTTAAACGAGTATTAAAAAGAGAAATTGATTGTTTTATAGTTCCGTACCCAAAGGGTAACCAATGGAGCCCTATTACTAAGCCTCCGCCGTCCATCCGTCCATCCGTCCGTCCGTCCAGGTCCGTCAGTCCGTCCGTCTATCAGCTGGCTGTATCTCAAGAACCGTAATAGGTAGGTGATTCACAGAGAACATTTCACAGAGTGTGTAATTGTATTGCCAAATATAAAATTTACATTAAATTAAAAATCAAAGGAGGCTCCCGTACAAGAAACGTGTTTTGTTCCGTTTATGGTACGCGGCGGAACCCTTTATGTGAGAATCTGACTCCCAGTCGGGATTTTTTTTTGTCGGAGTTGGGAATCTCGGGAACAAATTATCCGATTGATAACGAATATTCTGACAGAAAGTTATACCATCCGTGATAGTTTAAGCTTACCAACTTTATATGCTGAAAAAAAAAGCAGTCTATAGAACATTACATCAAAGCAGATCCAGGAATAAGTGAGTCATCGCGAATTCTAAACGACGGCAAAGTCACATTAAGACTGAAACTCTCTCGCAGATCCAAAATCCTAAAATACAAAATTCTTCCGTTATTGAGTGACTAACTGACAGACAACGTACAGCCGAAAATACTGGTCGTAGAAAATGAGGCAAGTAAGTTCCTTGTGGAGGTTACGGGAGAACTAAGAGAGGATTTAACTAAAATAAGATAGGAAAAAACGGGATAGCTTTTGCCCCGCTACTTCGTATGCGCATGTCCCGCTTTTTTCCCGTTATATTATTGAATACAAGAAAAATACTGTGTCTGAGAATGTCAAAACAGATTTAGAGAAAGAGTTTGTGTTCGACTTTGCTTGAACTCCTTGAATAGTAGAATATACTTACTCGTTTACCTACAGGTCAAGAATAACTAGACTGAATTGCAATCCAAGTCGAGATTAACGGTCTGATCACCCCACTGTTTTTTCTGCAGTTCTGTTTGAGACTGAAACCAAAAAACGGTCGTCATCATACCAAGAGTTCAGAAAAAATTATACCTTTAAAGGTTTCTACCCCCGACTACTAAACAGAATGAGATATGAAATTTCGGATCTGGAAACGGATATAGAAATAATAGTATATCGGTTTCGGATCCGTTTACGGATATAAAATAATTTCAGATTATCCGTTAGTTTCGGTTACGGATTACGATTAGATTTTAATAACATTATTAAAATGAAACGGAAATACATAGAAATAACAAACAAACATGCAACACAACACGCGGTTAGTGTGCTCGGCCGGGCAGATAAACCTGTCATAATGTGTGTCATTTACTCCGCCCGTAAGTATTCGAAATTATTCGAAACTTTTATATCGGATAGATTCTTATTTTGGGTATACGATAATTTCAGTTACATTTACGAAGCTCCTTCACATCCCTGGCTGGAATGATGACAATCATCGCCAACTAAGTAGTAAATGTTAACTACAACAGTATATACGTATCACGCAACTGTAAGCCGTAACAATGAACATTCCAATATATATACCAGTCGGTACGGTATGCTAATATGATTACCATTCCGCACTGGGAAGGAAGGTTATATCTAATGTATCTTGCTTGTCGGATTAAAAGTCGGGAAGTTAAATTATTGTGACAAACAATTGGTTGAGATTTCCATCTAAAATGTCTTTGTGGCTGTACATTAAAATTTATATCGATCATGGTAACCAATCTCAACATTTTTTTTAAGATGGAAAGTCATCAAATTACTCCTTCCACTCTGAGCGGAGCGTAAGGGATAGGGAATGCAAAGAACCGCGATTCCCGGTACTTTCGATACTTTAATAGCCAATAAAAATATCGAAAGATCCGGGTAATTAACTGGTACTTTCGCATAAATTCGATGTAAAATAAAACTTTAGTAGTTAATAGAAAATAATTTTCATTAAAATGAAAGCCAATGCCATTGGCAAACGGTTCTAATTAGCTGAAGAAAGGTAATACTTTACTAACTCCGTCATCGCAAACTCTTTGCATTATTCCATTTCGCAACTAATTAGGAAAATAGATTATGGATTCATTACTAAGATAAGATGCAATTACGGGTACCTACTACTTGAACGGTTCTCAAAAGCAAATACAAAACGTCATTATATATGCGATGATGAATTAATTCAAAATATACAGGATAGCTGAACTGCGCCCTTCGACACATAGTTCATTAATGCTCCGCTCCTATTGGTGGTACCGTGATGTTATATCCTATGGCCTATAGCCTTCCTCGATAAATGGGCTATCCAAATCTAGTATAATTTTTCAATTCGAATCAGTAGTTCCTGAGATTAGCGCGTTCAACCAAACAAACTAACTCTTCAATTTATCACCTTCAAAGTACGAGTATGCTCCTTCAGAAACGATACACTTACGCCAACGAATAATCCAATCATCAAAACATTAATTTTATTTTATTTTTATTTTTTTTCTTTTCTTTCTTTCTTTAAACGCATTTTCTGGAATCGAGTTCAGTTCTCACCGCGAATTCTCCTTTATGTTTTCTACCGAATGAAAACGGGTGCCACGAAGTGGTAATTTGAGTTTAGGAAAAAGATAGAAGTCGGCTGGAGCATACCTGAGGAATAAGGTGGTTGCTCCATCGAGCAATACCATCATATTTTTTGAAAATAGCAGTGTATTAAATCAAAATAACAGATGGAACTCAAACTCCGCGCCAAAATGGAAAACAGTTGTGCCAATCTAACAACAACAAAAAAAAAACAGGAAATTGAATTTGGACCATAAACAAATCATCCATTTCCAAAACTTTTCTGACTGAATATAGATTGATATTGTACATTATATCGGTAGCACATGTTGAATGTCCATCTGAATAGTTGCATACTCGTAGAATGTCACTTTGTCCAGTGGCTCTAGACAAGTGCCGTTCTGTCTACTTTAGCGTGGCGCAGGTGATTGTCAAAACGTCAAAAATGGATTAACACGTTTGTCAATCCATACATTTTTATTGTCTTTTTTTTTTTCGTGTTTTTTTTTTTTGTTGCTTTCTACGACCAGCAGTTTCAGCTGTGCGTCGTCTGTCAGTTACCAGTAACGAAAGAGTTGTATACCTATTAATTCACAGCGTTCACATAACTAAGCTTAGTTCTGTAACACTAAAGCTAAGGTTTCATCACCGTGTCGAGGTCGAACGAGGCCTTAGCTTAACAGTTCCTTGAGCATAGCGCCTAGTAACACTATTATTTAAGCTCAAAACTAACTTCGTTAGCATGTTGAATGCCCTAAATCCCGATTAGATTAGCGTGACAACTCATGAAAGAACATTTTAACGATAACTTACACGAAATATTAAAATAATTAGGTTATCTTAGGCGCCATCAATTAGGGTTACTAACGATCTCATTGTAATAGTAAACAGCTTTAATTTTATTCATTATTTCATTGACGTCATTCATTTCAATAAACAACTGCTTATTATGAGCTTGGAACGAGAAAAACAATTTTAGAACTGGTTTTCCTACACGTTTTATGTAGATATTGTTTTGATGTCCATAGTAATATTATTCCTTATAACATAGTTCCCTTTAAAACCTACTTCTCTAAGATGTACCTAACTAATATACTATTTTAAATCAGAAAGTTTGGATCGATAGATATTTGTTACTCAATCACGCAAGAACGGTTGAACGGTTGAAAGATTATTATCTGGCTCCTTTTTTTGCCGGGAGTTTTCTAAGGGATAATTTTTGACATTCACGCGGGTGAAGCCAATTGCAGAAGCAGTACCTACAATATCTGAAATTAGGTTTCACTTAATTGACCTCTCCCGCAGTCAGTCAAAAACCACAGAGATCAAATTTAAAAAATGGAACGTCATATTTTCGGTAACATCCAGCGGTCGCAGCGAAACATCAGCCGCTGAACACGTTCTCATATCCCTAGACAATACAGTTACATCCCCTTTAATTTCAAGCGACTGTAAAGCGCTTTATTTTAATCATTCCCAAAGAACAACTTCTCGTTTTAAAATTACCCTTCTGTTATTGCAAATGGAGGTGCAATATTGAAATTACTATAAAGACAGAATGTTGTAAGTTCTTAAAATGTCGCAGATATTTAAACTTTTATTTGATTGTTTTAGTTTGGAATTTCTAGCCTGATGCTGAGCTTTTTAGTTTTGATTTTCAAATACATGCGATCTCTCATATGAAATGTACAACCTGTCTTTTCTATGTAAATCCTAGGAACTGTGTTCATATACCCAGTCATTTTTCTTCCTTTAATATACGAATTTCCGGCCAGTTCTATCTGTGAATACTTAAAACTCTTTGTTATTTCTTTTCGTCAACTTTGTTGACTATTGATGTTTAAAAAACATTTCCATTGTTACTCAATTTAAGTATGCAGGCCTGCACTGCTCCACTACAGTATCTCAATATTTTTCTGCCATCCTTATGTAACTAGAGTCTTACCTAGCCAACCTTTTGGCAGCTTTCCAAATCCCGTTCAATTTTAACGTTTTCCAAATGATATTCTTTAACTCTATTCTCTCTTTCTGCATAAGTAAATGTGTTGCCCTTTTGGGAATATAATGAATGAAACTTATCGCAACTACTTATACTTACAGAAGGAAACTTTGCAAAGAACATTTCGCTGGCTTTAATTTTGCTAGACGTGGCGTAGCAGAAACTTTAATCTGAGAACAATGCCGGGTTTTCATTACAGTTTTGCTAAAGTTTCATTTCAATTGTATCGCCACGCTGGTCAATCGCGAACAAATCCGCACTCTCTCCCGTCTGTGTTGTATTTACTATTTTGTGAACAATCTACATAAATCTCATTACTTTGTTACATTTCAATCTTGGTTACAGTGTGTATTTGTTTTATAGACTACGTTAGTTTAAATAATTTTCATGATAATATTAGTGTTATTCGTTTTACTTTCATGAAAATTGCTATGATTTTCATTATTTATCATAGCAATCAAACGCCTCAATAAAATGACAAACAAAAAGTTATTAACTTTATTCCAAATCAAATCTCTATCTATTTTCAAACACACGCGAATCGTTCGTCGCTCAAATTTTAACAACGCAACTAACTTTAATGCCCAATTTGTCCTAAACTAGCGGTTGACAGATTTCGCAATAGATTAAGGTCCTCAACAAAAAATCTGATCAAATGATGATGATGTTTAATCTGTTAATAATGATACATGATAATGTTAGTAAGAAGCAAACCTACACCGTTGGAAACAATAAGAAAAAAAAGCTATTCGTCACAAAGGAATCACAATTACTCGAGAATTTTACATTATTTATTTCGTCGTTACATTTTTGGTAGCTTAGCTCTAAAACTATGTGACGAGGTTAGTAATGGCGGTGACCCGGCTTGGTGGAGTTCAGCAGAGGTGCATGTCTGTGAAATTCTTCTTGTCCTTGTAGATGGGGCCCCAGGCTCCGTAGTCCTTCTTCTGCTCCGGCTTCTTCGGCGCCTGGTATTTTGGCGCTTCGTAAGAAGACTTCCTGTAATCAAACAGAATATGAAATTAGGATTTGATCAGAATCATTTTTCAGGCAATATATAAAAGAGTGACATACACACCACACCACCACATACACAAACATACTGTTTATATCTAAGGTACTCAATAAATCATATATTGCTCTAGAAGAGCGGAGTCTCCTAACGCAGGCTTGGTTAAAAGGAGGCTCCAATCACCAACTAATGTAAAACTTTTTGGTTCATAAATAAAAATGTTGTATTTTTTTATTCGAGCTTGCAATGGGGTATTTTACAAAAAAAAAAACTAATTAGTCCGTCTGATAGATTATCAAAAAATATCCGACACGTATTTTTTCTTTTTTCACGTAAACAAATAATAAAGAGGATACAGTGAGTTGAAGACACGCCTGACGTCATCTGGCTTGGTAAAAATGTACCAAATTTACCAAGTGAAATGACGTCACGCGTGAGTGAACCAATATTTCGGTTAACGCTTTTACACACGATGTAGGCCAACTTTGATATTTTTGGTGCTACAACTCTCGACCAGCAATTACGTCCACTGCTGATTCTGCTGAATAATATTGATGATGGAACTCTTGAAAAGAAATCTCGTCTATCTTACAGTAGATATGTGGGATTATCATGATCTTAATTTTACAGGTTCATAAGAATAGATCTGATCTAAAGATACTTACTGCATGGGAGCAGATACGTCGAACGACTTGCAGGCGTAGTTAGCCTTGTTGGCGGTTTTACATTCGTCTCCGCGAGCCATGGTTCTTAGCATCTATCTCTTACACTCTGGTTAAGCTGATAGCCGGTGGGAAGGAGATGGATGATGAGATGAGGGTGACGGGAACACAGAGGAGCTACGGCACGTGCTGAATGTGTGTGAGGACCGCGTGTTCCAGACGGTTACCGGTATTCGCCCGACGACTGCCTTTTCTGGTGCACAGGTTTTTAGCGAGCCTGGAATAGAGAGAAAGAGATGGTTACTTCATGTGATTACACAGAATTAAATGTTTGGACAAAACATACAATTTCTCCTTGCAATGACATTGACTTTGATGACAACGGAAAAATTCCACATATTGCAGAAGTGAAATCATTACAACTACTCGTATCTATTGCACTATTACAGCATAGTTGCTCAAGCTCCTGCTCTTTAAATTAAAGTTTCTAAATAAATCTTTCCATTATGAATTTATAATTATATTTTTGTGACAAATTATACAAGATTTCGCAATCGGTAATTAAAAGTTTTCTCGTTTATTTTAGCCCTGACTTATTTCGAAAATTTGCAATTCAGATAACTTACCTACTGTTGTCACCTCATAAAACATTTAAGGGACACTAAAAACTTTTGTTATTGCGGCAAAATAAAAAGCAATTTCGCTAGAGATAAGTTTTAATTGCCCGTAAAATAAGATTTTGTAAAACTTCTAAAGTACGTGCTACAAGAAATTGAGGTGCAAACTTTATTGTTTAAAAATATTATTTTTTGATAATCTTCACCTTGTATTCTTAAAGATAATCAATCATTTCTTTCGTTGGTAAAATGTAGTTACCAAAAATCTCTGTGACTAACTAGCCAAAAATCTTATAACAGTTCTTTGTTAAATTTGTGTATACTGTCTTGTGATGCTATGGTATTTGTAACCGTGAAAGAATATATTCATTCTTTTTAATAAAAACGAATTGGAAATAAACTAAGTCTCCTCGGTAATATTTCTTTTTCATATATCTAACATGTCACTACTTCGAGAGCAACTAAGTGCTTTTCGTTAGCAACGAAGAAAGAATACAGCAGGGAACTGTAATTCTATTTTTCATATCTGAAAAGCCAACAATATCAACTCTTGTATACATATTTATAAGTATAGAAATATGAATAGGGTTGGTTTCTAGTTTTGAATCTATTATTGCTGGCTGTTTGCCTCGTGTTTTATCTTGACCTTCACGCACAGGTACGAGTAGGTTCTATTTGTCTGTATGTATTGCATTTAACTCGACTCTTGCATAATATACAACTGCATTAAGATTAACATAAACCAGATTTTACCGGTTTCCAAGCATTCCCGTACCAGATTGACTGGATGATGCAACATTCGTGGTCCTTGTATCATCTTTGACTTCATTTTCATATTGTTTACTCTGTTTTTGTATATTAATTAGTTAGGTAGCTTGGATTTAAAAGAAATTGCTGCGAATTAGTTTTTGTGTAGACCGTTGGTTATATAGACCTGTTTGCAGCTGTCTATTATGTAGTATTTAATTCATTTATTGTAAATAAGTTTTTATTAGTATTATGTATGTAAAATCATTATAGTCTTTGAAGTGGATTCTAACAATAAAGCTTACGATAGTCATAAAATGTACATATTTACTACTTGTATCTAGCCTGTAATTTAACCATTTTTACATCGACTATTGAAAGGTTTCTGTCAATTCCTGAGGAATCATTTATGCTGAATCTCTGTATGTAGAAACACAACTGTACACTTTACATACTGTTAGTTTTTACTATGAAAATAAGGGTGAATTACCGATTTATGAGACTGATGTACTGTTTGTACGAAGCAGTTTTGCAGAGTTTAAAATAACCTTCCAAAAATGTAAAACAAAACCCAGCAAAATTACAAACACAAAAATTTTACAAGAACTCGAAGTGATTTTTTCAAAATTTGGAGAACCATATTTCGAATTTCTCAAAAATCTGAGATCATTTCGTGAATTCCAATAAAACAGAGACCACAAACGGGTTCAATAATGTCATTCTTAAATCCGTAACACTTGGACCTTCGTTAGGAGCAGCGGAGCACGGCAAGCGATCACTCGGCGGGCGCGTGATGGCTGAGCCGTTGTAAACAGAACCGGTCTGACCACATCTGCGATCAACTCCGTATAATGAAGATTATAATGTAATACTGTAGAAAGCAGAAACTTAGCTTTGTCTTTGGGTTATTTACACGTTTTGATTTAGAACACATACGTTTTTAATCCAGGTGATTTATTCTAAAGTACATCATCAATTAGTGAACCTTCTTAAAAAATCTAAATTTGATGCAATTTCATTGCCCCAATTTCCTTTACATGGTGAAAATTATAGATTACTAATGACAGTTAGTACAGAAATGCTGTTATTTTCTTTGAATATGGCTATATCATAACATTATCATCAAATATAACTGAGCTTATATCATTACGTTCGTTAGTCATCACAAATTCTACAACTCCAACAAAATTTTGTTCCCAACAAAGATTCAAAACTGGAATGTCGTTAGAAACTGCAGCGAACTCTTTTGAAAGGCTGTAGTCAGACTAGCAAGTATATAGGGCGAGCACAGCCCTTTTGAAGAGCTTTCTCATCTCGGCCCACACACGGCGTTACACACACTCTCCTAGACAATTTGCGTGGCTTTCTTCGCTTAGAAAATTAACCAATAATGCAAATAGCATTTCGCATAGCGGAACGGGGATTGTATGTTTTGTAAATTTATGGACATGTTAAGCTTTGAGATGCTTGCCGAGGTTGCTCTATGGATGGCTGGCCATCTTAACATACCGAGTTTCCTCCGTGCCTCGGAAAGCACGTTAAGCCGTTGGTTCCGGCAGTCATTTGTAGATCTTTGGCAGTCATTACGGATATTCAGAAGCCAGAAAATCTGATACCAGTCTTGCCATGAAGTACCGTGTTACCAAGTTAATGGGTTGTGGAGGTCTGGGTAGGCAGCCGCTCCACGTAAAATACTGGTATTCAGCTGAATCCGGGTTGACTAGGAGCCGACTCCAATATAGTTGGGAAAAGGCTAAGCAGATGATGAATGTACCTATGATTAACCTGAAAAATATTCAGTTTTCTTGTACTAGGAGAGTGATGTTTAAAAATACTATGTTTACAGTAACTTGAACTTGTTCAAAGTTTCAAAAATTAGTGAAATTGTTTTAAGAGCTGTGTACATATTACTGTGAATGCAGTGGTCATCAAAAGTACGTGTTGTGTATTGGTGTACAATTAATTTTGTGGGGTTCAAATATGTGTTTTGTTTATTAGCCTTTTATTAGCATTGATGACTAAGTAATTCCACGTTTAAAGACTTGCAACACTGCATTTTATCTTCACTTTTAAGTAAATGATCTAACAATGCAAGCTATACCATATCACTATACTTATATAAAATTATTCCATTTCTGACTGATTATTATCTGACTGACAAACAACGCACAGCCAAAACTACAGCTCTTAGAAAGCTGAAATTTGGCATGTAGGTTCCTTGGGGAGTTAAGGGGAGCACTAAGAGCGGAATTCCTACGCGAACGCGAAAAAACGGGATATGCGCGTTCCAGGTCGCAGACAAAAGCTATTAATTAATAAAACAGGTCCCATGATGAAACCTTGTGGAACACCCTATAGACCAACTGCTTAACCCATGATATACCAAGAAAGAATCGTGAATTAGCCAATTTTTACTCATATTAACAACCGCCAGTATCTAAAAACCAAAAAGGCTCGTAATAATGACAACTTTTCATTGCAATCGAGTACACATAACACTTTATAGTTATGTTAAATTAAATGAAACGTTGCACTCTGGTGCACTAAAAAACCAGTTGTTTGGAACAAACTGGTTTGAAAAATAACTAAGTTGCATTTGCTGTTGCTAAGTACATATTTTTTTTGTGAAGTAGGTATCATATTGTAAAACATTACCAATACTCCACAAATAGTTTATGTAACAAACAATTTCGTATAAATTCGTAACATTTGAAAAGATTATGTCACATTTTACAACTTTTACTTATTTTTCCAATTTTTATAAATAGCAAGCAAACGTGGTTCACATAAATGTGGACATCCTTGAAATTATAAGATTATGTTAGTGATCGCCAAATTATACTTAAAGAATAGAACCAGTTGTTCCAAAACTAAACTACAAGAATTTCAATTTTATGTTTCCACTTGTTTTTTCTAATTTGTGTGTGATCTTTGACATTCTGCACTCTTGATGTTTTCGTCTATACCTGTTTGATTTACATACAGAAGAATCAGGGTAGTTTGTTGACAGTCAGACAGCAATGAGACAGTCACAAATTCGAAATTCGATCAAATAGAGACGGAAGACAGTGAAATGAAAATTGACCTTGTTAGTCTTGTCTTGATAAAGAGTTTAAAAGTTTCCATTCACCTAATGCATACAACACTGACCACAAACCTACACTAAGGCAAATAATAAACGAAGACCGTTTCACTATTTTACAAAAAAAAGCTGCTATAAATAACTATAAATCACAAATCAATTAGATAAATACATTAAAATTACTTCATCATCAAACAAACTGCATTGCTTACTCCAAATTCGTAAGTTTTTAAATGTTGCTTGCTGCAGCATCATAAAACTGCATCCAAAGATATTGCTTTAAGTTTTTAAAACTTTGACAACAGCACGATTGGAACTGGTTTCAAAAACATTGAACTTTCTAGCTTAAACACTATATACGGGCTTTTTACAGTTATATTTATTTTAGTAGTCCTTCTGTTGGAAACAAAATGCATGTTAAACTTTTAGTTAAGAGTAAATTAATATACATCTACTGCTATCCGCATTGTTAACATTGAAAATAACTGCCTTTGTGATTTGGTTTAACAAAAGCCTTTTTTTAAACATTTCACTGCGATCCGTTAAGTTAGTAATTTATTGAATCGAGGACTAGTCTTCTAATTCAATAAAATGTTAACGAGACACCAATTGTGCCCCTCACTAGGTTTGATCTGGTTACCAATCTACTTAATCTAAACTAATTCAACTTATCACTAATTACTAACCTTGGTAGAAATTTGTCGGTTATCGCGTACTTTCTCTTCGTTTTTGTCATTGACACCTAATAATTTTTATATAAATTTAAAATGAAACTCCGGAAAATCAAATTTTGCGGCCGATCGTTGACGAGACGAAAACTAAACTGATACTCTATATCGAGGAACAAGTATTTATGTATGGGACCACAACACCGGTTCTGCGGTCACGTCATTGGCTAGGTCTGCGCGATGCGAGTATACGTGATCACCTATTTAATTTGTATTATTGCTATTCCTTCGGTATTTTCCATTAGAAACCGCTTTTAGTTGGTTCTGATCATCGAGCTGTCATTATTTCCGATTGTCGGTGAGGTTTAGGTTGAGTGTCAATGACCGCGAGTCCGCGACATGAGCTTTGCGCCTGAGATGAAAGTAAAGCGAACGTGTAGTTGTATGTAACATAACATACATAGCATCGCGCTTGTATTCTCCAAAGGGTTAAGCAGAGGAGTACTGGGTAGGTAGGTCCTCCTATTGTAAACATTCCGCTTGTTTTAAAATGCAACTAGTTTTCCGAAATAAAGCGGTTACAAAATGTTAGATTTATAGTCAATGTTATCCCAAATACCCATTTCACATACTTACATACTGACATTATTTTCCTAGAACTTCACACCTAGGAGTATCTAAAGAATCATAGCTACCTTGATTGAGTAGACTACAATCCTTTTTAAAATGCCTAATTGCTACTAAATATTCATATTCTTAACTTCATCTTGACGACGTCCATTCTGTCACGTACACTTCGGCGACAAATTGCTGTGGTTGTTTGAAATAACTTATGTATCAGGTCCAACATCTTGAATCGGTAGCTAAGCGACCTGAATTTTCCTAATACTTTCTGCATTTCCACTAATACTTACTTCAATTTTCGAGTTTTTTAGTGTTATTAAGTTTTCCCATAAAAAATTACAGTAGTTCTGGATCTGAATTTGTGTCCGGTATATATGGGTCTTCAATGATAATCACAGACATTGTTTCTACGTACCCTAGCGAAAATAGTATGCAAATATTTGAGCATGAGTTTCGGTTTGTGTGAACTACGGTGTGTGTCAAAACCCAGTTTCTATTTGCTTAATTTTTTTTCGGTAAGTTAATTACTTTCATCTATTTTAACCAAAATTCCTCATTTCTTGTTATTTGGACCAATACTTGTGGTACTTGCGTTGCGGATGTCATAAAATTGCTCGAAAGATAACAAAATATTCTTATTTGATAACTCCATTTTATCGTTAGGCTGACGTCAATCAACGTTTATTTTTTTTTAAACCTTGCAACTGCTCCGAAAATTCAGGCGAAAGTACAAGTTTTAAAAATAGAAGCGGGTATAGAACTCCATAGAGCTAGAAACAAATCTTCTGTCAATAATTGTAAGGAGTAGGATAATAATGGTAACGGAAAGTCCATACGATACAAACTTCTGTAGAAAAAGTATGTGCTACAAAATCTGTGCAAACATATCAAGTCAAAGACAAATCTAAATAGATCTTTATTGTGAGACAGGTTATAGACTTTGTTATTTTGGTGTACGTTTGGACTGCTCCACTATGTTAGGCATACAATGGTTTGAACTGTTTGTTATCTTATACCTAACTTTATGTGATATACATTTTAATTGAAATACAGCTTTATTATAAGTCGGTGTGATAGATTTTCTCAGATTTTTAGAAAGTGTGCAGACAAAACTGTGCATCGTGTGGAGCCACTATAAGACTTGACTGCTCTGGAGCTATATTAAACAAAGTGTGTAATTATGACTATCCAAGACGAAAAGATGACTCGATAATCCTGTATAACTACATCCAAACGGGGATTTTGATTCGCTATCGCTAATAACGAGGAGCGCGTGGCTCGATAATACCAGCCGCACGGGCCGATCTTCCAGGTTAAGCTACGGTTACCAAGGTTGGGCTTTGGATGGGTGACCCTCCGTTCCTCGGAAAGCACGTTAAGCCGTTGGTCCCGGCTATCATTAGTAGATCTTTGGCAGTCGTTACGGATAGGTCGGTGCTTTCGGCAACACTGTTCTTGCTGCATATTAATGATCTGCTTAAACCCGGTACCTTTGGGTATGCAGACGACAGCACTGTTGCTGAGAGATACGTGTCCGACGCACGAGCTGGTGGATCACAGATCCGGTCTCTCCGGGAGGCTATAGTTGAGCGCCTGAACGTGTCCTTACAGGCTGTCTCTGAATGGGGCGATGCCAATCTGGTCAAGTTCAATGCTGCTAAGACCCAAGCGTGTTTATTTTCCGCCAAAAGGAGCCAATTCCACCCAGCTCCATCTTTCCGAGGTGCAACCGTGCTCATAACCAACCAACTTGAGATCTTGGGGTTACATTACATCTACCCTCAATTTTAGCCCTTTCAAAGAGGCAAAAGCTCAAGTGGCAGCTAAGAAGTTGGGGATCCTGGCAAAGGTGAGACGGTACTTCACGCCAGAACAGCTGCACAAACTCTATCAATTCGATCGTGTATGGAATACTGCTCTCATCCTTGGGACGGATCTGCCAGATACCAGCTTAATGCCCTTGAGTCCATTGAGAAACGAGGATCATCGGCAATGAGAGGCTCGTCGCAACAAAGATCCAAAGTCTTGAGCATCGACGTTGAGTTGCTAGCCTGTCGGTTTTCTACCGGTTGCATTTTGGGGAATGTGCGACGGAATTGAATAATTTAATTACGCTAAGCCCGTTCCATCATCGGACCACAAGACGAACGGCGATGCGCCACCGGTACATGGTGGACATCCCACCGTGTTTTGGGAACACATTCATAGTGCGGACAGCTAAGGAGTGGAATTGCCTGCCGGAGTCTGTGTTTCCTGATAGCTACAACCTGGGAGTCTTTAAGTCAAGAGTGAATTGGTTACTTCTAGGCAAGCGTGCTCCATCTTCGACCACATCATCACTTACCATCAGGTGAGATAGTGGTCAAACGCGTGCCTACCAATAGTAAAAAAAAATTATAATTGCTAATCGCGATTACACTTAAAAAGTCAGATATAATCGATAAGGAAGCTTATATAGAACCTCATAATGGTCGTGTAGGTACTATGTTGCACAATAATTAATTGTGATTTGATATTCTAATGTCATTATTATAACGAGCTCGTGTACCGGTATGCAGGATCAAAGATCACTATTGCAAATCGTATTATCCTGTAAATTACTGGTTCCTGTCAGCCTGTATTATCCTTTTGATGGGCAAAAGTCTCTCCCATGATTTCCACCTCTTACTGACCAAAGTGTGGTCCATTGGTTGTTAATTTTGGACTTTAGGATATAGCCGAAAGTCCACTGCTACGTAGGATGTGCACAAAGAGCCATTAGCAGCTCGGTCAATTTGTTTGCCAGGCACAAACCCGCTGGCATTTCCATACAAAAAGAATATATGCGTAGCTAAGCATATAGCTATTGATGAGCGCCGCATTGTTTTGTTGCTATGAACACTTACATCTGTTCTCCTGTCTATCACAAAGTACTACAAAGAAGATTTCCTGGAATATATAAATCCAAGAAGGTTTTGCGATGATCATGAATTTCATACGCCAAAAAGAAAGATCACGTTTTTCTAAATATTTATTCCAGTATTTTATGTATCTTCGCTCCAAAAAGAAATATAAATATAAAACAGTTTCAAAAAGTCAGCTCGTTTTTGCATACAATACAAAAAACTGAAATGCGTCGTCGTAGCGGGAGCTGTAATTTATTCTCCACTCCACTCGTGCACTCGTGACACAACTTACCGCCACAAAGGGCATGGCTTCCGGCTCTTCATTTAGGTATTTTTATGAAACCTTACAATAAAACAATGCATCCTACATATTGATGGGTTAAATGTGGTTTCATTACTTCGAATAACTCATCGTAATATTTTCAACACTTAATTTTTTTGAAAATTTGAAACTCTATGTAAACGAATCATTCTACTTAGGCCCCACTAGCCGTCTGATACGGCTGATTAATTTCGTTTGAAAAGACTTATTTTGTGATCACAATAAGCACTATATTACAACAGTTCACTGCTAGACATAGGCCTCTCCAGTCATCATCATTTAACTCGATCCACGGCTACTTTGATCTAGCTATGCACTATTAGCCCGTGAATATTATCGCTTCTACTAGCTTAGTTCTAGTCTTGCCCCGTCCTTCTTTATAAACCTTCTTCTTCCTCGAGAGTTTGTGCGCTGATGTTATTGTAACCTGCCTCACGACCACTCTCCATCTAGTTCTATTGATGATAGAGTATCCATTATTAAGATCTACAACCACCTCATCGGACCGAGCTAACTTCAATTAAAAAAAGTTTTAGTCCACAAACACTGGCTGGTAGATTCATGTGCTCCAACTGTGTCGCTCGAAGTTACGTGCGTAGTGTCACGTCAGGTATTTCGGTGTAAACAACCATTTGCATACCCGCCTTACTTGTGGAACCAGTAAGTTTATACTTTTCAGAATCATAACACGTCTCATGAGTAAAATCCCTAAATTATTTCTTATAAAAAGAAAAAAACGAAATGTTGATGTTTTTAGGAAACACGTTCGTTGTGCGCATCACTAAGGTAATTCCCTGTCCTGTGTGTGTGTGTGTGTGTGTGTGTGTGTGTATGTGTGTGTTAGCAGTGTTTTGAGATTTAGATACACCTTTCTAGGGTTCTTATGAGCAAGCATACATATAATAAATAATTAACTTACCATTATGTCAAAGTTCGAATTTTTCAATTCTGTTCGCCAGTTTTGTTGGTGGCAAAAGGACGTACCTACACGAAGTGTAATTCTACCAGCGAAAGCGATTTTCGAGAGATTTGAACCTCTGGAAATATGCTTTTGCTATAAACAGCGTATATCACGTAGCATCCTATTTATGTAGGTATTTTAGACTTGTAAATTGATATGGCAGATAGTACAGTCTGTGACCAACATTATCTAACCCACTTGCATATTATTCGCTAATAGGCAAGTGGGCCAGATAATGTTGGTCACAGACTGTACCTTCTCTGCCAGGACTGCGGAATTTGTTCGAAAGAGTTACCGCGGCTTTGGAACGCAAAGGACATTAGGAGAAACACGGATGGGTTTTAGTCAGTAAGAGTCTGACACTTCCTTCTGCTCCGCCCAGAGCGGGAGGAGCCTTTGATAAAAAAAAAATACTACCTTCTAACTTTTTCTAAAGTACAAGGATGTACAATCCTTGTACTTTCTATTTTCAATACAATCCTTGTATATTCTACCCCGTATCACCTACGGACTTACGATTAGTCCCGAACCCGAACTAAGAATGAATGACAACACGATTAGTGGTTAAATTAGGTCAGGTTAATCAAACGGGGAGGACTTGAGGGGCCCGCCGCTTTAGGCGGTTTGTCGTCGGAGGAGGACTGGACGCTAAGGCTGCGCCGATCTCCCAGTCCTCTTCCACTCGGACGATGCGGGAATGCCGCTGGGTCGCTTTAGTGGGTATACCGGGTCAGCCCGGGGAGTCCCACATACCCCTCCCGTTCCCCCGACGGGAGGGTATGCGTAATGCACTGTTTCCCAGCGCAAAAAAAAACAAAAAAAGGTCAGGTTAAATAACGAACTTCGGGCTTAGAGAGTGGCCCCCCGGGTATGAAGGAAACATTACAAAAATGTTGGATGATCTCCTATCTCCTGTCGGTTTTATAAAATATCCCCCTAGATATCACAACATTATAAAATGATTTCCTATAGCTCGAATTGACTTGAAATGACTAAGCAAACTTAATTGTGGGTACTAAATGTGACCTTGCCATAATTTCCCACCTAGTCACCGCGCGGGCTAGTAACAGAATAAAATTATTCTTAAATTAAGATATTTAAATAATCATGGCTGTAAGGCGTGATGTGACGAACTTTACTGACCTATCTGAATGCATCGATTTTGTTGCTAAGAGGCTATTTTAGGTCTTTCACTCGTATCATGTTCAAATGCATGCATCACGCATGAATTGCATGATACTCATTCCATTTTATATTGGTTGGTATACTGTAATCGAACTTTTTGTGATTAGTACCTACAAGAGTTCTTTGAAGTACGACTTGTTCTGTTTTAAATGGTGTCATTGTACGACTGGACCTTTCACCTTGTTTTGTCTCTGAAATCAAACAAAAGACAGACTAGCACTTTTTGAGCGTAGTGAAGATTGCAACCGTCTTGATATACCTTAAGAGTTTTGTTGCTAAGAGGATAGCCTCTTAGCAACAAAATCGTAGTGAAGATTGCAACCGTCTTGATATACCTTATGAGTTTTCAATATAAGAAGTTCCTGACGGTGAGTATCACCATTATCGTCCTTTAGGTGGCCAGTCCAAATATAACATCTTTAATTTGTATGGCAGTTATACCATTTTGTAGCTATCATTAAAATATTGGTAGCACGTTGATACTGTACATTTCTCGTCATCTTCACATAAATCCTTTACAAATAATACAAACAGGAAGAAACCTCTTCGCCGAAATCTTCACGAGTACCTCTCTAGTCATCTAATTAAATTCGTGAAACGTAATTAAGTGTTCATTGACAAGTAGGTACTTAGTACAATTAAAGGAAGTAAGATGAAAACATACATATACCTACCGAGATTCATTAATATGCAAACAATCGAGTTATAAAAACCTTTGAGTCATATATTCGTTTGTAACGGCATTTAATTTTTTTTCCAGCTGCCACTGTCTGCATTGCTTTAGGAACTTGTCTCACCGGCGACAGCGAGTAGCGAGTAAAGCTTCAAACTCGAAACAATTGGCGATCAGCGAGTAGCGAGTGAAAAGTTTCGATAGTTTTGACGCTCGGCTTTCAGCGAGTGCTTTAGTGCGACGGGCTTGTACTCGCAATACTCGCTCCGGCCCGCAATATAGGTAAAAATTACCGCCGTTTGGTTGTTCTGACCGCCAAACGAGCATCGCCGAGCGAGTGTCGCCGAGCGAGTACAATCTTCTGCCGCTGCGATCAACTAGAAGTAAGAGCCGTTCGCCGCTAGTGTGAACAGCTAGCTATAGACTATGAATGTATCTCTTTTACTCACACGAAATCTGCATCTCTTGTCCCTTTCCTCAGCGAGCTAATGGTCGATAGCTACTAGCTTCCTCGCCAGCGGCGAGACAAGTGCCTTAAGTTTAAAAGTTACATATGTTTTTGCAATACGTACCTTTTTTACATACATGGCAAACCGATCGGCGTAGCACTAACTGTTCCCTCTATGATTTTATTTCGTAGCAAGCCTACGCAACACAATTTGCTACGAATTCGCAAAAACATTATGATCTACTTACCTACTGCAATATGACGCTCTCCAATCAATCCTTTAGAAAAAGGATGACAATTGACACCTTAACAGAGGTACAACTTTGATGAAACGTTTCATAATTATATAATAATGCCTAATTTTAAAACTGATATTTGACGAAACTCGATGCCTACCTATCATAAAAAGGCAGGTTAAGTGCACTAAGTAGTGTTATTGACTGAAATTAAATGTTCTTTGATCCATTTTCAAAATATTTTAATATAGAAAATGCAGGTAGGTACATAAATATGCAATAAATAATTAGCAATAATATATCAATATCATACACCCATACATAACAGGCTAAGATAGTATAGTCGTGAGTATTTTTCCGCGCGTTATGCAAATGTTATAGTTAGAGGTATGGCGAATAAATAAATAAATAATTTACTCGACGTAAGGCTTGATGACGATCAGCTCGCTCCGGCGCTTCCGCCTGTTGTAGAGGAACTCCAGCAGCAACACTGACGATGCGGAGAAGAAACCTGCCGAGTAAAAATATTGATTTTGTAAAAGCTTCGAAAGAGCAAAAGTTCAAAAGTTGCTTAGGTTTAGTAGCGTATTTACTCTTGGACTAAGAAGGCTCGCACCCGGGGTCGTAGATTGTGAGGGTTGGCGGTCCTTCTCAGTACCAAGTTGTTCGGATCAAGTAAATTCTGCCCCGTGGGACTATAAAGGGTTTTTGCCCACGACTTTGTACGCGCATATCTAGCTTTTCCCGTTCCCGTAGGAATTTCCGGAAATCCTCGCTTTGTGCTCCTCTACACTCCCCAAAGAACCATGCACCAGTATTTTTGGCTGTGGATGGATTGGTGGAAGCATTGCAGTTACAACAGACTTCGTAATTTTTTCCGCCCACGGTAAGATAAAGTCAAAACTCAGTGCAAACTGGCGCTTCGATCTGTGACATCCCGCTAAATCTTCATCATTGTATCATAGGAAGTGAACACAATATGTCTACGGTACGGCACCGTCCAAAACTGATCAAAGAAAATATTGGGTGAATTCACGGCATGACGCCGCGCGCCGTGCCGTCTCCCGGTAGCGGTGTTGTGCCGTTACACGGTGGCCGGTGCCGTACTGTAGACATGTGTCCACATGTGTCCTCCCTTACCCTAATCCCCCGCTTTTAAATTAAAAATACACTCTCGTGTGAAGTGGCGTTAGAATAACCAGTACATAGTATGAACATGCCTTGCAAGTAATTTATACATTATACATAGTATTGTTCAATCAAGGCCTACACGTAAGTTCATGTGTATTCTGCATACCGGTAGGTATGCATATTGTATCCACTGGCACCTAAGGACTTGCAGTTGCAGACACCTATGTTAATTGTTAAACCTGTTTTTTATGTAATTATTCCAATTATGTAGGGTACTTCTTACAATATGCAAGAGTTTGTATAATGCGATCCACATAGGAATAGGAACGTCAATTAGAGGTCATTGACGTTCCTATTCCTATGTGGATCGCTGTCTGTCAAATGTCTCTTGAAAAGTACAGTTCAAAGAAATCTCACCCTTCAAGCTACATAGCTGGTTGAAATTGACAGCTATGACGTCACAATATTGCGCTAAGTCGATCCTATTCTTATGTAATATTTTTATTTCAGACATTCTTGGTCCATAATATTGTTAGTAGTAAGACTTAAAAACTATGTTAGGTACAAAAAATAATTAATTTAAGTATTTGCTGTGCAGCTTGTGACTGAGCACGTTCAGGATGGTTTTGGCGCTTCCACGCGTGCGGAACATCAGCGAAGCAATACTGCGCCGCAGCAAAGTGTGAAACCCGTCTGTGTGCGCGTGCGCAAACATCGCAGACGCACTACAATAGTGTGGGAGCCCCACCAGCACCATGACGCGTTATTATATTCGAATCGCATTGTAAGCTTCATCATCATTTCAGCCAATTGCTGTCAACTGCTGAACGTAAGCCTGACCTTACCTATGCCACATTTCACCATCTTCCTTGCCCAACTACCTACCTATATACGTGGTATATGGCTATGGGGCTGGCTTGCAGTGAAGCCGGATTCAGCTGAATATTAGTATATTACGTGGAGCGAATAATATTGAACGAATCTAACCGGCAGAAACAGAAGCACATCGCTGAGAGAGCAGTACTCGGGAAAGTCAACGACCCTCCGAACATCTCCCCATGTACCTCATCTGCGCGACCACTCTGACTAGAGTGTGTGACTAAGAAGAGGAGACGTGGAATGACTGCCTAGACCTTCACAACCCAGTAACTGGGTAACACGGTCCTTCGTGGAAACACTATTGTCAGATTTTCTCGCTTCTGATAATTCAAAGATATTTAAATGGCAGCCGGGACCAACGGCTCGGTTAAGATGGTCACCCATCTCATCCACCACCCATTACCACCCATCACCTCAGCAAGCGTTGCTTAAACTTGAAGATTTAGATATGAGCTCCTCTACTACATAGGTACCTACCTATGCCCAATTTAAAAGGGACAGTTTAAAATCGTACTAGTTGACCCGCACAACTTCGTCCTTCGTTTAGCGTGATGATATATGCCTTCCTCAATAAATGGGCTATCTAACACTGAATGAATTTTTCATATCGGACCAGTAGTTCCTGAGATTAGCGCATTCAAGCAAACAAACCAACTCTTCAGCTTTATATATTAGTAGGTATATAGATTTAGTACGGTTTGAAATACCATGTTTTAAATGCCAATCAGTTCTTCTCAGCATACTCATAGTCATATTATGGCTCATAGTTTTAGAAAAACCGGCCAAGTGCAAGTCGGACTCTCACACGAAGAGTTCCGTACCATAAACCGATAAAAACACGTTTCATATATAGGAGAGACCACTTTCCTAAAAAAGTTAATAGATAAATTAAATTTTAATTTATTATATTTTTTGTTATAGTGGCAATCTTAGATTATTTTGTTTTCTAATCTAAGGTGGCAATAGAGACACACTGAAAATTTCAACTGTCTACCTGTAACGGTTCTTGAGATACAGCCCGCTGACAGACATACAGACGCACGGACATCGGAGGCTTAGTAATATGTTTCCGTTGGTTACCCTATGGGTAAAAAACCTAAAAATGGGAAAAATCAGATAAAATCTTGAAAAAGAAACTAGCTATTTCTTCATTGTATATGTTCGCAGACTTTATGACCATGAGGTCGCTTAAGGTCCCTAAACCCGGTATATTTTCTCTATTTTATGGCGGTCACCTTTCACACACACACATTTTAATTTATTGAAGTCTCGAAGACTTATGTTAGGGTTAAGCTCAATATGAGATTTATTTGAGACAGTATGTTATCAACTTTACCTTTATTAAAGCCAGATTTATTTGCTTTAGTCAGAAAAGGTACCTGAGGAGCTCGTGGCTAAATAATAACAGCCGCACGGGTCGATCTTTAAGGTTAAGCAACGCTTGCCAAGGTTGGTCTGTGGATGGGTGACCATCTTAATATATCGAGTTTCCTCCGTGCCTCGGAAAGTACGTTAAGCCGTTGGTCCCGGCTGTCATTTGTAGATCTTTGGCAGTCGTTACGGGTTGTCAGAAGCCAGTAAATCTGACTCCAGTCTTGCCAGGAAGTACCGTGTTACCCAGTTAATGGATTTAGGAGGTCTGGTAGGCAGCCGCTCCTCGTAAAACACTGGTATTCAGCTGAATCCGGTTTTACTGGAAGCCGACCCCAATATAGTTGGGAAAAGGCTAGGCAGATGATGAGTCAGAAAAGGTACCTATTGGTAGTGAAAAGAATTTGTGAGTTCTTGGCAGAGACTAAAATAAAAATAAAACGAACAAGAGATGAAATGAAACGTCAGGCCATATAGGTATTTAATATCACTACATCACTACATATTATAAAACAAAGTCGCTTCCCGCGTCTGTCTGTCCCTATGTATGCTTAGATCTTTAAAACTACGCAACTGATTTTGATGCGGGTTATTTTAATAGATAGTGTTTCTCGAGGAAGGTCTTAGTATATAATTTGTCAAGGTTTTGCGTAAATTGGCTGATATATAAAGATTATTATAATAATAATAATAATAATATTTATTGGAACTAAAAACACGAATTACAATAAAATTAAGTACGATAATGACTGCATTAGTTATAAACTGTGTCGCAGCCATTAGCGCCCATACAAAAAAGATTTATGCGTCAGTGTTCCAGCGTACAAAAACAGTACCAACTTATAAATAAATTACAGACGAAAATAACAATAAAGTAATAAAAAAGAAAATAAAATGAAAAAGAAAAGTTACGGTAATCAAAAAAAAAACTGGTGTGTGTGTGCGATGTGTAATGCGTGTGATGTATTGTGTTGTGTTGTGCGTGTGTGTGGTGTCGTGTTGTGAGTTGGTATTAACGTGTATGTTACGTTTTAACTAGGTTTTCTAGTTCCTCATAAGTAAGAGTATGAAGCCACTTGTCCACGGTGAATCGACACTGTCTCAGATTAAGTGAATATATGTTACATACACTATTTACTCGATTGTACAGAATAGAGCTTAGGTATCTATATTGACGTCTAACAACTTCAGTGCTGACTGGCTCGATTAAACAGACTCTAATAGGCCTTCGTCTGTGCTTAAAGAGGCCAGCATCAAAAGTCAGTTCGGAGTGCTTGCGTAGTACGGTGCTAAGTGCAAATGAGTGTCTCACTCTTGGGACCCCACATAGTGCGTAGAGTTCATTTGTGGGGAAGCGGATTGGTTTGTGGGCCATAACTTTTAAAACTGCCCTCTGCGCCCTTTCCACTCGTAGTAATGAGGATTTACCAGAACTGCCCCAGGCCGTTATACAATAAGTTATAATTGAGTGAGCTAGAGCATAGTATACCGTTTTTAATGTAGGGAAGTCAGCAGAAGCCCTCAGGTTCTTAAACACATATATTAATTTTCTGACTCTACCCACCAGAGACTTTATATGTTCACTCCATGACAGAGAACTATCAATATAGACACCAAGATACTTCATACAATCAGTACGGACAATTTCAGTGCAATTACAGTCCTGGTTTGTGCTAGGGTTACATTTATGAGCTGTTAGTGTGTAGGTAGAGGCTGGTTGTGATGTTCTACGCGGGGAAAAGGTCATAAATTTAGTTTTATGTAAGTTAAGGGTCAGCAAATTGGTTCTTAGCCAGGTCATGGTAGTCTGTAGAGCAGATTCAGCATGAATGAGCGTATCGGACCAATCATTACCATGTACTACTATTGCAGTATCATCTGCATATGTTATAATTTTACAGTTAGGTAAAGGGAGGTTGCAAAGGTCATTTATGTAAATTAAAAATAAGGTGGGTCCAAGTACGCTACCCTGTGGCACACCGTGACTGATATATTTGGGTCCACTTGTGTAAGTTCCTATCCTAGTAGTCTGAGAACGCCCTGTTAGGTAGCTTGTGAAAATATTTAGGGGCAAACCTCTGATTCCAAGTCGTTCAAGTTTGTTTAGTAAGAGCGGGATTGAGACAGTGTCAAAGGCTTTAGAGAGGTCTAGGAAAATTGCTAATGTTTTTAATTTATTGTTTAGGTTTTTAGCAATAGTATTTGTTAATTCCAAAACTGCATCTTCAGTACTTTTGCCGGATCTAAAACCGTATTGGTTGTCAGCGATAATATTTTGGGCTTGTAAGTAACTGAGTAACCTATTGTTAATGATTTTTTCTAATATTTTGGATAAAGTGGTTAGTACAGAAATTGGCCTATAGTTATTGACACTGTCTCTAGCACCACTCTTATATATAGGATGAACCAAACCAGTCTTGAACGCCGAGGGTTAAACTCCTGTAGAGAAAACAAGATTGAAAACATGACACAAAATTGGGATGAGAGTATGTCTTGCATTTTTGATAAGTCTGGTAGAAATGCCATCACATCCAACCGAACTTGTAGAGCTTAGACTTACAATAATTTTTTCAATTTCCTCGTTATCAGTTTCGAAAATAGCCATTGAATTTGGAGAGGAACCTATTTCGCGGGAGCCGAAGACACATGCAGAGTTACCATTTTTCGAATCAATTTTAGATGCTAGATTCTTGCCTGTCATCTGTCAGAGACAAAAACTCATTAGAATTCGTTTTGCTAGTGTGAAGATTTGTAATTGTTTTTATAAGATTCCATGTTTCCTTCGGGTTGTTTTTGTGTTTTTTGAATTCTGCTCGCTCATATTCACGTTTTATTTTTTTTAATAAATTGTTGCAAAAATTTATTTAAAATTTATTTTTGTATTACTGAAGAGGTTGGAAAAAAAAACATTTGTGTGCGAAGCGGGGCGGGTCGCTAGTCGATAATGCGACAAATATTGTCGGTGTATGCAGCACTTTTAAACGCTTTTTTTTTGCATTACTCGAAAATTGGCTCGAGACTCAACACTTTCAGGCACGCAATGAAGACTATTAAAATTTATTAGTTACAAAATACTTTTGGTTTTTATTAGTTTTTTTTTTTTTAATTTGGCATTTCTATTGTTGCTATAACATTATTCAACCGAAAAAGTTTTATTATTTCAATTTATTTGTTTGAAGAAGGATTTTAGTGTCTCCCGTAAAAAAAAACTTTTTCGCATTATAAGGTCCTGCACTGGCGTTGACGATATGTCAAAAATGTATTGTTTAAAATGCTGCTAATCAACCTGTATGTCTATACCTGCGTATCTCGCTATGCCACTATTTCAATTATTCGTATCGGTACAAACATTCAGTGTTAACATAGCAGGCCCCATTCGCTACCTACCAAGGGCTCATTAAAAAATATTAACTAAAATCTGCATAGACACCGTTAGAAAACAAGCCAATGATTTCGTCCTCAAACTGGTATAAAAATGTATAATTAATACGGACGTATTTAATCTGTCTTTTTATGTATCTAAATCTATGTTGGACGTCATACAATGATTATGTCACTCAACGACCGCGTGTTTAAAGCGTGTTCTAATAGCAAGGGTCAGGAACCAAATAATGAATCCATACTAATTTAAAAAATGCGAAAGTTACTCTGTCTGTTAGTTACCTGTTCACGTCTTAAAGCATATTCCATACGGTTGTAATCCAGCGTCCCGTCCAAGGTGACCTTGCTTATTGCCATCCGTGCAGACGGCGCATGCAATTATTGGTTTCTATTCGCGAATTTTGTTCAAACAAAATTCGCGAATGGAAACCAAGCTCCCAGCAAGATCACCTTGTATGGGTCACTGGATTACATCCGTGTGGAACATGCTTAACTGCTTAATAGATTTGGCTGAAAGTTGGCATACGGGTCAAAGGAGTAGCTGACCCACGCAATTTCGTCTGTGTCATATTTTTAATGCTCAATATGCTTATTAATGTTCCGCTCCTATTGTTCGTAGCGTGTTTTTATATAGCATTTCTCGATAAATGGGCTAGCCAATACTAATGATTTTTCAAAACGAACTAGTTCCTGAGATTATCGTGTTCAAACAAACAAACTCTTCAGATTTATAATATTAGTAAAGATCACGGACTTTTCATTCAATTTAAAGAAATTCCAAGATGTTGAAAGAAAAACATAAAAGTATGTGGGGATCGTAGCTTTCTGTAGTTTGTGCTTACCCCCATGGGGGAAAGGCATGAGTGAGGGTTTACAACATGAACATCTTTGGCTTAATATTTTCCCATAAACAAGACGAACCTCCTTTTTCGCCAATTGACGGTGATGCTGCAGGATTCCTGGTTTGACATGGAGCATACTCCTACCTGCAATGCTGTTACCAGGTTGCCCATGGACTGGTTTATATTTACCCATAAACAAGACGAAGAAGGATCCCTGCATATCTCTGATAATGGCGATGGATGCAACTAAATACCAGGGATTACAAGGAGCCTAGTTGGGTTGGGTTGGTTGGTAGGGTATCCTGATACCGAGTATCAGGATACCCTTGGTAAGTCCAATTAATATATACCCATAAACATGACGAAGAAGGAGCCCTTCAAATCTCTGATAATGACGATGGATTCAGATGAATACCAGGGTTTACATGGAACCTTTTCCCACCCGCAACCCTTACCTACTAGGTATCACGATAACCATTGGATTTTCTTATATTCACCCATAAACAAGACGAAGAAGGAGCCGAGCCCTGTATATCTCTGATGATGCCGGAGGATGCTGCTGGATACGGCAGGTTTTACATGGAGCCAACGCCCCGCACCCGCAACTAAATTGCTGGATAACAGGATACCCCTTGAACTGGTTAATATTTACCCATAAACAAGACAAAGAAGGAGCCCTTCAAATCTCTGATGTTGACGGTGAATCCAGATGAATACCAGGGTTTACATGGAACCTTTTCCCACCCGCAACTCTTACGACTATCACGATAACCATTGGACTTTCTTATAAACAAGACGAAGAAGGAGCCCTGTATATCTCTAATGATGGCGGAGGATGCTGCTGAATACCGCAGGTTTAACATGGAGGCAACGCCCTGCACCCGCAACTAAATTACTGGATAACAGTATACCCCTTGCAGAAAGAGCCCTGAATATCACTGAGATTGACGGTTGATCCAGCGGATTACTAGGGCTTACATGGAGCCGACGCCCACCCGCAACCCTGATACTAGGTAACATACCCTTAAGCAAGACTGGACTGGTTAATATTTACCCATAAACAAGACAAAGAAGTAGCCCTTCAAATCTCTGATGATGACGGTGAATCCAGGTGAATACCAGGGTTTACATGGAGCCTACTTCTACCCGCAACCCTGATACTAGATAACACACCCCTTAAGCAAGACTGGACTGGTTTATATTTACCCATAAACAAGACGAAGAAGGATCCCTGCATGTCGCTGAGGTTGACGGTGTGGTTGTTAACCTCCTGCATGGCTGACGAGGTCTTCCAGCAGCGGTCCTTCTTCGGCAGGTATGCGTCCAGCCAGCGCCCGATCAGACCCGCCTTGTGCATGCGGTTTAGTCTAGAAAGGAACACAATATTAATCACTTCGTAGGTATACAAAGTATTTGCGGAATTTGTCCGAAAGAGTCACCGTGGCCCTGGAACGCAAAGGGCATTAGGAGAAACACGGATGGGTTTTAGTCAGTAAGAGTCTGACACTCTCTTTCGCTCCACCCAGAGCGGAAGGAGTCATTTGATGATTTCCCATTCTTAAAAAACCGGCCAAGTGCGAGTCGGACTCGCGCATGAAGGATTCCGTACCATACGATCTTCATTTTTATTATTTGTTGTTATAGCGGCAATAGAAATACACAATATGTGTAAATTTTAACTGTCTACCTATTACGCCCGCTGCCCGATACAGCCCGACAGACAGACGGACGGACGGACAGCGGAGGCTTAGTAATAGGGTTCCGTTAGATACCCTTTGGGTACGGAAAGCTAAAACCGGCCAAGCGCAAGTCGGACTCGCGCATGAAGGGTTCCGTACCATCGTATTTTTTCATTATTTAGGTATTGTTATAGCGGCAACAGAAATACACATTCTGTGAATTGAACGTTTTGTAAGTATGAGAATCGGTCTTTTGCAGTTTCATGGATATTATTATTACGAATTTGAAGAGCTGCGGTTGGTAATACGACAAGGGGAAGTGACACATGTTACTGTCTCCTATTAAAATTTCACACACGAGAGTGAATTTTTAATCTAGTCTAGTTTTTTTGTATTATAAATCCCGCAGTACTCACTCTTTGTTTATCACTGGAAGATACGGGCTGCCTGAAGGCACTATCATTGCAACTTTCTCGTCGAAAAACTCTTCAGCGCCTGAAAATAATTTCTATTGTTACAATGCTCGTTTAAATTAAAACGTATGCAAGGCATTTCATGGAAACCGAATTCAACCAACAAAAAAATACAAAATAAACGGCGATCGTGGAAACTTAGATGGCGTGAAATGTCATTCTTCTTCGATCTGTGGCCTGAGTACGAGTTTTTAACGTTCTCGATCGCGTTAGCGTAAACGTCAATTTGTATTGAAATCGAATAAGCGCCGTCTGGTGACAATAACGGAAACTTTGTTTTCCCATAGGTACAATTTGACATATAAGCGAATGTCGAACGTAACTATACGTTAGTCAAGTGTACTTATACAGTAATCGTCGAATAACGCGATTGAGTGCATAAAATAAACTCGCACTCAGCCCTCTGATGCATTGACTGCTCACTTCGAAAGACACGTTACGTAAAAGCTACGTTAAGAAAAAGTATTACGACAATGGGACCTGCTATTTATAATAAAATACCTCATAGTTTTAAGGAATATTCAGTTCACATTTTTAAATCTAAGGTATCTGCAATATGAAAATGACAATTATAATTACGTAGGACATATTATTGCGAATTTTTTAATTAGATACCTAATTAATATGAAATTAATTTGTTAATGACTAAGTTATGATTTTTTTTTTACTTCTGTTTTGTTTTTTTTATTATTTTATTTTACTATTAATCCTAATTCCAGTGTTGACATTTTCTATTTATTTTATTGTTGTACCTACATTTTGAGCAAATAAAGTTCTAATTCTAATTCATGTTCACTTCAGCCTAGTCTACATGGTGAGGGTTTCAAAGAATCGCACTGCCGGTCGATTCTATAGACATGTCGGAGAGAAGGCTTGGGTGAAGTAATCACCAGGTGATCCATCATTCCATCTTAATTACATGAATTGACAGCTCACTTCGTGATCACTTCACCCAGGCCTTCAGCCTTGTTTACAGCCGGTCTATTCTGTCGACACCTCGCCGTGTCCACTTGGGAGGAGTGAACGACAAGTGAGCTGTAATTCCATCTTGTTTGTTTGGTTGACAGCTCACTTGTCGTTCACTTCGACTAAGTTTACACTTCGACGTGTTTACAGAATCGCACTGCTGTTCTTATTGGTTCGACAGACAGAACTTAGTGAATGATTTATTATAAACTAGTTTCTAGCCAGCAACCTCATCTGTGTGGAAATCAAGAACTATTCCAAGATAACATACTCCTGAGATAAAAATGGTCTTTTTTTTTTTTTAAGGATGGGAAATCATCAATTGACTCCTCCCGCTCTGGGTAAAGCAAGAGGGAGTGTCAGACTCTTACTGACTAAAACCCATCCGTGTTCCTCCCGGTGCCCTTTGTGTTCCAAGGCTACGGCACCCCTCCTTTCGAACAGATTCCGCAGCCCCAGCAGGCACCTGCCCTAGCGGGCCCCGTCCTTCACGCTGACATCTCTATGAGGTGCGCTGGGATCGCAGCGCGCCGCCGACCTGGGCCTAGTTCCGATCAGACGGCGAGCCACCCACTGCTCGCCGACCGCAGGCCCGGAGATAAAAATGGTCTACCTATGTCCTATTCTAAGACATGTTCTCAAAACATACAAATTCGTTGAGCCGGTAAAAATTGAAGAGGTAACAAAAAGGCATGATGAGGGATATACTTACAGTGTGATATTTAAAATATGCCTTCAGGGCCAAATCCGAAACTATGAGGAATATCTACAAACACTGAAAGGAGTCCCGATCCCGATTTTGATGAAAACTAAAACTGAATCATTGGATTCTTCCGAAACTGTAGCTAACAAGGATCAAATTCTGGAAAGTCATAACATATGGCAGAATAAATGAAAGCTCCCATTTTTAGGGTTCCGTACCTAGAGGGTAGCCAATGGAACCCTATTACTAAGCCTCCGCTGTCCGTCCGTCCGTCCGTCCGTCTGTCTGTCAGCGGGCTCTCAAGAATCGTAATAGGTAGACAGTTGACATTTTCACAGATTATAACAACAAATAATAAAAAATAAGGTTTATAATACAATTACACGGTTTTTAACAAATTAGTTTTAAAATTCCTAACTAAAGCTAACCTACCTAAGCCATAACTGGTAGTTTTTCGAAAAACCAATGACGCAGTTTTAGTTTTCATCAAAATCGGGTTCGATACTCCTTTAAGTGTTTTTGGATATTCCTCATAGTTTCGGATTTGGCCCTGAAGGCACATTTTAAATATTCACCCTGTATAGACAGGCAGTCATAGTTACTTTCGCTTTTATCATGTTAGTATGGACAGTATGGCAATATGGACACTTACTCAAAGCAAAGTCGCAGTTGTCTGCCTCCAGCCGGTCTGCCCGCATGAGGTAACTCAGCCGAAGCTTCCAGTCGATGATGACGTGGCGCTTCAAACGCACGCGCTGCAGCAGAGCTGATCCTACAGCACAATTATTATGATAGGAAACCAGCTTTGAAATGGATACTGTGCGAGGTCTTCATGAATTGAGTTCAAGGCGCCGCTCTACAGAACCCTAATATTACGCAACGCATGTGAATTTCGCTTTGATGTAGAGTGGAAAACCGTTCCTGACACAGGCTACTTTATGGTACTCTATGTGTTTCTTACCTGGCGTGTGCAAAGAAGAGAGGGTGGTCTGTGCCTGGCAGTGAGGCATCACAGGCTAGATAAATACATAGTTACCTGACGCCATGGTTCCTCCCATTCCAACAGTAGACGTCACTAGTTCGGCTCCTTTCAACAATGCTACGTACTTCGGCTCATCTGAATTCTGAAAACAAACACTCTGATAAACTCGTCATATTTCCGAAAAAATCGGCTAATCATTTTGAACATCATGGATTCCCGTTTTAAAATTGGAAATTCATCTATAATAACATGTTATATCTGTGTTTTTCCTGATAGATACAACTTCAGAGACTTGAAAACTCTATGGGTCACTCCTGGGTAAGATGTTCCAACGTCGACCACATTATGGCTAACCATCAAGTACGATAGTGATCAAACACGAACCAAAGTAAAAAAAATCTCGGATGCAATTTAAATACATGCATACAAGATAAAACACAGATTGCACCTGAAAACCTGTTCATTTGCTTTTTGCATCAAATAGGTCAATAGACAAACTATTTATAGCAATGTCTACCACGCAGAAAAAGCGTGATATTCACTGACTACCTACCATTTTTATTTAGAAATGGTAGATATATTGACCGTATTGACCGCTGGGTCCTTAGAACTGGTGACGCCGAAAGTATCACGTTAGTAAAGCGTGATCATTTGTGATCAAGTTAAGGAACTGGATTTGACCTGATGTGAACCGAAGATATGTACATTACGTGGAATTTTTTTTGTTCGTGCTCTCTTTCTGGTAAATTTGATCTCATTTGGATTTTTAACGTAGATACCTTATTACCTTTGTTTTTTTTTCAGTCCTATGCTTTGATAATTGATTATAAGAATAGGATGATGGGATATAGAAAAACTTGAAATACTATGAACTATCTCATGTACTTTTTTGTGCCATGTTATCTCTTCACCATCCTAGATTGGCTGGTAAAGAACTTTGTGTTGCATGTTTAAAATAAATAAATAATTAGTAAGTATATAGTTCTCTAATTCATATAACGAGTTCGAAGTAGCAAACCTACCTTCAATTCCATCTCCATATAGGATCCCTTAGTAATAGACCAGGTGTAAAGGGCCCTGTTCTGCAGTAGTTCAGCTACGGTTGTCACAGGGTTCTCCTGCTTAGGGAACGTGAGGAAGGCCACCAGGTTGCCGGAGTATGTGGTTACAACAACCAGCACAACCAACCACCAGGTTCCTACGACCAAGCGACCGCTGTCCGCGCGGGGAAGGTACATGCCCCCTGAATGAGGAAAAGGTAGCTAGAAAAATTGAGTTTGTTGAGCATTCAAAGTAAATACCTACCTACTTTGAATGTTCAATAAATACAATTTTCAGTAGCTAAAAAAAAACATCTAAACGTTTCAATTTTAGTGACTTTTAGCATTATATACATCAATCAATATAAGCAATTATACACGTTCATTTTAAAAACAAATATTAAATTACCTCATAAACGTATTAGATAATTTAATGTGTATATGTATAACTATATGTATTAACACAGTAGATAAAAAAAAATCAGTGCCATATAAATTAAAAGGAAAAAATACTTTTTCTTCTTTTGTCAATAATATTTTATGGCCATGCACATTTTTTTCAAATTGTTTAACCAGTACCTATCGTTCGTGTGAGGCTTTATGTTTACTACATACTTTGTTTACCTAAATAAAAAATACCATCAATTTCAGTTAGCTTTATATTTCTAATAAATTTTAATTTACCAATGGATGCAACAACCTCACAAAAAATAAAATAATGGTGGCACTGATGGGCGGTGAGTTCGTACCTGGCCGTTCGAGGTGATAAATACGACGGCCATAAAAGAGAAAAGAACAAATTAAATTTTCTTTTAAATGTTTATACGGCTTACAAAACATTTTTTTTTTTCGAAAGTTTAATCCTGTAATATTTCTGTAGAGTAGGATTAACTTTTTATTATTTACAAAGATAAATTGACTTTGCTTTCATGTTATCATCAAAAACCTGAGTTTGGCTCATAAAAAATGTGGAGCTAGAGAATTTATCGTAATCATTTATAATGAAACATGATTTGTTAACAGAAACAATATTAATGAGATATTTTATGCCTACCTCTACCTACAGTATAATTTTACATAAAATTTTCTTTTGTAAAAAGGTAGATTGTAAAAGTTTTGAAGGTCAAAAATGTTTTTTAACTAAACAATAAATACTTATGTAGGTACTTCCTACAGTTGCGTTGCAATTTGTTTGAAATAGTCACCGTGGCCCTGGAACGCAAAGGGCATTTGGTGGAACACGGGTGGGTTTAAGTCAGTAACAGTCTTTAGAGCGGAAAGAGAAGAAACAAAAAAACACCTACAAAACACCAGCTTTATCTTTGAGGTAGAAGTAATAAGCTTCTTTTGATAATGAAGCATTTTGCTCACCTTGCTGCAACAAAGCACCATAGATATACCAAAGACAATTGTGTATTGTAGCCAGTCCTCCTTGTCGAGTGATCTCCTTGGCCTCGTAATAAGGACTTAGTCTATGGATGATGTATAGTGTAGGCCCCATCAGAATGACAGCTAATCCGAGACACAGCCAAGTCTAGAAAAATAACAAAACCTCTCTAGATAAAATGCCTTTTGATAATTCTTGTACACAGTAATTTCTTTCAATGTATTAAATTATCAGAAATGTTTCGTTATATTTGTACCTCGTTTCTGGAGATAGATAACTACCAACTCGTAAGTCTCTAATTGGCTAAACTTATTCGGAGTTCTTTGTTGTTGTTGTTTTGTTGCTTTTCACCATCAAAGATTCAAAGGAGCTAAATATTTAACAAATAAGAATCAGAAAATCCACGCAATCGTTTTCACACACTGTGATACAGATTTCATCTTGAAATCTTTACATTTTCCACCATGACATGCATTGTGAAAATTCGTTGTCTCAAAAATTAAGTGTTCCTCCCGCTTTTCCTCTTAAGAATTAGAACTTACGTCTGTAGTGAACGGAAGTAGAAACAGAAGAGCTCTGCTCAACTCCCTCGGGCGCGCTATCATGAAAGCATACGGCTGGATACTCACGGGTATCGTGTAGTTTATCCCTAGGAAAGAATATATCTTAGTGTAACTCAAATTAAGATTAAAATTGCATTGAAAATGGAATCAGTGATAGTGTAGTATTCAATCCCGCCACAAGAAAAACTAACAAAGAAAAATTAGTACGGCAACAAAAAGAACCCAAACGCCATCTATCCCGCTAACAGCGAACTACGAGCGAAATCCTGCATCGCGGTATCAGTTGCAATTTAAATAAATCTCATAATTATGCATATGCTAAACGAGTATTATAGTTAGAGTAAAATTTTACGTTACTTTAGGTACTTTACGTCAAATACTTTAGTAATACAACTTATAGACTTTAGTAATACAACTTATAGAGTCTCCTCGTTAAATACCAAGACAAGTTAAGATCGCAAACTGTTTTAAAGCAATACAGAGAGACAGGATACCTATAAATTTACAATTATTGTCAACGATTCCCAATGAATTTATGCTTCAGAATGTAACTATCTTACTAACACATAGTCAAAAATACCGTGACATTTTATGACGTGCAAATGATATTCAACTGTGTACTCTAACTTTATGCAGGTTTTTAAAAGTTTAAAGGTATGCGGAACAGGGTGTAAAGTCCCGCAAATCTCCATTGAAAAGGGAAGATCCTCCGATCAGACCAGGTCTGGTGGGCAACCTGATAGTTAAAATTCGGACTGTTGCTGTATATGTTCAAATCACACGGGAAACTCTGATAGTTACAGCGATACAGGATTTCGTCAATAGTTCGATGCTGGTTGGAAAGATGGCGTTGTGGTTCTTTTTGTTGCCGTATTTTCGCTTCGTTAGTTGTTCCTGTGGCGGGTTTGATGCCACTACAAAAGTTTAAATATAATAACACCATCAACTTAGTTCAATTTTCATACCTGGCATAGGATCAGGTAGAACAGTAAAAGAGGCAGCTGCTAAAGCTCCTTGGCCTTTAGAAATGGCGATCATCGTCAGCCTAGCGTCCATGCCATGCATTGTCTGAAATAAATCCACAATAAGTAGTTTTTGAGCCTTTAACTGGTTATTAATAAGGTTTGGTGTCAAACTTACATCGGCAATCGTATCATTTGCTAATTCTTTCTTCAAAGCAGAAGCTAATATTACTTTTATTCTGAAAATAAATAAGAAACCGTTAAAAATCAAAACTATTTAACTAAAGACCGATTTTTTTTTCAACGGATAGATCACTTTTATCTGAGAATATCATTGGAGAATATAAATTAATCTTTATATTTGAAGGACTTACGTAAAGTTTTTGTTAATCGCTAACTGATTAACTATATCAAATACAAGTCCACTATATTTCACAATAGCACCAGATTCGTTTCGCTGCAGTATCGTCCATGGTGGGTTCTGAAATAATAACAGAACTTTATTTTTAACTTGTTTCTACCAGCGACGTTGTCCACGTGGAACATATTCCCGGGATAGACGATAGCAAACCTATGACCTAATCCAGGGCATGAACTACCCGTGTGCCAGGTTTCATTCAAATCCGTAAGGCTATTGTTCTTCTTCTTCTTTTCGATTCGATGTTGACTCTTAAATATTTTGTGCCCAGTAGGTGGCCACGCTCACAGCGGCATCAGTGGCGTTCATCAGGTCCTCAATGGAGGATGCAGGTGTAAGGGTACTTGGGACACTCCAAGAAGTGAGTCATATTTTCGATGAGCGCACCGTACTCACACTTAGTTTCAAGCGGATAAAACCTCATTTTGTCAAGTTGTATTTGCAGCGGTCTATAGGCTCTCCATATTAGTGAAGAGGTAGCAAACTAACAGAAGACGTACTGAGTTACTATCGCATTTAAGTTTAATATTAAATACATAATTATATTCGTACTTAATATTATAAATGAAGTATTAATATTGAATAAATAAACTGATCTTGTCAATATCATATTTCATTTCTTGCCAAAAGCAAGTTCAATAAAGACACAAAAAGTAAGAACGTGCACTGAATGGTAAGATCATTATGACCAGTGAAACCTTACATGAAAAGTGATGATGGGTAACTCCTTCCCTCTAAATCCGTGGTGTATGTGTGGAAACAGAACATCTTCGAACTTAACAGCATCGATCGGACGCCAGAATCCGACCTACAAAACATGATACATGAGGAAAATGCTTTTTTCTCTCTGTACAAACATAGTTAGAGACAAAAGGATGCAAGAGCAAGAAAGGTCTAATGGGTCACCTATGGGTGGCCAATGGACATATACCACTTGATGTAATGTCACCTGCGCCTTAGGCAGATCAGCCATTTCAGGATATGGAGTACGGACACAGACGATGCTCGTCATTTAGACTGGCATCCATACCCTTGAAACTGAAATACAGCATCAAAGTAACCAACAGAGGCCGTAGGTAGACAATCTTCGTGGATACTGTAGTCAGTTGAACTTTACAAGGCGTACAGAAAAATATAAAAAAATAACTTTAATTTCGGAAGTCGGTGTTCAAAAACGAAATAACCAAAAACACCGACTTCCGAAATTAAAGTTATTTTTTACTTTGTAGTGTTTTGTTTTTAGAAGTCGGTTTTATTTTTTTGTTAAAAAGTTTTTTTATTTTTCACTTTTTAGTACCTAGTACGCAGGTACCACTAAAAAAGTGAAACCACAAGCACAGCGTGCCGGCGTGATATTATGTTATGAACTGGTGTAAACAATCAACAGACATGCGATTACAAAAATCCTGATCCATTTGCTATCATTTATTGAAGAGTTCCGTTGCCTACCTCCGAAGTTCTTCATCAGATCTTAACCAAATTTAAATGGGACCAGTCCGAGAAAATACTCTTCCAAACAAAAAAAGAATCATCCAAATCGGTTCACAATTAGCGAAAATATCGCTGAACAAACATTTTTCATGGGATCCTATCATCAGATCCTGACTTATACCGTCCATCATCAGCTCGCAACATGAGGTGATGATTACCAAGCACAAATATCTGAATTGCGTTAGAAAGTTTATGAAAAACAGTGTATGTGCTTATAAAATTTGAGGGTTTCCTGACTTGGTGACAATGGGACCACCTCAGGAGTATAGGCTTTCGAATAAAAAAAGATTTTTTTAAATCGGTTCACAATTGGCGGAGAAATCGGTGAACATACATAAAAAAAACATACATACAGCCGAACATAGAACCTCCTCCTTTTTGAAAAAGTCGGTTAAAAATAGGTTTGAATTGGAAAAGAAAAGAAAATAATTGTTTAATTCTGACTCACTTGCAAAAAATTTAAGTATTCACTATTTGCCGTGTGCCTTTTACGATCTCAATCTGAAAAGTCACACCTGTCACCCAGACCTCTACAGAACACAATTCCCCTGTGTGACAGTACTTACGTTTAACAAATTGATTTTGTCGATAACTCCGGTCGTTGCGTTTAAGTTAGCGCTGGCTAAGTCCGAGGCATCCGTGAGCCCCCGGTAGGTGGCGCCCCACGTGTCTGCCGCCAAAGCGCGCCAGGTTGAACAGTTGCCGCACCGACTCTTTGCGGCTATGTGTTGCTGGTGGAAAAGAATCCACTTTTATTTATTTATTTTTAATTCGTGAAGCGAGAGAAGACCGAAGTAATGCAGAAAGGTCCTTGTAACAGATGATTTGGGGTGATAGGTTCTGAGATGACCTAGAGGTAGAAAAAATACATGACAGCAAGACAATGATGATCAGTTCGTGTGGAACACCAATGAAATGATGAATAAGTCTTATAACAGATAATTTGGGGGGAGTTGTTACTGGGATGACAGCTATCAGAATTAAAACAGATGCTGCCAAAATAAATTGGGTTAAAGACAGAATGACCTCATCTAGAGGAAGCAAAGACCCCTTTCTACATTTATGCTTTTGCACTTTCTTGTGTGTTCCTGTAAGCGCAAAAGCATCATTGTACGAGTACTGACCACTCCTTTAAGCGCTGAGGATGAAAAAAAATGTAAATTCACGATCTTGTAGCAGAAAGCAAAACAACAGTATTTGAATCTCGAGGAGCACTACTTGTGGACACCTTGACCCTCTACCTGCATGTGTTTGAGCAGCATGTCCCGTCTCTGTATCTTGTTCGGTCGGATGGCTTCCCACTCCTCGTCGGACACCTGGGCGGCCACGTCGAACTCGTCCTGGATAGCCGCGTCCAGAGCTGATATGAAGGCATCCATCATCTCTTGGCAGTAGCACATTATTCCGTTCTAGAAATATAGGTAAACTATTTATGCAATTATACACATACCACCGCAGACCACCACTTACTCGTATGTGTGTATACTGGTTGGCGTAGAAATATTGATACTCCGTCAACGGATTTTTGACAGGAAAAACATATTTTTTTTGAACAATGTTTGTAATAAGTATTTAATACGCAGATTTTTTCAGTATCGCGCAGTAGGTACAAAATCCAAATCTGACATACAAAACCCGAGACGTCTTATCAGCCACTCATACCCTCAAGGCATCTTCACGTTAAAACTCCAGTATGATATCGAACCACAAATCTAATTGTCAAACAACTGATGAAAGTCCAACTCCAAACTTAAATCAAACGGAAACGCGAAATAGCGCAATGCAGGTCAAAAACACAATCATTCCCGGAATGGAGTGAGCTAAACGAAATGGGCGAACAATTGCATTTAACAAGCGAAATGTGCCGTCAATCTAGCTGGGATTAGACTCTGCTTTACTGATTGTAGGCAGCCAACTATTCCGGTTATTTGGGGTTTGGAGATCAGTGAGCATTGTTTAATATTATTTTTTAGGTTTAACATTTTTAGTATTTTCACGAATACAATCCTAATATATAAAATTCTTCCGTTATGGAGTGACTGACTGACAGATAACGCACAGCCAAAACAACTGGTCGTAGGAAGCTGAAAGGCATGGGAATATAGGGGAGCACTATGAGAGGATTTCCCGATGTTCCAACGGAAACGGGAAAAACGGGATATGCGCGTACGAAGTCGCGGACAATAACTAGTAAAATATACTAGGGAATGAGTATCAAAAGTACTAAACCAAATTACACCGAACCATTACGTTAGAATAAGGATAACATTTATTTGTCTCTCTTAAGAATTGGGAAAAAGTGTAGCAAACCCGGGAATAACGAAAATAATAGAGGGAGGCATTACAGAATAAAAATAATAATCATGTGTGTCTATTTTAGTTGGCTATCATTTTTAAAAGAACTAACGTGATGTGCATCAAAGCAAAGAATAGAACTACCAAAGAACACCTGATTCATTTCATACCTTACAATCCGGATCATTGTCAGTACTGTTATATATGTAGGCAACATTCTCCCCTTCATACAAGTCATTGATCAGGCTGCTCAGGTTCCCGTTCTGTGCGTTAGTGTCGGATATGACGTAGAGCCACTGGGCCATCGTGTGTGACATGAGCAAATCTCGAGCTGTCTCTGCCATTGTGGTCATCACATCTGACGTCACTACTGCTATGAAGTTTTCACCTACGTACATAAATACCGGAGTATTAAAAAAATTGCATGCACTGTAAATCAAAGCAAAGGTGAGACGGAACTTCACGCCGGAACAACTGCTCAGACTCTATCAAGCGCAAGTTCGATCCGGTATGGAATACTGCTCTCTTCTTTGGGACGGATCTGCTAGATACCAACTTGATGCCCTTGAGTCAATTGAGAAACGAGCCTAGAGGATCATCGGCAATGAGAGGCTCGTCGTGGATATCCCACCCACGCGCATAAAACGTTTTGAGAACACGAGTGGAATTCCCTGCCGGAGTCTGTGTTTCCCGATAGCTACAACCTGGGAGTCTTTAAGTCAAGAGTGAATAGGTTACTTCTAGGCAAGCATGCTCCATCTTCGACCTCATCATCGCTTACCATCAGGTGAGATGGTGGTCAAGCGCGTGCCTATAAATAGTAAAAAAAAAAAACAAAAACTACATAAAAAACTGAGATTAGAAATCCGCATTAGAGCAATGGTTACTCATTGCAAGTAAAAGTTACATAAATATTATGTAAAAGTTAATTTAGAAGGCAGTCGTGCTCTTTTGGATGCTGTCCAAGCAATGAAAAACATTGCAGAGGCAATAGAAACTAATTAAAAATTCTGCTTTTATATTTATGGAAAGGATTTAAAGCGAAAAAATAAATTGTAGGCCAAAAACAGCACAGTTTATACCAAAATTCGTTCATCAGTTTTCCTTGATAAATACTCCTTACCTATATACTGGACCGGTAGTTTAGACAAGACTCTGTGCATCTCTTTCCTTCTCAAGTATTCGTTGATTTCATGTTTCATCTTGAATACAGTGACAGAAACTGGCGAAGCACTTTCATCGTCTATTTGCGAAGTGAGAGACTGAACCACTCTTGAAACCATGTCGCGACCTAATTCAGAATAAACTATAGTTACTTGAATAAAGTACTTAAAGCCTTTCAGCAACAAACTTGGATTATTTGAAAACTTACTCAAAGTGTCATCATGCAGTATTATTGCAGACTTCCATTGGAACGCATTCGAAGTCCTCAAATCTAGAAGCAGCTGTGGCAATTCCTCACCAGGATCAGCAAAGGTGGCAGTTATGGCAGAATGTGATGGTAATCTTGGACAGTCTACTTCTGTCAAAGCAAATAGTAATAATTCTTCTTCTTCGGTACGAGAAAATAAATCCCAGGTGTCTTCACAAGATGCTATACTGAATACAGCCAGAAAACCTAAAATAGTCATGGCTAATTTTAACTTTGTATTAGTAAATAAAAAGTAACACTGTAAATTTACGTTCAACAGCGGTTTTTTGGTAAAAATTGAGCTGCGAAAATTTTCGTTTTATGTGCTTTAATTTTGCATCTTATATCGCTTTATTTTCCTTTTTGTCAAGAACGGTTGTCTGTATCTTGGGTGCCAAAATGTCGTCAATTACTATGTTAAATGTCAATAAGTTATCAACTACCATGTTGGGCGCCAAATAAGCTATCAACCACCATGTTGGGCGCCAATAAGTTATCAATTACTATGTTGGGCGCCAATAAGCTGTCAACCACCATGTTGGGCGCCAAATAATATAACTACTTCTTCAACTATAAGGTCGAGATTGTTTCCTACTGCAAGGCAAAGTACCCTCAATTGGTTTAATGCAAACAAAGCCTTCCGAAAAGAAGAAAACAAACTCGTGTCGTCACTTACTTCTTCTGGGCCAACCACGTAATCGGTTCCCTTGAACCACTTTATCTATTTCCTATTAGTAATGAATAAGTAATTTCTTACATAGTGGAAACTTACTCCCCTAGATATTGTAATACTTTGCTTTCGTTCATCAAGAATTTCCTTTTAAATTCACTCGTTTTCACCATTTCGCAAGAAACGTACCTTTCTTTAGACTGATAGAAGTCCAGGAGTAGTAGTAAACAATGACGCCGCCGTGTTTGAGATCAACCCTCGCCAACTCCTTGATGTAATCCTTTAGCTCGTCTAGGATTGTTTGGTATTTTTCGCCTAAGTACTGACGATCTAATACTACCGCTGAAAAGATTCATAATTGAATAAATAAATAATGGTCATGAATCCGTCACATTTCTCAATTTTTGCCTAGTTAAAATTTACTACGTATTTAAAAACTTTTCCCTCAAAATACTAACTAACTGACCCGTGCCCACTTCGTTGGGCAGTATTTTCGGGTTAATATATAGCCTATGGTCTCACAAAAATAACGTAGCTTTCTATTGGCGAAAGAATTTTCAAAATCGGTTCACTAGATCTAGAGATTATCCCCTACAACCTCACAAACTCTCAAACTTTACCTCTTTATAATATTTATTTATTTATTTATTTATGTACACACAATATACTTAAAACACGAAAATTTATACAGTGAGAAGAGCACAAAGGTACTGCTTATTTCATAAGAAATTTCTTCCAGCAGACCTGCGACAGGAGAGTGGGATAAGATACGTAGACACAGTGTGTAAAGAGACAAAGAAGGAAACTTAAAATAGACTAAGCTAACTTAACTTAAACATACAGCTATTAATAAATATAAATCAAAATACAATAAACATACTAACTAATATACACAAATACATTTACCTAAATACATAATTATAATAAAATAATACTTAGATACCTATAAGATATATTACAGTATAGAAGAGAGATAGTGCTCTTTGACGGCTTTTTTGAACAGAGAAATATTTTTACTTTGTCGTATTTTAAATGGGAGTGAGTTCCACAATCGTACCGCAAGAAATGAGAAGGAGTGGGAGTAAGAATGAGTTTTATGGGATGGGAAGTTGAGATGGAGTTTGAGGTGGGATCTACACAGCGCATCGGCAGGGCGAGTAAACGAAAACCGATCACGCAGGTAACCAGGGTATGCAGGATTAAAGAGAATGTTGTAAAGGAGACATAATATTCGAGTGTTCCTGCGAAGACGGATAGGGAGCCACTTGAGATCCTTGCGAAACTGAGAGATGTGGTCGTATTTCCTCAAACCAAAAACAAAACGAATGCACAAATTTTGCAAGCGCTCAAGCTTGTTTAAGAGCTCCTCCGTGGCATCCAGGTAGCAGGCATCAGCGTAATCAATGATCGGCTGAATTAACGTTTGAGCCAAATAAATTTTAGTTTTAAAAGGCAAGAAAGTTTGAAGAGTTTTTAAAGAGTGAAAGGAAAAGTGCACCTTACGACTAACCTCACTTACTGGCGCTCGCCAGGAAAGATTGCTGTCAATTAAGACACCGAGATTCTTCGCTGTGTCCGTGTACGCAATGGTCGATCCATTAAGGGATAAAGGCGTCAAAGTGGAAGTGTCAAGCGCATTGCGATAATAGCGACTGCCTATGATAATAGCCTGGGACTTGGACGGATTAATATGTAAGCCATATGACTTAACCCACAGATTAATACACTCCAAGTCACGATTCATGGCATTAATCGCTGAATCCGCGTCAGCCAGCAAGAAGTGTCGATAGAGCAGCAAATCGTCTGCGTAAAGATGGAAGTTGGAGGAGATAACCTTAGTAACAGTATTAATAAAGATAGTGAAAAGAAGAGGAGAGAGAACGCCACCCTGAGGAACACCAGCAGTGAGGTCGCACCAATCAGAAAAAGTCTCTTCAAGGCGGACACACTGAGAGCGACCTCGAAGATAGGAGTCAAACCAGGCTAATGCGGAAGGAGCAAAGTTGATAGACTGAAGGACTCCAAGAAGTATGTCGAAATCCACTGAGTTAAACGCACAGCTGAAGTCGAGTAAGACTAATACAGTGAGTGATTTATTGTCCATAGCCCAGCGGATATCGTCAGTGACTTTTAGAAGAGCAGTAACAGTACTGTGACCTGCACGGAATCCAGATTGGAAAGGGGAAATAAGAGAGTTGGATGATAGGTAACTGGAAATTTGGCCATGAACAATGTGTTCGAGAACTTTAGAAAGGAAAGGAAGGATAGAGATGGGTCTGAATTGAGACATAGACGATGGGTTGTTGGTTTTGGGAAGTGGAATTATGTGAGCCTGTTTCCAGGCTGAAGGAAATGTGCCAGAGAATAGGGAATAATTGGCAATGTGAGTGAGAATTAGAAGCAGTTGCGGGAGGATAGGGATTATCATTCTCGAACACAAATTGTCATGGCCAACAGCAGAAGAAGAGATAGCGAGAAGGGATTTTTTAACGTTTTCGTCTTCAGAAACAGAACTAAGATTAAAAGAAGGACATTTTGGTAATGGTAATTTGGAGAGCTCAAGCAGAGTAGCAGTTTTTACATTAATATTAGTATAGATAACTATCTAAAATCCTAATTCTTTAATGCAACTGATTGCAAAAGACATTCAAACAAACTTCATGTGACTTTTTGTAAGTAGATAGAAAAAAAATCATAAAAGTGTGCAACATCCTCAAAGCTTCAAATAAGTGTGACAAATATCAACTTACCTATTGAAGCGTTTGCCGTAATCAACGACGGAAAATCCTCCGCGAACACTGGTGCTAACAAAACCACAAAACTGAGTATCCATAGTTGCATTTTCAGTCAACACGAGCGCGGTTCGATTTCTACACTTCCCAAATGAAATCCCAATCATAATTCGTAAATCAATAGAAGTAATTATTGATATCCAATCAGAAATTTCCCGTTATTATTAAGGGGCTGATGTAATTAACAGAAACCAGGACGCAGATGTTCCATGTTAACCTTTGATGTGGTTTGCACGAATGTAGGCTGTTGAAAGCTTCGTGATTCGTGGAACAATACTTGTTCTTCAGTGGACGTACAGGAGGTTTATAATAGTGTAAAGGTATGTATTTTGTATTTAATCCGTTAACTATTTTAAGCATGACTGATTTTTTATTGATAGGCTCGCTTTCGACACTATCTCACCTGCTGGTAAGCGAAGATGTGGTCGACAAAGGCGCACGCTGGCCTAGTAGTAACATTTCCAATTTTTTTTTTTTTCTCGGTTCCCTGGAGAAACGACCGGGCGTTTGATAGGCGTACGAAGGGCCGAAGCCAACTCGCAGAGGCCCCGTTAGACATTTCAAATGGAATGGGACACCAACCGACGATTATCCCTGTATGCACTGTGAAAGTATACGGGCCAAGGACCATCCTCGGTTGGAGCAGGGCTATTGTAGAATATGGAAACAAAAGATGAAACGCTATAGGTTTGGGTGGTTTAGTGGACTGATAACCGTTTACTATGGAAGAACTATTGGCCCCTGCCTGACCACTGACAATAAAATCTGCTTTAAAATGGCAGGGGGTGACTTGCACACTCATTAAATGGGCCCCTCGAAAACGGTCGCTATCACAAAGGTACGTAGCGCCAAGGGGGCAACATATTCTGAGGTGCTAAAGGAGTGGAGAGGTATACCACGGCTATCAAGACAATCCCGGAAGTTCGGTCAAGATCCCTACCAGCATCTTACTGGATTATACATCCTTCTCCCGAGCACGTTTGCTCTTGCGAATCTCCACTCAGACCGGCCAATTAAGGCAAGAAAGAGGTGGGAGCTCTGTTCCTCGTCAGTGTTTACTCCGGCCAGCCAATAAATGAGGAATAAGACTTCTTCCTGGAGATCAGGTCCGAGGGGTCGCTAGTGCCCAATAGTACGCCACAAAAAAAAAACAAAAATAAAACTGCCTTGCGGATTTTATTTATTTATTATTATTATTTATTATATAGGTACCTAAATACCCCCAGGTCATTCTTTACTGTCAGGAAATAGTCTCGCCATAGCTGTACGTAAAATGAAAGTACATATTCGCAAAACGTTTGAGCGTATGGATAGATGCTCTACCGTATACCGGTGGCGCATCGCCGTACGTGTTGCAGGCCGTTGATGGAATGGCGGAATAAAATTGTGTGATTCCGACGCAGACTCCTCGAAATGTAACAGACAGGGTGACAACTCGGCGTTGATGTTTAAAGGTTTGGAGGCTCGTGGCCCATTCGGCTAAAGCACTTAAAGCTAGTATTTTTTCTTAACTTAAGCTAAGAAGTAAAAATATTGCAGCCGCTACAGGCGATTAGGTAGATGTAGAAACACTTATCAAATAATCGATCGATAACTATGACATCTTTTTATGACCAATCCGACACTTTTGCATCGTAATCAGCCAATACAACTCTATAAATACCACACCATTAGCAGCACAGTAAGTGCTAGGTACTGTTACTACGGGTGCTTTAGACCGGGCACCTTCACACGGATCACTCGTAAAATGCGGCTAACAGACAATCTGAAATCCATCTCATGTACAAGTATTCCAACATCTAAAATCCGAGCTAACAGTAAAAGAAACACCCCTTACATGCCAAGAGTCCGTTGCCGAAAGGTCAGCAGTTTGTTAAAAATTCATTACAATTACGTGAGCGCGCGATATACTCAGGTACATTGTAGCTATCGTGATTTTTTCGACACTAATTTCATATTAGATCATCTGAAGAAATCGACCTTTTTTACCCTTGATAGGCACACGTTTGACCACTACCTCACCTGATGGTAAGCGTTGTTTGGTCGAAGATGTATATCATAGGAACGGACTACACCAGGACACCAGGATAAAGAGCACAATGTGTCGTAATCTATGATTGCCCTTATTTCAAAGGGCATAGAACCGTTGTGACATAGCCCCCGATGTAATGATTTTCATTGTTCTCACATGGCGATTTAACCTTCAAATATCTCGCAAAGTAACACTTTAGGCCATCATGTAGCTAACATTTTTGTTTGTTTAAATGTCTTCTTTCCGATTTGATTTCAAATTTTTTCTTCCCCATATAGGTATGCATATTAGATTATGCACCGCAACTTTGATCAAAAACACTATACAATTTTTTGGAGTAAACATTTTTAGGGACTTACCTTACGTAAGAAAAAAACCTTATTTTGACACAAGTTTTATTGAAGTAGTTGTTCTATCTTATCAATCAAATCATTTATTTGCTAAATACGGGTAAACAGATGATACATGAATGTTACATTACAAGTGCTTAGTATCTTCAAAATGGTATGAAAAATTTAGAATACGAATTATGAGATCAAAAAACCTTAAAATGTAAAGTACTGACATTTTATGAGATCAAAATCAACTTAAAACGTAAATTTCTTAGCAACTAACCTATCTATGAAATTGAAACTGTACCTAAATGTACCTTTAGACTAGGTTAAAAAAAACAACTTTAGTTTCGGAAGTCGGTGTTTTTGGTTATTTAGTTTTTTGACACCGACTTCCAAAATTAAAGTTATTTTATACTTTTTAGTGTTTTGTTTTTGGAAGTCGGTTGTATATTTTTGTAAAAAAGTTTTTGTAAACACAGCGTACCGGCGTAATGTTATGTTATGAATTGGTGTAAACAATCAACAGACATGCTATTTCAGGGATCCCGATCCATTTGCTGTCATTTAATGAAGAGTTCCGTTGTTCTTCATGAGATCTTCACCAAATTGAAATGGGACCAGTCCGGGAAAATACTCTTCCGAACAGAAGGGAGCCAAATGATCCAACGCATACGGTACCATCAGCTAGACTTTGGAATGAGCATTACAGTCCCAACCGCCAGGGTACATTAAGTCAAAAAAAATGTACGGGGCACTGGTTTTTTTTGCGAATTCAATACCTATGGGTCCCATACTATAAGTAGTTCATAATGAGGAGTACTATGTTTCCGTTTAAGGTATTTCGTTTATTCTGCTTTATGTTATATTTAGGCAATTCGACAAATGCATTTGCTTATAGAATTGCACTTCGTCAAGAGCCTCCGAAGGCACTTGAATGTGGCCCAAGTTGGCTTCGAAGATGATCTTATGGATAGAATGCTTCACGCAAGCCAACTTACGTGGATAATCTTTGGTTGTACGTTGTTTTCTAGAAAATAGTTTGATGAATTTTTTTTTCACATAAAATTTTACTCGTACTATTATTTCATTGGATACTCAATACGCAGAATATTCACTTTGTATAAATTTAAATCACCGATTTTTGTTACTAATAACATTCAAAGTTTCGATATTCATCTCATAGAATAACAAATCAAATATTCTTTATCCTCATATTGTTTGGTTACGATAAAACTTATTGACAAGAAAAACATTTTATCGAGTGACAGTTTCTAAACGTTTCAATTCCTTTGTCAATGTGCATACCCACCTACACCGCGTTCACTAAAACAATGCGGGTAAATTCTAGTTAAGCAAAACTTTTCATTTGGGCCCAGTCGATGGAGCCCCGCGAAGCGGTAGTGGCGGTAAATTGCGATGGGGATAAAAGACAAAACTATGCAAACATACAAACAAGCATACCATGCATGCAGCAAGAATGCAGCATGCAAGCAAGCGTGCAGCAAGCATCCAGCATGCAAGCAAGCATGCAACATGCAGCATACGAGCAAGCATGCAACTTGCAATATACGAACAAGCATGCAACATGCAGCATACGAGCAAGCATGCAACATGCAGCATACGAGCAAGCATGCAAAATGCAGCAGGCATGGTTTCTGTCACGGCTTTAGCTTCGGCTTGATGGCCGACAAGACTACGTGGAGTCGGTTTAACAGCGATTTGTTTCTGTCACTAAGTCTTATAGCGCAACGTATTGACTTTTTAAGACAGGTTTTAATTTAGGGTTAAAAATGCTTTTCATAAAAATGGCACTGTGCCTAGTAAAATTATTCCAAATGAAATTCTGCCATGTTCAAAGTATGCCAATGCAAATTCGGACACATAAAACAATAATATTAAATATTGAATACCTACATTTTCATTGAAATACCTACAATAGCATGGAAAAATATACCGAACAAACAATATTCGTTAAAAAATAATTCTACTGTTTGGTAAGTTTGTTAAATAAAAAAATGTGAATAGAAATTCATTGAATTGTAGTTCTGTGAAATATGTTTCATTCAAGTAAACAGCTAGTCTATTCTGTAAGTAACCATTTCGATATCGAGCTTCACCTGAGTGAGATAGCTGACAAAGTGAACTTTATTACACACAACATAAAGGTGTTACATTTATACTCACCTCGGATTCCGCTGTCGAGACACGAAAATGTTGTTACAGAATAGCACTACAGTTGCTGAAACAATAATATTCGACATAAAATTATAAAGACCAAATATATGTGAAACATTTTCTGCCACCTTGAATGGCAATGCTAATTCATTGAGCAAAGAACGAGCAAGCCCTCTGGTCACGCAAAGTCTCAATCAATCGGCGAGATATGTCCTTAAAAAGGAGACGCGCACTCGGACCCCATGACCCAAGCGTTTCGACCCCAAACGGCTCAAAACTGTAATTACCAATAAGGTAACAGTATTTGCACCTCAGCAGCGGCAGCGCCGGCACAGCCCGCCGTACTTGGAACATGTGATGGCGCAAGGGTGTCGACACGTACGTGGATTATATTTTCTTAATGTAAAAGTCTATGTAATTGCTAAAACCAATAAATGGGTCGTCTTTGGTATTAGAAGAACTTTCTAGAATTTTGAGAGATCGTGCGAGTGGGTTCTTTTCCTCTTCCGGAACGCTTTGTCCTTTGTTAGTATCTGTGTCGTTATTTGCAGATTGGCTGGCATCCTGGAAAGATTTAATTACTTTAAAGAACACGTATAAACATTTTTGCGCAAAAATCTTTTAGGTAGTCATTGGACCCATAAATTTATAGGCATGGGCGCCGGGAGGGGGAAAGGGTTCGTGGACTTGCACTCACATGGCTTTCAATAATTGAACATACGAAAACATGAAGAAATAATAAAAAATTTAGACTTGACAAGCAGAATGTAGTAAAAGAGAATCTAGCCATTCCGAGGCGAGGTAGGTACTTCGCGCACTCTTCGCTTTGGCCTTGCACCCGTCTTGTGCGTCGTGAATGGGCAAAAGAAAACCTGTCTTATTCGTGACGGAGTTTTGAAGATGCACCCCCTGAAAACAGTCCTGCCGGCGCCCATGTATATAGGTATTAAAAATTAACGTACAATCGATCTTGAAAGACGAGATTTGAAGTTCCACCTTCTTTTTTCTCTCAAAAACGCAAAGTAGGGGTAGAAAAACCATTTTGAGGATTTAATCTTATCACTTCCTGTAAGTGAAGCTGTAAAATGGAGAGCAATAAATAGTACATTTTGATAAAATTAGACAAAACTGTGTTATTGTAGCTAAGGAGTAATAGACCCCCCGAACCAAAAGCAAGACCGTTATGGAGCCAACAAGAGACTGCAATGACAAATCCTCACGTATTTAACACATGAGGTTTTTCAACACAGTTTCTAGAAGAATTTAAGCAGAATGGTCACGGGCTCACGGCCCTTAGAAAATACCCAATCCCAACTAAAATTAGACATATCCTTGTTTCTTAGTTTTAGAAAAATACGTTTCTTCATAATTTTTCGATTTTGACGACCACCACCACCAACATTTAAATACATAGAGGTCGCCTTCAAGTAAAGTCATTTTTCATAAGCTCCCACTAGCTTATCCATAGTATTTGGGCTCATAAAGGTGGATAGTGTAGGTATATCCTAGTGACTACTAGAATACCCATCGTAAGAATTTGTTTAACCAAGAGATCCACTTTTCACCTTTCTGGTATCCATTATTACACCTTTTATACCAACTACAATGAATAGTACCTATCCCTACGATTCAAATGAACCTAAAAACCATAGGGTCGGACTGGCCCACATTCGATGTGGCGTTATCCTACCGGGCCTTAGCTTACGCGGGCCCTCGTCGTACTAGCTTCCGAAGCTTTTCGTAAGACTCGAGGTAAGCCGGGTAGGCTGCCCATGCAGCCAAGAGATCGATTCTTACCGAAGGCTTCCTTACCGAAGACTCACGACCTTCCTATAAAGGAGATAGTTCAACCAAGGTGCAAATGTTTTCGTGTCCAATTCAATTCTTAAGCTTTCCTGCCTGAGTCAAAAGTCACTTCTATTTATCTCATCTGCCTAGCCTTTTCCCAACTATATTGGTGTCAGCTTCCAGTTAAACCGGATTCAGCTGAATACCAGTATTTTACGCGAAGCGGCTGCCTACCAGACCTCCACAACCCATTAAATGGGTAACACGGTATTTCTTGGCAAGACTGGAGTCAGATTTACTGGCTCCTGACAATCCGTAACGACTGCCAAAGTTCTACAAATGACAGCCGGGACGAACAGCTTAACGTGCTTTCCGAGGCAAGGAGGAAACTCGGTATGTTAAGATGGTCACCCATCCACAGACCAACCTTGTCAAGCGTTGCTTAACCTTGGAGATCGATCTGTGCGGCTGTTATTCTTTAGCCACGAGCTCCTCACTTCTATTTATCTATGATTGGCTAAAAAGAAATTTAAACCTATCCGAGATGGGTTGCAAAAATTAAACTCGCTTCGGTTGTTCTTATACATTTTTCACTAAGTTTTTCTGCATGTCAACAAAGTTACTTCTAAAATTAACTTTAAAGAGGTAGGTTTAGGTTTAATAAAATCAAACCTGAAGTTGGGTGCAAGCAATTAATTTCCCCTTAAAAAGTGGCAACCCTACTAACAATATAAATAATCATTTTTTAATTGCATTATTTTCCAATATCTTCCATCTCATCTATCAATATATCGTCCCGGACTCCGGGCTAAAGAGCAGAGGCGGCTATAGTGCAGGGTGTGCGTTGCACCCGGGCGCAGGAGTGTAGGGGGCGCAGGCGCGCCGCGAGCGACACTCGGCGCCCTCAAAAACGCTGCACCCGTGTAAGGTCGGGCGCATATTTATCATAACTTTCTATCAGATATTTCTGACGTCCGCCGCTAAGGCACTCGACTCATACATTTCGTTCTAGACCCCGATTACGATACGTAAGAATTCTCATAGTAGGTATGCGGGGTGTAGAACAAAATCTGAAACAATTTCCATCGGATTTTGAACAGCCCATCGTGCTTCTCGACGAGGTGAGCAAGCTCTTTGTAAAAGTTCGCCGGGCACCTAGTGGGGTTGAGCCCGGATCTGGCGGAGAACCAGTATGTTTCCGTAAGCGGCACTCGACGGTGGGCGGCAGCGTAGTCCACGCTAGCGAAACGCTGGTCCTGGCGCTAGGGGGGTCGCACGAAGCAGCAGCCGACGTAATTACACGCGGGGTTGCGACAGTCATTTATTTTTATTTTTTTCTATTGATGGTCACGCGTTTAACCACTATCTCACCTGTTGGTAAGCGATGATGTGGTCGAAGATGTAGCACGCCTGCCTAGAAGTAACCTATTCACTCTTGACTTAAAGACTCCCAGGTTGTAGCTATCAGGGAACACAATTTCCGGCAGGGAATTCCACTCCTTGCGCACTATGAATGTGTTTCCAAAACGTTTTGTGCGTGTGGGTGGGATTTCCACCATGTACCGGTGGCGCATCGCCGTTCGTCTTGTGGTCCGATGATGGAACGGGCTTGGCGGAAATAAATTATGCGATTCCGTCTCACATTCCCCAAAAAGTTTTTCACGGACGTACGGAATCATGAAAAGCATTCTTGCTCTAGGTGCTTCAGATTGAGAGGACCTGGCCACGCTGGCCTGCGGAGGGCTAGCGATAGGTGGCACGCCGTCCGATCAGAACCAGACCCGGGTCGACAGCGCGTTGTGTTCCACGCGCGCTTCACAAAGATGTCAGCATAATAGTCTGGAGACGCGGCTCTTGAACGCAATGGGGATTTGGAGGAACACGGTCGGGTTTTTAGTACATTTTGACCACGCGCCTACTACAGGGCACTAGGGTATTGATTGCACAGGGGCGCTCCATAGGCTAGAATCGCCACTCCTAGTAAGGGCCTGGTCCGACCCTGGCCAACTAAGAAATTTACCTTTCTGATTTAATTATTATCAGATCCTTGTCTTCAACTTACTGTAATACCAATCAAAACTGAATCGTTTCGAATGTGCTCAAATACAACGGGCTAGTAGACTCCTAATAGTGGATGGAAAATAAATTTTCTATAAGTAGCAGGGTACCGGGTAGGTAGATTGTACAAGGCTCAACCATCTTAAGCACCTTATTTGAAGTACCTGCAATCTTAACAAATAAACTTAACTTTACTTTACTTTCCTTCTTTAGATAGGGACTTTCTTCGTCTGAATCTGCATTTTTTTTTAGTTTCAGAGATGGGAGGGGCAAAATTTTTCGTCTAGTTTCTTGAATAACCTCAAAACTATCTATTTTGAAATTACAAAAAAAAATATTAACTTATTTGAAACAAATTGAAACCCTCACAATAAGTCCTTTCATTTGAAATTTTGTCACACGATATTCTAAACATAGATACCCGTTCCGTTTTTTACGGACGTACGGAATCATAAAAAGACATTCTCGCTCTAGGTGCTTCAGATAAGTAAAAAAACTCAGGTCGATTTAATTCTGTAGGAGTGTGGGTGATGAAATGACCATTCTTCTTTCATAAACATAATATTTAGTAACAAAATAATAATATTGTGAGAAATGGCTACGGCTTTTTTTCCTGCGCCGCACTCGAAAACTGTGTTGTGGGGGCTTACTAACTTACCTTTCGAATCCTTCATTAGGTTCTGGATTCAATATGGTGCCCGTGACATTAGACACTGTTTTAAGGGATAGGTAGCCTCTCAGTGCATAATCTACTATAATAGTTGGGGGCTTGGACTTTTCCGCGCAAGTACGATGTACACTTCATTGCAAGTCCGAAAGAGAATTGAGAGAGAGGGGAGTAGGAGCCAGTTATTTACTTACACATTCCGACAGAATTGAAACCGATCAAAGTTTTTATAAGTCATCTGAAGCACCTAGAGCAAGAATGTTATGTTTTTTAAGGTTCCAAGGTACCTTGAACGCAAGCGAAACCGCGGGTAAAAGCTATTTACAAATAAAACAGACAGACTTAGTCTCACAATGGTTTCCTTTTTTACCATTTTGTTACGGAACCCTACAAACGATAAAGGGACCTTGCGCACTACTCTGGTCGTTTCGGCCACTGGTCGTGGTCGTGGCCGGTTAGTGCGCGAGGTCGCTAAACCATCGTACATAGGTACTTACCTGTGAAACGACTTTGACTCTCTTTTCTAAACTCCGAGTAATGGGTTTCCAGTAATGATGACATTTTTTTCATTACAACACCAACAGGCAAGTCGAATTCATATGCGACTATTTTCCAACTTTGTTTTCGCAAATTACGCACTAAATAATTGGGATTTCTGCAATACCACAGTACTTTATGTTCGCGATACAGCTGTATTAATCGAATCTGATCTTCTTGATTCATGTCCCTCGATTCATTCATCTCTGTTTCGTTTTCCATTTTTAAATTACCCTCCATCCTCTTACAGAGAACTCTTAATTTATAACAAAGTCTTCAAACATATTTTGACTCCAGGGCCTGAAAACAATCAAGTTCTGTTTAACCTTAGATAGGAACTTACATTATGTAGGTACCTACGTCAACAAGGTATAAAGTAGCTTACAAGTAGGTACCTAACCTTTTGTTTCTCTGTACCAAAAACCTGCCCGAATTCAACATTTTTGGGTTGCGGCTTCTAAAATCAGAATGTTGCCTTTGGTAAAATGTACAAAAGGTTTTATTTATAGGTCGTCTTTGTCAATATAGAGCGAGCTCTGAGAAAATAGTAGGAAGGTTTAAAACAAATAAACTCCTCTTAAAAAGGAGGTAGGTAGATATGTAAACTCCAGTATAAAATAAAACTTATTTGTAAAACAAACAGCTACTTTGTTTTACAAATAGCCATTTTCGTATTCATTATTTCATTCATTTAACCCCGTAGTGCTGCGCCGGCTGGCCGGATTAGTACGCATTTGTTTGAGGCGACTCCCTATCATACAGTTACTTCAGTTCTTACCTTAGCGAAGCCTTCGTTTCCGATACCTTCACACTGTTAATGCCCAACCAATTATTCAATAAATGAACACAAGGACGAGCCAGGCGAACACTATTTACGTATGAAAATGCCAAGGATTATAAATGAATCATTTATATACTTCCAGCTAGACGTGCGAAATGAATGAACGAGGAAAATGAATACCACAGAACAGTACAGGACACTGATCAATAGTTGAACCTTTCATTAGATCCACTCATTCAAAATTTAACTCTGATGGTGAAATTATTTTCTATTTATTCATTTAGCTTCTAGAAAATTAGTTATAGTTGATACTCTTTGGTAGGCTCCCAAATCGATTTCTAGGAACCAAGAAAAATATTGATTTACTTGGAACTGACATTGACGTTTCCAAATTGTCACCCAAAATGACACTTGTCTGTCAAACATTTTTTACTATTTACGGAGAAAACGTTTTCTCCGATTTATATTTCGTGAAATGGCGAACCAATATAAGAAAATCTTTATAACTGTTGGCACAACAAGATTTGATTTACTTAGTGACTATGTATTGACTGAATCTGTACTTACGGCATTGAAAAATATTGGCTGTAAAGAGATAACTTTTCAAATTGGCAATAGCAGCGCAGAACCAGGTATCATTGAGAAGAAGAACGTTAAAATAAACATGTACAGGTTTAAGGATTCGATTTATGAGGATATAAGAAACGCAGACTTGGTTATAAGTCATGCTGGGGCTGGAAGCTGCCTAGAAGCTTTGGAAGCAAATAAACCACTCTTGGTTGTTGTAAACGAAGACTTAATGGACAACCATCAACTGGAACTAGCTGAACAACTTCAAATCGATTCTCATCTATATTACTGCACATGTGATACAATAATAAGTACACTAAGCATGGTAGACTTCACTTTGTTAGCTCCATTCCCAAAAGCAAATCCATCTCTTTTTGTTAATTACTTAGACAGTGTCTTTAAAGTTGAGAACTTAGATTGATGTGTAAAGAAATCGTCCATTTGACTATTATATATGGAATTGTGTTATCAGTTTTACTTAAGATTATGTAATCCTTCAATTAACTATTTTATACTTAGTTTATTGAAAGTGTTCTTTCATGTCTTCATCAGGCTGTAGTCATACAAGCTAACAAGGTAAAAATAATTATAGGTTGGAGAGCAAAATAACCTGAACCTAATTATCACATTACTTTATTTAATTAACCTTATGAAAGCCATTGTAATATCACAAATATGTGATGAAAATAAAATAAAAATGTATAAAATATTCAGGCATTTGTACTTTGGGGACATAGGTGGGCCCCAGGAAGTATGTAAAGCATCTGTCTTCATAAAACATTCCTTGATTACTAATAAATTATAATTAGTTATACCCATACTTATTTGTTAATGTTTGTTGTTTAAGGAATATAGCAAATTATTTACATAAATATTGTGGTGCTTTTTTATACATTAGGATATAAGTGAAATTGAATATAAAATAAATTATTCTCTCAGTAATTTTATTTTATTGGAAAAATACAGATCATTTACAAGGCTCACAAAACATCGGAAGTCATAAAAATAATGATTAGGTATCAGGAAATTATGAAAATAATAGGACATGACTAAACTTATAAATGTTTATTATGAATAATTTAGACTAATTTCTTGGCTTCAAAGAAGCTCTTGAGATGTCTCATCTGCCAGTAGCCGATGCCAACTAGGACTCCAGTCTGGAGGAGACTCCACCACAGCACCCGCTGATTTGTGCTTTCTGAAGTCTGTCTGAAACGCTCCTCACGATGCTGGAGCATAATGAAAATATACTTAGTTAAAATGTAGGAAAAATTGTCTGTAAATTAAAAAGAACTTGTTTGAAACTTAGTTGCTGTTTGACTGATTTTGTGTTGAAAATTTTAGTACCTCATTGTGGCAATGAGATACTAAGAAAAAAAACTTTAAAGTCCAGGTCTAGCCTTATTTCAGCATTATCTAGTATTTCTCTAAACCTACCCTTTGGTAGCTCTGTTCCTTAGTGATCTGGTGAACTTGGTCGAGCAGTTGCCTGATCCTCAGTTGCAGCTCTGTGAGTTTGTCTTTGTGGGCTACATTGGCATAGTCCACTGCATGCTCACCAACTTGAATGTCCAGGTGCACCTGTTACATAAGTTAAGCATGATAATAAGATAAAACTTAATATGGATGTAAAATTTTTGATGATCATCATGTTTTATTGGAACTCAACCTAGTGGGATACACTTAGACTATAGACACTTGAATATTTTTATAATTTGCTGTAAATATAGAATTTGATACTTTGCAGACTAAAAGTCTATCTGACTTCTACAATGGTATCAGTGATCTTGCAATAAGTAGGTAGCATAGTTTAATATTTACACAAGTGTTATTACTTCATTATAATAAAAAGTGTGTCATAGCTGAAATGCTATAAATTGAAGATAGTATAGCTGCAAAAATAAAAAATAACAAAGGACTTTTTTCATTAATTGGAACACGGACCACCCTTCTCTTTTTCCACATAATACTTACTCTAAGTTGCGATCCACTGAACCACGATGTGCTGTTGGAGTACATGCAGATGACGTGCTCTCCCGGCGTGACCGACGTGAACGATATCATGCCCTCCGACGAGTACACACGAGACATCAACACTTTGTCGTTGGGGTCCCGGACCTCCACATGCATACCTATGCCTGGAGTCGAAGGCATAAAACCTCCCGATCTCGGGTCATACAACTCGACTTTGTAATTCACTGAAAAACCACAAATATCAACATTACACCACATTTTCGCTACTCGATTGTGATTAGAAATGCAAGGGTCAGGCACAAGGAAGTTTTACCTATAACAGTAGTATCATCGGGTATTTCTTCTATGAAACATTTTCTCTCGGCTTCTGCTATGTGGAAATATAAAGCTGAGGTCACGTCCAATATGAGAAATAGCGCAAATAGCGAGGATATTCTAAATAATTCCATTTTGCAGCCTATTAGAATCGGCAAAAAAAACTCAAGATGACATGACACACGTCACCGAATTTAAAACGTCAACTTACCAAGTTTCAGTGCGTTCAATGTTGATATGTTTAGCAAAAAATTAGTGCATCCAAAATTCAAAAGCGCCAGTAATACGTAATTTGCGTAAAAGCAAAAACTAATAATAATACTCTTAGTTCAAAATGAGTACGCAATGCATCTTACAATGCATAGATTTAGAATGTGTGTTACGCTAGTCTGTTCTAGACTAAGGTTCTAGATTCTAGATGGTATGATTTTGTTTCGGTGATGTTAAGCATTGACTGGCTGATTTTGACATTTACTTGGTGACGTCGTTCAGAAATTTTGTGATCTTTGTGGTAAACTGGTAACATGTTGGAAACAAACACATTTTAGTTCGTAATTTGCATCCAAACGATAGCATAGCATACATTTTTATGTGATAAAAAGAGCGTAAACGCGGTATTTGTCGGTGCATATATATATCAACTTAGTTTAAGTGCAGCCATGGATCCATTTATTGTCGCTGCTATCATTAGTGCAATTGTTATCGTTTTGCTATCCATCGCTTTTGTACGGGTTGGATCACAAGTGAAACCCCAAGGTAAATACATACTTCAGAAACAAATCTGAATTGTTAAGGTAGTGGGTGAGCCTCGACGTTTATATTAATTAACTAATCTACAATTACAATACAGAAACAATACCATCTGTGCACTGTACATTAATGGTCTGTCTTGTTTTTATGCTGTTAAAATTTTAATTTTCCTCTCTTGTAGGTGGTGCAAGGCCAAGAGCAGTAGCCCCAAGAGATGGGGGTCCTGGGAGAGTACAAGCAGTACGGAATCAAAGAGCTCGGATGAGAGCCAATGGTATGATAAACAGTGCTTGGTCTCTAATCTAAAGAAAAACTAAAAGATCATTATTACTACCAGTATGAAATGTTTCTAAGAATGGGGTATCTTACTAAAAAAATCTAAGTAGTCTTCTAGTTATCTAAGTAATCTGGCTGGGTAAAAATTTTACCAAGCCAGATGACGTCATGCGTGTCTTCAACTCGCTGTATCCTCTTTATTTTTGGTTTACGTGAAAAAAGAAAAAATGTGTCCAATATTTTTTTAAATCAATCAGACGGACTAATTAGATTTTTTTAGTAAAATCCCCTATTGTTGTAGCAGAGACCAATCATAGACTAATGTTGTATTTAAGATTCTGCATAGTGAATGTTGTCTTTGAAAGTACTATGTTTTCACAGCTGCTCGTCACCAAGCCGCATTTGAAGAAGAGCCAGATGTGGCTGATGAAGCTGAAGAAGAAAATGCTGCAGAAACACAAAAAGTTGATTTTGAGGACAAGATGGGTGCTAAGGTAAAAACAACATTCTAGTTTACGTAAATAAATAAATTTTTCAATAGTTTTTCCAAAATATGGATCTATCATTCCAGAATCACACTATCACACCGAATTGGTAACTTTTGTTCTGTAAATTATCCACTAAATATTTTTTTATAGAAAAGGGCAAAACTAGAAGCCAAAATGGAAAAGAAGAAGGCAAGGGAAGCAGAGGAACAACTGAGGGAGATTAAAAAGAAGAAAGATGAAGAATTAGAACAAGAGAGGAAGAAGGTTGAGGAAAAACAGGAGGTATGTTATGGCAGGCTTAAAACCACTAGCTTCTGTCGGTAGTTTCACCCTCATGAAAACTGGAAATTAATCCACAGGAATATACTAATGGGATTGGAGGTATTCTAGGCCTTAAGCTAGACAAAAATCTACCTGTGAAGTGTGATCCATACATACAGCCATACAGTTGGAAATAATTTCACACCAGTCACCGGAAAAGCATTGGATGTCAAATACAAGTCATGAAAAAACGGCAAATAAAAACACATTGTTGGGGATAGCCTATGTGTTGTCTCCACAAACCTAGTAGTGATTAAGAGTCATTTATCATTACCAATAGGGAAGATGCAAATACAGAATTTATGAGAATTTTGTCAGTAAAATGATAAAAAAGTATAAAATAAAGGCCATTGTAACGTTTTTATTTTGGTTAGTATCACTTTTTAACAAAAATAATGAATTAAAGTAACGTGAAACGGAACGTATTTAAAAACAACAATCAGCGTTTAGTGACGTATCTGCTGTTATGCCAACGAAAAGGCAACCTTATGTCTTTGAGTTAGGATAGTTCTTGACCAGTGATAGGCACGAGTGACGTCATCGTCCGTTTTCGCGCGAACCATTAAACTTTCGGTTTAAAAACGCAATTTTAGCAATAAATTAAAGCGTTTTCATTAATTATTTATGTGGTGGTCTATTCTAGATGAAGTTCTTTAAAATTAAAGCAAAAATGGAAATATTGCATGTTCCCTATTATTGTGTACTCATGACATAGGCGGCAGTCTCCACTCCATCCTGTGATACTGTGACAGGTTATTTCTATTTCAGAAGGAAGCTGCTATAATTTTTTTCTTACAAATTCTATAATTTCTACTTGTTTAGATTTGATAGATAACAGTCTAGTTATTAAAGTAGGGACTCCATTTAGGCTAGTAGGCTGTTTCTTCAGCGTCAAAGCAGTGCCTACAGCGTGGGCTGCCCATTGTGCCTATGTTAAATAGATGTTTGTTTAGGAGTAAATGGTCCATATTTGACCTTATTATATTATTATTGTTCTGACGTTATTTTGACTTAAGCTGAGTAGTCAGTCTAGTTATAAAACTATTTCTTTCTCTTTTAGGAAGAAGAACGCCAGCGAGAGGAAGCCGAGCGTAAGGCAGAAGAGGAACGCAAGAGGCGAGAACAAGAAGAGTATGAAGCTCTGAAGGCAGCTTTCACTGTGGAAGGAGAGGGCTTCGACGAGAATGATGAACAAGATAAAGAGAACTTGCTGAAAGACTTCATTGACTACATAAAGGTAAAAGAGGAATAGTGTTTTATCATCGAGATTAAAATACAATTATGTTACGATAGTTCTCTCCTAAGAAATATACAGAGTTGATACGACAGAGGGGCATTAAATTAAACTACGTATACTATACGTGTTCAGTATTAATTCGATACGGTACAAAAACAAAAAGCGCCAAAAACGAGAAAATATTTTTTTCAAACAAACTAAATAGCTTGCAAATCAGAATAAAACGCAACCACCCTTTGTAAAAAAAATGACACTGACCTTATATACCAAGGCCGCTAGGTAACAAAGCAGCAAGGTCGCGCGCGCGCGCCGGAGCGCGGTTGCGGTATCTCGTGTGCTCGGCGGGGGCTGGGGCGGGGGGGCGGCCGGCGACTTAGGCCTTCGCTGACACTGGCTTTTATGTTAGGTAACGTTTCGAAGTACGCGTACAAAAACAAACACACTAAATTTTTAAATTTTCGATGTGTCCTCCATTCACATTGATGCACAAATTATACCGACGGAGAATATTGTTATTTATTTTTCTAATTAGATCACTGTCCGTCGCTAAGCACTTTAATTTGTGAAATGCTAAAATAATCCTATTTTTTAACTCATCAATTGTATTTACCTCTGAGGCATACACTTCACCCTTAATGTACCCCCACAAAACGAAATCCATGGGAGTGAGGTCCGGAGATACTAATACTAAATAATAATAATCCCAAGTTACGTGTCCTATAACCATAAAAAACAGTCAATCACAAAAAAAAACACTAATACTAAATAATAATAATCCCAAGTTACGTGTCCTCTCACAATAAAAGAAAGAAATACTGTCTTAAACTTATTTAGTGTCCTATCACAATAACAAAATAAAATCACAATTGTTTGCGCGCGAATTCTACAAACCGTACGTTCCGAAAAGACAGCGTCGGCGCACTGAAAATACAACTTTTTAGAGGCCCCACTTACCGATCGCAAAAAACAAGGATGCAACAAACTGACCAATCTGTGTTTCTTTCGCTCGCTCTATGTTAAACGTGTTCTACACGGATGTAAAACCCCATCTACACGGATGTAATCTTGCGTTCCATCCAATCCTATCCAAGGTGACCTTGCTAGATTACATCCGTGTAGACGGCAGATGTCATCCAAATTTTAGATTGACCTCCAAGGGCGTTGAACGCCCTTGGAGGAAGTGCGCGCACTTCCATCCACGGATGCAGCGCGGCGATTGCATCTGTGTAGACCGTGGATTTAATCCAACCAAGGACAGTCGCGCCACGGCAGGCAGCGAGTGCGCACGTATGCGGGTTAAATGTCAGTCACGTCCAATAATTAATTAAATGTTATTATCGGTATAGGTTATCGATTAAATATAATGAACTGAATGATTGAGAATTCATCGTTCCTTTAACCAGCGCTTCACATACGAGGGGGCGTTTTTAAGTTCGCGGAATAGAGGGCAAGGAGTGAAAATAAAAATACTAAATTATTTTTCTTTTTCAATATATTCACCTGCTACCCTAATACATTTTTCAGATCTTTCAATTAGCTTATGTATACCTTCATAAAAAAATGTTTTGTCTTTGTCCGAAAAATAAGCTGAAACCGCGTCCTTCACTTCTTCATCAGTTGAAAATTTCTTTCCACGAAGTTCTTTTTTCAGATTTGGAAAGAGGTAATAATCACTGGGAGCCAGGTCTGGGCTGTAGGGTGGATGGTCTAAAATATCGAAGCCCAGCTTATGCAGGGCAGCCAACGCAACACGGCTCTTGTGAACAGGCGCGTCGTGAAGAAGAAGGACACCTTTGGTCAATTTTCCCCTCCTTTTTTCTTTAATACTTTCTTTCAACCTTTCGAGGATAGAAGCATAGTATTCTCCGGTTATATAAACGCCTTTATCTTTATAATCGGTCAACACAATCCCTTCCGAAGCCCAAAACACTGTTGCCATGATTTTCCCAGCCGATTGTGACACTTTAAACTTCTTGGGTGGTGGTGTACCTTTTTTGTGCCACTGCATAGAGTCCTGTTTTGACTCAGGCTCATAATGATGAACCCAAGTTTCATCTCCAGTAACAATTCGACTCAATAGTCCATCCTTATCTTCGTTACAGAGGTCCAAAAACGTGCGAGAACACTCCACGCGGCGTTGTTTCTGAGGCGGCGTGAGCATTCTTGGCACCCATCTTGCACTGACCTGTGTCATGCCAAGATGATCGTGTAGAATTTTGAAAATTGTTGTATCCGATACTCCAACCATTTCTGCAAGCTGTTTCTTCTTTAGTCTGGCATCTTCCAATATTATTTTTACATTTACATCCGTGTAGAACACGTTTAATCTAGCGTTCCATCCAATCATATCCAAGGTAACCTTGGAGGGAGGCACGATTGCATCCGCGGATTGTGTTTCGACTACATGGATGTAATCTAAGCTCCATCACGAGCGAGCTACATTGTGAATCGCGCTTGCGACGAGAAAAATAAAAAGGAGGAAACAGAAAAATAGGTACAAAGGCAAATAGGGTAATGCAGGCGGACGGTCGGACGGACGGACGGACAGCAGAGGCTTAGTTATAGAGGTCCGTTAGTTACCCTTTAGGTACGGAACCGTAAAAAAGGAATAATGTTTGAGAATATACAAATGGCTCTCTTTCATATGATACGGTGATACCCACAGATATAGATAGACATAGATAACGCAAGAGCAACTACTTCGCGAGCCTAGCTTACGTACAAAAATCGTAAGTGGTCACTTTCGCGCTCAGTCTGCATCGGTCGGTATACAGCGCTAGTTGGACGTCAGTTTAAAATATAAAAATGGTTAATTGTGCTGTTATAAATTGTAAAAACTGTACAAATGCGAGGAGAAAAAATAAAGTAAACGTTTCCTTCCATCGGTAAGTCATTTTGTGATTAATATTATGCGTAATTAATTTAAAAAACAATTATTTTCAATCTAATACCCTCAGTAATACCTGGTAATACTAAATATGAGAAAAAAAAAAACATTCGTATTACATTGCGTCTTTTACATGGAGCGGTTGACGAGACGTTTTGTTTTAACAAGTGATGAATATCGAAACAAGCGATTCTATCGTTTATTGCTTTGGTTTTGTAGTACAGGAACTTTTATCATTTTTCTGTCAATTGTAGCGATTAGTGCTGTTCAACATATGCAACACAAATCGATTCTCGAGAATCGATTTCGGAAACAGAGGAATGATTTTGTTTTATATAATAAGTACTTATTACGTAGACCATTTTAATAAATAATCGTAACGTTTCGTGATTTTTTTAGTTTTCCACATGAACCCAATTTAATACAAAAATGGATTGAGGCGACGGAAAACAAAGATTGGTTCCTAACAAAGCATAGCACTATTTGTTCCTTTGTGTTTTTTTCTGCTCCTGCCTACGTCTGTAATATGCTCTCGAATTTTTACGCCATTGATCTCGCTGTTTTTGCTGTTCATCTATGCTTTTGTCCTTTATACCTATAACACTCTTGTTTTTCTTTTTCTTCAAGCAATTTTCTTTATCTTTTTGTTTTTGTAGCTCATGTAATTTTGGATCTATTTTAATTTTATTATAACGTATTTCACCTCTGGATTTTTTCTTTGTTTCCGACATTTTAATAGTCTACAACAATTACAAGAAATAATTAGGGAAATACTAACAATTAAAAAAATATATATATTCCTAACAGCCTTAAAAGGAGATCAGGAATTTTATTTTCCTCTGTTTATCTCATTCCTCTGTCTATCTCATTACTTTGTCTATTTCATTACTCTGTCATAAAATCGATTCATAAATCGATTTGAACAATTCTTAATAATTCTTTACTGTACACAATTACTCAATAAATAGTATTCGTATAGTAATTGAGAAATGGTATATACAAAGGCGAACTTCATTTAAAATTGAGTTTTCACCCAGCAAATCTTTAAGTGATAGAAAGAAATGAAAAAGGGTAGAATCTCGTTGCTTTTTGTAAACACTAGAACTAAAAGAATTCGATCAAAACACCTTATATTTAAATATAAGGTGTTTTGATCGAATATTTACGTGTTTATTATGGTAAACTTATTTGAAATTATGGCAAAGTTATTCAAAAACTATCACGTCGACGGAACGTAAGCGCTCGAGCACACAACCTCTCACTACAAAGTCTCTCAGCGTACTGCTGGCTAAAAATGTACTCTGTGCTGCTGGCTGGGTGAGCGCTGGTATTTTGTGGCGCTGGTGCAAGGCGGGGGTGGAGCGAGGGGGACGCTGTACGCGGCGGCATCTTTGAATCGATTTGATTTTCCCATCACTAAATAGTGCTTGTGACGTCATATTAGGTAGTCAAAAAATGGCACGCTTGGTTTTCATACAGATCGTGATACTTGCGTTATCAAGTAATAGCCCACTTCGAATTTTTACAAATCTCTCAGTCGCTGTTGTTGAAAAAAAATTACATGTTTTTTTTTATTCGTATTTGCAAAATAATTGATCAAATGTCATCTCAAGTTGACAGTATTACACACACCCTAAGGGAACCCTAAACAATAAAGAAAAAAAGTGAATGAAGCTCTAGTTTAAGGAACGATGAATTCTTAGTCATTCAGTTTATTGGAATCATTTATTTATTATACTTAATCGTATAGGTACGGAACCCTAAAAAATAAAGTATGTGAAGCGCTGGTTAAAGGAACGATGAATTCTCAATCATTCAGTTCATTAATATTTAATCGATAACCTATAGGTACCGATAATAACATTTAATTCATTATTGGACGTGACTGACATTTAACTCGTATACGTGCGCACTCGCTGCCTGCCGTAGCGCGACTGTCCTTGGTTGGATTAAATCCACGGTCTACCTACACAGATGCAATCGCCGCGCTCCATCCGTGGATGGAAGTGCGCGCACTTCCTCCAAGGGCGTTGAAGGTCAATCTAAAATTTGGATGACATCTGCCGTCTACACGGATGTAATCTAGCAAGGTCACCTTGGATAGGATTGGATGGAACGCAAGATTACATCCGTGTAGCCATGGGTTTTAGTCGCTTTCGTAGTGAAAGTGCAAGTGTGTGTGTATTTATTGCTTCCTTGTTTGCATTGCCAATTTTTAGTGAATGTCCTTCGACATGCGTCAGAGCGGCAACAACGCATCGTAGATTTATCGTTGTAAGGTGCATGACCTATGCTTAGACGATAATCAGCTGTTAGAAAAGATACATCGTGTTCAAACGGTGCAAAAACTTTAAAAATCATTTGCGACTAAATTACTGCTCCTATTTAATTATTTTTGGTACAGAGCTTGAAAACGGTACCTAGTATAGGCAGTTTAAAGGAAAGCCCCTCTGTCGTATCAACGTTGTATAAGTCCTTTCTCATAGGGCTTCAGAAACAAAAACTTTCGGTAGTTGTATGGTGTGACAATTTGAACAAGTTTGTAAAAGAAAGGCCTTTGAACATCAAAAAGAAATTGTTTCTTGTTTTTGCCACTATTGTTAAATAAAATAATAAAAGTTGTTCAATCATTTTCAGGCCCAGAAAGTTGTTCTACTCGAAGATTTGGCTGCACATTTCAAATTGAAAACCCAAGCTGCCATTGACAGGATAGCAGATTTACAAGCATCCGGTGAACTCACTGGTGTCATAGACGACAGAGGAAAGTTCATTTACATTTCACAGAAGGAGCTAGAAGATGTTGCCAAGTTCATACGACAGAGGGGAAGAGTGTCCATTACAGATCTAGCAGAATCTAGCAATGATTTAATCAACTTGAACCCTGTAACTGTGCTCTAGTCATGTAGTTTGATGATATGTAAATATTTGTATGTTGTGTTTCATGTAGGTGTACAAAGACGAAACTATACTGTTAAACATTTATTTTAAAAATGAAAAAAATACATGCATTATTATTCTGTTATTTCATATCCAAACATATCTCTTCCTTTCTCTATGAGCAGCAGTGATGATTCCTTGATCCTCTCCAGAACCTCCATTAGCTTGCTCTTAGTAAACACTTTGTACAGACATCTATTCTCCCCAGCAATAAGGTTGGACAATTTAACAGCTTCCTTGTGATTTTCAATGTCTTCATTGCTTTGTAATATCTTTAGGATCAAAATAACAATTTCAGGAATACATAGACGTCTCAGCGTCTCCAGTTGTTTGGTTCTTTCTTGCTTTTCATCCTCACTGAACTTTTGGGAGGTAGTACTATCATTTTCATCTTGAAGCCATCCACCAGGGAATAATAATACATTGTACAGCAAGTTTTTTGTGTGTCTTGCTTGATGTAGCACAGCATTCAGCCAACGAGCTTTTTGTTGTTCCACTTGAGCACAGCGCTGTTCATGGTGCACTTTGTCGGAGAATGATGCATCAGAAGCAAGTGGCTCTATATCTTTAGGTTGACCACTGATAAAGTGTCTGTACCAAGTAGCAAAACCTTCTAGTGCTTCTAGATATGCCTTCAGACACAAATGTTCCCGTAGCTCTGCAGAATTTTGAGATATTTTGTTAACAAACTCTGGGAACATTTTGTTTACATTCACGACACAAGCTAAAGCAGCATCTGTATTTCCAATGAAAATAAATGTTCGAATCATAGCATTACTCAGCCACAGGGCTTCCTCAACTTGGTTGGATATAAGAGATAACCACTCCAGGGATGAAATAACTTTTTGGATCAACGTTTTGTCCTTTTCAACAGCTGTAGTTTGGGTAAATGTTAAATCTAGATTACCATATCCTTGTTGTATATCTGTGATTGCTTTTTTTATAGCAACTCTAGCTGATGCTGCAACATCAATGCCAGCATTGAGTCCTGCTTTGACAACTCCCTCTCTATACTCACTCTTATGTATATGATCCATCAGTTCTGCATAAAGTACAATTTGTCTGGCAACTGGCACAGTTGAAGTATAATAAGCTATAAGTTCTGGACATTCCACTGTCCCATCAATCAATTTACCTACAAGTTCTGCGACATACTTTTCCAAAATTTTATCTCCAATGTCATGTTGAGGATCTTTACCCATTTGTCTTAAAACTAAGATGAGATGGGCTAAAAATCTGACAAATCTGTCATCGCTGCTTTCAATCCATTGTAAAGAATCTTGCATAATGGCTCTAACATGGCCAAGCATCAAGTGACGCTGACAAGTTTGGTATAATGATTCCTTTTTACCATCCATCAAAGCTTTCACAGCACTGAATATCTGTTGTAGAGTCAGTTCTTCAAGCTGAAGTTCAGACTGAAGCAGTTCTAGAACATCAGACGGTGTAGTATTAGCATCAACTGTAGCATGATGCTCATGCAAAAACTTATCAACTCTTGCCTCAATCTGAGCTCTTAAATGAGCCCAAAGCAAATCTTCCCAACTACCTTGACAAGCTGTCAGAGCACTGGCTAAATGACCACACAAAACTCCAACAGTAGCTCTATAGTGAACGTTTTCAGCTGTATTATTTGCAAGTCCCAATGAACACCATTTCCACAAATCTCTTGAAGGATTACCAGAGATTTCCAAAGCAGAATTGGGATCTTCTTTTGGCAAATAGTGTAGTAACATCCACCCTTGCAAAACAGCTCCTCGCCATGCCTGCCCAGCACTTATGCATAGGGAGACTGCTTCTTTAAACTTGCCACATCTTACTTCTGTAAATATCCTTTTACACAAATCATTGTCGTCTTTTTGATCATCTGAGTGAACTATTTTCTTTTGACGTCTAGGCGCATCAGGATCCATACAAGTGACCATGGCTTTGCTCTTTTCTTTATTGAACAAACTAGTCCCAAGTAACAACTGATGCAAAGTATTTCCCCAGTGAATGTTGTTACTGATTATTGGAGCTGACGTCTTTGTGGCTTCCTCTTGGTAAGCTGCGGTAGCCTCTAACCAGTCAACCAGCAGTTGTAGCAGTCTGAGCTCGGAATCACTCCTAAACAAAGCACTAACCAATGTTTGCTGAGATAGTGTAGTTTCAGTGATTAAACTATCCAAAGATTCAGGATGCTCAGTTATGGAATCAGCATATAAACAGTGCAGCAACTTCCACGTGTTTGCCTCTTCAGCCAGCCAATAGTTTTGGGCATTGTATCTATTCCATGGCTCAACTAATTCTAGAGAATCGCAACATACTTGTGCTAACCTAGCTAATGTGTCTAACACATCACTAGGACGACTTGATTGTATGATCTCAAAGAAAGCTTCACTTAAACCTTCAGTGCTGACCCCAGGACTTACTATTATCGACGATTCATCTAAAACTTGCCTTAAACTTGTGTCGTTAAGATTTTTAAATATAGATGTTTCATTCAATATCGGCGACAGGTTTAAGGTGTCTTCTCTTGGTAGAAACTGTCTATTTCTTCTATTTTTCAAAGGTGTAAACTGAGTTGAATGTAGCTGAAGACTTCTATCATAACTTTTAGACATATTGGACAGTACTAAGCAAGGAATTTTAGAAATAAAACAAATCACATAAAGTCGTGCGCGCCGAAGTTTGGCTGAGTTTGGCAGTTGCACACTTTTTTTTTTTTTTTTTTTTCACTGGCTGGCTGGCGTGACAGGAACCACAGGCAATTTACAGGTAAGTTCACAAGTAAAAAATCGAATTAAGCCAACATCCACTCACCAAAAATAAAATATCTAATATTCCAGTTACGTAAATAAGTATTAATAATTATATCAAATTATTCAAGTAACCAGAAAACTCTGAATTCTAATCCTATAATTATTCAGTCTTGGAACGAGGCTCTAACACTGCGGAAGGGAATTAGAAAATATACCAAATATTAAATAAATACCTAGATTTTTTTGTTCCCAATATCAGTGTATCTACTATCTACCTACTTTACTAAAGTATCAAAGATCCTTTCCATCAGCCTGGACTTGTAACTAACTTTTCTCTTTCCCTCATAACTCATTCATTTCATTTCATTCCTTCTTTAAACGTCGTTCCGTGTAAAGGTAAGAGTAAATAAATAAAATAATAATAAAACCCAAACTACTGCTCGTCCCTTAATTTTAATGTTTATTTGATAGAGAATATTAACTTTAAAACTAGTTTATGTATTTTCATAGTTTTACAGAAACTTCATTTTCTTTTCCAAATTGTTAACAGTTCACTATTTCGGGGTTTAAAATTCTTGTAAATTTGCTAGATCTGCACATATTTAAATTAATGGCCTAGTTATTCACATGAAATATTAAACATTTAATACTTACCCCAGCTTGTCTCAGTCAGGTAAGTGAGCTTTGGTATCTTCATTCTTCAATATTGAAGTACATAATTTTATTCAATTTGTCCTACCAAAGCATTACAAAATTAAATGCAAATGACAAACTCAATTGCAGCATTAAAATAAGTAATAAATACATAAAGCAATTTTTGCTCACATGATACATACAAAGGTGTGCAATAGGTAGTTAGGTATCTACATTTCTACTTATAATCCAACAGCTAAGGAATGATAGAATCACTCAGTAAAACATGACTAAAATAAAGGCATAGGTAGGTACAACAGTTAAAATTGCATAGTGGAACCTATTTTTTAACTGTCCAGAATTTCATTGGTTTAGAAAGGTTTAAATATGAAACTTTGTACACCTGTGCAAGAACCGAAATGAATACCATAACTTTTCACTTACCATCATTGCAGTTTTCAGTTACAGTTATATATACAGCATTTAATTCGGACATAAAAATCACAAAGTACCAATACAAAATGTGCTTAAATTAGAAACCTGGCATTATTGTTACTTAAAATGCTAAGTATTTTAATTTCCTGGCTTGCGTTAATCTCATAGTTCAACATATATTTTTTAAATGTTATATCTATGGATGAATTATTAGGTACAATAAGTAAATAAAGCAATTATGTTTATTAGTTTTATACAATAGATTACAATGTTTAAATCAAACACCTATTTCTGTTACAGGAATATGACAGCATATTGACCTCGTCTCAACCACAGTTTCAGTATTTTATAAGAGAGTATTTTCTCTTCTTTACATCTAATTTGGAAATCAATATACTTAATAATTTCAATAGCTGAACTACTGTAGGTACGTAGAGTAGATAAGTAGGTAGCCATATAACAGGCATTATGGGAACATCAGGTCATTCTCTCTTAGGTATTGTCATTCTGGGAATGACCAATATGTATGAGATGTACATAAATAAATTTCTTTTGCATATTTTGATGAAATAATATGCCTTGGCTGATTCTTATGTAGCTTAGTAACAGTACCTAACAAGTGAATAAACTTGTTGTGTTATAATATTATATTACAACATTCATAGCCTGAACACCTACATGACTAGATGTTCAGGCTGCATTAACTGGTGTGTTGGACTTCTAGTATAGTTAGGTGTTCAAATTAGCAGTAATGTGAAATATGACCATGTTTTCATTTGTACAAAAATAGATTTTTGTTTTTAAGTTATTGACAGTAGTGACATTATTTTTTGCAACTTCTGTGTCAGGCAACTGTCAGTAGTGAAATGTAACACTGAAAGCATTATTATTTTATGAATTTATTGTTATTTAAATTGTATGGACTGTATTTATTAATTAATTTCTTTCAGTTATAGCCTAAAGTAGCTGTACAATGTGGGTGAGAAAACTTGTCTTGTTTTACCACAATAATGAAGTACAACATGCAACATCAATTTTCACTGTATCTGAGGTAAGAAATTAATATGATTTTACTTTGTATTTAAACTTCTAATTGTCTAAGAAGTTAAAATTGCATTTTCTTGGTTTCTTATGGCTGTAGGTAAAGATATTTTTAGAAATATAAAAAAATAAGCAAAATTTAATTAGCACCCTACTGTTCACTCTATAAGTATGTACCTATCTTTAGAGTAATAACTACAAACTGGAGTGATTAGATGCAATTTTACGAATAAAATGGCCTGTTAACATCAAATTCAGCAACTTTGTACCAAATGCTTAAATGAAAGCCGACGGTTGAAAAGGATATTTTAGCACCATATTAAAATGACTGAAAATGTTCATTATTAAAAAGTTCAACATCAACTCAATGCAATGTAAAATAATGAAAAATATTTAAAACTGTTAACAAATAATTTAATATCAAATTCTCAGTTGACGGCAGCATTGTAGGCACTTTTAGTTGCTTTTATTAAAGAAGAGTAAGCTTGTTTATAATACACGTAAGCTTGTTTATAATTGAGCCTAATAAATTGTTGCTCATTATTGTTTTCATTATAAAATGATCAATGAGATGATGAGAATGTTTGCAAAGGTCATAATTGTTTTTACTTTTGATAAAACCTTATTTTGAGCTACTACCTAGTAGTAGATCAACCATCTCAATCCTCTTGAGCTTGATGGACTTTAGTCAAACCTTGACAGGGTTTTTTGGAACCTACTATTCTAACTAACAAAGTGAGCCTCAGATATTCTGATTTCAAGGACTGATTTTGGTAACTTGGTACCACAAAAACTTTAGGTCCTGGCCAAAATCAAGTAGGTAAGTACCAGTGTTAAAAAGTCGCGTCGTACCTAATATGTTGGTTAAATAAATAAGTAAATAGGTATTATTTATTATCCTAAACATTTGGTACAATGTTCTGGAGTATACCCCCCATTCGACCATTCCGTGCAATTCCGTGGGTCAGATCCATGATGGCCCCATTCCGTACGTCTTATCTTGACACTTGACAGCTTGCTATTGAAACAAAAAAAAAAAACAGTTCACACATTGTTTAATTTGGATCGTTTTCAGTTATCATCCCCAAAATAAATAGAAAAATACGAGATAAAGCGTCCAATGGAACTTTTCAATGTATTCTATTCTTTTGATAGGGCGCAACTTGAACATGAAACGGAACGTAAATCATAAAAGTCAAAGAAAAAAAATAATGTTGTACTTACATTTTTCACGTTGCTTTTACGGAACCACTCTTGATTGTTGACGCTATGGCTATTACATTGTTGGGTTTATTATTTAACGAAGCTGTTGCGAAATATTGTGACATCACCATTTCATCAGAAATCTTTCGGCGCACATTAATACGAAACGTTTTCATATGCTAAAGACTCATTGTCATTGAATACCTGAAACGCAAATAATGATTTTTCTTATGCGACCGGAAGCACAATCGGAACTTTTATTATTGTCGCTTAATTATTTTGTAAATGATTTGTTTTGTTAGTATCAACATTAATTCTATTTTCATTTAGTGGCCTTTATTTGCACTATCTAATATTGCTAAACCCCTGTTCTGGTGATGTTTCAGTTCAGAGACTTTATATTGATTTATGGCGTGGCGGCAAAGGTGATAGTCGTTTGAATACTTTTAGATGTTGATGTGTTGTACGTGCGTAACGCAAAATATGATTTTACTAAATTAAAACTTGTAATTAATAATCTACTAATTAGTTTTGGAATAAAATATATGTTTATAATTTGAAAACTAATTTGACTTTACCGCGCAAGTGCTTGATTCAAGGACGTATACGCTATCTCTTTTGCACAAATCGCTCTATGCGAACGCGAGTCGTGTGCGGCAAAACGTTTCGTCACTGGATATGAGTACCTTACCTACCCAGTTCGCTAGTGTTTTTTGGCCTGGTTCCGCCATTATTACTAAAAAAAATCTTCATTGTCATTATTTAGATGTTAAACATTCAGTGAAACGCGAGTGTAAAGCAGATAAACTCATTATGCTACCAAAATAGTGTGCACCGAAAGTGTTTTGGAAGTGTATCATTTCCTGTTTCATATCGTATAGAAACAAGCAACTGCGACCGATACTCGCGTACTCTTTTCGTTATCACGTGGGTTAAATTTCGAATTATGCGGCTTTAAGTGTTAGATTTTTCACGTTCCATATTATAGTTTAGTCAACAATGTCAATCTGTTGTGTGAATAGAAAAAAACCGGTTCATAACCCTTCATAAACGTTGTTTTCAGAAGCGCGCCGAGGCGCTGTCGGCCCGCCGTTCTATTCGGCTCTGTATGGAGCCGGCTGGGGACTGATGACAATGGTGGCAAAGAGTTGTGTTTTAGTGAAACCGAGTGTAGTGCCAGTGCTGTGAACTCGTTATTAGTGTTACATAAGGACGAAATGAACTGTGGGAGAAGCCCGCCCTGACGCGGCGAGCGCCAGCGTCCGCGGCGGGCGAGGTGCAGGTCATGGCACCAGCATTGTCCATAGCATCCCGAGAGCCGCACATCCACGACTCTATTGTGCTTGGTGACACAGAGAGGCCACTGTCCCACCGGAGACGGGCGCTCGCGTCCGTCGATAACCTCGCAACACACATGGAGGAAGATGACATGGGGCTCCAGAATCAGCCCAGCCTTGCTAAAGACTCACAGGAAATGGAGCAGATCTTAGTAGATCTGGGAAACACTGACCTTGAGCAACAAGGGGACTTTCTTCAAGACATAAAAACCTTGGAAACAGGGGATGATGCTCTGTCTGGTGGTGACGCACTGTCCACTGATGACCCTGAGGCAATATTTCCTCTCTCTGGATTTGAGTTACCAGAAACTGCAGATTCAGAGGGTGATGTTGTAGAAGAAAAGATAAAAGGAGTGCAGGTGAAACTAGAAAGACGATGTTCATTCTTACAGAGAAGGCTAAGGATACTACAGGCTCGTGCTATAGGCAAGAAAGTATCTGAAGAAGCCGCTCAGTCTTTTGAGAAATGCACACGTGGTGCCCGAAGAGATACTGGTGGTGGAAGACCTATGGGCTTGAAAACATTTTTAAAGACTGTAGAGACAACTGCAACCTTACAAGCCAGTGCAGCATCAAAGACAGTAGTTGGTCCTAGATACTATAACCCTGGAACATCTAAAGGTGATGCATCAAAATCAGCAAGTATTGGCATACCATCTGGCACGCTGACAGGTCTTGAGGACACCGCAGGTGCACTGCGCTCACATCTGTCAGTGGTAAAGCATGAGCTGGACTCGGATGCCACTCTGTCATCATCTGGGGCTGAGAGTAATGATGAAGCGGTCACATACAACAATCCACAACAACAGCAAATGCCAGTGTGAGTATATTATTTATTAATTCCTTAGTTGTGATTATTATGTTGTCTCATTAATCAATGGTTTTATAATTGACATTAAACTAGGTAATTAACCAGAAGTAAATATAAGAGGTTGACTGTAAATGTGACCTACTTACTAAGTAGTTTGCATTTTTAAAAACAACAGGAGAATGCTGTATAACGGGATCAAAATTATCAGTATGTCAAGTCTCTGCCATCATGGTGTGATCTCTTGCTATTTTATAGAGTTGCATAGTAATTGAATGTGCACACAGACAGGATGTGGCTTTATTGCTTGAGTGACACTCATTTCTCTTGCGAGCTAACAAGTACTGCAGCTGCTATTGTTTATACTTGGTGCATATTTTAAAACAGGATAGGATAAGAAAAACTAGTTAATAAAATGTTATTTTGTATACTATTTATGTTTTAAAAGATAACAGGAACAGATGCTATAGTTACTTCTAATCTAGGTTAGGATACATCAAATATAGTTCCTAAATGAGAAATTAACTATAGTTAGATTCATTATTTATGTCTAATGATGATATAATTACTACTGAGTGTTAAGTCAGGTGTCAACTGATATTCTTACTTTCACATGGTTCTAAGATATTGCATCATTTCACAATACCTTTATTGAATAGAGGAAGATAGATTTTTTTGCCAAACTTAACTGAAAAGGCAAACTGAAGACTTTATTGCCAATTTAGATACTTATCAGATTCATATCAGGAGCTATATTGTAATGGGAATGAAGCATCTCATAGATAAAATGGGGCAAATGACCTGTAAGAATCTATTCCAGTAAATAAAAAGAAAGTTATGCTGCCAAATAATTTATTTTTAGATTATCTTATTGAAATAGATGATAGCATAAATATTACATATTAAGGTATACCATATCTTCTATTAAGAAAGTATACCAAATCTTTGACTTTGTTTTAATTATATACATATTTCTTCACTTATGGAATTATTAGAAACATTTTTAAATCTTTAGCAAACACTTCTCAATGGAATAATCAGTCTAACCAGACAATGGTTATTAACAAGCTCTTTAAATTTGATATTTGTTGCCCTTTCAAAACAATATCATTATTTATTTTGATAATGATGTTTCAGAACAGTAATTGCTCTACAAATTATGTCTTAAAATCTTTCAAGCATCTATCTATACTAGAAAGATGACCCACTGATCCAATGTGACTTTTCACACAAACACATGTTAAACAAAATAACTACTGTTTAAAATAAAGGTTCAATTCATTTATTAATCATTATTCATATCAACATTGATTTTTAGATGCAGTTTATTTAAAAAAGATAAAAGACACATCTATATTGTAAACCTTTATTTAACTACCTATACCTTTCTACTATAGTTTTGGTTATTTTATTAAAAAAAAAACATTATTTCCTTTATTGAATCCAAGCTCAAATGAGATATTCAGGAATTTCGTCCCAATGTTTCTAGATTTATAGTGTACTCCCCATATTCTCTCTCATATCTGGATAAATCTACACTTTTTTACAAACTTTTTTTTTTTTAATGTATGTTTATTTACATTTTGGTTGTTCTAATATAAAACCAACCATAATTCAGATTATGATAAAGCTAACAGAACAATTGTTTTATGGAACACACTTAATTTAGCACCATTTCTTGACTGTGGTATAGTTGTAAAATCAGTGTGTCAGATCAGAGATCCAAAGCATATGACCCTGAAGATTTTATTCGAGCCTTAATTTTCTTGAAGTTAATCTTGTAGCCAGCACTTTTAACAACACAGGATAGGGAAGACATGCTTTATAATTAAACACTATGGGGACATCTCCAGCCTTACAGGCTAATACATATCTTAATTTTGGGTCAGTGCAACATCCTCTTCAATCAGCATATCCATTACTGATGAATGACTGACAGACAATGCACAGCTGAAACTACTGGTTGTAGAGAGCTGAAATTTGGCATGTAGGTTCTTTGGGGAATGTAGGGGAGCACTAAGAGAGGGTTTTCCGAAATTCCTACGGGCTCCGGAAACAACGGGAAACGCCCATACGAGGACGCGGGAAAAAGCTAGTCTTTTCTATAGTCTTCCACTTTCTAGACAAATTGTCATACTTCAAAAAGTCCATCCATTGTTTCGTTTTTAATCATGCCAATTATGTTAATAAATAGTTTAGTCTTTAGTCATGAAAGAGCATGGGCAGTTCAGTGTGTCATGCTCACTCAAATGTCTTGCTGACCTTGACCATTCATTAATACTTTGAACTCAGAAAATTTCTAAATTTTCATCAATAAGAATAGTTGTAGCTGAATACTACAAGCCGAGAACATGTAAACGTGGTGCAGCTTGCTGTTTATTTTATTTGGCTGTCAAGGTTTAGTTCTCACATTATTTAATACCTTAAAATGACCACATTTAACTATTGTTTCAGTGAAAAGCGTGCATTATGGTCGTACCAACGGACACGCGCCTCAATAGCGTCTCGTTGGTGCTGGGTGCAAGCACAAGTGCAAGAGTTGGAGTATAGGATCCGGCAGCATAAAGAGCTATATAAACAGGTCAGAAATATTCTCTATCCTCTAGTTTTAATCAGCTGAATCTGGCTCGACTGGAAGCCCACCCCAATATAGTTGGGGAAAAAGCTAGGCAGGCAAATTTTCTTAATGTTAATATATTTAAAAGACATCAGTAGGTGATCTGGCAGAAAATAGGGAGCTCCTTCGATCGTCGGGACCTGGGCACTTGCCCTGAGTGCCCAGTGGAAAAGGAAGCATATTTATAATAGAAAACTGTTTATTAACACAACTTAAAGATACAGAAAAGATAGATGAAGAAAATATTACTTAGGTTGTCACAACGGGCGGCATAATCGCTAAAAACGATCTTTTGAGACAACATTTGGATGGATTCAAAGGAGAAAATACAGGCTATTGCCATTTCACAATTTGTATAATTTTATCTTAAAACTAGTTGACCCGCGCAACTTCGTCTGCGTCACATTTTTCATTACTGCTCCGCTCCTATTGGTCTGAGCGTGATGATATATTTACTATAGCCTTCCTCGATAAATGGGCTATCTAACACTGAAAGAATTTTTCAAATTGGACCAGTAGTTCCTGAGATTCGCGCGTTCAAGCTAACAAACAAACAAACTCTTCAGCTTTATGTATGTATTAGTATAGATATTTCAATTGGTTGGATAGCAAAATAAATCTGCAAACCAAATAAATACCCATAATATCATTAGTTTTAGTTAATGGATTGTTCTTCTGAGACAACAATGACAAATTATGTTTATATAAATGTAAATAATAATTACTTGCACTATCCACTACATGTACTAGAGAGTTCAAGGTAGTTAAAGAAAAGTAAACAATCTTGATTTAAATGTTTAGGGTTCCGTACCTGAAGGGTAACCAACGGAACCCTATTACTAAGCCTCCGCTGTCCGTCCGTCTATTATACGGTATATAACGGAACCCTATATCCATTATTTGACTACCTAAACCTTTCTAGTATAACTTCACAGTTCACAGTCGAAACTTATGTAATATTTGTTTAGAAGTAAAAAAAGTGGCTCTAATCAGGAGATAGGGAGGTCAATGACCTAGGTTTTCATACATGTAACTCGGTTAGATAAGCTCCCAAATAACTGCAATTAAAACTGATATGAGTCATTTGGCCTGCCTAGACCTTAACCTTATTATCATAACAAGGAAAAAATGTGTTTGTGTTGGAGTTCAATTATAATTTTAAATGTAGAGAGAGATTTACGTGTCTAAAAATCATATTTAACTTTTAATATCTAATAATGTCTGTAGCACATATAAAAAAGCTTGGATAATTTGTTCAAGTTTCTCCAATGAGGGTTCTGACCCATAACAAAGTCACACCTTTTTCCCATGGGATAGGCAGAAATTATAGAATGGTTCTTACATAATCAATTCTACTTTTGCTTATATTCGTACTTCATTGTTCTGAAGACGTGTGCGCCTGAGCTGTCTCCGATCTTGACACGCCTATTTCGCCTTTCGTTCGAGACTGGAAAAGTGCCGAAGGCTTGGAAGCAAGCTAAGCTTTCCGCGGTGAAACCGTGCCGATAACCGACCATCTTGAGCTTCTTGGGGTTACATTAACATCTACTCTCAATTTTGGCCCTTACATAGAGGCAAAAGCTCAAGTGGCTGCAAAGAAGTTGGGGATTCTGGCTAAGGTGAGACGGTACTTCACGCCGGAACAGCTGCTCAAACTCTATCAAGCGCAAGTTCGATCGTGTATGGAATACTGCTCTCATCTTTGGGACGGATCTGCCAGATACCAGCTTGATGCCCTTGAGTCAATTGAGAAACGAGCCAAGAGGATCATCGGCAATGAGAGGCTCGTCGCGTCGAAGCTCCAAAGTCTTGAACATCGACGACGAGTTGCTAGCCTGTCGGTTTTTTACCGGTTGCATTTTGGGGAATGTGCGACGGAATTGCATAATTTAATTCCGCCAAGCCCGTTCCATCATCGGACCACAAGACGAACGGCGATGCGCCACCGGTACATGGTGGACATCCCACCCATACGCACAAAACGTTTTGGGAACACATTCATAGTGCGTACAGCTAAGGAGTGGAATTCCCTGCCGGAGTCTGTGTTTCCTGATAGCTACAACCTGGGAGTCTTTAAATCAAGAGTGAATAGGTTATTTCTAGGCAAGCGTGCTCCATCTTCGACCACATCCTCGCTTACCATCAGGTGAGATAGTGGTCAAACGCGTGCCTACCAATAGTAAAAAAAAAAAAAAAAAAAATTACAAAAGCTTTGCAGAAAAATAAATATTAACTAACTGACACGTGCCCACTTCGTTGGGCGGAATTTTTCGGTTTAAAATATAGCCTACGACACTCACAAATGTGGCTTTCTATTGGTAAAAGAATTTTCAAAATCGGTTCAGTCCAGATCCAGAGATTACCCCCTACAACCTAAATGATATTTATTTTGCAAATAGATTACAAGTAACTCTTTTACGTCTTTTTTTTGTCATATTAATCCAGATGAGGCCGGTGTTTCCTAGCTGACTACTCTGAGAAGAAACACTGAAACAAACTCAGAGGTCATAGTCTCTTTTGAAGTCCATACAATCGTCAATAACATATGAAAACCGTGTAGCTTTACGCCTGAGGTCGCCTTTTGAGGAAAGCACCACGCAGGTTTGAGTGGGCCTGTCCAGACAGTGCAAGCATTTGTCAATTATCATGCAGCTCAACTCAGAACTAGGAGCTCAAAGTTTTGAACCTCACGAACTCACAAACTATACCTCTTATGATAGTAGTATAGCTTATAATAGAATTTTTTTTTTATATCCTACTAGCGACCCGCCCCGGCTTCGCACGGGTGCAAATGTTTATTTAACTTAAGAACTAACAAAGTGCACATCTAATTACCAGAGTCAATAATATTGTTGTTCCGTCCGTTACTGTAATTTTGAGATATAGGATATCTCAAAGATAAATCTAAGAAGATAAGAATCTAGAAAGATAGATCTAAGATATTCATCCAAATTAAATGGTGTGAACGGCAATTTTGCTCAAAAATAAACATACAAGGTGACAAACATAATATTTATTAAGATAAGGATTTGTTCTATATTGGTGAAAACATCTCTGCAAATGAAGCAATATTTTATATGAAATTTCAATATCATAAAAATGGTTATTGTGAAAGATAGAAATATGCTCTCGCGGACTTTTTCGTAGGTATTGATGTGTTATCTAAAATAGTAGTAAATATTATTATTATTTTCATTTTTTTCCGACCTCTTCAGTAATAATCTTTATATTAATCAGCCAATCCACACAAAACCTTGACAAATTGTAGAACAAAACCTTTCTCGAGAACCACTTTATCTTATAAAAAAACCGCATGGAAATCCGTTGCGGAGTTTCAAAGAACTAAGCATACATAAGGACAGACAGACGCAGGAAGCGACTTTGTTTTATACTATGTAGTGAGACTGTCCCACTGCTGGGCAAAGGTCTCCCCCGTAGCCTTCCACTCTTCCCAGTGTAATGCCTTCTCCGACCAATCGGTCATCCTCTAAGTCGCCACGCCAGCGTTTCCTAGGCCTTCCTCGGCGACAACCCGACGACGCCCGACCTCTGGCCTCCACTGTGTCAAATAAATAGTGAAAATTATTTTTTAATAAATAAACACTGGGTCTGTTGACGTAGGAACAGTAACATGTTCAAACATGTTATGCTTACGCGCGCAACATGCCGTAAATCCAAGGTTACGAATCAACAATGATGTGTTTGAAACTAGTTTTTCTTTTTGACACAGGATAAAATAATTTTGATAATGATTTTTTTTGCGGTAAAAAAACAAGGTAGCCAATAAATTGCAAATCTATACTTGTACACTAATATTATTAAGAGGAAAGATTTGTTTGTTTGTTTGTTTGTTTGAATTGAATTTGTTTAATTGAAATTGAAATTGTTTAGGCTCCGAAACTGCTAGACCGATTTGAAATGAAATTCTATCACCATTAGAATCCTACATTATCCCTGATGAACAGGGGCTATAGAATAGTTTCAAAAAAGTTAGGGATCCGCATGAAAATTTCGATAAATTAACCCAAGGTGTGAAAAAATACCAATAAAGATCCTTGTATCGCGTACGCTGGGGAAACTATTGACAATAGAGCAAAGTGATGTACTACAGTTTTATAGAAGACATAAATATCTACAAAAATGTCTGTGAGGGTATGTATCTAACTATTATGGATAAGTCGCAATAACCGCTTTTTGTTCAAATTATTCAATCAAAACACAGGTGAAATGAAATAGTCGTGATTTTAGTATCATGATATTAATCCTTATCTATTTAATTTGGTTAATAATTAAGGTTGGTTACTTGCATGTAAGTTACACTTTAAATTATTCAAATCGGACCTTTCGTTTAACAGTTGCGACGGTTTTAAAAAAAACTCTAGTAAGAAAAATGTTGCGAGTAAACCCTACGCTTAGTCTATTAAAGCTGCTCTCTCGAAAAAAGTTTAAAATAGCGTGCAGATGAAGCAGTTTTTCGTCGGCACTAACGGAGAAATTACATCTTAAAAAAAATGATCAGTAATCTACATGATATGATTCGTAATTTGATATAGCCAGAATTTGTCTATCGCTATCACATAATAAGAAAAAAAACCACCAAATCACCTCCAAATCCTTGAGATGAAACTATTTTACTTCTTCGTGTTTAGGGCTCCGTACCCGAAGGGTAACCAACGGAACCCTATTACAAAGCCTCCGCTGTCCGTCCGTCCGTCTGTCTGTCAGCGGGTTGTATCTCAAGAACGGTAATAGGTAGAGAGCTGTAATTTTCACAGATTTGTGTATTTCTATTGCCGCTATAGCAACAAATAATAAAAATTAAGGTTTACGGTACAGAACCCTTCGTGTGCGAGTCCGACTCGCACTTGGCTGAATTTTTATCAAGAGTATTTAAAAAAATTAACTACTTTTCAATACAAACGAAAATAACTTGATTTTGTTACTTTTTAAAAACATGGGATCATTTATGAAATAAAAAATGGGGGTAGCTGATTGGCGCGTAGAGGCTTAGTTTGCTCCGTTTGTATGCATAAAGTCATTGACATGTATACAAGCTTTGATAAGTAATTTACACATACACTTTAAAAGGTTAAATGGGAGATAAAGTTCGTGGAGTACCCGCGGGCGAAGTGCTAGTCGCTGATATAAACATCGTAGGCTATATTATATTTTCAAAAAAAATAGAGATTCTTAAAAATTGCTATAATGTAAGTGTAACCTAAAGTAGCAAAATTTTTCCTGTAAAATTTATTACTTGGCGTGCGCTGAGAAAACTATGATACATAATAATAATGTGCTACATAATTGAAGTACTCATTATCCTAAATTCCTAATCCTTCCGTTTTTTAATTTATTAAATTCTTCCGTTACTGAGTGACTGACAGACAACGCACAGCCAAAACTACTGGTTGTAGAAAGCTGAAATTTAGCATGCAGTTTCCTTGGGAAGTGTAGGGGAGAGCACATAAAGAGGATCTCCTGAAATTCCTATGGGAACGGGATTTGCGCGTACGAAGTCGCGGGCGAAAGCTAGTTACCTATAAAAAATAGGATGGGTATATGACTAACTATTATGGTTAAGTCGCAATGACCGCATTTTGTTCAAATAATTAAATCAAAACTCGGGCGGAATGGAATAGTGGTAATTTTGGTATCATGATATTAATCCTTATCCATTTAAATGGTTTGATAATGAAAGGTTGATTATGTACATTTAAATTACACTTTAAATAATTCAAATCGGACCTTTCGTTTAAAAGTTACGACGGGTGTAAAATGCACTAAAAAATAAAAAAAATGCGGTTAGAGAGAACTGCCCTACGTTGAGTCTATTAATAAGTAATTTACCTATAAAAAGAGAGGTATAGGAGATGAAGTTCGTGGAGTACCTACTAAACCCTCGCGAACGAAGTCGCGGGCGAAGTTCTAGTTGTTAATTAATTAATTAATTAGCTTCTAGTTGTCTTGTCGAATCAATCCAAAGGACTGTAAAAGACCGCTTTTAGAGATAGGACCGCCCATTGTTCCCCCAATAATTTTTGAGATCTTATTGTATTTCGTTATGGTGTACAATGAAGAGTCAATGTATCGGAGTTTGGTTTCCGCACCTGACGTTAGACCATTGTACGTGAGACATGGCGGCCATCATACCATCCAGCTAACCTCTCTCCAGAAGCCGATTAGGGCTCCCAAATTATTCAGGATGTCTGTAAGAGAATCTATGTAATCTAAATCCAGAAAATATGAAATGCTATCTGTTTTATTATCCATCTCCGTAAAATGCGCAATAGCAAGAATGCTCAATATTGTGTGGTTACTGGTATATAATACAATACAATATTACTGTAGGTCTAGAGCCTGCTTAGGATCGAAGGCAAACGCGCTCAAGGTAGAACACCGGCAAGATGCCCTGACGCCCTAAAGAAGGCTGTTGGAGGCAGCGTGTACAGAGTGGTCCTCACTGCAGAAGACCACATGGCTTGGAGATGCGTCATATGTGGTTGCGATCCTCAGCAGTGAGAAGAAAGGCCGCCTTAAGGTCCTGTACCTGTACGTCCTCAAAACTGATCTGGATATTGACCCAAAGCTATTCTATTGTAGGTCCGCGAAGCTAAAGGCCCAGTAGAGTTCGAGGGCGAGCCGGTGGCCTACGAGGGCTCGCTGCCCGGCGCCGAGCCGCCGGACGACCACCCCTCGCGGGAGACGTGCGCGCGCGTCCGCCCGCTGCGACGTGAGACCTTCAAGAAGAGGAAACTGCTCCAGATGCACAACCTGCACATCGCCACGCAAAAAGCTGCGAAGCCGTCGGATATCAGGTTAGTGATTTTTAAAAAAGGCTATGTAAATACCATAGATGAATGAAAATTATTTTTATAATGACATAGTAAAGAGATTTGTGATTTAGTGGTCATAGACAATGTGGTATGTCTGTATTCTTTGATGGTTTAGGTGTATAACACATCTGCTCTAACTTAGGATTCATAGCTGGTTCATTGCACCACGAAACCACCCCCATTTAGGGGGGACCAACCTTATCATTTAGCTTTACAAAAAATATGCATTAGGCAGACGTTTAGTTCCACATTTCACCAATTATTTGTTAAAAATTCTAGTTATGCGGTTAATTGATGGTATTCAGAGCACCCCTTCATAATTGTTAGTTACGATCACAGATGCAGTTGCGAGCAGGGCACGGAGAGCTGCGCGGTGTGCACGGGGCGCGCAGAGCCCACGCAGCCCGCCGCGCCGCTGTGCGCGCTCACGCCGCGCCAGCGCCTCGCCGCCGTCGACCCCGGCTTCCACCCCGTGCTCAGCGACATCAAAGGTACGCTCGGAAGAGTTGCCACCATAGATCGTAACATCTCGACAGCGATCATCAAAATCGTAGCGCCTAAATAGCGTGGATTGCATCACTTCGGCCTCTTGCTACACCGGAAAAAGCCTTCATCAGCTACTTTATGTTATATCCGCAATGTGAGTTATCGATTACGGTCTGAATCCTCTTAGATGTCTTCGTGTTTATAGCAGAAAAACTGAATAAATAATAGAATGACATGCGTGTACGTTGCAGACGTGTCGCCGTCGGTCCACATGGCGGCGCTGGCGAGCCGCGCGTGGTTCCGGCCGCGCTTCGCCAAGGCGTGGCGAGGCGCGCACCACGCCGCCGCCTCGCGCGCCTCGCTCGCGCCGCACTCGCACGCGCCGCACGCGACGCACGCGTCGCACGCGCCGCACTCGTCGCATCAGTCGCAGGCGCAGCAACACTCCACGCATCACACACCTAAGCCACTCAAACGGCATCCCAACCGTGAGTCACCTTACAACGTTCATATTCGTAGATTATGCCGTAATTAGACGCCGCAAAATATGACACCAGTCTTGCGAAGGAGTAACGTGTTGCCCAGTGACTGGTTGTGGAGGTCAGATGGACTGTTTCTTCATCTAAAACACTGGTAATCAGTTACATCACGTAGTGAAGCCACAGGATCTGAACATACTCGTAGTTAGGAAATGGTTAGGCAAAAAAAATACAACTCGACGAAGTGTAGTGTGTGACGATAGGGACCTTTTTGGCCTCGCACAGACTAAAATGTGTTTAGACTACTTAATTCTGTTAATTTAATTAAATTTACATCTGTCTGTTGTGTGCGAGTCCCAAATAAACATTTTTTTTCTTTCTTTCATTCAAGTGTGTGTCGCCAACATTTTCAAGTAAATAAAGCGGATATTGTTTTAATGATGAAAATGCGAAGGACCTCATCTATCGTTTTCCATCTGGCGTGATTGTGGTCAAGAACAAGACCATTACTAAATAAAAAAAATGTGGTACACCATTCATAAAACATGTTTGATGGAATGTAGTTTAATTATATCAAAACATTATTTCAGGGTTGAAAAGAGGTCGACCACCACTAACGAAAAAGATAAGGGAGAGAGAACGAGACGAAGACACATCAACATCAGGCCATGAAAGGTGAGTAGCTCGGATAAAAGGTTTCACTTTCATTGAGAAAGTGAAAACTTGCGATTGACTATGAACAATTTTGCGTAATGACTAACGGAACTCCCGTTAGTCATTTATTGTTACGTCGTTACAAAATCTCTTCAACCTTGACCTTAAAAAAAACGTGAAGGCACTTTGCTTTCATTACTCATGTCCTATAGAGTTTTAATAAAATGATACAGTTAATAAAGTATTTTCCCGCACGGGCGTGGCAGAATGTACAAAACACCCGTGCTAATGTAAGAAACAGGAAGTGTGAAATGAATTTAGAGAACAAACAACGTAACACACTGATTTATGACAACACTTCCTTACAGTAAGATGGAACTTGTAGCTAAAAATGGGACCAGTCCAGGAAAATACTCTTCCAAACAAAACAAGAATCATCCAATTCGGTTAAAAATTGGCGTAAATATCGCTGAACAAACATTTTTCATGGGATCCCATCAGTGATGTTAAATGAATACTTTTCCAGGCCTACCATTCACGCCTGTTGGGGCTGCTGGAACGCAAAGGGCGCTAGGTTTTAGTCAGTAAGAGTCTGACACTCCCTTCTGTTCCACCCAAAGCGGGAGGAGTCATTTGATCCTTAAAAAAAAGGCCTGCCATTCACACCTAATATAAATAATGTTGTTTTGTTCGTCCAGGTCGCGCGGTCGCTCGAGCACCGAGTCGCGCTCGTGGCGGCGCCAGTCGTACGACATCGACAACATCGTGATCCCGCAGAGCGTGGCCGCCAACACGCGCCCGCAGATACTCACCTACAAGGAGATCATCACACCCAAGTTAGTATGCTAAGAGATTAAAGACGTCCACTACTGAACAAGTCTTTGTTCAGTAGTGGATCATCACAAATTCACAACAGTAGTCATATGTTTGACTACACAATAACAGCAGTGCGGGTCGATCTTCAAAGTTAAGCAATTCTTGCCGAAATCGGTCTGTGCAAGCGCGAACGTATTAATATATCGATACTGCCGCGAAAAATATATTAAGCCGTTGGTCCTAGCTGTCATTTGACAGTTGTTATAAATTGTCAGAAGCCAGAAAATTTTACACCAGTCTTGCCACTGTCTTAACCAGTTATTGTCCTGCAACCGAGTAATAATAAATATCTTTATTTCCCAATAATACAGATAGTGGTACAGTTATGTCTTAGTATAGTAAACAATTTTTTAATACATCGACCAGAACATTTACATAAACATTTGGATGACATAGGAATCAGTACGCAATAAGTTAAACTCTGCCTCTTAAAACTAGGTTATCCTGTATTTCAAGAGATAGTAACTGGTTGAGTCAGATAGGCAGTCCTGGTCCATGGTGGTTATGCTGCATTTCCATCAGACATGTGCGAGGATCGTACCGATGGATATATGTTGAAGGACCAATAGTCTCTTCATTTTCTTAGCTTCGCTCAGCGCAAGCAATACTATTGTTTCTTAACAAACACATCCCTTGCGCATCTTCGCACATCTCTGGTTAAAAGGCTTCCTTATGGTCCGAGAGCTGGAAGGCTTTTCCCCAAGAAACAAAATAGTATTATATAAACAAGTTAGTTCTAGTTTTATATATAACATAATATTAAAGGACACAAAAGAGATCAGGGGAGCTAAAGAGGCCACTTAGGAGAATCATAATATTAATCAAACAACAATCTGTTAAATATAATTTTCAACTTTATCGCTAACACATTAAGCTCAAGGTTGATAGGGTAAATTTTAATTCTGTTGAAGTGGTTTTTTTTAGATTTAAGAACCCCAGTACTTCTCTCAAAGCCTGCATATTTCTTCCAACTCATTGTTGTATTAGTCATTCGTACTTGTTTCTACTCACTGGGTATTTATTCATGTAGTGTATCAGACAGGGCAGGACATCTACTAGCTATGTAGCACAATGATTTCAAATTCTAATGACGATATTGTTTGTATATTTTTCGTTTACTGACAGATATCACTGTTGATAGTTTTTGAGTTTACTTGACATAACATTATTTTTTTTAATTTCAGATGGCGAGTATTAGAAATTCCTGAAACGCCGCTAAACAATGGTGTCGGCAAGTCCAACCGCATGTCCATAGACAGCCACGAGAGTGAGGTAAGATTTTGCTCCCTTGAAAAACTAAGTACTTCCAGAGATTATCTTCCATAAATAAAGAAGCATACTTTTATTCATATTAGATATCGACATGTTTATTGAGCTATAATATACAGAATTGATACGACAGAGGGGCATTAAATTACACTACGTATACTATACGTGTTTATATTTTTTTCAAACATACTAAATAGCTTACAAATCAAAATAAAACGCAACCACCCTTTGTAAATAAATAGATACCTAGAGGTAACACAGCGGCAAGGTCGCGCGCGTGCCGGGGCGCGGTGTGCGTTGTCTCATGTGGAGGCGGGGGCCGGGGCGGGGGGGCGGCTCGCGCTGGCTTTTATGTTTGGTAAGGTTTTGAAGTACGCGCACAATAACAAACTCACTAAATTTTTTAAATTCTCGATGTGTCCTTCATTCACAATAAATTAATGCACAAATTATACTGACGGAGAATATTAATTTATTTTTCTAATTATATCACTGTCCGTCGTCAAGTACTTTTGTGGGCAATTGCGGCTGTCACCATACCTTTCTCTGTATGTTCGCAGAGCTAAAGCTGCGTTTCCACGGCATTCGCCGTAAATTAAAATCATGTCAGTGTATTCTGACGCCGTGTAAGTTACACGAGGTATTGTTTAACACTTTCAATTACACATACACACACAACCAAAGTTTAATTACGTGTCCTACCACCGTAAAAAACAGTCAATCACAAAAAAAAACACTAATACTAAATAATAATAATCCCAAGTTACGTGTCCTGTCACATAAAAATAAGAAATACTGTCTTAAACTTATTTAGTGTCCTATCACAATAACAAAACAAAATCACAATTGTCAGCGCGCGAATTCGACAAATCGTACGTTCCGAAAGGACAGCGTCGGCGCACTGAAAAAACAAGTTTTTTAGAGGCCCTACTTACCGATCGTTAAAAACTAGGATGCAACAAACTGACCTATTTATGTTTCTCTTACTCGCGCTATGTAGTGCAAGTGCAAATGTGTGTGTGTATTTAGTGCTTCCTTGTTTGCATTGTCAATTTTTTAGTGAACATGCGACATGCGTCAGAATGGCAACAACGCATCGTAGATTTATCGTTGAAAGGTGCATGACCTATGCTTAGATATAATCAGCTGTTACGAAAGATACATCGTGTTCAAACGGTGCAAAAACTTTAAAAATCATTTGCGACTAAACTCCTGCTCCTATTTAATTGATTTTTGGTACAGAGCTTGAAAATGGTACTTAGTATAGGCAGTTTAAAAGAAAGCCCCTCTGTCGTATCAACTTTGTATAGTTGACCTCCAGGTGAAACTCTCGCTCAGCAGTAACGGCCCCTCTCTGTGACCATATGATCTTTGATAAATGTTATCCAGTATTTGTTATGATGTGGGGCTGTGTAGTGTTCAGCAGAAGTGTAATACGAGTGTCGTGTGCGCAGGAGGACGTGTCGGATGCGGCCGTGTCGCTGCGACACGCGCGCGCCGAGGGTCGCGAGCGGGCGCGCTACGTGCGCAAGCGGCGCGCGCGGCGCTCCACGCACGACGTGCCGCCCGAGCCAGCTGTCCTGCCGCCCGCGCCGCCCGCGCAGCCGAGACAGTGCGAGCAACACGAGGCTAGTACCTACATACATACTACACTGGGCCGCGAGCGGGCGCGCTACGTGCGCAAGCGGCGCGCGCGGCGCTCCACGCACGACGTGCCGCCCGAGCCGCCCGAGCCAGCTGTCCTGCCGCCCGCGCCGCCCGCGCAGCCGAGACAGTGCGAGCAACACGAGGCTAGTACCTACATACATACTACACTGGGCCGCGAGCGGGCGCGCTACGTGCGCAAGCGGCGCGCGCGGCGCTCCACGCACGACGTGCCGCCCGAGCCGCCCGAGCCAGCTGTCCTGCCGCCCGCGCCGCCCGCGCAGCCGAGACAGTGCGAGCAACACGAGGCTAGTACCTACATACATACTACACTGGGCCGCGAGCGGGCGCGCTACGTGCGCAAGCGGCGCGCGCGGCGCTCCACGCACGACGTGCCGCCCGAGCCAGCTGTCCTGCCGCCCGCGCCGCCCGCGCAGCCGAGACAGTGCGAGCAACACGAGGCTAGTACCTACATACATACTACACTGGGCCGCGAGCGGGCGCGCTACGTGCGCAAGCGGCGCGCGCGGCGCTCCACGCACGACGTGCCGCCCGAGCCGCCCGAGCCAGCTGTCCTGCCGCCCGCGCCGCCCGCGCAGCCGAGACAGTGCGAGCAACACGAGGCTAGTACCTACATACATACTACACTGGGCCGCGAGCGGGCGCGCTACGTGCGCAAGCGGCGCGCGCGGCGCTCCACGCACGACGTGCCGCCCGAGCCGCCCGAGCCAGCTGTCCTGCCGCCCGCGCCGCCCGCGCAGCCGAGACAGTGCGAGCAACACGAGGCTAGTACCTACATACATACTACACTGGGCCGCGAGCGGGCGCGCTACGTGCGCAAGCGGCGCGCGCGGCGCTCCACGCACGACGTGCCGCCCGAGCCAGCTGTCCTGCCGCCCGCGCCGCCCGCGCAGCCGAGACAGTGCGAGCAACACGAGGCTAGTACCTACATACATACTACACTGGGCCGCGAGCGGGCGCGCTACGTGCGCAAGCGGCGCGCGCGGCGCTCCACGCACGACGTGCCGCCCGAGCCGCCCGAGCCAGCTGTCCTGCCGCCCGCGCCGCCCGCGCAGCCGAGACAGTGCGAGCAACACGAGGCTAGTACCTACATACATACTACACTGGGCCGCGAGCGGGCGCGCTACGTGCGCAAGCGGCGCGCGCGGCGCTCCACGCACGACGTGCCGCCCGAGCCGCCCGAGCCAGCTGTCCTGCCGCCCGCGCCGCCCGCGCAGCCGAGACAGTGCGAGCAACACGAGGCTAGTACCTACATACATACTACACTGGGCCGCGAGCGGGCGCGCTACGTGCGCAAGCGGCGCGCGCGGCGCTCCACGCACGACGTGCCGCCCGAGCCGCCCGAGCCAGCTGTCCTGCCGCCCGCGCCGCCCGCGCAGCCGAGACAGTGCGAGCAACACGAGGCTAGTACCTACATACATACTACACTGGGCCGCGAGCGGGCGCGCTACGTGCGCAAGCGGCGCGCGCGGCGCTCCACGCACGACGTGCCGCCCGAGCCGCCCGAGCCAGCTGTCCTGCCGCCCGCGCCGCCCGCGCAGCCGAGACAGTGCGAGCAACACGAGGCTAGTACCTACATACATACTACACTGGGCCGCGAGCGGGCGCGCTACGTGCGCAAGCGGCGCGCGCGGCGCTCCACGCACGACGTGCCGCCCGAGCCAGCTGTCCTGCCGCCCGCGCCGCCCGCGCAGCCGAGACAGTGCGAGCAACACGAGGCTAGTACCTACATACATACTACACTGGGCCGCGAGCGGGCGCGCTACGTGCGCAAGCGGCGCGCGCGGCGCTCCACGCACGACGTGCCGCCCGAGCCAGCTGTCCTGCCGCCCGCGCCGCCCGCGCAGCCGAGACAGTGCGAGCAACACGAGGCTAGTACCTACATACATACTACACTGGGCCGCGAGCGGGCGCGCTACGTGCGCAAGCGGCGCGCGCGGCGCTCCACGCACGACGTGCCGCCCGAGCCGCCCGAGCCAGCTGTCCTGCCGCCCGCGCCGCCCGCGCAGCCGAGACAGTGCGAGCAACACGAGGCTAGTACCTACATACATACTACACTGGGCCGCGAGCGGGCGCGCTACGTGCGCAAGCGGCGCGCGCGGCGCTCCACGCACGACGTGCCGCCCGAGCCGCCCGAGCCAGCTGTCCTGCCGCCCGCGCCGCCCGCGCAGCCGAGACAGTGCGAGCAACACGAGGCTAGTACCTACATACATACTACACTGGGCCGCGAGCGGGCGCGCTACGTGCGCAAGCGGCGCGCGCGGCGCTCCACGCACGACGTGCCGCCCGAGCCAGCTGTCCTGCCGCCCGCGCCGCCCGCGCAGCCGAGACAGTGCGAGCAACACGAGGCTAGTACCTACATACATACTACACTGGGCCGCGAGCGGGCGCGCTACGTGCGCAAGCGGCGCGCGCGGCGCTCCACGCACGACGTGCCGCCCGAGCCGCCCGAGCCAGCTGTCCTGCCGCCCGCGCCGCCCGCGCAGCCGAGACAGTGCGAGCAACACGAGGCTAGTACCTACATACATACTACACTGGGCCGCGAGCGGGCGCGCTACGTGCGCAAGCGGCGCGCGCGGCGCTCCACGCACGACGTGCCGCCCGAGCCGCCCGAGCCAGCTGTCCTGCCGCCCGCGCCGCCCGCGCAGCCGAGACAGTGCGAGCAACACGAGGCTAGTACCTACATACATACTACACTGGGCCGCGAGCGGGCGCGCTACGTGCGCAAGCGGCGCGCGCGGCGCTCCACGCACGACGTGCCGCCCGAGCCAGCTGTCCTGCCGCCCGCGCCGCCCGCGCAGCCGAGACAGTGCGAGCAACACGAGGCTAGTACCTACATACATACTACACTGGGCCGCGAGCGGGCGCGCTACGTGCGCAAGCGGCGCGCGCGGCGCTCCACGCACGACGTGCCGCCCGAGCCGCCCGAGCCAGCTGTCCTGCCGCCCGCGCCGCCCGCGCAGCCGAGACAGTGCGAGCAACACGAGGCTAGTACCTACATACATACTACACTGGGCCGCGAGCGGGCGCGCTACGTGCGCAAGCGGCGCGCGCGGCGCTCCACGCACGACGTGCCGCCCGAGCCAGCTGTCCTGCCGCCCGCGCCGCCCGCGCAGCCGAGACAGTGCGAGCAACACGAGGCTAGTACCTACATACATACTACACTGGGCCGCGAGCGGGCGCGCTACGTGCGCAAGCGGCGCGCGCGGCGCTCCACGCACGACGTGCCGCCCGAGCCAGCTGTCCTGCCGCCCGCGCCGCCCGCGCAGCCGAGACAGTGCGAGCAACACGAGGCTAGTACCTACATACATACTACACTGGGCCGCGAGCGGGCGCGCTACGTGCGCAAGCGGCGCGCGCGGCGCTCCACGCACGACGTGCCGCCCGAGCCGCCCGAGCCAGCTGTCCTGCCGCCCGCGCCGCCCGCGCAGCCGAGACAGTGCGAGCAACACGAGGCTAGTACCTACATACATACTACACTGGGCCGCGAGCGGGCGCGCTACGTGCGCAAGCGGCGCGCGCGGCGCTCCACGCACGACGTGCCGCCCGAGCCGCCCGAGCCAGCTGTCCTGCCGCCCGCGCCGCCCGCGCAGCCGAGACAGTGCGAGCAACACGAGGCTAGTACCTACATACATACTACACTGGGCCGCGAGCGGGCGCGCTACGTGCGCAAGCGGCGCGCGCGGCGCTCCACGCACGACGTGCCGCCCGAGCCAGCTGTCCTGCCGCCCGCGCCGCCCGCGCAGCCGAGACAGTGCGAGCAACACGAGGCTAGTACCTACATACATACTACACTGGGCCGCGAGCGGGCGCGCTACGTGCGCAAGCGGCGCGCGCGGCGCTCCACGCACGACGTGCCGCCCGAGCCGCCCGAGCCAGCTGTCCTGCCGCCCGCGCCGCCCGCGCAGCCGAGACAGTGCGAGCAACACGAGGCTAGTACCTACATACATACTACACTGGGCCGCGAGCGGGCGCGCTACGTGCGCAAGCGGCGCGCGCGGCGCTCCACGCACGACGTGCCGCCCGAGCCGCCCGAGCCAGCTGTCCTGCCGCCCGCGCCGCCCGCGCAGCCGAGACAGTGCGAGCAACACGAGGCTAGTACCTACATACATACTACACTGGGCCGCGAGCGGGCGCGCTACGTGCGCAAGCGGCGCGCGCGGCGCTCCACGCACGACGTGCCGCCCGAGCCGCCCGAGCCAGCTGTCCTGCCGCCCGCGCCGCCCGCGCAGCCGAGACAGTGCGAGCAACACGAGGCTAGTACCTACATACATACTACACTGGGCCGCGAGCGGGCGCGCTACGTGCGCAAGCGGCGCGCGCGGCGCTCCACGCACGACGTGCCGCCCGAGCCAGCTGTCCTGCCGCCCGCGCCGCCCGCGCAGCCGAGACAGTGCGAGCAACACGAGGCTAGTACCTACATACATACTACACTGGGCCGCGAGCGGGCGCGCTACGTGCGCAAGCGGCGCGCGCGGCGCTCCACGCACGACGTGCCGCCCGAGCCGCCCGAGCCAGCTGTCCTGCCGCCCGCGCCGCCCGCGCAGCCGAGACAGTGCGAGCAACACGAGGCTAGTACCTACATACATACTACACTGGGCCGCGAGCGGGCGCGCTACGTGCGCAAGCGGCGCGCGCGGCGCTCCACGCACGACGTGCCGCCCGAGCCGCCCGAGCCAGCTGTCCTGCCGCCCGCGCCGCCCGCGCAGCCGAGACAGTGCGAGCAACACGAGGCTAGTACCTACATACATACTACACTGGGCCGCGAGCGGGCGCGCTACGTGCGCAAGCGGCGCGCGCGGCGCTCCACGCACGACGTGCCGCCCGAGCCAGCTGTCCTGCCGCCCGCGCCGCCCGCGCAGCCGAGACAGTGCGAGCAACACGAGGCTAGTACCTACATACATACTACACTGGGCCGCGAGCGGGCGCGCTACGTGCGCAAGCGGCGCGCGCGGCGCTCCACGCACGACGTGCCGCCCGAGCCGCCCGAGCCAGCTGTCCTGCCGCCCGCGCCGCCCGCGCAGCCGAGACAGTGCGAGCAACACGAGGCTAGTACCTACATACATACTACACTGGGCCGCGAGCGGGCGCGCTACGTGCGCAAGCGGCGCGCGCGGCGCTCCACGCACGACGTGCCGCCCGAGCCGCCCGAGCCAGCTGTCCTGCCGCCCGCGCCGCCCGCGCAGCCGAGACAGTGCGAGCAACACGAGGCTAGTACCTACATACATACTACACTGGGCCGCGAGCGGGCGCGCTACGTGCGCAAGCGGCGCGCGCGGCGCTCCACGCACGACGTGCCGCCCGAGCCGCCCGAGCCAGCTGTCCTGCCGCCCGCGCCGCCCGCGCAGCCGAGACAGTGCGAGCAACACGAGGCTAGTACCTACATACATACTACACTGGGCCGCGAGCGGGCGCGCTACGTGCGCAAGCGGCGCGCGCGGCGCTCCACGCACGACGTGCCGCCCGAGCCGCCCGAGCCAGCTGTCCTGCCGCCCGCGCCGCCCGCGCAGCCGAGACAGTGCGAGCAACACGAGGCTAGTACCTACATACATACTACACTGGGCCGCGAGCGGGCGCGCTACGTGCGCAAGCGGCGCGCGCGGCGCTCCACGCACGACGTGCCGCCCGAGCCGCCCGAGCCAGCTGTCCTGCCGCCCGCGCCGCCCGCGCAGCCGAGACAGTGCGAGCAACACGAGGCTAGTACCTACATACATACTACACTGGGCCGCGAGCGGGCGCGCTACGTGCGCAAGCGGCGCGCGCGGCGCTCCACGCACGACGTGCCGCCCGAGCCAGCTGTCCTGCCGCCCGCGCCGCCCGCGCAGCCGAGACAGTGCGAGCAACACGAGGCTAGTACCTACATACATACTACACTGGGCCGCGAGCGGGCGCGCTACGTGCGCAAGCGGCGCGCGCGGCGCTCCACGCACGACGTGCCGCCCGAGCCGCCCGAGCCAGCTGTCCTGCCGCCCGCGCCGCCCGCGCAGCCGAGACAGTGCGAGCAACACGAGGCTAGTACCTACATACATACTACACTGGGCCGCGAGCGGGCGCGCTACGTGCGCAAGCGGCGCGCGCGGCGCTCCACGCACGACGTGCCGCCCGAGCCAGCTGTCCTGCCGCCCGCGCCGCCCGCGCAGCCGAGACAGTGCGAGCAACACGAGGCTAGTACCTACATACATACTACACTGGGCCGCGAGCGGGCGCGCTACGTGCGCAAGCGGCGCGCGCGGCGCTCCACGCACGACGTGCCGCCCGAGCCGCCCGAGCCAGCTGTCCTGCCGCCCGCGCCGCCCGCGCAGCCGAGACAGTGCGAGCAACACGAGGCTAGTACCTACATACATACTACACTGGGCCGCGAGCGGGCGCGCTACGTGCGCAAGCGGCGCGCGCGGCGCTCCACGCACGACGTGCCGCCCGAGCCGCCCGAGCCAGCTGTCCTGCCGCCCGCGCCGCCCGCGCAGCCGAGACAGTGCGAGCAACACGAGGCTAGTACCTACATACATACTACACTGGGCCGCGAGCGGGCGCGCTACGTGCGCAAGCGGCGCGCGCGGCGCTCCACGCACGACGTGCCGCCCGAGCCGCCCGAGCCAGCTGTCCTGCCGCCCGCGCCGCCCGCATATATACAATTATTATAAAATAAGCATTTAAAATTCAGGTCGGTAGCAAAACAGCAACATCTCATTATACACGTAATAGCATACAACCATCATGCAACATAAAAAATTTGTCCACTACCTTTTCAATGAGCAATGAAATTGCTGCCTTTTTTTATATGACTCATTTCGCTTTTTACTTGCATGGGTTGCATGTTCATGTCATCTGCTATTAATTAACTTTACTTACTTACTGGATAAAATAAAATATTTAAGCAATTAAGCATTAATCGCTGTCATGGCTCTCACAATATAACCTCAGTCGCGTTACTAACTCGTGGCGTCACTAACGTTAACTGCGAATGTTACTCCAGACAGTGAGACCGTACACGCCGCGCCAGTTCCCGCTGGGCGACGACACGTACGCGGGCATGCTGGCCGCCATGCCCGACGGCTTCCACGCGCCGCCCGAGCCGGGCAGCGCGCCGCCCGGCCCGGGCAGCGCCCCGGCCAGCCCCGCCTCCAGCAGCAGCTCGCTGTCGGCGCCCGAGCTGGGCGCGCGGGAGCTCGACGACCCGGACGACGCCGAGTGGGACCCGGGCCGCGAGCGCGCCGCCAAGCGCAAGGCCTTCGCAAGGTGAGCGTCCAGGGCGCTCCGTGCCGAGACTGGGGGCTACTCTCTTAGCCCCAAATCCATAATTTCAGGCTTAGTTGCGGGCGTATTCTTCTCCGTATCACCGGACTTACGATTAGTCCCAAACCCGAACTAAAAATTAATGACAACATGATTTGGCAGTAACTGTCAAATCGTGTTGTCATTAATTCTCATTGATTAGGTGATACGAAGACACAACTAAACCCGAAATTACGGACTTCGGGCTTAGATCCCCAGCGGGCAGACGAAAAAGCTTTAAAGGACCCGTTGCCTATGTAATAATAAAATGTAGTTTTAAATCTGTCTCCCTCGGTCTACAGACTCCACTATACAGACCAGATTATCCTAAGCAGTGTTTGTCTTTAGTTGTAGACACTCGCGCAACAGTAACATTTTGTGATCATTCTATTGATGTTAGCAAGCATTTTTACAGTAACATTTATAAATAAATAATAACTTTTCACTTACTGTAGAGTAGTATTTTGAAAACATTGAAAGTTGTCACAGGTTATTGTACTTTTACATTTACTAAGCTGGTTTATTATTGATGTAAACTGGATAGTACGAGGATATCTAGCATGTCGCCAGAAATGCAAGTGGTCAAATACGCATTCGCCAGAAAACGCATGTTGACAGAAACGCATCTAGTCAGATTTGCACCACGTCAAACACGCGACTTGACAGATCCGCGTCTATCCTAATATCTTCCTAGCGTTTAATTGACTGCCAAGACGCGTATCTGAGGGCCTAGCATGAATACTTTTGACGTATAATGTAACTTAAAATTTTACTATAGCTATAATATGTACTCGTTTCGCACATAACATTTTTAATGATATAAATAATGCGTGTCCTAAAAAATTAAACCAAAGTAGTAGTAGGGCTGTAGTTTTTCTCATTCAAAATTCACTTACGTTAACGAATATTCGTGCTAGGCCTTCTGTTAATTTGTTTTATCTATTTAAACGCTTGTAGCTATAAAACAGGCAATTAGTCTAAACAAAGTAACTGTTTCGTATTTTACATTAAAGAACTTAATATGATTAAGATAACAATACGTCTAGTAAATAATACAACAAGTATTAACACACACAGTCAATTTAATGTTTATTGAAAAATACTGATCGTTATTTACACTTTCATTTGACTAATTCTTTTGTTTACATCAATCTTGGTAAATAGTTTCAAATATCTGACGAAATACGTATCTGTCGTGTTGCGTGTCTGTTGAGTTCCGTTCCTGAAAAGTTGCCAGCCTACCCTGAGAGATGACGAAATGCGTATTTGACCAAGTTTTCATTTCTGACGACATCCCAGTGCGGTCCAGATCAATAATTTATCTTTATAACATGTAAGTGATTAAAAATTTAAGTTTATTATGTATTTGTAAGGTTTAAAGTTATTAATAATCGGCATAAAATTAATGAAAATTTAGTTCAAAATTTGTTTTTTTTAATTAATTCTTGTCCACACAGCATTGCGTATATGATACTGTTTGTATACAATATTCTTGTAAAAATGTATAGATATATTATGACAGAGTAAGTTCATTTAAGGTATACACTTATAAAATGTACAGTGTATTATGTGCTATTACTAAGAGCACCCATTGTACAATATAAAAAGCTAAATGCACTTGCTTGCAGAATAATGATCAATGTTTTATTATATGATAAATCTCAAGAAAAACAAAGATCTTAGAATGAGTTGTCAGTGTTCTTTTCAGTTGGCAACGTCAACAGCAAACATAATAAATTAATTGTTGCTGTTAAAAGCACCTTTACATTCCCTTCAGTTCAAAGGATTTGTTTATGTGGATGTTAAATTTAATTTAACAGTATGTTTGCATTGCAAGTTCAAAATGCTGCTATATAGAGATATTATGAACAATTAGTGTGTGTTCATCGTAAATATTTGGCTACATTTAAGTTTTATGTAAGCTTTTCGACATTAAAATGAATGCCCATTTGCCGCCAAGCGCTTGTAAATATTGACTATTATTAAATAGGGCACTGATTAGAAACTAATAGACTGTCTATAAAGTAATTATTTGAATCTCTGTAAGAGTACGAATTTGACGTTTCAGAATAACACGGCCCTTGTTTTTGCTTCTATGAATAATGATAATTTTAGTTTGATTTACCATTGGTAATTAAAATTGGCAATCTTTTTGTTCACACGTTTAAAATATACATTGCTTTACATTTTAGAAGATAATGGATTGTTTATATCATAGTTAGGTCTTTGAGACAGGAAATTGACTGAATATTAAATTTTAATATAAGGTTTGGAGAAAAATTCACTGTTTTCTGTCACTGTTTTACGAAGCTCTTGTGGTATACGTTTATTTGAAATAATAATACGATTCTTCTAATTTATCAGAGTGCATGCTGTTGTACAGAGACTGCTTGGCTGATTGTTTATATCATACATATTGTGAAGGTGAATGTAACATATTAATGAAGTTTGTTCAATTTTCTTGAGAAGCCAAAGTCTTCTGGTTATTTGTAATTAAATAAATTAGTTTAAGTTTTTTTTTAAGGTGACTCTGTTCCAAAGAGCGAATTGAGAAATATAGAATTAAATAAACAGTCACTTTTGTTTTATTTAAGAAATAATACTCATGAATCTTGAGTGTACACTTTATTTTGCACTACATAATATAGCAGCATACATATAGTAAACGATGACTAGTATGCCTAAAAAGTTAAACTACACGTAAAGTTCATTCTACTCAACCTTATAGAATAATTTTCAACATTGAAAATATGTGCTTGGCATAAAATTGACTACAGTAAATCATTACGATCAAAAAAGATTGTTTATAATGCAAAACATGGTATAAAAATACAAAATCGTTTACTTCGTGGCATAAACAGGGAAAAAATATATAGATCCTGTGTCTCTTACTTACAGAAAAGTTTTGAGATACATTTGCCAGCAAACAGATTCTTTTCACGAAAAAATAGCGGCCATAATATTTTCTAATGTAGATTTCTGCTCCTTTAAGCTAGCCCCCACGTCCGATAAATAATCGGACCGATTTTTTGTAGGAGAAAAAATGGAACGTACTGATTACAGTACGCTCACGTCCTACAAATAAAAAAATCGGTCCGTTTTTAACTAGGTTAACATTATCGGTGCAGGGCCGGATTTAGGGGAGGGCAACCGGGGCTGCAGCCCTGGGGCCTCCACAAAAAGTCCCACAAAAGACTTCAAAAAAAAAATTCTTTCAAGTTTTGACAGTAAACAACTTTTCCTTTGATATTTGTTTTTCGAACATGATTATTTGTTCACCCCAATCAGGCAATCAGTAAAATATCAAACTATCAAATTGCCCTGATAAGCACTTACAAATTTACTACCCATCTTGAGGGAGTATCCCAATGGCTCAACGGCTGAGTGGGGTGCTACTTACACTTGCCCGCAGCATCGAAGGTTGGGTATTCGAATTTCGTGACTCGAATATGTGAACAATTAGTGCTATTAATTTTTTTTTTTTTTTCAATAATTAGGAAACTCCTGTCCTGTTGGCCTAGAGCCTCCACATTTCTAAATCCGGCCCTGTATTCGTGCTACAGTCTGACGTAGGCGGGCAGCCTTACGTAATTAAGTACGCCGTAAATAGAGTACATGACTAAACTTATTCGCTACATAACAGACAACCTTACAGTATAATACTTTACAAAATAAACATGGCACTACATATGCAGCCTTGCACAGACTTGCGCACCAAGAACCCGGAATGTGCGTAATTATACATAGATGCTAATCTTTACTCAGTGTGCAAGTGTGTACAAAGCATATAATTATTATTATGTTTGGTACAAAACAACTGTACCACACAACTTGTTTGATACTCATTTCGAAATAACTTATTTTACAATCACAATACCGTTAAAATAATACTGTATAATAAATCATGAATGGTCAGAGCTACACAGCCTTTTAAAATATAAATGCAATATGGAATGTCTTAGCAATAAATCTAATTGTTAAATATGCTACCAATATTACACAACCAATGGGTCTTACTAATTTTGTCTATCCAATCCCGTGTATTCTTTAAAAACGTTGCCCCACACTAGGAATTTCTCCTGTATCGTGGCAGATACATTATTATCTCACATACACAAACAGCCAGACCCGGTACACCTATCAGTAGGCCATACAAATATTTGTTCCGAGCGGGAATCGAACCCGCGACACGCAGCGTAGCAATAATCTTGTAAAACACCACAAAAGGTATATTCAGGCAAACTTCAAAAGTATTAATTTCGGGGTCTATCTCTCAACGGTCTACAAGGAGGACATAATTCGTAAAACACATGTGATGTTAAAAACAATACTTTTTAAATCTCATGGTTTACTTACACTAAGTTTATTCATATTTAAGTACTTATATTGCCGATTATATTGTGTACAAATAATAATAACTGGGTGGGCTCAACTACTTACTAAGCGTAACTTTGACCCAAACAATGAGCGAGGTGCATCTTTAACTGATGATAGTATATTTAACCTTAATTATATGTACAGGATGTTTCAGAAATGCGTGCTCATATTTAAGGCTGACTTTCTATATCCGATAAACATTAAGGACATAATAGCAACAATGACAATTATCGACTTTTTTTAAAACCCCGATCGCAAAAGTATACTGAATGCTTTTCAAGCAGATTCATGCAGTTAGTGGCATTTATTTTAGTTCAATCGCGTATTTGTTGCCGCCAACGGCATTAGAATGCTTGAAAAGTTATTAGGTTGGAACATTTTAATCACCTTTTGGGGTCGGGTTTTTTGAAAAATATCGATATGTATTTTTTTGCTCTATCAGATACAGGGGGGCTACGTAATATTAGTTAGGTAATACGGAGTAGAATACGCCCGAAACTACGGACTTCGTGCTAAGAGAGTAGCCCCAAGAACGTGACGCTGAGCTCATGAAACACCCTGTATAATAAAAAACGCGTAAAAATTACGACGCTGACGTCTAATCTTGGCTTTTTAAATAACAAATGCTTAATAATGTTAGTTAATATTTCTGGAGAGGTCCTGTATGCGGCGCGCATTGCACTCTCTACAGTAGAGGTGGTCGTCGAGCGGGTAGCAGCCGCGGCCCTCCAGGCGCGAGCACAGCGACGTGGCGCAGTCCTCGCAGGCGTAGCACGCCACGTGGAAGCTCTTGTCCAGCGCCACGATGCGCACGGTCTCCTCGGCGCCGCTCTCCGGCACGATTGGCTCTCGGCAACGCGCGCAACGAGGTGCGTATCTATGGAATTGGGAAAAATATATATATATGTAGGAATCTCAACTTAATATCTTTTTTTTTACAAGATGGTAAATTTTTTCGTGACAATGTATGGTAATCTCTGGAACTCCTGATTCAAAAAAGGACTCTGTCACTGATAGAATGCTAGTTTACGGTCGGTTGTCACATACTCCTTTTTATCCCGGAAAATTGCACTGTTCCTATTTGACACGCCATTGGGACGACGTCGCGGGAAAACATCAATCTATCATACAAAACATGACACAAAAAAAGGTTAGGAAATCTTTTCATCTTACTCTCTTACCTTTTATGGAAATCTTCAATACAATGTATGCGATTGACAGCATCCACTGTAAAAGGGATCCCATCAAGACTCTTCTGGCACACGACACAGGTAAAGCAGCGAGGGTGGTAGGGCTTGCCTGTCGCCCTCAGGATGCGGTCCAGGATAGGGTCGCCACATACACAGCACTTCTCTAAGGTGTCCAAGTAGTCTCTTTCACACAATGCCTTGCCTTGCACTGCATAAAAGGGACGGCCCTGGAATAACACACAAAACAAAAAATGTTAACAAAATATATATGTGCATTTTCATAGATATTATTTTGTAGATTATAAAATTGTATCCTAGTTGGTATTACGCATTTAAGTCTGTTGTGAAATGTGGTTTGGATGTATGTTAATCAGTCACAAAGAGATTTACATGAAGCTTGGTTCACCCTCCTGGATTGGGCTACGACATAGAATAGTTTTTATGCCAGGAGTATATTCCCTTGGGATCATTTTAGTGAGAGTGTTAAAAATCAATATAAAATAAATACATCTTCAAATAAATTTTATTATGAGACAGTGGGAAATATCCTGTGGCAATGTAAATGAGACAAAAACAAAGTAATAGCTGTGTGGGCCTGATTCAGGAAATGTTTGTTATTGTCACTATACATTCAGTCAAAAAAGTATCGGGAATGGATGATTTGTTTATGGTTCCAAATTCAAATTTTTGTTTTTTTTTGTAGTTGTTAGATTGGCACAACTGTTTTCCATTTTGGCGCGGAGTTTGAGTTGCATCTGTTATTTATATTAAATACAGTGCTGGTTTTAGTAATATCATATATATAGTGTGTATTGCGAATTTCATAATGGACAAAAATATCGAACAAAGAGTTTGTCTTAAATTTTGCATCGCCAATGGAATTTCGTGTTCGGAGTCACTGAAAATGTTACAGAAGGCTTACGGTGAATCGACTTTATCAAAAACTCGTGCTTATGAGTGGTTTAAAGCTTCCAAAAGCGGTCGAGATGTGATGGAAGATTTGCCTCGCTCTGGTAGGCCGTCAACGTCTGCAATTGAAGTTAACATCGCAAAAGTGAAGGAAATAGTGACTGAAAATCCCCATTCAACTCTGAGAGAGATAGCCGCCGAACTTTCTGTATCTCACGAGTCGATCCGTACCATTTTAACTAATCATTTGGGTATGAAACATGTTGCTGCTCGGCTAGTCCCAAAAGATCTGAATTTTCTCCAAAAACTCAATCGCATGAAAGTCGCTGAGGACATGCTAGAACGAGTCAGTTCGGACCCAACATTCATGAAGCGCATTGTTACTGGTGACGAGACGTGGGTTTACGAGTTTGACATGCAAACTAGTCAACAAGCTTCGGAGTGGCGCCTTCCAACTGAACCGAAACCGAAAAAACCACGCCAAAGTCGATCAAAAGTCAAAGTCATGTTGACTGTTTTCTTTGACTATCGCGGTGTTGTGCACTCTGAATTCTTACCGGAAGGTCTAACGGTAAATAAAGAATATTATTTGAGCTTTATGCGGCGTTTAAGAGAGCAAATTCGACGAAAAAGGCCAGATTTGTGGAAAGAAAATTCTTGGATTTTGCACCACGACAATGCGCCTTCGCACAAGGCTATCATTGTGAACGAATTTTTAACCAAACACTCAACAAATACCATCCAGCAACCACCATATTCACCAGATATGGCTCCTGCTGACTTTTTTCTTTTTCCTAAACTCAAATTACCACTTCGTGGCACCCGTTTTCAATCGGTAGAAGACATAAAGGAGAATTCGCGGCGAGAACTGAACTCAATTCCGGAAGCAGCGTTTAAAAAATGTTTTGATGAATGGATTATTCGTTGGCGCAAGTGTATCGTTTCTAAAGGAGCATACTTGGAAGGTGATAAAATAAATTTGGATGAATAACAGACATTTTGTGTATTATTGATCTTTTCCCGGTACTTTCTTGACAGAGTAGTATCAGTACTGCACCTCTTTTATGGCAGTAGAGAGTGGGTGAGAGAACTTTAACATTAGATGCAAATTTTCTAAAGATATTCAAGGTGTAGAAAATTTATAAGCACTGAACTGCAACTTTAAGTTCAGAAATCACTATCATATTTTAATTTTAATAGTACTAGTTTATTAAAGATAAACAGAGTACAAATGTTCATGTACATAAATGCACTATTATCTCTACTTAGTATAGGGAAGAGACATCTTGGCACCATGTCAATTATTACAATGGAATGTGTATTATCTACACTGATGAGTCACTTGAGCTCTGATGAGACTCGACTAACTATACAGAATGATACAAGACATTTCTATTATGAAGGAAATGCTTTTATTATTTGGAATAGTGAGAAGATAGCAGAAGAAAGATTGAAAGTAAAAGAAAAATATTGTGCTTATATAACAAGCATCTATGATTATAGCTAATTAAATTAGCAAGTGTGCTACCTAGACATGCTATGTATCTTTATAGTGAATATTAGAAGAAAAACTTTTTAAAATCCATTTTATAGGTTACTTACTTGCAAATTAATTCCACAATGATGACAACAGAAGCATTTGATGTGATAGATCCTCTCCATGGCAGTACAGCCCGTCGTCTCACCCATGATCTTCTCCCCACACTTGTAGCAGTTGCCACAGTACAGGGCATCATCAGGCTCTGGAGTAGGCTCGACAGTGGTGCCAACGTAACCTCCGTACAATGACGTTCCAGACAGCTGACTGCATGGTCTGGGGTTGATAGGCTCATACAGAGACTCGTAAGTAGATGATGTCTGTGATCCACCATACGTAGAGAAGTCCTGCGCGTTGACGGACGCAGAGGACGGAGGATACGCGGAGCCCGGCCGCCGCAACTCACTGTAATTTGACTGAGCACCTAAATCACTGATCCTAGACACTTCCGACCTCGTATCCCGATCTCCATAAATACTGTCGCCTCCGTAAGCATTACGTTGCATCATCATATTGGAGTAAACATGGTTGGTGCCTCCGGGAGGCAGTACGTTACTGTACAGCAGGACATCACCACTCCGCACTCTGGCTGTATTCCTCACGATGCAACTCTTCACAGGAACTAAGTTTGAATATGTGGAACTAGTGCGGCTACCATATTCAAGTCTTGAGGAGTAGGACGGCTCGCAGGCAGACTTTACCATACAACTTTGTGGTATTTGAGGCAGAGGCGGCTTATTTTTTTTAGGTGGGATAGATGGTTTCTTCATCGCCGCGTTGATATCATCTTGTAGTTTGGCCTCTAATTCGTTCGCGTATATCCGTAAGTCTGCCAATTGTTTGTCGAGTGTATTCATCTCTATAAATTATATTCACTAATACAATAAACTTAACTATTTTATTCATAAAATGATACAAAAACGTTACGCCCTGATTTATTGTTTGATGCGAAACTGACAGCTCTTTTTTATTGTTATCTGTGGGCACAGGACATGCAGGTTTTACGTTTCGTTCTATGCAATGGTGACCTTTTTTCTTCAATACAGTATATAGACATTTTTTTGCATCTGAGATAACGTGTGGTCACTTGAGAATACACACTTAGAAAGTGGCAACACTTGTACTAGTGGCTTGAAAGGGGTAAAGTCCCTCACTCACCCTTTCGAGCCCATTTTTGGTTAGTGCCTGTCAACCACTGACGTAAAAATCCATATTATTATGAAAACTCATAGATTATCGGGGGGCACGGCAGTGCCCCCGCCAAGTCGAGCGCGAAGCAAACACTGTCGTACCATTCTTTACTGGAATCATTTCGCCGCATTTTCAGGCCCCTATTTGAGAACCTCTGGATAAGACCAGAACGCAAAAATTTTCGTCAACCAGTAAGCTATAATGACATACTTAAAATCCAAAATTTCAAGTCTGTAGGTCATTTAGTTCCGAAGTTAAGCGAAAGCAAAGTTTCGCATTTATGACACTCACTCACTCATGATCATCAAAATAGAACTAGTACTTCCCATAAACTCAGAGAGCTGAAATTTGGTACAGAGTTAGGGTTTAATGGTCACATAAAGGGAAATCTATAAAAACTAGGATATTCGAAGATCTGGAGTACCTGGTGACCCTGATTAGAAAACACAAGAGCCCAACAAACTATTAGAGATCGACTTACCACCTTTACAAAAAATATTCAACTTTTTTTTTTTTTTTTACTATTGATAGGCACGCGTTTGACCACTATCTCACCTGATGGTAAGCGAGGATGTGGTCGAAGATGGAGCAGGAGCACGCTTGCTTAGAAATAACCTATTCACTCTTTAAAGACTTGGTGGGCCGCTTCATTTGATGTCAAAAATCGAAGGTCTGAAGCATAGATATAGAATTCCCTAGATAGACTTCTCCTTTTCTCAAAAGCAAAGTGTCATGTGCCTGAAAGACAAAAGTATAGTGTCCATAGTGCGTCGAAAACTATAGAATGTCGCCAGTTTGACTATACAATTCTACTTATTGATATATCAATGCATAGTGATGTGTTTTTTCAGTCGACAATCGAAAATATGTCAGTCGCCACATTAAACACCAAAAAATGGTATTTCATTTTGAAATAATACTGTAATTCTATTATAATAATGATTGGTAATATCAAAATTTCTTGAAATATATTATTTGTCTCCATTTGTTTTTACCGTTTTTATATCTTTGTTTGCTTGTAAAATCTCTTGTGTTTGTGTTATAAACTAAAAATATTAAATTGTAGGCAGATGGTGATATATTTCTTTATAAAAGCGTTCCTCTCTCTGGAGTCCTGACCGCCTTGCGTTGCGTAGATTGGACCCTGTTCCCGATACCAGTGGGCTACTATTTTTATAGAATCTGACATTGTTTAGTGTTTAAAATATTATTTTTTTAAAGAATCCTTGTTGCGTAAGTGAATTCAGCAAGGCAGAGTATGAACAATCGACCAATCTCATGCGAGATGAAAGACGCGATTTGGATTTCCGAATATGTGATTGTTCGATTGTTCATACTCTTTCATTTTACCTTGCCAAATCCACCTGTGGTAACCTTTTAAAAGGCCGGTCGTAATGTGGGTCTCGTATACATGTATGGCGGACTTAGACGTAGTAAAGACACAAAGTACTATAGAATTAGTATTTAATCAGATTAAATAATATAAAACACAAAATGACGGTTATATTAAACAATACAAACACATAAATATACGCTCGTTATGTAGTATGATTTGCTATAAAATAGTTCTTAGGTTGTAAATTAATTTTACTTTTGACAAATAATAAAACAGTTTTTCACTTTGCAAACAGCACACTATATTGAACCAAGAGGTCAACCTCATCATATCGAGATTATTGTCGATGAGACCTCGGTGTGGGTCCTTTCTTATCGCTCTTTTTGTAGGTTTCGATCAAACTCTACGGTAATTTCTGAAATAAAGCAAAATGGATGTCAGGTTGGTTTAAGAAGATCCTATACAATTTTAGCATTTCCTTAAATTTTTTTATTTTACTATTGATAGGCACGCGCTTGACCACCATCTCACCTGATGGTAAGCGATGATGTGGTCTAAGATGTAGTACGCTTGCCTAGAAGTAACCTATTCACTCTTGACTTAAAGACTCCCAGGTTGTAGCTATCGGGAAACACAGACCCCGGCAGGGAATTCCACTCCTTAGCTGTACGCATTATGAATGTGTTCCCAAAACGTTTTTTGCGTATGGGTGGGATGTCCACCATGTACCGGTGGCGCATCGCCGTTCGTCTTGTGGTCCGATGATGGAAAAAAACCGACAGGCTAGCAACTCGTCGTCGATGTTCAAGACTTTGGAGCTTCGACGCGACGAGCCTCTCATTGCCGATGATCCTCTTGGCTCGTTTCTCAATTGACTCAAGGGCATCAAGCTGGTATCTGGAAGATCCGTCCCAAAGATGAGAGCAGTATTCCATACACGATCGAACTTGCGCTTGATAGAGTTTGAGCAGCTGTTCCGGCGTGAAGTACCGTCTCACCTTTGCTAGGGTCCCCAACTTCTTTGCAGCTACTTGACCTTTGCCTCTATGAAAGGGCCAAAATTGAGAGTAGATGTTAATGTAACCCCAAGAAGCTCAAGTTGGTCGGTTATCGGCACGGTTGCACATCGGAAAGATGGAGCTGGCTGGAATTGGCTCCTTTTAGCGGAAAATAGACACGCTTGGGTCTTAGCAGCATTGAACTTGATCAGATTGGCATCACCCCATTCAGGGACAGCCTGTAAGGATACATTCAAGCGCTCAACCATAGCCTCCTGGAGAGACCGGATCTGCGACCCACCAGCTCGTGCGTCGGACACGTATATCTCAGCAACAGTGCTGTCGTCTGCATACCCAAAGGTACCGGGTTTAAGCAGATCATTAATATGCATCAAGAACAGTGTTGCCGAAAGCACCGACCCCTGAGGAACCCCGGCATTAATATCCAGCAGTCCAGACGAGCAGCCATCTATGACCACTCGGATAGACCGATCCCTCAGGAAATCAGCGATCCAATCACACAAACCGGCGGGCAGACCGAAGGAAGGAAGCTTACTAATAAGGCTATCGTGTCAGACCCTGTCAAAAGCCTTCGAGATGTCAAGGGAGACCGCTAATGCCTCCCCGTGCTTGTCTATGGCTTCACTCCAGATGTGAATGGCATACGCTAGAAGATCCCCAGTTGACCGATTTCGGCGGAACCCGTATTGTCGGTCACTAAGGATATCATTCGCTTCTAGGTACGCCAGGAGCTTATGATTCAGCACGCATTCCATAGTCTTACAGAGAATGGACGTTACCGAGATGGGTCTATAATTCGACGGGTCAGCTCGTCTACCCTTCTTGGGCACGGGTTGCACGTTAGCTTGCTTACAAGCCTTCGGCACTTTTACAGTCTCAAACGAAAGGCGAAATAGACGTGTCAAGATCGGAGACAACTCAGGCGCACAAGTTTTCAGAACAATTGCCGGTATCCCGTCGGGGCCACTAGCCTTGTTCACGTTTAGGTTACGCAGTACCCTACGGACGTCCTTCTGATGAATGCGAATGTTCGACATGCTCGACTCGCATCCACCAAAAGAAGCAGGGGGCCTCGCGCCACCAGGATCCAGACGCGAAGATTCCGCAAACAAAGAAGCAAACAAGTTCGCTTTCTCCTCAGCGGAGTGGGCCAGCGTCCCGTCGGGTCTCAGCAGTGGTGGTAGTGAGTGAGTTAACATAAAAAGATAAAAAGTATCCTTTACCACTACTATTTCAAGTTCAAAGCATTTTATTTCAAATAAACCATTCACAGGCACTTTTGAAACGTCAAGGTCGGTCAGTCAAAAACATGGAAGCTATTTGCACGTTCCAAAGCGTAGATCTCTATGGAGAAGAACGTGCAAGAAACTCCACGGACACTTTTAAATCATGTTCTGTTTTACAAAATTCTAAGTTACATATACTTGTTGCTTCTGCATGTGAGGACAATGCAAAGGAAAAAAAAGGGCTTATTATAAGAATTTTAAATATAAAGATTAAAATAAGCCAATGGCAGTTAAGAGATGACCAGTCTCAACCGACGGCGCCTGTTTACGAACATGACGCGTGTATCCCGACCTTTCAGCTCAACCATTTCGAAGGGAACCGAATGATCAAACCCACGCGCCGCCATCAGCGAGACATTTGAGTGAACATGACATGCTCTCAACCACCATGCTCGTTCCTGTCCAACAAGTAAAACCATAACTACTCACATAAAATGTCAATGGTTTCATGGTACTCACATTTACAAAATTTGAAAAATATGCTACTACTTTACACAAAACTATAGTTGTCAATGACCAAATAATGAAAAATAAATTAATAAAGACAACGATTAAGTTCTTACATCAAAAAGAATAAATAAGTAATGAATAATAATGTAATTTGTATGTATATAAGAATAAATAAACGAAATAATGTAAGAACCTCTAAAAAAAAAAGGAGCGAGCATCTCTTCCAAATATAAAAACATAAAAACCTAAAAAGTGGACCTAAGCAGCTGTGACTGTGGAGCAGGACCAGCATTTAGCCAAGCGTTTTTATCGAGGATATAATCTTCCAGTTTATAATACGCTTGTCTACATAGTGTTCGTTTTATGCATGCTTTAAATTTTCTCTCATTCAGTTCGAGAATATCAACTGGTATTTTATTATAAAATTTAATACAGTACCACATAAAAGAAGTGTGTACTTTGGCATTTATAAAACATCTTAAACGAAAAATAAAAAAAAATAATTAAGAGTTTGATTGATTGATGATTTTGGGTTAATAATATACTTACTGGTTGGCTAGATGCTGGCTGTTTTGGAAATATTATTGGCACTGCGTGCGAATATTATACTCTACGTTCATATTCTTTACGAAAGCAAGATTCTCCAAAGTATTCAGAATATATCCTTGTTTACTGTGTAGGTCTCCAATTATCGTCTTTTCTCAATTTTTTATCCAATAACTTTATAAACTCATTATCTGCAGGAAACCTGTAAAAATAACAAAGAATACATCATTATAATAATTTAGTATTAATAAATAATAATAGTAGTACTTAAGTAAAAGGTTATGTACAAATATAATGCAATATTGAATTGGGAAAAGTAGGATTTTCGTTAATTCCTTCTTTTGGCATGCTATAATATTCTGTAATCTTTTATCACTGAGACCAAATCTGAGTCCAGTTACTAGGTTCAGCATGGCGCAATCAGTACGAAAATTCAGATTGAATTTCCAAAATCTGACCACTTACATTGTTTTTATCGATAAATATTATTATTGTTTTTATAGATATCCAAGAAGCCACATCCTTATGAAGTACAAGATATGTCAAAACAGTTCAAAGTTATTTTGTTTTTATTTATATTTCCTAATTGGAAACTGTCAATAATGTAGAAGCAGTTGTGTCTTTATGTTTATATAATGGAGATCTGATTTTAATGACTTTTCTGCTCAAAATGTGTTTTAACAATAAGTTATGATTGGATTTAAAAACGATACTTTTGCAATATTTTCTTTCAAAACACCATTTCTATTCGAATAACCGGGTACAGTACATGCCATTGTTCATGGCAAAACGAAAAACACACTCAAACCACAATATTTTTCACAATTTGATATTTTTGATAAAATTGGTAGACTAATGTGTTAACCAGCTGGTTAACAAACAAAATGGCGATTCTCGGCTGGTGGCGCGCGGCATTTCAAGACGGTCGGGAATGCTATTGCTATCTCTTTTTGTAACATTAAATTTTTCCATTAAAAATGTTGAGTACAAGATAGGTTGTTATATACAACTTAATAGAAGCTATCTAGGTATTCTATATCTATGGTCTGAAGTATCTGATGAAGAACCCTCAGCTGGTCTCAGCTGTATTAGAGATATGGTGATGCCCCTTTCTACTATTGGTACATAAAAAAATCTACTGTTATCGTTTCTACAAAAAGGAGTGTAATCCCACCAAAAACATTTTGTAAAAAACTAGCCAAGTCTCGATGGAGCTGCTTGTTTATCTCTAAAAAGTAATGAAATCTAGACAAAGTCGTGCCAATTCTAAGATTTCTAACTGCGATTTCTTTATTATTATAGTTAATGTTGTGTGACTTGGCCGTTGAAGGGTACACAAGGGTACAAAACCAGGTGCTCCATGACACCATTGCACCAATCTGTCGCCAGAACCGCTACCCATTGACGATGGAAAATTGCCACTTGGAAAACGTTGATTCAATAACCAGTCAATTGTAGGCTTGATAAAGCTGCGTATTTCAATAATACTTATGTATAGGCGAGCCTGAAACAAACAGTATAATTTTTTTTCCAGTACAGACGGACTTCTAATCATCAATAGAAGTCCGTCTGTACGTCTATTTTATGTTAGATCGGTGGTCGATTTGACACTCCAAAAAGAAGAGAGCAGAAGTCAGCATTGTCAATGTTGAATGAATGTGTTGCACAATCAACAACAGCCCAAAATGAGACACTAGCGTCCAATTTCCAATACCAGTATGGGCTATTATCTCGCTTAACAAACATAGGTAGTCACAACAGGTATAACATTACGAGTAGACAAAATTGACTTGTACCCACTAACGTATAAAGAATGTTCAACGGCCAAGTCACACAACATTAACTATAATAATAAAGAAATCGCAGTAAGGAACCTTAGACTTGGCACGACTTTGTCTAGATTTCAGTACTTTTTAGAGATAAACAAGCAGCTCCATCGAGACTTGGCTAGTTTTTACAAAATGTTTTTGGTGGGATTTCAATGACTCTAGGAATGAAGGGTTGCCATTACAGTAACTTTGATAAACACTGTTATCCTTTTTCACTTATGCAAAATTATAAAAGTTAAAAAGAGAACAGTATTTTTAAGATTTCGGTGTCGATATGCCACATATTTGTATAACTGTTTTTTCTATAGTCAAACATTTCAAGTCCATAATTTTATTATGATTTATACGTCAGTGCTGAAACTCTGTCAAGCCCAAGGTCAAGCCAGATAGATCCGGCATGATGAGAAATGGTCTTGTTAGTTTATCGTATACCGTAAGTAAGTACCTATTACCACTACTGTAAAGGTAAACCTGTTGGTACCATTAGTAATTATTGTATTTTTTCCACCAGCAAGAAGCTTTCAAAAAGAAGACGACGTTGTTATACTAGTTCCAATAATTTCGAACTTGTAAATTGGCCAATCAAATTTTATTACAATCTTTAAAAATATTGCTCTCAATTAAGATATAAGTAGTGTGAAAACTAACGACGTTTGTTCCTTGTTAGTTTCACTTTTGTTTAGAATGGCGAACTACATTGCGTTTGCTTTTGCACTAGTCCTTCAGGTATGTGTTAAATTACGAGGCTCCGCGTTCTTTCTTGGAGACTAGGTCCAGTATTTCCCCTGTGCATGGCCCATTTTCATGGGAGAGATTCATTATAATGGGGTCCCCTATTTCCCAGTCTTAAAACTTGATGTAAGGTACAGACGCCAGCACATCAAGCTACAAAAATCTGTCAACTTTATCGCTAAAGCATTAGGTTCAAGGTTGAATGAGAAATTTGACAGGTTTAGGTAGTTTTATGTGCTGGCGTCTTGACATAAGTAAGTCAGAAACACTTTTTACTTCTCCCTGAGCTCCCGCCCCATGTCTGTACCCAAAGACTATCTTGCCTATGGATGGATGTTTTTTCGTCTCTGTAATAGTAGCAATTCAGCGCTGCCTCTCGCTCTATTATATATTCAGTTTTGTACTCTGAGTACTGATTACTTCGAAATCCGTACTCACCGAAGCAGCCGAGCCTCATGCACTCGAGTGAGCAATCCCCTGCTAATTGTAACGTGACTTACAATGTATTTTGTTTCGCAGCTAGCTGTAGTCTATTCCAGTGATGATGATGATGGTAAGTACCTATATGCAGCTTTCATAGGCGTATATAGGAGTGGGGAGGGATAGGTGGGCCGTGCCCTGCCCGTGGCCTATCCCACCCCAGGATGTTTGGGGAACGATTCCAAATTCTATGCTTGACACTTATACAGGATTATTTATAAAACACCAATAACCTGTTAGGGAGCGAAAGTACACATGATTATAAACAACTTTGGGGGGGGGGAGGTGATACGACAGAGGGGCTTTCCTTTAAACTGCCTGTACTAGGTACCATTTTCAAGCTCTGTACTAAAAAACAATTAAATACGAGCAGTAATTTAGTCGCAAATATTTTTTTTAAGTTTTGCACCGTTTGAACACGATCTATCTTTCCTATCAGCTGATTATGTCTAAGCATAGGTCATGCACCTTACAACGATAAATCTACGATGCGTTGTTGCCACTCTGACGCATGTCGCAAGTACATTCACTAAAAAGTTGGCAATTTAATGTAATTTATTTATTTTAACTCAGACTTAAATTGTCCATAGTGTTAGTAACAACAAGCTTAAAAAACTATGTTAGTACCCATAGACTGACTGAGTATCAACATGATCAGCAACAACCCTCAGGTAGCTGTTGGAACTGTCCCTCACCCTGCGCATCAGCGATGCCACCCTTTTACGGATTATGGCATGGAAGCCATCCACCTGCGCGTCTGCAAACATCGCTGAAGCAGTACAATATCGAGGCAGACCCATCAGCAACCTGAAAGCGTTGTTGTATTGGACCCGCATGGCGCTGACAACTCGCTGCGTGTAATTGATCCACAGGCTACAGGTATAGTAGGACTGGCAGTAGGCCCTAAATAATGTCTTCTTAACCTCTTTAGAGCACCTTGAAAACCTGCGTGTCAACATATTGGCAATGCAAACAATGAAGCAATAAATACACACACACTTGCACTTTCACTACGAGTGTGACAAACATAGCAAAACATTCCGCGCGTAAGAGACAAAAATAGGTCAGTTACTTGCATCCTAGTTTTTGGCGATCGATAAGTAGGGCCTCTAAAAAACTTGTTTTTTCAGTGCGCCGACGCTGTCCTTTCGGAACGTACGATTTGTCGAATTCGCGCACAAAACAAAATCACAATTGTCAAATTGTGATTTTGTTTTGTTATTGTGATAGGAGACTAAATAAGTTTAAGAAAGTATTTCTTTTTTTTTATTGTGACAGGACACGTAACTTGGGATTATTATTATTTAGTATTAGTGTTTTTTTTGTGATTGACTGTTTTTATGGTGGTAGGACACGTAATTAAACTTTGTTTCGTGTGTGTGTAATTAAAGTTTTCAACAATGCCTCGTGTAACTTACACGGCGTCAGAATACACCGACATGATTTTAATTTACGGCTAATGCCGTGGAAACGCAGCTTTAGCTCTGCAAACGTACAGAAAAAGGTATGGTGACATCCGCAATCACCCACAAATTAAAGTGCTTGGCGGACAGTGATTTAATAAGAAAACTAAATAACAATATTCTCCGTCGCTATAATTTGTGCATTAATGTGAATGGAGGACACATCGAGAATTTAAAAATTTAGTGTGTATGTTTTTGAGCGCGTACTTCAAAACCTTATCTAACATAAAAGCCAGCGCGAGCGGAGGCCTAAGCCGCCGGCCGCCCCATCGCCCCGGGCCCCTGCCTCGACACGAGATAACACACACCGGACACCGGCGCGCGCGCGATGTTGCCACTGTGTTACCTAGGTATCTAAGGTCAGTCATTTACAAAGACTGGTTGCGTTTTATTCTGATTTGTAAGCTATTTAGTTTGTTTGAAAAAAATATTTTATCATTTTTGGCGCTTTTTATTTTTATACCGTATCGAATTAATACTAAACACGTATAGTATACTTAGTGTAATTTAATGCCCCTCTGTCTTATCAACTCCGTATATCATCACGCTAAGACCAATAGGAGCGGAGCAGACGAATTTGCGCGGGTCAACTAGTGTTTAAATGAAAAACTTATTCGATGTGGGTGGGGTGCTAAATTATCGGGCTCGCTCTGCTCGCCCTTGAATTTTACACTCTTTTGGAGCTCTGTTTTTTGCATTTAAACGTCCTAAGTAAACCATGATGAGCTTTTCTTTCATTTCTCCAGAACCAATGGTTTCCCATGTATGGTGTAGCAAAAAAAAGGCGGGTCCTGGCAATAGCCCGGATTAACGCCAGGTGGAAGAAGTCTAGAAAAAAAAAATGACAATGATTGGTACAGACGTACATCAAGCTACCCGAAACTGTCAAATTGTCCCAATCACCCTTGAAACTATTAGCGATAAATTTAAAAATCCACTAAAGATTTTTGACAGATTGTTGTAGCTTGATGTGCTAGCGTCTGTGCAATCAGATTGATAATAAAATTAATCACAAAACGTGGAAGAGAGGGGGGGGGGGCGCCACTATCATGTTTCTTCCCCGATTCGGAAATTATTTCGGATATTTCGGGCTCGCTTCGCTCGTTCTTGTATTCTTCAATGACAAGATTTAATATAGTATCATCATCATTTCAGCCAATATTCCGTGCGAAGCGAACTCCACGCACCCCCCCCCCCTCATTATATGCCTATAATGAGCCCTCCGGCTGTGACTGCGACGGGCAACGACGGGCCTAAAACTTCATTTTTGATCGTAATCACCGACCTGTCCGTGCGTTCGACCGTCTGGGCGTCGCATCTCAGGTTAGGGGCCAGGCCCCCCATGGAAAAAAGATACGCTAATTACAGTTTTTAATACTATAAGGACTAGAAATAATACTCGTAAAAACATAAATGAAAGCGTTAAAAAACGTGACCTAAGTTTTGTGGACTTCTTTTATTTGCAGAAAAAAATAACGGGATGGAAGCACCGGAGGAAGAAGTAAGAAAAAAACTACTACCTACTAGGTACTATGAATATTTGTTTTTGATTTTATTACTTAATTTCAACACAAAATCAATGCTTTTCAGTGGCACATGGACTTTATGCCTGTAAGTACTGATCATTTTATTGACGATTTTATTTAGTAAAAAAGTAATATTTTATATAATATAATCAAAATATGTGTTATTCAGACGGGCTACCTGCCGGATAGTGTGTACCGGGAGTTGGCGTGGTATGGTATCCTACAAATCCAACCCCTGCATCACAGCGCTAAATTCAAAATAGCTGCGAAGCTAATTTGGCAGCACACGCTTGGCCGACCACACGTTATCATGGAAAACCCGCCACAGGTAAGCATTAAAAGAAAACTATGCGCTGAGGTACCTACATAAAACTAGCGCAGAAGAGCAACTGCCAACTGAGCAGCTCTGCAACTGACAATTATGTCCCGAAAACTGCATCATTATGCAGTTGCAGTTGCATAATTGTCAGTTGTTTCTTCCATAATACAGTTTTCGTCAAAGCAGAATGAATTAAACACATCAAAATTCAAGAAGAGTGGCAGTGAATCCACTATAATGAGCTTGCAATAAGTTGCTAATCAGATGTTCAGTACATTTTGTCGATGGGTTCCATACCTTACCTTACCGTTGTGTATTGCAAGAAACTCATAGGTACTATGCCAGCAGCGACTAGACCAAGGAGATTTATAGAAAAAGGCAATGAAAATAATCTTATCTCCCACAGTCCACGCAATCTCCAGGAAGGGTAAGTCGACAGATCCTAGCGGAGGAAGCAGCGAAGTGGTCTCGAGAACAGCGCGCGGCACAAGAGGTACTGATGGAGAACATCAAGAGCGGCGGCAACGGTCTCACCGTCCGCACGGTAGCCACTAACAGCAAGAAAACTGTGTACATCATACAAAACGGTGAGCTTACATCAGCAAACAAGTACTTACCTACGACATACTGGCCCAATAAGTCGTCGTAAGGACGGGAATGTCGTCAGCTATAGTAGAAGTTTCTACAGGGTGTACTTAGATGTTAGGGCATGCAGGACAAGACATGGTTGATGGGCCATAGTTAGTATGATCTCAAATCTCAATGTCGCATTCGCAAAAAAAATTTTTGATGTTTTACCAAAATACTAACCTTTACTGTCCTTTAGGTAACTACTACAAGTGCCCCCATGGTTCGGAGCCAGATCTCGACGCTTACCGAGTACAAGCGAATATGCACGAACGAAAGTGCACCTTTGGAAAACAATCTATACCCGTGGCTTTGGACCCCTGCATTGAAGCCGAGGTAGCACCCATAGAATACTCTTTCCATGAGGGATGGATGTTCTGTCTCGGGAACGGCGAGAGAGAAAACAATTATTTTCAGAACGGAACTTTGGATTGCGGAAATAAAACTAAGGTTTTTATAAATTTTGAAGATTTTTTTGCACATCAAAACTGCAGGATGTGCACCACCACTAGGTCAAAAAAAAAGCAATTTGCCTACTCATAGAATTCTACATATTATTTAAAAATGTTTTACAGGTATCCGTTACAGAATTTCTGGAATATTGCGCGATTGATAATAACATAGTGATCACATTTGACTACTTCGGCGACGAGCCACGTAAGGACATGATGCACAATGCTACTCTGTGCACTACCTGGGATCCTTGCCGACTATCCTACCTGTACAGGCTTGAGGTAAGTTTACCACTTTATCGCTGAATCCGATATCGTAGGTACTGCGTAATTGACATCAGCAATCAATTTTCAGCCCCCACCAGTAGAGCTGATGCCGTCATTCCCGACATCTTCTGAAAATCCTTGCGAATCTACTATTTGTCCAGAATGTTTGGAGGAAAACGTGACAGAAGATGCCGGATATGTCATAAAAAGTAAGTTGATAAAGATACCACTGAGATTGAAATTGCCGCGCCTGCATGGCTGTGTGCCGGTGTATTTCCCTGCTCTGTGCCGAATGCAGTCCCTAATACGGTCACCCCAGGAGGGCTAAAATAACCACTTTATAAGAATCATAATTAGGATCACAATATTAATCACACAACAATCTGTCAAATTTAATTTTCATCTTTATCACTAACATTTAAGGTCCAAGTTTGATTGGGAAAATTTGACTGTGACGATTCTCCTAAAGTAGCCTTTTAAGCCCCTCTGACATCGTTTCTGGGCAACTACAGTCGAATTCTGTCAGTCTTACCGTGTAAGTTGAGCTGTCACAAGTAAGGTGGAGTGAGCATGAAGTGAATTAATAATAATTCCATCTTGTTTATACTCTTCATGGTCACTTCACCTAAGTTTATGTACAGAATCTTACTGCAGTTTGGCTCGCATAACAGAGTCATGATGTCGAATATGTACTAAGTACAAATAGGAATTTTAACTTCTTTATTTTATCGCTGTTTGGCGTAGTACAGAGTTACAGACGCTAGCACATCAAGGTACCCGAAACTGTCAAAATTTCCTAACCTAACACTTTGGCGATAAAGTTTTTTTTCCCTTCTCTGGCAACTGAGCCGGTGACGACTATTCAAGGCGATAAACTTGAAAATCTATTAAAGAAATTTGACAGATTGTTGTTGGTTGATGTGCTGGCATCTGTACCTACAGTAAAATAGAAATGCGTTGGTAGATTTCGAGTTTGAAGAATCAGGCTGAAGCTGAGGATAACTGTTTTAATAATTTTGTGTTAATTTATAATTACAGCCGATGATTTCGAAAGTCTGATTGAGAAAATACCAGCCGATACAAATCAGTGAAAACAAATGCCACTTATTAATTAAATACAGTTTCATTCAAATTATCATGATATTTTGTGTATTCTTCTTCTCTACCACTATGTGTAGGTACATTCTTTACCTGTTTAGGTATGTGTCCCTTCCGGCTTGTGTAACAATACATCGCTTCATAAGACGATTGATCTGGTGAAATATCAGGGCCCCGTGGCATTTCTGCAATAGCTTTCCGTTATCGATGTCTCGGGCCAGCGGGACCACACAATCAAATTCAAAGCTCCACTCGACCGAGATTGCGCCTATTTTTATGATTCCACATTATTGTCTAGTTGCGTGGACACTTGAGAAACAAAACTCATCATCATCTGCCTAGCCTTTTCCCAACTATATTGGGGTCGGCTAACAGTCAAACCGGATTCAGATGAATACCAGTATTTTACGTGGAGCGGCTGCCTACCAGACCTCCGCAACCCATTAACTGGGTAACACGGTACTTCTTGGCAAGACTACTGGAGTCAGATTAAGGTGGATGCTCCAGGGTGGCCCGCGAAATTCAAATATTTTTATGTTTTTTGCAATTTGCCGGTCAGTGTGAAGCTGTATGTGGACCAAATGCGATCTGCGACCGTAACGCGTATTTATCTAAAGAATTATAACCATTTTAATCATCAATATAGCCCTCTAAGTTCATGTAGTTCGAAAGAATGATTATTTCTGAAATATTCATTCAATTCAAAATTGCAAAAAAACATAAAAATATTTGAATTTCGCGGGTCACCCTGGAGCATCCACCTTAACTGGCTTCTGACAATCCGTAACGACTGCCAAAGATCTACAAATGTCAGCCGGGACTAACGGCTTCACGGCTTCACGTGCTTCAGGGCAAACCGGATTTAGCTGAATACCAGTAATTTACGCGGAGCGGCTGCCTACCAGACATCCACAACCTATTAACTGGGTAACACGGTACTTATTGGCAAGACTGGAGTCAGATTTACTGGCTTCTGACAATCCGTAACGACTGCCAAAGATCTACAAATGACAGCCAGGACCAACGGCTTAACGTGCTTTCCGAGGCATGCAGGAAACTCGGTATGTTAAGATGGTCACCCATCCACAGACCAACCTTGGCAAGCGTTGCTTAACCTTAAAGATCGACCCGTGCTGCTGTTATTATTTAGCCACGAGCTCCTCTTGAGACTTGAGAAACAAAACTACTCCAATAATTTTACGTCACAATATTCACTAGAAATCTATTTTCGAATGACTAATGCCCGGTTCCTATATTTGAAAAACGATCCGTTTTAGTTACGAATAGTAGTTTAAAATACCAAGCGTAAGCTAAAATCGTTCCTATAAAAAACGTCTCGTCAGGCAACTTACCGACGGCTTGCTACTGACGGATGGGAGGGTCACCGTTAACGGACGGTAAGCGTATTGTATGGAGATGACAGTTTATGGCGTTCCTATAAATATTTTTAAACGTCAGTAGGCTGTCAAGATTACTATTCGTTAGCCTTTTGTTTACCCGCCGATTTCGGCCGGTTAATTTCTTTCTCATTCATTGTTTTCGCTTTAATTCCGAAATGTCGAGTTCAGATAGTGATAGAGAAGTGTTTAATATTATATCGAATTATAGTGAGTGCAATGTAGAAATCAATATTGTATGTAATGTATTTATAGTTCTTTGTGTTTGTTTTGTTAATTGCATGTGTATATTATATTCAACACAATGTTAATTGTTTTTATGAATAAATAAATGATGATGAATATCTAAAAAATAAACAAAATAAAACAGAAATGTAATAAAATGGAGTAAAAGTTTAATTTCTTATTTAACAAAAACTGTTATCCTAATATGGCACAACAAAAGCACCTTACACCTTATATAATATAATACTTCTTCATTACAATACTAATTAATTTTTGGTACCTATTACCTAAAGGTACTTATTTCCTTATTAGCTAACTCTTTGCTGTTGGGAGAACAAGACTCACTTTGGGTCGCTGAGCCGTCGTAGGATGTAGGTAGGTATATAATACACCGCTTTACGCGAGATGCGTTCCAGAGAAAATCGCGTAAAGCGAATTTCGCGTATAACGGGGTTTGTTAAGTCTGTTATAATAAAACATCAAATTCAGAATCAAATATGTACCTAGTACTTATATGTTTAACAAAAGTATCGAAAGCTTGGGATACGGTCGGAGCCGCACGTTACAAACTAAAACTGTACGTACAATGGTTTTTACAACTAAGTTATAAAATAAAAATTAAACAGTTACACAACAAAATAAAAAGCAATACGACCACGGCATTACAGCAAATAACCACGGCCTTAACGCTAAATTCTTAAGGCTAATGTACAAACAAATTGGGCAAGGGATAATTAGTGTGCAATAAACCACATATTGTTCTCTAGGAAGAAAACGACCCGCAATAAAACTTTTGGTCCTGCCGTGAGAATCTTAAAGTTAGCGGTACTTTATACTGTAAACGAATATTAACATACATACTAAGTTCACTAAAGTAAATGCTACAGTACATACCTACATACAGATTACCTATAATATTAATAAAATAAAAAGAATAAAATTTTACAATAACTATAGGAAACTTACTCTATATGGCACCAAGTAAAATCTAATACAGTACTTATTATAACAATAGAAATTAATAAACTTTTACAATACCTAACTACAAGAAACTTACCCTATATGGCACAAGAAAAACAAGTAAAATCTAATAGTGCTTATTATAACAATAATAATTAACATGTATTATTGCAATTATTTTCCTTATTAGCTAATTCTAATTTAAGAAATTTAATTTCCAAATCTAATTTCTCAGCCTTTTTATCATAGTATTTGGCCATTGCCAAATTCAGTTGAAGCCGTCCATTATCCTTATGTTTAAATTTTTTGGCTGAAAACAAAAAAGTTCAGATTAGATTTCATAAGAAAGAGATTAATTTGGGTGGTTCCACACTGCACTCACACACCAGCCAGCACACACTGGAGCTTCTTGGTGGAGGCCTATGCCAAGGAGGCAACTTCTTTGTAGTGGATTAGTACATAGTAGCCAAAAAGGGGCTTTTTAATTTATTTCTTTGGCAGATCATCAGCTTACAATAACAGAGTTAATAAAAAAGACATAAAACAGAGCTATTAACAGATCCGGGCAGATATTAGCCAAAATAAAAAACATATAATATATGTATAGTAGAAACTGGAACACTGTTTAAGAAATAGTGAAGTGATTTTACCTTTGCTTTGCAGGGACTTGGACATAGAGGCCATTCCATATAAATGTTTGGAATCTTGTACAAAGCCCCCCGAAGTTGCAGCCTGGGGGCTGAAGTCTATTTTCCTCTTGTTTGCTTAAATGGAAAAGAAAAATTACAATCCTGTATGCCTATCTAAGTGCAATATTAATTTAATAAAAAAAACATTTATGAAAAAAATACATAGAAGGCAATAAAGAAGGAATAGCAAGGTTACTTACTTGTTTTTAGAGGCAAAGGTGATGCATCAGGGGTGTTAACTGTTGCACTTTCTGACAGCAGTTGTTCTGGAGTTAGTATTTCATTATCTGCTGCATTGATAACTTCGATTTCAATACTGGCACCTACTCCATCACCACCAAATGGAACATCAAACCCTGTACACGTGGATCCCAATACACTGGCCACTTTGTCCAAGGTTTCGTCTGGTGGAATAAAGTCATGTTTGCCACCTCCAGTCTACAAAAAAAATAATAAATTTATTGGTATATTTGGATAATTCCATGTTCCATTTTAAAGCCTCAATGGTTGAAGAGGTTTTCATGAAACTGTATCATATAGAATAATTTTTATGCAGACATTCCCATGGAAACGGGATCCACATGACTAAAATTGTGGGGTATGGCTATAGTAACTTTCAATGTAACGTTAAGTACTTATGTTTTGTTTACCTTTTTAATATGAAAATAATAACACTATAGTACCTAGGTAATTGATAATATAAAAAAATTACCTGCAAATTGTTCATTCTGATTTTTGCAGCTCTTTTACGAGCTGCTTTCTTCAAATTGTCCCATTTTAATTTAAGTTGATCTGGTTTTCTTGGTATTTGACCACTTTTTGCGTTGAATGTGTTGGTCAACGAGGCCCAACATTCCTCTTTTAATTTATTTGTGGAAGCATTCGTTTCCTTGCTGGTATTAACGGGGTTGCTCTGTACGAGATCTACAAGCAGGGCAACCTCGTCCTTGCTCATAGCCTTCTTCGTTTTCTGTAATAGAAATATGTTTGAATTAAGAGTTACCGCAAAAACTAAGCGGCAGACACTTTAGAGAAAGAAATAGGTATAAAGGCGTACTCACCGACGGCGTAATATCCATTTCAAAAGACTGACTAGGTATAAACAGTCGTATTGATAATAAATTTACACTATTTTGTTAATATACTCGACTCGATGAACTTGAATTGACTTCAGACCCCGCCTGATCTAACCTACACCTACAAGTACAAAAAACTACTTCCTCGCATTCGCATCGGGCTGTCAGTCATTAAAAAGGCGTTTTGTTACTTTCGATACAAATGACAAATGAATGAATTTTTTTTATAAAAGTAAATATTTAACATGAAGATATAATAAAATATTAATTATTAATATCTACAAAACACAAAACGTCAAATAATAAAAAAATTACATCATTTTTTACTTTTAACAAAAATAAGCTTCTTTGTATTAACAAAACGCAGAACGACGCCAGGGAGGGCTTCGGTAACAAACAAACGGATGACGGCTCGTAGCTCGTAGCTCGATGCAAAAAATATAGGAACGCCAATTACGGCTCGTTATTGGTAACTAGAAAACGGATGGTATATTTTACGTATGACGAGTCGTTTGTTATAGGAACCGGGCATTAAACAGCCACTGAATTTCACTCTAAAGATTGTTGCCAAAACCTCCCCAACTGAAAAATTGCTCTGACGTTTTACGTCAAAAAAGTGAAAGTTTGCAGTTTGTCAAACAAAATATTGGAGGTAAGGAGGTTAGGTTCAGTTCCATTCAGTTTATTCATAGTACAGGTTCATAGATTTTTAGGTTGTTTCGGTTACAGTCTATATATATATATGAACTGTACTGTACTTTGATTTTAAACTTCGCGGATGGAGGAACTAAACTGCAGTTTCATTTATTTATTTTAAAAATGGTAGTGCTCAAAACTCTTCTTGATATTATAAACACTTTACCGCAGTGTCAATCCTTCAGTTTACCAGCATTTAAAGAAATTCCTTGGAAAATCGAGTTTACCAAAGATGTAAGTTAACTCAAGGACTTGTTTTCTTCATATTTAAGTGCTTTACCACAGGTTAGTGTTAATTGTTGTTGCTTTACGCTATTATAGAGTACAAAAACTGGTCAGAGGGCTGTAAACGTGTATTATGATGGCCATGGGCCAGTTATACCTTTTGCTGGTAGTGAAGTGTACAATGCTACCATCTCTCGGTGGAGGCGCCTTACTGCTGAAGGAGATTGTAAGGCTGTTTACGAAATAACCTTCCATGTTGAGGTATGAATTTTTAGTAAAACTTGACCCAATTCTTTTGACATAGAATTAAAAGTAAGTCCTATAATAATAATATAATAGGTAACTTATTTTAATTTTGTAAAAGTGTATTTAAGTGTACAGGTAAATAATGATTTATATATTATAATATATCTGTTCCAGGGCAGTGAATTCTTCTTCAAAGCTGGTGACACAATAGGCGTTATTCCCCACAGTGATGAGTCAGATGTTGATTTAATTATAAGACATCTCGATTTAGACAGCTCAGCCGATCTGCCCTACACTTTAACTTTAGATAATAGTATAAAAGGAAGTAAGATTCCTCCACATGTACCTGTGAAATCTACAATAAGACATGTCTTGACTCATTGTGTGGACCTGAGAAGTCTCTTGAAAAAGGTATAAAGTTATTTTATCTTAATAATCAATGTTTACCTACATATTTTCAGAAAATATATATATTCCTATTTTATTGATTAACTTCTAGCGGCCGAAGTGGAGCCATTGGCTCCACCTGAAGACAATAATAAAATTGAAATGCAAATAAACCATAAGAACATAAAATTAAAGTTTTAAATCAGTGGCATCGGGTGGAACCAATGGTTCCATTCTGGACGATAGAGGTTAATTTCTAACATAGGTGAAGTCAAATTTTTAATGGTATATCATTAAAAATTTGACTTTTATGTCATTCTTTAGGAATTCACAAGATGCATAGTTTGACAAATCTAAACACAAGAGATGAACCACAGAACAGAAAAAACAGTAGAAGTGCAAAGTAGGCGTGGCACGCGTGCCAGTATTACGCGGAGTTACGCGTACCTCAACCCAGTCGTGTTCTAACATCATGACGAACCAATCATCTCGCTCACTCTCGATATAAATTTACTAGTAAACCCGCGCAACTTCGTTTGCGTCACAATTTAAAAAACTGCTCCGCTCCTATTGGTCTCAGGTGATGATATATCCTCGATAAATGGACTATCTAACACTGAAAGAATTTTTCAAATCGGACCAGTAGTTCCTGAGATTAGCGCGTTCAAGTAAACAAACAAACTCTTCAGCTTTATATATTAGTATAGATGTTTTCTGAACCATGCTGTATTGTTCCATTTTGGAGAGCAAAAATGATAGTAGGAGAATAAATCTTAAAAATGGAGGTGTTTCAAACCATCGGTAAGTACGATTTTATTTGTTTTCTAATAAAATCTGAGCAAATTTCATTTTGCCAAAAACTTAAGTTCAAGTCTAGTTAAAATCCACCTTATCCCATTAGCATAGAGTTTATTTTACATCGATTCAGTTACTGTTTTGTTCTCAAAAGTTCTTCGCTATTCAAATAGTGATGTAGTCGGGTCGGATACTGGATGGATAGATATGGATAAAAACATTTTTTTGTAGTTCGTCTAGTAATTTTATTAAAATCACTAAACATAACTTTAAAAATATTTTTAGGTTTCCTAAAGACGCTATCGTCAAAGAAAAATGGATAAGATGCACGGGTAGAGCTGATTGGATGCCAAGCAAAACAAGCACGATATGCTCCGAACATTTTTTAGAAAGCGATTGTTTAATTTAAATAAAAGTATATAGATACACGAAAACTAGGCAAGCGTGCTCCATCTTCGACCACATCATCGCTAACCATCAGGTGAGATGGTGGTCAAACGCGTGCCTATTAATAGTAAAAAAAAAAAAACTTTGTCTACGTTAAGATTCTGTAATAAACTATGTAATGAGATATTATCGTAAGCCACTTGGCATGTATGAAAAATGTGTGTTATTTTGATTGATTAATGTGTAAAAAAGTATATTTACATAAATAAAATAAAAACCTTTGAAATAGAAAGAAAGAAAAAGCGTTTATTTGCGCCAAGCATGACGCATACCAAAAAAATAAAATAGAAATTAAATAAAACTTAATTATATATCTTTTTAAGCTATTGCATAGCTTCTATCGCGGGCCTTGAGCGTGGAGACCGAATCCAGAAATTCCGTAACGAAAAAAACCTAGCACCCCCCACTCCGACCGGCACAGCGGTGATACTTTTTAGTTTTACTTTTTACTTTTTTTTAGCTCAATGTGTAACTTGAATTAATATCAAAGAAAAAAAAAACAAAGAAAAAAATAATACTGCATAAATAAAATAAATATATAATTATAAATTGCATAAGTTGATAAAAAATGCTATGCAATAGCTTTACCGCGGCAGTCTCCGAGTGCCACACGTCTTTTTTTTGTTTCTATCTACTTTTATACAAAAAACTGGGAATTACGCTTACGCTATTTTGAAAGTAGAACTTTATTAACAATGTATTACAAAGCAAACCCGAACTTATCCATTTTAAATGTGGTAGCTTATTTCATAACGATTCCAACAACAAGTTTCATGTAGGTGTAGCTCCCATACAAAACTCCAACACCAAGCGAGTCACATTTGGAATTAATTTCGAAAAAAGTTATCTTTCTTATTGATATCGACAATGTAAGTCAAAGTTCATGTGTCACAGCTGTGATCGAGTGGCAACTGTTACTATCCAAACATAAAGTAATGAACCAAGCTAAGAGCTAAGTAGTTTTAAGTTTATAATTGCAATAATTGAAAATTCCGCCATCTATGGTCGAATAGCGGAATTTACTCGTAAATTCAACTTGAATGAATTCAGAAAACGAAACGACATGAGTACTTTTCGCCTTAAAGCAAAATAAATCCTACTTGTAAGGCCGAAGGTATATTTTTAAATGTAGGTTCTTTGACTTATTTTTGTTTTGACCAAAATTAAATCGACCAATCAATCGTATCCTTGATTTGTGGTGAATTATATGATTATCGGTATAGTTGTGTGAGTGTGGCGACACAGGTTCCGGTAAAAATTTCGTCGCATAGCATTTCCACCTGTTTTTTCTGTTCCGTGAGTTGAACCAATATGGTGAGGATGTTATTTAAAAAAACAATGGATGTAATAGTTTTTATTTGCAAAACTGATTTATATGCCAAACAATTAGCTCTGTAGACGTGTAGCCACTTTTGATTACTGAGGTGATAGAACTTACACAGCATTTTATAATGTTGTTGTAATAAATCTGGGCCTGTACATAAAACCATCCCTGACATAATGCCTGCCTGCCTAGCCTTTACCCAACTACATAGGTGTGTTGCTTTCAGTCAAACAAGATTCGGTGGCATACCAGTATATATATCCCTGACGTAAAGTGACGTAATCCATCAATGTTCTATTTATTTTCAGGCATTCCTCCTAGCTCTATCAAAATACACAAAGAATGACAAGGAAAGAAGGATACTAGAATACTTATGCAGTAAAGAAGGTTTGACTGCATACTCAACACACATTTTACACAAAAATATGTGCATACTGGACATATTTACCATCTTCAAATCTTGTAAGCCTCCTGTTGAGGTAATACTAGCAAATCTACCCAGACTATTCCCAAGGCCTTATTCTATTGTGAATAGTGGTTTAAAAGATAATCGAGTTATTAGAATCTGTTTTTCCGTGATGACAATGACCAGTAACAACCGAAAAGGACTTACAACTGGCTGGCTAGAAAATCTAATGTTGAATCACGGTTTTTCGTTAGAAAAGGGAATAAAGAACTTGAGTATATCAAGCAATGCCAATTTGGTTAAAGAGAAAATTCCCATCTTCCTCAGAAAAAACCTTAGCATGTTTTGTTTACCAGCAAGCTTAGAAACTCCTTTGATTCTCATTGGTCCTGGTACTGGTGTATCACCATTTATTGGGTTTCTAGAAGAAAGAGAAAGCTTGAAGGAAACCAACCCAGATATAAAATTAGGTGAAGTTTGGTTGTTCTTTGGGTGCAGAAATCCTGAGTTAGATTTTATTTATGAAGAAGAATTAAATGGATTCTTATCAAGAGGAACATTGAACAAACTCTTTACAGCTTTTTCAAGAGTAGAAAATCTTGAAACTAAGTATATTCAGGTATGTATGGTTATCATGCAATATATGTATATGGTTACAAGTGCAACTGCCAAGCGTGGAGTCCTGGGTTTGATTACCAGGTCAGGCAAAAAGTGTTATTGGGTTTAATTTCTCCATTACGAATTTATATGTGACAGCCTGGAGAGTTTGGAAGTTTGTGGTGTGACACCCACATGCCTTGGTCTACAGTTTAAGCCATTGGTCCTGTGCCTCTCTCCGTGTTGGGTTGCCGCCCCATTGTAATATGAGAGTGATGGAAGAGGGAGTGCACCTGTTTGCGCACAATAATATGTCCCGCGCCGATGGCTAGTCTCGAGGACTCAGGAGGACTACGATACACAAACCAAATAGATGCTCAGTAATTGAGCTTGCAAAAGCTTTATAGGTTTCATTCCTAGGTTGTGCCTCATCAGATTTTTAGAAATTCCTTAGTGGCAGTTGGTTACTTTGGAAGTTGGCTTTGTGATACACCATGCCTCAGAAAGCATGTTTGTCATTGGATTGCCACTTAAAATAATTTAAAAATGATGACCTATTTTATTTTGATTTCAGGATGCAATATCACAAAATGGAAAGGAAGTTACTCAACTAATCAAAGATGGTGCAGCTGTGTTCATTTGTGGAGACTTAAAGACTATGGCTGCTGAGATAAAGGAAGTACTAATAAACTGTTTTGTAGACCATGACAACATTACTGTGCATGAAGCCCAGAATAAGATATCTCAAATGCAAAAAGATAAAAGATATGTAGTTGACGCGTGGAGTTGATGAAAACTTGATAATTATTGTGTAACAATAGCAAATAATTTTCAATTGATTTTATTTATTAGGTATATTAGAAATTACAAGAATTATTTATATTAAAGTGTATTTTTTTTTTCCTTTGTATACCCATACACAATATTGTTTGTTATCGGCCATCAAGTTTTTTACTTTGATAAGTGTTGGTACAGGATTTTTTTGATGGTAGCAATAAAAACAACCTACTAATGAAAGGAGGTAGGGTTTGGCATTCCATTGCAGCAGCACCAATATAAAAAATAATTAAAATCGCAAGTATTTTAGAAAAATAATTTAATAGGCAAATTATATTAATAAAATGTTCAAAAAGTGTCCTTTGTGTATATAAACTTACAAATTATAGCGTATTAGCGTCAATACATATAGCTTTTCTATATGAGATGGTAAAGTATGTACTGGTGGTGTGATCGTTCACGTACAATAGCCGCGAGGCTCGGTAGCGACGGTTCGCTTGCGAGTGATCTCGATTTACTAAGTAACTCAATTTGGGCTTGATGAAATAAGTGGGCTACGCTTTGCAGCAAAGACGTAGGTACACTCGCTTTTGCATTGTACGTATTGTGTGCAGCGTTCACATTGAGCACTTCCACAATAAATTCCTGTAACAATAAAGCCATCTCCACATAGAAAAGCATTCACACGATACTTCGTTGTGTAGAAAATGCTTAAAATCTATTCTAAAAAGTACACCTAAACTATCGCTGTTTGAAGCAGGCACTCATGGCGAAGAAATATACAAATTGATATCTCCCACAAGTATGTACCTATGACAATTCAAGTGATTTTCATTAAAACCTTAAAAAAACCATAAGATACTGATATAATACTAAAAAATCTCAAAATACATTTATTTAACAACGTTTTTGTCCTTTTAATTAGTTTTATTTATTGCACTGATTTTTTACATAGAAGTATCCAACAAAGTGAAATGAAGTTGGCTGGTAAATGACCCATTTTATATTTTCATCTCCAGCAATTCATACTGTGACTTTTTTCTCTTATTCGCTAAACTTTATCATATTTCTATAAGTATACCTCAATTTTACTTTATGAAACACGACATTGCATCTTGGTTCATTCTTGATAATGAGGCACTATTTAGGTATATTATATAAAAAATATTTATGAGTAGACAAGACTGAAATTAATGTCATAAAAGCTGGAACATAAATGTAGGAATACAAGTTTATCTCTCACAAGAATTATAAAAAAAGGTTCGGGCCATGTGATTACGTTTGTAGCTCGATAATTTCTTCATGTACCCGCTTTAAAATTCCATGCCAGACGTGCAAATGTTTGTTTGCTTGCACCCTTCTGCGGTAATCTCCAGCAGAATATGCGGGGTGCCCGCATGCGGATAGTAAGTGCACCCGCTGCGCTAACCGGATACAAATTCTGGGCTGGTGAGTGCTATGACCGGAGAGATTAACTGTGCGGGTTGCGTACTAGGGTGTTTGAACCGCATGCGGGCACGAACAAAACTCGTTGAATGATGAACTCGTGGCTTGGTTTGGACACTTATTAATTAACCTGATAATATTCTATAAGGAATATACAACTGACTGAATGGCGCATTACTATACTATAGAGAAGAACAGCTTAAAACAATTAATTGAACACCATATACGTAAGCAAAAACGAATTATCCTATAATATACCACCATAGTAGTATAACATGTTATTTGAAATACACATTATTTATAACACTAAAATATTTCCTTATTTACCATGACCAGACTATTGTTTTTTCAATTCAGGCACTGAATTTTACCCACAAAGCAAAATACGCTGTAATTTTATCAAAATAGAGTTCATATTTATTATGAAGAAGCGCAAGATTCCCGAATATAATATTTTGAGCGCGCTTTGTACCGCACGGAAATGATTTTGCTGAAAAATCATTTCGGCGTTCGCAATCTAACGTCTAAACGTGGCAATGACACACATAATATGACGAATATAACATGAACGTTAGATGAATGAGTATATATTTGTATGTGTTAGGAAATACGACACACGCAGAGTATATTATACTCAGTGCTCATAACCCTATTAATTTCTAAGGAATGGCTAATACTATTTAGAAAATGCAAGCACTGTAAAACAGTCTTATTTTTTTGTCGTTGGAAGTATACATTTCTAAAGTACGAATATTTCTTACCACGGAATAAATTTTCATAAGAAGCACACAGGGAATAAAGATTACAGGAGGAATGTGAAAATGCAGCCTTCCTTAACTGTTGCGTTTGGTGGAACTGGTAAAATATATAATTACAAAAATAACAATGCAAATGATTACGACTAGCTAAAAAAGTTATTTCATTTTATGTACATTTTTGGTAATAGCCTATCTGTGCACCAATCACTTATGTTATCAAAAGGGCTTACTACCTACTTATATTGTGGCCACCACACCATACTACAATTTTTTCTGTTGTTTTCAATATCAAATGGGATAATCGCTTTACTTTATACATCATAAAAAATATATTCTGAATGCAGTTTATTTGTTCATTGATTAAGATTACATATAAAGTGGCCAGAGTCAAGAACGGCATACTATTATAAAATTGCATAATTATCCCAAATCTAGTTCTAGACAAGATCAGTCCGAAACACACACAAAATCTGTTTTCTAAAAATAAAATAAAAATACTTAATTTTGGACAGATTACATTCTTATTAAGTAACTAAATTCTAAGCCAAATATCCTAACTTGTATAGTTAACTCATGTTGCATAATTATGGCATTTTCTTGTACAAAAATTATAGATTTGATTTATTCCCTCAAACGTTTCATTAGGGGAATAGTTTAGTGTGATGTGTGAATATCTATATCAGTTGTAGATACGGTATCTATACGAGTCTACAGATAAGACAAAAGCTATACACGCCTACGTGCTGTCGAAATTAATATCTTGCGATTTTATGCTAAATGCGTAAACCAAAAATGTGGAGCTCTATCAATGAATACAGAATCATTTATATAAAGCTAATACAGAATGCTTTCCGTCCTCCACAGCTTTACGCGTAAAATCCTTTTTTTAACTTTTCTCAAATAATGTCCTGTATGATATTGGCGAATCAATTTTGTCCATTACAGTCATAATCATGACCTTGTAAAATACTATGCAAAACTTGGCACCTCATTACAGTCATTACATTCATAAAGAGCTTACAAAATTGTATAAGGCTATAAAAGTGAAATACATGTGGACACAGAGAGGAATGGAACAATGATCAGGCTCAGTCGTGGTTCTTGTGGTGAATTTTCTGCGCGGCCTTGATGAGCGGCGTCAGTGTCCTCAGCTCCATGGCGCAGTCAAGGAACGGATGTCGCAGCAGCTCGTCAGCCGCTGCTCGTAAGTCTACGTCCACTTGTAAGCATTTGTCAAGGAAATCCTGAAATTCTACTGATAACTTCTCCCATCTAGGGATTTTCGGCCGTCCGACTGCCGCGATTAGATATAGAGCTCGCAACGGAGACTCCTTCATGTAAGGCGGCTCCCCTTCGATCATTTCAATCGCCATAATACCTAACGACCACACGTCAACCTTCTTACCATACTGCTTCCTGGTGACTACTTCTGGTGCCATCCAATAGGGCGTGCCGACCATAGTCTGTCGTTTCTCATCACCAATAATGTTGGCGCAGAAACCAAAGTCTGTGACTTTGACTGTGCCATCCATCCCAAGAAGAACATTGTCAGATTTAATATCCCTGTGTATTGTGCCTTTGGAGTGCAGGAAGGCTATGGCTTGGAGAGTTTCGCGACAGACGGCGGCGATCTGGCCTTCCTTCATGACGACTTCTGTCACAACGTAGTTTAGGGAGCCTCCGTCCAGGAGCTCCATAGCCACCCACAGGTGGTCGTAACTGAGGAACGCGTCGAGGAAATTCACCAGATTCTTGTGGTTGAATCCCTTCAGTACATTAATTTCGTTGAGTATTAGTTCTTTCTTGCTTTGTTTAGTTAAGTCTATGTCCTTGATGGCAACTTTAGAGTTGTCCCTACTATCTATTGCGACAAACACCACACCTGTGAACAAAATAGAAAACGTCATCGTTTCGGGCTGCACTTAGTTAATTAAAAGGACATGCATTAGTTTACGGAGTACGCGAGGGTAAGGCAAAGGGGTGCGGTTTCTGTTTGCTGCTTGTCATAGCTACAGCCATTTGTTTGATGAGCTTACATTACCTAAAATTAGTTTTTTCCTATTTGTGCAGTAGGTAATCCTAAATATTTTTAATATAATAAGTCCATTGCATAAGGAAGAAATTAGGAAATATAAATAAACAGAATGTATTTCAGTCATCCACAAACAGATATATTGTAATCAATCCAGAAAGTAGTCAATAGATAAGATTGTTACATTCTTGGTTGTCACACTTGTTATGTAAAGATTTCGTATGACGTTAAATGCTGCATTAATCATAGTTAAGAACTCACAAGGTTGTTTATACCTTGATTTATTGTTGGTAAATTACTTAGACGAATTTGAATGTCTTTATAGCAGATTTTCTACTACAAGAAGCTTTGAATATTTCCATTATTAATTGAATTAAATTAGTCCTAGTTTGTCACATTTGACACTTGGCACATGGGCAGACCATGTCCTGGAATTTTCCCAGCAGTATGTCATCTTGCATGCAGGTGAAGCAAACAAAACAAAAGGAAAGAGGAAGCAGCAGACAAACAAATATCCTACCGAAAAATACTACTAAAGCATTCCGACAGGCTTATGACTAGAACACAATAGTTAAGAGTCGGAGGCACAGATGGATACCCCATGACATAGCAACTAATATTGGTGAGAACACTGAGGGGTCACTGGATGAAAGCATGCCTAATTGGCCTATTTACTTAAAATACAACTAAATTGTCCTTAACTGGGATCAAATTACAATAATAAAAAGAGGAGGAAAAAGATATCAAATCTAATCTATTTTAGAATTTGTGAAATGATATGTTAAGGCATAACCATAGTTAATAAAAATATGTTTATATGGCAACAAATTGTGCTAAATACTTGGCAACGTAGTGGTAATTATGTGTATAAATAACAATATTAATTATTTTTAATAGCCTTATATTTTAACATGTTTATTTGTGAAATTGAATGCTGAAATATTGAGATCAAGAATCTAGAGCATATTTGTGTCTTACACTAGATTCTTAATCTGATAAAAAGAAAGTCAGTTTTGGAGATGAATATTCAATTAATTAATTAACCAAATCTTTGATTGAATATTGAAAGTGCCTGTATTAACTAGCAAACAACGATCCATAACAATTTCCAATTTGTTTAAAGACCAGTGGAACATAACCTATCTATTTCCTTGTGCTTTATCCTACATGATTGTGGACATCAAACTACATGATTATGTGATTTGACCAGTCTGGAGTTTAAAAGAGACTTTGACCTCTGAATTTATTTGGCCAAGAAAGACTGGCCTCATATTATTAAAGTTAAATTGAGAAAATATTGACTATATGTATGTATGTTAATCGGTCTGGTTTCCGCAACAACATGACTAAGCGCATATTTTGCGTGCAGATGTTGACTGTGTTGTGTAACAGTGATACAGGAGCTAGAAGGACTACAAGGACCCCGGCGTGTGGACCCAAAGATATACATTTAGCCCAGACATCTCCTTTGCGGCCTGCCAAGACAGTTCTGAGTAGGGCCGATTTTATTTTGAAAAATCAAAGCTAATGTTGGCCAGCCAAGCCAGCAAGTCTGTTGTGAGAATACTAACTATTCAAACCTTGGCTACAATTAATGGACCTTGAAGCATGACCAATGTGGTACACACATGTTAGCAATTTCTTTTGTTTTGAAATAGCAAAACCTTAGGTTTCTAAAGATTTGGACATAAACATATATCCAAACTTCCAAAAAATGAGTTACTTATATGGTCATTATCTCTTTGTAAAACATAGTTTACGGTTTTCTTGGACAAAATTATCAAATATTTAGATAGGACATTGCCTTGTTTAGCTATTATTTTCTTTGTTGTCCAGTTTAAACAGTTAAATCTTCTCAATTTACCACTTATTCTCTGGCCAATTAACACATTAGTGTCAATTGGTCACTGAATGCATAGCCGTGTAATGCTCTTAACCTCGTTTGTGATCTGAAGGTGATGTTAGCACAGTCAGAGAGATTGTGACAGATCAGATCTGGCAACTTAGTGGCCATTAGCACCAACACACTACCTGTATGTGAAGCTATTTACATTGTTAGGATTATCCAATCAGCCAATATGATAGCCAAAAAATGATAAGATAAGCATCATCTTCCTTGTATGCTAACAATTTAATACAGTTTACTACTTGTTAGCTGTATATAGGGATTATTGGTAAATTCTTTATCATTTCATGTCAGTTTACAGGATGTCCATAGTGATAGATGTCTACAGATTGATTTGTTGATAAATAGTAATATGGTAATGTACCTGAAGCACCAGCACCCAACTGCTTGATCCTCTCAAACCGCACGTAAGGATCATCCTTATTGCATATCCTCTTCAACTCCTCATATATCTCCTCATCGTTGAGTGTTGCATATCTCAGCTCTTTCTTCCTCAGTATGGGGCTCTCCTCTGGGTCATTCCCAATAAGAGATAGGTCTTCCACCACAGCTGTCAGGTCCATTACAGCATCCTTCTTCTTCATTCCATGTTTCATAGGAGCAGCGGGCATGGTCTGTCTCTGACTGTACATGTCGCTGGCACTCACTTCCTCCTCACTGCTCTGACCGATCGACAGGTCGGAGTCTTGACTCTGGTGAGCGTTCTTATGATCTAACAATTTCTCTATCTCCTTATTCTCCTCAGTGATTGCCTCGTCAGTGAGAAAAGGCTTAAAGGGCTCGTCAGGCGCCTTCTCCTTTTTGATTGTGTACATGTGGAACTTAACGGCCTGGATGGCCGCGTCAGGGTTCTCATTCTGTTCCGCAGGTGTAATCTGTGTGTTCAACAACCTCAACCAGGACGTTGGCAAACCTTCCAACATGCCCGTCTCAGAGTTCTTACTAACATGAATATGTTGTTTCACATCTGTCGGCATACCAATGTCAGTCACTCGCTCTTCTCTTTCTCTGGGTTGCTTTTTAGAGAAAAGTTTCCCAAACACACCACGGTTTGATCGCCCACTCATTTTGATTGATAACAGTTTGTCTACTAACTTTTAAGCCATATCACTGTCACGTATCTAAAACACAAAACCTACATTGCTTGTAAGACACTTTTTAGTAAAGGCGGAATTCAGATTTAACTATGATAGGAGTGGCTTTTACACGGACGGATCCTTGGGACGGCGGCCACTTTATCATCTGTCAAACGTCGTGAAGAAAAATGGAGAGAAAATATTAAGTGTGTTCAGGTTAACGCATGCTAAACTACAGAAACAACACAAAAATTAAGCTGTAATATTAGACAGTTTATTTTATAAATGCAAATGTATGCATTTTATCAATAACCGTAGAAAATAAATATATTTAAACATCAATAAAAGCAAAACTGGTTCGTTCGTGGGGTCGACAGAAATTTATTTGATTACATGTTTATTTATCAATTGCGTATAAAGGAGCGTTGTATTCGTGCACCTATACATTGGTAGGTCTGTCGTATCGCTGCTGATAAATAGGAATTTTGGATGATTCATTGTCCATCCGTAAGGCGTGAGGACTGAGGAGTAATATTGAATCTTTTGCGACATTTAAATATAGCGATAACAATAAGTTTGATAATGAACGATAAAATTATTATGTGAGAAAATTGAGAAAGAAGCAGATATGACTGGTTGACTGCTATTATATTTTTCTACTGTACAGTTTTCTTACCTATATGAAATGTGTTAATTTGGTGAGTCGAAAGCAGGTTCACAGTATTTTAAATAATTCAATACCTATAAAGTAAAACTAGCATTGTTCATCAACTTTCGTTGCTGACCATACCTATCCATAATCCTCATTACGGTAAATAGATGGCGCAAGAAAAACATTTTTTTTTGACTTATCGAGGTTAGTAGTTCTTACTAGATATGGGTAAATTAAAGACAGCACCAGGCAAAAGTAAAGCGTTTTCGAAGTGGGAATGGGAAATTATATTGGGTGGTAACATAATAACATTCGAACTTTTCCTTATTAAAACAATTTTTTTTAGGACTGAAATAAAAAACACAATTTCAATTCAAGTTTATTTAACTTCTTCCGACTAGATGTAACCGGTCCATACTATGGTTATAAAAAATCTTCTTTTTTTTGCTCTTCTACCTTCTTTTTGATGGTGGATGTGCTGGGCGTCTCTTCTGGTAGCTTCTCATTTTCAGCGGTATAAAACTTGGAGGTGGTCTGGGGTACCTCAGGGTTCTCATTTTGTTTGTTTGTTGACAGTTTGTTCCAAAATTTGGACCAGGACTTTGGCCAACCATCTAGACGGCCCGTTTCTGGATTCTTAATTACATGTATGTTTTGTCTCGTGTCCGTTGGGGGTCCAATGTCGGCGGCTATAACTGTATTTTTCACAATATAAGTCCCACATTTTTTTGTGAACATGGCGCTAAACTTGGTACCTATTTAAAAATGTTAGTGGTTTGTTACTTCGTTGCTTTATAATATCACTGATGAAAACACTGGCCCTACTTACTAAGAGGAACTTCTTTTTATTTTACAGTGCTTTGTTTGTTTTCTTAGAGAATCGATGGCGGCCGCCACTTCAGATTTTCAGTTTATGAAGAGGAAATAAAACCAGTTCCATTTTACGGGTGTTTAAGGAAGAAAAATAACAATACTACATTCTTGCAAATTGCAAATGCAGTATAGATTAAACATAATTACTTAAATAATTATTTAATTTTAATAAAAATAAACAAATGGGGTAAAGGTGTTAAACAGTTTTTTCTTGCATTAAAAGGTTAAAGTAAAAGTTTAATTTAAGTAATTATAAAAATATCAGTTTTTGTTTAACGTGTAACGAATCGTATTCATGGCAAGCGATGTGTGTACGTAAACTTTAGTCATTTCATGGGTCGCAGTTCCTATTTTCATTGTCGAGTTATTTTTCCTTGTTTGTATTCCGCAGTTTATTGCCTCGTCCTGATAGGTACTTACACTGCATATTAAATAAGTGCCTCGAGTAATATTTAATTTCCTTTATTGGCTCTAATGTGATAGTCGACAAGAAAAGTCAACAAACTTTGTTCAATTGATTAACAGAAAATTATTCGAATTTCGATACATTGCTTTTCAGCGTTTTATTTAGCTAGTAGCTGGGAGTTATTTGTTATGTTAGTTCAGATTTAAATGAATAGTTTTCTAAATAATAGTTAGATATTTACACAAACGATTTTTCTTTCTGACCGTACCTACCTACCTTACCTTCATGCAAGTAGGTACTGGAACTAAGGATGTTGCCAATTTCGGGTTAATCTTCTTGAGTAAGTTTAAACTGTACGAATCTTAACAAAAGCCTGATGACACTGAAGGGTCAATGGCCAATGATAATTTCAATTTATCCTCGCCAACGAGAGTAGGCTGTAAACTGCTTAAATTCCACTAACTGGCCACTTGTACAAATGAGAGATTTTATGTGCTATAAAACGTGGAGCGTTCGGAGAGGTTCTTCTATTTCGATCCCATTCAACGTCGGCAATCCTTTACAAAAAATAAAAGGATATTTTTGCTAGCGCAGTCTCGAATTTGTTCTTTTGATTTAGGAGGGCTAATTCTACTATTCTAAAGCAACGTTCACATTCGTATTGCAGTTGTAAACTGTCAAAATCCCTTCTTTGGCAACTAATATCTACCTACTCGAACAATAAATTATGTATCGTTTTACATCACCAAAACGTCTAGGATAGCTTTATGTCATTATTTCTATTTTTGATATTTAGAAAGTCAATAAGCATCATCATCATCTGCCTAGCCTTTTCCCAACTATATTGGGGTCGGCTTCCAGTCAAACCGGATTCAGCTGAATACCAGTGTTTTACGTGGAGCGGCTGCCTACCAGACCTCCACAACCCATTAACTGGGTAACACGGTACTTCTTGGCAAGACTGGAGTCAGATTTACTGGCTTCTGAAAACCCGTAACGACTGCCAAAGATCTACAAAGGACAGCCGGGACCAACGGCTTAACGTGCTTTCCGAGGCACGGTGGAAACTCGTTATGTTAAGATGGTCACCCATCCACAGACCAACCATGGCAAGCGTTGCTTAACCTTAAAGATCGATCCGTGCGGCTGTTATTATTTAGCCACGAGCTCCTCAAAAAAGTACCCCATACGTTTAGTATATACCTAGTTTCCTTCAGTGCCGGATTAAGACTTCTTGATGCCCTAAGCACTCCGCGCCTATCGTGCCCCCTATCCGGTAGTCAACTAGTACCGATCTTTAAAATAAAAACCGGCCAAGTGCGAGTTGGACTCCACTCGAAAGGTTCCGTACCATAAACCTCCATTTTTATTACTTATTGTTATAGCGGCAATAAAAGACAAAATCTGTGAAAATTTCAATTGTTTACCTGTTACGGTTTTTGAGATAGAGCCCGCTGAAATACAGACGGACGGACGGACAGCATAGGCTTAGTAATAGGGTTCCGTTGGTTACCCTTTTTTTTTTTTTACTATTGATAGGCACGCGTTTGACCCCTATCTCACCTGATGGTAAGCGAGGATGTGGTCGAAGATGGAGCACGCTTGCCTAGAAATAACCTATTCACTCTTGATTTAAAGACTCCCAGGTTGTAGCTGTCAGGAAACACAGACTCCGGCAGGGAGTTCCACTCCTTAGCTGTACGCACTATGAATGTGTTCCCAAAACGTTTTGTGCGTATGGGTGGGATGTCCACCATGTCCGCCGTTTGTCTTGTGGTCCGATGATGGAACGGGCTTGGCGGAATTAAATTATGCAATTCCGTCGCACATTCCCCAAAATGCAACCGGTAGAAAACCGACAGGCTAGCAACTCGTCGTCGATGCTCAAGACTTTGGAGCTTCGACGCGACGAGCCTCTCATTGCCGATGATCCTCTTGGCTTGTTTCTCAATTGACTCAAGGGCATCAAGCTGGTATCTGGCAGATCCATCCCAAAGATGAAAGCAGTATTCCATACACGACCGAACTTGCGCTTGATAGAGTTTGAGCAGCTGTTCCGACGTGAAGTACCGCCTCACCTTAGCCAGAATCCCCAACTTCTTTGTAGCCACTTGAGCTTTTGCCTCTATGTAAGGGCCAAAATTGAGAGTAGATGTTAATGTAACCCAAGAAGCTCAACATGGTCGGTTATCGGCACGGTTTCACCGCGGAAAGATGGAGCTGGGCGGAAGTGGCTCCTTTTGGCGGAAAATAGACACGCTTGGGTCTTAGCAGCATTGAACTTGACCAGATTGGCATCACCCCATTCAGAGACCGCCTGTAAGGACACGTTCAAGCGCTCAACCATTGCCTCCCGGAGAGACCGGATCTGCGACCCACCAGCTTGTGCGTCGGACACGTATCTCTCAGCAACAGTGCTATCGTCTGCATACCCAAAGGTACCGGGTTTAAGCAGATCATTAATATGCAGCAAGAACAGTGTTGCCGAAAGCACCGACCCCTGAGGAACCCCGGCATTAATATCCAGCAGTCCAGACGAGCAGCCATCTATGACCACTCGGATAGACCGATCCCTCAGGAAATCAGCGATCCAATCACACAAACCGGCGGGCAGACCGAAGGAAGGAAGCTTACTAATAAGGCTATCGTGCCAGACCCTGTCGAAGGCCTTCGAGATGTCAAGGGAGACCGCCAGTGCCTCCCCGTGCTTCTCTATGGCCTCACTCCAGATGTGAATGGCATACGCTAGTAGATCCCCAGTTGACCGATTTCGGCGAAACCCGTATTGTCGGTCACTAAGGATATCATTCGCTTCTAGGTACGCCAGGAGCTTATGATTCAGCACGCGTTCCATAGTCTTACATAGTATGGACGTTACCGAGATGGGTCTATAATTCGACGGGTCAGCTCGACTACCCTTCTTGGGCACGGGCTGCACGTTAGCTTGCTTCCAAGCCTTCGGCACTTTTCCAGTCTCGAACGAAAGGCGAAATAGGCGTGTCAAGATCGGAGACAGCTCAGGCGCACAAGTCTTCAGAACAATTACCGGTATCCCGTCGGGACCACTAGCCTTGTTCACGTCGAGGTTACGCAATACCCTACGGACGTCCTTCTGATGAATGCGAATGTTCGACATACTCGACTCGCATTCACCAGGAGAGGCGGAGGGCGTCGCGCCACCAGGATCCAGACGTGAAGATTCCGCAAACAAAGAAGCAAACAAGTTCGCTTTCTCCTCAGCGGAGTGGGCCAGCATCCCGTCGGGTCTCAGCAGTGGTGGTAGTGAGGGGCGGCAGAAGTTCGATTCGACCGAATTAGCCAGGGACCAAAAAGCCTTACTACCTGCTGGGTATGAAGCAAGTTTGTTCCCTATTCGGCTAATGTGGTCAAACCGAGCCCTCCGCAACACCTTCTTGCAGGACTTAGCAGCCCTGTTAAAGGCTCTCTTCTTCAGACTCACGTCATTTGCTTTGCGCGTACGAGCGTCGACCCATGCTAGGTACGCCGCGTGCTTATGCGCAACAGCGCGATTGCACTCGGCACCAAACCAAGGACGAGCTTTGCCAGATATTGCTATGTCAGAGAACGGAATGTAGTACACTCCATTCCCCTCTGCAACACATCCGTCACGGCATCCGCGCACGACGTAGCATCAGTGGAAGAAAAGCAAGTAGGCTGCCAAGGGTAACATGCGAAGAAAGATCGCATGCCATCCCAATCTGCTGACTTGTATCGCCATACCCGCCGGGCGCCTCTTGGGCTAGGATCGGGCGGAGAGTAGACATAGAGTTGTTCATGTAGTTCGAAAGAATGATTATTTCTGAAATATTGATTCTTTCGAACTACATGAACTTAGAGGGCTATATTGATGATTAAAATGGTTATAATTCTTTAGATAAATACGCGTTACGGTCGCGGATCGCATTTGGTCCATATACAGCTTCACACTGACCGGCAAATTGCAAAAAAACATAAAAATATTTGAATTTCGCGGGCTTCCCTGGAGCATCCACCTTAACGCATAATAGGTAAGCTTCCTTGGATTACTTTTCGTAAATTCCTCAAATAATTCGTTTAGTCGTAGATTACCAAAGATACCTCTGGCTTGGGATCCGCCAATGCAATAATTAACGAAATTTTGAAGAAACAAAAAATAAATATTTGTCTGATGCAATTGGTAGGTACCTACTATTGGTAGGCCATCAAATTGCTTGAAAAGTATTGTTTTTAGGGTCCCGTACCTCAAAAGGAAAAAACGGAACCCTTATAGGATCGCTTTGTTGTCCATCCATCTGTCTGTCAAGACCGTTTATCTCGGGAACGCGTGGAGGTATCGAGTTGAAATTACCCCTTGCAGCTGTGACAAAATTCTTAACTTCAAACTTCTAAGTTAACGTAAAAAAAGATACGGTTGTTTATGCCGCAAAAAACTTATATTTCGACACTCTCAAGGGAATCAAAATGCTTAGGGAACGGTCAGCGGGAAATACCCGTTGACCTAGAACTATGAAAATTGGCAAGTTATACCGTCTTATACTACACTGAGGAGCTCGTGGCTAAGAGGAGCTCGTGGCTAAATAATAACAGCCGCACGGGTCGATCTTTAAGGTTAAGCAACGCTTGCCGGGGTTGGTCTGTGGATGGGTGACCATCTTAACATACCGAGTTTCCTGCATGCCTCGGAAAGCACGTTAAGCCGTTGGTCCTGGCTGTCATTTGTAGATCTTTGGCAGTCGTTACGGATTGTCAGAAGCCAGTAAATCTGACTCCAGTCTTGCCAATAAGTACCGTGTTACCCAGTTAATAGGTTGTGGATGTCTGGTAGGCAGCCGCTCCGCGTAAATTACTGGTATTCAGCTAAATCCGGTTTGCCCTGAAGCCGACCCCAATATAGTTGGGAAAAGGCTAGGCAGATGATGACCGTCTTATACTACACTAGTCGCACCGCCCGCGCTGCAATTTTCTGAAGGATCCCTAATTATTTTCTTCACAAATTATGTAATAAAACCTTCCTCGAGAACAACTGTATCCATTGGTGAAAGTAGCATGAAAATCGGTGCAGTAGTTTTTGAGTTCATCGCGAACAGACAGACAGACGGGGCGAAGGACTTTGTTTTATAATATACATATAGTGATAGTGAAGTATAGGGAAAAGTCTGAAAACTATACATTTGTAATTAAATCATAAAAAATATAGTCTTTATTTAAAGTAATTTGTACTTGGCTGGTTTTTAGGGTTCCGTAGCCAATTGGCAAAAAACGGAACCCTTATGGATTTATCATGTATGTCTGTCTGTCTGTCCGTCCGTATAATATGACCATGACATAAATAATATGACCACGCACTTGTGAAACTTATGGGTTTGTTTTTCTTTTAACACCAAATTCTCAAAACAGAAAACGGGCTGGCCAGGGGCGTAGCTACTGTCATATCAGCCGTATCAAAAATACGGGGCCCCTGGGCTACAAGGACCCCGACGTGTGGACGCAAAGCTAAACTTACATTTAGTCCCTCCGTCTCTTTTGTGGCATGCCAAGACAGTCCATAGCTAGTAGGATCTGTTTTGTTTAAAAAACAATACCCATAAAAACGGGGCCCCCAAAAAAGTTTGATACAGGGACCCTCTGAGACTAGTTACCTATATAGCCTTTCCCAATCTTCCCATTTATAGGTACCTCTACCTATACTTTATTTAACTTTTATCCTAAATCTGGTTAATATCTTCTATACATACAGCCCTAATTGGTTTGTAGAAGCTTTCACGGAACAACCTAACGTGTTGCGTATGTTATTTCTGTATTTCAATGCCGTGAAAGTATATTTTAGCTAGTTATCTATGTAAAGTTAAGTTTGTGTAGTAACCCTTCAGCGTTTGTTTTTGATTTCCAACGGGATTAAGGAAGGTTATGGGCACTTTATCGATAAAATCTTGTCGATAGTTTGACGCATTCATTTATATTTGAATTGGTTTCTTTTATGTTATTTCCTTAGGTATATTAATTAGGTATTCTTTTTCTGCATACCTACGTAAGTATAGCTTTATATTTGAGTGAAAGCTTACTTAAGTAAAATGGATAAATAATTGATGTCACGTATAGTTTTAACAAAAATCTCTTGTTAGTTTTAAATTTTAAAGTAGATTAAAAAAGTGCCACTGAACCAAATTGTAGTCTTGTTTTTTTTTTGTAATGTTTTCCTTCCTGCTACTTACTCCATACAAACATACTTTTGCCACCAATGCTATACATTATATGGAAGTCTGTTTCAAAGTTTAGACGTTTGTTAAACAAACATGTCATGGGTGCGCATGCTAAACACAGACGGAAAAACGACGAAAAAAAGCCAGAAACACGGAAAGTACCTAATGGTTTTTTTTTTATTGTAGTGTTTTTATTTGAAAGTCAATTTGTTTAAAAAAAAGACTTTTATTGTCCTGGTAGTACCTACCTTTTCGTGATTTTTTCATAGAATACTCTTTATTTTTTACACCATGTACTGTATTTTGTAAACATTACAGATCAAATCCTGTAATCTTATTTCGAACAACATTGGGTAAATGGGTATAAAGAAACTCGATACAAAAGCGACAGAATTAGTTCATCATACAAGAACAAAGGTGACTGCGACCGCATGCTTCAATATAATGTAACAGATATTTAACGTATCGTGTAACCGATACTGCGCCATAATTATGATTAATAAACTCGGTCATTTGTAAGGGCGCGTGTCCTTTTGTTTATGTTCTTGTTTAAAACGTATTTTTGTGTTTTTGACCTGCCTTGATAAAATTTCCTCCTATGCATGTGGTGGTTTTGGACAATTATTTAACGCAATCATTAGATATCATATAGAACGCATCGGATCAACTCAGGATGGATGAAATGTCGACAGTTCACTGGGACAACTTGCGTCCCACGAATGCCCCTCAAGTTGAAAGGGAAAATCTTTAAGTCCGTGAAGACCTGTCGTAATGTATGGATCAGAATGTTGAGCTGTGAAAAAGACGGATGAAAATAGATAACATGTAGCGGAGATGAGAATGTTGAGATGGATGTGTAGTACCTAACAAGAATAGATAAAGTGAGAAATTAGTATTTTACAGGTAGTTTTAAAGTGGCGCCAGTGACAGAAAAGTTACAAGGGAATCGCTTGTTTTGGTATGGTCACTTGAAGAAGGGATGAAACACATGTAATTAAAAGAGTAATGAATATAAATGTGAATGGATGGAGAGGGAGAGGAAAGCCAAAGAAAAGATGGATGGATTGTGTGAGGAGCGATATGAAAGAAACGGGACTTAGTGATAGTTTGACGATCTCCCGGGATAAAAATTAGCCTATTTGTTATTCCAGACTATAATCTTGTCCAGATCCGTTCATCTGTTCTGGGGTGATGGAGTAACAAATATCCGAAATTTCGCATTTATAATAAATAGTAGTAAGATATAAGTAAGAATTCTTCTTACTTATCTGTCCAAAGTTCTTGAGCATATTGTCCATCAGCAACTTTCTTTGTTTCTTTCTAGCAATGACCTTCTTAGTCCTTTCCAACCCAGCTTTCGGCCTGGCCACAGCACTGTTACAGCTCTTTTAAAGGTTACTGATGACATCCGCTGGGCTATGGACCACAAATCTTCATGGATCCTCAAAACTCTCAATATCTCCTCTTCCATAATTAAATAGTTTGACTCCTATCTTCGAGGTCGCTCGCAGCGGGAGCGACTTGAAGAATATTTTTCGGATTGGTGTGCCCTTACTGCGGGTGTTCCTCAGGGTGGCGTTCTCTCTCCTCTTCTTTTTCTATTTTTATAAACTCTGTCACTAAAGTCATCTCCTCTACCTTCCATCTCTATGCCGACGATCTGCAGCCTAACCATCACTTTCTAAGGCAAGATGCAGAAGCTGCTGTGTCCGCCGTGAACCGTGACCTGAGGTTAATTGAGGAGTGGTGGCAAATCAATCCCAAGAAGTCTCAGGCCTTGGTTATTGGCGGCAGGTAAATGCGGAACAAGCTAGATATTGCGACGCTGTCTCGACTCTGGCTGAATGGAGTACAGATTGAATACGCAAAGACAGCTAGAAACCTGGGGGTGATCATGGACTCCTATTTATCGTGGACTAACCATATCGCTGAAGTCAGTCGTAAGGTCCATTACACGTTTCATTCGCTGAAGTGCCTCCAGAGTATTTGCCCTTGAAACCCAAAATTTCCCTGGCTCAAACTCTCATTCAGCCCATCACAGACTACGCTGATGCCTGTTATTTGGATGCCACCGAGGAGCTTTTAAATAAACTTGAGCGTTTGCAAAATATCTGTATTCGTTTTGTGTTCAATTTTAAAAAATATGACCATGTTTCCGGATTTTGCAAGGTTCTCAAGTGGCTCCCTATTCGGCTTCGCAGGAACTCTCGGATATTGTGTTTGCTATTTAACATCCTTCACAATCCTAAAACGCCTTCCTACCTGCGAGAACGCTTCTCCTATTCCCGTCCTTCGGATGCGCCTTGCAGGTCGCATCTTAGAAATCTCCTTAAATCTCCTCCCCACTCTATCGATTTTTACTCCTACTCCATTACTGCACATGCGGTACGGTTGTGGAATTCACTACCGCCTGACATTAGGGATTGCCAAACTCTTGCAGTTTTTAAAAGAAGAGTGAAAGAACACTTTCTTTCATAGTTGCAAATAAGTGTGTATTATTATTTATCTTTCATATCATATAGTATGTATTAGTATACAATATGTAATGTAATATGTGTAATACACATTACACACTATGTCTACATCTCTTTTTACTCTACTCTCCTTTCGCAGGTATGCTGGAAGAGATTTCTATAGAAATAAGCATCACCTTTGTACCTATTTTTCTGTTTCTTTCTTCTTATTAAATGTGTGTACGTAAATTGTTAAATAAAAAATAAAAATGTTAAAAATAAGAAGTAAGTTTATAAGATAAAATAAATATTTTTGAAGGTATCTATGTGAATGAAAACGATAGAAGAAGTTTTGGCAAGTTTACATTTAACAATCTTCTTTCTCACTTGGTAAAAAGATCTCATATCAAAGAGATACTGAGATAGCTGTAGCTAGATAGAAGCTCACATCGGGTCTACCTTTTATAGCAGAACTTTTTACGTCATAATATTGTTTTGCATAACAACGGATAGCATAAACTTCATTTCGCAGAAAATCATTTCGCATACACTCAGTTGTCATACATTCAAAACTCATAATTTTGTTAGTCAGAATCATCTTTAGGCATAATGTTTATATCCATAATAATTAAAAAGCAGAACCATCATATCGCAGAAAATTCACAGTCAGAATCGTCTTTTGGCATACATTTTATATCGATAGTCATTAAAAGGCAGAACTGTTTTTTTTCGCCACACACATAACCACCACCTAACCTAAATGCTAATTACAAAAATATTGTCGGCTTGGATGCATGTAGCATGCAAACAGGCATACAACATGCAAGCAGGCATGCAACATGCAGCATGCATGCAGCATGCATGTAGCATGCAAGCAGGCATGCAACATGCAGCATGCATGCAGCATGCAAGCAGGCATGCAACATGCAGCAGGCATGCAGCATGCAAGCAGGCATGCAACATGCAGCAAGCATTGTTTCTGTCACGGCTCCGGCGCTGCGGGGTTTGGGCGGCGCCACGCGAGCTTATCGTCACAGATGGTTTTAACGCTCACCACCGCAGCTTCGGCTTGCTGGCCGGCTTCGCCGGCCAGCCTCAGCCGCGGTGGCGGGCCTTCAAACCACCTGCTCCTCAGCTCGCGGGCCGCCCTACCCCTCCGCGCCTACGCGGGTTTAAATTACACTCTAGGGGTAGGGCAGACAAGACTGCGTAAAGTCGGTTTCGCAGCGATTCGTTTCTGTCACAAAATTTTGCAGCACAACGTATTGACTTTTTATGACACAAATTTAATTTAATATTGAAAATGCTACCAATACATGCTATATTTAGAACATTCTATGTCACTTTTGCAGACCATTCGATTTTAAATACATTGCACGTAGGTTATCTAACCATTCGACAGCATAAATTTACTTTATTTAAATTATCAGTTTTATTCCATATATTATAAGTTTTTGATCGTATCTCTAAATAAATGTTATGCTAAACAAAATTATGCATAATATTAATTACGGCAAAGGTAATTATGCGAAACAAAATTCTGCCAAGATAAAAGTATGCCATTGTAAATTCGGACACGTGAATATTCTGCCAAACAAAAGTTATGCTAAATAATTTTTATGCCTTAAAAATATTCGATTAAATAAGATTATGCCATGTGAGTTATGCCAAATAAAAATCGGAGTATCAAGATTCTGCCAAATAGAAGGAACCCGCTCACATCACTACGAAAACTAAAAAAGTTTACAGTAACTTTTGTGTACGTATAGTTCAAGTCAAAACTCCTGGCGAGAACAGAGACGGTATAGTAAACAATTCTTTCTCTGGCCGATGCTGAGTTATTTTTAGGTCAATAGCTTTTGAATTCGCTCATCGGGCGTAGTTGGACCAATGAAAATGTACGGCGGTATGCGTGAGCGCAACAAGAACATCTAATTGATTTGTTATTCAATTAGGCACGGATCTAATTGGGTTTTAGTGTTTGTCTAGTGTATTTGAGAAGACTTCGAATCGATGATGTGCAAATTAAGTTTGATTCCCGTTTGTGTTCTGCCCGCGTTAATAACTTTTCATTTAAACGTTTAAGTTTTTAAAAGCGTTTATATAGTGTCGTGTTCCGCTGAAAATTTTAAATTTCTTTTGAATTTAGTAGAGTTTGGCTCCTAATGTGTTTGTGAATTATAAATGTGTAAAAGATAAAACTGTTAAAGTTTAGTTGGCTCCTAGGTAAGTTCATACTTGTCTTTTTATTTTTGTACTCATTAGCCATTTTTAGAGCTCCGTACCCGAAGAGTCCTAACCAACTAAGCCTCCGCTGATCGTCCGTCTTTATAAAAATAAATTAAACATTAAAGGGGCGCCCTGACTAGAAACGTGTCTTTTTTTTCTCGATTTTTATTAATGGCAACAGATACACTTGTAATGCTTACAGAGTATGTACTGCTATATTTGTATATTAAAAGGGGTCGCTATAGGGACAACACGTCACTGTATACAGTGACGTGTTTTATGGAGATTTTTGATTGATTTTAACGGCTTATACTGGATTATAATAGTGCTGCCACGCTATTCACGAAATTAGATACAGTAGAGATAGTGGAAACATGGAAAAATTCATTTCACTTCTTTTGATATCGCAAAATTGTGCATCTGGAGATTTCCACGTACATGAGATAAACTGATATACATAAGATTATTTATTTTTTTGTACCTAGGCAGTATAATATCTATCTTGTTGTTAGGATGCGTGAAAAAATATCTAAAACCAAAGTCTGCGTGTGGTCTATGGATAGAAGGAGCGACTTTTTTTTTCAACGGATGATTTTGGTAGAGGTAATCGTAAATAGATGGATCACTCAAATAAATTGATATTTAAGGTAAGTTATTATTATGTGAGACAGGAAATTGCTCCATTTTACAGTTATTTTCGAGCCAGTATAGTGACCACAATTTTGTAAAATATTTAGAATCTGTTTTCTGCTGCGGATAATTTTTGACTTTTTATTACAATGATAAATTATGGCGGCAAAAAAGGCAGCTAGTCAGAGAAGGCTCGCTGAGCATCGTCAGGTTTCGGCAAAAAACAAGAAAAAATTATAAATTACCCATTAATTGTCATTTCACACCTAGTAGGTATTTCTGAGTCATTGATAGTAGTAGCCCGACTTTAGACTTTAATCCACGTTTTTTTTTCCAATCTGTCTACCTCGAAATATTGACATTGAAAATGGTGATTCAGTCCTGGTCCTGGGTATAAAACGGATTGTAGAGACATGTAGTAGGTAGGTATGTATAATTTTATAGTCCATAATTATGTCCTTACTAATATATATTATAAAGGGGAAAGTACACTCTCTGTCTGTTGCTTATTCACGGTTATATTTTGTTGTTATGAGTTCGGCTGAATGCATTTGGATGAAATTTAGTCCAGAGATATATGACCTTGGAGAAGGACATAGGTTTACTTTTATTATTATTTCGGAACAGGTTTTGTAAGTTCGGACTTCCATGCGGGCGAAGCCACTGGCAGAAGCTTGTATTAGCAGCTCTGTCTGTCGGTTCGTTTGTTTACTCTTCATATCTTTACGGCTGTGCACACGGGTGGACCACATCCTGGAATAGGACATATGGTAGCAAGGAAATATACTCATGGGTAATGAGTATGTTGCTTTGGGATCATTTTTGACGGTCACGCGGCCGCAGGCCATGGTAGAATCTAGTTGTGCATGTATTTTATGATTAATAATAAAAACTGTGCAGTATTCAAGATACCTAGTAGTATCCTAGCTTCACTCAGTACAGGCCATGTGTCTCAAAGTAGGTACCGATGCGTTTATTGAGTGCCTATCTATTGAAATGATCCAGGTACAAGTGGTGATTGGGAGAACAGTAGGTACTATTGTTAACAGTCAATTACTGTCAGTGCTATTGTCCTACAAAGCGTGAACTGGGTTTTTATTGGGTGCTAAACTACTATTGGGTGTATAACTATTTACACCAGCTACTACAAAAGTATATTTACCTATTTATTTAAATTTAACACTTATATTACAATACAACAGAGCTTACTGCCACATGGAATTTGGATCTCTACCAGGCAACAATTGGGTTAAAAGAACGTAACTTTGGGGTAGCTGTTCAAAATAAAACAGGATGATTTTTTTTATGCAATTTTCATCCCTTATATAATCTAACTAGTTGACCCACGCAACTTCGTCTGCTCCGCTCCTGTTGGCCTAAGCGTGATGATATATCCCCTATAAATGGGCTATCCAACATCAACAAAGAATTTTTCAAATAGGACCAGTAGTTCCTGAGATTAGCGCGTTCAAGCAAGCAAACAAAAAACAAATTCTTCAGCTTTGTATATTAATCTTATACTTCTTATACTAATATATAAAGCTGAAGAGTTTGTTTGTTTGTTTGCTTGAACGCGCTATTAATCTCAGAAAAATTCTGTCAGTGTTGGATAGCCCATTTATCGAGGAAGGCTATAGGCCATATAACATCACGCTAAGACCACTAAGTAATAAAAATTGAGACGCAGACGAAGTTGCGCGGGACAACTACTATAGAATATAGATAATGGAAGTCTTCGTAAGAGATCCACTTAAGAAGAGATTCACCTGTTGGTAATTTTCACTAGGCCAATCAAACATGGTTCCTACTTACGGGACTTCTCGTTTTTTAACGTTTCAGCAAGGTTTCAGCAAAGTTCTGCCTAATATTCAAGCCTGAAAACGTTTCTAAGGGTGAAATCCGCCTAGAGTAAATATACGCTTAACGAGCCATTTTTATAATTTATTAGTTTATAGTCATAAAGAAATCCAGAAGGCATAATTTCAGTGGTAGGATCAAGGCGGTCTGCCTCACTGTGGCATGACGCGTGCGCCAGCGTCACACGCTGGGCCAGGCTGGGCGGTGCGGCCGCCCACTGAAACGTTCGTACGATCTCACGCCAGTCTCGCCGTCCACTCCGCGCGGTCCGCCTGTCGTTTCCCGCGGCGGCAACAACAAAACCCCCTATTTATAAGTAAATAACTAACCATAGCTAAAACTTCGCACGTCAAAATATCGCGCCATTTTCGTTTTTTTTTTAATTTTCTTTTTTCGAACGGGAAACGACGTAACGCGATTCGATTCGTTGATTTGATGTTCTCAATTTAAATTGTAGTGTTTCAGACTAACGGGGTGACAAATGTTTTAGTGCATTTTTGAGGATATTTTTTGTGGATTCTTTTAGAAGGTATTTTGATTTTATTTTATGTGTCTGTATTTATGAACCCAGTTTGTAGAGCACAGAGTATTGTGTAAAAAACCTGTAACAAATTGTATATTCATATTCAGTTATTCATCAAGCAATAATTAATCAATAGGCAAGTATGATTAGTGATGATGATTTAGTGATAGTTCATTAATTTTACATGAGATTCGAAGAACTGAGTGGAACTGCACTTGCACATGATTGACATGTAGATAGTATGATTAGATCAACGTCTCTCTGGCCAAAGACCTCGATTAAATCAACAGAGATGAGTGTTGCATTAAGTTGTTGTTCTTTAAAATCATACAACGGTAAACCCATTAGACCGGCAACTTGATTGTTGATCTTTACCTAATTAAGTAATTATTTTTATTTCCGATTCATGGTCGGTTACAAATAATAGGTACTTACTCAAGTGAAATGAGTTAAAGCCTTTCAAAATGAGAATTCGAAGTTAAAAATTAGTTAAACGCTACTTGAAATTTGATAGGTTTTCACAATATCGTAGAGTTTAACAGGTACAAACTTGAAACACTTTATTCCAGAACGAGGGGTTAGTAGCGTCTATTTAAGAAAAATATTTTCAAGGGTTACAGGAAAAGTTGTTGTATGATTGAATAAAAGGCCTATCGGGTGATCGCGTGACGTATTATTACATTTATAACTTTAGGGTAACGACCCCTCCCGGACTTTTATTTGGTCGCCCTAGCGTTTCAATAATTTACAATGTCAACATGGTGACGTGTTTCTTTTCACGGTGATAATCGATATTATTATCGTTGAAAGGGAATAGAAATTACTAAATTTGTTTTAAAGGTTTTCTCTGTTCCATTAGCTTTCGGTTGTGTCAACTAATGTCTGTTTCTTTGGGTAAAATTTAGGGGAAAACCAACGCTAAAGGTGGAACTAGAATAATTTAGGAAAATCTAACATTTTATTAGCATTTAGGAATACTCCTATGTGGCTTTTTTACTAATGTCAGTTTAGTTCAAAGAATTGGAGGAGCTCGTGGCTCGATAATAACAGCCGCACGGGCCGATCGGGTTGGTCTGTGGATGGGTGACCATCTTAACATACCGAATTTCCTCCTTGCCTCGGAAAGCAGATTAAGCCGTCAACGTCCCGGCTGTCATTTGTAGATCTTTGGCAGTCGTTACGGATAGTCAGACGCCAGTAAATCTGACTCCAGACTTGCTATAGTACCGTGTTACCCAGTTAATGTGTTGTGGAGGTCTGGTAGGCAGCCGCTCCATGTAAAATACTGGTATTCAGCTAAATCCGGCTTGACTGGAAGTCGACCTCAATATTGTTGGGAAAAGGCTAGGCAGATGGTGATGATGATGAGTTTCGTTTCAAAGTATTGTTTAACAATTAAGTTGCTAAAAAGTGTGATATATATCATCGTAACCCAAAATTTAGTTACTCACATCCTTCAGCTGTAGGGTAACTATCACGACAAGAATGTAAAGTCTTGTAGTTTCCAACACTTTTCTTGTCAAAGTTTTAGTTGCGATGTAAACGACTTCTTTTGTTTCATCTAAATATACAACAAATCAGCTGTCTACAAAAATGAAATGTGACAACGACTTGACGTCACTGAAATTGAACAAAACCATCTGTTACGTTAGTCTAAATTGGTGTGAAATACTAAACTCGGAATAGGTTCCTACATAAAACAATAATAATTTACCGAGTAGAAGAAAATAAAAAGCATATTATACCCATCTTATCAATAACCGTATTAACATTATTTTGAAAATAAAAATAATATTGTCTATGATACATGACAGATCATATCAATTGATTACAGAAGCCGCAAATTTTCCGACCAGTATGGTCACCCTATTTAAACAATGAATAATTGCAAGAGGTATTTTTTCAGTGGCAACAGAGTCCTCCTACTTCTGCTAAACTAATCAAATGCGATGACACATCTATTTATCCAAGCGTCCTGTTTGAGTACCTACACAAAACCCGTCTATGTTATAGGTATAGTTCCGGAATTCAAGGGGATAGTTCTTCTTCTTTTTCGTGTATGAAATTTTGTAGGCCTGAAACTTGACCACTATGGGCGTCGTTGGTGGTAGTTGGATGTTTTAGGGACAGAAGGCGTGTTAGGAGGTGGAGCATAGTGTGTGACACAGCTCCCCAAACACAGCCACATCACAATAATTTAATTATTTACACTTACCTACCTATATGTATACTTACTTACAAATTAGTACAAACTCGAATCCATGGGCGTAATCTTTTGCGTGGGATCAGTGGGCCGCATTTGAAGAAACCTTGATGGTTCATGGTAGGCCAATATCAAGGCAAGAAAACTATTAGATATCCACCTACTGCGCATCGTTGGCGAGAAGTAGCACTACAGAATTAGGAGTCAGCATAGCTAATGATGGGCCACGGTTCACACTGCATACGACTACACAGGCTGAACTTTTTCAAGTGGCAGTGGATGGCCAAATCCGAAATTATGGGAAGAAGCGAAAAATTCTCAAAGGAGTTTCAGGCCCCAATTTTAATGAAAATTAAATTCATCTCACGCCCACCTGAAAAATCACGCTGTATCTATACACATTGACCAATCACTATCTATGCTTGTTCCTGATTCTGTCAAGTGTAAATTACATGCAAAGATAAATCGCTTATTTGGCTTTCGTGTTAGCATTGCACATCGTGACTTTTTCGCACGGTTTGAAGTCAATAGTTTTTTTGGTGACGAATCAGTGCGAAAATAGGTGTCTACAGAGAATGTTAAATAGTAGGTATATCAGTTATTAAAGATGCGTAGCATAGCAGACTGAAGCCCTTTGAATGCTAAAAGCAACATCACGGAATCACGTGGCAGTGCTCGATACACATGTGTATGTTAGTAAAGTTAAGCAATTTTCTGTCTCCAATAAGAATTCCAATTTTAAAACATTTGGATATCAGATTGATGAAATAGGTAGGTAACATCAAATATTTTTTCGTAATATTCAGTCAATATCTGAGAATGACACATAGTATTGCGCCAGTTTGGTTCACCTGTCTACGTTTCAAGTACAATAATGAAACGCCATGTTCAAAATTGATTTTTCATAAAAATAAAGTCCCTTAAAATCCTCTATCATTAACTTATCCAGCAGCACGTTAAAAAAAGAAGATAAAAAAAGAAAGGAACTGTCTGTTTTGACTGAAAAAAGGAAGCCTGCTGACGCAACTATATTTTTATGTGGCTTCAATTTTTCCCAATAAAATTGTCCGAGGAAATAGAGTACACACACATGCATACTTACTTCCTAAAAGACTAAACTCCTTTAACTAAACTGGACCAGTTCTAGAGGTGCGCCGCCTGTCCGGACCGGAACCCATTTCAGTCCGGATCCAACCTTATCGCTGGTCGTTGACTTTAAAAGTAGAGCTTTTTTTCTAGAAAAAGCTGTGTAAGAGACCTCCCAGTTGTTGGTACCTACCTACTTAGAAGTTACAAGGAATTTTGTGAAAAAATTAAACCTAGCTAGTTACTAATTCATTGCGGGGCAAAGTTCGTATAGAAGCAGAGTGAACAAAATTTTACGGAGACGTAAGGAACAGCACACTGTGTTTACTGTGTTCAGTATGGTAAACGAGTTTTAAAACCTACAAAATAACTGAGCTTTAAAAAATAGTACAGGTTTTCATCTCTTCAAAGAAATCTAGAACAGTCGGTTTCTTCTGTCAACACCTCACGTGTAGGTATACTTATATGGAGTGAGTATGAAGTGAACTGTTATTTCATCTTGTTTGTTGGATTGACAGCTTACTTCATGTTCATTATCTACAGCTAAGCTTACACGCTGAGATGTTCATGTGTAGTGCTTACGACGACGTCCAGCAGTGCGATTATAGAACTGCTGGACGTCGTCTTAAGAGGAAATGCTGGCAGCGAGACTTTGTATGGAAAAATCATAATTCGAGGTTTGGCTCTCGATTGTTTCTTTTCCAATTTTGGACCGATTTAGGATATATTTCACAAACTGAATAAGAAGGATATATGTATACTGTGTCCCTATGTTTTTTGATGATTTATTATCCGTATAAGCACTAACACTCTCACAAAATGCTTAAAATTACCCGATAAATCGCTGTCAAAAGAGCCCTAATGTACAAATTTGGCAACTATTATTTAAAAAAGGAAAACTGTGTTTTTTTATTTGGAAGTCGATTGTACTATTTTTTGGCAAATTTAGTGCAACTATACAAACGATATGACGCTGCTTCGCCGCTTTAGTATAGTGATTCACATTACCCACGTTCGTGCGCAATAAATTACGCATGAAACACATTCGTCTATGTGCCTACACTACTGCACAGAATATGCTAAAAATGCAAATAAATGACGGAAAGAGAAACAGAATTAAGCGACAAAAACAAACCGAACTACAGGTTATTTTGAAGTGGCAATGAAATTAATGAAAGTCTTGCCTGTCTGCAACCTTTTTTGGGAGAAAATAGTTTTTTTCTCTCCAACCAACATTTTTTGTAAAATCGAGTTATCTGCGTTAATAATTAATAATTTATATGTTTATGTTAATAAATTTATATGTTATGGCCTATTACACTACTAACTTTCAAATAGATACTTTATCATACGATTTTTTATTCTCTGTCTAACGCTAAACTGGATTTACTCAAAAGTAATGAAACGTTGGTTGGATCTTTTCTGCATAATAGGGTCCAATTGTGGTGTATCGGTTCCGAGTTCACGTTCTCGTGGTTTTCTCAGAGCGTGGAGCGCGCTTTATAAATTAGTTTAAATTTTTCGTTATTTAAAAAAAAAATATTTTAGAACATCTCCTTTCTTTTTATTTGTGATGCAGAAGAATTTTAGAAAACCAAACTCCAAACTGCTTTTTCTAATATATAACGTAACGGCCTTGTATGGGATTTTATTAAAGATACTCGCTGACACAAATTAAGGGTATTTGTGTCAGCGATAAAAACATTGTATTTTGAGTGCTATATTATTTTTCAGTACAATTTCTTAACACACTTACCTACTCGAAAAAAAAATGTAAGTAAGCCCTTTAACATTAAGTTTTACCTCAAGACAACCTTAAGACAAGTGGTGGAGCTCTTTCAACATAGGTCTTGGAAATTGAACGTAAAGTAAATGACAAATATGTTTGAGAGTACTTAGCGTGGGCTGCTACTTAGTACCTCCTACGTGCACTCATTTCTAGGGTTCCGTACCTAAAGGGGAGCCAACTGGAAACATTTTAATATCAGTTAAGTAGTTAGTAAGTTATACTGTTTTATTAATATAGAATTTTGTTAAGATTCATGTGCTTATTCTATAAAATGGCATAGGTCCAGCTAATTCTGCACCGGCCGCAGATTAAATTTGAATATTCTTAAAAAATTAGACTCGAGTTTTCTAACCCTATAAATATGGGTAATAAAATATTGAACGAGCGAGCCTAGAAGATGTTTCTTCACTCTTGAGTCTGACCGGCAATCCCAAGGCCTGACTAACACATTTTTCTTGGAATATAACAGATTTTCGCATCCACACTAAGAAAACCATTTTTAAAGTATCCACTGTTTTATCACAGTTAAATACGAGCTACGACCAATATCCGGAACTTGATTTCCACCACCGGCCCCCTTCTACCATCGGACATCCAGACGCACTGCATCTTACCATCCCTACCTTGTGGCTATTCCACCAATTCGCACTAAGCGTTTTCAAACGTCTTTTATAATGCGCACAGCAAAGGAGTGGAACTCTCTGCCAGCGTCTGTGTTTCCGAAAGCTTACAACCCTAATCTCTTCAAAGTTAGAGTGAACAGGCTCCTTCTGGGTAGGCTCGCTCCATCGTAGACTTTGTCTCTGTCATTTCTGACATAGACTAGAGTCAAGAGCAAACCCATTACAAATAAAAAAAAAAAAAGATTTACATTCGCCATTTGAAAGTTCCAACTAACGCACAAGTATTATAATTATGCAGCCAGTTATAAAGATATGGAGACAAAATTATGCACGCGAGCAGAATTAACTGGTCACCTAAGTATGTTAAGACATTACTGAGAACACGTTCAACACTTCAATTGCAAAGACGTTCTGTTTACGCAGCCACTAGCTAGCGTAAAAAGAGAGATCTACGACAACTGTATCTGGCCCGTTGTCTATAGAAAGTATGAAAAATCCAAGTGTTTATTTCAATGATGCATGTGGTAAATCTCAAAAACTAAGTAAAACGGTGTCGGTTTCACCGTAAATCTTGTTAAAGGCGTTGAAGTTGAAACAACAAACTGTCTGTACTGAGGGCCAGATTATCCTGGCGGTTGGTGTAAATGGGAACTAAAATAAATGTACTGATATTGACATTAAGCCTTTGCTAGCAGCGCCGCCCTGAAATGCCAAGATAAACTGGGCACTGTGTATGTTTAGTTTCTGTTTACATCCTTGCATCATTGGCGTAGATCGCGATTTGGTCTCCAGTCCGTTGAATGTCAGATGTGAAACACTTGGCTCGTCGCCATAAAGTATTTAGCCGAAGCCGAGAGCTTTGAAGGACGATGTAGTATTTCTGAATTAATTCGGGCGGCGCGGATAACTTTTTTGGCAACTGTAAACAAGGATTTATGTGCGGATAAATACGGGCTTAGGCTGAATAACACAACATTGTGGCTTTATTGCCGGAAACACGATGTTGTAATTAAATAAACAAAACGAAATATTGTACTCCCAGAACATAAGAAACTCTGTTTTGTTTATCTTTAAGTTTTATATATCACTAGTTGACGCTACTATTGGTCTTAGCGTGATGATATAGCCTATAGCATTCCTCGATAAATGGGCTTTCTAACAATGAAATAATTTTTCAAATCGGACCAGTACCTAGTTCCTGAGATTAGCGTGTTCAAGCAAACAAACAAACGAACTCTTCAGCTTTATATATTAGAACTAGATGACCCGCGCAACTTCGTCTGCTCCGCGCCTATTGGTCTTAGCGTGATGACATATAGCATATAGCTTTTCTCGATAAATGGGCTATCTAACACTAAAATAATTTTTCAAATCGGATCAGTAGTTCCTGAGATTAGCGCGTTCAAGCAAACAAACAAACAAACTCTTCAGCTTTATATATTACCTAGCAGTAGGTAAGTAGTATATTACTAGTACAGATAGATTGAAATTTTACTCAAGGGTGCTACTCTCTAAGCCCGAAGTCCGAAGTTTCGGGCTTAGTTGTGGGCGTATTCTACTCCGTATCACCTACGGACTTACGATTAGTCCCTAACTCGAACTAAGAATTAATGACAACACGATTTGACAGTAACTGGCAACACTTGTTGTCCTTAATTCTTAGTAGTTAGGTGATTCGGAGTAGAATACGCCCACAACTAAGCCTAAGAAACTATGGACTTCGGGCTTAGAGAGTAGCCCTCCAGCTTCGTCCGGAATAGGTACATAGGTAGGTAATGTTGTTGGAAGAGGCTAGGCAGACTTGGGCAATTTAATTTAGTTAACGTTAACAGCATTTCAGCCTACTAGAAAATCTTTTGTTCATCTTTAAATTCAATGAATGAACCAATCACTTGCTTAACCGTTACAAATAACGCCTTCTTTGAATCAGTCGATCCAAAAACGTATCTGGAAAGGTTCAATGACCGCGATGATTTGCTTCAAGAAAAAACGTAAATATTTATGTTTGGTTTGTCGGTTGCCAAGCAACGGAAGAAGGGTCGAAGTTAGAAAATATTATTGGTTAACAGATTGTTATAAAACTTACAAGTTTCTTGTGTGAGAAACATTTCTTGGTCAGTAATAACAAATGTGCTAATGACAGGCACTTTCACTGATAGATGATTATTTCTGTTACCTATTTCTTTCTATTCTCGCCTCCGGAGAAAGAAATTAGAATGTATCGGCTCGTTATATTGTTACTGCTGCCGATTGTTAGGATACATTGTCGTGTTGCAGCTATTCTAAACCTAATAAGATCCAACAATGGGTTTGTAAGATAAGGTTCGTTCAAGTAACTGTATCGTGTGAGTGGCGCAAATGTTTTGATAGCAAAACAATGAACTGAGGAGATCGTATAGCAGTGGGTGTTATTGGCTACTTTGGAAGTTTTTTTTTTATTTGTAATGGGTTTGCTCTTGACTCTAGTCTATGTCAGAGATGACAGAGACAAAGTCTACGATGGAGCGAGCCTACCCAGAAGGAGCCTGTTCACTCTAACTTGGAAGTTAGTATTGATTCATGTTGAAATAAAAACCAAACCACACTTCTGGACACATCTATTGGCCCACCTTGTATTTTCAGTTTCGTTTGGTCCTAGCTAAAATTTTATATTAGGTCGAGCAAAAAGTTTTTATGCAGTTTTGAACCTGGCACATTCACAATTTCATTCAATAGTCTTTTTTTGAATTTCGAACACAGAATTTAAAGAAACAAAAGACAATTTGGAGCCTGTTTGTTGATATCAAACAATCGAATACTAAGAAAACTTGGTTTTATTGGTTTACTTGGATTTAATTCTTGAAAAAGTGATTGATATCTTTGGTTTTGCAACAAACATTACTTATTCTTAACATTAAGGTGAGGTTCTATCAATAATCTATGGATACTTCACCTGAAGTCGCCGCCCAAGCTGTGGCACTTATTCAGGCCGGACACAGCCAAAGAAACGTGAGTGCTCAACTTAATTTAAGTCGATCTGCGGTCCGAAATGTTTATCGGAGGTACCTAGAGACTGGCGGTTTTGTTCGTCGCCAAGGAAGGCCACGATCTCGGGTCACAACTGAAAGGCAGGATCGATTCATCGTGACGACCAGCTTGAGAAATCGTCACCTTACCTCCATTGAGATACAAAACCAACTTCGCGACTTCCACGGAGTATCTGTGAGCGCTCGAACTGTTCGGAGAAGGTTAAAAGAACGCGATATGGTACCACACAAGCCAGCTAATAGGCCCAAACTAACGCGAGCCCACCGAACAGCGCGCCTTCATTTCGCACGCAGTCATTTAAATTGGACACAGCAAGATTGGAGCCGTGTACTCTTTTCTGATGAGTCTAAAATTGTGTTACATGGCAATGATGGAAGGAAGAAGGTCTACCAACGTAAGAGAGAGCGTTTCGCACAATGCTGCTTTGAAGAGAGGGTTGCTTATGGCGGTGGCTCATGGACTGTCTGGGGCGGTATATCCGCGAGCGGCAAAACTCAACTTGAGGTTGTTACAGGACCACGGCTGCCAACATTAAATGCTGAAAGGTACATTCGTGAGTGCTTAGAACCTCACGTGATACCATACGCGGACTATGTGGGCCCAAATTTCCTTTTTATGCATGATAATGCAAGAGCCCATGCGGCCGGCATCGTCAGGGAATATCTTCGGGATGTGAACATCACAGTTATGGACTGGCCAGCCAGAAGCCCAGACATGAACTCCATTGAGCACATTAGGGACGAGCTAAAAAGACGTGTTAGGGCTCGTCAGCCAGTTGCCCAGACGATGCAGGAGTTGAAAACTGCCATAGAAGAGGAATGGGAGATGATCCCTCAAAATTTCATAGAGCGGTTGATAAACTCTATGCCTAATCGTATGAGAGCTGTGGTAGATGCCCATGGAGGCAACACGCGTTATTAAATTAAACCTTTATTTGATAAAACATGTTTTTTATTCAAAAATCAATTGCCTTTTCGCCATTTCACAGATAAGTGAGATTTAATTATTTTGATACTATATTTACATAACTTACTAATTAACAAGAAATTATGTACAAATGCGTATAAAAAAATAAAAATAATCATTGGGCATCAAAAAAATAATCCACATCGCTGTCAATGGCAAAAGTGCCCAGAACACTGGCAGCATTGCCGCGTTGAATCGCAATGCTGATTCTTTGTCCGAAGAAAAGTCCAGCCCTCTGGTCACGTGAACAGTCGACTAGTTGTTTACTGATATCCCGAAAGACTCGATGCGCACTTGGACCCCATGGCCCTAATGTTTCAACCCTAAACGGCTCAAATATGTAACTCCCCATTAAGTTGTTATATTTGCGCCGTTTGAGGTTTTCTGCGCCTGCAGCGGCCGCCCCAGCGCAGCCCGCCGTGCTAAAAAGATGGGATGGCGCAAGGGTGTCGACACATGTTGCATCCCACACCAAAGGCCTACCCAACTTCCAAGGCATTATGGTCATCCCATCTGGCCTCTTCCCATCGTCGCGTGCCAAGCCGTTGGGTTCTAAAACAGCTGGCACCCCGGCGGTGACAAGAGCCCGACGGATGATGTCATTAATGCTGGCGTGCCGTGCTAACCGACCAGCGCTCCTACTGCAAGACAGGCCATGGTGTCCGAGGCGGTCGACTGCTTCACCGCATTGACACCGATGTGGAGCTCCGCTAGGAGCACCCAAACGCAGACACGTAGCGATACGGAAAGTACTGTCACTCAGCATAGTACCTATGTTGGGTGACGGTAGTGCCTGTAGCCAAAGACCCGACTCCCATTCACCCACTGCCAACAGGCGGGCACGCTCCGCAGTATTGGTGGACGTATTTAAGAGGTTATTCCGTACCAACCTGCAGAGCGGCTCATCCCATTGTCTTTGGGAAAATAAGTTATCGGGCAACGCCGTATTCGGGCAAGCCACTTTCCAGGCGTTCACTGCTTCGGTCAAGTAAGGCACTTCACTGTTAACCAAAGATGGAGTTAAAATACTTTTGGTTAAATTTACAGTACTATTGACCGATGACAGGAACGCTGGTAGGCTTATATCAGAAATTTTGCGGATGCCGAGCCCACCAAAGCGAATGGGTAGAGTGGCTTGCAGCCACGCTCGGTCATCCAGAGCCACATTTAGGATAGATGTTAGTGTATCTTGAATGATTTGATCAATTTTGTCCAAAAGATGTGACTGCTTCCATAAAGGGGAAGAGCGGAGAAAATACATAAAATTTGGCCCAAAACAACAATATCTAATGAGGGTGAAAGCCGAATGTAAATTAATTTTGCTAAGTCTTTCCGAAATATCGTTAAAACGATTAATTTTGTCGTCAATGAATGAGGAAAAACTGTCTTCAAATATTGGTGAACCTAGGAGGTGAAGTGAACTCTTATCTAAAATTTTGATATCTGGGGCTATTGCGTTTATTTTTTGTAGAGTAGTTAGTCTGTCGGTATTGTCATTAAAAAAAAATTCACATTTGGAATGGTTGAGGTCAAGGCCAATAGATAAAAACTGTCTTTTCAGAAAAATGAAATCTTTTAAAACAGTGTCTATGTCACCTCCTAGTGTCCCGTCATCTAAGTACCAGACGTTGAATTTTGAATTTAGTTGTTGAATGATTGGATGAATAGCCAAACTGAAAATGACTGGCCCGAGAGGGTCACCTTGTTGACATCCAACTGCAGATTCCAAAAGGTTTTCTTTGTATAATAATTTGGAGGGGTGTCTGTAGCATTGCCATATAAAACCAAAAATTTCAGGTAGTTCCTTTTTTACCTCCGCCAACAAGATGTCCCTGTTAACGGAATTGAAAGCGTTCTTGACGTCAACCTTGAGGATAACCTCACCCTTGCCAGAATTTAGAAAAGAAGAAAGTGCATGTACGGCAGCCTCACAGCCCCCTCTAGAGCCAAAACCAAGCTGTAGGGGCTGGAATTTGTTTGTCAACCTTTGACCGAAAAGGTTGCAACAAATTTTGGCTGCCATACGCCTATATGTGCACCCGACAGCGATGGGACGAATGCCGCCGTCCTTCTTGCGTAGAGCACAAAGATTTGCTCCGTACAAGACATCGACGACGGCATTGTTCACGCCGCCGGAGAGCATTAGTTTTACTAGAGCCGCAAGCTCCTTCAAAAGTGACTCGCCAGCTTCCCCGGCGCCTGAACTTAAAAGGTCCTTTAAGTGTTGCGGAGTCAGGCCGTCGAGGCCGCCAGCGGAACCACTTCGAAAGGAGCTCACGGCAGCAATCAGTTGTGGGGCTGAAATGTTTAAAAGTGATGAATCGGGGGTATCGGTGGTTTCAGGGGGATCGGGGAAGGTGAGATCATCCGCAGGCGCTGGATGTTTACTCTCCAAGGCTGCAATGGTTTCTGGAGAGTAAGGCGCCACCACATCACTGCTGAACAACAGTCTGGCTGCTCCCTTAATATCACCTTCACTCAGTTTTGACTCCACGTGCGAACATAGGCCTTTCTGTGGAAGGTTTTTAAACGGTGGTAATTTCGGGTCTAAAAATGAGGTCGAATCGTTGCAGTTTTCTTTAATTTGATTTGTTAAAGTTTTTTTAGTTGCCAAATCTTTTCGAACGTGAAGAATCCTGTAGGGAAAGGTGAGCAGTTGCTCCCAAGCGCTTTCTGAGTTCTCTTGGAGTGCGAGACGAACGCATTGTGACAAATTGAGCGCAACGGACCGTCTCGCGCCTCGAGGGACTCTTTTTAAAACGGGAGTAGAATTTTTAAATTTTGACAACGTTTTCCAAAGGGTGTGTTCAAAAGGTGGGGATGAAGGTGGGGATGTAACTGGGGGGCACGAAGGTACACTATGTGGTTTGTGGACCTTACCATAGTGTATCCTCAGCCCCCGTTCGCCTTTAAAAAACCGGGCCTGGGAGCAATGAGGGCATCTCACCAGCTGTGTGTCAAGGGATGTGGCAGGTTGACTGCTACAGGTTCCGGCATCGCTACAGCCGGGATTTAACATAAAAAGTTGATTTTACTTACGTAATAACACACTTAAAAACTTGATAAAACTAAGAAAAATATTCACAACACTTTAAAACAATAATATAACACTTTAAACACTTTATAACTACAAAAAAATATATCTAAAACACCACAAATTTTTCCAACAAAAATCCAAAAATGTCACTGTCAAAACAAAACGCAGCGCCCCGCGCTCGCACAACTGTTTTCGGCCAGTGATCTGGTAGGGCTTTGTTTTTTATAGTTTCTTTGTAATCGCCGACTTCCTGTACTACTGACCGGCGCGGGCAGAAGCCACAGTTATGGTCGCGCGACTTGCTCCATGCAGTGGAGGCCGACGCGCGCCACCATTTCAAATCTGCTTCGCCATTTCTCAAGCACGTTGGGATCGACTTGCAGTAAATTTTTCCAGTCTTTCTACTAATTATATTATGGACCAAGAATGTCTATGAAATTGCCGTTCTCGTTCTAGTTCTGTTAAGTTTTCTTAGCTTTGATTCAATAAAACATTCGCAAATCCAATTGAAATATTACCCGTCTGTCTATTATTTTGCGGTTTTCGATTTAGCGAACTATCTCAGCTCCGGGGCGTTTGACAGGAACAAAGAGAGGGTTAGACGGACTGAACACTACTATAACTATAAATCTGCAATAACATTAGCAATAGCAATAGCATTACTTTGTGTACCCAATCACAACATTATTCTCGCATTAATAATCAATAATAATTAATAATCATTAATATAATGACATTATACTAGTGTTATATTTGACATTCAAAATAAGTTGTTAAAAGTGTTCCGTGTGCAACTGTGGTTGCAATACTTATACTTATACTTATTGCCTTTAACAAGGCGCATATCCGACTTGTTAGGCGTAGCTCCATGTCGTATGGTATTCTGAATTCAAATTTAAAACAATACGATCGAAAAAGATGGTAACATTTATCAGGTTTATAACTGCATCAACAGTTTTTGTTCAATCATATTTCGGTAGGGGCCATCGAAACCTAAACTCTAAGGTGGGCCAATAGATGTGTCCAGAAGTGTATTTGCACGCTAATTGCACATTCTCAAACATTTACGTATTCTCAGTTGTGAACAGGTGCCACCACACGGGTTAAGACAGCCCTGTATCTGACCTTCACAACCCAGAATCTAGGTAATGAGAAACTGGTAGACTGGTGACAGAGCAATCCGGACCTGTACATTTGTACAACCATCAAATAAATGATGACCGTTTAAATAACTAAAATACCTACGTAACATCCCAAGGGTACTAAAGAAACTGATTGAAGTTTAATCTAAAGATGGAGGTTTACGATACGAAAGTTGCATGGGATGAGTTGATTGGTTACGTCTGACCAGGCTCAAACAAAGCACGACATATGTCATGCATAGCTTTACAACTTCCTCTTGTGACTGTGTCATACGACATACTTAATTATAATGATTGTCTACCATGTATGTATACGACAGAATACGTAACGTTATCTGTCTGTATTGTGTCTACTGATTTAATACTGTTTGAGATTTAATTGCTTCAGAGAAGACTTGGAAGTTTTAGTAGGTACGCGGAAGATGCTGTGCATCCGATTCGCTTGATCTTTGGTTTCCACTAGAAACTATCAATGCAATTTGTTACCTAGTTCTATCTATCAGGCTCGCCGTCCGTCAGAACCAGGCCCGGGTCAACGGCGCGCTGTGTTCCCCGCACACCTCATAAAGCTGTCAGCATAGAAGAAGCTACCCTCTAGGGCCAGGATTGCAGAATTTGTTCAAAAGAGTCACTGCGGCCCAGGAACGTAAATGGGTTTAGGAGGAACACGGATGGGACTTAGTCAGTAAGAGTCTGACACTCCCTTCTGCTTCACCCAGGACGAGAACAGTCATTTCATGTTTTCCCATTCTTAAAAAAAAAGTTCTATCTATCTAACCTATTTCGTCCCACTGCTGAGCAAAGGTCTCCTTCTCCTTCGTTCAAACAACTCTGCCATTTGTTAGAACGGGCCATTTTTTTCGGTAAGAGTCGAGCACCTCTTGCCATATTCACCTTGGACCAGAGATGTCGTCTGGCACTTACTGGAAAAATGGACAAAAAGAACCACTTTTTTGTCAATTTGTCGTCTGACATTCGGCAGACATGTCCGGCTAAATCCCACTAAATCTTAGCGGCTTTTACTGAGACACATTCGGTAAGGAATAGGACTATAGTCCTCAGCGTTTCATTATTCGTGGCTTTTCGTCTAGGACTACATTATCATTGAAACGAATCGGTCTTGTGTTATTTAAGACGATTACAAATTCGCGCCTAGATTTACATGCTCCATATACTTACCCAAATCAGGTCAGCTGTAGGTGTCTGCGGTAGCATGCGTGAAAACTGTGACCTCAATCTAGCTCTGCATATTTTAGCAGAAAAAATGTGTACTCACATAATTATGTAATATCATACAGGAATGTATAGCAGATTGCAAATATTTGAAAATGGTCAAGGACATGCTTACGTAAAGAATAAGGATAAAAGTACTCAAAACACGCGGTTGGACGTGGAACTGCAGAATCAGCCCGATATAACTTCATTACAAGGGATAATAAGAGAAAAATAGGATATAGGACAGACGATATTATTTCTATGATCAGTTCCAGTATAATATCTGATTCACAAATGAGTGAGTGTCCGCGATATTTTAAGAGAGATGACTCCCAACTTCCAATCTTATTAAAGTACTGATGTAATCATATCTGAATCTTCGAAGCATTTGTGAAATGTAACACACTGAAAGATTGATGGTTTTTATTTCGATGGTGTATTCAGTCATCCACTCTTACTAAATAGCCACATTCTTCTGTCGTCTGTTTTTGAGAGTTTTCAAGCGATATTATGCTTACGATCTTTTAGATCATTTCCAACACTATCCTATCTACGACCATTTCATACTATATCATCAACGTCCATTTCATCATCTGTCTCATTTCTATCCACCAAACAAACAGTGAGAGCTCTGTTTATACTCAATTATAAGCGCAATTTCTCGCATTAATTCGTGCCTACACACCGTAAACGTGCGAATCTAGCCGCTCATCTGAAGATACTAGGTCATCGAGTTCAATTCGCTCCGGTAATTGTTACAATTGCAAGCGTCCTTTGAGCGCGTTTCCTTATTAAATTGGACCTAATTTGCGATGTTATGCGCCCGCGCCGCCGTGACGCGAGCTCTGAATATATTGCATAGTGATTGTTGAGTTTGTTGACTTCTATCGTAGTAATGAATAGTTGTATATTTATATGTATAGCGTTTTATTTTTTGTTGTGCACATGTGCTTCGTTCACAGTTGAAAGTCTAACCACTGCGCGCTGTAGATAGAATTGTTCAATCCGTGCGTGCCTAGTACGTAGATACAGTTACTCTATGAAACCAAAAATTTGTATCTAGACGTTGTAAATGGGACATACAGATTGATTACGCGATTAGGTCGTGTAATATACATTCAGTCAAAAAAGTATCGGGAATGGATGATTTGTTTATGGTTCCAAATTAAAATTTTTGTTTTTTTGTAGTTGTTAGATTGGCACAACTGTTTTCCATTTTGGCGCGGAGTTTGAGTTGCATCTGTTATTTATATTAAATACAGTGCTGGTTTTAGTAATATCATATATAGTGTGTATTGCGAATTTCATAATGGACAAAAATATCGAACAAAGAGTTTGTCTTAAATTTTGCATCGCCAATGGAATTTCGTGTTCGGAGTCACTGAAAATGTTACAGAAGGCTTACGGTGAATCGACTTTATCAAAAACTCGTGCTTATGAGTGGTTCAAAGCGTTCAAAAGCGGTCGAGATGTGATGGAAGATTTGCCTCGCTCTGGTAGGCCGTCAACGTCTGCAACTGAAGTTAACATCGCAAAAGTGAAGGAAATAGTGACTGAAAATCCCCATTCAACTCTGAGAGAGATATCCGCCGAACTTTCTGTATCTCACGAGTCAATCCGTACCATTTTAACTAATCATTTGGGTATGAAACATGTTGCTGCTCGGCTAATCCCAAAAGATCTGAATTTTCTCCAAAAACTCAATCGCATGAAAGTCGCTGAGGACATGCTAGAACGAGTCAGTTCGGACCCAACATTCATGAAACGCATTGTTACTGGTGACGAGACGTGGGTTTACGAGTTTGACATGCAAACTAGTCAACAAGTTTCGGAGTGGCGCCTTCCAACTGAACCGTAACCGAAAAAACCACGCCAAAGTCGATCAAAAGTCAAAGTCATGTTGACTGTTTTCTTTGACTATCGCGGTGTTGTGCACTCTGAATTCTTACCGGAAGGTCTAACGGTAAATAAAGAATATTATTTGAGCGTTATGCGGCGTTTAAGAGAGCAAATTCGACGAAAAAGGCCAGATTTGTGGAAAGAAAATTCTTGGATTTTGCACCACGACAATGCGCCTTCGCACAAGGCTATCATTGTGAACGAATTTTTAACCAAACACTCAACAAATACCATCCAGCAACCACCATATTCACCAGATATGGCTCCTGCTGACTTTTTTATTTTTCCTAAACTCAAATTACCACTTCGTGGCACCCGTTTTCAATCGATAGAAGACATAAAGGAGAATTCGCGGCGAGAACTGAACTCAATTCCGGAAGCAGCGTTTAAAAAATGTTTTGATGAATGGATTATTCGTTGGCGCAAGTGTATCGTTTCTAAAGGAGCATACCTACTTTGAAGGTGATAAAATAAATTTGGATGAATAACAGACATTTTGTGTATTATTGATCTTTTCCCGGTACTTTCTTGACAGAGTAGTATACCGTATTTATACCAATTATGTCGTGTGCCTGCACGTTATCATTCCATTTGCGACATGTCCACAGATTAACTCTTGTACGAGTGTCTTGCATAATCTAGCTCTAACCACTACCAACTGCTTCTTTAAAGTTTCCTAGAACGGACGACCTCTCACTTTCCGTCAGTGTCGTAAGGTTATATTTGTTAGGCTCACCTGTGTCGTCATTTTCATCAGCAGTAATCACTGCACCATTACATCGATTGTCGTTAATTTTGGTGCTTCAAATAATTAACACTGTTTTATAAATCTTCTACTTTTCAAGTGAAGTGCTTGCACTATCATTATCTTGTTGTCTTTAAATTCCCTACATTTCCGTTCTCTGCTCCGAAATTTGTAGTCTTGTTCAGTCTCGTCTCTGTCATGGTTGATGTCATCCACCTGAGCGCTTCTGTCTGGCCTCGGCTCTTCGTTTTCAAGGGCAGTAGGACTATTTATAATGATGGTGTCAACGTTTCCCAGTATCCCGGCTACCTGTGTATTGGTTCGTGCTGTTCTCCCATTAGCTAATTGTGTCATAGTGTCGAGTGACAACTGGCCTACTTTAAATTGCCTTACTATTTCTATTTCGCACTTATCACGCGCGCTTTCGGTCAGACAGGCGGGAAGAACATTAATTATTCGTATTATTACGTCATGTTTTTTATTTCCGACAGGGATAGTTCTAATATGTACCAACGTTTTTGCTTGGATACTCGTGAACGAGAACTTATATTTGATGAATTTCTTTGATGTGAACGTCAATGACTGTTTCCTTTTAGGCAGGCCTATTTATTGAACGTATTAGTGTACTGACGAATTTAGCACAACATTGTGATGCTCAAAGAAACCAGGTTTCATTTTTCCAAAAATGAATAATTTTTGGAACGACACATGAGCTTTTCCATTGAGTAGGTCGTCCATACACACAGTTATTGGAAGAACATCATCTAAGTAGGAGTATCGAAAGGTTAAATTTACTTGTAATAATTAAATAGATCAGTCAGTGGTGATCACGTACCGGAAGACGCAGAGTTGGAAGGCCTCCCACAAGGTGGACCGATGACCTGGCGAGGGTCGCGGGTAGCCGATGGATGCGAGACGCATGGGATCGGTTGTTGTGGCTACACTTGGGGGAAGCCTATGTCTAGCAGGGGACGTCTTTCAGGTGATGTGATGATGATGAATTAAATATATAGCAATAGGTAGACGAAACTTAGGTGCAAGAGCGAGCGAGTTGAACTCCTAAATGTTTAGTACTTCATCTAGCAACTTTAGAATTTTAGGTTTCTTTTAGATATTTACAAAATAATGTAGTTGTGGTTTGGCTGTTTGAGTAGAATAACAAGATTCTGATCCGGTCCGATTTTGGTGAGACAAAACGAGAAAGCAAAAATATAATTTTACATGTATAGTGTACCTTGCAAAAGTGTGCAGCTGTATCCGTCTTTCTTGTTAAAATATTGATCAAAGTACATAGTAACAAACTCAGAAAGTTAGTGAAACATTGTGGTGTTTTTTTATTTCCGTCGTATACTAAGGGAGCTCTAGACTTCCTAAACATCCTCCTTATACAACGTGCTACAGAATAAACGCCACACCTTACAAATGCGGGTAGTACTGTGTATATTCTGTCATGTCGTAGGTACTCGTACCTAACAAACTTACAATATACACCCGTGCTCTAATTACCAAAACACACAAATTATGTTGTTTAAACCTTAAACAAACTCTATCTAATGTAACTAATAATGTTCAACACAAAGGCAGAGTTTCATTGTTTACGCTGAGATTACCGGTCACGCAAACGTTAAATGGGAACATGGTGAAGATTAAAAGACTAGTGTTTAATTCCTTGCTGGCCATCGTCCCACATAGCTGTTCACGCACTGCCCTACTTCCACGCAGCGTAAAGACTTGCACAAACTATTTTATTTCACCATCCTATGGAACAAATGTAACAGATTTACTGCTCACTTTCGTTGTTAATTTTAGCAGACAATTAGCAGATTCCCAGACTTACTCAGGCGGCACGCAAAAGGCCAAAACACCCTGAATTGCAACTAAATATAGCATCTCACATAGAAATATTAACATAACATAAGTTTGTAATAATAACTTCAGTTTGGCTCCGCTCCAACTATGTGTTTTAATTTACATGTTTTGCATTTCAGAATTGGAAACACCACCCCGGCATCGAGAAACCGCACGAATCGATACGAAATACGATAACAAAGCGATCCGTACGATCATAGTACGAGGCCAAAGACCGCGGACGGTCGAGACGTAGTCCCGAATTGTGATAACGAAGCCGGGGACGTCGACATGGCGTCCACCGACACATCGACCACCAGCAGTCAGATATCCGCCGTAGCAGCAGAGGAACACAAGCGTACCGTCGACGAAGCATTCTTAAACAAGATGAAAGGCCTCGTCGAAAGGTTAAGGCTTGAGAACGCGACCTTGAAGAAGTCGCTCGACATCGAGCGGAGCGAGGTCCGAGCACTTAAAGCCCGTAATGAGAGCACACTCAGAAACTTAAAGACTGAACACAGAAGGAAAGAAGAATTTCTAGAGAAACAGCTAAGAACTCCTAGAACAGATAAACCATCAGAAAATATGCAGATCAATGAAAACAAATTAATAGAGTTAAAGAAACTAACGATAGAAATTCAGTCTTTAAAGTCAGCAAACAAGGGTCTTCAAGAAAAACTCAAGGTAAACAATCCATTTTATTCTTTAATTTCGTTCCTACTGAACTTGTGATACAGTATTTCTAATATGAATACTATAGTGCTGATAAACTCGCCGATAGCCAACACATAAAACATTTCTTGTAGGTTTGTAATGTTCAAAGGCTTTCTCTCTTTATTTTCTATCGCGCTGAGCCGACTTCGGTCTACGTTATATTCTTCTGTCTTGCTCCAGTACTGTAGGATCCCAGCTTGGAACAGATGATGTATTATGTAGTTTACTCTGGTGAGGTATGGACTCCCATATCGCAGGCCATACACGATAAAACATGGTACAGGACAATCTGGCATAGTGTAAAAAAGCGGCTTTCCGTCATGCATGTTTGCAGGTTTGCTACTCACGTATTGCGAATCAGATTTTCTTAACAATATTGCGTATTGATACTCCCTTTTATCTAAAACTTCCTTAATTTTTCTGTCGCTAAAGGGTACAATTCGATCTTTTATCAAAGTATAGTAATTTGAGGTAAGGCTGTTGATAAAAATCCCGGAATCTCGGTTGTGAACTCCAAGGGTCAAATTAGAAGTTGCTAATGTTCCCATCGATTCAATGTCTGGCTTGTATCGCGGATAAGTTATTGCAGAAGTTATAATTCCCTAAAAAGAAAAAACGTTTTCAAGCAAAGAAATAAGAAGGACCAGAGGCTCTAGACAAATTGACTGCGTAATTAATATAGTGGACTGATCACGTGACATCGCATGTCATTCCTATCCATTTTTGTCGTTTTGACAAAAATCTTCGCCACGCTACCGCTGACAGAATATTACTTGTCTGGAACCTCAGGGAAGATTGATACATTGTTAAAATACTTACGTCAATAGCACAGTCAATGATTAAGGAGTATATTACAATCATTAAGACCAGGCTCCTAAATATTGGTCCCATGAAGCTAAAATCCACCGTTTGTCTAATAAAACATTTTATGAGGTCTATAAGAGTAGCTCCAGTAGTTTGTTTGTCATCTATATTCAGGATATTTATTTCGACTTTCCTCGCCAAAATCGTAACTATGATGAAAACAGTAAATGTAAAGAAAAATAGTAAGAGCATTTCCATTGATATCAAATTAATCGTCGTCTTGAATGTAGATTGAGTATCTGATTTTTTCACAAGGAAACATAATTCATCTTGGTTGAAAGGATATGTAGTATCAATATATCCGTAGTAACTATTTTTGAGGATTCGAGAATTTAGTTCAAGGTCGGAGTAGCCATCTATTAGATCTGCAGTGACTCCTGTCGCTGTACCATTGTCTAGCAGGTCTCCAACTGTACTTTCGTCTCTTGGAGGCAAAGGATAGCAAGTAGCATTTATGACTTTCATAACAGTTTTAGCGAGGAACGAATCACAACTTATCGGCCCAGTCTTGTCAGAGACATAGACTTTTCTAAAGACACTTAAACGCAATCCATATCCATATAAGTTGTTGTATTGCTTCGAGAGTAAATTGCTGACGTCTTGAACATCAGTTATGTCTTTTATTTCTTGGAAGAAAGGATTATATGCGTACATTTTCAATCGGTCTGTTTTCAAAATTAGTACTGAATTCGTTAAGCTGCTGCTCCATAGCAATTGAAAATGGTTATTTAGTGCATGGTAGAAATAATTGTCCAATTCAATTGGAGTCTTAATGACAAATATGACAGCACTCCTAGGTTTGAAAATACCGGTCCTCTTCAGTGCAGTTATGACGGTCTCACTGACGTCGATGGACAGATCGTTAGAAGTCACCAAGTAGGCAGTCTCGCCATGTGTATTATACCGCGGCTTGATAAAGCTGTTGTTTGAGTATGGACATCCGTTTAATAGCATAACGTTGTATCCATGACCGTATTGTTCCGTATATTTTAGGATTCTGTTTTCAAAGTACGTAAACTCACAGAATGTGATGGTGAAGTACCACTGACGGAAAGAATTGTACATGATGTTCACGACTTCGTAGGCGTATGAAGCTTTCGTATAGGCGTCATTGTGGTATTCCATGACTTCTTTATAGAGTACGTCTGTTTCATCGAAGCAAAGAGATGAATTACACAGTAATAAAGTTAAAAATATTACTAACATTTTGAGGATGTTCCGCGTTCGCTGTGTAAGGTGCCCGGACATAAACTGCAGAGTTTAAGGCCATTTCCATATTAAGGGGCGTTTTAAATCATTAGCGAGTGTGCCATCATCTATTGTGTGTTTAATAGAAGCATGTCAATTACGAGCTTGGAAAATATTGTCGTTTCATATTGAGTCGAGATTCCGTAAAAGAACTGGTGGGGCTGTTAACGACGCTTGCTCATTAACTGAAAGGAATTATGACACGACGTGGGCAGTATAGACATGAAGAAAATACATAGTCATAATTTTAATTGGTACAACGACTTAATGCTTCTTGAGAAAGTAGTTGATCGATTGCAGATAACTGCCAGTTATTCGTTTTAGTATAGAAAATGATACTGTAGTGGACCGTCTACGTCTTCATTATTTTACGAGGTTTTCGCATTTATCTAAATCCCCCTGTATGCATTACATCATAGATTCCGACGTCACTCTGTTATAGACTGGCTGATTGGGATCTCTTATCTAGTTGAGTGATGTAGGTAACCATTTTGATGCATGTTTGTAATTTTTTCACATCGTTTCTTTTTTTCAGCCTTGCTCTTTTAATTGGTACACAAAACAAATTTTCCGAGTATGTCATTCTGCTTCCTCTTTTCTTATCAAAAAATAATCATATTGCTATCTGATTTAACTTCTCTGTGTTAACCAATTTGATGTTTCGGTTTGTTTAGTTAGAGCAACAATTTGTGGATTATTGTTTTTGATTTCTGCTAGCATGGAGCTTTTTAGTTGTCTCTAGAAAGGTTCCCACAAGGTTCGCAACTTCGCCCTCTTGTGATTGAGCAGCTCTTTGGCGATGACGATGTGGAGATCTTTAAGACTATGGTATCAACAACGTGTGGTATGTTCACAGGTTGCGCAGGCGGCGGAGTGCGCACGCGCGGCCGAGCTGCGTGCGCAGGCGGCAAAGCACGGCGCCCTCGAACAGGCCGCGCGGAGAGACGCACGTGCACAGTGCCACAAACTGGTCAGTATCAACCTCATGCTGCTGATGGAGACACGAGTCCGGCAACTAGGGTGGTCTTGTTTTTTGTACCTGTCCTCGTTATTTGTGTCTGATACCCTTTCATTTCATCCACACCCGATTCATTCACATTTTCTTTGTTTTCTTCTCAATCCGCCCTTTTGATTAGTGAGCGGTGGGCACCTAGGGTGTACCACTAGTATAAATGTGCATTATTGCCATAGCAGGTAGAACCTGGCTGAGGCTGGCACTAGAACGTGGGGATTGGCACACGTAAAGAGAGGCAGAGGAGTTGAAGATAAAAATGCTTGACTGAATGCTGGTCCTGCTCCACAGCCACTAGGGTGCACAAAATAATCTGTTAGCATTTGAAAACATTGTTGGACCGGCTGAAGATTGTAAGAAACCAATATTTGCATTGGATAGACTCAATTTATTTAGAATTCTATAATTTCATCCATTTTAACGGCACATGTGTGAGTACTGTGTACCTTAAACTTAAGCTATAGCTATCAGTTTTAGGTTTGTTTTTGACTTAAATGCACCCTGGCGGATGGGAGTGTCATGTTCACTTCAAAATGGTTGAGCCGAATGGTGCTAGCGCATGCGTCATGTTCGTGAACGGGCGCCATCAGTTGGGACTGGTCATTTCTCAGCTGCCTCGGCTGCCAATTATTTCTTTGAGTTGTTCTTTTATTTCCGGACGCTTTTATTCTGCTCGTCTTTTACATTGTTCTCAATGTTACAAAGTTTTGTTTACATCAAGTTGAAATTATGCATACATTATAATTTCAACTTAATGTAAACAAAATTTTGTAACATTTTATTATTTTTAAAAGAGTGTCCGTGGAGTTTCTTGCACGTTCTTCTCCATAGAGATCTACGCTTTGGAACGTACAAATAGCTTCATCTTTTGACTATTCAAAAGTGCCTGTAAATGGTTTATTTGAAATAAATATTTTGAGTTTGAGTTTGAGGCCTATGCTCAGCCGTGGGCGAAGTCGAGTTGTGGATGATGATGATGATAATAATATAACGCGCTCAGGTTGATGGTATTCCTACTGTAAGCAATAGGTACAACCTGCAGATCATATCGGATATCAGATTTTTCACGTTTCGAGTCCACCGGGAGCCACTTAATCAATTATTATTATTTATTACTAACGTTAGTTTTTAAGTTTGCAATTTTACTAACAAATATGGATCCTGAACTATCTGAAATAAATTATTTATTATTATTTCGTTTATTTATTCTTATTTACATACAAATTATATTTTTAAATATATTTCTAAAAACCATAAAAAAATACATTTAAAAATATAAAAAACCGCGGGTGTCGGGAGCAGGGTACAAGCTACCGGTGGTTAGGGCTCCAGAGAGAGGAACCTCCTCACAATACGAGCTGTATCGAGGAGTACTGCCTTCTGTATCAGGCCCTTTACCCAACCGCATAACGCCAGCTTCGACAGATGTTCGTCGAAGGTTTTGTCCATCTGGCCATTGGCCGTAATGACTACCGGCACAATGACAGCTGAGTCCACTTTCCACATATCGATAACCTCGTGCGCTAAGTCGAGATACTTGATTTGTTTCTCTTTCTCGGCCTTCACGAGATTCTCGTCATGCGGGATGGTAACATCAATTATCATTGTGCGGCGCGTTATTCTTATTATTATTTTTTTTTTACTTTCTCGGGTCCCTTTTCTTAGAGACCCGGTCCTTTGGTAGGCGTACGAGGGGCCGAAGCCAACTCGCAGAGGCCTCTTTAGACATTTTAAATGGAATGGGACACCAACCGACGATTATCCCTGTATGCACTGTGAAAGTATACCCAAGGACAATCCCCGGTTGGAGCAGGTTATTGCAGAATATGGAAACAAAAGATGAAACGCTATGGGTTTGGCTGGTTTAGTGGACTAATAATCGTTTACTATGGAAGAACTATTGGCCCCTGCCTGACCACTGACAATTAAAACGGCTTTAAAATGGCAGGGGGTGACTTGCACACTCAATAAATGGGCCCCCCGAAAAGGGTCGCTAGCACAAAGTAACGTAGCGCCAAGGGGGCAACATATCCTGAGGTGCTAGAGGAGTGGAGAGGTATACCACGGCTATCAGGACAATCCCGGAAGTACGGTCAAGATCCCTACCAGCACCTTACTGGATTATACATCCTTCTCCCGAGCACGTTTGCTCTTGCGAATCTCCACTCAGACCGGCCGATTAAGGCAATTATTATTATTATTATTATAATCTTTTTAGTTGGCTTTATCTTGCCTAACATAGTCAGTTTCTTGATTTGACTTGCTACAATTTTCACAATGATATAAAATACGATAATTTTTTTTGATCATGTTTCGGCTGACCTGGTTTTTTTTACCACCCAGCCTTTCATAGCAGCTTAGCTAACTTTACGGGCAGTTATGGTTATGATCAATACGTTATTAATGAGTTGAAACTATGTGTTCGAGTATGATAACACATTTGTTGATTGGATTAATGACACAGCCATGCTCTAGGTACGTGCCAACATAGCGTACAGTGTTAGGAAGGCTAATTCTTCTACTAAGAAAAGCGTTCAAATTCGAATTCGCTATAATTATCATCTCAAATGCAATCATATAATCATTTGAGGGGCAATTCACATAATTTATGGAGCCTTCGCATTCGTTTCGCTGTCGAAAACTGTCAAAATCAAATCTAATATCCTTACATTTTGACCAGAGTGCCAGTTCTAATTATTTTTTAAGCAACTTTATGTAAATTGAGGTTTTTTTGATAGATTCCGACTGAGATGCGAATGCGAGCGTTGAAACGTTAAAATGTAGGGAAATTAAGCTAACAACAGAGACAAACTTTTTCGCTTTAGAGGTGATTGTGACAGTTTGCGATTACGATGTGAAGGCTCCTTACATTACAAGAATGGCCCCTTTGATGTTTACATTTCTTTCTTAGCTTGGAGCAAAAACAAACCATGTTCATAAACAATGGGTCCCTAAAACGGTTTACGAAAACCTATCTTTTGATGTGTGGGCAGGCACCTTCATAGTAAATACAATATTTGTAAGGTGTACCTAACATATTATGCAATCGAAACACTGTAATAATGCAATAGTATCTATTCGCTATTCAGATGAAACTCGATGAAACCCACAGCCGATCCAACATTGTTCTCTAAAGCATCAAATGACCTTTTATTATACCTACTGTAGTTTAAAGATTATTTTAATCTAGCATTTGGATTCAGAAAGCTGCACAAGATTTTGAACCTTGTGTCTTACGAATAAAATTTATTTTGAGATGTGTTTGTAAAGTTTAATTCTAGTTTTGTAGGCGTAAGTTTATTTGGTTTGTGTCATTTCTAGAACATATATTTCTTATTTAATTTTCCCTTATTTAAGTTTTTCTTACGTATTTGTAAAGACAACTACCTATTTAAAAATAACAAATAGTTTCTGATCTTGGTTGATAAAGATTTTTACAGAATTGGTCGTAATACTACTTCCACAAATGTATGTTTTACATTCTTGTAATGAAAAGTGGCCTTGGAGATACTAATTTAATTATCCAAATACGTGAATAATCCAATTATTTTCTGCTAAATGAGTGGTTGTAAGACCGGCTTCTTACAACGCCTTTGCTAAATATAATAGCAACGTGCGTTTCTAAGCTGCGGTCATGTAATTTCATCAGGCGATAATAAACCATTTAGGCGATTTGGACTTATGTAGTGTTCTATTTTCGTAAGTAATTGCAACAATTAATGGATTTATGCTTTGTTTTCAGCTGGAGGAAATTAAATCGAAAGAGAGGGTGATACTACAACTGAAACGAGAGGCAGCGCGGACGGCAGTCATTCAACAAAATGATCAGGTACCTATGTGAAACTGTTAAAGTATGGTAGAAGACGATTAGGGCACTAACCGAAATTATAAGCATATTTTCCTACTATTCCGCTGGATCTGGTTAGATTGGAAGCCAACCACAACAAAGTCGCGAAAAGGCCAGTCAGATTTACTGATTTGCCCACTATAATTATGCCCATAGGCAACATAAGTTCGTGCGGATAACAAATTAAACCCCTGAATCAAAACTTTTTAGGGTGGTTGCTCAGTACACAGACAACAAATATATTCTGTGTAAGTCAAACCAAATAAACCAGTGGTACTGGTTTATTTGGTTTGACTTACTTTTGGTTTGGTTAAGTTAGGGAGGTTACTAAATAAAATAAAATTAGTATTATAAGTAGTAAGCAATTGTTATTCACGTCTTGTGAACATTTTACGATTCCTACAAACGAGCCTGAGGGCTTTTATTGGAACACTACTGAACTTGAAACTTTAATGACGTTGCATGTTATTATGGTATGAAGATTTATAACTACATGATAATAAATGCGTAGGGCTGATTCTGAGAGCATACAAAAAGAATGCGTATAAAAACTGAAGTTAAAATAGATAGTCATAGTCACTGCAAATTAAGTTGAAATTGTACAAACCTCATGAAACCTCGATTTTGGTCGAGATGATTATTAAGTCTGACAATTTGAAATCCGTCTTCCTGCATACAAATGCATAAGCACGAGGGAAATACTTTGCTTGGTAGATTTGATTACGAATATAGGGTAATAAGGCAAAACTTAAAATTCAATGTACCATTGCATTATAAATACAAATTCTTACGCAATATCCTTAAACTATACCATCTTTGATAGCATTATGTCCATCAGAGAACTTAAATAAACTGCTGATGATGATAATGGCGATGACGAACTACAATCACATTTTACAGTATCTACCTACAACCAAGCTGTTGTCTATAACCAAGAGTTTAAATAATATCACAACTTATAATTGCTAAAATAAATGTTATTATGAAAGAGAATTAGAACCTAAAGGAATTCCCGTGGGAAACTAATGAGTTGGTCCGATAGCCTCGGGCCAGTCAGCTCTAAAATACTCGTATTAAGTTTACGTGGCGTCGGTCTTTTCCGCTATCCGTGCTGGTAATAATAACCATTATGCGACATTAGTAGAATGATGCCGAAACGTTGCCTCAATGGAATGTACTTCATGTTGAGATTCTCCTTTTTCAATTGATCCTCTTCAGAAAGTATTTCCTACGGTACGGTGTTGATTGCTCTTTTCTTCTCTTTCTCCTTTTCAATAGGAATATGGATATAATTTGGACTATTATCATAATAAGCTGGCCTATATAAAATAAAGCAAAGCATGCTGTACTCCTGAAGGAAACTGATCTTTATACGTAATTATCTACTCCATGTTCCTGAGTTCCTGACAGACTAGTATTAGCAATGTTGACAGAGATGACCATGCGCAAAATTTTAACAGCTGCAGATCAGAGTGCCAATTCTACTAATTTTTAAGCAACTTTCGCATTTGCATCTTAGTCGCAAACTGTCAAAGATGTTTGAAAATTAAGGTTTTTTTGTCAGTTTGTGACTGACACGAGAATGCGAACGTTGTTTAAAAATTAGTAGAACTGGCACTCTGATGTTTAATCTAACTGTAAAAAAATGTTAATTCGCCCAACAAAATGCACGTGAAATATATTTAACCGATAAACATGAAATTATGCAAAACTATCCAGCATCAAACTGGCATAATTACCTAATTAGATTATGGAATTACATATAAGGGAAACATATTGGAAGGTTAACAGTTCATTTTTAGGGTTCCGTACCCGAAGGTTAACCAACGGTAGCCTATTAAGCCTCCGCTGTTCGTCCGTCCGTCCGACAGTCCGTCAGTCTGTCAGCGGGCTGTATCTCAAGAACCGTAATTGATAGAGAGTTGAAATTGTCACCGAGTGTGTGTCTATTGCCGCTATAACAACAAATAATAAAAATTAAGGTTTATGGTACGGAACCCTTCGTGTGCCAGTCCGACTCGCACTTAGCCGGTTTTTGATAAGGAAATTTCGAAAGCAGTGATTCAAATCCGTTAAAGGGTGCGAATTGTAAATTCCATTTGCGCAAATATTACATTTTGACAAAAGCTAATTTTCAGTTGTGATATTGATAATGGATACAAGCAACGTTAAAACAAAAATCCTATAAAATTATTTAAACCATTGTTATTAAAACATTCCTAAATAAAATCAAAAGTATACGCAGTACCCGAGGCACCCCAAAGCGTGAGAGAGTGCCGTAGGGCTAATGATAACCACGCTACTTGGGGAGTGCCCGGCGAACGATATTATAACTCATGTCCGGTGGAATGTATGAAATTTCCGAATTTTTACTTTAATAACTTGGGTCTGTAGTGTAATAACTGGAGTTTTATGTAGACTGTTTTGGAAAGTTATTTCTTGTTTTACAGATTTTTATATTTTACGTGTGAGAATTGTGAATAACTTATTTTGTTCATTGATTGTGAGAAACTTTGAACGGTAGTGATTTTTCTGATGTCCATCTTGATGCTTGTTCAGAGATAGGTAATTGTGGCAAAACAATACTTTGTATTGAATTTTGGAGATCGTGATTTCAGCCTCTGCTCAAGGGATCAAGAAAGGTGAGACTGGGTGGCTTATCTTAAGTTTTGATATTATGGTGGTCATCAAATTGCTCTTATTTTCTTATCCTTACTGCAATAGTCTACAGGCTAAGCTATTGCTTAACCTGCAGTGCGGTAGAAATGTTGTGACACTTAATCTTCGCTCTGATTTTTACGATTCTGCAGAATGTTTTCACCTCCTAACGTCGTTGTGAACATTATACGCAGCACTTCATTTTTTTGTCCTCATACAAAAGTCAAACGTTATCCTTAAACTTGTCTTGTTTACATATCATTTGTTTTCTCACGCTTTTCTACTGTATATCGTAAATCTTATCACCTCAAGCATTTACGAGTACAAAGCTGTGTTTTTTTCGAAGAACTAGGTAGTATGTCTGATTTGCAGTTTAGATAGCCTTTCTAAGTAAAATCGTTTCTGGATTTGCAGTATTCTCTTCTGAATTATTGAACTGTTGAAATTTTCAGATTTATTATTGTTTCCAAGCTTATTATTTTGCAATCGTGTTTGTTCTAGTCTGTCGATTTATTGCGAATGTTGGATGTAAGTTACAGGATTTGTTTATGCAAATGTATTGTTGTTAGGATTTGTAGCTTTAGTGTTTTCATTAATATAACATGTTTATTTTCTATTATGAATATTGATACTTGGCCTATACTATAGACCTCCATATTATGCTAAGAATGTGTAACTATTATATTTTCTGTTGGATGAAAAAATCGGGTGTGTCTGTTTCGTGCTGAGCCTATAACTATTGTACCTATTGTACTAGATACTATATCGTTCCTGTACAAATGTAGACTTGCCAAAAATGGTCGATTTAAGTCATCTCGTTCAAGAGGAGACAAGCGTAAGTATATAATTATATTTTTTTCATTTGCGGGATGGCATCGTCGTATATTTAGTAAGAAAAAAATAATAGCTTTCAGCCTTTATTTAATGTTATTTTCCCGTAAGCAGTGCACAAACAGTATTGCTTGATAGTAAAACCACATTTTAGATGGTTTCATACAACCAACAAGCTTGTGGTTTTCATTTCCAACTGATGTATTGTCTGTGTTCAATTAACTAATAGTTTTCAGGCGTTTTAATTTACTCGTATCAAATTTTTGGTTTTTGAATTCTTACTCATTTACTGAATCTTCTCTCTCATTTTCCTTTTATGTGTTTCTCTTATCCTTTTGTCATGGTACGATAGCAGTTAGTTTCGTGGTAATAGCAATACTAACGGATGGTAATTCCCAGTAATCTACACGGTATAACGTAACGCTGTTAGTTGCTCGTAAAGTTTAACTACTCGATTCACAGTTTAGATATGCGTTTTTTAAGTTCCGTTCTAAAATGGAAGAGGAAACGAACCGATATGATCGATTGTTATGTTTTTAGTTTACGATAGTTTCAAGTGCATTACAGTATTGTTTAAGACGTTTTTGTTGCTCGTTACATTGTTGTGTGCAGCATCTTCAAGAAAATCTTCATAACCAAATGCTCCTTTCTCTAGCATTAGGTTATGAAGATTTTCTAAGATGAGAAATTAATGGTTTCCTTTTAAACCAGACAAAAATACACTAAGTTTAAAAAAGTTTGCTTTGTCTAGTGACTAGACCAAGTTAACTAGTCAATACTTAGATAACTTAGGTCAGTTTTCAAGACTAACAAATAATATCATCGTTTCTCTATATAATATGGATAGTTTTTCAAAATTTGTTGTTCATACGAAAAAGAGGGAGCGAACCCAGAATTGAACCTTGTTATTTTTAATTTAAAACAGGTAACACTTGTGATTTTGTCTTTAACTTCCCCCGTATTTGATTGTTTTATTAGAATACAAGTCGTTACAACATAAACTGAATTAGTCATAAAATGACTGACTTAAACTTTGACACATCTTACGCATCCCGAGGTCCCATTGAGCAACTGATGACCCAAAAGTGACCGAGATATACGGAACCCAACTCAATCATCTCAAACATCCGGTACCTTCGGATACAGTTAAATCGTTCATTGTCGCGTGCGTCTTTTCGCATAAAAACATTACAGTTAAAGTTAACGTGAACAGGGCCATTACACCATTACACCTGTTATCTATATTGCGTATCGTTTTACTATTATGTTATTAACGTTTTTTGTTTAATACCGTTGAACTATATCAAATTTTCCGGTTTTGTTAACAGATTTTCCGTAAAAATCTTCTGTTGAAGGTCTCAAATCGATTTGAAAGTAGAGCATGTCCGCTTCAATTTTGAAGTTACGAAGAATACTCATGGGCTAGCAGTTAGCTGGATAAATGTGTATGCGTGCCTTGAATAAAGACTCCAAAATGGCCAAACTACATGAAGCGATGATGCTAGTATCTAATAAATTGATCCAAAACGCTTCAAGGATCATGCATCGCGGCAAAAGGGAGCCAGATATTTATTATTGTAATGGCTGATGACAGTGATGAAGAAAAATACCGTGTTTTGATCGTCAATACTCGTATACCTGCTGTGTACCAAAAAACTCAGGAAAATTAACGTCACAATTTAATTTACTGCGTCAACAAATACTAATTGTAGGTACATCGTTATTTCGCTTGAAAACTACTTGAAATTAGAGCGGAACTTGATATAACTGCTTCGTCTACGTTTTGTTTTAATTCAGTAACTGTGTATGATATACGGGCTTCATTGCTGTGAATACGGAAATTGTGCTTTGTTTATCATATAATGTCTTTTCCCCCATTATTTTTTACTTCTTACATGTGTTTGGAATTCCCGCAAGCCTGAAGGCCTCCTCTCTATGCAAGTATGTAAAACAAAAGCGACAAGTGAATTATAATAAAGGGGTGAACTCTGACGGTAAGGTGACCATGATTATCGATATAATATTTAATTTCAAGAGTATTAACAAAAGTGATTTGATCAATGGTGATAATTATATAGAGAGGATGGCGTAGTGTTAGTAAAAGATGATTCCTTTAAAGGATCTCAAAATAGAATTGTCTTCAATAAAGTATCTCCTGCTTCAAGGGTTCCTAAGTTCGGAGTTGAAGGGCTTTAACAAATAATCTTTACGTTCATAATTTGTAGGTAGAGTTCATAAATATCGAGAACTTTCATCGAATCCGTGTTGTTTGGTCAATAGTACTTAAAGTGCATTGTGACTTGAGTGGGCCACACACGACTCACTTTATTCCAAAGGGTTATATAGCACTTAGAAGTATGCGGGATCGTCATAAAAAACCGTCTCATTATCATGGATTCGTGTGGTCGCGCATCGTAGAGCGTTAAGTGCAGACGGGGTCGCCAGACCGATCCGAGTAGCGACGGAGTGCGCACGCGTGGCCGCCATCTTGAATCTGTAACTGTCACTTGTTGTCCCGCGTTCCGTTTAAATAATAACGTTCGGTGACGCTCTGTGCGCTTAAATTTCGCCTGAAAAGTGTGTGACGTTTGTGATTTGTGCAATTATTTTTATAATTAATAACAACTCTGTGACTGTGCTACGTAGAGTCGTGATCTTACCTGTGGACTTCGTATTTCGGATTTACTTTCTATCGCTGTAAGTGGCCGTTTTATTATATTTAACTCGTTATGAAGTTAGTAGGTAACCGGAGAAAGTCCATCTTTAAGAGATTCTGTTACAATTGTCTACATATCATAATATTAGCATAGGAAATAGTCATTAACAGTAAAACGTTGGAATATGATATTTTAATCCCCCTCTTTGTTGATAGACAATATCGGTCATTGAATATGATGAATAAATTAAACAAGAATTGTAAAAGTATTTCAGATATGTGGTGAATGTAAGCGCTAAATTATTTGCGGATAACATTCGACACACATAGAGTTAATTACGGTAATAACAGCAATCATTATCGAAAGCAACGAATCAATTGGAATAGCTGAAAAACACGAAGGAATCGTATTTGTTATCGCGGAATACCGGTTGTACACGACAGGAAACTATGTTATTATCGATTTTAACGGTTTCTTTTATGTATTAGTGATAATAAACTTTAAATAATACTACTACTACTTTTTATTATTTGTTTCTATAAATTCCCAGAAATAACATAAAGCTTTACTACTGTCAATTATCATTCGCCAGATAATTTATAGTGAACTAGGAATAGAAAATATATGACAATTTCTTAGAAAGTCAATCTATTTTCATCTTCTCCAACGTTAAACATTTCTTCATAATTGTCATAATTTCAGTTTTTACAGTCACTTGTTGTGGATTTAATAAACATTAAAGAGGAGACCTTCAACGCTTGACTACGCCACGATTGCTTACTGGCACGAATGTTAATAAAATGCTGGTCATTATTTAGGTTACCTGACGCTATATTGTTACTTACGTGTTTGGTTACCGTTAAAGTATTATTTATTATGATTATGACAAGTGCGACAGACGTCTGGTCGTCCTTAACTGGATTATGTGGTTTGTATTTGTGGGTTTTCGCTACTAACCTCTGCTTTCTAACTGCAGTCTGTCCCTTAACTGTTAGTTTATGTATCCCTTAGTTGTTATTTTTTGTGTTATGTTATAACTTGTTCTAAACGCTTAAAATGCGGTAGGCTCTATCTAATGGGTTATCAAACAAAAAGTTCTGTATTGTGTAGGTATTTTTTTGTCACTGGGAATGCTTCATTAGCTATGATTCATATTTTATGTGTGATTCTGCCGTAGGTCATCATTAGTTGTATTTAAAGTCAAGTTGTCTCTTGCAACTGAAAACTTAACTTTTAAACAAACTGTATCTTATTGTATTGCATATAGTACATTTTTATCTTATATTTAATATTTGGACAGGTGGAATGGAAAATTACTTTATTTTACGTAATGTGTTTGCATTTCTTTTCTTCACGTGGTGTGCCTCAGGTGTGGAGGGCAAAGAACCGTACCTAGGTAGTTGGTAAAATTGTGTAATTTGATCTTCTGATTAATGAAGCTTAGCCAAGGTACTTTACCATTTACATACTACAGTAAAGTTTTGTTCTACATAATTACCGAAATAGGTTGTCAGTGTCTGGTCCAACCCATTTATTAATACGTAAAGAAATATGCTATTCTTCCTTCTGAATTGACGTATTTTGTTTACGTAAATCCCTTAGGATAACCAATGAGATTATTTTCTTTTATCCTTGTTAATGATGAACACTAAAAAACACAAAAATATAAATAAACACTATAATTTTTTGTGCGATAAATCTTTGATTCGGCTCCCACGAATACTTGATATGGTCCTTTAAATTCCAATTGGCTTACTTTTGGAAATAATAATTGAGAATATATCCGAAGCACATTAAAGTCCGATCATTCAATAGTAAGAATTCGCTATAATAAATTACTGTCATTCACATCGGCTTGTAAAGAACTTTCTACTCGCGTCCGCGCATGGCTCACAGGCTGCCTTTAAATAATTGCTTTCATAACTCTATCGATTAATATTTTTATATCGTATTAATATTTTTATTCAGGTTTTATCTTGGGAAATTATTTAATGTTGCTGGGAATAAAAAACTGAGTATTGTGTAAATTATCATGATAAGTTATTTAAAAGTAGTAAACCACATAGTAAGTTATAAGATCGTGCGTAATGTTGGGATTTCGAATTTTAAAAGCCTCAACTAAGTGTCCAAACAGTCGTATACAAAATAACGAAACTGAAATAATTAGATAAGACGTGTAACTAGAGCGTCGAAGCAATAATAACACTGTAATCTCAGTTTTAACAAAAGGATTTAATATAAACACAAACAATATGCCTGCGATTAACAGTAATGAAAATGCAACAAGCAATACTAAAATGGCACAATGATTTATGAAGCATCGGAGGACGGTGATAGATCATGTTTGCCACGCACCCTGTAGAAACGAGTCAAACAAAACGAACACGATTCGATGACAGACACACGGACGAGCTACTCTGGGATAGAAAAAAGTTGTTCAATGTGCGCATCAATGTGACATGTACATTTATTAGGTATATTACATAACTGATAATGATAGAATAATACATTCGATCTGAGTATAAAGAGAACAAACAGATTCAAATCGAAAAACTAGTCCCCATTGCTATAGGAAACGTGACGTAATAGTTAACTAGAAAAGGAAATGCTTTGACCACAAGTCACGGTTGCCTGACCATACATTAGTTTGGTACAAGCTGAACTACAATTGAAATGTTTGGAGTTCCTTAACTACTAGGAAATCCGTAAACGCTCCAAACCTTGTTGATATAACTCCTAGAACTAGCAAGAATGAGGCTCCGAAAATGGATGAACTTGCAATTGTACAGAGCAGAAAAAAACTTGAATGAAAAACACTAAAAGGTGTGGCAAGAAGTAAAGGAGATAATAGTAACTCTTTGTTTTGGAAATGTATGGGAAAATACTTTTACGTTAGTGAAGCAGTTTTTTAGTGTCAATTATAAAGTACGATCACGAGGCATCAAACTATTTCAATTAACATTTCTCATGTGAATCGGTATGGTTGCGTTCAGCATGCGAACACTCAATTTGAGATATACCACAGCATAGCTAAAATCGCAAGGTGAAAGTCTTTAAATATAGAAGATCTTTTTATAAGACATTGAATAACTGATAACACAAGACAACGTGCAGTAGAGATAACAAAAGATAAAGTTACCGTGTACATAGCAGGCTCTGATAAAAATGCAGTGCCGGCGTCTAAAGAAGGTTTGACTACGACCGGAGCTCTATGGACCCACCACATTGCGAGCTATGGTTATTATTCATCGATGTTGCCTATCATTAATATTTTTAGATACAAGCGCCGTGTGCTGTCTTTGATAATGTAAAATAATGAGCAAAGAATTGTAGTATATTGATCTCGAATGTAATCATCTTGGACTAGATAACGCTACTCTACGGCATGATATGGTTTTCGTCAAATGCATCATCAGAGAGTACGGTTTTCGGGATGTCAATGACCGTGGTCAATGCCGATATTTTGTGTTATAAAGTAAGTGACCGTTGCTTGCGGCATCAACGCACTGTGCCTATAATTTTGTGGCTCCTGAACAATGGTAACGTGGGCAATAATTCACAGTTAAATGTAGGTTGCTAATGTATTTATGTATGCAGGGCCACGGAAACTGTTAATCCATTAATGGATGGTATTGTTAACGTGGAAACAGAAACTAGAGTTTTTATTCAGGTAATGTATGCTACTGATGAAGAAACATTTTTAAAACGTTCAGTTCTCTTATTTCTGTTGCTACATTTTGAATTAAATATAACTTGCTAATTGTAACAAATTATGCTAAATATTTGCATCGGTAATATGTATATAAACAATGATAATACGAACAAACTAGTAAAAACAAAGGTCGTAACCGTTCACCGTTCGCTGCTCGACATGCTGCGACCTCGGATATTTACAATTGTTCGCCAAAGAACGGACGTGGAGCACAAAATTCACTATATTGTTATTTTTATAATCATCCACCCCTTGTTTTAATTGTTTGTTTATTTGCATTCAAAAGATGCATCAGTCTCATGGAATTTTATTGTCTGTCTTAAATCATAATATTTATATTCTCATTCGCAAACATTATTAAAGTTTTGTTTGTTTAAAAATTGTATTCAATTGAAACGTCCTGTATTGGTGACCCTATTCGGTGTTGTAAGTGCTTCGAAATTGCAGCCGATTTGTTAAAGTGATAACGTAATCTTGTCCGTATAGTTGGTGCTCCAGTTAATTCCACGTATTTGTAACGGGACGATTCTGAAACTTAATGTGTGTACTTACAGCCTCTTAAAATAAATAATATTTTTCATAACAACATTTGGTTTAGTCCTTTACGAGGTTTAGTAATTTGATTAGTACAATTCATGAATGAGGAATTATTTTGTCACCCATCCCAAGATGATAACTGGTAGTAAAGCATCAAAAGCTTAAATCAATAGTATAGTGCTTCCACGTTTTCCTACGCAAAGTATATTGGTATATTGTTACTTCAAAATTATTCAAATTTTGGCATAGTTATACCCAACGTATTTCCACATCGTTCACCTGTTAATTTTCCCATAAAGGATCTTATCAAGGGACAGCTCGTGTTTTGAATGCGTGCATTATATTCCATCGGCAATTGAAATCAATGAGTTGCAAGCGCGCGCGCATCTTGCGATATACCGTTACGCGGGACCCGTCTACCAGACTTGTTTAGCTGAGATGTATGTGAGTTGAATAGATTGGCGTCATATAAATAACTATGTTTAATGTCAGCTTCTTAGACGAATGTCCAATTATTTTGATGAGGACCCTATAAATGTCAATTATAGTTTCTTCTTTGATATTGTTTATCTTAATCTAGAACTGTTCGCAAGGTATTGTGCTGAACATATATCGTTGTGGAATCTGGAACTTGCTAATGAAACCTTCCTTCCTACCGACCTTCCATCTCAGTATTTTCCTTTAACAAAATATCTCATCATCATTATTATTCTTCAACTTGCCTTTAGCTCTATTTATTAGGAGCGGCGCATCATGTTTTATGCATTCATACCGTTTAACAAAATGATGACGTTGAAAAGTGTTACTATCTATTTTTATTCACATTTACTTCTTTTTGTTGCCAGCAAGAAGCTGCAAAAATCTGAAATACTGTTTCACCTCAGACTGCTGCACAATTGATATGAAGCCCTTGTCATATATGTCGTTTTTATTTGTGTCACAAAATAGGCTTTGCTCAAATAATACCACCTGCAGTGTTGTTACGGGTTTCCAAAGTAATCGATTATTGTTGGTATTGCTTATTTTGTTATTTAAGTTTCATTGAGAAATGCTTCTTGCATCAACAGGTGTATATTTTACAATACCGAGTTATGTATATTTCTTTACTTTATTTCAATACCTGTTTTTTCATGTTTCGTTGTGACACTGTGGAAATGATGCTGAAGGTTTATTCTTTGCTTTATTGTTTCTCTTTCGAATTTGTTTTCTTCGATTTTACAAAATTCTCTCTTCTTCTTCTATTTTTTTAATCATAAAGTATTTGTTGTTCTACTCTTTTAAACTGACTGTGTCAGTAGCTACGGCCATTCTGTCTTTTGAAGATTTTTTCAATTACTTACACACCTGGACTTCTTTCAATTTAATGTTATAATGAAAAGCTTGATGTCATACAATACAAGCTTTAGATCCTGTGATAAATAAATTCTGTTCTATTCTATAATATTCTTGAATCTCAGTGCAGTAATCAGTTTCCCTAGTTCGTGGCGTTGCGTGTCATTACGTCGCTCGTACGTTTCAGCCTCGGCTTGGTTCGCCGCGCCGGTGTAGAAATCGCTAGATATAGGTGCTACGCAATTATTTTCATGTTCAGTTTCAATTAATGTTGTTAAACATTTTGTAGGTTTGATCGTTCGTTTGACGCTTGGCTGAACTATGTCTGTTACTAGTATATAAGCTATACTTCATTTAGAAAAGGTTGCTTCTGCTGAGGTCGGGTTCCAGTCTAACCGGATGCAGCTGAATAAGTGTTATAGCCATCAAAAGTGTTACTAATTTGATTATCTAATGAAGATATCATGACGAATGTGTCACTTCTAGACCAAGTCTGCCGTAGTCCGTCAATTACGTGATCACGAGTAGATTATAAATAACTTGTGACTTGATTTAGTGCTCTTATTTAACGAATGCTGATGTCATGGAATATGTTTATAGATTGGCATCTTAATTGACACTTAATTAGCTCGCTTCAAATAGAATGAGACCAATGTGTCCGTATATTATGGAAGAAGTAACAGACAAACACTGTACATTTATCTATAATTACATCAATATTTTGCACTTCTTAGAAAACATAATTGAAATCGGTCTTTAAGATGATACAAAGGGATGATTAAAGGACATTACATACAGGTCCTGTATTATTGATACTTAAGCAGCAGGTGCTTGTCCACAATGACTTAGTATTAAACTTGCAGGTGTATGCTTGCCCTTTCTTTTTCCCTTCAAAAGTTATTAAGCATTTCTTCGGATGGATATTTCAGTCTTCATAAATGTTTGATGACCTAAAGCGGTTACGTGAGAATGTATGAATTTCAATGCTGCATTCTTTAGTGAAATGTCAAAGCACATAATAATGTAATTACCTCCAGAGTAAGTGAACCTGAAGTAGGTAATTTATATCCTTACAAGGAAATATTATGCGAACATAAAAATTACCGAAGCATTTAAGAATTTAGGAGGCTCCAATAATTTAGTAGTATTTAGAATATTTCTTTGAATTATCTCTATTATGGACTTGCGTATATCAGTCTGACTTTATTAATTTTGGTTTGCTTTAAAGTTGTTCTCGTCTTTCCTTTTATTGCTGCTGATGTTAAGAAACTTGAAGATGTGTAGAACTTAAACTAAATTAATTGTGTCTACCATAGTATCATGTCTCAAGGTGACGCCAATTTAGTAACTTTATTGATGCTAGTCACCTTTTATGCATATTTCATGTAGGTGTATATTATTCTACAATGATTCACAGTTTTTTTAAGCATACTACTATCTATGTCTCTCATACTCTATTTTACATCATAACAATGAAAATATAAACATTGTTTTTTTATACACCTATTTTATAAAATATTTCAGACTATCACATGTATTTGAGCGTGCTTGGAATGCGTGTGATAGGAGGAAGGAAAAGGCTTATCAGGTCTAAAATAGACATGTCGTGTTTTAGACTAGCATTAGAACATAAGTTAAAAAAATAATTAATTTAACATTGAAAACATTGCAAAATTTCAGATTATTAATGATATGATTCCTAAAGTTGATTTCTAACTACAAGCATTTGTATAAAGGTTATAGAAAATATATAATTTTGTATGTTTATACTCATATCTTTCAGAGTGTTTCAAAATATTAAGTGGGTACTTGACTATTATCACACGCGAAAGGAAGAGTATGTTCTGCAATAAAACGCGAAAGGTTTCGACCCAGTCAGGTTTTGTAATAATAGGCCAGCGTCTAGACTTCAGTAAACAAACATTTCTCAAACGATGCGGTGGCAAATAAAATATATGGTGAGGTTGCAACAGACCAATCACATGTTTGGAGATGATTTGTTACTCACGGCTTTTGAATTATCACATTATTTGCAATAGATAGATAACAATTACAATAAATAATAAACGTCATTATATGAACAAGTCAGGCAAACATACTTTATTCTTTTAGCGATAGGAAAGATCCAACATTCCCATATATGCGGTTTAATTAATTAAAAATCAAAAGTTCAACGAGAAAATGTTGCAACACTGTCGGCGAGGCTACTCCTAATTAAAGACTATTTTCATAATTTAGTAAGGTGTGGTTCCCTCGTTTAGGAGATTACATCAATCCATCGTTTTCGCAACGATTATGACAAGATAACTGCTTTCCAGTTTAAAACATGACTGAGCATAAGTGGACAGACGATTAAAATTTGACAGATTCTCAGATCATTATTTTCCAAGAGAAACGTTTGGGAGATAAAGTTTAAATAGGTTCAAAAGATGAAATAATGGTGCTTATCGTATGGGTAGTAGGGTCTTATGAACCCACATACCCTAGTGTCAGAGTTTCTAAACCGCCTCAAGGGCCTCTGACATGGTTTATTTGACGACCGCCGTTTGGCGGCCGGGACCACCGACTTATACGTGTCTTCCGAAGCACAGAATCATCTTTTTATCAGACAATCAGGTGTTTCAAGCCTGCAAGGTCCTAGCCAAACTGGAAACAGCTTTACAAAGTATGCTTCCCGTAGGAATCGAACCCACGACCACTAGGTCACAAGGCATACGCTTAAACCATTCAACCACGGAGGCAGTTAAATGCTTAAAAGCTTCCAGTACCAATGATGCTCAAACGAGTAATAAGTATTTAACATCAAATCACAAAGCAAATAAATAAAAGCAAATATTACCTACCTTATTAAAATAAACAGCAAGGTACTAAATTAGCAGCCTTTCCCAGAATTTTCCAACAAATAAGCGGATCTCAAAACAGGATACAAAGAGAACGTGATGAAAATGAAAATTCTGCTCGGTCGAGCTCAGAATACAACATACAATACATAAACAGCTTAATTGACGAAGAAAGTTAGCGTGGTGGAGACACACACTTTCCTAGCGAGACCATGACCTACCTGAACAGGCACTTGTTTGCTGTGACAGATTGTATCTCATATATTCGAGCTTGGTGATAGTAATTTGACAAGTTGTTGTGTTGGCTGTCAAAATATCGGCGACGTATTTGGTTGACAAGTTGATTTTGGTGTTATTGTTGATAATGTATTTCAAGTAAGTGATTTAATTAGTGGTTCTGATAAGAAAGCTGACCGGGTAGTGATAGAAACGAGTAGCTTGCACAAAGAAATAATTGAAAAGGAAATAGAAACTATATTGCAGCTTAAATAAATATTTAAGGAGTCACATATAAAAAGATTGTTACCCAATTATCTGATAAACTCGTTGAATCTCAATTACAGAAAAACTAAAAGAGGCTTCTAAGACAACCTTTTAAAAGAAAGTGTAAACACAGTTATCGAATTTCCGTACACATGGCGTCAAACTAAAAGCCTAATTGTTTTCAAAGAAAGTCGCCTTCCCCATTCATTAGCTCGGTCAACCATTGTGGCCTGCCGTTGAGCCGTGTCCAACAAGGTGCAACTTTTCCGGAAAATCTTGTCACATGATCAGATACGATAATGAGTATAAACCGGTGAAAAGCTTACTTTAAGTGGTGCTGGTTCATTGAAGGCTTCAATTACGATAGGGGTGGACCGGAAGGAAGTATTTGAGAGTTGAGTATTTTATTTGTCGTCTATTTTGTTTTGCGATGTCTTTGGATATTATGAAGCCACTCGTAGACAGGCGCTTTCTGTTAAGTCAGTCCCTATGGACTGACTCCTCTATAGGACTCAAATAAATTTGATCAAGCTGTTCGATAATACAGAGCAAGACTGGCGCTCTGATTTCCATAGTTTGCAAATATATGGTGAACCATCCAAATCTAAGTTGCTGCATGGGAATTAATAATAGTTTCACGTGATTTGATAAGTCAAGAAAGTAAAATCAATTTATTGGTTTTACTTTCGATACTGATATTTTATTGATATAATATTTTCTCGCACCATTTGCGTCAAAGCCTATCTGATCTAAACTTTGATTGAATTGGGAATGCAAATTGGTGTCGATTTGATTTGTGGTAGGTGTGCGAAAGCCTGCGGTAACTTTCTTCCGTTATCGAATTTTAACTTTATTAGTAACGATCGGAAACGTAAGTGAAATCGTAATCGATTCAAATATTTTCGAATTTATGGGCTCGTCAGTAGTGTTGGCCTTTCTTTGCGTTGGGAGCCCAAGTTAGTTAACTACAAATAGGTACGTTATTAGGCAGTTGCCATCGCGGATAGAAATGGTATAAGAAAAGAGAGGCCAATGCTCAGCAGCCTGTGGACGAAGTGAGTCTGTGGATGATGATGATGAATGGCACTAAGCGTTTTATGTCAGTAAAAGGGTTTTGTAATGACGTAGTCATCAAATGTAATGTAGATGGCGAAGTCATCCAAATATTGACTAAGGTTTATTGGTCAGTATTTGTAGGTCAACCCAGTTTCATATCAATACTCATTGAAGTGAGTGAAGAAAGTAAGCACTCACGTGAGTTGCAATATCTAGTAGCAACTATCGGCGGTACCGGATTTGTAAAACAAGACAATTAATGCCAACTCATTAGCCACTTAACCTGGAAACCAGCAACCGTTGTAATCCGATGAATTAGCATATATTAGCCGAATAGCTGCATATCGAGTAGCATCGCATAAGTCTCTGGCTTTGCACACGATGATATTTATTGAGTACTAGCTTCTGTCAGCGGTTTCGTCCGCTTGATTGTCGAAAACTATTTTAAACGCGGGAGGTCACCGCTTGACTGGAGTGCACTGCTCGTTGCCCGCCCTCGCGCCGCTACCGCGCCGCTTTTTCGAGGGGCGTTCCATTTGATTTTACACATTAGATCCTGCCGCTCCTAACCCGCTGCCGCCGCCACCCCGTTGCCCGCAAAACTCGAGGCAGAGGTCTTAAGGGAACACATATACAAATCGTATCGTATCCTAGGTGCTCTTCCAGAACTAGGTCTATCGTTGTGTGTAAGTTTCATTAAAACCGTTCCACCGTTAAGACGTGGAAAGGTAACAAACAGAAACTTTCGAATGTATAGTATTAGGGATTGCACTTATTTTATCTTTTCCTACAGAAACCGATAAAAATCAACTAATAATCAGTTTTCTTCAGCAGCAAAATGTTTAGTATCGATAAAGTTGGAAGTCACGTAGTATATAGAGGTAGCAATGCTTACAGAGCTACGTTGAGCTACGTCTTTTGTAGTTAGAGAACATTGGTAACTTAAAGTAAGGCTGATGATACCAGGAAAGCGTTTTAATACCTACATGATTCCTAATTGAATTGATGACATCAAACATATAGATATAATACTCTTTATATTTTATACCATTTAAAACAAAGTAGTAATGAATACAATACCTGAGAAGACTCACGTTATTGCAGCGAGAGCTAATGAATTGTACGAACTCATCCCACCAACTCCCTAGTACCATCGGACATTCAGACGCACTGCAATTTACCATTCCTACCATGTTGCTATTCCACCAATTCGCACTAAGCGTTTCCAAACGTCTTTTATAATGCGCATAGCAAAGGATTGGAACTCTGTGTTTTCGAACGCTGACAACCCAAACCTCTTCAAAGTTGGAGTGAACAGGCTCCTTCTGGGTAAGCTCGATCCACCGTCGACTTTGTCTCTGTCACCTCTAACCAAGACTAGAGCAAACCCAGCAAAAATAATCGAAATGGATCTTTCAAAATAGTTAGGTACAGCAAGAGGAAAAGTGTGAGAACTTGTAAAGTGAATTAGACTTTTTGCTGATTTGATCTAGTCTATGCCACGTTAAGTGCTGTTACGATTTTGATTGATCTACTGATTACTATCTCGATAAATGAGATGTTTATTTGTATTAACTAATTGATATTACGAAATATACAGTTTACACCTTAAGTAAATAAAGTGCTACGCTACCATATTTTGATGTAGGCAGGTTTATAATAACGGTATTGAATAATGAAAGCGTTGTGTATTGTGGATTTTAAAACCTCAAGAAGGTACGTATTTATTACCAATTTTTTTTGTTTACGTACTTTTGAATAGTCTTACGATTATTGTATACATAACTGTAGGCTGAACACGAAAGAAAATCTTCCCCATAGTGTCCAACTACAAAAAGTGCATAATTTTGTAGTTAGACAGCTTTTGTAGTTACGAGTAGGACTAAGGTTAAAATTCTTAGGAATAATCAAAAATTATCATTTCCATAGTCAATAACAGAAATGAAATAGAGCACGATTCATAGATTTCAGCTTCACTGACGCACGAAGGCCGACAAACAATAAAAAGAAGAAATGTTCGATAAAAAGTCTAACCACTTTTTTATAACTTTTGTCGTCTCTCTAGTTCGATAACATTGGAGAAGCCATTGATTCCTCATTCAATTAAATGTTAAAGTTTAAAGTGCAAGCTTTTATCACAATTTATTGGTAACTTTTTCAAGATTCTTTTAAAGAATTAAATGCTTTTGATCGAAAGTAGGAAAGTTCAACGTCTAACTTATAGTCAATTTCACAATGCAGTTTTTGAGATAAGCCTTTATCATATAGACTGATACAGACGTAAGTACTAGTGTACCTAGTGGGAAATTTAATACAGACAGACGTGGGACCAGCCCTGAAATAGCTATATTTCGTGCAGTGCGGGTAACTGCGCGAACAGAATAACTGTTGCTTTTTTACATTTCAGTGTTGATCATAATGTACTTATACTTCCTCCACCATCGTACGCTAGTATTATATTATCTGTGACCATAGTAAGGCATAGTATTTTGGTGTTTCGTAGATGCGTGGTCCTCTCATTAATTCGTCTTTAATTAAGTTATTAACAATAGTGTATAAGTGAAAATCTGTTACTAAAAATTTATGGATCTCTTAGTTGTCCGAAATAAAACGATTTTTTTTTTTTTGTAAATTAAATGTTGTTTATAATATTCCTGGTACATAGAACCTGAAATGAAGATGGCACAGTAACGTGGAGATAGGCGCAGGAAAAGAGAGGGCTATGCTCAGCTGCGGGCGAAGTCGGACCGTGGATGATGTTGATGATAATGATGATGAGGTACTTTTACCTCTTGAAAGAATGCTAGTCAATGAAGTCACCGTGTAGTGTATACTACCGATAATTAAAACAAAATGTGGTTCTGATTTAATTTGAATGACTTACCTTTCATGAACGGGGAATCGTGAAGGTTCTGGCCTTGGTTCAAATACTTAAAGTATGCTCTATTTTATTCGTTTCTGAGTAAACACAAGGAAATGATTTGCATCTTGTTTTGTTGTAAGATTTCGGGTATTTTAGCTATGCAGGTAGTATAGTAAGACTTGTTAATTGTATGAAAGAATTTAATTGCTTCAAAAGGGGGAAAGGGCTATTATATCGGCTAATAGGTAGGTATTTCCCGTGGCTTCAATGCAGAAGACTATCTTACAAGACCGTGTAGTTTTCGGAATGAAAGGTAGGAAGATAACCTATGGCACTCGATGATCGTGTAGCTTTGCTTTTAATAACGGCCTCACAAAGACTCACAAACTGCAGTTGGCCAGATACTTTTGGGAGATAGAATGCGGAATTTGTTTGAAAGAGTCACTGCGGCCCTGGAACGCAAGGGACATTAGCAGGAACACGGATAGGTTTTAGTAAAAAGAATCTAATGCCCGTTTTCACCAACATCCCCTATACTACCACCTAAGTATGCTCTCCCTTCCACTCCATCTAGAGCTAGTCACTTGATTATTTCCCATCCCAGAAAAAAAGGGAGAAATCCTATGGCTTTCGGTGACCGTGTAGCTTAGACAAGATGGATCAGCAGTTCCAGAGATAAACACTTATAAACAAACTATTTCACTTACCTTTTTTATAAAAGTTATGATAGGAAAGACCAACGTTGGTAAAGAAAAAACAATGTTGTGCAGAGCCATAAAACAGTGGAGAAACGAGCTTTAGTTGATCAATTTAAAGTTGTTATCAACTTATCGAACTAACAATTCCTCGTAAAACTTACTGAACCATTAAGTCGTAGGAATAGACAAACTATAAACTAGACTAAAGAACTCACGTAACAGCCCTACCGCGCGCAATATTGATTAAAAACCGATTCTTATCAAAACAGGTCGACGACTTGGGTTCAATAAACTTATCAAGCCGAAACGAATTCAAATGTAATAAATAGTTTTTACGCCAAGCGAATCACAAATTACGTTATTTGATTTCATGGTTTTGTAAGTTTAAATTCCGATCGGCGGTTTGTTATTTGCACATAATGTAAATGTTAACATAATAATTATCTTTTAAAATACCTATATATTTGCAATTTAAATTGTGTCCGGCAAGGGCCTCCCCTTTCTCCTTCCGTATCTCTCTATCCAGCTTATCTATTCTGTAAATAACATTTTGATATCGAGCTTCACCTGAGTGACAAAACTCACAAAGTGAGCTTTATTATTACACACAAAATAAAGGTCTCATGTTTACAAATTTGATCCTCACCTCGGATTCCGCTGTCGAGACACGAAAAAGTTGTTACAGAACAGCACTACTGAGCGTTCTTTGACCCACTTTGATCTTAAAGTTTGACCCACGAAGGTCAAATGACTAAAATTCTTACAGCAGTAATGTCTGCGCAGAATTTAAACTCTCAATAATGAAGTTCTAACACACCGACATATGTCTGCGCAGACTTTGTTAAGTCTGCAGATATTTATAAGTACTCTCTGCCTGCGTCTGTATTTCCGAATGCTTACAACCCATCTCTTTAAAGCCAGAGTGAACAGGGTCTATTCTGTCGCCATCTCGCCGCGTACACTTGGGTGGATTAAACAACAAGTGCGCTGTGACTCATGCCATTTTGTTTGTTTGGTTTGACAGCTCACTTGTCGTTCACTTCGCCTAAGCGTTCACTTCGACATGTTTACAGAATCGCACTGCAGGCTTATTCTGGGTAAGCTCGCTCAATCGTAGACTTTGTCTCTGTCATCTCTGACCTAGACTAGAGTTCAGAGCAAACCCATCACAAATAGTAATATAATAAGTAAATATTTTTGTTCAGAGGTAAAATTCTGGGTGAAAAGTCGGTGTCGTCTGGACGCACTGTAAAAACCCGCTCTGGGGCCACGTGGATTACATCCGACTCCCTCCCACAGAGACGATACCTGTTTGTGGCCTGAAGGAACTTTTTAGGCTGATTGTGTTATTGCACTGAAAATATCTACAGAAACGCGATGTTTATTTAAAAACTATTACTATTTTCTCATAAACCATGAGAAAACAGCAGCGTACGGGGTGACAAGCTGCTAAGAGAATTAAGAAGGAGTGCTAAACAATGGTGTGAGTTTCCATGACTTGGGACTATGTTTAAAGGCCCGGACATTTTACACATTATTATTCTCAGCACCAGGAGCGAAGAAAAATACTCCTCCCCCCTCCCGGACTAAACCCCCGACGCGACGTGTGTACGCAAAGCTATGCATTTAGTCCCACCGTCTCTTTCTCGTGGCCTGCCAAGACAGTCCTTAGCTAGTAGGGACTATTTTGTTTAATAAAACAATACCCTCGAAAAAATGTTTGATACAGGGCCCCTCTGATACTAGCTACGCCACTGCTCACCACTTTCAGTAGCGTTACGAATTCGAGGATATAAACGTTTGCATCGATTAGAAGAAGTATAAAAACTTTCTCGTGTATACGCCTGTCTTCGTAATTAAACGGAAAACTTATGGGTAAAAGTTTGCAAAATCGATTCACCGACACTTAAGAGATTCCTCTGTGCAGAGCTAACGAATGGCAATTAAAGTAAATCACCCTTTTCGCCTGAGAATCGTAAATAACCGCCCAGTGCGAGTCGCGACTCTCACACGAAGGGTTCCGTACCGTAAACCGAACAAAAACACGTTTCTGTTATGGGAGCCCCTTGTGTGTAATTTGATTTGTATTATTTGTTGCTTTAGTGGCAATAAAAATACACACTGTGTGAAAAGTTCAACTGCCTTAATACTATTACGGTTCGTCAGATATAAGTGCACTCACAGACCGGTGGTCGGACGGACGGACAGCGGAGGCTTAGTAATATAGGGTTCCGTTACTTATCCTTCGGGTACGGTACCCTAAAAAATTAAACGGCTCTTTGCGACAGAGTATCTTATACTCAATATTTATAGCTGACTGAAATATATTCATGATTTAAATGATAAAGTGCTCTAAACTGCATTCATTGGATAATATTAAAATACAATATTATTCGCATTAAGTAATACCTGAAGGTTGATCCGATCTAACAAGATCTAGGCCTCCGTAATAAACTGATAAGCTTTCCTGTTCTATTAAAACCCTTCCAATAACTATAATATTCAAAGTAATGTCTTAATTAGAAGTAAAGTATACAAATAGGTTGTTTCAAATCTGTGATTGAACTAAAATTAATAGCAGCAACCACATCAGACTGCTTGAAAAGTGATTTGTTTGCGACTTTTTTTTTGCGGTCGGGTGTATCCATCGTCATCATGTCTGTTGAAAGACGTCCACTGCAGGCAAAGGCCTCCCTGCGCCTGTCGCCACAACAACCGGCCCTTAGCATCTCGCATCAATCGGTTACCCGCGACTCTCACCAGGTCGTCGGTCCACCTCGTGGGTGGCCTTCAAGGCTGCGTCTTCTGGTACGCGGTCGCCACTCCAGAACTTCGGGTCTTTGATACCAATTTATTTATTTTTTAGCAATTGATCTTTTTCTGTCAGGTACAAGTACATCATCTTTAAATATCACGTAATTCTGAAACATCATGTATACACTGCATTCAATTAACTGCTTTATAAATTATACAATTCTATGATAGGTCACCTTGCAGGGAAACCTTGATCCAGTAGTTGATCCGCGCATTCCATTCTAAGTGCATAAATCCGTTTGTTGTGTTGCACTTAATAATGCTTTCACTTTCATAAACATGTGCGTGAAACGGAACGGAGAACAATATGTCTAAAATAAAAGTGTTGTGTTATTTACTTTGTGTACTTTGTCAATTAAGTGATGACATATTCTTAGATAATCGTTTGTATGACTTCATGCCGTGTTAAAAGTTATTAACGGGTAACGTTTTAAAATTGAAAGTATGAATTCATTATAAAGAATTTTCACTATCGATTTATTTTTTACTTGAGATAGAGGTCAATCGCTAGTAACCTTTATGTAGATGCAAAAACTACCAATTGAGAATTGAGTTAAAATATAAAACGATTTCGTTTAAGTGGATCTTAAAGACCAACCAATTGCGAGTTGCATAATGAATAAATGCTTTGAACATAAAGGGCCGAAAAATCACGCTTTTTGTTCAATTTAGTTTATTTTTAATCGACTTCTACAAAAAGGAGGTATATATTTTGTTTATGTATGTATGATCACCGATTTCTCCGTCAATTGTGGACCGATTTTAAAAATTCTTTTTTTTATTCGAAAGCCTATACTCCTGAGGTGGTTCCATTGTCACCGAGTCAGAATCTGGTGGTGGGATCCCATGAAAAACGAGGGAAACCCTCAAATTTTTTAGGGAAGAAATTTCTATTGCAATTCAGATATTTGTGCCTGATAATTATCGTCTCATGTTGCTGAGCTGATGAATAATGATCCCATGGAAAATGTTTGTCCAGCAATATGATTTTTTATTTGTTTGGAAGAGTATTTTCCCGGACTGGTCTCATTTTAATTTGGTGAAGATCTGATGAAGAACTTCGGAGTTAGGCAACGGAACTTGAAGAGTTCCGTTGCCGTGCATCAATCGTAGCAAAGGGACCGGGATTTCTGAAATCGCATGTGTTTTTGATTCTGTAACCAAAAAAATCTTTTGGATTACAGAATCAAAAAGCTGTTTTGAGCTGCTGCCAGCAAAAAAAATACATACTTGGAAAATTTCAACTGTACCTATTACGGTTCATGAGATACATGCGACACGACACACAGAGACGGGCGTAATGTCTTAGTAATAGAGTTTCATTCCCTTCGAGTACGGAACCCCAAAAAATATAATGGAGTCGTATTGTATGTTTCGTGTTTAGATACACATAACGCTTATTGTCTCTCAAAATGATGGCCCCAGAATGATGCAACGAACTCCAAATAGTTGTGTTCAAATGTAACGAAGCATATCGGCTTTGAGAGAAAGTTAATTATTTCTAACAGACATTATTTTACTTTTTCTTTAAACTAATGCTCCAGGCGGGTTACAGCAGGAATGTTTACGATAATTTCATCGCCTGGAATACTTATGGCTTTAAACATTATGATCAAAAGGTACATATTGGAAAGTGTAACGCTTTGATAAGAATATCGAACACTTACGACTATCTCATATACTTTGTTGGACAAAATATCAACTTAACGCATATTATGATTAAACTTTCAAAATAAATCCATCAGCCTCTTTTGCGAGTATCCTATAACATAGAAATTGAAACATATTTTAAAAATATTTAGATTTTTTACAGGCACAGTAAATAAATCATGGAAACAGAATTTTCTTATTTGTTGGGTAAATGGAGGAATCCTAGATAAAAAACTAGAATAATTATAAATTTCTGTCCTCTGTAACTCCATGACCCATTCGGTTTCTAAGTATAATGAGGAAAACAAGTTAGTTTTTCCAACCAGTACTATTTCGAGGAAACAATACAATTTCTTAAAAGGAATGTGTCACCATCAGCCTATCGCAGTAGCCGCTGTGAAGGCTGGAAAACATAAAGGTGATGATGACTCGACTGATGATGAAAGAGAGACCCCACATGGTCTGCTAATGCTTGCAATGCCAAGTGACACCTGCAGACTTATTCCAATATGGGCGCGGACAATACTTGAGGCGATTACAAATGACCAGATGATATCAATCATTCGCCGCACAGTTTCACAACTTTAATTGGCAGTATTAATTGTTGCTGTTGCAATATCGACGGTATGGTCATGGCCATTCCCATACAAATTAATTATAGGGTTACCTATTGTATTTTTCGACAAGATTTTCTGGTACTCGTTTGATATCTATTTTTCATTGTTCCGTGCTTTGTGTGTAGGAGGCTTTCAGTATGTTTTTTTTGGCAAGAGTAAACTGTTACAGGTTTTTCAATGCCTTTCTGCATATTTCGGGCTTTTTGTGTCACAATTCTTGCAAATATTTAGCTGTATTCAGCTATCAATTTAGTTTGATCATCAAAAACTTTAATCTGTAGTCTGTAGTTCTCTTTCTATGATGAAATGTCTTGCAAGTACGGACTATAGCCACTTCTGCTTAATGATCCCTATCTGACATGTCATTACTTACAATAATGTACAATATTTCAATCTTAATGGTCTACTAAAATTTATTAGTCACCAGTTTTTGACCTGCCATACCCTGCAAAGACCTTGAGTTCTATGGTGTTACAAGATTTATGAGGTAACACTCACGAACTGCTCTAAATCATCAAGTTCATTTGAATACAATACGTGTTATGTTTTAAACCTGTCCGTCTGTCTAAGCTCCGGTGTTTCGTCAGCTAACTCCTGTGACTATTATGAGCTGATATTATTGAAACTCGTTTCGTCGGCTTTGACGTGTGTATTACATGTAGATTTTGTGATAAGTGACGGTAATCTTGATAATTCATTGTAGGGAAGAAATGGTTTTATTGTAATTAAAATGGTCTGTTCAAGTATGATTTAAGCATCTCTATGTTTTTCTGCTCCAACAGTTATGTTAACACCTACCCTGTCATTATCGTCATTTCTTTAATAATCTACTTTAGTTACTTTAAGTATACTTACTAGATGCTACTGCTACTTGATAGCTAAAGACAATTTCATTACCCTAACATTATGTTGTCATAATCCAATTCCCAGAAGAAATGTGACCGTACACGAAGGTTCCCACATGTAGGAGTGGTGTTATTTTACTCTATTCTTGTAAATTACTTTTGCTTACCTACATGAAATCCTATTAGCGGTATCTGACATGCTAAACACTGTTTTAAAACTAGTTTGGCTTGCAGGCGACGGGTTTTAAATTGATAATATTCTTGGTTGACATGTTGTCTGACCATTGCATATCTGTTGATTCAACGGCTCTGCTTCTTGGTGGTTGGTCTTTATCGGGATATTATCTGATATAACTTTTTTATATCTTTCATTTTAATGGCAGTATTACCTACACCTAGATGACTGATCGAATACTGCTAAGGCGTACACTTTACAAGTTATATGAAAACTTTAATGGAGTCGTATGGACTCGGTTCTTAATTTTCAGTTACGTAAAATAGGAACAAACCGTTTATCGGTTTTAATACACCAATAAACTATATAATCCACAATAGTTAAAACACATTGTTGTAGGTATATGTTAAAGAAACTTATCGATCGTAACAATAGAACGGATGTGTTTCCTGCAAGTATGCAAGGAGTCCACACTTCGTAGAACGTCATATTATTTGAATATTTAAACGTTGTTCCATACTCAGAAGTACACGCTTTTGTGTGATCAGGATAAGATCGACGTTTTGACGCTTCAATGAATATTTGTGGATGGTAAAATGGTAATTGATTTTGTAAGAGACATCTCATTGGGAAATTATTTGTGATAACTTGTTTCAATGCATGTTTGACCATGTTGATATATACAATTCAGAAACACATCGTATTTTAAACAGACTATAACCGGAGGTGGTTAACCAACCCTCAATATGTTTTGGATATGTCTTGTTGCTTAGCAGAATTCTCCTACCAACGGGCAGCTATTATTATGTCTTGTAATTGAATCAATCGCTGTCTGTTCTTTAATATGAGTCATTTCCTCAATAGAGAATTTATATTTTTAAAGCTCAGCTTAAATTACGTTACATCAGGCAATGTTACTAAAAAAATTGAGTTAATATCTTTTAATATGCATCAAGCTGCTGCTGTAGTAAGCAGAGAATCAATAAATGTCTCCAATATCATTGCGGCTATTACACTGCAATCTGCAATTGATACTCTGTATAACAAAGATACTGCAGTCCTTGTTCACACGGGAATAGTATTTTATTGTTATGAGTATGTGTATCTATTGTGTACTCTTTATGTAAGTAAATAGAATTGGCTTAACTCTGGTCTAAATTAATCTGAATTTAACTTTAGACAACTGTAGAACATTGCGATTGTGTGAATCACTCACATGGTATATTAACAGTTGTTTTGTGTATCTAATCAATTAAATGAAAGTAATTCTGTAATTAATTTTGCAAGCTTTGTTACTGCTGTGATTTGTGAGTCATCGAATGCTTACTTTTGGACAAATTACTTTCTGCTTAATAATTCGTTGTGACCGCTACTAAAACTATTTGCCATCTTGATAGTGAATCTTGAAGCGATTGCTGCTATTATAATAATGTTCTTTATGACCAGCAAGTAGAACTTCTTAGTGAAAGTGCGAGCAGGTGGTTGAGAGAGTATAATAATTGATTAGGATTCGACCTTTTTAAGATTTCATACAAAACAAATCTGTAATGTCTTGTTCTTTCCTTATTAACCGGAGCAGTTCGTAGTCGACTTATAAGCATATATCTTAATAAATTGTTACTTATTTTACTCCTTCTTATCTTAGTAAAATATGTAAAGTTTCTATATCAATAGAGAAATGATCTACTGTTATTCTAACACCTTACCGGTTTGGCTATTGTTGCTTCAATGGAGCATTCTGCTATAAATCTCAGTAATAACCAGGAATCGGTGCTGTATCTGATAAATCGCGATAGAATCGACCCGTCCCGCCCTCTACAACATTCGGACCTAATACGGTTATCGGACAATCGAACTTATGATGTACGATCATACACTTCTGTTCAATGCCTTGAGAATTAAAGGTAACCGTTACAATATATTTGGAACTTCAGTTAAAATTACAAGATTCGAGAAATATTTCTCACGACTTTACCAAATTCTGAGTAAAGTTCGATATCAAAATCGATTTTTTCTTCCCTCGCCAAATGACTATTAGCAGTATTATATAAGACGCATAGACTAGAATTCTTATGCCTTTTAATAGTATTAATAGGAGACGAGGTGACTAACCGCATACACAAAAAACTTACTACACAACTTTAGATCGACACGTTTGCTTCTCGTTCAATAATAGGTGCCAATCTAGCTGCAAGTGGTCTTCTTATTTGGCCATCTAGATTCCTGGTTACTTAATCATTGTGCGTTTTAATATCCTCTATAAATAGTGTTGGACAATCTGTTGCTATGACTCCTTCAGTGTCGGCTTTAGGATTTATTTCAAACTGTTTTCGTATTTGTAAACTTGTTAAAGTAGGTAAATAGGCTAATGATGTATTTTTTATCGAAGTTTACTGTTGTGCCATCATTTCTTTGTTTAAGTGGCGATATAATAGTGTCACAAAGGCGAGAGGTTAAGAATGGATCTATCTTTTCTCTTGGTGCTCAAGGAAGTGATTAAGATAATTTTTAAAATAAAAAAGTGACCGTACAATTCAAAGACCAGGAACGCTTTTTCAGTATCAGAAGGTATTTTGTAGCTGTAAGACCTATTTAAATAAGTGATGGACAAAGAAGAAAACTTGTGTGTACCTTTCCGATACCAAATGCTATTTCCGTGTAAGTTGTAAGAGTCAATATAGAGGAAACTGGTTGGTTTAAAGGTGCTAAAAGACGATGGTCCAGCAACCGGGCACTTGTTTATTGAGTTCTTTAAATTCAGTATGCTATGGGTATTTGGAACAGCATTTATATCGGCTTGTTTGTCTGAAAGTTCTCTTTTCCAGATCAAAACCACATTGATTTCTTCTATGTTTAAGAATAGCTCTTATGTACTGCATTAGTATTGTGTCTCAACTCATCTCGCAGTTATTTGTCGATTCTAGCATACATTTTATTCATATAACGCAACGATTGCACAAACCAAAAAATGATTCTCTAACAGACTGTAATGTTTCACGACTATAATATTATGGCCCACAGATTGTTTGTATGTGGTCGTTATTTCAATGTCGGCAAAAGGTTAATGACTCAGAAAATTGATGGCATCTGCGTTCCGCTCCCATGTGCCGCTGTGCCGTTTGTTATTGTTTGATCATCTTAATGTACTGGTACGAGCATATTGTTCGATTTGATTGCTTCGAAGTTATTGCCTGTGGCTTTGTTTATGGAACTTTCAGTATTGGAAAAAAATGTGCGGTTTAAAGGGGGAAATTGATAAACGTTACATTAAAAGTGTGCGTATCCGGTTTCATTCTTGTCAAGTTCAACAGCTTCTCATGCTTTTAAAAGGTGTAAGTTTTGTATCATCCTGTTCTTACTTCATTGTATTAATTTTCAATTTAGTCTATTATTTGAAGCAGAAAATTTGTATAAAAGGAGGTACTCTCTCTTACTATTTTTTATTTCAATTTGTGTCTTTGCTTCTTCTAACTTTTCCTTCTCAACCGTTCGTGCATTTACAATTACGATTTTAGTTCTGTTATGTTTTGTTTTATTTGTAAACCATTGACCCGCAATTCAGTCCGCTATGACCTCTTCGGAGACGTCATTTTACTTTTACTCTCTGACCCCCTTACACTGGTGGGGAGTATTATCTTCGTGTGAAGGAGGCTTTTAACGGTATCATTAATATTGATTGTTTGTTGATGGGATTGTCCTAAATACATAAAAGGATATAAGTGACAGCTAGAGCTTGTGGTGACTCATTAGTTGCTGTTAACGGACAGTCAATTAGTCATCTGTTTTAAAGTGCATCAATGGTTATTGGGTACTTTACAACTACAAGTTGATCCTGATACTGACTCTGGTATAGTCTCCTCTGCTGGTTGATGGGTCGCCATCAATCCCCAATATTTTGGTCAGCATGTACATGATTTCATGTGTTATGATTATTTATTCATATTTATTATCTATTATCTCCTTTGTTTTACTTTTAAGCTTATCTAAACTCATTTATGGCCGCACTACAATCGTCGAAGTACTTTCTAAAGAATCCGGTGGAAGCAGCCGCGGATGCCAACTGCCAAGACGAGGTGTGTCGGATGCGCAGTGTGTGACTAAGCTTAATGCGTGGTTCCGTTAGCGCGTGCGGCCCTACGCGGGGATAGAAAAATGTTTGAATAGAGGTGCGACTTTTTCTAAATCGCAGAAGGCAGGTTTTTGTTTTACGGTCGATTATGTGAAGGTGTGAAGATATTTTGTGTGTTTAGGGCTGTGATGGACAATTCTTTGAAGAGGTTTATCGATAGAAAGAAATGGTTAGCAAATATGTTATGGTATGCTTACTGAAATAGTCTGCTATTTATTGATTGGCTCTTCCATTCCTGATGGTTATGAATACTATAGTACGATGGATTTTTTGCAGACGGCATGGGTTTATTTAAATCAAGCCTTTGATGTAATTGAAGCTTTCAGAAGCGTAAAAGCGCATTAACTTGCTTTAAAGTATCAGCTTCATAAGTGTGATTGTTACGTGTCAAGTAAACAAAATACTAACAGGGTTGCGGAATTTATTCGAAAGAGTCACCGCAGCCCTGAAACGCAAAAGGTACATCAAGGAGGAACACAGATGGGTTCGAGTCAGTAAGAGTCACTACCTTCTGCTCCGCCCAGATCGAGGAGTCATTTGATGATTTCCCATCCTTAAAAAAAAATAAAAGAAGAAGGTTAACAAAACAGCTGAATATGTGTTGACGTACAATGATGTTCTTACTAATATGGCGTCCTAAGTGGCACAAAATAGAGACACGTACTTTATACGTTTCATTTCAAGTCACGTCTGCTATCGATAGTTATAGTGATCATTAGTTCCTTCTACCATTTCTTTGGTTGTTGTTTTATGTAAAGTTTTAATTAATTCGCCTTTTGTAAAGTCTGTAACATATTTATTAACTTTAGTCAATACTTTTTTAGAACTTAATACATCAGCAGGTCTAAAAAGGGCACTTTTGTAGAATCATATTCACACCCAGCAATCTGTCAAACTTAATTTCCATCTTAAGCACTAAAGCGGTTGCATTTTGGGGAATGTGCGACAGAATTGCATAATTTAATTCCCCCAAGCCCGTTCCATCATCGGACCACAAGACGAACGGCGATGCGCCACCGGTACACGGTGGATATCCCACCCATACCTTAAGGAGTGGAATTCCCTGCCGGAGTTTGTGTTTCCTGATAGCTACAACCTGGGAGTCTTTAAGTCAAGAGTGAATAGGTTATTTCTAGGCAAGCGTGCTCCATCTTCGACCACATCATCGCTTACCATCAGGTGAGATAGTGGTCAAACGCGTGCCTATCTATAATAAAAAAAAAGCATTTGGTTCAAGGTTGATTGGGAAAATTTAACAGTTTCGGGTAGTTTGATGTGCTGGCTGATTCTATTAAAGTGGCCTTTTTAGACCCGCTGTTATTTCCTCTTACTAAACTATTATCCGATTTACTATGGAAAATAGGAAAAGTAGGTGGTGTGCTGTTGTTTTTTATCTTTGATTATCAATTGGATAGTTTTCTACAATTGTTTGTTTTCCTTTTTCCTTATTATGTTAGTATTGTTCTGCTTATTAAGTGGGTGGTCATTGTCAAGTTCAGATCTATCAAAACCATTTGATGTTATGATTGTTTAGCCATCTGACTAATCGTATACGATGCCGACACAAAAATGACAAACCTGGCTTTAAAGAGAAGATGACACACGAAATGCGATGATATACGAAGTTCTGCGAAACCTAAGCTTTTCTAAAACTTGATGTGATATGTGTCATGTTTACATGTACACCACAATCACCACACTGCCCGACTACATAATCAAAGACATGCAAATAACTACCTCTAAAAGGAATCTCATAACAGCAAAACCAGAAAGCGCATTAGCATGTGCTCAACATTTCTAATTAAATTCAATTTCACACGTAACTATTCTATCTCAGTAGAAAGATATAGTAACGCAGTAGCAAAGTGTTGCTATACTTACCTACTACTGCGTTACTATACTTTTCCACTGCGTTACTAGTCACGTTCCATAGACAAACTGATCTTACTTTTGACACTAGTTCTACGAATTTTGTAATAGTTATGTGATGGTATGAATGTTATGTTATCGATAGTTACTGTTGAGGTTATGAAAGTAGGTTTGGATTACAAATATCTACAACGTTATGATTGATTTGTTTTGGGAAATAACTATTCAATCATTACCAGGTAATGATTAGTTGAGTCATAAGTAATTACGATTTAGTACGTGGCTTAAGTTTTCAAGAAAAGGGGAAACCACATCATCACTTACCAACGGGTGAGATAGTGGCCAAACGCGTGACTATGAATAGTAAAAAAAAAATTGTGTCATTAAGTAGGACCATAGGCTAAGTCTCAAACGAAAACTTTTTCAATTCAACAATAATAATTTCATCGTACCTATTTTTTTTTTTTTAACGGTTTCATTAATGTGTGCTTACTATCTCCTAAGGCATCTAATTGCTTTTCTCATAGCCAGCAAATAGCGGTATGTCTCATTGGGTAAATAGAGCAGCGAGAACAATGATGCGTCTACCGCACTCTTTTTTGTCATAATAACCGTTAATCTGGCAACACTGATGGGAAAATTAAACTCGGCCATATTGTTTCTTGTTAAATATTGTTTTTTGTTTGTTGCAGGTAAGTTCTGGGATTATCTGTGGCACCGGAATCGTTCGATCGAGTGGAATAAGTTGCGTCATAGATTCGTATCGGTCGAGCACGGAAGTTTGTTGACTTTCATTAATTGGCGATTAACTCCCACGCTCTCCCATTGTTTCGGTGATGTCTTGCATGTGTGATTTGTCTCCTCTCCTATATGCAGGATATTTAATTTTTTGATACAAATAAACATGTTCTACAGTTTCGCCATGAACCTTTTGACAGGGCTGGTCCTAAGATATTTGACAGACAGAATAATAGGCTTCTAATTACAATCATGATGTTGCAAGTACAACGCAAGACGGTACATCATAGACACCCATTGTTGCCGAAGTCACGACACCCACAAATCAAGATGGAGTCGTCTTACTTGTAGGCGGGACCACACCATTTGTTATGCGTAGTCAAAACTGGTATGCAAATGATCAATAATTAAGTTGAGACTGATGTTAGACTTGTGAAATAAGCCCGAATAGTTACAGTGTCATCTCTGACTGTTTCTCTTTAAATGTTCCTTTGAATAATAGTGTAGAAAAACAACGAGAGCTGGAGGAAACTATTGGTATTGGTGTAGAGGTCTGAAAACGGCATAGGGTGGACTGCGGTCTCTAACACTATCCCATTCTCAGACCATGACGTGCTCTAGAGTAATTGTTCCTAATTTGTTTGAACAGGAAAGCCTTGCAGTAGATAGAATTATCATTATTTAGATTATGTAAGTTAACATTTCTAAATCCAGGTTTACCTAATGTGAAATGCCTACCGTTTACTACGCTATGTTACCTGTCAATTACTCATTAAAGTTGCTCCAAATTTGCCTAACTAGTATACCTTATAAGGAGCACATAATTAGTGATAAATCCAGTTATTTTGCTACCGTGACACGCAGTTAACTCGATCATGCGTAAGCGCTGATTTTTTGTGTAATAAGTTACTAAGTACTGTGTGTTATTACGGTGATTGTTAGTGCTATATAATTGTTGGTTCATGAATTTGTTAATTAATGAATTTAGTCAAGTTGTAGTACTTTTTTGCTGATTTGATTTGACCAATGGCGACTCCATCTAGTAGGTGTTCTAATGGAGCACCTATGCAGGCAGTGCACATTGCTCGCAGAACAGATGTTCGATAGGAACGGCAGGTTCTGAAGTGTCAAGTCAACCGCATACCAGAAGCTGCGTAGCGATGGGAGTCCTCTCACAAGGTGGACCGATGACTTGGTGAAGGTCGCGGGAAACTGGTAAAGACGCACAAGTCCGTAGGATGTGGCGACACTTGGGACAGGCTTATGTCTATCAGTAGACGTCTTTCGGCTGAAATGAACTGTTTGAAGGAGCTGCTTGGTTGTGTAGTAAAAGACAAAATAGTTGATAAAAATTTATGATAAGTATGGTCATATTCTCTACTTTTCTCTTAAGATCATTGCACTTAGGAAAATTGTATAATAAACATGTCATCATGTTATTTACGAGTGTTAGTGCGTGTTTACAGTTCTCATTAGCAAGAACGTACTTTTTCTTAGAATTCTGATGGTGCCATCGAACTGATGCTTTAGAGTTGGTCACTTAAATAGTTACATTTAACTAATACTTAAACTACTACTAATACTAACACTTGTCAATAGTTTCATTTAATAAAATCTCAATCTTCCTATCAAGTTGGTACTCGAACACACTTTTGTAAAAGGGACTTCCTTTTCCCTTCTGATAAAATTGTTTTAATCTGAGTTTTCTTAGAAACCAGAGTGCCAACTCTACTAATTAATCGACTTCTAAAAGGAGGAGATTCTCAGATCGTCGGAAACTAGTTTTTTTTTTATGTATGCTCCCCGATTACTCGAAGACGCCTGGACCGATTTGGAATATTGTTTGAAAGGGTAGGCTTTCCAGGTGGTCCCATGATCATCAGGTCAGGATCTGACGATGGGATCCTGGAGAAATGGAGGGAATTCTTCAAATTTTATAGGCACACTTACCCCCCCCTTCTTTCCTTACTAACTTTTTTTTTACCTACGTCCGTGTGTCACTGCGGTTTGCCAAGTGAAAACCAGCGCTGGGCGTCTGACGCCCAGAAAATGCTGAGATGGTTACCCTTTCGGCATGGGCACGCTCAGCGCAATTGTGTACCCGCTATTACTTATGTTTACTTTCTCGCTGTGCGTTTATGTCTTTGCTGAATAAATGTTTTTCTATTCTAAACGATTTGAGTAGTTTTCTAAAGAGTATTTTCTTGGAGTGGTTTCATTTCAATTTGGTGAAGATCTTATTAAGAACATTGGAGATAAGCAACGGAACTCCTCAATAAATGATAGCAAATGGACCTTGATTGCTGAAATCGCATGCCGGTTTATTGTTTACACCCAGTTCATAACAGTTCAGTTATATTAACAATGTTGAATCTGTTCAGGCCTGTTTTGTTAGATATCTATGTATGAAGAATGTGACCCGAAAAGCTATACCTGACTACAATGATAGGTTAAAGCACTATAAGATGTTCAAATCAAAAGAAAGACGGATCCATTCTGACTTACTAACATTACACAAAATTATAAATGGTTCTATAGAAGCGCAATTTATTCACTATTTTAACTTTAGGATTAGCCAACGTAGCAAGCGGCGTCATCGCATTTTTCAATTACCTACTACCTTTAATTCCACCTTTAATATCCCCCTAACACGTATGGCAAGGCTATATAATGAAAGGTCAACTTAACTGATTACCCTATCGATGTTTTTTCTATGAGTTTCGCTTCATACAGACGTTCCCTATATGAACAGTGCGAACAATGTACGTCTATAAAGATCAAAACTTGTTTTGTTTTTGTTGTGTTTTGGATTTAGTCTACTGGAGACATACTTAATGTTTTCTTGTCTCTAATATTCAGTATGTCAATGTTATGCATAGCTTATCTATATATATAAAAATGAATCCCTATTTCCCTTGGTCATCGCATCACGCTTGAACGGCTGGACCGATTTCAATCATTCTTTTTTTTTGTGTTCGTGGTCACGAGAAGGTTTTAGGCTATATATTATCACGCTATGTGCTTTGGAGGATGAGCAATATTCAAAAATGTCCGTTTTAACGACAGGCACAAGGTTCGATCCCCGGCCAGCAACAGCTATTATTTTTATATTTATTTTGTCTTTTGAACTTTATTTTGACACCAAAGTATTGTCAAAAAAATAATAAAATAGGTTTTTTGCATTTACAATAACATTAAATTTATATTTCACATTTTGCCAAACAGTTTAGTGGGAAATTGTTATAAAAACCACAACTTAATACAACTTTGCAGATACTTATGCATCTAACCTTAGCAATGTTTATCATCACGCTATACTTTCAAAGAGCTGAGCAGTAAAAAACCATGACATAAATAAGATCGGCTATTTCAATCATTTGTCAACAGTTCTCATAGACCATCGGTTTAGAGACTGCCTTTATAACAACTTGGTGTGGGTTCGAATCCACATTTGATTATTTTTTAATTTTGTACATATTTTTAAATTATTAATTTCCTTTCATTTTTATTTGATTTTATACATTGATAACATAATAACATAGTATTTTGTATTTTTTTTGGCATTTATCTATGCCAAAATATAATTGCCCACATGTTAAATGATAATTAACAGAACACATCACGTTCTGCTGTCTGCACATGCTGCCTTAGGTCAATAGATGGCATTATTGCCATCTAATGACCTAAGACAGCATGAGAATTACATCAAAACATATTTTTTAGTTATTAGTGGTACTTTTAAGACGTCTGAAAAAAAGGGATTCTTTTAATACCTTAAAAATATCGTTCTGAATGAATTCCTATTAATATAAATAAAACAAACTCAGAACTAAAACATAGACAGTTCAACTTCAGATTCCATAGATGGCATTATGTATTTGATCTCATTTTTTTAAATCGTCAACAGGCGTCCGCTTACATTTGCTAAGCTTAACTTGAGTTGCTCAAAAATGAATCTTTACGGGTCTAGGGCCTGGGGTCACGTCATACCACCCGCGAGCAGCTAGCGAACTCCCATGGTAGAAGAGTCGCGAAAAGAGTTGAATTGGATTGGTTAATCGGATGTCTAACTGGGTTTTAAAAACTTAAATCGTTTCGACTAAATTTCCCGATTCGAAATAAATTGAAAATTAACTTGATTCATCAAGTAGTTTCTTAACTTAGTAGTTTGAAGAATAGCACCATTCATATAGCGTAAAATAATATTAGCATACTAAAGATCAAATATGCAAACATATGGCCTTTTTTATGGCCCGACGCCATAAAGAAGGCTGTTAAAGGCAGCATGCACAGAGCGGTCCACACTGCAGAAGACCGCATAGATACGCGGCGTGTGTGGTCCCGATCCTCAGCATTCCAGGAACGATGGAGAAGAAGAAAAATGCGAACATGATATAAGAAGGCCATTCAAATGCGCATTATTTTACGAATACTGTTAAAAATTGCCGATGGCAACACCACAATCAAGAGATGGTTAGGTTAGTTTAGAAGATAGCCTATGTTGTCCGTTGTTCAGCAATAATTCATTACTTCTGTGAACGGGGACCAAGCAGACCATTACGACACGGATAATATTGACAAATAGGAAAAATAAGGAAAATATTTCCATGAAAACGCAAAGGAACAAAATTATATTACCATCCGATCAAATTTTATGATTTCTATTTAAATAATTAATTTATAAAAAACTTTGCAAAGGCACTTGGCTGAAAGGCACACGTATCCAACAAACTGTCATAGTAGCTGAAATAAGATTTCGGTTGATTGCTCCGGCATGGCTATAAACTGTTCAATTCCCAGTGAAGCAAAAGCTCAGGGCCAAAAACTATCCGTTGCGGGTTGCACCCTCCAGTGGATCATGGGAAACTGTAGATCCCCAGGCAATGATGCCAGAGAAGAACTTTGCGAAGAGAGTTTCCGAGACGGTACTGCTGGACCTATACCCACTTCTTCTCTTACCTTTCTCACTGATTCGTTCATGAATTTGCCAGAGATCAACTGAACTTTAAGACAACAGATGGACACCGTCTACAAATTACAGTGCAGCCTATACATGCAACTAACTAAGCGACTTCTCAACCCAAGTAGAAATACCCTCCGAATAATAATAGGTATAATTACGGGTCATTGCCCTATAAAAAAATATCTTTTCAACATAGGCACTGCGGCACGATGGATCGATGATTTAAAAAAGGTTGCTGGCAGTGGATGGACGTGGACTGCACAAGACCGGGATGGTTGGCGCTTTGTGGGAAGCTTACATTTAACAGTGGACGGCAATTGGCTGAAATGATGATGATGATGATAGTCGCCATAGACAGCCCAATGTACAGAGGTTGCTTCGATACCGAGAAATCAGTACCACACCAGTAGTAGCCCACTTCATTCTGGAAATGAGGCCTTTGCTACCCGTCGTGCAAAAATCTTCGGAAAGATGAGGACACTCAGTGAAACCTATTTGCGTAGCTTCGCTGGGTAACCTTGCCAGGACTCCTAAGCATAATGGCGCGAATGGGAGTCTATGTGCAGATAACGGAATCTCAACTGTACTCTCTCCGTTGCGTGGGTAGTCTTTCCTTTTGGATAGAGTTTTCCATTTCAACTTTATGTAGCTCTACCCTAGCAACTTTTTTCAAATTAAAACGTTTCTCATTACGAAAAATTACTAAGGTTGGTCGGCGTTTTGAATAGAAGAGGTGATACAGCATTTCCCTTACATTCTAAGGGGGTCAAGCAATGCCAGAAGTTGACTGTTCGTATATCTTATGCCACTGGTTTCTGGTCGCTCACAATGGGCCTCATCAGAAGGCTTAAAGTCACTCAAAGGGAGTGGAGTGAATAGAGAGGGCAACGCCTTGAGTTTCCTTGCGTGATCGAATCAGGAATGATAATATTCATAGAGAACCAAGGTTACCGACATAGCCCGAAGCATCGCCAAACTAAAGTGGCAGTGGGCAAGGCATATTGCTGGAAAATTCTGGAGTGACGACCGCGTACCAGAAGACGCAACATTGAAAAGCCTCCCACAAGGTGGACCGATGAAGATCGCGGGTAGCCGATGGATGCGAGACGCGCAGAACCGGTCGTTGTGGCAACGCTTGGGTTTTTCGGCTGATATGATGATATCTTATCTTAGCGATCTTACCTAGCAACATCAAACTATATGACATACACGCAAACGAAGTCACGTGCAACAGCTATCTTTTTCTAATCTTCTAATGTATAAAAATCTCGGATCACAGTGTTTGTTATCAAACTCCTCCAAAATGGCTTGATCGATTTATATGAGATTTTTGTGTTAATTTATATGGCAAAACAACGTTTGCCGGGTCAGCTAGTTAATAAATAAATACATTACGCCGGTAGGTACGCTGTAAAGGGGTACGCACATGTAAATGTCTTAGCTGTGGAGAATCACCACCAAAAAGTGAAAATAAGAATCTTTTTTTACAAAAAAGCACAACTGACTTCCAAAAAACAAAATGCTACAAAGTATAAATTGACTTTAATTTCGGAAAGTTTATTTTTTAAATTTTCGTTCACATTCGCATGTCAGTCGCAATCTGTCGAAAAATGTATGGAAAATGAGGCTTTTTTGACAGATTGTGAATGCTAACGTTGCTTATAAGTTAGTAGAACTGGTCCTCTGATATTTAATAATTTGCTAACCAAATAATCAAAAGTAGGCTCAAAAAGGCACGGAAGAATCCTACATTCATCGCGTCTTCCTTCTTATGAACCACTTTGATTTGGCTCAATTCGTTATGTTTTCAATTTTGCTTCTCAATCATTGCAAAATCGAAGGGTGACTACATCTTACATAGAGCAATAGTTACCATACAAAAAAAATAAAGTACTCACAAGACATGCAAATAACTCTACAGAGTTACGAGCACATTGTCGGCGCGCCTCCGCTCCGCTTGGATGCTGCGCCCTACGCCGCCCATTGTTTCCTCGGCTCCTACATAACAACAACTTTATTGCCTTTACGTCATTATGTAAGTTTCCCTTTAACATCAGTTTAGGCTCGCCCACGGCTATGTCGTATGTAAATAGGCAAGCGGTAGGCTTTCCCTTTGAGTACACAATGCCGCGGGCAATTTGGTTAACATTTCCTCTTGTACCTTCGACACTTGGCATGCTATTGAGGTTTGGCGAAATTTTACATTCATTGCCACTGGATTATAGTCTGTGGTTGATTTAAGATGAATCTTCGTAGCTTTCAGTTTCTTCACTGGTTTTCTCACTTACCTAGCTATTGTACAGTTGTACCTCAGACATCCTTTGTTATAAACATGGCCAGAGGTCGCTCAAAATAGAAAAGTTTGTAAAGAGAAAGAGGTGGCTTTTGCCCAGCTCTGGGACACAAAATAGGCTAGTAATAAATACTGTGTTAATGCAGCTACATTAATCAGTGAAGTAAAGAATCAAGAAGTGTTTGCAGAATACAACAACTATAGTTATACTAGCGAAGTAACTTCAAGAGTGGGGTTTCCCAAAAAACAGTCGCAAACTTTTAATTAATAAACTTTCCTTCCTTCTTGCGTGCACGATATAAACTTTTAACGGTACTGGCTAGTGATAAAATCTATGACGCAAAATGAAAAGAAAGCGCACGGTTATCGATGAATAAAAAACTAGGATGCAGGCGTCGGTGCATCTCAATGTGGAGCAGAAGAAATGATAGCGATCAGTAGACATTAGGCGCAGTACACAATGTAGAGACTATTCTCAAAAATATTAAGATAGATTAGATGCTAGATTTTTGTCTTTGAAAGCTGGTGGTAAGAAAACTGGTACTCTTAGAAGGGATCCCGGGTATTGGTCAGCATATCTCTGCAACATGCATAGTGCTCGGATATGCTATATTTGGGCAAGGTATATTCCAAATGAAGCAGATGGACATTTAGAAAATTAGCAAGATGAAGGAATAGAAGATGAGGGTGAGGATGGAGGATGAAGGAACATACATGAAGTACATAAAATCGCACTTTACCATAGAGTGGAACAGCTCAGGCTGATGTTAAAATATTACTTCGAGTTTCGTTAGGATTATGTAAGTAATCAAAGTCAGAATTATAGTCTTAAATGTGCCGATAGCAATCGACTAAAAAGCTTGAAACTTTAGAGGCTATAATTCTAAAATAAAATTGCCATGTCTAAAACAGGTGTTGATTTGAAATTTCAAATATAGGTGCGTTTTATAGCTTTTTCGTTAGATAAGTAGGTTTCAAACAAAAAGGGTTTAGAAGCAGTTTTGGCATTAAAGTTATGTAGATTGTTAATGCTAAAAGCTGGCATTTGAAAATTGGTAGTTCTATCGACATGCATTTTAGAGTTAAATCTTTTAACAATGAGCAGTGGCTAAATCAGAAAATTGGTTTTAGATTTATTTATCCACTTGAAATAAGGATTTGGGGAATTGATTCATTTAAATAACTATTTTATTAACATACAATTTAAGGAAATATGTACAGAACCTATTTATTAAAGCAATAATATTTCTAGATACATTTATTATTGCTGCAAACCAAAGAAATTTAAAAATTAGTAAAATGACGGGAGACGGTTCAACTAACGAACATATTAAATCAATGAAGCCTGCCTTATTTTCGGCATGGGAAACTAGTTGACCGGTTTGCCCTTACAAATATCTAGATTATTCGCGCCAGATGACTAAAAATAGTTCCTTTCTAATTCTTTAACGAGGTTTTTGCCTCTCACATAGGTGCAGGGCGTTGGCTAATATGGGTGCAGGAAATTAATAGGAGCAGAAACTGGTAGGTGAGCTAGTTCAGTATATGTAGCAGGTATATTGAAATCTCACTCGGCAATTGCACTGATTACGTGTATTTCAATTTCCTTGTGGTAATCGATGGCCACATTAGTAGAAATTCATGGATGTGCTCTTTCCTTAGTGACAGTGTTTCGTTTCTTGCTATGTTATGCATAACGTCTTCTGTTTCTACATTTCACTTACCCAAATCGTTGTTTATTATGATTGCTTCTGTTTTGAGTTGATTGTTTTGTTCAATCGTAATATTTGGAATTTTAGTGTCTCGTCTTTCAAATGCTTGTGGAGTATCTATAACTGTTTTGAATAGATTTACTCGTGTCTTGTGGGTTAACGTTTTCTTCTGTTTCAACAGTGCCGTTTTGTTCTGTTTCAGCAATATTTAAAACATTCATGTCTTTACTTTACTCTGCTTGTATATTTACTGCAAGTGTTACAAAAAGATTAACTTGTGGGTTGTGGTTTAGAATGTTTTCTTCAATTTTGACTGTATCATTTTGTTTAGCTTCACCAGTATTTGGAGCATTAGTGTCTTAAATTTCCTATGTATGTGTTTAAAATCGGTCCACTTGTGGCTTGTTGTTTATAGCGTATTTTTTTTACTGATTTGAGGGTGTTTTTCTGTTATGCTTTAGCAATATTTGAACACTTACATCTCGATTTTCCTAACGTACTTACAAGGTTTTAATATGTATAGATAGATATTTATCTATCATTTAGTAAAGCTGCATTCAGTGTGATCTCAAGTTTACAGTAAAATACTGTTTTAAGAATTTCTAACAATAAATTATAGTTTTCCAATGACTTAATGTCGGAGATCGATCGGTTCCGATCTAGTTAGACTGACTGGCTGGCATTGACTTCAAACATTTATTAGAGACGGTCATAATCATATCTTTTGCTATGCTAGTTTTCTAGTTTGTTGTAATTAATGATAGTTGCTTTTTGTTTTTATTATTTTGAAGATGTTGCTGCCTGTGTTTTGCAGTTTTGGATTACAAATTGTTAGAAATGTCAGTCACACTTACGTTATACTTTACATGTAGTTTCATATAGCTAGTTAGCATGCACAATTTCACTGTAACTTCCGATACAAAGATCTTTCTAGCAGTTAACCCTTTTCTACGTACAATAAAATAAGCAAACTAACAGCAAGCTTTACGTACGATGACTCAAAGTACTTGGAAAGTCGTCTCGCGAGGGTTGAGGCTCGCATCAGTGAAAGTAGATATGATTGCTATCAGTCAGCTGATAAGACAAGTCAATGCGTTACTTGTTCGGTCAAATGGCTTTTTGTTTGATACCACTCTTGTCAGGGCGTGCTGCGAAAGGTATGCTGGACAAGCTTTCTTTTCTGTGTTACATTTCAACTTATAAAATCAATGGATAACCGTTGTAACTGCTTTTGATGTTGTAAAAAATATTAGCTTGTAACTACGTAACGCAATTGTATAAGTCTATCTAGTTTTTCTGATGTCCTTATTTAGGTCTATCGTGGTTTCCAAAAGTGTTTTGAAACTTGCATAGGTGAGTTTTCTCTAAGACATGTGAGATTTTGAGTGTTAATATTGACTTATTTTCCAGTCTTTGTATTTTCTTAGTACTGGCGTGTAATAGTCTACCTATCTATCTATCAATACTAATATATTAAGCTATATATAAAGAGTTTGTTTGTTTTTTTGTTTGCTTGATCTCAGGAACTACTGGTCCGATTTGAAAAATTCTTTCAGTGTTAGATAGCTCATTTATTGAAAAAGGATATAGGCTATATATCATCACGCTTAGACTAATAGGAGCGGAGCAGGCGAAGTTGCGCGGGTTAACTGGTTAAGAATATATAGAAACGTTTAATTAAACAAAACTCGATCGTATAGAAGCGGAAGTGATTGAATACCGAATGGAATTATTAATCTTCTGCTTTTTGTGGCATCATCAATAAACTTTTCAACCATGGAGTGATTTAATCTTAACACTCGTCACACATGTTATGGCAAATGCTCATGTTATCCGCTCATTATTGAGGACCTGTGAAAGTTCGATTTTGATTTATTACTTATAGCCTCGTCACTGTTACGAAACGTAAAGATTGTACAGTCATGCGAGGTTGTATTGTCGCTGCGGTTTAAGACACATGGGTGTACACGCCTTTATAAAGATGTGCGCGTGATTGATTTGCGATTTCACATGCTAATGTTGGCATTGGAAACCCTTCTGCTGATGCGGTTATAGTGAGTTTTGTTGTGGTTTTTAGGTGTTTCTACAAACATTGTCCATATCAAGCAAAAATTGCATGAAAACAATTACATTCCCAACAAATACGCGAATTAACGCATAATATGTTATTATGCGTTAAGTATATTTTTTTGCGATAAATAAAACGTTTTACACATAAAAGAAATTACACAATTTGTAGAAACTCGCGGCGTTTTCTTTAACAATTCAAGCGCGGACTGCAATAATGCTACTAACTAACCGAAAAAAGTTTGCCAATTAAAGCAGAACGGTTACGAAAGTTTCACGTGTGCACACAATTAGACGAACGAACGGACAAACGGACCGAAACCTAATTATACAGATTATACATAATTGCGTGCCTGACTGTCAACACGATCGCCATTTTTATTTTTTGACAGATTGAGGTTAGGGCGGGAAAATGAGAGTGACATACGATGGACATACGTAATTTTTTTCGTATATTTATTTAATTAATGGATTAATTAGATATCTAAAGGCATTAATTAAGTCAATATTATTACGCTATTTGTTTTATTAATAACGAAGGACACTCAAACTAAAAATTGAGGTAGAAGTCATCATAATGACTCGCTTTTTGTGACAGACAGAATAAAGCGTTCTTTGATTAACGACTTTTACTTTTAACTACACTTACTTTCATGCACTCGAGCACAATCTTTAATCAACAAACGTCAGTCAAATAAAAATAAACAAACGTGGTTTGTGTGCACCTTACGACGTATGACATAATATGGCCTAAGGCCTCCGACCATGTGGTCGTATCACAACAAAATGATATAATATACCTTAAGTGGTTCCATTTATCATAATTATCTTAATTGCTTGTGTTGTAATCTTAATAATTTGTTACAAAATGTCCCTTTGCTTGTTTCAGGTGAGAGCAATTTTTGTAAAAATGCATTGCGGTAACGCCGAGCAAATAACTTAAGGTGAGTGTGCTTTGAGAGATAATTACTTGCATTCTCGTCTTGTTTTGTATACCTTATATTAGAGACTCCAGCAATACTTACTTTTTTTGTTTAACGCAGCGTTAGCTAGAGTTTAGGGCTTTATGGGTTTATTAGGTTGATGATTCTTTGTTAATATGAGTTTCAAATGTGGCAGTGATTTGTGGGAATGGATAACAGAATCCTTAAAGATTAGAGCAAAACTCAGCTTTTACGTCAAGATGCACACTTTTCAGTCAATTATCTGCGTTCTAAAGAGCAATGAAATAATAACAGTGTTCACAACATAATGCAACGCCTACCAACAACTCACATTGCGTGTTCCAAAGACAATCATACTGTGATGTCTAAATAAGGCCATTATGACGTTCAATGTGAAAATGACATTCAAATTATATATAGTTTACTAACGTCTTGTTTGAATGATGTTACGTGGTGTTTATACAACGTTGATACGACAGAGGGGCTTTCCTTTAAACTGCCTATACTAGGTACCATTTTCAAGCTCTGTACCAAAAATAAATTAATTAGGAGCAGTAGTTTAGTCGCAAATGATTTTTAAAGTTTTTGCACGGTTTGAACACGATGTATCTTTTCTAACAGTTGATTATCGTCTAAGCATAGGTCATGCACCTTACAACGATAAATCTACGATGCGTTGTTGCCGCTCTGACGCATGTCGAAGGACATTCACTAAAAATTGGCAATGCAAACAAGGAAGCAATCAATACACACACACTTGCACTTTCACTACGACAGCGACTAACATAAAGCGAGCGAAAGAAATAGAGATAGGTCAGTTTGTTGCATCCTTGTTTTTTGCGATCGGTAAGTCCCTCAGCAGTGCGCCGACGCTTGTTTTTCGGAACGTACGGTTTGTGGACTTCGCGCGCAAACAATTGTAATTTTATTTTGTTATTGTAAGAGGACACGTAACTTGGGATTATTATTATTTAGTATTAGTGTTTTTTTTGTGATTGACTGTTTTTTATGGTGATAGGACACGTAACTTGGGATTATTATTATTTAGTATTAGTATCTCCGGACCTCACTCCCATGGATTTCTTTTTGTGGGGTTACATTAAGGGTGAAGTGTATGCCTCAGAGGTAAATAAAATTATTGATGAGTTAAAAAATTGGATTATTTTAGCATTTCACAAATTAAAGTGCTTAGCGACGGACAGTGATCTAATTAGAAAAATAAATAACAATATTCTCCGTCGGTATAATTTGTGCATCAATGTGAATGGAGGACACATCGAAAATTTAAAAATTTAGTGTGTTTGTTTTTGTGCGCGTACTTCGAAACGTTACCTAACATAAAAGCCAGTGCGAGCGGAGCCCAGCGGAGGCCTAAGTCGCCGGCCGCCACCCCGGCCCGGCCCCCACCGAGCACACGAGATACCGCACACCGCGCTCCGGCGCGCGCGCGACGTTGCCGCTTTGTTACCTAGCGGTACCTAAGGTCAGTGTCTTTTTTTTTACAAAGGGTGGTTGCGTTTTATTCGGATTTGCAAGCTATTTAGTTTGTTTGAAAAAAATATTTTCTCATTTATGGCGCTTTTTGTTTTTGTACCGTATCGAATTAATACTGTACACGTATAGTATACGTAGTTTAATTTAATGCCCCTCTGTCGTATCAACTCTGTATACTGCAATCTTGTTTAATTTAGAGATTTGTGTTTCACCTTCATTATTAAATACCACTGATGCGAGAATTGTTTTGTCTTCATTCGTCATTTTATTCGTATCTTTTTTATGTACTGTAGGGCTTTCTCAAGTCTTTTTATTAAGTATCCTTTTCTGAATGGAGTTTTTCTTCAACTAGTATTTTATTTGCAACAGAATTAAACATTCAGTTGTTGGTCCTGAAGCAATTAATGTTCGCAACATTACAATTATTAATTCCATTGTTTATAAAAATGACCTTTCTGGGAAATCTATTACAAATCTTGCTAGTTCGTGAACTTCTGATCTCTACTTTGTAACGTCAGAATCCATTATCGATCAAACAATTTAACCAGACAACAATCTCTTGGCGCCAATAATGACGTTTTCCATCAAAACGTGAGCTTGTTCAAACCGTTATTATAATCAACTGTAACTTAATGAAGTGTGCCAAGGACTGCCGCCTCATTTGTACCATGCATGGGTTAAACAAAGCTTGATAATTACTATGTTTTAGTAGAGGACAAGGGTGGAGTTCACGTTCGTTAATTAAAAATAGTAATTCGTTCTGCCATTGTGTTTGTGGCGTGTGCGATCGCTCTTAGCGTGAGCTTTGTGATAGTAGGCTGTTTATTTTTACCTTTATATACTTAATTATATCTTTTAATGTCGTTACGGTCATGGTCTCCTATTTCACAGATTTTTTTTACGAAATACCGTAACAGTTTCTTTTAATGCTTTAATTTTGTCAGTCCAAAACCTTCCCTTTTTATGTGAGCCCTTATGACTTTCATTTGGGTGCATCAAAACCGTCAAAAATTGGGTGCTTCAAAACATCTAATTATGCTATGGTGCTACATCAAAACTTTTAAAACTGATCAAGAGCAGAAAATATCGATTTGAAAACGGAAGACAAGTATTTGAAGCACAATAAATATTGTAGGTCAAAAACGATGTCTACCTTTTTTGCCTCCATCCAGAAAGAAAAAACCTTTTCTGTTGTTTCTATTGCTCCCTACGTATCAATCTACGATGTCTTGGAATATATTCTTAGTTTATGCAAATTGCCGTTGCTGGGTCGTCTAAGTTCTTGACCCGTATTTACTGGGTGACGTACGTACTATAGCGTGTGGGCAACTAACTAAGTCGATTGTCTCCTGTTTATTGATGCCACAGGTTTGCCACTCATTTGCCTAGTTGTACTCTGATACCAGGGTGCGTGGAGTCGTTAGACCTTACTGTCCACACAATAACAAAAAGAAGAAGACCTAGTTGTGGAGAATAATTCAAACTTGGATGTTAATTTGAAATCTGCCAACATTCCGCAATGTCTGAAGTCTCGCCTCTACAACCAGTGTGTTTTGCCCACCATGACTTACGGTGCCGACACATGGACGCTCACGCAGGAGGCTGTGTACAGACTGAAAGTTGCACAGAGAGCCATGGAGCGTTCCATGCTTGGCATACGTCTAATAGATCGAGTTTCAAACGTCGAGATCAGAAGACGTACCAAGGTTTTCGACATCGGAAAACGAATTGCGGATCTATAATGAAGCTGGGCAGGGCACCTAGCAAGGCGCGGTGATGATAGGTGGAGTAAGGCAGTGACCGGCGTCCGAGGACTGGAAGAAGAAGTGTTGGTCGGCCGGCGGCGAGATGGACAGATGACATTGTTGCCATCGCAGGTAGAACCTGGATGAGGCTGGCACAGGAACGTGGGGGTTGGCACAAGAAAAGAGAGGCCTATGCTCAGCAGTGGGCGAAGTCGGGCTGTGGATGATGATGGACGATGAAGATATTAATTCCGTAACTTCTTGTAAAGGCAATGAAATTCAGGAGTATGATGATAAGGATGAGACTGATGACCAAGTACAAAGCAATGAAGGCTTCCTGAATTGACGGGCACCAGGTGACAGCACTGAGGCGTCTGGCCCAGTCATCTGTCAAAACGCTAATGTTTTCTGATATTTGTTAAATTGACATCAACGTCATGTTTACGACAAAGTCAATTTTTTCAAGGAAGAGGACCTCTCACCTGTGTAGCGCCAACTGGCGACGTAAATTTTCCCGGAAACCCGCATAAGAAAAAAATGTCACTAGCTTTCGCTCGCGGTTGCGCTCGCGTTGATATAGATTTTCGCAAGAATGTATCCTATAAACGGTTATCGGAACCGATTTAGATAAATTTTGGCACAGAGATAGATATTATAGAGCTATTTAGGCGTAAAAGAGTAACAAACAAAGAAACTCGCTTTCGCAAGTATAATGTTTGTCAGGATTAGGTTTACATTTCTTAAATACTAACACTGACAGTTAACATTAGTTACTGTTTATTAAATTCCATTAGTCTTAGTTTATTAATTCTGTGGTTAGTATTTAGTTTGATAATGGCGTTTGTACAATGTGACGTGCTGCGTCTTGAGGTCAAACAATAACACAAAGGGTTAACGTTTGCTTAATTGAAATAAATATTATTGTTCGTCATTTGTGGTGTTGAATTTGGCATATTATCGTATGCTGTCAGTAATTTAAACCCAAAAATATATTCCAAGATATATTTTTTTAATTTTAAGAATATCCAAAAAACTCTACAGAATGTCCAAACCATAGATAAAGATATTGACAGTGCAAAAGTAACTTAACGCAACACGTGTTTCCAAAACCAGCGTCGAACAAGTTCAAAATGAAATAAGTAGGTCTAAAAAAATCCTATTGAACACGAGATCAAAACACAGTGCCAAAAAACTATGATAAATGATTATATCTTTAAAGCAGAGTAACAATCAGGATGAGGCTGATCCGGTCGCCTTAAAAGCGCCTGCGCTTATATGGCAACTTGATATTATCATCTATAATAAATATTGCCAGTCACTTTATGTTATTAAATGATCGCAATTACCTCAGACATATTTACGGGAACCGTATTCTGTTTACAGGATCCTTTTAAAGTATGTTTTATTGGTTTATTAAGTACGGTAGCATGATGGAGTTTATTTGATATAAAGCCCAGTCTAGGAGTTATTTCTAAATGTGCTGATCTAATCTTGGATAAATTGCTATTTATATTTGCATTTGTAAAGTATGTACTTGTGTACTATGTTTTAGTCTGTTCTTGTCTGCTAATAAAATAACCTGTTGTTGAAGATATCATAAGCAAGTAATGGATAAAATTACGTAATTAAATGTATGTATTGCCATTTGCCACTTAAAATACAAACTAAATAAGTCTCATCGGTACATAATTATAAAATATTACTTTTAATAATAGCTTTTTGTTTAGTCACGCAGCAATGTTGGTGGGTGTATATAAACCTTGCCTTATATGTTTTCTAGTTCAATGTATTGAAGACAAGTTTATTATAACTAACATTAATGAAATTTATAATACTGAACTTGTGTTTAAGTATAAGATTACTAATGTCTAACTGACGGTTAAATATAGAAATAACTTCTGCGTAAGTTATTGTGGCGCTTATAAAGTAGTCAATACATCGCTTGGGATATTAAGGATGGCTCGGGTTCGAGTACTAATGTTAAGAATTTAAGATGTTAATACGATTAGATATAATAGTAAACGACTGACCAAGATCAGCGCGATAAATGATACAAACATTTGAAATTGCTCAAACGTTAGACCATTACGTAATCCATTTTCATTCATTCATAATGTTTTCGATGGCTACAAACCCGTTACTTTAGAAGATAACGTAATTTTTCCGACCGAAGTATTAGATCAGGTATTAAATCTCCATAATCCGCTGGATTTATGAGCGTTTTCTTAAGCAATCGGATTCGAAATGTCAATCGTGCGCATCTTGTACTCGTATAACCTTTAACCGGTAATTGGACATAGCTACTCCGCTAGTCGAGTGTTTTATTTGTTGTGACGCTGTTTAATTGATTATGGGATTTCAATTTTGCATCATTTTATACTTAAGCTAGCTTGTTAACTAAACATTTATGTTTGTTCTTGACCCTAAAATAAATTGTTTGAAAAAAGGCATTAGAACGTATGAACATAAACTTGGTAATGGATACCATTGAGTCGGATAGATTTATCATTTTATTATTGCGTAAATAATTGGTTACACAAGAAAACCGATACAATTTATTTCTATGTAGACTAATGAAAGGTTATGGAGACATTTCAGCCCACACAATTTTCACTTCAACAAAGATCTCTAAATCTGCATTACGACCCACGGTTAATAGCCTCATTAAATAGATTCTACAGCAAAATAAGCCTAAATGATGCGATATATTCGATCTTAGTCACGCAACCGACAACACCAAACTTAGAAGTTGGTGGTAGAGTACTATAAAGATTAAAGTTAAGCTAAATTAGCATGGGGCATTACATCCTCTAGCAGATATGGCAGATATGCTTGCAGCTCGGTGGGTGTGCTGACTGATGACGTCGGGAGATAAGCTCGAGTGTCCCTCAGGGCACTATGTTTGGTTACATTTTGTTTCTCTTGGATGGTTTTCTGGAAAACGGCTACAGGAATTCGTGATCATAAGTACTTTAAGTGTCTTTAGAGTCGAAATTTCTAATATTGAAAATGAGTACAGGTTCTAATTATATTAGAGCTACGTTTTTTATAGCCACCATAACTTCAAAAATTCGAAAGTTTACCCTCGAACCCGAATGCTGCGCCAAGAATGGTGATGCCGAGTCCGTGCGCCAGTGGCGATGAAAGCGGCCGCTGTCCCACATGCATTGTTGTATTAAATATGCGATAGACGACAGTAATGTTCAGTTTTGTATGGTCAAACTATGTTATTAGATTACCTTTGTGTATGCAGACATCAATTGAATATTAAGAAGTCTTGATAAATGTTTGATTAGAAATTGATATGACGCTACGATTGCGATTGTGTTCTGAACGGATGATAACATCATTATTGATGACCGTATTGTTACTAATTTGTATTGTTTTTCACTTTGCGGACGAAGCAGCTATTAAACTAGATAGAGTCACCTTTTACGCTAGCTGATAGTGAAATGGTTGCCTGTTTTTTAGAAGTTATAATTTATTTCCAAATGTACCAGAAAAAAATAAAATGACGTTGCTTAATTTTGAGGAAACAAAAATTTTTTATGAGATCACTTTCAAGGCTCTTGAGTGTTTTGAGATTTTCTTCTCTCACATAACACTATCGTATCATCTGTCCAAATATTAGTTCATTACCTTGGCATACAGTTTGCAGAGGCATTTTGCAGACTTTTCCAAGAGTTTATTTATTAGTCCAAGGTATATATTAATTACAGTGACGGAAATAGGAGCTTCGTCTTTCTCAGGGTAACAAGTTATTCTAGAATTGCCTTTTTATTCATAAACATCTGAGATTTTTACACACAGCTCCGCAACCGCAACTGTCCTCGCATGACGACCACCGTGGGAAGCATCTACTTCCTCGAGAAAGAAATCAATTTACTTTTATAAGTACACCGTAGTAAATCATACACTAATAGTAACGGAAAACATGCTACAAAAACTCATCGTAATCACAGAATTGATGATATTGTGAAATTCGTGCACACTATTGTATTCTTTATGTTTGCTTCAATAGGGGCCATAATTACAGATTTATTTTTAAGGATGGGACAATTTGTATTGCTTTCATGTTTTTATCTAATGATGTTTGTACTTTGTAGTCGGTCAAGGCTCGTTGGCGAGGTCGGTAGCGTCTACTGCCTATTGTTAGGGACCTGGTCGTGATCAGCGATGCATGAAGAGGAATTCTGAATAGGTTCTATTCATCTGCTATGAGAAATGACACGTTTGTGTCGGTTTGATCTGATGGCTGACAAGATAGTTGCGATGAATAACAATATTACTATTATTGTTGTCAGTATTGTGGTCTAGAAGTTGAATATCAGAAATACCTTTTAAACCATGTGTATCATCTTAACTTAGTTAATGTGAAAATTAGCCTACTTTAATATTTCCTGCATTTAGCCCAATGCTTCTAAATCGTTTCAGGTCGGATTACGTGAATTAATTTACGAATTTGATTTCACGTAATCATAAAGTCATTATTTTTATTTAGCCATCAATCATCATTGACATGATTTCATTTTAAATCACTTTCATTGGCTTTGCTATGCGCATAAATATAATGAGCAGCCTAAATTTGATGCAGGTGACTTGGCGCATTCATATGCATATAAACATTGGTTAGGTCCCAACTATTACTTAAGCCGTTCACCTATGTATCTGGGTTGCCTTTATAGGTGTGGGCTTTAGTTCTTACGAAACCTAGTTCTCTTAGTGCACATATGAAATGATATCGCTGACATGCATTTATTTTCTCATAGTCTTGCCTTTAATTGAATTGTAGCTCCATTTATCTAATTAACGAGTTTAACATATTTTATCATCAAATTACAAGCAAAAAATAAGAAATCAAAATATTTTACTTAAAAGACTTAAATATGAGACCTTAGCTTGCAAGTTTTCAATAAATGTCTAACCGACAATAAATGGCGTGTCAATTTTCATATTCACAATTTAAACTACGTTCATATACTCCAGTGATTCATCCGCCAATTCACTCAATGGTGCCACAATTATGTTCCAAACTGAAAGCGAAGCACGAGACAGACTATATGGAGGTATTTGTCTTCTTCTTTTTATGTTATGATATTGTGATTTATAATGGCTATACATAGTTGATGTTATGTATTATACAAATATTAGTAAGGAGTACCACCCCGGCAGAACATCTAGCCCCTGGATGAGAACTGTAGTGTCCAATCTGGAAATCTCTTAACCGACCCAGGTTATCCGCAGTAAAAACAGTCTGGCTGAATGGGGCATTCTTCATCCATCCCAAATGCAGTACCGTTGTAAAGCCCCTTCACAGTCCATGCGTCACCTCCTTAGTTGCCAGCATGCACAAGCACCTACACCGTCCAGGATTTAAACGTTGCCCATGATGGAGCTGTAGGGTTGCGCATTACTCTTCGAACAAAATTTTATATGCATCAATCGACCAGAAAAGAAGATAAAGAATATTTGAGGTCTAGATAGGATATACATTCAGTCAAAAAAGTATCGGGAATGGATGATTTGTTTATGGTTCCAAATTCAAATGTTTTGTTTTTTTGTAGTTGTTAGATTGGCACAACTGTTTTCCATTTTGGCGCGGAGTTTGAGTTGCATCTGTTATTTATATTAAATACAGTGCTGGTTTTAGTAATATCATATATAGTGTGTATTGCGAATTTCATAATGGACAAAAATATCGACCAAAGAGTTTGTCTTAAATTTTGCATCGCCAATGGAATTTCGTGTTCGGAGTCACTGAAAATGTTACAGAAGGCTTACGGTGAATCGACTTTATCAAAAACTCGTGCTTATGAGTGGTTCAAAGCGTTCAAAAGCGGTCGAGATGTGATGGAAGATTTGCCTCGCTCTGGTAGGCCGTCAACGTCTGCAACTGAAGTTAACATCGCAAAAGTGAAGGAAATAGTGACTGAAAATCCCCATTCAACTCTGAGAGAGATAGCCGCCGAACTTTCTGTATCTCACGAGTCGATCCGTACCATTTTAACTAATCATTTGGGTATGAAACATGTTGCTGCTCGGCTAGTCCCAAAAGATCTGAATTTTCTCCAAAAACTCAATCGCATGAAAGCGCACAAGGCTATAATTGTGAACGAATTTTTAACCAAACACTCAACTTTGACTCTTTTCTTTTTCCTAAACTCAAATTACCACTTCGTGGCACCCGTTTTCAATCGATAGAAGACATATAGGAGAATTCGCGGCGAGAACTGAACTCAATTCCGGAAGCAGCGTTTAAAAAATGTTTTGATGAATGGATTATTCGTTGGCGCAAGTGTATCGTTTCTAAAGGAGCATACTTTGAAGGTGATAAAATAAATTTGGATGAATAACAGACATTTTGTGTATTATTGATCTTTTCCCGGTACTTTCTTGACAGAGTAGTATTTAAAAAAACTCTAAACTTAAAGATACCTTCGTTGATGGCACTGGATTAATTATTCCTACTGTCTGTCAGTAATATCAAAAATAACATCATCTTTTCTCATCATAGTTCTAAATAACAAATATTATTAAACTCGCTTTCGCCTATGATTTGGATAACACAAAACTATTTGTATATGCATTGTTTGCCAGCTAAAGGTGGTTGTATTGTGTTAGCACAATGGTAGAGGAGTCAGCGTTTAGATTTGTCATCGATGCAGGTTCAATCCTGATCGCCAATAGGTTACGAAAGCTGTTTGTATTCATAGCGCCAAACGTCGTTTGATTGGTTGCTGGTTTCTAATGTTTAATTAGGAATCATTGGAGTCTCGATAGGTTTACGTTCAACTTTTTTAGAATGCAAATTAGAAATTTTTATTGTCTTTGACGTTGTCTGAAATTAGTTAGGTACTGTACTACGTTGTTTCAATGTCCAAAATTTAAACAAAAGTATAAAAAGCTTAGATGGGATTTTAATATCATACGTTAACATCCTGCCTTTTATCAGTATCATCATAGAAAAACATTTACTTTGCAACCATTTTGCGTAATTTGTTATACCTTTGCATTGTTCACACATAACACATAACGCTATCATTTTGTTTCAGGTAAAATGAGAACAGTGTGCGAGATTTCAACATTATGTAAGTAACTAGGGTGTTGGAAAACGAGGCGCTAATATGAAAGTAGCATCGAAGTACCAGTACCATTTTAGTGAAGATGGTGTGAATTTTATTACCTCTGTGCTTATTTGGAATGTATTGACATTTTAGTGTGGATGCAATAAGTACCATTGATACTCGTAACTGTAAGATAGCTTCAAGTTTTGAAATCGATAATAAGGCGTTAGAAATTACGTTATGATGCTTAGAATTTCAAATAGGAGTAGAATGAGTAATGGTCATAAACTAACATGCAAGACAATGCAAGAGAAAAATTTAGAAGTACGAAATAAATACCTAGCAGAAATAAAACAACTAATCAATATCTAATAACAAATTGCAGAAGTGACTGAAAGACTTGTAGGTAAACTAATAATAGCTTGTTTTGGCAGTACAGAAAACATTGATTCGCAAGATGGGGCATCTCACAACTAACATTGGCTGTATTGGCACCACATACACGACTAAGACTAATGGAAACGTGATTTTTCAAGTGCGTTTGGAAGGCAAATGTTACAAGACTAGCATTTAAGAGAAATGACTTATTTATACAATCTTGAGGATGTATCATGTAGAAGTACTCTTGTAGAGAAAAGGTCAAACAAATCGATGCTAACTGTATTCACTAACGAATTGTTCAATGGGCTGATTGCTTCATCATTGTGTGGTGTGTAAATATCTGTGCATCTCTCTAGTGTGTTAGGTAATTCATTAGTCACAGTGTTGTATATTTTATCTCATAGTTCAATTGTTGGTCACAGGCGTTTAATTTATCTTCATTCATAGAAAAGGATATTATAAGTAGAATATATGTATTATTTATCATATGTGTTGTTCATGTGTTAATTTCTCCATATGTTTTATAGCTCTTTAGTTTATTATTTTACTTCAACGGCATTGGCATAATCAACAAAATTAATCGTCTGTAATATACAAGCATATTCTTCAATAACACTCATTATTTTCTTTCTTACTAATTTCTTTATTAAGTTCTTTCAATTTACATGTTTATGAGTTTCATAGTCTCTTAAGGTTTTTTCATCAGGAGCTTTTTGTTCAGGCAATTCACATACTGTAGCCTTTCATTCCTACTTTCACTTTTATATAATTTAACAATGTTTTAAAACCATAAGACATAATTACTATAATGCTCAGTCATTTCCTATGATAGCTATTGTATGTTTAATAAGATATTACACGTTTTATCGATGTTGTGTAATTTGTCTTAAACTTATTCAACTTACTCGTAGTAAGTATCGCTTATATCTACAACGTTTTAGAAATTACAGATTTATTAGACTTATACAGAGAGGCAAGAGCTTTGAATAGACTAAGCAAAGCTTCAACAAGGTTGAACATATACAATTCCGGAGAGCCAGTTAAGTGTATTCCAACCAATAATGTAAAGGAAATAAAATACACGCAAAAGTCATTCGTCCAGCAACAACAAATTAGCACATTCAAACATTCGCTAAGTTTGAGACACGGCACTGCATTTCTAATCACATGCAATGGAAACAAGTAAATTTGTTAGAAAGTAATTATCTTAACTCTAACAACAGCTAACGTAACAGCTATTGAAAACGAACATTTTATATTCGCCTTCTTATTTCAATGGTCAATGTTTCATTTACCATAGACGAGCTGTGGTTTTAGGGAAAGGTTTAAATGCTACCGCAGAAGATAAATTGCGAAACCAAACATTTTGCTGCGTTAATGCCCATTTAGAACAAACCCTACTTTATTTATACGTAGTAACTCTTGAATGAGAAAATTAAGTCAACAATGTTGAAACTGTGAATCATATTTAATTCAAAAATGAATTTAAACATACATTTTAAATTTATCGTCGAATTTAAATGGTTCTCAGTCACGGTGGAGATTTAAAAGTGTTTTATTTGAGCAAGTGTGAAGTTTTTTGTAGAAACAATGCAAGGAAACTTGAAACAGTATTGTTACAGTTATGCAAATGCATAGGAGTTTTATATTACACCAATATCGCCGCTAATTGGTACACGTAAGGTAATCAATTTCTATTGACTCAATATTTTTTTTGCACACTATGACTTTTGATCGGCATGACTGTTAAAAGTTGAAAAAAGTTTTCTCAATCTTATGCTAATGTTTTGCAGTCCTAGATTTGTATCACGCGGCATTGTAGACATTACTTGATTTAAAATTTGATTGTAGTCAAATGATTCTAGTCTGAATTTCAAAATACTCTATTTAACATATCATTCTCACGTAAGCGTGGAAGTAAACTTGCGTTAACAGAGTTTCAATGCAAATTCAGTCATTTATTCTGTTGGATTGCAAATCGATTGACTTTGTATGATTCGAGGAAATATACACAGTTATAGATTACGTCAATCTTGCCTACAACCAAATTGAAATTGATTGTAACAAGTACATTTTGTCCAGGACAGGTGGTATGGAAATGAGAATATTCAATTTTGTATAATTGGCTTCTAGTTATAATAATTGTTTTTGAAATGTTGTCGTTCTACTTCTTCTAAGATACCTTAAAATAGTTCTTGATAAGACTTACGATCCCTTCCAACTACACGTTCGAGGACAACGTTTCACGAAGTCTCAAACCCATCAATTCCAGCCTTCTAGTAACTATTTAGCTCACCGAATTCCTTACAAAGGTTTCAAAGCAATTAACGGAATCGGTTCGTGACAGAATCATGCAGAGTTGGCCGCTCGTTACAGAGTTTCGTACGTGATCGAAAGGCGAATTACTGCTGTCAGCAATTAATTATCACCTTGTCTTACTTTGGCTTTAGTAGATATATGCGTGAGTTGCGTTGTGGGGGATCAAACTGAAGGAGCTTTACATCGTGCGTTTGATGATTGTGCGTTTCTACCATGTTGTTCAGCAGACATTTAATTCCTAACCTTATGTTTTTGCAGAGAGTTGCATCTGAGCTCGCTCAGAATATACTTGGTGTATTTCGGTATTTTCATCATCAGTTATGATATTTCCGTTGGCGACATGCTTGCAAATTAAGCTCCGTATATTTAGCGCGTGCGCATCTTTAACTGTTACAGCAGAATGCGATACTCATGTGCGTATTCTTTGCTATATATTCTGAGAATTTTAGCTATCTTTTCTCTAAATACTATAAAATAAAAACGATATATGCATCTGTCTGTTTCTCTACTCACTTCTTCTTAACCACGCTATGAATTTTAATACGGTTTTTACTAATAGAAAGAGCGATTAACGACGAAGGTTTGACTATAATTTGCACGCGCTGAAATTTTTTTTTGAACTGCACAAAAAAACCCTTTGTCTATTATCTTGACCATAAAAAGTTAGTCACGACAACACCCTTCTTGGTTTATTTTTATCTCACATCCCAGTACTAGATACTTACATCCATTCACAGCCGAGTCCACGCATAGTTCTAAGAAAGTACGCCACTGGCCGTACGTCGAATAACAATGTGAACGAAAGTCTCGCGCCCACCGGAAGCGGCCGGTGAAAATCTTATAACAGACAAACAGCCATTACGATAAGTTCAATCGTATTTGCTAACGTCGTGTTATGTAAGGGATTAGGTAACAATCTATTTTCATATGTATTTTATTCTAGTTATGCGTTGTCATGTTTTCAATTTTTACAATAAGCTGTAGCCTTTTTATCGCAACGCATAACGATGCGGTATGCGGTGCCGGACACAAAAATGATAAATCGTCGGTGCGCTTGCCTTTACTAAATATCCTTCAAAATCAAGTACATTAATAGTAGGTACATTTTATCATTTTCACTTGTATCTCAGTTCATACAGCTTTTTGAAATTTTGAATTAGTCAATGAATCATTAAATAAAACAAATTATTACCTCCCTTGTTAATTTGATGAAAAACACACATCAGATTTGGCAAGCGCACCAACGAAATGATATTTATAATTGTGAATAGATGAGCCAGTGATTCTTAGCTGACTATCCTGAGAAGAATATTACAAAAATAATTATGATATCTACTCGTAGAATGAACGGTCCCACTGCTGGTCAAAGACCTCCCACCATTCCTTCTATTGTTCCCAGTTCTGTGCCACATCTTGCCAATTCTTAACGTAGACGTACAAGTCACAATAGACGGGGCCCCCTAGGGCAATTGCCTGCTGGAGCTGCGCAATCTGTTCGAAAGAGGTACCGTAGCCCTGGAACACAAAGGGCACTAGGAGAAACACGGATGGGTTTTAGTCAGTAAGAGTCTGACACTCCCAGCTGCTTCACCCAGAACGGGAGGAGTCATTTGATGATTTCCCATCCTTAAAAAGACGTACAAGTCACGCCATCTCCTTCCTGATCTGCCGAGGCCCCGTCTCGTACATATGTACTTGTTTAAATCGTCCAAAACCGGCTACAATGTTATTTTCGTTACCAGTTTATTCATAATAGTTTTTTTGTGCAGAACATGAAATGCAACAAAACCACAACAGTTCGAAGAGTCAATTTTGTTCGAATAGTGTAAACAAGATATTCAAGTAGTTTTGTTTTTCCATCATCAACTTAGTGATTGATGATCCATATTATTAGGCTACTTTTTACGCCTGAATGCGTCAAATATGTAGGTGAATGATTAACGGAACAGTTACGCCTGAGTACATCGCTGAATATGTATGAGCTGACAATAAAATATCCCTGTCTTGATAGATGTTTCCTTATGAAATCGTAATCGAACAATGTAACTTCATACGGTTCAGTTAGCTTAGAATGTGGCAGTAATAACGATAAATTCATTTGACGTTCAAACAGTAAAATATCACATGAACCTCGACTCGACTAAGCACCTAAAAAGATAAAAAATCGAATGGCAGCAACTGATATCGTTCATGCTATTAAAACCTTAATCAAGTATGAAATAAAAGACAATCTTGTTCAACGCACCTGTATTATCGACGCAGAACTCCTTCTGTCGGTTGCAAAGTTGCAAGATCCAAACCAGTAAAGGGTTGATCAACTTTCGTCGCAGCAAAAACATGTTTTGCGATAATTTTGTGCAATATGTGGTTTGAATTTCATATTATACATATTTTATATCCATCAACTTTGTGGCTACAAGTTACTGTTTCTAAAAATAACTTGGTTATTAAATAATACCGAGGTACGTAAAAGACTCGATGGCTGGATTGTGTTAATGATGATGTGGCTAGACGGGTAGTGACTATTGATATGTCAGCGAATATGGGATTAGAGACATTAATAGACGGTACGGAAGAAAATCACAAAAAAATGGGGTAAGGGAAAGAGGATGAAAATACTTAAAAGAACCTCTAGGCCTAAAAATATTTTGACTAAATACTATATATATGCAGTTGCAGATACTATTATAAGAACTATAATAAAATATGAAAAAAAATCTTCACAGCCTTACCAATTAAACAAGCGCCAAGTCAAAGCAATACTCAATAATTAGGCAGCCAACGTAATTTTATTGTATTCTCACCTAATAACACTGTGGTGCAGTAAAAACTGTGTGAAGTTCTATTACTTTACGTGAAGTGCTGCAATCCTGGTGCTTAGTGGCCTGTCATTAATATGGACAGACATGGGAGAATTCTGGGAAATGCGAGGTAGAGGTGTTTTTTTCGATCGCGGAAGAGTGTGGTCTTACATTCTTACTTTTGCGTCGTCATGTGTATTGTTTGTAAGATCCGTTATGTCTTTAAAAGTAGGAGTAAATGATTTTAGTTGATAATCGACGTGCTATCTATATTTTAATTACAAGTTTTTTATTAACTTGCTTCGTCTGCTTTGTGTCTAGCTTGAAATTAGTCATCCATTTTTATTCTGTTCGACTCAGTGTGCTTGAACAGCATGCCCATGTGTTTGAATTATTCAATTAATTGCAGCGAATCCCAAAAAAAAAAAAATTAAAGAAAATAAGACGTTCTTAAATTCTTTAATTAAGCTCAAAAACCTAAAGCAGGTGTCAGTTATGGAGACGTAACATTGTGTGAAAACGGAACCCGTCGCAGTTCAATTGTAAGCGTTTAACGAACAACGTTGCGTAACCCTAAGCTTTAATGAGAATACGCGTCGGAATTAAATATTTCCGCAAGTTTCTTTGTAACTTGTTGCCGATAACATCTTCAGTAATGGATGCATGTGATGTAAATGTTCTTGTATTAGTGTCGTCGTTTAATAAAGGGTCATTATTTTGAGCTGAGGTTAATTGTACTGTTGTTATGTGGGATGTTTTAATATGGTTATATATGCAGACGTCAGTTGGAAAGGTTTCTTGTGGAAAAGTTTTTTTGTTTTCATACGATCTTTTTACGGGATTTGACTTCTTATTATTTATTTATTTATTTATTTATAGTTAATTAAAACGGCACAGGTCCAATTACATTAATTAACATAGAATTATAATGTTAAAATAAAATAAGCATTCAAATAACAAACAATACAAAAATTAAATTCAAATTCAAAGATATACAATTCGTGGATAAAATTATTAATAATGATTTGCGTAAATAGTTAAATAAATTAGAAACATCATAAACTAACAGAAACTATGTAACAGTGGACACCCTCGCATATTGTCTCTCACAAAACACCAGACAGGCACGCATTATTTTCTTCCATTCATCAGCAAACACATCACATTCAGGGTCGGCAGTCAGGAGGGCTTTAAGCATCCTTAGGGTTCGACATACCGGGGATTCAGCTCTAGCAACCGATCTAGATAGCGGTAGTGCGAACAGGTTATGAATGATTTTGATTTATTATAATATTTACTACCTGTATGTACATTATGGATTGCAATAAACAATTTGAGATTGATTGACTAGGTTATCAATGTCAACCATTAAGCATAATTTGCGAATACTTTTTTCACAAAAACCAGGGAAAGGGTTACATACTTAAAAATGATAGCCTTGCCCAACATACACCATCGTGCATTGAGAAATTTCTCGGTGACATGACAGGCTAACTTATCCTTCAGCGACTGATAAGACCGGCCGTTATTTACTGATATTTGGAAACCACCTGCATGTGAAATCAGAGCTACAAGGCCTGTAATTTACGTACTATTGTGCAATTATTCGAGCACTAAAGATAATAAATTTTATTTTAATTGTATCAACGGTAGTTGGATTTTGTCGTTTGTGACAAGATCCTTGGATACAAAGTTTACTGGGTGTCGTTGAATAGATATTGAAAATTGAGTACTGAGACGACTAGGTAATAGAATTATTACTTATGTAAGAAGAAGACATGTTTTACTGACCCGAAATTAATTCAGGTAAGGGTAGGAAATTGATGATAATCACGATCTTTCAGAATAACTTTATACACTAGCTAGGCCAAGGAGTCTTTCAGACAGTTAAAGCTACTAATAATTGCTAGTGTGCGGATCATAAAATGACTAGTAATTAATAATAATAATAATAACCATTAAAATAAACCAAGTTATCAATACATGCCCAATAGGAAGCGACCATTGTGTAACCGTGTAACAACAATTTCGTATCAAAGTTGTATAATGAAGCCTCGAGCCTAACACATACGTTCAATCGCTTATAATCGGTTACAATGAATTAATATTATTTATTACACAATGGGATCGCTCCGAGCGACGTGATATAGTCCGCATTCAGGCAATTAGTTGATTATAAAGGTTTTTATTTGATTTATAGCACTGTTTTGCATTTAGATTACATGGTCTAGATTAATATTAACTCTCTCCTGATTTTCATACTCAAGGGCTTATTAATCATTCGTTTTAATTTACGCGTCTTTAATTTAATTGTGAGTTGCTTTTGTAAGAATTTCTTAAACTGTGATCAAATCAATATCGTTTCCATATAAAGTATGGCGAAGGCGTTTCACTTTATCCCTCTAATCATTATATTATACTCTTTTATCTCCAATTTTTCCGTTACCTTATCTGATATAACTAAGACCATATTCATGTCAGATCCATTTAAAATTGAAACTACAGTAGGCAGGTTAAGTCTTCTACATTGATATTATCAATAAGGTTATATACAGCTACCATTATATCATTGGTCTGCGGTCGCCGCTGTCATTCACCCGCGGCCGCTCACCAGCGCTTGCGCAAGTGGCCGAGACACCCGATCTATCTGCCGGTTAATTGCGTATTGTTCATGAGATTTATGTACGGCCATGTGCGCAGGTACCTTGGTGACCACATGCGTTAGGATAGCTAGTTAAGAAACTGGGTTGATAGGGGTTAATTTAGGATGTGGTGAAGATAATGTAGAAGCTGATGTGTAATTTAGTTGAACATGTTTCGATATTCATGTGAAGAACATGCGAGCGTACATATTATAGAGGCTTCTACCCAGAAAAGACTTGATAGACGCTCAAGATAATGATGATGACATCACATCACTAAAAATTATTTGATGCGATTACTACTTAGACCCAAAGCTTTGTTCAGCTGTAGTAGGTAAGCTGGTTGCATTGACCAATATTATACAGAAAGTATAAGTCAAAACGCTAAACTTTCTTGGTCATGGTAGTCAGTCTCAAACTCTCACTCGTCCTCATTGAAGGTAGTTCCAAGACCTTCATTACTAAAATGTTGACACCTGTATACTAAGTAGTTAGGAAGTACTTGTTTACCAGCTCGCCGGAATGTATTTGCCCTTCCCACGTATGTTCCCTTTCCCATTGTGTGCACACTGGCCTCTACAGAGTCTACAACTTTTTCATGGTAGAAGTTATCAGCGAAAGTTGGTAGCCATGAATATTGAACAGTTTGTCGAAAGTAATGTTAGTGTATTATCCAACATATTGTGCTATTTGGAAGGGTTCAATACCCTGGGCGAAACTTCTAACAGAAATTTAGAGGTTTTAGATAGCTTTTATTTTACTTAAGTTTGAACTATCTGCGAACTACCTATCCTTCACGGAGCTCATAATCATCAGCTCATTCAGCATTTTCATCTGTTTAAAGTTCATTGTTTAATTTTACCATGACGTATATTTTGCGAGAATGGTATTTTCTATATGCTCAAGTTATATATTTTTATTTTCGCAATTTCTTAACCGTTGTTTGTCTTAAACAAAGCTTGTAGAGGTCGTTTACTTTATGCCGAAATTATGTAGGTACAGGTTTTAAATTTAAAACATTTGACTCTTAATAAATGTAGAAATTATTCGTTACATGGTTTTTTTAAATATCATGTATTTTAGAGATATGATATTATGTATTTATTTTCCTTTTGACAGCAACATTTAATTTACATACTCAACCAGATAAAACAAATTGTTGTAATGTACGTACACTGAAAGAAAGTAAAAGCTGAGCAATGCGTGCGTTGCCCACAGGTAAAGTTATTAAGCTAGAAGTTAATGACGTACGCAGACAGTCACTGAGAAGAAAGTTAGGAAAGTCATAAACAATTATTGAACAAATTACACATCTTCCTGCAATGACCATAATTTGATTTGACCTTCCACACATTACGACTTCAATGAGCGTACGGAGGATATCATTAGAAACAATGATTCGAGCTAATGTGGTCCTTACGTTCAATTTAAATAATGACAGAACCGTTCATTTCAACGTAGACTTAACCCAGTCTTTTGTCCCAGGTACACGAGAACAATAAAATGTTATAACATGCAAAAAACATTTTCTCATACAAACAATTACTTGAAAGAAGTCTCGCAATCACGACTGTCCTAGAAAGTAAGTGACCATATTCAATGCTCGTTCATCATTCGCAAAATTGTGAAGTGTTTATAGTTTTCTAACTAGTGCCACTGTGACGGTTCTGACTTAAAAACTATTTAGTTCATGAGACGTTGTGTGTGCTTTAATTAGTGTTTGCTGTTGTGCGTGTGTGTTTGTATGTGTGTGCTTTTGTTGGAAGTAAGACCTGAGATCGGTTGAATTATACACTTTAAATGTGAATAAGATCAAAATAACGGGACGTGGCTGTGAAAGGCGAACGACGAAAACGATAATGAACTCCCAAATAGCCATTTTTAGAGAGACATTGTCGTACAACTCATGTCAGCAAGGTTTTCAGTTGATTTTAATAAGAGTAAAGTTTTTCTATTTCCTCTTCCCGCTATGCACGTGATTTACCAGACGGATACTTTTATAATCAGATTGATAAAACATCTAGAGAAAGTCAGATCTGAATCTTTCAAAATCAACCGAGTCTAATTTGTCTGGTCAAATCTTGTAAACTCTGATCCGCAGAAGACAGATAATTTAATTTTTGCACTGCGAAGTCGGTCTCACGTCATTCGAAAGTTTTCGCCATTCTTCGGAACCGTCAGATGCATTTTTTGATAAAAATAACAAGTGCTTGCAAACCTATTATTTGAATGAATGGTTCTAGTGAGCATTAGAATGATTCATTCGTAGTAGATAACAACTTAATGCCTGTATTGCGACTGTTTCTTAAAATATTTTTCAAGTCAATATTCGCAGGTGGCAGTCTTAAGATAGAGTTTTTCTCACTTTTAATTTCAGTTACAGAATTTAATTTACTTCGATTTCTGGACCATTTCCAAAGGCTTTGTTGGAATCATTAGGCATGCTAGTTTTTGCCATCCGTATCAGTTCATAATGACGGTCGTGCGATCCGGCGGCGGTCGCACGGTCGCCTGCCTCTTAATTTGATCCCATTGTTCTTCTTCGCCCGTTCGACTAAGTTATTAGTGCTGGCAAGTTCAAGTGATCACGGCTTACTTGAGATACGTACCACGTCTGCTTAAGAATTAATATCTTCATTTTAATTAATGCTTGTGAGAAGAGGTGGTTTGAATTTTAATAATATGCAATACGGGATTTTTGATTCATTATTAAATTAGTAGTGTAATCATGCTGTTAGTGAATTATTACATTTACATTGTGTGAAAATAAGTCCTTTATCGACGCCCACATGGGTTATTCCTGATTCAAAAATTAATTACGTACTGTTTTATTAGTAAATAGGTAGGTTATTTAAAAATGAAACACGTTCGCTAGGATTTATAATAAAAATTGAGATGACAACTGTTTTAATTCTTAGCATGCAGATGCAGCTATGTGCAGAAAATAACAGTCTCATTAACGCATAGCTCTTTAAAGTATTTCAATTATGTACCAAGTGTTCGCAGCGTATAGAATTCTAAACATAGTTTACCATTCCATGGGCATCGGTTAACAGCACTGATAAGACTAAAAATAACTATATTCTATATTGTTCATTTAAAGAGCTTTTGTAATATTATAGCATTAAACATTCAACAATCGTTTTGTAACTGTCTGTTCTTATGAATGGCTCATCGTTTAACATTCGCGGTGGCTTCTCTAATAAAATTATTCGGAATTGCTTCTGTATCGTCACCCTGCTCTTTGTTTTTAACACGTGTTTATCGTTTAGTGGTGTATCGTTGTTTGTTTCAATCATTTATGTGATCAGAACAATGGTTGGTGTTTACTATATTAAGGTATTTGTTATTGACAAACATGATATTCGTATTTATTAATTGAAAATATAAAGGATACGACCGCAACAAAAAACAATTGTGGAAAATCGGTGAGAGTAAACAATACAAAAATCATGCAAAAGACGTGACGGGAAAACAAATAGTTATTTTGAAGCACCAAAACAACATTTCGATTAGCTCATCGCGTAAAATGCAAAACCAAAACGGTCATGGGAATAAAAAATAAAATTCGCAAGGATCACTGGGGAGCGTTCAACTCTATCCAAACGTTGTACTGGGTACACACGACGACAAAATATCAAAGTAAACATTTCCAGTATAAATTGAACCCGCATCGTGTGGCGATTCCTCTGCAAGAGGAGGTCTGTTGTCTTGGGACAGGTGAGCAGAAACAGAATTCAGATGTCAACACGTAGTAGCGTTCACATGCTGTGGATGGAATTGCTGATCATCCATATTATGTATAGCAATATTCGCGTCGTGACTGTACGGTGTATTTATGGGAATCGTTGCTTGTTGAGAAGGAAATAAAGAAACGATTGCGTTCTTGCTAACAATGCTGTGTAATATTCTTTTGAACACTAGGCTGTAGAGTGTAGATAACATAAATGATGTTACGATGAATATTGGAGTCAACAAACGACAAAACAAGCAAGGAGATGAATCCAATGTAGTGAGAACTATTTATAACTCAACTAAAACACACTGATAATTACAATACTAAATTAACCGATAAACTAAAATAACTTACAGATGTAGCCGACGATTAAAACTAAGTAGGTTCACGATAAATGAACCGACCGTTAATGACCGTAAAGGTACTGATATCCAAGTAAGGAAGAGACAGATGATCCGCTATCGTCGGAGAAGTTCTTGTAACTTAATATAGGATGATTATTACGTTATTTTGTTTCCTGCGATCAGTCAGGTTTTGCAATTGACTTGCATCATTCAAGATGTACGTGAGTAATTTGAATCCTGTGGGAATTATTTATTATTTGTTCTATTTTATGAATAGTTACATTTCTGAATTTTAAATGCAATAATGAATTGTCTTTTGATTCGAATTTAATAGTTATTAAATTATTTAAAACTTTATCTTAGGCAGGTGATGGAACCATATTTATTAATAAAATATTAAAGTTACCATTGCTTCATAGTAGGATGACACAGCAAACCTTGCAAATGGTACAAGACAATTCCAGCCAATAACTTCGTTAGAAAATTGTAAGTGAGCTGTAGAGGAACTGATAAGTGGTAATAAGTGAAATGAAGTAACCCATGTTTAGACTAATGCTTCGCCGGTATCTGGCTTCTAATCACCGTATTCAGCCGAGGTGTAAGCACCACCAGCTAAGGCTCGTTTGTGCTTAGAAAGTGTTTCAGCAGCACTCTCTAACTACACTTTAATGTTTCTTAGTATCGGTATACGATGGTTTTCGTCGTTGAGTTTTTTATTGGAAAATGTATTGCGTCATCTTTATTAATCAAAATTGATCTTGTTGTTAACCGACTTCTTTTATTTTGATTTCCAAGACAGACCAAACATTGTGTAGATAGTTCATTAGATTATCGCATTTTTGGATCAAAGTCAACAATTCAATTAACTTTAGTATTCTATTCTTGACTAATAATCTGTAACTGTAATATCAAGATAAGTGGAAGGCACATCCAAATCCGGAATTAGACAAGAACAAACTAGGTTTTGTCCAACCCAAATGCCTGCAAAGCCCACTTAACTCAGCAAGTACAACCTCCTTACGTAATTAAGCAAGACAAATGGCAGACTTAGCATAGATTTTTGGGAATAAAGCCTCTTTGTCTCCATTGCTACATCTTGCCTTGACTAATTTGGACCAAGTCTTGTCACGTTACTTGTACACATTGCCTTTATCTAGGACGTTGTTCACAAAACTTAATTGTCATCATTTCTGTGTTTGGCTATTTCATTATCATTGTCTTTTATCTTTCAGAGCAACCTAGTTAGCTTTTGCTGTCTTGATTTTAGTTAGCAATGGCGTTGCTTAATTAATATTTTATTTAGATGCATTAGTAACAACAACAATTCATAACAATTACTAGACACTAAAATTGCAGTTACTTCTAAATTGGACCTGTAAGAACAATAGAAATAAAGAATGACTGAATTAAAATACTGAACCTTCACGTAACTGCTAGTGACGAAAAAAATATACAAAAAATGTGCACCTATTAGCTTAATTACCCAACAGTCACGTCCACACATACCTGCGTACATACGTATGTCTTGCGTAAGAGCATTTGCAACAACCAATTATCGGCTGAGTTGTTTTTCAGAATTATTTGAAACAAAACAATACTAGACTTACCGGTTCGCTGTAGCCATCAGCAAAGGATGGTGCTTTCACCTGCTAACAATTACTCGTCGGCAGCTGTCCATCTTGGGCATAAGTTCGTATCATTATGGCATGTGCGGCGTCTTCAGTTTTTCTGACATCGTCTGTCTTTGGTGGTTTTAAATGTCAATGCTCTGCATCAGTATTTCTTTTTAATTTTTGATGTCGTTTGTTTTTAAATGTCGTACTTAATTGGTTCAGAAGAATTTAATACAGGAGGACTTGGAGGGTGGTTATTTTGGAAATTCGTCTTTGTTTTAATAACTTTTGCGTATATTTTTGCTGCCTCTGGGCATAACGCACCGCACAGTATTGGCGCCGGTAGGACTTTTTTAGGAAGGTGCATCTTGATATCACAGCCAAAAAACCAACCCTCCTCGAATAGGCAATTTTTTTTGGCCTTTAATACAGAGATAGGAACAAACTTTGTCGATATAATTATACACTGAAAACCTTGGAACCACATAAGAAGGATTACAAGCGCGAATCAAGTGAACTCAAAAATTATATGCTAAGGGTTTAGAAAACCTTACCAGGCAACCAGGTTTTGAAATATTGTATGTTTTTTTACATATTTTTGAATGTTTTATACATTATGTTGAATATCATATTGTACAAGTGTCATCTCAATCAAGAGATTTAGCAGAAGTTTTGTCTTTAACACAATAGTCCGTGAACCATCAACACCTGACGTAAACATTATCCATATTATGCATAAGGGTGTTGATAAAAAGCTCGACTCTGTAATGTTACCGCAGTATTACGTATTTATTACGTACGACTTTATACGTAACGCCCACGTTTGGGTTCCGCTCGGTGTGAGGCTTCTCTTATTGAGATTATTTTCTGATATAATTATTGAGTACAAGCCCTTGAAAATTAATACGAGGAAATATATTTTCGAAATTGTTGTCAAAGAGATTAATTTAAAATCAAAAGCAGAAGATGATAATGAAATAGTGTATGATGAAGATAAGTTGGCAAACGATAGTACCGGTATTAATATGAGTTGGTACATACCTAATTATAGAAATGAAGACTATACGGTCAAGCGTTTCATTAGAAACTAAGTCGCACGATAATTTTGATGAAGTGTGCCATATTTTATATTCACAATTATATTCGTTAAATTTTAATTCACTGTTATAATTTTAACTGGCATTCACTTTACTTACAAGCATTTGCCCCCGAACAAGTTATGTGTACTAATCTATATACTAATATATAAAGCTGAAGAGTTTGTGTGTTTGTTTGTTTGCTTGAACGCGCTAGTCTCAGTAACTACTGGTCCGATTTGAAAAATTATTTTAGTGGTAGATAGCCCGTTTATGGAGAAAAGCTATAAGGCTATATACCATTACGTTAAGACCAATAGAAGCGGAGCAGACGAAGTTGCGCGGGTCAACTAGTTCATTAATAATAATTTTGATAACATATGAACTATATATTATAATGTACAACTAGTCATTACAAGTTTGTTATTAAATATGCGTGTAGTTATTGTTAGGACATAGATGATTTATGATCGTAATGAGAATTTTGACGTTCATATGTGCATACTAATACTCTTCAATTTCAATTGCTTCATTAATTTAAGCATTGGTCGTGTTTCATTGCAAAGTAATTTGCAACATGACATATTGTTCTTATAGTTGCGGATTTTAGTATACTCTGGAAGTTGGCTATATTCTTATAGGAAATCATCTTGAAAATTTGCTAAATTATCTACGACCATATATGTGTGCGTATTTTGTAACTTTGTTTCATCGTGAACCGAACAAGAACATAAGAATATGCGGATGAAGGCGAAGACCATCATTTATCATAAATTTCATTTAAACGACCCATAAAATAGCGATATAGATAGACTTTTATGTTAATTAAATGTAAGTTTGATGTATATTGATGATATTCTTTACGTAACGAAGGCGGAAGAGCATCAATAACAATTTAAATGAAAGCACCTGTTTTATGGACGTCGCGAATCGAGTATCGTGAACGAAATTATTTAGTTTGAAAGATTGAAAGTAACTGTAAACGTGGACACGATATAATCATTGCGATATACGGGAAAACAAGCGGAAACCATGAAAATGGAATATTTTACTGTGAATAGAAAATTATAAGTGATGGAATAGTAGCAAACACTACATAAAACGCTAAAGTTTGTCATAAAGACCGATCTGAGGAAGTCCATAGAGATTTTAATTAAATTAATTATAGAAGACAGTTAGTTAAAAGCGAAAACATTCTGCCACTTTCCAGCCTAATTGACGTCTGCCAAATTAGAAAGAATGAATTAAGTTCAAGCTTTTTCACACAAATTAAATGAGCGTTGATCAACGAAAACTTGAAAAGGGGAAGAAATAGTTGCTGGTAAAGATAACTAGACTATTAGCTTTTTTTTAAGTTCTTAATTGATAGAAATAAAATCTATAAAATAAACTTTGATTAATCCAATGCTTACTATGAATTTATACAATTTATCGATGATGACGTAAGAAAAGTAACGGTACTTAATACGAGTATTAATGCTGAACATTTATTGAATGTCGCTTACATCCGATACGACTTTTGGTGATTAATGTGGAATAAATTAAATAAATATTAGGGTTATTGAATTATGCAAGACAAGTTATTTATAAACGAATAAATTGCTTTGAAGTTGTGGGTCAAAGAAGAGTGAAGGAACTAAATATCGTTGCATCTAGCAACATAGTTCGGGTCGATGCACAGATACGCTATCGGAAATATTACCAACATTATTATAATAACTAACTAGCTAGCTACGTTGTCCCGAGAACTGTCATTAGACGAGAGGTGCGCGCACGTCCGCTTTTCGCGGTCTCCTCCTGCCACACCAACGCTGGAGTTCGTGCCCCTCTACGTCGTATGGCAAACAATTTTAACACTGTTTTTGGTGATTTAGACTTGTTTACATTGTCTGCTGATAAATTTAAGATCTCCTTGATACGGTTGATTGGTGATTTGTGATTGTTATAGTATTTTAATTGATATTTGTAATTTTAGTAAAAAAATATTATTTTTCATAATTCTTTATTTCATTTCAGGTTTTTATTTGATTTTAAGATAGTTTTTGATTTGATTCTTCATTTTAATTTTTGATTTGAGTGCTGATATTAATTTTGATTATGATTATTATATTTTTATATGGTTCTTAATTTTGTATTTAATTTAATTTTCATTTTGGTTTTGATTTATTGCTTATTTGAATTTTTATTATTATCCTTCATAATAAGTTATTTTGCATTTAATTTTATGTTTATATTTCATTTCATTTTTGTTTTGTATTTAATGCTTATTTTAATTATGTTTTCATTCTTTTTCATAATTCGTTATTTTGAATTTAATTTTTTGTTTTTTTTATTTTACTTTTTTAAATTTTAGATTTGACTTTTGAAATTTTAATTCTGGCTTTGCATTTTAATGTTTTTGTTTTGATTTAAATTGAAGATTGTTTTGTATTTAGTAACTTAAAATTAAATTTGAATCAAAATGTATATTTCATTTTGATTCAAATTTAATAGTTTTGCCTTCCAATTTTACTCGTGTGCAATTAGTCCCATAAATATTTTGTTATGTTTAAAATGTGGACAACGTCGTAGGTTATACATATGTTACTTTTTCTTTTTGTTAAAACTTTTACTGTACCATCTTTGTGTAACTGTTTGTTTTCCCGAAATAAATAAATAAAAAATAAATAACATTTAAAAAAGTTCTTAATATGAAACAAAAATTGATGATCACGTTCACATCATCAGTGGACTTCAATTTCAAGTCGTTAGTGGTGGATGCGCGTTCCGACCCATAATTTGGTGACCTTTCTCAAGAAAGAGTTTTGGCCGAAAGGTGTGCTGTATCGGCGTTTCTGCGGCCGGCTCGGCTCGCAGCGTAACAAACACGACGCCGTCACTTTGTGTGCAGAATTTTTAAGTTTGTAGTATAAATTATGTACTAGTTTATACTTATGTTTTGTGCTTATTTATGTATTGTGTTTTATGTGTCTCAATTGCCTGAAATAAAGGATAAATAAATAAAATAGGCTGACGATGATGATAAAATCTAAGCTGTTTCAAAGTATGAAATGAAAGTGATCCTTGGTGGTTTAAAATAGACAAAGTAAAATGTGTAAATAAAAGTATAACAAAGATTAATGTTCATAATACTTAAACGATGAGCCATTATTTTGCCGCAGTATCGTATCGTCATACCATTACACGTCATCCACCATATTAGGGAGTATTTTAATTTCCTGCGAACAACCTATCCAATCTTCTTTCAAGTGGGCGCGGTTCGCTTTCATCATTTACGCAACAATTTTCATCATTACGTCACAAACGGAAGTGAATATGTTAAATTGTTTAATGTCATACTTATAGGGACTTGTAACGTGTGATAAGGCAGGGTCAATGAATTCTTATGTAAGTAAGCGACTTTGTTGTGTGTTTACATCGATATGTTAATGTTTGCGTTCTTTTCCTTATTGGGAAAACGACACGTGGTCTGTGATACCTACGTGTTTTGCTGTGACATGGTTTTCCGATTAGTGCACTAAGACTACTAAGAGCCACTAAGGCCAAATCTAAAAATTTTAAAACGCAGTTCGCATTCGTATAGACTCAGTCGCAAATTGACAAAAAAAAAAAAATTAAATATAAGGTTTTTTGACATTTTGCGACTGACAGGCGAATGCGAACGTTGTTTAAAAATAGTTGATTTTCGCCTCTCATTCGCCAATAGAATACTATGTCTTCCTCTAGAGGCCTCAATGTTGTTTCCTCTGCATCCTTGAACAGACTAAAAAGCTTTTTCTTTTTTTTCCCTGCCGCATAAGATCAAACGTTTAACACACTCGTACACAGTGATTTGAAGATACCTGAAACACAAACGTGAATAGAATGAATTAAGTCCAGTTTGGGCATCAAAAGGGCGCGGTATACATTATGATGCCTTATAAAATCTGTGCATACAATTATGTTGATATTGTGATGACAGGAAGCGGCGATGCAAACAAATATTATTATGATACAATGTTTTGTTTTGGTGTTGACTCTTTAGTCGTAAAAATAGAAGCGGTTGTAATTAAACATAATAAGAAATTGGAAAGAGGCGGAAAGGGAGACAGAACAGCTGGATGAGCAAGACGAGATGAGAACTAAAAGAGAATGAATGCTATCGACAGCAACTATAAAGGAGAATGAAACAGTAACAAATTTTGCAGCGACCAAAATAATATGAAATTCATAGGGCAGGTAGAACAACAAGATGCATGAAGACCAAAGTATTATGGATTTTTTTTTATTTCTTAATCTACGATCTTAGTTACTGGTTGTGGTATTTTATTTGCCTCGAATGTTGAGAGCCAGCATGTTCGCAACATCGAAATCATTATCGCTGTTCGCAAAAAGCGAGCAATTACAGAAGAATGTTTATATCCCATAACGGAGAAGAAATGTATGTTATGTAACGGCCAATTTTGAGTGGATTCCATAACCACTGTCTATTATATATTGCAAATCGGTAAATATATAGATGTTCTGCCGTATTTTATTTTTGAAATATTTTGAAAGTTGCGTGAGAGATAACTGTTAAAATTTAGACTTTCCAAACGCAATTCGTGCCTGAAAATTAGTTTGTAAGGTTTTACGTCAAACTCATTTAATACTAGCTACCACTTGCAGTTTCACTCCTATTAAAGTAGCCTAGCTATAACCGTCTCCTGGGTCCTGTCCTGTCTTGTCGTCATATGTGTACAAAAATTCATCAAAATTGCTTTGTCGATTTAGGCGTGCAAGCGCAACAAACAAACATAGTATATTATCATTAGGACATTTAGAATAAGTATTCGTTGTGATATTGGCTATGGTCATGTCAGAAAAAAAAAAACATACACTATCTATGTCCTTCTAAAGATTTCGATTCATGATCATGATAAAAGTTGAAGGAATGCTACAGTTGCTACAATACAGAAACAAACCTCTTAATATTCTTAAATATTCCTTAGGCTCTAGACAAGTTACATTCTGTCAGCTGTAACGTGGCGAAGGCGATTTTCAAAGCTTCAAAAATGTATGGGATTGACAAATGCTATCGAAATGTCACGTGATCAATCCCTTATATTTGGGAATTTAGACAATCGCATTCGCTTACAGAATGGCGCTTTGTCTAGAGAGAATATTACAAAAAAACTTTTATTAATAATTTTCGCTTCCTTAGCAGTTTCACACTTAAACGCTAATTTTACAAATATTATCAATATGCATGTAACATTTTATAAAATTCTTAAGAATGTTATGACAAACATACTATGTGTTTGTTGTGTTTTGTATGTCAAGGCCTCCTTTATTACACCTTAAATTATTAAGGTCGAGCTAAAATTAATCATAATATACTCGAACAGTGTAATGTTAATCAACTAAGTACCGGTTAGCGACATAATTGATGATAGTCTGCCAATCAGTCAATATTTAAAAAGTTGGTGAAACAAACGTCGCTGGTTTTAAATTAAGTCATCCTAATCAATATAATTATAATATAATGAATTTTATATAATTATATTGACGCACAGACGAAATCACTAATCTTAGAGAGCTGAAATTTGGCATGTAGCTTCCCTACACTTCGTAGGGGAGCACTTCCCGAAATTCGAACGGGAAAAACCGGGTATTGCGTATATCCCGTTTTTATAAGTTTGTATAGATTTTATAGGTATTATTTTATAAAACAATTGTATTATATTAATTAATATACAAATCTGCGTGATAATAATGATTGTTGAGTGGGAATAGAAGAAACATGTTTAATAATATTTTATCGACGTGTAACGGCAAATAATACAACTAGAACAAAATCTTCAAACTTAAAAATAAGTACAATTAATAAGTCTTAGATAACCTTTGGTATCGTTTACAATCATAACGCAAGCCTACTCTAATTAACTAATTGACATAAATTATTTTCTTAACAAAGGCATAGATACAGCAATTCATGACAGGTCGGGCTTGACGTTTATCTGTCATGCACCAGTTGTCATCGCGACTGACACACAATACTCTAATGTTATTGTATAATTCAGTTTTTAAATGAATTCGATACCTACCGTAGGTTGTTCCGCGATTGACGAAATACTGCGTTTAACCACGTGTAAAGTTTCTTTAATGTTACGCCATCTTGAAAATATGGTTATTGGTGCTTTGAAATCCTTAACGAATGTTTCAACAATAGAACCGCCAATAATAGGTTTGTTCCAAGAAGCATTTTTCTTTTTTCAAGTCAAGAGATTTACTACTGCGAAACGTATAATTAAAATCATTTTATAGTTCATAGAAGTTAGCATACCAGCCAGTATTCAATACTTAAAATAGATCAAAAAGAAGCAAAAACTATGACACTGAAACGAGGTTGAAATGAAGAGCTTCGGCTTTTTCTCTTTGAAATGTAGAATTAAATAAAAAAGAAACAATACAAAGTCTTTTGTACAACGTTCAGTTGGAATTAGAAAAAACTATAGACAACTGGATTATATTTCCTAGAGTTGTTCGAACATTTGATTTGCTTGTTGAAATTAATCAGTTAGAATTGAGCTGTTGTTGGTTCAATGGTTTCCTTTATAAATAACAATATTTGATACAAATTTGTATCACGCTTTTGCAAATATTAGGTCTTTACCTATGAAATTGCCGTTCTGCAGTACTGGCCATTTCAAATCAAAATAATTTTTGTTTGGCTAAGAATTCTAATTTCAAATTAATTTTATTTAAAAAACATGGTTTTTTTTCCAAAAGTAGTCATTTGTTTATTGATTAGTGTTACATTTTCATCGCATTTCAATCTTTTTCGTCATCATGGATACGTTCAAAATTCGAGTAATTATGGAATATGAATACCGTCGTGGCAGCAACGCGGCACAAGCGGCACGCAACATCAACGACGTTTACGGAGCTAACACTACAAATCAACGCACCACCTGTTATTGGTTTGCTCGCTTCCGTTCTGGAAATTTCGACCTGAAAAATGAACCTCGCGGTCGTCCGAAGACTTTGGTCGACAATGACGAATTAAAGGCGATTGTGGAAGCTGATGATACACAATCTACGGCTGAATTAGCAGCAGCTTTCGACGTTAGCGTCAAAACAATATTGGTCCATTTGCGTCAAATTGGCAAGGTAAAAAAGCTTGACAAATGGGTGCCCCACGAACTCAATGATCGCCAGCGCGAAGTACGCGTCGAGACGTGCCTTGCACTGCTCAACAGACACACAAATGAAGGAATTCTGAACCGCATTGTTACCTGCGATGAAAAATGGATTCTGTTTGATAACCGCAAGCGCTCAGCAAGTTGGTTGGATCCTGGTTCAGCACCTAAACAATGCCCTAAACGAAAACTTACCCCTAGAAAAGTGATGGTCACTGTTTGGTGGTCTAGCGCCGGTGTGATTCATCACAGCTTCTTACCAAACGGGGTGAGCATTACTGCCGATGTGTACTGTGAAGAACTGAACACAATGATGGAGAAGCTGGCACATCTCCAACCAGCATTGGTCAATCGCTCGTCTCCGCTGCTCCTGCACGACAACGCGCGACCTCATACTGCACAGCAGACGGTCTCCAAGTTGCAAGAACTGGGGTTCTTGCAACTTGGAAGCTCGCAAGCTCTCCGTCATCCGCCCTACTCACCAGACCTTGCGCCTACAGACTACTACTTTTTCCAGAATTTGGATAACTTCTTGGCGGGAAAAAAATTCAATACCCGAGAGGCAGTACAAAATGCCTTTGAAGAATTTGTTGCCTCCCGTCCAGGTGATTTCTTTAAGAAGGGCATCAATAAACTGCTACTGCGTTGGCAAAGATGCATTGATTGCATGGGTGATTACTTCGATTAATACAAATAAAAAATACATGAAAAAAATTCGTTTAAATTTTTTCATACAGAACGGCAATTTCATAGGTACCTATTACAATTGGCACTCTGAAAGTTTTGTAGAATTACTAGTGCTTGAGGTTGCAAATAGAGTTACTAGGGATTGCAATCCGGCGTCATTTTCAGTCCGGCCGGATTGATCTAATCAGGATGACTTTCGGTTTTGCGAAAGTGTCGAAATGAGTATACGTTTTTTTAGGCATAAACGACCGTATTCATTTTTTACGTTAACTTAGACGTCTTTTTCATAGTGTCAAGGGACTGTAGGCATGAGTTTATGCAACAAAGTGATCCTATAAGGGTTCCGTTTTTACCTTTTGAGGAACAGAACCCTAAAAATAAAACATATGTATATACTACTCTGTCAAGAAAGTACCGGGAAAAGATCAATAATACACAAAATGTCTGTTATTCATCCAAATTTATTTTATCACCTTCGAAGTATGCTCCTTTAGAAACGATACACTTGCGCCAACGAATAATCCATTCATCAAAACATTTTTTAAACGCTGCTTCCGGAATTGAGTTCAGTTCTCGCCGCGAATTCTCCTTTATGTCTTCTACCGATTGAAAACGGGTGCCACGAAGTGGTAATTTGAGTTTAGGAAAAAGAAAAAAGTCAGCAGGAGCCATATCTGGTGAATATGGTGGTTGCTGGATGGTATTTGTTGAGTGTTTGGTTAAAAATTCGTTCACAATGATAGCCTTGTGCGAAGGCGCATTGTCGTGGTGCAAAATCCAAGAATTTTCTTTCCACAAATCTGGCCTTTTTCGTCGAATTTGCTCTCTTAAACGCCGCATAACGCTCAAATAATATTCTTTATTTACCGTTAGACCTTCCGGTAAGAATTCAGAGTGCACAACACCGCGATAGTCAAAGAAAACAGTCAACATGACTTTGACTTTTGATCGACTTTGGCGTGGTTTTTTCGGTTTCGGTTCAGTTGGAAGGCGCCACTCCGAAGCTTGTTGACTAGTTTGCATGTCAAACTCGTAAACCCACGTCTCGTCACCAGTAACAATGCGTTTCATGAATGTTGGGTCCGAACTGACTCGTTCTAGCATGTCCTCAGCGACTTTCATGCGATTGAGTTTTTGGAGAAAATTCAGATCTTTTGGGACTAGCCGAGCAGCAACATGTTTCATACCCAAATGATTAGTTAAAATGGTACGGATCGACTCGTGAGATACAGAAAGTTCGGCGGCTATCTCTCTCAGAGTTGAATGGGGATTTTCAGTCACTATTTCCTTCACTTTTGCGATGTTAACTTCAGTTGCAGACGTTGACGGCCTACCAGAGCGAGGCAAATCTTCCATCACATCTCGACCGCTTTTGAACGCTTTGAACCACTCATAAGTACGAGTTTTTGATAAAGTCGATTCACCGTAAGCTTTCTGTAACATTTTCAGTGACTCCGAACACGAAATTCCATTGGCGATGCAAAATTTAAGACAAACTCTTTGTTCGATATTTTTGTCCATTATGAAATTCGCATTACACACTATATATGATATTACTAAAACCAGCACTGTATTTAATATAAATAACAGATGCAACTCAAACTCCGCGCCAAAATGGAAAACAGTTGTGCCAATCTAACAACTACAAAAAAAAACAAAATTTTGAATTTGGAACCATAAACAAATCATCCATTCCCGATACTTTTTTGACTGAATGTATAATCAACTTTATTTTCAATCCAATGTTAAAATTAGACAACGAGCAAACAATCAAAATAGGTAATTAGTAAAGATTTAACGATGTTGTTACGAGTAGCTCAGTCTTCCTAGATTTCACTTTCACAGATAGATCAATTTTCTTAGTACCTAAGTAACTTTATAAAATCTAATATATTTATGTAATTAACCTTACGTAATTTACTAAAATGAGATCACAATACTACTACTTATTAAAGTATTTCACAATGCTAACAAAAAGTCATATTTTTGACAGACACCATCATGATTTGATGAATCTGTCTAATGAATTTCAAAATTCTCACAAAATGAGTTTTTAGTATAATTACAACTCTTTAGTTTAATCAACTTATGATAAATAATTATTTTAAGTAGAATTTTAAGTAATAAATGTCTTAGTATTCATAACATATTATAAGAAAACCAATTTTAGTTTTGAATGAAAAAAAGGATCGTAGAAAACAAATAGTTAAATGTGTACGCGCGACGCAGTTAAAGTATCTGCTCATACAACAGATCTATTATTTTGCAAAAAATTGCTAGGAGGGGATCCGGCCGCCGGATCCGGTACATTGGGACCGGATCCGGTAAACGTTTAATGATACCGAATCCGCCGGACACCGGATCCGTTTTTCCGGATTGCAATCCCTAAGAGTTACTTTTGACTCTTTGAAGAATGTTTAAGTTCCTGATGTAATGCACAGCGTGAATCATGAATGGCATCTGTAAACAGTACAGAATTTATAGCGGTATCTATATTGTTTTAGAATATAATGGCCGCATATCGCTCGAAGAGAAATTGCGTGCAATTTGTATCGCATTCATGTTTTAAACATCAATGAAAATATAAATTGCTTGAATTCTTTGATCTAAGTGCCTTCTTATGTTGTTACTTTGATTTTAACGTAGGTACCTATATAAATAGTGTATATCAAGCCAGAGTAAATAAATTCTGCAAACAATCGTTATCCAGCGCCTATCGAATCGCAGGTTTGTTGCACCTTGATGACTAATTCTCAAAAGATTGACTGTATCTGATAGATTCCTTTGTCAGGTAGAATGGCAGGGTTAAAACGCGAGTCGACTCATAATTAGCGGGAATAATAATCTGTTGGCGCCATTTACGGGCTGTCAGTTTGACAAGGGTCAAAAATAAACTGTCATGAGAGATTTATTTATGGAAATGATTTCAATCTTTTGTTTTTAACATAAATCAAGAGTTAGTTATGATGAGAATAGATACAATTGACCTAATTTCTGAGATCAAAAGTGATATAACTATCGTATATCACGATCAGAAAGGAAAACATATAGAGTTAGTTTATGAACTGTTTTTCTTCTCACGCAAGCAGTGAGAGTCTGTCAAGATAATTGAGTCACAATAGGTAATAACAATCACCGTGTACTTGGAAACTATGAAACAGTAGCTTTATTTGTCGTGGATGAAGATAACGGTAATATACAATACATAGCATTAACCTAAATACCTTGTAATTAAAACAAGGCATACCTAGACCAACAAGAAAATTAAATAAATTCTCTAGCTGCTGTAATAACAGCAGAATTTAATTGGTTAAATATAAAAAAATTATTCCGCCAAGCCCGTTCCATCATCGGACCACAAGACGAACGGCGATGCGCCACCGGTACATGGTGGACATCCCACCCATACGCACAAAACGTTTTGGGAACACATTCGTAATGCGTACAGCTAAGGAGTGGAATTCCCTGCCGGAGTCTGTGTTTCCTGATAGCTACAAACTGGGAGTCTTTAAATCAAGAGTGAATAGGTTATTTCTAGGCAAGCGTGCTCCATCTTCGACCACATCATCGCTTACCTTCAGGTGAGATAGTGGTCAAACGCGTGCCTATCAATAGTAAAAAGAAAAAGAAATAGTACAGCTAGGGGTCCCTTACAATGACGTGCCAATGCCACCAGGATTCTGCTGTAAATTAAAGACGCGAGGTATATACAGGACGAATAACTTCATACCTTTTCCACAACGTGATGGCAATTGCACGTCATAGTAGAAGGGCTGAGTTCTGCTCTAAAAGAGAATTGTAGCAAGCCTCAAATGTCCTACCGTTCGCTCACAGCGAGTTGCTAATTCATACCTGTCTGCAATTAAATAGTGCTGTTAGACACTGCGATCTTTATTATGCAGTCACGAAGTATGTCTGTTGTTGTATCCTCAAGGAACTAGAGTAGTTTCTCATAGTTAGATCGGACCTTGGAGTCTGATTAAGCATTCTTTTGCTTCCATTCACTGACTTAGATTTGTGTTATTTATGCAGTAGAATTTTTATATGTAGATAATTGATAAACTATTGAGAGCTAGCTATTGCCCGCGGCTTCGCTCGCGTTAATATAATGGTAAAATATTCGTAAGAAATTAGCCTACAGGGTCTTGTAGGTACTATAGACCTTCTTGGTTGAATGAAAAACCTTGTTTAATGGTAGAGATAGTATTCAAATAAATTAGAACTATGTGAAAATGGATTTGTTTTAAAATGACAGTGATGTATTAGCTTTGATCTGAGCAAGTGCTCCAATAATTATTCCTTAAGCCCAATCGTTGTTAGATTTATTCTTAGTTTCCAGTGATGCTGCAGCTGTAGTAACCTGCAGCATCACAGTACCAACATTCATCAAAACCAGCGATTTGGGCCTCAAAGCGTAACAAACTAGCAGTCAATACTCATTACCAGTTAGGTTGCAAGTCTTTTGTCATTTCTAATGCTGTCTTGTCGAAAGAACGCCTTTGGTGCCTCGGGGATATTCAAAACTATCGAAGACATATCGTCATGCGTCTTAACTTTTCCTTATTGTCTTCATTACGTCAGCGGTCCACCTGGCCGCAGGACGGCTCCACTCCGTTGTCGGAGGTTACTGTCATTATTTTTTTAATACTACCGGAACTATAAACACGCCATCAAAGAGATAGTATCGCCGACGGACTGCAGATTCTCACTCGGCCATGATTAGCAACATCCCGACACTGCTGTCATTAATCATTAGCTGAGCTTTCCATCCATACTTATCTCCTGCCTTTGCACTTTCGACAACCTCTACAGCCTATTAAATAAGAGTCACAGTTCAATGTTTAACTAAAAATATAAAGTTGTCTACAAAATAATGACTGTGCTCATTATGAATCGTATTGCGGACTGTGTAAGTCTGAATTACGGTGGCGGATGGCAACGGATGCAGAATCGCGTAAGCTTCTCAACAACGGATGGATGTAGGCGATCGTTTTCCTGTTATCTTTGTGTTGCATATTCAAGTTCTTATTTTGATTTAAGACTACTATGAATATTATCTCCATTGTATAAGACAAAGTCAGCTTTTGTAAATGCTTTAGATATTATTATGTGCTTTTACGATGATAGCAAAAACGGAAAAATTCTTTGTATTTTTGTGAGGCTCCGTCAGAGCTAAGTTATCGCTGTGCCAAAGTTAAATGTTGTTGTATTTTTTTTTAACTTTGTAAGTTTTTATGGCTATAAAATTACATATTTCTTTTTGTTACAGACGCAAAGAATGGACTGCGGAGCAAATGAGCTGGGCAGGAAACTGCGTGTTGACCAGGTAAATTATGACTCATTAGACACTTCTCACACGAAAATAACTTGTGACATTTCAATTAACCATAAATATTTCACCGTTATAATTAATCGAATAGAATGACAGTAGCAAATTGTCGTGCACTTTGATAAATGGCGGCGAAAAAAACAAACGAGCATAGATAATCACTCTCTCGATTGACATAAGTGTCATGTGTGTCAGCTGTCAAATTACGAGTCTAGTGACGTAACCGGTTTGCACACACCTGTAGGAAAAAAGTAGAGTATCCGATCAGCTGTTTGTAGGTTAGTATTTATTACTGGCAATTATAAACTTGTTGTAGTCTTATTGCTCGGCAATTACCTCGCATTTTAAACGTCCGTCTATTTCATGAGAGTTTAATTATTTTATTGGACTAAATTAATAGTTATTTTTAATTTTTATGATTGTTACACATCATAATTCACGTAATTGGTTTTATGTCCGCGCCTTGTCAACTCTTTGATTTGGATTTGAAAGTAATCGCTTTGTTTCTCATCGAAAGAATTTTCAATCACCACAATGGTGTGCTACGAGCCCAATTTCTAATTCGTAAACTCTTTACTAGCACTTCCTCTCAAAGTAATCAAAAATTAATATAGAACAAAAACGTGTATCGATACTGAATGGAATCGTAGAATCGATTCCATTCAGTATCGAATAGAGTCGTGAGCAGTTTATGTAACGGTCCCGTCCTGCGAGAGATGGCCCGATATGTCGGACGGTTACTCGATTCTTTAGTTGAACTTTAAATTGGTATCGATTAAATAGGGAAGATGCAAATACAGAACATATGCGAATTTTGTCAGTAAAATGATAAAAAAGTATAAAACAAAGGCCATTGCAACGTTTTTATTTTGGTTAATATCGATTTTTAACAAGAATAATTAATTAAAGTAACGTGAAACGGAACGTATTTAAAAACAACAATCGGCGTTTAGTGACGTCGTATCTGCTGTTATGCAAACGAAAAGGCAACCTGATGTCTTTGAGCTAGGACAGTTCTTGACCAGTGATCGTCCGTTTTCGCGCGAACCTTTAAACAGTCGGTTTCAAAACCCAATTTTGGCAATAAATTAAAGTGTTTTCATTTCTTATTTATGTAGTGGTCTATTCTAGATGGAGTTCTTTAAAATTAAAGCAAAAATGGAAATATTGCATGTTCCCTATTATGGTGAGTGGACGTGGGATAAAATGTCACATATGTATTTTCGTGGTAATCTCAAAAATAGACGAGAATTAATTATTTTTTAATTATTTACTTTATAGTACACTACCTACAGTGGATATCTACACGTTAATATTTTATCAACTCAATAACATGAATTATTTTTTTAACATATACTCTTACAGCTTTCCAAGTTTAAGTTAACCATGAAAATAAACTTAAAGTTCAATGAACCTAAAAAATACCATTTTGCTATTAGTTACAAAAAGGTCAACGAGACTGAAATAGCTTCTCGTGACAAATGACTAAAATTTATGAGCGACCTAATCAGCAAAAAAAGTTCATGAACAAAAATGTTGAACATTTCTGTTAATTTATTTAACAGTAACATGCTAAGTTTACAAATTTTGATTATATCATTATTATCATCCTGCCCTTATCCCTTGTTACTTGGTGCAACACGTTTTTTTGTTCAATTCTGTCTTATCAGCCGTTACGCTATCACTAACTTCCTTTTCTTTCATATCGCTCCTCGAAAAATCGTTCTATTTTTTGTATATGTCAAAAGTATTCTAAACTAGGTTTTGCTACTATGGCTTATCCCAACGGGTCCATGTATTTGTCCAGGATTAAAGTAACTTATAGCACTCAGCATTAGTGTAACTTCCAGTTCGAGACAGATTTTTGGAATGATATCAGTATTTACTTCCAAAGGCAACGTTTCCATCATCATCATAACAGCCGAAACACGTTCACTGCTGGACTCAGGCCTCCCCCAAAAGGGCGGGAGGTTGCCATAATCGCCACGCTTGGCAGGCGGGTTGGCGATCGCAGTGTTTGGTGTTGCGTTTTACAGAGAACGCTGCTGCCCATTCTTTGGTGAGCCCCTTAGTCGCCTCTTACGACACCCACGGGAAGTGCCGGGATGGTATTATTCTTTTACGGCACCATACGGAACCGGCCGACAACATAACGTTTTACCTATAATGTATTTATTTACAGCCTGTTAGCCTTTTCTTCTTTCTGTTCCTCCCGGCTTTGGAGAAGTTTGGACTATAGTCGTCAAGCTCGTTCCGCTATCTTCGCCTGGGTCTGATGCACACAATTTTAGATATAAGTTTAGATACCAGTTAATCATGCCTTTAGCTAGTAAAAACAAATAGAGAATCTAATATCGATTGATTCGGTATTAGTCATCTCATAATACTAGTATCGACCTCCTTTCTACTTCGAAAACAGTCGATTGTACACATAATAAGCTGCATCGACTTCAAATTAGCTTACGTAATAACATTAGAAATGTTTATTTGTTCAACTTTTTTGTGTGTGATCCCATCGACATCGTTGGTGATGTGCCTATCCTGAGTACCAATTCTACATTCATCATGGTGATACATCATCTGCCTAGCCTTTTCCCAACTATATTGGGGTCGGCTTCCAGTCAAACCGGATTCAGCTGAATACCTGTGTTTTACGTGGAGCGGCTGCCTACCAGACCTCCACAACCCATTAACTGGGTAACACGGTACATCATGGCAAGACTGGAGTCAGATTTACTGGCTTCTGACAATCCGTAACGACTGCCAAAGATCTACAAATGACAGCCGGGACCAACGGCTTAACGTGCTTTCCGAGGCACGGAGGAAACTCGTTATGTTAAGACGGTCACCCATCCACAGACCAACCTTGGCAAGCATAGCTTAACCTTCAAGATCGACCCGTGCGGCTGTTATTATTTAGCCACGAGCTCCTCATCATGGTGATACATATGCCATTTAATTTAATTTAATGTTCTATATCCATCATAAAATGTTGAATACTGTTAATATAAATTCAAGTTCTTCAAACTTAACAGACAGTTGTGTTGCTGGGGAGTTTGTTGGCTACTTCTTCTTCCCAGCTAAAACACTAGGAAGTGGTGACGGGCGGGCGATTTGGGGTCTTCATGTAAATTTTGACTAATAAAAAGTGCTGATTTTCAGCCTAGTTTGAATAAATGCCTTTTGATTTAGATCCACTAATTTTCAAGTAACGTTCGCGTTCGCATCTCAGTCGCAATCTGTCAATAATGTATGAAAATTAAGGCTTTCTTGTTTGCGACTGACACACGAACGCGAACGTTGTTCAAAAATTAGTAGAATTGACTCTCTGGTATTTACTTGTATCTAAATATAAGTAGGTACGTCTGTGGTTTACAGGTATCAATATATTTTTCTTGTGTAGAAAATTCTTCCGATATTGACTGATTGGGTGTCTGACAGACGACGCACAGCCGAAACTACTGGTCATGGAAAGCTAATATTTGCAGTGCAACCCTGCACTTCGTAAAGGAAGACTAAGAGAGGACTTCCCGAAATTATTAAGGGAACGGAAAAAAACGATATATGTGCATATGAAGTCGTGGGCAAAAGGTTGTCTATCCACACTTCATATCAGCCATAGATACTAATTTTATAAATGCAAAAGTTACTCAGTTTGTCTGTGTTGTTATTTTTTCTCGTTTCAAAGGCTTAGTGGATTTGGATAAAACATGGCACACATTAAGTTGGTCCTGGTTGGTCGGTTCCTGGTTATTTATTTATTTAATCCCGGGTGTAAGTTCCCTTGAGTTAAATTCGATGTGTGAAGTGGGGACCTCACTGAAATTTAAACAATTGAGGAGGAGGAGGTTTATTTAAATAAATTTTCTATTAATAAGCTAGGTTATGACCACATTGATGATTTAATAAAATAAATCAAATAAAAAAAAAAATATATTTCAGGCTGAGTCCATTTTTTGGTTAGTATTCAAAAACTTAGAAACTAGTGTCAGTAACTAGATTTAGGATTAAATAGTTTTGAATCAGGTTGCCTTTTAGGGGTGGCGAGTTCTCGAGTCCTTTACTAATCAAAGTGATCCAACAGTACTTCTACAAATACAAGAAACCATGATCTAAGACCAAAACAGTCGTTTAATTAGAACGCATAATAATCCTATAAACATGTAATTTAGAGAGCCAAGCAAATCGCATATCCACCATTATTTAGCAGCCAATGAAGCCATGTTTATCTTTATTCATATGTCACAGTTAACAGAACCCGTTTGCGTAGACTTTAGAGAAGACAACAATGCTTGTAGGATACTAGAGAGATTTCAAAGTGGTGCTTGGTAATACTTATTGTGGTATTGTGAACATAAAGCCTATGTTGTGTCAGCAAGCGACGCTGTAAAACCTGACCTAGTTCACAAAGCTATGAAAGTTTATGTTCTTAAATATTGTCTTCTCTATGCGACTCGATTTTTGTGCTCATCTTTATTGGGTTTTGAGAACCAATGAAAGACACAGTTATGATTTTCATATAATTATTTATTATATTTGTTAATTAGGAGAGGTGTGTGCGCGCTCTCGCTTAGTCCTGACGGAGCACAGCGGTACACTCACATCTAAACTATAATAAAGCTATGCACAATGTAAATACGTATGAAAGAGAAAGACTCTTAAAGTACTTAAGTGAGACCGATATATTTTGTTATATTCCAACATCTTCTTGTCTTCGAGTGGTCGATACCTAGTTGTCTGGTTATTACCTTACCGTTGCTAAGCTAAGGCTAGGCTGGTTTTCATGTCTTTCAGCTATTTTGCCTTAAGGTTATTATCTGCAGAGTTTAGACAACTACATAATCTAAACGACAAACGCAACATGCGACCAAGTTCAGATTTATATTAGAACTAGCTGACCCGCGCAACTTCGTCTGCGTCATATTTTTTTAGGAATGCTCCGCTCCTCTTCATCATAGCGTGATGTTATATACCTGTAACCTTCCTCGACTCAGCTATCCTAAAATAATCTTTCAATACTAAAATAGATTAGCGTGTTCAACCAAATAAACAAACTCTTGACCTTTATAATATTAGTTTAAATGCATAGATTGCATAAAATGTGTAAGGTTGTTGAGTCATGCTCATCACTCACTCAGTATTTATATTTTTCATTAGCACCAAAGGCGTGTACTATTGTTTGTATTAATTTCGCCTCTCCAAGTACCGGATTGACACGGAACAAAATTCTTATACTCATAACCCTCTTCAGGCAAAAGCTGCCTGCATTCCAATACATCAATATATCTGTTAGAACCATGCTTACTTAGGCTGACTGTACAATTAACCGCATCATTGTTGGTAACATACTTGATCTACGATAATGACCCTTAATGCTACGACATGCAGGTGCTGTCAAATTCAAATTGTTGATGTGTGGCTGATTGTACGTATAGAGACGTGGGAACAGGCAGACAAACTGGTGAATCATCGTGCCGTCGTGCTTAAATTTCTCCTGTTTATCTTTATAGTTTTAATAACCTTAGAATAGTCTTAGAATTTTGGGATAGTAATTTAAAGTGAGGAATTTATTGAAACTTTTCATTTAGATGTGTATGTGTGTGTCTGGTCTTTCATTCATCATCATCTGCCTAGCCTTTTCCAAACTATATTTGGGTCGGCTTCCAGTCAAACCGGTTTACGTGGAGCGGCTGCCTACCAGACCTCCACAACCCATTGCTAAAAACGCCGCATGTTTATTTTTAACCGACTTCAAAAAAGGAGGAGGTTCTCAATTCGGTTGTATTTCTTATATTTGTTACCTCACATATTTGTCAACTCCGCCAATTCTGAACCGATTTGAAAAATTCTTGTTTCATCTGAAAGGATATATAAACTTCCCGATGGGTCTCATTGTCACTAAGTCAGAATCTGATGATGGGATCCCATGAAAATTGAGGGAAACCCTCAAATTTCATAGGCACATACAATGCTTTTCATAAAATTTCTAAAGCAAGTTAGATATTTGTTTGTGCCTGCCATCTCATGAAGCTGAGCTGATGATGGAAGGCATAAGTTGGGATCTGATGATGATATCCCATGAAAAATGTTTGTTCAGCGATATTTTCGCCAATTGTCAACCGATTTAGATGATTCTTATTGTTTAGAAAAGTATTTACCCAGACTAGACCCATTTCAATTTGGTGAAGATTTGATGAAGAACTTCGGAGGTAGGCAACGGCGCTCTTCAATAAATAATAGCAAATGGATCGGGATTGCTGAAATCGCATGTCTGTTTATGGTTTATAATATAACATCACACCAATACGCTGTGAATGGTTAAGCATGTACCAATAAAAAGTGAAAAATAAAAAACATTTTTACACAAAAGTGCCACCGACTTCCAAAAACTATACTATACTTTGTAGTGTTTTTAACCGACTTCTGTTAATTTTGTTTTGTTAAGAAAAAATGTTTTTTGTTAAAAGTACCAGGATGTCATTCCATCAATCGAGTGAGCTTCACTACACACGCTCTCCTTCTAGCCGTAGAAACCCTTCCAAATTCGGAACTTCTGATTCGGAAAAATTACGATTCACCCAGATTTTATACGTATGACATTCGAACGGTGCGAGACGTCACGACGGTGATCCATCACGGACCGGACCGTACCGTCCAGACGGACCGGTTCGGCCGAACTGTACACCGGCCATAAGGCGAAGTTTCCACCAACAGATTTAAGAAATACTAAGAATCAAATGAAAAATGCGATTTAATGGTCTCTTACTGGAAGTCCTCGTTTAAATAACTGGATAGGGAAAATAAAAACGGGACTTGCTTTTTGTGATAGAGTAAAAACAAATTGCGGTAAAAGAAACTGTGGTACACTTAACACTTAATGACAAAATATGATCGGCTTCAAAGGAAACATTGATAAATGATTCTTCAAACCATGTAATAGTTAAATTAAAATCTTTTTTAAATCTACAATAACCTCTAGCACCTTTATACTATGTTTCTTTGCATCCTGGACCTATAGTACAGTCTAACCATTAACAGCGTCGGATATCGCCATCTGCGACGTTTTTACACGCGCGAACATTTCCGCTCTTGAGTACTTACCCTTAATGACCGGGGAGTACCTGCGCACGATCAGGTTTTACTTGTTCCGATGTGGACTATTGGGTTATATGTCCTTTGCTTCTCAACTGACAGACGAGTAGCCAATGATCGTCATTATAGTAGATCCGGTCTTTGGTGGAGACATGACTTCCGACGTTTGAACTGTTGATGTTACAAGATCTTTGGATATGTTACCCTTTTACAGGTTAACTGTCGATGACACAGACGCAATTTTTTCAGACAGTTCTGCCCTGAATTTGCCTTCGTCAACATTATAAATGTAGGATATAAGACAGTGAAAGTTTAAGATTACAATCATATTTGACAAAAAACCACCAACACATTTTGTTATAGAATGAATAAGAAGACCCATAAGCAGCTTGCATACGACTAAATATATTCCACAAATATAATCATCAATCCGCCTGTCAAACGTGATATTTACGCATTATCCCCCAAGAATGTTTCGTTTGACTTCGTGGGAGATGCACCGTGCACAAGCACATGAATAATAATTAATCGTGGTTCTGTGGTTTAGTGCAGTGGATTCAAAATAGGGTTACAAATTAGTGTTTTCATTCATAGTGCCCATAGTTGTGGTGGCGTTTGGGGGAGACCTTTGGCCAGCAGTGGTTTTCTTTTGGCTGCAATTGTAACTACTAATACTTCATTTGCTTTCATTCCGGATGTATTATTTCTGTCTAATATTCCGAAAATCAATCGCCACCCTTTAATCATCAGATGCGGCCACTTGTCCCGTCTTTCTTTTTAAACAGTTTTTTATTCAATACCCATCCTACATTATGACGGAACCTAATCAATAAAAGATATGAACAGTAAATTACTTCTTAGATGCTTTACTAACGGTAATTACGTAACAAGCTGTGCTAGGAAACCTGTAAATACGTTTCAACACGCATGCAGTAGATTTTGTATTCGTGTTACTTGTATTGTAGGAGGTGTTAATTGGATGCATTCGATGTGAGGTCTTGGTAATAAGGTGTTGATCGATTTGTTGGAAATTTACTTCAAATTCATTTATTGGGAATGAGGTAGATTTATTATTTCAAAACGTATTTGTCCCATCATCACCACTGAAGGTTTGCATGCATGCCTCTTCTAAAATAAGTAAATATTTCATAAGATTATGGGCGCTTTCTCGAGCCTTAGGTTCTTGATGCATTTTATTTTCTTTTTCAAGCCGTATCTACCTTATGGTTTGACAGTTATGTAAGTTCAGAAATATTAAGTGCCATCATTGTTAGTGATTTCTTACAAAAACGTGTAGCGTTTAAATATATTTATCAGTACTAGACATCGCATTAATTTTTTTTATTAGAACTTGACCGATCACATCATCATTGGATTTCAAATTGTTTCACTAGCTTTTAGTTAAAGTTCATAAAACTGTACGTATCCTTTGCCAAAAACCTTTGAGTTGTTATTATTAACCTTTTATTTAATCTATTAGTAACTTTATGTAATACTAGTTTGCTAATAAAGCAACCGCAAGCGATTACAATAGTCCTTACATCTCGAACGTGATTTTCATTGTTATGTAAAAATATAAAAGTTCTTCTTGTCTCGTGTTGTTTATTGGCTTACACTGGTATTGTGCAATTTAACCTTTTACTTGAGTTTCGAACATTCTTCAGCAGACCACAGGTTTACTTAAAACCTGTAGCTAAGAAGCACACGATTATTTTTCAAATAGTCAGCCATTCATCGCCTTTTCCTTGCCGGTGACTGTATTCATAGAAAACTTGTGTTGTTTGTCTCTGTATCAATAAGGAAATCCTATTCATATCTTATGGTTGCTAAATCTAGTGACTATTTTTAATAGCATTTTGTCTTTTTCTTGACAATGACGATGTTTACAGAAAGTTTGTGTTATTGGTACATCGCATCTTCTGGTTGTAAAAGTCTTCCACGTTTAATATCATTGCGGAAAATACGATAAGGAAACTCATACCAACTTTAAGCATAAATTCTGCAGCTTGGTTTTGTAATGCATTGATGTCGAAATTCATATGTATTTCACTAGGTATGTGTGGCTAAACAATACAAAGTATATCCAACAATTTTCGTAATTGGAACACCTAAAAAACATATTGGGATAAAATTAATCCCACCTAACGTTGTACTCATTCATAAAATATTGGGCATAATGCTGACATAGCTTCCTTCAGCGCTTATTTAAGTAAGTTCGAGTCTTATCAACTAGAAAATAAAGCTTACATAACCAGAAGTAGTAGCTTGGTAGTATTTGTAACAGGTAACTCCAAAACGATGTCGTGATCCCTTTTCGGTCGTCTACATTCATTCCTTAAAACCGGTTTTTTCTTCGGGTTCATTCAGTGAACTATGTCTTATATTTTTTCTCATGTTCGGTATCATGTTACAAACTTTTTTAGGGAATTCTTCTTTTTTTTTGGGTCTAGCGCCGTTTAGACGGTGAATTTTGATGAATGGAAGACTTTTTTTTAAAGTGTTGATATTTACCGGTTATTAAATATATTATAAATGTTTATTTACAAGAATAAATAAAAACAATGTAGGTTTGCTTATTAAAGTCATTATAAAATAATTAGACGCACCAGGCAGCTCAAATGAAAAAAAAAACCATTGAATTATATTCCTTACAAAAACAAACAAATTATCTATAAGTAGACATAATTAAATAATCTGCACATAGTGAGCTAATTACTTTAATAACTTCGGCTCATATACGTCCAAGGAGATTCTTATCAATCTCGTCATGCCTGACCGAAGCAAACGACAAGAAGTAAATGCGCCACCGGAAGTACTTGCATTCTCACGTGCATCAGATTTTGCGTAATCCATCAAGATCATGTTTGATAACATGCGAGACTTGGGAGAATAATTCTTGAAAGGCTTCTGTGGTCTTCGATTAGTGAAATTCTTGAAAAGTGTTATTCAATCTTTTTTTAACTGGCTTGACAATTATGCGGTTTTTGTCCACCACCGTTGTAAGGATGCAATACTGTGTAGGTGCTTTGAAAGATAAAAATCTTGTGTCCGACTCTCAAGAATTATTACAAAAAGCAATAAACGATCATCCAGTTATTTCAAAACTTAAATAAATCATTTTTTTTTAAATTAACGAGTACTGCACCAATGATTAAATAAACATACATTCAGTCAAAAAAGTATCGGGAATGGATGATTTGTTTATGGTTCCAAATTCAAATTTTTGTTTTTTTTGTAGTTGTTAGATTGGCACAACTGTTTTCCATTTTGGCGCGGAGTTTAAGTTGCATCTGTTATTTATATTACATACAGTGCTGGTTTTAGTAATATCATATATAGTGTGTATTGCGAATTTCATAATGGACAAAAATATCGAACATAGAGTTTGTCTTAAATTTTGCATCGCCAATGGAATTTCGTGTTCGGAGTCACTGAAAATGTTACAGAAGGCTTACCGAGACGTGGGTTTACGAGTTTGACATGCAAACTAGTCAACAAGCTTCGGAGTGGCGCCTTCCAACTGAACCGAAACCGAAAAAACCACGCCAAAGTCGATCAAAAGTCAAAGTCATGTTGACTGTTTTCTTTGACTATCGCGGTGTTGTGCACTCTGAATTCTTACCGGAAGGTCTAACGGTAAATAAAGAATATTATTTGAGCGTTATGCGGCGTTTAAGAGAGCAAATTCGACGAAAAAGGCCAGATTTGTGGAAAGAAAATTCTTGGATTTTGCACCACGACAATGCGCCTTCGCACAAGGCTATCATTGTGAACGAATTTTTAACCAAACACTCAACAAATACCATCCAGCAACCACCATATTCACCAGATATGGCTCCTGCTGACTTTTTTCTTTTTCCTAAACTCAAATTACCACTTCGTGGCACCCGTTTTCAATCGATAGAAGACATAAAGGAGAATTCGCGGCGAGAACTGAACTCAATTCCGGAAGCAGCGTTTAAAAAATGTTTTGATGAATGGATTATTCGTTGGCGCAAGTGTATCGTTTCTAAAGGAGCATACTTTGAAGGTGATAAAATAAATTTGGATGAATAGAAAAAAAGACATTTTGTGTATTATTGATCTTTTCCCGGTACTTTCTTGACAGAGTAGTATTATTTTTATTTGGAGAGGTGTAGTCCAAACAGTTAATTTCATTTTCACTTGAGAATAAACAACCATCCAATATATTTTTTTGAATCCATAGTTATTTGGTTGTATCCAGAGAGTGTATCCAAGTGTGTTCGACAGTATTATAACTTGACGCAAACACAAAGAATGGTCAGCATGTATATTACAAGAACATAAAGATAGTAATAGTACCTCATGTACACATGAAATGGTCATCTCATGGTACAGGTGTTCCACCCACACGGGACCAGCAAAGTGGTCCATCGTCCCACTTATGGCCACTTTCCCAAAGCGTCTACATGTGCGGGTCACAAGTTTATGAACCTACTTTTATTGTGATTTGTATGAGAACTGTATTATTTTGTAGCTGATGATTTATTTTGGGATCGATGTCGTTTTGGTGGGTATCATCTTTCTATTAGCGGCTCGGTATTTTGGTTGATTTTGTTTATGATTCGTTTTTTAAGTTCGGTTCTTTTAATGAGATGAGATTTCTTTCGAATCGACAAGTTTTGTAGCAGTTGCGATACTGTTTAATATTGAAGCAGTATTAATTTTAGCCATAATTACTTTTAAAATATGAGCTTGCACAGGTTACTGAACCAGATCAGTATAATTATTGTAAAACTGCACTTGTTAAATCTCGAAACGGTTTTTGTATGTCACGATTAAAACAACATAAAAAATATTTAAGCACCTTGTTGAACAACTTACAACCTCTTAAAATACCATGACGAACACTTTGCTACCATTCAGGTACACTAGCACTGGATAATAATTCCTTCATAATAATGAATCGTTGAAGGAAATTGAAAAAAAATAAGCGCCCAATCGATTGCGTAATGGATTAATGGAATAATCGAATGTAATCGATACGAGACATGGATGCAGTGGTGAAGTGGTGAAAGTGGGCCAGCCGTAGCCGGTGCAAGCGCATCTCAGAATGTCAAAGGTTTCGGCGACGACCCAGCTTTTTATGAAACTTGTTATCACGATCGTACTGATTTTTCTGTTCTCGATTAATTCTATCTACTTAATTGAGATGTCAGTTGTTTAATTTATAAATGTGATTCATTGAGATATGTTTATTTTTACTTCAGTGTTGGTGGAATTAAGACAAATTAATTCCTCTGTAAGAGGAGCTCGTGGCTAGATAATAACATCCCCAAGGGTCGATCTTCAAGGTTAAGCAACGCTTGCCTAGGTTGGTCTGTGGATGGGTGACCATCTTAACATACCGAGTTTCCTCCGTGCCTCGGAAAGCACGTTAAACTGTTGGTCCCGGCTGTCATTTGTAGATCTTTGGCAGTCGTTACGGATTGTCAGAAGCCAGTAAATCTGACTCCAGTCTTAATGCAATGCCATGAAGTACCGTGTTACCCAGTTAGTTGGGAAACGCAGTTGGGCTAGGCAGATGATGAATTCCTCTGTAAGATATAACTATCACAAAACAATAAAAAAAAAACATGTAACTTAGGTTCAAAGATTATTGTGGTAATTCAGAATATGTCGTTGCTCAATTTTAGAATGTTGGGTAAGATAATGACACCCAAGGAAGTGATTCCATTTAGGTATTCAACAATATACAATATCAAAATTTCATTTAATATGTGAAATAGTGTATGTTAACGCAAATTCCTGAAAGAAACCTGCATCCATTCTTCTTTCTACAAGTTTCACTTTTCTTCACGACTGAAACTGTTTTCCCAATGAAGGCAGGCATGCATAACTGTCGCTATCCTCTAGCCATCACCAAAGCCACCACCACTAGCATACACAGGAGTAAGGCAGCATACACAGGAGTGAGTTATTTGTCGGCAATTTTCATAACTTTTTACAACGGGGGGGCCGCACCATAGTGTAACTTAAACACATTCCTGACATAAACCTTTATTCACTCTTATTCTTCTAGCTTAATGTTATCAATCTTAAACTTTTTGGTGTATTCTCTCTAGTTCAAATTTATACATCTCGAATAATCTGTCAATATATTTTCCCAATGAAGGCAGGCATACATAACTGTCTCTATCCTCAAGCCATCACCGAGGCTCCCACCACTATGTACTAAGGTAGCATACACCACGAGTAAGTTATTCCTCGGTAATGATCGTCATTACACCTTACAACGGGAGGGTCGCACCACAGTTAAGGTCACACTTTCCCATGTGTGTTTGTCTTTATCTGTTAACGTTACATGTATTAGAACCTTTCTTTTGGTTTACGGTAAAAGTTATGGATAAGATGGAAACGTAATTTCCACAGGACTACTGGTAAATGTGGTTATTTGGTAAGCGGTACATTTTCTAACTGTATAGGTTACAAGTTTTAAAGCTTGCTTCTTATCGAAATAAGGACAAATGATTGTCTGTGCCTTTTTAAAACTTTGCTTGCGGTGATCGAAATGATTAGAGAGAAATGCCGGAAATACTCGATTCTACTTTGAGGTTTATGGCAGTCCAGAGCATTGCCTACAGGTATTTACCGACCAGCTAAATACCCAAATTACCATTAAAACATATGAAAACTCGTTCAATTTCTCTCAAAACCTATCAAGTGGCAATCTGCGCCTAGGACCTGCTCACGACTAGTGCGGCGCCTTAATCGATAACTTTCGATTTATTACAAGATCGATCCCGTCGATAGTGTTGGATTTATACCGAGTTACGATAAACGTGAATTATCGTGTCTGTCTGTGTTACATAGCGTTATTTACAGCATTTCGTGTTATGTGATTTATTGTCGGCGAAAACTTGTTTTGTGCAGTCTAAAGTATTAATTCGTCGATTTACTTAGTCAACTTTATGGTAGCCGGTGAAATTTTAATTTATAAGCTCTGATTGAATTACGATAATTATGTAAATAGCGATTTTGTTATCAGTGGTATTCGGCTTGATTTTAAAATTTGATCAAGGAGACTGACTAAGTTCTTTATATCTTTTTAGATCAGTGTAAACAATATCTTGCGATATAGCTACTTTATAGAAAAGGTTTACTTTGCTTTGATGCGTTGGTTCTATGCTAAATTTATGCTTTTCCTGATGACTTTGTACTAAATTATTTTCTTTGAATCCAATAATAACTTGATTCATATCTCCACGTTCAGTTTCAACTTTTTTATTTGAAACTCTACGAGTAACACAAAATACTTACTACCTTTAACAAGTGCATTACACTCAAATTTTATGATTAATGCATGATGTTCATTTGTTTTATAAATATTAATACCACGTTACTTTTATAAGTTACACCCAAAAATTTATAATTTATCTCCCGACTTTATAAAGCTCCTTTTCCATCTGTCAAGCAGGCATTGTACGTTAAATTCAACACTTGTGGAAACACATCACGTTTTGTGTGTGCATGACCGAAATTAATAGTTTGTTGAAGGTATGTATGTGTTTACAAAACTGAGATTTTACGACATCCTGTTGTATGTACTCTGGTGCTTGATAAAAGTAAGAGTTTAGATGTTTTGACCTTAGTTTACGTAGTATTTTGAGACAATACCACATTTTAGGAGCTCGTGGCTAAATAATAACAGCCGCACGGGTCAATCATGAAGGTTAAGCAACGCTTGCCGAGGTTGGTCTGTGGATGGGTGACCATCTTAACGTAACGTTTCCTCCGTGCCTCGGAAAGCACGTTAAGCCGTTGGTCCCGGCTGTCATTTGTAGATCTTTGGCAGTCGTTACGGATTGTCAGAAGCCAGTAAATCTGACTCCAGTCTTGCCAAGAAGTACCGTGTTACCCAGTTTATGGGTTATGGAGTTCTGGTAGGCAGCCGTTTCACGTAAAACATTGATATTCAGTTGAATACCAATGTTTTACGTGAAGCGGCTGCGTCAAACCGGATTCAGCTGAATCCGGTTTGACTGGAAGCCGACCCCAATATAGTTGGGAAAAGGCTAGGCAGATGATGACCACATTTTAGTTAGTTTTATTTAGTTAGGTGCATCAATTACACACTCGATTGCTGTAATAGCTATATAAGTAATCAGATTATTTGTGTAGTTCATTCACTTTATAACAAACATTTATATATTAAATGCTATTAACAGCTAATTCCTGATCTTTTAACACGCATCGCCGACTAACAAGCTAAAATACAACAAATTAAATCATAATAACTCGACAAGTCCTTGAATGAACTAGCCCAGCTCTAAATTCATGCTCCATTGTTCTAACAACGTTATGAAACAAGCGCAAAACAAAGAAACATCTAACATAATCAATATACCGGTAAATCAGTCTATAAAATTTGCTATCGAACTGTAAGTACGTGGTTGTAGCAGAGCATGGGAACTGGGCCAAACAAACGGGCTTTGATCAAATAGCCCATGACTCGGGACAGTCACACTGAGCTGTACAAGGACATTCGGACTATGCGGCTAGGACATTGTAACAGGGATATTGTTTCGAAATACATTTTAAGGTACCGAGATCGATAATATTGATAGAATAACTTGTAGGATTATTGAAATGGGGTAGGATATTACCTCATTTCAATAATTCAGATGGAGTAGTTTACAGGATGAATGTGCACACCTTTTCCTTTTCGTAACTAAACTATTCATAGCAATTTCATTTCAAATATTAATATCCGTAGCACACTTCAGAAAATGTAAGTTGAGTTGTTTTGCAGTAAGCAAATAACTTAGAAAATTAATTAATACCCTATTAGCTGCTTCTACATTGTGTTTGAGTGATCTCTTCATTTTAAACAGTAGATTCTCTTTCAGGAAACCTATTACATTCTTATTGCGTTAATACTTTCTTTTTAATTCAATGTCGACTAAAATTTACGTTATTAGAACATTCAGAACCAATTGATGTGAACTTTGATCTGCAGTTCATCGTTTTACTTTTAAAAGCGATTGAAGCCGCCTCTATCGCCATACTTATCAAACTTACAGTTATGTAAAAGTTAGGAACGTTATAAGAACTATTCCATAAAAAGTACGAAGTATCATTAGCGAAAACGCAAGTCATACATGCGTAAATATCGACAAAAGTAACCCGGTCACGGATACCAGTTTTTCGGTATTATCGACACGCGTAATCGAGCATCGCCCATCACTATTTATTAGATTATGTTAGAGCAATATTTGACTTTCGCAGCGAATGCTAATTACTGAGAACAATATAGTGAAAGTTCTGGTCAAATTCCAAAATGGTCTTAGAAATTAAATAAATGATTCAAAGCAAGTACTGTCTAGCTGATTGTCGTCATTACAGCGAACTACGTGAGTTCTGATGGACTGAATGTGCTACTGATTCTCATTTGTTATTCGCGTGGAGTTTGTATTAGATAGCCACTTACTTAATTTGGCTAGAAATGTTGGCAAATGTTACTTTGATTTGGTTGATGTTGTAAATACAAATGTTAGAAACATGCATGTAATGTTTACTTACCTGTAAAATCTAGGTTTTGAAATCCTTGGCAAGAAGTAGGTACTTACCTACAAATTAAAGCTGTCTTAAGCAATGAGGAAAATGGACATCTTGAATATTTAGATGGCAGATACCTACTTACAGCAAATCTATACTAATATATAAAGATGAAGAGTTTGTTTGTTTGATTGAACGCGCAAATCTCCCAACTCGTCGTAACCTACTGGTCCGATTTAATAATAATAATAATAATATTCCACACAACTATCACACAAAAAAAAAAAAATTCTGTCAGTGTTGGATAGCCCATTTATCGAGGAAGGCTATAGGCTCATATCACGCTAAGACGAAGGAGCAGACGAAGTGGCGCGGGTCAACTAGTTTAAATATAAATAACCTCTTTATTTCAGTAAAATTATTACGGTATCAGAATTTATCGATACAATCAATCAATCGAATCACAGCCCTATCGTATTCAGGGCAGCATGATCTCGCAAATAACTACAGATGATCACATGAGCTTCTACAACTTTCTATCGACTTTCGCTAATCGAATAGTAACGATTTTCAAGGGAATCGAGAAGTGTAATAGCAATTATTATAATCTCGGTATCGAATAATTGGTTACTGGTTGGTTAGTGTAGCTACGGTTTTTATTTATAATTATGGATACCTTCTTTGATTTAATGTTTTAAACAGTTGTATTTGTCTTCTCCTAAAGGATAAGCTGATAGATGTTTAGTAAAGCTATGTAAAGTTAAAAATTCTCCAGCCATGCATGACACAACTGTGCGACAATTATTTTCATCAGTCTTAAATGTCATAAGGTCATGTAGAAAAAAAAATCGTGAAAGTAAGACCCAATAAAAATGGCAAACACGTAAATCAAACACAGGAATGACCAGCACTCTAAACTCTACCATGAGACAATATTGTTGTCCAGAGAGATATAATTGTCTAGCACCCTAGTTCCCATACTAAATTGACCACACTTTCTTTCATATTGGCAATGACAGTAACGAGTAGCACAAACCATTACCAAATACTCATATTTTCGAGCGTTAACCAATCAAGCTTTTAACACATTTCGCGGTGTTGTGTTGCCATGATGACATAGTTTATAACCGATTTTTACGGTTCTTGTCACGACACAACGCGTAAAATTAAAATTACCGTGTTAAACTGTCTATATAATTTGCGTAAAAATGGTTTTAGTTTTGGGTAAAAAGCGTAAAAATATATCATTCATATGTTTCGAATAAGATGTACGAGTAGAACTTCTTTGGGTAGTCCAGCAGTTTTCATCTATCGGTCAACTATTAAAGAAACTTTTTCGTATCGAATTATTGTTTCCTGTGCTTCTCACGTAAGTAGAAACCACCTAAGTAAGTATTGAATCATTTTAAATGATCATGATTGCTATATCATGGGGAAAAACATGAAAAAGGCAGTCTAGTCATGTTTAGATCGGGTTAAGCTTTCTACAAAATAAAGGGTTGCTGTCAACCGGTCGAACAGGCCAAGGTTTGTACTAATGTTGTTTAGATAAGTGCAAAAGTTCAGATAATCCATACTTATCTGTGGCTTGTTCAGCCATTTGTGGGAAATTATGCCATAAGTTTATGCGTTCGAGAAAACTTGATGGAAAAGTTGAATAGTGTAAAGAAAATAAAACTAACAAACGTATTTAAGAAGTCAAGTTTTTAACGCCTGTCTACAAAACCATTCGGTAACGCGTGTCAAAAACTTTGCTATTACAAATCATGCAGGCGTCCTCACTGTTGTATGCCGAGTAGTTATGCACCGTATCGCTTCTTCGTATTATATAAAATAGACATTTAACTAACTATAGGTAGATTTACAAACTTAACTACCAGTTCGTTGAGGTTCTACCTAAATAAGAATTTTAATTTCAGTTTTTACTTTCACAGATACTTAGAAATTGCACATGATAGGTAGAGATATGTAATTTTAAATACGGTTAAAACGTTGAAAGGTTACTTACAGTCGCGACAAAATCTGGATTACAACTGCTCAATCCACATAATAACTTAATAACCAGCCCAGACAAGAGCAATAGAATAACAATCTCGTTACAATACGAATCTAAGTCAAAGGCTAACTCGCTCATTAAACATTTCGCAGTTGGCATGTCATTCAAATTACACAGTTCGGCTCCCAGTCTCCCACGATACGTATCGTAACTAACCACTTTTATTTTCGTTGTCGTGTCGCAACACTATGGACTGTACCGGTCCGGTCACGACCCGGTCCGGTCAGAGATAGGGACAACAGCTGATGTCAGCCGCAGGCGGTCTCTGGTGACTGCTGACTGATTTAAAGGGAATTTGGAACCTGCATTGACAGTCGAAAGATTAATTGGAATGAGACCGAATGTTTGATTAATGGTGGGTGCAAGGTTGGAGTGATGAAAGGTCTGGTTAGTCAGTTTTGGCTCCACAGATGATTAAGATCAATTCAGTGTATCGAAAGGAGGGGTTCCTTCAATTGACTTGATAGGGTTCTGGAAAATATTTTGGGAAACCTGAAAAGCGTGGTGACAGTGGGATAGGGACCCCTCACCATATTGGAATGATTACGATAATGGGCGATGATAATGACGGTTAATTAAGATAATTTTCCGATTAGTTCTAGCATGAATTCACAAAACTAAGCTGAATCAATGAACAACAATTGTTAGAACCGTTACAAATAGCAAGGAAATACCTAGGTAGCCTTGTTACTTAATCCATTTGAATTAATTAAAGGTTTTTGCCTTGTTACAGGAAAAAGGGAAGACCAACCGAGAGAATCTGAAAACAGACATACAGCATCGGAAAGAAACCTTTTACAGGGTTTGTATTAGTTGTAATATTTATTAAAACTGGTTTTGTAATAACTTATCACTGCTAAGGCTCGCAGACAAACTTCTAACGAATCACGCACGCTTTGAAAAAGGTCAAATTCTACATTCTACAACAACGACTCAGAATAATGTACCTAACTATTGATTCATATTTTGAGATTGGCTTTATATCCTGTTGTCATAATCCGTGGCTCGTTAGTTTTTAAAAAAATAGTTGTTACTAGTGATAATATACATGTATATGCACGTGAAGATTTTACATGATAACACGCCTGCATTCCTCTAAACCTAAAGGGTAGACAAACACACCAACATTTTGCTAGTTTTGTTTAGGTGTAATGCATCCGACCTAGGCATCGCGCATATTGCCAGCAATAAGGAATCAAAGTATAAAGACCTTGCTTTCTTCTGAAAATTCGATAAGAATCATTTTATTTAGCAGTGACCGTGAACTGTCTAAGGTTGGTGCATTGAAATAAACATTGTCGTCTATATTACAGGAGGCTCCGTCGGACGAAGATTCAGCGGTGTCGTCCGCGCCCGCCTCGCTGTCACCTCAACCGCTGAGCGACATGTGGGTTAGTATCACAGAGGTATATCTCAATACTAATATATAAAGCAGAAGTGTTTGTTTGTTTTTTTTTTACTATTGATAGGCACGCGTTTGACCACTATCTCACCTGATGGTAAGCGATGATGTGGTCGAAGATGGAGTACCTACGCTTGCCTCTTGTTTGTTTGCTTGAACGCGCTAATCTCAGGAACAACTGGTCCGATTTGAAAAATTCCCCAGTGTTAGATAGCCCATTTATCGAGGAAGGCTATAGGCTAGTATCATATCATCACGCTAAGACCAACAGGAGCGGAGCAGTAATGAAAATTGTGACGCAGATGAAGTTGCGCGGGTCAACTAGTAATAACATACTCGTATTAACCTGCGTTTCTTAGGCACAGGTTCAACTTAATTATTTGAACAAACACAAGAACAAAGGATAGGACAGAATAGGCAGCTTATTATGTTAAACCATACTATCGGTCGATTCTGTAAACATGTCGAGGTGATAGCTTGGGTGAAGTGATCACGAAGTGAGGTGTCAATCCATGTAATCAATATTGAATGACAGCCCTCGCTTCGACATCTTCACAGAATCGACCGGCTGTTCTACTGCTGAGCAAATGCCTCCCTCAACTCTTTCGATGAATTCTATCCTCGCCTCACCTCGTACGTCACTATACGCATCCAAATCGTCTCGCTACCTCTTTCTGGGGCAGACAACTCGCAAATTCAATAAAAATATATCGAAAACAATATCAAATAATTATACTGTTCTAACTGTACCTACACACTTCAGTAAATAGATATATCCAGACTTTTCCAGACACCTTAAATCGTTCACGTCACATTTGGAAGAAGGTCTTAGGGAAAGCCAGTCCCAAAGTTAGTTTGGGAAAAATCGAATGTTTTTTCAGACTAATCTTCTCATAAACATAGGTAATCTTTTTCATATTGGCTGTTATCTCTGGCTGTCGACTAAAGTGGTAGTACATGTATCTACATAGGATTGTGCGATAATCAGTTGCATCGATTGAACAGAACCACGAAATTGCCAATGAATTACGTTTATTTGTGCATTCACAAGATATCTACTTATTCAATGGAATATTCTAAAGATTGAAAACCTCATTATTAAGGAAAAGCATGATTCTTAGGTCAGATCGATATTTAATTACAAGGCGGTTGCTATCTACCAAGTCAATATTATCATTTTGCGCGTCAAAATTAAAGATTTCGACTACTACAGTGTATCAACTACTTTCATACATCCTTGATCTAGATTACATAAGCACCACTCATAGAATAAACAATAAACTTATTATCATCATACATAAACAGGTATCAGCTAGATTTATTGACATTAATCATTACCTATAGAACATTAATTAACGCACGGAGAAGCATATAGCTTTTGTAACTTGCTTTCCATATTCTTACATTCTTCCTCATATCTACAACTAGTACTTTGCCTGTGATTTCGTCTGTGCAGATTTAGTACGAACAGTTTTCCCGCTTTTCACCACCTTAAGGGCTAAGCCGCATTGCGGGTAAATTGCCGCGATTTTTGAATTGTATGATTTTGTGTTACGCTGTATGGTGTCGGACGCCGCAGGTATGGTGTCGGCCGGCACCGTATGGTGCCGAAAAACAATAATACCATCCCATCACTTCCCGTGGGTGTCATACGAGGCGACTAAGGGACTCACCAGAGAATGGGCAGCAGCTTTCTCTGTAAAACGCAACTCCATATACTGCGATCGCCAACGCCTCCTCCATTATGGCAACCACCTCCAACTTCGGGGAGGGCTATGTCCAGCAGTGGTGATTTTGTGAGTCAAGAAATTAATACAAGCGGCCGCACTTCTGACTGATTCTCGTACTTTTCGGTTTCGCGGTATTGCGTGCGACCTTAGCCTAAGCGAGGGAAGTCACAGTAGTTTCGGCTGTGCGTGGCTGTGCACTCATGATATGTCAGTCAGTCAGTCAGATTCCCCGTTGTACTTATTGTAGGTGTAACGGTGTTTGTTGTCGAACTCCTCCGAAACCGCTTAACCAATTGTCATGAAATTTTATGTGCATGTTTAGTAGGTCTGAAAATAGGTCGTAGGCTATTTATTTATTTATTTGGCAACATCGTTTACTGGATCAGCTAGTATCTACATAAAGTATAGATTCTTAGGTAATCCCGATACATTGAAACTGATAGCAAGTTACTATTCGTAGTGTTTAATTTTAGATATCACGGAAGTCTTGAAACTGGGTCTACTTTACACGACTTACTTTTAAACATTCGTTAAGACAAGTCTGTAGATGCTGTTGGTATAGAATTATTTAATAGTATTGAATACTATTGAATAATTATAGTATTATTCCGGCTTATGGATGTTGCAAGCTTGAACAACGATAGACAGTAATTCTACAGACCTGTCATCCTTTATTAGACTGTGAGTTAGTTCACTGCAATCATATTGAAATGTCTGGAAACGGTGATAGTATTGAATAAACAGAATGCTGAAAAGCTAAATATTTGATACCTCAACGTGTTTCGGTCTTGACCGACATTCAGGTACAGGGACAACGAATTGCTCCTTTATTCCTTTTTAGGTACGGAACCTTAAAAAGAAAAAGGAAACTACGAAATTACCTAAGCAGTCGTGATAAGGACACGTTATCCTTCAGTATCATAATAATAAAACGTGGTCTTTACTGGCAGACTGTTAAGCATACCTAGTATTATGAATTTTAATAGGTACAGCTTTGATAATAAAATTCAATACAGTATCACCGACCGACACCTCCTGTCACACCTTCTACATAGATAAATATTGATTTAAACGTTGAAGGTCGAATGAAATCATTAAACTAATAATAGTAGCAATGTATATGGATAGCTATTAAAGTAAGAATGTACCTATACGTCTTCTATCCACAAAGCTATGAATATAAATAATGATCTGTAAGTTCCACACTACAATAGCTATCTTCACAAACTTGCCGATGCTTTATATCAATTTTCCGTGTTGAGTTTCCCTATGTTCCATAGAGCCTCAAATCAACTTTCTGCTACATTAAATCCAATCTAGCTGGGCCGTGTTACTGTACCTATCTACTATCTCACTTACCCAGTCATCGAAACGAATTTCACGGAAGCTAAACCCACAAGCAAAACCTATTTAAAATAACACATAAAATCAATTAGATTTATGAACATTAATAACGATGAAATCTAAGTGGCTGACCATTGTGGCCGACAAAAGGCTATTACCGCAGTAACGGCCCAATTAAACCCACACCGAACGACTAACTTGACGTGGATTGCCTTTTGCGTGTTAGGTATATAGTAGGGGACAGTTTAAACGGAGGTAACTGCTGGCGTCAAAAGGCTGACTTTATAAAGATGTGCTGTATGTGCCAGGATATTCAAACCCATCTCCTTTGCTAGAGTGGGTCAAAGCAAAGGCCCATCGGAGAGTTTTTTTTTTTTGTAATGGATTTGCTCTTGACTCTAGTCTATGTCAGAGATGACAGAGACAAAGTCTACGATGGAGCGAGCCTACCCAGAAGGAGCCTGTTCACTCTAACTTTGAAGAGTTTAGGGTTGTAAGCTTTCGGAAACACAGACGGAGGCAGAGAGTTCCACTCCTTTGCTGTGAGCATTATGAAAGACGTTTGAAAACGCTTAGTGCGAATTGGTGGAATAGCCACAAGGTAGAGATGGTAAGATGCAGTGCGTCTGGATGTCCGATGGTAGAAGAGGGCCGGTGAGAGTATGAATGATGTGATGATATGAGGTCGCTAACAAAACCAAACTTGTAGATTATCAAGCATCAACAGTCATCTTCAGGGCTGACTCGCTTCATCGTAGACCGATGCATGTTCGCTTTTGAGCGGGTTCATAAAAAATTGCCATAAGCTTTCGAATAGTCCGTCTTGGAATGGTGAAAAGAGATTGCTAGCCAGTTTTTGGCTCGGGATGCTGGGGTTCTACCATAAAATCAATTGCATGGGTTCAGGGAAGATCAAATCTAAAATCCAAATATCTGACTTTCTAAATTGCTTGTTTATCATGTCTCTGACGGGTTACTCTTGGGCTTGATAAGCAAGTGCCATGAAACCTCATAATCTCTAATGCTTTAATCAAAATCGTTAAGATGACATCATCGCAATCATCTACTGATGATGGCAGTTTGTTATAAATCAGTTTAGATTTAGTCTCTGCATGCGTGAGTTTATAATCTTGCAGCTTATAGGCCTTTATCTTAATTTAGTAGTCATATTTCTATTACTTAGTCGCATTACTAAGTGATTGGTCTGCAACGCTGCACGCAACGCCGATTGGCCTAGTGGTTAGTGTCACTATCAGTTTTTGTAACGCGTAAATTAAACAGCAGGACAGCTGATTAATGAGATACTTATGAACGCCCCTCATGCTGCGATTAACACGGCCACCAACTGGGCCCAAGCAATGAAAGTTTCTTCGAATTGGACAGAAGAAATAACTTTAATTTCGTAAGTTGGTGTTTTTTGTTATTTCGTTTGTACGTCTGTCACAGCCAGTTTTCTCCGGATCCACTAGACCGATTCAGTTAAAATTTGGTACACATATGGACTTCTGTAACCCAAACACGGACGTGTTACGTAAATGAGTAAATTTTTAGTATGCAGGTCACTTTTGGGGGTCAAACTAAAAAATAAAAAAAAAGTGTATTGAAAAGTATCGAGTGACATATTAAATGAAAGTAAATTAAATTATAACATATTAAATTATATTTTTTTCATAATTTTAAAATGCTTTTGAGGCTTCGAAGTTATTCAAAAAATTAGACGTAAAATGACCATAGCCCTTTCGGAACTCTTTGCATGCGAGTCCGACTCGCACTTGGCCAGTTTTTAACACCGACTTCCGAAATTAATGTTATTTTATACTTTGTACTGTTTTGTTTTTGAAAGTCAGTTGTATTTTTTTGTAAAAAAGTTTTTTATTTTTCATTTTAAAAAGTCAAACCACAAACAGCGTATCGGCATGATGTTATGTTCTGGTGTAAACAATCAACAGACATGCGATTTTAGAAATCCCGATCCATTTGCTATCATTTATTGAAGAGTTCCGTTGTTCTTCATCAGATCTTCACCAAATTGAAATGGGACTAGTCCGGGAAAATGCTCTTCCAAAAAAAAAAAGAATCATCCAATTTGATTTACAATTGGCAAAACAATCGCTAAAAACATTTTTCATGGGATCCCATCATCAGATCCTGACTTATACCTTCCATCATCAGCTCAGCAACATGTGTTGATGATTACAAAGCACAAATATCTGAATAGCGTTAGAAAGTTTATGAAAAACATTGTATGTGCCTATAAAAATTGAGGAATTCCCCCGATTTTCATGGGCTCCCATAGGAATTTTTAAAATCGGTCCACAAATGGCGGTGAAATCGGTGTATATAAAAAAAAACATACATCCAGCTGAACATAGAACCTCCTCCTTTTTGAAGAAGTCGGTTAAAAAGAAGACATCCATTTTCTATAATAAAATATGCCATGAATTGCAACAACAAACCATTTTTTTTAATATTTCTGAAGCAAAAACGGAAAACTGCTTCAAAATGTAATGATACTAGTGTACTGATAAAAAGAACTCATTTGAAGTCACACTTTTCAGAAGGCGGTCACCATCACGTTCCAAACTAAATCGGGACTCCCAATTTAAACCGATATGAATACAATACGTGAAATACGTACCTAATTGAGAACTAGGTATGTCCGTATGTATTCCACGTACTTTATTGTTCCATACATAATCGTGTCAATTTATGACCCAAGTACCATTTTCCACCGATATAATTATATGCGTCTTAAAGAATGCTAATCGACCTTGGGATATACGAGAGGATGCTTGAGCTCAGCGTATAATGTCAAATAGTATTGCGGTGTATAAACATTTTGTCACCTAGTAAACTATTGGCTTGGATCTTGCGTCATTGCATTGTGTTTCTATGTTATGTAGGGTGACTATGCTTCTTTAAGTTAGATACGCGTACAGTATCTGGTTTAAGTATGTAGCGGTCCAAGTAACAAGGCGGGCCCTGATTTAAATATAGCGAGGTAGACGATGAGAAGCCATAAAAACATTATCCTTATTAGGGGGCAGTTGGGTACAAACAGTTGCTTGTCTGTTGTACTTGCCCCTAAATGAACTGAGGTAAGCTTCAAAAGTGCAATGGATTAACAATATTCCAATAGCACAGGTGCGCATGTAACGAAATAGACATAGAGGAACTATCTCAGTTAGACTCTCTGTCTGCTCGATTAAATAATCTTAAAATTGTAACATTTTTGTTTTCATCATTACAAGGATTATCTCACTCTCTCAGCAGCACAATTTCTGTACAAATAATAGATAAAAACTATAATCTAAGGCTTGTTTATTATATCTATCTGTATAGGTATGTACTTAGATGTAGGCAGAACTAGTCAGATAAAAGGCCAGAGTAGATGCTGATAAAACAATTACTAAGGGAAAAACATGTATCATTAGAATTGCTAACAGGTTTTAACAATTAGAAATTGATATGTTGCACTATGTAGGTTAAGAGCGTTTAATTATTTTCCGTTTCGTGTATTACAAAAGGCTGGTTTTGAATGAAATATGTTCGCAACAGTTTCAACATTATCTAATTTTGTTTCACCGTATCAGTTACTGTTGGTCATGCGACGTTCGCCTTTTTGGTGGGGCTGTGCTTTAGGCACGATTCGAGTGGGTGTTGCTCGTGTAGGCTCATAATTTGTTAATCCTATACACAAAATCCCCCTAATTTGGACACTGCGATATAATCTAGGCTGTTTGAATGTAGAAATGTCCATTTGTCCACCTGTTTTGTTTCATAATAGGATAGGTAGGTATATTATTTATAGTTTGGATAAAGAATAAATTAAAAGATTATTTTATTTTTGCGGGCAGTAAATTAATATGACGTTAATTGAGTTCATTAGTCTTACATTTTATGCGTAGAATAAAAGTTACATTTGGAAAGTCATAAACCAAGCGACTTGAATCTCCTACACTAACTCATACACTATACAGAACTGCTGGATAAGTGTGTTATGAAATGTATTTTTTCATGTTTTATTATTACTGATAGGCTCTCGTTTGACCACAATCTCAATTGATGATAAGCGATGATGTAGTCGACGTCGGAACACGCTTGTCTTGATGTAACCTATTCCCCCGTAACTTAAAGACCCCCAGGTTGTATCTATCAGGAATTTATAAAAAATATATTTTAGAAAATGTGTGCAAAAAAAAAATGTCTCTTGTTTGTCAATACTGATGGTCCCTTCCGTTCCAGTCATGCGGCCAATGCCGTTCGTCGGCGGAGCGCGCGTCGGCCGCTGCGCGAGAGTGCACGCGACTGGCAGACGCGCTGCGAGACGCGCGCGACCAGCTCGAGCTCATGGAGTTCAGGCTGCTAGAGTTGGAAGACGCACATCCCGATAAGGTACTAGAAAAAGTTTTTGTAGAAGCGAAAAGAAAAAAAATAGGTACTTACGTGATTTTTTTATCACCATCTAAAAAGGTTACAGCATTAGGTGTCAATCGTGGATACGAATTATGCAAAAAAAAAACTAAAATAAAAACTAATCGGTTCCCTGCATTTACTCTCTAGGTGTAAATGTAGTGAACAGCTTACTTGTTATTTTTTAGATATTTTTGCATAAATCGTGCCCAGACTCCTGGAAAAAAAAATTTGATGGTAATATTAAAAAAGTCAAGTATATTTTTTTTAGTTTTCGCCCAGTGATTGTCAGTGAGTTCCGTCTTTAGAACCATAAAGTGATGTGATTTTCATTTGTTTTCCGCTGTGACGTCAATTTTCGCGCGTGATTCGAATGTTTTGTGTGTGTTTGAACGTCATGTGAAGGTTGAAGGCTTTATAGTTTTCAATGGAGTTTAAAAGCGAAGTCATGAATGGCGCACGCGTCGATCAGGTATTTTAGTGTTTTTTTTTTTGTTTGTTAATTTTCCTCGTGTGTTGATATTTGTGTTCAGTGTCGGCAGATATTATATTTTGCTATGTTTTGCAGTATCTTATCAAAACTAATTTAAAAGATATGATACGTTTATATGTTTTTTTTATTATCTTTTCGTATTTCAGAGATAGATACGGCTAATGCGCTTCGCTTTGCGAAGTTTGTATTTTTTTACCGTTCAGAGACAACAATTATTTCGACAACACATTTTTGATCATTTAGGTACTTCAGTACTTTTTATTTGTTGTGGAGCATTAATTTTATTTTATTGGCACACTATGAAGAATTTACTCAGTCAGTATTCCAGAAGTAGGTACAGGCACAGAAGAAAACCCCTACATATAAGTGTTTAACGGTTCATTCCGTTATATTATCCAACACCATTATCTATAGATATAACAGCACGGACTAAAATACTTTCTCATGTAACATTGCTTACCAATAACCTTGACCTTAGATTACACACATTCTCCATACAAGCAAGAGGTCAACTGTAAGTACACCGTTAGCTTTGTTAGCTTAGCTCACGTAGGGATAGGGTAGTTTACATATCAAGAGCAATCAGATGTTAGATTCATGTTACTCGAGACAAGTAGTTTTAGTCGCATCATCAATTCCGCTTCACCAAATGCCTAGTATTTCCCGAATGCATGCTTCATTTGTTGACGAAAACACCAAGCTGAATATACTATAATATTTGAGGAGTGCCGTCAATTTCTCATGGATCCTATCATAAGTTCAACATTTACATATAAATGGGACCAATCTGGAAGTATAATGTCTAAAATTAAAGTTAGAGTGAACAGGCTCCTTCTGGGTAGGCTCGCTCCATCGTTGACTTTGTCTCTGTCATCTCTGACATAGACTAGAGTCAAGAGCAAACCCATTACAAAGAACAAAAAAATAAAAAAAAATAAGAACGTCTAAATCAGTTCATTAATGACTGAGTTCTTAAACACACATCAAAATAATTGTGTTCCTTCACCTTTTCAAGTCGTCTACTAAAGACTATCCAGCTTCTTAAGGCTGCTCTCTGGAATAAAAACTTAAAATAGCATCCCTATGAAGCACCTTTTCGTCGGCACTACCAAAGAAATGATACGTAATATGGTTTAGCCAGAATTAGTGTATCGGGTATCACATAATAAGAAATAAGAAAAAATACTACTACAAACCACCTCCAAATCGTCGAGATGAAACCATTTTACTCCTTAGAGTACTTCATAAAAAACTATTTACTGCTTTGACGAAAACGAAATTAATTTGTTTTTCTTAATTAAAAAAAACACGTATTAAGTACTTTTATAAAAAAAAAATGCGGCTAGCGGAGTGGCGCGTAGAGGGGTTCTTAGCTCCGTTTATATGCACAAGTTCATTGCTTAGCTTAACGAGCTCAGTTGCCGGTGAGGCCAACGCCTTATGTTCTTTCAAATTTAACTTAAAGTGTTAACGGAAACGCCATTGATCATTATTAACGGTTTTGTTACTCATTTCTATGGTGGCCGGATACAACTCTGTTTATGGGGCAGTCGCCGGTTGATTACCTCATTCTCTCAGTCATAGCCTTATATCAGGTGTTGATAAATAAAAGATGTACTTACATACTCATGTATATATTAAGTAAACAGGTATGTTTGGTATGGACAGTAATGCGCAGTACTTTAGTTTAGAGGTTGTTTTATGTCTGGGTCGGCCTAGAAGTAAGATGCTTATCATATAATGCACTTTAATCTTGTTTTTAAATGTCTTTATCTTGGAATAGAATCGATAGATAAGTACATAAATCTAGGAAAGCCATTATCAATTGATTGTTAGAATTACTCTCGTCAGTTAGGCCTACAATTTGTCACGTAAACTTTTAGAAAATATAATACCTAATGTTAATTTATCAAAGCACGTATCTTCAAAAGAATAATCTTAGTTGAGTAAGAGATTTTGTGGTCATAAATATAATGTATGCAGCAGTCACTTTGTCCATAATGATTCACTTAAACATGACCAATCTTGACAGGATGAGTTCATAAATTCTCTTTGCAAGAATCAGTAAAGGTTCTACCGCTCATCGTTTCACTAGCAAAGACTTCATGTTGCAAGACAACATCTTACATATCGCGTGAATCCCCGTTACCGTCTGCAACTTGATACGGTCCGCAAAGCTAATATAATATCCCATCAATAACGTTAGTAAGTAAGTCACAATAAACATGTCTTCTTGGCTTCGTTAACTCAATATATATCTATAGCAATTATGAAGTAATTTTACGCTTTGGGTAATTTAACCGGTGGTTACTCTCGCAATGTTTGAAGATCGCTAGCCATTCGGTAGTTATCTGAGACATGGTAGCCACTGCGGAACTAATTTGCTGGCATGAAGCAATTGATTAATTCTTTGTTCTAGAAGATTACTACGCCTTCTAATTTATAAATTGATCAGAGCGAAACATTTGTTGATTCGGTGGATGTTGATAATTACCTTGAGCTCCAATAAACATGTCATTCATTCGTCCTGTTTACAGATAACTTGCATATTTAGGACTACTAAGCATAATATTTCACAATAACCACTCGTAAAGGTAAATACTTAGGTAAATAACATACAAACAAAAGGCCTGCGCAAGAGGAAGCGAAACTCGTCCCATAACTCCATGTTAGTTTATTATTAAGTTTCCAAAAACGACCGCCTATTATAGTAGCAACATTCTACAGCATACTTAATCTGTATCAGAAAGAAAAAATCGTTTTACATAGGTATATTTGTCAACGCCTACTGCAAGTTCGTTAAGCCACTGGCCGCCTAAACACTACGGTCCAATTAACGGGAGAGTACGGTCAACTGTATCTCGATATAATACGAATGTGATGTAAAGTGATTGTTGTGTTTCGAAAATCTTTTAACGTAATACCGTGTAACCTTCTTTCAGTCAGTAATTGTATTCATTTACAGTCGTGACTCTTATAAGCATTTTTAAATTCAGCTGTCTGAAATTGTGCGATATTTGTTTGTAAGTGGTTCGTTCCTGTAGCATTAAGGTTCCATTTCTCTATTGCAGGGTGCTAGGGACAACCTAACCGACTCGGATTCGGGCTGCGTGTCCCCAGGCTCCCGTATCAAGGACTCCGCGTCGCCCGAACTTAAACGAATGGATTCCGGATACAAATCCCCTCACGCCCCGAGCAGCCCTTGCAACCCCCGCCGGCACCTGGGTACCCCCCACGATGACTTCAAAGAAGACTTCGCCAGGGCCCAAGTGCTAGCCGATATTTTAGACAAGAACTCTGAAACCACCAGTGATTCCCTCAAAAGTAACCCAGTCAAAGAACACTTGGAACAGATGATATTGAATGCGGCGTCGGCGGAGGACAGGGCCTGCTTGGAACAAGTTTTGATGCTGCTATACAACCTTCAAGCATTGAGCAGTTCTGTCAGTGAAGATGAATGCTTTCAGGTTAGTTATAAACTCTTTTCTGTATCGTTGCTAAAAAAAAAAGTTGTCACATATTGGTATTTATTAAAAAAAAATACTGTCAGCCATCAACAAAACCCAATCCCGAAGTATACATAATTTTGTGATCTTTATATTTAAATTTCCGTCTGTTTTCAGGCAAAACCGAGAAAAATATGTGACCTGAGATTCAAGCAAGACACTGACAAAACTCAGAAGGCCATTGCAACCGTAACACCATATCAACAGAAAGGGTACAAATGCGAGTCCTTGGAGAGTCTTTGTAATGAAGAGCGGAAACCCAGCAATATTCTGCAAGAGAGTGGCATCTTTGAAGGTGTCGAAACAGAGTCAAAGAGTACCCAAACAGACGTCAACGAAAGCTTTGAATGTAGTGGTGAACTAAACACCGAAATACAACGACTGAATAGTATAAGAGAGAAGTTAGAGAGACAAGGAGTTAGAAATAGGACATTAAGTACTAAAGAAGATGGAGATGGCCTGGAGTGCAGGTGTGTGAAGTTGGGCAAGAAGCACAAGCAGTATTACGAGAGGAGGCTTAAGTTTTTGGAGGGAAAGATCTCGATATACGAAGCGGCACAAGACATTAAAGAGGCTAAGCTAGCACAGAGATTGCAGAAAGAGTTCCTTCTTGAAAATAGAATACAGGTACCTATCCTGAAGATTCTTCTATACATTTTTATAAAATGGTTTGAAACCTATTAAGTTCAGAAAGATTACATTTAATAGGTTAATTTCATAACATCAGCAACCGCTAAGAAATATTTTTTGGAAATTTCATTTTAAAGGGGGTAAAATGGGAGGGAACCTGTATCATGGTAATTTTATTGATATCTACGCGGACGAGGTCGCGGGCATCAGCTGGTTTCATATAAATTCTGATGATGTTGATGATGACAAAGTAATTTTTGAAACTGGTAATTAATATTTTTATTTCGTTTTACAGGAACTCGAATCGCAACTATCCGAACTCCAAGATAAATACGAGAGATTAGAGGAGGATTGCTGTGAACTAGAAGAAATCGAAAACGATACACGTTTACATTGGCAGCAGTAAGTAGTTGATCTCGTTAATGTAAATTACCGTAGCGTTAGTGTTTACCTATCTTTATTGCTAGGACTTACTGAATGAAATGCAGTTGACATCAAGGTCAAGAGCAAACCGACTAGGTAATAGAAAGTCTCTGATATCGTTGAAATCTTGAACTGTTTACGTATTTTATTTAGCGTTTACATAACTACAATATTCCTGGTTGTTAAATTTCTCATAAAATCAACAAAATTTAAGTACCTAATCATGCATTTCTACAGCAGACATAAATACTTACGTTACTTCTACTTATCAAAATGATAATTTTAATAAACAAATAGTCGAACAAACAGTCCATATTACGCTAAAGTTTAAAAGGTAGATTATTTATTTGTTTTTTAGGGCTCCGTACCTCAAAAGGAAAAACGGAAGCCTTATAGAATCACTTCGTTGACCGTCCGTCTGTCTGTCAAGACTCTTTATCTCGGGAAAGCGGAAAAGTTGAAACTAAAACCATGTACTCAGATCTACAGATCCCTTGAAGCTGTGAAAAAACTCAACTTCTAAGTCGAAATATACGTTTAAGACGTATATTTCGTCACTCTTAAGGGAATCAAAATTCAAAGGGTATTTCCTGTTGACCTAGAACTATGTTTGGCAAGTAATATCTTCTTATGCTACAAGTATAGGGAAAAGTCTTAAAACTACATATTTCTAATTAAATCATAAAAATATAGTCTTTATTTTAAAATAATTTGTACCTACAAATTTGGACAGAACCCTCGGTGGGCGAGTCCGACTCGCACTTAACCGGTTTTTTTTTTTCTAGGCTTGAATTAGATTACGAGCTGTGTTCGGCTCAACTGAGAGACATGACGGAGCTACGCGAGAGCTCGCGGTCACAGGTCGAGCAACTGATGAACGAGCTCACCAAAAAGGAGCTCGCGTTGAAGGCCAGAGAGGTGAGCTCTTCTTTTTATTATCCGACTATAATTTTTATATTTTTTTCTACATATGTATTTTTATTTCATCCGTCGTTATCGGATTTTTCTTTTTTCTCGGCTCCTAATTACGTTCGTAGCGTAATTATAAAAATTACGCTACGAACGTAATTTTTATAAAAATTTTTGGCGGATTTTTTGTAGGTAAAGTATATAAATAAAACCGGCCAAGTTTAAGTCAATTTAAAAACAGTTTAATTTTTTTTTTAGATTTTTTTTTATTTTTGTTTTAGTGTAATAATGTGGCAATCATACGAAAATACCATTCATGGTTTTATTTTTTGTGAATAAAAATATAGGGGGCGTTTTTATTCACCCCATTATCCCGATAGCTTTAAATTAATAGCCATTTATAAAATAACGACATCCGAGCCAGTTGTCAGCAGATTTTTCTATCGGTGGTTTGGGTGGGAGTATGAGAAGGAAACAATTAGGAAATTAATAGATACTTATTCTCCCGACCAGTGACGACCTCCAGTCAAAGATAAGCTTTTGCAAGCGACTTCATACGCGCATATCCCGTTCTTTCCCGTCTCCGTAGAAACTTCGGGAAATCCTCTTTTAATGCTCGTCTACACTCCCCAAGGAACCTACATACCAAATTTTCTACGACCGTCAGTTTCGGCTGTGCGTTGTCGAGTTAAGTGCGCGTAAACGTCGAGAGTCGTAAACACAATATCGCCGGGGTAAGATGGCATAGGACCAACCATTTTGCATGCTTCACTAGAAAATTGCAGACTCGGGACTCCGTAAGATTGTAATTAATCTTTATTAGATTATGATTGAGCTCGTGGCTAGATTATAACAGCCGCACGGGCCGATCTTCAAGGTTAAGCAACGCTTGGTCTGTGGATGGGTGACCATCTTAAGATACCGAGTTTTCTCCGTGTCTCGGAAAGCACGTTAAGCTTTTGGTCCCGGCTGTCATTTGTAGATCTTTGGCAGTCATTACGGATAGTCAGAAGCCAGTAAATCTGACTCCAGTCTTGCCATGAAGTACCGTGTTTCCCAGTTAATGGGTTGTGGAGGTCTGGTAGGCAGCCGCTCATCGTAAAATACTGGTATTCAGCTAAATCTGGCTTGACTGGACGCCGACCCCAATATAGTTTAGAAAAGGCTAGGCAGATGAGATTATGATTTCTCGCTATCCGCTCAGCTGTTGACGCCATATTGCACGTTATCGCGGAGCTGTGGGGTCAAATCTAGCTGATTTCTGGTTACGCTACAAACGTTAGACCTACTCAACAAACTAACATATTATGAAAAAATCGTTTTGTACAATAAATCCCACCCAAATTGAGTATGTCTATGGCTTATCAAGAAAAAATATTTTACAATTCCACGCGATATTATACAATCTTACGACCTTTGCAATTTTCCGGTGACACATACTCTCCGAGGCTCGGGCGACTCTCAAAATGTCAAGAAAACTGAAATAACGAAATTTCTGCAGATCGTCGGTTAATTTATTTTCTAAAGTTCCGTGTTTGCTTTCCAGAAAGATTTACTTACGAGGTTGGACAAGCTGGAGAAAGCGGTGCCCGCACTGATAGCATGGAACGTGGTCCAAGCGGTCGGTGCCGAACTCAGCTATGGTGGAAAGGTACGTTATTTCCCTGCTTGGTGAACTTATGAGAATCGTTATCATACAGAAGAGATGGTTTAAAAATCTATTTGTTGTTATCCATCAACAGTTTGTGAATTAGTTTTTAATGTGAACTTAACGAGATGGCTTTCCGGTTTAAATTTCTGGCTCAATTCAGAAATCCCATAAAAAATATAATTTCCAGTTTTTTCCCAATTTTCGGGTATTTAATTTCGTAATATTTGACGTTCAAAAAGGGTTGATTCCCACCTTTATTTGTATGTAACTAGATTCTGTAAGCCTACAAGTTATTATCTTATTAAGTTAAAATATTGGAAATTATCCCAAGGGAACATACTTCCGGGATAAAACGAAGCCTATGGGCTATTCCAAACTCTTTAATCTATCTCTAATTTCATCCATATCTGTTAAGCCGTTGATTGAGTACCTATCAAACGTCCATGCATCGAAACTGTCGCGTTTATAATAGTAGTTCATCATCATCATTACTTTTCAATTATTTTTCACACCACCTGCACGAAAACGTCACATTGTACCCACGTCATGCAAACTCAACTAAAATTAGTCATAATTGCTCAGCGGGTCATAATTAAATTTAGTACAATATTAATGTCCTGAGGTCAATAATGTGATTTGAATTTGGAACTCAACTTTGAAACCGACGGGAACCCATCTCTCTTCATGACTTGCGAACAAGTTTCTCGCAGTAGGTGTGAAGAGTAGAGTATCCTCCTCGAGGATCAAGCTCATTAGAAAAAAAAATAAAAGGTAGCCCAAGGGCTAGGTTAAATCTCTCACTGCATTCAGGATTCTTTAATAACTCTCTTAACTCCCGAATTCTTCATTGCGTTCGGAATAGGGAATAAGCGTGAAAAACATATTTATTATCTATACCTACAGTTTTTCTAAAAATACAATACTAACAGTGATTATAGAATAAAAATTGCTCGAAAAACAAACGAGATATAATTATTTTAAACAAATGTATCTGTCTCTCTCGCCAAAACGCTGTTTTCTATGGCTATTCTATGGAATTGACGCCAAAGTTCATGTCGTACTTCTCTTTTTAATTGTAATCTTTGAAGCTTTTTAACTTCATCGCTGATGAAGGTATTTAAGAAAATAATTTCTTGATTGTTTACTAGAGTTAATAAGTATTTCATTATGCAAATAAAAAAATCGTATGCATATTCCATAATCAATATAACGCCCGTAACGTGGGTATAAAGCAGTGTCTTACACACTGCTTTATCCCCTTGTTGCGTAATCGATTATTAACTTGTACAATTGATTTTGATCGTAGAAGTGCCTGTTGGCCCGCATGGGCGGCTACAGCGACAACACGCGCGCCTTCGTGGACGAGATGCGGCGCGAGAGCCGCGAACAGAAGAAGCGCGCGTCGGGCGCGCTCGTGCGCTTCGGCGCCGCCCCGCCGCACGCGCCCTCCCCGCCGCCCCGCGCGCCCTTCGCGCCTCCCCACGCGCCCTCCGCCCGCGAGGAAGCGCTCGAGAAGCAAGTCACTAAGTCAGTGCCACCATACAAATAACAAACAACAGTTTTTTTAGGTTTTCGTACCTCAAAAGGAAAGAAAACCGGCCAAATGCGAGTCGGACTCCCACACGAAGGGTTCCGTACCATAAACCTCAAATTTTATTATTTTTTGTTATAGCGGCTATAGAAATACACAATCTGTGAAAATTTCAACTCTCTACCTATACCGGTTCTTGAGATACAGCCCGCTGACAGACAGATGGTCGGACGGACGGACCGACGGACGGACAGCGGAGGCTTAGTAATAGGGTTCCGTTGGTTAGCCTTCGTATGGAACCCTAAAAACGGAAGTTTATAGGATCACTTTGTTGTCCTCTCGTCCGTCTCTGTCAAGACCCTTTATCTCGAGTTGAAATTAAAACCATATACTCAGGTCTACAGTCCCTTGCAGCTGTGAAAAAATCAAACTTCTAAGCTAACGTAAAAAAAAGTTACGGCTGTTTAAGCCGCAAAACCTTGTATTTCGACACTCTCAAAGGAATCAAAATGTATAAGGTATTTTCCTTTGACCTAAAGCTATGAAATTTGGCAAGAAGTATAAAGGTTAAGTCTGAAAACTGTACATTTGTAAAATTATAGTCTCTATTCAAAGTAATATGTGAGTACCTACAAATTTGTATGGAACCCTCGGTGGGCGAGTCCGACTCGCACTTGGCCAATTTTTTTGCTATTGATAGACACGCGTTTGGCCTCTATCTCACCTGATGGTAAACGATGATGCGGTCGAATATGGAGCACGCTAACCTATTCACTCTTGACTTAAAGACTCCCAGGTTATAGCTATCAGGAAACACAAACTATGGCAGAAAGTCCCACTCCTTAGCTGCATTCCATTGGCTCTGGGAAGTGGATTTTTTTTTTCAAATTCCGCTGCTGTTCTTTTCTGGTTAATTTAGTTGAGGGATCCAAGGCAGTTGAGTCATTTTTCCGGGACTCGTCGAGCTTCATTGACTCGGCATTTTTGTTGGTGTTCGCCGCTGTTGATTCTAGCTTTTAGGAAGAGTAGTGGTTGGGAATAGTGAGACCAAGTCCGCCCATGGTCCAAAAAATATGTCAAATAAACAAAAAGAAAAAAGGAGACAGTGCTCATATTGAATTGCCATTTTGAATAGCATCTGCCTAGCCTGTTCCCAACTATATTGGGGTCGGCTTCCAGTCAAGCCGGATTTAGCTGAATACCAGTATATTACATGGAGCGGCTGCCTACCAGACCTCCATAAACCATTAACTGGGTAACACGGTACTTCATGGCAAGACTGGAGTCAGATTTACTGGCTTCTGACTATCCGTAATGACTGCCAAAGATCTACAAATGACAGCCGGGACCAAAAGCTTAACGTGCTTTCCGAGACACGGAGAAAACTCGGTATCTTAAGATGGTCACCCATCCACAGAGCAAGCGTTGCTTAACCTTGAAGATCGGCCCGTGCGGCTGACTATCCGTCATCATCATCATCTGCCTAGCCTTTTCACAACTATATTGAGGTCGGCTACCTGTCAAACCGGATTCAGCTGAATACCGGTGTTTTACGTGAAGCGGATGCCTACCAGACCTCCATAACCCATTAACTGGGTAACACGCTACCTCTTGGCAAGACTGGAGTCAGATTTACTGGCTTCTGACAATCCGTAACTACTGCCAAAGATCTACAAATGACAGCTGGGACCAACGGCTTAACGTGCTTTCCGAGGCACGGAGGAAACTCGTTACGTTAAGATGGTCACCCATCCACAGACCAACCTCGGCAAGCGTTGCTTAACCTTGATGATTGTCCCGTGCGGCTGTTATTATTTAGCCACGAGCTACTCGAGCCATTTTGAATAGCAATACTAATTATTTGGACGAAAACGGTTAGCCTTCTGATCCTTTATAATTATGTAAAAATAGTAAAGACATACTTAGCATTATACGAATAACTTATGCCTCTTGGAACGTGTCAAAGTGTAAGATTTTTAACAATTTTAACATTTGTTTTCTTTTCTATTCGCAGTTTAATATGCGAGAGGAGGCAAGTAGAACAACAGACAGAAGAAATAAAACAGAAGCTCGAAGCAAAAGTGAAAGAGTTAAAAGAAGAATTGGAGACAGTTAAGAGACAGATTTCGGCCGCAGTCTGCGGCGGTGAAGCTAAGAGAGACAGGATTGAAGAAAAGATAACGAGCCTGGAGTTAGAGCTTAAGAAAGACAAAGAATATAAAACGGTACGTTACGTTTTCAATATCATGAACCAGCTATTGGTCGTGCCTCCACTAACGTTAATATAGATTTCTGTACTCTTAATCTGTATCAAAATTCAGAAATCGGTTCTGCCTAAGTGCTTCAAAGCGTAACAAACTCAGTTTTACATTTATAATATTGGTAGCGGAGACGGTGGAAGATCGACCTTCACCCCCGTGATATCTAGATGAGACAATTTTTTTTATGAAAATTTGTTGATTTATGAACAACACGCCTTTGAAAGCTTTCCGGGTTCATTGATTCAAAATAGCACTACCTACGCCGATTCCTATTAATAACATAGACTCGTAGAATGAAAACTACACAAACTTGCGCGAAGTAGAGCGTTGTAACAATGTAACACAAATCAAAAACCATGACGATTCTTTTGATGAATTCTTGCTAAACTTCTGTTTTCTATAGCCGAACGTAATAATTTCTGCTACGCTTGAGAAAAACAGATTCTAAAGCGATTAGGTACCAAAGACAGAGACGAAACGGAAATACATTCATTTCTAGTAATTCCTGCATAGGATAACAAGCATGTGAAGTGTCGGACACTCGCTGTTTCCGTTTATCACACTCCAAGCATTGGGAAAGACAATGATCGTAGCTACTATACTATACTATACTATATTATACTATACTATACTATACTATACTATACTATATTATACTATACTATACTATACTATACTATACTATACTATACTATACTATACTATACTATACTATACTATACTATACTATACTATACTATACTATACTATATATAATGTTAGAAGAGTTACTCGCTTTATTATTATGCCCTTAATTTACCTAAATAAACAAAAAAGTGGTGACCGTTTTGGAAAAATCATTTAACTAGGTACGTTAATAAACTCTTCTTACCCACAGCTACCGCCAGACTCTGCAATGGAAATGAAGCTCCGAGTGTTACAGACAAGAGAAAGTGATTTAAAGAACACAGTGGCGGAGCTGGAGAGGAGAGAGGCGGCCTATCTGGAGATGTTGACGCAGGCAGACGACATGTGGGCCGAGATGGAGGGAGGGTACAAGAAGAAGATTCAGGAAGCGCTTTCTTCGGAGGGGATGCTCAAAGAAAAGGTGAGGGCGATAAAGTTTATAAACATTTTTAATCATACATCATCGATTCAGAACTGTAACTGGATCATATAATATTTATCTATCTAAATCACAGATATCTTCTTTATAAATAAAAATGAATCCCCAACTCCCTTGGTCACGGCATCACGCGTGAACTGCTGGACCGACTTCGCTGATTCTTGTTTTGTTGTGTGTGTTATGGTCAGGAGAAGGTTCTCATGAAAGAAAAAAATACGAAAGTTACCCGTTGACGGGAGCAAAACCGCGGGGGACAGCTAGTACTTAATAATATAAATGATCCGATGAGTCTGCTTTTTTTTTCTTTTCATACAACTTGTTACTATGGGACCAACACATAAATCACGAAAACAAATCGACTGCCCCATATATTTTTGTGCGCACAACTCGATAAAAAGTACGGAACAAAGCAAAATTTATTTCGTTAGTCCGGAGTTGGACTCTTAATAAAAGTGGATGAGTACAATGTGGTACCTTTTCAAGCAATACCTGCTTTATTATGGTATATGTAGTAAAGGTATGCAGAATAGGTTTTAAAGTGCCGCAATGTTGATGATTGCTATAGGCGTTATATAGTATTTGTTCAAATACAGCGGATAACTTTGATACAGCGATGGAGCATTTGTTTGAGGCCAGAGGGGCTAAAAAGGCCACTTGAGGAGAATTATAATATTAATCACGCAAAAATCTGTCAATTTTAATTTTCATCTTTATCTCTATAACGTATTAGGCTCAAGGTTGATTGGGAAAATTTGACAGTGACGGGCAGCGTGATTTGATTTCTGATTCTGCTAGAGTGGCCGTTTTAGACCCGCAGGTCTGAGGTTATTTCAAATGAGGAAATGGATACTTCTACAGCATATCGTAGTCGGCAACTGACTGAAATTTTAATGATAACTGGCACAAATGGATATAAAAAATTAAATAGGAGAAATACTATCATGTTGTCAAAATGTGAGTCTCGGCTGTAACTGGTTTAAAAAATATTTTTGTTATCTATTTCAGTTAAGGATACTAGAAGCCGAGCGTGAACAATATAAGAACTGCTGCGAGCCAATCAAGAAAAAGTTGAGAATAGCGAAAGAGACGGAATCAGGCATGCGCATATCGTTAGAGAAAGCGCGGAGAGACAGCCAAATGCTTTTGGATCAGAACGTATGTCTGCATACCGAGCTTCAGAAAAAAGAGCTCGAAGCTAAAAAGTCAGAAATGGCATTTAAGGACCTCGATTCCAAATTCAAGGTATTTCTCATTTTCTACTCATTTCTATTTAAGGGAGAAATTGAATAAATCTTGATGTCATCGAGCACCAACAGTTATTGTTCCAAAAGATTTTACGTTTTACATAAGTTTGCATTTTTTCTATTTGTATTACAGACAGAATTAGAGCAATTGCGAAAATTAAACAAACGCTTAGACGACGAGGTCAAAGCCCAGAAGGATTCAGCAAGGAATGTAGAAAAGATTTTCACGGGAGACCTGGAATCGATCAGGAAAGAACTCTCCCGGTCCAACAAGAGTATTCAAGACTTAGAAGTAACAAATAGCGAATTGAAGGAGGAGGTATGTGCGATAGATATAAGAAAAGTCGAACATATTAGTCAGGACCTTGGATTGGATTTAAGATTAATAAATGATCTAATAAGGAGATGGTACCTTCACACTATTCATTGGAGAGGGGGATATCTTCTTTCTTAATACTGTAGATCTTTTACGTTATATTTGTGTTGATTTATTTATTTAGACAATAGATTTTGGCTCAGTAATTGTATGTGTAGTTGCTTTGGGTGCGCACCTTATAACGCTTTCAATGTTTACCGCTTGTTAAACTAACGCATGCATGTCCGCTTGACACTTATCTTGATCGTTTCGATCGCTCGGCACATGACAGTGCATGCTCCGTATCGCGGTTGTGACGTGTAAATATGCATGGAAGCCTTCGAGGAAATTCTAAGAAGAAATGTGTTCTCAGGTCGAATCTCTGGAAAAGCAGCTTTCTTTGACGCAGAAAGCTTTAACACAATGCAAAAGGAAATGTGACGAAAAGATAAAGACTTTAAGTCACGAGTTGTCTATCAAAACTGAGGAGCTAGAAGAAATGAGAAGCGAATCAATGCGACAGTCATTTCACGCATCTCGTGTTGAATTAAAGCCGGATAGAACTGAATATATAGACGAAGGCTATTCTGTATACACGGCGGTACCAAAGAAGCCAGATTACGGGAGGATGCACCACAGCATGAGCTACATAACGCCGGAGAGCCGCTGCTCGTGCCCGGCGCTGCGCAGTCAGCTGGTGGGGCAGCTCATCGAGGACTTGTTCGAGCGCGTGCACGACTGCGCGGACGCAGACCTCGCGCGGCTCTGCAACGACGTCACCCTGATTAGTAGTAGAGACGTGACTGCTGAAACCAAAGCGAAAATTACAAATTACCTCTTAATGGCTATCTCCAAGGAGCTCGTTAGGTCTATAGGGGACGCCGATGCTAAGACTGATACAGAGGTCAGTATGGTTGCGGTTTGTTCTCATTAATATCATTTCATTGTGACTAAAGTTATAATTATAACTGCATTAGTACTTACATGACTGTTTGAATTTACTAATCGAGAATTATGTCAACCTAATAGTGGTTTTGGTCGATATAATTTAATGATGTGGTAACCTGGGTTTATTGTTTGATTTATAGTTATTATTGATTCTTCTTTTATTTCGTTTTTTTCTTCCTGTTTCTCACGAGTTATTACATTATTTAGTGCCCTAAATAATTTATAAAAAAATATATTATGGGTTTTTCGAGAAAATTTAGTGATCAATAGTTTAAATTTCATATTTTTGCATTGATAGAAGAAGCTACGGTTACATTATTGAATCATCAATCATCATTGCTAAGCTGGTTCCACTATGTTAACACACAACCTATCCTCTGCCTATCGACTATCTTTGCGATTTGCGACTATAACGAAATTTTCAATAAAAAAAAAACAAAAGCGTTAAAAAATAACCGTGGCTTTCTCTTGAATACCATACTCTAAAGAACGTCAAGTTGTAGAACATCGCAGATGCTCGAACCTGGTGGAACCACGCTAGGCACAAAAAAAATGTTGGGGATGGTATCCTTAAAATGTCATCAGTGACATATCAAAGTGCACGTCTCAGTGTTAATTATATTAACTTCTTGCAAGGCAAGAATCGGCTTTATGGAGCTGATGGCGTTTATGTGGGATTTTTATCCCCAAGTTGTTGATCGACCAGAGAATCTAAAAGCCTGCGGTTCATTTAGTCTGATAATTTTTGGGACAACGCATACGACACTATGTCATTTTCAGTCATTAACATAGAATACTATGGCGCCCATTACACGGTAGGTTTTGCTGTCAGTTTAATTACAATCAACGCTGTGATTGATGATAGCATAAAATTGATTGACGAAAAACTGATCATTTCATCGGTCACAACTTTTCAGTGAATGGGTCTGTTTTATATGTTTATGGAGTGGGTAATAGTTCAGTCATATAAAATTATTATCGTCGCGTAATTGAGAAAGAGCATCTAATGTCGATTGAATTCTATCACTCACCGTCAATCATGACTTTTGGAATTGAGATGCATAAGCGTGTAATGGACGCCCAACGTTGACGTCACTGACGCGTTTTGTCAGCGACGTGTCTGATGCGTGTGTATTCAATGAACTAAAATCTGAAGTGAGTTTTTCTAGTGAAATACAATGATCGCGTCAAAGCTCTCTGGTGGATCAGCGACTTGTTCATTTTGAGTGTACCTATTATTTTGACCGGTGTTGCTCTGAAGGAGTGGCATCGCGCCGCGTCGTCGATGTCGTCGGGCGCGGGGTGCGCGGGGGCGGCGGGGTGCGCGGGCGCGGCGGGCAACGCGGGCGTGGTGGCGGGCGCGGCGCGGCTCGCGTCCGTGAGCTGCGCGTGCGCCGCCGCGCGCCTCGCCGCCGCGCGCCCCGACCTCGCCGCCGCCGTCAAACTGTGTCAGGAGGTAACTCTAACTGCACTATTACGAGTACTTTTATCTTTACTTCTATGTTATGTTTGTTTGTTTGCTGGAACGCGCTAATCTCAGGAACTACTGGTACAATTTGATAATTTTTTTCAGTGTTAGATAGCCCATTTATTGAGGAAGACTATAGATTATATACCATCACACTAAGACCAAAAGGAGCGGAACAATAATGAAAATTGTGACGCAGACAAAGTTGCGCGGGTCAGCTTGTTGTTATTATATAACTAGACTAAACCGTCCAACTGCTGGGCAAAAGCCTCACTGAGGAGATGGCGGGACAACTTCGATGACCTTTTAGGAATTTGAAAGAACTGGTACAGAACCGATGGAGAGAAGCCTTTTTTTATCCATCCACGCAACTATTACATAAGGCCCTATTTTCTCCAAAAAAAAAAAATCCCAAATTTTACCTCACCATTAAAATAACAAATAAATTGCAACATTAAAAAGAAATACATTGAAAATTAACAAAATGTGTTATCTCATAATTGTCCGATAAATCGCTGTCAACAGAGCCCTAGTGTATTCACGTTTCATACAAAGTTGGGGTCAAAATCGTAAGTGCTAACGGAAAAAATGTTCTTAATCCGTTGGGAATATCATCCAAAGCATTTGGTACTATGGAACCAAAGTAGACCCATCAGATTAGCAGCTACATGAGTTCGAAATTATGAAAATATCATCCAAGTACTCGTAGTATATAATTATATGTACATTAAAGTATTGTGTAAGTTGGCTTTATTTCAGTGAATATATTGTAGTAGTTGGTCATTCTCAACTTTTTGCCATATCTGTAAATGGGCCTGTAATATTAAAAAAATTCATAAGTATGCAAGGTTACGTAGACTTGGGCTCTGCTACAGTCTCTCCAACGGTGTTAGGTCGACTATCGGTACATAGAGATGCTGAAATGTTTGTACAAAAACGCCACCATTTTAGCCCGACTTCAGGATCAGACTTCGAAACCTGTCCTTCTGCAACAGGGTGTGAGGCAGGGAGACGTTATTTCTCCGAAACTGATCACGGCCACTTTGGAGAATGTCTTCAAGTTTTTGGACTGGAGAAGGCTAGGCATTTATGTCAACCGCGAGTACATCACCCATCTGTGATTTGCCGACGATATAGTTGTCATGGCTGGATGACCTCAGTAGAGCTTCCGAAAGAGTGGGTCTCAAACTGAACATGGAAATAGTAAATACCCATGTAGCATGTAGTACTTTCGATTTTGGGCCCAATATGAATGGTCTCTTTTGGCAACTATTAATGAATAAAGAAAAACCATAAGGATACAGATACATCCTTCTTATTCAATTTGTGAAATATCTTTTAAATCAGTCTAAAATTGGAGGAAAAAACAGGCGAGAGTCAAACCTCGAATTATGACTTTTTACATACAAAGTCTCGCTGCCCATGTTTCCTCTTAAGGGTTGCACCAGCTTAGTGACAATAGTAAGCATCAGCACATGGAACCTGCGTGTCCACTTTGATGATTTGGCAAAGTTTGGAGTGGCCTATGCTTAGCAATGAAGGATTTTTGGCAGATGCAAATATCATGACTCGTCCGAAATCGTATCATCATCCATAAACGTTCCTGTTTTTCCTTCTGATTGATTCTTTTCTATATGTCAGTAGATAAAAATCATGACCCCAGCTTCAGTTTAAAAATGGATGCGGTTTAAACTCGTCTTTGTATGCATCATGGAATACCAGTTCCTGTTCGTTGACATATTATATTCACTAACTGACCCGTGTCTACTTCGTTGGGCGGTATTTTTTGAGTTAATATAGGTATAGCGTATGACACTCACAAATACTCGTAACGTGGCTTTCTATTGGTAACAGAATTTTCGAAATCGGGTCAGTAGATCCAGGGATTACCTCCTACAACCTCACAAACTTTACCTCTTTATAATATTAGTACTTATACATTTTACTTGTTCATCATCAAATCATCTGAATAATACTACAAATCCAATTTGAATTACAGGAAGTTCTGGATCATGGCGATGTTAAAATCATGGAGGAGCAATTAGCGAATGCAATCGAAAGTATTGTTGTAAGTGTATTTAATATTCTTCTCTTCTTTCAAATTGGCCTTGAAATGCAATCCCCGCCGAAACAGTTAAGGCAAATAGTTTTTGTCCATTTGATTTGGAAATAATAATCACTAAACGATTGCTTTTATTAATGAAAGGAGAATACAATAGTAGTTACACTCAAATCACCAGTTGATCTGAGAAAGAATCGAATTTTGTAACGATTTTTCATATCTGTTGTTGAGCTGGAAAATCTTCACAAAACTTAATTCCGATTTAGAAATCAAACCTCGAAGTATTTTTTTTTGTTTTTATGTGAGCGGTTAGGTTAGTATAATTATAATACTTACTTTATAATAATATAATACCTTCTTTACATTTTCGTAATATTTTTTATTGTTTTTAATTGTGATTTCTCTTTTTCAGAATTGTCCATCTTGTGCGTTGGGTACAAATGCGATAGTTTGGAGCACGGATGTCTAACAACGTCATTAAGTGCGATTTTATGTGAGTTTTTCATCATTTTTTAAGTAGGTACCTTACCCTAATCTCAAGTGATAAGGCGCAACTTCGCCCTGCTAACGTCGGGTGATCTCCATGAGAAGATTGTGCTTCCGCTTGCGTGTGTGGTCACGATCACGACTCAAGACAGTAGTCATGGATCGCCGCGTGTAGTCGTTGCACGTTGACGTAATGCTCGTCAATGTTATTCGTCGCATCGCCGCGAGCCGGCGATAGTATCGCCGTGTTCATAGAGTGGTTCAAAATGATCTGGCTGGCATGACAGGACGATAATATCGCTGCGATTTACTCGATCGTGGAGACGGCACCTTTAAAAAAAATCATGCTCTCAAATATATAAACATTAGTCTGTGTTTTAAAGGTTCCGTACCCCAAAAGGAAAAAACGGAACCCTTATAGGATCACTTTGTTGCCCGTCCGTCTGTCTGTCAAGACCCTTTATCTCAGGAACGCGTGAAGATATCGAGTCCACCATACCATCACCATACCAACCAACCATATACTTTGGTCTACGGTCCCTTGAAGCTGTGAAAAAAATCATAGTTAAAGGTTAACTTAAAAAAAGATAATGCCATTTATGCTGCAAAAAACGAATATTTCGACCGACACTCTCAAGGGAATCAAAATTCATAGGGTATTTACCGTTGACTTAGAACTATGAAATTTGGCAAGTAATAAAGAAAGAAAAGAAAGAAAAACAGTCTTATACTACAGGTATAGGGAAAAGTCTAAAAACTATACATTTGTAATTAAATCATGAAACATAATATGTTTACTTATTTTTTAAGTACCTAGATTTTGAATCCAATTAGTGGTTTATTACGCTCGATGATTGATTCTAATTGGATTCAAAATATAGGGTACTTAAAAAAAATAAGTATTATCCCAAGTAACATTTAGCGTTTACTTCATCAAAATCGACCCACAAAATCAAAAGATATTGAATTTTAAGTATAGGAAGAGACTTCTTAATGTATTCTGATCAGTCAGAGCGCCATCTATTGAGAATAAATAAAATGCACGAAAGCATGAAAATAACACCATAACAAGTTATTTGTTAAAATTTTAATACGTACCATAATAATAGTTAAGGTATTATTTAATTAATTAATTAATATCTTATCGTTATTAATCGTAACATAAGTTCTTTAACGAAGTTGCCTATATATGGCTATGGTCCAAATTCGTTAAATCTCCGATTTGTTATAGTTCTTAGCTCGGAAAAACTGCGAGACTTGATTCCTGAACTATTTATAATACATATCTACAAATTTGTACGGAACCCTCGGTGCGCGAGTCCGACTCGCTCTTTACCGGTTTTTTATGTTTTAATTTTGCTTGTTTTTATAGATCTCCTCCTAAATGTGGTTTTATCTGTTCCAGGTGTAATACCTCCACCGACCTCACTCTGGTGCCTTCATAAGTTAAGCCATTAGCCACTTACGAACTGTAAATATATTTGTATCATAATAAAGTAATACTCTTATCGTAAGCGAACCATATCGAACAAGTGTACCTACATTCGAATAAGTAAAGATTTTTTAATACGCATGAATTCTCGACGTACTTTGTTTTATTATTTTTTTTTTCTTTTTGTCCGTTTCTGTGCCAATTGTGTTTTGATGTAAACTTGCGTGCAATCAAACTTAAAATTGAGCTCTTTTAGAACTAAAAAATCGAATAATTTGTTCTAAATGTTTTAGATCTGATGATTTATGTATTTTAACACATTTATTTAGATAATTATTTATTTTCTGTCTTACTTTTTGTATGGAATAAATCAAAATTGTCGACGCATATTTGCATACGTTAAAATAAATCGAATTTAATTAGTTTAATTGCAGGCAAGTGTTGTTTGTGTAAATAATTATTATCATTCGATGACGAATCAATGTTTTGTTTATTTAACAATCGAGTCACTCACAGAATTAGATACATTAGGTATCTTTCTTTATTTTATGTATTGAAAATGATTTTATTTAGAAGATGATTCATTGATCGATTAAAATTATTGTTTAAACTGTCGTTTTAATATTGTTTTGAACTCATTCAATAAGAAGACTATGCATACTAGACTTTAGGTGGACAAGTACACTCCTATATTTTTGTTAGTTAGTTATTTGTGAAGTTATAAAGAGTATATATATATATAGATTTGTAGATTCTATAGTTTAGTCACCTACAATATCCCCTCCTCCATGTGTAGTACCTACCTATTTATAAGGAGAAGTACCTACATACACACATCAAAAAAGTTTGTGATCACTTGCATAAGCAGTTATATTTTTTTAAATTTAACTTTATCATGAAAAATTCTTTATTGCGTGTTTTCTTTAAATAGAAAAACCCTGTTTGAAATTAAAAAATAAAACTATTTTTTAACAATTTGTTAACAAAAATTAAGTAGTTAATCAGAATGTAATTGTAACAGGAATTTGATAGAAAGAAAACGACTGTTTAATCAAACTTAAACAAAAAATTATTAATAAAAGGCTTATATTATTCAATATAATATAACTCCGCCCCTGGCTCGAACACATGCTCAAAATCCTCCTGGGCATGCTGAGGATCAAGTAATCCAGCATTTCTTGGGGTAACCTGTACCTTTCTTGAATAGCGGCTTCTCTGAGAGTGATGTATTAAAGTTTTATTAAGGACATAATATTTACAAAAAATGTCCGCGAGGGTATATATCTAACTATTATGGTTAAGTCACAATGATCACTTTTTGTTCAAAAATATATATTAGTGATCTTTCCTCTAAACTGTTAAAAGGCGGCAATGGGAGCAATGCTTAGCAAGACCTTTTGAAGCTCTCCTCCACCCGTGTGACCCCTTATATTTAGTATCTACGTTGTCGGATACATCCGTTTTACCAAAGAAGCTGTCCATCTTTTGTTTTTGATGCTTGCGGGTTCATGAAGATTTGTTAATTTTCATGGTTATGCCGTACTTTAGTATCAATAGTTAGAATACTAGTAATTCTAACTACAGTAGTAGTACTACTGTAGTTATCGAGTTTTTTTACTTTAGAAAAACAGGTGTTTGAAGTAGGCCCTGTCATTTTATTTTTCTACTAAATTGTCACGCACGATGAAACTGGTAACTATATATGGATCGAGAAGTAAACATGTTCAGAAATATTTATTTAATTGTTGTAAATCGCACGGGATCTTCGCCTCAAATGTATTTAACTGCTAATCATTCCCCGTAGATTCTTTTGTTGTGCGAACCTTCTCATAATCACCTTGTTCAAGGCGTTTTGTTAAGGTCCATCTGCGGAGTGGTCTATGGGTCAACTACACCGATGTGTTTTGTTAAGGTCCATCTGCGGAGTGGTCTATGGGTCAACTACACCGATGTGTTTTGTTAAGGTCCATCTGCGGAGTGGTCTATGGGTCAACTACACCGATGTGTTTTGTTAAGGTCCATCTGCGGAGTGGTCTATGGGTCAACTACACCGATGTGTTTTGTTAAGGTCCATCTGCGGAGTGGTCTATGGGTCAACTACACCGATGTGATTTTAGGATGGATTCGAACAAACACAGATTCACTCGAGGGATACCAGGGATAATCGAGTTACTGAAAATCGTTTTTCAACACAGTCTAAAGTACTCATATTATACTTGGAATAACTAAACGCGAATACCAGAATGAATGTCGAACGAAATATTATCTGGCAAATCAATGTTGCACCAAAATGGTATGATGTGAATGAAAGCTTACCCAAAATCCTGTTATCTCAATATTGGCGTGTTAAAGCCTATGTATGCGTGGGGTGGTAATGGCTGTGACTTACGTGTTGTAGGTTCCAACCCAGGCAGGCGCTTTACTTTGTGTAAATTATTTCATCACCACTGCTCTCAAAACTGTGAGGGAAAACATCGTGAGGAAATCGGCATGTTCTAGAATCAAAAAATTTGAAGACATGTGACATCTACCAACCCGCACTGGACCCACGTGGTGGCTTACGGCCCATTTCCTCTCACTAAGAGGAGGCCTGTGTCCCAGCAGTGGGAACATTATAGGCTGATTATGCTTAGGCTAGTGTTTTGTATTTGGAAGTCAGTTGTTTTTTTTTTATTAAAAAAAACATTTTTTTCATTAATTTGTTGCTAGTTTCCACCATCAATAAATTGCAAATCCATTTAGTTACTGAGACACTTAGAGTACTGAAAAAATAATGAGCACGAATTTTTTGTTTTGGTAATCAATAAATATTGACGGAGATAAAACGCATCAAAACTCGGGAGGGGAGCTCGTGACGTCAGAACGCACTAAAAATTATTCCACGGCGAGACGTATTGAAAATTTTAAAAGCGTCGTAAGTATCTTCGCCTATTTTGGTTTATACCTATAACAAAAGAAAAAAAACGGGTCGAATATTTTTTGATAATATAACTGACGCGGACGGACTAATTACATTTTTTCAGTAGACAAGCCTATGCTTTCATAACTACACAATCCTAGCTGAGGCTTCAGATCTTTGAGAAAAACATTTCAAATGTATTATTCAGGAATTTAATCAGGAAGCACTGCATGGAGGTAACTGCAGCTGGCTGCAGGACAAAATAAAGTTGAAGTTTTTTCCGGCCTGGAATTGTGAACGCTATAGATTCACAAGTAACAGGAGACTGGAAACATGACGAAGTATTTCTTTGGCTGAAATTGTGAGCAGTTATAATTCAAAAATAACAGGAGAACAGAAAAATGTTATAGTTTTTTTCTGGGCTAGAAATATAATTACTAAAGATTTACAATTTTTCTTTTTAGATTAGATCAGAATATACATGTCGAAGTATTTTCCGGGCTGGAATTCAGAATACTAAAAATCACAAGTAACGGGGGAAACCGTAAACATGTCAAAGTATTTTTTTGTTTTAGAATTGAGAGCGCTAATGTTTAAAAGTAACAGGAAAGCAGAAACACGTCAAAGTCTTTTTAAGCTGAAATTGAGAGCACTAAAGATTCACAAGTAGGTACGCGGTGGCCAGAAACGTGTCAAAGTATTTTTTAGGCTAGAATTATGTACGCTAAAGATTCAAACGTACCAGGAGACCACAAATATGTCGAAGAACATGTCGAAGTTTCAACATACATATTTTCTGTAAGGCTGTTAAAAAAGGACAAAAATAAATCTAACCCAAAAATATTTTATCATCTTCATATATACATCGTTCTGTTCTTCTGGTACTGTTTTCGGGCTAGAATTATGGGCGTTAAAGATTCACAAGTACTAGGAGACCAGGAAACATGTCGAAGTAATTCCGGGGCTAAAAATACGAACAGCAAAGGCTCACAAACTATCAGGATAACAGAATCATGAAGATGTATTTCCGATAATGAGAATATGAGACAAAGCTGCACGCCAGTTCTAAAGTCGACGCAGACGAAGTCGTGGGCAGAAGCTAGTACCCTCTAAATTATAAACAGCCGAATCTTTTTTTAACGTTTACTAGAAGTTTTTTTCACAGCTTTAAAGGACTGTGGATTTGAGTATATGGTCCAAATTAGAACTCTATACCTCCACGCGTAGGGGCTTGAAGACCGGATGGCGATCATTGGGTGGCTCGCCGTCTGATCAGAACCAGGCCCCGGCGCGCTGCGATCCCAACGCGCCTCAAGGACATGTCAGCACGGAAGACGGGGCCCACTAGGGCCAGTGCCTTCTGGGGCTGCGGACTTCGTTCGAAAGAGGCACCGTACCCTAGAACACAAAGGGGGAACAGCTCCAAATTTATCGAAACCGGTCAAGAGCGAGTTGGACTCGCGCACCGAGGGTTCCGTACCATCATTAAAACATGAATGCTGGTGGACCATCGGACGGACAGCAGAGACTTTGTTATAGGGTTCCGTTAGTAACCCTTTAGGTACGGAAAAAGGAAAAAATGTTTGAGAACGTACAAATAGCGCTCTTTCCTATGATACGGTGATACCCCATGCCCTAGTAGCCCCACTTCGAATTTTTAGTACCCTCTTAGTCGCTGTTGCAAGAAAAAAATATACATTTTTGTTTCTTTCGTATTTGCAAAATAATTGAACAAACGTCGTCTAAAAATTAATAGTTCTTGTGATACCCAGCTGTGTCAGACGGACAGACTTAGTCACACACAGCATAAGGGTTCCTTTTTACCATTTTGGTACGGAACCCTAAAAAATAAAGTGTGTGATGCGCTGGTTAAAGGAACGATGAATTCTCAGTCATTCAGTTTATTCTAATTATTTATTTACTATATATTTAATCGATAACCTTATTGATAATACCGATAATAACATTTAATTCATAATTGGACGTGAATGACACTTAGCACCCGCATACGTGCGCACTCGTTGCCTGCCGTAGCGCGACTGTCCTTGGTTGGATTAAATCCACCGTCTACACAGATGCAATCGCCGCGCTCCATCCGTGGATGGAAGTGCGCGCCCGTCCTCTAGCTAGAATTTATTTATTTATTTATTTATTAAGTAAGGCACACCAACGACATATTTACAATTAAGTATAACAATAACTGGCAATCACAAATCTTCAATTCTGTGTAAATATATCACTTATAGGTCTGCACAGCATTCTCAATTATTTATAATTAATTTACAGAATTTGCATGAATAATTAAATTAAATCATTCCATTATAGAATCTAGCAAGGTCACCTTGGATAGGATTGGATGGAACGCTAGATTACATCCATGTAGAAGGGGTTTTAGTCAGTAAGAGTCTGACACTCCCTCCTGCTGTACCCAAAGTGGGAGGAGTCATTTGATGATTTCCCACCCTACCCTAAAAAAAAGGGGCTTGAAGACAGACGGATGGACAATAAAGTGATTCTATTTGGGTTCCGTTTTTCCTTTTGAAGCACGGATCCCGAATTACCCCGGTTTGTTTATTTATATGATTAATGGAGTTTTATTGCAGACTTAAGGTGAATGCTCCAGGGTAGCCCGCGAAATTCAAATATTTTTATGTTTTTTGCAATTTCAGAAAGAATGAATATTTCAGAAATAATCATTCTTTCGAACTACATGAACTTAGAGGGCTATATTGATGATTAAAATGGTTATAATTCTTTAGATAAATACGCGTTACGGTCGCGGAACGCATTTGGTCCACATACAGCTTCACACTGACCGGCAAATTGCAAAAAACATAAAAATATTTGAATTTCGCGGGCTACCCTGGAGCATTCACCTTAAATGATTATAAATTCTGAAAATACATCATTCTTACGCCCGCGAATCATATTTTAATCAACATAAAACCTAATACTGACTTTCAAAAAACGTCGTTCACGGGCTGCCCAGGCGCATCCACCTTAAGTATCGCGTTTTTTGCTTGTAGCCTATGTTTTTTTTTAAACTGCATCTGCTTGCGCAGTTTCCTTTTTCTTGGAGTCTCAACCAGTTCACTGACAGATGATGTCGTTGTTGGGCCACATTGGCTGTATGTAGTTGATGGTGAGAGTGTGATAGGCTGTGAGACTGTAATGATTGAGGATTGGATTGACTGTGTGACTGTATTGACCACGTGATGGATTGACTAGATGAAAAAGAAACTTCCGTTCCTATGGCAGGTATGGTCTTTGCAATCTTCGTTGCACTCTTAAGTAATTCTACAGCCGGTACTTCCGTTTCAAGAGTGTTCTTAAAGTGGATATCGCACCCTCTAGATACTATTATAATTATATTTCCTTCTATTATTTGCAAGTTCTTTGAAAGTAGACGACGCAAAATGTTCTGAACTGATTCTACTAGTTCGCGTGTGTCTCCAAGTTTCTGTATTAAATGCTAAATATCCCATTTTGCTCTTGTTACAGGATGTTTCGGAAACTTGTGGAAAAAAATGTAGAATGTAAGTAATCAGGTTCAATAGTACCATCAGAATCATAAAAAAATATGTTCATTCTTTTCATTGTGTATGTACTGAATGTTTGTAGAAAACCTACTGGATAAAAAATAATAGAAAAATCATAACCGAAACGAACAAAGTAGTTAAATACTTTTTATTAGCCTAAAAACTAAAAAAAAAAATCGACTACAAAGAAATGAATTTTGTTAGATTTAAAAATAATAATATTTTTTTATTTCAACCTTACTTGTCATACATACACAAAAAAAATGTTATTGAACTGATTGAAATAATTACTAATTTTATCAATCTTTCACTCACGTTGTCCCACTCGGGAGTGATAGTAGTGATGTAAGGTGGTATGATTGTTAGGTTTCGGTTTTTATCGATGTATATAGATCATTGTATTTTATTTGGAACTGTATACTCGACGAAGTCCCGCGTGTATCGCAATCGCACACGAAAGCACAGTCTTTCAAGTAGCCTACCAAATATCATAGCGTTACACTTAAATACAGTTTTCAATTGTTTTTCTTTTATAACCAAAGAAATGAGTACCTACCTATGTAGGTACATATTTGTAATTTATAAAAACATTTATTGATATATTTTTCTACATAGGTATATAACCACTCTTTTCAACTCATCATCATCTGCCTAGCCTTTTCCAAACTATATAGGGGTCGGCTTCTAGTCAAACCAGCTTCAGCTGAATACCAATAAAATCTTTCTACCACTCCACCTCACGAACTCAGTGGACATAAGGAATGGGCGATGCAGATCGAATATAGATACAATACCTATATATAATAATATATAATATAAATTTATTATACTTTCCGCTTGTCGTAAAATACTGGTATTCAGCTAAATCCGGCTTAACTGGAAGCCGACCCCAATATAGTTGGGAAAAGGCTAGGCAGATGATTCATGGGCAAATCCGAAAAGAACGCTGAAAGGAGTTTCGAGCCCGATTTTGATGAAAAGTAAAACTGCTACATTGATTGGATTGAATGATTCTGATTCTTCTGTAATTTTTGTTTTCTTCTTCGCTTCCTTTCTTCTAAATGTTCGTCTTAACAAACATCAGTAAAAATCATCATGATTTCTTCAACTGCAGACATGGTTGCTTTCACGTAAGTTTCAAAATTTTAATTGCTGGCTAAGGGTCGCCATGTATTAGAGTGATGTAGGTAAAACAAAAGAAAACTGTTTAGTTCATCGATTCGTGTCATAATGTCAATAATTAATGTGTGCAGTTACAAATACAAGGTTAGGCGAGCTGCACACTACACCCGGGAATCAAACCGGTTGATTAAAAAAAAACCCGGCCAAGTGCGAGTTGGACTCGCACACGAAGGGTTCCGTACCATAAACCTTATTTTTTTATATTTGAGTTGATTGAATGAAAGGTAAATTGCGGTTTCCGATTTATGACGTATTAAAAAAAAAACTACTTACTAGATCTCGTTCAAACCAATTTTTGGTGGAAGTCTGCATTAGACATCATATATTTCATATGTTTACATCATATATTTTCTTTAGTTTTATCATTCTCTTATTTTAGAAAGAGGGGAGCACACATTTTACCACTTTGGATATTAGAAACCTCAATATCAATTTTGAAGACCTATCTATAGATACCCCACTAGTATGAGTTTGATGAAAAAACAAAATTGTGTTTCAGTTCTAAGTATCGAATCCCAAAAATTTATTGTTTGTTTTTCTTTTTGTGTGAAAATCGTAATCCGATTCACAGAATACTACTACTTATCAAGTTTCAACAGTATAGTTCTTATAGTTTCGGAGAAACGTGGTTGTGGCATACGGACGGACAGACAGACAGACTGACATGACGAATCCATAAAGGTTCCGTTTTTTGCCATATGACTACGAAACCCTAAAAATAACACAACCTGTATTATTGCACCATCCAATAGTGTAGCTAGTAAAGATCAAATTCTGGGAAGTAATTACACATGGCAAACTAAAGGAAAGCTCTCATTTTTAAGCCTAATACAAAGCCTCCGCTGTCCGTCCGTCCGTCCGTCTGTCTGTCTGTCAGCGAGTACCGTACCGTAGTGTCTGGTACCGTAATAAGTAGACAGTTGAAATTTTCGCAGATTGTGTATTTCTAATTTCCATTGTCGTTATAACAACAAATAATAAAAATTAAGGTTTATGGTACGGAACCCTTCGTATGCGAGTCCGGCTCGCACTTGGCTGGTTATTTTAACAAATTAGTTTATACCTATATTCGGTTCTCACTATGATATTCGGTTCAAACCGATTCGGGTAGTTACTTGAAATACTGCGTTACACCTTCGATTTCGTCGAGTGTACAGTTACAAATGAAAAACACAATGATGTATGTTAATCGAAAAAAAACAAAACCTAAAAATATTACTATCGAGTTCCACATAGATTCAGCCCATAACATATTGAAAAATACAATTTAAAAAACCCAAACAACCAACAAACCCAAAGGTTGAGTGGTAGAGAATACCTCGTTGCAATAAGTCCGCCTATGTACCACTATTTAACATGAAGTTTAAATAAATAACTAAATAAATGCGATAGCCGATATTCTAAAGATTCGCGTAAAAGCGATATTGCCTGGTGGTCAGGGTGTCTCTTATATTTCAATGTCATTCACGTGTCATCACGTTTTAATATTGCAATGTAATGATAATCAATATTTTTTGCCTTAATTTCATAGAGCTGCAGCTAAAATTATAATTAAATCTTAAAGATATAATAGAAACGGTTTTCAAAAAAGCGCGGTTACTTGAAAATTATATATAATTTCTTAAATCTAATTCTGTCACATATATAAATCACAATAAAGAGCAACTCGTGTATGTTAATTCTACAGGCGCACATACAATGGTTTTGGAGATACACGATTCTGCAAAACGTCACTCCAGCAGGAAATGCAATATCTCGAAAACCTGAAGACGCACAAATTTTATTTTATTTTATTTATAACAATCTTACCTACACTTTCATTACAGATCTATGATCCAATGCGACAGAGTGGTCTTACTAACTAAATCCTAAATTTACACCTTATACCTAGTTAAAAAATATCTTAATCTAAATAACTTATTACATATAGTGTAACTTTTGCGAATTCACTCAAGTTGCACCACAATACATCAACCCTCCCGTGAACCTGATTCACCACGCGTATGGCTCTAGTGAGAGGAGTTCTCGCCAGCAGGTTGGTCCTGGCTGCAGGCACAGCGAGCAGGGGCGGGCGTTGCCGCCTCCACACGTACCGGTCGGGCACGCACAGCTGTAGGTGTCGCAGCAGTCCCGGGTTATGCGCCACGCCACGTAGTAGTTTCACTACATACGCTACGAGCGAAAACTCCCGTCGTACTCTTAGAGTGTTATACCCTACCATACCCAGAACAAATAGTGTAGGGTACATCAATGGGTATAATGGATATACCCCATACAGCTTGTAATACAAGTGTCTCGTGAACTTATTTTGGATACGTTCCAACATAACACTATATTTCGCCTCATGAGGAGCCCAAATGAATGCGCTATGTTCGAGGTGACTTCTGACTAACGCGTCATATGTGTAGTGTCGTGATGTTGGTGAATCCTTGGGACTGCCTGAGTACGAAACCTAGGTTTCTGTATGCCTTCTTACATATCTTATTGATATGTTCACGGAAGGTTAGTTCCTGAGAGAAGACTACCCCTAAGTCTCGTAACTGAGACACTCGTTGCATCGGCACATCCTCAACCTTGTACTGATAACTCAAGGGAGTTCGCGCGCGAGTGAACGACATCACCGAACATTTAGCAACATTAAAATGCAGTTTATTGTCATTGCTCCATTCAACTACTCTGTTAATGTCTTCCTGTAGGCGATCACAATCCGAGTGATCCCGAACCTCGAGCAGCAATTTCAGATCATCCGCAAACAATAAACAAGTCCCATGTCTGACGACTTCCGGCAAGTCATTTATCATCACAATAAACTCGAGAGGCCCTACATTGCTGCCCTGGCTCACGCCCGATCTCGTGTAATACGGTTGAGATACACAGCCATTGTAGTCGACATATTGCTGGCGATCCTTCATATAGCTAGCGAAGAACTGTAGCAGAGGTAGTGTACATCCAATTTTCGCGAGCTTCCTTAACAAGATGTCATTATCCACCGAATCGAATGCCTTTTTAAAATCGAAGTACGTAGCATCTACCTGTACCCCCGAGTCTACTGCCGGCACCATCTGCACCATAAAGTTAATAAGGTTTGTAGCAGTGCTGCGTCCAGGTCGGAACCCATGTTGCGCATCTGACAGACGCGCACGCATTTGTTCCTGAACGGAGCGCTGAATAGCCGACTCGAGTACTTTAGCAGGCGTAGAGAGTACAGCCACCGGTCTATAATTACAGGTATCTGAACTTGGTTTTCCTTTAGGAACCGGAACAACGCGCGTGATCTTCCACCTTTGACATGCATTAAAAATGTGAAGTAATGGCTCCGCCAGCACCCTCTCGCAGTCTCTGAACAGAAACGCTGGTATCCCGTCTGGGCCAGACGAACGTTTTGGCTTGAGACTCCCAAGCGCCTGCTGAACTTCCGCGAGACTCAGCGTCTCAATGTGTACCCGTGCACTGGTCGCGCCGACCTCCGCTGCCGCCGCGCACGCGTCACGTTTGGGTGGCTCCTTGCTGTACACAGACTCAAAAAAGTCAGCGAACTGCACAGCACACTCATCATCTGATAGATGTTGACCTTCTTATTTAGTCTCTCTGCTTATTTAGTGTTTTTCTTTTCGATCGTATATACTGCCAAAACGATTTCGGATCCTTTACAAATTGATACTGAATTTTATTTTTATGTTGTATATGCGCAGTTTCTATTAAACTTAAAGATATAATAGAAACGGAATTATATCTTCGGTGCACATTTTTGCACAAATATAAGCTCTCCACCCGTGCACAATATTTCTCTCTCCGATCATTCGTTCAGAATTTTCCTGCTGGAACAACGTTACTCCAGCAGGAATCGTTTTTTCCGTTTATTTCCGAAACGACAACACGCACAATTTTTTTATGTGGCGCACATTTACAGCAGATTACGCACTACTATACGTACCACTCATATCGCTCTAGGAGATACTTTCCAGCTGGAGTAACGTACACCATAAGCATTCCTTTTTTACCATTTTGATTCGGAACCTTAAAAACCTTATCATTTTGACACGGAACCTTAAAAACCTTACCCTTTTGATTTGGGACCTTAGAAACGTAAAAAAATAAGGAGTGATTAAGGTCTCCGTAAAAGACACGTGTTTTTTCTCTATTGTAAAAAAGGTAACAATTCAAATATACTTTAGCCAAAAAGAATAAAATTGAAAAAGAAGAAGAACAGATGTCACTTGTCAAAAAATTAAAAATGCATCATTAATTACAATGTCTTGTGTAAAAATCTTTTTGTAATAAAATTAATAAATTTTTGTTAAAGGAACGAATAACACCGTGACATAATAATGGAGTATTTCGGAATGAAGGTGACGGGATAAATAAGGTAAGGTGAGGCACTGCCAGAGTTGCAGAATTAGTTCGAAAAAATTACCGCGGCCCACCGCCCCGCGACCCACCGCCCCGCGACCCACCGCCCCGCGGCCCTGGAGGGCAAAAAAGGCCACTATAGGAGAATCAACATTAATCACACAACAATCTGTCAAATTTAATGTTAATGCTTTTCCCAGCTAATGTGTTGTAAAGGTCTGGTAGGCAGCCGCTTCACGTAAAATACTGGTATTCAGCTAAATCCGGTTTGACTGGAAGCCGACCCCAATATAGTTGGGAAAAGGGCTAGGAAGATGATGAATCTGTCATATTTAATTTTCATCTTTATCACTAACGCGGTAGGTTCAAGGTTGATTGGGAAAATTTGACAGTGACGGGCAGCGTGATGTGCTTTCTGGTTCTGCTAAAGTGGCCTTTTTCGACCCGCTGGAATCCAATGGAAACACCCTTTGAATGCAAACGGGCACGGTAACTTTTTGGAGGAACACGGTTGGATATTAGTCAGTGAGAGAAACACTCGAGTCATTTGAAGATATCTCATCCACAAAAAATCTACCGCTGGATAGCAGACGCAGTAGTGGTGTTAATAGTTGGCGAAATCAGCAACCGCTGATGGCCTAGCACCTGAGGTGCTCGGAAAGAAAGTACAACTTAGAAAAAACGAATGAAATAAGACCCATGCCTGACGCGAATCTATTTGGAGTACCTCATAGTTTCAGTCATCGCAGCTTCTAGATGTGTAGATTAAGTATCTACCTTGACTTGGCTCGTGAGGTTGTCGATATATCGGATGCGGACTTGGTAATCATCGTACCGATAGTTGGCACAGCCAATTGCAATAACTAAGGGTGCTCGCGTGAGGCTGCTGGATCAAGGGCTTGGTACAGTCAACAAAGCTATTAGGTATTCAGGCAGCTAACTTGCAACTGCTTTTATACAATGTTGTGAGTGTGCTGAGTAGACAATCATTGTGCAACGCACACATTAGAAATAAACATAGGCAGTGCTTGTGGAAAAAATAATATTTTTGCCTGTATACCGAATAGCTTTGTTGACTGTACAAAAAGCGGTAGCTGTTCTCTTAAGAGGTTTTCTTTGGAAAACATATAAAATGGACTTACTGTATTTTATGGCGTATGTAACGCCTTGGCCAGCAGCACTACCCTCCGTGTAACTATATAGAGCTTCAATGGGAATTAAGTTGATCAACTCTGATACGTGTATCAACCTTAATTCCCAATGCCGTACCCGGGATTTAGACGTACCGAGGTCTTTTTTTTACAGGGGGAAGTCCTCATAGTAGTCCTCCGACAATAAAAAAAATCACCGCCACTACTTATACAGGGCTACCTTAATTTTTAGTAGTTTGCATTTTTACACGTCATTTCCTCCCGAATAAAAATTCGTTGGCTGATAGTTAATATGATTCTGTAAGTAATAAAAAAATCAGCTGGTAAGATGTCGAGAGCAAACTCGTCACCTGGTGCATTTAATTAGGCAACAGATATTCCTATATTACACGCTTCAGGGCATCGGCTGACCTTAAAACTGTTAGCTTAAAATGCTGTAAGTGGCTGACAATCTTGCCACCAAGATACAGCTAGCTGACATGTTAATTTATTCACAGTAGTGTGTGAATAAATGAACGTGTCTCCACGACTCCAGTAACGTCGTACTTTGATAGTTTACAAGAGAATTTCAAGTAAAATTTTGTCTTACTGTAAAAATAATTAAGTATCTTGAAAATGTGATTTTTAGGGTTCCGTACCCAATGGGTAACCAACGGAATCCTGTCCGTCCGTTTTTCTGTCTGTCAGTGGGCTGTATCTCAAGAACCGTTCATCAAACAAACTCTCTTCAGCTGAAGAGAGTTTGTTTGTTTGTTTGCTTGAACGCGCTAATCTCCGGAACTACTGGTCTGATTTGAAAAATGCTTTCAGTGTTAGATAGCCCATTTATCGAGGAAGGCTTTAGGCTATCTATCATCACGCTAAGGTCAATAGGAGCGGAGCAGTAATGAAAATTGTGACGCAGACGAAGTTGAGCGGGTCAACTAGTACATTATATGTATACGTGTAAACTCTACAGTTTTTGCAGCGTACGCCAGAATAGCTTGCAGATGGCTGATATTTTTTCAGACTCTCTTGACAATTATCGTTATACACATATTTTGGACAATTCACACACTATCTTTAAAAATTATAGCCTATGTGTTATTCTAATGTATAAGCTTTATTATTGCTAACTTTCAATAAAATCCATTCGGTAGTTTTTACGTGAAAGAGGAAGAAACATCCATCCATACATCTATACATACAAACTTTCGCGTATAATATTAGCAGGATAGAAATATCTTTTATTGATTTATATTTTTTTATTTGTGATGGGTTAGCTTTGTGAAACTATTACGGTTCTTGAGATACAGCCCACTGACAGACAGAAAAACGGACGGACAGGATTCCGTTGGTTACCCATTGGGTACGGAACCCTAAAAATCACATTTTCAAGATACTTAATTATTTTTACAGTAAGACAAAATTTTACTTGAAATTCTCTTGTTTTGCGATGTTAACTTCAGTTGCAGACGTTGACGGCCTACCAGAGCGAGACAAATCTTCCATCATATCTCGACCGCTTTTGAACGCTTTGAACCCCTCATAAGCACGAGTTTTTGATAAAGTCGATTCACCGTAAGCCTTCTGTAACATTTTCAGTGACTCCGAACACGAAATTCCATTGGCGATGCAAAATTTAAGACAAACTCTTTGTTCAATATTTTTGTCCATTTTGAAATTCGCAATACACACTATATATGATATTACTAAAACCAGTACTGTATTTAATATAAAATAACAGATGCAATTCAAACTCCGCGCCAAAATGGAAAACAATTGTGCCAATCTAACAACTACAAAAAACAAAAATTTTAATTTGGAACCATTAACAAATCATCCATTCCCGATACTTTTTTGACTGAATGTAAGTTAAATTCGCGAGCAGAGTGCTTCAGCATGGGGCAGCTATGGTGCTTATCAATGTGGACTCCGAGGTATTTAGTACTTGGTACCAGAGAGAGGTTAGGTTAGGTTAGGCAAGTGCAAGCATTGTGCTATGATCCCAAGAGTTCAGGCAAGTATGGGCTTTGACTATACTAGATCCCGCGGGAGGTGTGCACGTGTGAGAGAGAGTGAAGCGAACAATCTTTGTTTTGGCAATATTAAGGGTTGTGATGAGCATTCAAGATCCCCTATATCGATCCGAAAGTAGATTTAATATGTGTGGCTATATCTTCACCCATACCAACAATAAAGCTATTTACGTGGTTGATGGATGTTTTGGTGTCTGTAGAAGTAGTTCTGTAGAAGGGCACTTGGTGTGTGCAAAAGAGAGTTTTGGTTTATTATACCCTTGATAACTTTCCATGTGGCTTTGGAGTTGTTTTTAGCTTTAAGTAATTCATTTTTGTCATATGATTTTTTCAGTTTTTTCAGTATTGAGAAAATTTCGCTATCGGGGTATAAGTAGTTTTCAGAATATCGTTATCGGGAGATGATTTATGTTTTTTGTGAAGCCTTTCTCGGTTTCTGATGCAGTGAACTAAACCTGAGGTCATCCACGGCTTTAGAATTCTGCATTTCCTAGGGACTCGAATGGTGTAGCTATGTTTTGTAATAATACCTTGAATGTCATGAATAAGTAGATCTGCAGCCAGATTACAGTTTTGTTAATTTAGCACATGACTAAATTCAGTGCTTTTCTAGTGCCTCTTTGATGTCTGATGATCAAACCGTGTAACTGATATATTCCAAGGCATACCTGGAATCTCGGACTCTCGGGATGTTTAAATGGTCATCCATCCATATTATTCTCCTCTACGGACCAACCTTGGCAAGCGAAGCTTAACCTTGGTGTCGACCGTGGGATAACTTATCGTCTAACAATACAGAATGTAAATTAATCGTTATCATTGGGCTGAGGCAGCTGAGGTCATATTCCTGTGGAGAATCTTAACACCGCAATTTAGAAAAACGCATCATCAGTACATCGCCACCTATCGACAATGTAGTTGAACTGTCAAAAATGAGTTTGATATTATGATAATAACATTACAGTATATATTTACCGTAATAACATGTTCACTTTTCTTTTGCTACATAATATTAAGAGTTATAACTCAACAGTATGTTTTGGTGTTCTCAATAGATGGCATTGCAAGTATCTGGAGACTCAATGGACCCCCCTATTTTAGTGCTCGATGAAGTTTCTTCTTATCATGCAAAGTCAGGCATTTTTGATTTTTTTTTAACATTTAAAAATGCTGTATCTATTTGAGACCGCCATAATTGATACCTACTTTACACGGCACAGTTTTAAAAACTAACTGTTTATACATGTTTTCGTGCTTTTTATCTTTTTCAATAGATGGTGCTATGACTAATCAGAATACAATTAGGAAGTTTCTTACTAAACTTAAAAATTCAATATCTTTTGATTTTGTAGGTCGATTTTGATGAAATAAACGCTAAATGTTACTCGAGTTATCACTTAATATTTTAAGTACCTAAATTTGGAACCCAATCTGTGGTTTATGCGTGATGATCCCTCAAACGCACAGACGAATAGACTAACAGATAAACAGACAAAAATTTCAAAAATAGGTTATTATTGTGTTTTGTATCTTTTCCTACCTTTTCTATGTAATTTTTATGCAAAAATGTTCAATGTACAGACACGGTTGGTCTACGATTTTATTATATGTATAGATTAACGAGGTGATTGATGTGATTTTGTTTTAATTTTTCAGGTCTAAATAACCCAGCTTGTATTGTAGCCGTCGAAGTTTTCCATACGAAGCTCCGGATTAAAAATAAATATCAAACCCTACGTATCCAAGCTAACAGATATATGAAAAGTATCATGGCCCTGAATATTTATTACGCTCAGTTAGGTAAACCTGTGGAGACCACATGTTCGTGTACAAACTGCAACAATAAGGATTGTTTAGGAAAGCGACAGGATAATATTGCCTGTGAGTCTTGCTCATGCGAAAACTGCCAAGAACCGATGACATGCCTCCATTATAACAAAACTGATAAACATTCGGTCGGATGCGGCGCGAGCGTGCCAGCCGATGCTACTCTTGCGCCCGCGACTGGTGATGGCTACGAAACTAAGTTTATAACATGCTGCGATGGCAAACCTAGACTTAAGGCACCTGGATATGTGTTTGAACTCCAGAAATGTAATACTGTGTGTGTTGCATTAGCAAAAGCAAAAAAGCAATCTGAATCAGCTGGATATGTGGTAGAACTCCCAACACAAGGGAAAAAAAAACATGACTCTATGCCTAAAAAAACATTTAAACAAAATGATTGTCCAAGAAACAAATTTGAAAAGTATTCGCTTCAAAATGAAGGTGAGCTCACGAGAATTCTACATAAAACATGTGCACAGACAAACAACCACCGTGAGGGTAGCCACATTTCAGCACGAAGCAAATATAGATCACCTCCGCATGTTTTGAAGCCACCCAAAAATTCATTTAATGAGTTAGCTGGTATAGTATATGATCTTAAGAACACCAGTACACAGAAACTTTGTCGAAAATGTGATAAGTCAACAAAAAACAAATCTGAGTCATTTGTCTGTATGAAACAATCACTAGAAAATAATGACCGTGAGTGCAGCACATGTAAACTAAAAAATAAAAATGAACATGAGCGCAGTATACATAAACCGATACCTAAAAATGAGTGCAGTATATGCCAACTGATAAATAAAAATCAACATGAGTACAATAAATCCAAACCAACAAATAAAAATGAATATGAGCAAATGAAATGTAAGCTAGCACAAAAAATGACTGATTATCCAGCAAATGATCTAACTAGATATGTGTTGGATTTAAGGAAAAAAACTTCTGAACAAAGTTACGGTGAATGCCCCAAATGTACAAAAATTAAAAAAAATGAATCTCTTGGACATGCACATAAGTCAAACACATGTACACAGAAGCCACAATCACAAAAAAATAGAACTGGCGGTTCAAGTAGTGAAATACTTGAACCGCCAGTTAAGACAAATAGTTGTTCGTGTCATGGGAAGGTAAATTCACAGACACAAGCAAAAAATAAATCTGAATTAGCTGGGAGTATGTTGGGACGACCGATAAATCCAGCTAAACCTTATGGCTATGAATGCAAAAAATGCAAAAAAAGAAATGAAAATGAATATGAGCCAAAGAAAAATATACAACCACGAAAAAATACTGATGAGAGTTGTCAAGATTCAGAAAAATCATCTAATTATGTGTTGGATCTACGGCAAAAATCATCTGTACTTAGTGATGGTGAGTACTGTAAATGTACCAAAAAAAATGAGCCAGTCAAATATACACAGAAGCCACACTCACGAAAAAATACTGATGAGAGTTGTCAAGATTCAGCAAAATTATGTAAGTATGTGTTGGATCTACGGAAAAAATCATCTGAACTTAGTAAAAGTGAGTGCCGTATATGTACCAAAAGAAATGAGCCAATCAAATATACACAGAAGCCACAATTACAAAAAAATAGTCATGAGTGTTGTCATGATTCAGCAAAGCACAAATCTGAACCAGAATATCCAGCTAAACTTACACATACACGTGAATCTCCTAAAAGTACAACAACTTGTAGTTTAGAATGTAAAAATAAATGCTCTCGGCTCGTAGGAACTCCGACCATTAGAGAATTGATGTTAAGTACAAAGACATTATCTCACGGTTTAAAGTATAAAGGAACCACTCCACATGTTGGGGTTCATACAAGTACGTCAGAAAAACGAAACTATTGCTCCTGTGAACCGAAAAGGAGGCAAGGTAGTAAAACTTCATCACCGGGTGAGATATATGCAGTAATGACAGACACACTAAAAAAACAGCAATCTATTGTTGAAACACAAAAAGAAGCTTATTTACCTATCCTAAAAAGTAAACCATGCAAAAAGGCCAAAGCAAAACACTGTTGCAGAGAACCACATACAAGGTCTAGTAAAAGTTACACTTGGGAAAAAGAAATGGCAGCATCGGGAATTACACCAGGAATTCGTGAACTGCAGCCACTTGTGTCTGAATCAATCAGCAAAACATGCCACCCAATAAGGAAAAAACGTTCAGAAGAAAAATGCACGTGCAAGCCTCATCATACTAAAGATAAACACAATATTAGAGATCCAAATGAAAATGTACAAATATACAGGTGCATGAACGAGACTACGCACAACGCATATAAAAACAAGCAAGGATTGTTGAATCATTTGCATGGTGTTGCGGCGTATGCTTTTGAGTTACCAAACGCGCTATCAAAAGAATGCCAAAAATTAGATAGCAAAAAACAACGCTCCAAAGAAAATCAAATTGAAATGCAGTATTTTCCATATGCAAGGCCTAGTCGCAATAGCGAAAAAGCAATCGCGACAACGACCTCTAATAGAATTAGCTCAAGGTTACCTGAAACCAATCAAGAGAATACTACTTTTGCATGTAATATGTTGAACGATGTATCAGAAATTTCATCATCAAAAACAAAGACTGCACAAGAGTCAGAAAAAAGTAAACAAGAAATTAATATGAATAGACTTAAAACAAAAAGTTTTACATCTGAGACAATGCACATTTTTTATAATAAAAATAGTAGTGAGTGTAATGAACTAGCGAAAATTATAAATGAATCAACCTATTCTGTAAAGTCTCAACAGTATACACCAACAAAGAATGCTCAAGAATTATTCAAAAATATACTTCAAACACATGAAGATGAAATTGAAACATTGATAAATAAATATCAGAAAAAATGTAGCGAATGCAATACATTAATCAAATATGAAGAGTCAGAATCATCAGCATATTTAAATGACCTACCACTATCTTCACTTATTTCCATAACACACAGTTTATGTCGTGAGTCAGCAAGAAGTAATTCGAAATCATCTGGATATCTTCCTAAACAACAGGTCTATAGAACTTCTGCACATGAATCAGCAAGATATACAAAAGCATTTAGCATAAACAGACTTGAAACAAACACAATGCCTTCTTTTGAATGCAAAGATCCAGTAAAGCAAGGAAGTGCGTCATCTCGGTATGAAATTGGTTCAACAGCACAGAATAATTATGAAAATAAGAATGGATATGTGTTTGAACTCCCAAAATATTTGCATAATTTAAGCACACAGACAGACAGATACAAGTGTAATGAGTCAGCAAAAAATGATTCATCAGGACATGCGTTGAAGCTACCGAAACATGATAAATATCAGAAAAATAACTGCGATTGCAGCGAATTTGCAAAATATAAATCCGATAAACCGGGATGTGGAAAAAGTAGTCGGTTACCGGGATATGTTTTTGGTTTACCAAAAAATAAATCGAAATTTGATAGCTGCAGTTCTTTTCAGATGGGGGGAAAATCTACAAAATGTCGAAATAATACGGCCCACAACTCTGAAGTATTAAGCAGGAGCTGTTCTTCCCAGTTGGGAAAGAAATCATCGAAATTTCGACATAAAGCGGACAGCAAAGCTAAAGGATTATGCTGCTCTAGTTTTACTAAGTTAGCAAAAAAGACTTCAAAATGTCACCATCAAGCGGCCCACGATTCTAAAGTATTAAGCAAGAGCAGTTCCACTCGGTTGGGAAAAATATCTTCAACATGTCCACATAAAGCGTTCAACAAAGTTGAAGGATTACGCTGCTGCAGTCCTACAAAGTTAGTTACAACAAAATCATCAACATGCCCACATAAAGCTCCCATCGATTCTGAGGTTTTAAGCTTCTACAGTCCCACAAAGTTAGTAGCAAAAAAATCATCAAAATGTTCACATAAAGCGCCCATTGATTCTGAAGCATTAAGCTGCAGCAGTCCTACAAAGTTAACAAAAACATCTTCAAAATGTCACCATCGAGCGACCAAAGATCTTGAAGTATTAAGCTGCTGCAGTCCTACAAAGTTAACAAAAAAATCTTCACAATGTCGAGAAAAAGCGGTTATCAGACTTATATCAAAAAGTGTTCAATCTGATACCGAAAATGTATGTAAAAACGTGGTTGGAACACAAACAAACATTGTTGAAAATTTGGATTTACAAAAGCCACCATCGGAGAATACAATTGAATTATGCAAAGATATACTTAAAACACAGATACATACTATTGGTGTGTTAAAAAAAATATATTTTCCCCAAACAAGTAGTGCAAATTCAATCCAGAAAACTGAATCGTCGAAAAATACTTGTGGCACTCCACTACAAAGTTTGACCAAACCAATTTTTAATACAAAAAATAGAACAATGCAGCCAGAAACCATAAATTTAAGCGAAGACTTATTAAGCAATGCTTCTTTTACACAACTCAATGACTCTTTAGCTTGCAGGCAATCGAATATTTCTAGCAGACCAAAAATAATATCGAAATATGATATCTTAAAGAGATTAAAAGAAGCCTACAAAGCTTGCAGTTGCAAAATCTGCGAATGTGTCACTAATAAATCGCTTAAACCCGATGTATGTAAATGTAAACCTTGTGAATGTGTTGAATGTAAGAGCTCATTTATGTCGCATAAAAAAGACGATCGGCAAATATGTGACTGCAAACCCTGCGATTGTGTTCAGTGTACTAAACATCTTGCGGAGCAGTTGCATAAGGATACAAATCAAAGTGGTGTTGGTAAAAAAAGGAACGTCCTCCATTGCCAAACATTGATAGTGGCGCCTGTTGAAATAGAAAATAATGCCTCACGTGTAGCATGCACTTGTTCTCCATGCGCTTGCATCGAATGCGGACTAGTTTACCCTTTGGGTTCTAGTTTAATAAACGAAATGTCAACTAGCACAAACAGACATGCATTATGCAGATGTGAAATTTGTCTCAATGAAAATTGTGATCGAAGTGGTTTCGATTCCTGTAATTGTCAAAAGCGCAAGGTCATGAGTAAACCAGTTGAAAATGACACATACGATTATGATATACGGACAGCTATGATTTTACGCAGCAAGCCTATATTCCAAAAGGTTGTTAGAAATGATCCAATAGCTATGATTGCAGCTGTAACTAATAGCCATCCTACTTTAAAAAACGGACAGAGTAATTCACAAACGTGCAATTGCAAGGAATGCGAATGTATCTCTTGCGTAAGCCAAAAAGACCCTATTAACGCTATAAAATGTTCTCAATTCTTATCCAATGAAGTAAGATCATATTCGGATTTTAACGACCATACCGATAATCGTGAATTTAAAACTTGTCCATTATACAAAAAAATACAAAGCCACGATCGTGTATGTGATGCTGGTTCTAGTTTAAATTGTGAGACCAGATCACTAAAACGTTCACCGGAAAAGCCTAAAAATCTACACAAATTTGAAATACACAAATATAGCGATGACACATGTGTGCCTCTTAATATAAAAGAAACGCCAAGAAATGTTTTGCACCCGTTTAAAAAAGGTGACGTTTTAACTCCATCAACTCATAAATTGAAAGTACAGAATATGAATAAACAAAGACAGAACTTAGAACCACGCTCAAAATCTAAAACAACGACAAACCCAGATTCAAGTTCTACACAGCAGGATGTTGAAATCTTTCATGCATTAAATCCACCAAATAAAATTAGTTCAATTCCACAGGCAAATATATGTATGAATGATTTTAAATCAAAATATATAGATAAACGCAAAACTTTAAAATACGATGCGTTTATGTATTGCCAAGAAATAAATAAAAAGAGGCCTTTATGCAAAAATATTACGATGGTAAAAAATGACATTTCTGGAAATTGTTTTTCTGATGATTCGTCATCTTGCTACAAAGGTAGTTCCAGTAACATGAAAATGACACGAAGTAACAATAGATTTAGGGTAAGTTCCTTGCACAGTTCAGGTCACAACTGCCCTGAATATTTAATACAAATTCGAAAAGGAACCATTGAAAAAAACTTAAAAGATGTTACAAAATTAGAGAATGATGAAACAATTAAACTAAATAAATGTAACATTATCCCTACTAGCATTGAAAAGCATAATGTAGACAAGATATCATTTATAAATATGTCTGGTAATGAAGATTATTTAAAGACTAATCATTCTGAAAATGCAGTTATTACAAGTTTCCAAAGTAATTACAAGTTTGGATTAAGGAACAATCTACATGTACAGCTAAGTAATAAAACTGATAAACGTAAACATTGTGAGAATAACGGAATCCAAAATAAAGAAAGAGATCAATTACAACTTTCTGCGTGTTTAACAAACAGTCAGTATTCTGTAAAGATAAATAATGAAAACTGTGAATATTTTAATGCAATCAATGATTTTAATGAGTTCCATGTTGAACATAAAGTGTTTGATTATAACATATCTGCCAGGCATTCAGTTACTATACATGATGAACAATCAGGCTTGGTTAGAAGCGCCGAAATTTTAAATGCAACTGACTACAAAAGAGTCTCAAATACACTCAATGAAGCTAAAGAGTTTTCTCTAGAGCTAATAAAAATATTGAAGTCGTATGAAAAAGCAAATAATGAATTCGAAAGTATATCGGAAAAGCTGAAGTTATCTCACGAGTGTCTATTTAGTTAACATTTTATTCGAAGATAATAAATTATTAGCAGCTGTAGAGGAAACGTATTCATGAAGAGAAGCCACCTCCTCACGTACACACACACACACCTCATTACTGAGTTGTGATTCCAACAACGTTGACGAAAACACTAGAACAATATTTAGCACTACTGTCACCAGAATAAATTGGAAGATCCACATGTAAAGAACAAGTTCCACTGTTATTTCACAAGAGAAAGGGAAAATATTTAACAAAAACAATTTTATTGCAATTGCAAAAGTACTTAAACCTTTAATAAGTATTACGAAGAAGATTTCTGTTTTATTATTTTTACGGTTTTGGAAAATCTATTAGACCAAATCGAGGCACATTAAGACAAGGATAACGGATGGTGTATGTTAAAATCAAATCCAAGAAAAGGAGTAACAACTCGAATATAAACGAAATGATAAGACACCGTCCATAAGTAACTGTTGCGTAACTGCGGGATTAGGAGCGGAAACCAAACCAAAAAATATGTGCTAAACACTATGTTACCGGTAACATTGCTGTAAAAGAAGAAAATCAGATGAAATAAACAAAAGACTGGGACATGAAATAATCGAAAGACTTTAGGATAATCATATTATCATGGTTGATTGGGAACATTTGACGAGACGTGACGGGTAGCGTGATTTGCTTAATGATTCCGCTAAAGTGGTATTTTTAGACCAGCTGATCTAAATGAGATGAAATGAATCAAAACGGAATCGTTGAGGAATAGGCAATGCCGACTTTGAAAGCTCTGCAATACCTCAAGTAAGTTATCTACACTATGTAACATTGTAAAGAGGAAAGATTTGTTTGTTTGTTTGTTTGTAGCCCAGTCATTTTAGGCATTTTAAACCCCAATCTGCGGAAAAATTGCTAGCGGGCTGAATTTTTGTATAACTACACCTTAATTACGGCGTTGTAATGAAGAAGTGAAAAAACGACATTAATATCGTGCCGGCTAAAAAAGTTATAAAGGCCAAAAGGTCACGAAAATCAGAAGTCATTACAAAAATTATTTGTCGTGAAATTATCTAAAAAATGCCTCTTGCAGTTTTCTGTAAATTAACCGTTTTCGGAGTAGAGCGCTGAGAAAGCGACAAAATTATGACAATGCGCTCGTTTCCTCACCACTTTCGAGGTGAAGGTGTCGATTTTTCACTTCTTCATTACAACACCGTAAAAAAGGTGTATACTTAAAAAAATTCAGCTCGCTAGGATTTTGTCCCCAGATAAAACCTAAAATGACTGGACTTTTGTTTGAATTGAATAGGCTTCGAAACTACTGGACCGATTTGAAAAAATCATTCACCATTAGAATCCACATTTACCTGATTATATTATCAAATAATAAATAAGATTATCAAAATAATTTGACATCCTTAAGATTATTGCAATAATATAACCCAAAGTACCAAAATTTTGCCTATAAAAATCATTATTTGGCGTGCGCTGAGATAACTATTGATATAGACAAAAATAATGTACTACATATTTGAAGTACTCATTATTACCTATGGTTAAGAACACTCTTCTCGTTTTCCCTCATCAAAAGTTCAAAAAATCGAATATAGCTACACCCCGTTACCCACCTCAACTAATTCATACCGCCAAATATTTCAGGGTTGTTCGCAAGCAAATTATATTAACATTTATCGATACTCTTATTAATAACCTTTTCAAAGATAGAATAAAATAAATATTCAAAGTAGACAAATAACAAAGTTATTCGTGTTACATCATCATCTCCCTAGCACTATCCCAACTACATTCTGGTCTGCTTCCAGTCAAACCCGATTAAGCTGAATACGTATTTTATGTAGAGCGGCTGCCTACTTGACCTCCACGTCCACAACTCATTAACTGGGTAACACGGAACTTCTTGGCAAGCCAAGAGTCAAGTTTATTGGCCTCTGACTGCCAAAGATGTACAAATGACAGCCGAGACTAACGGCTTAACGTGCTTTCCGAGGCATGGAGGAAATATCTGTTGCATAGTTTTAAAGATCTAAGCATACATACTCGTAGGGACAGACAGACAGCGGAAGCGACTTTGTTATAAGTTTGACCGCTGTGTTTGTCTGTCTGTCTGTGGTACCGTAGCTCTTAAACGGATCACGGTACCGATTTTGATGAGGTTTTTTTTTTGAAAGCAGGTTTTCTAGCGGTGGTACTTAGATAAGTTTTATTAAAATCGATTGAGCCGTTTGAAGATCATCAGCTCAAGCAAAATAATTAAAAAGTAAAAAAATAACACGTAGCGTATAACATCGTATAGGTACGATTTTTAGGCCAATCGTCATTGCGTCAGGTCCTAATAATATACTTAACAAATACAAAAACTTGCGGTCTCCAGAGGTCACACTTGGCCCAGAAAATCGTACCTAAATTAAAGTAAAAGGATCAATACCTACGTATTATTTTTTTACTATGTAGTGAAATGGCTAGATACTTTTTCCTAAGAGCCACCGTTTCTGAGATATATCGATTCAAAAAGTTAGAAGAGTTGTAATCGTCATAAAATGCACACGTTTCCACGCCACCTTGAATGACCACTCAGGTCTCAAAGAGCTGAGAATCTACACTGCAAGACAAAAAAGACAAGCACCGGAACCGGAGTTGAAGTTTACTCCAATGACTTTTACATCAGAATATCAGACCGCTAGGTAAACTCAACACCGTCTACTATGCGTGGGCTATATTCTGACGGTCCATGCCATAGAAGCAACGGATACCTATATTCGCATACTCTCCGATAGCGTCTCAATCCTTCAATCCCTAAGGAAGCATCACACCTCCTCGAAACTCATACAAGAATGCCACAATGCACTAGAACGCTTCACGGTGACCAACCGCAACACTGTGACGCTGCAGTAGATAAAAGGACACAGCATATCGACGTGCAGCAGTGACGCGGCCGAAGAGCTGGCTAGGAAAGGATCTGGTACTGTGGCTGTTGGACCCGAACCCATAGTACCACTCCCCTTCGTCCAGCTGCGCAAATAGCTACAAGAACACACCCACAAACAAGCTGAAACTGTGGGCCTTGGCACCCGGCTACAGGCAGTCCAGGGAGGCTATGCCATTCTTGAACAAACACTTAAACACGATAGGTGTTACGGACAGTCCTTTATGCAGAGCATGCATGGAGGAGTAGGAAACGGTATCGCACAAACTCCTTGAGTGCACATGCATTACCGAAATACGGAGTCAAACAACAGAGTCACAGAACTCGCTTACAGATGTTTTGAACACACCGGGAAAACTAATCTGTTTCTGGAGGGAGGTTGGCTGATTGGAGTAACGGCCGCCATGACTCACGCACAATGGTCCTAAGTGCGGAAACCAAATCCATATAGATAGATAGATATTATACCACACCATCAAAGGCAATCATCTCCACCATTTTTTCCATCTGTTCGTGAGCGGCTGGACAGATCATGGCTGGAGGTGGATCACTGTGTTGTCCAATTTCTCACAGGTCATGGCAACCTTAAGAGTAAATTATTTTCCTTTTTGCCTGTGGCTTCGCCATTGTGTCAGTGTTCTACTGCTGACCATGAATATAAACAATCCGCACATCACATCTTATGGGAGTGTATCTTTTGCAAACTGAACGCAATATTACGTTAGATACGAGTAGTATTCAGGGTTACATCTGGGGTAGTTTACTATACGGACCTTGTAGAAACCAGAACAATTTTTTTTTTTTTTTTTTTTTACTATTGATAGGCACGCGTTTGACCACTATCTCACCTGATGGTAAGCGAGGATGTGGTCGAAGATGGAGCACGCTTGCCTAGAAATAACCTATTCAGTCTTGATTTAAAGACTCCCAGGTTGTAGCTATCAGGAAACACAGACTCCGGCAGGGAATTCCACTCCTTAGCTGTACGCACTATGAATGTGTTCCCAAAACGTTTTGTGCGTATGGGTGGGATGTCCACCATATACCGGTGGCGCATCGCCGTTCGTCTTGTGGTCCGATGATGGAACGGGCTTGGCGGAATTAAATTATGCAATTCCGTTGCACATTCCCCAAAATGCAACCGGTAAAAAACCGACAGGCTAGCAACTCGTCGTCGATGTTCAAGACTTTGGAGCTTCGACGCGACGAGCCTCTCATTGCCGATGATCCTCTTGGCTCGTTTCTCAATTGACTCAAGGGCATCAAGCTGGTATCTGGCAGATCCATCCCAAAGATGAGAGCAGTATTCCATACACGATCGAACTTGCGCTTGATAGAGTTTGAGCAGCTGTTCCGGCGTGAAGTACCGTCTCACCTTAGCCAGAATCCCCAACTTCTTTGCAGCCACTTGAGCTTTTGCCTCTATGTAAGGGCCAAAATTGAGAGTAGATGTTAATGTAACCCCAAGAAGCTCAAGATGGTCGGTTATCGGCACGGTTTCACCGCGGAAAGATGGAGCTGGGCGGAATTGGCTCCTTTTGGCGGAAAATAGACACGCTTGGGTCTTAGCAGCATTGAACTTGACCAGATTGGCATCGCCCCAATCAGAGACCGCCTGTAGGGACACGTTCAAGCGCTCAACCATTGCCTCCCGGAGAGACCGGATCTGCGACCCACCAGCTCGTGCGTCGGACACGTATCTTTCAGCAACAGTGCTGTCGTCTGCATATCCAAAGGTACCGGGTTTAAGCAGATCATTAATATGCAGCAAGAACAGTGTTGCCGAAAGCACCGACCCCTGAGGAACCCCGGCATTAATATCCAGCAGTCCAGACGAGCAGCCATCTATGACCACTCGGATAGACCGATCCCTCAGGAAATCTGCGATCCAATCACACAAACCGGCGGGCAGACCGAAGGAAGGAAGCTTACTAATAAGGCCATCGTGCCAGACCCTGTCGAAGGCCTTCGAGATGTCAAGGGAGACCGCCAGTGCCTCCCCGTGCTTCTCTATGGCCTCACTCCAGATGTGAATGGCATACGCTAGAAGATCCCCAGTTGACCGATTTCGGCGAAACCCGTATTGCCGGTCACTAAGGATATCATTCGCTTCTAGGTACGCCAGGAGCTTATGATTCAGCACGCGTTCCATAGTCTTACAGAGTATGGACGTTACCGAGATGGGTCTATAATTCGACGGGTCAGCTCGACTACCCTTCTTGGGCACGGGCTGCACGTTAGCTTGCTTCCAAGCCTTCGGCACTTTTCCAGTCTCAAACGAAAGGCGAAATAGGCGTGTCAAGATCGGAGACAACTCAGGCGCACAAGTCTTCAGAACAATTGCCGGTATCCCGTCGGGACCACTAGCCTTGTTCACGTCTAGGTTACGCAGTACCCTACGGACGTCCTTCTGATGAATGCGAATGTTCGACATACTCGACTCGCATTCACCAGGAGAGGCGGAGGGCGTCGCGCCACCAGGATCCAGACGTGAAGATTCCGCAAACAAAGAAGCAAACAAGTTCGCTTTCTCCTCAGCGGAGTGGGCCAGCGTCCCGTCGGGTCTTAGCAGTGGTGGTAGTGAGGGGCGGCAGAAGTTCGATTCGACCGACTTAGCCAGGGACCAAAAAGCCTTACTACCTGCTGGGTATGAAGCAAGTTTGTTCCCTATTCGGCTAATGTGGTCAAACCGAGCCCTCCGCAACACCTTCTTGCAGGACTTAGCAGCCCTGTTGAAGGCTCTCTTCTTCTGACTCACGTCATTTGCTTTGCGCGTACGAGCGTCGACCCATGCTAGGTACGCCGCGTGCTTAAGCGCATCGGCGCGATTGCACTCGGCACCAAACCAAGGACGAGCTTCGCCAGATATTGCTATGTTAGAGAACGGAATGTAGTACTCCATTCCCCTCCGCAACACATCCGTCACGGCGTCCGCGCACGACGTAGCATCAGTGGAAGAAAAGCAAGTAGGCTGCCAAGGGTAACATGCGAAGAAAGATCGCATGCCATCCCAATCTGCTGACTTGTATCGCCATACCCGCCGGGTGCCTCTTGGGCTAGGATCGGGCGGAGAGTAGACAGACACAGACTTCACCAGACAGTGGTCGGAACTACCCAGTGGTGATGAAATCGACACCGAATAGCGGTCTGGATCTGTTGTCAGCAGAAGGTCCAAGCAATTGGCAGTGTGCGAATCAACATCCGGCACCCTCGTTGCCCCCTGGACCAGCTGGGTAAGATTTAACGCAAGCGCTAGCTTTCGCGTCTCTCGTCCAGCATGGTCTGTGCACTGGTATGGGAAGAGCCACTCCTGATGGTGGGCATTGAAGTCCCCCAGTAACACCAATTGGGCAGAAGGGTACCGCTGATGAGCCGCATCCGCCGCCTCACTCAGGTGCTGTGTAAGCCCAGTTGTCTCCAAATCACCGCTATGCGAACGGTAGACGCATGCGTAGACAATTTTGTCTAGACCTGTGTCCACCATAGCCCACAGCGTTGAGAACCTGGAGTCTTCAAGGTAGCGGAGACGCCGATAGCAGATGTCGTCCCGGGCGTACATGCATACGCCCGCGCGGGGTCTAAAGTGGTGCTCCAGGGTAAACCCAGGGTAAGACAGGTATGACACGTCCAACGGACATCCGATCTGCGTCTCCGACAGGAACAAGAGCGCTGGTTTCTCGGTCTCAAGATGGTGATGGACTGCGGCGAGATTTGAGTGCAGACCTCGTATATTAGAGAGGTGCACTTTATGCGAAAGGACGTGCTGCCGCTGTACAGCTTTTCTCTTTTTATTCCTGTTCATTGATAAACTTGAGTGATGGAGGTTGAGGAGAAGGAAGTGAAATGAGGTTCCAAGCTGCTAACCTTCAGGCACGCCCTGACAGGACGACATCTTTGGGGTCTAGTCTGGAGACTGCGGGGACGCCCGAGCCCCCCCGGGAATGTCCATCGGGCCCTTTCATCTGGTCGCCAACCAGCACGATGGTGCATTCCGGGATTTTTCGTCAGATGGCGGGGCAGCCTTTCATGTGTGGCTAGCACATTACTTGGGCCCCCAACTATCTGCGGTCGGCCAGCGGTGCACCGTGCCTCGGATCCCGCTACCCTCCAAGACTAGTCTCCCGATACGCCCATGCCAGGGCTAGCCTGGCTGGGTCTGCCTGCATTGGAACAACTATTTCGACCCAACTCCTCTGAATTGGCTACACTGAGCATCGTACCGGAACACAGCTAAGCCGCTTGGCGGTACGTCTTTGCCCAGTGGGTGGTCACAAGCCATCGGCCGAAGCCTACCACCAGTTAGTGTCACCTGATTAGCACCACCCGGGGACCACGTGTAGGGTCTTACATTGGGTATTCTCCTACGGACGCGGGTGACTCGGCCCCCAAAATTTCCGTGCGCTCAAGCGATTTTGCCATACCTACGAGTATTACTGGAATCAAAAGTAGCTCACAATGAAGGCTATCGCGTTTGGATTCGCCGCTAGAGGCGCTAGTGTAGCGAGGTCTTCGAAATGTCCAATTTCACTGTTGGTCGGCTTTTGACGCGATTTATCCACTTATTTGTTTTGATTTTTGTGAATATTTTACTAAAATGGCCTAACTATAGCAGATTAAGTTATGGTTCTACTGATTGCTTTGATTTTTTTTTTTGTTGAAAATAATTATGTAGTAACTATGTCCTTTTTTTCGAACAAAATGTGTCTGCGTAACACTGCGGCACTATCTATGCGCGTTGACGGCATCATAATGATCTGATCTGAGCCCGAAAACGGTAGCTATGAGAGCTACCGTTTAGGTCCCATTAGTTTTAGTGGTAAGACATAATCCGTGGTGCTTGGCAACTGGTCTTAATAAACCCAGTTGTATATATCCCTTGGTGCCTATTGGCCTAGTTTTATTCTGTCTCTTGCTTGATACAGAGGGAAGTGGAAATTATATATATTTTTTTCCTACTCCTCCGCTGTACTTTTCTGATTAATTTCGTTGCAGGATCAAAGACAATTGAATCGTTTCTCCGGGACTCGTCGGGTTTCATTGGCTCGGCGTTTTTCTGGTGGTTGCCACTGTGTATTCTGGCTTTTAGGAGTTGCAGTGTTTGGGAATGTGTGGCGGGCTTGCCCCAAAATAAAAGATGTGTTTTTCGCGATTTTCAGCAAATCAGTATTTATCGCGAAAAACTCGTTTTTGTAACCTTTAACCCCAAATATTTTTTTCCAGGTATCGGATCGATGAGGCCTTTTTAGATTTCATTTATGATAGTGTTTTGAACAATCCTACCAATGTTGAGCTGTGTGCGAATTATTGTAATGTCACTCCCAATTTTTTGGTCTAATTCCGGCTGTCATTTGTATAACTTTGGCAGTAGTTACGGATTTTCAGAAGCCAGTAAATCTGATTCCAGTCTTGCCAAGAAATACCGTGTTACCCATTTAATGGGTTGTGGAGGTCTGGTAGGTAGCCGCTTCACGTAAAATACTGGTATTCAGCTGAATCTGGTTTGAAGCCGATCCCAATCTCTCTTGATCTAGTTGTGAAATAACGCAAAATAAGTCGCGGGAAGAAAGTTTCTTAACTGTTTTTTTTTTATTCGTAAGCTGGCAAGTTTAATTACTTGACATATTGATGTTTGACGTACATCAAAGCATGAAACAAATAAATTTATTTTAGCCCGTTTCTTGATATAAAATGTGAGATAAAGCTATAAAAACAGACACAGCAGTCCAAACAAATTACTTTTGCTATATTACTTTACGTGAGGGAAAAATAATGTTTGTGGACGTTTTATACACAGAAGTGAAAGTGATGATTTTATCATGATTTGCCGATGTTATTAGTCACTATTAATTTCCTGTGATATGAATCCTTAGTTGCGTTCAGGTATGTTCCCAAGTACTGTGCTTTAGGCACTTTTAGTCTTTTATTTCATAACATTTTTATAAATAATTTCAATGTTTGTACGAATACAAAATGACCACGAATATATTCTGTCCAACGTCACAAAAATACACACTCACACGGTGGAAATAATTTTATATCACTCATTTTAACAAATAACAACTTTAAGCTGCTGATCTTTGTAAAACATTGTTAAAACAAATAATTACGAAAATCAGCATTCACAGCTCTGATCTGCAAAAAAAGTGACATAGTTATTTCCTCGACAAAGCCCACGGACCATCTGAATTAATCTGAATAGACAGTGATGCAAATAATTTTAAAAGGCAAAAGAAGAGATGGTGGTCATGGTTTATGTGGTCAACATAATAAGTACTTATCGAAAAACAAAAATTCATCATCATCTGCCTAGCCTTTTCCCAACTATATATTGGGGTCGGCTTCCAGTCAAACCGGATTCAGCTGAATAACAGTGTTTTACGTAGAGCGGCTGCCTAACAGACCTCCACAACCCATTAACTGGGTAACACGGTACTTTTTGGCAAGACTCTAGTCAGATTTACTGGCTTCTGACAACCCGTAACGACTGCCAAAGATCTACAAATGACAGCCGGGACCAACGGCTTTCCGAGGCACGGAGGAAACTCGTTATGTTAAGATGGTCACCCATCCACAGACCAACCTTGGCAAGCGTTGCTTAACCTTGAAGATCGCTGTTATTATCTAGCCACGAGTTTCTCGTTGATTTTTCTTTGCTTAGTTTTTTTTTTGTACTTTATTAGTAAGAACAATATTCTTAATAATTAATTACGATCTAGCCTAAAAGACTAATAAGCAATTTAACTCTTACTTATATATATGTTACGTGATAGTTTATCTTAAAACCAAGAATAATGTCTATATGCACTCAAGTCCGTAGCACTTTCTTAGAGACTGATATAATTTATAAAACACTGTTATTCACTCACTTTGTACACTACACTACACTACACTACACTAATTCAAATGGTTTAGTTCTTTTTAGCCTACGCACTAAGTCTGTGTGGTCTAGCAGCTTGAATTGCCTCAACATTCATGTGTCGATGAAGTCTGTGTTCATGGCATCGAAAAATAAAAATTAAGCCTTATTAAAAGATCACTTACGTAGTTGAGGATTGCGTTATCAAAACAAACCATCATAACTTTCTAAAACGATATTCAAATGAATTTATCATAACAAATCTTCAAGATTACAATGAAATCTAAGAAACTGAGAATTTTGCAAAAAGTCTTTTATTGACAATTTCTATAACGAGACTCAATCTGCTGAGTTTGTGATCTAGTTAATTGACCATAACTTTTTAGGATTCCGTACCTCAAAAAGTAAAAAAAGAACACTTATAAGATCACTCTCTTGTCCGTCTGTCCGTGTGTGACCACCGATTTTCTCAGGAACGGGTGGACCTAACAAATGGACTTTTATACCAGATACTGAGCTCTATATTCCCTATTATGTGTTACATATAAATCTAGGTCCTGAATCAACTTTTTATTTTTCCTTGCTTTTAACTAAAACATAATTCTAGGTCAACCGGAAGTACCCTTTTTTTAAGTTGGGAAATAATCAAATGACTTCTCCTGCTCTGGGTACGAGGGAGTGTCAGACTCTTACTGACTAAAACCCATCCGTATTAATCCTAATGCCCTTTGCGTTCCAGGGTACGGTGCCTCGTCCGAACGAAGTCCGTAGCCCCAGCAGGCACTGGCTCTAGTGGGCCCCGTCTTCCGTGCTGACATCTCCTTGAGGCGCATTGGGATCGCAGCGCGCCGCCGACCCGGGCCTGTTTCTGATCAGACGGTGAGCCACCCAATGCTCGCCGTCCGCAGATCCACGCTTGTATCAGTATTGTACATAGGCCGAGAACCGTCCTGCGACTCCCAACGCCCGGGGCGTCTTCTTCTGTTGCAGCGGCTGGGGCGTGAGGTTTCCCTCTCTCTCACGCGTTCGGCTTCCTCCTTTGCTAGCATTACTGCTTCGCAGAAGGAGGTGGCCGCTACCCATGTCTCCTCGCTCCGAACCATGGCTTGAACCAGGGACGCGAGAGATCCCCGCCGTCGATCGCCTCAACGAAGACACGGCGGTGCTCCGCCCAAGCAGGCAAGACCTCCACCGTATGCTCTACCGTGTCCTCTGTGTGATCCTCGCAGTGTTGACACCTGGGTGTATCTACCCGCCGTATTCGATACAGGTACCTCCCGAAACAACCGTGTCCGGTGAGTATCTGCATCAAGCGGAAAGTAAGGTCACCGTGTCGCCGCTCTAGCCACTCCTCAAAGAGGGGACTTATCGCCGCAATTGTGGCGTGCCCAGCGCTGGGTTGCGACAGTCGTTGTCTCCATACTGCCATGAGATCCTGCCGGAGCTCCGTCCTCCGTGCTGCAATTTGCCGCGGAAGAGGAGTCTTGCCCCGGCGTAGCGCCTCCACGCGCCATTCGTAAATGAGCATGAGGGCTCTCGCCTCCAGATCCCATGGCGGCAGTCCGGCAAAGAGGCTCGCCGCTTCACCAGAGACTGTGCGGTATCCCCGGGCCAGCCGGATGGCCATGACCATAGAAATATAAAAAAACAGGAGAAGTGGCAAGGGGGCGTGTCAGTGTTCGCGCGACGTGATCACGCTGGTCATGTCAAAGGCAAATTGCTGTCTCGGCGAACTAGTGCGCTTCCAAACACGATCGTGACAAATTATAAGAATTCCGTTTTATTCTATGGTTTCTTGTAAAAACTGAAGCTTTAGGCTTCAAAGTTAGAGTGAACAGGCTCCTTCTGGGTAAGCTCGCTCCATCGTAGACTTTGTCTCTGTTACCTCTGACCTAGACTAGAAAAACTTTGTAAATTATGGAATCACTTACCATATCTAAATATAAGTATTTAACTGTATTTGTTTTTAAAATCATTAAAAACAACAAATCGCATATGCATATGTATAATATGTCTTGCTTTTACTATGTTATTCTTGTGTAATGTTATTCTTATATTTTGTGATAAATACATTGCTCCTTATCCACTACCTAAGTCAGTCACTAAGTGTTTGAATAAGCAATGTAAAAATCACACAACGATACTTAGTATGGGCATTCATCGCGTATTACGGCCGCTGCTATTTAGTTTGCGACGAGTCAGTGAAGTCCATTTTGCAGATCAACTTACGTAGGTTAAATTAAAAAAACCACGAATCTTCAAACAGCACTCACCACCTACTATGCGTATGCTTATGCCTGGCTAAGCTACGGTATCATTCTTTGGGGAAATATCACAGATGCACAAGCACTATTTACCCTGCAAAAAAAAATAGTTAGAATCCTAGCAAACATCGATCAAACCGATAGCTGCAAACCTTACTTTCAAAATTATAATATTTTAACACTCCCTAGCATATACATATTAGGAACTTGCAAATTTGTTCGTAAGTATCAGGAATTTTATACAAAGCGCGAGGACATACAATCACGTTATACACTCCGACACAAATCAAGATTAAACATTCCACATTCTCGGCTAAAAATACATTCAAAGAGCCCCCTATGTAATGTCCATAAAAATATATAATAAACTACCCGAATTAATAAAAAAAGAAGATAAAATAAACATTTTTATAAAAAAACTAAAAGAAATGTTAGTACAAAAATGCTACTATAGCATAAATGAATATTTAAACGACAACATATAGAGTATATAAAATCCCATGTTGGTATGAGGAATCCCTTATATGGTATTGTTACAAATAGAAACACAGAAGGGTTTTTTAAAAAGATTTTAATGGCCTTCGGCCAAACAAATTACAATTTAAATAAGAAACCAAACAAAATAAAATATTTGAAAATAACGACAATCGCTAGTGATTCGAGCAGAGGTTCCGTACGCTGTGATGACCGACGAGCAAATGAACGAGTGCCGCCAGCCACCTTCCTTATATAGCCCGTCGTGGTGTGGCTATTCTTGATTTAAATTTTCTTCTAATACGGCTTCTCCTGACGGGGCTGCGTGCTCGAAGCCCTCAGCAGGAGCTCGAGGATGGTCCAGCAACACCCTCCGCGTCCAGCGGCTGTTCGGCGTCATCATCATCGGTATCTGTGAAGATACACACATTCTAAGAAACACTCATTTACATCGTTTATCAACAGCTGGTCTGAATTCATATAAGTGCAAAAGCATCAGATTATGTACTAATTAGCCAACCAAGCCACTCAAGCAATAATAAACGCTACACACTAGCGTTTCCAATCACATAGGTTTTACACAGGTCTGTTCCCACGCAACCGAATACCTCGCACATACTCTCGTGCGCAAACAGGGTTTACATCAGTCTCTAGCAGGTCACCCCAGATACCTAATAAGGGCTGGATTTACACAGGTCTGTTGTCGGTTGCGCCACCGACTCACCCCAGAAACCACCAGTGTCAGGGTCACCCCAATACCATGTGCACAGGCTTTACACGGGTCTTTTCCACTGAACACAACACATAACATAGCCAAAATAAATAAATACGGGCTTGTTTAGTACATAATCTAGCTCAAGAATAGGGAAAAGACTAGTGGGTATGTAAGCTAACAAAGCAAACATAACAGCAATCGTACAACAAGTACCTTCAAAAAATGCAGCAATAGTTTCGGGTGTCCATTCACCCTTCCATAACACCATGTATGCAGCAGCTGCCTGACTAGTCTTTCCATAAGCTCCAGCTAACAATTGGACCTCATATCTATCGTTAGGGAGGATCTTGGTAACTTTATAAGGGCCCCTCATACCGCTATCCAGCTTTCCGGTGCTTTGAGAGCTCTTAATCACATAGACTAAATCATTAACTTGAAACCTTTTAGGCGGACTCCTATTTTTATTGACGTAGGAGTCTTGTTTATCTTTGTTTTCGCGAATAAGCCCTTTAGCACGTTGCCGTCTTATCTCGCGAATTGCATCATGATTAGGATTCGAACCTTCGCAAGTTATATCTTTAATCAAAGTGTTTATTAAAGGTGTAGTGGAATCGGTGCCAATAAGGAGATTTAATGGCGAATATTGAGTAGTCCTATGTTTAGTGACGTTTAAAACCAATTGCAGTTTCCATAATATTTTAGACCAATCATTTTCGTTATAATTTACTTCAACTCTTATCATGTTTAAAATTGTACGGCAATAACGTTCTACTTGTCCGTTTTCCTGGTGCATTTCAGGGGTAATGAAATGCACTTCGATTCCATAATTAGATATCCAATTAATAAACTCATGGTTATCGAACATACGACTTCTATCACATACTAGTCTTTTAAAGGTACCGAACAATGAAATTACTTGGGTCATTACGCGCTTCAACTCTTTACAATCTTGCCTTGGTAAGGCATGAAGTAAACAATATTTAGTATACGCGTCAACTATGATAAGTACATGTTTATGACCATCACTTTCTCTCAGTGGTCCGAGTACATCCGCGTGAATTGTATCAAATGGTACCGGAGCCTTTTCCCAAGAGGATATTGGTTGCAAAGGTGCGCGTGGAACTTGCTTATGTGAAATGCACACTACGCAGTGCGTGACGTATTTCCTGACAAATTGTCTAAGACCGGGAAACCAGAAGTGTCGCAGGATCAGATCAGTAGTTTTGTCTACACCAATGTGTTCATGCTCATCATGGAAAACGCGTAATAAACTTAATCGAAATGCCTTTGGTACGTAACATAAGAATCGCGCTTGCTCACCCGTGACGTCATACTTATAGTACAAGAGGTCATTTCGTTTCACGTAACGCGTGTTGTCTAATTTACCGTTATCTAATTTTTCAAGTAACGTCAATGTCTCCTCGTCACCTGCCTGTGCCACTTGAGCCCAATTTTTCGGTTTTTGAACAACATTAATAATATTCACCGGATTTCTACTCAAATAATCTACGTGCGGCATAAGTGCGCCTTTACGGTATTCTAGCGAGAAATCGAAATCTTGCATATACATCCACCATCTTGCAACTCTGGGTTGGAGATCCTTCTTACGTTGTGTCATTTTTAGTGCATTACAGTCTGTGATTATTTTAAAAGATTTACCAATTAAATATTGCCTAAAATGTTGTAATGATTTTACTACCGCGAGGGTCTCCAGCTCATAGCTGTGATATTTGGATTCCGCACCAGCCGTCAACTTGCTAAAATAAGCAACTACCCGCCTACGGCCGTCCTTGTGTACCTGCATAAGGTATGCAAACCTGCTTCAGTTAGCGTTTTTATAACCGAATCTAATAAAACGAGGTTTTCGTCAATCCCGTCGGTCAGTATTAGTACATCATCAATGTAGACCATGACCTTGCCATCCTCAATGAAGGATTTAAGCGTTTTTGTGATAGTTTTCTGATAGAAAATCGGCGCGTTTGCTAAACCGTAGGGTACCTTGCAATATTCATACTGTGCCTCTGGTGTAACGAACGCGGTCTTATGAATAGACTCTTCAGCAACTCGGAGTTGATGGAAGCCGGAAACCATATCTAAAGAGCTAAACCAGCGAGCATTACCTAACCTATCTATATAGTCGTTGATCAAGGGGAGTGGATGTCTAGTTTGGACAGTTATTCGATTCAGTGCACGGTAATCCACGACCATTCTATCAGAACCATCCTTTTTTACTAGTAAGACCGGACTAGCGTATTCGGAATCGGACTCGCGAATAATTCCTTTATCGAGCAAATCCTTAACTATATTGCGTACTTTTAATTTTTCGTCATGCGATAATTTGTAGGGTCTGTAGTACACGGGCACATCACTTGTTAACTTGATATGCATCTCACTATCTTTCACTGTTGTGGTCGCGGTACCACTTAAAAAGAATTCGGAATACTTGGTGAGGATCTCTAGTAACCGTTCCCTATCTTTTCCAGTTACCGACGTATTAACTTGATCGGACAAAGAAATCGTGTTAACTTGCATAACATCGTTTACGGTCACCTCACTATGAACTATACGTTGGCAATCACCGGTCCTAACATAAGTAATACCTTTTCTATTCAGTACGTCTGTACCGATAAGGACGGGTACATTTAAATTACTGCCACCTACAACACAAAAATCAATTTCTAATGTTATATCGCTAAACTCAACGGGTAGTGTTACAAATGATTCAGATCTAATTTCCGTACCGCCCAAGCCGCGTAATAACTGATTAGTAGGCCTTAATTGACACGGAAAATATTTAACAACATTTTTTGACATTAAGGAAACACATGAGCCACTATCAATTAGTACGTCTAACGGTATCCCCAATATGACAGCAGTGGTCACGTCACGATTTTTATAACTACCCGCAATTTCGCGACAAAAATTGACACCGTTATTATTTCGAGAATTTGTGCGTTCCTTAGCGAAACAAGTATCCTCGGAATGACCTATTTTTTTGCAAAACGAACACTTCTTCGGATCGCCACGAGATGTCGCCGGTAACGCGATTGCTTTTTCGTCACTGTTACTCGGGATTGTATTCGACCGTTTGTTACAATTAACACTCTTATGACCAAATTGCTTACACTGAAAACACTTGACTGATTTTGAATCTTTAGAATCATATTGACGTTTTAATGGTTTGCGATTTGAGTTACTAGTATTGGAAGACTTATCAGATCGATCATTAGGAAACACTTTCTTATTATGGCTGTTAGAAGGTTTAACAAAGCTCGATAAAAACTCCACTATAGAATCAGGTGATAATTTAGCGTTGGTAGCCATAGCGCGAACTTGTGGATCTGCAATTCCACGAATAATAATAGCAGTAAGCAGCTCGTTACTTAGACCTTTAACTATGCGTAACCGTAAAAGCGATTTACGAGCATACTCAGCATATGTGGAGTATTTATAGGACTCTGTCCGCATTACATCATAAAGAATGTTCGCGACATCGACAGAACGTGGGCATAGCGCTTTTAGTTCTAATTTAAAATTGGACCACGTGCGAATATTGCTAGTCCATTGGCTAAGCCAGGTGCGAGATTCGCCCTTTAGACAATGTCCGACGCGAGCAAGGCATTCTCTGTCGTCCCAACAATTCGAAATACGGGCTCTCTCTACTTCATCACACCACGTGTCGAAGTCATGAACACTCGGATCAAAATCAGAGACAAAATAACGGTTGGATCTGACCTGAGCACAGCTGATAGCGGTCAAAAGACGCTCTGCAGCGTTCGTCACCACGTCTTCAGACTGCGTTGACCCCATGTTGCTAGTATGTGGAGTCGGCGGCGGCGTCCCCATCTGCGCGGACTCGAGCTCACGCGCCGTTGTAGGCGCCCCAAGCTCCGATACCGATGGCGTCGAGTTGGTCAACCCGGCGGCGCGGCTAGGGCCAGCGCTGGTCGTTGCAAGGGCTTGCGTCTCCACAGACGCACGGGGCTGGTCCTCCAACGCGCGCAGCCTCCTCAGGATCTCTTCCATCGGATTGGGCGAAGGAGTTCGCCCACGGCGTTTTCGTTTGCCGCGTTGATCGTTGGCAGGCATCGCACAAACAAACACTCCGCCCGAATATTAAATAACCAAACCACGTGGAGGAATACTAAGTTTCCCTTTATAAAACCAGAAATGTAGGCGTTCAGCGGCTTTTCAGCCTCGAATCCAACTTCTGATGTTACAAATAGAAACACAGAAGGGTTTTTTAAAAAGATTTTAATGGCCTTCGGCCAAACAAATTACAATTTAAATAAGAAACCAAACAAAATAAAATATTTGAAAATAACGACAATCGCTAATGATTCGAGCAGAGGTTCCGTACGCTGTGATGACCGACGAGCAAATGAACGAGTGCCGCCAGCCACCTTCCTTATATAGCCCGTCGTGGTGTGGCTATTCTTGATTTAAATTTTCTTCTAATAGTATTATTATATTTGGGTTTAGGACTAGCTCTATACTACTAATAAATCTTTTGCTGTGCCCGACAGGGTCAATAATCATATTCTATTCTAGTATACATTATATTCCATTGATAATATTACATAAATGACATTCTTTTCTACTAATGATAATGAACAAATAACATTCTATTTATATTGATGTTTATAAATAAATTATATTCTTTGTATTGATAATAGCAAATAAATGACATTCTATTGTATTAATAATAATAAATAAATGACATTGTATTCAATTGATAATTATAAATAAATGACATTTCCATTCTATTAATAATAATAATAATTAAATAATATACTATTCTATAAATAATTAAATAATATACTTACTATTCTAACAATAATAACAAAAAAATAAATTGACTAAGTATTCATATAAATTCAATCACACTAATACCAACGCAAAAAATACAAATGAATTAACAATGAAACAGCTAATATGTGATTCCAAAAATAATTATGTTACCTACATAATTATTTTTGGAATAATAATAATATGTTTAAAATATTCGATACTATGCACAAGTTGAACCGGGAATGAACAAACATTAATTTTACAAAAAAAAAGTTATTTAAAGCGCTCTTCCTCTCTCCTAATTATTTAAAGTTTTGCTGTGCCCGACAGGGTCCATAATTGTTTCAATTTATTCTTTTTGCCACCTGTATGTGTACATTATGGATGCAATAAACAATTTGAGATTTGATTTGAGTTATCGGCAAAAATGTTGATTGACGAAGGAAATCTTGCTAAAAAAGTTTATTTTTCAATTTGTTAACTGTTTTTACTCGGTTAGAAGATCAAACAAGAACGTTTTTTTTTACTTAATTGAATTATTTTAAAGCGTAGTAGAGAAACGCGTAACTAACATTCGTAAATTAAGTTAATTCAATTTTAGCTTAATAATCACTGGAGTGTTTATAATATTTTCTGGATATGCCATTTTTTATTGATTTTATTTTTAAGGACCCCAAAAACCTTTTTTGTACAATAATAAATGGAAGATTCTATAACTTTCCGATTTAGTCAATCACTAGCGTGTTTGAAAAATAAATTGCTTTTGTACAGGACAACGATAGCATGCGCTGTTTTTGTGTGGGTAAGTTGTACGGCGCATAGTTAATACACCGTGTCTTGAGTGAAGTTTTATTATTGATTGTGTAGTAAGTGAAGGTTTATTATTGATTGTGTAGTACGTTCTGTTTTGAGGGATGCGGGTGTATGCGGGGGACTGTGTATCTATTGCTGTTACTGAAGTGCAACCCGCAACTTCGCGTGTCATAGCGTCAGTCGCCGCCTGGTGCGATCGCCCCTGCGCCAGGACCAGCGTATCGTCAGCATAGCAGACAACACTGACGTCGCAAGGGAGGTCGCGCGCAGCACCCAGTCGTAGCCGATGTCCCACAGGAGCGGCCCCACACTGGAACCCTGTGGAACACCACACATCTCTTGCCGGTTCCACTCTCCAAGGGGGCCGGGGTAGATGACGGCTCTGTCCGTCAAGTAAGCCTCGACTACGCGACGGAGGTAGGTTGGCACCCGGTGATAGCGAAGTGCCTCCCTAATGCAACTCCAGGGCAGGGTGTTAAAAACATTGGCAATTTTTAGAGACACTGCCAAGACGACCCCGCCCCGGGAAACCGCGTCCCCCGTCGAAAGGGCTCTCACGCGCATGATGACGTCCACCGTCGAGCGGCCCGTGCGGAAACCGAACTGGTTCTCCGCCAGATCCAGCCCCACCCTCACTAGGTGCTCGACGAGGCGGTTTGCAATTACTCTTTCAAAGAGCTTGCCCACCTCATCGAGCAGCACGATGGGCCGGTATGTGGACGGAGAGTCTGCAGGGCGCCCCGGCTTTTTAATGTGTACTAGTTTCCCGGTCTTCCAACGAAGTGGGAACTGGCCCCTCTCCAAGCTCGCGCTTAGGAACCCTCTTAGTCGAGGCCCGAGAGCCTTCAAAGCCAGGACCCAGGCTTTTCTAGATAAGCCGTCGGGTCCTGGGGCGGTATTTTTGGCCTTCAGCCTGTTAACCGCCACTCTCAGGTCTACCTCAGGAGCATCGTCATCGTCGTCATCGGGCACCGCAGGTGGCGGAGCCATAGGCGCGAGAGTATGCTTCCCTGGCGAGAGGAACAGAGCATTCACCACATGCTCCACCAGCTAGGGCTGGAGACTCAGCGTCAACGGGGGCCCTACCAGACCTCCACAACCCATTAACTGGGTAACACGGTACTTCATGGCAAGATATTGGAGTCAGATTAACTGGCTTCCGACTATCCGTAACGACTGCCAAAGACCTACAAATGACAGCGGGAGACGCGGAGGAAACTCTGTATCTTAAGATAGTCACCCATCCAACACCAACACCAACCTTGGCAAGCGTTGCTTAACCTTGAAGATCGACGCGTGCGGCTGTTATTATCTAGCCACGAGTTTCTCGTTGATTTTTCTTTGCTTAGTTTTTTTTTGTGCTCTATTAGTAAGAAGAATATTCTTAATAATTTATTACGATCTAGCCTAAAAGACTAATAAGCAATTTAACTCTTACTTATATATATGTTACGTGATAGTTTATCTTAAAACCAAGAATAATTTCTATATGCACTCAAGTCCGTAGCACTTTCTTAGAGTCTGATATAATTTATAAAACACTATGTTCGTGTGTTATATGTATAGCACAACATTGTTACTATTATTCACTCACTTTTTACACTACACTACACTAATTCAAATGGTTTAGTTCTTTTAAGCCTACGCACTAAGTCTGTGTGGTCTAGCAGCTGAATTGCCTCAACATTCATGTGTCGATGAAGTCTGTGTTCATGGGCTAGAGCTTTGAATATGAATAATAACATGATAATGGTGGTGACGAATTCCATCTTAAGGTCACGGTAAAGGTCGTCATTTCTTATGTACCAGGGTGCATTGACAGCATTCCTGAGTGCTTTATTTTGGAATTGTTGATTTTTTTGACGTTGCTTTGTTTAGTTAAAGCCCCAAAGTTGATTACCATACGTCCAAATTGGCATCAGAATATGCTTGTATAGGGTTATTTTATTATGTATATTACAATACATACTTTTATAGCGTATGTCGAGTTCCTGTCTTTTCTTTTTGACATGAGCTTCCCAACGCAACTTGACGTCGAGAGTTATGGAGCCTGAATATTAAGCCCATATGCCAAACTTTGTCAAAAGCTTGCGCGACATCTAAAAACACAGTGGCGCAGACTTCCTTATTTTCAAACGTTTTTTCAATGATGTTTTATTCTATGTACCTGGTCCATTGTTGAGTGTTTTTACCTGAAGCCAAGTTGATGATTTGGAATAAGGTTAGCCGCTCCAACAACAGTTTTTCGAATAGTTTTGATAACACGGGCAACTGAGAAATAGGTCTATATATGATGCTTCATGGGGTGGTTATCCAGGCTTAGCAATCATAATGACTTCAGCAACCGTCCATGGCTCAGGTGCATGTTTTAAGATAAATGCAGCATTGACAAGCTTAGTCAGCTTTACTATGGCTTTGTGCGGGAGGTGTTTTAGAATTTCACCTGTAATGAGGTCGTAAACATTTTTTTTTATGGATGGGAAATCATCAAATGACTCCGCTCCGTTTTGTTTTGTTTTTGGAAGTCGGTTGTATTTTTTGTGAAAAAGTATTTTATTTTTCACTTTTTAGTGGTACCTAGGTTTTTTTTTGGGATAGGAAGTCATCAAATGACTCCTCCCGCTCTGGGTGAAGCAGGAGGGAGTGTCAGACTCTTACTGACTAAAACCCATCCGTGTTCCTCCTGGTGCCCTTTGCGTTCCAAGGCTACGGTACCTCTTTCGAACAGATTCCGCAGCCTCAGCAGGCACCTGCCCTAGCGGGCCCCGTCTTCCACGCTGACATCTCTTTGAAGCGCGCTGGGATCGCAGCGCGCCGCCGCCGCCCCGGGCCTAGTTCTGATCAGACGGCGAGCCACCAACTGCTCGCCGTCCGCAGGCCCGCACCTACGGCGGCGGCCGGGAATCGTCCTGCAACTCCCGACGCCTGGGGTGTCTTCTTCTGTTGCGGCGACTGGGGCGTGAGGTTTCCATCTCAGCTCGTTCAGCCTTCTCCTTTGCTATCATTACTGCTTCGCAGAAGGAGGTGACCGTGGACTGTACAACCCCCGCGTAAAGCTTCCGGCAGGAGGCATTTGGACCCCCTAGATTGGGCAGAAGCCACTTGAAGGCAGCCCCAGCTCGCCCCAGTCTGGGAGCCAAAGGTATGAGGTCGTAACTTGGAGACTTTTTTGAGCTTATGTTATTTTGAAATTCTCTCATTAGCTTATTTCTTTGGCTTTGTGATAAATTTCCACTGTCAGGTATTTCCACCGAGCTTTCATTAGGTAGGAAAGTTTGTTCTAAGTGTTGAGTAAACCTTAATGCTTTTTTTTCATTGCTTATAGCCCATTTTCCGTCTCTATCTCTGATGGGAGGTATTTGTAAAACCGATGTTCCACTGATAAGTTAACAATGTCATTACGTTGCTTAAATTTTAAGTTTTTTTTTAATAAGATGAGGCAATCACCACGTAACATAGATTTGCGGTTAAAACATCTGCCCACATTATAATTTTCATAATTAATTAGCATCTGGTAATCCTTTAACCAGTGCTCACTGAAACATACTGAACATACAAAATAATAATAATAATAATACAATGTCAAACATTGTTTTTTCTAAAAACATTTCAATTTCTAATAATTTGGATAACTAGCCTTTTAAGATTTGTACCTTTTTTTTTTAGCTGCAGTAGGTTGGTATTCAGAGATTTATTTATTATTTATCTATAATGCTTTATTGTACACCAAAAAAAAAAAACAAAGAATACCTTAAACTAAAACAATATACAATCGGCGGCCAAATCAAGTCAAAGACTGCAAAGTGCTGCCAGGAGAAGACTTAGTCTCACAACACAGACTCCTGGTTATGTAATTGGCGATAAAAACACAATTTAAGAAAAGCAAAGAGCGTCCTCCCCCAAAAATAAAATGGCAGATGCTAGAGAAGAATGATTGCGCGAAAGAATGTAGAGAGCGAGTGGTAGACAAAATTATACAAATGGCAGACATGAAAGATCGAAGTGTGAATGAAAGCTGAAATGAGATAGCTGGATGTATAAGGCAAGCAGCGAAGGATATTTTTGGAGAGACAAAAGGAAGAGGCACAATAGAGAGGGATACATGGTGGTGGTCGACAGAAATACAGAAAGTGTTGAAAGAAAAAAAGAAGATATGGGGTGGGATTGGAAAGCGTTTGTTTAAAAGCTGAAAAAAAGAATTAGTATGATGCTTTAAAGAAAAAAGCTAAGAAAGCCGTGGCAATAGCAAGAGCAAAAGCTCTGTACGACACAATGGACAGTCCAACTGGCCAAAAAGACCTATACCGGCTTGCTAGAGCCAGAGAGAGGAAGGCGAAGGATGTTAGTCAGATAAGATGTGTAAGGGATGAAGCTGGAATGCTTCTATCGGGGGATGAAAAGATTAAAGATAGATGGAAAGGCTATTTTGAAAGACTGATGAATGAGGAAAATATCTGGAGTGGTGTTTTAATGAATAAACAAGTGAATGAGGGGTTAGTGAGAATGATCAGTGTGGATGAAGTGAGAATAGCAGTGAATGAAATGAAGAATGGTAAGGCAATTGGTCCAGACGAAATTCCAATTGAAGTGTGGCAGATATTAAGAGTAGATGGATGGACGTGGTTAGCTTTATTCTTCAATAAGTTGTTGCTGGAAGAAGCCATACCTGATGAATGGTGCAAAAGTTCGTTGGTGCCCATCTTCAAGAACAAAGGTGATGTGCTGGAGTGCAACAACTATAGAGGAATAAAGCTTATCTCACATAGTATGAAAGCCTGGGAAAAAGTTATTGAAAGGCGGTTAAGAGAAGAGAGTGAAATCTCACAGAACCAGTTCGGTTTTATGCCTGGTCGGGGTACAACGGATGCCATTTTCGCTATCCGTCAGCTGTGCGAGAAATATAGAGCTGTGCATAAAAACCTGCATATGGTATTTGTTGACCTCAAAAAGGCATATGACCGGGTGCCTCGTGAGGTTTTGTGGTGGGCCCTTAAGGAGAAAGGTTTGCCTGGGAAGTATGTGCAGTTGATCCGAGCGATGTACAGTCGAAGCAAGTCCAGTCTACAGTGGGCACCACTGACAGCTTCAGTGTAGCAGTCGGTTTACACCAGGGCTCGGCCTCAGCCCTTTCTCTTCCTGATGATAATGGACGCTCTGACGTCGGACATCCAGGAAGAGGCTCCCTGGTGCATGCTGTTTGCTGATGACATTGTGCTGGTTCAGAAAGCGGCCTAGAGGTCCAGAGCTAATTGGAGACGTGGTGGCAAAGACTGGAGAGTGTTGGCCTGAAATTGAGTAGAACCAAAACAGAGTACCTGTTCTGCGATTTCGGCGGTCTCTCCAGTCCGATACCTATAGCTCTCACCGGAACGCCTATACCGATTTGCTCCGACTTTCGGTATCTCGGGTCGCTTGTCCAAGGAGATGGCGATATAGACCGAGACGTAACGCACCGGATCAACTCAGGATGGATGAAATGGCGACAGGTCACTGGAACAACTGGTGACCCTCGGATGCCCCTCAAATTAAAAGGGAAAATATATAAGTCCGTGATAAGACCTGTCGTAATGTATGGATCAAAATGTTAGGCTGCGAAAAAGACGGATGAAAATAGATTGCATGTAGCGGAGATGAGAATGTTCAGATGGATGTGTGGAGTAACGAGAGTGGATAAAGTGAGAAATGAGTACATTAGAGGCACTTTAAAAGTGGCGCCAGTGACGGAAAAGTTGAAAGGGAATCGCTTGTCTTGGTATGGTCATGTGAAGAGGAGGGATGAAACGCATATAACTAGAAGAGTTATGAACATAAATGTGGATGGATGGAGAGGGAGAGGAAGGCCAAAGAAAAGATGGATGGATTGTGTGAGGAGCGATATGAAAGAAAAGGGAGTTAGTGATAGAGTGATGACTGATAGAACAGAATGGAAGAATAAAACGTGTTGGGCCGACCCCAAGTAACATGAGATAAGGGCAGGAAGATGATGACAATACACAAAAATATATACACAAATACATACATACTTAATAATAGGTCTTTACCTATGAAATTGCCGTTTTGTATGAAAAAATTTAAACGAATTTTTTTCATGTATTTTTTATTTGTATTAATCGAAGTAATCACCCATGCAATCAATTCATCTTTGCCAACGCAGTGGCAGTTTATTGATGTCCTTCTTAAAGAAATCAGCTGGACGGGAGGCAACAAATTCTTCAAAGGCATTTTGTACTGCCTCTCGGATATTGAATTTTTTTCCCGCCAAGAAGTTATCCAAATTCTGGAAAAAGTAATAGTCTGTAGGCGCAAGGTCTGGTGAGTAGGGCGGATGACGGAGAGCTTCCAACCCCAGTTCTTGCAACTTGGAGACCGTCTGCTGTGCAGTATGAGGTCGCGCGTTGTCGTGCAGGAGCAGCGGAGACGAGCGATTGAACAATGCTGGTTGGAGATGTGCCAGCTTCTCCATCATTGTGTTCAGTTCTTCACAGTACACATCTGCAGTAATGCTCACCCCGTTTGGTAAGAAGCTGTGATGAATCACACCGGCGCTAGACCACCAAACAGTGACCATCACTTTTCTAGGGGTAAGTTTTCGTTTAGGGCATTGTTTAGGTGCTGAACCAGGATCCAACCAACTTGCTGAGCGCTTGCGGTTATCAAACAGAATCCATTTTTCATCGCAGGTAACAATGCGGTTCAGAATTCCTTCATTTGTGTGTCTGTTGAGCAGTGCAAGGCACGTCTCGACGCGTACTTCGCGCTGGCGATCATTGAGTTCGTGGGGCACCCATTTGTCAAACTTTTTTACCTTGCCAATTTGACGCAAATGGACCAATATTGTTTTGACGCTAACGTCGAAAGCTGCTGCTAATTCAGCCGTAGATTGTGTATCATCAGCTTCCACAATCGCCTTTAATTCGTCATTGTCGACCAAAGTCTTCGGACGACCGCGAGGTTCATTTTTCAGGTCGAAATTTCCAGAACGGAAGCGAGCAAACCAATAACAGGTGGTGCGTTGGTTTGTAGTGTTAGCTCCGTAAACGTCGTTGATGTTGCGTATATTCCATAATTACTCGAATTTTTTACGTATCCATGATGACGAAAAAGATTGAAATGCGATGAAAATGTAACACTAATCAATAAACAAATGACTACTTTTAGAAAAAAAAAACCATGTTTATAAAATAAAATTGTTTTGAAATTGGAATTCTTAGCCAAACAAAAATTATTTTGATTTGAAATGGCCAGTACTGCAGAACGGCAATTTTATAGGTAAAGACCTAATATGTAGGAAGAGGATATACTAATAATTCAAATATCATAGTGACAAGTAGTGTTCCTTAACTAGTCTTTTAAAAACAGGCAGTGATTGCGCGCGCTTAATTGACACAGGCAGAGCATTCTATAAACGAGCGGCCTGAACTGTAAAAGATTTATCTAGGAAAATTGTGGAATGCATTGGCATTTTAAGTTTAAAGTTATCTGATGACCTAAGAAATCTTGTGTGGAAATCACAAAGAAACTGGAAACGTTTCTTTAGGTAAGGAGGGGTTTGGGGAGATTCATCCCCAAATTGTTGAATTTTCCTCTTTAATCGTTTAGTTAGGTTTTTGAGTGATGTTTTATCTCACGGGCACCTTGTTTGCTGCCACTGCTTCCTTTGTGTTCTTTTCTCAGATAGTAAATCCACAATTCCCTTAGGATAGATATAATAATAATAATGTTTATTTGGAACAACTTAAGTTTACAGGTTACACAGGAGAAACGAAGATAGCTACAAAAGTAAAAACTGTGGCGCAGCTATCAGCGCCCAATTCAAGATACATGGAATCAGAGATTGTTCCAGATTAACCTAACATAAGTTAAATTATAATTTAAAAACGACAAAAGGAATGAAATAATAAAAAAATACAATGTACACTATGTGGTTACTGTGTTGTATATGTGTAGAGTGGAGGTGGGGATGAGGTGAGTCTTTGTGTGTGTGTGTGTGTGTGTGTGTGTGTACCGCGTTTATGACACTATAAGTTGCTCAGTCTCATCATAGGATAAGCATTTAAGCCAGTTGGTTACTTTTTTCTTCAATACATTCCTAGTCATAGGGTATATTTTAATTTTTTTATGTATTGCGTTATAAAGTTTAGAGCTGGTGTGAGTGAAGTGGCGCCTAACCAACGCTAACCTGCAGCGTTCAGTCTTACATACTATGTCAGCACGACGGTTCTTTGTCAGGGACTGAGGGTCGTAAGGGAGAAGTGAGTGTTTCCTAAGAACTGCTTGCAGCACAAACAACTGTCTCACTGAGAGGACGTCACAGAGTAAGTAAAGCTCAGAAGTGGGAAATCTAATAGGTTTTTTAGTGAGTACTTTCAAAACTGCTCTCTGAGCTCTCTCTAGCCGCAGCATGGTTGTCTTGTGCGCTCCCCCCCAAGTGGTTATGCAGTAACCGAGGACCGATTGAGCAAGGGCAAAGTAGACCATTCTAAGGCATTGGAAATCAGCAGCCCCTCGTAGTTTCTTGAATAAGTAGATCAATCTTCTGACTCGAATCACAACTGAGTTAATCTGTTTTTTCCATGTCAGAAGATTGTCCAATATAACACCAAGGTATTTAATGCTATCAGACCGTTCTATTTGAGCACAGCTACAGCTGTTTGCCACTGGGTTAGCACACAAATGGGTTCTGATCTCAAAAAGTGATGGTGGTTGGCTAAGAATACTCGAGGTGAAGGGGATAAACTTGGTCTTGGAGATGTTGAGCGTGAGCAGATTCGAGGTCAACCACATCATTACCATCCTCAGTGCTAATTCTGCCTTCTCACGAGTCTCAGACCAGTCTTTGCCATGGGTTATGAGAGCTGTGTCATCCGCATATGTAATAATTTTTGTGTTCGGAAGAGTTAACTGACACAGCTCATTGACATATATGAGAAAGAGGGTTGGACCTAGGACACTGCCCTGGGGAACCCCATAAAACAAACTTTCCTCATCACTTACAAATGTACCGACCCTCACAACCTGTTTACGCCCCGTTAAGTAGCTTCGAAGGATTTCCAGGGCAATGCCACGGATACCAATCTGTTCTAGCTTGTCAATCAATTTAGGGACAGAAACGGTTTCGAACGCCTTCGAGAGGTCTAGGAAGACACCAAGAGGCTTCTGGTTATTGTTAAGGCGTTCGACTATTGTACTTGTGAGCTCCAGAGTAGCGTCTTCTGTTGATTTTCCCGCTCTGAACCCATATTGATTTTCGGCCAAGATGTTGAGTTTAGCTAAGAATTTCACAAGCCTCGCGTTGATAACTTTCTCGAAGATTTTTGAGATGGTTGTAAGGACGGATATAGGCCTATAATTAGAAACAAGATCCTTGTCTCCGCCCTTGTATATAGGGTGGACTATTGCAGTTTTGAAAACATCCGGAAAAATACCAGAGGATAGAGAGAGATTAAAAATGTGGACAAGGAGAGGGATAATTGTATTTTTTGTGGCCTTTATTACTGTGGATGGTATGCCATCATAACCCACAGCACATTCATCTTTGAGAGTTAAGATAATGCTTTCAATTTCGGCGTCATCAACGTCGTACATGACCATCGATTCCAACGGGGCTGTCATGGAAGAGCTAGTCACCTGGGGCGAAACGTGAAGGTCTGAAGAGCTATTTGGCGATGAAGAATTCAAGAACTTGGATGCGAGGGTGCTACCCACATTCGCAAAATAACGGTTAACCAGATTGACAGAGAGAAGAGGGTCGTCCTCACATTTCAGTAACTCTAAAGAAAAAGTTTTAGCCTTCTCCGTATGGGATATTTCTTTAATAACTTTCCAGGTCGCCTTTGGGTTCCTTCCGGCCTTCTGGAATTCTGACCTTTCATATTCGCGTTTCAGCTTCTTTAATAAATTATTGCAGAAAGTTCTATAGCGAAGATAAATAGTTTTATGAGTGTCGTTTTCGGGGTGTTTCTTGAAAATTTTATGTAATTTATCTCTATGACGAATACATCTGAGGAGGCCGGGAGTAATCCAAGGCTTGATAATGCGCTTTCTACTAGGAATGACCGAAGACCTTGTATGGAGATTAACAGAAGAGGATAGTATAGATACTATAGTTTCGGCAGCAAAATTTGGGTTAGTAGAATGTAATAGTTTTGTAAAGTCTGCATTTTCGATGTCAGATTTCACTTTTGCAACATCAATTTTTGTGACTGAAAGTTTTCGTGTAAACATCTTGATATCAGGATTGCAAAACAGAACAACAGGAGAATGGTCAGTTATGTCACATTCTAGAACCAAGGTTGTGGCAGTGTGAGTAGACTTCAGCAGTACATGATCTAAACAATTTGCAAGTCTGGTGGGGAAAGAATGTGCGGGAAGCATAGCGTGTGATGCAGTAATGTTTAAATATTCATCACAATTTGGATCCACACTTGTAGGTGCAATGTTAATATTTATATCACCGATAAGTGAGATAGTTTTGAATTTTCTTAAATGGTGGAGCAACATATCTAGACTGTTGAAAAAGGGATTGAGGTCTTTAATTGAAGGTGATCTATATACCGCCACAATTGCCACCTTGTCAGAGAATTTCAGTACCAAACAATTTGCGTCATTGAGCAAGGGAGTCTCAAGAGAGTATTGTAAATCCTTTCTGACGTAGGCAACTACTCCATCGTTTTGGTTTTTAAAGGAAGTGGTACAAGTATTGTAGCCTGATAGAGGGGGAATATTCGGACATTTGCTCAGCCAGCATTCAGACAACAAAATGACATCCAGTGTATAACTCAATCTGCCTAATAACAATGATAGATTGTCAAAGTTACAATTGATGCTTCGAATATTGACATGGAAGATTTTAAGTGTACATTCTGGTTTATTCAAATACATAACACTTGCCTCCGGAGAGCAGACAAAACATTCTGAGACAGAAAGTTTATCGATCTCGGTATTAATTATGTTCAGATCATCCATTGCAAGGTATGGATTTAAATTTATTATGAACATACTTAGTTATGTTTGAAATTGCTTCTGGATTAGGTAATTTTTTATTACAGGATGAAGCGAGTTTATGTGTCGTGTAATTGTGAAACTTGAGGCATGTGAAATGTAGTGTAAAATTCAGAATGTAGTAAAGGAGTTGTGTGTCGCGCAATGAAATAGTGTACGATTGATTGTTAATTAAAATTATGGCATTAAACAAATTTAACATAAAGAAATACAGGTTATAAAAATAATGTAAAGACATATTGAACAGAAAACAATAATAAACAGAAAATGGCAAAGCGGGTAATTTAGTGAGACAATACGAAGCTGGGTATAGTCATGCGGACTTCAAAATGGTAGAAAGATCATTATCAGTCTTAACTTCGAAGTGTTTGTATCCTTCTCTCTCACGGACGAAGATCTTGCCGTGTTTAATCCAACAGAATTTGTAGTCGTTGCATCTAGCCGCCTCACGTGCCAGGAAGTATAGTCTCTTTTTCCTAGGTATTAGATTCTCAGAGACAAAGATTGGTTTGGTAGGGCCACTGATTTTAAGGTGCTCCGTTGTCAACTTGAAAGAGTTCTTGTTCTGCTTACGGAAGTTTTCCAGAAATTCGTCCTTGCGTAGGACTGATGTAAAATTGACAATAATAGTTTTGTTAGCCGGATCTTTTGTTTGGATACGGAAAACATCCTTAATTTCATGAGGTTTAATTTGCATGTTGATGAGATTGCCCGTATCAGTCACGGTTTTCAATAGAGATGTCTTTGTCTCAGATTTAGCCACTGGGATATTGCGTATCTCTAGGCTACTATCTACCTGGAACTCTGCTCAAAATTTTCGAGTTTTTCCTCCAACTTATCGATGTAGGACAAGTTTTCCTTACGTTCGGATTCCAATACCTCAACACGCGAAGTTATTTCGTTGAATTTTGCAGCCATGATGTCAACGTTGTCTCGGATGTCGTTTACCATAGAGTACAGCTTATTAAACTTATCGTCTTGCTGTTTTTTGAATTCGCGAAACATTTCTTTTATTTATAAAAAAAATGTATGTATAAATGTATGTAAGATAAATCCCTTTTGCATTTTAATTGAGGTATACATATATACTAATATATAAAGCTGAAGAGTTTGTTTGTTTGTTTGCTTGAACGCGCTAATCTCAGGAACTACTGGTCCAATTTGAAGAATTCTTCTTTCTTATTATGTATGTCTCTCTATTAATATTATTTATGATGTTTGTACACTGACCGCCCTAAATCTAACTTCTTTAGTTCAGTCCATCCAAAGGTTGTCTGTAAGAGATTGCCCTGTGCGATAAGACCGCCCATTGTACACTAGTTTTATAAGTGTTTTTACTGTGCTTGTTATGAGGTGTACAATAAAGTATATAATAATAATAATAATAAATCCGCAAGGCAGTTTTGTGGCGAACTGTTGGGCACTGGCGACCCCACGGACCTGATCTCTAGGGAGAATTCTTGTTCCTCATTTCCGGCTTGCCTTTATTGGCTGGCCGGGGTGAAAACTGACGAGGAACAGAGCTCCCACCTCTTTCTTGCCTTAATCGGCCGGTCTGAGTGGAGATTCGCAAGAGCAAACGTGCTCGGGAGAAGGATGTATAATCCAGTAAGGTGCTGGTAGGGATCTTGACCGTACTTCCGGGATTGTCCTGATAGCCGTGGTATACCTCTCCACTCCTCTAGCACCTCAGGATATGTTGCCCCCTTGGCGCTACGTTACTTTGTGCTAGCGACCCTTTTCGGGGGGCCCATTTATTGAGTGTGCAAGTCACCCCCTGCCATTTTAAAGCCGTTTTAATTGTCAGTGGTCAGGCAGGGGCCAATAGTTCTTCCATAGTAAACGATTATTAGTCCACTAAACCAGCCAAACCCATAGCGTTTCATCTTTTGTTTCCATATTCTGCAATAGTCCTGCTCCAACCGGGGATTGTCCTTGGGTATACTTTCACAGTGCATACAGGGATAATCGTCGGTTGGTGTCCCATTCCATTTAAAATGTCTAAAGAGGCCTCTGCGAGTTGGCTTCGGCCCCTCGTACGCCTACCAAAGGACCGGGTCTCTAAGAAAAGGGACCCGAGAAAGTAAAAAAAAAAAAAAAAAAATAATAATAATAATTCTTTCAGTGCTAGATAGCCCATTTATCGAGGAAGGCTATATCATCACGCTAAAACTAATAGCAGCGGAGCAGTATTGAATATTGTGACGCAGACAAAGTTGCGCGAGTCAACTAGTTAACAATATATTTGTTTACTTCAGAATCAAGCTGATCTCGCGTTTTTATCGAAGTTTTAAGGTCGATTATGTTATCTAGATCAAGGGCAAAACTTTCCCAATCTGTGAACTTAAGTGTTACCAGGGTTTCCTTGAGTAGGATTTTCAGACAGCATTCGTATAATCGAAGATTGGTCCAAGTCCATTTTCTGGTGGTCAGTGGGCCAGTACGCCAGTACGTTGGTTTACCTGTGCTCATAACTTCGGAATGTGTATCTTTAACTGCACTTAAGAGCTGCCTTCCCTTAGTTGTAGTGAGTCTTGATCCCTTGTGATAATAAATAATGATAGTCCTTTTCAGTCAAAAACCTGGCAGTTACTCTATAAGAGACTTCTGTTTTGGCGTTAACCTTCACACAATCCCCATTCATCATTTTTGCGGTAAATGATTCAGCTGGTATTGTTACAGCGAGTCGTTGAACGTTTGGTAGTTCTTAACTCCGTCTATTATGATTGGCGGTGGTGGAGGTACTTTTTTGACGGAAGTTTCTTTCGCATTTCTTTTGTTGTTTTTCTTCTTGTTGGGCGCTTGCTCCGGGTTGTTGTTTTGGAGAGAGGGAAGTGTTGCAGTCGCTTTAGCGAGTTCATCCTCATCCGTGCAATATTCAGCGTCACTTTTGGTACGCTGGGTACATATAGCTTTCTCGCTTTCTTCTTTTTGTAAGGGTTCGTTATTGATTTTTTTATCCTTCAAGCAGTTAAATTCTCTTTGAAGGGCTTGTACTTGTTCCTGCAAGCTATTTATGTGTTCATTCAAATTACGTACTATAAGTTGCAGGTTTTGTCCTGGATGTAACAGTCATACAACCGCTTTTCCAGGTTCATTTTTATCTTAATAGACTGTGTAGCCATTATTTTGTTATAAGGCGATTTTAAAACCAAAACAATAAATTATTATAAACACTTCATGATTTCCGCACTTGTAACTAGGTCATGACCCCGATAGACCGACGTAAGTGCACCTCGACGACGCACGGCGGGCGTGCGACGGTGTTGTGCTGCGTCTGCAGAATTCTTTTAACTAGAGCATGCGCGCGCGCTCAAATATTGAACAAACGTACGTTTGTTCAATATTGTAGTTAAACAAAAGCTTAGTTTAAATAAGTAAATATATTTTATATAATATAGGTACATACAATAAATGTACACCAGAAAATATTACTTTTTTCATTCCAAGTAAATAAATACATTACTTAAAAATTCATACTGACAAACAACTCACTGGTATGCGATAAACCGATAAGTATACGTAGCGATACCAAATGCGAGCGTTACCACCAACCGGGAGCGACCCTATCCAATCCGCGCTTACATGATCGGAAAAATAACTTATGAGGGTATATTATTAACAAACATTTACCTACCTGTTTGTACCTTAGCAACCCCATTGTTTCACAGAGGGAAAGTAGGTAAAAAAAGAAAGTTAAACATTTTATTGTTTACCATCATTGGCACATGATTTAGCTAGGCAACCCACTTCCAACGTATCGATCTAAACATTATCTAGTATTTATTATATATTAGAATTAAATTGTGACGGTATATATTTCTTATACCGGATCTCCTACTATATCTTTTTATCGTGTTGACTCAGGATCTTGATTTTTATACACCTAATACTTAGGGACTTATATGGTGGTACGGCACTCTCGGTGCGCGAGTCCGACCTGGGTGATTACTCTCGAATATAATTCCGATAGATCGACATTGGAATTGTCAGTTAAACGTCAGGGATTGGCTAGACTCCGTAGACAGAGAATAGGATACTCTGTCTACGCTAGACTCACTGAGTCTAGTCAATCCCTGACGTTTAACTCAACCAACTGACGTTTGACCAATGTCGATCTATCGGAATTATATTCGAGAGTAAGCACGAGACTGGTTTTTTTTTAGCTCAAGTTTTTGTTATTACTTCACCCCTTTTTGTTTTTTGTAGGGATAAAATAAACTTTTTTTTGGAAATCATTTAATTGTCACGCTCCTTTGCAGCGAAAAAAGTTATAAATTACAAAGTAAGTGAGCGCCCCTTCTGGGTAAGTTCGCTCCATCGTAGACTTTTCCTCTTTCATCTATGACCTAGACTAGAGTCAAGAGCAAACCCATCACAAATAAAAAATTACAGTATAGACTTTAAAGTGACGTCGTCTTGCACGTGGGCTTTGGTGGAGTGTGAATTTTATCTTGCTGAATACTAAAACCATTACTGAACTTTCAGTGTAACGGAGACTGGGTGTTATCAAGTTACCAGCAACATTCTGCTACCCCGTGTTACCGATCAATAATAAATTAATGATATGCTGTTAAATATGTGTTTTATTTATACCTACATGTTCTTAATCTGTGAAAATATAAAAGACAGGTTGTACACTTTACAAATCAACCAATGTTTCTCCATAAGGTACCGTAAAACGGGGTGAATAGACACAGTTTTGAACTTTGAATTAATTTTTATATGTTTTGAATAGTCAAGAAAACATTATATTATGCTTACACTATGTCTCTTAGCTTTTTTAACAGTTTTCAGTCATATAAATTGATATTTATGCTTTAATTACAGCACAAAATGCAAAAATATATGTCGTTTCTATTGCACCCGCACATGGGTTCAATAGACACGAAATATGAGGTGAATAGAAAAAAATGCTAGGGTTGGCAAATTCCAAAGCTTAAGTTTCCAAAGACACCTATCTAAGTTGGTAACGTAAGTACCTATGTAAAGAAGGTATTTAAGTATTAAACGTTAGGTACCTAACCAAATGAAACATTTAAGTAAAAAATGAGATTTTTTTAATCATTTATTCTTATCAGATACGAGATCAATCAGTTGCATCGTTTATTAATTACACAAAAAACAAGTTATAATTCTAAGAAACAGTCTCATTATTAGGTAGGTACGTAGTTAACATTTAAAGTAGGTAATAAACTTTTTGAAAATCAACATTTAAGACTAGGTAATAACCAGTGATAGGAATAGGTCTTCGCGATAACCGATTTACTTTTACGGACAGTTTTAGATAGGTAGTGGCTAAGCGTCTGCCTATATCTGTGCTATTGTTAAAAAGTGTAACTGAGTTATAATAACTCAGCTATCTAAAACTGTCCGTAAAAGTTAGTCGGTTATCAGTCAGATAAATTGATATAATTTATTAGATAAAAAGTTATATTATTCATCATCGCTGTCCATTAAATCTTTCAGAATATCATTATCGCTTTTGTAATACGATGTTCGCCGAGTTTGTAAACCGCTTGGACCAGGACGACTTATGTTATCAATTTTATCTTTTAAAATTTTAAGACGCGAATTTTTACTTATTTTTTTGCACTTATTCAAAGAAACTTTTTTCATCTTAGTAATATCTGATACCTTTTCATTCGATATAATTTTCAGTTTTCTTTTATTTTTTTCGGTTGCATTATTTTGTTTATAAGTCATTTCTACTCCGGTATCATTCTGCATCTCGTTTAGTTGTATGTCATTTATAGCAATCATTTGTTCTTCGGTATCATTCTGCATCTCGTTTAGTTGTATGTCATTTAGAGTAATCATTTCTTCTTCGGTATTATACTGCATCTCGTTTAGTTGTACGTCATTTATAGTAATCATTTCTTCTTCGGTATCATTCTGCATCTCGTTTATTTGTATGTCATTTAAAGCAATCCTTTCAATTCCGGTATTATTCTGCAACTCGTTTGTTTGTATGTTATTTATAACAATTTCATTTCCACATACTAACATGTCTTCAAATACAATAGGCATTCTTTCTATGGAATTGTTTGCTATAAAATCAAAGTCATTTATTGTGTTAAGTAATATTTTTTCAGTGTCTTGATCGTTTTTCTGTATATTTTCCTTTTCAGCAATATTCTGATCTTGTGTTTTAGTTTTTTTCCCTATACCTTTTCCCTTATATTTATTCTTTTCTTTGCCATCGTAAGTATTCGTTGTAGTATTTTCTTTGTTGTTTTGTGTTATTTTGGATGACAGTAGTCTTCTCTTTTTTGTTATCTGTTGGCTTTCCTCTTCTTCTGTTTCTATGTAGTCTTCACTCTCAGTACCAACGCTTCGTCCAGGTATTATTTCCAATTTCTTTTTCCTTTTTGGTTCGGTTATGTTCATGGTTCCATATCTCATCTCCTTTAGAAGATCTAGAACGGATTTTTCTATTATAGATTTATTTTCATTGTTTTGCACTTCAGGTAGTCTGCTTAAAACCTCTTCTTCATTAATCGGATATATTCCTGTTTTCTTGAATCCTGCCATTATATTAGTCTTACTGTTGTCACTAAGCTCTTTCATTAACTTACATAAAAGTTTTGGGAAACATCCCTTTGGAATCGTCGCTTGGTTTTTTCCGTCGGTTTTTTTCCATTTTAATACTACGTTTCGCCATGCTATCTTCATAGGTCTGAAGAAAGCCACATCGAGAGGCTGCGTCAGATGTGTGCTATTCGCCGGTAAAAAAACGAACGATATATTTTGCTCGTGGCACAGTTTTATTGTCTCCATAGATAAATGCGATGATAGGTTATCGCCTATTAGGACTTTTTCTCCAACTTTATCTTTGAAATGAGGTATAATGATCGTCTTAATCCAATCTTCAAATATAGTTGCATCAAACCAACCGGATTGCGTGCGATTATATCTTGCTCCTGGTGGTCCGTTTCGAGTCCATGTATCATACAAATTCAGAGCCTTGTACACCACATACGGTGGCAGTAAAACGCCGTCGGCTGTAGCGGCTATCATCAATGAAGTTGAAGACTTTGAACTATTCATTACCCTCTCTGGATACTTCGATCCTCGTTTAGTTATGATTTTTTTGCGTCCTGGGTCGTCGGTCAAATTCGTTTCATCGTAGTTTATTATATTGCTCGGATTTATGCCTGTCAATGACTCTCCTAACTCCTTACTCTTTGATCGTATTTGGTGAAACTTCTGCCCTTTTTTTCTTAATGTTTTGACTGTATCTTTGGGAAATTTGGTTTTTATGACGTTTTAGAAAACCCGCGACGAAATCGGGTCCCGGTAAATTATTTTTAAATTTTAGCACTGTCCGGCCTACTTGGTCAAGATAAGCCTTAACAATATACCTCAAATCCAATGCATCTAAAGGGCATCCCCATTCCGCACATATATTAATATACTTTATCATCCACTCTTCAGTTTCGTTTGTTAAAATAGTTTGCCCTCCTTGTTTTTTCATAGTTTTGACACTGTGTCTATAAAGTACAGATTTATCGATATCATATTTCTCAGCTATCTCCTTTAAAGAGAACTTGCCATTCGCATATGCGGCAACAGCTTCATTTATAATGTTTTCATCGTACTTTCTATACGTTTTCCCCCTAGGATCAGGTTTGTATATACGCGGCATAATGAATTGTAGGTACCTATAACAAAAAAAAAAATATGTAGGCGATGAATATATTTAATATCCCACCCACCGACCTAACCACCCACCGACCCACCTAATTAGTAACACTGTAGGTACGTAAAATTGGAATATAATCATGATTTTGAAGTTTGAAATTTAATAATACCTACTATCTCGAACATTGACCTAGGTACATAATAATATGACAGGGACCTAGACCTAAATCTTTAAACAATGCTTTTAGATCATCAATATCGTCTTCAAATCATAAAACTCCAAACAATTCTAAAATTTTCTAACAAAAACAAAATTATTTCAATAGGTAGCAGCCCTAACACACATCTTTCTAATCACCCCTTACTCGTTTCTATTGAACCCTTTCACATGTCTATTGAACCCATAATACGTATCTATTCACCCCATACTACGTATCTATTCGCCCCTTCCCCGTGTCTATTAACACCAATCAAAAATAAAAATGACTTGGTTTACAATTTTACAAATATTTCCAAATTTACCATCACAATTGCACTTACCTTTTATTAATCTAGGTCACAAGAAACCAACGAATATATTATCAAGTTGTGATAGCACAAAACACTTTCTTTCACATTGAAAACAGTAAAATAAATAGGACCTCGTTCAACCTACGTTCAAGGAGCTAACTTCAAGATCTTTTTTTATTATGTTGGCCAAACCTTACTTCAATTCAGTGTTGCTATTTCAAAAAAAAAAATACTACAGTTTAAAAAAAAAATACATTTCAGAACTTTTTTCTTCCAAAATGTTTGGCTATTTTCTGTAGAAAAACATTTTTGGTTTTGTGTCTATTCACCCCTGCGTTTTTATTGACCCCGTTTTACGGTAGGTATTTCACCAACGCTGTGTTATGCACAAATTTCTCCCACATTTCGCCCCCGCATCTGTTTCTTTTTAACCAACTTCAAAAAGGAGGAGGTTTTCAATTCGGTGTACGTTACCCCAACTAGAAAGTAGCTCCCTAGAGCGATATGAGTGATGTATATCAGAACGTTCATGTATATCAGAACGTTCTGCCAGTCGAGACAGGGAGCTGGCTGCTACTTCAGTTTTTAGTGAAGATTATGTGACGCATAAAGATGCCAGCCAAAGAATTTGTGACAGAACAGTTCGAAAGTTAGAAGCATTTATTTATGGCCGAACGACCTGATATCAGAACCTGAATCTCCATAACTGAGGACCTTAGAGAAACTGTTACTGAATAAAGATTTAGTGACGATTTGGTGACAAACAACCAATGCTTTACCTACTTTTACTCGTAATGCCAACGGTTAAAAGTAAAATCAATTTTGGTTCCTGTAACATCATGACGTTCGGTCAACGTAATCTCCATAACTGAGAACCTGAGAGAAACCGTTAATGAATAAAGATTTAGTGACGACACTGAAACGAACTTTTATTGTTTTATTTTTTTTGTGACGGCCCCTTTTAATAGTAAAATGGAAATTTAACATATAACCTCAAAACATTGGGATTATCGATTCGTCCACAACGAAGAAGCCTAGAAGACACGTAAAACCCCTGATGAGTTATAGGTTTTCAGTGCAATGGTGTCAGTATTGTTGTTGATTCAAGATTAATCTATAAAAATGCACTATGGCGGATGGCGACTGAAATAGGGTGACCATGTATTCCAATGAAACCTGTATTTATCGAGTACTACCATAAAACGGGGTGAATAGAAATCGCGGGGTGAATGAAGACAAAACCAAGAAAGTTTTTTTTGTCCCGACCTCCAGTCTTTTGAAATAAAACTGTTAGTGTTTAATTTTTTTTTTAAACGGCGTAATTTTTTTTATAAGATGGCAATTCCAGTTTACCGTGAAGTTAGGCGAAAGTTAAAAAAAAATCGTTTAAATATCAACTGGCCTTCGGTGACAAGTTAGCCTCCCATAAAGTTGGTGATTTTGTATAGGAAATACAAAATATTGTGTGATATAAGTTATATAAAGTGTACACTACTTTATCAGGATCAAGTTTTATACAAGTAAGTACAATTTTGATTTGAATTCATTGATATATTGACGAAAATTTTATTATTGTTTAATTTTACTTAGGTTTGAGGTTAATAGAAACGGGAAAGAGGTGAATAGATACGTAGTACGGGTTCAATAGACACGGGAAAAGGTTTAATGAAAACAAAAAAGGGGTGATTAGAAAATGTCTGACTAGGGTTGTCAAATTGCTTAATTCCTACTAACAATGACGGTACTTATCTATTATACGTATAAGTTGCACAATTAACATTAAATCTTTTTTTGTTGTAGGTAGGTACAAAATGCCTCGTTTGTTTATGCCAGACCCAAGAGGAAAAAGATACAAAAAGTATGATGAATCTATAATACAACAAGCTGTTGAAGAATATAGAAAATCGAAAGTTTAATTAAAGATTGTAGCTGAAAAGTACAATATAGATAAATCAGTCTTATATAGGCATAGTACAAGGACAATGCGAAAACAAGGTGGACAAACCATTTTTTCGGAAGAGGAAGAAAATAATATGATAAAATATATAAATGTATGTGCAGAGTGGGGCTATCCTCTAGATTCTGTAGCCAAATGAACATTTGTAACCAAATGAACTCTTAAAAATACTAGTCGACAACATTACGGCTTTCTTTCTAGTAGGTCAGCCAGAACTTAAGCTATCCATTTCCGTTAGTCCTGTCTGGTTTTATTGATACACCAGTGACATGACTGGCGAGCGAGAGACAGCAAGGCACCGCGAGGAAGTTGCGGGAGAAGGAACGCATTCCACGCGGGTGCAGAGATCCCTTGGTACTATAGTAGAAATTGATAAGAAATCACATTTGACTAGCACGAGAGGAAAACCCAGAGACGCTATAAAAATAAATTTAAATGTACATATCACATTTTTGCATAAAAAAATCAATCAGAGAATATTTTTTTAACACTTTAAAAGCGCTTGATTTTTATCATCAAGAGCTGCCTAAAAATGAAATTGACTTTGTAACCAGGGTATGTGTGAGGAGATAAACTAAACCCACAATATGTAACAACAATTATTTATTTAGAACTATACCAACTTTAACAGAATTTCAATAACAAGATTGAGCTATCAGGTTAGGTTAAAATAATAGAAAAATCCCTATTCGCGTCGTGTATCGACCGAGTGGTATGCGGTCCGCTAACGGCACCTACGCAGCCAAACGATCAATACACTCCGCTAGCTCAAGTCCAGCAAGGGGCGAGGTAATCTTGACCGACCTAAGTCAATGCGGAGAGTACACTCGGAGCGTGCCGAACCCGAACTGCCGCTGCTGGCTTCTGCGAATGGCTTTGTAGGCAGTGATTGCCGCGGCGGGTCGCGTCGCGTGGGGAGGAGGTGTGGTCTCGGCAGGTCGGCCAGGCTGCGCGGGAGTGGCGGCGGCGCGTTGGTGTGTTCGGCGCGTTACAGTCTCCCCCTCTGGTCCCGAAGTCGTCCCGGCGAGGAGACCAGTTGATGCTTACGTGGCTGTCTGCTGCTTCCTTGGCCTGCCGCGTCTGCGCAAAGGTCTTTCTGGGTTAGGTAAGTTTAAGGCTGAGCCTTGGTATGGGCTCAGCGCGGAGGAATGGTAAATACCCAGAGGAATTTTCTGGTCCGCCGGCACGGGCCCTGCTCTTACGAAGTGGCACGTAAGAGCAGGGCCCGTGCCGTCGCAGAATGATGTAGGGCCCATCGCGACGTGGAGCCAGCTTCGCCGTGTGGTAGCGGGCTGCGTTGCTCAGGACATTGGATGCAACCAGGACGAGGTCGCCGGGTTGGTAGGCGGGAGCCGGTCGTCGACGTTCATCCACCCGTTTCTTTCTTGTTTCTTCTTTGTTCTCTTGCACTTCTCTCGCTCTCTTCAGGGTATCTGCTAATAGAGTTAGTTTAGGGGTTATTTCGGGTATAAAATTTTCTGTTAAAACTATCTGACGAAGATCGTGTTTAAGGTCATCATATGTCCTTAGCTCTCTGCCAAAAGTAAGATAAGCCGGTGTATGCCCTGTACTGAGACAGTTTGATGTGTTCATGGCATATCTGATGCTCGGCAGCCTTTCTGACCAAGCGCGGTGATCGCCTTCCACCAAAATTGCAAGCTGAGTTTTCAGGTCTCGGTTCTTTCTTTCGACTGGGTTTGCTTCTGGATGGTAGACCGGGGTGAATGCATGTTGTATGTTTAGGCAGTAAGCAATTTTCTGCATTACTGAACTAACAAATTGCGTTCCATTGTCGCTTATCAGTCGTCGGGGAACTCCATAACGCAGAAAGACTTCATTGAGCAATACATTTGCTCAAGCCTCCGCGGTAGCTTGCTCTAAGGTAAATAATTCAACCCATCGAGTAGCGACATCTTCGACGATGAATATCCAGGTTTTATTATCTGTGGTCGGAGGAAGAGGTCCAAATAAGTCAAAAGATAGTGTTTCCCATCTCTGATTCATTGCAGTAGTCTGTAATAACCCTGCTGGTTTTAAGTTACAAGGTTTATAGCGTTGGCACTTGATACAGTCTTGGACGTAGCGTTCGATTTCCTTTCGCATTCCTTTCCAATAATACCTAGCGGCTATTCGGCGAAAAGTCTTGTCAGCACTGTAATGGCCAGCGGTAGGATCATCGTGATATTGCGAAAGTATGGTCGTTCTTTCATGTTCAGGGATAACCAATTGAGCGCTATCATTGTCACTGTCTTGTATATAACGGTGTAGCAGTCCATTATTCATGATGTAACCCTTGTTCGCCCAATAAACAGCATCTTCATCTTGCACAGGTTTCTCCAGTGCATCCATGACTGTCTTCAGATAGTTATCTTTCAGTTGTTCATGTCGTATTTCGGCTGCAGAGCGGCGAGGCATATCTACGGATACTATGCATACTCCACAATCCCCTTGCAAATCAGAGCACGACGGTCTTGAAAGGTATATATTCCACTGCTAAATTATACGGTTGGAGTTGTAATGCCCACCTAGCAAGTCGCCCTGTGGGAGATTTGATAGACATCAGCCATTTAAGTGCTTGATGATCAGTGGCAATTATTACCGAAGAGCCTTCTATGTAGCCTAGCATCCCCCTGCACCAAAACAGTTCCAATGACGTAATCACTAGCGTCTGTTTTGATGGTGTATGGTTTACTCAAATCCGCTTGACATAAAATTGGTGCACTGGTTAGGCAACGTTTGAGTTCACTAAAAGCGTTCTTTTGGCTAGTTCCCCACTCCCATGATGCGTCCTTTTTCGTCAATTGTGTAAGTGGTTGGGAAATCTTCGCAAAATGCGGTACGAATCAACGATACCAGGAACAAGTCTGCAGGAAGGATTGCACCTGCCGAACGTTCTTTGGCGCTGGCATATCAAGTATAGCTGATATTTTCGCAGGATCGGTACACAAGCCTGTTTTTGTAATGATGTGTCCTAGGTAGGGTATCTGGTCTTGGCAAAAACGACACTTTTGCCTGTTGATAACGACATTATTCTCTCGCAGAAGTTGAAAAAGTCTATCCAGGTCTTGCAGGTGCTGTACAAATGATGGTGAGAGCAGGATCAGGTCATCCAAATAAGCCAGTAACTTCACTCCATCAGCAAGGGTAACCGTCGCATTTCCATTTTTGAATTCGACTCCCTTTTGCTTTAGCATACCATACAATGACGTAGATGCAACACTTAACTTGGCCCCGGAATCGATGTGAGCTTGTCCGTTGACGCCAGCGATACAAATCTTGACAATTGGCCTAAGTAGATGCCAGGGTGGAGTTGAGAGAATAAAATCCGACGTCCACTGCGCCAACTTTGTTCTTGTTGCACTTGGGGCATTTGCTCCTGACTACGCCGGGCTCACCGCAACCGTAACAGGTGATTTTGTGACTAGGCGTTGGCCTGGATACGGCTCTAATTGCCGCACCATCTTCCTTTGGAGTCTTGCCTTTGTCGGCTTTCTTGCGACACTCCTGTTCGTTGTGGCCAAAAGCACGGCAAAAGGTACACCTGGTTCGTTTCCCTGATGGAGTAGCAGAGGTGTTGCTTGAGTTGGGTCCTGATCGTGCAGCGACTGACTCTTCAATTTGACGTACCTTTGACAAGAACTCATCAAAGGTCGTAACAGAATCTCTAGGTATTCTATCCCTTATATTTATATGTAGGGAAGTATACAAGAGGTCCAGGCCTTGTGATGGAGTAAGTGAAGGCTTGGGCAACTCCGCCATAAGGGCTCGCTTTTTGGCAACAAATAATTCCGTGCCCACAGTCTGCTGCTTATCGCAAACAATTTCATCATATACCAGATAAGCTGGTCTCTTTGGCGCAAACGTTGTCCTTATCAGGGACACAGCTTCCTGCCAGTTCGTGATTGTTTCTTTCACTCCTAGCCACCAGATGGATGCCTCGTCAACCAGTAGTAATGTTAGCCCCTCAATGGTGTTGTCATTGCTTATTGCCTCTATTTTCTTGTACGTGATGGTTGATATAAATGCCTCAACCACTGCCGTATTTCGAGATCCGTTGAAGCGAGCAGTGCATGACGCAAAGCTACCAGATTTTTGCAGGACCTGATCATTCCGACTGGACAAGACCTCTAACAGGTCGCGAAACTGATCGTCAGAGAAGCTGACGTTCGACATATTATTTCCCAAATTCCTACGGCTACGCCTCGGTAATATTTTATAAAACTCAATATTTAACCAACTAACCAACTATTTTACCCTAAAAGTAAATGTATGCCTAATTTTAGGGGTCTAAAGGGACCTAGCGTGAAGATAATAAAATAAAAGAATAGTGGCTATGAAATGCCGAAGTAAAAAGCAAAATTAAAAAAATTAAAAAAAAATTGGGGGTAGATAGCTAAAACTAGTTAATAAAAACAAAACAAAGGAAAAGAAAACCTAACAGTTACGTGGGTATCTATTAGCGTAAAACTAAAGAAAGCCCCTACGTTGGGATGCCAGATGTAACCAGGGTATGTGTGAGAGATAAACTAAACCCACAATAATAAATGTAACAACAATTATTTATTTAGAACTATACTAACTTTAACAGAATTACAATAACAAGATTGAGCTATCAGGTTAGGTTAAAATAATAGAAGAATCCCAATTCGCGTCGTGTATCGACCGAGTGGTGTGCGGTCCGCTAATGGCACCTACGCAGCCAAACGATCAATACACTCCAGCAAGTCCAGCAAGGGGCGAGGTAATCTTGACCGACCTAAGTCGATGCGGAGAGTACACTCGGAGCGTGCCGAACCCGAACTGCCGCTGCTGGTTTTATTATTTTTTTTGGATAGGGCCACTCGCAGTTCACCTCTAGAAGGGTGGCAGCTGCTTAACCGGGCTAGCCTGTGGTGGCCTTAAATGATTCTAAGGCCCCCAGCCAAGGCAACAAAAATTAAACCTACAACTCCGCTCGCTGAGGGCACCCCCTGTGGGGTACGGACCTCGGCTCAGGAGCGTCGTTATCGGGGGGACAGCAAGGGACAAGCTGGGTCATGATTATATTATTTGGGGAGTTTAAAGCTAAGGGCTCAGCGACGCGGGCTGGCCCGTTAGGCAAAAGACGGGGAGTGTTTACGTTACTGGGACGTCGCGGTGGGCCTCGTCGGCGAGGCCGGAAGGCGGCGGGTCGCGGTCTGTGTATTTGTGTCCTAAGAGTGCTTGTTTCCCTACAGCTTTCTTGGACAAGGGTAATGGGATCGTCGGGTTCGACTCGGGTATGACGGGGACGTCGAATCCTACTGATCCGAGAGGGAGCGTATCGGGCAGCCGAAGCGATAAGCGGGTTCTGGTGCGATTCGGCGGAGTCTATGAAACGCTTTGTAAGGCGTTTCATGAATTGCTTGATGGTAGGGACTTTGAGGTCGACATGGAGTCGCTCATTCCTAACGAACCACGGGGCGCCCGTGGCCTTTCGGAGAAACCGGTTCTGGAGGGTCTGCATCCTATGGATCCGGTATGACATTGTGTGGGCGAATGCAGCACACGCATAGGTCATAATCGGGCGAATACACGTGGTATAAAAGCGCAGTTTGCATTTTAGGGAGAGGTTGCTGCGTGCATTCAGCATGGAGTGGAGCCTACTGAGAGCGAAGGCGGCACGCGAACGCACCGCCTTTATGTGCTCTCCGAAGGTGAGGCATTGGTCGAGGATAACACCAAGATATTTGGCTTGCTTCTCCCAAGGGATCGGCTTACCAAACATGGTGATCTGTTTTGGAGTCAATGGGGGTTTCGACCGCGGTTTGCGGAACAAAACTGTCCGACTCTTTTCGGGGTTGACCTCAATCCTCCATTTCCGGAACCAATCGCCTAGGCGTTTGGCGGACTTTTGGAGGTTTTGAGCTATGGCATTGCTACTCTTGCCAGAGTAGTAGATGGCCGTGTCGTCGGCAAAAAGCGCTAACTGCGACTTGGGGTCGGAGGGGATATCGCTAGCGAACAGCGTGAAAATGAGTGGCGAGAGCACACCGCCTTGCGGTACCCCAGCGCGGATGGGTCGGGGGGTGGAAAGCGCACCTTCGATGCGGTACCGAAAGGTGCGGTTCGACAGATAGTCTCGTAAGATGAGCACGAGACGATCTGGCACACCGAGTTGATACAACTTGTATATCAGGCCGTTGTGCCAGACCTTGTCGAAAGCTTTCGCAATGTCGAAGAACAGGGCTCCCGTCATCTGGCCGCGTTGAAAGCGGCCGTTGATATGCTCAACGATGCGGTAGACCTGTTGGATACACGAGTGGTCGGCCCTAAAGCCAAACTGCTCGTTAGGGATGAGGCTCTTGCGTTCGACGTAATCTCTGAGACGCTTATAAATAAGCCTCTCATAGATCTTGCCGAGAGCGCTGAGCAAGCTGATGGGGCGATAGGAGGACGGGGAGGACTTGGGCTTACCCGGCTTGAGAATACCAATCACGGTAGCCTCTTTCCACTCTTGCGGGAACATGTTGTTGGACAGAGCGCCATTGAAAATGCGGCGGTCATCAACACGATGAGTGTCTTGGGGAATAGGCGGAACACCCTGTTGGTTATTCCGTCCAACCCAGGGGCTTTCCTGGGTTTGAGTCATCCGATGATCTCCTCCACCTCGTCCGGAGTGACGGGGGGGAGGGGGTCATCGGGTTTCTCGACGGGTGGGAGGGAGGTCCTACGTTCGACCTCGGCGTCAACCTCAGCGAGGTGGGCCGGGTCGACTGGGTTCGAGCTTGGGGAACACTGGGACTCTAGGCTGTCAGCCAGGCATTCAGCCTTCTCGTCGTCGTCAAACGCGAGAGAGTTGTTGGGTGAGGGGATGCATTGAAGTAAACTCAGAAGCGCGTAACTTCCTCTGAAGTTCCCAGTATGCAAGGTGGGTGGGCTGGAGTTCACCGAGCATCTGTTTCCAGTTCTCGCTACGCAGCTCTTTGATGCGTCTGCTTACTTTACGCTACGCGTAAGTAGCGCATAAAAGCTTTGTTGCTAGCACAGGGAAAAGCGCTGTAGGCACGGACGGCCGCGTTCTTCTCGGTCAACAGCTCACGCACATCGTCCGGGAGTTTCCAGCGACGATCGTTCGTCGCCGGAGCCTCCCTTGAACATTCGTTCAGGACGGATTGCACGTGGTCAGTGAGCGAGCCGATCGCGGCCGCCGTGTCGGCAGCAGCAGTCGATGTGGTCCGGGATCTTGTCCAAGTGATGTGACGTGGTGGTTTTCAGTTTTTCACTTACTTTCCGCCAGTCAGTGATCACTCGGGAAGGAGGGGGACTGCCGCTGCTGGCTTCTGCGAATGGCTTTATAGGCAGTGATTGCCGCGGCGGATCGCGTCGCGTGGGGAGGAGGTGTGGTCTCGGCAGGTCGGCCAGGCTGCGCGGGAGTGGTGGCGGCGCGTTGATGTGTTCGGCGCGTTACAACTTATAATAAGTAAGGTAGTAGTTTAAAATTGGTTGTGTTAACAAGTAGGTAGGTACTATCATCCCTTTAAACTGTAACTGTAACTTTTAACTGTATAAAACTTAACAATAGTGTGTAAGTACTTACCTATATACAAATCAGTCTCTTGTCATGAGTTTCTACTAGATTAAGTACCTAAATTATTTTAGTAATTGCTGTCATTTTCTACATAATATGTTAAAATACTGGTTTCGTTGAAATACATGAGTCACCCTATTTCAGTCGCCATCCGCCATAGTGCATTTTTATAGATTAATCTTGAATAAAAAAAAATACTGACACCATTGCACTGAAAACCTAACATTCAGGAGTCTTCTAGGCTTCTTCGTTGTGGAGGAATCGATAATCCCAATGTTTGAGGTTATACAAGATGTTGATTTGCATCCTAGTCAAATTCAAGGACGTAATTATGCTAATGATTCTCGACCCAAATCAACAATAAAATGGGTAGGTATGTTTTTTATATTTTTTTCTTATTTACGGAAATAGCCGTATTTAAAAGCGGCAATACATACACAACGCATACGCAAACGATCATTCCATAAATTCGTAGGTAATCAATCCCACCCAACCCCGGTGCAAGTACTCTCCTGCGCGAGCTCCAAGCCCCCCCCCCCCCCCCCCCGCGGCCCCGGATCTAACAGTGTGTTTGATGTCGCCGAAGCGCGCGTGCTTTTGCGAATTCCGCTTTTCGGTAAATCGTTGAGACGTAGTTACAAAGTGCAAGATGACGGACAACCTAATGTCGAGTTGGTAGAGATGGTCCGCCTGTATGCCATCAGTGGAGACAGTCTACGTGGAGCCATCCGGATGTTCACGAAAATGTTTCCCGCTCGGCAACCCTATCACAGAGCGCCATGGTGGCTGCTACGCAGAGACTGCGGGTTCATCGGCAATGTGACGTTCCCCGGCATGCTCAAGCTCCCGGCAGCGTAGGCCTGCCTGTCGACTTGCAGGAAGGCATCCTGGATTACTTCCAGCGAGACCCACGGGCAAGCACGCGGGAGGCTGGTCAACACTTTGGAGTGCACCACACCACAGTGTTTTGCCTACTGAAGCGTGAACTGCAGCACCCGTTCCGCAAGTACGCGAGTACATATAAATATGTGGTTGGAATCTTTCTCGACATTTCTGGCGCTTTTGATAACGCATGGTGGCCGATGCTACTACTTAAAATGAAAAACCGTGGTTGTTACAAAAACATCTATAATCTGATTCTTTCTTACTTTCTAAACGGTTCCGTGAAACTCAAACTAGGACATCATTCCATTACTAAGTCTCTAACCATGGGATGTCCTCAGGGCTCAGTTATCGGTCCATATGTTTGGAATATTGGCTACGATGATTTCCTCGCGCTTCCGCTCCCATGCGGCTGCTCATTAACCGGTTACGCGGACGATGGCTTGCTTCTCATTCAGGCAAGTACTCGTGCTGGCCTTGAGAATTTGGCTGACACATGCCTACGATTAATATCTCAGTGGGGCGATCGAAACCGTCTGACCTTTGCACCGCATAAAACCTATCAACTTATTTTAAAAGGAAACCTTAAATCCTGGCCTAGTATTAAATTCAATAACGTACCCGTTAAAAGAAAAGAATCCGTGTGCTATCTCGGTATGCTATTAGAAAATAACTTTTCATTTATTGATCATATAAAAACAGTAGGTGAGAAAGCAAAAAAGAACTTCTACGCCTTGACGAGAATATCCAAAGCTACTTGGGGTCTATCTTTTCAAACCTTAAAAACTATTTATGGGGCTACCTACTTGGGTTGTATGTGCTACGGGGCACCTGTCTGGGCCGATAGGGCCACCATAGGTGCGGTACGACGTAAATTGCTTCAAAGCCAGCGTTTGGCTTTGATATTCTTATGCAAGGCGTATAGGACGGTTAGTACTGAAGCCTTACCAGTGCTGGCGGGTGTTCTCCCAGTCGATCTAGAAGTGCAGCGGCGTGCTGCAATGTACTACTACGCTAGAAAGATTACGGACCCAGAGTTCTTACCGCAACGCGGCCGTGCTAAGATCTCTAGATTACTAAAACCCCAGACTGATGTCTGGGAGGAACTTTTATCCGAGTGGCAATGTAGGTGGGAAAATTCCATCAAAGGCCGTCACCTCCACCAATTTTTTCCATCTGTTCGTGAGCGGCTGGACAGGACATGGCTGGAGGTGGATCACTGTGTTGCCCAATTTCTCACAGGTCATGGCAATTTTAAGAGTAAATTATTTTCCTTTAAGCTTGTGGCCTCGCCTTTATGTCAATGTTCTACAGCTGACCATGAATACGAACAATCCGCACATCACATCTTATGGGAGTGTAGTCTTTGGCAAACTGAACGCAATATTATGTTAGATAGTATTAAGGTTACATCTGGGGTAGTTTACTATACGGACCTTGTTGAAACCAGAACAAATTTCCGTGCGTTCAAGCGATTTTGCCATACCTATTACTGGAATCAAAAGTAGCTCACAATTTAGGACCCATTAGTTTAAGTGGTAAAATATAATCCGTGGTGCTTGGCAACTGGGCTTAACCCAGTTGTATTTGTCCCTTGGTGCCTATTGGCCTAGTTCTATTCTGTCTCCTGCTTGATACGGAGGGAAGTGGAAATTATATATATTTTTTTTTCCTACTCCTCCGCTGTACTTTTCTGATTAACTTCGTTGCAGGATCCAAGACAGTTGAATCGTTTCTCCGGGACTCGTCGGGTTTCATTGGCTCGGCGTTTTTCTGGTGGTCGCCACTGTTGATTCTGGCTTTCAGGAGTTGCAGTGGTTGGGAATGTGTGGCGGGCTTGTCCCAAAAAAAAAAAAAAAAAAAAAAAAGAGTACTTGACCGAAAGTATTTGGTGACCACTGGATCGGTCGCGGAGGACCTGTGGCCTGGCCTGTGACAAGTGTAACAGAATTACGTGCACGAACATTAGTGCTTTCGACACTTTAAAAACGAATGTGTTAGTGTTACGTAAGCTAAAGGAAAACCAACTAAGTTGTGCTCGATTTTGCGAAGAGTGTGATGTGATGGTGGTAACTTTGAACAATACCTCCGGGTAACTAAGACCCACTGACCAAGTAGCTAATTTATTTATTTGTACATTTTTAAATACGTTGTTATCTTAATCAATTTTATTAGTGTAAATAAGTTCAATGAGTTAATTATCAAGCGAAATTTATGACAATAATGTAGGTGATTTTCAAAATAAAATTAGGTAAAATATGTACCTACCGGTCGTTGCCTATGGCTCGGTCGCGCGCGCGCTAGCGTTTCGTAGGTAAGACGTCGACACTCACGCACACAGCTGCATTGTCGCTGTGTACATAGTCGGGTGATTATGTTTTCTTTGTATTGAATTAAGGGTTTAATTCTGAAATACTGTTAAATTTCAACAACAAAAAAAAGCAGCGCTTATTAATCATTGCCCGCTACCTTACTTTCAATTGATTATTTATGTCTTCTATGACAACCTCCTGACATTTGACGAGGACGCAAAACAGCACCTTGTATGTAAAATTTTCATTTTACTATTTAAAGGAGCCATCACAAAAAAAAAAAACAATAAAAGTTTGTTTCAGTGTTGTCACTAAATCTTTATTGATTAACGGTTTCTCTACGCTTCTTTGTTGTGGAGGAATCAATAATCCCAATGTTTTGAGGTTATATATTAAATCTTCATTTTACTGTTTAAAGGGGCCGTCACAAAAAAAAATAAAGCAATAAAAATTCGTTTCAGTCTTGTCACTAAATCTATATTCATTAACGGTTTCTCTCAGGTCCTCAGTTATGGAGATCACGTTGGCCGAAAGTTCTGATGTTCCAGGAACCAAAATTCATTATTCTTTTAACCGGTGGCATTAGGAGTAAAAGTAAAGCATTGCGATGGTCAAAGGTTGACAATACGTAACTGCAATGTGTCAAATTTTACAGGAAGGGAAAAAAACTGCTTAATTTCGAAAAAAATAAAAGTAAAAATAAAACAAAAAAGTAGTTGGTAGGTAATCAAATTCTTTATTGATATAGCTTAAAACAATAAACTGTCCCCATAGGTTTTTCATTAAATAATCAATAAACAAACAGTTATGAGTTATCAATATTAAAAATACCTCACTACTAACGTGTTACAAGTAGTCAACATTTACTTACGAGCTGTCAATTTTTAAAAAAACATTATTATATTAGATTGAACCAAATTACATGTGCGGCAAATTATCGTAAAAAGAATGATAATCAGAAGGTATTACAGTTTTAAGGGCTTGCAAATCATTATATTTGCATAAAGTAAGTTTAGGCGAGTCCTTAAAAAGTTGCTCGTAGGTTGATATTGGAAAATTAATTTTTCTTGGTCTACTTGGTAACAAAGAATAGTTTTCATTGCAGATGTCAATTTTAACATAAATTTTGCCATCTGGTTTGTACAGTAAAACTTTAAGATCTGTGACAACAGGATCTCCTTTTTTCTTTCCAGGCCTAATACTTTCGTAACGCATCACTTTTGGATCATCATATTTTTTGAAAAAGTCATATTTTAACATTTTGACGTCGTATGGATCTTTGCGTGATTTCTTAGTTATATCTGCGTATTGTGATGGAACATAAATAGCGTCATATTTTTTAATGCCACGTTCGATAGCAGCATGAACGCTATCTACTTCCATCTGCGTATGGCCAGGTTCTAAATATTTATGGTAAATGATCACATTATTCACAGCAGCAAAGTTGGATAAAGCATTTGCTAATACTGCATTCCTGTTTTGATAGGTGCAACCGTTACTCCAAATAATGATAGGCTTTGTTACAAATTCGCCTTCAGAGTTGCAAATCATATCACGTAGGTAATCTAATATGCAACTAACAAAGACTGATGCCTGAGTATCACAGTCGACTTCTGAAAACCAATAACATCTTACTTTTTTGGATGGATATTCATAAACCGTAAAATTATGGTTGATCAACTTTTTTCGGTAATAGGCACTGCTGGCTCTTATATATGGACATACTTTCACAGCTTGAACATCCTGTTCTAAGACAATACATTTTCCTTCATCTGCCTCCTTTAAATCCTTTTCTTTTTCTTCTCTTGCATTTTGTTTCCTTAGCTGATGATCTTTATACTCCTGTTCCGATATTTGTTTAGTATAGTAACTTAGACACGTATCGCATAAATCTTTTTTTGGCTGCTGAAAGCCAATATTTTTTTCTTTTATAATGTTATCAAACATAGTTCTACATAACGGAACCAGGTTTTTTATTGTGCTCGCTTCAGTGTAGGTCCTATACACTTCCGCCATACCTCCAGGAATCGGTTCTAAGTATGCCCTAGACGTATCTTTGCGGCAGTAGTGTGATGGGAGCTTTGGTAAATTTTCGATATACTCGACTAAAAATTCACGTGACAGTCTTTTCTTCTCTCCCCTCTTTTTTTTTTCTATTTGCTCAGCATTTTCTTTTGCGAACATACCACATTCGGATTTATTTACCCAGCTCCTTACTGACCACTCTCCAATACATAAAGTATTTAAATACATTTTCTTACAAACTCTCAATTTTATATCCCCTTGTTTCAAGTAATATTGAAGCGACGCTTCTCTTCTGGTATTTCCTTTGGGTCTTAAAGTTTTTATTTTATCGGTAGTGTTAATCACAAACATTTTCTTTTGATCCCAACTTAAACTCCAAAATAGATCAAACAATCGCTGTCTACATTCTGATGTAAATTCGTGGCAGTGGCGATCTTTGGACGCTCGACAGAAAGCAGAACTGCAAGTCTCTTTCAATGTTTTTGCTAATCGTGGTGCATTATGCGTATTACATGAATTTTCATTTCTTCTCCACCCTATGTAGTCTTTTCCCTGTTCTCTTAACTTTTTATTCATGCGGGCTTTCCAATGCTCTTCATCAGCTAAGCCTTTTCTTTTCTTTGTCTTCCTTCCAGTACTATTCCCCTCGATCATACCACTGTCATCATCTTCAGAAGAGCAGGACGTCTGATCCAGGTCATAATCCGGGTCATCATCCTTCGTTCTACTACTCGTGGCTACTACAAGAGAAGTTGATAATCTAGGTTCTAAGTTAAAATCATATGAGTTCAAAATAGTAGGCGAGTCTGTATCAGTTCGTGTTTCCTCAACAACATGAAAATTTCCAATTTCAAAATCATTTGAATTCAAAATTGTAGGAGATTCTGCATCAGGTATAACTTCTACAATACTCTCGACAATGTTTTCCGAGTTACGACTTGGGCTGGAAGGTATCTGAGGCTGGTTTAAAAATGACGAAGTGGTAATATCGTTCAAAACAGTAATTGATGAACCTGTATCTGTCCCGCCATTATCTTGACAGCTCTGTTCGGCGCTAAATACAGGCGTACAGACATGGGAATGTTCCAGGAGAACATTCTCAAGTCGATCTGATGTGTTCAAAAGTATCATTTCTCCGTTTCCATTTACCTCGTAGTTGTACAACTGTAACTCGGAAGAGCTCGATGACTTTTGTAATGATTCTTGTGATTGACTTTCGTAGACAAACTCACTCCTCTTATTACGATAAACGTTAACAGAAACTAGTCCTTGTTCCTTCAAGCCCGTTACAACATCATTAAAAAGCTCTTCTTCACTGTTTTTCTCCATGATAACACTAAAACAAAAGACGTCGAGATAAGTACCTACCTAATTATTCCACTGCCTGCTTAAATAATCCATGTTGAAACTTTATCGCATAGATCTTAGATGATAAAGAATAAATCGCTACTTTATTACGATTATTACAAAAAATATGGTTAAAAACTCAATACTTCTCATTAATTAGTTTTACATATTAAGTTATCGATGATAAGATGGCTTAAAATTTCAATAGTGAGCTTTTATTGAGCGTTCTACGTAAAATAAAAATAAAAACTTACCAATATACCTTCAAGGACACTTTACGGAAATAAATAAACGTATTTAAAGTTGTAATTAAACGTAAAACTATTTTTAAACAATTAAAACCCACGCCGTAATGTTACTCTGTCAGTGAATTTTGCGAACTGCATTTTGCGTTGACACCTCGTAACTCGCGCAATAGTGAGTTCAAGTTGATACTCGTTCGTTGTGAGTTGTCAACTCTGGCACAAATTGTTCGAGCGACATTTTTTGTGAATTACGAGTTATCAATAGAAAGATTCGGCGGTTAATTTTAAAATTTTTGATGTACATAACTCATTTTGTGAAAAAATGTGGGTTACGAGTTGTCAACCTATGACCATCGAATTGGTTGTTTGTCCCCAAATCGTCACTAAATCTTTATTCAGTAACAGTTTCTCTAAGGTCCTCAGTTATGGAGATTCAGGTTGGCCGAATGTTCTGATATCAGGTCGTTCGGCCATAAATAAATGATTCTAACTTTCGAACTGTTCTGTCACAAATTCTTTGGCTGGCATCTTTATGCGTCACATAATCTGGAAGTAAAAACTGAAGTAGCAACCAGCTCCCTATCTCAACTGGCCGAACGTTCTGATATCTATAAACGAATATATAAAGCTGAAGAGTTTGTTTGTTTACTTGAACGCGCTAATCTCAGGAACTACTGGTCCTATTTGAAAAATTATTTCAGTGTTAGATAGCCCATTTATCGGGTTAGGTTTAGGCTACATTTATAATCACGCTAAAATCAATAGGAGCGAAGCAGTAATGAAAATTGTGACGCAGACGAAGTTGCACGGGTGCAACTAGTACATTATATGAGTGGTACGTATAATTAGTGCGTAATCTGCTTTAAACAAAGAGATTAAAGATACAATAGAGCGGGTTTGTGGGAATTTCTTCGATCAATCCCCTATTTTTCTTTGTTAGATAAACCTATCAATATTCTGTTAACATAATAAATTACAATATAAACTCAGCTTTCAGATGGTAACAATATTTTGAATTTACGTTTTACGGTATAATAATTGTAATAAATTATTTAATTTGAGTGAAAAATTATTCACCGCCAGCAAATGTTTCGTGCTAATCATAAGCCTGAAAATAAATATTTTAAATCGTGAAGTATGTTTTTTTATTTTATCGTATGGAGATAAAACCCTTCCATCAAAAAAAATCATAAAATATATATGTCAACGATGTACATTTTAAAATAATCATCTTTAAAGTTCACATTATGATTTTATCAACTTATGTCAATGGTTACCCGCTTAGTATGATAAATTAGAAACTAAATATAAACAAATACTTGACACGACTTGAAAGAGCCATTCATAAGCTTGAACAAAAACATCACTCAGGGTGACTCATGTTACGGACAAGTCTACAAAAAATATTTTTGAGAGGTCGGCCATCTGGCGAGCGGCGGCGCGCCATTATACGGAACCCATCTCAGCCAGCCACTACCGTTTTCGGCGTCGCGATCAAACGCCGACATAACAGCGGTTAAAATTTGAGTGCGTACCTAATCGCTCTGATTTGTAGAGAACAGCGGTTCATCTACCTCTTGGTGGGTTAAAGGGACCAGTACTTCAGACTCTTCTTCTAATGGTAAGACTGATGTTGTAGCTCCAGCTATTGTATAATCATGAGTTGAAGGCCCAATAGGGAGCTGAAGGTCCAGCGGTAGAAGTAAATAATGTTGAAGATTCTTCTACTGTTATAAAATCGGAAGCTGAAGGAACCACAGGAGTCACTAAAACAATAAAAATAAATAATTTTTAACATAACAATGTAGTTATTGTGATTTTAAACTTTTAACCGCCTATGTCAGATTAATCTGACAAATATTTTCGTGTCCATTTCGCCAGGGTCGTATATATACGACAGCTCGTTAAAACCAAAGTTAGGTATTTCACATCCGTCTTTGTTGTTGGTGCTTATTTTAAGAGTTTTTTTTTGTGCCTGGCGCTGGGGGCACGACAACTGATATGAAGTCGGGCGGTTTAAAGGTTTAGGTATTGTAAATAATAACTTTAATATATTAGTATTGATTACCTTGTGTATTTCTACAAGGAGTGCTGGTGCTATATCGTTGATGTGTGGGTTTATGTCTGCATCAGGACATGGTCCTCCACCGCCAGTAACCATGCGGTGCTGTCTCTCCCGGGTAAGTGCATCCCGCTGCCTTGTTTTTAAGTTTTGCCACAAACGGCGCAGCTGTCGCCTGATGCCTAAATCAAAATAATAAATATAATGCGTATGTATACATAGTTTTTCAAAAGTGAAACATATATATTGTGTACTCACAGATTCGTTCACTACATATGAAGAATTGAATTTTTCTGCTATTTTCATCTACGCTGTTTTTTTTTTGCTGCAGTACCTACTGACGGCGTCTGTTTTTTTTTTATTTTTTATGACATTCTTATATGATTTTAGTATTTCTAGTAATACATTTCTTTCCAAAATAGTAAAATTCTTCTTTTTTTTTGTAGACATTTCCTAACCCAATTATATGAACCACAATAATTATTGTAAACAATATTTTTAAATGCATAGATTTAGAATACCTAGATATTTTTAAATGCATAGATTTAGAATACCTAGATAGCTTCTATTAAGTTGAATATAGTAGCCTATCTTGTACTCAACATTTCTAATGGAAACATTTCATGTGACAAAAAGAGATAGCAATAGTATTCCCGACCGTCTGGACCGTCTGTTAACCAGCTGGTTAACACAATAATCTACCAATTTTATCAAAAATACTGTCACATTGTGAAAAATATTGTGGTTTGAGTGCGGTTTTCGTTTTACCATGAACAATGGCATGTACTGTGCCCGGTTGTTTGAATAGAAATGGTGTTTTGAAAGAAAATATTGCAAAAGTATGTTTACACCGGTAAGTAAATCTAATCATAACTTATTCTTAAAACACATTTTGAGCAGAAAGTCACTAAAGTCAGATCTCCATTATATGAACATAAAGACACAACTGCTTCTACATTATTATCAGTTTCCAATTTATAAATAAAAATAAAAACAAAAAAATATTGAACCATTTTGACATATCATGTACTTCATAAGGATGTGGCGTCTTAGATGTTTTGTCGATAGAGTAAAAGTATGATCACATACTTACATATTCTAGTTCGTTTATAATGCGTAGGTACAATGAAATAAAAACAATGGAAGTGGTCAGATTTTGGAAATTCAAATTTATCGTTCTGATTGTACCATGCTGAACCTAGTAGTTGGACTCAGCTTTGGTCTCAGTGATAAAAGATTACAGAATATTATAGCATGCCAAAAGCAGGAATTAACGAAAAATCCTACTTTTCCAAAATTAATATTGCATTATATTTGTCAATAACCTTTTACTTAAGTACTACTTACTATTATTATTTATTACTACTAAATTATTATAATGATGTATTCTTTATTATTTTTCAGGTTTCCTGCAGATAATGAGTTTAAAAGTAAATGGATACAAATTTGAGAAAAGACGATAATTGGAGGCCTACTCAGTAAACAAGGACATGTTCTGAACACTGAAGAATCTTGCTTTCATGAAGAATGTGAACGTCGAGTACAACATTCGCATGCAGTGCCAATAATATTTCCAAAACAGCCAGTATCTTGCCAACCAGTTAGTATATTAACCCAAAATCATCAATCAATCAAACTTTTTTTTTTAATTTTTCGATAAGATGTTTTTTAAATAGTAGTGGTAAAAAGATCCTTTTTATCTTGTTGTGTTAAGGAAATGCTAAAGTTGTATAGGATCTTCATAAACCAACCTGACATCCATTTTGCTTTATTTCAGAAATTACCGTTAAAGAGGAAGCTTATAAATGGAGAAAATCAGTTTCGCAGATCATTTGCGAAGAGTTTGCTCGAAACCTACAAAAAGAGCGATAAGAGAGGACCCTGTCCCACACCTAGGTCTCATCGAAAATCATCTCGAAATGATCAGGTTGACCTCTTAGTTCAATACAGTGCGCTGTTGCAAAGTGAAAAACTTTTTTAATTTGTCAAAAGTAAAATTCATTTACACCCTAAGAACTGTTTTATGGCAAATCATAGTAAACTCAATAACGAGCGTATGTGTATGTGTTTGTATTATTTAAATATAACCGTAATTATGTGTTTTATACTATCTATTCAGATTAAATACTAATTCTATAGTACTTTGTGTCTTTACTACGACTAAGTCCGCCATACATGTATACAAACTCCACATTACGACCGGCCTTTTAAAAGATCACCACAGGTGGATTCGGCAGCACCAGCGAAGCATGCCAAGCCAAAGAAGAAAGGTGGGATGGCTGCACAGGCGGCGAGGGCTCAAGCGCCGTCGATGCAACCCTCACCTAACTCTCCTGCGGCTGAAGCCGGATGGCAGGTGGCCGGGGGAAAAAAGAAGGCGAGCAAGGCAGCCAGGGCGGCCAAAAAAAGTCAGAGGAGGCGGCAGCGTAAAGCGCGAAGCGTCGTGGATATGCTGCGCGCCCCGGAGACCGCAGCTGTAGTGGTCACGCTACAGCCGGACGCGGAAAAGAGGGGCATGACTTACCGCGATGTTATCACGAAGGCTAAGGAGGCGGTGGACCTCCAGGAGCTTGGTATCACGGGGGGCCTCCGGCTCAGGTTCACCATAACTGGGGCCCGGATGCTGGAGATCCCCGGTGCAGCCAGTGGCCCGACCGCTGACGCTCTGGCCGAAAAGCTCAGAGCGTCCTTAAATGCGGACGAGGTCCGAGTGTCCAGGCCGACTAAGTGCGTGGACATGCGCATTCTGGGCCTGGACGACTCCGTCACGGCAGAGGAGGTGGTGGCCGCCGTCTTCAGGACTGTGGGGTGCTCTGCCGAGCAGGTGAAGGCAGGCACCATACGTCCTGACCGCACGGGCATGCGAACCGTCGTGGTGAGCTGCCCAGTGACTGCGGCCAAGAACATATCAGAGGGCCGGCAACCACGTGGCGAGTTCAGTGCACCTCGGAGGTGGACCGCAGCGGTCTTTGCTTCCGCTGTGGTCAGCCCAGTCACAAGGCCGGCTCGTGTAACGCCGCTTCGCCGCAGTGTGTTGTATGTGCGGCAGCTGGCAAGCCGGCCGATCACTGGGCTGGAGCCAAAGCCTGCGCTCCACCCACCAGAGGCAAAAAGAAGGCCTCCACCGCCGTCACCTCCGCCACCGCCACTGCGCCGTACTGGGCTCAGTGGCCCTGGTTTCGTCGGCCACCGCCCGTACCCCGTCCCTCGAGAACGTCGTAGTGCGTAGCTGCACAGTTCGGGCAGATTGTCGTGGTAGGGGTAGACTTCTCCCCGAACCGAACTCTCGCCGAGTTCCAAAACTCCCTGACGGAGTTGGGCGTCGTCGTCGCCGGGTATCGTTCCTGTCCCGTACTCGTTGTCGGGGACTTCAACGCCAAGCACTTGGCTTGGGGTTCCCGTTATACGGACACGCGGGGTAGGATGATCGAGGACTGGGCTCTGGAGACAGGTCTGGTCGTCCTTAACCGGGGTTCTGTCCCCACGTGTGTGCGGATGCAGGGCGAGTCTGTGGTGGACATTTCGTTCGCCAGCCCTGCTTTGTCACCACGTGTACGGTGCGTCATAGAGGAGGTGGAGACATATTCCGATCACAGGTACATCCGGTTTGATGTCTCTGCCCAGACCTCAACCGCGCCAGTCCGGCAGGCCCCGAGTGGTCCGCGGTGGGCGCTAAAGCAGCTGGACCGGGAGCTCCTCCTGGAAGCCTCGATCGTGCAGGCCTGGGTGTCACCACCGGACAGGCCTGCTAATATCAACGACGAGGCGGAGTGGTTCCGGGAGGCCATGTCCGATATTTGTAAGGTGGCAATGCCCCGGGTCAAGCCAGGACGCGCCCGCCGTCAGGTGTACTGGTGGTCGCAAGAGCTGGCGACACTGCGTCAGGCATGCGTTTCTGCACAGCGCCGGTACACCAGGCACCGCAGGCTCCGCATCCGCCCTCCGGATGCGCTGGTCAGAGAGGCGGAGCTGTACGAGGAGTACGGAGTGGCGAAGGCCGCCTTCCGAGCGGGGATCCTGCAGGCAAAGGATCTGGCTCGCAAGGAGATGCTGGAGTCTCTGAACGGGTACCTATGGGGAAGAACCTACAAAATGGTCCGGAATAAGCTCCGCACCTGGGCCCCCCCGTTGACGCAGAGTCTCCAGCCACAGCTTCCCCTCGCGAGGGGAGCATACTCCCCCGCCTATGGCTCCGCCACCTGCGGTGCTCGATGCGGACTAAACCAATGACGACGATAACGATGCTTCTGAGGTGACTGAGGAAAAATACCGCCCCAGGTCCCGACGGCTTACCTGGAAAAGCCTGGGTCCTGGCCTTGGAGGCTCTCGAGCCTCGACTAAGAGGGTTCCTAAGCGCATGCTTGGAGAGGGGCCAGTTCCCGCTTCGTTGGAAGACGGGGAAACTGGTCCTCATTAAGAAGCCGGAGCGCCCTGCGGATTCTCCGTCCGCATACCGGCCCATCGTGCTGCTCGATGAGGTGGGCAAGCTCTTTGAAAGAGTAATTGCAAACCGCCTCGTCGAGCACTTAGTGAGGGTAGGACCGGATCTGGCGGAGAACCAGTTCGGTTTCCGCACGGGCCGCTCGACCGTGAACGCCATCATGCGTGTGAGAGCCCTCTCGACGGGGGACGCGGTTTCCCGGGGCGGAGTCGTCTTGGCGGTGTCTCTAGACACTGCCAATGCCTTCAACACCCTGCCCTGGAGTTGCATTAGGGAGGCACTTCGGTATCACCGGGTGCCGACCTACCTCCATCGCGTAGTCGAGGCTTACTTGACGGACAGAGCCGTCATCTACCCCGGTCACCTGGGAGAGTGGAACCGGTGAGAGATGTCGTGCGGTGTTCCACAGGGTTCCGTTGTGGGGCCGCTCCTGTGGGACATCGGCTACGACTGGGTGCTGCGCGCCGACCTTCCTAGAGGCGTCAGCGTCATCTGCTATGCTGACGATACGGTGGTCCTGGCACAGGGAGGGTCGCACCAGGCGGCGGCCGACGCTATGACACGCGGGGTTGCGATAGTCGTTGAGAAGATCCGGCAGTTGGGTCTCGAGGTGGCTCTACACAAGTCCGAAGCCATGTGCTTTCATGTATCTCGGAATAAGCCACCATCGGGATCCCAAATAACGGTAGAAGGGGTTCACATCGGCGTCGGATCGACGATGACATACCTGGGTCTCGTCCTCGATAGCCAGTGGATCTTCGTCGAGCATTTTCGACGTTTGGCTCCCAGACTGGGGCGGGCCGGGGCTGCCTTTAAGCGACTTCTGCCCAATCTAGGGGGACCAAACGCCTCCTGCCGAAGGCTTTACGCGGGGGTCGTGCGGTCCATGGCCCTTTATGGGGCGCCAGTGTGGGCGCCTACTTTGAGGAAGCGACCTGCCCGTTACCTCAACGCGTCCCAGAGGGTCATGGCCATCCGGCTGGCCCGGGGATACGGCACGGTCTCTGGCGAGGCGGCGAGCCTCCATGCCGGACGGGCGCCATGGGATCTGGAAGCGAGAGCCCTCGCGCTCGTTTACGAGTGACGCATGGAGGCGCAACGCGGGGGTGAGACTTCTCTGCCGCGGCAAATCGCAGCAAGGCGGACGGAGCTCCGGCAAGATCTAATGGCGGTACGGAGACAGCGACTGTCCAACCCAGCGCTGGGCACGCCACAATACAGGCGATTAGTCCCCTCTTTGAGGAGTGGCTGGAGCGGCGCCACGGCGTCCTCACCTTCCGTCTGACACAGGTACTCACCGGACACGGTTGTTTCGGGAGATACCTGTTTCGGACTCGGCGGGAGGACACGCCCGGGTGTCAACATTGCGAGGATCGCCCGGAGGACACGGTGGAGCATACGGTAGAGGTGCCCTGCTTGGGCGGAGCACCGCCGAGTTCTCGTCGAGGCGATCGGCGGCGGCGACCTGTCGCGACCGGCCCTGGTTCAGTCTATGGTTCGGAGCGAGGAAGCATGGGAAGCGGTCACCTCCTTCTGCAAAGCAGTAATGCTAGCAATGGAGAAGGCCGAACATGTGAGAGAGAGGGAGGCCTCACGACCCGGCCGCCGCAATAGAAGAAGACGGCCCGGGTGTCGGGAGTCGCAGGGCGATTTCCGACCACCGTAGGCGCGGGCCTGCTAATAATAATATAATAATAATAATATTCCACACAACTGTCACACAACGCCATCTAGTCCCAAGCTAAGCAGAGCTTGTGTTATGGGTACTAGACAACTGATAAACATACTTATATATTTCTAAATACATACATATTATAGATAAACTACACCCAGACACAGAACAAATGATCATGCTCATCACACAAACATTTGTCCTGGGTGGGAATCGAACCCACAACCTCTGGCATAGCAGTCAGGGTCACTAACCACTAGACCAACAGGCCAGTCAAACTGCTGACGGCGAACATTGGGCGGCTCGCCGTCCGATCAAAACTAGGCCCGTGTCGGTGGCGCGCTGTATTCCACGCGCGCCTCAAAAAGCTGTCAGCAAGAGAGACGGGGCCCACCAGGGCCAGTGCCTGCCGGGGTGCGGAATCCGTTCGAAAGAGGCACCATACCCTGGAACGCAAAGCGCAGTAGGAGAAGCACGGATGGGTTTTAGTCAGTAAGAGTCTGACACTTCCTTCCGCTCCGCCCAGAGCGGAAGGAGTCATTTGATGATTTCCCATCCTTAAAAAAAAAACACGTTTTTGGAAATGCAAATCGCGTCTTTCATCTCGCATGAGATCGGTCGATTGTTCATACTCTGCCTTGCTGTATTCACTTACGCAACAAAAATTCTTTAAAAAAAAACAAAATTAAACAATAAACAATGTCAGATTCTGTAAAACTTACGAGTTGCCTACTGTTTATTAGAAGCTAGCTGCCCCGGTAGTTTTTACCGCGTGGTCCCTAGAGAGCATACACCTGGGATAAAAAGGAGCCCATTTAATTTTCCTTTCTCATGCTACCTGTCAGACTATCTGTGTACCAAATTTCATTTAAATCGGTTCAGTAGCTTCGGCGTGAAAGAGATAGATGACAGACAGACAGTTACTTTCGCATTTATAATATAAGTAAGAAAGTAAGGATAAGGATTTTATCGATAGAGTAAAAGTTTAATCACATAATATTCTAGTTCGTTTGTAATACGTACAATGAAATAAAAACAAATTTAGTGGTCAGATTTTGAAAATTCAATCTGAATTTTCTGTACTGATTGCGCCATGCTGAACCTAGTAATTGGACTCAGCTTTGGTCTCAGTGATAAAAGATTACAGAATATTCTACCATGCCAAAAGAAGGAAGGCAGACAACGTCGTACTTCGCTACTAGTTGGATAGATGGCGTCGCGGTTCTTTTTGTTCCGATGTAGATTTGCTCCGTAGGTTTTTCTTGTGGCGGCCTTGATGCCGCTACAACTCTATCGATAAAACATCTAAGAAGCCACATCCTTATGATGTTCATGATATGTCAAAACGGGTCAATTTTTTTTGGTTTTATTTTTATTTCTATTTTGGAAACCGACAATAATGTAGAAGCAGTTGTGTCTTTATGTTGATAATGAAGATCTGATTTTATTGACTTTTCTGCTCAAAATGTATTTTATCGATAAGTTACGATTTACCGGTGAAATGATACTTTTGCAATATTTTCATTCAAATCACCATTTCTATTCGAACAACCACAGAGTACATTGAATATCGAACAACTAGGCACAGTACATGCCATTGTTCATGGCAAAACGAAAACCGCACTCAAAGCACAATAATTTTCACAATTTGACAGTATTTTTGATAAAATTAGTAGACTAATGTGTTAACCAGCTGGTTCACAATCAAAATGGCGATACTCGGCTGGTGGCGCGCGGCATTTCAAGACGGTCGGGACTACTATTGCTATCTCTTTTTGTCATATTAAATGTTTCAGTACAAGCTAAGCTACTATATACAACTATCTAGGTATGAAGCTATCTAAGTATTCTATTTCTATGATCTAGGGATTATGTCTATGACGGCAACCTGTACTATTTATATGTCTATGGTTCATGTATATGTTTAGGAGTTTTGTGCACAGACTAATATTGGTTTTGTCGTAGGGTTTTGTGGCTTGGCCTATCTGTGCTGTGAGGTGTATAATCTATGGTGTACCTACCTACTACCTATTTAATCTGTGCTTCAGTGCTTCTGTTTGTGTTTATATTTTTAGCAGAGTACTATAATATGGGGTACGGGTTTATATTTTGTCTGTTATGACTTGAAATGGCAATCATTTAACAGTGAAAATGGATGAATTAAAATATTGTCGAGTATGTCTCGTAACTGACGTAAAAATGAAAAGCTTGGATACTACTTCGAGCGATTCCATCGGTGTTGTTTATTCACATTTAATGCAGATTCCGGTAAAGCATCGTAGTTTGCAGTATTATAACTAAAACTAGTTTTAGAATAAAGTGCTAAAGAAGACACTACTTCGCCCGCCATTCCATAAGACCAATGAGTATAATTTGATTTTCTTCCGTGCCGATTTATTACAAAAAATTTGCCCTCTTTTCACCGCCTAATAGGTAGAAATTCCAAAAGTTCCCTTCTTACTCCTCATCTGCCTAGCCTTTTCCCAACTATATTGGGGTCGGCTCTCCCAGTCAAACTGGATTCAGCTGAATACCAGCATTTAACGTGGAGCATCTGCCTACCAGACCTCCACAACCTATTAACTGGGTAATACGGCAGTTCTTGGCAAGACTGGTGTCAGATTTTACTGGCTTCTAACAGTCCGTAACGAATGCCAAAGATGTACAAATGACAACCGGGCCCAATGGCTTAACATGCTTTCCGAGGCACGAAGGAAACTTGGTATGTTAAGACAGTCACCATCCACAGACCAACTTTGGCAAGCTTTGCTTAACCTTAAAGTTTGGTCCGTGCGGCTAGTAATCTTTAGCCACAAGCACTTCCTTCTTAGTCCTCACATACATCTTAATAGGAAGCGTTGAGCAAAATTTCATGTTCCTATTCATAGTAGTTTCGACTGTGCTGATATTATGTCAGTTGGTCAGTTAGCCTTTATTTTTAATCTATTTCAGATATTTGATATAAATCAACATGTGTGTTTTGAATGTGCCAGTCTGCTCCATAAGTATCAAGAATTCAAATCGAAATGTCTCAGAGCTCACACCATTATATGCAGTATAAAACTTGGTTCATCACAGGCAAGTATTTCAGTAATTTTTTAAATTAATAAATGACCTGAATCTTTTTAATTTTTAAACCTAAACTTGAAATGAAATGGCAGGTAACAAGGCATACCCTTAAAAATATAGATAGGAAAATAAACAAATTGGAATCCACCTTGACGCTGTCTCCAGTAGCCATACTTTATGAAGAACCTTCAAATATCACAGAAACAGAAATTAATAATATTGAAGAAAAAGAAAATAAACAATTAGAAATCAGTGTCAAAATAGAAGAAGTAAACAAAATAGAAACAGAAAATAAATATGATTTCAATGAATCTTACAATGAGAGTTATATTGATTCTACAGAAGAGTCTGTGCCAGAAATGATTGCACAGCCGAAATATAAAAATAAACCCAAAAAAGAACCAAAGACTAAAAAAAGAAAAATTAAAACTGTTATTAAAAGCGAAGATGATTTCAGTGATGATGAACCTTTGTCAAAAAGTGCCACGAAAACTGTTAATGCAAAGCCTCTTAAAAAAAAGAATGGTCTGAACATTGGTTACTTTGACGACTATGCAACTGTTGTGTTTCTTACTCCTGAAGAAGCTAGAAAAGAGGTGCTGCTGAGAAAGGAGTCCAGCAACTATAAAAAATCACCATTCAAATGTGATTTATGTTATAGAGGATTTGAAGCTAAAGCAGCATTTGAAAACCATGTAAAGAAGCATAGCATTGTAAGTATTTATCCTATTACTCTTCTTTGTACCTTTGTACCCTAACTAAAATGCAAAAAATATTAACATTATTTATTACTATGTAAGAGATTAAACCTGTCCATGAAACTTACAAAAAATATCTATACTAATAATATAAAGTGGAAGAGTTTGTTTGTTTGGTTGAACAAGGTAATTTACTAGTTGAAATTAAAAAAAAAAATTAGTATAGCCCATTTATCAAGGATGGCTATGTATTAACACCGTGCTACAACCAATAGTAGCGGAGCAACAATAAAAAGTGCGACACAGATGAAGTTGCGCGGGTCAGCTTGTTATAGAATAGCTTTAGTAAGGATGGTGGTACTGCACTTTTGACCCCTGGTTGTTTGCGCTGACCAAGCTTACATCATTCATTTCACAAAAACTAGTAGTTAAGTAATATACATGGTTGAATTCAATTAACAGATAAAATAATTGGAACACCTAATTTGAAGAAACTGCTATCACTATCATAGTTTCTTCTTCAGAATGTTGCCATTTATCTCCAAAACTTCTAGTCTGATTGCTGCATGTTCTTAGATAGGTATTACGGTGACAGTTCACCAGGGGGCGCTGCAGTTTATATTTGTTTCTGAAAAACCAAAAAGTATGAAATAAAAACCCTCTGACCATCAGTGCCCTGCGCTCCCTCTCTATGTCTACATTGTCTTAAGGTGGATGCTCCAGGGTGGCCCGCGAAATTCAAATATTTTTATGTTTTTGCAATTTGCCGCTCAGTGTGAAGCTGTATGTGGACCAAATGCGATCCGCGACCGTAACGCGTATTTATCTAAAGAATTATAACCATTTTAATCATCAATATAGCCCTCTAAAATCATGTAGTTCGAAAGAATGAATATTTCAGAAATAATCATTCTTTCGAACTACATGAACAAAGAGGGCAATGCAGACGATTAAAATGGTTATAATTCTTTAGATAAATACGCGTTATGGTCGCGGATCGCATTTGGTCCACATACAGCTTCACACTGAGCGGCAAATTGCAAAAACATAAAAATATTTGAATTTCGCGGGCCACCCTGGAGCATCCACCTTAAAGGTCGTCGGTAAATATGTGCCCCAAGTACTTAAAACTATTTACTCGCCTTATACTCAAGCCATTCAGAGTAAAGCTAAAGAAAAAGAAGTAAAGTTTAAGAGCGCTGTCACAATTTTTCTTAAATTTAAGCGTTTGATTCGAATTTTGATGTCTGATTATGCTTTAGATATAGCACAAAAAAAAAACAAAAAAACGCCTCAGAAAGTTTGATAGTTGATCTTGGGAGTGTTCTAAATAAATATATCAATTTGTTCACGTACATCAGTAAATTCCTTGTCTCCGCAAAGGGTGTTTCATAAAATTACGCTTTTGGGAATCTTTTGATGCTTTGGTACATCGAAGATATAATAATTTAATTGTTTTTAAAAATGTCTATGATACAACTGTACCTTCTACTTTGGAATGATCAAATCAATTTACTACGATTCATGCACTAATACACGAAAAATAATTCTGTAATACTGAGAATTATTGACAATTTTCCGTACGAAACTATAATTTTTATCTATGAAAGTATAATCCAAATTCAAATAAAAATTATTTAATAATTAAGGAGGTATTGTTATAATGCATGTAAAAAAAATTGGTATATTTAAAATTAAACTCATATTTTTAAGCAATTGTTGTATCCAGCGCTACAATCACTATAAATCTCGGGAAACGCGGTTTGTAGCTTTAGTCCGGGGCAAGCGCTCGATTTTGTAATAGCGCCCTTAAGAAGAAAATACTGGCCAAGTGCCAGTTTTATTTTCTTTAACCATAATCAGATCTTGAAACCAATCATGTTTGTGGAATTTTAATTGAATCGGGCCTTGTATTTCTGCTAGAATATGCATTTTTTTCCCTATTTTCAGGAGAATGGAGACTATGAATGTGACCTCTGCCACCTCAGGTTTCCTCAACAGGTGCACTTGTGTAAGCATAGACTTTCATGCCACAAGAGAAAGTTCAGCTGTAAATTGTGCTCATATGTATGTTACTGCACGTAAGTATTATTGCTATATACATTTATTTACTTATAATTATTAACATTACTGAAAACCGCATCAATACTACTAGTTCGAACTAGTAGTTTTGGATTTGCACAAACATAATGTTTACTGCAGCGCCCCCTGGTGAGTTGTCACCGTAAAACCTATCTAAGAACATGTACCAATCAAACTCGAACCCATCACTGAAAATCGCATCAAACTAATCATCGGACTAGTAGTTTTGGAGATACATGGCAACATTGGTTTGCACAAACAAACAAACATCTTCTCACCCCAAACGTATACCTATACCGTCTCCGTACCGTCGTGGGTAAAAAACTAGCTAACCCGCGCGGTTAGCTAGTTTTCTTCGCTAGTCGGCTAATCTCATAATATAGAATCCCTAGATAGACTGCATTAAGGTGAATGCTCCAGGGTAGCCCGCGAAATTCAAATATTTTTATGTTTTTTGCAATTTGCCGGTCAGTGTGACTATTTCACAGAATGATTATTTCTGAAATATTCATTCTGTCGAGCTACATGAACTTAGAGGGCTATATTGATGATTAAAATGGTTATAATTCTTTAGATAAATACGCGTTACGGTCGCAGATCGCATTTGGTCCACATACAGCTTCACACTGACCGGCAAATTGCAAAAAACATAAAAATATTTGAATTTCGCGGGCTACCCTGGAGCATCCAGTATCCAAACCGTAACTTGTGGGCACGTTGCGTCTCCTTTTTATAAAAGCAAAGTGTCATCTGCCTGAAAGAGAAAAGTATACTGCGTCGAAAACTATCGAATGTCGCCAGTTCGACTATGCAATTCTACTTATATCGAAAAAATTCCAGTCGCCACATTAAACACGAAAAAACGGTATTTAATTTAGAAATAATGCTATAATTCCATTATAATAATGATTGGTAATATCAAAATTACTTTTTAGATATTTTTCTTCATTTGTTTTTACCGTGTCTTATTTGCTTATCTCTTGTGTTTGTGTTATAAACTAAAAAATATTAGATTGTAGGAAGATGGTCATTAATTTCTTTATAAAAAGCGTTCCTACTATTTTTATATTTTTAAATTTATATGTTTTTATTTTTCAGAAATGTTTAAAAATGTACTAATAAGTAAAGAAAATGAATGAACAAAACATTATCTATACCAATATTATAAAGAGTAAAAAAGGTAAAGTTTGTGAGGTTGTAGGCCTGTAGGGGTAATCTCTGGATCTACTGAACCGATTTTGATAATTCTTTTACCAATAAAAAGCCACGTTATTTGTAATTCATTCTAATTACACAAAATTCATCCATTAGTGACTGGTCGTAGAAAGCTAAAATTTGGCATGTAGGTTCCTTGGGGAATGCAGAGGCACTAAGATAGGATTTCCCAAAATTCCTATCGGAACGGGAAAAAACGGGATACTCGCGTACGAAGTCGCGGGTAAAAGCTAGTCCTTATCCTTACTTTCTTACTTATATTATAAATGCGAAAGTAACTGTCTGTCTGTCTGTCGGGCTTCACGCCAAAACTACTGAACCGATTTAAATGAAATTTGAAAGTCTGACAGGTAGCATGAGAAAGGACATAGGCTCCTTTTTATCCCAACAAACAACTCGTAAGTTTTACAGAATCTGACATTGTTTAATGTTTAAAATATCATATTTTTTTTATAGAAACTTTATTGCGTAAGCGAATTTAGCAAGGCAGAGTATGGACAATCGACCGATCTCGAAGCAACGCGGACGAAGTCGCGTGCAAAGTGATAGTGTTAGATATAACAGCGAAGTCTGAATTTGAAATAATAAATCCAGCATTCATTAAAATTTTATTTTGTTCTTTTTACAGTTACCAAGCAAAAACTCATGTTAGTCTACACAAAGGGAAGAAATACCCTTGTAAACATTGTGGAGAAATATTTAGGTAAATATTCAATAACTGTGGGTCTAAAAAGGCCACTTTAGAAGAATTATATTAGAACCATAATATTAATAATACAACAATCTGTCAAATTTAATTTTCATCTATGGCTGGAGTATTAGGTTCAAGATTGATTGGGAAAATTTGACAGTGACGGTAGGATGATGTGCTTCCTGTTTCTGCTTCAGTGGCCTTTTTAGACCCGGAGATCTGATTAATAAATACCTCATATAATCACGCCTTTTTCCCATGGGGGAAGGCAGCAACTACAGGACGCCACCTGCTACGATCCTCAATACTCCTTTTCTGCCGTTATAAGGAAAAAGGATGTATCGACATAAAACGAAGTAACAGATTTCCGACTTTAAGTCATTATCTTAATGTTGGAAATCGGTTACTCCGTTTCGGCAGTTTGCTTTTTTCCTTTTTTTTACGTTATTAATACGAGTGTCTGGTCATAAATACGCTGGTGTTAGTACTACGCAAATAGCATGGTTTATAAAGATGACGTTGTTATGGGTAGGCAGAAGCCTAAAATTATGACAAATAGTCTTACAAAAGGGTGTTGTATTACCCAAAGACTGAGCGGTAGTTCCCAGTTGTTCTATGGAACATGACGTCATCGGACAAAATAATAATAATTATAACATTTTCTCTGATGAGGTCATGTTCCCTAGAACAAAAGGGAACTACCGCGACTGGGTTGTAGATGTTAGGTATGCTGCTGAGCCTGGTTCCCGGTCGACCAGTTTTCGCTCTTACGTCCTAAGCAATAACGTTGAAAAGTGATCGACAAGGGCTTTTGTTGGCACACTTTCCCTTAGACCCCGTAAAGGTATGATATTCTACGAATCTTGTGCGACCAATCTAAATATCATAAAAAAATATTTTCCAGCATGCCAAATAGCCTGTTAATGCATAAACGCATGAAGCATTTGAAGGAGTCTGTGCGCGAGAGTGTCTGTGAACTCTGTGGGAGCACCTTTGGTACGCCCAGGGGACTGTTCCTACATAACATGAAGGTTCATCGACAGGTAAGACACAAATTTACAAATCACTAGGTTTTGTAGCCATCCTAATAAATATGGACACCATAAACATAACATGGAATTTTTCACAACGTGCGTTTGGTGTCACACCACACGCTCTCATATGCTTAGATGGTGCTAGCATGTCATAATGTTGCCAAAACCAAAAAAAAATAACAAACAAAATAATGTTGTGTATTAATCTGTAGTTACTTTATGGGAGACACTCTAAATTAGTCCGAAAACTATTTTTTTTAAATGTAGGTATTCGCCTTTAAAAATTATTTTCTAAAGAAAACGGAAATATAGAAGAATGCCTAAGCCTTTTATATTATTTAAGGATAAAAACGACAAGCTTGGTCCCGAATGTGAAGACTGTGGAGTACACTTTACATCAGAGCTCGCCTGGAAGCGACATCTAGTGCTTTCTACTAAACATAAAGTGAGGTAAGTAATTGCAAAGAATAAGAAATGTTTTAAATTCATCATCAAATCAGCCTGCAGACGTCCACTGCTGGACGGCGGCCCCACTGCGCGTGTCGCCACAACAACCGGTCCTGTGCGAGAGCATCCATCGGCTACTCGCGACCCTAGCAAAGGTGGATCCTAGCAAAGGTGAAACGGTACTTCACGCCGGAACAGCTGCTCAAACTCTATCAAGCGCAAGTTCGAGCGTGTATGGAATATTGCTCTCATCTTTGGGACGGATCTGCCAGATACCAGCTTGATGCCCTTGAGTCAATTGAAAAACGAGCCAAGAAGATCATTGGCAATGAGAGGCTCGTCGCGACGAAGCTCCAAAGTCTTGAGCATCGACGACGAATTGCTGGCTTATCGGTTTTCTACCGGTTGCATTTTGGGGAATGTGCGACGGAATTGCATAATTTAATTCCGCCAAGCCCGTTCCATCATCGGACCACAAGACGATCGGCGATGCGCCACCGGTACATGGTGGACATCCCACCCATACGCACAAAACGTTTTGGGAACACATTCTTAATGCGTACAGCTAGGGAGTGGAATTCCCTGCCGGAGTCTGTGTTTCCCGATAGCTATAACCTAGGAGTCTTTAAGTCAAGAGTGAATAGGTTACTTCTAGGCAAGCGTGCTACATCTTCGACCGCATCATCGCTTACCATCAGGTGAGATGCTGGTCAAGCGCGTGCCTATCAATAATAATAATAAAAAAAAGACCCTCACCAGGTCATCCAAGCCAACCGCCAGGCCAGGCCAGGCCAGGCCAGGTCAGGCCGCGCTAGCGATCTGTCCTGGCCTGGCCTGGCTTCCAGTAAGCGGTCGCCACTCCAGATCTTAAGGCCCCATCGCGATCTACCCTAACCCATTGCCATTTCAATTTGGCGATCTTTCGGGCTATGTCGGTAACCTCGGTTCTCTTGCGGACATCATCATTCCTGATTCGATAACGCAAGGAAAGTCCAAGAATTGCCCTGTTGTTCACCCATGATTATACGGTCAACAAAATACCTGGATCACCTTTTATAGGATTTTTTTACTAAGCCACTATATTCGTGACAATCTAAGAAGAGGGATTTGACAGCAGGATACAACATAGCTTTACTAGTAAGTATGAAAGAAACAAATCACTTTCGCACTTAGTGGTAAAGCGATCTTCTATCCCTCTCTTCTCAGCAGTCAAATCAGAGTTCTGATTGTCACGAATATTACCCTGAAATCAGTAACATTCGGTGCAACATGGCTAGTTACATAGTTCTCTGTTAGTCGTCATCTGAGTATACACGCCTTTTTTAGACATATCACCTAGGGCTATGGGCTGGGCACACTAGGGCAGGGTGGGTCGCTTCTATATCCTGAATCCTCGTTTTTATGCTTAAGCGTTTTAGGGGGCCCTGTAGCAGCATCAATTCCGCCACAAGTAAAACCAACGGAGCAAATCTACGTCGCAACAAAAAGAACTGCGACGCCATCTATCCAACTAGCAGCGAACTACTTCGTCGAAATCCTGCATCGCGCAAGTAGAGTTTACCGTGCGATTTGAACATATACATCAGCCCGAATATTAACTATCGGGCAGTGGCCCGCCAGGCACAACAGCTGCCTGGTTGGAGGATCCTCCTTTTCAATTGAGGTGTGCGGGACTTTACTCTCCGTTCCGCATCCCTTTAAACTGGTGACCCTCGACACTGAACGTCAGCGCAGCCTTCGTGCAGCTACTTCAGCGTGACGTCATCAACACTTCACCTCATCGTGACCTCAAGCTCTCGAGCAATGAGTCAGACAGCCAGCCAGTACCCACGGCTTCTACGTGTATCCTGACCACCAGCATGCAGCGACCGCGCATTCCTGTTCAGCATCCTCAGCCTCTATCATCACCCTGACTCACTGGGGCACCGCAGACAGTTCCGACTTACCGAGAACTCTGCGACTTCCGGTTCCGACTCACTGAAATCAACCTTCAACTGGCCTAGCAAGCATTTCAAGATGTATGGTTGACTCATCCACTATCGACCTCCGGTCTCCGGAGGGGAGTGATGTAGCGGCATCAATGCCGCCACAAGAAAAACCAACGGAGCAAATTTACGTCGCAACAAAAAAGAACCGCGACGCCATCTATCCAACTAGTAGCGAACTACTTTGTCGAAATCCTGCATCGCGCAAGCAGAGTTTACCGTGCGATTTGAACATATACATCAGCTCGAATATCAAATATCGGGCAGTAGCCCGCCAGGCACAACAGCCGCCTGGTTGGAGGATCCTCCCTTTTCAATTGAGGTGTGCGGGACTTTACTCTCTGTTTCGCATCCCTCTAAAGCCCCATTTAGTTTTTGCCGCCCAGGGCCGAAAGGCTTAGGGTCGCCACATAAAAACTTACTTATTAAATTTTCTTGATTTTGCCTTTTCCTAAACAAATACTGTACGACCCTATCTGGGACAAGTTATAAAAATGGAACCTGTAAATATGTACATATTTACTTACAGGTTACCCGTAGTTAGAATGCATGGGTACCCATGCATTCTGTTTTGACCTTTTATACAATTGACTTAGAGACTACTAAATATTACTACAAATAATAATATTATTACTATTATTTATTCTTTTTGGAGACTACAAAGAGATAATCGCATTTAGACCGTGTTTGTTTACAGTAACGGTTGCAAATTCTGCGGAGATACTTTCACAAACGAGAACGATCTTAAGGCTCACTTAAGGGTGCACTCGCGGAAACCAATTAATAGGAGTAATAATATCAAACTTCCCGCCGCCTGTGCTATCGTGAGTATTGAACTACATCTTAGCTTCTAAAAATCAGTATAAAATACAGTCAGTCAGTGTAAATACGCGTTACGGCCGTGAATCGTATTTTGTTCAACATACAGCTTCACATTGACCGGCAAATTGCAAAAAACATAAAAAAAATGAATTTCGCGGGCTACCCTGGCGCTTCTACCTTAAGTAGAATATACGTATCTTGTTCCAGTGCGGCAAATGGCTGCTAAACCGCGTGGAGTACAAGACGCACGTGACGTCACAGCACCCGCTCAGCGACGAAGCGCAGAGGCTCAGTGCGGATGACCACACGCCCTTCGTCTGCGAAGTGTGTGGCCAGATGTTCAAGGTACTTGTCGATTCTTGACTGTACCATAAAACTGGGTGAACCGGACTCGCGGAGAGACTAGAAATTTTATTTCTGTTTTCTCCGCCATTTCGATTCTCCGTTTTATAAAATACTAGCCGACCCGTTCCCACCTATGACTATCACAAATAACATGGCTTTCTACTGGTAATAGAATTTTCAAAATCGGTTCAGTAGATCCAGAGATTACCCCCTAAAACCTCACAAACTCACCTCTTTATAATAATTATTAGTATAGATTCATCGATACTTTATTTTGCTCTCGATACGCCGCATAGTTCTGGCGATCCTAAGGGATCTCCAGAACTATGCAGCCTCGGCCCCAACTGAATAGGTCCGACCAACCGACCGACTGCAGACCAGTTGCAAAACTGGAAAGCGCCCTCTGTCGCCGCGATGCCGCATTCGGGTTTTTCATACAATTAAACGCGATGATCGCGTGTATTACGAAAACGCCTTAATATGGCGAATTTGTTCGGTACTAAAAATACACGAATGAGTTATTTGTGTCGCCTAATTTGTTTTCCTCTTTTCCAGCAACAATGCTTTCTAACCTACCACCAGCGGAAACACACGGGCGAGCGTCCGTACGCGTGCGTCGACTGCGACAAGACGTTCCAGCTGGCCGGCGCGCTGTCCATACACCGCAGTGTACACAGCAGGAAGCGGCCGCACAAGTGCGAGATGTGCGCGCGTGTGTTTACATTCAAGAGCGCGCTCAATAAACATATGAAGGTAGTTATTTATTGATACCATTTTTTCAACAGTTTGGTTTTGACAACAATCTCACCTGATGGAAAGTGAAAATGGAGCATCCTTGCCTAGAAGTAACCTACAACTGTTATTTTGAAAATATAAGGGCCTCAAACTTCTGTTGCAATATACAAGTAAGAATTTAATAAAGTCCAAGTGCGAGTCGGACCCGCTTACAACGTTTCTTGTATTGAGGCCCAAATTATATTATTCTTGATATATCGCCAATAGTCATACAGGTGAAAATTTTATTGTCTACCTATTACGGTTCATGAGATAGAACCCGCTGGCAGACAGACGGATGGCCTGACAGCGGTGGCATAGAAAGAGGGATCCGTTGGTGACCTTTCAGATACCTACGAAACTTCTCTTCTGGGAATGTTCGGTCCATCGTCGACTTTGTGTCTATCATCTCTGACCTAGACTGGAGTCAAGATCAAACCCATCAAATCATCTGCCTAGCCTTTCCCCAACTATATTGGGGTCGGCTTCCACTCAAACCGCATTTAAACCTCAAACCCCATTAACTGGGTAACACGGTACTTCATGGCAAGACTGGAGTCAGATTAACTGGCTTCTGACTATCCGTAACGACTGCCAAAGATCTACAAATGACAGACGGGACCAACAACTTAACGTGCTTTCTGAGGCACGGAGGAAACGCGGTATGTTGAGATGGTCACCCATCCACAGACCAACCTTGGCAAGCGTTGCTTAACCTTAAAGATCGACCCGTGCACAGCCGCACGGGTCGATCTTCAAGGTTATTATCTAGCCACGAGCTCCTCAGAAACAACCAAACCAAAACCTATATCAAATAAATAAATAAAAACGTCGTTTCGTTCTCTTTCTAGCCCGCTAACACCTAAATGCCTGCATCTCACTCCCTCATTCTTCTCTCCAGGTCCACCTCGGCATCCGACCGCACAAGTGCGCGATCTGCGACAAAGGCTTCATCCACTTGTGCGACTTGAAACTGCACATAAAATACGTGCACGACAAGATACCCTGGCCTAAGAAGAAGAACAAGAGGAATATTGAGGAAGCTCCGTATTTAGACTACCATTGATGAACTGGGAAGCCCTTTTTTGTTGACTCTCACTGACTAAAACCCACCCGTGTTATTTTTGGGACAAGCCCGCAACACATTTTCAACCACTGCGACTTTTGAAAGCCAGAATCAGCAGTGGCGATCACCAGGAAAACGCCAGTCAATGAAGCTCGACGAGTCCCGGAGAAACGATTCAACTCTTTTGGATATCGCAACTAAATAAATCAGAAAAGTACAGCGGAGAAGTAGGAAAAAATAGATTCCACTTCCATCCTTATCAAGGAGATAGAACAGAACTGGGCCAATTGGCACCAGGGGACATATAAAACTGGATTAAAGCCAACAACCCACCTATGTTCCTTCAAATGTCTTGCGCTCCAGGGCCGCAACTCTTTCGAACAATTCGTATACCCTGCAGGCATTAGCCACCGCGGGCCCGTCTCTGTGCCGCCACCCTCGAGCGACCCGGCCTGGCCCTGAGCGGACGCCGAGATACCCATCATTCATCAAACACCCAGGGCAATACGATGCGTTTGTCCCATTTGCTGGAGCGTCTCGAATGTCCAGTGATCTGTTCTCTGGATGACTTGAACAAATTCAGTATAATTTGATGAACCGTTAACAAGATAAGAAGAAGACTTGGTTGTTGAGGCCAGGTAGGTAGTCGGTCCCGAAAATGCTGGTTTTCAATTGCATTCGATTCGCCTGGTATATGACCCTCATGGCGCGTTTACATTCAGTCGCCTACCGAATGCGGCGACTGCATTAGGTTTAACCGAACTGATTAGTCACCGAATACGTCGACCGTATTCGTTTAAGGTGGATGCTCCAGGGTGGCCCGCGAAATTCAAATATTTTTATGTTTTTTGCAATTTATCGGTCAGTGTGAAGCTGTATGTGGACCGAAGTTCATGTAGTTCGAAAGAATGATTATTTCTGAAAAATTCATTCTTTCGAACTACATGAACTTAGAGGGCTATATTGATGATTAAAATGGTTATAATTCTTTAGATAAATACGCGTTACGGTCGCAGATCGCATTTGGTCCACATACAGCTTCACCCTGACCGGCAAATTGCAAAAAACATAAAAATATTTGAATTTCGCGGGCTACCCTGGAGCATCCACCTTAAGTTGTCAGTTTAGTGATCAGTCACCGGAAACGGTCTGTGGTCGAATGCGGCTAAACGCAAACCCGTTTACACTAGTCGGTGACTGAATATAGGCTGTAACCGAATGAGTCAAACCGACCTAATGTAAATGAGCCATAAGTTGGGAAAAGTCTGGGCAGATTTGGTGATGTCTGTAATGGAAGGCAGCTTACTAAATACCTAGAATCTGCTGGCAGGTCAATAAACTAGACTAGTGCAGCCAAACCTCGTATTTCGGTTAGCTATAACAGACGCTTCGGGACTGTCTCGAATGGATTATGGGGAGGACCGTAAGAGGACTGTGAGGAATCAATGAATCTCGTAAAATTTAAGTTTTAGTGAAGCTAATTGTATGAAATGTAATGTGTATAAATTATGAATTAACTTAAATATACAAATTATCCTAACACATAAGTTTGTTTCATCTTCTAATCTCATGTTTATTTGGAGAAATTTTTGTGTATATTTGGTAGATTTGAGCGTTTATTCCCGTTGTCCCTGTATGCCATATCCCCTTCACGGGGACAGCGGGACGTGATTAAATTTATTTCCCGTTGTCCCCATAACGTACATTCGGCTAACGGGGATAACGGGAAGTAAACTTTTCACGAGTCGTCCTATTTTTTTTTATTTGTAATGGGTTTGCTCTTGACTCTAGTCTATGTCAGAGATGACAGAGACAAAGTCTACGATGGAGCGAGCCTACCCAGAAGGAGCCTGTTCACTCTAACTTTGTCCTCTTAAATCTGCATTAGTATGGGAAAAAGAAAAGGGGAATAAAACAAAATTTATTTATTTGTATTCGAATTTTAATTAGAGGTAAAAAAATAAACAAATTATTATTAAATTTACACAAATAGCACAACTTGATGACCATTATAAATATAGAAGTAGTAGTATAAAATCAACAAAAAATATCACAATCACTTGCCTAAAAATAATAATCATAGTAAATACCTCTAAAAGATATCACAATCGTTTGCCTAAAAATAAAATCGACATGGTAAGTAGTTATATACATCTTACTAAAGAAATATCACAATCACTTGTCTAATAAATAATCAACACAGTAAATAGTTTCATACCTCCAAAATATGTTACAATAATTTACCAATACTCCATTATAATCAATATGGTACTTTTAAACAAATAATTGAATTCCTACAGTAATTTCGCCATTAATAAGTTTCATTTGGCTGGCACTCCATAATAAAATCGTCGATCTCAATCGAATTTATTGCGTTTTGGTGGCTGGTCAGTTTTAACGCTGAATAAATTGGCATCTCGATGAGCTAGAGGAGCTCGTGGCTAAATAATAACAGCCGCACGGATCGATCTTCAAGGTTAAGCAACGCTTGCCAAGGTTGGTCTGTGGATGGGTGACCATCTTAACATGCCGAGTTTCCTCCGTGCCCCGTGCCCCGGAAAGCACGTTAAGCCATTGGTCCCGGCTGTCATTTGTAGATCTTTGGCAGTCGTTAAGGATAGTCAGAAGCCAGTAAATCGGACTCCAGTCTTGCCATGAAGTACCGTGTTACCCAGTTAATGGGTTGTGGAGGTCTGGCAGGCAGCCGCTCCTCGTAATATACTGGTATTCAGCTAAATCCGGCTTGACTGGAAGCCGACCCCAATATACGAGTAGTTGGGAAAAGGCTAGGCAGATGAAATTGGCATCATGTGAACCCTAGTACCAAAAACGGGTGAAGACACTGACTCCTGTAACACAGGTTTCACCTAGCACAGGAGCCAGGGCTTCAAATGGAATGTAAATTTTTTTCTTTGAGTCAATAAAAATATTTTATTATTATTATTATTTATATTATCTCGATATAAAACTGAAAGGAGTTTCAATATGGTGGGGTTTCTTCTGTAAACTTCAGTCGAAGCCATTGTGACAGCATGTATTTCTTGAATTGAGCTCTTTTACTGTCATCAGGACTTTGATCGCCAATATAAAAAACCACCCTTCAATTATTTTTTTCTCGGGCAGTAACGGAAGTACTGCACTAAGTGCGACCTGACGGCGCAGGATTTTAGATTTAGTAAGGCCTAAATCACGTCCCTTCCTCCATACAGCTTTATTAAAATGGTAATAACAACCATGAAGATCTACCTCTGGAAAAACGTCCATTATTGCAGACATGGTTGCTTCTTCAAAATCACAAGTGAGAGAAGATGGATTCCAGTCGGGAATTTGAGACTTAATTAGACTGTAAAGAATTTCATAGCTCTCTTTTTTTCTGTCTGTCATTAAGGCATACACTAAGTGAGTTAGTGCAGTGCTGTTACTATTGCTTCTTAAATCGGCATGGATTGTAAAAATCTGGTTAAATAAATTTGGACAACTTTTGAAGGTTCCATCACCAAAATAATCCTTAAAAACAGTCATTTTATTTTTTTTCGGAACAAAATATGAAATATGGATGATTTGTCTATTACCCTCACAATAGTACGCCAGCACAAATTTTTCAAATTTTGGAGGTATTTTAACATTTTTCACCTCATCAAAAACAGTTTTATCAACGCAAAAAGCTGAATTTCTGTGACCATACAAAGAAGTTTTCTTACTTTGAAATGTAGGAAATTAGGAATTGAAATTACCTTGTCTAGTACTAAGTCTTTAATTTCTGATATTGTTTCACTGAAAGCTGTGGGTATGGCAGGTACATCAGCTGCAGAATCTGTTCGAAAGAGGTACCGTAGCCTTGGAACGCAAAGGGCACCAGGAGGAACACGGATGGGTTTTAGTCGGAACGAGTCTGACACTCCCTCTTGCTTCACCCAGAGCGGGAGGAATCATTTGATGATTACCCACCCTTAAAAAAAAATTGCAGGTACAGTCTTTTGGCAACATTATCTTACCCACCCTAAAAACAAACGAATTTGGACCCTCTGACAGTAACATTAAGGTTTATTCAATTTATACGAGCTTATCAGACAAGTGCTCGAGGACTTTATGAACAAATACAATAATAATACAGACACGAAAATTTGATCTTTAAAACGTTAGCATTAGGTTTTAAGTTATAACTATTTGTTATAATATAATTAGTGTAATAGCTTGTTTTAATAATTGCGTTCAAGTAATTCTGGTCTCGAAGTCTGTGTTTAAGACTGAGAAAAACAAGTTGCGAGATCAAATCCTGCCACGAAGATGTTGTTTTGCTTTCAATTAAGAATTTATTCCAAAACTATTTTTTGTATTATTGTAAACAACTGTAGACGGATAACCTTCAAATATAAACTTTCTAAAATGGTAATATTTTCGCATAACTTGTAATAAGTGGGTAGTTGAAAAAAAAGACGTGTGGCACTCGGAGACTGCCGCGGTAAAGCTATTGCATAGCATTTTTTATCAACTTATGCAATTATAATTATATATATATTTTATTTATGCAGTATTTTTTTTTTCTTTGTTTTTTTTTCTTTGATATTAATTCAAGTTACACTTTGAGCTAAAAAAAGTAAAAAGTAAAACTAAAAAGTATCACCGCTGTGCCGGTCGGAGTGGGGGGTGTTAGGTTTTTTTCTTTGCGGAATTTCTGGATTCGGTCTCCACGCTCAAGGCCCGCGATAGATGCTATGAAATAGCTTGCTTAAAAAACAACAGTAACATGGTAACCCATCCAAAACCCGACCTTGGTGAGTTTTACTTAACCTCTAAGGTCAAGGTGAGACAAAACAACATTAATATGATTACCCATCCAAAACCCGACCTTGATGAGTTTTGCTTAACCTCTAAGGTCAAGGTGAGTCAAAAACAACATTAACGTGGTTACCCATCCAAAACCCGACCTTGGTGAGATTTGCTTAACCTCTAAGGTCCAAATGAGACAAAAAACAACATTAACATGGTTACCCATCCAAAACCCGACCTTGGTGAGTTTTGCTTAACCTCTAAGGTCAAGGTGAGACAAAAAAAAACAACAGTAACATGGTAACCCATCCAAAACCCGACCTTGGTGAGATTTACTTAACCTCTAAGGTCAAGGTGAGACAAAAAAACAACATTAACTTGGTTACCCATCCAAAACCCGACCTTGGTGAGTTTTGCTTAACCTCTAAGGTCAAGGTGAGACAAAAAAACAACTGTAACATGGTAACCCATCCAAAACCTGACCTTGGTGAGTTTTGCTTAACCTCTAAGGTCAAGGTGAGACAAAAAAACAACATTAACATGGTTACACATCCAAAACCCGATCTTGGCGAGTTTTGCTTAACCTCTCAGATCAAGTGGAGATAAAATTGTAAGTCTTGTGTTACCCGGCCAAAGACCTCGGTTCATTTGTTAAAAAAACACCGCTGTGCCGGTCGGAGTGGGGGGTGTTAGGTTTTTTTCGTTACGGAATTTCTGGATTCGGTCTCCACGCTCAAGGCCCGCGATAGAAGCTATGCAATAGCTTAATAAATATTTGTTTTCATTATAAAACTGGTATTCAAATGCTACTAAGGGTATGCAGTGACTACGCGCAAACATATTTTACCTTGCCTTACTAAATTGCAAAAACAACGTCTCTTAACAATTTTTTATTTTCTATTTTATAGGTTGTATTTTTAATATGATGTCTCAATGGAGTGATTATTTAAAATACAAAATAATCTATTTGCACGAGGAGAAGGTTGGCTGCTTGTGCTGTGCAAGAATAAACTTTATGAAAGTATGTTATATGGTTCAAATTGTTTAGAATATTGCGTCTAGAAATTACAACTAAAATCAAATTTTAATGCGCCTTATAAGAGTTGAGTTGGTCTTGCGGTCACTAAGGTAGTGCGATGTTCATCGTTATCTACGTTCGAACCAAGTTTAACCTAAATATAGCTTTTTGCTCAGCTGTTTTTTTTTTAAATTATTTCATAACATTTATTTTACATTTCTTTAATGGACGACGTAGGGTCTTGTCTTTTAAGGGCAGTTTGTATAGAAATAAAACTAAACAATTGCAAGTTTAAAATGTTTATTATTTCATTAAAACACTTAGTTAAGATAAAGTAAGTAAATGCTCATATATTTCCAAATTAATATACATTTTATATTGGTATGCCATAATCAAATCTAACCATTTATAAACATTAAAAAAGGTGTGCTTATGCTTAAATGTTTGTTAACGAGAAAATTAATTCTTCTGTTAAATGCTTTACAGATTTATAGCTGCCTATATGTAGTGAATAAACATGTAATTTAAATAGAAAAATCTATTTATAACAATAAAATCACCACATAATCAGCAACATTTTAATGGTTTAACAGTCAATCCATTGAGCATTTACTTACATGGTGTGTTTAAAAATGCCTAGACACTAGATTAATTAGTAGCGGATTGGCACACCGTCCCCTGCTATAACTTGCTGTAAGCGGCTACGCATACCGCGCACCATATTCCAACACAAATCTTTGCCTCTCATGTGCTCCCAAGTCGATGTCACGATCTCAGCCAAGTTGTGTTTGTTTCGCACTTCCGTTGTGTCCCAATTTAAAACATTTTGACCCCATAGATTTTCTATAGGGTTCAAATCAGGACTTTTAGATGGCCAATTAATAACTGTTACACCTTCTTGAGCGGCTAACCAATCCTGCACAATGCCTGCACGGTGGATGGAGCAGTTATCGTGCATGAAATAAATATGTGATGTTGGATAGGCAATTCGCACAGTCGGCAGCATGACGTCACGCAGAATCTCCAAATACAAACTACTATTAAACCTACCACCAACTTCCACCAATTCACCAGGTCCCATAGACGACATCCAGCCCCAGTAGCCCAGGGTTATTCTACCGCTGGTTCTACAAGGTAGCAAGCACTTCTCATTGTAGCGTTCTCCTTTCCTTCGCCATAAGATTTTACGTCCATCTTTGTCCGATTTAAATGATTTTTCATCAGTGAAGATCACAACATTTTCTTCCCAACAACCGTATTTCTCTAAAACAAAAAAAAAGAAACATTTTTGGAACCGTGTATGTAACTTGTAAGGAGTAAACTACGCGTTAATCACAATCAATAAAATAAAATAGGTATAAAAAAAACACTTACTGCTATATTAAGTCGACGACCAATCTCTCTAATTCCAACATTCTGCTCACGTAAAAATATGATTTTATGTTTGGTATAGTCATCAAGTTGCGACATGATGCTTTTTTACACCAAATTGCTAACGAGTTATGTGGAACGATTTACAAATGTGTGTGCGCAGTCACTGCTATTAATCGTAGTGTAACTTTTGTCACTTATATGAATTTATTATCTACCTCACAAAGCAAATGTATGCTTTACTTCGTATCCAACCATTCTTGGTAAATTTAAATGCTCTATACTAAAAGTTTTTTAATTTACCCACCTGTTTACAAGATAAGTAATTAGGCGTAAATCATATTGGTCGTTCTTTAATAATGCAAGCAATATTGTAGTTCCTTTTTTAATTGATTGTCATTACAACTAATTAAAAAAGGAACTAATACTATGTGGACTGTGTTTTCGAACCCACATGTTGTTCGTCGCCAATCCAGCATCAAACCGCTAAGCCACAAGAACTTGTCGAGAATACGCGAAATTAAAGATTGGGTTGTAATTATCTAGAGTTACTTAAAAGCTTTTCAACTTTAAAGTCGACGAGATAATGATTAAAATAGCTTAACAAAATGATACATAATGCCGGTGGCTCCGACAATGTTGGGTGGGTTTACCTTTACGTGTTAAAGATCAAATTTGCGTGTCTGTATTATTATTGTATTTGTTCATAAAGTCCTCGAGCACTTGTCTGATAAGCTCGTATAAATTGAATAAACCTTAATGTTACTGTCAGAGGGTCCAAATTCGTTTGTTTTTAGGGTGGGTAAGATAATGTTGCCAAAAGACTGTACATCAGCAGTGATGTTTTTTTTCTTGCAGTCTTCCATTTAACAATCAAGCAGGTTTTTATTGAAATTTGGAGTGCAAGCGTGGGAAGTCTCCCTTAAAACCTGACAATCCTATAAATATAAAAAAAAACAATTTTAACCATCGAACATCGAAAATCTAAGTCTCTAAAAATAAATAAAGCAGGATTAATGTAACAGATTAAAATCTTCTACTTCTAGATACGATACTTCGGGGTTAATCGCAATCAATAGGAACGAGTTTTGTTTTTTTAGAACGGATGATTTCATTTTTGATTTGATCTAAGTGGTTGCTGATTAGGTACCTCCTGATTGTAACTTAGAAGTTAAATCGATATTCTGATTTACTTTTTTAAATTACTTAATTTAATCTTTATAGTTCCAGGGCACTTATTTTTCTTTCGCAAGTGACATTCCCACACTTCTGCTCCACTTTTACACGTACACTTTTTTGTATATTGGTGTCCAGCATGTAGAAGTATTGTGCCTCCCTTTCTGTGTATACGTTTTAATTCACAACTTCCTCCTGGAGGACCTGGCTGAGCGTTTCCGGTCATTGTTGTTCACTATTGGAAAAAACGAAACATTAAATTGATGACTTCCAAAAATTTTTTCTCTCTACCCGGTTACCTACTAGTTTTTTTGCAAGTACATACACAATTATTTTTTAGCATTCTAAACATCCTATAAATGCTGTACCTACAGAAAATATTATAGTTTAAGTAAGATAAGTATTAAAACGAAACTAAGTACCTACTTACATGTGCTCCCATTTACATTTTCACTAACATCACCAGTTCTGAATATGAAGCTCACAAGTAACTACAATAACTAAGTAGATCCCTTTGTCGAATTCTGGAGTGAGATTTTGCATGAGCCAATGAGAGCTCGGCAAAAACAACTTTATCTGCGCTTTTGTTCCGCAGCTGCAAGGGCGCGCGCGACGCCGGCGCATCCTTTTCAAGGAAAAACTTACTTGGAATGTACGATACATTTAAAAACAATAATTTAGATCAAATTCATTACATAAAAAAATCCTACTTGAAAACAAGGTCTAAATCCTTTATATTAATCTATCGGGTACCAAGACTAATCTACCAATATTCCATTTACACTTTGTTTGTTGGTTGACTCACACATAATACTGCAGAAAAAAGAAAAAACGGGGACTGTGGGCAATAATTTTTACTTAGTTTATTCAACTGTATTAACGAGGACGAAAATACTTCCCGTTGTCCCCGTAGGTACTTTGTAGTACGGGGACAACGGGAAGTATTTTCAAATATTTAATTGAAGTAGGTACCGCTGTCCCCGTAGGACGGGGACAACGGGAATAAAGGGGTTTGAGAATAGGTCGTAGGCTATTTCTTTTGTTTATATGGCAAAACATTGTTTGCCAGATCAGCTTGTTTAATTATAAAACCAGGGATTGTCAAATTCAAATTCAAATTCAAATTCAAAGCATTTTATTTCAAATAAACCATTCACAGGCACTTTTGAAACGTCAAGGTCGGTCAGTCAAAAACATGGAAGCTATTTGCACGTTCCAAAGCGTAGATCTCTATGGAGAAGAACGTGCAAGAAACTCCACGGACACTCTTTTAAATCATGTTCTGTTTTACAACATTCCAAGTTACATATACTTGTTGCTTCTGCATGTGAGGACAATGCAAAGGAAAAAAAAAAAGGGCTTATTATAAGAATTTTAAATTTAAAGATTAAAATAAGCCAATGGCAGTTAAGAGATGACCAGTCTCAACCGACGGCGCCTGTTCACGAACATGACGCGTGAATCGGCACCTTTCAGCTCAACCATTTCGAAGGGAACCGAATGATCAAACCCACGCGCCGCCATACAGCGCTGCGCCACCTGCCGCACCGCATGGTTGCGGCCTTGGCGCGCCTGTTTACGGGGATACTGCGCATGGGGGTCTTTCCTACACAATGGAAAGAGGGGCGCGTCATCATGCTGCCCAAGGCAGGGAAAGATATCCTGAAGCGCCATCAGCGAGACATTTGAGTGAGCATGACATGCTCTCAACCACCATGCTCGTTCATGTCCAACAAGTAAAACTATAACTACTCACATAAAATGTAAATGGTTTCATGGTACTCACATTTACAAAATTTGAAAAATATGCTTCTACTTTACACAAAACTATGGTTGTCAATGACCAAATAATGAAAAATAAATTAATAAAGAGAACGATTAAGTTCTTACATCAAAAATAATAAATAAGTATTTAATATAATAATATAATTTGTATGTATATAAGAATAAATAAACGAAATAATGTAAGAACCTCTAAAAGGAGCGAGCATCTCTTCCAAATATAAAAACATAAAAACCTAAAAAGTGGACCTAAGCAGCTGTGACTGTGGAGCAGGACCAGCATTTAGCCAAGCGTTTTTATCGAGGATATAATCTTCCAGTTTATAATACGCTTGTCTACATAGTGTGCGTTTTATGCATGCTTTAAATTTTCTCTCATTCAGTTCGAGAATATCAACTGGTATTTTATTATAAAATTTAATACAGTACCCCATAAAAGAAGTGTGTACTTTGGCCAATCTGAATCGGGGTTGATCTAATTTGTTCCTATTTCTAGTATTAAAATTATGCCTGTCACTAATCTTGCTAAAGAGATGAAGATTTTTCCGAACATACATAATATTTTCGTAAATGTATTGACAAGGTACCGTCATGATGTTGATATCCTTAAACAGTTCTCTTAGGGAATCACGCCGACGGAGATTGTAAATGGCTCTGATGGCTCTTTTCTGCAGGATAAATATAGACTCGATGTCTGCAGCACGTCCCCATAATAAGATACCGTAAGACATGATACTATGAAAGTAACTAACCAGCCTCGCGGTATCTATATCGGTAAATTGACGGATTTTTCTGACAGCGTATGCTGCTGAACTTAGCCGTCCCGCAAGAGATGTTAAATGAGGACCCCATTGTAGCCTTGAGTCAAGCGTAATCCCCAGGAAAACCGTGTTTTCGACGAATTCAAGTTTCTCCTTGTTCAATACTATGTCGCAATCATTTCTTTTAACGTTCGGTAAGGCAAATCTGATGCATTTAGTTTTTTTCCCATTTAATACTAAATTATTAGCAGTAAACCAATTTTGGACCTGCTGTAGGGCGTTATTTACGTCAACAGATTTATGGAACGTCTATCTATCTTAAAAATTAAGGACGTATCGTCAGCAAATAATACCATATGAGGTTGATTTTTTAAAAGATGGGGTAGATCATTAATATATACTAGAAAGAGGAAAGGACCCAAAATAGAGCCTTGTGGTACCCCCATTTTGACTTTTAAACCCCGTGAATTGACACCATTTATTTGAACTTGCTGCTGTCTATCATTTAAGTAAGATTTTAATAGACTGAGTGCAAGTTTACCTAGTCCGTAATGTCCTAGCTTTAGGAGCAAGGTTTCGTGATTTACACAATCAAATGCCTTGGAGAGGTCACAAAAGATTCCTATGGCATCTTGTGCCTCTTCCCACGCTGAGTATATGTGTTTTAACAACGTGGCACCAGCGTCAGTCGTACAACGACCCCTGGTAAAACCATACTGTTGATCGTGTAAAATTTTATTGATGTTAAAATGATTGAGCATCTGATTGAGCATTACTTTTTCAAACACTTTGCTAAAAACCGGCAAAACAGATACAGGTCTATAATTATTGGTGTCTTTGCTGTCGCCCGACTTAAATAGTGGTATAACCTTACTATATTTCATTATATCCGGAAAGACTCCTTGGTCCACACATAAATTAAATATTAAAGCCAAGTATGGTGCTATAGTTTCAATTATGGACGTGCACACTTTAATAGACATTCCCCATATGTCTTCGGTCAATTTGATTTTGATTTGCCGGAAAGCTTTTATGACTGTCACAGGGTTGATATGTTTGTACTGGAATTCAACCGTACAACCTGGAACGTTAGCTTTTAATAAATTATATGAGACCTCAGGTGAAGAATTTAAATATTCCGTAGTTTTAGTTGGTATATTGGTGAAAAAATTTACAAATTCTTGAGCTACTTCTAAATTAGAGCTTTTGGCACCATGTGTAGTCTCCAGTAAATAATCAGTGTTTCGTTTTTTATTTCTATTAGTTTCATTATTAATAACTTTCCAAACTGTCTTTATTTTATTTTCTGACGATTTGATCTTCTTGCTAATATATAGGGCTTTAGCTACCTTGCAAGTATTTCTGAACACTTTAGAATATTTGTTTACAAACTTATTAAAAGAATCAGTGTTTATGACAGGCTTAAGGCCATATAGCTCATATAGTCTTTCCCTACTTATCCTAATGCCTTTAGTCGCCCAGTCACTAAATACATACTTAGGGAAAGTATCCTTAGACTTCTTTTCAAAAGTTGCATTGAATTCCTTAAGAACCACTGAAAAGAAATTATCATAAAATTTATTAGCATCTTCAATGTTATGGCCTACAAAATTTAACTTATTTTGTAAGGTACCATTGAATTTAGCTAGTTTGCCAGTTGTAATTGGCCTATATTGTATATGAATTTTTTCCAAGGCTGCTTTAAACTGAAATGTAACCAATTGACCACTATGATCAGAGGGAAGGTACGGTAGGGAGGGTGAACTATGGCTTTATCTAAATATTCACAATCGCAGAATACATTATCAATACAGGTTGAAGAAGTTGGTGTTACCCTAGTCGGTTCTGTAAACACATTAGACAAATTAAACGATTTAAAAAGGCTTATAAATCTGCTGCTATTTGAATTAATTTCTAAAATATTAATATTAAAATCCCCACAAATAATCGCGGGCTTGTTACCTGCTGCAAGTTTCGCAAGGATATCTTCCATTGTTGACTCAAATAAAGCAAAGTTTTGAGGGTTTGGGGGTCTTGTCGCGGCGATATTACCGTCCTGCCACTTTATTCTATGACAACTCTATGAACGTGTCTCCACACGCGATCTTGTAACTGCCACTCCACGGCAACATGGTCAACGATACGCTGCGCTACACCGGGGTTTGATCCGACCGCGACCTAAACTTATCTAGGTACTAGTTGAACCGCGCAACTTCGTCTGCTCCGCTCCTATTGGTCTTAGCGTGATGATATATAGCCTTCCTCGTTAAATGGGCTATCTGACACTGAAATAATTCTTCAAATCAGACCAGTAGTTCCTGAGATTAGCGCGGTCAAGCAAACAAACAAACAATCCGGATCATCATCATCACAGCCGAAAGACGTCCACTGCTGGACATAGGCCTCCCCCAAAGGGAAGGGTTTGTCATAATTGCCGGTTGGCGATCACAGTGTATGGTGTTGCGTTTTACAGAGAATGCTGCTGCCCATTCTCTAAGATCGTAGCACACGTATCAACTTGGAAGAGATCGTCACTGTATCAACTCGAGCCGTTCAGTATTATTTGTATGAAACTCCCTACTGCAACGCACACTAATCGGAATCGTAACGTAATCGCCTCGCCTCGGGGCAAGCTCAAGAACCACGGAGCGGTGCGTGGTCGACTTGCAGTTCCCGCGCTTACGGTTCTCCGTACCCTAGCTTACGGTTCTTCGTACCCTAGCTTACGGCTCTCCGTACCCTAGCATACGGCTCTCCGTACTCTAGCTTACGGCTCTCCGTACCCTAGCTTACGTCTCTTTGGCTGTCATTCACAAGGCAGCTTACAGTCGTGTATTGCGCGCGTGCCGCCTAGCCATCAACCAGCGGTCGGCGAGCCGGAAGCGCGGCGTCGCCTAGTTGTAGCAGAGTCGACGTGCCGTAGCTTCTGATCCGATTACGTTACGTGGACGCCTATTTGACGCCAAGGGGAAAGGCGAGGCGGTGACGATCTCTGCTCCTGAGTTGATGTGTGCTGTGACCCATAGTCGCCTCTTACGACACCCACGGGAAGTGATGGGATGGTATTATTCTTTTACGGCACCATACGGCACCGGCCTACACCATACGACAAATCTGGATAAGAGTGATAGCCTTTTATATTGTTGATTACAACTAATCAACAATATAAAAGGCCTTTTTCATACCGGCTATACAGCGTTACTTTTTGATCGTTTAAATCCCGTGAAGGATCGATCCGGTCCATGAAACACTATCGATTTGTAAAGATAAAATAAAAAAATAAAGTACTTTTTTTTATAAACTCGAATTAATTTTCGCCGAAGTGAAAAAGCAATGCGAACTATTAGTAGTCACCATTCGGTACTAACAACAATGACGCGTAAGCGCAGTCAACGTGGACTCACAAAAATTTGCCAATCCTAGACCAAACCCCGCCCCCAAACCTCATTTGATTGACAGTGCAAAAAGGCGCACGCCCCGCGCACCCCGCGAGCCGTTGCGCTGCACTGAGCGAGGCCTCGCTCAGTGCAGCGCATGACCTTGACCCAGTCATGTAAACAATTCAGTTCTCCTAAGACGTCATCGGTGTGTTGTTGTTACGAGTGTCCAATCTGGAGTTCGTTGCCATGGTGCCATTGTACGCGATCGCGGGTTTTGATGCGCAAGCGGCTCGTCGTCTCTACAGTAAATCAAACCACTTGCAATCTTTGCGTCTGCGTGGTATTCCCAACCCCCAAGTTCCGTCAGTGTACACACCTGAACTAGACGAAGAAATCCTGGTTCAAAGTATGAACGAAATCCCAGGCGTTACTACACGCCAAGAACGACGGGACAGCTAGAGTCGCGTTTTGTCAGTGGCTATTAAACAATCGCGAAGCTAATATTCTGTGGGGACCAGTTGCTTGGCCAGCAAGAAGCCCGGACCTGACACCACTGGATTTTTATTTGTGGAGTGAGGTGAAGCGATTTGTGTACAAAAATGAGCATCAACCTCGTGAACAAAGTGAAAAGTGCGATAGTGGACGCGTGTGATGTTTTAAGAAGTGACAGAGACACATTACTAAAATTAAAAGACAATTTAATTAAACGTGTAAGATTATGTATCGAAAATTACGCAACGTATCGCCGAGTGTCCGAAAGTGTCAAATAAATCGGAGTTGATTTAGGTAAGTAACATAACTTTTTTTAAATCGTGTAATGAGCACTTTTGTCTTTTCAAATCATTTTTAAATACGCCATAACTAGCAGGCCTGTTGGGGCTTATTTTTTCATTTTACAGCGTTTAGCATAAATCTTTTAATTTTATTGTATGGTAAGTATGTCCCGAAACCTAGGCACAGAGCAATTTATGACGGTCCTAAACCTTGAATTTGGAATTATTTAATACGTGAACATTAGTTGACTAGCAGAGTCAATAACCTTAGTTGATCGGGCGGAGTGTAGGTAGTTAGGTACGCACCGACGACAACGCGTAGGTAACTAACTCGAGGCGCTACTACTGGTTTCATGCATTTTGCGAATATTACGTGATCACTTCCTGTTTTTTTTTTATTTTAAGAGATACCATGCTAGGCAAAATTTTAATTAATAGTATTTTGTGAGTAGAACCACCCCCTCCAAGGGATTAAAACGATTAAAAATTAACGCTGTATAGCATAGCTTACAAAACTTCAATATAAAACCTTTTTATTCATCTACTTCACCAACTCTGCCATTCACTTTTCTTGGCACGTTACTCATGTCAGATAAACGTCACCTTATCAATTTTCTGAAGTAGTCAAAACAAAAAAAAGCAAAAGTAAAAAAAAAAACAAAATTAATAATAAAAATGAACAGAATACCAAAAAGGAAAAGGGTGCCTCCGGTGGCTCTGGTGCCACGTCACAACGATAGTCTGAATCGATTCAAGCAGGGGGTCCGTACCAAAGTATCGGCTGGTGTAGAAGTGTGGCATGCTTCTCCCGGTAAAGCCTCTTTACGTAAATCTCGGAGTAAAGAGAAGAACGTGGCCAATCGGTGCTGTTATGTGACACCGGACATGAAAAATTTCAGTCAGAATTACGCTTGCTACGATAGTTCCGGTTTTAAGGATAAAGCGACAGGGCCGGAACGTCCTAACGATCGCGATCAGGTACCTACTAATTTCACTAATATCATGTATTGTATTCCGAGGACTTCAGGATGCCAATGCCGGCCGGTTGTTGTGGCGACTTATCTCCAGCAGTAGACGTCTTTCGGCTGTTATGATGATAATGATTCCAAGGCAATTGCCGTATGGCGTCGGCCGGTGCCGTATGGTTATATAAAAGAATAATACCATCCCATCACTTTCCGTGAGTGTCGTAAGAGGCAACTAAGGGACTTGCCAGAGAATGGGCGATCGCCAACCCGTCTGCCAAGCATGGCGATTAGGGCCATTTCTTGGTTGTGCTTGTTGGGGGGCCCAAACAATGACAAGCACAATCAAAAAATGGCCCCTAGTGCCCGGCAGCCCGTCTACTCTTGACTCCAGTAGCGGTCAAGGCCACGGCGAGGCAAGGGTTGCGAAGAATCCCCGGACGACCTGGCAACACTGAACACGCAAACACTCCGGACGGACGAGAATATCACCGAACTTGAGGAGGAATTGAGCAGGTTGCGATGGAGTATTGTGGGATTATCTGAAATCTGAAGAGAGGGGGAGGACACGATAATTCTCAAATCCGGCAATCTGCTATATTTTCGGGAGGGTGACCAGATATTGTTGGGTAATTGTAGAGAACATTCTCTTAGCGAGAACTTTGCGGATATGTTCTCGTGAATGTCCTCCGAACCAAGAATTTATGAGAACTTAAAAACGGAGTAACAAAACCTAACTTTAATCTAATCCTGTCTTGAAATGTGTATGATAGATGAAATTTATAATATTTTACATGTATTTTGAAACATTTCGTGAAGCAAACTGCATGATGGGGATTTTCAAAATTAAAATACAGTATCAATTGATAACAAAACCATATTTTTTAGGGTTCCGAACAAAAAACGGAAACCTTATAGGATAACTCGGGTCTATCTATCTGTCTGTCTGTCTGTCTCTCCGTCTGCCACAGCCAGTTTTCTTCGGATTTACTGGACCAATTCTGTTGAAATTTGGTACACATATGGACTTCTGTGACTGAAACTCGGACGCTTTACGCAAATAAATACATTTTGAGCATGGGGGTCACACTTGGGGGTCAAAAAAAAAACATGAAAAATGAAAGAATGAAATGGGTTACTGAAATATTTTTATATTTTTCATAATTTTAAAATGAACAGTATTGAAGTTATTCAAAAAATGAGGCCAATAATGACCATTCTCCCCCTTATCTCCGAAACTATTGCGCCCGAAATTAAAGAGCAGATGGTAGGCTTTTGCCTACAGATTACAGGAAAACCTATAAGAAGTCTAGTGTTAAAATAACCTGTTACAAAAATTAAAGTGTTTCGGAACCCTTTGTACGCGACTCCCACTCGCACTTGGCCAGTTTATTACTATTGTTAGGCAAGAATTAGACCAGCATCTCACTTGATAGTAAGCTATGAAAAAGCTACGATAAGTAGTAGTTTGGTCAAAACGACTCCTTTTTGCGGTAAAAAGACTTTTTGGTGGCGTTAAAAGTGACCAGATTGTCATCACCCCACTGGGAGACAAAAGATCAAATTAGTCCGCTCTACCATGGCTTCTCTCAAGGAACGAACTTCAACCCCACTGGTTGTTGCGCTGGACAAGCATCTCTCTGAAACCGTACTTTCATCTCCGTACCCAACAAGACCAGGCTGAAATGCCATGCCATGCGTAGCAGGAAAAGAGTTGCAGAGGGAACAGACCCCTGAGGAACTATCAACAGTCAATAGCCATGAGATCAATGGAGCAGCCGACAACGACTACTCGGATCGACCGTTCACGTAGGAAGTCTGATATCCAGCTACAAAAACCAGCTGGGATGCCATAAGCAGGAAGCTTACTGAATAGACCTGCGTGCTAGACCCTGTCAAAAGCAATCGAGATATCGAGCGACACGGCAAGTGCATCGCCATGTCTCTCGATGGCTTCACCCCAGCAGTGCGTGACATACACAAGAAGATCGCCAGTTGACCGTCCCCGGTGAAAGCCATATTGACGGTCACTGAGGGATCATTGTCTTCAAGGCAGGCAACCCTTTCCATAACCTTGCATAGGATGGAGGTAATGGCGATCGGACGTTAATGCGCAGGGTCAGCACGGTCTCCCTTTCTTCCCTTCAAATTGTTTGGTACACATACAATTTATATCATTCAAAAATAAGAATATAGTATTATCTATATATATAAAACAAAGACGGGTTTGTTACAACATTTATAACTCGAGATCGGCTAGACCAATTTTCATGGTTTTTGGTTCGTTGGATTTGTCCCCGCCCCGAATAGCAGAATACATCTTAAAAATAATGAAAACTCGACGAAAACATAATTATAAAAGATGAATCATTTTCCCGATGAATCATGATATATATCATCAAAGATGAATCATGTTACTTTGTTTCGTACCTGTCAAACATTTGTTGTCCATCCTGTCAAATACTATAAGTAATGGTTGACATGCGTTCAGAAATAATGACAAATGATTAACATTTACGCGTGCGTTCAGATATTTATTAGTAGTCTATGTTCTAAACTATTGTATTTCTGAAATCAATTTCTAAGATTTATTTTATAGGTTATCGAAAACGTAAATGTCTTTTTTATGTTGTCTATGATTTTTCTAAGATTAATAATTACAAAGGTTAAAAAGTGCACTATCCAAAGTAATAGTCTATGATCTAAACTAATGTATAGCCTGACCAGAAATATAATAAACCTGTAGGGTAGGTAGGGTAGGTAGGGTAGTTAAGGAGGTAAGGAGATAGGTAGGTAGGGTAGCCAGTTGACGGGAGCGAAGCCGCGCGGGTCAGCTAGTAATTCAAATAAATACGAGTATTATGTGCGAAACGAGTATTGTAGCTGTGGTAAAATTTTACGAATTTTACTATACTTACGTCAAAAATATTCGTGCTAGGCCCTCTGGTGAAGGTCGCGGGTAGTCGATGGATGCGAGACGCGCAGGACCGGTCGTTGTGGCGATGCCTATGTCCAGCAGTGGACGTCTTTCGGCTGATATAATGATGATTCCAAGGAAGGACAGAGCTGTATAGGTTAACTTGAACATAGCCGAAGTAAGTAGCTAACAAACGCTGCTGCACAAATTGCAGCTGCCTGGGAAAGCTCGTGGAAAAATAACACTGTCACTGCACATGCAACAATGCCTTACCAATGGTTCCTTTTGCGAGCTTTTTGCTGTGGATAGATTGTAGAGAAAGATGTGGTTTAGATTTAGCAACAATTTCCATCTCATCATCTACTTAGGTACATGAGGGTTTAGCCGGCAACAGACAAAAGGTTTTTACTATTTAACGATTCGCCTTTCTCATGTGGATAACGTAATTGTCACCGGAAAATTGCAAACGTTGTAGAATTTTAAAATACCGCGTGAAATTTTAAAATACCGCGTGAAATTTTAAAATACCTATTATTTCGTAATAAACCACGGATACTTATATTGAAAACTATTAAAATTTGGATGGGATTTATTCTGTACTCGTACAAAATGTTTTTTTCATAATATATCGAGAAATCATAATATAATCTAATAAAGATTGATTACAAACTTACGGAGTCTGCAATTTTCCGGTGACACAATCATCCTTATCCTAAAACATTCCAAACAGCCAGTTTGTTCGTGTTTTTCAGTTCCCAGGTCTATCAGGCAACACTCTTATACCGCAGTTCGGTCAGTTGAAAAAACTCCTTCGCCACTCACGCAGTAAGGTTAAAACTGGTACGAAATGCGCCAGCAGTGAAAGTTGTAACACTTTTATGTTTACGGACGTACTTAACGAATCGCATTGGCAGAAAATGGACAGCCCTGAAGATCTTGATAAAATCTTCAAGAGTCATGGTAAATATTGGCCGGTATAAAATAGTAGGTATCTACTTACCTTCTTTTTTTCAAGGATGTGAAAACATCAAATAATTAATTCCTCCCGCTCTGGGCGGAGCAGAAGGGAGTGTCAGAATACTGACTAAAACCCATCCCTGTTCCTCCTAATGCCTTTTGCGTTTCCAGAGCCGCGGTGACTCTTTCGAACAAATTCTGCAACCCTGGCAAATAGTTTTGTCATTGAAACCGAGGCGGAATAGACGCCCCGAGGCCGTTACAGAGCCGAGAAACAATAAAAAAAACCGGCCAAGTGCGAGTCGGATTCGCGCATGAAGGGTTTCGTAACATTGTAATTTTATTATTTGTTGTTAAAGCGGCAACAGCGGTTTGGCTGCTAACGCTATATCTAATGAAGTGTGTATACACTTCATGAGATATAGCCCGCTGACAGACAGACGGACGGACGGACAGCGGAGGGTTAGTAATAGGGTTCCGTGCAATGAGAAGTGCCCACGTGTATTTGAAACACGTGGGCACTTCGCATTGCACATTTTTTAACACACTTACTTGAAAAAATAAATATAATTTCTATATTTACCTAATATTTAGTAGTAACAAATGATTGTGAAAAATTGCTCGAGACTATTTCCGGTGTTGACGATAGTCTTTTCTTCAAAAGCCCCAAAATAAAAAGTAGCTTTTTTAATCAGTACCCTGTTTACGAGTATCAGTGCAGCTTTTGCAAGACATTTCGATAACCACCCCCTGTTCTCCAGAACTTGCAGGTTTGGATCTTCCTTCACAACCGAAACAAATCTACATATCCGATGTGCCACGAGTGAAGGTCATTACAGAGAAGTATTCGAAATACAAACGAGGCAACATTGAACTTCGAAGGCTAGACGAGAAGGTTGTATGTTTGGAGTACGACATATTCAATCAGCCGTACAACCACGAAGTCCTGAAGCCAGTGCAGAAGATGAGGGCTTTCTTCTCGATAAAACCTTCTTTTGATAAGGAAGGTAGTGGGAAACAAGGTGAGGTTTTTGCTTTATTGTCTATTGATAGGCTCGTGTTGGACCGCAATCTCACCTGATGGAAAACGTTGAAGTACCTAACCTGTTCATTCTTGAAATCTTGACTCTGGCAGGGAATTCCACAGCCTACCTACAGCTACAGCAACAATAGCATTCCCAAAACGTTTTGTGCGTATGGGTTGAATGTCCACCATGTATGTACCAGTGCCGCATCGCCATACGTCATACGTCTTGTCGTCCAATCATGGAACGGGCTAGGCGGTAGGTATATTGAAAAAGCGTACTGAGTCTGCAAAAGAATCTAAAACTTGCATTGGTTTGGAAATTATGTTAGCTCAAAACAAGTCTAGCATTTAATGAGCTGTAAACTTAAGGCAATACAGAAATAAAAATATTTAACCCTCTTGAAAAAAAAAAAGAACTGGAATTAAAAATATAATTAATTATTTCAGAGCTACCTAGACTACCGCCAGAAATAAAAACTGAATTCGACGTAGTAGAAGAAGATCTCGAAAAATTAACAGAGAAGGAGATAGAATTCATCGATAACGAGATAGAAGAAAACAAATCTTATCTGGAGGACTTAAGGCGTATTTTAAAACGAAAAAAAGTTATTAACGCTCAGAAGAATAAGACTAGTAAAGATTTGCAGTTTTTGTATGAAATGGCGAGAAGGGACGGACGACCTTTGCACAGTGATTTGTCAGAATCGAATTTACTGTCAAAGGCGAAGCTACAAGAAGTAAAACAGTTGATTCTTCAGCGTTGTACTTCGACCATACATGGGTTTAGGAGAAAAACATTAAAAAAGAGTGGGGCAACGCATGATTCTGGTACTTACTCTGGGGGCATTATGTCAGAGATGTTAAAATGCAAAACTTGAGTGTCTAGCAGTAGTCGTAGCAATGAAAGCGCGGTTTTTTATTTGTAATAGTATATTTTTTTAAAGTATAAAAATAGTTAACAAAGACTTTAAATATTACAAAGATATTGCTTTGGTAAAGACAATTACCGTCTTTGAATATTTATGATATTGATTAAGCTTTTTTTACCTACGAGTAGGTACAATGTCACAGCCACTGCAATAGCAAACAGCTTGAATTAAGACTAACTACATTTTGAATCTTATTTCGAAATTTTAGTTATTAGTGGATTTGTAGTGATCTCAGCATGTCACTGTATTACTTCTCTCCATTTTTGGCCGTTTCTGGGTTAAAGGCCGGATCGAGCCCTAGTTTCTTCATTTCCACCGCCATTTCGAATAAGTAATCGTAGCATTCCGTCCTGTTATATAAAAAAATGTATTAGCAATGAATCCCATCAACGGAGACTTAAAAATATAAATAAAAAATTGGAAAATACAAAGAATTTCATATTAACTTGTCGGTACAATCTTATTTTGTCGCTCGCATGCAACTAGGTATATTGTCGTCTTGGTTACACATAAACAAGCTAGACGGCAATTAATAACGGTGCTGTTTTGCCTCATGAGTGTTTTGGGCCTGGGATGCTAAGGGTCCCTATCTTATTTGCATACGATTTTAAGACATAACTTGGCATACTTTTGTTTTTCCAAATTATAATATTTCGCATAATATTATTTACGCATAATGTTTTAATTAAGCATAATTTATCTTATCATAATAATGATGAAGCATAACATCCTAAAGCATAAATTTATTAATGCACAATGACATTAAAATATATTTTTATAGGCATAACAAATAAGCAAAATTAATTACCTCCTAAAATTTGAGACATTAATATACATTTTTGTACAATATTGTAGGCACTCTACATTGTAGGTAGAATCAATTATTTTATTTTTATTTTTTAAACAAACATACACCATGCATGCAGCATGCAAACATGTAAACAAGCATACACCATGCACGCAGCACGCATGCTGCATGCAAGCAAGCATGTAACATGCAGCAGGAATAGTTTCTGTCACTCAAAAAACAAGCATACGTCATGCATGCAGCAAGCAAACAAGCATACAATAAGCATGCATCTTGCAAGCAAACATGCAACAAGCATGCAGCAGGCAAGCAAGCATGTAACATGCAGTAGGCATGGTTTCTGTCACGGCTCCGGCGCTGCGGGGCTCCGGCGGCCCCACGCGAGCTGAGGAGCTGATACTTGTAACGCTCGCCGCGAGCGTAAAACACATCTGCGAAGATGCCTGCCCGCCTCGCCCCTCCGTGCCTACGCCGACTTAGATTACACTCTAGAGGTAGGGCAGACAAGACTACGTGGAGTCGGTTTTGCAGCGATTCGTATCTGTCACTAGCTTTTATAGCACAACATATTGAATTTTGAAGACAATACTTTAATTTTAACTCAAGGTTAAAAATGGAATTGCTTTCGTTATTTCTAAAAATTGTATGCCTAAATGCTATTGTGCTAATAGTCTTTATGCCTAGTAATATTATGCGATATAAGTTTGTGCCAAAAATATGGAAAAGTATTATTATGGAAACAAGAAAAATATGCCAAAATCGTTATGCCAAAGTATATTAGGAAAAACAACATCATGTGAAAAGAAGGGATACCGGATGCTAATACAGATGTGACCATTTAGGGAGAATTCATATGTACAGTCAACAAAGCTATTGGGTATGCAGGAAGCTAACTTGTAACTTTTTTATGTTGTGAGTGTGCTGAGTAGACAATTATTGTACAACATACTCCTAAGTATGTCAATAGCTTAAAAAAATATAATGCACACATCAGAAATAAATATTGTCAGTGCTGTGGAAAAAATAATATTTTTGCCTATATACCGAATAGCTTTGTTGACTGTACCTCAACCACACCACATCACAGCGGCAAAAAGTGATAGTCAAGTGATTATTTGGGTTGTACGTTGTTTTATAGAAGACAGTTTCACAGAATTTCGTTTCACATAATTTTTTTCTCGTATTATCATTTCATAGAATAATCAATTCGCAGAATCATCATCATCATCTGCCTAGCCTTTTTCCAACTATATTGGGGTCGGCTTCCAGTCAAACCGGATTTAGCTGAATACCAGTATTTTACGCGGAGCGGCTGCCTACCAGACCTCCACAACCCATTAACTGGGTAACACGGTACATCATGGCAAGACTGGTGTCAGATTTACTGGCTTCCGACTATCCGTAACGACTGCTAAGATCTACAAATGACAGCCGGGACCAACGGCTTAACGTGCTTTCCGAGGCACGGAGGAAACTCGCTATGATAAGATGGTCACCCATCCACAGACCAACCTCGGCAAGCGTTGCTTAACCTTGAAGATCGACCCGTGCGGCTGTTATTAACTAGCCACGAGCTCCTCCAATAATCAATACGCAAAATACTTACTATGAATAAATTTAAATAATTAAATTTATTGTTGATTTTTGTTACAAATAAACTTTATTTCGATATTCATCATATCATAGAATATCAAATCAAATATCCTTAATCCTCATATTGAGTAGTTAACTTAAATTAAACAAAAATTGTGTTGAAACTATGTTACATAAATTAAACTAATTGGCGGTATACAGATATAAAATTCTTTACCTTCCGTGCTAGTCAAAGAATGTGTTACGCGAAAACATTTTATCTGTGTTAATGCGAGTAAATAGGGGTAGGGTAGACAAGACTACGTGGGGTCGGTTTTACAGCGATTTGTTTCTGTCAATAGTTTTTTTAGCACACATGTTGATTTTTTAAGATCATATTTCAATTTTAATTTGGTTAAAATGCTATTTTATAGAATAACAATATGCTTAGTAAAATTATTCCGAATAAAATTCTGCCATTTAAAAGTATGTCATTGGCATATTATAAAACAATAAATAATATTTAATTGTAATTGCATTTTCACTAAAATATAAAATTCCATGGAAAAATATATACATAATAATAATATAAACTCTTTGATAAGTTTGTTAAATAAAAAAATGTGATCATAAAATTCATTGAATTGTGTTTCTATGTGATGATCTTCATTCAAGTGAATAGTCTTTGAAACAAAATTTTATTTTTTTTGTAGTATTTAATTACGATCTAGCCTAAAAGACTAATAAGCAATTTAACTCTAACTTAATATGTTACGTGATAGATTATGTTAAAACTAAGAATAGTGTACTTTTACACAAGTCCGTAGCACTTTCTTATATAATTTATAAAACACTGTGTTCGTGTTATAAGTATAGCACAACATTGTTACTATTATTCACTCACTTTGTACACTACACTAAATCAAAAGGTTTAGTTATTTTTACAATAATATGTGACATAAAATTACAAGGACCAAATATTATATGAAACATTTTCTGCGAAACGAAATTCTATTAAATTTCTGTCTACGAAACAAGGGTACACCGATTATTTGTGAATAGAGTCGCTGCAGATTCTTGCAGTTGGGTTGTGATAACTACCAACTACTATCGATATCGTTGCGTTGTCGCTAAAGTGTTGGCGGACAAACAGATAGACTTTGACTTTTGCGTCGGCGTGGCGCAACGTTGGCCGTTAGAACGCGCTGTTGCTGGTGGTTGAAATCTAGTCAGTTTCGCCCACATGAATTTGAAAGCAAAATGCGGCCCGTGTGAACGAAACTATTTATTTTCATACAAATTCGTGCCCGTTCACGTTTAGTTGTTGTGGTACGTACGTGTAAAACGAGCCTAACCATCATTTGCCATAGAAAACCATAAAGAAAAGACTTACATAGTCTTCGCCTGCTGCCAGGAGTCTCCCCATACGTAGACCCCATGTCTTCTCACCAGCACAGCGCTAGTGCCAGGGTACTGTCGCAAAGCTTCGCCCAGAGAGCCTGCCAAGTCCTTCTCGAAAGGAGTGTTCTCTATGATTGGGACGACTAGCTTCTCGTCGTAGCGGAGAAAGCGGCCTAGAGAGGCGTCTTTTATGCCCTGTAAAAGAAAGAGTGACGTTCAGAATGATTACCACTGCTGGGAATGTGCCTCTTTATTTAACCCTTATACTTGGGACGCAAGTGCACAATGCCAAGGCAACTTATATGTCTGCCCCACTTGAACTGGTTGCGCCAGGGTAGCCCACGATCACTGCGGGTGGCGAGGGCCTACCGCTCGGTGGGCTTCTCGGCGGCGTGCGCTCTGGCGGGCACCCCTCCTTGGGAGTTGGAGGCGTGGGTGCTCGCCAGAGTGTACGAGTGGACGGCGCGACGAAAGGCCCTAGGCGAGCGCCCCGTCGTGCAGGAGCGGGAGGCGAGGTACGCTATCGTCGTCCACTGGACGGACGACCTCGCCTCCGCCACCTTTGGCCGCCGTACCTTGGACGCGCTCGATCCGGTCCTGCGAGACTGGCTTGAGCGCTCCCACGGGTTCCTCTCATTTCGTCTGGTGCAGGTGTTGTCAAGCCACGGCTGTTTCGGCAAGCACCTGCACCGGATCGGGAGGGAGGAGACCCCGGCGTGCCACGACTGCGGCGCGGCGGAGGACACGGCTCAGCGCACCCTCGAGGTGTGCCCGGCTTGGTCTGAGCCGCGTCGCAGTCTAACTGCGGAGATCGGACAGGACCTCTCGCTTCCCGGCGTGGTCAACGCCATGCTGGAGAGTGAGGGGTCCTGGGCAGCTGTCGCCTCTTTTTGCGAGGATGTCATCTCGCAAAAGGAGGCGGCGGAGCGCGCGCGGGAGGACGACCCTCTCGCTGCGCCGCTCCGTAGGCGAAGAAGAGGTCGGAGAAGACGCCGTCTTCTCCCTCCTCATGGTGGTGATGGGCGGGCGATAGGCGCGGGGGCGCCTCCGCCCGCATTGCACTCCACACCACCTTCGCCGGTCATTCCCAGCCCTACCCCTGAACGGGGAGGACTTGAGGGGCCCGCCGCTTTAGGCGGGTTGTCGTCGGAGGAGGACTGGACGCTAAGGCTGCGCCGATCTCCCAGTCCTCTTCCACTAGGACGATGCGGGAATGCCGCTGGGTTATTTATTTTAGTGGGTATACCGGGTCAGCCCGGGGAGTCCCACATACCCCTCCCGTTCCCCCGACGGGAGGGTATGCGTAATGCATTATTTCCCAGCGCAAAAAAAAAAGAAAAAAAAAAAGGGTAGCCCGCGATCTGCCGGCCTCCCTAACTGGGTCCAGCCAGAGGCGGCGGACTTGGGGATATCGGACTATTCGGACCCGAGGTGGCGGCGCGTGGTGTTCCCGAGCGCCCCTCTTTGACGTCGCGGGGGGAGTCAAACACCTCACTCCCCCCGCTGACCCGAGGTGGCCTGCAGAGGCGGGCCGGCACGAGGGATTACAGAAGTCGCATTAGTTCTCGCGATCCCCGGTTGGTGAGAGATGGAGCACCGGGGTGGTTTTAGTCAGTAAGAGTCTGACAGACCCCTCCGGCCGCCCCAGGGCGGAGGACATCCATGAGGATTTCCCCCCGTTATAAAAAAAAAGGGTAGCCCGCGAAATTCAAATTTTCTTACGTTTTTATGCAATTTGCGAGTTAACAATGGGTTATATATTGATTAAAGTATGATTCGCGGGCGTAAGACTAATGTATTTTCAGAATTATAACCGTTGAAATCAGTAAAATAACTCCATAAGTCGGCATAATCCTAAAAGTCAAGATTTCATGAAATAGTCATTCTTTCGGGTTACCTGGCCCTATGGAGTTTTATTGCTGATTTAGATGGTTATAATTCTGAAAATATATAATTCTTACGCCCGCGAATCATACTTTAACCAACATAAAACCTAATACTGACTTGCAAATTGTAAAAAACGTAAGAAATTTGAATTTCGCGGGCTACCCTGGCGCATCCACCTTAAGTAGGAGAGTAACTAGATGGAAACATATGTATTTCTGAAATTGCTTAAGCCCAAAATGAATGCAAAGTAGACAGCTTAATTATGGTGGGATTGGTTTCCAGTCGTTCAGATGCAGCTGATTACCATTATTTTACATAGACCGACTCTGCCTCTATCTATAATAATAATATAATAATAATTTCTTTATTTCTCCTCACATTTGACAAGCTTATTCTAGGTTTTACATATTATGTATCCAATTAGAAATGTGAGGAGCTGGTGTCTGTGTTAGGCATAGTATGCCTGTATTACAAATCACCAGGTCCCCACCCCACGGAAGAACAGATAGTTTTTGTTGAAAAAATATGATATACAGAGTTGATACGACAGAGGGGCATTAAATTAAACTACGTATACTATACGTGTTCAGTATTAATTCGATACGGTACAAAAACAAAAAGCGCCATAAATACGAAAATATTTTTTTCAAACAAACTAAATAGCTTGCAAATCAGAATAAAACGCAACCACCCTTTGTAAAAAAATGACACTGACCTTAGATACCGCTAGGTAACAAAGCGGCAACGTCGCGCGCGCGCCGGAGCGCGGTGTACGGTATCTCGTGTGCTCGGTGGGGGCCGGGCCGGGGTGGCGGCCGGCGACTTAGGCCTCCGCTCGCACTGGCTTTTATGTTAGGTAACGTTTCGAAGTACGCGCACAAAAACAAACACACTAAATTTTTAAATTTTCGATGTGTCCTCCATTCACATTGATGCACAAATTATACCGACAGAGAATATTGTTATTTATTTTTCTAATTAGATCACTGTCCGTCGCTAAGCACTTTAATTTGTGAAATGCTAAAATAATCCTATTTTTTAACTCATCAATTGTATTTACCTCTGAGGCATACACTTCACCCTTAATGTAACCCCACAAAAAGAAATCCATGGGAGTGAGGTCCGGAGATACTAATACTAAATAATAATAATCCCAAGTTACGTGTCCTCTCACAATAACAAAATAAAATTACAATTGTTTGCGCGCGAATTCCACAAAACATACGTTCCGAAAAACAAGCGTCGGCGCACTGAGGCCCCACTTACCGATCGCAAAAAACAAGGATGCAACAAACTGACCTATCTCTATTTCTTTCGCTCGCTTTATGTTAATCGCTTTCGTAGTGAAAGTGCAAGTGTGTGTGTATTGATTGTTTCCTTGTTTGCATTGTCAATTTTTAGTGAATGTCGACATGCATCAGAGCGGCAACAACGCATCGTAGATTTATCGTTGTAAGGTGCATGACATAGGTCATGCACCTTACAACGATAAATCAGACTTAGACGATAATCAGATGTTAGAAAAGATACATCGTGTTCAAACCGTGCAAAAACTTTAAAAATCATTTGCGACTAAACTACTGCTCCTAATTAATTTATTTTTGGTACAGAGCTTGAAAATGGTACCTAGTATAGGCAGTTTAAAGGAAAGCCCCTCTGTCGTATCAACGTTGTATACAATCTGAGGTTAGAGGTAGGAGATCCAAGACTAAAAACTTAATTAATTACAATTTTGAGGGTAGAAGTAAAAACGATGTTAAAACAAAAAGTAAATCAAAGCAAGTGAATGTATGAGTGGTGTCACTGTGTAGTGTTGAGTGTTAGGTGTGGTGTGTTGATGTGTGTGTGAGGAGTTTGGTGTAAGTGATAAACTTAAGTCGTACCAATTTAATTTGAATTAAGTAAAGTTTCTGTTAAACTATAATCTAAATTTTGCAACCAGTCCGAGACTGAAGACTTACATTTGGTTCTTGGTAAAGGATATATATTTAAGGCCCGATTTAACTTATTGTATAAATTCGAACCCTGGTAACAGAAAAACCGATGTGCAAACTTAGTTTTGAATGAGGATGCAGAGCAGACTTCGTGTTTGCGACGTTTGTTTCTAATTTTGTCTGGTTCATAAATTGTTAGGGAATGCTGTTTCATAATCGTTTTAAGGATGAAGAGCTGTCTAACAGTAAGTACCTTCCAATTTGAGTAGAGATCAGTTGTTGGGTGATAGAAAGGTAGAAACAAACTTACCTTTAGGAGTGCTCTTTGTGCTCTCTCAACTTTTAAGAAATGAGTTTTACATGTGCCACCCCATGTGGTGATACAGTATTCAAGCTGTGACTGACAAAGAGCATAGTAGACCGATTTTATAACAGTTTTTGATGCAGTGTTTCTTAAAGATTTAAATATTACTGTTAGTCTACGTACTCTCGCTGATAGAAGATTAATATGATCGTGAAATTTAAGATTTCTATCAATAATAACGCCTAAATACTTAGTGGATTCAATATTTCTCAGGTTAGGACACTGACAACTTGTGTCATTTACATTTGGGCACAAATGGGAGACAATGCTTAAAGAGCGATCCGGTTTGTCATTGGTTTTAATGGAAAAAGTTACGTAGGTCGTTTTTTCTACATTTAACGTAAGTACCTAAATTCTTATTTAACCAACTGTTCACAGTGTTCATACCTATCTGAGCTTTGGCTATAACTTCATGCCAGGAGTTACCACTGAAGAGTAAGGCCGTATCATCGGCAAAAGCAACAATTTTGGAATCGGGTACTGTTATCTGACATATGTCATTTATATAGACTAGGAACAGCGTCGGTCCTAGAATACTGCCCTGGGGAACTCCAAATGTCACTGGGATCTCTTCACTGGTTATGTTACCAATTTTTACACATTGTGTTCTGTCAGTAAGGTAATCTTTAAAAAGTTTTAATTGAAGACCCCGAACACCTAAGTTTTCGAGTTTAGTCAACAGGATAGGGACAGAGACTGTGTCAAAGGCCTTTGCTAAATCTAAGAATAGTCCAATGGTTTTTCTCTTTGAATCTAGGTTGTTAACTACATAATTTGTTAGTTCTAACACAGCATCGGCGGTGGATCTCTTGGCTCGGAAACCGAATTGAGCTTGCGATAGAAGATTTTTATTTTCCAAGTAGTTAACAAGTCTTTTGTTAATGATGCGCTCTAAAATTTTTGACAGGGCAGGGAGAATTGAGATTGGCCTATAATTATTGACACAGTCTCTGTCGCCACTCTTATGTATCGGGTGAACTCTTGACTTCTTATAGATCTTCGGAAAAACACCGGTTGTGAGGGATAAATTACAGATGTAGGTTATAGGTAATGTAAGAATGTCTTTATTTGATTTCAAGATGTCGCTAGATATCATATCCAGACCTACAGAACAATCACTTTTTAACCCTGCTATCAACGTCCTAATCTCATCTTCATCCGTAGGGAGCAGGCTGAAAGAATGGCAGGACAAGTTTAGGGCGATGGGTTCGGGTTGCATGTTATTCTTAGTAATTTTCTCTGCTAACAATTTACCAACATTTGCGAAGTATTGGTTAACGTTATTTGCGGAATTTTGAGGGTTATTTGTGCTTATAAGTTCAATCGAGCTGTCTTTGGGTTTAGATGAGTATGTTATCTCTTTGACTATTTTCCAAATCTTTTTACTATTTTTTCCTGCGGTTTGGAATTGCAGTTTCTCATAGTCTCTTTTAATTTTTTTTAATAAGGATAAACAAAAATTTCGGTATCGTTTATATGTCGTTTTATATATCTCATTCTCTGGGTTTTTCTTTACTTTTTTATATAAATTATCGCGGTTTTTGATGCACTTAAGAAGGCCTGGGGTAATCCATGGTTTTAGAATTTTTTTCCTTTTTGATATTTTGACTTCTTTGGTGTTGTTTTGGATAGCCGTGTAAAGAATACGGTGTAAGAAATTAGCAGCCTCATTGGCGTTTTTAATTGTGTAAAGTTGACTAAAGTCAACCTTTTTAAGTTCCGTATTTAGCAGGTTGTGATCTAAGTAATTTACAATTTTGGCAGGTTTTTGTTTAGGAAGGCTAGCCATGTACAGAGCAACACTATTATGATCTGTAATTGTTGTTTGGAGTATAAGACAACGGGCCGTTAGTTTAGTCTTCAGAAACGTGTGATCTAAACATGTTTTATTGTGCGTAGGTGTTGTGTATGCAGGCATCATACCGTGGAATGCCATCATATCAAGATATAAAGAAACATTGTTGTCAGCAGTGTGTTCGGCAATGTTTATGTTAATGTCCCCCAATAATATGACATTTTGATTAGATGAGTATTTTAATAATACTTGATTAAGAGATTGCAAAAAGTTATCAATATTTCTGTACCCGGGGGGCCTATAGATGGCCAAAGCTACTGTATCTTTATTTAAGGTAATCACGAGACAGTTTGCGTCCACAATCGCAGGTTCTTCAACTGAGATAAACAAATTGTTCTTGTAGTACACAACAACACCTTCATTCTGCGTAAGGTTGTTAGTGGTGGCAAAACTATCATATCCATCTAAAGAGGGTAAGAAAACGGTTGATGGCAACCAGCACTCTGTCAAAACAATACAGTCCCAATCTACCCCAGTACTGGCTATAATCGGTAATAATCCGGGTAGGTTACATTTTACACTCCGAATATTTTGTTGAAATATTTTAAGACATTTTTTGTCATTTGGTAACAGACGCGAGCAGTCCTCGGCGTCTATCTGGCCACCACATTCCAATAACTGGGTAATTAGCACCGGCCCAAGGCCAGATTAAGGCTGTTCTCTCGAAAAAAGCTTAAAAATAGCGTGCAGATGAAGCAGTTTTTCGTCGGCATTTACTGAGAAATTACATTTTAACCAGCGAGTAATTCGTGCAGTTTTGAAAATTGGTACAGTTGTTCTTTGAGGTGTTCTGTGAGATGAACATACGATCTGTGATAGATAAATTGATTAAATATGTTTTTCATAAATTATACAAAGACGAATAGTAAAAACCCAGTTAATGGGTTGTGGAGGTCTGGTAGGCAGCCGCTTCACGTAAAACACTGGTATTTAGCTGAATCCGGTTTGACTGGAAGCCGACCCCAATGTCGTTGGGAAAAGGCTAGGCAGATGATGATACAAAGACGAATAGTAATGTCTGACCCAGAACCCGACAGAGTTGAGACCTATCGTAGTTTTTTTGTCATCTAAAGTAGAGCAAGAATATCTATTTTTTTCCGATTTCGATGGCTAACACATAAATATGTAACTTAATTATAACTTCATCTTTTTGTTTTTTTTTTTTTTTTTAAGAAAAAACCAACATAGTTAAACTAAGCACTTATGATGCAAACGTTGTGTTTAGGAGGTGTGGTTATTGGAATTAGATTACTTGGAAATTGAAGATCTCATTACCTTTATTCATAACCTTAACTATCATCACCACTTACCTACACAAGGTTCATACTCACTTACACACCACACTCTTCAAATACTTCACACCACATGGCACTTTTTCATCCACCACATCCTCAGATATTCTCACACTTTCACTACCGTATCATCTAAATAGTAGTGGCACTCGGTAAATATTGCATAATTAATGGCTGAACACTACCCCGTGAGATACAGGTTACCACCTAGTTCAGGGGATAGGGTCTAATCTTCTCGACAACTATCACAACCACCAAATGATATTGTATATTCATGTAAACTAATTTTAGGTATTAAGTATTTCGAAATAAGTTACTCATCATCTGCCTAGCCTTTTCCCAACTATATTGGGGTCGGCTTCCAGTCAAACCGGATTTAGCTGAATACCAGTGTTTTACGTGAAGCGGCTGCCTACCAGACCTCCACAACCCATTAACTGGGTAACACGGTACTTCTTGGCAAGACTGGAATCAGATTTACTGGCTTCTGACAATCCGTAACGACTGCCAAAGATCTACTAATGACAGCCGGGACCAACGGCTTAACGTGCTTTCCGAGGCACGGAGGAAACTCGGTATGTTAAGATGGTCACCCATCCACAGACCAACCTTGGCAAGCGTTGCTTAACCTCAAAGATCGAAAATGCGTAAATAAGTTACTCAAAATTGTAATATTACTGCTGAGTGGTGAGAAATAAATAAATCTTAATTCTAAGGGGTTCTGAACAGTAAGCTGCTGACCTACCTTGAAGACAACGATCTCCTCAGTGACCGTCAATATGGTTTTCGCCGGGGACGGTCAACTGGCGATCTTCTTGTGTGTGTTACTGCTGGGGCGAAGCCATTGAGAGACACGGCGAAGCACTTGCCGTGTCGCTTGATATCTCGAAGGCTTGATATCTCGAAGGGTCTGGCACGCAGGTCTACTCAGCAAGTTTCCTGCTTATGGCATCCCAGCTCGTTTTTGCTGCTGGATATCAGACTTCCTGAGTGAACGGTCGATCCGAGTGGTCGTTGACGGTTGCTCCTCTGACCTCATGGCTATAGATGCCGGAGTTCCTCAAGGGTCTGTTCTCTCAGCAACTCTTTTCCTGCTGCACATCAATGACCTACTTCAGCCTGGTCTTGTTGAGTACGCAGATGACAGTATGGTTTCAGATACTTGTCCAGCGCAACAACCAGTGGGGTTCAAGTTTGTTCCTTGAGAGAGGCCATGGTAGAGCGGACAAATTTGACCTTAAGCGTTGTCTCCCAGTGGGGTGATGACAATCTGGTCACTTTTAACGCCACCAAAACACAGGCGTGTCTTTTTACCGCAAAAAGGAGTCGTTTTGACCAAGCTCCTACTTTTCGGGGTGCATCTGTTCCTGTGACTGATCGGCTCGAGCTCCTAGGCATGGAGTTGACATCCAGTCTCAACTTCGGCGCAACCATCGAGTACAAAGCCCAAACTGCGGCCAAAAAGCTGGGCATCCTAAATAGGGTGAAGTGATACTTTAGGCCTGGACAGCTTTTAACCCTTTACAAAGCACAAGTCCGATCCTGCATGGAGTATTGTAGCCACCTTTGGGATGGCTCAGCTAAGTATCAGCTTGCCGCGCTTGACTCGGTGGAACGCAGAGCTAAGAGGCTCATCGGCGACGTAAAACTGGTGGGTGATAAGCTACATAGCTTGGCTCATCGCCGTAAGGTTGCCTGCTTGTCGGTCTACTACAGATTGTACTTCGGTAATTGTGCCCAAGAACTCCACGACCTCATCCCACCGGCTCTCTTCTATCATCGGACATCCAGACGCACTGCATCTTACCATCCCTACCTTGTGGCTATTCCACCAATTCGCACTAAGCGTTTTAAAACGTCTTTTATAATGCGCACAGCAAAGGAGTGGAACTCTCTGCCTGCGTCTGTGTTTCCAAAAGCTTACAACCCTAATCTCTTCAAAGTTGGAGTGAACAGGCTCCTTCTGGGTAGGCTCGCTCCATCGTAGACTTTGTCTCTGTCATCTCTGACATAGACTAGAGTCAAGAGCAAACCCATTCAAGTCCGTTCAGCCGATCTGGCTTGATTGATTGAGTGAAAAACATCCACCCATCCACTCAAACTTTCGCATTTATATTAGTAGTAAAAAGTAAAGCAAGCAACATACCTTGATCATCTCTTGATGAGTGATAACAAACTCCTTGTCGTAGAGTAGTGTGCATCGCACCGCGTGTGGCGAGTGCGTGTGTATGACTGCGCCTGCGCCGCGCTCCTTGTACGCTAGCATGAACAGTGGGGTACACTGGCTTTTCTTTAGCCTGGAATTTATGACATAAATGTATCAAGCATAAGGTTGAATTTAACAATAGTCAGATTTAATTCTGATGTATAAAATTGTCATTTGACTTGATAATTTAATCTTCTAAAATATAAAAATCTCGTATCACAGTGTTTGTTATCGAACTCCTCCGAAATGGCTGAGTGTTTTTTATGAAATGTTTTGTGTGTTTGGTAGGTCTGAGAATAGGTCCTATACTCGTAGGCTATTTTTTATACATATGGCAAACAACGCTTGCCAGATCAGCTAGTACATAAGGCACCTAAAACAGGGTAGGGTACCTATTATAAAAACTGCTTTGCTTTGTTTGACAAACAATGGTGTTTTCTGAAATTAGTAAATAAACTAGCATAAAACCATTTAAAAATTACTTTTTCTCAGGTGGCGGCAATTCAATGTCCTCATCATTGATAGTCTGCACAAACAGGTCATCTGACTTCATGCGCTCTTTTTGTACTCCCGATGGTGCTATGTAGATGTTGTCCCTGTATTTAAACAATTAAATTTATTAAAAAAAAATTCAACTAACTTTTGAATAATAAAAATATTTCAATAATGAGTGGCTTTTCTTTTGAATGTTTTCATTACTGGTTTTTATTCCTTTTTTCGATTTTGTGGAACAAAGAATTTTTATTTTATACCTATTTCAATATACTCTCGTCACTAACAGTTAGTACCAACTTTTGCAGAGAGTCAACAATTACATTTATACATTATAATATAAAACACATATTATTATTAATGCCACTTTCGATTTATAATTTGGATATGGACTTTATTTGGTTTAAAATAATAAAATCATCGCAACAACAATAGAATTAAATAAAACAAACCAAAAAACTAAAAATAAAACAAAGATAATTATAACAAAAATCAGAAATAATTTAATAGACACGAGTGACGTCAGCGTCCGTTTTGGCGCGAAAATTTAAACTGTCTGTTTAAAAACGCAATTTTAGCAATAAATCAAAGCATTTTCATTTTTTATTTATGTGGCAGTCTATTCTAGACGGAGTTCTTTATAATGAAAGCAAAAATAGAAATATTGCATGTTCCCTATTATACGTAACAAACAGTTTCATAACATTAACTAAATTTGTATCACTGATTGTTTTTTATAATGTTATAATGATGTAGGTACCTACTGTGCTTGTCTTACAACTACTGCTACATGTCCAAATCATAGGCGAGGACGCTGGCACCCTAAACACAACTTAAATCTTACTCTGGGTGCCAGAGCCCATCGAAAACACTCCTTCCCCTAGTTGTAACTTAGCATAGTGTCTACATAAGTGTTTATTGTACAATTAATGTGAATAAAATACTTTTATTATTATTATTTTTATTAACATGCTCCCGGGATAAAAAGTAGCCTAAGTCCTTTCTCAGGCTCTAGACTATCTGTGTGCACCAAATTTCTTTTAAATTGGCACAGTATTTTTGGCGTGAAAACGCGACAGACAGACAGACTGAGTTACTTTTGCATTTATAATATTGTATATACATATAAGTAAGGATCTAATCTACAATGGCTCTACTCTAGTACCTGATATTTAGTAAACAATTTTGATGTGTTTTTTATTGCATAACTCAGTTTAAAAATAAAATGCAACTAAAAACCAATGTAAATACAACAATTATGATTACTAAATCAATTGAACCATTTGTTTAGGAAGTAGTTTGATATGTGTTTATTTAAAAATTCACATCAAGATTGTTTACCTTTATTTAACTAGTTGACCCAACTTCGTCTGCGTCACACTTTTCATTACTGCTCTGCCCCTGTTAGTCTTAGTTCCTGAGATTAGCATGCTCAAGCTAACAAACAAACAAACTCTTCAGCTTTATATGTATATTAGTATAGATATAGACAAGCCATAGCAGGTTAGATTCATCAAAAGTTTGTGTTAATGAAAGACTTACGTGATGTAACATACCCTGCTTTTATGGAGATACCACCACCGGTGCCAGTCACCCATCCCAAATGGTAGAATTGATTACAAAGCTCCGGAATTAAGTTTCTTGGGTGTTCCTGCAAAATTAAGAAGTAGGAAGTCAAATTAAAAACAAAGAAGTATTTTGAACTGCTCATCTATGGACTGTCTTAGATGAAAGCCTTAGAGGTTGGTTTTTAATTATTTATTGACCTACTGAAATGTAGGTAGGTCACTGCTTAATGGTTTTTTGTCTTTTTTTTAACTACAAGAGACTAAATAAAACTATTATTTTTATGTGCATAGAGAAGTTTAGTCATTTCCTTTTATCACATACTTAATATTAGTTACTCACATACTTACAGCGTACTTATTACATTTACATTCAATATAATAGAGTAAAAAACAGGTAAGTAGGTAGGTACTCACAGGGCCAAGTTCTGCCATGTTTCGACTTATGATCTTACTACTAATGAAGTACTCGGTTACCGGAAGACTAGATGAAGAGAGACGAAAGAATAGATGTTTTATCTCAATTTTTCGACTTGTTTTATCTTATCAGTGTGAGCCACTCGGCAAACCGCAAAGCTTTTTTATTTGGCTTCGCACGGTTTGTGCATTTAGCCAATGTCACGTTTGGAGCAAAACTTGTTCAGATGACTGGGCTGTGCTGTGCTGTACTGCAATATTAGTCTATGCTGTACTGTGCGTTCAAATTCAAACTAAATACAGAAAAAGTACTCTGTGCTAAACTGACTTGAGTACTTGACATTTTATCACAATCAGACAGACAGACGAAAGGTCATAACCAAAGACGTCATAACATGGCATTTTATACCTGTGATGTCAACAATGTCAACTTTAAATGCGTTCGGAAATAAAACATTCGTCTTTTAGTTATGCGATATTTTTAAGTGATTGCGTTATTACGCGATCGCATAAAGGCTGAGTAAATAACTTAAACATTTTTTGCATGAAACTGATGAGTATCATTATGAGCCTAGATTTGTATAGGTATATAAAGTTTACTTTTACGAAGTTTTTGGTTGATGAGGTTTTGGAATGAAACCAAGTTGAGTTTTGTCGTTTGTATTTGTTGCGTTTAAAAAGTTTGCTATTGACAATTGGCATAGATAGTCCGTAAAGACATACTTTGAAAGTAGTGTATGTAGTTGTTCAGTTTATCCAATATAATACAAACTTTGTATTACTTAGATGGATGTGATGGACGGATTATTTTTGCACAAAGTTTGAGTACTATTCATTCCTAAAAAGGCTCCTAAACTTTGAGGCTCGAAAATAAAATTAGGAAAAATACTGGCACGTAACAAGATTTTTCTTCACCCATGCCTTCACTTCACCCCATTCCTATCTTTTTTATTTCGTAATTTGATTGTCTAACAAAGTAAAACTGAGAAATACATTTAGCATGTAAAAATTCCAGCAATACCTTTTATCTTCGAAAAATATTAAACATAAAATTGTTTGGTTGCTCTGGTCATAGACCATGACAAAGAAAAAAACATAAATGCAAGCATAATTGGAACCATTGCGTGAATTAAGTAATTTGGAATCTCTAACGTAAGTAGTTTTAGAATAAGATTATAGTAAAAAAGGCTAGTTTCCACCATCAATAAATTGCAAATCTATTTACTTAGTCCGTCAGTTAAAGTAGGTACCTACCTATTGTTTCGGGTGACGCAGGTCCTCTCGGGGCATGGCTGCTTCGGAAAGTTCCGGTGTCGCATAGGTGTCGGTGTCACCAGCACCACAGCGTCGACTGTCGGGAGGACACGGCGCGGCATACGTTGGCAGAATGTGCTGCTTGGGAGGAGCCGCGCCATGCCCTCATCTCTGTGGTAGGCAGTGATCTCTCACAGCCGACCGTAGTTCGTGCTATGGTCGACGGCGAGGAGTCCTGGGACGCGGTGGTTTCCTTCTGCGAAATAGTTATCGCGCAGAAGAAGGCAGCGGAAAGGGAGAGGGAGATTTCGACCTCTCTCCCGGCCCGCAGCAGGCGCACCGGGCGTCGGAGGAGGGCATACGCTGCCCTCTTCCGCCCCCCTAACTGGGTCCAGAGGCGGCGGTCCTGAGGATGGCCGTCGTCCCCCATTCATACGGAGCCAAGGTGGCGGCGCGTAGTGTTCCCGTGCGCCCCTCTTTGACGTCGCAGGGGGAGTCAAACACCTCACTCCCCCCGCTGACCCGAGGTGGTCCGTAGAGGCGGGCCGGCACCAGTCGGGATCACGCAAAGCCAATTAAATTCTCGCGATCCCTGGCATTGGTGAGAGATGGAACACCGGGGTGATTTTAGTCAGTAAGAGTATGACAGACTGTCCTCCGCCCTGGGGCGGGCAGAGGACATCCATGAGGATTTCCCCCGTTAAAAAAAAAAGATACCTACACATCCTGCTGCACATCAATGACCTACTTCAGCCTGGTCTTGTTGGGTACGCAGATGACAGTACGGTTTCAGAGAGATACTTGTCCAACGCAACAACCAGTGGGGTTCAAGTTTGTTCCTTGAGAGAGGCCATGGTAGAGCGGACAAATTTGACCTTAAGCGTTATCTCCCAGTGGGGTGATGACAATTTGGTCACTTTCAACGCCACCAAAACACAGGCGTGTCTTTTTACCGCAAAAAGGAGTCGTTTTGACCAAGCTCCTACTTTTCGGGGTGCATCTGTTCCTGTGACTGATCGGCTCGAGCTCCTAGGCATGGAGTTGACATCCAGTCTCAACTTCGGCGCCACCATCGAGTACAAAGTCCAAACTGCGGCCAAAAAGCTGGGCATCCTAAATAGGGTGAAGCGATACTTTAGGCCTGGACAGCTTTTAACACTATACAAAGCGCAAGTCCGATCCTGCATGGAGTATTGTAGCCACCTTTGGGATGGCTCAGCTAAGTATCAGCTTGCCGCGCTTGACTCGGTGGAACGCAGAGCTAAAAGGCTCATCGGCGACGTAAAACTGGTGGATGCCAAGCTACATAGCTTGGCTCATCGCCGTAAGGTTGCCTGCTTGTCGGTCTTCTACAGATTGTACTTCGGTGAGTGTGCCCAAGAACTCCACGACCTCATCCCACCGGCCCCCTTCTACCATCGGACATCCAGACGCACTGCATCTTACCATCCCTACCTTGTGGCTATTCCACCAATTCGCACTAAGCGTTTTCAAACGTCTTTTATAATGCGCACAGCAAAGGAGTGGAACTCTCTGCCAGCGTCTGTGTTTCCGAAAGCTTACAACCCTAATCTCTTCAAAGTTAGAGTGAACAGGCTCCTTCTGGGTAAGCTCGCTCCATCGTAGACTTTGTCTCTGTCATCTCTAACATAGACTAGAGTCAAGAGCAAACCCATTACAAATAAAAAAAAAAAAAATACCTACATATTAAAAATAATATAGACGGATAGGTACCTATTTTTTGTTTTTGTAAATCAATGAGTATTGACAACGATAAAACGCATGAAAACTCGGGAGTGGGGGCTCGTGACGTCAGAACGCACTAAAAATTAAACCATGGCGTGATGTATTGAGAATTTTTTGACGTATTGAAAATTTCGGTTTAGGTACCTACGTAACAAAAGAAAAATACGTGTCGTATAGATTTTGCAAATCTATCTGACTAATTAGATTTTTTTTTAGTCCACTACCATATATTGTGTACAGACGCCAGCACTTAAGCACACTTAAGCTACTACAAGCTGTCAAAATTCAATAGATTTTCAACTTTATCGCTACAATATTAGGTTCAAAGCTGATTGGAAAAAATGTACCTACAGTTTTGGGTACCTTCATGTGCTGGCGTCTGTACCTAGCTAGTTTCTGCCAGCGGCTTCGCCCGCGTGAATATCGAAAATCTTCCCAAATGCACAACGTCACGCGGACATGATCCCAAGATAAATTTAGTTAGGTACAGAACATCTCTTGGAGCTGTACCGCGCTTTCGATAAATATGCGTGGCGAGATGGGGGGGACGATCGCTGTCGCTCTGTCAGTCAGCCTTCAACGCTCACAGCCGGCAGGCAGAGTTTTGTTACGTGGAACAGCGGTCCCGGTCGGACTATAGTACCTACTGATAGTAGGTACTTACCTATCCTATGTAGGTATCTACTGATCTAAGAGGTAGGTAGTCTACCCGAGTGCCAAGTTTCGTTCCAATCCGTTCAGCTATAGGTAGTGAAAATGTAACAAGCATAAAGACAGAGTTAGGTAACATTCGCATTTTTCTTATTGTTATTTGCATTTTGCAAATCAATTATTAGGTGTATAATATTAAAAAGTGATTCGCTTTACCACGCTTCAAATAATTAGTATTAAAAGGTCAGAAAACATAATTTTGCAGGCTACCTGTCGCTACAGAAATACTCTGTAAAAATCTCGTCTTTTTTATTAGGACATCAAATACCTACTAACAAAATGCGTGACGAACCAGAATGTCTGAGCCGTCGTCACAAAGTTTTGGACTCATTGATGCAAGACATGACCACGATGATGGCTTCAAGCCCAGGCGATAGGTCTTCAGAGTGTTGCACAAGCAGTGAAGTCGGAACTAGGACCACTGCGCCGGAGAGCAACGTTGGTACCAAGCTAATGTGCGACATCTGGAAAAATCTGGAAGATGATCCCGAATGCAATTTAAGGGTTTGTAGATTTCTCGAAAGGTAAAAGCGTGAATTGTCCCACTGATAGGCAAAGGACTCCCTCTAAGTATTCCTTTTATTGTTTTCGGTCCTGTGCTACTTCTTGCCAAGGTTTAGTTCTTTGTAATTGTATATAAGGCACTTGTATCACCGTTGACGAGGAAGCGATTAGCTGTCGAATGTTTTCTCGCTGAGGAAACGGATAGCGGTCATTTCTATCTATATTTAGTGCGGGCCGAATCATGTGGTGCGAGTAATCGTCTGTGGTTCCCTATCCATTTGCATACAATTTTAAGACCTATTATAACTTGGCATACTTTTGTTTCTCCTAATTATATTTTTGCATAACATTCTTTACGCATAACAGCTTACGCATTATGTTTTAAGCATAATTTATCTTATCATAATATTTTTTTTTTCTTTTTTTTTTTCCCTTTTTCGTGCCTGCGATCAGTCGTCCAGACTATAATCAGGCTAGTTGCAAGAGGTCGGGGTTTGGCGAGGTAGAGCCACTGCTCCATCTCCCCTTAGTTAGGTAGCACATCGGCTCTCTTGAGTCTCTAAATCGGGTTTGGCTGTAAGAGCATACTGGATAACGGGTTTGGGTGAGTTGTCAAGCGGTCCTTGTAGTTGGTTGCGTATCGTTTGGCTTCATCCAAAATGGTTGGGATTTCCAGGTAGTCGTGGATCTCTGTAGTGCGAGCATACCAGGGCGCCGATGAGAGGGTCCTTAGAATATTATTTTGAGCTCTTTGGAGGCACATAATGTTAGATTTGCTGGCTGTCGACCATAGTTGGATCCCATATGTCCAGATTGGTTTTATTATTGAGCAGTATACCCTTAATTTATTGGATAGGGATAGGGTGGACTGTCTGCCGAGGAGCCAGAGCAGGTTTTTGAACCTTAGGTTGATTTCGTTGCGCTTCATTTTTATGTGCTCTTTCCATGTCATCCTGCGGTCCAAGTGGAACCCAAGGTATTTAACGCAGGTTGATTGCGGCAATGTGTCGGGGCCTAGGTTGACCGTGGGACAGGTATCGCGTCTTAGGGTAAATGTGATATGGTGAGACTTCGGGGCGCTTGCTTTAATGCGCCATTTGGTCAACCAAGCATAAGTGGCATTGAGCTGGGTTTGCAATGATCTGCTTGCTTTATTTGGATCACGATTGCAACTGAGGAAGGCCGCATCATCAGCAAAGATTGCTACAGCTGTTTCAGGAGTCTGGGGTAAGTCACTAGTAAATATGTTGTAAAGGATAGGACCAAGAACGGAGCCTTGTGGTACTCCGGCACTGGAGCTAAAAATTGAAGATCTTGCATCACGGAGTTTAACTTGGAACTTTCTGTCACTGAGATAAGATTCCATCAGCATGTAGTAGGAATGTGGAAGGTACTTTTTGATTTTACACAATAGTCCTTTATGCCAAACCCGGTCGAAAGCTTGTTGTATATCAAGGAAAGCAGCCGAGCAGTATTCTTTCTTTTCTAGACTTTGTCTTATGGTAGAATAGACTCGATGTATCTGCTCTATAGTTGAGTGGTGCTTTCGGAAACCAAATTGGTGATCAGGTATTACGTGGTCCATATCCAGGCAAGGGGATAATCGTGCAAGGATGATCCTTTCCCATAGTTTTGACAACACAGGTGTCAGGCTAATAGGACGGTAAGATGAGACTTCGTTCGGTGGCTTACCAGGCTTGTGAATCATAACAATTTGAGATGTTTTCCAGAGAACAGGAACATGTGAGGTTCTCAGTGTAGCATTTATAAGGATGGTCAAAAAGACAATGCACTTCTTAGGGAGCTCTTTCAGTAGCCTGGGGGTGATCAAATCGAATCCAGGTGCTTTATTAGGGTCCATTTTGGCTATTTCTCTTGCAATCTCTTTTGGTGATGTAGAACACAACGGCAGGCATAGTTGCAGATCTTGTTTTAGGATTTCATTTATCTCTGGATCTTCGGGGCTTTCCGTGTTGTTGGGTTTAAAGACATCGGCTAGGTATGTAGCAAAGGCCTGAGATTTTTCTTGATCAGTTCGCGCCCATGTGTTTCCAGATCGAATAGGCGGAGAGCACTGATGTGGCTGAGGAAGGAACTTTGTTGCCTTCCAGAGGTCGTGGATCCCACTTGCATTTGGTGACATTTTTGCTAATCTCTGGTTGAGAGATTCGTTTGCAGCATGAACCAGAAGATCTTTGAGTTCTTTAGTTGCTCTATTTAATCTGGTTTTATCCGCGCTTCTATGGGTTGTCTGCCAAATTCTACGAAGGCGACGTTTTTCAGCAATTTTTTCCTTGACTGCGATAGGAACCGGCGCCCCACGAGATGAATCTTTGAGCTCAGGAGTACTAGCCCAGGCCGCCACCTGGATCAGATTCGTGATATGAAGGCACGCGTCATCCACCTCCTCCTTGGTTTTGAGTGGGATATTCAGGTTGATATTTGATTCCAAGAATTCCGGGAAATATTTCCATTCAGTTTTGTGATTGTAAAGGTGGTCGGTGTGATTGTTACTGGGTATGGCCACTGGACTTACCATTAGTAAGACAGGTGAGTGGTCAGAGCTACCGTCGAGACTTGACTTTATGAGAGTGTTTGAACTGCTGACACCCTTTGCGATAAAAAAGTCTAAGAGATCAGGTGTTTTGTTGGTGTCCGTGGGCCAGTATGTAGGCTCTCCAGTTGACATAGCTATTAGGTGATTGACTTCAATACTCTTTTTTAGTTCCCAGCCTCTAGTAACGGTTAACCTTGAGCCCCAATACGTATGCTTGGCATTCCAGTCGCCACCAGCTATGAATCGGTTGCCTAATGATGTAAAAAAGTCGGTAAAATTTTTCTCTTTTATAGTGTGGCGCGGTGGGCAGTATATCGCAGAGAGGATAAGAGGTCCTGATCGATCCTCCACCCTTACAGTTGTTGCTTGTAGATAGGATTTTTTAGTGGATTCCAAGAGGCAATGCTTAACACTGTTCTTGATTATAATTGCGGTGCCAGCATGGGCTCCACCATCAGGATGACAGGTCAGGTACACGGAAAATCCTGGAACGCCTATACGGCTTCTTGGTGTAGTGTGCGATTCTGATAAAAGGCAAACGTCAAGCTTGTTGGATTTAATGAACATCTCTAGTTCATTTTTATTAGGAGCAAGGCCATTGATGTTCCAAGTGGCAATGTGTAGAGAAGTCATTTTGAGTAGTAATAAGACTGACTAAGGAGCCTATTTGTTGTATTAGGAGATCCATTTTCTCACTTTGTTTAGGATATCCTCCAGTTTGTTGTGGGATTGTTGATTTGATTGGGCCGTCTTCCCATCGGTGACTTCAGCATATGTGCGTTGGTGAGTGGGTCTTTCGGTTCCTTCGGTTATTGTTGAGGTAGAGCGGATAGTATTGATTGGCACAGCTGTGGTAGATGAAGCGGCAGGGATAGGGTTTTTGTTTCTTCGGGCAAGGATCTCTTTGTATATTTCACAGCCTTTGTAGTTAGCCGGGTGGTCGCATGAGCAGAGAGCGCATTTAGCTGGTGTTGTTCTATCCTTTTTTTTGCACTCCGAGGTTTTGTGGCCTTCCCCGCATTTTACGCCCCTATATGGTCTAATACAATTATTCTTCGAGTGATCGTAGCGCTGGCAGCGTTGACATTGGACGATACTTTTTGACTTTCGAGGATCCTCTATCTTGACTTTTTGGTTGAAGATATGAGTGATATTTTTGACCGCAGGGTTGTTAGCACTGGGCTCAATATTCACAAAGAAGGTCGATGTAGGTTTCTTTTCAGGTCCGTATCGAGCATTGATGATATCGCCTTTGATTTTATTGTTAGTTGCCTCAATGGCTTCTGATATCGCGTCATGGGGAGTGCTATGGTGGAGGTCTTTTATGACAATGCGATAGCATTTGCTATCCTTGGGAGTAAATGTATGTCCTATGAGACCGTTTGCTCTTATGACCGTTATGATTTTCTTATAATCTTCAGCGGTGTTGACAAGAATGTGGAGAAGGTTTTTGTTAATTAATTTGAATTTGAACTTTTCTTTGCTGCTAACCGTTTGAAGTAGTTTCGATAGCTCAGTAACGTCTTCTATGCCGTTGAGAACGATAGGTGGGGGTTTGCTAGGTTTAGGATGGTCAGTAGTACATAATTCGTCCGCTGGGTCTAAGGGTAAGGTGTCAAAGCGGTTTTTTGTAGTGGTACTCTTTGCCTCTGGTGGAGGACTGCAGTATTTTCTTTTCTTACTACTTCTAATGTCGGGTGATGGCACCCTTTGCCATGGTGGAGGGGCAGGATATTGAGGGGTATCTTCTAATAGAGCTACTTCCGACGAGTTACTAATCTCGTTTGGTTGCTCTACATTAACCGTTTGGTTCTCTTGTGACGACCTTCCTAAATCGGAAAGTGATGATGAACGTTGTCTGTTGAATAGACCAGGGTGGAGTACTTGCTGCGTGAGCAATTTATGTTGAGGTTGAGAGTTTTTTTGGGGTATTTGACTTCATTTTTGTTCCCACGAGAAGGGTCGACTAAAGTGGTCACTCACAGGGTAACGCCCATCCCTGCGAGAAGGCACTATACAACGATGTGAGCCGGGTCCATCGAGGTTGGCGCTAGTGACTGATGTCCCTCAGCCACTCATCCTCTCAGCGCGGTCCTCACCTTAGGATTGGGGTTATTTTTGAAGAGGTTGTCTTCCTCATAGCCCAGGCAATTAAGCCAAGACTACCGTTCTCACAAATACGACCGTGAGGTTACGGTTTGTGAAGGTCATTTCCTACCCTCACAGAAGCCGATTGTTAAGCCAGCCTGGTAGGTTTGTTAACCGTCGCCTACGACTCGACGTTTGTCCCCCACCCAGGGGACACGTGTAGGGTTGTGGTTAGGTAGCTCCTACGGACGCGAACAACATTGCCCCCCGTCATCGTCGTCGTCCGCCATCATAATAATGATGAAGCATAACATCCTAAAGTATAAATTTATTAATGAATAATGATATTAAAATATATTTTTATAGGCGTAACAAATAAGCATAATTAATTAACTCCTAAAATTTGAGACACTAGTACAAATTTCTAAACAATATTGTTCTAATGCAATTTGTAGGCACTTTACATTGTAGGTAGAACAAATTATTTTATTTTTCGACAAACATACATCAAGCATGCAGCATGCAATAGGCATAGTTTCTGTCACTCAACAAACAAGCATACTCGTACACCATGCATGCAGCTAGCAAACATGTAAACAAGCATACACCATGTATACACCAAGCATGCAGAATGCAAGCAAGCATGCGGCAAGCAAGCATGCGGCAAGCAAGCAAGCATGCAACAAGCAGCAGGCATGGTTTCTGTCGCAAGACTACGTGGAGTCAGTTTTGCAGCGACTTAGCTTTACAGGACAACATACTGAATTTTGAAGACAATACTTAAATTTTAATTTAAGGTTAAAAATGGAATTGCTTCCGTTATTTCTATAAATTGTATGCCTAAATGCTATTATGCTAATAGTCATTATGCCTAGTAATATTATGCGACTTAATTTTATGCCACAACTAATTAGGCTTCAAGATAATTATGCCAACAAACTGTATGCGAAATAAAAATATGAAAAAGTATTATTATGGCAAAAAAAAAACAAAATCGTTATGCCAAAGTAATAATAATAATATATTATTTAAATTAAAACTGATTCTCAAAATGGAAAAAATCCAGGAAACATATTTACTAGTTAAATTTGAATGGAAACAATAACAAATAACACATCATCAATAAAAAATCAATGCTGACAAGAAGCCGGACTCGAATACAAGTCGCACCAACTCCATCTTCGGGTTCGTCGCTCAGTTGCCGGGACCAGCGCCAGCCGTGAGTCCTGAGATTCCGGTAGCTGCAGTTGCGTCGAGCTCGAGCGACGAATACTTCTCGCTGTCGACGACACCACCACCTGCGCGTCGGCGCGGTCGAGGCCGACCACCTGCCCGGGTCCCCGCTATCGGTGGAAGTGTGCAGCGAAATTGTCGCAAGTGGGCGCGGATCAGGTGCGCGTCATCCAGCGTAACCGTATGTTGGATGATAGTGTGCTTGATCGCCTCCGCACTGAAACGTATTTGACTTTGACCTTGACTTTGTCATTGCTCCTCCGTCGCATACTGTGGCACCAGTACTGTCAACCCAATTGCCCAGCCACGCTAATGAGGAGAGTAATGACAGGGTTACAAACGTAAGTACCCAGTGCAATGACGAATTGAGGAGTGCTTTGGAGTTTGCTATTCGAGAATACCGCTACATCCCGCCTGAACTTAGACCACGCTTACTTCGTTTGCCCATGCATAACAAGAACAGGGCGCTGGTGGCTGCTCTGGATTCGCAGTTGTCAAGCTATTTTGATAATTGTGATAACCTCACCGATGCACATTCAATCATGTACTAATAAATAAAATAAAATATTTTTATTTCAAACATTCTTGGTCCATAATATTGTTAGTAGAAAGACTTAAAAACTATGTTAGGTACATTTAAAAAAACTAAATTAATTTAAGTATTTGCCGCCCTCTGGGGCCCCGGGCACACGCACTTGTGCTTGAACCCAGTGCCCCAGAAGGGATCTGTCCAGCTTGTGGCTGAGCACGTTCAGAATAGTGTTGGCGCTCCCACGCGTGCGGAACATCAGCGAAGCGATACGGCGCCGCAGCACAGTGTGAAACCCGTCTGTGTGCGCGTGCGCAAACATCGCAGACGCACTACAATAGCGTGGGAGCCCCACCAGCACCCTGAACGCGTTATTATATTGTATTCGGAGAGCGTTGATGGCCCGCTGAGTGTAACTGACCCACAGATTGCAGGCGTAGAGAGTTTGGCAAAATGCTTTAAAAAGAGTAATTTTTACCTCTAAACTACACCTCGCAAATCTGCGTGCCAACATGTTACAGCGGACCGCCATCGCTCTCCTCTCCCTTTCAATGTCTCCATCGTCTTTTAAATCCTCGGTAACCACATGGCCGAGGTATTTAAACTCTCACACTCTTCGAAGAGCGACAGCGTTAAGCAGCACAGGTGCCACATCCCCCAGTTTACGTCCCCTGGCTTGAAATACCAAAAGCTCGCTTTTCTGAACATTGTACAGGAGACCGTGTACCCTCGCATACTCCTCACACACGCCTATCAGCTTTCTGAGCGCGGCCATTGATGGGCTGAGCAACACCATATCATCTGCATAACTGATACTGTTGATACAGTGACCATCGATCGAGCATCCTACTCCGGTATCGATCAGCTCAACAATCAGCCCGTTCACGTACAGGTTGAAGAGTGAAGGAGATGTCAACCCCCCCTGTCTCACTCCACACTCCAACCTGTACTCGTCAGAAAGTTCGCCACGCCATTTGACCTGGTTTGTTTGGTGGTCATACCAATATTTAAAAACATTTATTAATTCACCCGACACACCTGTATCCTTCAATTTTCGTCAGAGAATATCATACCTAACCAGGTCAAATGCCCTGGAGAGATCAAGAAAGGCTGCATACACAGGCGTGTTCCTATCTGTGTAATACCTGACAGTCTGCTTGAGAGACATAACCGCACATTCTGTCGATAGCCCTGGCCTAAAACCGAACTGTGCATCATTCAAATTTAGGTGTTCTTTAAGCTGTCTCTCAAGCAGGCCATCAAGCACTGTACTGCGCGGCTGTAGCGGCGTGACGTGTAGCTCATGTCAAATTAAAAATAACCAATGACAGAGTTACACGACCAAAACCAGCCGTACCAGCTTGGCAGTGCAGGATCGAGTGTCGTATTGGTGAGGCCAGAGCGCTAATCGGCAAACTGATCTGCTTCAGGGAGGGCAACACACGCCCTAGAGTGATGCGCTTTGTGAGACGGGCGTTTTCGGGGACTGATGTCAATCCCCGAGATTATATATATCGTGTCACAGAGCGCATCGACTTCCTGAAGCAGAAGGTGTATGCATGGGTAAGCCGTATTCGTAGGTACAGGCGGAGAGTGGAGCGATACACCCAGAATCGCACATTCCGAAGTAATGAAAGGTGGGTTTATAGGGATTGGGAGCAACCGGACCAAGGTGTGACTGACACGCGCTTGCCGGATGTTGATACTATGTGTTCATTCTGGCGCAGCATCTGGTCGGTTCCTGTCAGTCATACTGAGGGTGACTGGACTCGGGAGGTCGAGCGTGTGTGCGATTCGATGAAATGGGGGCAATTTCCATCAGCCCCCAAGATGTAGCTTGTGCAGTCCGTCCGTTGCCTAGCTGGAAATCTCCAGGGCCGGACAGGCTGCACAATTTCTGGATTAAATGGTTCACGAGATCGCACGCTTGCTTGGCGTCTCAATTCCAGTCTGCCTTAGAGTCTGGGTCGCTACTCCAGTTCTTAACTACAGGAATAACCCACCTGCTCCATAACTCAGGTAGTACTGCGGAACCTAAAAATTATAGACCGATCACGTGTTTACCGACGGTCTATAAAGTTCTTACATCCATTTTGAGGGCAAAGATTAATAGTCATATTAACAACAACAACATCGTGTCTGCCTCTCAAAATGGATGTAGGAATGGGTCCCGCGGTACTAAGGAGCTACTCCTTATTGATATGGCCATTAGCCAACAGGTTCGGCGTTCCCGAAAGGATCTGTCGACATGCTGGATAGACTATAAGAAGGCCTATGACTCGGTGCCTCATACATGGCTCACGAGGGTGCTAGAATTGTATAAATTTGATGCAACGCTACGCACCTTCCTGATGTCGTGTATGGGGCAATAGAGGACAGTCTTTCGCTATTCAGGATGTCGAAATATCCAGAGGAATAGCAAACCGGTAAGGATCGAGCGGGGTATATTTCAGGGCGATAGTTTGAGTCCACTTTGGTTTTGTCTAGCCTTGAATCCTCTTAGCATTAGCACACTGCTGGAGAATTCAGGGCTAGGCTATCGGTTGAAGAGAGGTGGTCAGGTTATATCTCACCTCCTTTACATGGATGATCTGAAACTCTTTGCCCCCACTAATCTGCAACTGATGGAGCTACTGAAGGTAACTGAAACATTCAGTAACGCCATCAGGGTGGAGTTTGGTGTGGAAAAATGTGCGGTCATGCATGTAAAGCGTGGAGAGATTATGGAATCCGTGGGAACTCAACTCTCGGATTCCATAAACCTGAGATCCATCTCTCCAACTGAAACTTACAAGTATATTTGGGTATGTCGGAAGCGTTAGGTATCAATGTTACTGACATGAAGCAATTGTTGAAGGAGCGCTTCTTTGGCCGCCTGAAGAAGGTTTTTAATAGTCTTCTATCAGGCGGAAACAAGGTGCGCGCCTTCAACGGTTGGGTCATGCCGGTATTGATGTACTCTTTCGGCGTACTCAAATGGACTCAAACGGAACTTGACGCCCTGGATAGGCGGGTCCGCACTCTGCTTACTGCATATCGAATGCATCATCCACGGTCGTCGGTAATGAGACTGTTTATCCCGCGATAGTGTGGAGGTCGAGGCTTTTTAAATGCTAAGACTTTCCACAATCGCGAGATATGCAGTCTTAGGGAATATTTCCTAGCTGTCGACGTGGGTATGCATCGAGATGTAGTGGCCGTGGACAAGGGACTCACCTCACTCTCCTTGGCAAATGAGAACTGGCGCAAACCTGCGGTGCTTGACACTAACGATCGCAGGGCGGTATGGTCGGCGGGAGGACACGCCCGGGTGTCATCACTGCGAGGATCGCCCGGAGGACACGGTGGAGCATACGGTGGAGGTCTGCCCTGCTTGGGCGGAGAACCGCCGGATCCTCGTTGAGGCGATCGGCGGCGGCAACCTCTCGCGGCCGGCCCTGGTTCAATCTATGGTCCGGAGCGAGGAGGCATGGGAAGCGATCACCTCCTTCTGCGAAGCAGTAATGCTAGCAAAGGAGGAGGCCGAACGTGTAAGAGAGAGGGAAACCTCACGACCCAGCCGCCGCAACAGAAGAAGACGTCCCAGGCGTCGGGGGTCGCAAGGCGATTTCCGGCCACCGTAGGCGCGGGCCTGCGGACGGCGAGCTTTGGGTGGCTCGCCGTCCGATCAGAACCAGGCCCGGGTTGGCGGCGCGCTGTGTTCCACGCGCGCCTCAAGGAGCTGTCAGCAAGGGAGACGGGGCCCGCTATGGCCAGTGCCTGCCGGGATGCGGAATCCGTTCGAAAGAGACGCCGCGTCCCTGGAACGCAAAGGGCACTGGGAGGAACACGGATGGGTTTTAGTCAGTAAGAGTCTGACACTCCCTTCCGCCCAGAGCGGAAGGAGTCATTTGATGATTTCCCATCCTTTAGAGTAAGGAGCTTCACGGACGCTTTTTTCGGGCTCTACATGGGCCCGACGTAGACTAACTAGCGTCCGTAGCCTGGCTGCGTTTCGGTGATCTTTTTGGAGAAACCAAAGGTTTTGTTTGTGCAATTATGGACGAAGTTATCATGACAAGGAACTACCGAAAATTTATTGTGAAGGACGGCACGGTTGACAATTATGTCGGGCATGTCACTGTCCGGGAGAATCAATTCGCCATATTATCTCTGGTTGTTCTCGTCTAGCTAACGGAGAATACTTGCATAGGCACAACCTTGTAGCCAGGATTATCCATCAGCAACTTGCTCTGAAATACTCTCTTGTGGAGTCGGAAGTGCCATACTATAGGTATGCGCCCGACCCAGTTCTCGATAATGGCAATATCACATTGTACTGGGATCGGTCCATCATCACTGACAGGACTATTGTTGCCAATAAGCCTGATATAGTGGTGGTGGACCGAATTGTGAGGCGTGCAATGATTGTAGACATAACCGTCCTGCATGACGAGAACCTCGTGAAAGCCGAGAAAGACAAACAAATCAAGTATATTGCCTTGGCTTGCGAGGTTGTTGACATGTGGGAAGTGGACTCCGCAATCATTGTACCAATAGTCGTGTCGGCCAATGGCTTGATAGCCACGAGCCTCGACCAACACCTTAGGAGGCTCTCGTTGGGCAGCTGGATCAAGGGCTTGATTCAGAAAGCGGTACTTCTGGACATGGCTCGCATTGTCAAGAGGTTCCTTTCTCTGGAGCCCTGACCACCGGTAGCTTGGACCCTGTTCCCGATATCGGTGGGCTACTATTTTTATATTTTTAAATGTTTTTTTATTTAATTTATTCAAATATTTAAAAATATTACATTATATGTATAGTTAACTGAATAAAGGAGATAATAATAATAATAAATTGATTGAGCCATTGTTACAAAGATTGCCTTAAAATTAGATTAACTTAATGTCGGACTGTAACTGTTAACACGGAGGTACATTAAGACTTGCAGTGGTCCCTAAACTAGGCGGCGCCTGTATCTTGGGGGCCGGAGTTCCGATATATAGAGCTTATGGCTTTTATAATGCTAAATAAAGATCTAAAGTAAATAATAAATGAGATCAAATCTAAATAAAAATCTAAAGTTTAAAGTGAAAACAAATAAAAGTTAAATCTATATCATATCTTAAACCTGAAATTGTGATGTTCAGAATATAAAACAATTGTATTTAACTAAAACATCGAAAGGTAAAAAATAATTAATTAAGTAAAAAAACCGAATCAAATAAAAGAAACAAATGAGATGTGTTAGTGTGTTGATGTTAAAGTTTGTGAAAAGATGTGAGAATTTGTTCTGATTCATCGTATAACAGGCCTAATAGCCACTTTTTGACTTCATTTTTACACAAAGAGACGAGTCCTTTTGTGTCAATAGGCAAACTTCTGTTGACTTTATTATAAATCAGGTTGTGAAAGTAGGCGGGACAGCGTCTAGCTAACAGAGAGGTGGTTCGTTGCAGCGGTATATGAAAGACGCGTTTCAAAATTATAGTGATAGTCTGACCGCAGCTTTATGGTGTTGTGAGTACGGAGGTATGCATTGAGAATGTACAGTTGGCGAACGCGTAAAACTTGAAACTCTTTGTACAGGGAGTCAGTCGGGTAGAGAAATGGTTTTTTTAAGATAACTTTGATAATGGCTCTCTGGGCTCTTTCTAGCTCAATCATTATATTTTTTCCAGCTCCACCCCAAATAGATATTCCATATTGTAAAATGGCCTGGCACATTGCGAAGTAAACCATTCGCATAATATCTTATGGAAACGGTCCCTCAATTTCTTCATAACATGTATAAGTTTCCTTAATCGACCCGAGAGAAATTGAATGTGGGCTTTAAACGACAGTTTTCGTCAATTAGGAGACTTAAATAGCGAATAGACTGTGTTCGGTTTATGGAGTTGCATGAGCAGTCTTCGCGTGAGGTGTTTTGATGGTTGTGACAAGTGTGAAATCTTAATGTTAGGTCGGGTGGTGGGTTAGATGAATGATATTTGTAAAATGTGATTAGTTTGGTTTTTTTTATGTTGAGTGTAAGCAAGTTCTGATTCAGTGTTTGCGCTACTTTTGCTAATCCTTCTTCTGCATGACAGTAGACCTGTTCCCAGGTTTGACCGTGAACCGTGGTAACCGTGTCGTCTGCGTAAGATATTAGTTCCGCGTTTGTCAGTTTAATTTTTGAAATGTCGTTCATGTATATTATGAATAACTAGTTGACTCGCGCAACTTCGTTTGCGTCACAATTTTCATTACTGCTCCGCTCCTATTCATTTTATGATGATATATAGCCTATAGCCTTCCTCGATAAATGAGCTATCTAACACTGAAAGAATTTTTCAAATCGGACCAGTAGTTCCTGAGATTAGCGCGTTCAAGTAAACAAACAAACAAACATACAAACAAACAAACTCTTCAGCTTTATATATTAGTATAGATGTTGGGCCGAGTAGACTTCCCTGCGGGACTCCAAAATTGATAGGGAATAGGAAAAAGAACATTATGTGAAAAGAAGGGATCGCATCGTTCGTCGCGCAATAGCTCTCGCTTGTAGCCGAGTGCAGAGCGACAAAACTATCGGAACTACACACTCGCTTCTCGTCAACTCGTATCTAGTTTCTAGCTTTAATAGCTTCTCGCTAATCGTCGGCGGGGAGACAAGTGCCTAATTCACGTACCTAACTTATTTCATGTAAGGTCAGCTAAGGTATAAATAATAAGAGATGAAACACTCATTCTCATGTTATTTATGTTAAAATGAATCGTAGGTTCATTTTTATCCAAGTGGGCGAACTTTGTCGTTCCAGCAGTGCGATTTTGCAGTGCAGTCGATTCTGTAAACATGTCGTAGTGAAGGCTTGGGTGAAGTGATCACGAAGTGTGCTGTCAATCTTTCTTGATTAGGTATATGGATTGACAGCTCACTTCCTGATTTATTTATTTATTTACTCACAAAATCCACAGCTCTTAACAATTTTACTTAAACAAATAAAACGATCTTACAGCTAATTACGAATTTACAATTTATTAACTCTTATATGCATCAGAAACAAACAGAATGAAACAGAACAGAATCAAACAGAATGACATGCTAGCACCATCTAAGCATATGAGAGTGTGTGGTGTGGTGTGTAGGAAGGAGTGTGTGTGAAGAGTTGAAGTGGTGTGTGGAATACCTTCAACGAACTCTAGTTAGAATTCTTAGTCGTTTTAATAGTCAATTCGTCACATACAGTAGTTACGAAAAGTCTCCTAAAAGTACCTTTTTTGGTGTTAAATATATCGAGATGAGAGAATTTATTGTTAAAATTTCATAGTAACCTACCAACGATAGAATTTTGAGCGTAGTTTGTTCCACTGCGCGGTACATCGAATATCTGCGTGTGTCTAGTCCGTCGAGACGGAGCGCTTAATCTAAGAACCAGATTGTTTAAAGCGATACTCTCAATATTCCCACTACAGATATTGTAAAGAAAAAGCATGTCTAGAATCATACGTCTGTTGTACAATGGTAGTATGTTATGATGTTTGCAATCTTGCAGATAATCCTTAGAAACCAGTACGATAGTTAATATTTTTATTGAATTTGGACTGTATAGATTCTATTTGCTGTATTTAAATTTTAAACTAAGTAATGAGGATTCCAGACATTACTGCAGTATTCTAAGATACTGCGTAGGTACGCAAAGTAAAGTATTTTGATGCAATTTATATCTGTAAATAATTTACACGTACGCATAATAAATTCCAAGCTTCTGTATGCCTTGCCAACAATACAGGATACATGCTCCGAAAACAGAAGCTTTAAGTCAAGGATGACACCAAGATGCCTGACAACACTACAACGAGCAACGTTGCCACCACTAAGATTATAGGCGTAGTTAATGAAATTTCGCTTCCTTCAGGAGACGCGTGTTACGCGATGTTACGTGATTTATTTCCATTCCAGGGAAATAAGTCACGTAACATTGGGCAGGGGTACCGGCTAGTGTACGCCGAATCACGGGCAGGGGCGGAGTAGCCGTGGTGCTATCTAAGGACCTTCAGGATGGACTCCTGGAAGTGGACCGTTGCAGCGACCGGTTGATGCGAGTTAGGGTGCTGATCGAAGGGTCGGTAAAGAACCTAATGAGCGCCTATGCTCCTCAAACTGGTTGCTGTGAGTCTGAAAAGGAGGCCTTCTGGGATGAGTTCGAGGACGTATTACGCGCTATTCCGAATTCCGAAGGTGTTTTAGTTGGGGGGGATCTCAACGGTCACCTAGGTCAGTTTGCTGGAGAGTACGGACGTGTTCACGGTGGTTTTTGTTATGGCCAGCTAAATGCAGAGGGAGTCAGTATACTCAGCACCTGTGCTGTGTCTGATCTAGCCATCGTGAACACATTCTATCAGAAGTAGCCCCAGCATCTTATTACGTACCGTAGTGGTGCCTACTCAACCCAAATAGATTACCTGCTGGTGCGACGGTGCCACATTGGCAAGGGTACCAACTGCAAACTCATCCCTGGCGAAAGCCTAACGGCTCAACACCGCCTCCTTGTCCTGGACTTTGCGGTTGTACCGAAGAAGAAAGTGATAGAGAAACGCAAACCCCGCACTAAGTGGTGGTTGCTTGATGGTCCTAGGTAGTCGGACTTCATCGCGGAGGTCAAGCATCTCGAGATCAGTGCTCCACATGAGTCCGCTCAAGAGATCTGGAGTAGGATCCATTCAGCAATCACCGATGTGGGTAAGCGCGTCCTTGGCACTTTTCGTGGTGGCCGCACCATAGACAAGGAGACGTGGTGGTGGGATGACGGAGTGCAGGAGGCGACTCGGAAGATGAAGGTTTTATTTCAACAGTTGCAAGGGTCCAACTCTCCGGATGACAGGGAGGCATATGGAGCGGCTAAGCGCGCTTGCAAAAAAGCTGTAGCCAGAGCCCGCAGCAAAAGTCTGGCGCCCTTATACGACAAGCTGGAAACTGCGGATGGGCAAAAGCTTATTTTTAAACTGGCGCGTGCCCGGGAGAAAGCTACACGGGACATTAGCAAATGTCTCTGTGTAAGGGACGCCCAGGGTAAGCTGCTCTATGATGCCCCCTCTGTTAAGGAGAGATGGTGTACATACTTCGCTTGTTGTCTAACAAACAGCATCCCCATAACCTTCCTCCCGAACCGCCTCCTAACCTTGGACTTAATTCACCTATTTCCCCCGACGAAACCCGCATTGCTCTTCGCCACATGAAGAACCGGAATGTGGTCGGGCCTGACAATGTGCCAATTGAAGTGTGGAAGGCGATGGGCCCACATGGTGTGGACCTTCTGACGGATCTTTTTAATCGCATCCTGATCACCAAGGAAATGCCGAACCAGTGGCGGTTTAGCCTGATTATCCCTGTTTACAAAGGCAAAGGTAGCGTATAGGATTGTAGTAGCTACCGCGGTATCAAGATCATGTGCCACACCATGAAGCTCTTCGAGCGCATCATTGACACACGGCTCCGTAGCGAGTGTGCTGTCTCTGAGTGTCAATATGGCTTCCGGGCGGGTAACAGCACCATGGACGCAGTGTTCGCCTTACGGAATCTGGCTGAGGCTTGCAGAGAGAGAAGGAGAGCTTTGCATATGGCCTTTTTAGACCTGCAGAAGGCCTTCGACTGTATACCTCGGCAGTCCATTTGGTGGGCACTGCGCTTCAAGGGCATTCCCGAGGCCTTTATTGACATTATCAGAGACATGTACCGTGATTCCGTGCCCTCTGTCCAGACCGCTGTTGGCGAATCGAATGGCTTCCCAACATCTGTTGGCGTTCACTAAAGCTCGGCTCTTAGCACGTTCTTGTTTAACGTAGTGCTCGATGTAGTTACGGCAAACATCCAAGATCAGCCTCTATGGCTAATGATGTATGCCGATGACATCGCCGTTAATCAGAACAAAGCCCATTTTGAGCGCAAAGTCAACATTTGGAAGGACACGCTTAAAAACGGTGGTCTGAGACTAAATGTGGCGAAGACTGAGTACATGTCCTGTGGCAGCACGGATTCAAACACCATCCGGATAGGTTCGGACCTGATCAGAAAGTCCGATACGTTCAGGTACCTTGGATCCGTGTTGCACGAGTCTGGCAACGTGGACGACGATGTCCAAGCACGAATAGGCGCGGCTAGGGCGAAGTGGCGCGAGGTAACGGGCGTTGTATGCGACCGCAAAATGCCTCCGAAGCTCAAGGGGCAGATATATAAATGCATCATACGGCCTGTCCTACTGTACGGGGGCGAGTGTTGGCCAGCACTAAGCAGACACACCCAAGAGCTTCGCGTCACGGAGATGAAGATGCTGAGGTGGATGAGTGGCGTAACGCGATCCGATCGCATACGCAACTCTTAGATTTGAGGTAGTCTTGGTGTCCGTGACGTGGGGGAAAAACTGCAAGAGTGTCGTCTGCGATGGTATGGCTACATCACGCGCCGCCCTATGGAGTACGTTGGTCGGAGATGCATGAATATGGCTGTTCTTGAGGCTAGGTCCCGTGGTCGCCCTCGCAAGCGCTGGCTGGACGTCGTCAAGTCCGACATGAGAGCCAATGGCCTGACTGAGAAGGATGTTCAAGATCGGAAGTGGAGGAAGCTAAGTAGGAAGGCGGACCCTGGCAATAGCCGGGATTAACGCCAGGTGGAAGAAGAAGAAGAATGAAATTTCGCTTCCTAGTAAAGGTTACAGTCTAACATTTACTTTCATTCTCATTGATTCTATTGATAATATAGTAATTAGATAATCTATTTAAGTCGTTTTGAAAAAATTTAGTGTCGTCGGCATACATCAAAAACTTAGCATTAAGAATTTGCGTTCCTATATTTGTATAGGTAGGCAGAGTATAACAAAGGGGCCAAAATTGAGCCCTGTGGCACCCCAGATGGTATGGTTACACAGTTAAACCTTACCCCGCCCAATATAACAAATTGAGATCGATTCCTAAGGTATGACTCAAACCATCTGAGCAAATAGCCGTGAATTCCAAGGTCTTGCAGCTTACGCAGGAGGATGACGTAATACACACGGTCAAACGATTTTTCAAAGTCCGTGTAGATCACGTCAAGCTGTCCCCCACCATCCATATCACGCACAATATTTTCTAGAAACACTGCTAAATTAGTATTAGTAGAGCGACCCTTAATAAACCCGTGTTGTTATTGCGGAATTAATTTAGATATGGTAGGATAAATAGCGTTTTGGACTATTTTTTTTAATCACTTCAACCAAGCCTTTACTTCGACATGTATCCGGAATAGACCGGCTGTAAACCTGTCACCGTGTAAGCTAAGGTGAAGTGCACCATAAAAATAACATGGAAAGATATTTCCCTCTACGCTCAGTCTACATGTGTACACGGTGAGAAGTTGACAAAAAAATAAGCTGGCACTGGCAGGAGAGGCAGAATAGACGCCCGAACCAAATGCGAGGCCGTTACACAGCCAAAAGGCGGCAATGACAACGCCCACGGGTATAAATATTGACGTTTATCAACAGTATCGGGTAACGGGGTGAATAGGAACAAAAATTGAATAGTATTTTTTATTTGAATGCAATATTTCATATAAAACTAATATTAATACGTTTTAACTGCATGAGTCGACTTGCCCTAATCGGGCCTTACGGTCGGGGACGATTTGGCCCCACCAAATCGTCACAAAATCCAATAGGGCCATACGGTCCTTGAGTGTTAGAAATTGGAGTTCATAGTGTTGTTAGTAGAATTTAAATACAGCGAAAGTCACCTTCAAAGTTTCGTTTCTATTCACCCCGTTTTAATGTATTTCTCGAAAAAAAAAAAAATGTTTTACTTAAACCTTGTACCTCCTGTATTTGTATTTTAGCATGAAATCCACCAACGAACGTGCAGTGACAGTTGTCAGGCCACGTGCCAACCGAAGAAGACAGAAACGAGCTCCAAACCTAAATGCACAGCTAAAATGTAATTATATTTTATAATACTAGTTTTATTCCTATTTTCAGAAAATTTAGCGATATCTGTGGTTTAGTAAATTAATTCTGATTAGCAGGTTCTAATTTCATGTTCTCTGTAGAAACAGCCCTTTATTTTTTTCTAAAAAACAAATCTCATCGGGTGACACCCGACTGTTTATTGACTGATTTTTGTCACAGTCAGGTAAATGTTTGACGTAATGAAACCTGTCAGGAGTTGGCGTCAAACATTTTTAAGGTTAGTTCGCCCGTTTTACATTCTGCATTCTCTTTGTTTTTGATCTTTTCTGTATAACTCAACAAAATGACTATGTTAATGTGTGAATGTTCAAATGAAAATAAAACTTATCTGAATTGGGATGTAAAATTTTCGAAATCGCTTCGCTCGCTCTTGTGTTCTGCCCTCTCTCAAATTATTAGCTTTTTTGGATCAGTCCATAAAGCTACTTCTCTTTAAGTATGAATGATAAAAAGAAAATAAAACGTATAAGAATTGGTTACTTCTAGTCAAACATGCTTCATCTTCGACCACATCATCTCTTACCATCAGGTGAGGTAGTGGTCAAACGTATGCCTATTAATAGTAAAAAAATAGGCACTCATCAGAGGCTGGATGCGAAAATTTTCGAGCTCGCTTCGCTCACTCTTTCGTTCGACGCCCTTAAGTTCTTGACCTTACTTGCACCAGTGAAAATAGTTGAACTTAGATAATAAAGGAAATAAAACCAAAATAATGCGAGGCGAGCGGCACAAAATTACGGGATTTTGCTTATAAGCGTGATGTAAGAATGTTCCTAAAAAAAAAACCTGCAGCACACATCGAACACCTCCCGTCATTCCAGAAAATGCCTTGCGCCTGCCGTCACCAGAACGCAAACGCAACTCATAATTAAAAGGGGAGCGGGAGGTTCATTTGTGGGGTGATACAACATTATCCACCCGGGTGTTACTAATGCTAGCTACGCCACTGGGAGTACGAATAGATAGAAAGAAAAGACGTTTATTTCCCCAAAAGCGACGCACAAATCACAAAATAATTAGGGAATAAATAAAAACTTAACTAAAAACTAAATAACCTATTGTCATTAGAGGACTATGTCAGGACCGGGCACAAGTCTTTGTTCACACCAAAGACAAACAGCTCACAAACTAAACACCACATAAACTGCTTAGTGCTCGGAAAACTTCAAAATTTTCGGTGTTTTTAAGATTTGGCTTTTTACTTCTAATCGGTGCATGGTAATCAATGGCTAATTTAAATCAAATAAAATTCCCAATGAATGGGATAGCATAGCCGTCGCTCAATCTTTCTTATGCTCTCCTGAAAAATGCATTGATTTAGTCCCTATGCCCAGTGATAACCTAAATATAATTCACATTAAGATTCGAAGCATTAATAAAAAATTTAGATCAATTTGTTGCTATGATTTCAACCACAAAGATAGAGTTAGATGTCATAATCCTAACCGAATATTAGCTGCAGGTATCAGGACCTATTCCGATCATACATGGTTACTCATCACTTGCTACGACTAATAATCCAATAAAAAAATATGGTGTCACAGTGTATAAGGAATCCTTGAAATGCGTGACGATAGAACCCTCTTTTAGTGATGCAAACTGCTTGATATGCCATATAGGCACTACGGCAATTGTTTCAGTCTATCGTTCACCATCCTACCAAAATCCTGAAACCTTTTACGACAGTGCAAGATGTCATAACCTCTTCAATCTCACAATAATATAATTTTGATAGGTGATATGAATATTGATATCAAATCAGGCTCCATTGACCTGCTCGCCAATGGTTATCTAACCCTCACTGCTACTCTCGGCCTACTCCCAGCGCATTTACTACCGACCTGGGAGAACAATTGTCTCGACCATATAATGCTCAGATCTAAAAAGACTTCTACGGTACTGGTCCTCGACTCCCACGTTACAGACACCTGCCCATCTGCCTGTTGCTAAACCTCAACTCCAGATCAGGATGTAATGGGCAAAGGACTTCAACTCAATATGATTATTATTAAATTATTTATTTCGAGCAACAATGACTCATAAGGTGTTAGTAACAACAAAAAACTTACAACTATGTTAGTAAGACAATTACAACAAACAACTACATTAACACATGTAACAAAATAATCACTGCTTCAGCATCCCAGCTGAGATACTGAACCAACGACTCATAACACAGCAGTCCAGCCTGTCAGCAATCATGCACAGGATGCTGTTGGAACTGGCTCGCACCCTGCGCACCAAGGACGCACATGCATAAAAGTAATCAACACGCATTTTCACAAACATCCCTGATGCGCTACAGAAGCGAGGCAGCCCCATTAACACCCTGAAAGCATTATTATATGTATTGAACGCAAAGGGCACCGTACGATATTTGCGATTTACAGGCTACAGGTATGAGAAGGTTCTAAAAAGTGTTTTTTTAATCTCCGTGGAAGCACGCTTAAACCTGCGGGCAATCATATTCGCTCTGACCGGCAGCGCCCTTCGCTCTCTCTCAATATCGTCATCGTCCCTAAGGGTTGTGGTCAAGATATGCCCAAGATACTTAAAAGAGTGCACTCTCGATAGCGGTACACCATCCAACTTTATTGGTGGTTCTGTTTCTGGACCTTTTCCACCAGCCTCAAACACCATAACGACACTCTTTTTTACGTTGTACAACAGGCCATGAGCACTGGCGTATCTCTCACACATACTCACAAGCTGGCTCAGGCCACAGACTGAGGTACTGAGCAACACTATGTCATCCGAATAGCTTATGTTGTTGACACATATGCCATCAATATAACATCCGACTCTGGTGCTGCTCAGTTCCACAATCAACTGGTCCATATACAGGTTAAGAGTGTAGGAGAACTCAGATCCCCCTGCCTCACACCTGACTCAAGACCATATGGACTCGAGAATGCCCCGTCCCACCTAACACTATTGACCTGGTTCCCGTACCAGAACTTAAAAATATTTATTATTTCAGGTGGTAGCTTAGCATCATTAAGCTTTTTCCAAAGAGTGTCGTATGAAACCAGGTCGAAAGCACTCGATAGGTCGAGGAAACAGGTGTAAACCGCGGTGCTACGCCGTGTATAGTACTTCACAGCGTGCTTAAAGGCCAAAATAGCACTATCGGTAGACAACCTAGGTCGAAACCCAAACTGGTTGTCATGCAATTGAATGTGTTTATTTAATTGCGCATTGAGCACGCTGTCCAATACCTTAGACACAACCGTAGCCAGTAAAATAGGTCTACAGTTATTCCTATCAGTCAATAGTCCAGTTTTATTTTTAACAATGGGCACAACAATTGTTTTTAACATATCCGGGGGTAGATACGTATGACTCAAACAAAGGTTGTACAGTAAAGCCAAAATTCGCGATAAGTGAGGGCCCGCATACCGAAGGTGCTCGATGGTGAGCCCATCATGGCCAGGAGATTTTCCACTTGACATTGACTGTATGATAGACGCAACTGCAACGTCTCTGGCAGTGACCCTGACTCCTAATTCCCCTTAAGGTTCAACATCGATCACCGCCTGCGATGGTCCTAAGGACGACTTTATCTCAAATTTAGTTTTGAACAGTTCAGCTATCCCCTGCGCATCACTCACACCGTCGACGCACACAGGCACGCTAGGCTTATGATTGAGTTTATTTGTGTTTTTCCGAAATCACACGAAGTCCTTTTTCAAATGATTTGATGCGAGGATATCCATTTTAATCTTATCCTCTTGGCCCTGGCACCATTTCAACCGAGATTTAAATATTCTTTTCGACTCGCACATCTCTTCATAACAACTTCCAGAAGTAGGCTTACCGTAAAATGACCATAAAATAAATTTATCCCTAGCAAGCCTATGTGCGTCGGCAACATGTCTATTCCACCCAATAACAACTTTTCTTTTGCGATTATAAAAATCTCGGCCTACCACCAACGATTCACATAAAGCTCCAACCATTTGCCCATACAATTTATCTATCTACAATTTATCTATGATTTACATCAGTGTACATACGATCACAACAGTAGTGTAATTGCATAGGAAAATCAATTAATCTCAGACGTTTATGACACTCAGTATTGTACAACCTAATTTGCGCCAAATCCCGCTCACCCCACATAATCCTGTTTGTTACATGTTGACTAGATACAAGCCACCTCAGTCAAGCCACCAAGCCACCTCGACGACCCACGGGTCGTCGAGGTGGCTTGACTACTGTTTGGTCTTTTGTTTTGGTCACCAGCCTGACTTACAAATGTGTATATATTTGACGCTACCCCCAAACGTTCAGTGTCAATACACAACCAGTCCTATTCACAACAGAAACCCATCAGTTCATCATAAAAACGCTCTGTTGGGTGAGCGTTAAAATCCCCCAGTATATAAACGCACTCAGTACTGTAAGAATCAATGATAGCACTCACCGCACTGAGGACATCCGTGAACTCGGCCAAATTACATACCGCATTGGTTGGCATACAAATGCTAAACACTAACATTGATTTTTCTTGCATCACTATTTTAATTGCACTTATACGCGGGTTATCTCACGAAATCACAGATACGTTTGCGTAGACGCTATTCCTCCACAATAGTGCCACACCACCGTAAGGTCTTCCTCGTAGCATTTCAGTAGTGGAGTCCACAGCTGAGGTTCCAGTACAGTTGAAATCGTCACTAATGGGGTTTAGAAACGATATTTCATGCGACAGTAGCCAAGTTTCTTGTAAGGCTTATAACATCTACATTTTCACACAAGTCACGAATGCTGTCGACCAATTAAATGTTGCAAACTTGTGCAGTTTACTATCCATTAATTGCTGTGGAAGTACCGTCTACAGAGCCAATATCTGACCTGTTTACAGATTTTATTCGAAAATTCACAAACCGCCTAAAGATAATTCCCTGCGGCCATATCTCGTTATTTAAGAACAAATGCATGTTATGATGAAGAACAAAAGACTTAAAGCATTGTAATCACTTTGTTTTTTCAAATTGATCTTCTCGAGTGTTACATTTACTGTCATTTTTCTGAGAATATAACTGGTGATGTCGTCCTCTGCCGTATCTTTGTGCACATTAGTTATGAAAATAGGTACTTTTTGATCTGCAGCTCTAAACTTTTCATCAGTGTTAACAACATTACTACCCATTTTTCCCATAAAACTTTCCTTGAACCTTTTTTTACGGTTCTGCACTATGGTCCAGTCATTGTTTTGACTTGTAACTTCATTCTCGACGTTAGCTTGTCTATCTGCATCTGCAAACGATTGTTTACGTCGCACTAGCATCGAGTCGCCCAGCTAATTATCTGTTATCTGCGATGACTCATTGACAGCGAGAACGACGGCTCGCTCGCCGGTGACGCACCGCGGCGAGCTCGGTAACGAGTTTTTATTCAAAGTATCCGTACAACCGCGACTACCCCCAGATTGACTTTTGTTACGGTCTGAACTGATTGCACACACACACGACACGTATGGCTGCGCGCGCGCGATTGATGCCTATTATGAGGCTCCTTGTAGAGATATGGACTGCACAGACTTCAGCGCCATCCTTAGTATTATAGACCCCAATCGAGCAATTTATCCCTTAATTAATGATATCCAACGTGTGATCCTCATCATTCCCGAGTAGTTCCAATACAAAAAAATATAGAGTGATAAAGCCATGAATGACAGCCGGCCTGATTCGATGTCTAAAAAACCGGGATAGATGCATCTTGAAGCCAGGAAGAAGCCTGAAGACACAATTTCTAAAATAACGTATACACGGTATAGGAACTTTTGTAATACTCTGGTAAAGAAATTAAAGTGAGCATATGAACGAAACGAATTTCAAAAAGCTAAAAATAATCCATAAGCAACGTGGAAACTAATCAAATCCATTACAAACACTATTTTCCAAACTCGATCCCCTCGTGAACTTTTGGGAACCCCAGCTGACGACAAAACGTCATAAGCCTTGTCAATATTTTTGTTTTGTAAATATTGGAAAAAATCTAGCGTCAAAAATAGCTACCAACTCCAACACTACGGCCTCAACGCAACAGTCTAGCCAATTATCAAAATCGCTTGTAATTTTACCGGTGGATGAGGACCTCGTCGGTAGAATTGTCCGTGACCTTCGTAGTGATTGCGCTACCGGATGGGATAACATCCCAGTTAGGGTTATCAAGAACTCCTCTAATGTTTTAATCCCAGTAATCACTCATATTTGCAACTTGTCCATCGGTACTGGAACCTACCCGGAAGCTTTTAAGAGGGCCATAGTACACCCTATACTACTCTGTCAAGAAAGTACCGGGAAAAGATCAATAATACACAAAATGTCTATTATTCATCCAAATTTATTTTATCACCTTCAAAGTATGCTCCTTTAGAAACGATACACTTGCGCCAACGAATAATCCATTCATCAAAACATTTTTTAAACGCTGCTTCCGGAATTGAGTTCAGTTCTCGCCGCGAATTTTCCTTTATGTCTTCTATCGATTGAAAACGGGTGCCACGAAGTGGTAATTTGAGTTTAGGAAAAAGAAAAAAGTCAGCAGGAGCCATATCTGGTGAATATGGTGGTTGCTGGATGGTATTTGTTGAGTGTTTTTTTAAAAATTCGTTCACAATGATAGCCTTGTGCGAAGGCGCATTGTCGTGGTGCAAAATCCAAGAATTTTCTTTCCACAAATCTGGCCTTTTTCGTCGAATTTGCTCTCTTAAACGCCGCATAACGCTCAAATAATATTCTTTATTTACCGTTAGACCTTCCGGTAAGAATTCAGAGTGCACAACACCGCGATAGTCAAAGAAAACCGTCAACATGACTTTGACTTTTGATCGACTTTGGCGTGGTTTTTTCGGTTTCGGTTCAGTTGGAAGGCGCCACTCCGAAGCTTGTTGACTAGTTTGCATGTCAAACTCGAAAACCCACGTCTCGTCACCAGTAACAATGCGTTTCATGAATGTTGGGTCCGAACTGACTCGTTCTAGCATGTTCTCAGCGACTTTCATGCGATTGAGTTTTTGTAGAAAATTCAGATCTTTTGGGACTAGACGAGCAGCAACATGTTTCATACCCAAATGATTAGTTAAAATGGTACGGATCGACTCGTGAGATACAGAAAGTTTGGCGGCTATCTCTCTCAGAGTTGAATGGGGATTTTCAGTCACTATTTCCTTCACTTTTGCGATGTTAACTTCAGTTGCAGACGTTGACGGCCTACCAGAGCGAGGCAAATCTTCCATCACATCTCGACCGCTTTTGAACGCTTTGAACCACTCATAAGCACGAGTTTTTGATAAAGTCGATTCACCGTAAGCCTTCTGTAACATTTTCAGTGACTCCGAACACGAAATTCCATTGGCGATGCAAAATTTAAGACAAACTGTTTGTTCGATATTTTTGTCCATTATGAAATTCGCAATACACACTATATATGATATTACTAAAACCAGCACTGTATTTAATATAAATAACAGATGCAACTCAAACTCCGCGCTAAAATTGAAAACAGTTGTGCCAATCTAACAACTACAAAAAAACAAAAATTTGAATTTGGAACCATAAACAAATCATCCATTTCCGATACTTTTTTGACTGAATGTATATAAGTATGTGGGTAGAGATAAAGTGACAAACCAAAGAACAATTTCTGTATTGAGATCGCTTTCTGAAATTCTAGAAAGGGTATTGAATAGTAGTTTATTGAGCTTCCTAACCACACAGAAATTGATAGCCCCAAATCACGGTACGGATTTAGGATCGGAATGTCCACAGAGGATGCCGTACAGCCTTTACAAACAGTGTGGTAAACAAGCTAGATAGTAATCTGAACTGCTACGGTATTTTCTTGGTTTAAACTAAAGCCTTTGATACTGTCTCTGTCCCCCGACTCTTATCAAAGATGGAATGCTTAGGAGTACGCGGACTCACTCTAAAATTGTTTGAAGACTATCGCAGCCGTAGAAGTCAGTGTGTACAAATTGATTCACTTACCAGTGAATATAAGGAACTCACTTTTGGTATCCACAAGGTAGTATACTGGGACCTACGCTCTTTCAAATATATGTCAATGACCTAAAAGTATTTAAAAAAATGGCTACTATCTTTAACTTACGACGAGACAGAAAATATATTAACTATAAATTAAATTAACTATATATTAACCTTAATCTCCTTGAATTAATGCTATGTGCTATACGCTAATTGTAGTAGGTACTCTGGCTTGAATCAGATTGGATATTTGTATTAGCCACTCTTAGGTAGTTCGATAACAGTAGATTGTTTGTGAGTGCTGGCCATCCCGTACCAATAGACACTGCATGTCGTGTTATGTAGTTACTTGGTTACGAAATAACTGTCGTGTCAAATAAAAACGATTTAATGGTCAAGATATATTTTATTAAATAAAATACCTCACAAATTGGTAGCAGAGCGTGGTTGCATTTTACAGATATGAAAAATGGCATCAACCACGAGTTATCGCTATATAGAACTTTTAACAAAGACAAACTATGATACGTGGTGTTTGCAAGTACAAGCGCTCCTGATTAAAAATAACTATTGGGATATCATAAGCGGCGAGAAAACGTTACCACCAGCTACGGATGCGGCAGTGAGATCGGCGTTCAACTAAGAGGATTGAAGGCAAGAGCTGAAATCCTACTTTTATGGTCACCATCTGAATTAAAACAAATTAAAGTCTGCGCGACATCTAAAGCCGTATGGGAGAAGTTAAAAGCTACTCACCAAAGAACTGGGACTGCAAGGAATGCTACGTTATTAAAACAGTTGGTTGGACTGTGAGGCGCTTCAGAGGGATATCGATATGGTGATGAGATGTAGTGAGGTTAACCATTTAGAATTTAACGTCTTTAAGTGCAAGACCATAACTTTTACTCATTCTCGAGCGCCCATTCAGCACGATTACCATAATTATATGGGGGCGTATATAGCGTCCCCCTAGAGCGCGTCAGTGAAATTAAGGATCTGGGACTGACATTGGACATAGACTTGACTTTTAATCAACACATTACTAATATTTGTGCCAAGGCCTTCCAATCACTTGGTTTTGTCATGAGGCAGGCAAGTAGGTTTACGGACAGGAATTCTATCGTGGTTCTTGTATTACTCCTTTGTGCGCAGCAAACTGGAATACAATTCGCTGGTGTGGGATCCGCACGCGCAAATATATAATAACAAAAATATAATTGATGATAGTACGGGTTCAACGCAATTTTGCTTGCTTTCTGTATAAAATATTATATGGGTACTATCCCTATTTGTATCCGTCTGTTTGTCGCGGGAATGGTGGGCATCAACACATTAGAACTGCGACGTAAATGTGCGCTGTTGATGCACTAGGTACTACTTATTACTTAACAATAAGATCGACGAAGCGACGACGCTAGCTCGCTGTACACTGTTTTCTCCGGACCGACAGCGGGTGTCGCGCGCCGGTGCCTCGCGGTGTTTGTTCGCGGCTCCACCATCACGTACCCTTACAGCTCGGTATGTACCAACGGCCCAAGCGATTAGTTTGATGAATGTCGTGATTGCTCAGGAACCGGAGATAGATGTATTTACTTGTTCTCACAGATCGATGATCAATATATTAATTTTTTTAGTTTACAAGATTCCTTTTTGTGTTTTTGGCTTACGATGATACGCTTTGGTAAAGGCTGTAAGTATAGTAAGCAATTGTTACAAAATAAATAATAAATAACTTCATGGATATCGTGGACAAACTCTCAGATACAGATATCAAGGTACCTCCAGAACTGCTTAGCATAATGCTTCCCTACAGTTTGCCAACAAATTTTGAAAACTTTAGAATAACTATCGAATCTCGAGACCCCCTGCCTAATCCTGAAGATCTGAAAGTAAATATTATAGAAGAATACCAAGCAAGGAGTGGAAAAGAACAGTCAGAAATAGGCTACATTGCAAGAGCTGTATCTGAACTATCGAAACATGTTGGGGTAAGAAGAAAAACTCAAATGAAAAAGAAAACGGAAACAAACACAGTTCCCCCACCCATACGCACAAAACGTTTTGGTAACACATTCATAATGCGTACAGCTAAGGAGTGGAATTCCCTGCCGGAGTCTGTGTTTCCTGAGCCACAACCTGGGAGTTTTTAAGTCAAGAGTGAAAAGGTTATTTCTAGGCAAGCGTGCTCCATCTTCGACCACATCATCACTTACCATCAGGTGAGATAGTGGTCAAACGCGTGCCTATCTATAGTAAAAAAAAAAAAAAAAAGTTATAACGTTTGTCTGAGCATCGTAAATTCAGATGCTGATAAAAATGTCTGGTGTCTGGACAGCGGCTGCTCATCACACGTATGCGGTGACAAATCGATGTTCTCTAACATGACCCTTGAAAATGGCACCCTAAAGTTGGCGTCAGACAAATGTACTAGTAGAATTCAAGGAATAGGGAGAATTACTATTAGTACCAATAAACATGGCTACCATTCCAATGACACCTTGTATGTTAAGTATGGAATGGCATCGCAAACTCAGCTCCTACAATATACCTTACTGCACTGTTTAAAGTTTTTTTAAATTATTGCGCTGTTAGAAGAAAAAGTTTTTTCTTCCATTTACACAACAATTTCATCGTAAATACCCTAAATAGTGAGAACAAAGCAGCACTTTACTGCTTCAGAGTAAACTAATAGGCTAACTAACTACTAGGCTTTAATGCCATGCACTGTAGGCATGGCCAACTAGATTTCTACCAGCCAATCAGCGCTATTCTGACCACACAACAGGCCAATCGCAGGCTACAAGCCTGAACAACTAGTTTTGTACCAGCCAATCGCCGCTATTTTTACTCCCCGAAAAAATGGCAGAAAATATGACAACCATTGGCAAAAAAAAAAATGCTCGAATCGAATTGCAACTAGAACGTGTTGTGTGTTTATAGTTTTCTTTAGTGACTTCAGTTCTTTATTCGGTAGTTGAAAGAACTTCGCAAAAGTGACGTTTATAATTGCACTCGTGCTTTAGAGACTAACTCCAAACTAACACTCGATGCAATTATAAGTCACTTTGTGCTCGATGCAACAGTGTGAGGTATTTTATTTAATAAAATATATCTTGACCATTAAATCGTTTTTATTTGACAAGAAAGTTATTTTTTAACCAAGGTAACTACACAAAGACATTAAATGTATACTACCCAGTAGACAGGACATAGCGAACAAAATCGTAATCCAATAGTTATGTCCTAGTGGTAATAAGTCGCTTAGTCTAGTATGTCACCTCTGCATGTCAAGTCGTATTTATGACCGCTTTATCCAAAAGAAAAAAAAATATGCGAAAATACCTATGCCGAGGTGCACAATATTCTATTGCCTATCTCGTTATGGTAAAAAGAACTGGACCTGACTTCGGTTTATTTTTGTAAATATTTTTTATACTTGCGCAGCAATTAATTAGAATTCAATAATTTTAATAAAATTCTTCTAAAATTTGCATTTTTTAATATACGCCCTCTATTGCTGAGAAACTGAGACCGAAGTCAGGTCCAGTTCTTTTTACCGTAACGAGATTTGCAATAGAATATTGCGCACCTCGGCATATTTTCGCAGAAAATGTTTTTCTTTTGGTGAAAGTGGTCATAAATACGACTTGACGTGCAGAGGTGACATACTAGACTGAGCGACTTATGACCACTAGGACATAACTATTGGATTACGACTTTGTTCGCTATGTCCTGTCTACTGGGTAGTATACATTTAATGTCTTTGATACAAAATAACTTTCGTGTGAAATAAAAACGATTTAATGGTCAAGATACTCGTATATTTTATTAAATAAAATACCTCACATTGTTGCATCGAGCACAAAGTGACTTATAATTGCATCGAGTGTTAGTTTGGAGTTAGTCTCTAAAGCACGAGTGCAATTATAAACGTCACTTTTGCGAGGTTCTTTCAACTACCGAATAAACAACTTCCGCTATTCTTTCAACTACCGAATAAAGAACTGAAGTCACTAAAGAAAACTATAAACACACAACACGTTCTAGTTGCAAATCGATTCGCGCAATTTTTTTTTTTTGTCAATGGTTGTCATATTTTTTGCCATTTTTCCGGGGAGTAAAAATAGCGTCGATTACAAAACTAGTTGTTCAGGCTTGTAGCCTGCGATTGGCCTGTTGTGTGGTCAGAATAGCTCTGATTGGCTGGTATAAATCTAGTTGGCCATGCCTACAGTGCATGGCATTAAAGCCTAGTAGTTAGTTAGCCTATTAGTTTACTCTGAAGCAGTAAAGTGCTGCTTTGTTCTCACTATTTAGGGTATTTACGATAAAATTATTGCGTAGTTGGAAGAATAAACTTTTTCTTCTAACAACGCAATAATTTAAAAATCTTTAAACAGTGCAGTAAGGTATGTATGAAAATCCATTACTGCACTGTTTTTGCTTTAAAGCTATTTTCGCCCTAAGTCACTAATCCCAGGTGACTGTTCAATCACAGGCTTCATCTTTACAATCATAGCCAACTAGATTTATACCAGCCAAATAGCGCTATTTTTTACCACACAAGCACAACAGGCCAATTGCATGCTATATTCATGACCAACTATTATTCGACGAGCCAATCAGCGTTATTTTTATTTCCGGGAACAATGGCTGAATGGCAAAAAAAACTTGAATACGTGCTTCTCTCCCTCCGTCTTACGAATTTTCGATCAGGTCACGTGTCCTGACGCGAGTTTAACATTTTTTACCCATCATAAAAAAAGTGCACAGCGCCGCTAAAGAAGTTTTCACTTCAAAAAACAACGGTTTGCACTCCAGGAGTGCCGGCAGAAGTGAAAACTTGTATACGTGCTTCTCTCTCTCCGTCTTACGAATTTTCGATCAGGTTTGAAAGACGCGTGCCCGTCTTTCGAGTTTTCGATCAGGTCACGTGTCCTGATGCGAGTTTAACATTTTTAATCCATCACAAAAAAGTGTGTTCGATTTGCTCCGATGAATTGGCGCAAATCGAATCCCAACCTTTTTTGGTTGTTCAAATGTTACTATTATTTCTTTAAAATAAATTGTTTCTACTTTATTTGACTTGAGTTTTTTATTTGGTAGTTGAAAGAAAAGCAGATTATGAACCTCGCGAAAGTGACATTTATAATTGCACTCGTGTTTTCAGTTTGGTTCAGTAGTTTTTTTTTTTTTGTAAAAATATAACCGACAAAGTATAAAATAACCTAAATTTCGCAAGTCGGTGTTAAAAAACAAAGAATCAAAACCAAAAACACCGACTTCCGAAATCAAGGTTAATTAATACTTTGTCGTGTTTTGTTTGGAAGTCGGTTATATTTTTTTGTAAAAAGTTTTTTCTATAGGGGTTCCGTTTTTCCTTGCAGAGGTTCGGAACCCTAAAAAATTTTTATTTTTATTCTTTTAGCTCTCTTGCAAAAGTAAATTAGATTTATTGAACAGGGAACCGCTTCCATCACCTCCTTGTCTGTTGACTGCCCGCTGTGAAAGCAGCTATGATGAAAAAGAGGACGAGTCTATGCGAAAAAGTTTATGTAGTTCATGTGCTGCCACAAGTAAACGTGAAGTAAGTGTGAAGATCTAATTTTTGATTAGTGAGATTTTAATTATTTTTTATAAAAAAAAAAGATTTCCATACAAACCTCGCCCTGATATTACGAACACAATTTTTATTTATTTTTATTTGTAATGGGTTTGCTCTTGACTTTAGTCTATGTCAGAGATGACAGAGACAAAGTCTACGATGGAGCGAGCTTACCCAGAAGGAGCTTGTACTTTGAAGAACAATTGAGTCTAATAATTTGGGTCAGTCGTGACGAAGTTATGCGCGCAAGTACATTTCACCGATTTATTTTTATTTACATAGAAAAAGAAGATGAATGGCCTTATCTACGACTTGCCTGTGGCGACCTTAATAAGAATTAAAGCATTCAGTCATACATAGTTTGAAGATCATAAATACTGGTTTTCAGCTGAATCCGGTTTGACTGCAGATGAAATGCTGAGATTAATAAACGTTTGATACTATTGGATGAAGAGAGGTTGGCAAGGAGCTCGTTGCTAATTAAGAATAGCCGCACGGGTTGAATTTCGAGCGTTGCCTTTGGATGGGTGACCATCTGTTACATACTGTTTCCTTTTCACGTTTAGCCGCTGCTGGTCCCAGCTGTTATTTGAACAGACTTTGATAGTCTTTACGAGTAGTCAGAAGCCAGAAAAAACTGACACCAGTCTTGCCAAGGGGTATAGTATTAAGTACCTGACCCGCGCAGCTTCGCTCCCGTCAACTGGCTACCCTACCTACCCTACCCTACCCTACCTACCTACCTATCTACCTACCTACCTACCTCCCTCTCTCCCTAACTACTTACCTACCTACCTCCCTACCTACCTACCTACCTACCTCCCTACCTACCTACCGACCTACCTATATTTTAATACTTATTGTGCTATTCCGGACAAAGTCTAATTCAAAAACACAAAAATCATGAAAATCGGTCCAGTTCTTGAGTTATAAGTGTTCAAACAAACCCGACTTTGTTTAATTTTTTTAAGATTTCGCTATATTGTGAAAGATTCGACCATTTTCTAGAAGGCATTTTTAAATTAGCGGACGGCGGTTACTTATTAATAAACGGGGTTTCATTAGGTTCCGTACTAATACGGAACCCGTTTTTTTTTGCGCTGGGAAAAAATGCATTACTCATACCCTTCCACCGAGAGAATGGGAGGGGTATGTGGGACTCCCCGGGCTGATCGGTATACCCACTAAAGCAACCCAGCGGCATTCCAGCATCGTCTGAGTGGAGGAGGACTGGGAGATCGGCGCAGCCTTTGCGTCCAGTCCTCCTCCGACGACCGCCTACCTACAAGGCGGGCCCCTCACGTCCTCCCCGTGGGGGGAGGGCCAGGAATGACCGGCGAAGGTGGTGTAGAGTGCAATGCGGGCGGAGGCGCCCACGCGCCTGTTGTCCGCTATCACCACCATGAGGAGGGAGTAGACGGCTTCTTCTTCGCCTTTGGAGCGGCGCAGCGAGAGGGTCGTCAGCGCGCGCTCTGCTGCCTCCTTTTGCGAAATGATGTCCTCGCAAAAGGAGGCGACCGCTGCCCAGGACCCCTCACTCTCCAGCATAGCGTTGACCACGCTGGGAAGTGAGAGGTCCTGTCCGATCTCCGCGGTTAGACTGCGGCGCGGCTCAGACCAAGCCGGGCACACTTCGAGGGTGTGCTGAGCCGTGTCCTCCGCCGCGCCGCAGTCATGTCACGCCGGAGTTTCCTCCCTCCCGATCTGGTGCAGGTGCATGCCGAAACAGCCGTGGCCTGACTACACCTGCACCAGACGGAATGAGAGGAAACCGTGGGAGCGCTCGAGCCAGTCTCGTAGGACCGGACCGAGCGCGTCCAGTGTTCGGCGGCCGAAGTTGGCGGTGGCGAGGTCCTCCGTCCAATGGACGACAATAGCGTCCCTCGCCTTCCGCTGCACGGCCTCCCGGTTCCCCGCGACGGGGCGCTCTCCGAGCGCTTTCCGTCGTGCCGTCCATTCGTACACTCTGGCGAGTACCCACGTCTCTTACTCCCAAGGAGGGGTGCCCGCCAGAGCGCACGCCGCTGAACGCCGGCATTGTGCGCCAGATTCGGGAGGAGCCACGATAGGTCGTCCGGGACCTTCAGCAGGCGCTTCGACCCACTGAAATGCGGGACGAAGCGCCACCTGCTGTCCAACACCAGGCCCAGATACTTCATCTGGGCTTGGACCCCTATCCTGACGCCGTCCACGATAATGTGGGCGTCAGGAGGGCAGCTTTGCCGAGGCCCGTGAAAGAACACGGCCTCGGTCTTGCTCAGCGCCACCGTCAATCCCAGGCGACGAATCCTCCCTGTCACCAAGGATACGCCAGCTGAGGCCAGACAGGCCGCCTCTCCGAAGCTCCTCCCCCGGGCAGTAAGTAGTAGCAGATGACACTCGTGCCCTGGAGGAGGGCTCCCCGCAACAACCACTCGAAGCCGATGTTCCACAGGGGGTCCCTAAGACTGATCCCTGTGGAACACCGGACTCCGCGCCATACCGCCTTAGCCTGGCTTCTTGTCCACAAGGAGGACCTCTCGTTCCTCCAAGTAACTTGCCAGGAGGCTCCTCAGGTATTGTGACACTCCGTGATACCGGAGTGCGTCCAATATGGTCGAGTGGGGAACGGAATTGAAGGCGTTGGCTATGTCGAATGACACCACCAACACTCCGTCTCCCGCCTCTACCGCGCCCTTTACCAGGCCCTTTATTAGGGCCCGCGCGTTGGAATCCGAACTGGGCGTCCAACAGGTCCGGCCCTACTCCCCGCAAATGGTTGTTGAGCCGGCGATGATCCCCTCGAAAAACTTATCGACCTCATCGAGCAGAACGATGAGCCGGTATGCCGAAGGGGAATCTGCCGGGCGTCCCTCCTTTCGGAGGAGGCATAGCTGCCCCTCCTTCCACAGTTTCGGGAACCTCCAAGCCGTAAAGCACGTGCTGAAGAGCTCCCGAAATTTGTCCTCCATTTGAGCGGCAGCTATGGCCACCACCCGTGTGGGGACGCCGTCCGGCGCAGGGGCCATCTTCTTTGCGCGGAGGCTAAGAACGCCCGCGCGAAATTCCTCCTCCGTCACCGGAGGTATCTCTTCCTCCGGTGGAGCCGCCGCCTGCGGAGGGTCCATGTTGGTGGGGTGAAGTGGGGCTGCGCGGAAGCAGGGACCGGACCGGATGGGATCATCCAGCAACGCCGGCTCGAGGGTCTCCGTCAGTGGGGGTCCATGGGGCCGCAGTTGGTTCCGCGTTACCCTGTATGGTCTCCCATACGGATCCCTATCGAGACCCTCCGGCATCTCAGCCCTCACCGAGTCCTTTGCAGCGCCCATAGCCGACTTGAGGACCATCTTCGCCTCTCGGTAAGAGGCGTAGAGGCGGTCCTCGTCTGCTTGACTACAGGCGCTGCGCCGTCGGCTCCGCGTGTAGGCCCTTCTGGCCGCCACGCAAGTGCCACGGAGCCCAACCAGTTCCTCCGTCCACCAAAGGGCACAACGGGGGGGGCGGGCGACGGGACCAAGGCATGCTGGAGTTGCACACCTCAGGGATTCTGTTAGCTGGACCGCTGCAGCGTCCACCTCAAGGATCTCGGCTGGAGGCGACAGCCAGTCCTGGAGAAAGGCCGCCTCTTTGGCTGGCTCTCGATCCAGGCGAGTGAGAGCTCACCGTGGGAAGGGAAACCTGCCAGAGCGGGCCATCTCCCCCCGGGGGCTCTGGGTGGAGATGTCGAACCGTACATATCGGTGGTCTGACAAGGTCTCCAGCAACTCCACCCGCCAGTTCACTATGCGTGCGGTTAGCATGGGGGTGGCAAACGAGACGTCAACCACCGACCCTCCCCGTTGCCGCACGCACGTTCGGACCGCCTCCCTGTTGAGGAGGGATACACTACATGAGGCCGCCCAAAATTCGACGGCCCGTCCTCTTACGTTGCAGGAGGCAGCCGGGTTGCCCCAGGCCACCGACTTGGCGTTCCGGTCACCAAACACTACGACCTGGCGCGGCGCCGCCCTCCCTAAGGCTGCAGTGAGGACTTCTAGGAAATCCTCAAAGTCCGAGAGAGGGCCGAGGTCCGGGGAGGTTTGGGGAGAAATAGGGCCACATCTCCCCACGCGGCGGCCACGTATACCGGTCCTCTCTCTAAAAGCGAGAGAGGAGGGGAGTCTGTGGAAGACCGCGCACGCGACCAACCCGTCCCAATCACCCAGCCAATGGCCAGGGACCGAGTAGGGCTCGGCGACTACCACCAAGTCCACCAACCACTCAGCCATGGCAGACCATGGCTCATTCATTCTGCCCAGGATCTCCTGATACAGATATCAGGAGATCCTGGGCAGCCCGGCAGTGGTTGATGTTCGCCTGGAGGATGCGATGTTCGGCTCTATCCATCAATCGGACATCGCACCCCCCTCCTCCGCATCCACCGCCGTTCCTGCCTCGGGAACGACGGTGCTAGCAGCAGGCCCGACGGTGCTAGCAGCAGGCCCGACCGGCGCCTGCACTTTGCCCCTTTTAGGGGGCGGATTGCACATCCTCCCCCTCATCATGTGGCCTGCCGGGCATCCACTGGCGGCACAGACGGCGCAGTGCGGCGTGGGGACCGTGCAGGAGGCGGCTTTGTGGCCCTCCTTGTCGCAGCGGTAGCAACTTGTGTTCGTCCTGTCGACCGTGGACGGGCACAGGCCTCGGGTGTGTCCGATGCCGCAGCACCTGAAGCAGCGCAGAGGCTGGTCCTCAAGTGCTCGGACTGCACCCGAGCTGAATCCTACAAGAAGTCGTCCCTTGTTGAGGACGTCTTTGGCAGCGGCAACTGGGCACTCGAGCCGAATAGTGCCCATGCTGCCGCGGCCGGGCCTGATATGCCGCTTAACCTTGCACCGCTGCGACGTTCCGCCTTTGTGACGGAGTCGTCCAAGTCGGCCACCTTTATGGCCGCCAACTTAACAGGTCGGGCCACCTTGGCCGCGTCCGCGATGACCTCCTGCAGCTTGGTTGCGAAGAGGTCAGCGTTGGCGCTTCCCTCCGCCCCCGGGAACTCGAATAATCGAGCCCCGGCCTGGGTCCGCCGATAAGACACTTTGCCGATCCCCAGATGGGTGGGATCGGCATTAGCACGCGCCCGCAACAAAATAGACGTGTACGTTTCCCCCCGCTCCGCAGCCTCCGCGATGAGCGTCACCACGACGGCTGCGGTCTTTGGGGGAACAAGTTTCCTCTTCGCACTCTTCCCTGCCCCTTCCCCCTGCTGGTCACCTCCGACTGGCTGGGAGGCGTAGTGGTGGGGACGGCAGGGGTGGCTGTTGCCGCTCTTCTGCCCTTCCCCTTCCCATTTCCCTTTCCAGTCGCCTGCGACCAGCTGGGATGCGTGGTGGCGGGGACGGCAGTGACGGCCGTCGCCGGCTTTTTGCCTCGGCCCTTCCCCTTCCGGACCACTTCGGTCCAACCCTGCTGGTTGGACGGAGTAGTCGAAGGGAGAAGGGTGTCCTCCCCTTGCGATGACGGCCCCGGCTCGCCTCGCCTCTTGTCCGCCGCGAGTGGCGGTCGGAAGCGCTTCTCAGGCAAGAGCCGGTCCTCGATGCCTGCTAAGCAGGCTCTAGTGAAGGCCCTCTCCTCTATAACCACCTTGCGGATGACATCCTCTAGGTTGGTGGGGGTGGGGGCCACCGCCACAGGTCTCGGTTCGGCCTGCTGTGGCCGGGCCGTGGCTTCAGCTAGCTTCGTATGGAGCTGGCTGACCTCCGCCTGCAGGCGATCGACTGTCGCCTGCAGTTGCCACGTTTCGTCGGTCGTTTTGCACTGGACCAGCTCCAACACAATACCACGCAAGCTCGCGGCCCGACACTTAAGGGCCTTCTGGAAGGTCCCTTTTAGATTGGAGGACTTAGAGGCGACCTCTGCGATCTCCTCTTCGTCCTCCTAAAAATCGATTTCGTTCGAATGGTTCGCACGTTCTCACGAATCAAAATCGTAAGCGAAGGCTTATTAATAGGGTCCCGTTAGCACCTTTGGTACGGAACCCTAAAATTCGCCTTGGCTCGCAAGTCGAACCGTCTGCACGAATCAGAATCGATCGCGGAGGCTTAGTAAAACCTAGGGTCCCGTCACCGTGATTACCTTTGGTACGGTACTCTATTATTATTATTAGCCTAAAGCCTTGTTTCGCAAATCGAACCGTTCGTTGCTTCGCTCTGAAAGGAATCAATCGCCGAAGCTTAGCAGTATGGTCCCGTCAGCACTTTTGGTACGGAACCCTACAGGCCTGATCCACAATTCGAACCGTCTAGAACTTCGCAAGAACCAAACCAATTCAAGACTCTGCGATAAACGCACAATTTAATGAAATCAATTAAAGACAACTCAGAGATTTTAGCGAATTTGGAAATTTAGACCTTAACAAAGACCGAACCTAAGCTCTTAACCAACTCGTCTGTCGTTAAAAATCGTGTGAGGGTCGTTCTCCAGCGAAAAATCTTAACACCGCAATTCAGAAAAACGCGTCATCAGTGCAACGCCAGATGGCGACGACCAAGTCGTAAACTGACAAAATATTTAGCAGCGAAAGACGTGAAATAAGAAGCCCATATTTTTTCATTTTGCTCAAATTTATTTTATTGCATTTCTAGAAAGAAAACCTCGCAACGCACATCCTAATCAGACTAATTTGTTCATTCGATACTCGTAGCGCCATCTATGACAGTAAATGATAACCTCTTAAATACTTGCATCTGTCAGTTTGGCGTGAACATACCTTGCAACGAACGTGTTTCGAGTCTATTCTGCTGTAACTGTATAATTTACTGTTAAATTTTCGGATTAAACAATATTAATGAATAAAAAAGCATAAAAGTCGACGTACAAAAGTATTACAGCACACAGTGTTTTCTACCTCCTGAAAAGTAACTTCTTTTACACTTACGAGGCTTTTACTCTCAGACGTCGATATACAACGATAAGTTCACTTTAATTTTTACAGTTATATGTGAAACTTTTAATACTAGGCGTATTAAAAGTTTCACACATAACTCAACAATTTGTTTTGGTGTTTTATTCATGCTTTTGTGCATTTTATTTTTCTCAATAGATGGAGCTTTGATCAGAATACATTAGGAAGTTTCTTACTGAACTTCAAAATTCAATATATTTTGATTTTGTGGATCGATTGTTACGATAAATACCGATAAGGTGTAAAAATGTTCACTTTTACTTTGCCACGTATTAAAAGTTTCACACGCTTTCGTGCATTTTATATGTTGTAATAGATGGCGCTCTAATCAGAATACTTTAGGAAGTTTCTTACTAAACTTAAAAAATTCAGTATCTTTCGAGTTTTGTGGGTCGATTTTAATGTAATAAACGCTAAATGTTACTCGGGTTATCACTTAATATTTTCAAGTACCTAGATTTGGAACCCAATCTCTGGTTTATGCGTGATGCTCCCTCAAAAGCACAGACAAACAGACAAATAGATAAACAGACAAAAATTGCATTTTTGTGTTTTATATCTTTTTCCTAACTTTTCTATGTAATTTTTATGCAAAAATATTCAATGTAACAGACTCAGTTAGTCCACGATTTTATTATATGTATAGATTACTGGGTGTAGTGGTGGTATGTAAAGTTCAGCGGGTCTAAAAAGGCCACTTTAGCAGAATCAGAAAGCAAAGCACGCTACCCGTTGCCCGTCACTGTCAAATTTTCCTAATCAACTTTGAACCTAAAGCGTAAGCGATAAAGATGAAAACAAAATTTGACAGATTGTTGTGTGATCAATTTTGATGATGTGATCCGACCGATTTTTTCAACTCCGCTGTAGTTGTCGATCGTGAGGTCGTATTATGTAACCAACCTTCTTTATGAAGATCCTCGCACATTGCGGGAACGTGAGCACACATTAATATTATGAACGTGACACCAACCAGAACCACAAGTGATGTCGGACAAGTCAGTAAATGGTATAAGCAGTTACTTTGGCTAAGTTTTATTGCTCTCACTAAAGTAGGCGCTAGACGAACTTGCAATAAAGTGCATTGACCCTGATATCCCTTCGTAGAGACATTCCCGAACAATAAATTATGAACCGTTTTTCATGACTAGAGAACGTAAAGGATCAAGAGTGGTTTTTTTTTTTGTTTTCCTATTATTTCTTTAATGTATAGAGCTAGATAATAACAGCCGCACGGGTCGATCTCAAAGGTTAAGCAACGCTTGCCAAGGTTGGTCTGTGGATGGGTGACCATCTTAACATACCGAGTTGCCTCCGTGCCTCGGAAAGCACGTTAAGCCGTTGGTCCCGGCTGTTATGTGTGGGTCTTTGGCAGTCGTTACGGATAGTCAGAAGCCAGTAAAAATCTGACTCCAGTCTTGCCATGAAGTACCGTGTTACCCAGTTAATGGGTTGTGGAGGACTTGACTGGAAGCCGACCCTAATATAGTTGGGAAAAGGCTAGGGCGATGATGTATATCAGCTACCTAACATCTCTTTTAAATTTAATATGACAAGTAGTCTAGTCAACAAGTGCTTTATTTGTCAACTTGTTTCAGCAGTTTCGGAAAAATATATTTAATTTACTGAAAAAAGACCCTTCTTGGTTTGGTATTTCGCAAATATCTTAAAAACTGATCAATATTTTTGAAATCTACATCATAACCCTTTGTTTTGGATTTGCTGTAGTCAGGAAATAATATTAAAAACGAAGAGGAAATTGACTAAAAAACAGTTTTGACTTTCGAAACTGCAGGACCAATGTTTTATAGTTCCCAGAGCGGTAAAAATACCATCGAAAAAGGGTACTCTGGCTTTCGTAAGCCACGCCCACTTCGGCCACTTAGACAATAAAATTGATTTAAGCATATTAAATATCAAAATTAAGAAATGAAGAAAATCAGGCAACTACTACTAGACAGGTGAATGCACAACAAGCCTATTTATTTTTATTGCGATTTTTCAATTAGTTATGCAACAGTTCATTAACATTTTTATTGCTGCTCACATTTGCAATGTTCATATTGCAAAAATGTGATATATAATTGTTAAACTATGAGTCTGAGTTTTTGTCCATCTTAAAAGGTTTCAGAATATAGCTCTTTTGAAGAAAAACAAAAAAAATGTAGAGATATATTTCAATTTTGTATTAACAATTTACGTAGTTAAAAAAATAAAAACTTGAATTTACCATTGATTTTTTTTAACATAAGTATTTTTAATTATTCGTTTTTTATTACTTAAAGCTGCATAAAACTGAATACCTGTTTTCGGTGGTCTATCACCCCTGTGGGAAAGTTATAAATATTGGTCTTACAGTTCCGAGAGTTAAGACTTTTCTTCCTCTTTTTGAATCTTTTTTTTTTTAGATTTCAAAAATATTGATCAGTTTTTGAGATATTTGCAAAAGACCAAACCTTTCTTTATTTTTTCTGTAAATTGTTTATAACTTTTGCATTTTTTTCGAGCGGTAGATACTTAATTTTTTAGGATTCTGTACCCAAAGGGTAACCAGAGGAATCTTATTACTAAGCCTCCGCTGTCCGTCTGTCTGTCAGCAGGCTGTACAAGAACCGTAATAGGTAGACACTTGAAATTTTCGCAAACTGTGTATTTCTGTTGCCGCTATAATAACAAACAATAACAATGAAGGTTTGTGGTACGGAACCCTTCGTGTCCGAGTCCGACTCGACTTGGCCGGTTTTGAAAAATCATCTACACGCTCTTCCAAACCGAATGACACCTCATTCATATTTTTCCAAGACTGCTGAAAAAAGTTGACCAGAAAAGCACTTGTTGACTAGACTATAGGTACGCAATTCTGGAACACCCTGCATATTTTATACTATTTGTATCTAGGGTTTATCCTTTTTATGTTTCTATTTGCTGATACGTAAACAGTACGTGCAAGGTGGATGGGTGCTCGGATTTAATGGTACCTTTTTAGGACACTATACGAAGACTGCTAAGTAGAGGCAGTTTTCTAACCCGTGGTTTACGAGCCTTCTAAGCCATTCAACTGAATAACGTTTTATGACTGAAGCGTGAGCTTCTTAGTTTTTTTAGCTTCGCTATATTTTGGCCTGATTTTTCAATAGTCAGATGGCATACCTAAAGAATTAATGTTGACATATTTTTGTACAAAAGCTGTCAAACTGCCATCTTGCTCAGTAAAAAGTTATCTAACGATTGAAAAATTGTCTCTGAAAAAGCATCCTAATAGTCCCAACAGCTTTCTGAAAACTGGGAAACCTGGACATATATCGCATGCTACTGTGACGTAGGTATAGTGAATAGCGAGTAAATAATGTTACATAGCCCGAAGGATCGCCAAACTGAAGTCGTAGTGTTCAGACATTGCTCGAAGAACAGAAGGTCGATGTGGCCGAAAAGTTCTGGAGTGGCAACCGCGTACTGGAAGACGCAACGTTAAAAGACCTCCCAGAAGGTGGACCGATTACCTGGTGAGAGTCGCGGGCAGCCGATGGATGCGAGACGCGCAGGACTGGTTGTTGTGGCGACAATTTGGGGAGGCCTATGTCCAGCACTGGAAGTCTTTCGGCTAATATGATGATATTGATAATGAAATGTTGTTGTTCTGGTAATTGTAATTGGTAGCACTAGTTTCTAATTTGTATGTATACCTAGATATGTCATGTAGGATTAGTTGAGTTACTTAAAGTAATGTAAAATTAGTAAGTTAGTAGGAATTCATTGGTTTTTTTTATTTAGCGTTGTTAACCCATGGATTTGGTCTGAAATACAAGATTTTACTTATTTACAAGATTTTTGTCCGATCGAAACATTCAGATTTAACAATGTAACGGAGTCATAGATTCAACTCCAATAGATTGTTAAACCTGAAATATTAAGTCAAGTCATTTCCTACCTATGAGCAGTTTATTATTTTGTCAATAGGCTTGTTCATTCGAGAAAAAATGCAGCGACAGAGTGGGTGAACTCAAAGAAGTTCAGAAAGATTTGATTAAGGCGATCTATGATTTGGAACAGAAAGCACAGAAAGGCACGGGTCTTATGAAGGAGGCGGATTGCATGTGGTCTTGCATGGAAGGCGAGTACAAGAGGAAATTAAACGGTGCTAAGGAGCGTGTTAAACTCATAGAATTCCAAGTAAGACATATAATAACTCGCTAATATCTCGCCAATGGCGGATTATAATTGAAATTGGCGGACTAAAGTTTACGTATATGAATCACCCCAACACACAGTAATCCCAACCGATTGAGCTTTTAAATCCAATGAGGCGGAATTCCAAAGATGGCGGAACAATAATTATTATGCATATGGATTTCAAATGATTGAAATGAGGAGCTCGTGGCTAAATAATAACAGCCGCACGGGTTGATCTTTAAGGTTAAGCTACGCTTGCCAAGGTTGGTCTGTGGATGGGTGACCATCCCAACGTACCTAGTTTCCTCCGTGTCTCGGAAAGCACGTTAAGCTGTTGGTCCCGGCTGTCATTTGTAGATCTTTGGCAGTCGTTACGGTTTGTCAGAAGCCAGTAAATCTGACTCCAGTCTTGCCAAGAAGTACCATGTTACCCAGTTAATGGGTTGTGGAGGTCTGGTAGGCAGCCGCTCCGCGTAAAACACTGGTATTCAGCTGGATCCGGTTTGACTGGAAGCCGACCCCAATATAGTTGGGAAAAGGCTAGGCAGATGATGATATGGATTTCAAATGATAGGAATCGTTGAGAAGAATATGGAAAACAAAAAAATGTTTTTGTTAATATTTAGTAAAATAAATCAGAGTAGGTAGGTAATAACATAATTTATTCTTGTAGTTGAGAGAAGTTGAGACAAGTTTAAATAAATGGCGGAAGAATCACAAGGAATTGGAAGATGAATTGAAATGTGTAAAGAAATGTACCCAAGATAACAACTTGAAAGTAATTCAAAAGGAGAACGATATAAAGGTGATGCGAGTGGAAATTGAAGGCTATGGCAGAAGAAATGAGAGTAACAAGAAGGACATGGTCGCTGCGCAGAATTCATATTCATCGAAAAAAGAAGCATCTGATGTAAGTAACAAAATTCATAGACAACAACATAATTAATTTAATGTGAGTAAACTAAAGTTTCTTTAAATAAACTTTAGTTTTTCCACCTACCTTTTTGTTATTGCACTAATTCACACTAAGCGTTTCCAAACGTCTTTTATAATGCGCACAGCCAAGGATTGGAATTCTCTGCCTGCGTCTGTGTTTCCAAACGCTTACAACCCTAGTCACTTCAAATTAGAGTGAACGGCAGGGCTGTTATGACGTGCTAATACCACCATGATTCAGCTGAGAAAAAGGGATAGTGTTATGCGTGTTGCATAACTCCGTCTCCCTCTCACACCGCTATCATGATGGTTTTAAGATGTCATTATAGGTATCCAGGCTCTTTCTGGGTAGGCTTGCTCCATCGTAAGCTTTTTGTCTGTCATCTCTGACCTAGAGTCAAGAGCAAACCCATCATAAATTAAAAAAAAATAACTCGCTTTTTTTTCACGTCCTTTTTTAAAGTATAATTAGTTTACTCACATTAAAATAAGTTTCTTTATAAAAATGCAGTAAACATGGGCAAAGTATACATCCATCTCAAATATTATTTCAGGATAGACTGAGAAGAATAGAAAAGGAAATGGGAAAAATTCAAAGGCAGTACAATGATGAGTGCAAGTGTTACTCTGATAAAGAAAAGGAAAGCCACGCCAGTGTTAAAGACGTAAGAGAAGACCTACAAAAGCTTTGTAGGTGTCTGTTGCTGAAAAAAATGGAGAATGAAGATCTTAAGGCAGAGGTATGTAATGGTACTTTTATAAAACAGAGGTATAGTGGTCGCAAGTGCTACTTGAGCGTGAGGCCCTGGGTTTGATTTACAGTTTGGGCAAAGTGTGTACTATGCTTTTCATTAATTAAAGCAAACTACCTACGAGCACAGAGCAGCCGGTTGAACCCGGTTCATGGTAAAAGGCTCGCTTTTAAACAAGGGACAACTGGCAAAATGTGGGTGTACTATAGGTGTACCTCTGCCTAGCCCTTTGGTGAATACAGACGTTATTTCGTTATGATTTTCTAAATGTTGTAAATTACGACTGAGTATTTCTACAATAAAATGATTTAACATAATATTTTAGACAGACGCGTTAATAAACGAGGTTGATCTACTACAAAGAACATCTAAATCTTGCAAAGAAAGATGCTTCAAAAGAGAAAAAGTTACACAGGATGAACATCGAAGAATTGACAAGGAAATAGCCAAGTTTAAGGTTCGTTGCCAAAACTGCCATAAGGAAACCAGTAGCGCAGACTTGACAGGACTCTGCATCGAATGTCCAAGATGTTTACGAAATGATCGGGAGTGTTTGAACGAAGGCGACCATTGTAACATGGATCATAAACATGACTGTGTTTGCACTCGTATTAAGCATGCATTCCTAAACAATGTGTTTGAAAACATGTACACGGTCTTAGAAAGACAAGTACAGACTTGTTCCGGTAAAGAACTAGCGGACTGCATATTAAACTCCTTGAAGACAAGTAAAAATGGGAAACTTAATGCGGAAACCAGATCAATCTTGCATGATTTTATTTTGAATACAGTTAGACAGAATTTGAATTTGACGATAGTTGGTGGAGCGATGAAGACTAGATGTGAGGTAAGAAATCATGTTAAAACCGTTTGACATAAACTGTTAGTTTTTTTTTTGGAAGGAAATGGTCTTGCATCTCAATTGAGTAACGAATTTTGTGAACTTAATCGCTACGCTTTCTCTGCAGCTTGACTGCAGAAATAAGGGCGTCATCCACGACCAAGATGACATTTTGCATGATTTAGTTAGGAATCCCTACATCATCCATAGTTTTCATTCAAAATAGCATGTTTATTATTATAATATTTTTTAATAATGCGATAATTTGAAATCCTTAAATGATACATTTTGTTGCTAGATGGATCAAGAAACTTATGATCAGCTGATGCTTTGTCTCAAAGACGTTTCTGTGACCAGCCCAGAAAAAAAAGAAAAGGGAACCGTGTCCAAGAAGGTATAATTACTCCGAATATTCCCAGGCATATGGATGAAAGATGCCACGTGGATTACCTCCCAGGTGGCAATGGAAAATGGAGCGACTGGGAATATTCGAATTATTCCACTAAATTAATTAGTTCAAACTTGTGATACACCAGATATATTAAAACTAGAACAAAGATTTAATTTATAATTTTAAAACTTGCTATGCTCAAAGATACAATATTCTACTTAATTGCTCAAGCATTCTCTATGGTAGGCGCCAGATAAGCTTGTTATAAAGTATATTGACCTTTCCCTAATATCTTTTCGTAGATAGCCGAACAATAAATTATGAACCGTTTTTCATTACAAGAGAATGTAAAGGATCACGATAGAAGTCGATTCAGGATAGCTTTGTCTCTATTTCTGTTTTTGATTTAAAAAAAGGCAATAAATTAATGTGGGTCAATGACCGTTATTGCGCATTTAAAATCACGGCCCATACAAAATTAACCCTCCTCCGACAGAAATCACACATATCCTAGTTTGTTTGTCGGCTGAATGAAAAAAAAAATCATATTCTTGCTCTACACCAGATGACAAAAAAAAACTACGATAGGTCTCAATTCTGTCGGACTCTGGGTCTGAAATGACCATTCTTCTTTACTTATCCAGGGGTGTTGAAATAATATGTTAGGCTTGTGGTATAATTTATCAATTTTAGCCAATCCAAAGCGGTAAATAAACCACACATGCTAAACTACGCATACATCGCAGCAGACAAAGACGAACTTGACTCTTATCGGAAGGTACAAAATCGCTTGACAATGCCTTGGTAAAATTTTGTTGTGCTATAAGAGAGTGTGTTAAACCCCCAGCTACCGTGTACACGCTGGAGCCGCAGCGGCGAGTGCCACTGTCCCAAGGGGCCGCAGAACTGTCCCTGTACTAAGCGGGCAGCAAAGAAGTCGACTACACCCTCTACATGTGGACCTGTTGGGGAGGAGGAGGAGGCAGAGGTTGAGGCTAGTGTTATATTGCTTGTTCTTCTACTTTTTATATCAACAGAAAGGGTACTTATGTAGTTATAGCGTGGCGCGATTATTGTGGTGGCAGAGGTTTTTTCAGATCATTGGATTCGATCACGCCTTATTCGAATTTGGGGTTAAGATGGTTTCCTTATGTTAATGTTTTAACCTGTTACTAAGCCTGCGTCCGTCTGTCTGTCTGTCAGCGGGCTGTTTCTCAAGAAGTAATAGGTAGCAAATTAAGGTTAATGGTACGGAACCCTACGTGTGCGAGTCCGACTCGCATTTGGCCGGTTTTTTTGGGGTCAAAACATATCTAATCACATATTTTCGAAACCAAACTAGAATTGTTGGAATATTATAATTAATAATGCTATGTGTGTCTATGGGGATGAATTAGAAGAAAGAAAGAAAAAGAAGATAAGCAAACTAGTTTATTTGGCAGACAAACAGATACAGACAATAGGTAACAAAAAAATACAACCGACTTCCAAAAACAAAACACTACGACGTATAAAATAACTCTAATTTCGGTAGTCGGTGTTTTTGGTTATTTTTTCGTTTATTGACACCGACTTCCAAAATTGAAGTTATTTTATTTTATTATATTTGGAAAACTTCAATCAAGCAAGTGTTAAAATCGCCCATTAAAATAACGTGCTTATACATGTGGCAAAGATTACTGAGGGTGCATTCAAGAGAGTTGAAGTAGTCAATGCGAAGCTTAGGGCTATAAAGCACTGCAAGCAAGACTTTAGTATGATGAACAGAAATTTGGACAAACAAATATTCAGCCGACTCAGAATATAAAGAGGGAGATGAGCTGACAACCTTATAGGGAAGGTCAGCGCGTAGGTACATAGCTACACCTCCTCCACCCTTGCGGTACTATCGTTCAAGACGAAGCCAGGGAGTGAATATTGAGAAGAGAGTAGAGAAGGCTTTAGAAAAGATTCGGATATCAATAGGGCATCAAGGTTGAGCACTGCTAAAGGATGCCAGAAGATCAGAATAGTGACCAGGAACACTCTGGGCGTTTATTTGCACTACATGCAGTAGGATTATTAGAGAAAAGAGAAGAAATTTTATCTTGTAAAGTGAGCAGAGCGGAAGGGTCACTGTCCGCACTAGCAAAACTATCAGAAGAAGAGCACGAGAAAAAACTGTCGTTAAGATCAGCTACATCGTTCATATAATAAATACATATATAAAATAATAATACAAATATAAAACAATCAAATAAAAATTACTATTAATAAATTACTAACTTATGCTAAAAACACTAACAAAGATTTACATTCAAATATAAAACCACCCCAAATCGCAAGGTATATTGGTAGATATTTTCTAAATATTACTAACACAAAACACTGTATCAAAAGTAATCTAAAGGCAAAAATGCGGAAACTTAGAACAATGTGAAAACAAAGTTTCTCCTGGCACCTTGCGTAAAATGAAACGGAACGCAACTCCAGGGTTGTACGTTATTTAATAGAAGACAGTTTCACAGAATTTCGTTTCACATAAATTTTTTCTCGTATTATCATTTCATAGAATAACCAATACAAAGAATACTTACCATGAATAAATTTAAATCACAGATTTTTGATACAAATAAACTATGTTTTGATATTTATCATATCAAAGAATTTCAAATAAAATATTCTTAATCCTCATATTGAGTAGTTAACATAAAACTTCTTACCAAGAAAAACATTTTATACAGTGAAAGTTTTAAACTTTTGACAAAATGCATACCCTCCTATAAAATTACAACATCGCGTTCCCAAAAACAATGCGGGTAAATTCTAGTCAAGCAAAACCTTTCATTCGGACCCGGTCAACGGAAACCCACGAAGCGGCAATGGTAGCAAATGGCGATGGAAATAAAAGACCAAAATATGCAAACAAGCATACACCATGAATGCAGCAAGCATAGGTACAGCAAGCATGCAGGAATAATACAGTAAGCATGCAGCAAGCATACAGCAAGCATGCAGCAATCATGCAGCAATCATGCGGCATTCAACATGCAGCAATCACGCGGCATTCAACATGCAGCATGCAAGCAAGCAAACATGCAGCACGTAAACGTAACATGCAGGCGAGCATGCAACATGAATGCAGCAAGCATATAGCAAGCATACAGCAAGCATACAGCAAGGAAGCAGCAAGCAAGCGGCATATAACATGCAGCATGCAGCAAGCATGTGGTTTGCATCAAGCATGCGTCATGCAACATGCAGCATGCAGCAAGCATGTGGCATGCAACATTCAGCAAGTGGCATGCAACATGCAGCATGCAGTAAGCATGCGTCATGCAACAAGCAGCAAGCATGCAGCACGCAAACGAGCCTGCATTGTGCCGAATGCAAGCAAGCATGCAGCAGCTCCGGCGCTGCGGGGCTCCGGCGATCCCACGCGGACTTATCGTCGCTGATGGTTTTAACGCTCATCACCGCAGATTCGGCTTGCTGGCCGGCTTCGCCGGCCCCTCCGTGCCTGCGCGGGTTTAAATTACACTGTAGCGGTAGGGCAGACAAGACTACGTGGGGTCGGATTTACAGCGATTCGTTTCTGTCACTATTTTTTTTTAGCACACATGTTGATTATTTTAAAACATATTACAATTTTAATTTGGTTAAAATGCTATTTTATAGAAATGGCGATATGCGTAGTAAAATTATTCCGAATAAAATTCTGCCATCTGAAAATTTCATGTTCATTGAAAAATAAAATTCAATGGAAAAATATACCGGACAAACAATATTCGTTAAAAAAAATCTGCTGATATAAAAATGTGATCATGAAATTCATTGAATTGTGTGTCTGTGAAATAGGTTTCATTCAAGTGAATAGTCTTTGAAACAATAAATATGTGACATAAAATTACAAGGACCAAACATTATATGAAACATTTTCTGCGAAACGAAATTCTATTAAATTTCGGTCTGCGAATCAAGGGTATACCCAACTACAGTGTGTCAAGTGATAGATGACAGCTGTCATATTCTCATTGGCCTGGCATAAAATTTTCAAAAAAATAAGACTAAGCACCGGCTAAGTAAATAAATTAAAATTAAAAGTCTAAAGGTGAGACCGTTAAAAATGACTTTGAAATCTACCGGCTCACGAATTATAATACTGAATGACAGTATGCAAAGAGGCAAAATTCAGAAGAAGTAAAGTAAATGGACTGACAATATCAACATCAACGAATATGTTACTTGCGCAAACGCGTCTTCCTCAAGTTCTTAGCCGGCGGAGCTGCTGTTGTGATCGTAGGAGATACGGGTTCTTCAGATTGCGCAGAATCCCCGGTGTAGACTGAGCAGGACGGAAATTTGGCGATGAGATCGTAAAGTTCGCCTGTTGATTCGATCTTTCTTCGGGATTTGTCAGGGCAAATTACAATGATCCTGCCTTCTATAGACCAGCAGTTTAGCATGCTAAAATGCTTACGAGCAGCTGCAACCATACGGTGCTAAGAACTCGGAGATGGTAATCCCAGTTCCCTTGAGAGCTTTCTTGCCCATACAGCTGTCGGTTTTCCATTTTGAAGAATCGGACTAGTATGGGACGAGTCTTTTGCTTTGAGAATCCGAGACGATGACAAACATGAATTATATTTTTGTCCTTACTGAATTCTGACAATTTAATTTGGTTGGCTAATATGTTATTGACCACATCTAACAAATTTTCGTTATCCTTCTCTGGAACACCATGGATCGGAAGGACCTTTCTCCACATAGCAGTTTCATGCCTGTCAAACCCAGTAGCAAGCTGCTCAATTTGTGTTTTTAATTTAGACAGTGCTTGACACAAACTCACTTGCAATGGATGATATGTCTGGAGAAGCAGATGCGTGACTAGAGGTAGCCTTCCGCAATTTAGCCTCATATTCCTGCATCAAGGTCCTCAAGGCTGGCAGTTAGTTTTGTGTCCATGTTCAGTAATGAAGTGTTGACTTTGTAACTAGGTAAGTACACAGACATGATAACAATATATGGAGTGTGTGGGGCGGTTTAATATTAAATGAACTAAGAGCTTTGTAAACACTTTGTCTACCCACTTTGTAGTGTTTTGTTTTTGGAAGTCTGTATTTTTTTGTAAAAAAGTTTATTTTTATTTTTCCCTTTTTACTGTAGTGCTATTCTGTAACTACATTTTCGGAATCCGAGGTGAGTATCAAATTACGTCAAACGTAAGACCTTTATGTTGTGTAATAAAGCTCACTTTGTGAGGTTTATCACTCAGGTGAAGCTCGATATCGAGATGGTTATTTACAGAATAGACTAGCTGGTACCCATTCACAGCGTACCGGCGTGATGTTATGCTATAAACTGGTGAAAACAATAAACAGACATGCGATTTCAGCAATCGCATGTCTGTTTCAAAGCGATCCATGTGCTATCATTTATTGAAGAGTTTCTTTGCCTACCTCCGAAGTTCTTCATCAGATCTTCTCCAAATTGAAATGGGACTAGTCCAGGAAAATACTCTTCCAACCAAAACAAATAATCATCCAAATCGGCAGACAATTGGCAAAAATATCACTGAACAAACATTTTTCATTTTCCATCCTAACTTACACCTTCCATCATGCAATGGGACAATGGGACCACCTCAGAATAATAAGCTTATGAATAAAAAAAATAAAAAAAATTGGTCGTTGTATGCTCGCAGCTGCGCAAAATAATAGGTACAGTTTAGCTAAATACCAGACAACTAGGGGTTGCCTGACGCGTGCTGGCTTTCAACTGACCTTATATAATAATAGGACTTACCCTAAATCGGTTTGTTGTTAATGTCAGGTAATTGAACTGGTGACTGTATGTTTGTTTTAGGACCGAAGCGTAAAAATTTGTCCGATTAAGGAACCTATGGCGTGCGTTTTAGACTACGGCATGCAGGGCCTGTCGGGCTCCGAGCCATGGAAGCGGGCTCCATGTGGGGGCAACATGCGTGCCGCGCAGTGCGCGCTGGGGCCCGAGGCACTGGCCGACGTCCGCGGGAAAACTGCTACGGTCGACGAGTGCGCGACTGCGACCACGGAAGACGATGAGGAACTGACCACAAAAACTCTCACGGAAGAAGAGCGCCCATTGACGGAAGATGAGCGTCCATTGACGCAAGACGAGCAAACCACAGAAGGTGAGTGCCTGTTCTTGGAAGACCAGCACCCGATCACGGAAGAAGTGCGCCTGATCCCGGCGGATGTACGCCCGATCACGGAGAAAGTGCGCGTGCACTATTCAGTGGGGCGCATTCATACGGACGACATGCGTGAGCACACGGCCGAACCGCCCTCAGCTAGGGACGAACCACCCTCAGTAAGGGACGAACCGCCCTCAGTTAGGGGCGAACAGTCCTCAGTTAGGGACGAACCGCCCTCAGTTAGGGACGAACCGCTCTCAGTTAGGGACGAACCGCACTCAGTTAAGGCCGAACCGCCCTCAGATAGGGACGAACCGCACTCAGTTAGGGACGAACCACGCTCGGTTAAGGACGAACTGCGCTTGGTTAGGGACGAACCGTACTCAGTTAAGGACGAACCGCCCTCAGATAGGGACGAACCGCCCTCAGTTAGGGACGAACCACGCTCGGTTAAGGACGAACTGCGCTTGGTTAGGGACGAACTGCACTCGGTTGGGTATGAGCCGCGCTTGCTTAGGGATAACTGCATTCCTTTATCAAATAGTCTACACTATATAGTACCTAGATCTGTCATGCTTCGTGGGGTACGTGTTCCTCGGCTATTCCACACAAACTCGTGCAGGACTAACGCAGGGGTGCGAGTGCCTCTTCGTCGACTTGTTGATGCGTACAACACTCACTTTATGGAGATTGACATATTTACTCTCTCCAAACAAAGTTTTAAGGCAAGAGCAATAGAGTTACTAAATTCTTAAGTATATAATATATATATTTTCTTTCTTCTTCTTCGTAATAGTATTTTATGGTGTATACTGTATGTCTGTTTTCTTTTAATATTATTTTTTTCGTGAATTCGTGGACAATGGTGTGGGTTACATGTGTAGTAACATAAACATGGAATAGGTTATGCATAATTTTATTTCTAAGGCTAATTTAAGACTCTTTTGTTATTCCTGGCATGTAACTGTTTTTTGTCCCAAACAAATAAAATAAAATAAAATAAAAATAACCCGTTCAGTTTCGGTTGAACCACGCTCGGTTCGGACAGAACCACGCTCGGTAAAAGATGAACTGCGACTTAGTCCAAGCAGAACCCCGTTCGGTTAGGGACGAAATGCGCTTGGTTGGTCGGGGACGAACCGCGCTTTCTTAGGGAAGAACTCCGTTTGGTTTGGGTTGAACCACGTTCGGTTCGGACGGAACCACCCTCGGTTAGGGACGAACCGCGCTCGGTTAGGGATGAAGCGCACTTGGTTAAGAATAAACAACAATTGCATAGGAAAGAACTGCTTCGGTTTTGACAGAAACACGGTCGACTAAGGATGAACCGCGCTTGATTAGGGATTAATCGCGCTCGGTTAGGGACGAACCACTCGTGGTTAGGGACAAACCACGCTTGCATAGGGAAGAACCGGTCACGCAGCACCACGCCCGGTTACAGCAGAACCACGCCCAGCCAAGGCAATATCACGCCCGAAAAAGTAGATCTACGCCAAGTTAGGGCCGAACCGCGATCGGTTAGGGACGAACCGCCCTTGGTACGGGGCGAACCGCGATCGGCTTTGTAAGAACCGACCACGGTTAGCGAAGAACCACCCTCGGTTAGCGAAGAACCACCCTCGGTTAGCGAAGAATTATACTTGGTTAGGGACGAACTGCGATCGTTTAGGGACGAATCACGCTTGGTAAGGGAAGAATTGGGCCTGGTTTGCTGCAGAACCACGACCGCTTAAGGTAGAATTACGCCCGGCCAAGGCAAAATCACGCCCGAAATAACTAGATCCTCGCCAAGTTGGAGCCGAACCGCGCTCAGTTAGGGACAAACCGCGCTCAGTTAGGGACAAACCGCCCTTGGTTCGGGACAAACCGCACTTGGCTTTGCAAGAACCACCCTCGGTTAGCGAAGAACCGCCTTCAGTTTGTGAAGAATCGCGCTCAGCGAAGAATCACGCTCGGTTAGGGACGAACTGCGTTCGTTTAGGGATGAAACACTTTTTTTATTTTATTTGTTATGTGTTTGCTCTTGACTCTAGTCTGTCAGAGACAAAGTCTACGATGGAGCGAGCCTACCCGGAAGGAGCCTGTTCACTCTAACTTTGAAGAGATTAGGGTTGTAAGCGTTTGGAAACACAGACGCAGGCAGAGAGTTCCACTCCATTGCATTATAAAAGACGTTTGGAAACCCTTAGTGCTAATTAGTGCAATAGCTACAAAGTAATGATGGTAAGATGCAGTGCGTCTGGATCTCCGATGGCAGAAGAGGGCCGGTGGGATGAGGTCGTGGAGTTTTGGGCACATTCATTGAAGTACAATCTGTAGAAGACCGACAAGCAGGCAGCCTTACGACGATGAGCCAAGCTATGTAGCTTGGCATCCACCTTCCTCCTCATCCTTGGCTTGGTTTTACGTCACCGATGAGCCTCTTAGCTCTGCGTTCCACCGAGTCAAGCGCGGCAAGCTGATACTTAGCTGAGCCATCCCAAAGGTGGCTACAATACTCCATGCAGGATCGGACTTGTGCTTCGTAAAGGCTTAAAAAGCCAGTTTTTAAGTCCAGGCCTGAAGTATCGCTTCACCCTATTTAAGATGCCCAGCTTTTTGGCTGCTGTTTGGGCTTTGTACTCGATGGTGGCGTAGAAGTTAAGACTGCATGTCAACTCCATGCCTGGTCAGCTCGAGCCGATCAGTCACAGGAACAGATGCACCCCGAAAAGTAGGAGTTTAGTCAAAACGACTCCTTTTTGCAGTAAAAAGACACGCCTGTGTTTTGGTGGCATTAAAGTGACCAGATTATCATCACCCCACTGGGTTATAACGCTTAAGGTCAAATTTATCCGCTTTACCATGGCCTCTTTCAAGGAAAGAACTTCAACCCCACTGGTTGTTGCCCAGGACAAGTATCTCTCTGAAACCGTACTGTAATCTGCGTACCCAACAAGACCAGGCTGAAGTAGGTCATTGATGTGCAGCAGGAAAAGAGTTGCAAAGAGAACAGACCCCTGAGGAACTCCGGCATCAATAGTCTTGAGGCCAGAGGAGCAGCCGTCAACGACTACTCGGATCGACCGTTCACTCAGGAAGTCTGACATCCAGCTACAAAAACCAGCTGGGATGCCATAAGCAGGAAGCTTTCTGAGCAGACCTGCGTACCAGACCCTGTCAAAAGCCTTCGAGCTATCGAGCGACATGGCAAGTGCTTCGCCGTGTCTCTCAACGGCTTCGCCCCAGCAGTGCGTGACATACACAAGAAGATCGCCAGTTGACCATCCCCGGCGAAACGGCCACTGACTCGGTCGGTGACTGAGATCATTGTCTTCAAGGTAGGTCAGCAGCTTACTGTTCAGAACCCTTTCCATAACCATGCATAGGGTGGAGGTAATGGCAATCGGACGGTAATGTGCAGGGTCAGCACGATCTCCCTTTTTGGGCACCGGTTGCACATTCGCACGCTTCCATGATTTTGGCACCGTTCTTTTTACAAGAGAAATGCGGTACAGGCGTGTCAACACAGGAGATAATTCTGGTGCACATTTCTTCAACACTCTTGCTGGAATGCCGTCAGGTCCACTGGCCTTATTCACGTCTAGACTGCACAATACTCCGGCACTCTTTATTGTGAACTGCGATCTCCAGCATCGAAGAGTCACAACGAGGTAAATTTGGTGGTTGCTTGGAGCCAGCGTCCAGACGCGAATTGCTTGCAAAGAGAGTTGCAAATAAATTTGCTTTCTCTCTTGCAGAGTGAGCCAGCGAACCATCAGGTTTTAGTATTGGAGGCCAAGTGGGTCGACAGAAATTCGTTTCAACCGCTTTCGACAGGGGCCAAAATTGCCTACTACCCGGAGGGGCTATGCTAGTTTGGCCCCGATAGGTCCGACATGGTCAAAACGTGCCCTACAAAAATCCGCTTGTATAACTTTGCGGCAGAGTTAAAGGCTCTTTACCTCGCGCAATCCCTACGTGCTTTAGCCTTTCGGTCGCGGGCCTTGATCCAGGCTTGGTAAGCAGACTCTTTAAGGGCCTCATCGTGGTCGTATTCTGCATTATACCAAAGCCGGGATTTGTGACCAAGCGGAATGTCGGAGAATGGAATAAAAAACTACATCCCCTGTCGAATCACGTCCGCAATCACTTCAGCACAGTACGAAGGGTCACCCTAGGAGAAGCACACTTACCGCCAAGGATAAGACGCTAAAAAGTGCCGCATCTCATCCCAAATCCCAAACCACCACGCTTGGTAAGGGAAGAATCGCGTTCAGTTAGCGAAGAATCGCGCTTTGTTTGGGACGAATTGCTCTCGGTTAGGGTCAAAGCGCCCGCGGTCAGAGACGAACTGCGATCAGTTAGGGACGAATCACTCTCGGTTAGGGACGAACCACCCTCGGTTAGGGACAAACCACCCTCGGTTAGGGACAAACCATCCTTGGTTAAGAACGAACCGCGTTTGGTAAGGGGAGAATCGTGCCCGGTTTCGGCAGAACTATGACCGCTTTAGGCGGAACCACACCCGGTTACGGCGGAACCACGCCCGGTTACGGCAGAACCGCGACCGGGTACGGCATAACTGCGACCGTTTAGGGCAGATCCGCGCTCGCCTAAGGCAAAAACCACGCTCGCCCAAGGCAAAACCGAAAAACGCAGAACCATGCCATTTAAGGCCAAATTGCGCGCGCACTCGGCTGGTGCGCGCGCGAGTTATGAAGTAAGTAATCATGGTTCCACGTTGAGATAGAGAGAGCTATAGAGGACGGATAGCGGTATCCCTTAGTCACAACGGAATCATGGTGGCATAATTAGGCCCACCATACTCCAGAGTTCTGTGTTACAGACCTACAAGTTACTTGGTTTATAGGTAAAATAGCTTTTCCACTACATCAAAAATATTTAATATATTTTGTGATAAGAATGTGCTACTCAGACTCTAACATCATTGCAAACTAGCTGCCTATATGCCAAATAGCTTGATTATCTGTGCGTCTTCTTAGACTGATACTTTCAAGTTGGTCGCTTTGAGCCGTGCGATGGATGAGTTGGTGATGCACTTATTTTCTTGATAGTAAACATGCCAAGTAGGACTCGCACATGAAGGTTTCCGTACCATGGGCAGTTTTATAATCCATTATTATTATGCCGTTGAGATCGAGCAAAAAGCTCCAAATATCCAAATAAAAAAAAAAAGACATTAAAGAGGTAACCCCCATGGGTTACCCCCCCTTTTATTTTTGAATATAATTGTATTTCATTTTCTTCATTTATTGTACCAAAAGACCTAATATTTAAAATTGTAATTATATGTACATATATAATTACAATTTTAAATATTAGGTCTTTACCTATGAAATTGCCGTTCTGCAATACTGGCCATTTCAAATCAAAATAATTTTTGTTTGGCTAAGAATTCTAATTTCAAATTAATTTTATTTTAAAAACGTGGTTTTTTTTTCCAAAAGTAGTCATTTGTTTATTGATTAGTGTTAAATTTTCATCGCATTTCAAACTTTTTCGTCATCATGGATACGTTAAAAATTCGAGTAATTATGGAATATACGCAACATCAACGACGTTTACGGAGCTAACACTACAAACCATCGCACCACCTGTTATTGGTTTGCTCGCTTCCGTTCTGGAAATTTCGACCTGAAAAATGAACCTCGCGGTCGTCCGAAGACTTTGGTCGACAATGACGAATTAAAGGCGATTGTGGAAGCTGATGATACACAATCTACGGCTGAATTAGCAGCAGCTTTCGACGTTAGCGTCAAAACAATATTGGTCCATTTGCGTCAAATTGGCAAGGTAAAAAAGCTTGACAAATGGGTGCCCCACGAACTCAATGATTGCCAGCGCGAAGTACGCGTCGAGACGTGCCTTGCACTGCTCAACAGACACACATATGAAGGAATTTGGAAACGCATTGTTACCTGCGATGAAAAATGGATTCTGTTTGATAGCCGCAAGCGCTCAGCAAGTTGGTTGGATCCTGGTTCAGCACCTAAACAATGCCCTAAACGAAAACTTACCCCTAGAAAAGTGATGGTCACTGTTTGGTGGTCTAGCGCCGGTGTGATTCATCACAGCTTCTTACCAAACGGAGTGAGCATTACTGCAGAGGTGTACTGTGTAGAACTGAACACAATGATGGAGAAGCTGGCACATCTCCAACCAGCATTGGTCAATTGCTCGTCTCCGCTGCTCCTGCACGACAACGCGCGACCTCATACTGCACAGCAGACGGTCTCCAAGTTGCAAGAACTGGGGTTGGAAGCTCTCCGTCATCCGTCCTACGCACCAGACCTTGCGGCCTACAGACTACTACTTTTTCTAGAATTTGGATAACTTCTTGGCGGGAAAAAAATTCAATACCCGAGAGGCAGTACAAAATGCCTTTGAAGAATTTGTTGCCTCCCGTCCAGCTGATTTCTTTAAGAAGGGCATCAATAAACTGCCACTGCGTTGGCAAAGATGCATTGATTGCATGGGTGATTACTTCGATTCGAAAAAATACATGAATAATATTCGTTTACATTTTTTCATACAAAACGGCAATCTCATAGGTAAAGACCTATTATAATATTATAAATACTATCTCATCCGTACCGCGAACAGGGTCCAAGCTACCGTTAGTAAGGGTTCTTTGAGAGAGGAACTCCTAACTAACTCACGCACCGTGTACCACGGGTACTGCTTTCTGTATCAGGCCCTTGATCTAGCTACCCATCGAGAGCCTTCTCAGATGTTGGTCGAGGCTCTTGGCAATTATTATTATGCCACAGATTGTTACGATTATCGGCACAATGACTGCTGTATTCACATCTCATAATATGTCGACAACCTCGCGAGCCAAGTCAAGATACTTAGTTAGTTTATATTTCTCAGCTTTCACGAGGTTCTCGCCATAAGGACCGCTATATCAATAATAACTGCGCGACGCTCTTGTCGGTCTATTACCACTACGACGGGCTTGTTGGCAACAATTAGTCCTGTCAGTGATGATAGACCAATCCTAATGCAAACTGATATTGCTACTTGCGAGAACTGGGTCGCACAACATACAGTACGGTACTTCTGATTTCATAAGTTTATCGTCATAGCAAGTTTTTGGTGGATAATCCTGGCTACAAGGTTGTGTGGTCGTTCTAGTATTCGGTTGTTCTATTCTGCCTAACGGAAACTATTTGTACACACACAACCGACAACAGATATAGGGAAAAAATTGTCAATTACGAGTCGGACTCGCGTGCAAAGGCTTCCGAGTGAATAGTTTTTTGTAACATAATACTTTAACATTATATAGACATCTTAGAATGATGATTCTACACAACTTATAATATTCCTGTAATTTTTAGATAAAGAACCATCTTTCAAAATTCTAGGCTAGTAGACAATAGTAGGCAGTAGTTTCGGAGACAAGGTATGGTAAAAGAGATGGCTAAATTGAAGTATGGACGACTGCCCCAGCAACGAATAAACAGGTTACTTAGTAATATGAAATGCTGAATAGCTGAATATTAGTATTTCGTATATAAACAGTTTTAGCATATTTTTTAAGGTAGGTAAACAACAGCGTTGCCAACATCAATTGATCAAATTCCCCGAAATGTAAGTCGAATTCTCCAATTTAGGGACAAAAAATCTACAAATTCTCCATAGTCCTCTCAATTTGTTTAAAGATATTAAACAAGTTTCCACTAATTTTATAAAAAAAAAATGTTTCAATTTTTTTTACACTCTTTATTACAAACGTTTGCTCGATGGAGTAGACTTGACATTGAAAAGTACTACTGTATCGATTTAAATAATAGACCGGACAAAGTGCGAAAATTATGCGTACTATAAAAACTAATAATATTAAAATTAATAAGCATTGCTAATGTATTTTTTGGAGTTACTTTGAAACCACCGATTTTTAAAATCCCAGTATTTTTTTCCTCTTCTTGCCAATCCCCCAATAAATCCCCAGTCAACTTGATATTCCCTGCAATTTGGGGAATTTCTCACAAGTTGGCAATGCTGGCGAACTATTCTGCTACTGACACACTGTCATGATGACATGACAGTAAACGCCGTCTGATGTTTGTTTTTTTTTTTCATAGAGATGGGATTTAACTTCAAGTGTAACAGAATCAATAAAAATAATCGATAAAATAATCGATAAAATAATCGATAAAATAATCGATAAAATAATCGATAAAATAATCGATAAAATAATCGATAAAATAATCGATTAAATAATCGATTAAATAATCGATAAAATAATCGATAAAATATTCGGATGAAAGAAAAACAATTGAATTTGTTTTTGTTTACCATTATTCAGTTAATATTCAATTTCTTTCTTTAGTTCCTTTACAGATGTTTGCCAATATTTTTAGAAATAACGATGTCAGTTTAAAAAATAAACGAGATACGATTTAAAAAAAAAATGGTTATCTACTCTAATATTATAAAGAAGAAAAAATTGTATGTTTGTGACGATTAAACTCGAAAACTACTGGACGAAATTCAAAACTCTCACTATTAGATTAAATGGTACATTATCCCTGAGTAACATCGGCTGTATATATTTATTCAACATTAATAATATTTGTTGGTAATAGAGCAAATGTAAAGAAAGGAGAATTACTGCATTATCATAGGTCTCTAAGCAACCTCAACTTAAGAAAAATTATATTGTTTACATTTCCTTATAGCCAAAGTTTGCCACAGGAAGAAAATTACCTTAGATTTAATATTAATAAGACATAATTTGACATATAATAGCAATGTAAATCATTTATTAGATGTTAATACTTTAATTGGAAATCGTTTTGTTTTGACAAAAGATAGATATCATGTAGACAGGTACTACCTTGCTAATTATTTTAGAAGACGGATAGCTATGTCGCTATCATATTATTTTTGTATAACAGCCAAGAACTTTGCTAAACAAGTTGCTTCTATTGAGCAATTAATAATTCTGCCAATTATTTGGCAAGAAACTCTGAAGATATTGATAATTTAAGTTAGATGATATGACAACAGAGGCTAACTCTAGCAATATTGTACGTAATATTGATGGAACATCCAAACCAATAAAAACTAAACCAAACTCAGTAAATTATATCAACCTGGTGTACCAATACATTCGAAGTTTCAAGAATAAAGATTTGGAAATAGAATTATTTATAAATTTAAACAATATTGATATTCTTTGTATTACAGAACATTGGCTTAAAAGCCAAGAGTTCATGTTCAATTTTAGTAATCACCAGGTTGGTAGTTCGTTCAGCAGAATTAATGCCTTACGTGATGGCTCTATAATTTTAGTGAATAATCAACTTAAATTCAAAGAAAGTAAGGGTATTGTAAGCCTATCTGTTGAGCGAACAATTGAGATAGCCTGTATAGAATTGGAGCAGTTTATTGTGTAAAATTATAAGTCTGTTTCAGTCCTACAATCTTGTTAGCTCATTTTTGGAGCTTACTAGAATAACCCCCATGCATAGATCATATTTATACAGATGTTATGCCAAGTCACAAAGAAATTATAAAACTAGATTCTGACCATAACGGGTAAATAATTATTTTCCAAAATCAAAACAACAAAGTGGCTAAAAAATATATCACTGTTAACCCATGAACTGTAAGTCGTTTGGAAACATTCAAAACTAAATTCTTTAATAATTTACCAGTTTTTACTACTTTAAATAATCCTAATAAGCTAAATGAGGATTTTTTTCACATATCCTGTAAAAAATTCCACTTTTATACCTAAAACCATCTGGATTAGCAGTAATGTATCTTATAGTAAATGGGCTACGTATTCATAAAAGTAGAACTCGGCTCGGCTGAGTTGTATGCCGAAAGAGCCCATGTAAATACGGCTGAATTTAATGCATATGTTAAAAAATAATCAAAACTATTTAAAAAAGTTTGTAAAGTCGCGTTTTTTGAGTAATAATCAAAACAACTTGGAATATTATTAATAGTGAAACAGGAAGGTCAAAAAATCATTGTACGAGGCATGCTTTTTAAGTTTTGTCGTTTGAAGAAAAAACACAACTAGAACCTTATAGTACTTTTTATTGTTTTTCAAAGTATTCACGTAGCTTAATACACTTTTCCATTTGCTCAAACCAGTTATTATAACATTTATTCCACTCTAAAGTGGGGGTGTTCAAAATGGCTGACTTGAAAGCGTCGACTGCTTCTTCACCGGACTGGAACCTTTGACCACGAAGACTTTTCTTAATTTTAGGAAATGTATAGAAATCGTTAGGGCTTGGAACAGGACTGTATGGAGGATGGTCAAGAATTTCTACTTTTTCCTGCTTCAAATAGTCAATCGTTTGACGAGCGCTGTGTGAGCTTGCGTTGTTGTGGTGCAGTGAAATGCGTCGCTTTGAGTTAGATTTTCGAAGTTCGGCAATGACTTGTGGTAAACAAACTGTGGTATAGCACTCTGCGTTAACCGTTCTGCGATCTTCAAGTGCAGTAGTCGCAACATGGCCGGTTTTTCCAACGAACGTGGCCACCATCTTCTTTGAAGTGCTTCGAGAACGAACAACTTTAGTCGGCTTTGGCTCGTCTTGAAACACCCAGATTGTAGATTGTTGTTTGGAATCAGGATCGTAGGCATAGATCTAAGATTCGTTACCACTGATGATGTAGACGTGATTTGACTCTTCTCGGTTGAACCTTTGCAAATTTATCTTATACCATCTGATGCGGGCCGCCTTGTGATCGTCGGAAAGCAGATGCGGTATCCAACGGCAAACTAGCTTCTTCACACCAAGCGCTTCATGCAAGATCTTCTAAATAGTTGTCCCTGAGATGCCTAATAGAGCCTCTATTTCTCGATACATCACATGACGATCTTCGAGAATTAGTTGTCTCACAGCAATTATGTTATCTTCAGTGACGGTGGATTTTGGGCGTCCTTCGCGAGATTTGTCACTGACACTAGTATGTTCACGCTGGAATTCTAAATACCAGCGTTCGACAGTCCACAGACATGAGGCTTTACACTGAAGCCGTATCAGGCCTCTTCTAAAATTGTAGAAAATTATTGCACTAACATTTTCCTTAGAAAGATTCATTTTCGTACGTAACCTGACAGATTCCAATCGACGCTGTGACTAAACAATAGCATTAATCCTTATGCTTTCAACTGTTTGAGATTCACAATTTAAACACATTCGAATATAGAACAGTTCCAAATTCAAAATTGCCGGGAAATATGGAAACGACAGAACTTAAAAGGCATGCCTAATAGTGACTACAGCCTTGTAATTAATGACGTTGTATTCAATTCTGACTCCCAGGTTTCCGCGGCTTTTGAATATTTTTTTTCAGAGATTCCCATTGTAACAACAAAATCTCTGAACTCATCACCCACTGCCGTAGAGTCTCTGCTTAAAGAAAACGTTAAAGTTTGTGATTCCCAATTTAATTAAAACATTTAACACTTTGAATGTGAAAAAGACTGCAGACTTGTGGGATAATTCAGTGGACATTGCAAAGTCCATTATTACCATTGTGGCTCCTACTTTAGCACTTATTTTTAATAATTGTATTGATTGTGGTGAGTTTCCTGACCTAATGAAGCATAGTAAAGTAATACCATTGTTTAAAGCGGGTAGTACATCTGATCCCACTAATTATAGACCTATTTCAGTGCTACCCTCCTCTAGTAAGATATTTGAGAAGCTTATTTTAGAGCAGTTGCAAAGTTTTTTTAACAGACACATAGTTTGTGTCTGTTAAAAAAACTGTTTGTGTCTGTTTCGTATGTAGTAGTCTACATACGAAACAATTCGGTTTTACAAGGGGTCGTTCAGCAACTGTGTTGAAATTTTAGGACATATTTATAATGCATGGGAAGACAAATGCGATGCCCTGGGATTTTTTTGCGACCTGTCCAAGGCTTTCGACTGTGTTTTTCATGAAACATTGATCAGGAAGCTACACTACTACGGGATCCGGAACTCCTCACTGGATCTTATAATTTCTTACTTGAGTGATAGGATCCAGAGAGTTGACGTGAACGGAAAAAAATCTCCTGGAGTAGATCCAAGAGATTTTTTTAACGTAACAATGGGTTTCCTCCAGGGTTCAATTCTTGGCCCATTTTTGTTTCTTGTTTATATTAATGACTTGCCTTACCTCATAAAGGATAGTCAAGAAATAGTGTTATTTGCAGATGAAACTTCGCTGTTATTTAAATTTAAACGTCAGCAACCGGTTACTGACGATATAAATATTGTTATTTCAAAAATAGTACACTGGTTTAATGTGAATAACTTAAATCTTAATGAAAAAAAACAAAACATATTAGGTTTACGATACCTCAGGTTAGGCAAGTGGATACAAGTGTGCTAGTAAAGGGTAAAGAGTTGAGTCCTTCTTATTTCCACAGTGTCATATCGTATTGTACTCTATTATGGGGGAATACCGCCGATATTCAGACTATTTTCGTTTTGCAGAAAAGAGCTATTCGTTCAATTTATAAATTAAGTCCCAGATACTCCCTCAGAGAAAAATTTAAAGATCGAAATATAATGACAGTCCCTTGTCAGGTTATTTATGAAAATATTTTGTATGCCCATAAATATATAAAAATGTTTAAAAAATACATATACATAATTCAAATACTAGGAATAAACACATTTGTTGTTCCTGTAACCAGGCTTAAAAAAATAGGGGGCTCTTTTTGATGCCTATGTATACGCTTTTTTAATAAAATCTTTTATAAGCTTCCAAGTCACATTCAAGACCTAAGCATCAATAAATTCAAAGCATTTGTAAAACGTAAACTTTGCCAGAAGGCTTTTTACACCATAAAGATTACCTTGCAGACAAAAAGGGACTAAGCTGCTCCAAAAAATATGTGAATACTTACACATTTTTTGTTTTTATTATTATTGTTTTGGTTGAAACATAGCCATTTTTATGAGTACCTACGTTTGACAGTTTGACATTTTAATTTTTTTTTATTTACAACTTGACATTTTTATTTTTTTATGTACAACTTGACATTTTCTTTTTTTGTATAAAATTTTACATTTTTCTTTTTTTATATACAATTTGACATAATTAATTACTAAAATATTATAATTATTTTTATTGTTGAATGGGGGACTATGTGGATTATTTTTTATTTTGAGTAACTTTAATGTTTGTCTGGCAGTTTGAGTGCTTTGTGCGGCCTACACAAATGTCCTTTCTTTGGTATTGTTCGTCGAGTTGTTGAGCTCCTAAGTGGATCTGAGTTGAGCTACACGACTACTGACAAATGCTTGCACTGACTGGACAGGTTTCACTCAAATCTGTGTGGTTTTCTCTTCTAAAGACCATTTCAGACATTAATCTGCATGGTTCTTAAAAAATGGTGTATTGCATGTGTGAGGACTATGTAGGCCTTTATTTTTAAGGATAATTTTCATGACAGTCTAGCAGTTTGAGATACTATGCGGCCTACCCAAAAGTCCTTACTTTGGAATTGTTCGTCGGCTCGTTGAGCTCCTTAAAGTTCACGAGTTGAGCTGCACGATAATTACTGACAAATGCTTGCACTGTCTGGACAGGTCCACTCAAACCTGCGTGGTGCTTTCCTCAAGAGGCCACTTCAGACGTTAACCTACATGGTTTTCATATGTTATTGGCGATTGTATGGACTTCAAAAGAGACTATGACCTCTGAGTTTGTTTCGGTGTTTCTTCTCAGGGTAGTCAGCTAGGAAATGCCGGCCTCATCTAGAGTATATAGAATATGTCAAAAAAAAATGACGTGTAAAAGAGTTACTTGTAACCTATTTGCAAAATAAATATCATTTATTATTTATTACTTGATCAATTTAGGTATACTTAAGGAAATTGCAGCGCGGACGAAGTCGCGGGCGAAGTGCCTGCGTGGTCGCACTTGATGCCATTGGATTATATTCATATTTTAACACTGTTTATATACTATTAAGCCACGATCAAAGTCGTAGGTTAATTATAGTCATAAAACATTTTATCGTCGGTGCGCTTGCCAAATCTGATGTGCTTTTCAAGTTGACAAGGGAGACAATAATCTATTGTATTTCATGATTAATTTATGATTTTATGTTGATTAATTGACTAATTCATAATGTGAAAATGTCATATGAACAAGTGAAAATGATAAAATATACCGTTGATGTACATGATTTTTAAGGATATTTAGTAACTAGAAAATTTCATAGAAATACATATATTAGATTTGGCAAGCGCACCGATGTTATGATGCTCTGTCATAATCTTATAATACCTGATACCTAACCATCTACTATGTCAGTATTTTTCTCGCTAGACTTGCCGCCGTCGAAATGTTATTTTCTATATTATTTCGACATTTCAGTGTTGATAAAACTAACAGAAAACCGCAGAATGTTATAAGCATCCATTCACCCGTGGCCAAAATCGAACTAATGTTTTAAACAATAAAAACTGAACCATAAAGAAACTAGGTCAAAATGAACAAGGTACTGAGGATGTCATTATGACGGTCATCACTTGACAGCTCCGGTATCTGACGAATTAATCGATCCGAAGCTTCAAGAAGAGGATTCGAACATTTTTAATGCGTTCAAACGTCACGAGCCCCAGCTCCCGAGTTTTGATGCATTTTATCTTTGTGATCTATAAAGACACTGTACTGACGGACTAAATAGATTTGCTATTTATTGATGGTGGAAACTAACCTGTTATATAGTTCCAGAATGTAAATTGTTTTGATAATACTGTTAACAAAAATTTATTTACGTACAGTTTCAATTGGACTTTCTGAAAATGCGATATGACCTCTCCCTAGCTTGTCCCAAAACAGTTCCCACCACATCTAGGAAATTACCAAACACTAAACAATTCATAAATTTATATTTAAATATTTACAATTATTTTGAGATTCCTATACATGCTTGGGGCAGTCATTTAGTCATCTCCTTTGCATCTAATATTTTAAATACTAGTTGGTAAAATGTTAATATTTTTTTGTATTTATTTAATCTTTATTTTATCCCTTACATTTAGTTGTTGTGTTGTGTACTTCATTTATTTATAATGTTAGTTTTTTACTAAAATAAGATAAGTATGGTTAGGTGTATGGGCCACCTTTTAAGATGAAAGCTTCCTCCAACTCATTCCAGGTGTCTCTGTCCTTTGCCATATTGACCACTAGCTTCTGCCACGTGGTCCCTAGGGAACATACTCCTGGGATAAAAAGTAGCCTATGTCCTTTCTCAGGCTCTAGTCTATCTCTGTTCCAAATATCATTTAAATCGGTTCAGTAGTTTTGGCGTTAAAGCATGACAGACAGAGTTACTTTAGCATAAAATATAGTAAGGATAAGGCTCAGGCTATTTCTATGATGTCGCCACACCGAAGGAAGGATGATCCTTTTTTTTTATAAATTGGGTACCAATCAGAGGTAATTTGTGACCATCTTTCATTCATAGCTGTCTGAATATGGCCTGCCCATTTCCATTTCAGTGTCAGCACCTGTTTGTCCGCATCCCTCGCCGTTGTTCTTTTTCTAATAAGTAAACTTTTAAGTCGTATCTTTTTTAAACTTAATATTATGTAGCTCCGTTCTGTTTCCCTTTGGCACCTTCTTATTTTATATAAGAGTGTTTTTTTTAAGAGACCACGTTTGGCCTCTGTAAGTGAGAACCTGCGTAAGACAGATGTTCATCGTTTTCGTATTCAGTTCGAATTCTTTTTCTGTTCAGAATTTTATTGGGATTAGGTGTCTCAAGGTAAATATTGCCTGCGACGTACTCGTACCAGTTGATTTGTAGCCCTACGGTCCAAGTTGATGACCAAGGGGCCGTCTCCACGAGCGAGAAAATCGCCGTGATAATATCGCCGTGTGGAGACACGTTTATAGAGTGGTTATAGAAATACGTGGCACATGATAATATCGATAATATCGCCGCTATTCTCTCGCTCGCGCCCCTAAAGGACTCTATCATATGGTTGAATGTGTGCGGGTTTTCCGACAACAATGCTATGTCATCCGCAACCCTGAGGATAACTCCAATCGAGGTTTCGGAAGATGGATTCTAAGACTGCTATGAAAAGCTTTGGGGGAGAGTGGATCGGCTTGCTTTACCCTGCTCTCGACTTGAAATGTTGGTCCTCTTGAGTCTAGACGTACTCTTGTTGTGCTTCTCAAGTAAATTGCTTTGATAAGTTCTACTTAGTTGTGGTCGATATTTTATAAGACCTGAAAGTTTCTCTGTGTATGTCCCTAGTACAGGACAGGAATGACCGATCCCCGACTACGAATTTTGGATCACGGTCTCTTTGAAAGGTAACAGGTAGCAAACGTGTACAAAATTGCTCCTCAAATTCTTTAAAGTATAATTCTCATATTTAATATACGTATTTTATTTGCAACAATATTATAAGCCACCTCGTCTATTGTCAGATCCTTGGTACAGTTGCAACCCCTTGTCTTACACCCTTAAATTATAATGAATTATAATTATTAAATCCTGAATTTTATATAATTATTTTACTAGAGTAATTATCAAAATAGGTTTTTTTCAGTAATCAGACAGTTTTGATGGTTCTTACATCTTGTTAGATACATTAAAACTCTACCGTAGGTGCGAGCGCGATTTATATGTAGGTAACAGTCAAAGTGATTAATTTGCTAATATACATACTAAGGTAAGAAAAACGCAGAACCACGCCAAGTCAAGGCCAAACCGCGCGCGCACTCTGCCGGTGGACGCGCGCCTCCGCTTGTCCCGCCAAAGAAGGTGAGTGAAGAGTCTCAGAGGTTACTATAAAGTAAAGCAATCATGGTTCCACGTTGAGATAGAGAGAGCTATAGAGGACGAATAGCGGTATCCCTTAGTCACAATGGAATCATGATAGCATAATTAGGCCCACCATAGTCCAGAGTTCTGTGTTACAGAGCTACAAGTTACTTGGTTTATGGGTAAAATAGCTTTTCCACTACATCAAAAATGTATAATATATTTTGTGATAAGAATGTGCTACTCAGACTCTAACATCATTGCAAGCTAGCTGCCTATATGCCAAATAGCTTGATTATCTGTGCGTCGTCTTAGACTGATACTTTCAAATCGGTCGCTTTGAGTCTTGCGATGGATGAGTAGGTGATGCACTTATTTTTCTCGATATAATAAACATGACAAGTTTGACTCGCGCATGAAGGGTTCCGTACCATGGCCAGTTTTATAATCCATTATTATTATGCCATTGAGATCGAGCAAAAAGCTCCAAAAACACTGCTCTTGTCCGTACAAGAGCCGTGTACTTAAAAAATTAAGAAATTAAAGGGGTAACCACCCTTTAATTTTTAAATATAATTGTATTTTATTTCCTTCATTCATTGTACATGTACATATAATTATTTTTTTTAAAACACTTCTCATCAGAAAAATCGAAACAAAATACAAAATATTCTAGTGCTTTATAAGTTTACACAATGAAACACCTTGCAAGTTTATGTTTTGTAAGGATTATCAGAAAAATGTGTATATTCAGGAGTATATGTCATTTAATAGTAAATAATATGAGGTTTTCAAATCCCAATGCTAATGTTCTAAATATAAATTAAATTTTCATAGGTTTCTTATTTTGTTTAACAAGTCCCTTTTACCCTGTATGGAGTATGAAGGAAATTGATAAAACACAACATGTAAATGAAAAAAAAAAGAGCTAAGAAACGTTTATTTAATAACTTGTATTTCCTCGCCGAGCTGTTATTACTGCTTTCATACGGTTTTTCATCGATCGGATGAGAGTCACGATCAAATGATTATATTTTGCAGCTGGCTGTGTTTCTGTCGCAAGATCTCTTGCACGAATTCTTCTCTTTAATTCATCCCACAGATGTTCAATCGGATTCATGTCCGCACTTCTTGCTGGCCATTCCATATGGAGATACCGATTTCGGTAACACAATCTCGTACGAAGCTCGCGGTGTGAGCCTTAGCATTGAAGTGTATGAATATGAAACCGTTGCCAATAAAATGTGCATAGGGCATCACGTGAGGCTCAAGACAATGTTCGATGTACCGATGACCTTGTCTTCTCACATCAGCTGAAGTGTGTTACCTGACTTCGAAAAGTGAGCAAATAACACGTCCCCGTAAGTTTAATAATACGAAACACTTAACAACGAATGCACACTACCACGAAAAACTTATCGCCGAAGCCACGCGACCTCGTTTAACCAAACCTCTAACGAATTGGTGAATCAGAGATTTGGTTATTCGAGATCGCATGGCAACGGTGTTAAGTTTTTCAATGTAGCGTGCATTCGTATTAGTAAACTTACGGGGACGTGTTATTCGGTCACTTTAACTCGGGTAACACACTCCTCCATTTTTCTTCTTTTCGGGTCGATGGTGACCCTTCAATATTTTGTGCCCAGTGGGTGGCCACGTTCACAGCGGCATCAGTGGCGTTCATCAGGTCCTCAATGGTGCAGGTGTAAGGGCACTTGGGACACTTCAACAAGTGGGCCATATTTTGGACGGGGGCTCCGCACCCACACTTAGTTTCAAGCGGATCAATGAAACCCCATTATGCCAAGTTGTATTTGCAGCGGCCTACTTTGGTGCGCAAACGATTGAGTGCTCTCCATATTGGCCAATGCGTCCAGGCGGCAGGTGTTCCTCAGGTTTCAAGAAGTCAAGTGGTGGAGAGTACAGTTCTGCCTACAACTTGGCTCTTACTTTGGTTGGCTGTCCAAGAGACAGCCAGTGTGCAGCGAAGATAACTCTTCCAACTCTTAAGTCTTCCCGAGGCCGCTGTATGTTCATAGAGGAGATGCCGGAAATTGGATTCTTGGTTATATTTGTCAACCGCGCATGCAACATCCCTCCATCAGCTGTACCGATAATATCCCAAATAGTTTTCAGTATCGCGTATTCCAATTCAACTACTCTTACTTCATATTATAGTAATAATAAAACCTAAATTTAAAGTTTCAACCTTAATCTTTTCTTTTTTTTTTAAGTTAGAGTGAACAGGCTAGTTCTGGGTATGCTTGCTCCATCGTAGACTTTGTCTCGGTCATCTCTGACCTAGACTAGAGTCAAGAGCAAACCAATCACAAATAAAAAGAAAAAGTACTTAGTCAGGTGTTTTCTTAAAATACTTACTATTTTTACATGATTGTAGTGTAGTTGCAAGTTATATTTAGGTAACTAGTTTTTAGAAACACTTATTTAAAAAGAGTTTATAAATAAGAATACAAATGAATAATTAACAAAGGCATCAGTTTTACTTCCACAAATTAGAGGTAATTTACAGATTAGTAGATTCCTTCTAAATTACTATATAAAGAAAACCTTTTGGAGTCAGCAGTCGGTTGTCAACAAGGTGACCCTCTTGGGTCAGTCATTTTCAGTTTGAAAATTAATCCCATAATTCGGCAGCAAAATTCTAAATTTAATGTTTGGTATTTGGATGACGAAACTCTAGGAGATGATGTAGACACAGTCCTTAAAGATTTAACTTTTTTAATGGATTAATTTAGTTCAATTGGGTTAGAACTCAACCTTTTGAAATGCGAAATTTACCTCCCCCAAACAATTGACAGACAAACCACCTTAGTAAAATTTAACACTATAGCTCTGAATATCAAAGTCACTGATAAAAATTCTCTTCACCTTCTGGGTTCTTCAATTTTTGATGAATCCTTTCCAACATTCATTGAGCAGAAAACACAAGATTTTAATGATGTCTCGGAAAGAATTTTCAAAATTAACATGCATTCGACTTTCACACATTCGATACTGTTGCTTTGGACCAAAATTCACAAATAGCCTTCGCTCCTCTCATCAATGGATCATGGACACATTCACATCTTTTGGAAAAAGAAGACCAAATTATTAGAAACACACTTTCTTCAATCCTAAATGTGGCCTTGGACGACTGAGCATGGCAGCAAGCCACACTTCCCATTCGCATGGGTGGACTCGGCGTCCGCAAAATTTCAAGTATTAGTTTACCGGTTTTCCTCTCCTCGGTCCATAGTACTGATACATTAACCAGGAATATTCTGTCATCCTCACTGGTTAATTTTGAGGTACCGTGTTTGACCGATGCGTTGAATGCTTGGAAAATGGCTTGTCCCAACACGGATTTGCCCGATAACCTGACCTCTCAGAGACGATGGGATGAGCCGCTCTGCAGTATTATTCGCAATAACTTGATTCATACATCATCGAATACTGCTGAGCGCGCGCGTCTGTTAGCTGTGGGAGAGTGGGAAGCGGGTTTGTGGCTTCAAGCACTCCCGTCATCCACCATAGGTACTATGATAAATGACGCATCGTTTCGGATCGCGGTCTGTTACCGCTTAGGCGCACCTTGTGTTGCTCCGCATCGGTGTCACTGCGGAGTACCTGTCGACAGTCTCGGACACCATGGCCTTTCCTGCTGCAAGAGCGCAGGCCGCATAGCACGACACGCTAGTATCAATGATATTATTCGTCAAGCTCTTGTCACCGCCGGCGTACCTGCAGTATTAGAACCAAATGCAGTACCAGATGGTATGACGTTGGTGCCGTAGAAGGTGGGTAGGCCTTTGGTGTGGGACGCAACATGTGTCGACACCCTTGCGCCATCACATGTTCCAAGTACGGCAAGCTGTGCCGGCGCTGCTGCTGCTGTTGCTGAGGCTCTCAAGCGGCGCAAATACTGTAACCTTATTGGTAATTACAGTTTTGAGCCGTTTGGGGTCGAAACGCTAGGGTCATGGGGTCTCCTTTTTAAGGACATTTCTCGCCGACTGGTCGACACTTTGCGTGACCAGAGGGCTGGCTCGTTCTTTGCTCAAAGAGTTAGCATTGCCATTCAACGTGGCAATGCTGCCAGTCTTCTGGGCACGTTTTCGGATGATGGCGATGCGGAGGAATTTTTCGACGCCTGATTGTATTCGGTTTTGTATATCCATAATGTATATAGTTATTTTTAGATACAGACATGCGATTTCTTAGGAAGACGAGTAAATAAAGATTAGTAGATACAATTTTAAATGTTAAGTAATCTTCTTGAAGTACAACTATATACAATTAAAATAAATAACTAAAAACAAAACGCATAATATATATTCAAGAATGTGCATATTTATTGCAATTATAGTTTAACACTAAAGTATTCGTTTATAACAGCACTAGTTTAATAGAAATAGTTTTAATTTTTTGATAAAAAGATTGTTTTATTATACTTTTTATTTTTTCTGATAGCTTATAATATATTTTCATCGACATGACATAGGTACTTGAGAAGTATATTTTTAATCGGCATGTAGGTATGTGGATAATTTTTTCTTATGTCTTAACGTAAAATCGGTTATTGTATGTCTTCTCTTTTTTTGTGTAGTATTCCGGGTATCTACGTACAAAATTACAGAGTTGAAAAATGTAGTGGCACGGTCTGCCGTGCTTGTGCTAATCCAAAAAAACCCATTGGCCTCCCCTACTATATGTTTTGGTTGAGCAAATGTGTGTATGGAATTTGAGAGTTCGTTTCCCAAAGATTCCGTAATCTCTTCTCGCTTCACATGCATGACCGAACATTTGTTCACACCGAATTCCATTCTGATGGCGCTACATGGTTTGTGTTACATTCAGTAGCTTCATCAGTTGCAAGTTGGTAGGGGCAAAGAGGATCAAGTCATCAATGTTAAAGGGGTGCGATATGACCTGACCACCTTTTCTAAAACGGTAGCCTTAACCCGAACCCTCCAGCAGAGTACGGAGAGAGTTGAGGGCCAGAAAAAACATTAATTTGGTTACATTAATATTTTTATCGAATTCAGCGTCTACGTTGCTACTATTAAGATAGAGAAGAAAACACGTTCCTAGTAAGGCCTTCCCTTAAATTTTTATTTTATTATATCTTGATAATACGGTAAAAAATACACACTGTGAAAATTTCAACTATACATTACGGTCCATGAGATACGTTGCTAATAGACAGATGGACGGACGGACGGACAGCGGAGGCTTAGTAATAAGGGTCCTGTTGGCCTTTGGGTACGGAACCCTAAGAAGCAGTGGAGCAGAAGATGCTTATTTTCTGTGCAAGCCGTTGACTGGCAAGAGGCACCTATTAAATACCATAAGTGTTTTAGTAAACAGTGAATGTTTGAAAAACACCAAGTACTCGTACTTTCATAGCAATAGGGAATATGCATGAAAAATATATTTATCATCTGTACAGTTTATCTAAAAATATACATAAATATAATACTAACAGTGAAAATAGAATCAAAATTAGTCGAAAAACGAAGGAGATATAATTATTTTAAACAAATATATCTGTCTCTCTCGCGAAAACGCTGTTTTCTATGGCAGCTGAATAGGCGTCATAGACGATGACGTCAAAGTTTACATCGCACTTCTCTTTCTAATTGTAATCTTTGAAGCTTTATAACTTCATCTCTGATGGAGGTATTTAAAAAATAATTTCATACTTGTTTACTAGAGCTAATAAGTAAAAAATCGCATGCATATTCCCTATTATCTATGTGTCAACGTGCTGTATGCGAATGATGACATTTCCAAAAGAATTCACCCAAGTCACAATAACTATTTAGTTGTTGTGACTGGGTCGCCTGTCGTGGGACTCATAGAGATTGATTTGAAGTAATTCTAGTAGTTATTGCTAGGACAATAAAACCACCATGTACTCTACAAAAATTGCATGACTAAATGGATATAATGATTTGTAGCAGTAACATTGATTGTTGCCCAGTAAAATTTTAAGTCTATTCCTACATAAGGCAAAATAATATCTAAGGACCATCTTTACATACCGAGTTTCCTCCGTGTCTCGAAAAGCACGTTATGTAGTTGGTCCCGGCTATAATTTGAAGATCTTTGGTAGTCGTTACGGATAGTCCGAAGCCAGTAATTCTGAATCTAGTCTTGCCATGAAGTACCGTGTTACCCAGATAATGGTTTAAGAGGTCTGGTAGGCAGCCGCTCCTCGTAAAATACTGGTATTCAGCTAAATCCAGTTTGACTGGAAGCCGACCCCAATATAGTTGGGAAAAGGCTAGGCAGATGATGAAAATCTAAGGATCAGTATCGTACGTAAGAATAGCTTTACCAGTTGACACTCTAATCTAAAGTGGGTGATAGACGTACGAACTTATAGTACCGGGATTTTAAATCGCGAACTTACTCGGCTCGATGTCGGTGACTCACGTGAAAGCTTGCTCATTACTCTTGCGGTCCCTCTGGTACCAGGGGGAACATCACAATAACACTCGACGTGTCTCAAAACAAATAATGGCTCGCGGGTCGCGGGTTCAGCTGGCGGCGTCGACAGACGTGCGAGCCGCGGCTACCGAGCAAAATTTCAAACCTGTTGGATCGCCAAAAAAATTACACACGAGCGAGAAAGGTTGTCGAGCCACAAGTATGCGTACTTGCTCGCACGTCTATCACCCACTTTAGAAAACGGAATGCGATAGAAATTTAATTTGCCCACACCTGTAATGGAAAATTTTAAGTTGATCACACTGTCTCATTTGCAAAGTGGCCCTGAAACGCAAAAAAACAGATGGGTTTTAGTCAGCAAGAGTCTGACACTGACCTTCACTAAAAAACTGGCCAAGTGCGAGTCGGACTCGCGTGCAAAGGGTTCATTTTATTTCAACACTGCAAATTTCTTATAGTTTTTCCTGTAATCTGTACGTAAAGCTGCGTATCTGCTTATTTTTTTCAAAGTTGTAGGGTCCGTTGTTTCGGAGATAAGATGGTCATTTTTGATCTAATTTCGTGAACACCTGACTTCAAACATATTTATAGTGAGCCCTTTCATTTGATATATTTGAACATATGATACAGTTTGAAAAATTTATTTTTAATTTGCTTTCTAGTTGCCCCCCAAAAGTGACCCTATACTGAAAGGGATAGAAACATTGCGGCACAGCCCCTCCGCGGCCATTTCATTATTTTTTCGAATTTCACGGTCCATTATGCATAGATAGAGGACACTTCAATAAACAGAAAATGTTAGGAACATGGTACCCTAAAGTGTCACGTTCCGATTTTAATATGAAATTGTCTAATATAATCTGGCTGACCAAAACTGTTACAAAAAATTATATGGAATTACATAATTATAATTATTTATCAATGATTTCGAAAAAAATAAAAACAGAGATACATGGTCGTTTAAATCCTCGGTAGTTCTAGAAATCAGACATTATAGTCTTCTCGGTTTCGGTAGCGCCGCGAGCGGTCCCGCGCCGCCGACACTACAGCCCCACCATATTAGGTTGAAAATAAATTTTCTTTAATTCTGCCTCAGGTCCGTCCACGTGGGCCAAGTGAGCCTCGTAGGCCATGTGAGCCATGTGAGACATGTGAGACATGTGGGTCATGTGGGTCATGTGGGTCATATGCGCCACGTGCGCCACGTACGCCACGTGTGCCACATGCACCACGTATGTCACATGCGCCAAGTGGTTGCACTTGCACACAGACTCCTCGGCCTTGGACCCAGGATTGCCTCGGATGTGATTTTCGTTACTATTATTAATGAACTTTGTCTGAATGACCAAGTAATCGCCTAACCTAAAAAAATGTTTAAGTATTAATTTATTTATAAATAAATTTAAAAAGTGTTAATATTACACGTAGTTGTAGATTCAATTAGTTTGTATGATAACATCCAACATTATTCTTTGTTCTGAGATCACACAAAATATGTATAAGGATTAAATATTTCGAAAAATAAATAACATCTCAGTACTGTGCTTGTTCGTTTAATTTCTTAGGTATCAAGGAAATTGTTTTTTTTTTTAAATATGGTTTTTAAGGCCAAACAGGCTGTAATTTATTATCAGTTATTAAACTGAAAACCTAAAAATGGGGCGTAATTCATCATTAAATGCAAGTTTTACAATATATTTTCGGAAAAGATATTGACTCGAATTGTACCAATTAATGACTCGTCCTGACTTATAATTATAATTTCTGTAGTAAAAGTACTTCATAATAATCTAGACGTGTACTTGTACAGCATCGTTAACCGACAGTTTCTCAGTTATGGAGGACATGAAGATCGAAAACAAAAATCCTTTCTTGATGAAAATTATACTTTAACTACATGATCTTTACTCCCTTGTAACTTTACCACATAATGTTTTTGGATGAATTTCATTTTCTCCACACTCATTTTCAAAAATTTTGCATTTACATTACCTACAGAAAAAAAACTTCCAACACCATCCATCTATTTCAATCAAGGTAGATGGGACAACTTTCTAACAACAAAAGCAAATCAACTTAACTTGTCCCTGCTAGACGCTGCGCCCGCACAAGCTAACTTGAAGCCAGTTTCTAGTCTCCAAAATGCTAAATTGTTTGGTGTTCAACACCAAGAAATAATATTCCACGAAATAACTAAAGCTAAGGAACACTTTAAAATAGTTTAAAAAAATGAAAAAGGCCAGTCAAATCGTGAATTTTCCGAAACACACACCATCCGGAAAGTTAGCAATTAAGTTAGACAAACGGACTATTAAAAAAATGGAAGAGAAAAGTACATTCAGTCAAAAAAGTATCGGGAATGGATGATTTGTTTATGATTCCAAATTCAAATTTTTGTTTTTTGGTAGTTGTTAGATTGGCACAACTGTTTTCCATTTTGGCGCGGAGTTTGAGTTGCATCTGTTATTTATATTAAATACAGTGCTGGTTTAAGTAATATCATATATAGTGTGTATTGCGAATTTCATAATGGACAAAAATATCGAACAAAGAGTTTGTCTTAAATTTTGCATCGCCAATGGAATTTCGTGTTCGGAGTCACTGAAAATGTTACAGAAGGCTTACGGTGAATCGACTTTATCAAAAACTCGTGCTTATGAGTGGTTCAAAGCGTTCAAAAGCGATCGAGATGTGATGGAAGATTTGCCTCGCTCTGGTAGGCCGTCAACGTCTGCAACTGAAGTTAACATCGCAAAAGTGAAGGAAATAGTGACTGAAAATCCCCATTCAACTCTGAGAGAGATAGCCGCCAAACTTTCTGTATCTCACGAGTCGATCCGTACCATTTTAACTAATCATTTGGGTATGAAACATGTTGCTGCTCGGCTAGTCCCAAAAGATCTGAATTTTCTCCAAAAACTCAATCGCATGAAAGTCGCTGAGGACATGCTAGAACGAGTCAGTTCGGACCCAACATTCATGAAACGCATTGTTACTGGTGACGAGACGTGGGTTTACGAGTTTGACATGCAAATTAGTCAACAAGCTTCGGAGTGGCGCCTTCCAACTGAACCGAAACCGAAAAAACCACGCCAAAGTCGATCAAAAGTCAAAGTCATGTTGACTGTTTTCTTTGACTATCGCGGTGTTGTGCACTCTGAATTCTTACCGGAAGGTCTAACGGTAAATAAAGAATATTATTTGAGCGTTATGCGGCGTTTAAGAGAGCAAATTCGACGAAAAGGGCCAGATTTGTGGAAAGAAAATTCTTGGATTTTGCACCACGACAATGCGCCTTCGCACAAGGCTATCATTGTGAACGAATTTTTAACCAAACACTCAACAAATACCATCCAGCAACCACCATATTCACCAGATATGGCTCCTGCTGACTTTTCTTTTTCCTAAACTCAAATTACCACATCGTGGCACCCGTTTTCAATCGATAGAAGACATAAAGGAGAATTCGCGGCGAGAACTGAACTCAATTCCGGAAGCAGCGTTTAAAAAATGTTTTGATGAATGGATTATTCGTTGGCGCAAGAGTATCGTTTCTGAAGGAGCATACTTTGAAGGTGATAAAATAAATTTGGATGAATAACAGACATTTTGTGTATTATTGATCTTTTCCCGGTACTTTCTTGACAGAGTAGTATAAATGATCCATGTCTAAAAGTACCTGTTAAACAAACTAGTTCCGGGCATGTATCATTTGATTTTGATACGAATGAAAAACTAGAAAATGATAACCGCCACAGGGTGACAGTAAGCAATACACTGTCCGGAAAAAGACTACTTGAAATAAATAAAAATATGATCAGAGAACTGAAAGATACTTGCTCAAATAAAGTAACAAGTGTGAGCTTTCCTAAAAACAACGGATTTTCAAAAAGCCCTGAAAAACCAACTAAATTTGACAGCGGATATGATAACAATGAAAACAACAATAAATATCTACAACCACAAGAACTAAAGATTTTTGATTGTTACATCAAGAATAATAAAAAAGGTGGAATTACGTACACTAGCCTTAAAACTACAGCCTCGTGTCCTATCTTTACAGAAATAAACTGTATGGAAAACAAAGATTTACGTCCTGAGTGTACCAGCAAACGGGTGAAAGAGACAAATTTAACGTTCAAAGATATAAAAGGAAATACAATCATGTGTAAACTGCTGTTAAATAAAAAGAGAAAAGAAACACCTGCTTGCTCTAGTGATAAATCAAATAAAAGTTCATTCGGTAGCTGTATGTCATCGCCTTTGACTAGTGTGGTTAGTTGTAACTATAGAGCAGAACTCGAACAATTATATACACACGGTAATGTATATGTCACAGTTGAAATTCAAATAGAAAATGGAGCAGTCCAGAAATTACCCGCAGTCGTAACAAAAACTGAATCGGGTGCTATAGCCATCTATGCTAGATATATGTCATTTTTGAAAGAGGTAAGTTTTAATGGTCAGGATTTTCCAGTGCTTCTTTCAAAGGCAGTTTCAGGGACTTACTTTGTAAGTTGTAATAATGATGAGAACTTCAATGCAACTCTTAGAAAAACTTCATCTAAAGGAATATTACTGATACCTCAATCTTTTGAAGAACTGTGTCAAAACGAACATAAAGATAAAGATTCTTTTGAAGTAATTTTTTGCGTGATGAGAAATCAACTATTGGAACTCCCAGCAGTATTAAGACCAACAACATCAAATAATTACATAGTGGTTTTAGACAAAGAATTTGAAAATTGCTATTACCAAAGTGTTAAAGAATATTTTGGAGACAAGTTCGAGGGTAGTGTAGATTTACAAATGACAGGTTCAGGAAACTATATCTTAGAATTGTACAACAAAGACGAAAGTCACACTGATAATAAAAAAAGGAACGCATGACTGGTCAAGACTTCATCAGGAAATATTAAAGTCATAGTTAGACCTGAGTTTCAATTTATATTTCAGCAAGAACCAAGCTTAAGTTCAGCTTCGTCAGCACAACTTAATAATAACATACCAACTACAAGTAAGGACTTCCACAGAGATAGCAAAAAAAGATCCAAAAACTCCGACAAACAACCCAGTATCGGAAATTTGAAGGTAAAGCTTCTGGAAAGTTTACTATTACCATGTTCACAACCTTCTGATATTCTAAAAAAAAACTCCTCTAGCCATCCAGATTTAAATGAGGAGGCGAAAAAATCTCTTGTCATTTACAATGATTCTTTAATGTGTAATTCTGAAAAGCCCATTTTTATAAAACGGTTGAATTCAGCAGAAATCATTACACAACGTAATAGTATAGACGACGCAAAAACACATTATGGAACTTTAAAATTAACACCATCGGGAAATTTTTATGTGGTAGTTGATGACGAAGTAATTAAAGATCTCACAGAAAGTTCTGCAAAGAACGATACAATGAGTAGCTCGGTTGGTATGAGGTCTAAGCACGCAACGCAACTGATCGACTCTGTTCATAAATCATTTGCATTAACATGCGAATCAGCAAACGTTTGTGATCCATCCGCATGCGGTTGTGCTGGAACGACGTTCGACTCAAAAGATGGGTCCATACAATACTGTTGTCCATGTCTAGGGGAACGAGTCAGCGCTACTATAGATAATTTAAAAAGAAATGATAGTTTTCCTATACCAAGCACTTCATGGGATGAAAAAGTCTTACTTGATATTAACCCCAGTTTCGAATTATCAAATTCACAACAAGGGTCACATAAAAATGGGTTTAAATCGTCAGACCAGTGCTATTGTTTACATTATCAACTTTGTAATGACGAATTTTGCTGCGAACATAATAATACAACCTAAAGAAACGCGAGTGTTGGTAGCAAATAGACAGCAACAATGTCAAGAATGGGATTCCTTGAATTATTTACCTCAGCAACTTCCGCACTTTCTAAGAGAAGTAGAAAGAACATGTGGTGCATGACCAGTTAGCATAATACAAAATATATAAACGTAACTACTAGAAATATTGTTTATTAATTAGACATTAAATATTTTTTAAAAAATAAGATCTGTAGTCACTTTTATCCGAGTTGGAAACAAGGAATATATGTCACCATTTTATTTCCTAACTTCGTTTGATCAATGATCGCATACGTTTTGTTGAGGAGGTTGTACGAGTAATGGTTGTATTTTCAAACGTCGCACTAAAACTTTACGATTGATGTTCGAAGTTCCATTACAGTCGCCATTTATCAGTTGCTCGTGTACAATTTACGTGCGATCATGTTTTTATTTGCATTAAGGAAAAGGTGATGTCCATTGTCATGCTGATAAAAATTAAAATAATGTTTTGGTCTTCCAGATGAATAAATTACCTAATGCCAAATGTATTTAATGTTATTTTATTTTGACTTGTTTTTGAGATTTAATATTTACTTGAAATGCACAATAATTAGGTACGTTACACAATAGGGAACATGCAATATTTCCGTTTTTGCTTTCATTTTAAAGGACTCCATCTAGAATAAACAACCACATAAATAAGAAATGGAAAACGCTTTAATTTATTGCCGAAATTGCGACAGCGTAAATTTTCGCGCGAAAATGGACGATAACGTCACTCCTGTCTGCCACAGGTCAAGAACTGTCCTAACTCAGACGTAAGGTTGGCTTTTCGTTGTCATAACAACAGTGACGTCACTAAACGCTGATTGTTGTTTTTAAATACATTTCGTTTCACGTTACTTTAATTCGTTATTATTGTTAAATTTAATCGATATTAACTAAAATAAAGACATTGCAATGGCCTTTATTTTATACTTTTTCTATCATTTTATTAACAAAATTCTCATAATTTCTGTTTTTGCATCTTCCCTATTCAATGACTTACTTCTTCTTCTTATCGTATGGGTAGTAAGGTCTAACGATCCCCGACACACTAGTGTCAGATTATCTAAACCGCCTCAAGGGCCTCTGACATGGTTAATGACTAACTGTAATAGAGTATTTGACTGGCCTTTTAATTTTACACTAGCTTTTGATCACAATTTTGTACGCGTAATCCCATTTTTCCCAGTTCCCGTAGGAATTTCGGGAAATCATCTCGTAAGTGCTCCCTTACACTTGCCAAGAACCTATAGTTTCAGCTGTGCGTTGTCTGTCACTCAGTTAATAAATGAAATTCTTCCGTTACTGAGTGAGTGAGAACCCTATTTTTTATTTATCCTACGGTAAAGCCAAATGAAAGGGTTATGATTTTGGCTGTCACTCACTCACAATCTTTTCTATGATGGAAGTATTGGCGAGAAGCCTTTCGAGAGGTTGGCAGGTTGCTTGCAGGTTGCTTTGAATTTTAAGCAAGCTCTTTTGACGTTTTTTTTGCTTTCTGTGTAATGTGTCGTTTCTATGCCAAAAATTAAAGTCCTTGACTACCGCAGGACCACCAACGCCTATCGCTTCCATATTTGGTAAATAATTAGTACTCAATTGGTAATTGATTTTTTATATATTTAGAAGCTCTGTAGAAGAGCTGTTTTATTACATTGAAAATATTTGAAATAACTAATAAAATCTACCTAATTCAACGTGGCAATGCCGCCAGTCTCTTGGGCACATTACCAGCTGACAGCGTTGAGAATGAATTTTTTGATGCTATATTTTAGTTTGTTTTTAGTTTAGTGTATTTGTTAGTTTTAGTTATTATATATAAAATGTATAATAAAATAAAATCTTATTCCAAAATCTTTGGAATTTTTATTCACCAAATTTAATTTATGCTCTCACAAATCGTAATATTTCAGAAACATCTATCAAATAAGAATTCATTAGTGTATGTAGATTTTTCAAAGAAGTCAATAACCTTAATGTAAGCATTTCAAAAACAATAGACATACGGGAAATATTTCATTGGACTCGAGAAACAACTCTCAATTTTCATTTCCCCTCTGCGTGGCTTCTATTTTCTTGAATACTTCCCACAGTGCCTTCCTAATGACTTCCACTACAATATTTTCCGAACAGGCGTCTCACGATGTTTTCCCGTTATACGTGAGCTCAGTAAATGGTTTAAGTTTGCCTGCAGCCTGCAGTTTCGTCCTGCACGTGTGTACCCGATTGCGGCTCGAATGCCTAATGTGCGACGCATTAGTCCAGACGACATTATTCATTTTTATTCTGTTAGTTTCTTCGGCTGTTATTTGTGACTCCTGCTCCTGCGAGAAATATGGCAGCGGTTGGCTTTAGAATAACCTTTTTGAGAATATTTTTGCGGTACCAAGGTAAAGTTTTTTCTTGACAGAGTAAATAAGTTTTTACGAAAAAAAAATGGAGGATTTTGTAGAAGAAATAATTATCAATTAGACTGCGTTCCCACCAGAGATGTGCGGGGATGCGAGAGATGTGTTAGTTAAGGACCAATAGAATCACTTAATTTACCTAGCCTCGCTCAGCGCAAGAGCTTCTATTGATTCTCAACAAAGACATCCCGTCCTCGCATATCTCTGGTAGCAGCCTTAGGGCTAGCGACCAAGTTCCAGAAATGAGTCAGTGTGTGACAGCTAATCATACGCCTTTGTTTGGCTTTGCCGTAGTGTAAAAAATATATGTTAGAATTCTTCCGTTACTTAGTAACTAACTGACAGACAACGTACAGCTGAAACTACTGGTCGTAGAAAGCTGATGTTTGGAATGTAGGTTCCTTGGGGGGTTTTGGTGGAGTATTGAGTTCCTAAGTGGATCTGAGTTGAGCTACACGACTACTGAAAAATGCTTGCACTGTCTGGACAGGTTCACTCAAATGTGTGTGGTTCTTTTTTCTAAAGAATATCTCTGACACCAATCTGCATGGTTCAGAATATTTAATATATATGTCTAATTCATTATATTCCAATTATTATAAGTGTGAGGACTATGTAGGTCGTTATTTTTTCTAATGTTGGTAATATCATGACTGTCTGACAGTTTGAGTAAACTATGCGGCCTACCCAAATGTCCTTACTTTGGTATTATTTGTCGGTTCGTTGAGCTCTTCAAAATTCTGAGTTGTGCTGACAAATCTGCGTGGTACTTTCCTCAAAAAGCCACTTCTGACGTTAACCTACATGGTTTTCAACTTTTCATATGTTATTGGCGATTGTATGGACTTTAAGAGACTATGACGTCTGAGTTTGTTTCGGTGTTTCTTCTCAGGCTAGTCAGCTAGAAAACATCGGCCTCATATAAATTTATATGTCAAAAAAATACTCATATCAGCCGAAAGACGTCCACTGCTATGTCTAGCAGTCTCCTTCAAATTAGGGGGAGGGGGTGTTGCCATAATCGTCACACTCTTTTCAGGCGGGTTGGTGATCGCAGTGTATGGTGTTGCGTTTTACAGAGAACGCTGCTGCCCATTCTCTGGCGAGTCCCTTAGTCGCCTCATACGACACCTACGGAAAGCGATGGGATGGTATTATTCTTTTACGGCACCATACGGTACCGACCCACACCAAACGGCATAAAAATATTGACGTGTAACCTATTTGCGAAATAAATATCATTTAACATTAACGAGAGGATTTCCCAAAATTCCTACGGGAACTGGAAAAAATGGGATATGGGCGTAAGAGTATAAATATTCTCGCTTCCACCCCAAGAAATCCGATTTTAAACTCTTCCGTAGTACACTCACGGCGAAAAAAACTGCGAAAGCTATCTGTGAAAGATCGAAAATTATTTACCTCTCAATATCCTAAAAAGTTATGCCTTCCAATATAGTGAACATTATTATTGACACAACAAACTAGTCCAGGGCTGGCGATTACTTAGCCGTTAAAACTTGAATTTCATCTCTGTGCGCTTGTAACACGTTTCAAATTACATTTTACGCACGCAGAGCCCTTTTCATAACCTACATCGTATTCCATTTGGCAGTCAACAAAGCTGGCGTTAGAATACTGTACCAGTATCTAAGAGCGAAGTTGTACTGGAAGTGATCAAGATAGTTTAATTTTACCTGACTTTTCGTGCCTTTTTCTGACTATAGTGGGGCTTATTTCATATCTTACCGAATTGGAGTGACTGCGAAAGGTCATCTAGGTATGCGTGCTCCACCTTCGACCGATTCATCGCTTACAGGAGGTGAGATAGTGGTTGTAGTTAGACCACTGCCCCGAAATGGGTCAAACGTGTGCCTAACAATAGTAAAAAACCGGCCAAGCGTGAGTCGGACTCGCACACAAAGGGTTCCGTACCATAAACCTTAATTTTTATTATTTGTTGTTATAGCGGCAATAGAAATACACAATCTGTGAATATTTCAACTGTTTACCTATTACGGTTCTTGAGATATAGCCCGCTGACAGACAGACAGACGGACGGAAGGAAAGACAGCGGAGGCTTAGTAATGAGGTTTCGTTGGTTTCCCTTAGGGAACGGAACGCCAAGATACTTACGGGATTTCGATTGTTTGTGATATATGAAAACCATTGAAATTAAAGCTCGGAAGTGCTTGCAGTGGCAGTGTTTGCTGAAACTAGCAAAGGAGGAAGCCGAACGTGTGAGAGAGAGGGAAACCTCACGCCCCAGCCACCGCAACAGAAGAAGGTGCCCCGGGCGTCGCGAGTCGCAGGGCGATTCTCGGCCACCGTAGGCGTGGGCCTGCGGACGGCGAGCTTTGGGTGGCTTGCCGTCTGATCAGAACCAGGCCCGGGTCGACGGCGCGCTGTGTTCCACGCGCGCCTCAAAGAGCTGTCAGCACAAAAGACGGGGCCCGCTAGGGCCAGTGCCTGCTGGGGTTGCGGACTTCGTTCGAAAGAGGCACCGTACCCTGGAACACAAAGGGTTCTCTACCAACTTCCAGTTCTTTGAAAGGGAAAATGATCCGTGGTCCGCACTATCCTCTTCTTTAACTTGGGCGCTAGACCTAATGCTGCGTTTCTACCAGAGATATGCGACAATGCGTAACGAGGGATGTGTTTGTTAAGAACCAATAGAATCGCTTACGCCGAGCAAGGCTAGGTAAATTAAGTAGTTCCATTGGTTCTTAACAAACACATCTCCCAGTAAGTCGGTACGCATCCTCGCACATCTTTGCTAGGAATTGAGAAAGGAGTCAAGAGGATCATTGGCAATGATAAGCTCGTCGGGTTAAAGCTCCAAAGTCTTGAGCATCGACGCCGTGTTGCTGGCCTGTCTGTTCTCTATCGGTTGCATACTGGGGAGCGTGCGACGGCATTGCATAATTTAATTCTGCCAAGCCCGTTCCATGGCAATGCGCCAGCGGTACATGGTGAATATCCCACCCACGCGCACAAAAAGTTTTGGGAACACATCAATAATTGATGTGATTTCACTCCTTAGCTGTACACACAATAATTGTGAAATTCCCTTCCTAAATCTGTGTTTCCTGTTAGCTACGACCTGGAAGTCTTTAAGTCAAGAGTGGATAGGTTACTTCTAGGCAAGCGTGCTCCATCTTCGACCTCCCGCAACCTCTCCGATACCTCTACGCGTTCCCTAGATAAAGGGTCTTGACAGACAGACGGACGGACCAACGAAGTGATCCCATGAAGGTTCTGTTTTTTTCCTTTTGAGGTACGGAACCCTAAAAAAAAGAAAAAAAAAAAGGAAACGCAGCCTAAAACTTGGCCACTACCAAAAGAATAATATTTCAACCACGATTAAATCCTCAGCGGATCTTCCAGTAAACTATTCCCGTGGCAATGTATGTACGTAACATTCGCAACGAAGCGATATTTCGGCTCGGCACTTACTCCCGTGGGCTCGCGAAGCTTATTGAATACAAATTGTTTCTTTATCAGCCAACTTTCGCGGGAGATGCCAGAAATAATCGCGTATTGTGAACTGTTCTTACTGTTTCCACTTTTGTGACTACACGTTTACTCTTGAGCGTTTTATATTCGAGTTGCAACACCTTTTTACAACTCTTGCCGGATGTTAGTTTTATTATACACTATCTTTGCTATTTCAATCAATATTGATTTGAGATTGAATTCTTTAGACATCACCATTATTTTGTACGTGTCGCTGCATTCCAGTAAAATGGAAAAAAGCTTGGGAACTATTCTTGTTAGGCGTAATATGTAGTGATATTTTTTGTGTCTCTAATTTGCTTGTTGAACTAAGTGCCTAATCAAAGCGGGTTAAGATAATTGAAGAACCTGTTCCATGTGGTTGGAACGTGTTATCGAGTGGACTCATCTTCACCTGCCTGGCAGCCGGTGTAGGTGCCAGGTGGACTGGAACAGATATTGGAACCTGTTATTGAGATAATATATTTTGTTAACTTTGGATGCGCAGTCGGGTCGTTGCGTTCGATGTTTATATACTATTTTTTTAATCAAACCTTTAAAACCAGAAGTATTCCGGTTCCGTACTTACGTGTTTGTATGTAAATTTTTACTACGACTTAAAACACCATATAAAGTTTCAGATTACCATGTCAAGTCCGGTATGGTCTAGTGGCTAGGATACCTGGCTCTCACCCAGGAGGCTCGGGTTCGATTCCCGGTACCGGAAAGTACATTTTGACTGACGCTAGTGTTATTTTCTTTACAAGACGCTATGCTGTTGTTCAATCAATACCTAATAAAATGAAGACTCAATGGTACAAGTAGGTAACTAGGCAGGCTGTGTTTTTCCCTCAAATTATTCGAACTCCTGAAATGCACAAAACAAAAAGCGAAAAGCGAACCCAGTATCCCCAACGCTGTGAAAAACATGCTCTTTTTTTCAACAGTATACACAAAAAGTATCCAGATAGTTGATACTGATAATAGCAACGGGGAAAAAACCCTTAGGCCGCTACGCCACGCTAGTCTGTGGGGCCTTTTCGACCGCAATTTTTCGCCACGGGCGTGTAGCATGTATACGGCAATGTTTTTTGTAACCCTCCAACGCGCGGCTGATTGATTTATGACCACTAGTCTGATCTAGTTTAGATAGTACGGATAGTGTTCAAACTATGTGGCGGAGCAAGCAATGTTTTCTGAATATAGCACCTACCTAAACATCGTCGTACATGCATATTATAGTATACGCAGCCTAATTGCGTAAAACAAAAAACAGGCCAAGTGCGAGTCGGACTCGCACACGAAGGGTTCCGTACAATAATCCTTAATTTTTATTATTTTTTGTTATAGCGGCAACAGAAATACACAATCTGTGAAAATTTCAACTGTCATACCTTTTACAGTTATTGAGATACAGCCCGCTGACAGAAAGACGGACGGACGGACAGCGGAGGCTCAGTAATAGGGTCCCGTTGGTTACCCTTTGCGTACGGAACCCTAAAAATGAATCCAATCGGTCGTATATCTTTTAACCGCGGTACACAATGCGTGTTTTAATTTGTCTCAGATGCATTTTCAGGGTTCCGTACCCAAAGGGTAACCAGTTTCGTTGGTTACCCTATTATGAAGCCTCCTCTGTCCGTCCGTCCGTCCGTTCATCTGTCTGTCAGCGGGCTGTATCACAAGAACCCTAATAGGTAGACAGTTGAAATTTTACAAATTGTGTGTTTCTATTGCCGCTCCAACAACAAATAATAAAAATTAAAGTTCATGGTACGGAGCCCTTCGTGTGCGAGTCCGACCCGCACTTGGCCGATTTTTTTGAACATGAAGGAATGGATCTGGATCTTTTTTATTGTGAAAGAATGTGCTGAATCAGGGTGCCATTTATAATTAAATATTTTGAAGTCATGTACTTGTCAAACTCATAAGAGTTTCGCTAGAAGAACTCAACATAAGTAGAATTCTCAACTCAGAAATCAGGAGTTCGTCTTGGGTTATTCTATCTCTTTTACTAAATAAATGTCTTCTGCTGATAAAATCGGAAATTTCTAGGTTTATTTTAGAATAAACTACATTTGAGGAAACCTGTTGTTCAGTTTGATAAACGAAAAATATTCAATTTTGTTAACAAAGGACTTTCGTTTTCTTGGTAGACTTTCATTCACTCATTCTTGACAGATTACGTTCATTTCATTCATCATTGTGGCGGAAATTACTTGTCTAAGATGTATTTTTATTTGTTTACATCATCTAAGATAGATGAAAATAATCGTATTAAATAAATAAGATATCAAATTAACCCCCGATTTGTGGTTTTAGAATTTGAAATTGAGAATTAGCCAAACTTTTTTTGCCTAAAATCAAACTTTGGTATTAAATAAAATAGTTCTTGGAACTCTAGGACCGTGGGGTCCGAGTGCTCATGTGCTGCTTAAAAAAAATGTAAACGCTTAGGTAGTTGACACTTCGCGTGACCCAAGGGCTGGCTTTTACCTCGGACAGAGTGAGAGAGCATTGCCATACAACTTGGCAATGCCGCCAGTCTTTTGGGCTCAATTTCAGTCGACAGCGATGCGGATGAACTTTTTAACCGACTTCTTCAAAAAGGAGAAGGATCTATGTTCGGCTGTATGTATTTTTTTTTATGTATGTTCACAGATTTCTCCGCCAATTCTCGACCGATTTTAAAAAATATTTTTTATTCAAAAGGCTCTCCTCCTGAGGTGGTCTCATTGTCACCAAGTTAGAATCTGATGATGGGATCGCGCGAAAATCGAGGGAAATCCTTTTATAAGCACATTCAATGTTTTTCATAAACTTTCTAACGCAATTCAGATGTTTGTGCCTGGTAATCATCATCTCATGGTGCTGAGCTAATGATGGAAGGTATAAGTCAGGATCCGGTGATGGGATCCCATTAAAAATGTTTGTTCAGCGATATTTTCGCCAATTATTAACCGATTTGGATGATTTTTTTTTTGTTTGGAAGAGTATTTTCTCGGACTGGTCCCATTTAAATTTGGTGAAGATCTGATGAAGAACTTCGGCGGTAGGTAACGGAACTCTTCAAAAAATGATAGCAAATGGATCGGGATTTCAGAAATCGCATGTCGCATGAACTTTTTTACAAAAAAATAAAACCGACTTCCAAAAACAAAACACTACAAAGTAAAAAATAATTTTAATTTCGGAAGTCGGTGTTCAAAAACAAAATAACCAAAAACATCCAATTAAAGTTATTTTTAAATTTGTAGTGTTTTGTTTTTGGAATTCGGTTTTATTTTTTGACGCCATGTTTTAGTTTGGAGTTTTTATTTTAATTTCAAGTGTTACCATATAGCCTCATCATCATCTTCCTGCCCTTATCCCATGTTACTTGGGGTCGGCGCAACACGTTTTATTCTTCCATTCTGTTCTATCAGTCGTCACTCTATCACTAACTCCCTTTTCTTTCATATCGCTCCTCACACAATCCTTCCATCTTTTCTTTGGCCTTCCTCTCCCTCTCCATCCATCCAGATTTATGTTCATAACTCTTCTAGTTATATGCGTTTCATCCCTCCTCTTCACATGACCATACCAAGACAAGCGATTCCCTTTCAACTTTTCCGTCACTGGCGCCACTTTTAAAGTGCCTCTAATGTAGTCTTTTCTCAGTTTATCCACTTTCGTTACTCCACACATCTATCTCAACATTCTCATCTCCGCTACATGCAATCTATTTTCATCCGTCTTTTTCGCAGCCCCACATTCTGATCCATACATTACGACAGTTACCATATAGCCTAGACTGTTACCATATAGCCTAATCTGAATGAATGTTTACTGCATAGATCTTTAAAAATTCTGTTTACCCCATTTGTGTCTCCAAATACTCAATTCAGAAACTGGCCATGTTACTTTTATTAGCATGGAATGGAGTAACGGTAGCTTTTCCTTATCCTTTACGCCATAATAATATGACTATAACAGTTACAAATATCGCGACTTCTTTTGATGTAAACGCTCATAGTAACTCGACCCAATGGAATCTGATATCACGATTGGCGTATTTCCAAGCACATCGAAGAAAGTGGGTAATCAACTGGATTCGTGTTATAAAAAGTCCGTAAAATGTCAAGTCTCGCTTTTTGTGACGCATTGGAGACATTTCTTCGTCATAAACATTCAATAATACCGACGCTGGGATGTAGGGTTAGATGTGTTCCCATGTGTTCGTAGGTACGAACTTACGAAGTATTGGTTAGGCACAGGGTTTACTTCGCTATTTATTTCCTTGAAAGGTTTTTTCACGAACTCTCTTACCCGTTTTGATCGCACGAGTGTCTATTTCGCTGTAAATTGGGAAAATTGTACCTATACTAAAATTATTTTAGTGCCGTTTTCTTAGATATTTTCTTTTTAAAGTTGTTTACCTACTTAATAAAATTAGAGCAGAAAACAGTATTACTGAGCGACTTTCAAATGACATTGAGTTCCATGTGTTATTTTCAGAATTCAAAGGTTGACGAAATGTTTTGGTATTATTCACAACCAATAGGTATAAACCTAATCAAAAACTACAACAAAAACACGTTGTAACCCACTTCTCTCTCCATTTCTCAAACGAACAGCTCAAACCAAAACGAAACAAAACTGCCTATATAGATTAAAGATCACCAAGCAACCTACAATTCATTCTGTTCACAATTTCTCGCCTGACAAAGGAATAGCGCACACAATTTGTCAATCCATCCGTCCGTGCTGTTAAAATGGGCTGTAAAACTTTTAACACTCAACCCTAGGAGTGGGGTGAGGACACTCAGAATTTTGTAGATCCGCATAGGAACCACATAAAGCGAAATGGGACAAGACCGGAACGAAATAAAAGAAAGGTCGGGCCGGATACGATGTGCCCGGTAGTAAAACCAGTACTTGGATGAAAAAAAACTTTCACGAGGATAAGATTTGGTGCGTTTGAGACGTGAGCTTGGCGTAAACAAAAATGGCCAATGATTTTTTGGGAACGATGGGAGTTAAAAGTTTGATAGGCTAAATGATTATCTTGTAGTCAATGTTATTAGCCCAACTACTCTATGGTAGTTTTCCGAAAACGTTGTTCTAGAAATTCTTTTTTTCACAGATGGATCGTATTGTGTCGGTCGGTGCCGTATGGTGCCGTAAAAGAATAATACCATCCCATCACTTCCCGTGGGTGTCGTAAGAGGAGACTGAGAGACTCACCAGAGAATGGGCAGCAGCGTTCTCTGTAAAACGCAACACCATCCACTGCGATCGCCAACCCGCCTGCCAAACGTGGCCATTATGGCAATTGCCCCCCCCCCTTAGACCTATGTCCAGCAGTGGACGTCTTTCGGCTGTTATGATGATGACGATGAATTGTATTGACGTCCAGGAGCTGTATGTGGCAGCACAGAAGTGTAATTGTCAGGAATATTTTACAAAGTTCCGAATATGCAACGCTAGATGGCCAGTCTACTTCGTGCCCGTTCCCCTGAATGGCGCGTGTTGGAACTATAGGTCACAGCACAAAAGCGTCAATGTCACGTATTCTTAAGGTTAAATTTTCGAATATGCAACACTAGATGGCGGATGAACGCTGTGCACGTTCCTTATTATAAATGTAAAGTAATATTTCGGCTCTGAATATGTATGTATGTATGTATGTATGTAAATCGGGCTGGTTTCCGCAACTCCACGACTAAGCGCGTATTTTGCGTGTAGGTGGGACAAATGCGTCATTCGATCCACCCCAGCTCCCCAAGGAAGGCCAGCAACGCCTTGGTGTTACTAACTATCTCGCAGAGGGTACCTGGGTTTCCGAAGTACTTTGCCCTGTAATCCGCAACTACCGGGCAGCTTAGAAGCAGGTGTGCTGCTGTCTCATTCTCCTCCATGCAGGCTCTGCATAGCGGGCTGTCAGTGACTCCTATAGCATAGAGGTGTTTATTAAAAGACCCATGGCCAGTTGTTACAGCTGTGACTGAACGCAACTGTTGTTTAGTCAGTCTTAGGGCTTGTTTTGTGAAACGGCCATTTATAGAGGGAAGTGCCTCTTTGGCCTGCCTACACTCACTATGGTCAACCCATAGCTTGTGATGTTTATCTCCAGTGCGTTTCCTTACCAGATTGCGTAAGTACCCGAAAGGCAGCGGCACAATGGGCTCAGGTCCCATTGCTGACAAACTCGACCCCCTTCGGGCGAGTTCATCCGCAGCGTCGTTGCCTCGAGATTCACTGTGTCCCTTGATCCATTGAATGGTTACTTTGTTGTGTCTACCAACCTGGTTGAGACGTTGGTGACACGCGAGAATCAACCCAGAGTTCACTGTGTGGCTGTTCAGAGCTTGCAGGACGGCCATGCTGTCCGAGAGTATGCGTATTGAGTGGTCCTTAACTTCCCTGGTTAGGATGGCTGATGCCGCCAGAGAAATGCCCATGCATTCAGCCTGGAACACTGTGTTGTGGACCCCCAATGGTGTGAATAATGAAAGAAGGAAGTGAACGATGGCCTGTGCATACATAGAAGAAAAAGCCAAAAAGTGAAATTGGTAGTAAATGGCGTTTAATCCCCATGGTAGTTCATACAAACTCGCAATTCCTTACTCTTTTTTAATGAATGAACCATTTTTAAAGGAACTTGGTACCTATGTATGCTAAACTCAATCAGGGAAAAAAAGAGTTTTTAGTTCAAGAGCTAGTTTTAATGAAGAAGAGCTTACAGAGAGACCACTTTTAGTTTTAAGAGCAAAAAAAGATGGGGCCAATTTAAAGCAAAAAAGAAACCCGCATCAAACTCCTTCGCGTAGTTTTAAAGATCTAAGCATACATAGGGACAGACAGACAGACAGCGGGAAGCGACTTTGTTTTATACTATTTATTGATGTAAAGTGAAAAATCACGCTCTCTTTCTCGGAAAACTTTAAAATCGGTTTCAAAATTAAGGTCTTCATAGTTTGTATGAGACACCGTGAGGACTATCTCTTAAACGGTAAAATAATGACGGCAGTATTGCTTATCAAACATGGTTACTATCTAACTATATGGGCAACTTTTATTACTCCTAAAACAAAATAAAAGTGACTTCATAACTTTGATGAAGCAGCACACAATATATAGAGCAAATAATAAATCAGGTCCTATATTAATATTTAATAGATTCCAATACCAAGGTCGTATTACATAGAGGATGTTCCAAAAGTGCCCACGCACTTTGAGATACAGAACACCACCCTCTAATATAACCACTTATATTAGAGGGTGATGTTCTGTATCTCTATACATTACAGAAACCAAAAACCTGATTCAAAAAAAGAACGACCTGAAAACACGACAAAAACCTCACTTTTTAAGCAGTTTGTTGCAATTAGTGGCACTGAAACTGTGATCAAACTAAATTAAACGTCACGAACTACATCAGACGGGTCAAAAAGGTTTTTTAATTTTTAGGGTTCCGCACCCGAAGGGTAACCAATGGAACCTTATTACTAAGCCTCCGCTGTCCCACCGTCCGTCCGTCCGTCTGTCTGTCAGCGGGCTGTATCTCAAGAACCGTAACAGGTAGAGGGTTGAAATTTTCACGGATTGTGTATTTCTATTGCCACTATAACAACAAATAATATTTAGGTTTATGGTACGGAACCCTTCGTGTGCTAGTCCAACTCGCACTTGGCCGGTTTTTTTACCAGTTTATTGCCATCGGGTCTTTTAAAAAAGTCAATATTTTTATTTTGATATTGTTATTCAACTCTCTAGCAGATTCAGCAGTGCGATTCTGTAAACATGTCGAAGTGAAGGCTTAGGTGCAGTGATCACAAAGTGAGCTGTCATTTAATCTTGATTACACGGATTGATAGCTGACTTTGTGATCACTTCACCGAAGCCTTCACTTCGACATGTTTACAGCCGGTCGATTCTGTGAACCACAAGTGAGCTGTCATTCCATCTTGTTTGTATGCTTTGACAGCTCACTTGTCGTTCACTAAGTTTTCATTTCGACATGTTTACAGAATCGCACAGCAGTATCTCACTGCTGTATACATGTCGAAGTGAAAGCTAGTCAATCCATGTGATCAAGATGAATTGACAGCTCACTTCGGGCTTACTTCGGCCTCACTCGGCTGAACAACAGCCTTTGTATGACCAAGTATTTCTAAAACCATTATCATCTGCCTAGCTTTTCCCAACTATATTGGGGTCGGCTTCCAGTCAAACCGAATTCAGCTGAATACCAGTATTTTACATGGAGCGGCTGCCTATCAGACCTCCACAACCCATTAACTGGGTAACACGGTACTTCATGGCAAGATTGGAGTCAGATTTACTGGCTTCTGACAATCCGTAACGACTGCCAAAGATCTACAAATGACAGCCGGGACCAACGGCTTAACGTGCTTTCCGAGGCATGGAGGAAACTCGGTACGTTAAGATGGTCACCCATCCACAGACCAACCTTGGCAAGCGTTGCTTAACCTTGAAGATCGATCTGTGCGGCTGTTATTCTTTAGCCACGAGCTCCTCCTAAAGTTATTTTTTTGAAGGCTAGTTAATCCATGTAATCAAGATGAATTGACAGCTCACTTTGGGCTCACTCGGCTGAACAACATCCTTTGTATGACCAAGTATTTCTGGAACATCCTGTATAAATTCTTATGACGAATAGCTCTTGTTGATAGAGAGTGTACCAGACTAGGTAATGTATGTGATTTGTTATATACATAACGTTATTGGGTTTTCTCCAATACTGCATATTAATAGTTATTGTCGTCATATATCTTTTATGTCGTTTGTCATGTTTATTTTGGTTCGTCTGGTATGTTCTCTCCGCTTTTTCAATTAATTTCGCTGTGGGGTCTAAGAAAGTTGAATCGATTCTGCGGGAGTTATCGAGTTTCATTAGCTCGCTTTTCTGGTGAGGCGCTAGACTTAGTGTCATTCTATTAGCGAATTCAATAGGGAAGATGCAAATACAGAATTTATGAGAATGTTGTCAGTAAAATGATAAAAAGTACAAAATAAAGGCCATTACAAAGTTTTTATTTTGGTTAATATCGATTTTTAACAAAAATAATGAATTAATGTAACGTGAAACGGAACGTATGTAAAAACAACAATCAGCGTTTAGTAACGTATCTGCTGTTATGCCAACGAAAAGGCAACCTTATGTCTTTGAGTTGGGACAATTCTTGACAAGTGATAGACACGAGTGACGTCATCGTCCGTTTTCGCGCGAACCTTTAAACTGTCGATTTATAAACGCAATTTTGGCAATAAATTAAAGCGTTTTCATTTCTTATTTATGTGGTGGTCTATTCTAGATGGAGTTCTTTAAAATTAAAGCAAAAATGGAAATATTGCATGTTCCCTATTTGACAATAGGGAACATGCCAAAATACAAGGGATTGATCACTTGGTGTTTCGAGCACCGGACTCGCGTGCAAAGGGTTCCGAACCAATTTAATTTTTTTTACATGTCATTTTAACACTACACACTTCTTTTCTAAACTAATACCTGCATTTTTTTTTCAATATTTTAATCTCAGTAGTTTCGGAGATAAAGATTAGGGGGATTGGTCATTTTTGGTACAGAAACATAACACTGTTCCTAAGGTTCATGTCTTTTGGGAACAAATCGGACTCGATTTAGCCTTTTGTTAGGGTTCCGTAACCAAAGGGTAACCAACGCAACCCAATTTCTTGAATGACTTCAAAACTATTTATTTTAAAATTATGAAAACATATAATTAAAACCAACACAGCAAGCCCTTTCATTTGATATGTCACACGATACAGTTGGAAAATCTTATTTTTTAATTTTCTAGTTTGGCCCCCATACTAAAAATTTGTATATTAATTTGTTTATTATTATTTGAGTATGCAGCGACCGCGCATTCCTGTTTCGCATCCTCAGCCTCTATCATCACCCCGACTCATTGGGGCACCGCAGACAGTTCCGACTCACTGGAATCAACATTCAACTGGCCTGGCAAGCATCTCACGATGTATGGACGACTCATCCACTTTCGACCTCCGGTCTCCGGAGGGAAGTGATGTAGCGGCATCAATGTCGCCACAAGAAAAACCAAAGGAGCAAATCTACGTCGCAACAAAAAGAACCGCGACGCCATCTATCCAACTAGCAGCGAACTACTTCGTCAAAATCCTGCATCGCGCAAGCAGAGTTTACCGTGCGATTTGAACATATACGTCAGCCCGAATATCAACTATCGGGCAGTAGCCCGCCAGGCATAACAGCCTCCTGGTTGGAGGATTCTCCTTTTCAAATGAGGTGTGTGGGACTTTACTCTCTGTTCCGCATCCCTCTAAACGTGTTTGGGTCACAGAAGTCCGTATTGAAAATTTCAACAGAATCCGTCCAGTCTACTGGACCGATTCTGTTTCGAATCTATCCGGAGAAAACTGGCTGTGACAGACCGACCCGAGTGATCTTATAAGGGTTCCGTTTTTTACGGATGTTCGGAACCCTAAAAAACAAACTCTTCAGCTTCATAATCTAAAGTACAGATACCTAAATAGAAAGTGTCGTGTAGGTAAATTCAGTCATCCACCACCACTTTTGTCAACCCTACTTTCAGCTTCCTCTTGCATGCAAAGCCACGATTAATTCGTTAGGAGATAACACACATAACATTAAGTATATGTATTTCCTTAATACTGCTGGGGTACTTTATATAGGTGTATTTTTACTGTCCGCATGTTGCTACCGCGACCGCATTAAACGGACCTTTCTGCTCACACAGGAAAAGCTAATGAGCGTTAAGATAAGTGGGAAAGAGGAGAAAAGGCCCGAGGTGACCCATGTTTTTGATGTTGCGTGGGCAAAGTTTTACCTAAAATTAATACACTTCGTGTGATCAAAGGTTGGGCTTAGATGATGTGTGTGGTTTTCGACATAGAAGTTTAGTGCTTGTTTGTGAAACTATGTGTTAAGTTATTTTCATGAATAGTACCTACTAAGGAATTCGGTGTACAAGACTCCTTTGCCTGGTTCGCTAGCTAACGTCTAAATGAAAGCCTCAGGGCAAGGCCAAACGAGTAATTTTTTGAGAGACGCGCAGACGCAAACTTATTTTTCGTTGCTGTGTGGCACAAATAGGACTTTATAGAATGCAACGTAAATTCAGCGACTCATTTTACGTGACTCACAACTGAAAAAAATACGCTCGATTGGCCTGGCCCTTAATTTAAATACACCCAGTGCGCTTCCCATAAGATATTCATTTAAATGTCACATAGTATTTGTAGAAACGGGTATGCCATATAGAAATAACTTAAAATTTTACAGAAATGAAAAGGCTTAACCTCGGTTGAGATATACCTAATAAGCTGTAACCTCGAGTAAACCTTCATTTTGCATTCTAAAAATTGGCTCATAAAGTGTTGTCCTCGTATCTAGAGATAGCCGAGGTCGAAGATCTCAAAAATGGTTTTTTATTCTGTATGATGAAAACTTTTGAGTATAAAATTTTCTTACTGACTACTTTGCTCCAAACATTTATTCGTAGATAGGTACTTTTATATCTGTCCATTAACGACCAACCAACCAATGTCGTTTTGACCAAATTAAATAGCGTAAAGAAAAAGATAAATGACTGCTAAAATAACCTCAGAAACCGGGCCATTATTCGTTCGAGATAGAGCAAAATTTTACGAGGAAAACAAAACACGATCACACGTTAGTTAGGTACCTAGCAGGTTCTGATAACAAAACCCCCTAGAGGGGTGCTGATGGCAGGTTTGAAACACGCAACATACCCTTACTCCCACGACATGGGAAATACACAGCTGAAACGTTTTATTTCCCCATTTCATGACATGCATGGAAATAATGCTGTGACGTTGAAGAATTGACTTGCCTTATTCAGTTGCGAGTGAAGACTGAAAAGTGAATTCTGATAAAAATGAAATTATTTGAGACACATTAATCTAGTCTATGGATGACATCAGTTGGGAGACAAAAATGCAAAAAAAATGTGTACAATGGTTTTTTTTTTTCACTAATGCGTAGTTAATGCAAAGGCAAAGGAGAGACGTATTATCTGCTATTGGAAAAGTGATACTGAGAACTGTACCCAGCAGAGAGGCTAGCTTAATTAGATAGAATAATTTAATAGGCACAATATTCATTTGCCAGCAGTAGATTGAAAGGTAGATTTTAAAATATGTGTGAAAAAGTTTTAGCTGAATTGATTGTCTGAGGATCGCGGGAAGCCGATGAATGCGAGACGCACAGGACCGGTTGTTGTGTTGACACTTGGGGAAGCCTATGTCCAGCAGTGGACGTCGGCTGATATAATTATGATGATGAATTGTCGATTTTCGATTTATTATTTGTATCTTATCCTACTAATATTACAAACTTGAAAGTTTGTCGAGGATAGATGAAGATTTAAAACTCTTTGTTACTCTTCACGATTGAATAGGTTTGCACGAATTTTGGCACACATATACAGGATGTTCCACAAGTGCGTGGTCAAATCTAAGGGTATTGTTCTGTATCTGATAAAAGGTCAAGACACAATATCAAAATAAATATTGTTTTTCTTTATAGTACAGTAGATACAGACATCGCTCCACTAATTACAGAGATTATAACCTGAATTAACACAAAGAATACTGTTCATCCCAGCCCAGGAGTACGTTCCCTTCACAACGTCCCGTCAGAAATCCCCTTCACAAACGGCGCGATTCAGCTTAAGAAGGGAACACAAAAGAATCATTTGTAGTTCTTAGCTATCCGTAACAAAGGCCAAGTTCAGTAATGGACATCCGCAAACGGATACGCGATCCACTTGAATATTCCGCACGGGTCCTAGGCAAACAAATTTAACAATCTGGACGCATAGAAAAAAGACAATAATCGAAGGAATTTGTATTTCCATAAAATTTTTGTTTGTCTACCCTCGGCGGGTCCACTATGAATTGATTTGTATTCAATCGGTGTGTATTCAAATCAGTTATTGTGTTCTTTGCGAAAGGGGACGGTGTTATACGTATTGATGTTTTGCGGTATTGCGTGATAGAACTTTGTGCGTTTGTGGGTAAAAAATAGGTACTTTATTTTCGAAGCTGGATCCAACAAAATGAAACCTGCTTTGATATTCTAGTTTATACATAAACATGGAAGTAGTAGAGAACCAAAATGTAACAAGTTATTTTGTTTTGTAGTGTTTGGGCACATGGTTTATTTACGGAAGATCTCTGCCGGTCTTAGTAGGTTTACTGTAGGTATTTTAAACAACTACGAGTATATTATTTTTAAGTGTCCTTGGCGAAGTTTCTTGCCCGTTCTTCTCCGTAGAGATCCACGCTTTAAAATGGGAAACTAGCTTCATTGTTGTTTTGTCGGACAGCCTCCTTGAAAATTCTTGACACCTGTAAATTATTTGACAGAAATCTGCAGTAGGTATCCTTTTCTCTTTCTTAGTACCCCCAAGAGTTTCCCTCGACAGTTTTGCCATTTAATTTACATTATCAAACCGATAGCTACTTCCAAAGCAACTACTCATCTCCTTAATATCTATTACCAACATACAATACAAAAACACTCGAAAACCCTCTTCCAAATAGTTCCACGCACATCATTGTACACTAAACACCCCGTTCAGATATCAATCACCGGGATTGGTGGCACGGGCCGGGAATCAATCACGACTACTCGCGAACGGCCCGATCCTAATGTATTGGAAAATTGAACTTTCAACGTGATCTTATTTTTGTTTGCAATTTCAAGCTGTTTGTGTCGTCGATTCAATTTTCGTTTTGTTTGTTGGAATTGATGAGAGTTTTAAATATTGTTTTGTTTGGTTCATGAGTCAGCAGGTATTAGATAGGTGTTTCAGTACCAAGGTACATCTTTATTAGGCCGAACGCGTGAGAGATAGGGAAACCTCACTCCCCAGCCTCCGGAACAGGAGTAGACGCCCCGGGCGTCGGGAGTCGCAGGGCGATTCCCAGCCACCGTAGGCGCGGGCCTGCGGACGGCGAGCATTGGGTGGCTCGCCGTCCGATCAGAACCAGGCCCGGGTCGACGGCGCGCTGTGTTCCACGCGCGCCTCAAAGAGCTGTCAGCATAAAAGACGGGGTCCGCTAGGGCCAGTGCCTGCCTGATCACATGGATTGACAGCTCACTTTGTGATCACTTCACCCAAGCCACACATGTTCGACATGTTTACCGAATTACACTGCAGAACTGTGGGAATTCATCCTAGTCCCTTGCGCTCAGCAGTTGTTTTTGCAATTGCTCGACCGACGAGACATGGCCTGTGCAGACTGGCGGATCGAGTGGCAGAAGATTTTTAATTTATCAATTGAATTAAATACCTATTACAATTAGCTTGCACCAAGAGAGGATTTTCCCAAATTCTTACGGGAACGGAGAAAAACGGGATATGCGTGTACAAAGTCGCTGGCAAAAGCTAGTCAAAATAAATAGATCATTACTTCCTAATATTCACGAGGAGCTCGTGGCTAAAGAATAACAGCCGCACAGATCGATCTTCAAGGTTAAGCAACGTTTGCCAAGGTTGGTCTGTGGATGGGTGACCATCTTAACATACAGAGCTTCCTCCGTGCCTCGGAAAGCACGTTAAGCCGTTGGTCCCGGCTGTCATTTGTAGAACTTTGGCAGTCGTTACGGATTGTCAGAAGCCAGTAAATCTGACTCCAGTCTTGCTAAATATACCGTGTTACCCATTTCATGGGTTTTGGAGGTCTGGTAGGCAGCCGCTTCACGTAAAATACTGGTATTCAGCTGAATCCGGTTTGACTAGAAGCCGACCCCAATATAGTTGGGAAAAGGCTAGGCAGATGATGATTACTTCCTAATATTTTCTTCAGATCCCGTTCTGTTTCCATTGATCCCGGCAGTACATTCTCTTCGGATAATTTTCGGGCTTCACGTAAGCAAAGCCGCGGCCACAACCAGTTCCTCTATACAATAATATTCACCAGTATAAGAGTATTCGAAATTGCACTTGGTAAGGTCTGGAACGCCAGTCAGCGTTTTGAGAAAGGTCGCTATCATGGAGTCGTTATGACGGATCTTGTAGCAATCTGTTCTACAAGCTGAGCCAACAGTTTCGTTCCTCCGTTCTTATTGATATTTCTACCTTTTGTGGAAATATTAGATACCGTCAAGGATTTCTGGATTGCAACATTATTCATATTGAGTACTTATTTGGCTGGTCTTTTTTGGTTTGTGGAACAATGAAAAAAAAATACAGACAAAACGAGATTTCCAAAATTGAAATATAATAATAATAAATCTTTAATCATCATCTTAGAAGGTAATATACAATATTAATCTAAAATTATTAACAATGTAGGTAGATGATAGTGTAAGATGCCTGTACTAGGATAATCCTATATCACAGGCTGCAGTAACTCCAACAATAGTACTAGATGTAGGACAACTTTTTTTTTGTTTAATATCGAACATTACATAATGGCTACGGAAATGATTCTCAAACCTTAATTAAGTGAGAGAAAACTATGTAGATAAAATATTCTATTTTTTTGTTAGTTTCTATTAAATAAGGTGGATAAGGATCGTCTTAACAAATAATCTACCATCACGCTTTTTTTTTTAATGTAAACCGCATAGGTACTAATAATTAGCAGATTACATTAAAATCTACCGAGAATTGAAATCCTAATCAGTATTAAAATAATCATATTAATGGATAAGTATGTTTTTCTGAATAAGCTTGTAAATATGAAGGTTGTAAATATAACCGTCATAATAGGTGGTTTGTTTTGACAAGACAATGCAGCGTCAGGGCGAAGGGACTCGTGCTTAGTATGGGGCTCGCGGTGAGACACTCAATTGATGTTTCCGATTGAGTGAACAAGGATATTTACATAGAGCTGACGACAATTAACTGGAAATAATGTCGAACTGACCATGTAAAATAATCTGAATCATAAATGGTGTCATAGGAATAAATTGTAGCAACGAATTTTATGGCAATAAAATATTTATAACGCCAATTTTATTTTCTTGATACGGAAACGATTCTTTAACGATATGATCACAACGAAAGTTTTAAAAATATTCAACAGTTTTTTTTACCAGCCTTGCCAAAACACGCTGATAAGAAGAGAAAAGGGTTCGAACAACTCCATAAACTTACATCAGCTGTATAGAAATCGAATCACATACTCCTTGATTTTGAGGAGATCACAAACGGAATACCAATGACGTGCCGTCAGTTCGATACGAGGGTGGCAACACTTTAGTGCCGCGCGCGCCCTCTAGCTCATAATCTATAAGATGTACGCAATTTTGAACATGGAACGTGGTATTGGCGGCCAGGCTTTTTTTTCTTGCGTCTATGATTGCGTAAGTGATTATATTTTCTACGTTTCATGTCGGGTCTGGGTCTGCACGAGAATTGGTTAGTGGTGGTAAGAGGATTAACTAGAATATAGATTTTAGAAGAAGAAAAGTGGAATAAAATGATGGAGTATTTTTAATGAAACGGCCCATTACGATAAGGTAGAGAGCCCCACCTGAACCTAAATCACTAGGAGCTATGTTGTCTATTTATGGTTTTCTTATAGCATAGTGTAGCCAATATTCAGGTGGGTCATTGATGGTAAGTGGTCACCTCCGCTTATGGTCATCAGCAATACTAGGGATATCATAGAAGTATTGCCTACCTTTATAAAAAAAGACTTCCTTCAATATATTGTGTTTTATTTGAAATTATTTAAGTTTTTATCCAGTCATACGAAGCTGCAGGGTGAAGACTCATATATCTAAACTAATCACACTAAAACAAAAGGGTTCAAGTACATAAAAATATAAAATAAAAAGTTAAGCTCCCGTTACAGGGGTTACGACCTCCCGAAGCCCCGACTCAACCGAGGGCCGAATATCTCGTAGAGACGAGCATTCGAGCAAACTCCCACAACAGTTTACGACTTACTAAAGTTCTTTTAACGTTTAAAACTATATTAAATTCCTTGGAAAGTGGTTACAGCTTTTCAAAGGATTTATTTCGTCAGACAGTAATCTTCAAGCAATCAAAAAAAGATCTTTTACTTTGCCACCTAATTAATTATAGAGGAAATATGCGGTTTTATAAGGCACAACTAGTCATTGACTATTAACGATAATACTTATGTCATCATCATCATATTAGCAGAAAGACGTCCACTGCTGGACATAGGCCACCCCCAAGTGTCGCCACCAACAACCAGTCCTGCGCGTTTGGCATCCATCGGCTACCCGCGACCTTCACCAAGTCATCGGTCCACCTTGTGGAGTTGTGGGAGGCCTTTTAACGCTGCGTCTTCCGATACACGGCCGCCACTCCAGATCTATTCAGCCCCATCGACCATCTGTCAAAGAAACACGTTTCTTGCCTGGGTAAGAAACGTTTTTCTTTATTTATAGAACGGGCGTCTTCTGAAAATTAGGTCAAACTGCAAGCCCGTCGCAAATAATCAGGCATTCGGATACAATAATTTCAGTCAATGATATAAAATATTCCTGTAAACAAATACCTACGAATACCAATTCCTTCCACTTTCGCTCTTTTATATGTTTATACGTTCTGTTCTGGCAGGCAGGTAAATTCTTTCAACTACTTTGTTAACTCATCCCATCTAGAGTGCAATTCCTTTTACAAACTCTTTCACAGCAAAACTTTTAATTAAACTGAAAGCTACACTGTCACCTGAGAGAAATACTGTCTAAATAATTCTTTGGTCAGCGCACTATTAAATATTTTATATTGTAATCTCGGTATACAGGCGGTTCGTCTTTTATTGACGCGGCCAGAGTCCAGACCTCCATAAAGTTGGACCACTTTACGACGCGAACTGAACAAAAGCTTTTTCAGCGTTGTGTATGATTAAAATTAATTATTTAATAATGAAAAGCAGAGCTCAAAAATAATTGGGCTAGTTTTGTGCGGATGGATGTTTTGGGCGGGAAGGTTTAGTAACGGAATATTGTTGACAAAGGACTGTGTGGGACTCATTTTGTAAAGGGTTAAAATATGTATCGATTGTGAGTGGTTTGCAGATATATTGGACACTTTCGGAAGTCATGGTTCTGTTTTCAGAAAAATCGATCATAGTTACTATGTGGACATTATGTTTTTCTTTCTCCTCTGCAGCTTTGTTCTGATTGATTTCGTTGCGGGATCTAAGACAGTTGAATATTTTCTCCGGGACTTGTCGTTACTCGTAATTGAATCAGCGTTTTTCTGGTGGTTGTCACTGTTGATTCTGACTCTCAGGTGCTGTGGTGGTTGGGAATCATGTCGGTGGACTTGTTTCGTAACTTATTCGCTTCGGTTCATACTAACAATTTGCAAAAAGTTTAATTGTATACCTACTAGCTGACCGGTGCCCACTTCGTTGGGCGGTCTCACTCACAAAGAACGTGGCTTTCTATTGGTAAAAGAATTTTCAAAATCGGTTCAGTAGATCAAGAGACTACCCCCTACAACCTCACAAACTCATTGTATAGATATATAGCAAGGACAACACTGTACCCTGAGTTGTCTGTATGTTGTGTGTTTCACAATGAAATAAAAACATATAAACATATAAGGCAAAATTTATTAAACCGTCCATCTACCATTCAAAATAATCGATATGTGCGCAAGAGTTGACATTGCCGCAGTGTTTTCTGTCAGTGAGGGTAGGACAGTCGCGGCCGCCATCTTTCTTTTCGCGCACGATGCTCCTGTAGCGAAGCTTGTCACCGAAGCCGCAGGTCACTGAGCACGGAGACCAGGCACTCCATTCTGATACGAGGCAGTCATTTGCTGTAGATGAAGAGAAAGATGAAGTCACTTTATAGGGTTCCAAACTTTTTTATGGAAAAAACAGAACCCTTATAGGATCACTCGGTAATATGTCTGTCCCATCACAGCCAATTTTCTCCGCATCTAATGGAACGATTCAGTTGAAAGGTACACGCAGAATATTCTGTGACTGAAACACGAATGTGTGAAGAAAATAAATAAATAAAAATAAATATTGAAAATTGGGCTCACTTTTGGGACTTAGAAATTTAAAAACCGGCCAAGTGCGAGTCGGACTCGCGAACGAAGGATTCCGTGCCATAAACCTTAGTTTTTATTATTTGTTGTTATAGCTGCAATAGACAGATATTGTGTAAATCTGTGAAAATTTCAACTGTCTACCAATTATGGTTCTTGAGTTACAGCCCGCTGACAGACAGACGGACGGACGGACGGACGGACAGCGGAGGCTTAGTAATAGTGTTCCGTTGGATACCCTTTGGGTACGGAACCCAAAGAAATCGAAAGGAAACCTGAAATATTCTAGACCCAATTTGAACACATAATGTTACTTCAAGGAACTTCCACTAACCTCCAATGTAACTCGGTGATTTTCCCTTTACCCGCTCTCTCAAAAGCGAGAAGATCAAATCACTAAACTGATTCTAGTTACTGTTTTCTGTTTATTTGCGAGATTCATAAAAGGTAAAGCAGTGCCGTTATAGTAGTAATGTATTATTCCTTACGTTGTATCTTATTGACCGCATGGTGTAAACGGGACCTGAAGTGCCTCGGCAGATGCTTGTGTAAGCCAAGCTTCCTGCCGTGGGCGACAGCCAAGACGACGTCATCCATGTTCTTGAGCTCTCCTTCAAACTCTGCTTCTGTTGTTCTTTAATGAGAAAAATGAATCAATTTTGCATTTATTAAAATCGGATAAGAAAAATTGTCTCTTTTATGTGGACCAATTCTAGTAATTAATGGAAAAGTTAGAGTTCAAAAACTAAAACCCGACTGACAAATTAAAATATTTACGAAACAAGAAAATATTTTATCTGATGTTTAAACGATAGCTGTGGTTGTCGGAGTCAATTTGCCCCAAAGCTTATGATCGCTTACCATTTTTAGAATGAATTGTTGTATTAGTTCTAGTTCATGGCTTTATGTCCTCTAAAGGGCACCACATTCAATTAAATATGACGGTACGGAATGGTTTTATTTACACGATAAGTAACTTTGCTTTTATTTTCCTTTCTAAACCTGCAAATTAATCCAATAAAATAACAATTGAATTCCCGACAAAGCGTCGTTAACATGTCGAAGTATTCCGGATACACAAAGACAGTCGGCCGAGTCCGTCCCGTTTCCATTGTACCAATGAGTTCAATAAAGTTTATGTTTTATCAAGTGGAAATTATAGCATTAAATTGCATTGAAGAAGAACATCAATGATAGTAGGTATTAAAAGTCAGTATTAGCGGTTCCAAAACCCAATCTTACTTGGTAGATATTTTATGGTCAAGTAGACATGAAAGCCACTTCGTAGTAGGTTCACTGTCTTCATGGCTAGTTCACACAGTGCGAGCTAGCATGCGAGTCAGACTGCTGAGTAGCTGTAGTGCAGTAACACGCATCGTTTGGACGTAGTGTCATATTTTTTTGCTTTCACTCGCTTGCTCGCCTGACAGTAACTCAAACATGACAGCAGCTCGGACATCACTCGCATGTTTCCCTAGTGTTATCAGTGTCAGCTAGTTAGTTGCGAGTGGAAGCTGTATTTTTTTTGTGTGCAGTGCCACTGGGCAATGATGATAATAGCATCGTGAAGACAGCTAAGGCAACTCGAGCTACTGGCAAACGAGTAGCTGTACTTTTAGTCAGCAGCTTGCACTGTGTAACTAGCCATTTGTCTTTAATGCTATCAACTTCTATTCTACCGATATTCCACTTATATTCTACTCCTACTAATATAGTTAGACCATGGATAAGGACGTCTATCTCGCGTATGACACTGCTGGAAAAGGTCCATTTTGAACAAGAATATCTCACATCAAAAGCATTTCCAACGTATTGCAGTAACATGCCTTAACAGCTATCAGGAACCAGCCGATCTTGAATTCTTGTAATACGAGTATCATCTGGATAACATGAATTGATAGCTCATTTCGTGGTCTCTACACCCAAGCCAACATTTCGACATTTTTACTGAATCGCACTGTTGTTTAAAAGCCAGACGTAATGGGAGTTGTAAATTTTGTTCGAAAGAGTCACCGCGGCCCTAGAACACAGAAGGCATTAAGAGAAACACAGATGGATTTGAGTAAGTAAGAGACAATACCTTCCGCTCCGCTCAGAGTGGGAATAGTCATTTCATGATTTCCCGTCCGAAAAAATCCACCAGTCGAAAAATCAACCAGTCGTTTACTACTGGTAAGCTAGAATTTGGCAAGTAGGAACCTTGGGGAGTGTAGGGGAGCATCTCTTAAAGCTTTTTTTTTACTATTGATAGGCACGCGTTTGACCACTATCTCACCGGATGGTAAGCGATGATGTGGTCGAAGATGGAGCACGCTTGCCTAGAAATAACCTATTCACTCTTGATTTAAAGACTCCCAGGTTGTAGCTCCCGAAAATCTTAAGGAAACGGGAAAAAATGGAATATGCGCGTACGAAGTCGCGGGCAAAAGCTAGAATGGCATAATGGGAACAAGCCTTTATGCTAATACTAATGGAAATAAAATAAAGGTAAGTAACGATATGAAATTCTATCAATTTCAATGTAGCAGGAGTGGGTTTCTGTGTTCATTCTTTATAAAAATATTTGTCTCATTCTGAAAGCAATCTCCCGAGTTTCCATTAGCCAAACTTGATTTTGATGTCAATATTATCTGTTATTAAAATTGCTGTTTAAATTAAGAGGAATTTTTTTTTATAATTTTGTGTCGTTGACCTATTTTTGTTTGAAATGGTAGGTATTTCATTGGTCCCGGATTTTTATTTTATTAAGTAGTCCACTGTTATGACAAAGCCCACGCAGATATCAAAACTTAGTCATGTATGGGCTGATATTTATAATACTTCGTTCGCGTGTATGTCGAAAAGTAAAATTTTGTCGCTATTTAAGCTCGCTAAGATAAGATATACGAACAGTCAATATCTAGTTTAAAATCAATCCATTTATCATCAGCATTGCCATTCAACGAGGCAATGCTTTTCGCCAGTGACAGCGATGTGGATTATTTTTTTGATGCCCAATTTACTTTGTTCTTATACGCTTTTGTGCATAATTTCGTGATGATTAGTGTCGTTGTTTATAAGAAGAGCTCGTGGCTAGATAATAACAGACGCACGGGTTGATCTTCAAGGTTAAGCAATGCTTGCCAAGGTTGGTCTGTGTATGGGTGACCATCTCAACATACCGAGTTTACTCCGTGCTCCGGAAAGCACGTACGTTAAGCCGTTGGTCCCGGCTGTCATTTGTAGATCTTTGGCAGTTGTTACGGATAGTCAGAAGCCAGTTAATCTGACTCCAGTCTTGCCATGAAGTATCGTGTTACGCATTAATGGGTTATGGAGGTCTGGTAGGCAGCCGTTCCGCATAAAATACTGGTATTCAGCTAATTCTGGTTTGACTGGGAGCCGACCCCAATATAGTTGGGAAAAGGCAACGCAGATGATGAGTGTCGTTGTTTATAAGTCTGTATGTATTGTAATGATATAGCTTATAGCCTTCCTCGATAAATGGGCTACCTAACACTAAATAATTTTTCAAATCGCACCAGTAGTTCCTGAGATTAGCGCGTTCAAGTAAACAAACAAACAAACTTTTCTGCTTTATATAATAGGTCTTTACCTATGAAATTGCCGTTTTGTATGAAAAAATTTAAACGAATTTTTTTCATGTATTTTTTATTTGTATTAATCGAAGTAATCACCCATGCAATCAATGCATCTTTGCCAACGCAGTGGCAGTTTATTGATGCCCTTCTTAAAGAAATCAGCTGGACGGAAGGCAACAAATTCTTCAAAGGCATTTTGTACTGCCTCTCGGGTATGGAATTTGTTTCCCGCCAAGATGTTATCCAAATTCTGGAAAAAGTAGTAGTCTGTAGGCGCAAGGTCTGGTGAGTAGGGCGGATGACGGAGAGCTTCCAACCCCAGTTCTTACAACTTGGAGACCGTCTGCTGTGCAGTATGAGGTCGCGCGTTGTCGTGCAGGAGCAGCGGAGACGAGCGATTGACCAATGCTGGTTGGAGATGTGCCAGCTTCTCCATCATTGTGTTCAGTTCTTCACAGTACACATCTGCAGTAATGCTCACCCCGTTTGGTAAGAAGCTGTGATGAATCACACCGGCGCTAGACCACCAAACAGTGACCATCACTTTTCTAGGGGTAAGTTTCCGTCTAGGGCATTGTTTAGGAGCTGAACCAGGATCCAACCAACTTGCTGAGCGCTTGCGGTTATGAAAAAGAATCCATTTTTCATCGCAGGTAACAATGCGGTTCAAAATTCCTTCATTTGTGTGTCTGTTGAGCAGTGCAAGGCACGTCTCGACGCGTACTTCGCGCTGGCGATCATTGAGTTCGTGGGGCACCCATTTGTCAAGCTTTTTTACCTTGCCAATTTGACGCAAATGGACCAATATTGTTTTGACGCTAACGTCGAAAGCTGCTGCTAATTCAGCCGTAGATTTTGTATCATCAGCTTCCACAATTGCCTTTAATTTGTCATTGTCGACCAAAGTCTTCGGACGACCGCGAGGTTCATTTTTGAGGTCGAAATTTCCAGAACGGAAGCAAGCAAACCAATAACAGGTGGTGCGTTGGTTTGTAGTGTTAGCTCCGTAAACGTCGTTAATGTTGCGTGCCGCTTGTGCCGCGTTGCTGCCACGACGGTATTCATATTCCATAATTACTCGAATTTTTAACGTATCCATGATGACGAAAAAGATTGAAATGCGATGAAAATGTAACACTAATCAATAAACAAATGACCACTTTTGGAAAAAAAATGTGGTTTTTAAAATAAAATTGATTTGAAATTAGAATTCTTAGCCAAACAAAAATTATTTTGATTTGAAATGGCCAGTACTACAGAACGGCAATTTCATAGGTAAAGACCTTATATTAGTATAAGATATAGGTTATTGTTATATACATTGGGTTTTCGTACTTACGTAGTGGTCGGAGCTTTGGTAACAACGACAACATAATTTTCAGGTGCATTAGGTCTCGGTGTTCCAACAGGATCTTCCTCTATATCTTTGAGCTTTTCAATATAGTTTCTCGTAGTCATTGTATTGTGTTCTTGTGTGTCTTCATTAAAATCATTGTTCTCATCGTCATTGTTAATTATTGCCTTCCGTGGTAGTCCTTTATGTTCGTTTTTGGCTTTTAGAACTGACATAAGTTCCTTGCGAGCTAAGTCATTCAGTTCCTTCGTTGAATATTCTTTTACCTGAAAAAATCAGAGCATTAGTATTATGCTTGTATGTACAATGTAAATATACATTGTTTAAAAGTCGCGCGTGTCGCAGGTCAATAAGTAATCGTTATCAATAACATCCTGGAAACAGTGGAGGAGAGTCAGGTAGGAAGCCTGTACGTTGCTTTATCGTTCTCTGGACAACCTGCCTCAGACACTTTAAAGTTTGTTTGTATCTATGTTGTATATTACCTACTTTCACTAGAATAGAATACTATACACTTCTTATAGTAGTACCTAATAGTAATACTAGTAATACTAGTACCACTACTATTACTATTACTACTACTTCTACTACTATTACTACTACTAGTTACAGTTAAATAAGGATATAGTAGCCTGAGGCCCGGTCTCCTACATGGTAAACCACCTTATTACCTATGAAGGAAGCGGACCGGGCTGATGATGACGGCTTCGTGACGGTGCAAAAGAGGAAGCGCCGACAGAGTAGCTGTGAAAACCGCTGCGGCAGGGCTCCTGCGGGGCCTAACGAAAAACTGCGTGCTGCGAAGCCCAATACCCCGGTGTATATCTCCCGTCTACACGTCCACACGTCTACACGTCCACTGACGCGGAAGACATCGTGACGTACGTGCGCCAGAGGCTGAAGTACGCGACGAGAGTGCAGCTGTTGGAGTCGCATCGCAATGTCAACTTTAAGGAGTTTGTGGTGCGCATACCGACATGCTACCTCCCTCAGGTGAAGGAAGGAAGCTTTTGGCCACAGGATGTGGTATTCCGCCGCTTTTGCGGTCAAGTGCCACCGGAACGCACAAAGACTTAGTGCAACTAAGTGATACTAACATAATTTTAAGTTTTATTTACTAACAATATTGTTATTATAATTATGTGTACTTAGGCTACGGTATTTATCTATGGGTCATTGGAACCTCAAACAAATGTTTGATTTTATTATTATAAGAAGATGAGAACGGGAAGGAGATTTCTAGATGCGGAGAGCACAGGACCCGTCGATGTGACGACGTTTGGGGGATGAATGTACAGCCTTAAGTAGATACCATTCGGCTATAATAACAATGAACTAATTTACTTGGAAAAAAAGAAATTAACATAAATTAAATGTAGGTGTACCTATTTAAATATCTATTACTTAACTTCATTATTGATACCTATTTTATTATTAATATTATTTCACTTTATTATTTAATAATTAATAAAAATACTTTATTATCAATACTACTTGACCCGCGCAGTTTCGTCTGCTCCGCTCCCATTGGTCTTAGCGTGATTATATATAGAAATAATTTTTCAAATCGGACCAGTTCCTGAGATTAGCGCGTTCAAGCAACCAAACAAACAAACAGACAAACAAACTTCAGCTTTATATATTAGTAAAGGTTATATTTTTAATATCTATTATTTAACTTTAAACAGCTTTCGATCAAAAGAATTTCTGGTATCACTGCGCTACCTCATACATTACAACGATGCAATAGAGAAATGCGATTATTTCTCAGTAACCTGGCGTGGTTGCTCTATGGGTTCGCAAATTGCCTCTTCATACAATGTAACTGCAATTTTATACGGTTATGGTGGCTTGCCAACGACTTGGGTGAAAAGAATTGACATACCCGTTTTGCTCGAAAAATTCTCATTGTAGATTTTTCCATGAAGAGAATTTACGAATTTATTTGGTTTTTGAATGTGATTTTCATTATTATTAATTAAATAGGTTTTTTTTGTGTGTTGATTCCTAGACATCATCAACATAAATCATTTGCCTTTTTTCCAATTGATTTGTGGTCGGCTCAACATGTTTTTTTTATCCTCTGTCCGTCCGTCCGTCAGCTGCATCTCAAGAAGAAACTATTACGACTATTATTTCAAGACATCTACGGCAGTTAAAAAAAATATTTAACGCTCCTTACCGGTAATATCATTTCAGTTTATTATTAACGGTAAGGTGTATTACCTCAGTATATCCCTCTTACTGATCAACCACTACATTGCATCGTATCGCCCCTCGGTATAAAAGTAGCTCGTAGTTGAATGATTTCATTAAACACTTTGAGTACTTACCTATCAGTGTAGCAGTGTAACCGATAGCCCGTGTAACGCGATCATGTATTAACATAATAGTTACATTACAACGCCTACACCAGGGGTGACGAACCGTTCTTGGTGCTCGTGCCATTTTCATAAAAAAAAAAATGTAACCATGACGTGCCGCCAAAAAAATCTTGACTTGGTGATTCAATGGACAAAAAAAAACACTAGACGCTGTAAACTGATTACTTTTTTGTAACTATAAATTCATGTTATCAGTTTTGTGTTTTCTGAAGTAATAGCAACAACAGTGATGCTAACTAATCTTGTACATGCGTGCCCAATTTTTTTGCTACGTGCTACCACTGGTACGCGTGCCATAGGTTTGCCATCCCTGGCCTACACTGTACGTTTGTAACTGTGTACTAAGATTCGCGGTTCAGTGTAGACTACGATAGGGATATGAGAATGGCTGTGCCACACGACATGTTTATCACAGCTAAGCTTTTATTTAAATTGCAATGTATCTACAGAAGATGCAGTTCTAGATTTCACGCAGCAAGTTGCCTTAAATCTAGATAAAAAATCGAAATGCCTAGGTATATTCCTTGACCTTTCGAAGGCTTTCGACACGGTCTCAGTTCCCAAACTCATCAAGAAGTTGGAAAATATTGGTGTGCGTGGAATGCCTCTACACATCTTTGAGGATTACCTAAAAAATCGTAGGCAGTGTATTAAAATTGATAATTACTCAAGTGATGAGTTTCTCGTGGCATATGGTGTTCCCCAAGGAGGAATCCTTTCCCCGACACTATTTCAGATCTACATCAATGACCTCTGCAAACTGAGTCTTCCAAACACCAAAATTTATGCTTATGCAGACGACACAGCAATCCTTGTTGATGGAACCACTTGGGACAGTGTAAAAGCAAATGCAGAGATGGCTATGGCTAAAGTTATGCACTGGTTAAACTCGAATCTTCTAACACTGAACCTACATAAAACGACTTATATTCCTTTTGCTCTAAGACGTAACGCTAAACCATCTCCTTCTTTTAGTATAACTGCCCATTCTTGCACAAACCCGCCCACCAACTGCAACTGTCCCCCACTTGCAAGATCCGAGACCGTCAAATACTTGGGAGTACAAATAGACGACGGGCTGAGATGGGACCAACAAATTAACGCCATCACCTCCAGAACATTACGTCTAATACATGTATTTAAGTCTCTTAGACAATCCGCAGACCCGAAAACACTTAAGATGGTGTACCATGCTCTATGCCAATCAGTGATTGGTTATTGCATAGTTGCATGGGGCGGTGCTACAAAGACTAGCTTCCTAAGGGTGGAAAGAGCACAGAGAGCTATCCTTAAAGTCATGACCAAAAAACCTCATAGGTTCCCAACGATGGAACTGTACTCTGACTGTAAGGTACTTACGGTTCGTCAGCTTTATGTGCTTAAATCCACCCTTAGAAAGCACGCGGATCTTCCACCTCCTACCCCCAATAAACGCACGTACCTTCCGCCAAGTATCCAACACAAGACTTCATTCGCTAAACGTCAATATTATATACTAAGTACGCATATTTATAAAATAATTAACAAACACCTCAATATTATAAATCTTAATTCATACGAACTAAAATCCAAACTAACAGAATGGCTGCTGCTTAAGGACTACAGTTACTCTTATACGGAGTCTTTACTTACCTATCTTGTGTAATACACCCACACCCACCACACAGACTCACACCCATACACACATACACACACTCACACGCACACACCATACTAATCAACACACTAACACACACACAATTTTTTTTACTCTTTGTGTACCATACAGTAGAATGACACAGTCCACTTGTGATAAGTCTTTGTCTAATTACTGTAACCTTAGACCGCAAACTACCTCTTAAAATACAGGTATACCCTAGCTTAAGAGGTAGAGTATTACTCTTGTACAGAACACATAACATTAAATGTATGTACTTATCAAACTGTAAGTCAAACTCTGTATGTTTTTGGGTAAATAAAGATTTATTATTATTATTATTTCCTTTATTCATCATTTTCGCTTATTTCTAAATTTTTAAATATTTTTGTACAATATATACATAAAAAAAAACATTTAAAAATATAAAAATAGTAGCCCACCGATATCGGGAACAGGGTCCAAGCTACCGGTGGTCAGGGCTCCAGAGAAAGGAACCTCCTGACAATGCGAGCCGTGTCCAGAAGTACCGCTTTCTGAATCAAGCCCTTGATCCAGCTGCCCAACGAGAGCCTCCTAAGGTGTTGGTCGAGGCTCGTGGCTATTAAGCCATTGGCCGACACGACTATCGGTACAAAGATTGCGGAGTCCACTTCCCACATGTCGACAACCTCGCGAGCCAAGTCAATATACTTGATTTGTTTGTCTTTCTCGGCTTTCACGAGGTTCTCGTCATGCGGGACGGTTATGTCTACAATCATTGCACGCCTCACAATTCGGTCCACCACCACTATATCAGGCTTATTGGCAACAATAGTCCTGTCAGTGATGATGGACCGATCCCAGTACAATGTGATATTGCCATTATCGAGAACTGGGTCGGGCGCATACCTATAGTATGGCACCTCCGACTCCACAAGAGAGTATTTCAGAGCAAGTTGCTGATGGATAATCCTGGCTACAAGGTTGTGCCTATGCAAGTATTCTCCGTTAGCTAGACGAGAACAACCAGAGACAATGTGGCGAATTGATTCTCCCGGACGGTGACATGCCCGACATATGTCGACCGTGCCGTCTTTCACAATAAATCTCCGGTAGTTATTCGTCATGATAACTTCGTCCATAATTGCACAAACAAAACCTTCAGTTTCTCCGAAAAGATCACCGAAACGCAGCCAGGCTACGGACGCTAGTTGGTCTACGTCGGGCCCATGTAGGGCCCGGAAAAAGCGTCCGTGAAGCTCCTTACTCTGCCATACCGACCTGCGATCGTTAGTGTCAAGCACCGCAGGTTTGCGCCAGTTCTCATTTGCCAAGGAGAGCGGGGTGAGTCCCTTGTCCACCGCCACTACATCTCGATGCATACCCACGTCGACAGCTAGGAAATATTATTATTATTATTCCATTTATTTATTTATATATACATACAAATTACATTTTTAAATATTTCTATAAAAATACAAAAAACATTTAAAAATATAAAAAATAGTAACCCACCGGTATCGGGAACAGGGTCCAAGCTACCGGTGGTCAGGGCTTTTGAGAGAGGAACCTCCTAACGATGCGCGCCGTGTCCAGGAGTACTGCTTTCTGGATCAAGCCCTTGATCCAGCTGCCCAACGAGAGCCTCTTGAGATGTTGGTCGAGGCTCTTGGCAATAATGCCATTGGCCGTCACGATTATCGGCACAATAACTGCTGTGTTCACATCCCACATGTCGACAACCTCGCGAGCCAAGACAAGATACTTCGTTTGTTTATCATTCTCTGACTTCACGAGGTTCTCGTCATGAGGGACTGCTATATCAACAATCATTGCGCGACGCTCTAGTCGGTCTATCACCACTATATCAGGCTTATTGGCAACAATAGTCCTGTCAATGATGATAGACCGATCCCAATACAATGTGCAACTACCATTTTCGAGAACTGGGTCGGGCACATACCTATAGTACGGTACTTCCGATTCCACAAGATTGTATTTAAGAGCAAGTTGCTGGTGGATAATCCTGGCTACAAGGTTGTGCCTGTGCAAATAGTCTCCGTTAGCCAGACTAGAACAACCGGAAATAATGTGGCGGATGGATTCCCCGGGCCGGTGACATGCCCGACATATGTCAACCGTACCGTCCTTCACAATGTATTTCCGGTAGTTATTAGTCATCATAACTTCGTCCATAATTGCACAGACAAAACCTTCGGTTTCCCCGAAGAGGTCACCAAAACGAAGCCAGGCTACGGACGCTAAGAAGTCTACATCGGGCCCATGTAGGACCCGATAAAAGCGTCCGTGAAGCTCCTTGCTCTGCCATACCTCCCTGCGGTCGTTAGTATCTAATACCACAGGTTTGCGCCAGTTCTCGTTAGCCAAGGAGAGCGCGGTAAGGCCTTTGTCCACCGCTACCACATCTCGATGCATACCCACGTCGGCCTCTAGGAAGTATTCCCTAAGGCTGCATACCTCGCGGTTGTGCAGGGTCTTAGCATTTAAGAAGCCACGACCCCCGCACTTCCGCGGGATATACAGCCTCATCACCGATGACCGTGGGTGATGCATTCGATTTGCGATAAGCAGTGAACGTACCCTCCTATCCAGGGCGTCAAGTTCCGTCTGAGTCCATTTGAGTATGCCGAAAGAATACATCAAAACCGGCATGACCCAACCGTTGAAGGCGCGCACCTTGTTTCCGCCTGATAAAAGACTGTTAAGTACTTTGTTCAGGCGGCCAAAGAAGCGCTCCTTCAACGATTGTTTCATGTCCGTAGCACTGATGCCTAACGCTTCCGACATACCTAAATACTTGTAAGTTTCGGTTGAGGAGAGGGACCTAAGGTGTATGGAATCCGAGAGTTGTGTTCCCTCGGATTCCATAATCTCCCCTCGCTTTACATGCATGACCGCACATTTGTCCAAACCAAATTCCATCCTGATGGCGCCACTGAAGGTTTCTGTTACCTTCAGTAGCTTCATCAGTTGCAAGTTGTTAGGAGCAAAGAGTTTCAAGTCATCCATGTAAAGGAGGTGCGATATGACCTGACCACCTCTTCTCAACCGGTAGCCTTGGCCCGAACCCTCCAACAATGTACTGAGAGGGTTGAGGGCCAGACAAAACCACAGTGGACTCAGACTGTCACCCTGAAATATGCCACGCTCGATCCTTATCGGTTCGCTGTTCGCCTGGGTCTGTCGACACCCTGGATAGTGAAGAACCGTCCTCCACTGCCCCATACACGACATCAGGAAGGTGCGTAAAACTGCATCAACTTTGTACAGCTCCAGCACCCTCATGAGCCATGTATGTGGCACTGAGTCATAGGCCTTCTTATAATCTATCCAGCATGTCGACAGATCTCTTCGAGAACGTCGAACCTGTTGGCTAATGGCTATGTCGATGAGGAGCAGCTCCTTAGTACCGCGGGAACCGTTCCTACATCCATTCTGAGAAGAAGACATTATTGAATTACTATCAATATGATGGTTAATCTTTCCTCTCAAAATGGATGTAAGGACTTTATAGACCGTCGGTAAACACGTGATCGGTCTATAATTTTTAGGCTCCGCGGTACTACCTGATTTATGGAGCAGGTGGGTTATCCCTGTAGTTAGGAACTGGGGCAGCGACCCTGACTCTAATGCAGACTGGAATTGAGATGCCAAGCAAGCGTGCGATCTTTTGAACCATTTAATCCAAAAGTTGTGCAGCCCGTCCGGTCCCGGAGATTTCCAGTTAGGCAACGGACGGACAGCACGAGCTACGTCTTGGGGGCTGATGTTAATTGCCCCCATTTCTGGTATCGGATCGCACGCGCGCTCGACCTCTCGAGTCCAATCGCCCTCGGTATGACTGACAGGCACCGACCAGATGCTGCGCCAGAATGAACACATGGCATCATCATCCGGTAGGCGCGTATCAGTCACACCTTGGTCTGGTCGCTCCCAAGCCCTATAAACCCACCTCTCATTGCTTTGGAATGTGCGATTCTGAGTGTATCGCTCCACTCGCCGCTTGTACCGACGTATACGGTTTGCCCATGCATAGACTTTCTGCTTCAGGAAGTCGATACGCTCTGTGACGCGGGTCAGATAATCCCGAGGACTAATATCAGTCCCCGAGAACGCCCGCCTCACAAAGCGCATCACTCTGCGGCGAGTGTTGCCTTCCCTGAAGCAGATTAGTTTGCCGATGAGTGCTCTAGCCTCACCGATACGACGCTCGATCCTGCACTGCCAAGCTGGTACAGCTGGTCGTGTAACTCTGTCATAACTAGGAAATTTGACATGAGCTACACGACATACCGCTGCAGCCGCACAGTACAAGATCGAGTGGGTATCGGCAAGGTCTTCGCTGCTATCAAAATAACTTGTTAGCTGCGAATCTAGAGCACACACCAGCGCCCTATTTTTATTATGCATGGGCAAACGAGGTAGACGAGGTCTAAGCCCAGGCGGTGTAGAGCGATACTCTCGGAAGGCATCCTCCAAAGCGCTCCTCAATCGCTCATTGCATTGGGTACTCACGGATGTGGCCCCGTCATCATCATCTTCACCGACGTAGTTGGGTCGCGGTGAAACACTTGCACTGGGTTGTATTTGCACCGCGGCCGGTAGCGAAGTAGGTGAGACGCGGCTGCTCCGTGATTCCAGACGCAGTCTATCAAGTACGGCGTCATCCAACATACGGTTACGCTGGATAACCCGCACCTGATCCGATAATCGCTGGGCTGAAACGTTGACAGCTGGCTCAAGTACCTGAAACAGAGAGAGCATCCGACCACGGTACGCAGTCAGGTTAGTTCCCCCATCTGTAGCCCCAAAGTATGCGCGTATTACATTCTCGTTTATCGATTGCGACCATTTCATACGCTGCACACTTCCACCGGTAGCGGGGACCCTGTCAGAGGCCGGTGGGCCTCGAAGTCCTAAGCTGGCTGGTGGTCGGCCTCGTCCGCGCCGACGCGCAGGTGGCGGTGTCGTCGGCGGCGAGAAGTATTCGTCGCTCGAACTCGACGCAACTGCAGCTACCAGAATCCCTGGACTCGCGGCTGGCGCAGGTCCCGGCGGCTGCGAGGCGGAGCTGAGCGACGAACCCGAAGATGGAGTTGGTGCATTTTGTTCTCGAGCTCGGCTTCTTGTCAGCATTTTATTTTCATGTTGTCGGTCAAAAAGGGGTAATTTTTTTCGTGTTTGATTTTGCTATAACGTTACTGTTTTTTTTTCCTTGTTTTTCTGATGATTTTTGCCATTTCGATGAAAGTAATTTTTATTATTATTTTTATTATTATTTCGTTTATTTATTCTTATTTACATACAAAGTATATTTTTAAATATATCTCTAAAAAAACCATAAAAAATACATTTAAAAATATAAAAGTAGTAGTCCGCCGGTGTCGGAAGCAGGGTCCAAGCTACCGGTGGTTAGGGCTCCAGAGAAAGGAACCTCCTCACAATACGAGCCGTATCGAGGAGTACTGCCTTCTGTATCAGGCCCTTTACCCAACCGCGTAACGCCAGCTTCGACAGATGTTCGTCGAAGCTTTTGGCCATCAGGCCATTGGCCGTAATGACTATCGGCACAATGATAGCTGAGTCCACATTCCACATGTCGACAACCTCGTGCGCTAAGTCGAGATACTTGATTTGTTTCTCTTTCTCGGCCTTCACGAGGTTCTCGTCATGCGGGATGGTAACATCAATTATCATTGTGCGGCGCGCTAATCGGTCTATCACCACTATGTCAGGCTTATTGGCAACAATAGTCCTATCAGTGATGATAGACCGATCCCAGTACAACGTGACATGGTCATTTTCGAGAACTGGGTCGGGCACATACTTGTAATACGGTACCTCAGAATCCACAAGTTTATATTTCAAAGCAAGTTGCTGATGGATAATCCTGGCCACTTGGTTGTGCCTGTGCAAGTACTCGCCGTTAGCCAGCCGAGAACAACCAGAGATAATATGTCTGATGGACTCACCCGGACGGTGGCATGCCCGACACATGTCCACCGTCCCATCCTTCATAATATGCCTCCGGTAGTTATTCGTCAAGATAACTTCATCCATAATCGCACAGACAAAACCTTCAGTTTCCCCGAAGAGATCACTGAAACGTAGCCAGGCCACGGACGCTGAAAAATCTACATCAGACCCATGAAGAGCCCGATAGAAGCGCCCGTGAAGCTCCTTGCCTTTCCATACCTCCTTGCGGTCATCCGTGGTAAATATCACAGGTTTGCGCCAGTTCTCCTTAGCCATGGACAACGGGGTGAGACCCTTGTCCACTGCGACCACATCTCGGTGCATACCCACATCAGCTGTGAGGAAATATTCTCTGAGACTGCACATCTCGCGGTTGTGGAGAGTCTTGGCGTTTAAAAAGCCTCGACCTCCACACTTCCGCGGAATGTACAGTCTCATCACCGACGATCGTGGGTGATGCATCCGGTTTGCGGTCAGCAGTGTACGTACTCTCCTATCCAGGGCGTCAAGCTCAGTTTGAGTCCATTTGAGTATGCCGAAAGAGTACATTAATACCGGCATGACCCAACCGTTGAAGGCGCGCACCTTATTTCCGCCCGACAAAAGGCTATTCAAAACCTTTTTCAGGCGGCCAAAGAAGCGTTCCTTCAACGATTGCTTCATGTCAGTAACATTAATGCCCAACGCTTCCGATATACCCAAATACTTATAGGTTTCGGTCGAGCTGAGTGATCTAACCTGTATGGAATCCGAGAGTTGAATTCTCTCAGATTCCATAATCTCCCCTTTCTTTACATGCATGACTGCACATTTGTCCACACCAAATTCCATCCTGATGGCACTACTGAAGGTTTCAGTCAACTTCAGTAGCTCCATCAGTCGCGAATTGTTGGGGGCAAAGAGTTTCAGATCATCCATGTAAAGAAGGTGAGATATGGCCTGACCACCTCTTCTCAACCGATAGCCTAGACCTGAACCCTCCAGCAATGTGCTTAGAGGATTCAGAGCTAAGCAAAACCAAAGCGGACTCAAACTGTCGCCCTGAAATATTCCCCGTTTAATCCACACAGGCTCATCGTCCCCCTGAATTGGTCGACATCCTGGATAGCGAAGGACTGTTTTCCATTGCCTCATACATGACTCAAGAAAGGTGCGTAGAGTTGCATCTATTTTGTACAACTCCAACACCCTCATGAGCCATGTATGTGGCACAGAGTCGTAGGCCTTCTTGTAGTCTATCCAACATGTCGACAGATCCTTGCGGGATCGACGGACCTGTTGGCTTATAGCCATGTCTATGAGGAGAAGCTCCTTAGTGCCGCGGGACCCCTTCCTACATCCATTCTGAGAGGTGGACATAATTGAATTAGTCTCAATGTGTTCATTGATCTTCACTCTCAGAATGGATGTAAGAAGTTTATAGACCGTCGACAAACAAGTAATTGGTCTATAGTTTTTGGGTTCCGCGGGACTACCGGTCTTATGGAGCAGGTGGGTAACGCCAGTTGTTAGAAACTGTGGTAGCGACCCAGACTCTAAGGATGACTGGAATTGAGTTGCCAGGAGCGCGTGTGAGCTGCTATACCATTTGAGCCAGAAGTTATGCAGTCCGTCCGATCCTGGAGATTTCCAGTTCGGTAACGGACGGACTGCTTTGGCTACATCTAATGGGGAGATGATAATTTTTTCCATTTGTGGTATAGCATCACACACGCGCTCGACATCGCGCATCCAGCCATCCTCGGTATGACAGACGGGCACCGACCAGATGCTTCGCCAGAATGTATTCGTGGCGATTACATCCGGGCGGCACACATCCGTCACACTTTGTTCAGGTCGCTCCCAAGCTCTATATACCCACCTCTCATCGCTTTGGAACATGCGATTCTGTGAGTATCGATCAACCCGCCGCTTATACCGCCGAATACGGTTCGCCCATGCACAAACTTTCTGCTTCAGGAAGTCAATGCGCTCCGTGACACGGGACGTGTAATCTCGAGGGCTGATACCAGTCCCCGAAAACGCCCGTCTCACAAAGCGCATCACGCGTGGTCGTGTGTTACCCTCCCTGAAGCAGTATAGTTTGCCGATGAGTGCCCTAGCCTCATCGATCCGCCGCTCGATCCTGCACTGCCAGGCTGGTACAGCAGGTTTTGGTCGAATAGCTTCATCACTAGTATTTAACTTAATATTTGCTAAACGACATGCCGCAACAGCCCCGCAATACAGGATTGAGTGCGTATCAAGGAGGCTCTCGCTGCTTTCAAAGATGTTCTGTAGCAGCGAGTCCAGGGCACACACCAGCGCCCTATTTTTTTCGTGCATGGGTAACCGTGGTAAACGGGGCCTAAGTTCGGTCGGAATTGATCTATACTCCCGAAGCGCATCCTCCAGTGCGCTCCTCAGTCTATCGTTGCACTGGCTACTTACCGTGACAACCCTATCATCTACCTCATCACTGACGTTGTTGGGCCGCGGTATGATTGCGCCACTAGCTGGCGCCTGAACCGCGGCCTGTGTCGGAGTTGAGATGATAAAGTTGCTCAGTACCTCTGAGCGCAGCCTATCAAGTGCAGCATCGTCCAACCTGTGATTACGTTGGATAACCCGCACCTGATCCGACAATCGTTGGGCCGAGACGTTCACGGTTGGTTCCAGGTCCTGAAACAGAGACAGCATCCTGACACGGTACGCAGTAAGGTTAGTTCCCCCCTCTGTAGACCCATAGTATGCGCGCATAACGTTCTCGTTCATGGATTGACTCCATCTTATGCGCTGCACACAACCACCGGCAGCGGGGACCCGGCTCGGGGCTGGTTGGCCCCTAGGTCCCAAGCCCCTCGGTGGCCGGCCTCTCCCCTGCCGACGTACAGGTGTTGGCGACGTCGGCGGAGAGAAATACTCGTCGCTGGAGCTCGACGCAACTGCAACCGCCGGCGACACTGGTAATCCAAAGTTCGGCGGCGACGAGGCGGAGCTCAGCGACGGGTCCGGAGGTGTTGGGCGTGCACGTAGCGCTGCTGCTCTTGTGATCATCATTATGTTCCTTTTATTTCGGTCATTATTGGAATTTCTATTTTATAATTTCTTGAGTGACATGTGTCATCTGTCGGTCGTAAATATTTGCTTCTTTTTCCATGATTTTTATTGAGTTTTTGTTGATTTTAAGTTTCTAATGGTTTGTTTTTGTTGTAGAGTGTTTCTATTATAACAAAGGTAAATAAATATAACTAAAAACTGATTTTATTTAACACAAAATTGGGAGCACGAAATAAAATTTACTATGACAGTCAGAGTTGCCAGCGTATTTATTATTATTATTAATGTATGTATGTTTGTTCGGATGGAATCTTGCTACTCAATTTTGAAGCAGGTATCTGCAACCGATTGATCTGAAATTTTGTATACCCGTTCAGTTTGGATGACAATACATGATAACCTGTGTGACGTCATTCTAAATCTAATATGGCGGATCATTCAAGATGGCGGAATAGTTATTTTTAATGCATTTCTACAATATGGGTATCAAGTGAAAGAGCTTGTTGAGAGTAACTCGAAACAAATAAAAAATATAAATAAATTATAAGGAAAAAAAACTTAAAAAAAGCTTTTATTTAAATGCTCTAAAAATGGAAATGAAATTTTCCTTTAAAATTGATCATAAACGCTTTTCGCGAGGTTTGATTAATTAAATACTTAAAAGTACAACGCAAACCGACAAGCTTTTATGATCAATTTTAAAGGATTATTTTTTTCTTCTTTTTAGAGCATTTAAATAAAAGATTTTTTTTAAGTTTTATTCCTTATAATTTATTATTTGCTTCTGTTTTCCATATATTTCTCGAGCTCCTAGGCATGGAGTTGACATCCAGTCTCAACTTCGGCGCCACCATCGAGTACAAAGCCCAAACTGCGGCCAAAAAGCTGGGCATCCTAAATAGGGTGAAGCGATACTTTAGGCCTGGACTGCTTTTAACACTATACAAAGCACAAGTCCGATCCTGCATGGAGTATTGTAGCCACCTTTGGGATGGCTCAGCTAAGTATCAGCTTGCCGCGCTTGACTTGGTGGAACGCAGAGCTAAGAGGCTCATCGGCGACGTTAAACTAGTGGATGCCAAGCTACATAGCTTGGCTCATCGCCGTAAGGTTGCCTGCTTGTCGGTCTTCTACAGATTGTACTTCGGTGAGGTGCCCAAGAACTCCACGACCTCATCCCACCGGCCCCCTTCTACCATCGGACATCCAGACGCACTGCATCTTACCATACCTACCTTGTGGCTATTCCACCGATTCGCACTAAGCGTTTTCAAAGGTCTTTTATAATGCGCACAGCAAAGGAGTGGAACTCTTTGCCTGCGTCTGTGTTTCCGAAAGCTTAAAACCCTAATCCCTTGAAAGTTAGAGTGAACAGTATCTGTCATAGATTAGAGTCAAGAGCAAACCCATTACAAATTAAAAAAAAATATATATAGCTATTAACCTGCAAGTAACCTGCAAGGCACCTTAAACCTAAGTAGCCTGCAAGGCATACGTCTCGTCGGAAAAGTTTTTATCTTAGCACACGTGGTCTTATGTTCCACCTGATGTTATATCTGTAATGTGGTTGAGGATAGAGCACGCTTGCCTAGAAGTAACCTGTTCACTCCTGACTTAAAGACCACTAAAGGAACAACCCATTGCAGCTATCAGGAAACAGTCTCCGCAAGCAACTCGACTCCTTACTGTACGCACAGTGGATGAATGACGTTGATCGCATTATCGCTTTTCATCACCTGAGATGGTGGTCGAAGTCGAGGATAATAGTATTATTTAAAAAAATTACCTTAGTCAGCTGTACTTTGGCGATAGCGGGCAGTTCTCTCAGCTCTGGGTAGTAGAACCCGGCAGCTGGATGGTCGGGCATCCTTGGCTTATGCCTGGTCACTGGGTCGGGGGGAACAGTTTCCCAGCGAGGAGCTGTGAACGTCAGTCCACTGGCGGCTCCCGCGTCTAGAGGCTCCAGCTGTTAAAGTTCAATTTAATATCCATTATATTAGCAAAGTGCCATGGAAATTGTAAGCCGTTGATCACGGCTGTCATTTAACGCACGACGGTCATTGGCAGTAAATGCAGTAAACTGAAGCCCCAGAAGCCAGAAACTCTGACCATCAGTCCCGTAGAAATATAAAAAAACAGATGTATATATGGTCAGCCCTTTCCAAGGGGTATCTTTTTTTCTCAGTTATGGAAGTAGCTGTCTATCATTCTGGATTACCGTTTGCCAACCATATTGATTAATAAACCCCTACGGAGGAAGTCTAAACACATTATAACTGAATGTTTCAGAAAAGACCTGGCGTGTTCTCACTATCTGAGGAAAAATTGTCGCGCCGGAAATATAAGTGGCTCTGAATTTTGTGATCTGTAAGTAGTAGTTATGCTTCGTAAATACTTACGTCAAGGGTTATCTGGTCGACCCAAGAGGAGTCCACACATAGATTCACGCCATCCACACCAATGAACCAGTCGGGAGACGGAATCATGCGAGACATGAGGGATACCTGTAAAGTATACACAAGTTTTTAATGAGTATGGAGAATGTGCGTACGACCACGTGGATAAAAAGTCTATTATTTATTATGTAGGTCAAAATAAATTATTGAAAGAAAACAACTCCTTATATTAATCCAATTAATATCCTCCTTATATTAATTAGAACAGAATAGAAGAAAAAAATATGACGTGCCGACCACAGGTAACATGTGGAATAAAGGCAGGAAGATGATCACGAGTACACATGGCTCTGATAGTTGCGGATCAACCTTAAATATATTAACAGTTGCTTTTGACTGCGAGTTTGTCTGTCTGAAGGTCGGAAAAAATTCCAAGGGAGCGTAGGTACTATCAGGATAAAAACTTCTATATCCTGATCTAGTTGTACCAAAATTCGCTGTGACCTTTGGCAGATAATTCTCGACAGCAGGCGAAGGCGCTTGCAGAAGCTAGAGGATATGTGGCGAAATAACAGAAAAAACTACCAACTTACCAAGCCCACCACCGACGAACACCACTTACCAAGCTTAATTAACTACCAATACTTACCAAGCTATGTCCACCAGCAACGAACACCATATTTTCTGTCTCCCCTGTGCCCAAACCCACAGCTGGTGCCGAGAACTGGTCATACACTTGCTGCTCCTCGTCTCCTTCCTTCACTAAGTCATCAATCTTGCCGTACTGGGAGAAGGCGCGAACTGAAGGCTTGGCCACCGAACCTATGTGGTACAGGCTGTAGTTTGACGAGTGGGACTGTCCTGGGATAAATAGAAAGGAGGTTAAAGCACTTCATGACTGATAGGTTTGTAAGGTTAGATTACAGGGGGTCTAAAAAGGCCACATCAGAAAGCACATCACGCTACCCGTCACTGTCAAATTTTGCCAATCAACCTTGAACCTAATGCGTTACCGATAATGATGAAAATGAAATGTGACAGATTGTTGTGCGGTTAATAAATATTATGATTCTGCTAAAGTGGCCTGTGCCGCTGTACGCTTGTGGTTCTTATTTATTTATTTATTTATTGAACTTATGCAATAAGTAATGGCTGTATTTATTATCTATTGCTTTTGTATATGAGAAAATGTATACAGAGGAAAGAGCACAACTGATTTCACAAGAATTTTTTGATGGAGGAGTAAAGGTGTTCATATTTCGCCAGATTTTGGGATGTCATGCAATAACCTGGTACACGTCCTGTTAATGACTTTAATCGTTTATCTATCTTACCTGAACTTATATCTAGCGACTAGTTGACCCGCGCAACTTCGTCTGCGTCACAATTTTCATTACTGCTCCGCTCATATTGATCTTAGCCTGTAGCCTTTCTCGATAAATGGGCTACATGAATCTGAAATTTTCAAATCGGACCAGTAGTTCCTGAGATCAGCATGTTCAAGTAAACAAACTCTTCAGCTTTATATATTAGTATAGATAGTTTAGATATAGATAATACCTAGAGACCGATTTTTTTTAATGAACCTATTTTGTTCCACAGCTGGGCAAGGGACTTCCCATAGCCTTCCACCCAAAGTTAATCTATAAAATTAGGTCCTGATGAATATATTTATGACTAGTATCTGCCAGCGGCTTCGCCTGCATGGTCCCTAGGGAACATAGGATAAAAAGTAGCCTATGTCCTTTCTCAGGCTCTAGACTATCTCTGTTCCAAATTCCATTTAAATCGCTCAGTAGTTTTGGCGTGAAAGCGCGACAGACAGAGTTACTTTCGCATTTATAATATTAGTAAGGAATGGAAAATGTTTTGGTTTCGAAATCACTTGTGAACTTGATCAATGTATCATTTGCGAGTAGGTTAAATGTCCGGTTTGACTGACTGAAATTAGGCTTTTAGAATAAGGTTAACTTGGTCTTTAATCTCCAGTTAGTTTATACATAATAAATTCCCTCCACTATTTACTTATTGAACCTCGCTAACCGATCAAAGTCGTAACTCGCATGTATACAGGTATATCACGTACATACCGGTATACTGCGTATATGCCAGTGTATCGAGTTAAATTCAACGTAAACTGTAAGGGAAGCAGTCCAGCGAAGCGTCTCAGACTGCTGAGTGATTCTCAAAGGAGAATCGCACCATGTTCATTATGTTGGGATATCATCATTAATTTATTTTGTGAATGCGTTTAATATCAGGGTTTTAAAGTAGTAAATAAATCGCTATTTATACAATTCTTTCGTTAGTAACTGAATGACTGACAGAAAACGCACAGCCGAAACTACAGTTTGTAGAAAGCTGAAATTTGGCATGTAGGTTCCTTGGAGAGTATAGGGGAGCAGTGTGAGAGGATTTTCTAAAATTCATACAGGAATGGAATAAAAGGGATTTGCGCGTTCGAAGTCGCTCTTAAAAGCTAGTGTATAATAAATCTATTTCTGTACTAATATATAAAACTGAAGAGTTTGTTTGTTGGTTTACGCTAATCTCAGGAACTACTGGTGCGATTTGAAAAAAATCTTTCAATGTTAGATAGCCCATTTATTGTGGAAGGTTATAGGCTATATATCATCACGCTAAGATCGATAGGAGCGGAGCAGTAAGGAAAATTGTGACGCAAAAGAAGTTGCGCGGGACAACTAGTAATTTTATAAAGCTGAAGACTTTGTTTGTTTGGTTGAACGGGCTTATCTCGGAAACTAATGGTTCGATTTGAATAAATTTTTACGTAATGGATAGCTTATTTATTGAGAAAGGCTATAGGCTACATTATCTCGCTACGGCCAATAGGGGCGGAGCATACGAAGTTGCGCGGGGCAACTAGTGTAGATTGAAATGATTTAAAATGTCTGTACTGTTATTTATTTTAGTTTTACTAACGTATCTACCGTTCAAAACAACCTTTAAAAAAGAACATTAACCTTATTAATCCAGATAAATTCGCAGACTGCTAACTCAAAGTTGTCAGAGGAATAATGTTATTTTAAGCTTTTAACAGTAATGATAGTTTTAATAATAAAACATTTTAGTATTACAATCTAAAAGTACTGCTATGCTAACGAGCGGTAACATATTATATTACCAACCATTTTGAACTCATGAAATTAACATAGAATTATAATAATGATCGTACTTATATGAAAAGCACATTTGTTTTAATGTTATGTAAAAAGAAAACTAATGTGAATAAGAACTTCTTGTATTTCAATTTTGAATGCCTTCTTACGCTTTTTTTTGTAAGGGTGGGAAATCACCAAATGACTCCTCCCGCTCTGCGTGAAGCAGAAGGGAGTGTCAGACTCTTACTAACTAAAACCCTTCCGAACAGATTCCGCAGCCCACGAATTTATCACCATACATATGCACTATGAGGAACTTAATAAATGCCACCGATGCGACAATACGTAGCCACCACGGCCAAAAAGAATCTAAGAACTTAAACATCGACTCGATAAGACGAGAGGAATTAACTCACAAATTGAGTTTATTTCAATTGGTAATGGGTTATAATAATAATTGAAATAATTCAATTGTGCCTTATTTGCATTTGCAGAATGGCTCTCGTCGCTACCTTGCCTTTATCGAAGCATTTTATAGACCATTTGCTTGGAAACAAGCGAAGTGAGATATGCAAATATAGCAGTTTTCTAAGGCTGCCTGTTCATAACAGCGGAGCGAAGCAGCGGATCAGAAAATGGAGAAATTTTAAGCAATGGAATGTTTTGTTTCAATGCACAGGCACCCTCGGGTTGACTGTCCACTGAAGCGGAGTGGCAGACTGTGCGGAGCTAGTCTGAGTTCACGCGACGAGTAATTTGAGTTGGTGGCAGTTTTTACCCGCTCCGCTACCCCAATCGGTTGCCTCGCTTCGCTTCCCGGTTTGTATGAATTTCTAAAACTAGTTCGCAAATGCCTGTCCACTGAAGCGGAGCGGATATTTTATGCAATTCCATCTCTCCGCTCCTCTCCTCTCCGCTTCAGTAGACAGTCAGCTTTAAACCAGGGTATATTCATTTTATTATAATTACTTGATAGTCATCGTCTGGGTGCTCCGAAATTATTAATAGGCTGAGCTCTGAATTATTTATGAGATTTTACTGAATTATCTTAGAGAAGAGAGGAAGCTTTTAAACGGGTTAAGTTCATTAGACGCCCTTTAAACAGTCGATATTAGATTATTTCTGAAAACCGGAAAATGTGGGCAAACGGTTGGTACATCTGCGTAACCCGTTGGGGAATACAGGTAAGGTTTATATCGTTCAGGAAAAAAAAACCTGGCAGGACAAAAAAATAATTAGAACCAGCACTAAGTTATTTTATTTTTAGGGTTCCGAAAATCCGTAAAAAAACGGAACCCTTATCACTCGGGTGTCTGTCTGTCTGTCTGCTGTGGCAGCCAGTTTTCTCTGGATCTCATGGACCGATTCTGTTGAAATTTGGTATACAGTCTATGATGCTTACATATATAGTCTATGATGTTTAAATAACATGTTAAAAAAAATTGTTTCGAAACCCTTTGCACGCGAGTCCGACTCGCACTTGGTCAGTTTTAAGCGGGCGGTATCTCAAGAACGTAATAGGTAGACAGTTGAAATTTCCACAAATTGTGTATTTCTATTGCCGCTATAACAAAAAAATAAAAAAAACTTTTTACAAAAAATACAACCGACTTCCAAAAACAAAACACTACAAAGTACAAAATAACTTCAGTAGAAAGAAAAGAACTTTAATTTCTGAAGTCAGTGTTTTTGGTTAACTTTTTCGTTTTTTGACACCGACTTCCGAAATTAAAGTTCTTTTCTTTCTACTGAAGTTATTTTGTACCTTGTAGTGTTTTGTTTTTGGAAGTCGGTTGTATTTTTTGTAAAAAGTTTTTTATTTTTCACTTTTTAGTGGTACCTAGGTACCTGCGTACCCATTAACAGCGTACCAGCGCAATGTTATGTTAAGAACTGGTGTAAACACTAAAAAAACATGCGATTTCAGCAATCCCGATCCCTTTGCTATTATTTATTGAAGAGTTCCGTTGCCTGCCTCCGAAGTTCTTCGTCAGATCTTCACCAAATTGAAACGGGACCAGTCCAGGAAAATACTCTTTCAAACAAAAAAAGAATCATCCAAATCGGCTGACAATTGGCGAAAGTTACGCTGAACAAACATTTTTCATGGGATCTTATCATCAGATCCTAATTTATACCTTTCATCATCAGCTCAGCGACATGAGATGATGTTTATCAGGCACAAATATCTGAATTGCGTTAGAAAGTTCATGAAAAACATTGTATGTGCCTATAAAATTTGAGGGTTGCCCTCGATTTTCGTGGGATCCCATCATCAGATTCTGACATGGTGACAATGGGACCAATCAAGAAAATTCAGATGAAACAAAAATTTTTCAAATCGGTTCATAAATGACGGAGTTATGAGGTAACAAACATAAAAAAAAAACGTTTGCGAGTCCTATTCGCACTTGGCCAGTTTTTTAATATCGCAGGACAGGCTGAGACAGGAACCATTTTAATCTCGCCCGGATCTTTTTATATTGTTAGTTAATTTTTAATTGCTTTTAATTTTTTGTATTTCATGTCTCACACATGAAAAATAATAAAATAAAAGTGAATATGGAGTTATTGCATGGGCACTTACTCCCCAATAATTCCATAGAGTACCAAACACTACGCTACAGTTACCAGGTAACACTTTCAATGCTTGCGAAATAAATCATCATTATATTTTTTTTCCGTTTCCCCAATTTATTTATGGTCTCTCATGACTTCTCTAGATAAAATTCTCAAATCTCTTTTCTTCTTTCAAAACTATTTTCTCTCAAATTACTTGCTATTTTCCGTCTTTTATATAACCTGATAAATATTCTTCATAGATACCAGTACAAGAAATAACTTTCCCGATAAAATTCTAAGTTTTCATTCAAAACAGCGAAGTTCACTGAACTCTTATTATGAGTAGTCGAAGATCTATAAAAAAACGTAAAAATAGCTCATAGTTATGAATAGAATGTAAGAGATCTTTACGTTATAAAAATTATATTTGGAGCGAGATTTATGGTTATTATATTAGAATGTTGAGACCAATATTATATTACGTGTGTCTGAGGTTGAATTAAACTAAATAGGTACCTACCTCATCATCATACCAGACGAAAGACGTTCACCGCTGGACATAGGATTCCCCTAAAATTGGGGTTTGCGATTATCGCCGCGCTTGGTAGGCGGGTGAGCGATCGCAGTGAATGGTCTTGAGTTTTACAGAGGACAATGCTGCCCATTCTCTGGTGAGGCCCTTAGTCGCCACTTACGACACCCCACGGGAAGTGATGGGATGGTATTATTCTTTTACGGCACCATACGGCACTGGCCGACACCATACGGCGGGTAGCTACCTTTACTGAATATGTTCTCACTTTGTTAAGATGGACGAATAAAAGATGGATGATAAAGCTTAGTTTTCACTTGAGTGTGGTCTGCGCAGCAACTAGCCTGATATGATAAATACGGTGTAACCTTGTTTCGTAGACAGAAATTTCATAGAATATCGTTTCGCAGAAAATGTTTCACATAATATTTGGTTGTGGTAATTTTATGTCAAATATTATTATTTCAAAGACTATTTACTTGAATGACACCTATTTCACAGAAACACAATTCAATGAATTTCATGATCACATTTTTTTATTTAACAAACTTATCCAACAGTAGAATTATTTTTTGACGAAAATTTTTTGTCCGGTGTTTTTTTCCACAGTATTTTATACTTTAGTGAAATGTAATTATAATTAAATACTATTGTATTAATGTAATATGTCCATGGCAAACTTTTAAGATGGCAGAATTTTATTCGGAATAATTTAACTACACATAGTGCCATTTTTATAAAATAGCATTTAACCAAAATAAAATATAATCTTAAAAAATCAACATGTGTGCTAAAAAAATTTGTCACAGAAATGAATCGCTGTAAAACCGACCCCACGTAGTCTTGTCTGCCCTACCCCTAGAGTGTAATTTAAGCCCGCGTAGGCGCGGTTGGGCGAGGCGGCCCGTGAGATGAGGAGCAGGTGTTATAACGCCCGCCACCGTGGTGAGCGTTATAACCATCTGCGACGATAAGTTCGCGTGGGATCGCCGGAGCCCCGCAGCGCCGGAGCCGTGACAGAAACCATGCCTGCTGCATGTTGCATGCTTGTCTGCATACTGTGTTGCTTGCTTGCATTCTGCATGTTGCCTGCTCGTTTGCGTGCTGCATGCTTGCTTGCTTGCATGCTGCATGTTGCAAGCCGCATGCTCTGCATGCTGCATATTGCATGCCGCATGATTGCTGCATGCTCGCCTGCATACTGCATGCTTGCTTGCATTCTGTATATTGCATGGTCGCTTGCATACTGCATGCTTGCTTGCATTATGCATGTTGCATGCTCGTTTATGTGCTGTATGCTTGTTTACTTACATGCTGCATGTCGTTCGCTTGCTGCAAGCTTGCTGTATGCTTCCTGCATGCTAGCTGTATGCTTGCTGCATTAATGGTTATGCTTGTTTCCATAGTTTTGTCTTTTATTCCCATCGCCATTTGTCACCATTGCCGCTTCGCGGGGTTCCGTCGAGCGGGCCCGAATGAAAAGTTTTACTTGAGTAGAATTTACCCGCATTTTTTTTTGTGACTGCAATATTGTAATTTTATAGGAGGGTATGAATTTTGTCCAACGTTTAGAAACTGTCAGTTGATGAAATATTTTTCTTGGTAACAAGTTTTATATTAACTACTCATTATGCGGATACAGAATATTTGATTTGTAATTCTATGATATCATAAATATCGAAACAAAGTTTATGTGTAACAAAAATCTATGATTTAAATTTATTTAAAGTAAGTATTCTGCGTATTGATTATTCTATGAAATGATAATACGAGAAAAAAATTATGTGAAACGAAATTCTATGAAACTTCTTCCACCTGTCGTAATTCCGGCTATTGCCAGGGTCCGCCTAACGAAATTCTATGAAACTATCTTCTATAAAACAACGTACAACCGATAAATACAACATACAACTAACTGCAATACTGCATAATAGGAGCTTGGCCGGTGATTTTCCGCACTCGTGCGAAATACATTAATTTACATGCCAAACAACAGTGGAGTAGGAGCCACTTTTTGAGTGTTTTGAAAACGTCGTGGTCAGTCCATTAACGGAAAAAGAACATTTTAGTAAAAAATATGTCCGACTTCCAAAAAACACTACATTAGGTATAAAATAACCTTAATTTCGAAAGTCGGTGTTTTTGGTCTTGTATCTTCGTTTTTTAACACCGACTTCCGCAATTAAGGTTATTTTATTATTTTGTGTTTTTTTGGAAGTCGGTTATATTTTCTTGGACGACGTCTTCGTGTATGCAATAATTTAAATAAGCAAAAATGCTCATAAAATAAAAACTACTAAACCAAACTGAATCTAATTGGGACCAAACGGCAAGCATGCCGCATCGAACTAAAAAATAATCACACAAATCGGATAAGAAACCTCGGAGTAATCGGTGTACATACATAAAAAAAAAATATCCGCCGAATTGAGAAGAGGTTAAATATAAGTGTGTATTAAAAATACACACTTATATTTAACCGACTTCCAAAAAGGAGGAGGCTTTTTTGGAAGTCGGTTAAATATAAGTGTGTATTTTCAAACTTTCCCCTTTATTTGTACTGTAAGAATTATCTTCTTCCCAAATTGTATGGCTCTTGGTCAACGAAAAGTACCTTAATGTTTTAATTCTCTTTATCCCTTGTGAGTGTCTAAACATGCGCTATAAACGGAGCATAAACGGTCTTATCTTCAGATTGCGTTGACTTAGAAGTTAGATTATTTCATTGCTCTAAAAGGGTAGCAGACTTGAAGATTTGATATTAATTTCAGCTTGATTCTTCCACGCGTTCCTGCCAAAAACGTGTCCGTCTGCTCTGTCCATCTGTCAAGACTGACAGACCGGACGGATAAATTAAGCTATTTTTCACTAAATGTGTTTGTCGATATTTTAATGAAATATTTGCAATGCACAGACTTATTGTTATTTTTATTTATTTTATCTTGAAAATATTTTTTGATTGATCGAATTTTATCTTTGAAAATAATCAAAGATAACATAAAAAAATTCGAACCACATCAAATTGTAAAGTTTGCTTCCTTGCTCGATAGATTGCGTTGTACTTTTCCTGAATCGCGCTATGGTTTCATTACATGCGTTTAAAGGGGTCCAGTCTACATCCCGGACAATACAAAAAAATCCAGTCGCTAACAGTAAAACCAAGGTAAAAGCTATTTTTGGAACAGAATCTCTGGAAATATTCAATTAAAAAAAGATTAAAAAAGTGGTGAAAATATTTGAAACGGGAATTTTAAAATGCATTTACATGTGGGCTTTCTTCAGAGGACTTCCGCTCGGACTTCTGTTCCGCCTCAACTGCAATGACAAACTATCTCCACTTGTGTCAAAATGTACTAATTCTTTATTGCTGAGTGCTGTCCATGTCTATGTTAAAACATGCGGAAAAAGTGGCAGGCAGAAAATAGTGTGAAAATACTATTTTATGCCTGCGACTTTTTCAATCAAAAAGGGAACAGAATAAGAGCCCAAGTTTTTAATTAACCTCTTTTCTTAGTATCAACATCTAAACAACTATTATAATAGTAGCAAATATGTTTTAATGGAACTAGTACTTGGACGGAGGCCAAGAATCTACGATCTTTGTATTCCCAGAAAATTAACTACATAAATATTCTAACAATGAAATGACTACTCGGGATTAGGGTACCTGTCCATTACAGCGAAGTGGGGCAGCGGCATGATTGCATAAAATCTCTGCACCACGTGAGTCACTGGCATGTTGACTGACATTATTCTACTAATATTAGAAACGCGAAAGTTTGTTTGTATGGATGTATAGATGTATGGATGTTTGTTCCTCTTTCACGCAAAAACTACTGAATGGATTTTAAAGAAAGTTTGCAATAATATAGCTTATACATTAAATTAACACATAGCCACAGGACTAGAGCAAATGCTACAAGACCTTAGCGATGCGAGCCTTAAGGTTGGACTTAAGATGAATATGTCGATGACCAAAATCATGACCAACAGCTCCAAAAGGAACAAACACGTAGGCGGGGAGAATATATAGTACAATACGTCCAAGAATACATCTACTTGGGCCAAGTAGTCTCTTTCCAGGCAAGGCAAGATAAGGAAATTGCAAGACGTACGGAAAATGCCTGGAAGAGCTACTGGTCCATGAAAAAGCTATTTAAGGGCACTTTGCCCATGTCATTGAAGCGTAAGCTGATGGACGTATTCTTCCCATCTTGACCTATGGTGCACAGACTTGGTCTTTGACTAACATCCAAAAGTCCAAACTCTAGGTTTGCCAACGTGCTACGGAGCGCAGTACTACTCTGTCAAGAAAGTACCGGGAAAAGATCAATAATACACAAAATGTCTGTTATTCATCCAAATTTATTTTATCACCTTCAAAGTATGCTCCTTTAGAAACGATACACTTGCGCCAACGAATAATCCATTCATCAAAACATTTTTTAAACGCTGCTTCCGGAATTAAGTTCAGTTCTCGCCGCGAATTCTCCTTTATGTCTTCTATCGATTGAAAACGGGTGCCACGAAGTGGTAATTTGAGTTTAGGAAAAATAAAAAAGGCAGCAGAAGCCATATCTGGTGAATATGGTGGTTGCTGGATGGTATTTGTTGAGTGTTTGGTTAAAAATTCGTTCACAATGATAGCCTTGTGCGAAGGCGCACTGTCGTGGTGCAAAATCCAAGAATTTTCTTTCCACAAATCTGGCCTTTTTCGTCGAATTTGCTCTCTTAAACGCTGCATAACGCTCAAATAATATTCTTTATTTACCGTTAGACCTTCCGGTAAGAATTCAGAGTGCACAACACAGCGATAGTCAAAGAAAACAGTCAACATGACTTTGACTTTTGATCGACTTTGGCGTGGTTTTTTCGGTTTCGGTTCAGTTGGAAGGCGCCGCTCCGAAGCTTGTTGACTAGTTTGCATGTCAAACTCGTAAACCCACGTCTAGTCACCAGTAACAATGCGTTTCATGAATGTTGGGTCCGAACTGACTCGTTCTAGCATGTCCTCAGCGACTTTCATGCGATTGATTTTTTGGAGAAAATTCAGATCTTTTGGGACTAGCCGAGCAGCAACATGTTTCATACCCGAATGATTAGTTAAAATGGTACGGATCGACTCGTGAGATACAGAAAGTTCGGCGGCTATCTCTCTCAGAGTTGAATGGGGATTTTCAGTCACTATTTCCTTCACTTTTGCGATGGTAACTTCAGTTGCAGACGTTGACGGCCTACCAGAGCGAGGCAAATCTTCCATCACATCTCGACCGCTTTTGAACGCTTTGAACCACTCATAAGCACGAGTTTTTGATAAAGTCGATTCACCGTAAGCCTTCTGTAACATTTTCAGTGACTCCGAACACGAAATTCCATTGGCGATGCAAAATTTAAGACAAACTCTTTGTTCGATATTTTTGTCCATTATGAAATTCGCAATACACACTATACAGAGTTGATACGACAGAGGGGCATTAAATTAAACTACGTATACTATACGTCTACAGTATTAATTCGATACGGTACAAAAACAAAAAGCGTCATAAATGAGAAAATATTTTTTTCAAACAAACTAAATAGCTTGCAAATCCGAATAAAACGCAACCACCCTTTGTAAAAAAAAAGACACTGACCTTAGATACCGCTAGGTAACAAAGCGGCAACGTCGCGCGCGCGCCGGAGCGCGTTGTGCGGTATCTCGTGTGCTCGGTGGGGGCCGGGCCGGGGTGGCGGCCGGCGACTTAGGCCTCCGCTGGGCTCCGCTCGCACTGGCTTTTATGTTAGGTAACGTTTCGAAGTACGCGCACAAAAACAAACACACTAAATTTTTAAATTTTCGATGTGTCCTCCATTCACATTGATGCACAAATTATACCGACGGAGAATATTGTTATTTATTTTTCTAATTAGATCACTGTCCGTCGCTAAGCACTTTAATTTGTGAAATGCTAAAATAATCCTATTTTTTAACTCATCAATAATTTTATTTACCTCTGAGGCATACACTTCACCCTTAATGTAACCCCACAAAAAGAAATCCATGGGAGTGAGGTCCGGAGATACTAATACTAAATAATAATAATCCCAAGTTACGTGTCCTATCACCATAAAAAACAGTCAATCACAAAAAAAAAAACACTAATACCAAATAATAATAATCCCAAGTTACGTGTCCTCACACAATAACAAAATAAAATTACAATTGTTTGCGCGCGAAGTCCACAAACCGTACGTTCCGAAAAACAAGCGTCGGCGCACTGCTGAGGGACTTACCGATCGCAAAAAACAAGGATGCAACAAACTGACCTATCTCTATTTCTTTCGCTCGCTTTATGTTAGTCGCTTTCGTAGTGAAAGTGCAAGTGTGTGTGTATTGATTGCTTCCTTGTTTGCATTGCCAATTTTTAGTGAATGTCCTTCGACATGCGTCAGAGCGGCAACAACGCATCGTAGATTTATCGTTGTAAGGTGCATGACCTATGCTTAGACGATATTCAGCTGTTAGAAAAGATACATCGTGTTCAAACCGTGCAAAAACTTTAAAAATCATTTGCGACTAAACTACTGCTCCTAATTAATTTATTTTTGGTACAGAGCTTGAAAATGGTACCTAGTATAGGCAGTTTAAAGGAAAGCCCCTCTGTCGTATCAACGTTGTATATGATATTACTAAAACCAGCACTGTATTTAATATAAATAACAGATGCAACTCAAACTCCGCGCCAAAATGGAAAACAGTTGTGCCAATCTAACAACTACAAAAAAACAAAAATTTTAATTTGGAACCATAAACAAATCATCCATTCCCGATACTTTTTTGACTGAATGTATACTAGGTGTTAAATTAACAGACCATGTTCGCAACACTACACTGCGCTATAAAACGAGTACAAAAATCGTAGGCTGCCCAACTTAAATAGGATTGGGCAGGACATGTCTGCCGCAAGCATGCTGCATTACAAGCTGTGGGCTCGTAAAATACAGGATTGGAACCCTAAAACAGAGAGATAAAGCCGCGGCAGACCGCGAAAGAGATGGCGGGACGACCTGGATGTCTTCCTTACAAATTGGAAGGAAGAGGCACAACACCGTGAACATTGGAAGGAATGGACGGAGGCCTTTGCCCAGCAGTGGGACTGTACAGGCTAGTAATAATAAATAATAATAATATATTTCTAATGCAGAATGGGTAGTACCTAATAAATTGATTTTTATATCAAAATAAATACTTTTATTAAACTTCGTTTTGGATATTAATAAGTACGTAGCTATAATTTTAAACTGAATAAATAATATGCAAATTGAATTGGCAGGTATTGCATTTTTTGGATATATTGCATTTACGTTCAAAATTCAAGAATTTCCAAATAAACGTGCATTAATTCCAATGAGCCAATGGTTTTATATCTCCATCTGCTTCATATTTCATTTCTATACAACTATACAAGTCTCCGATCTCTATAGAAACTTCTCAAGTCATCGTCCTTTATTTTAATACCAACTAACCCTACAAAGCGTTCTTAAAATATCTGAAGCTAAGTTAAGTTATCTTTAAGCGCGAAACTTGCCAAGTTAAGCTCTTGCACCGGATAGCTTCTACTGAAGTGTTCACTGCTATAAGTTTTATGAATTGTACTGAATTCAGTTTTGTTTCATTTAAATTATTTTGTTCAGCACATTCTTTGGGTTCGTTCAGAGAAAATCTTGTTTTAATCTTCGGTCTTGCTTCTTTGGAGTTCAATTGTAGTTTTATAATCTCGCTCTGCGGGTTGAAGTTTGAACTTTAGTACGTGATTTTTTTCTTTCTAAGAGAATAGAATTTCTTCATACATATTTCATTTCATCTCATCATCATCATCATAACAGCCGCAAAACGTCGACTACTGGACATAGACCTTCGATGTAGGCTTGAAACTGAATCAAACAAAATCACTTTCGCGTTTATAAAATAGGTTAGGATGGAAATTATGAATTCAGAATCAGTATACCTAATTTGGTTAAAAGTTATATAGATTTCTCATTATAACAGGATTTTGTTCTTACCAAAGCGGTGTTTTTTTTCTTTATCAATATGATAAAGAAAAAAAAACACTACAAAGTATAAAGTTAGTTTAATTTCGGAAGTCGGTGTTTTTAGTTTTATTTATTTGTTTATTAACACTGAGTTCTGAAATTAAAGTTATTTTGTACTTTTTGTGTTTTTTTTTGGAAGTCGCGTATAGTTTTTTGTAAAAATCTTTTCTTTTTCACTTTTAAGTGGTGATGCTTAGACGACGTCATCGTCTACGCAGAAATTGAAAGAAATAAAAATGCTCTGAAATTAAAAACTACTAAGTCAAACTGAATTAAATTTTTACGGGGCCAAATCGTGAGTATCGAACTAAAATAGAATCACAGGAATCGGAAACCCCGGAGTAATTAGTGTACATATATGTATTAAAAAAATACTAACGGAATTGAGAACCTCCTCCTCTTTTGGAAGTCGGTTAAAAATAAGGCAACTGCAAAATATGTCAGTAAAATAGTGCATATCAATAGCCAAAGAAACGCCGAGCTTTAATTTGTCCTACGAACGATTCTAGAAAGTCATTCTTTCATGAGGAACCTTTTGTCAGAGTATGTAGCACATTGTTTACATGAAGTACGTCAGGTAGAGGATCGGTAGTACCTAATGCTATTTGTATGTAACATGTGTCTTTCAGACTATCTGATTTTGAGCGGCTGCCTCTTACTGTGCCTCAATAGGGATGTCCCGAGCCAATGCGAATTTATATCTGTCGAAATAATTGTATCTGAGTAAAACTCTTACCATACTCTAGCTTTTATCAGATTTAATAATTCGAGATAATTTCACTCTATCGCGATCAACTCATGTAAGTATAGATTTCAGTACAGTGTGTTTACAGTGAAGTCATTCTTTCAAAAAACGTTCACACGCAAAGAGGAAAACCCAAACCAAGCTTTAATTTTTCAGATATTGAATGAGTACTATTTATTTCTCAAATATACTGAGAAAAGAAATACTTAATTATGTGGAACCTTCTGTCAGAGTATGTAACACATTGTTTACATGGACTTCCTCAGGTAGAAAACCGGTAGCACCTAATGCTATTTGTATGTAATATGTGTCTTTAACCTGTGATCATCTGGCCGCAATAGCCGTTGCGACGCCACAAAAATTAATTAGTTTTATTTTAAAAACCTTTAATTTTATAAGTAAACCTCTGTTAACTAAGTATTTGGTATCAAAAGATCTTCAGAGAATAAGTTTGAAGTAGCAATTAGGTGGGTACTAGGAACAATCGCTTTTTATTTGTAAACGTTAAATTGGGACGAGATAAAAACGTTTTAAACGTTGAAAAAAACGTAAAGTGCTTTAGACTTTATCGCTGACAGCTATCAAACAGCGACTCAATTTAAAATCTGGATTGAAAAACTTTAACATTCGACTAAAAATTTAATAAAACAGGCTCCTCCACTTTTATTGACTCTCGATCGTTAGAAAGATGTTGCTATCAAATATAAACCCTTTTTTCCAATCTATGAACTCTCGAAAGTTCAATGAACAAACATGTGACATTCTTGGGTGTTTTACTTGTTGAATTGCTTGTGGATGTCAAACACGATCAGGTTTTCCTGTTTGTACGAACTTTATTTTATTATAAAAAGTTTTAGGAAAAATTAAAGTTATACATTTTCGCACGATACCGAGTTTCAAAAATAAGGCAAATTATATTTTTTCACAGATTACAACAAAAATATGTGAGAATTTGTGACCATTTGCTGTCGTGAAATTCAGTCGATCTCTGGCGAATTCATGTACGAAACTTCGAGAAAGGTAAGGGAAGGAGTGGGTATGGGCCGAGGACTTACTATCTCGGAACCTTTCTTTGCAAGATCCTACTATTTTTTCGAAGTCGGTTAAAAATGAGATTCGAATAGCGATATGATCATTGTATGTGTGACGTATGACGTATTTATATGACCATAAGTCGTCACACCAGTGTTTCCTAGACCATCCTTAGCAACGACGCTCGTCCTCTGGCTCCCACTGCGATGCATTTTACATATCCCCCAAATAACACCACTCAAGTTGAATTTACCGGTTTTTAGGGTTCCGTATCCGCTGCCCGTCCGTTCATCCGTCCGTCTATCTGTCAGCGGGCTGTATCTCAAGAACCGTATTTCTATTGACGCTATAACAAAAAATAATAAAACAATATTTAAAATTAAAGGGGGCTCCCATACAAGAAACGTGATTTTTTCGCGTTCATGGTTTTTATTTTAGTCGTATAATTCATGTAATTGGATTTTTATGGGTTGTGGAGTTTGAGAAGCTCGTGGCTAAATAATAACAGCCGCACGAGTCGATCTTTAAGGTTAAGCAACGCTTGCCAAGGTTGGTCTGTGGATAAGTGACCATCTTAAAATACCGAGTTTCCTCCGTGCCTCGGAAAGCACGTTAAGTCGTTGGTCCTGGCTGTCATTTGTATATCTTTGGTAATCGTTACGATTTGTCAGAAGCCAGTAAATCTGACTCCAGTCTTGCCAAGAAGCACCGTGTTACCCAGTTAATGGGTTGTGGAGGTCTGGTAGGCAGCCGCTCCACGTAAAACACTGGTATTCAGTTGAATCCGGTTTGACTGGAAGCCTACCCCAATATAGTTGAGAAAAAGGCTAGGCAGATGGATGGTATTTTATGGGTTGTGTCTTTCTATTCTTGTACTGAATAAATATTTTATGTATCTATCTATCTTATAACTCTATTTATCAATCAAGTCTCTCATTTTAATATGTTTTCTATTGTGTACGCACATAGAAAACATAATACAAACATCCACGGGTAGCCGATGGAGGCAAGACGCGCAGGATCGGTCGTTGTGGCGACGCTTGGGGGAGGCCTAAGTCCAGCAGTGGACGTCTTTCGGCTGATATGATGATGATTACGCAAATGCTTTATTTCTTTACTTTATTTGAGTGATAAACGTAAATGTGTTGTTTTATTTTCTTATTGTACGACATAGATGTTATATTTCATCTATCTATCTATTAATAATCCAACATCAACATTGTGCATACCGACATTGTTTGTCTGTTTATCACACGCATGTGAAGTTGGGAAAAATAAAATTGTTTCATTTCGTGTTCAGATTTCAGAACTGCCATCCCTAGCGCCGCCCCTTTTTGATTGAAAACAGACAAAAGGAATTTTTTTCGTCGCAAAAAGGACAAATGCCTTCCAAATACCGACGCACAGAAGATTTATACCCTCTCACGGATAATTCAATATCTTCTGCTCATAATATAATGGAGACAACTTGGTTTTCTGGTCACGAGCTGAACCTTTGAACAGCATAGAGATGTTCTTTGAACAGTTCGCGGGTTTAATCATTTTTCTTTTCTTTGTTGGTATAACTTAAGAGTATATAATGTTATGTGATGTTGATGTGGCCTCTTATTTAATGAATGTTGCCTCTTTGTTGCATATTTGTTTACTTACTCGCGTGACGTGAATGTCAGAAATTAATATACATAAAATTGAGTGACTGACAGACAACGCGTAGCTGAAACTACGGTACCTGTTCTGTAACAACATTTCCGTGTCTCGACAGCGGAATCCGAGGTGAGTATAAACATAAGACCTCTATGCTGTGTGCAATAAAGTTCACTTTATGAGCTATCTCACTCAGGTGAAGCTCGATATCGAAATGGTTACTTATAGAATAGCCTTGCTGGTCGTAGAAAGCTGAAATTTGGCATGTAAGTTCCTTGGGGAGTGTTGGGGAGTACAGTAGTAGAGGTGCTTTAAGAGAGGATTCCTCGAAATTCCTACGGGATCGGGAAAAAAACGGGATTTGCGTGCACGAAGTCGCAGGCAAAAGCTAACATATTCCCAGGATAAAAGTATTCTATAATTTAATCCAGCATATAATCTATATATGAGCGAAAATTCGTCCAAATCCATTTGGTAGTTTTTACGTAAAATAGGAACATCCAACCTAACAAATCATCACATCTACCATTTATAAAGCTGAAGAGTTTGTTTGTTTGGTTAAACGCGCTAATCTCAGAAACTGTTCGAATTGAAAAATATTTTAGTATTGGATCGCCCATTTATCGAGGATGGCTATATAACATCACGCTACGACCAAAAGGAGCGAAGCATTAATGAAAAATGTGACGCAGACGAAGTTGGGGGTCAATTATGTAGTTTATAATATTAGTAGGATGTAGGATAGGGAAGGTTTTGTTGTGTGGATTTTTTACCCTCTGCGCTTTTGTCTTTAACTTATTCGAAATTTGAATATAATTCCGTATTCTTCTCTACTTCTTCTTTTCGACTCTTACTTACTCACACACTCACACTCATACTCACTCGTGACACACATCACACTTACACGCTCGATCTGGGCCTTTTCTTCAGAGCCGTTTGTATTTTTAAGTAACCCTTTAAATTTTAGTCTTGCATGTTTACATTGTCTACATTTCAATTGCATAAAAATGTAAAGTGGAAGTACGGACTCTCCTAACACAAGCAATCCCTTGCTTAAAAGGTGATCTCCAATAATATGTATCGAAATACCCATTGTAATTGAAATAAACATTTATTTATTTATTATTTATTTATATTCAAGGGTCCGAAAGATTACATATTTCTTGGTTTGTCTCTAAGATATCACGTTTAACATAAAGTCGCCCATTATCACCCCACGTAACAAAACTTAACGTTTGCATTATCCGCAGCTACGCACCGAAATTTATTAAAAATTGGTCACAACTCCTGACTCCGGGCTATAATCACAAAACTCCATATGGAAAGTCCCAGCAGCGGTTTGTCCAAACCCGAAACCGAACCCTGGAACCTCATGTTCAACAATAGCGGTTGCCACTATACCACTACTGTATACCTTCGAAGCAGTCAATCAAGTCCATGCAGATTAAATGAATTGCATTTACATGTAATATAACGCGTTTTAAATTGAGAAAACAAACGCGAATTATTCAGACGATATTAATTGTAATTTTGCCTCTGATTGAAACATCGCTTTCAGTTGAAAATACGGATTCATTGGCTAAATTAAGCTCTGCTCGGTTCCAATGATGAATTATGACGATTAAATTCGGAGAGATCCAATAATGATTTAACTGCGATAATGTATTTCGAAACTACAATGAATACCAGTATTTTACGCGGAGCGGCTGCCTACCAGACCTCCACAACCCAGTAACTGGATAACACGGTACTTCATGGCAAGACTGGAGTCAGAATTACTGGCTTCTGACTATCCATAACGACTGCCAAAGATCTACAAATGACAGCCGGAACCAATGGCTTAACGTGCTTTCCGAGGCACGTAGGAAACTCGTTATGTTAAGATGGTCACCCTTCCACAGACCAACCTTGGCAAGCGTTGTTTAACCTTGAAGATTGACCCGTGCGGCTGTTATTATCTAGCCACACTCTAACAAACAAAATAAAAAATGACTTTGATAGTCATTTTTTTTTTTTTTCATTAAAACCCGAAAGTGTTGTGCTATACATATAACACACGAACATAGTGTTATATAAATTATATCAGACTTTAAGAAAGTGCCACGGACTTGTGTAAAAGTGCTAGACACTGTTCTTAGTTTTAAGATAAACTATCACGTAACATATTAAGTTAGAGTAAAATTGCTTATTAGTCTTTTAGGCTAGATCGTAATTAATTATTAAGTTCTTACTAAAAACAGTCAAAAAAATAACCCGACCGCTAAAAACTATTTAAAAGTTGTAAATAGGCCGCTTTTCCAGCAGTCTGATGCAGTTGGTGGCATCAGATCAGTGATTAAACAAAGTCAATTTTTTTATTTCCTACATTTTATGTGTTACATTTTTGGAATCGTCCCCTCAAGCCCTATTTTGAAGGCATAATATGGCGCTAAAATCGGCCATTTTAATTTTTGTATACCCAGTGTCACTCTCACAATCAAGACGAATCTACCGACACCTCTCAAGCTAAAATCCATCGAGCCGTTCAGGTCGCAGGCAGAGCGTGTCAAACAATTATACGAGTACATACATACATACTCTCGAAAAACATAACCGTCCTTCTGGCGCAGTCGGGTAATAACTTTTTATTTTTATTAGATAAAACACCGTGCCATTTTAGTCGTCTTACAATGACAGCCCACTTCATCTATCCAATGACTTCATTATTTAAAAAAAAAACTATTTGTTAACATTTGAATTATTAAAACATCCAGGAGCGAACGCAGTGCGAGCCTTACGCAAATTACGTCATGCATGCATGACTAAAAAATATTTTAATTTTTTTAATAATTCAAATGTTAACAAATACCTAGACATATTTTTTTCCAAGGACGGCGTGGAATGGAACGGCGACATTGTTATGATGTGAAAACATTATTAACAGGCTGTTTCATATGATGCTATTTATTTTTATTGTTCTTGTTATCTAAATAAATTATTTTTAAATAATTGCGTCTAGAGGTAGTTTATTTTGGGTACCTACATTAAGTGGACCGCCTTTGTAAGATGACTAGGTATAGAATATAGAATTCCTAGAAAAGTCCACCAAGCAGGTTTGTTCAATGGTTCGAAAGAGTTACCGTAGTCTTTAACTCAAAGGGTATTTGAAGAAACACTTTAGACCAACGAGGCAATCAATAAAAATAATCCGAATTAAGTAATCTACTAAAGTAACTCTGAAGTAAGAAAGAAAAAGATATAGGTACCAACAAACAAAATACGACAATAAAGAAACAATGACGTTACCTACAGATCGGGAGAAAAGTAACATTTACAGATAAGATCTCTCCTTTGTATAAGAAACGAAGGGACAAATAAATAGCAAGTTATCTCGGACGGGCGAAACCGCGAGACGTCACTTTAACGTTGAGATAAAGGAGACTTATTTTTAGTTTCCCCTTTTTGTTTTTCTTCTTGTGACTTTTTGGGTAGTTCCGTTTTAATTACATTTAGGAACCACTTTCAGTGGTGAACAGTTTTTGTGTCGAGGAAAACTGTATCCTCCAAATCACAAAAGAAATCGGGCAAGTGCGAGTCGGATTCTTACACGAAGGGTTCCGTAGGTACCATAAACTGAAAAAAAGAACACGTTCCTTGTATTTTCATTTAATTATTGTTTGTTCGAGGATTGAAGAATAACCTCGACAGCGTGTAACTCTTCCGTGTTTCTACCGATTCTATTGAGTTTCTCACAAATCGTACTATTTCAAAATTATTTACAAATGAAGAATATTTATTCATGAAGTTTTTGATATCAAAGTAATCTTACTGTTCCATTAGTCTACAACGAGTGAGCTTGAAGGAACCTAATAAAATGGTGTAACATGCGAATACATTATTCAAAAAGTCGTCTATTTTGCTAACAATTTTTCCGACAATTTCCAAATAGGTGATTATGATAAGAACGATTACTAAGACGGCAAAAATAATAGTAATTACAGTTAAGTCTTCTCAGGAAATAATAATAACAATGATTATTGTTTCTCTTCCGAGGTAATCTTATGGTAAGTACGATATCACCGACTAATCTGCTAAGCTTATTATTGTTATTTGCTATGTATTAAGTAGGTAAACCCTTGATGGCTTAATAGACATCAAATTACTATTATTCACTAGACAATTCTAGTGAATATCATAACAGACTATAACTACTGGCTCGACAGCGTAACAAACAAAACTACTCATTTTCGCATTTATAACATTCAAGTTTAGGTTAGGTTAGGTTTAGGATCGACGTCGTTGGCGTCGACTGTCGGGAGAACACGGTGCGGCGCTGGCAGATTGTGCCGCTTGGGAGGAGCCACGCCTTGCCCTCATCTCAGTGGTAAGCAGTGATCTCTCGCTGCCGGCCGTATTTCGTGCTATGGTCGACGGCGAGGAGTCCTGGGACGCGGTGGTCTCCTTCTGCGAAACAGTTAGGTATCGCGCAGAAGGAGGCTGCGGAAAGGGAGAGGAAGATCTCGAAAAGAAGAAGATCCCGGCCCGCAGCAGGCGCACCGGGCGTCGGAGGATACGCTGCCCTCTTCCGGCCCTCCTAACTGGGTCCAGAGGCGACGGACTTGCGGATATCCCCCCATTCATTTGGACCCGAGGTGGCCCGCAGCCGGTGATAACAGAAGTCGCATTAGTTCTCGCGATCCCCGGTTGTTGAGAGTTGGTGCACCGGGGTGGTTTTAGTCAGTAAGAGTCTGACAGTCCCCTGCGCCCGCCCCAGGGCGGAGGAAATTCATGAGGATTTCCTCCCGTTACAAAAAACAAAATGGTTATAGGTACTTTTTCAGGTTAAGTTAAGGATAGGTACTTTGTTCCGTACCCGAAGGGTAACCAACGTAACCCTATTACCTACTAAGCCTCCGCTGTCCGTTCGTCCGACCATCTGACTGTCAGCGGGCTGTATCTCAAGAACCCTAATATCTATAGACCGTTGATATTTTCACAGAGTGTGTATTTATATTCATATAATTAGCCTGAAAATGCTCGGGACACGAAAAGTTTAGGAACAATGTTTGCCGCAGCATTAAAATCACAGTAAACAATTTTGGGTAGGTAACTTTACCTTCCACCATCTAGGTTATCAGGAACAATTTTATTGCCCAAAAACAATTTGAGCCTCCGGATTTCCATATAAATCCTTCATTAAAACCTATGAAGGACCCGAACAATTCTCGTACCTACTTAAAAATCGTCCAAACACGAGTTGCTATAACTCATTAAAATCTCAGCGATAATCAATGCCAAAACAAATAATTAGGGAAACTACAGATGTTTTTGACACATGACGTCACAAACGAGATTAGTGATGTACGTTATCATTATTTGGTTTATTCGTTTGTAGTTTCAATGTAGTCTACAATGGGAATGCCAATGATTCTTAAAAAAACTGCCAAGTGCGAGCAGGACTTGCACACGAAGGTTTCCTTACCAACTTTAATTTTAATTATTTGATCTTATGGAGGCAATAGGAATACACAATCTGTGAAAATTTCAACTGTCTACCTGTTACGGTTCTTGAGATACAGCCCGCTGTTAGACAGACAAACGGATGGACGGATGGACGGACGGACGGACGGACATCGGAGGCTTTGTAATAGGGTTCCTTTGGTAACCCTTTTGTGTACGGAACCCTTAAAATACGAGAATAACCTCTCAGGTGATTGAACCCGCACCAGCAGTCGCTCTTTACTAATTGTCCTTCAAAACACGACGTGTTGTCCAAAAGAAACAGCATTGAAGACGACGATTATAAACAAACAAAAACACTAAAAACATTGGATATAAACAGTGTTTAATATTCTTACTGCTGGGGCATTGACCTCCTCTTTATGAGAAGAGGCCGGCCATACACCACCACGCGGTAGTAGCATATTTTCTTGTAAAAAAATGGTATCTTCACTAACCAAAAACCTGTGACCACTGCGCCTTAGGCCGATTCATTGGATAGTCCTTCGGGAACCTCTCCTCACTCCATAGCATTTGCAACGACACTTTGTACACAGCCACATCATCAACGTCACATCCTACTGTAAATTCAAAATCTAACAACACTATCAGCAAAAACAAGATCGCGGACATTCGACGCACAACCGCCATCGTGATCAGACGTGCGCGAAAATACTGTCACAATTTTTCTGCGATTTTTAACAGGTGAAAAGGTGTTTTAATTTATTGAAATTCACAGTTTCCGTGTGCGTGTGACTGCGTCGGAGAGATGCGGTGGACTTTTCTATTTTGGATTCCCGTTCTCAACGGACAGAAATAAACACATTGGCGACGATCCGTACGAGCGAGCTGATGACTTGTGCGTGCATCTGGTTTATTTATATGATCTAAAACCATTTTTATTTTACTGTTTTGTAGGAAAAAATATGCAGGGGAAATCTGCTGGTTAGCTCTAGCTCAGAATCCATAAAAAATGTGGAACAAACTACAATATTTCTGCCAAATCATCGCTTAGTCAAAGTCAAACTATTTATTAGTGTGTTTTTTGATGATACAAAAGGTCTTATAATTAGGATATGGTAACTCAAAAAACTACCCAACTATACACTATTTAGCAATTGAAGAATATAAAATCGACATAACAAACAAATAAACACCTAAACCTACCTACCTTACCTTATATTGTTCAAACCTACAACTTGTATTGTATTCTGTGGGGTCATTTTCCAATAAAACCAGATGCAGTTTAATACCGTATTTTATGAAACGACGATATTTGTGTTTTCAGAACACCCTTAAAGACATTCAGAATTTTACAAATAACAGCCGGAATCAACGGTTTAACGTGCCTTCTGAGGCTAGGAAGGGTCTCGGTATGTGGCACATGTTCACATATCTACGGAACGACCCCGGCAATCGTTGGGTTACCTTAAGGATTGGCCTGTTTTTCCTTATCTAGCCAAAATAAATAATGACTTCAAGTAAAGACTACCTGGTAAAATGTTTACCAATCGGCCAAGTGCGAGTCGGACTCGCACACGAAGGATTCCGTACCATCATCTGCCTGCCTAGCCTTTTCCCAACTATATTGCGGTCGGCTTAAAATCATCATCTGCCTATCCTTTTCCCAACTAATTGGGGTCGGCTTTCAGTCAAACCGGATTTAGCTGAATACCAGTATTTTACGCGGAGCGGCTGCCTACCAGACCTCCACAACCCATTTACTGGGTTACACGGTACTTTATGGCAAGACTGGAGTCAGATTTACTGGTTTCTGACTATCCGTAACGACAGCCAAAGATCTACAAATGACAGCCGGGACCAACGGCTTAACGTGCTTTCCGAGGCACGGAGGAAACTCAGTATGTTAAGATAGTCACCCATCGGTGGTTCCATACCATAAACCTTATTTTTTATTATTTGTTGTTATAGCGGCAACATTAATACACAATCTGTGAAAATTTCAGCTCTCTACCTGTTACGGTTCTTGAGATGCAGCCCGCTGACAGACAGACGGACGGACGGACGGACGGACAGCGGAGGCTTAGTAATAGGGTTCCATTTGTTACCCTTCGGGTACGGAACCCTAAAAAGTAAGAAGTTAGCCTTAACTCAACGTTTCCCACAAGAATTTTCAATACAAATTGACGTTCAGTTTTTAAAAGCACCATTAAAACGCCAATATTTTAAAAAGAAAATAAAATTTGAAACACAATTTAATCCTCTAGATTCCAATAAGTAGACAGTGAAGGGTCGCAGGTGTTGGCGGTTCGTCGGGTCTTTTGGTCCCGATGGGGGGTAAAGAGGGGTTTCCTTAAATCGGGAGCTTTTAACCCGTCCCAAGTGTCCACCTGATTGATTGATAGTGGACCTGTATCATTGGATTTTTGGGCAAGTTCGTGATATATCTTCGGGTAAAGACGGAATAATCCAACTATTTAGCTGTATGTTTTCACCAGTTTATTTTATAATGGACTAACTTCTGCCAGCGGCTTCACCCGCGTTATCCCTAGGGAACATTCTTCCGGGATATATAATAGCCTATGTGTTATTCCAGACTATAATCTACCTCAGTGCCACATGAAGCTCCTTTTAGGCGTTCTAACGTAAAAGACTTACAAACATCCATCCATCCTCACAAACTTTCGCATTCAAATATTAAGTAGGATTAGTGGGATAGGATAGGATACACTACACTGTAGGTACATCTATACCTACACTAATATATAAAGCTGAAGAGTTTCTTTGTTTGTTTACTTGAACGCGCTAATCTCGGAAACTACTGGTCTAATATGAAAAAATATTTCAGTGTTAGATAGCCCATTTATCGAGGAAGGCTATAGGCTATATATCATCACGCTAAGACCAATAGGAGCGGAACAGTAATAAAAATTGTAACGCAGACGAAGATTCGCGGGTCAACTAGTTTAATATAAAATTGTTGCTTTTCAATTTTGGTTAGCGGATAGTGTGCATTTTACAAAACAATATAGCTCTATAATTTGGCTTCGAAGTGTTCCTCCAAATTGTTTTCATCCGAAAACGTGTCTATTATATTGGTAAGTAACATTTTTACGTCACTGAATACAATGGTTTTGTAGCGGCATCGATCGCCACCACAAGAAAAACCAACGGAGCAAATCGACATCATAACAAAAAGAACCGCGACGCTTTCTATCCAACTAGAGTGAACTAAGTACTACGTCAAAATCCTGCATCGCGCAATCAGAGTTTACTGAGCGATTTAAACAAATACAGCCAGGTACAACAACCGCTAGGTCGGAGGATCCCTTTGGAATGGAGGTGTGAGGGACTCTATTCTCTGGAAACCTCCAAAGTTGCATTCCATCTACCCGTTCCGAACACATACTCTATTCTATCTATTCTACCTTAGATACTAATACAAAGTAAAACAACATAACACACACAATAAAACCACAGCATTATTTTTACTAAATCTAACTTTATGCAGACAAAGTAGTACGTCCTAGTTCTGGTAGAATAATAAAAACTTGAAAATTATGCGCTTGAAACTTTCTCTATTGAGAGAGTTCCCTTTCAGACATTCTAGGGTTCAACCGGTACAAACCCGCATCTCTATTGGGATTCCATTTTGCTTGTAACAATATTCTTTGTTTGACAACACTATTTAGTGGCAAAAACTTGTTTATCTTAATCAATAAAAACTCTATAGCATCTAAATAGGGTCGAATTTATTTTGACAGTATTGTTGCTTAAATGTAAGAAAGATATTATGCCTATTTGAAAGGATGTGCGATAATGGTAAAACAATAAACTTATCAATGTGGATATGAAAACGGACTCGATGTGATTGAAATAAAATACAGAGGTTCTGAATACTCGTAAAATAATGTTAGGATAATCTTCTAGATGAAAATGTGTTTCTATAGAAAATTTTATCTGAAGCACATTCTTTCATTTATTTATATAATAAGAAGATTTAGAGGTAGGTATGCGGTACAGAGAGTAAAGTCCCACACACCTCATTTGAAAAGGAGAATTCTCCAACCAGGCGGCTGTTGTGCCTGGCGGGTTGTACTACCCGATAGTTGATATTCAGGCTGATGTGTATGTTGTATTACGCGGACATTTGTGTGGGTTACATGTTTGTTATTATTATTTTAAAGGATTTCTTGTTTATTTGAAGCCTGTGACGGTTTTTTGTCCCTTATAAATAAATAAATAATGAATAAATCGCACGGTAAACTCTGGTTGCGCGATGCAGAATTTCGACAAAGTAGTTCGCTGCTAGCTGGATAGATGGCGTCGCAGTTCTTTTTGTTGCGACGTAGATTTGCTCCGTTGGTTTTTCTTGTGGCGGCATCGATGCCGCTACAAAGACATCATAGGTTTGGGACCTATGGTCCCAAGATTGTCAATGTCATGTTGAAGAATAATCATCATCATCATATCGGCCGAAAGACGTCCACTTCTGGACACAGGCTTCCTCCAAGTGTCGCCACAACAACCGGTCCTGTGCGTCTCGCATCCACTGGCTACCCGCATCCTTACTAGTTCATCGGCCTACCTTGCAGGAAGCCTTCTAATGCTGCGAAAGAATGATAGATAAATTAATTTTACTTATTACTGTTTTTGTCTGCCTAGCTTTTTCCCAACTATATTGGGGTTGGCTTCCAGTCAAGCCAGATTAAGCTGAATACCAGTATTTTACGAGGAGCGGCTGCCTACCAGACCTCCACAACCCATTAACTGGGTAACACGGTACTTCATGGCAAGACTGGAGTCAGATTTACTGGCTTCTGACTATTCGTAACGACTGCCAAAGATCTACAAATGACAGCCGAGAAAACTCGGTATGTTGAGATGGTCACCCATCCACAGACCAACCTTGGCAAGCATTGCTTAACCTCGAAGATCGACCCGTGCGGCTGTTATTATCTAGCCACGAGCTCCTCTTATTACTGTTTCTGTGGTGGTTCAGGATAATGAAGCTATCTAGAAGAATTTTCGGGAGGTTTTACTCAGCAATAATAAAACGATTATTTATAAGTAGAGGTACCTATAGTTGTAACAAAAATCGTCCTCCTAGCTTTCGTAAGAACTTCACTATCTCTTACATCTAGTGCTGGACGAAGTTTATATTGCTTGGAAGATGGCATGATCGGGCTGGGCAGATTAACTCGTTCCATCGCTTGTAAGAGTAAATCGAGTTCGCTTAATTCCATTGAACAGTGAAGTGTCGATAAGGTCGTGGTGGAATTACTTGGTTAAGTATTAAAGATGAAATCGTCTTATCTTTAGCAACAGATACATATGTATATGCGATGTGCGTAAATAGTTCGAGAACCATCTAAAAAATCAAATTAACCAAATTACTGAATGTATATAGATGCGACAGACAGACAGAGTTACTTTCGCATTTATAATATTATAAAGAGATATTTGCTTGTTTTTTTTTTATTTACGTGACTCAAATTTTTATTGAAAGAATTGACTACTGATATATAATGCTATGCTAATGCTATAATGTAATAGATTATAGCATAGACTGCTACTTATAAAATTAACGTTCAGTAGAGTAGTAGATCATTCATTTTATTCTGTGTTCGAGAAAATGCACAGACAAAGATTTGTCTATGTATATTCTTGAATACTGAATAAAAATAATATCATTACAATGTTCTTATTAGGATTACACAGATCTATGATGTCTCTTGAAAATTACAACTTTTTGCAAAGTATTATCATTCCCTTTCATTTCCTTAAAACTGGCACATAATAAGATTCAGTTTGGTTGTCAGAGGAATTCTGACACAATCGGCATATTTTTTTTTTTAAGTTACAATTATTTGTTTTTGCATCCCTATAGTTCGATAACTCAAACTACCCAACTTCTTCAAAGCCCAACAATCCCTACCCTAAACTACGCTATCAATTCCGAATCCTTAACCACAAAACAAGAACAACAGGGCTTCAATTTCCTTTAGAAACTTGAGCATTAATGCTTTTAGAAATATCTTGCCCATTCCTAGTCCCCTAGTACTTTAACAAAGCCTTCGTTCAAAATTCGAATAAACAAGGAGGCAAGGAGGCTGGACTGCTAACTCTTTCGATATTAAAAAAGTTTGAAGATGCTTCGCAAGACTGGCTGGAACCTCATGGTTCCCTTGTAGCTTTTGTGTAATGCTAGATATTGTTTTGGTTGGGATATGAATGATGATGTTATTTTCATGATACTTACTATGGATTTTGAAGTTAAGGCAGCGATTCGTTTTTTAAATTGGGCGAGGATTGATCTGAGTGGTCATTATACTATTTTTCAGTCAACGTTTGCATTCGCATCTCAGTCAGCTGTCAGAAAAGTATGACGAATTAAGTTTTTTAAAAACTAGTGGAATGGGTACGGGCCTCTGATCATTTTAGGCATATTTCACTACATCAGAGTGAAGAAATATAATAATTCTTATCCTTTCCTTCAGTTTGAATATCGTCTCCATAAATTTTAGAATAAATATTGTAGATTTTAGTGCAAACTTGCAAGTTAAAACGTAAGATAGGTCGCTTGTTAATTGTAAATATAAATACAACTATTTTTAAAATTGTAAAAACTACATAGTTGACCCGCGCTTTGTCTACTCCGCTCCTATTGATGGGCTATCTAACACTAAAAGAATTTTTAAAATCGGACTAGTAGTTCCTGAGATTAGCGCGTTCGATTAAAACGTAGATCAAAGCCGTATTGCCAGTCACAGAAATTCAATGACGATGTAATATTTAGCGCAAATTCCGTTTTTAGATGTTGCCAGCGCATACTACACTTAACCTACTTTCTTGGATACATTTTATGAGTTGCAAAGAAAACTTACGAAAGGTATCTTATTATTTCTGTATCAGAGAGGAGTACGTCGTAAAAATATGAATTTAAATGGCTTAGTGTTCGCTGAACGGTCGCTGTTGACCTTCGGAGTCAAGAGCAACTGAATAGAGAATTTTCTTAGTTTTTGTTCTTTTTCATTTTTTTATGTTAGCTGGATATTATTGACGCTCAATAGAAGAAACTGTAAAGTTTCACCAACAGTTGAATAGGTTACTTCTAGGCAAGCGTGCTTCATCTTCGACCACATCAAATTGATTGGCCTATGAACCGAGTTACTGGCATAAGAGTAGACAGTCTGAGTATCCATCTACTGTCTAGTTAGCAACTAGCACTGTGTAAACTGCCATAACACTCTGTACAATAGGTACAGTAAAGTGATACGTTTAAACGTTTCAATTCCCAGTGAATATTTTAAACTTATCTCGAAATAGAACTGAACTAGATTGTTAGACTGGATTTATTTGACTTGGTCCACCGTCTGATAGCAGATAGTACGGAATTGAATTCAGTTCGGGTTTGCTCCTCGATAGTTATAAAGTGAACTATTGCTCAATGAGGTAGAGTTACTATATGTACGTAGGTTCTAGGAACTTTGAGAGAGATGTTAGCTAATGGGAAATCATAATAGGATTATATTTCAACGGTTTCTGCAAACAAACAAGGACGGGAAATGACTAGTAGCAGAATTACCTACTTTACTAATCGAAATAATATTGTTATTTTATTGGTACCAAAGTATTAGATTGTTTTAAATAGTATATGGGGTTGTCTCAACTTATGGTTTATGAGGTATAGGTATATATACCATTTGAGCCAATTTGAGTTTTCCAACTTACAATGGCATCCGACTACGTGTAACGATGACCAGCGGGAATTGGCGTATCTAGGACTTTTTTCCAGGGCCTGGTACCTAAACTGAGATACGACGCCCAGACAAACACACACGGTCGGTGATCATGATCTAAAAATAAATTTTAGGCCCGTCGCCCGCTGCAGCCGGGGGTCATGTTTAAAATTAATAGTAGGGTTCAAACTATAAAATAAATCGAGAATATCGGACAACGGACTAGCTCACTATCGATGGGTGGTGGTATATACCTACCATCGCATTCAATGAACGGAGACCTTTACAAAAATGATGCCCAGGCCAACAATACCTTTAAGTTCTCGCGGGCAAAACCGCGCGCGTGACTTTTGTTGCCGAAAAGCTTTAGCCCGAAGAAAATTAGAAAATGAGCAAGCGAAGCGAGCTAGAAAAAAGTAAAAAAAAATACAATAATTGAAATCAAATAGCAATAGAAACTATTATTATATTTTAGCATCTTACCTGGGAATCTGGGTTAGGTTATATCTGTTCACGACAGATATAGGCAATACTTTGTCGAGTTACAACGCACATTTGAGAGCTAAAAATGTAAAAAAGACCTTACTCTAAAATGTTATCGGATAGGATGTGCTAAGGACAGGTAAGATACTCTTTTTACTATTCATACAATTTAAAAAATAAAGCTCCAAGAGAGAGTAAAATTTAAAGGCATGCGAAGCGAGCCCGAAAAAAATAGAAAGAAGAAAGAAAGAAAAAGTGTTTATTTGCCCCTCCCCCCAATATACGCCTATGATAGCGGGTCTAAAAAGGCCATTAGCAGAATCATTATATTAACCACACAACAATCTGTCAAATTAATTTAAATTAATTTTTAATTTTCATCTTTATCGCTTACGCATTAGGTTCAAGGTTGATTGGGAAAATTTGACAGTGACAGGTTGGAATATGTTCAAAACAGTCACCGTTTTCCTGGAAAGCAAAGGGTATTAGGAGCAACACGATGGGGTTTAGTCAAAAAAAAAGTGTAACTGAGTTTTTTCATAAAGCTCAATTACACTTTTTCTTTCTTCGACTTGGCCACATGCGTCATGTTACGATAGAGGTATAAAGGGTTAAGTAACCTAAGTCTTAACCCCCATGTCTCCCCTCAAGTTATGACATCTTCCTACAAAAGTTTCGTACAAAAATACGTAGCCGACATCAATATTATATACTTACATGTCAGTTATATTCTTATCAACCCCAACTTGGTAAAGTCACAGAAAAACTTTTGTCGAACACAGGATTGTCCCGGCCATGACTTTGTTGACAATTGTCGAGTGGGGTGGGAACACCAAAACAAGTCCATTCGGAGGGTATAAAAACATATTGGGGACATTAACTCAGTTGCAGAGTGGGCCAGTGTTCAGGGTTGGACGTCGTAAACTTGGGCGAGTTATACGAGAGTTACAATGTAGGGAATGTTGCCTGTAGGTATGTGGGTATGAAGGGTTTTGGCTGTGGTTTTGTTTGTGAGTTGTTTTTGGGCCGGTTTAAGAAAAATAATTTTGTTAAAGTAGTTACTTAAATTGGGAATTGGGATGACATATTATACCCATATGAACAGAAAATCCGTACAGCTACGAATTGGCTCATCGCCGCAAGGTTGCCTACTTTTTTTTTTTATGGGTTTGCCCTTGACTCTAGTCTAAGTCAGAGACGCTTGTCGATCTTTTACAGATTATACTTCAGTGAGTGTGCCCAAGAACTCCGCGAGCTCATTCCACCGGCCCCCTTCAAACGCACTATAACTTACCATCCCTATATTGTTGCTATTCCACCAATTCGCACTAAGCGTTTCCAAACGTCTTTTATAATGCGCACATCAAAGGAGTGGAACTCTCTGCCTGCGTGTCTGTGTTTCCAAACGCTTACAACCCTAACCTCTTTAAAGTTAGAGCAGGCTCCTTCTGGGTAAGCTCGCTCCATCGTAGACTCTTTCTCTGTCTTCACTGATCTAGACTACAGTATAAAAAAATATTGAAGTTTTGTTCGTCAAAAGAGACGCTAGCTCAAAATTACTTAATTTCCAATGTTAATAAAAATCTATTGACACAAAAACACTTGAGAACGCTTCGATCCATTGGGCTGATTTTTTTTTATTGTAATCGTAATTGTCAGAACGAGGATAATATTAAAGATTTTAGGAATGTCCTCAAAAAAATAATACACCTTTGTGAAACCGTAGTTGATTGCTCGATTTCTTATGAATATTTTCAAGACAAAAATCTCTTTCTCTGTGACTATTAATTCAAGTAAGCCATACTAATGCATAACGTTGTATTCCTATAGTAATTCGTTAATGATTGTAATTCCCAAGTCCTTCACGTTACTCGATGCATTCAACTGAAATGCACTTTTCTTTTTTTTCTTTTTTTAGCCTGATACGCAACGCAGGGAGGCATTTGGCTCAATTTCCGGTCTAAAGAAAAATTAATGAAGAGAGGATGTTGCCTGAAACCTTCTTGTTGCTACCGTGATCTAATATGTAGCGAAATTTTGTAAATTGTTTATGGGAAGCAGAATAATTAAATCGGGATTTCTGATGTTTATCTTTTGCAGAAAATTTAGAGGTAGTTATGTACTTTTAGAGTAAAGGAAATAGGTAATGTTTTTGTTAGATAAAAAAAAATATAGGTACTGAGAGCAGAGAGCTTTTACAAATCTGGGCAACGTTCGGAAAGCTGTTTGAAATTTTCTCATCTCACATACATACAACAGTATTTCGAGACGAAAGTCTATGACAAGTGCGTGTTGTCAGTGATGAGACATAAGGAACTGAAACGTGGCTACTCACAATGGGCCTCATTAGAAGTCTTAAAGACACCCAAAAGGCAATGGAGAGGGCTAAGCTCGAAGTCTCCTTGCGTGACCGAATTAAAAATTATAAAATTTGCATTAGAACCAAGGTACACTTAGCCCAGAAAATTGACAAATTAAGTGGCGAGCAATGCCGTATGGTGCCGAAAAAGAATAATATCTTCCCATCACTTCCCGTGGGTGTCGTAAGAAGCGACTAAGGGACTCACCAGAGAATGGGCAGCAGCGTTCTCTGTAAAACGCAACACCATACACTTAGATCGCCAACCCGCCTACCAAGGTGGCGATTATGGCTCCACCGAGGGGTGGCATAGGCCTCCCTAAAAGGTGGGCCTTTTAGGGAGGCCTATGTCCAGCAGTGCATGTCTTTCGGCTGTTTTGATGATGATGATGATGATGATGATGATGATGATGATGATGATGATGATGATGATGATGATGAATGAGCCCAAATCATAGGATAAACATATGCTATCCGAGATTAATCCTTAACATTTTAGAGTTGAGGTAACCCGTACTGCTAGTAGCATATCTTCTAGTCTAGCTAGAGCTTCTGAGAGTGCGTTAACATATGCGTTAGTTGTCTCGTTTTGACACGAGATTACGTAACTACTACACTACACGATTTACTCGTATTGCACATGTAAGCATGGCATGTTGCCATCAAAGTATCATCTTGTAAACACGATGAGGTGACTAGCCCTGTCTAACATGACTCGGCAAAGCAAGAATTGAGTGCGGAGATGATCTAGTGCTTGATTACCTAATACTGAGTTTGGTTTATGGGTAGACTCGCTAGTTCGCCATTTTGTCTGCGTCATATTTTTAACCGACTTCCAAAAAAAGAGGAGGATGGTACTTTTTTATGTATGTACACCGATTACTTCGAAGAGACTTTCTGATCCGATTTCTGTGATTTTTTTATTTAGATTGGCTCAGCAGTTTTTTTTTATTTTATGAATATTTTTGCTTATTTCAATTTCTGCGTAGACAGTGACGTCGTCCAAGTATCACCACTTAAAAGTGAAAACCGTTTCGGAAGTCGGTGTTATTGGTTTCGTTTCTTTGTTTTAAACACCGACTTCCGAAATGAAAACTATTTTATATTTTGTAGTGTTTTGTTTGGAAGTCGTTTATACTTCTTAGTATTTTTTTTTTCATTTATGCTTCGCTTTTATTGGTCGTAGCGTGATGTTATACCTCTATAGCTTTCCTCGATAAATGGGCTATCCAAAACATTTTTTTTTTCAATTTGAACCAGGTGTTCCTGAGATTTGCGCGTTCTACCAAACAAACAAACTTTTCAGCTTTATAATATTACTATACATTCGATTTTACATGGCAAATATTAACGGGCATTCTCCTTTAATTAAATATCTCTGTGTACGGACCCGACTTATAACCTCTAAGTAGTATCATTGTTCACACGTAAAATGTTGATTCAGGAGCTCTACTATACCGCCTAAACACCATCACAATTCTAATGTAAGAGGGAGCTATACAAGACGAATACCGCTATCCTTTTCTCACTACAGAATAATAATAGGGTTTCGTGCCCAAAGGTTTACTAACGGAACCCTGTTACAAAGCCTCCATTGCCCGTCCGTCCGTCCGTCCGTCTGTCAGCGGGTTTTATCTCAAGAACCGAGGTAGACAGTTGTAATTTACACCGAGTGTGGATTTCTATTACAAATAATAAAAATTTAATTTTAAAATCAAAGGTGGCTCCCATACAAGAAACGTGTTTTTTTGCGGTTCCATACCGATGTCCGACTCGCACTTGGCCGGGGTTTTTTTAGTAACTTCTACCCGCAATTTCGCCCGCGTGTAGTAACGCTAAAACGCAACAATGTTTTCATTTAAAATCCAAATTGTTCTACATAATAATTAGTGTAATTATAATAATTACATAATAACAAAACAGTGTAATTACCACACAGTATTTATTACCGCACTAAATATTCTAAACACCCTATTAAACTAACAAAACGTTTGATAATTGTAACATTACATGGAAATTCTTTTAAGGGTTCCGTACGCGACTGGTGACTAACGGACTCCTATTACTAAGCCTTCGCTGTCCGTCCGTCCGTCTGTCTGTCAGCGAGCTGTAACTCAAGAACCGTAATAGTTAGACATTTGAAATTTATTGAGGCTATAAAATCGAAATAAAATCAAAATTAAATAAAATTAAAAATTTGTATGGGAGCCCATACAACATTACATATTTTTATTCGGTTTATTGTACGGAACCCTTCAAGTGAGAGTTCGTCTCGCAGTTGTCCAGTATTTTATTTATTAGTAACAAACCCCCTACCGCATGGGTTTTTATTTTTTCCGGAAAAAATATATTTCATCCGAAAACACTACTTGAAAGCCTAATTCTTAGTTTGGTCTTCGTCATTATTATTATGACTAGCACTTCGCCCGTGACTTTGTTCGCGCGGGTTTACTTAGGACTCCACGAACTTTATCTCCCATCTAATCTCATATAGGGTATATGAAAATTACTTATTAATAGACTAAACGTAGGGCAGTTCGTTCGCTCGCAACATTTTTCTTAGTTGGAGTATTTTTGAAACCGTCGTAACTTTTAAACGAAAGGTTTGATCAAAAAGCGGTCATTGTGACTTAAACATAATAATTAGAAACATACCCTTACAGATTTTATTGTAGATATTAATGTCCTCTATAAAACTGTAGCACATCAATTTGCTCTATTGTCAATAGTTTCCACAGCGTACGCGATATAAGGATATTTTTTGGTATTTTTTTCACACCTTGTTCACACCTTGGGTTACATTATCGAAGTTTTCATACGGATCCCTAACTTTTTTTAAATATTCTATAGCCCATGTTTATCAGGGAGACTGTAAAATTCTAATGGTGAAAGTATTTTTCAAATCGGTCCAGTAGTTTCGGAGCCTATTCAATTCAAACAAACAAACAAATCTTTCCTCTTCATAATATTAGTGTAGATTACTCTTAATCAGAAAGATTAAGAGTAATCTATTTATTAGTTTATTATTTCAGCTTTATATGTGTATTTTATTGGTATAATATATTTCGTTTATTCATTAACTTGTATTATACATATTATTTCTTTGTGTATTACTTTTTTCCGAAAAATATTCTATTTTAAACTTTATTTATTTGCTGTAGGTAGACCTACCACAGTGTGTTTCTTTTTAACCCAAAGGTTGACTGGTAGAGAATGCCTTGTTACATTAAGTCCGCCTATGTACCACTGTTGTACATGAAGTTTAAATAAATAAATAGTTCTTGACACGTACTATTAAGTTAGTTTTCCAAAATCCGATTACTTTACGAAATATGGTTAAAAACTTCTGTTTCCCATATGTGGCATATTATGCAGTAAGGCAAATAAAACTAATTTGACAAATATGGCGACAGTAAAGGCGACTGAAATTAATTGCCATATTTGGCATCGCATGCTATAAAGGTAATTTTAAGTCAATCCCCATGTACCTACATTATAAGGTTTAGAAAATAAAACTCGAAATTTAATCAAAATAAAAGATAAATTTAATGAGATCTGTTGGATTTAGGACAGCGATGGACCAGCAGATAACGGATCAACTCAGGCCTGCTCACTTTCATCTTACGAAGAATCCTCATCAGAATCAGAAGGAAAAATAATTATGTTTCTTCGTCTCGTAGAATCGCCCGCTATTTCATCGTCATCATCTTTGCTTCCATTTGGTATATCAAGACCGTAAAATTGTATAAAATTCATTTTTCTGAAAAAATATCAAATAATGCTTCACTGCATAGTCTGCATACATTCCCAAATCTGGCCGAATGCAAAAATATGGAAAACTAACTTTCAGGTTACTGCATAATATTCCATATTTGTCATGCTAAGGTTTAGCATGATTGTCGCTGAACTATTACTTTTTACTTTCACGTTTTCAGTGTTTTGAGTCCTTTAATAAGTCTTCTTAGCACCACAATATGAAGATCAAACGAAAAATTGACACATGATCGCAAAATTAATTTCAAAAGACTTGCACATACCAACGACAAATTTGAACTGCCGCCGACTGATTTTGACAGGTTATAGTTTAATTGAAGCTTAGACGTTACCTGATCTTTTTTATTATTTGTAATGGGTTTGTTCTTGACTCTAGTCTATGTCAGAGATGACAGAGACAAAGTCTACGATGGAGCGAGCCTACCCAGAAGGAGCCTGTTCACTCTAACTTTGATCTGTCTTAATATGCCGTAAGGGGTAAAATAACATCATTTTTTATTTCTGAACGTTTGAAAATAAGTGCTCATATTTGGGTAGCTATGCGGTAATGGGATAAAAATTAGTTTGGTTCAGCGTTTCCATTGGTCAACCTATCTATATAAAAATTCTCTTACAGAGATCGGTTGTCATGGTGACTGGAATAATAAGGGGTGATGAAGTGGGGGTGAAAGGGGAGCAGATAGGTACATGAGTACCGTACACACCAAATGTTTCTCGTCAATTTGTATAACATTGGTGATACTGATGGCTTAGAGATTGAGTAATTACATCAGTAAATTATTAGGTCTTTACCTATGAAATTTCCGTTTCATTACCTATGAAATTTCGTTTTTAGGGTTCCGTTCCCAACGGAACCCTATTACTAAGCCTCCGCTGTCCGTCCGTCCGTCCGTCCGACTGTCTGTCTGTCAGAGGGCTGTATCTCAAGAACCATAATAGGTAGACTGTTAAAATTTTCATAGATTGTGTATTTCTATTATCGTTATAACAACAAATAATAAAAAATATTGTTTAAAGTACGGAACCCTTCGGATGCGAGTCGGACTCGCACTTGGCCGGTTTTTTTTAATGATGGGAAATGATCAAATGTATCCATCCGCTCTGGGTGGAACAGAAGGGAGTGTCAGACTCTTACTGACTAAAAACCATCCGTGTTCCTCCTAATGCCCTTTGCGTGGTGACTTTTTCGAACAAAGTCCGCAACCTTGGAACAAATTCCGCAACCTTGGAACAAATTCCGCAACCTTGGAACAAATTCCGTAACCTTGGAACAAATTCCGCAACCTTGGAACAAATTCCGTAACCTTGGAACAAATTCCGCAACCTCGGAACAAATTCCGCAACCTTGGAACAAATTCCGCAACCTCGGAACAAATTCCGCAACCTTGGAACAAATTTCGCAACCTTGGAACAAATTCCGCAACCTTGGAACAAATTCCGTAACCTTGGAACAAATTCCGCAACCTCGGAACAAATTCCGCAACCTTGGAACAAATTCCGTAACCTTGGAACAAATTCCGCAACCTCGGAACAAATTCCGCAACCTTGGAACAAATTTCGCAACCTTGGAACAAATTTCGTAACCTTGGAACAAATTCCGCAACCTTGGAACAAATTCCGTAACCTTGGAACAAATTCCGCAACCTCGGAACAAATTCCGCAACCTTGGAACAAATTTCGCAACCTTGGAACAAATTTCGCAACCTTGGAACAAATTTCGCAACCCGGGGACATATTTCACAGCTCTGGTGAACTGTACTAGAGTTTCAATTCGACCTTGAATAATTATGATTACATGATTACGGCAAAGAACTGTTTGGAAGACAATGATGCTGCATCGTCCCCAAATACATTTTTTAAATACAGGAGGGTGATACGATGATGGTTCGCAAACATTTACCACAATGCAATAAATTTCATTGACCTTTCCCTAATGTCCCTTCGTAGATATCCGAACAATAAATTATGATCAATTTTTCGTTACTAGAGACTACGTCTGTTTTTGATAGAATTAAGAAAGTCAATAAATGTTTGTGGGTCAGTGACCGTTATTGCACATTTTCCTGGCGTCTACCGTAGTAGGTACGCAAATAAATAACACCAACTGGAATTCCACATTAAGGGTACAAATGAATACGAGTCCTCCTCCCCTACGGCTAACACAAACAAGTCACAAAGGCAGTTAAATTGCCAATTTACTCATGTCAACAATACTATTGTAATGCCCCGGTCAATTAATTCCTGCAATTAAAACTCTCCTGTGACAGCCCTGTCAGATAAATTAGAACTTTGCGGTGGACTGAAGGAATTTCAAGGTAATATTTCACTTGAAATATCTTAATTGTGGTCCCTGAAAACCCTATTTATGAGTGTAATATCTGCGGAATTTGAATAGTTTAGGGTTGGATCGGTAAAAAGAAACTTTATAAGGCGGCATTTTGGGGTGCGGCTGACTAATGCTATGTTTGTTCGTTGCGAAAACTTTCAAGTCTCGTAGTAACGTCGAACTATTTGCATTGAGACGTCATAGTCCTCGAGATAAATTGATATGTTCATACTGTCAACAGTTGAAAGTTATCTCTATCCTATTGATTTGCAGCCTAATAGATGTTATATGATAGATTGCATGTTCTCTCGTTTTGTAATTTCGACAGGATTCATTGCGTATTTTCGTCTGTTCAGACGATTATCTGGAATCTTGTTTTTTTTTCGTTTGTAAAATAAAATGGGATTTAACGTATTTTAGTAAAGCAATTGGTGTGCCGGTTACGAAAACACTTTTAGGTAGAGGATTCAGTAACGCTAAGTTTCATTTAAAGACATTAAACCCGAAAAAATGCGCAGTGCCTCCGGAAAAAGCTAGTCTAGATCAACTGAAATATTTTTCTGCCAATTTGTCAAAGTTTGTTCGACTCTGGTCTTCTAAACATTTGGTAATAACGACAAAGTTAATACTGAAAGGTAAGAAAATATCCTACAAAATGATAATCATGATTCCACCTCACGAAAGCCCAACACGACATCAGAAGATTATCGTAAAACACAACAAAATATTCCGTTTCGCAAAATTTTCCTTTTCCCCGTTATTCATAATTCCTTTCAGCTATCTGTCTGAACATCAAACCATTTCCCAGGTCCTAATAAAGTAATGAATTTACGCAAATCGAGAAAATAAATGGCGGACGAACACGCGAGTTCGTTTTCCAAGATATTTGGCGTATTTTGTAGTCGTGAGCTTTGCAAGTTGTGTTTTTAGTTTAAATAAACTTTGATGTAGCTTTAGAAGAGAGCTAGCCTTGAATATACGGCACATCGAATTTGAAATACGGGGTCAAATTAATTCAGTAAGCTTAACTGTATTTATATCTAATGATAAAATAAAACAATAATTTTAAATTACACTAGTGTAATCCTAATTGAATCAGTGCAGTCACCGTTTTTTAAAATACCGATCTGTTTAACACCAGTAGTGCTATTCTGTAACAACATTTTCGTGTCTCGACAGCGGAATCCGAGGTGAGTATAAACGTAACACCTTTATGTTGTGTGTAACAAAGTTCACTTTGTGAGCTATCTCACTCAGGTGAAGCTCGATATCGAAATGGTTACTTACAGAATAGACTAGCTGAGGGCTTATTCTGGTAATTATCAAGCAACGTTCACATATTCGCATCACAGCGCGTCGCTATCAGTAAAACCCCCCCCACGCCGCCATTTTGTTTTTTTGACGTGATAACGTCTTATAAATAGACTAGTTGACCCGCGCAACTTCGTCTGCGTCACAATTTTCATTACTGCTCCGCTCCTATTGGTCTTAGCGTGATGATATATAGCCTATAGCCTTTCTCGATAAATGGGCTATCTAACACTGAAAGAATTTTTCAAATCGGACCATAGTTCTTGAGTTTGGCGATCCGTACTTGGTCGATATCCCGACTAGTCGTACCCAGCGCTTCTCTTCCACATTTATTATACGCACAGCTAAAGTGTGGAACTCTCTGCCAGCATCTGTGTTCCCGTCCACATATAACCCGTCTGCCTTCAAAACAAGAGTGAACAGGCATCTTCTGATCGCTTTCCATCAGGCGTGATTGTGGTCAAGAGCTAGCCCATTCCTAAATAAAAAAAAAAAGCGCGTTCAAGTAAACAAACAAACTCTTCAGATTTATATATTAGTATAGATGAACGCCGGCTGCACGCACGAAAAAGTGTCACGTTCCGCCTGAGCCGAGCGTGCAAGCGAGAGCGTGGAACAAGCGTTAGAGAGGCACGATTGGACTAAGCGTTCGGTTTGTTAAAAATTCAATTGTTTTCTTATGACGTTATCACGTGAAATTATCGTCCGTAAACAGACTTTACAAACAACGATTTTTTTTTTTTAATATGCGGCGATTCAATATGCAAATCCTATGAAATATGGAGGATACTTAAACAAACGAAAAATATTTGCAACATGGTGCCCTAAAGTATCACGTTGGCGAAATATTTGAAGGTAAAATCGCCATGTCAGAACGAAAAACCAAAAACTGCCACACCTTTTTCCTTCATTTTGATAAATTGTGATTGAGATACAATGTGAACGTAAAAATAGTTGACTTGGACTTGTGGTTATGTAGTGTATCTCATTTTATACAACCATTCTCTAAGGTCTATTAAGGTCAGGGTGCTTTTGGGGTTGCCGTGGCGATGTAGCGCGTTAGGGATGTTCGCGGAAGCGTGCGTCGACGGGTTCGCCGCGATCATAAGAAAGCGATGCGCTTCCATGATGGCGCGCTTGCGCTCTTCCTCCTGTGGCATCCTGAATGTGTTTGCAGACCGGTGGGACTCTCCCCTCTTACGTAGGTGGGTAAGTGTGCAGACAACTTATCCAAATAAACTGGTGTACCATTGAACGAACAGTTCAATGGCACACTAGTTGTTTATTATTGTAAATTTAATTTAATACTAACATTAGTCTAAGTTGTATTACTACTAACAATATACGGAAGAAATTCTGAAATAATTTTTTTAAATTTGAATTTGAATTTAGCGTTATTTTTATTATATTCATAGGAAAATTGGGTGCAAATGATTTGGCTGATTATCTTTACAAATCGGGGGACAAGTCGGAAATGGAATAATGGCTACCACCGAGCCTCGCTACCGGGGTTTCTGAAACCTGCGGGAGGCCTAACAGAAAGGGTTTGTAGGATATCGTGGGCGGGGAAGCTGACCACTAAGGATATAAAAGAGATATTTTGGAAGTAATTCATTATGAAGAATACACTTTATTTTTGACTCTTAATTTGCCAAGCTAACAAACAAAAATTCAGATTTCGGAGGTGCGTTGTCTGTCACCAGTAATGAAATATTTTTTAAATTCGTATTTCCATTTTTGAAATAAAGAATATCAATATATGTGGATGGGTTATTGCAAACTTATTTGGCCCCTACCATACCCCATGGCAAGAATGGTGTCTGTCTGTAATGATTAACAGCTTTCGAGGCGCGGAGGAAATTATGTTATAAAAGTGCAGCTTAACCTCGAAGGTCTACCAGAGCGGCTGTTATTGTTTAGCCACGAGCTTCTCTACGAATCCCATAGACGTTTAATAGAGTAGTAGCATAACAGTTTAATCCACCCCACTTATAAACACAAAACAAATTCCCCAACTAATTAACTTACCCTAGGTCAACTTCAAAACTAACTACCCACGAATCATGAAATAAAGATGGCGCCCGCTAATCCATCAAACTCGCGTCACCAAGGACACAGCAAGGATTAAGCAGTAATGGACGTCAAACATTTGCACAGGAGAAACGTGCCTCCGCCTCAGCTACAAGGATCAAAATCATTTTCTTTTTAAAGTAGTCACTTGCACCCTTTTCGTTTTGTGGCAGAAATATGTTAGTAAACATGGGGTTTGTTCTGGGTTCAGCTATGTTTATACAGGCGGCTAGACTGGGTGTCAAACAAAGGATTTATAATAATAATAATAATGTTTTATTTTCAGGCAACTAAGACCCATACAAAAAATACACAATATAATATTACATAAAAATAAACTAATACACATAAAAATCACAAAAATTAAAACTTAATACTTATATTCTACAACAGACAGGGTTGTTATTATGAGATGCCCCATTATTGTACTCTCACCAAGCCTGTCAGCTATCACCTTCAAGAGGCTGTTGCCACTGCCACGCAATCTGGCGAGCAGAGACGCACTTTTCTTCCTCACTATAGCTGAGAAGCTGTCGACTCGGGCTTTTGCGAACATCTCTGATGCACTGCAGTAACGCGGCAGCCGCATCAGCGTCCTGAAGGCGTTATTATATTGGACGCGCAGCGCATTGACGGCACGTTTGGTACAGCTGATCCATAAGGCGCTCGAGTACAGAGATGTGCAGTATGCTTTAAATAGCGTGTGTTTGACCGCGTCTGTACATCGAGCGAACCTACGTGCCAACATGTTCGCCCGTACCGCCAATGCCCTGCGTTCCCGTTCAACATCAGCATCATCTCTAAGGTTGTCAGCAATTAAATGTCCCAAGTATTTAAACTGATGTACCCGACGAATTTGGACATCATTAATTTTTATCGGTGGTACATTTTCTGGACATTTCCTGCCAACAGCCTCAAAAACCATGAGTTCAGACTTAATCACATTATATAGCAACCCATGGCTGGCAGCATTGCTCTCACAGATTTTGACAAGTTTTCTGAGTGCACTGATCGAGGGAGCCAGCAGCACCATGTCATCCGCGTAGCTAATGTTGTTAAAACAAACCCCATCGACAAAACAGCCCACACGTGCACTGCTGAGTTCCTCGATCAATGCACTCAGATACAAGTTAAAAAGATTTGGGGATGTTAAGCCCCCCTGCCTGACGCCACACTCCAACCTGTACGGCAGGGAACAGTCATTCCCCCACCTCACAACGTTAGTTTGGTTGCCATACCAGTACCTAAAAACGTTCAGTAGCTCATTGGGTATCCCTGTTTCCTTTAATTTATTCCAGAGAATGTTGTATGAGACCAGGTCGAAGGCCTTGGAGAGATCCAGGAACGCTGCATAAACTGGTGTACTCCTGTCAGCGTAGTACCTGACAGTGTGCTTAAGGCACGCAATTGCACTTTCGGTGGATAAGCCAGGCCGGAAACCAAATTGCGCATCGTGCAAAGATAAATATTTCACTAGTTGTACGTTAAGCACACTATCAAGAACCTTAGCTACGATCGTTGCCAGAGAAATAGGCCTGTAATTCGACCGATCTGAAGAGTCTCCTGTTTTGTTTTTAATCACTGGCACGACAACCGTCCTCATCATATTGTCAGGTAAGTGAGAGTGTGCGATACACAGATTAAATAGTAAGGCTAATACTCTAGGCAAGTGGCAACCCGCATGCTGCAGGTGCTCGATACTGAGTCCGTCGTGACCTGGGGATTTCCCTCTTTTCATATTTTTAAGAGCTAACTTAACGTCTTTCGCTGTGATAAGAGTGGAAACGGGTCCCGTTTGGGTCTCAGCATCGACCCCCCGCTGCGCTGGTCCCAGCGGTGATCGAACCATGAAGTGGTCTTTGAACACCTCAGCTATGAGTTGCGGTTCAGTAACGCCATCAACGCTCACGGGAAGGCTCTGGGCCGCGCTCATCTTATTGGTACACTTCCAGAAATTGCGAAAATCGGAATTTGCGTGATGTGTGGCCAAAATGTCCATTTTAATGGAATCTTGGTGATTCTGACACCACTTCAGCTTCCCTTTAAAAACTTTTCGCGCCTCTATCATATGATCGTACACAGTACCCGATGACGGTCGTCCGTGCCGGTCCCATATAGTGAACTTAGCCCGCGCCTCCCCGTGCGCCACTCGGACATGCCTGTTCCACCCTGCTACACACTTGCGATACCTAGGCTTTTTCCGGTGTGTGGAACTAGCTGCCAAGCTTAGACAGTTTACTATCTTACTGTACAATTCATCAATTATCACCCTATGGCTGGTGTCAGTGCAACATTTCCCACTACAAGATTCCATTTGTGCTGGAAAGTCTATCTCGCGTAAGTAATTGCCACACAGCTTGGAAAACTGCCCTATTTGCTCGGGCGACCTTTCCCCCCACTTGACACCGTCAGATACTTGTGCACACTGCTTACCAAGTTTTTGCTTCACTAAATCAAAATTACACTTGATTAAAAGTGGAAAATGGTCGGACCAATATATGTCATGGTTAACGTGTACACCAGTAACGAGCGGTAAGGCTGCTTCAGTCACTATACAATGGTCCAGCCATCTTCGACTTCCGTTTGCCTCACTTATAAATGTATAGCTGTCCGAACTCATTTTTTTTACATCTACACATATCCATTTTTGATCACAACAAAAGCTCTGTAACTCGGTAAAAAATAATGTGCCAGGGTGGGCATTAAAATCCCCCAGGACAATCACCGATTCCACACCACTCTCCTCTATTACTGCACTTATAGTTCCTAAACAGTCCGAAAATTCCGTTAAATTGTTCGCATTGTCTACAGGTAGGTACACACTAAATATCAACACGCTACGGTCACACAACGATATTCTTATTGCCGCGATACGTGGATTACCGCACGGTATTACGCACACACAACTGAACATACTTTTTCTCCACATTAACGCAACACCACCGTAAGGCCGACCCACTAGCATTCCCGCCGACGTGTCTACTGCGGACGTACCAGTGCTTCCAAACTCCTCATCTACTCGTGTCAAACAAGACAGGTCATGTGGCAGCAGCCACGTCTCCTGAAGAGCGAGTATATCCACTTCCTTGCATAGGGATCGAATTCCCTCCGTTGACCTTTTAAGTGATTTACAATTAAAAGAAGCAAGGACGGCGTTATGCAAAATAGCGTCATTTGTCATTCCCATTAAGTTGAGTTTTTATTAACTGCCTCAGCTCGTCGTGGATCGTCCACATTGTTCTTAATATGGACAAATCGACGGTAAATAACACCTTTAGGCCAAAAGCGGTCGTCCAGGAACATCTTCAGTTTGTGTTTTGGCACAAACAATTTGTACGCATTATGTTTGTCATTCCTAATCTTTAGTTTTATAACCGTAATGTTTTCCTGTGACTTTCTACATAAATAATCAGTAATATGTTGTTCGCTAGTGTCTTTATGAATGTTGGTTATAAAAAGTGGAATTTTACTACTCGTAGCCGCTTTAAAATTTATTTCGGGACTATCAGAGCCACGCCCCATCCTACCTACAGGTTTATTTTGCCTCTTTAATGCCTTTCTATTTACCACTGTAGTCCAGTTGTCAACTTGCATACCATGATTTTCTATTGGTTTTGTTTGAATAACACAGTCCACGCTATTGTTTACGTTTACCGTAGTTCTACGCCATGACGGTGACTCATCGCCTCTGCCGGCACAAACAGCTGACCACCTCGGAGTGCTATCAATTGCGGGCGAAACCGGTTTTTGTATCGCGCGCATAGGTAAACAACTTTGCTCGGTTTTTTCGTAAGTGGGTACCTCAGTACTATCGGAGGGATTTTTACTTATTTGAACATGTTTACTGTTGGTTTCCTTATTTTGGAGATTTATATCGCAATCAGGATTTTGTACAAAACCCATAGGGCCACTATCACACTCAAAACTGTTCATCAAACCAGCCCCTCGTTTTTTTGCAACTTTACTGTTTGAATATTTATCGTTGCTTAATGGTAACTTATTTCGATCATCAATTTTCGATTCAACCTGAGCTACCTGTTCCTTTGTCACATAGCTATCCTTTATAAGCCTCACCTCATTTTGTAATACTAAGATATCTTTCAACAATTTCGTTGCATCTAGGTGATCAAAGCTAATCGGTGGCAGTTTAAAAAGATCTCTAGCCACAAAAATTGGTGTATTATCTGGTTCAACGCTTTTAAACAATTGAATAATATCTTCAATATCTCGCTGGGACTTACCCTCGCGCCTCCTAGTTTTCTTTTGGGAAGACAGGGACACAGCGTCAAACAGCATTGTTTTTGCATCTTCGATTTCAACACTCGTAAAAGCCGTTACACAAACACGCACAAGACTTTCCTCGTCCATCACCTGGATCTTATTTTGGATGTATGCAAGTAGTTCACTGATTATTATGTTACAACGGTTGCACTTAACAACACTCGACATCGTTTATATTTTATTTATTACACTCGTTTGCGCTAGACATGCGTCAGCGTTGCCGCCATGTTCCAAACATAAGACCTTTATACTGCGTCATTTATTACTTTACTGCGTTATTTATGTTTTACGCTATGTTTGAAGTATCGTGGTTGGCCATAAATATTGCAAAGTGAGTTTGAATGAAAGTTCAACTTTGTAGAGCGTCATCTCTGTTACTCATACTTCTGTCACAGTAACTATCTACTCAGCTTGTTTTTTTTTTTGGGACCGCCGCACATTCGCAACCACAGCAACTCCTGAAAGCCAGAATCAACAGCGGTGACCATCAGAAAAACGCCGAGTCAATGAAGCCCGACAATTCCTGGAGAAACGATTCAACTGTCTTGGATCTCGCAACGATAATAGTTAGAAAAGTACAACAGAGAGTAAGAAAAAATATTATTTCCACTTTCCCTCCTTACCAAGGGACAGTTGCTCTGCACCATGGATTATAAATATTAACACTAATACTAGTGGGTCCTAAAATTGTGAGCTACTTTTGATTGCAGTAATAGATATGGCAATCAGCTTAATATGTCACATTAACGAGAGGGTATCTCTGTTCAGTTACAAGGCCAAAATCTCGACAGGTGGTCAAATCAGAAAGCTTATAAAATTCTAGTACTTTAAAACGTTCGAATCCAAGCTGCAATGTCATTTCGGCGACAGCAGAAAACCTTTGTCATAAAATTGGTTTATTTTTTTGCGTACGATAAAGTACTTATAAGCATTAAATGTCTAATGAATGCGTAAGGCAAAAAATTTATGTTATCAATAAATTACCTAATGTACTTTTATGAGAGAAATAAACTATATGTTATGTTATGTTATGTTATGAAAAAAGTATAGGTAACTAACATTCTTTAAAAATACGAGAGCAACCATTCTAGGCTGATCAATTATACTTTCCTGATGCTCAATCATACGTCACTCACTCACTCTGTATCGAGAAGCCGATTTAAACATAAAAGTAATGGCGAAGCTAATAAAACCACCTCAATAAAGTCATAACGAACAAAGCGCGAGCAATAACCAATAAATATTCATCAGTTGACCCTAAAACAAGCTTGTAAACCAAAATCAAACACTCCGCTGGGATTAATCGATCCGCTAATCAATTCGTCCCAACAAGGAGACGACAACTGAAGGCAACTCGAGATAACTCAAGTGTCCTCGGCCACATTACAAGATAGTTAAGCGTAGTTTACGAAGTTGTGAGCTTTCGGCCTATAAGTTGTATCGTTAACCCTCCAGCCCTTTACATGGAATGATAACGCGAAGATGTTGTGAAGGATTATGGCGAGTTCGCTGGGAGGTTCTTTGGGAATGTGTGATTAGGATGCATTGAAACACTTGTGTACAAATACTTAATGATTGATAAAGTATGAGTTTTAATGAGGTGCTCCATTAAAACTCATCACCTGCCTAGCCTTTTCCCAACTATATTGGGGTCGGCTTCCAGTCAAACTGGATTTAGCTGAATACCAGTATTTTACAAGGAGCGGCTGCCTACCAGACCTCCACCACCCATTAACTGGGTAACACGGTAATACTGGAATCAGATTTACTGGCTTCTGCGACTGCCAAAGATCTACAAATGACAGCCGGGACAAACGTCTTGACGTGCTTTCCGCGGCACGGAGAAAACTCGGTATGTTAAGATGGTCACCCATTTACAGCCCAACCTTGGCAAGCGTTGTTTAACCTTGAAGATCGACCCGTGCGGCTTGGCAAGTGTTGTTTATCTAGCCACGAGCTCCATTGAAAAACTTGAGAATCAATACTAAATGAGGTGCTCCATAAAACAAACATAAATTTATTCGCGTAAAAAGTGAGGCATAGTCTCTGGCTCCTAAACTAGTAGAAATTGTGTTGTATGGTTCGACTCTTTCCGTTATAAATTGACACAATAATGAAGTTACGCGTTTGTACATAATTTCTTGTTAATTAGTGTAGTTTTTTAAGTCTGCAATCTGTGATTGAACCGTTATCTATAAATTAAATTATAAAGAATAATGAAGTTTATGTCAACATAAGGAAACATTTGAGGAGCTCGTGGCTAAAGAATAACAGCCGCACAGGTCGATCTTCAAGGTTAAGCAACGCTTGCCAAGTTTGGTCTGTGGATGGGTGACCATCTTAACATACCGAGTTTCCTCCGTGCCTCGAAAAGCACGTTAAGCTGTTGGTCCCGACTGTTGGTCATTTGTAGAACTTTGGCAGTCGTTACGGTTTGTCGGAAGCCAGTAAATCTGACTCCAGTCTTGTCCAAGAAATACCGTGTTACCCATTTTAATGGGTTGTGGAGGTCTGGTAGGCAGCCGCTTCACGTAAAACACTGGTATTCAGCTGAATCCGGTTCGACTGGAAGCCGACCCCAATATAGTTGGGAAAAGGCTAGGCAGATGAATGAAGTTACGCGTTTGTACATAATTTCATGTTAATTTGTGTAGTTTTTTAAGTCTGCAATCTGTGATTGAACCGTTATCTATAAATTAAATTATAAAGAATAATGAAGTTTCATGTCAACATAAGAGAAAAGTAATGACTGGAATAATTTTGTAAGTATGGCTAATAAAAAAAAAGACACGTATTTCAGGTAAAAACCCATATTCAATTTATAAAAGAACATAAAATTATCAATTTGTCATCTTAATTCTTAATATAAAATGTATTACATTCAAATTAATTTAAAAGTCAAAAGTAAATGTGAAAAAAAAAATTAAACTTGCTTAAATGTCAACTACTATAAATGTCAGAGGGAACTTTCAAATGTCAACTACAATGAATTAGGACGCAATTAGGTTTATTATTTATTTATTTATTTCTTGCTTACATACACAATACTATAATTAGTAGGCATGCATTAAAATTTCATGTCATAGTACTGGTAAATGCACCCTGTAAGGGCACTGCAAATTTAAGTATGTCAAATTATTAAATACATTATATATAGGTAATGCTCATTCTCAATACTAGTACAATTCAATTCCATATCTTAATTCAAAGTCAATACTATATCAATTTACAATATACATTAAACATGTTATTTAAATTATTTTGATGATTATTGGTTAATTTTCATTAATTATTCAAAAAATTATTAATAATCGTTCTGCCGCGGGAAAACAACCATTAAAATTTCACGCTTTATAAGACACGAGAAATGGAGAAGCTTACGCTTCTTGCTTGCAATGGTAAAGTGGTGAATCTGTCTGGACTTTTAACAACTACGTTGGGATTGTCTTCCTGTACCGAGTACCACACAGTTACTGGCTACGAAACCCCTTGGTCAGACTGAGGTCTTGGCAGGCCGACCTCAGCAAGCATTGCTTTGCCTCTTTATTTATTTATTTTATAATTTACGCACACAGATGTACAGAGGCGGACTTAATGCCTGAGACATTTTCTACCAGTCAACCTTTGGGTGATGCAGAGAATAATACTAGTAGGTGCAAATTGTGAAAAAAGAAAAACAGAAACGCCATTAATATTTAAATTAATACAAAGATAAATATATATAAACTATAAATACAATAAAATACTACAATATATACTCAAATTAATAAACGAATACACAATTATACTTGAACAAGTGATGCAAGCAAACAATGAATTATAACTAGCGCTGTAACAATACTACTGCCAACTTCTTACGGATGTGCTCTCGAACCTTGACTTTGAAGGTTAATCGGTTGGTTGCCATCCTGATTTCCTGGGGAAGGGCATTCTACAGAGAAATGGATTGTATAAAAGGAATTGTAAATGAAGTCAGTATGGTGAGATGAACAGTGAAGACTACGGGACCAACACTGAAATAAAGAAAAAACATCGAAGCCCCCATACATTTCTGAGAGCTTAATTCGACAAAATGTACGGAACAGTTGATTTTTTTTGGGGTTGGTCCCATTGTAAAAGTTGTTCATTATGGTGTGTACAATGACCCCTTAAAAGGTATTGCGTTTATTCTGTTACACGTTGTATAATATTTTGACGCAGCTGTATATTTTGCATCTGCATTACTCCACAAGGGCTGAAAAGTCGTGCAGGACTTGAAAGAGAAGACCAAGTGGACTCTGAGGTTGGAATCACGCCACAACATCAAAACTACGTCGTTCGTAGTTCGAGTTCCAACCCACCATCTACAGATCTTCTTGAAAGAGGACTTTTGGCCGAAAGGTGTCGTATTTGACGTTTCCGAGGAAGGTTACGCGACACCACCCAGAGGAACACGACGCCGACAACATAACGTGTTTAATTATAATAATTTTTTATCAAATTTTGTGTTTTTGTCTATGGGTCTCTGTTGCCTGATAATAAAATGATTATTATTATTGGTTTACCTTGAAGATCAAGCCGTGTGGTTTTTACTATTTTACCAAGAGCTCCTCAAGTAAGGGTTAGTATCTAAAGTAGAGCAATATCATGTCATTAATGCGCTGTACAGCCCAAACATTAAAAGTAAACCCGCCGTAATTTTTCACGAGCCTTGGCGCTGACACATGCAAAGTGACGTCATATATTTACGTAAAATGTTTTCCTACATAATCGATATATGGCCAGGCTCGTGTTGGACATTGGTCATCCACCGCAGTTTGGAAGACAGCCAGGAGACCCGAGGAAAAAACACGTCGTTTAGACGTACTATTCACTGATAAAGTGGATTTGGTATTGTTAAGATGTAAACAGGAATTTGGGGGGAGTGGGGAATTATGACATGTTTTGTCGGAATGTTTCCTCTTCATGCAAATAGGAGAAATGGAGCGCATAATCAGAATCTTGTCCAGTTCTCAACTGCCACTGGCCACTCACCTCGTTAACTGCCACTGGCTTAATTTTTTATCTATTATAATTTTATTATTATTTTATATTTATTATTTTACTAGCTGACCCGTGCGGCTTCGCTTCCGTCATCTGGCTACCCTACCTACCCTACCTACCCTACCTACCCTACCTACCCTACCTACCCTACCTACCCTACCTACCCTACCTACCCTACCTACCCTACCTACCCTACCTACCCTACCTACCCTACCTACCCTACCTACCCTACCTACCCTACCTACCCTACCTACCCTACCTACCCTACCTACCCTACCTACCCTACCTACCCTACCTACCCTACCTACCCTACCTACCTAACACGACTTTCTTTTATATATATAGATTTAATCTTTATAGTTTGAATTGTTTTATATACTTTCTTGTTTCTTTACATTGCCCTTAAGAAACAACAAGGATAATGTTTTTCGTAATGCATTACATCATTTAAAAGGTTGTCAGTAGAGTTTCTTGCACGTTCTTCTCCATAAAGATTTACGCTTTCGAACGTGCAAATAGCTTCATGTTTTTGACTGACCGACCTTAACAATTCAGAAACTAAGCTTTGTTTTATTTTTTATTTTAAGGATATAGTATACAAACATCTTCACATAGCACCAATTTATGAATTACCATTTGAAGTAGGTAATTACTCTGCTAATTTCTGGTAATTTTAAAAATGGCACTAAAATAGTGTTGTTTTGTATTCAAAAACCCAATCCTGATATGAGTATTTTTGAAATAACTAAAGACAGCGAAAAAGACGAAAAAAATACTAACTTGCGATTTTTTTTAATTAAATAAAAATCATAAAGTTACTAGTAGGTTTTCACAAACGTACTGTCTTATAGGTATGTTGCTTTAAAAATGCTTCATCTACCAGCAGTTTAGTATTTGCATGGGATTAGTAAGATGTTTGAGTGCCAACGACTACTATCTCTGAGTGGCAAACAGCTCAGATTAATAACAAAATAATTAAGGGAAGAAGTTCTAAGCCCATGAATGTGTCAACGTGGTTTTGCTAACAGTTAGTAGGTACCTGAAAGTTTATAAGACACCTCAAACTTGTCCTTAACGACAGCAAAATTATACTAAGCCGAGAATGACATTAAAAATTTTTTTTCACACAAGTTTTTTTTTTGCTATTGATAGGCACGCGCTTGACCACCATCTCACCTGATGGTAAGCGATGATGTGGTCGAAGATGTAGCACGCTTGCCTAGAAGTAACCTATTCACTCTTGACTTAAAGATTCCCAGGTTTGAAGTTCCATACGAGTGAAACTTTTTGAATAAAAACCGTCCGACGCATACCGCATAACAAATAAAAACCTCATATCGCGGTCACTCGTCCACATTGTGGTCGTTTTCCACATTTTTACCTCCGTCCATGTTCGCGAGAGTTTTAAAAAATGTATGAAATCTCGTAATTCAGCGCGATGGGGACAGTTTAATTATTTAGCTTGTTCTGTTGATGAGTGCCTCGCGGATACTCGGTATGAGGGAATGGTATCTACATTTGAGCATTAGGTAGGAAGGTTAATACATATGTTTCTGTAAAGCATTATATAAGGATGGAATAATATGGTAGAGCAACAGTATCTGGATACTGTTGCTTTACCAATTTGTTCGAAAGAGGTTGCGTAATTTGTTCCAAAGAGTCATTGCGGCCCTGGAATGCAAAGGGCATTTGGAGGAACAAGGATGGGTTGTAGTCAGTAGGTGTCTGATTTCCCACCCTAAAAAAAAACAAGATCTACCGTATTAAAAGTACAAAGGATCTTTCCCAACTAACACTAAAGCGTTAAAAAAAACCTATATAAGACTCGTATATCAGTTCCATTAGAGTATAAAAGTGTTAACGCATACCTGTGCAACTGAGTTAGAGCATGCTCTAACTCACTTATAACCACGATAGAGGCCCACAGTTTTACAGGTGAAAGTTAAAGAAAGCCTATAGTATGGTGTCACATAATATTAAAGCTGCACAAGAGCGCTTATTCATCGTCACCTACTACTTCAATCTGTATTATCGTTGTAAAATAGAGTTGGTAAACGCTACAGGTTGTACAAATCCTATAGAAGGGTGTCAATAAGATCTTAAAGCTGCACAAGAGCGTTTATTCATCGTCAGCTACTACTTTAACCTGTGTTACCGCGTTAGTGAGCACTACAGGTGGTAAAAAGCGCACGTCAAGATGAAAATGCCTGTAACCTTACTAAAATTAAATCTGTTCGTAATGAAGTGTTATGTCATCCATTATTCAACACAGCAGAATAATATTATGGAATATTATGTTATTTAAGTATGTGAAGTGAAAATTGACTGCCCTTATGATTTCACGGTAAATGTATACCATGTTTCTCATCTCAATTTTAACGCGCCTAGGATTTGTTAAAGATTTAAAAGAAAAGTTATGATAATAAAATAGGTACCTCAAGCTAAAAATTATTATAGATTCCTGCTTCCTGAGCAGTGGTATGTAAACTTAAGTGGCATTCATGGAATGCTTCAAATTATGTAAGAAATTTTGTATATTGTAGTCGAATGTTGAATAACTCGAAATAATATTAATTGTTAGGTTACCAAAACAATGGCGAACTTTACAAAAGTGAGGTTAGTGTCAATAACGACCCATACTTGCGTTGTTTGACACCAATACCTTTAGAACTTCTGCAAAAGAGTACTGCCTAACACAATAAGCTTTAGTTAACCCTTTATTACAGGTTAAACCTAGATAGAGGAGTTGTTTGACACCTTTAGTTTCTCGTGTTACTAAACTCTCGATAAACTCTATTTTATAGCCTATGTCTGCAATAATAGTCAATATAGCACCTTAAGTGGTATAAAAGAGTTCATTGCAATAACTATACAGCAATAAGTGTTAAAAGGTGTCGGCGAAACCTGTTTGTTATAAAGACTTGGGTGTCACAGAAAGGTTAAAGCTATAACGTATTAAGTATACTTGCTACTACTAGCGCAATTATAACTCTCAAAGCTGTATTACGTCGTCCATTAAAGCTTTAGTGCTGCGATGGGGGCAAAAACTTATTTGGTAACTCCTCTATATGGCCTTTAGTTATAACTGAGATAATTATAACCCTGTTATATTACTTAAAGTCATAAAAAAGCCTGTAACTGACACCAAAATGTTATTTGGGTTTTGGCGGTTCACTCCTCAACGAATACAATAAAAAGGTTTCAGAAACCTTGTTAAGGCTTCTCTCTCAAAAAAGCTTAAAAATAGTTTTTCGTCGGCATTTACTGAAAAATTACATCTGAAAAAAATAGGTAGTAATTTAAATGATATGGTTGGTAGATTGGTTTAGCTAGAATTTATGTATCTGTTTCGCATAATAAGAAAAAATAAACACCAAATCACCTTCAAATAGTTGAGATTTTACTCCTTAATTTTTAACAAAACACTAAAAAGAAATATTTACTGCTTTGCAATATACTTAAACGAAAATAATTTGGTTATGTTACTTTTTTAAAATATGTGTTATTTTTATCATAAAAAAATTAAAACACCGGAGTGGCGACTAGAGGTCTAGTTAACTGCGTTTATATGCACAAGGTCATTGGTATGTACAAAAGCCTTAAAGGATTTTCATTCGTTGGCATGGTTTGTCGTGCTGAGGTAATGAAGAGATTTTCGATATGTAAGAAAGATCTTGCTCGTTGCATGCAATACAACCTTGCAAGTTTACTGTTCATCATCTACAGCCCGATGTCACTTGCACACGCTGGGCCAATAGGCCTATCTTTAAGCTAGAGACAAACTGGTCTGACGTACGCAACGTATGCAACGCATTATGATATCTGGACTCTTGATTTTATATGAAAAACTAAGCAGTAGAAACACACTTATCGTATGCAACGCAACAGCAATACGATACAAAAGCGTTGCATACGTAGAGTACGTAGGACCAGTGTGTCTCTCACTTTATTGTGTTGTTGTATCACACTCCTCTAATATGATCTAGGTTTTACACACGATGACAACAATGTTATCTGTCCTTTCGCTTCCAAACAACCCAGACTTCTGCTTCCAGTCACAGTTTATTGTATTATTTGCAATTTCAGTAGAAACTATGTCCAGTTGTGTGAATGTGAATACCTGCAAAGGGGGTGAATAGGAATGCAGAGGTGAATCGAAACAAAACGTTGAAGGAGCTTTTCACATTTCTTAAAAAATTGTTTGCTTGCTGCAAAGGACTCCAATTTTTTAATTAATATTATTTTTAATAAGGTATTTGTTTTTTAGTAGCCAATAATGAAATGGCTTTCAAATGCTAAAAGAGTAACTATGGAGTTTCTTGTCCGTTCTTCTCCATAAGAATCTACTTTTTGCAAACGGACGACTAGAGTTATTATAATATTTATATTAATTTGATGTTCAAAAGTGCCTTTATTGGCCTAATCGAATCATTTGACTTTGACTTTGAATGAAAATATCAATCAAAGTTTTGTTTCTATTCATCCCTGCGTTTCTATTTGCCCCGTTCTGCAGTATATAAAAATTATGGTAAAGACGTTTATAAAAAATATGGGACTAATTTAAATATGAGTTATTCCGAGTCTTGAATATCATGAGCAAAGTAGATAACAATATTATGTTACAGCTGAGCAAGTTCTCCATTTTTGCAATCGATGCAGTCGCGACTAAGCAATTAGAATGCACTCGGCGACCGAGCGTCGTATCGAGACTATTCGATTATTACTTATCGGATCGACGCGTCGCAGTAAATAATCTGTTTGTGAAAACTTTTCAGACTTTTTGCCAGACTACTAAAAGAGCAGTTCTTTTATTGGCATGGCGGAGTGTCTCGATATCTAGGAGGAGGGCGTTGTATGCATAATCAATACTTAATAATAAAAAGCTGAAGAATTTGTTTGGTTCAACGCGCTAATCTCAGGAAATAATGGTTCAAATTGAATAATTGTTTTAGTGTGGATATCCCATTTATTGAGGAAGGCTACGGGCCATATAACACTACGCCAGGACCAAAAAGAGCGAAGCTTTAATGAAACATGTGACGGAGACGAAGTTGCGTGGTTCAGCTAGTGTCAGATAAAATCAGATATTGGTATCAGAATGATATGACAAATCATTGTGAAGAGGTTACTTCTAGAAAAACGTGCTCCTTCTTCGATCAAATTATGAGTGAGTGACGCGAGCCTATGCATTCATAACGAATTAAAAAATCTTGAGAGTAGGTGGAATGAGCGGTATTATGTTTTAGTCTTGTTCTGAAATTATTAGCCCATGAAGGTAACTAAGCTTGTCAGCTTACAGCAAGGTTAGTAGCAGAACTATCTACCTTTGTTTCACTGTATATATGTAGGTAGTTAGTTATCATAATAATCCTATAAATTGATATGTTAAAATCCCTCTATGTTAATTACTCGATGTACCGGAATTCAACAACAAACTATGACAATGTTGGTATGTAACAAAAGTTATTTCAACTGGAATTCGATTACAAATTCCTACACTATATTATTGTAAATTGAAAGCAAAATTATAATGGTGCCAGCATTAACAATTAGGAATGGATTCTACTCATTACTGCGTTACCACAAATTGTTATTTGTTTATTCACTGAAACAATTGCATTTCAATTGGTCGCTACGTTCGTCTTTAATATTTAATTGAATCTGTTTTTAGGGTTCCGTGCCCGAAAGGAAACCAACGGAATATTATTACTAAGCCTCCGCTGTCCGTCCGTCTTTCCGTTTGTCTGTCAGCGAGCTGTATCTCAAGACACAGTAGGCAGTTGGAATTTTCACAGATTGTGTATTTCTATTGCTGCTATTACAACAAATAATACATTCAAAATTATAGGGGGCCCCCATACAAGAAACGTATTTTTTTCTCGATTTGTGGTACGAAACCCTTCGTGTGCGAATCCAACTCGCACTTGTCCGGTTTTTAGTACTACTGTGCGATTTAATGTGTTGTTTAATTATTAATTTGCGGTTAATTCAATTTAAGGTTGCCCATCAGTTATTTGGGCTTCGATAAATATTTAAGCTCATAGGCTTGATTTAACTTTTATATTGGATGCACGTTTTAGTAATCCTATCTTGTTTTTGATTACACTAGAATTTTTATGCGAATTGGAACGGTTTTTGAATAATAAGTATCAGTTGAAATTATTTTCAATTTACGCACTGTTTTTGTTTGAAAATGTTTAGATACAGACTTTATTATAATAGTTGGCAATAATACTTGGCTGACTGGTTCATATGCATTTAAATTACAAAAATAACAGGAGCGTGAAAAATAGCAAGTATTAAATACAAACCATATTATGGTAGCGGCATAACCCGCGTGAAAATTATTAAAATGGAATATACTCCCGATCCTTTACCCTTATCAAAAGTAAATAATACTTTGTCATCATCTGCCTAGCTTTTTCCCAACTATATTGGGGTCGGCTTCCAGTCAAACCGGATTCAGCTGAATACCAGTGTTTTACGTGGAGCGGCTGCCTACCAGACCTCCGCAACCCATTAACTGGGTAACCCGGTATTTCTTGGCAAGACTGGAGTCAGATTTACTGGCTTCTAAAAATCCGTAACGACTGCCAAAGATCTACAAATGACAGCCGGGACCAACGGCTTAACGTGCTTTCCGAGGAACGGAGGAAACTTGGTATGTTAAGATGGTCACCCATCCACGGACCAACCTTGGCAAGCGTTGCTTAACCTTTAAGATCGACCCGTGCGGCTGTTATTATTTAGCCACGAGCTCCTAGGTAATAGGTACTTTGTAATGTAGTGAAATTGGTCTACCAACGGTAAAAATCCTAATATTTAAAATTCCTCCGTTACTGACTGATTCAGTGACTGACAAACAACGCACGGTCGTAAGCTGAAATTTGGCATGTATTTTCTTGTGGAGTTTAGAGGAGCACTAATAGAGGTTTCCCCGAAATTCCTACGGAAACGCGAAAACGAGACATGCGCGTACAAAGGCGTGAGCGTGTAGTGTGTACTGCAGTGAAAACGTAGACCCACGTTGTCAAACAAATGAACCCACGCAGCTAAAATTCGCCGCGTGCCCGTAACTAGCATGGATTCGCTTTTAAGGAGTAGGTATGGATTTCTACACAACCGAGACCTGAACTCGTATTAAGCTAGTCTAGTGCCCATAAAGAAAATAATTATGAAAATTTATCCTCTAAGGCTCTAAAGGGATAAAACAGGGAATGAAATTATGAAAGTATAGTATATGTATATGAAAATTTGCTATAAATGCCGATGGGAAAACCCTTCGAGAACACGGTTTGTCTCCTTTAATATTTTTTTTTGACGGGAGATATCCTCATGGAAGTCTGTCAGACTCTTACTGACTAAAACCACCCTGGAGTTTTCCACCTGTGCCGGGAATCGGTGTAACGTACGCGACTTCCATAGTCTCCGGCTGGTCCCTTCCTCTTTAACATACCGCAACTATAATGATCCCCCATAAGATTACAATACTCCATAATATCGGGCGCACTCAGCATCTGGAAGCTTTTGCTAACAGCTAACATGGCTGATCAGAAATCCTTCAAAGTAAAAAATGAGAACACACCGTGTCAACGCATTTAATACTGTCATTGATTTCCTAAGAGTATTTACAGACAAAAAACTTTTTTACAAAAAATTCAACCGACTTCCAAAAACAAAACACTACAAGGTACAAAATAACTTCGGAAGAAAGAAAAAAAAAACTTTAATTTCTGAAGTCGGTGTTTTTGGTTATTTTTTCGTTTTTTGACACCGACTTCAGAAATTAAAGTTTTTTTTTTCTTTCTTCCGAAGTTATTTTGTACCTTGTAGTGTTTTGTTTTTGGAAGTCGGTTGAATTTTTTGTAAAAAAGTTTTTTATTTTTACTTTTTAGTGGTACTACCTAGGTACTTGCGTATCCATTAACAGCGTACCGGCGCAATGTTATGTCAAGAACTGGTGTAAACACTAAAAAAACATGCGTTTTCAGCAATCCCGTACCCTTTGCTATCATTTATTGAAGAGTTCCGTTAACTACCTCCGAAGTTCTTCGTCAGATCTTCACCAAAATGAAACGGGACCAGTCCAGGAAAATACTCTTTCAAACAAAAAAATAATCATCCAAATCGGCTAAAGTATTGCTGAACAAACATTTTTCATGGGAGCTCATCATCAGATCCTAATTTATACCTTCCATCATCAGCTCAGCAACATGAGATGATGATTACCAGGCACAAATATCTGAATTGCGTTAGAAAGTTCATGAAAAACATTGTATGTGCCTATAAAATTTGAGGGTTGCCCTTGATTTTTGTGGGATCCCATCATCAGATTCTGAAATGGTGAAAATAGGACCAAGCGAGAAGTATACCCTTTCAGATGAAACATATTTTTTTCAAATCGGTTCATAAATGACGGAGTTATGAGGTAACAAACAAAAAAAAAAAAATACAACCGACTTTAGAACCTCCTCCTTTTTTTTAAGTCGGTTAAAAATTGTCGTTCACGCCGAATTTTTAGGGTATTTTTAGTTTTTAACAAGTTGTTTCATTGGTTATTATTTTTAATTATAAACCTATTAGCACAATTAGAACGTAAAAAAATCTTAATTCTTTCTTTCTTTTATAAATGCGAAAGTTTGGATGGATGGAAGTTTGTATCTCAATCACGCAAGATCGGCTGAACAGGTCTGGATAAAATTTGGCACAGTGGTAGAAGATAACACACATAGGCTATCCCACGAGAATATAAATATCCTACACTAGCACTTCGCCCGCAACTTCGTCCTCGCTGCAATTTCCTCTAAACAAATTATATACCTACTAAAACCTTCTTCGAGAATCCATTGGTGAAAACATTATGAAAAACGGTGCACAGACAGACAGACAGACAGACGTGGCGGAGGACTTTGTTTTATAATACGTAGTGACTAGCTGACCTGCCAGTCTATTCTGTAAATAACCATTTCGATATCGAGCTTCACCTGAGTGATAAACCTTACAAAGTGAGCTTTATTGCACACAACATAAAGGTTTGACGTAATTTGATACTCACCTCGGATTCCGCTGTCGAGACACGAAAATGTTGTACAGAATAGCACTACTGCACAACTTCATATGCATCACATTTTTCTCCAGTACCGTGATGCCTTCCTCGATTAGTGGGCTATCCAATACTAAAATATTGGTTTTAATTCGAACCTACTAGTTGTGTTCAACCAAACAATGAAACTTTTCAGCTCCATAATATTAGCTTGTAGTAGATTTATACATAGCAAAGATTAATCCATTAGACTCTAAAGGCATCTTTAACTTTAATAACCAATCCTGCCCGTCTAGAGGTTATTTATGTTTTGTCAACAACGTTAATTTATGTGACTCATCACAACAAACTGTCCAAGTTATCCACGAAATAAACTAACTATAGTTTGATGTTTTCATTGCCTGCCATAGTATAAGAAATAGAAGACTTAATAGCGGGAATACAAAGGACGGAAAAGTTTTACATATAATATTGACTAACTTCTGCCAGCGGCTTCGCCCGCGTGGTCCCTAGGGTATATTCCCGAGATAAAACGTAGCCTATTTCCTTTCTCAGGCTCTAGACTATCTCTGTACCAAGTATCATTGAAATTGGATAAGTAGTTTTGGCGTGAAAGCGCGACAGATAGACAGACAGGTAGGGATTTAATAGAAATCAATACCACAAGTCAAACTTTTTCGTTACCGAGTGACTGACAGACAACGCTCAGTGCCAAAACTACTGGTCTTAGAAAACTGTTTGGCATATAGGTTCATTGGGGAATGTAGGGGAGCACTAAGAGAGGATTTCCCGAAATTCCTAAGGGAACAGAAAAACACGATATGCACGTACGCAGTCGCGAGCAAAAGCTAGTTTAATAATTAAAATAAAATGAGTGCTGGCTTTGCGAATAATTAAATTACACAGCTTAGATCAAAATTAACAACAACGTTTAAAAACGCAAAAAAACCTTAAAAAAGTTACCAGCTCGTCTTTTTGACTTATCAATAAGGTCACAAATGATTATATGCAGAACACCCTATCTTCTGCATATAATCATTTGTGACCTTATTGATCGCAGCGACAACTCATTGTCTGAAACGCCTTAACCCACCACATCTCAACACGGCTTTCAGTCGTTGATCGTCACGCAAACATTTATGTTCGAGCTTTGTTTGCGCACGGTTTCAGGGACTCAGTGTTTGTCGTTCATTTAAACAGACGCATATACTTGACTGACGGATTTTACGCACAGTTCACACTGCTCGTGTGAGTGGGTATTTAGAGCGATTTTCAAGCATGAATGGGTTTCGTGGTAGTAATTTTGTTTAGCAGTCTAGTAAGCTTTGGATACAGGGTATTTTTGAATTTATTGGTGAAAATACAGAGACGTTATTGGTATCTAATTCGTAAATAAGGGTTTGTTGAAATAACCTGGATCAATATTATAATATATGGGACCAATGTTCAAATCTGAAAAAAAAACTTTTATCCCTTTCACTTTGTCAATTTATGTGAACTATTGATTTATTAGAGATTTAAGAGACAGTTCCATATTAAAACCGGCCAAACGTGAGATGGACTCGCATGCAAAGGTTTCCGAACGAATCGCATTTTTGTTACATGTTACTTTCAAACTTAAGCATCTACATAAAGGCAAAGAACTATTGTCTGTACTTAAAAAAAATAAAATTAAGTTCAGAGATTAGGGGAAGATCATTTTTCATCTGATTTCTTGAAAAAAGCTAAATCATTTATTTTCAAATGTTGAAAAACTATATTTCAAACCCTCGCAATACGCCCTTTCATTTCATATGTTACACAGTAGGTACAGTTTTTTCTTAATTTTTTTAGTTTTCTCCCAAAAAGTGACACCAAATTATAAAATTTATTTATTTTCTTTACTCGTTCTTGTTTGGGTCACAGAAGATTATATGTGAACCAAATTTCAACTGGTCCATTAGATTCTGAGAAAATCGGCTGTGACAGACGGATAAACAGACAACCGATCAGTGATCCTAAGTGGGTTCTGTTTTTCCATATAGAGGTTCGGAACCCTGAAAATGGATCATAATGATCATCACAATGACCCTATATGGTGAGGAGCTCGTGGCTAACAGCCGCACGGGTCGATCTTCAAAGGTTAAGCAACGCTTTCCAAGGTTGGTCTGTGGATGGGTAGTCATCTTAACATACCGAGTTTCCTCCGTACCTCGGAAAGCACGTTAAGCTGTTGGTCCCGGCTGTCATTTGTAGATTTTTGGCTGTCGTTACGGATCGTCAGAAGCCAGCAAATCTAACTCCAGTCTTGCCATGAAGTACCGTGTTATGTGTGTTAATGGGTTGTGTAGGTCTGGTAGGCAGCCGCTCCTCGTAAAATACTGGTATTCAGCTAAATCCGGCTTGACTGGAAGCCGATCCCAATATAGTTGGGAAAAGGCTAGGCAGATGATGACAATGGCCCTATATGGTAAAACCTTACTCAGAATTTATTAGTTGCTAAAACGACGTTAAATGCAAAGCACTCTACATTTATAAGATAAGCAAGCAGGAATCTAGAGATTTTTAAATATTTGAAGATGTTAAATCTAAATATTGTTATCCGACAAAATACACAACAACGCTTCCTCTTTCTTAACCCGAAAAAATATAACGATAAAAACGTATCTAAAAAAAATATCTAAACTTACATAAGATGTAACTAATACGCCACGATATTGTGTAAGGTCAAAACTGTTGTCCCTGGGGCGTGCCCACCAAGATTTACGATTCCACCCAACTTTGTACCGAGCAGATGGTCCTGTACCCGACACTTGTTGAGAATGTAAAACATGACTGTTATAACAGTTTCCAACTTTTCTTCAACATTTTTATGTGTAGACGTTTAGGGAGAGTAAGTTATGGATCTCTTGTGTTTTGTTTCTTTGTTGAGTGATGAGAGCGGTATGACCGTGTGAGGTTAGGTACCTGACTGTCGGTTGGAAGTATGAATATTTAGGTAATAGATACATACCTCGGTTGAAGATCTCGTGGCTAGATAATAACAGCCGCACGGGTCGATCTTTAAGGTTAAGCAACGCTTGCCAAGGTTGGTCTGTGGATGGGTGACCATCTTAAGGCGCTGTACTCAGTCAAAATAGGCTTCACAAAACAGTTTTTTAGCCAAATGTATACATTTTAGAGCAGCTAAAAAAATATATGTTAATCTTGATCATATTTATGGGTGGGCCATTGTGTTCAAAACACGTTTTCGGTAAATTTTCTCGATAAAAAAAATTCATAAAATTACCATTTAAATTGAAATTGTAGCAATTGTAACTGTATTATTTATAAACTAATCTTGATAAAATTAATAACAGTGATGTAATATATAATAATAAAGGGAACTGTTGTTTTTATTTATCGATTGGAATAAGATATTTGTAAGGATTAATGTATTTAATGATAAATAACTCGAACGAGTCGAACGAAACGCCGCGCCATCGCGGCGTCTTTTTGCTTCGTCTATTCACCGCGCCTTAACATACCGAGTTTTGTCCGTGCCTCGGAAAGCACGTTAAGCTGTTGGTCCCAGCTGTCATTTGTAGATCTTTGGCAGTCTTTACGGATAGTCAGAAGCCAGTTAATCTGACTCCAGTCTTGCCATGAAGTACCGTGTTACCTAGTTAATGGGTTGTGGAGGTCTGGTAGGCAGCCGCTCCGCGTAAAATACTGATATTCAGCTAAATCCGGTTTGACTGGAAGCCGACCCCAATAAAGTTGGGAAAAGGACAGGCAGATGATGATACATACCTCGGTTGGTTTTTACGCTCGTTTCTACGAAGAGTTAGACAGTGGTCATAATATCACCATTATTATCGGTGCCATTTCAGTCGTCTTATAAAGGCAGCCCACTTCATCTACCCACCCAACTAACACTAAAGCGTTAAAAAAACCTATATTAGACTCGTATATCAGTTCCATTTGAGTATAAAAGTGTTAAAGCATACCTGTGCAACTGAGTTAAAGCATGCTCTAACTCAGTTATAATCACGAAAGAGCCCACAGTTTTACAGGTAAAAGTTATAGAAAGCCTATAGTACGGTGTCACAAAGATATTAAAGCTGCACAAGAGCGCTTATTCATCGTCAGCTACTACTTTAATCTGTATTACCGTTGTAAAATAGAGTTGGTAAACGCTACAGGTTGTATAAATCCTATAGTAAGGTGTCAAAAAGATCTTAAAGCTGCACAAGAGCGTTTATTCATCGTCAGCTACTACTTTAACCGGTGTTACCGCGTTAGTGAGCACTACAGGTGGTAAAAAGCGCATGTCAAGAGGAAAAAGCCCGTAACTTTACTAAAATTAAACCTGTTCGTAATGGAAGTGTTATGTCATTCATTATTCAAGACAGCAGAATAATATTATGGAATATTATGTTATTTAAGTATGTGAAGTGAAAAATGACTGCCCTTATGATTTCACGGTAAAGGTATACCATGTTTCTCATCTCAATTTTAACGCGCCTAGGATTAATTAAAGATTTAAAAGAAAAATTATGATTATAAAATAGGTACCTCAAGCTAAACATTATTATTCACTCCTGCTTCCTAAGCAATGGTATGTTAAATTAAGTAGCATTCATGGAATGCTTTAAATAATGTAAGAAATTTTGTTTATTGTAGTCAAATGTTGAATAACTCGAAATAATAAATTAATTTTTAGGTTACCAAAGGCAATGGCGAACTTTACAAAAGTAAGGTTAGTGTTAATAATGACCCATACTTGCGTTGTTTGACACCAATACCTTTAGAACGTCTGTAAAAGAGTACTGCCTAACACAATAAGCTTTAGTTAAACCCTTTATTACAGGTTAAACGTAGATAGAGGAGTTGTTTGACACTTTTAGTTTCTCGTGTTACTAAACTCTCGATATACTCTATTTTATAGACTATGTCTGCGATAACAGTCAATGTACCACCTTAAGTGGTATAAAAGAGTTCATTGCAATAACTATACAACAATAAGTGTTAAGAGGTGTCGGTGAACACTTTTATAAAGACTTGGGTGTCACAAAAAGGTTAAGGCTATAACGTATTAAGTATACTTGCTGCTACTAGCGCCATTATAACTCTCAAAGCTGTATTTCGTCGTCCATTAAAGCATTAGTGCTGTGATTGGAGCTAAAACTTGTTTGTTAACTCCTCTATATCGTCTTTAGTAATAACTGAGATAATTATAACGCTGTTAGTTTACTTAAAGTCATAAAAAGCCTGTAACTGACACTAAATTGTTATTTGGGCAATAACTACAACACATTCATTAAAAAAAAATGATATTTAGCAAAACTTGAATTATTTAAAAAATTAAAATTGTATTCACTGTCATGACGTAGTTTGAAACATCCAGGAGCGAGCGCAGTTCCAGCCTTGTATTCCGAGGACTGGAACTGTGTCATTGTTTTGATAGTTAAGATCAACAGGGTGTTTCATAATTCTAATGCATAGTGCATTAGAATTATGCACTATGCATTAGAATTAGAATTATTTTTATTATAGGTACAATAAATAAAAATAGTTTATTTTTATTGTACCTATTATCTTTATGTTTAATTTTTTTAAATAATCGTGCCTAGTGGTTGTTTATATCGGGTACATCAAGAGGGCGGCCTATGTAAGATGACTAAAATGTAAAGTCCAACGTAATAGGAGCGCGCTTATTTTAACGATTGGAATTCATCAAATGACTCCTTCCGCTCTGGGCGGATCTTACTGACTAAAACCCATCCGTGATCGTCCTAATGCCCTTTGCGTTCTAGCAGGGCCGCGGTGAGTCTTTCGAACAAATTCCGCGACAAGGGCGCGCTTTGGGGGGGGGGGTATAAGTTTTGGCTCTTAGCTGCTATTAAAAAATAGTTCAAAAAAATATATATTAAAACCCAAAACCCTTTAAGGTGAATGTTACGTGTTGCTCATTGCCATTTTCCCGCGAGATGGCGCTGAAGTCAACATTTTCAGTTTTATTTTGTTTCGAGTGTAATTGGAACAATATTAAGACGCAGAAATAATGGTGTGACAATCGGATATTCCACTTTATCGAAATTAGTCAAAATATGGCATAAAAACCCTTCTGATTCGCCATACTTCACGAAAATAATATCTAACTCGCTTATAGTACCGTTTACACACACATAGACATGATTGAAAGTATGATTTGAAGTACCGTAACATTCACCTTAAATTCAACATTCAAATAAGCGCAGTTGTGGGAATTACCACATGAAATAAATTTTATCAAAATCCCTGCAGTGAACTCTTGACCAAAAAAAAACCCATAAAATCCACTGAACTATGAAATAATTAACTTTTAAAACTTAAAGTTAGTTCGCTAACTTGTAAAGAAGACCCCTTAATATCCAATATATCATTTTCTCGGTTTTATGAAAGTTTACTTTCATAAAGTAAAGTTCAAAACTTAACGCTGCATAGGGTGGACCGTAATTCAAGATAACTTAAGATTTAGATACGGTTAAGTGAGGCTAAGTTGGAGTTAAGTGCTAAGTTGACGGTACTCGTGGTCCAAGGACGTAAATCGAATATTCTGTAGGGAGTTTAAAATTAAGTTAGGAATTTCAAGTCTTAAGATTAAAGGCGATGCGACTGACCTTTTGAGGGAGACTTTTTGGATGAGAATTGAATTTAATTCTGCTTGAAGAATAAGGAATTGAAAAAAGTTTTGTTTGTTATGACAGGATTTGCCTAATGGAGGATGAGAATTTATCTTTGGAGGAATTGTTAAGTGGGAAAGGCGCTTGCTGTGAACTTTTTCAAGATGGAGATGCAATAATATGGATTGTAATCGTAACTTCCGCTATGTCGTGAACTATGACGAGGTAGGGCTTGGTACTCTAATTTCGTAGTTTCTCTGGAAATTAATTCAAATGGAATTTGAGTTCTATGATAACATTGGCAGGTATATTTTAAGGCCTTTTTTGTCCTACCAAAACAGAATGTGTACATTAATTTGGCGGTTTTGTCTGTTGATGAAAATTCACGCCCAAAATGACTTAAGCAAATGCTTCTGCTCGTACTATAAAGTTACCTGAATGTAAAAGCAAGTTAGGGATATGCAATCCAGATATTCAGTCACAATGACAAAGATCTATTAGATACAAAAAGCAGGGCAGAAGAGAGTCGGTATCTTGCTCAGAAGGTTCTTTTTAAATGTTCCTTTTTAGATTTCTGTACTCGAAGGGATTCTTGTTACTAAGCGTGCTTCATATTCGACCACATCATCGCTTACCATCAGGTGAGATGGTGGTCAAGCGCGTGCCTATTAATAGAAAAAAAAAAACTAAGCCTCCGCTGTCCGTCCGTCCGTCTGTCTGTTAGCGGGCTGTATTTCAAGTACTGTAATAGGAACACAGTTGAAATTTTCGCAGAGTGTGTAATTTTATTGCTGCTATAACAAAAAATAATAATTATTAAATTAAATTAAAAAAATTAAGGTTGGTCCCATACAAGAAACGTGTTTTATTTCAGTTTATGGTACGGATCCTTTGTGTGAGAGTCCGACTCGCACATGGTCGGTTTTTAATATAATTATATAAAAACTGTAAGTTTTCTGTTATCTTTTAAAGGGATGCGGAACAGAGAGTAAAGTCCCGCACACCTCAATTGAAATGGAGAATCCTCCAACCCGGCGGCTGTTGTGCCTGGGTGGCTACTGCCCAATAGTTTATATTCGGGCTGATGTATGTATGTGTTCAAATCGCACGGTAAACTCTGCTTGCGCGATGCAGGATTTCGACGAAGTAGTGTGCTGCTAGTTGGATAGATGGCGTCGCGATTCTTTTTGTTGCGACGTAGATTTACTCCGATATTTTTTCTTTTGACGACATTAATGCCGCTACAATCTGAGTTTGGGTCACAAAAGTTCTTATTATCAACTGAATCAGTCCAGAAAATTGTTTTCAGAAGCAAATTGGGTGTGACAGACATGACATCAATCACATTCGGATGGACGCACGATTGGTCCTGTAAGGGATCCTCTTTTCATTCGTATTTACGTAGCCCTATAAATGCCTATGTTTTAGGCACTCTCCCAAGTACCACATAGGTACATTTCCAAAGAAACACAGCACCATTTTATCCCACCGTAGTCTGATGCTCTAAAATCAGCGACGCGTGTCCCTTATCTCTCAGATAACGGCTCCGTCTTTGTCTCAAAACTCTTCGCATACGTAGTTTATGCAAATAAGGCGAGAAAACAGGATATTTTGTTGGAAACCACAGTTCCCTTGGCAACGGTTTAGCACTTTATGTTAGCAAAATGCATAGCTTAACTTATTCAAGCATCTCACGATACAGCGGGAAGAGATGGATGTGGCATCTATTTAAAGAACACAGTATTCAAATAATAAGTAATAATTGAATATGAAAAAGCTTAAGGAGCTCGTGGCTAGATAATAACAGCCGCACGGGTCGATCTTCAAAGTTAAGCCACGCTTGCCAAGGTTGGTCTGTGGATGGGTGACCATCTTAACATACCGAGTCTCCTCCGTGCCTCGGAAAGCACGTTAAGCCGTTGATCCCGGCTGTCATTTGTAGATCTTTGGCAGTCGTTACGGATAGTCAGAAGCCAGTTAATCTGACTCCAGTCTTGCCATGAAGTACCGTGTGTTAATGGGTTGTGGAGGTCTGATAGGCAGCCGCTCCGCGTAAAATACTGGTATTCAGCTGAATCCGGTTTGACTGGAAGCCGACCCCAATATAGTTGGGAAAAAGCTAGGCAGATGATGAAATGAATATGAAAAAGCTATAATAGTATCTACACCATGAAACTGCAAACAACGCATATAAAAAACAAAGCGATTAAAGATACAATAGAGCGGCTAACAGAAGTAATGTCATAGGAAAACTGTGATATCATGGCTCAGTGACGCCATCTAGCTTTGAATAGCAAACATATACCTACATTAAATTTTGAATTTTGATTTTTAAAATATTGTTTATCTAATGTCTGGTAGGTGGCCAGTGTGTGCTAGGGATGTTACCAACCATTTAGAGATATCGACTTTCGATAGTAAAAGTTGTAATTTTTTTTTCTTTACATTTGAATATATTGAAATAGATGCCTATACATAGGAAAGTAATAAAATGCAGTAGTTTCAATGTAATTTTTTTATTTAGACAATTCTTATTGTATGCAAATTACTAAAATATACTATGAGGTATGATCAGTGATCTATGAAAAGTAAACCAGAGTAGACACCGTAGGTTAAAAAAAAATTTGCGCAGTGTTCGTGCTTTTTCTGCCTTGGCCCTGCAGTGGGACATTAATCTTCTGCCTAGCCTTTTCCTTATACTACTATTTATTTATTATTTATTCATTCATTATAATACTAATACTAGCTATATTGCGTTCGGCTTCCAGTTAAGCCGGATTTAGCTGAATACCAGTATTTTACGCGGAGCGGCTGCCTACCAGACCTCCACAACCCAGTAACTGGGTAACACAGTATTTCATGGCAAGACTGGAGTCAGATTAACTGGCTTCTGACTATCTGTAACGACTGCCAAAGATCTTCAAATGACAGCCGGGACCAACGGCTTAACGTGCTTTCCGAAGCACGGAAGAAAATCGCTATGTTAAGATGGTCAACCATCCACAGACCAACCTTAACAAGCGTTGCTTAACCTTGAAGATCGACTTGTGTGGCTGTTATTATCTAGCCACGAGCTCCTCGCAGCGGAACATTAATGAGCTGGTATTAATACAGTGATAGACAGAGAGTTTGGAAAGCGATTGATACCGAACAATTTTTACTTCAATGACTAATGAATTACTAATTTATAATAAAATCCAGCTCTATCCTACGTCCCCATAACATTTTAGATTTGTTCTGAACATCTGCACCGGTATCGAACTTTGCAACAAATTGGAGTTTAATCTAATTAATTCAAATATTATATATATACCATATCATCAGTGTTTCTGATGTTGTGCGCGCAAACACTAAGAGTAAAATAATAGTAGTAGTTAATATTAGTGTAAGTTTCTTTATGGATCTCTCAAATGAGTCAATAATAAGGCCTTAAAAATGTTCAAATTTAAGAGTACTTTATTCATGTAGTAAATGCCCACCTTTACAGCTGATGCAAAGCAGATGAAAGTCATTTTCGTCTCTACGGTTTATCTGTACCCTATCCACTTTTGGCGTTATCCAATATTTACATTCGGAAATCTAAAATAACAGAAACCTACTTGAAATAATAGGTATTGTTCCTTTATTGACATTTAAATTAAATGACAGGATTTTGTTCAATTACATATTTACTTACCTCATTACATTTTATCGATAAAAAAATCAATAAACAACATTACCTACATCTCTTACCAGGCAAGGTTAAGCTACTTAACAATAGAGATTTTTAAGTAAATATATAAATTTTCAAAAATTTTGAAATTCTTTAACATTTTACTAAAATTATTGATTTTTAATTCGTTACTGAGTAAATATAAAAAAAATACGAAAATAAACCGAAGTTAGGTCCAGTCGTTATACCATAACAAGATTTGTAATGGAATAATGCGCACCACCATATTTTCTAAGAAAATGTTTTTCTTTTGGTGCATACTAGACTGAGCGACTTATGACCACCAGGACACGGATCGGATTATCGGATTACGATTTTGTTCGCTATGTCCTGTCTACTGGGTAGTATAAATTTAATGTCTTTAGCTGAAAATGTCACTATACTTTACCGTAAATTAATAATATATTTCAAAATAACTAATAAAAATTACTATATACATTATGAATGTACAAAACCAAATACAATCAGGCGTCGAAAAATTCCTCCGCATCGCTGTCATCCGGAAAAGTGCCCAGAAGACTGGCAGCATTGCCACGTTGAATAGCAATGCTAATTCTTTGAGCAAAGAACGAGCCAGCCTTCTGGTCACGCAAAGTGTCGACCAGTCGGCGAGAAATGTCCTTAAAAAGGAGACGCGCACTCGGACCCCATGATCGACCCCAAACGGCTTAAAACTGTAATTACCAATAAGGTTAAGCGGTTGCGCCGCTTGAGGACCTCAGCAGTCGAAGCAGCAGCGCCGGCACAGCTCGCCGTACTTGGAACATGTGATGGCGCAACGGTGTCGACACATGTTGCGTCCAACACCAGATTTAAATAATTATACTTTACCGTAAATAATTGTGGGAAACAGGGATCTTCAATAAAAATGCAGTTTTCAATAATGATCAGTTCTCCGAATCATGCCTGTGATGTGATTCGAAAACCAAGAACATGAACAGCTAGTCTATTCTGTAAGTAACCATTTCGATATCGAGCTTCACCTGAGTGACAAAGCTCACAAAGTGAACTTTATTACGCACCACATAAAGGTCTTACGTTTATACTCACCGCGGATTCTGCTGTCGAGACTCGAAAATGTTGTTACAGAATAGCACTACAGATAAGACATGTCTTGAGCATCGAGACCGGTCAGCGCGGGAAATCCCCTGCAACATGGATGAATGATTTAAACAACGATTTGAAAATCGAAATTTTCACCTGACGAAGAATACCGAGGAGAGTCGACCCCAAATATTGAAAAAAAAACTAGGGAAAGTCAGAGCGCATTAAAATTATAGTTTAGAGAAAAATGACAAGCGTATAGTTTCAAAATAAAAAAATCAGGATAGAATTTCTTATATACAATGCAAGCAAGGGAAAATTATTTTGTTAGAAATGACTAACTAAGACTATATCAATTAGTAATTTTCTTACAATCTATACTTTAAAAATTATGCTTCAATAAATCTTTTACTGAAGCGCAGTAGAGTAAAAACAAAACAATTGGGTACGCCGCCGCGCCGTCTAATTAATGCACGAGCAGATTCTTTAAGCGAAGTGGATCTCTACGGTAAATTGAGTAAAGAAAGGTGAATAATGTAAAAAATGCTGCGTGCATCATCATTTTAATAATGAACCAATCGCATCTACCAAATCATTTTATTTTAAAATAGATGAGCTACTTTGTTTGCGTCACAATTTTCATTTTTTCAAGAATTTTTAAATCGGCCCAGTAGTTCCTGAGATTAGCGCGTTCAAGCAAACAAACAAACAAACTCTTCAGCTTTACATATTAGTACTAGTTGACCCGCGCAACTTCGTCTAAACTACACTGAAAATTTTTTTCAAATCGGCCCAGTAGTTCCTGAGATTAGCGCGTTCAAGCAAACAAACATTTAAAATGGGCTATCTAACACTTAGAAATTCTTTCAGTGTTAGATAGCCCATTTATCGCGGAAGGCTATAGGCTCTAATCATCACGCTAAGACCAATAGGAGCGGAGGTGTAATGAAAATTGTGACGCAGACGAAGTTGCGCATAGTCAACAAGTTATACTCGTATATATCTTTCTGGTCTAATAAAGATTTTTATTATTAATTAAATTGTTATTGATAGCCTGACGGAAACCACCGGTGTCTGTCAGAAGGACTTGGCAGAATTAACCGAGGTTCTGGTTTTGGGCTTACCTCTTCTATCCTAAAACTACTATAAAAAGAAGGAAAGTTTTGATCCGATAACAATAAAAACCTTTCATTGATACATATATGCTCTATCGCTTACCTTGTAACTTTTATAGCGGAAAAAGCACGGTTCTTGCATAGAATGAAACTACGGGAAAAAAAACAATCCAAAGTAAAATGACTAAACCGCCACCTCCAAGTTTTCGCTACTCCAACCTTGCCAGGAAGTTACAATCTATATAGGATGTTAGATATTTTTAAGGCATGCACACTTCGTTGGTTATCCGAGGGTTCACTAGTCGGGTTAGAGTGGAAACTTTTGCTTAAAATACGAACTTTCTATAACGCTGAACTCATACAGAATGTTGTATAGGTTTAGGATTGCGCATCCTCAATTTTTCAACTTTGGTGATCCTGGAGTTTTAAAAGTTGTGTGGAGTGACGTTGAAAAGACCAGGAGCGGTATTACAAAGTGCTAATGTCAGGATGATAGTGCTATTCGTTTTGTATAGCTCCGTTTCACTCTCACACCGTAATTATGGTTGTTTTAATCAGTTGTAGTAGGAGGAAACTTCGGGTAGGTTATGAAGAACATACTTTCCTACATATTAGATACACACATACATTAACACACACATATATTTTTATATGTGTATTATTATTAGTATTATTATATTTTTTATGTATGTTCACCGATTTCTCCGCCAATTTTAGACTGATTTAAAAAATATTTTTTTATTCGAAAGCCTACTCATGAGGTACCCATTGTCACCAAGTTAGAATCTGATGATGGGATCCCATGAAAATCGAGGGAAACCCTCAAATTTTATAAGCACATACAATGTTTTTCATAAAACTTCTAATGCAATTCAGATATTTGTGCCTGGTAATCATCATCTCATGTTGCTGAGCTGATGATGGAAGGTATAAGTCATTATCCGATTACGGGATCCCATAAAAAATGTTTTTTCAGCGATATTTTCACCAATTGTTAACCGATTTGGATGTTTTTTTTTTGTTGGAAGAATATTTTCTCGGACTGGTCCCATTTAAATTTGGTGAAGATCTGATGAAGAACTTCGGAAGTAGGCAAGGGAATTCTTCAGTAAATAATAGCATATGGATTGGGATTTCTGTAATCGAATGTCTGTTTGATTGTTATCACCAATTCATAGCATAACATCACACCGGCACGCTGTGTTTGTGGTTTCACTTTTTAGTGGTACGCAGGTACCACTAAAAAGTGATAAATAAAAAACTTAAAAAAAGTAAAACAAAAAATAACTTTATTTTCAGAAGGCGGTGTTTTTGGTTATTTCGTTTTTGAACACCGACTTCCGAAATTAAAGTTATGTTTTACTTTGTAGTGTTTTGTTTTTGGAAGTCGGTTTTTTTTAATCTGTGTTTCCCTTCAATATACTCGCATGCAAGTTTATTTACATTGCATGATCGAGGGAGTGGTTTTATTATACCTCATTAGCCCGCAGCGCAGAATAAACATAAATTATGAAAAATAAAGACTTTTGTTCCAGGTCATCTACGAGTGCGCAGATTTTGACGAAACTTTCACTGGCAGATAGCTGATGTTACAATAAGTAATAGACGGACAAAGTCATGCCTAAAAGCTAGTTTAAAATATTAGTACATAAACACTAAAAAAACATGCAATTTCAGCAATCCCGATCCATTTGCTATCATTTATTGAAGACATCCGTCCGTAAAAAAATAAAAAATACAACCGAATTGAGAACCTCCTCCTTTTTTTGAAGTCGGTTTAAAATTGATAAAGATATAGCTCAGAGGTCTCGTCTAGAAAGTATAAGCTAATTCGCTAGTTGCCAGTTCTATTGCGGTGTAGGCATAGAAACTCGGGCGTTTAAACTACGAACTCTAAATCCTGCTTGGCTTCATCTGTTATATCCTCATTCCTGGAGTTAAATAGTAAAAGTTTCGAAGCCATAATTTCCGAGAGTCGGGGGCTTTTGTGGAGCCGGAAGAATTACTGAAAATGTTTAAACTGTGTTAATTAATTTGTATGGTGTAAAGAGGATTAACAGAGCTACTGTTTTATTATTAAAACGAGCCTAGCTTTCTATAATTACTGCGTGATTTCTCAAAATAAAAATTCAGTGTTATTTACATGTTTTGTACACGGGTTTGGTCGCGTTTATATACAATCTTCTATAGAGTCCCATCTATATGTGCACCAAAATCCATGAGAATTTGTTTAGCGATTTAGAAGTGAAAGCGTTACAAACTCATTTTCGCACTTCTAAATATAAGATTAAAAATAATAATAATACTTTATTGCACGCACACCTCGCAATAAGCACAGGAAAAACATTTATAAAACAACTGTAAAATTAAAAATTAAAATCATTTACTTCAGGCCATCAAACCCATAGAAAATCAATACAATAATTTATTATATATTAGGTTATTATATATTAGGTTATTAATAAATAAGCGCACATTAATTTTGAATTTGGAATCGGCGGTCTTATTGCACACGACAACCTCTTACAGGCAACCTTCGCATGGACTCGTCTAGCTTTCAAACATTTAGAAGGAACAGAATGTCTACCAAAAGAGAAGTCATTTCGTTTGCATTTGTAAGTTATTCCCATAAATCTTGGAAGCAATCTCAGATTTGCTGCAGTGTTGTCAAAAATCACGTTTTAATAAAATTTGTGGGAAAATAGTAAAATGAAAGTTGGCAAAAGTATTTTATCGTTTTAGCTGTCGTCTTTGGTTTGAGTGAATAGCAATTTTTTTCTTGGAAAGGTCATCACAGAAGAGGATCCCTCCTCTTCTGTGATGACCTTTCCAAGAAAAAAATATTTGAATCCTCCCGGATTCAAATATTTTGATATTATATTCATGTATTGAAAACTTGTTTTGTTCTGATCTCTAGTATACTATAATATATTAAATTCCAATTTATCGAAAAATTAAGTAGGCACCTAAGTTTAAGTGAAATAAAACATGAATTCATAAGAAAAAGCATCAGCGGGTCTAAAAAGGCCAATTTAGCAGAATCATTTTAGAATGATAATATTTTCCACACAACAATCTATCAAATTTCATTTTCATCTTTATCGCTAATGCATTAAGTTCAAGATTGATTGGGAAATTTTGACAATCATGGGTAGCGTGATGTGCTTTCTGATTCTGCTAAAGTGGCCTTTTTAGAGCCAATGTATATAATCCTCGTGTCGTTATAATCCTTCACAATTCTTTTCTGACACAGCTGTTTGTAGAATTAAAAACTGAATCAATAAATATACCAAAATTCAAACACTGTAAAAAAAGCAAAATAGAAATCAGCATGCTGTTTTAAAATGGTAGGGTAGAAGTACCGTTTGTGGCCACTGTACCGTTTATGGCCATTTATTATTTAAATAAACGATAGAAATGAATTTATATAAAAAACCATTACAAACTCAATTTGTTTTAATATAAACTTTTTATAACTCAACAAATATATCTTTATAATATTATAATTTTTTATAAATTAATTCATATGTTAACTGGCCAAAAACAGTGCTAAGGTGGCCAAAAACGGTACTTCTACCCTACCACGTTTAGTCAGTTGAAATTAAGCCAGAAGTAAACTAGCCACCGAAATCCATAGATTTCACTCACTGTTTCTAAATTTTCAAGGTGAAATGTTTACAGAATAACTGCTGATTCTCAAACTCAGCTTGTAGGTACCACAAGGCAGTCCGCCAAATTGAATTACCGCTGATGAAACCCGCTGACGCGGCGACCGCGACCGAGCTGTCACGAACTGCACCGAACGTATTTTTACGCCGAAATTCCACCCTTTATTGGTATTGTTTAGTTCTGGTTATAACCAACCGATTTTTGGTTTAGTGCGTTTTTACTGCAGCTGTATTGGGGTAGCATGTGCTGAAGCTATTCAATTTTTATCTGCTTCGAGGCAGTTTTGTGTTGCGTAAAAAGTTATGGATCGAAGCATTATTGGTTGTTCTGAGTTGGCGGTTTTGTTCGTAATTGGGGCGTCCGGAATGGAATGAAGCCTGTAACTAAGTAAATTGTTTATTTATATAAAAAGTACGCGTCTGTTTTCGGTTGATACAACAAGTGTGCCTATTAAAGGCAATAATGAGAAGAGTTTCGATTTTAGCGTAAACTGTACCCCTATTCTGTAACAACATTTTCGAGTCTCGACAGCGGAATCCGAGGTGAGTATCAAATTACGTCAAACGTAAGACCTTTATGTTGTGTGCAATAAAGCTCACTTTGTGAGGTTTGTCACTCAGGTGAAGTTCGATATCGAAATGTTTATTTACAGAATAGACTAGCTGACATGTTTCCGCTAAATAACTCGTATTTTTGATTTTGTGACGTGCCAAATAAAATGATTCAATTAATTAAATTTAATCAATTGAGAACAACTTATTTTTGTAGTCAGTTAAAAAGGGTACTGTTATATCCCTACATTAGAAAACACGCAGTTACTAAGTAAAAATGTTACTTAAACCACCAATCAAGACTACCTCATACACTAAACGTTATTTTACATCATTTCAGCCAAAAGACGCCCACTACTGGACATAGGCCTCCCCCAAGGGGTTTGCCATAATCTGGCAGACGGGTTGGCGATCGCAGTGTATGGTGTTGAGTTTTGCAGAGAACGCTGCTGCCCATTCTCTGGCGAGTCCCTAAGTGGCCTTTTACGGCACCCACGGGAAGTGATCGAATGGTATTATTCTTTTACGGCACCCTACGGCACCGGCAACGTTATTTTTATTTACACATAATTGCCATATCATACCACATAAATCCACAACCATTACACTGTAGTTCAACAAAATTAATAAGTCCAGGTATCCATATGAAAATATAGCCCTGATCGTCTCCGTGTCGTAGGCAGATGCCGGCCGGATATTCAAAACTGTCCGCTTTATTAACGCGCCCAGGTGTCCCTGACGTTTCTGATAACTACACTGTCTTATGAAAATGGTTGTTGATTTGCTACAGCATTTTTTCGATAAATTTCTGTTGATATTTAGATGAGAAATTGATCAGTGAAACCTATTGGGTAATGTAGTAGGAATTAATTAAATAGGAATATTTGAATCATCTCTTAAGAAGTAGGTACAGCACAGCATTTCTTGAAAAGTTTTCCGTTTAAATCTGGAACGTTTAAAATGGAACTCTCTTACTAAGCCTCCGCTGTCCATCCGTCCATCCGTCCCTCCGTCCCTCCGTCTGTCTGTCCGCGGGCTGTATCTAAAGAATCGTAACAGGTAGACAGTTGAAATTTTCACAGAGTGTGTATGTCTATTGTTGCTATATCAGCAAATATTAAAATTAAATGAAATTGAAAATTGGGTGGTGCCGTTCGTGTGAGAGACCGACTCTCCGGCCAAGTGGCCGGTTTTTTCAAGAAAAGGCAACGGTAGTTATTCTATGCTAAATGTTTCATCGCAATCACAAGAACCTTTGTGTCACATCTCAGTTGATATAGTGGTGCTTCCTTTCCAATATCTTTTGACTTTATTCATGTAATTTTTTGCTTTAAGTTTCTCATGTATTTACTACAAATAAAATCCTCTGCCAATTATGAAGCTACCGAGGTGGTTCTAAACTCGTAGATATGTCCATAATTACTGCTCTTGGCAGACGGTTTTGGCAATCTCAGTCGAATGTTGATAGTTAACGTGGGGTTGCTTCACTTAAATAATACGAACACAACATTTACTGAGAAATGGGAGAATAAATCTTTGATAAACCTCAAATGTTCTGTTATTTAAATTTTAGAGGATGAATAAAATTTTACAGCGTACTTCTCGATAAATATAAGTACAAATACAACAAACTGTTGATGTTGTTATGAACTGGAACAAAAACTTGTTGCTAACTTAAGCATTATTTTCACCCAACCCGACACGGGATTAATTACGCCCATTCCCCGCAGGAATGATCTGTCTAATCCGGTAGTTCTACCCAAAACATTTCTCCCCGGTATATCTCTGGCCAACGATATTTTACCTGCAATTTCACAAAGTTCGCTCCAGCGCGCGTCATGATGACGTTTACGCGGTAATTCAATATGGCGGCGAACGGAGCGTCATGGCCGCGGGCGAGACATAACCTCAAAATCGCATCATCTCGCATTTGATTACTGGAAAATTAAACCGACGTGGCTGTTATGCGCCCCTGGTGTTTTGGTCAAGGAGATTACCGTCTGTGCGGTGTTTATGTAGATATATTGACGTAGTGGCTGTCAGGTCCACTGGCAAGGGACGTAAACTTAGCTAAGTGACATTAGGTGAATAATAAAGTTTAGGGTGCTGGTAGGTAGTCGTTTTAGCCTAAATGCCAACACTTCATAAGACTTTTGCGTTTAATTTCCACTTATAACATCTTAGATGAATTATTATTTTCAAGGATAAATAGTCGCGCCGTTTCCTTAATTTTTAAACCAATATTTGTAAACCTTAATTTTTATTAGTTTGTTGTTATAGCGGCAATATAAATACACAATCTCTGAAAATTTCAACTGTCTACCTATTACTGTTTTTGAGAGACAGTTCGCTGACTGACAGACGGACGGACAGCAGAGGCTTAATAATAGGATCCCGTTGGTTACTCTTTGGGTACGGAACCCTAAAAATGAACGGCTACACAATAATTGCTCAAACAAATAAAAGCTGACAAAACCGCAAAGCCCGCAAACAATCCATCATAACTAGAGAACTCAAAAAACAGACACGGGTACCAAATAGGCTGGAATAAGACAAACAACTAATCAGCCTGCTAATAAAATACTATGTTTTCAAATCCCAGGAGAGCGGCGAGGTCGATACCACCCACAAATTGGTTCTCGTTAACATTTGGACGCGATTTCCGATTTTGTTGGCCCTTAACAAGCCGAACCCGGGAAGTTTAGCTGGCGAACAAAATGACCGGACATGCTTCAATTAGTGGAAAGCGGAGCACCGAAGATCCTTATCGATTGGTGGATGTGCAATTAGTTTAATTGGCACAGCACTGTTTGTCACTACATGTCTTTTACTGCTTAAAGAGTTTGTTAAGTAGGTAAATGTTGTTTACTGCAGCTGACGTCTTACTGGAGAAACGGTCACGTGTGTCAATTGGCGTTAGGGAAAACACAGCCTTACAAGTTATATTGGAGGCATAAGTTGTATGAGAAAAACTAACAGGCAGAAAACGCCACCAAAGAGAAAATATTTTACTTATCCTTTTGCGTTTCCGATGAAGTTTTGACGGTGCAAAGGCCTGCCTCTGTATAAAAACCTCTGTATATGGTGTGTGTGTGTGTGTTTATCTAGATAAAGCACTATTCTATCAGCAAATGCGATTGTAAGAAAACCAAAATATAAGGGACTAGCTTTTGCATACAACTTCGTACGCGCATATCCTGTTTTATCCCGTTTCCGTCAGAATTTCGAGAACTTCTCTCTTAGTGCTTCCGGCCCTACACTCCCAAAGATACTTCATGCCAAATTTCTTTCTATGACCGGTAGTTTCGGCTGCGCGTTGTTTTTCAATCAGTTAGTCAGTAAGTTACCTGTAACAGAAGAGTTTTATATGTATAGTATATATTTATTTAGTACATGGAGGACTTACAGCTAACAAAGACAAACAAAAATAGAAATCATAGTCACCAGCAAGCTAATACTATTTTTTTACATATTTATTGAATTGTTTTTTTTTTATTCCATTTGCATTATGTTTATTACTGTTTTTATTATTATTATTATTATAATACCTGTCTATTTTTTTTTTGATGTGAATATGGATCTGGGTTGGTCTGAAATAAAGTTTTATTATTATTATTTATTAATAACAAATCCTCACGTATAGAAACATAATTTAAATGATAGTGTAAGCACAATATAAAAAACACACCGCTTAAATTTATAGTATTACCAAAAATTATTTAGTTACAAAAATAATTGCTACTTAAAGAATTTGAGGCATAGGCACCTTCTCGCTGAATTCACACTGATTGTGAATGGATCCAAATCATATTCCTTGTAAATATAATTGAAATTACTGCTTGCGCGCACAATATTACTGTTCCGCCTATAATTTGAAGATGTATGAGGTACACGTATGGAAGAATTAAGCTAGGATGTTTTGCTTGGCACATTAAAATAAAATTTTGACAATATCTAACACAGGGTTATCAATATTCTTATTGAGGATATTATGACGAGGTATTACGACAAACGATAGCGAGACATTTGGACAGCGTTTGTTAAAAAATATTCGGCGTTTTGACAACCGCAATCGCATATGCTACTACTAATGCTACGGCTACATTACCGTAATATTGCAATAATTATGGCCATAATTTTATCAAAATCAACTGCAACAACAGCAATTATAATTAAAATAATGTATTATAAATTAATTTTTTTTTTTCTTTTTACATAATTTTTGCCATATTACGGTAGTGTGGTCGTAGCATAACATAATGTCACTTGTCTGGAGCCCCAGATTACAATATTTGTATCAAGAATAAAATAGAAATAAAATATGATTACTAAATTACATTGAGCTTGTCCATCTCTTCAGCGAGTTTTAAACTTGGATCCATGTCGGCTTCGAGCACAATTCTGGGGCTCCTAAACTTTTAAGTAGATGCTCATTTTCAACTGCCCCCAACTATCCATCGGTTTTCGGTTAATCAGCCGCGGAATAAGCTGGAGGGAAGGATATTCCAACTTTGAGGATGGGTTGAGGTCATTTTAGGATGTTGTTTTGTCAGTTTACTACGTGTTGTGGGTTTTTAATTGAATTGTTCTTCTATTAGGAGTAGTAAAGGAATGAGAAACAATTCGTGTATTTTTAGTTCTTTCTATCTAGTTTGTGTTTTTTTTCTGGCCGGTTCATATTTTCACTTCAAAATTATATTTGTGAAGTTGGCTTGGGTATCTAAAGTTAATTTTCGATTGTATGTCTACACAGCAATTAGCCTAGTTTAATAATATAGATTATGTAATTATGTATGTAGATCAAATTTAATAGAAAACTGTAGTTTACCATGTAATATTGCAGCTGAGGAGCTCGAGGCTAAATAATAACAGCCGCACGGGTCGATCTTAAAGGTTATGCAACGCTTGCCAAGGTTGGTCTTTGGATGGGTGACCATCTTAACATACCTACCGAGTTTCCTCCGTAATATATCGAGTTTCCTCTGTGCCTCGGAAATCACGTTAAGCCGTTGGTCCTGGCTGTCATTTGTAGATCTTTGGCAGTCGTTACGGATTTTCAGAAGTCAGTAAATCTGACTCCAGTCATGCCAAGAAATACCGTGTTACCTTGTTAATGGGTTGTGGAGGTCTGGTAGGCAGCCGCTCCTCGTAAAACACTGGTATTCAGCTGAATCCGGTTTGACTGGAAGCCGATCCCAATATAGTTGGGAAAAGGCTAGGCAGATGATGATTGCAGCTGCATCCAGTCAGACTATTAACCGAATCCAACAATGAAGTGTCACTTATCTATTTCGTAGATAATATTTTGAGCACTAAAGTGGAAAAACGTAATCAATCACCACAGACACTATTACGGCTAGACTTAATTTGATCACGATACCCTCCCCAATATCACGAACCTACCTACACTACACACACAACATACCCAGACAACACACACAGTCACACACACACTCAAAACATATGATTCGACGATCGCAGTCTCATTTTCAGGACATTACATCGCATCAGCCGCGAAACGAGTTCGCCGTATGGCGCCCTAACATGGATGTTTTACATACAAATTAATATTATGACAGGCTGTAAGTGTAATAACACTTGTCGCGTTCACTTTGAATGTATTTTGTTTTTGATGACTCTTTATTTGGTGAGTTAGGACTCAAAGACGCTAATTTTAGGGCTGTTTGTTATTGCAGTTGTTTTGTTTCAGTGTGTGTGTTAATGCGCTGTGTGCTACATTTTCGAGATGACTCCAACAGAATTTACAAGCAAAATATTGTTATTTGTCCCCCAAAATAAGTCACTTTTGGGGGAAAAATAACAATATTTTACTTGTGTGGTCACATACCTACTCATAACATATTTATTTACGTTACGCGTCCGTGTGTCGTTTACAAAAATTCTAATGTGGTCTTCAACTGAATCGATCCTGTAGATTCGGAGGAATCAGCTGACTACAGACAGACATGACCTCCTGATATCCTATCAGGATCTTTCTGTTTTTTTATTTTATTTTAGATGGGTTTGCTCTTGACTCTAGTCTAGGTCAGAAATGACAGAAACAAAGTCTACGATGGAGTGAGCTTACCCAGAAGGAGCCTGTTTTATCATAATACGACTGGCATCACGGATGTTGGAGAAAAATCTGCAGAAGAAACATTTATAGGATGCACGAGAACAGATGGGCCAAAATCGCCACGCAGTGTGTGCCTGAAGATGGACGTCGCAACCGCAGCAGGCTTTAAAAACGCTAATATGACGACTTGGACTCATTCGTGACAGGCCGACTGGAGAAGGTAACAGACAAAATCAACTGGAAAAAAAATGGAGGAGGCTTTTGCGCAGCAAAAGGATAACACAAGCTATTAATAACCCAAAAATGACAATACCATAGAATAGAATAGAATAGAATAGAATAGAATAGAATAGAATAGAATAGAATAGGATAGAATAGGATAGAATAGAATAGAATAGAATAGAATAGAATAGAATAGAATAGAATAGAATAGAATAGAATAGAATAGAATAGAATAGAATAGAATAGAATAGAATAGAATAGAATAGAATAGAATAGAATAGAATAGAATAGAATAGAATAGAATAGAATAGAATAGAATAGAATAGAATAGAATAGAATAGAATAGAATAGAATAGAATAGAATAGAATAGAATAGAATAGAATAGAATAGAATAGAATAGAATAGAATAGAATAGAATAGAATAGAATAGAATAGAATAGAATAGAATAGAATAGAATAGAATAGAATAGAATAGAATAGAATAGAATAGAATAGAATAGAATAGAATAGAATAGAATAGAATAGAATAGAATAGAATAGAATAGAATAGAATAGAATAGAATAGAATAGAATAGAATAGAATAGAATAGAATAGCATAGAATAGAATAGAATAGCATAGAATAGAATAGAATAGAATAGAATAGAATAGAATAGAATAGAATAGAATAGAATAGAATAGAATAGAATAGAATAGAATAGAATAGAATAGAATAGAATAGAATAGAATAGAATAGAATAGAATAGAATAGAATAGAATAGAATAGAATAGAATAGAATAGAATAGAATAGAATAGAATAGAATAGAATAGAATAGAATAGAATAGAATAGAATAGAAAGAATAGAATAGAATAGCATAGAATAGAATAGAATAGAATAGAATAGAATAGAATAGAATAGAATAGAATAGAATAGAATAGAATAGAATAGAATAGAATAGAATAGAATAGAATAGAATAGAATAGAATAGAATAGAATAGAATAGAATAGAATAGAATAGAATAGAATAGAATAGAATAGAATAGAATAGAATAGAATAGAATAGAATAGAATAGAATAGAATAGAATAGAATAGAATAGAATAGAATAGAATAGAATAGAATAGAATAGAATAGAATAGAATAGAATAGAATAGAATGGAATAGAATAGAATAGAATACTCTTTATTATGTACACCATATAAGTTACAGAAAAGATAGATGAAGAAAACATTACATAGGGTGACACAATGGGCGGCCTTATGGGTGTCCATGTTATAGACATTGAGAACCCTAATATTGTTAAACGGTGTGCTACTGATACTGCTAACTCTATCTTTGTAAATAATCCTTACCGTTATTGAAAACTTGAACTCCAAATCTTGTTCAGAATGGTCTTAAGTAGTCTCCAAACTTTTTAACTTCATATTTTCTTGATCACCGAACAAAGGAAAATACACTTGCGCGGAAAAAAATCGGCCCACCGTAGTATCTTAATTCTATTGATCATTTTCGGGATGAGCTTAACACACGTGTTAGGGCAAGGACTCAGGCTACAAAAACACTCCAGAAACTAAAGGTATGGTATGTAGGTTATGTATGCTAGGGATTGTACTCATCAAAAAATGGTTAAAAAATGAATAAGGTCGATAAAAAAAAACAGGATAGAAGCTGCAATTAGGCGTGGCAAGACAAATTTAATGAAGCTTTTACGACGATATCAGTGTTTTTGTGCACAACATGTTTAAAACAAATCAACAAAATCGCCACCTCAAACTGACTTGGTTTTGTTTCGTTTTAAAGTCGTAAAATCAATGAAAATTAATTTAGTAACTGTTAAAAGAAACCTTACTTTTCTTTTTATCAGATAGTACTTAACCTAGTAGCACGTGTATATATATATATACATATATTTTTTATTTGTTGTGGGTTTGCTCTTGACTCAGTCTATGTCAGAGTTGACAGAGACAAAGTCTACGATGGAGCGGGCCTACCCAGAAGGAGCCTGTTCACTCTAACTTTGAAGAGATTAGGGTTGTAAGCTTTTGGAAACACAGATATTAATTATTCTTCACGCCATAAACCATTCTCACAGGGTGGACCAATTTTTTTGCACGCAAGTGTATTTTTTGTAGGCCCATGTCCAGCAGTAGTCGTCTTTTGGCTAATATGATAATGATGATGAAGTGTATTTCAGGGACTATAAAAATATGATTGCAGAACGTTTTGTCCTGTCCTTAGCTGCTAAATAATATTCATGTCTGACTAAAAAAAATGTTCATCAACATTTTTCTAGAATCCAACAAAGCTTGGACATACAAAGTATTCATTAAATTACGAGTTTCAAAGTATAAAACAGTGGTGATGCTCTACGGCCCCGGGTCGTGGCGATGCATAAATTATTCCATTGTCGGGTATTAATGCGGCCCAAGGGAGCCGGATGTGTTTCAATAAAATGTTTCGCTGAATTTATTAGCCTTCGCTCTTGGTGGCCAATTGACTGGTACAGTTTCCGCGGTTTGAAGGATGGATTAGCTGGTTTGTGGGGATGCGTGTAAGGTTTATGGTCTGCTGATTTGGTGTGTGTGTTAAGTAGTCGTGATTATATCGGTACTTTCTAAGCCTTTCTAAATTCTGAAAGAAAAACTGTCTGTTCCATTGCAAAAAAAAACTTAAAAAGAAAATAGTTTTAAACAAAATTATATCTATACTTTAACTTTGGATTCAACAACTTAATATTGACGCGCGATTTGTGAACTTTTTTTTTTTAAAGGACAATGCCCATTTAATTCCTCAGGCGAAAAACACGGGCCCTCCAAATCTTCTTATTGACGTTTCCTTTAATTATCTAATCTTCCAAAAAGTCCAAACAAAGTCCGGTAAACAAGGAAAACGTCTTCTAAAATTCCGCCTCCCTACATTATGCCAGCAATAGGCTTCAATTTGAAGTTGTAAAAAGTTTTCAGGACTTTCTCTTAATGAACTAACAAATGGCTCCGCGATACACAATGGCTTAATCAAACCGCATTGAGATAAGGGAAACAAAAGGCCCCTTTTGAAGGCAACTGAGGCATAAGAAACAAGCTGTTTCTACTATGTGTTTATATACTGGTCGATAAAAGGACTTTTATAGTAGATGTAGGTGATTTTCTCCCAGCGTTGCAGAATTTGCCTGCGAAATTCGTTGGAAAGAGTCACCGCAGCCCTGAAACGCAAAGGGCATTAGGATGAACACAGATGACTTCTAGTCAGTAAGAATCTGACATTCCCTTTCGCTCCGCCCAGGGCGGAAGGAATAATTTTTGTACTTATGTATTTTAGTTATGTTCTGTAAGGTCTTTTGGAAAATTAAATAAGCTTCAATTTAAATATTAAAACATGGCTCATTTGAACTTAGTAAGTGTTTTGACTAGGTACTGGAGTTTCAACTTTCAATCTCAATCGTAAAAACCTAAGAAAAAGTAATCCTAGGAGGTTTCTGGACCCTGTTGACCTCTGTCCCAACAGGTTCAACAACGATCAATTCTTTACAAAACAATCCATCTAGTATATTGTGAAATGCATTAAGTATTGAGAGTTTTCTATACTTAGTAGACAAAGAAGTATTTCTGACTTAGCACCAATATTCAAACTAAAGACTAGGTATATACAATTGTCCACAGTTCCTTGCGAGCTTACAATCCCAGCCAGCCAATAACTTACACCACACCAAAACATCTCAGGCCTAATAAAAAGCGACAGGATAAAATGATTTATGGGATAACTAGATAAAGAGGGTGCCAAGTTTAGTCGCCCCGCTCCGGAAGATAAGACAATAATAATAGATTTGTTACTTTTGTCATTCGAGAGGCAACAAAAACGCTTTGAATGGCAGTAGTAGTTGAGAGTGGCGGGTGGAGTATAGTTGCCACGTTTCGTTAGTCCTACAGAGTAAGGCGTCGCCTCAGTAGCCTTAGTTGCTATTTTCAACACTTTCAATCTAAACGAACGAAGTATGTCAGTAAAGGGCGCGTTTGTGTGAGGAGTATGTTCAAGACAACCAGGCATAATGATGTTGTCACACGAAAGTATGCTCTATTTCTTTGACTCGGGATGGCAGTCAGACATGGTACAGTCTTCGGGGCAACCGCTATTACGGGTCGATTTTCAAGGTTAAGCAACGCTTGCCAAGGTTGGTCTGTGGATGAGTGACCATCTTAACATACCGAGTTTTCACCGTGCTTCGGAAAGCTCGTTAAGCCGTTGGTCTCGGCTGTCATTTGTAGATCTTTGGCAGCCGTTACGGATAGTCAGAACCCAGTAAATCTGACTCCAGTCTTGCCATGAAGTACCGTGTCGGTGTTACCCAGTTAATAGATGTAGAGGTCTAGTAGGCAGCCAATCCACGTAAAATACTAGTACTCAGCTTAATCCGGCCTGACTGGAAGCCAACCCCAATATAGTTGGGAAAGGGCTAGGCAGGTGATGACCCGCGGGTTGCGGGTAGCCAATGGATGCAAACGCACAGGACCGGTTGTTGTGGCGACATTTGGGGGAAGTCTTTGTCCAGCAGTGAATTTCTTTCGGCTGATATGATGATGAATTTTGCTATCTATTAAATGAGCAGCAAGAAAATTTTACCAGCTAGGATCGCAATTTTCTCTAATTCCGACCGTTTCAGTCCTTACAGCTTTTCCCAGCTTTCCAATCCCCGTCCATGTCAGCCGTCCATATAAGTTCATCATGTAGATGGGTACAGCCTGTGACAGCCGAAACTTGTGCTCAGTCATTCCAGCGTGAGAACGAATTAATACTTTTTAAGATGACGACAAAGACGCCAACGACGACCTGCTTAACCTAAAATGTAGTATTTTTTGTACTTTCCTTATTATTCTATGATTTTTAAGAAAGTAACTTTATATCAACATGTAGGAAATTAAATTGTATTTGAGATAATGCAAAATTAATTAAAATACGCTGAACGGTTTTGGTCCAATTTTTGTTTTTATGTCCGTGTTAGACATAATTTTAAATATTAATTACAGTATGTTGAACGAACAAATCTTTCATAGATCAAATTATAAAAAATACTCTTATGTAAAATGTAAGCTGGATAAGCTCGCTCCATCGTAGACTTTGTCCCTGTCATCTCTGACCTAGACTAGAGCAAAACCATCACAAATTAAAAAAAAATGTGTTTTTCCAAAAAAATACGACTAGCCGTTTAGACGTTATTCTCATTTCAAAATCAGCTACTGAGGGTATCTGCGCTTTAATGGGACGCCTCCACGCCAATAAGGCCATTCTGTACTCTATGTTCCGTCCCTAGTGGTATTGGCAGATTCGGGGAAGGCTTTTGGGTTCGAGGAAGTATTTTTGTCAGTAACGGTTCTGCGAGCAAAACGCTTTGACTTGATAACTTAAACAAAGGAGCCGTTTGAGTTGTCACGAACATTTCCTTTGCATTCATGGAACAGTTACTGTACCGTTGACACTTTATACGTTGCGTTCGTGGAACAGTTACTGTAGCGCTGACACGTATATTAAGGAAATAAATCTGGTCGAATGAAATAAAGTTAAAAACCAATTGATATTTATAAAAAAAAAAAGAAAAGACGTTTATTTCCCCAAAAGCGACGCACAAAACACAAAATAATAAGGGAATAAATAAAAACTTAACTAAAAACTAAGCTTCTCTCAACTTTCTCTTAACTTTCTTCTCTTTTGTGGATCTCGTTTATGGCAGACTAGCTGCCGCCCGTGGCTCTGCCCGCATGAATGTCGAAATTTATCCCAAGCAAACATACTACCGGGATAAAAAGTATACTCTGTGTTATTCCAGATTTACCTCCGTGCCATCAAGATCCTTTCTGCCGTTCTGACGTGATTGAGTAACAAAACATCCTAACTTTCGCATTTATAATATTAAGTAGAAGACAACCAGGCATAATGATGTTGTCACACGAAAGTATGCTCTATTTCTTTGACTCGGGATAGCAGTCAGACATGGTACAGTCTTCGTGGCAACCACTGTTACGGGTCGATTTTCAAGGTTAAGCAACGCTTGCCAAGGTTGGTCTGTGGATGAGTGACCATCTTAACATACCGAGTTTTCACCGTGCTTCGGAAAGCTCGTTAAGCCGTTGGTCTCGGCTGTCATTTATAGATCTTTGGCAGCCGTTACGGATAGTCAGAACCCAGTAAATCTGACTCCAGTCTTGCCATGAAGTACCGTGTCGGTGTTACCCAGTTAATAGATGTAGAGGTCTAGTAGGCAGCCAATCCACGTAAAATACTAGTACTCAGCTTAATCCGGCCTGACTGGAAGCCAACCCCAATATAGTTGGGAAAAGGCTAGGCAGGTGATGACCCGCGGGTTGCGGGTAGCCAATGGATGCAAACGCACAGGACCGGTTGTTGTGGCGACATTTGGGGGAAGTCTTTGTCCAGCAGTGAATTTCTTTCGGCTGATATGATGATGAATTTTGCTATCTATTAAATGAGCAGCAAGAAAATTTTACCAGCTAGGATCGCAATTTTCTCTAATTCCGACCGTTTCAGCCCTTACAGCTTTTCCCAGCTTTCCAATCACGGTCCATGTCAGCCGTCCATATAAGTTCATCATGTAGATGGGTACAGTCTGTGACAGCCGAAACTTGTGCTCAGTCATTCCAGCGTGAGAACGAATTAATACTTTTTAAGATGACGACAAAGACGCCAACGACGACCTGCTTAACCTAAAATGTAGTATTTTTTGTACTTTCCTTATTATTCTATGATTTTTAAGAAAGTAACTTTATATCAACATGTAGGAAATTAAATTGTATTTGAGATAAAGCAAAATTAATTAAAATACGCTGAACGGTTTTGGTCCAATTTTTGTTTTTATGTCCGTGTTAGACATAATTTTAAAAATTAATTACAGTATGTTGAACGAACAAATCTTTCATAGATCAAATTTAAAAAAAATACTCTTATGTAAAATGTAAGCTGGATAAGCTCGCTCCATCGTAGACTTTGTCCCTGTCATCTCTGACCTAGACTAGAGCAAAACCATCACAAATAAAAAAAAAATGTGCTTTTCCAAAAAAATACGACTAGCCGTTTAGACGTTATTCTCATTTCAAAATCAGCTACTGAGGGTATCTGCGCTTTAATGGGACGCCTCCACGCCAATAAGGCCATTCTGTACTCTATGTTCCGTCCCTAGTGGTATTGGCAGATTCGGGGAAGGCTTTTGGGTTCGAGGAAGTATTTTTGTCAGTAACGGTTCTGCGAGCAAAACGCTTTGACTTGATAACTTAAACAAAGGAGCCGTTTGAGTTGTCACGAACATTTCCTTTGCATTCATGGAACAGTTACTGTACCGTTGACACTTTATATGTTGCGTTCGTGGAACAGTTACTGTAGCGCTGACACGTATATTAAGGAAATAAATCTGGTCGAATGAAATAAAGTTAAAAACCAATTGATATTTATATAAAAAAAAAGAAAAGACGTTTATTTCCCCAAAAGCGACGCACAAAACACAAAATAATAAGGGAATAAATAAAAACTTAACTAAAAACTAAGCTTCTCTCAACTTTCTCTTAACTTTCTTCTCTTTTGTGGATCTCGTTTATGGCAGACTAGCTGCCGCCCGTGGCTCTGCCCGCATGAATGTCGAAATTTATCCCAAGCAAACATACTACCGGGATAAAAGTATACTCTGTGTTATTCCAGATTTACCTCCGTGCCATCAAGATCCTTTCTGCCGTTCTGACGTGATTGAGTAACAAAACATCCTAACTTTCGCATTTATAATATTAAGTAGAAGACAACCAGGCATAATGATGTTGTCACACGAAAGTATGCTCTATTTCTTTGACTCGGGATAGCAGTCAGACATGGTACAGTCTTCGTGGCAACCACTGTTACGGGTCGATTTTCAAGGTTAAGCAACGCTTGCCAAGGTTGGTCTGTGGATGAGTGACCATCTTAACATACCGAGTTTTCACCGTGCTTCGGAAAGCTCGTTAAGCCGTTGGTCTCGGCTGTCATTTGTAGATCTTTGGCAGCCGTTACGGATAGTCAGAACCCAGTAAATCTGACTCCAGTCTTGCCATGAAGTACCGTGTCGGTGTTACCCAGTTAATAGATGTAGAGGTCTAGTAGGCAGCCAATCCACGTAAAATACTAGTACTCAGCTTAATCCGGCCTGACTGGAAGCCAACCCCAATATAGTTGGGAAAAGGCTAGGCAGGTGATGACCCGCGGGTTGCGGGTAGCCAATGGATGCAAACGCACAGGACCGGTTGTTGTGGCGACATTTGGGGGAAGTCTTTGTCCAGCAGTGAATTTCTTTCGGCTGATATGATGATGAATTTTGCTATCTATTAAATGAGCAGCAAGAAAATTTTACCAGCTAGGATCGCAATTTTCTCTAATTCCGACCGTTTCAGCCCTTACAGCTTTTCCCAGCTTTCCAATCCCCGTCCATGTCAGCCGTCCATATAAGTTCATCATGTAGATGGGTACAGCCTGTGACAGCCGAAACTTGTGCTCAGTCATTCCAGCGTGAGAACGAATTAATACTTTTTAAGATGACGACAAAGACGCCAACGACGACCTGCTTAACCTAAAATGTAGTATTTTTTGTACTTTCCTTATTATTCTATGATTTTTAAGAAAGTAACTTTATATCAACATGTAGGAAATTAAATTGTATTTGAGATAATGCAAAATTAATTAAAATACGCTGAACGGTTTTGGTCCAATTTTTGTTTTTATGTCCGTGTTAGACATAATTTTAAAAATTAATTACAGTATGTTGAACGAACAAATCTTTCATAGATCAAATTTAAAAAAAATACTCCGTAAAATGTAAGCTGGATAAGCTCGCTCCATCGTAGACTTTGTCCCTGTCATCTCTGACCTAGACTAGAGCAAAACCATCACAAATTAAAAAAAAATGTGTTTTTCCAAAAAAATACGACTAGCCGTTTAGACGTTATTCTCATTTCAAAATCAGCTACTGAGGGTATCTGCGCTTTAATGGGACGCCTCCACGCCAATAAGGCCATTCTGTACTCTATGTTCCGTCCCTAGTGGTATTGGCAGATTCGGGGAAGGCTTTTGGGTTCGAGGAAGTATTTTTGTCAGTAACGGTTCTGCGAGCAAAACGCTTTGACTTGATAACTTAAACAAAGGAGCCGTTTGAGTTGTCACGAACATTTCCTTTGCATTCATGGAACAGTTACTGTACCGTTGACACTTTATACGTTGCGTTCGTGGAACAGTTACTGTAGCGCTGACACGTATATTAAGGAAATAAATCTGGTCGAATGAAATAAAGTTAAAAACCAATTGATATTTATAAAAAAAAAAAGAAAAGACGTTTATTTCCCCAAAAGCGACGCACAAAACACAAAATAATAAGGGAATAAATAAAAACTTAACTAAAAACTAAGCTTCTCTCAACTTTCTCTTAACTTTCTTCTCTTTTGTGGATCTCGTTTATGGCAGACTAGCTGCCGCCCGTGGCTCTGCCCGCATGAATGTCGAAATTTATCCCAAGCAAACATACTACCGGGATAAAAAGTATACTCTGTGTTATTCCAGATTTACCTCCGTGCCATCAAGATCCTTTCTGCCGTTCTGACGTGATTGAGTAACAAAACATCCTAACTTTCGCATTTATAATATTAAGTAGCAAAGTAAAGATGACCAAAGGTCCATTTTGCTTAATTATTTCAGGAAGTATTTGCGCCACCATTATTATTTTTTTTGCTTATCAATTGGCTGATAAAGAAATTGCCACATAGTCACGGTAGGCAAGCTATAGGCTTTAAACTGAAGTAGATAAATTATTTCATATAAATTTTTTATGACTCGCAAAAATCATGAAGTGAACTGCCGATCTTCGATCACTCTGTCGTTTATATAACGCATAAAGAACTTCTCAACTTTAAATCGACTTCGTACGCGTATATCCCGTTTTTCCCCGTTCCCGTAAGAATTTCGGGAAATCCTCTCTTCGTGCTTTCCCCAAGGAAACTTTTTTTTTAAGCATGGGAAATCATCAAATGACTCCTCCCACTCTGGATAAATCAGAAGGGAGTGTCAGACTCTTACTGACTAAAACGTTACTCCTAATGCCTTTTGCGTTTCAGGGCCGGGGTAGCTCTTTCAAACAAATACAACCCCGGTAGGCACTGTTGACCCTAGCGGGCCCCGTCTTCTATGCTGACAGATCTTTAACAGCACAGCGCGCCGTCAAACATTGCCTGGTTCTGATCGGACGGCAAGTCCGCAGGCCTGTGGCCGGAAATCGCACTGCGACTCCCGACGCCCGGGGCGTGTTCTCCTGTTGCGGCGGCTGGGGCGTGAAGTTTCCCTCTCTCTCTCGCATTCGGCCTCCTCCTTCGCTAGCATTTCCGCTTCGCAAAAAGAGGTGGCCGCTTCCCATGCCTCCTCGCTCCGGATCATGGATTGAACCAGGGCCGGACGCAAGAGGTCGCCGGCGTCCCCAAGGATCCTACATTTTGTCTGTACTGTGTTTTTCAATATTGTGGAAAATAAATGAATTTTTACTTTTTACTTTACTTTACATTCGGAGGCAGGCTACAGGCTGTGCGTTGTCTATCAGTCACTCAATCACTTATCAGTAACGGGAGAATTTTTATACTTTTATTTATGGATGGGAGATCTCCAAATGACTCCTCACGCTCTGGGTGAAGGTAGAGGGAGTGTCAGACTCTTACTGACTAAAACCCATCCGTGTTCCTCTTAGTGCTCTTTGCGTTCCAAGGCTACCCCTTTCGAACAGATTCCGCAGCCCCAGCAGGCACGTGCCCTAGCGGGCTCCGTCTTCCACGCTGACATCTCTTTGAGGCGCGCTGGGATCGCAGCGCGCCTCGGGCCTAGTTCTGATCAGACGGCGAGCCACCAACTGCTGGCCGTCCGCAGGCCCGCGCCTACGGCGGCCGGTAATCGTCCTGCGACTCCCGACGCCTGGGGCGTCTACTTCTGTTGCGGCGACTGGGACCCGAGGTTTCCCTCTCTCGTTCGGCATCCTCCTTTGCTAGCATTACTGCTTCGCAGAAGGAGGTGACCACTTCCCATGCCTCCTCGCTTAACATAACCCAACCTTTACTAGGTTCATCTAACCATTTTTCCTTCACTTAACCTTTAATTAGTCACGTGGGGTTCATTAGACCCCAAGCGAGTTTGTTTTTGTCATATTTCGACAAATATGACACTTTCCTGGCTGTACGTTTTAGTAGCTTCATAGATCACCAGCCCCTCCCATCTCAACATTCCGCGAGCCGCAGCGTCGATCACACATGCCGTATGGAGGTGCTTGGGGTCCAACAGAGACCGCGTGACTAATAGTGTTGTACAAATTTAGTAAGTGTAATGATGAAAATTTTGTTATTTAATTTCACAATTTTATACAAACTTGTGTTTAATAATTATTTGTTAATTTTTACAGGTTAAAGAACACAATGACAAGCCACTTGAATTTAGAGCAAATATCAAATCTGCTAAATGAAGATGAAATACCCTGCCACGGCCCTTGAAAAGACGACTTAAATGTGATACTGAACCTTCTACTTCTGGAAGCAGTTTAAGTGGTTCCAAAGGCCGTTGTCACCTATGAGCGTTGACTAATGATAGGAAAACTAAAACCAAATGTGGTAAATGTAACAAATTCATGTGTAACGAACATATTACAAAAGTTTGTGATTCATATGCCTAGTAATTTAAGAATAATTTTGATTATTACTTGAAAAGTTTATTTTTGTAATGTTTTCTAGAAGTCTTTCTTTATTTTGTTAATTTAGATGCTGTTTTTTTAAAGTCTTATAGAGAATAAATATTTTCACTTATTATACATATTTAAATTTCAAAAGCAAATCCTGGGGTCCGTACGGACCCCATGCGACTAATACTGTAAGTATTTAGGCGCGACTAGCTAAAGGTTAACAAAGTCTGTATGAAAAAGTAATCAATCCCACCGAATTCCAATTACGCCCCCGTCGTCCGCACGCAGCTCGACTAGATAATTGTATCAAATCTGAATGGATTCGTAAATCTAATCCGCCGGGCAATAATTACTGCACAATAGTGCCCACTGTCACCGCGAGGAAGGTACACTCATAAAGTAGATACATACAGAAGTACAGCTCGATTAAGCTGATCAAGGTCGCGACGTGGATTTTTCTGCACCTCGGAAAGCGGTCAAAATCTTTGTCACGTTTCGAGTTTTCAGAATCCTGTGACTCTTGCTAAAGTGCCTATCTATTATGGTACGGCTCTAAATGTCATGACATTAACGCAAACACACTTTTCGCGAGTTCTCTGTAGCACAGAAAGACGTTGAGCGGTGTGCGAGAGAGAGCACGAGAAGTTAAGTGTAGGCGTACCATTAGCGGGCGGCGGGGATCTCTCGCGTCCGGCCCTGGTTCAAGCCATGGTTCGGAGCGACGAGACATGGGAAGCGGTCACCTCCTTCTGCGAAGCAGTAATGCTAACAAAGGAGGAAGCCGAACGCGTGAGAGAGAGGGAAAACTCACGCCCCAGCCGCCGAAACAGAAGAAGACGCCGCGGGCGTCGGGAGTCGCAGGACAATTCTCGGCCGTAGGCGTGGGACTGCGGACGGCGAGCATTGGGTGGCTCGCCGTCTGATCAGAACCAGGCCCGGGTCGGCGGCGCGCTGCGATCCCAACGCGCCTCAAGGAAATGTCAGCACGGAAGACGGGGCCCACTAGGGCCAGTGCCTGCTGGGGCTGCGGACTTCGTTCGAAAGAGGCATCGTAACTTGGAACGCAAAGGGCACTAGGAGAAACACGGATGGGTTTTAGCCAGTAAGAGTGACACTCCCTTTCGCTCCGCCCAGAGCGGAAGGAGTCATTTGATTTTTTATACGCAATATGCGATTTCACTATTGCCGAAGTAAATTAATTCTCTGCTTGGTCAGTTAATCGTTTTTGGTCGTTGTATGTAGTTGACTTTCTGCTTTTTTCTCCGACAGTCCCCACCGCTAGAAACGCTCCAATTATGCGCAATATGCGATTTCTCCACTGCCGATGTTAATTAATTGTCTGTTTGATTAATTAATCGTCATAAACGCGAATTTGGTGATTTACGAGTTTTGGGTAGGTTTGTTTATGACACTTTACGGACGTTCTATAGTTGGAGACACAACCCTTGGGGTTAAGGGGTTGTTAAATAGTGACTATGAAGTGGAAGGCCGTGCTTGGGCCGTCCCAAGCACCCCCTCGTAGTTTGGTGGTTGAAAACAGTGGTATCAAACATTCTGAAACATGCACTTGGACCATGCTACCCTTACATTAAGTATATTAAGTTAAGTAAATTTGTCAAACTATGAAACTTTGGCAAACCTAAACCCTTTCAAACTTTAGCATTACAGTAAGGTTTGACACGTTCCAAACGCCAAATAACTTCAAAATCAGAAGCTGGTACCTGATAATTGAGATGGATGTGTGAAGTAACGAGTACGGGTAAAGTGAGAAATGAGTATGTTAGAGGCAGTTTAAAGTGGCGCCAGTGACGGAAAAGTTTAAAGAGAACAGAGAAAGTCTTTGTGTGGTCATGTGAAGAGGAGGGTGAAACGCATATAGGTAACTAAAGTTATGAATATAAATGTGGATGGATGGAGAGGGAGATAGGTCAAATAAAAGATGGATGGATTGTGTGAGGTATGAAAGAAAGAGGAGTTAGTAATAGCGTGACGATGGGAGGAAGATGATGATGAATAAAACCACTATTATTTTTTGTTACGCACAGCTCAATAAATAATAAGCTTATTATTCCAAATATACTAAACATTTAATACATTATAAGAAACATTGCCAAAAATATGCCATCTTCTACCAAATTTTCATCTAGGAAAGTTCCAAAGCGTTAACTTAATCATAAGATCCCGCAATTGATTACCGAACCATCTCGCTAACCGTTATAAATTATTAGAAGTCTTCAGGAAAATCTATTGCGAGAAAGAATCGCGTACAATATCGGCTAGTCATGACCGGTAGGATTGTTCTCATCCACAGAGTTGCGACGCCTAGAGAAGCCATTTTATATCCTACTATGTTGAATTTTTACACTTTTGTGTAATTATAAAACCCAGCCTTGTAATTTTTTTATTTTTTTTTCTTTAAGGATGGGAAATCATCAAATGACTCCTCCCGCTTTGGGTGAAGCAGAAGGGAGTGTCAGACTCTTACTGACTAAAACCCATCCGCGTTCCTCCCAGTGCCCTTTGCGTTCCAGGGTACAGTGCCTCTTTCAAAAAAAAAAAAAAAGCCTTGTAAATAATGGTTTTAGTATGAGAATTAATCTTTTTTGTTGTTTTTTTAAACGGCTCAATACCGCGCTTTTACAAGTAAACAAAAATATTTTTGAAATATTATATCATATACCTATCTGTAATTTTTTTTGAGACTCCCAAGTGCTCCGCGCGTGGAATGATAGAAAGAAAGAAAAATGTAATGGATTTTGAACGAAGAAAATCTTAATTATAGTGTAAGCTGAGACAAAATTAAGAGGAAACTGTAGCGCTCACTGCCACACAATTTGTAGAAAACTATTAACAATGCCGTTTCTAATGGCTGTTACGTCTCGGTGTCTATGGTCTTCATTCAATCCGCCTGTCATCGTTTTGAGCGCGGATGATCGGCAAGAAACCGTCCGACGAACACTTCTTGCCCGCAAAATTACATTTTTTCCTCAACCAAGGAAATGGGAATACAAATAAGTGGCTTTTTGTATGATGTTTATCTGTTCGCGCCTGTTCTGTGTTTATCAGTAACTGGGTCTTATTTTATGCTCGAACCTTTTTCTAAGTACACTAGTTGAAACTAGTTTGGTAAGCGATGATATAGGTAGTGAACAATGGAGTACGCTTGCCTTGAAGTAACGTATTGACTCTTGTTTTAAGACCCTCCAAATTAAACCTGTCATGAATCACAGACTTCACATTGAATGCTACTCTTAAGCTGTACGCAAAACCGAAAAAAAAACCCAATGAATCATACGAGTGCTCCACATTTTTATCCGTGGACCAACCCACTTGTGTCTCAGTTAACCCTATCCCCGCTGTCGGGGCCCAGTTACCACGGTGACAAGTGACAGCTCAGCAATAAAACAATGTGCACGCGGTCAGCATGTGCTTTGTCAGCGCTCAGGGGGCCGGACCGTGAACGTGTCGACGAAATTGTTGCAGCAAAGGGGTGCTGACTTTTGCCTAAATGTGAAAGAGAGAACGAAACCATTACGAAACTATTGGGTATGACATTTTCTAACTTAGAATTGTTATTATAAAAACCCAGAAGACTATTTTTTTTAAGCAACGTCGCAATGTGTCAAAAATACCCTAATTTCACTACTTTTTGACAGATTGCAACTGAGATGCAAATGCGAACATTTTTATTATGTCATTATTTTTTGTCTTCTCTGGTAAAATAATCAATATTTTATTATTATCAACTCAAAATTTACTCGCAGGTTTTTAGACGCTTAAGTCAATTTTAGATCAAATATTGCAACAGGTTTCACAATGTTCATCATTAGGTTTTGCAATTTTAACAAGTGTTCGAAGCATAAAACGAATCCACTCACTACACTCAATACTAACCGATAAGCAATATACGACAAAATATTCACAAAGTAAATGATCCATTGTTGACCTAGAAACGTTATTTTCACTAAAATTTTCAGCAGCATCCCTGATTCAAGATGGCTGCACGTTGACCACACGGTATGTGTTGTTTTATTTTAGAAACGTCGACTGCGGACTGGGGGACGTCAGCGCAACGTAACTGGGATCAAATGGATGGTTTCAGGGTTAACGGTGTGCTGAATTGTAATGTGAAAGTCAACGTTGTAAGTATACGTTGTGTCTTTGGGATTTATGAATGGTTAAATTAAGATATAATTTTAGTATTTTAAGGAGCATTCGCATTGCAGTCAAAAACTGTCAAACCCATCTCTAGTTTAATACAATTTGACAAATAATTGACATTAATTGTTGCTGAGATGATAATTAATTAGTGTGACTTGATTTTGAACGCTGTTTATTTATGCGAATTGGCCTTAAAGGTGCATTAATCAATAATAGCTGGGTTCTTAAGGAGTCATTTACATTATGAACAAACTTTGAAACACAGACATAAAATAAAAGCTAATTCTATTTAGAACGTCTTTTATTTTTATCGACCCAGTTTTCGTCAGCACAAGGGTGTGCCATTGAACGTCAACTGAAATTGTCGCATAATGGCATCCCACATGCCATACCAAACCACGCGGTTTAAACTTATGAAAAAAAAAGTGTTTAATATTCTATGGCCTCCAAACGACCAAGACCATGACGGCCTCTGATTTTTACAGTAAAACTATTCAATTGTCGGCTAAGAGCATCACAGGTTAATCGATCATCAAAATGATTGAAAAACGTTAAGGGATCCCAACATTTTGTTCAGTTATGCAATAGTAAATGTTCGGATTTCCAATCCTATCTAAGAATTAAAACTACAAATCTAGTAAGCTTTACGACACCTATGAGAACCACACAAAAAGCATAATAATATTTTAAAGATTATCCGAACTAAACGCTTTAAAATGTTTAGCAGTAATAAATATTAAAGGCAGAATACTCCTTGTCGCTACACCAGTTGCCTTAAATTACTTTTAGTGCATTTTATTTAGCAAACTTGTGAGATGCATGGCCTCGCATACGGTGCAAGGTGCTTTAAAAACCTGTATAAATCTCGGTAAATCGCGCCAATAGTCGTGTTTGCATTTAAACGGCACTCCATCCAGCAAAATATTGCGAGGAAGTTAGATTGTAGTCGGTTCCCAAGTAAGAAACTGTATTTATAGAGGGAGCTGTGGATTTTTAAGTAGCTACAGGCGGAACTTTTGTATCTACAGACCAAGAAATTCCCCTTATTTAAGGATGGGAAATCATCAAGTGACTGCTTCCACTCTGGGAGGAGTAGAAGAGAGTGTCAGACTCTAAAACCTATCCGTGTTCCTGATGCCTCTTGCGTTCCATGGCCGCGGTTCCAAACCTACTAAAGTAATGTATATGTAAGTATGTGGTACATTGAGATCTTACATACACATTAACATCGTTTCACACACACTACCATTGCTGGTGTAGAAATATTAAATGTATGAGAAATATTCCATGCAAATCTAAAACAAAACTAAACAACATTATAAAATAGAAAATCATAATGTCAAAATAAAGATTTCAATGTCAGTATAAAAATTACAGTGTCACAATTAAAATGTCAAATCAAAGTGTAAAAAAATCAAATTATATTGTCAACGAATTCATAATAATTTCAAAGTGCTAATGTCATTAATAAAAATCTTATCAAAAATTATGATTTAAAAATTCATTCACGGAATAAAAACACATGTCCAAGAGCCAAGCAAACATTTTACACTTAAACTTACTAATTGGTAACATTCTCAGGCCAGGTGATAATTTATTATAAATTTTAATAGTCATACAACTGGCATTTCTACTGTATAACTGCAACCTCTGAGCGGGTACTAATAATTTTCCGGCATTTTTTTTGTTAAGTCTTTCGGAGACTTGCTCATTCAATAAAAATAGATGAGGGTGTTTTTTTACAAATAAACAAACTAAGGTTGGATACTACTCAACCAGACACGTTTACGTTCAGAAGGGTTATATAACGATGTCCGTCGTTCGATTCTCGGGTCGGACAAAATATTATTGGGTATTTTCATCTGGTTTATCGTAATTGCCTCGTTCTTTCAGTACATGGGACTTAAACATAAGTGGTATATTTTTATTGAAACTTTATGCTCAAGTCAAACACGTTGTCTATAGGCGGATTGAATGCCTTAAGCATGCTACCACCTTATAGTTGGTGTAACTATAATTGATACGCCTCTGCTAAATCCATGGGGAATAAATGCGAGAGATTATGTTAAAGTTTTACGTATTTATTCCAAAAGCCTTAATCCTAGCTTATTGAATATTAAGCGATTAAATTATGTTTTTGTCTGAAAAACAAAGATTATTATAAATGTGACAGTGATTTTGTTTGATTGTTACCCTTTTACGTCTAAACCGTTGAACCGGTTTCGATGAATTTTGGTACAGAGGTAGATGAGACCCTGGCATGCTGCTGAATCGGGCTTGACTGGAACCCGACTTCAATGTAGTTGGGAAAAGACTAGGCAGGCAGGCAGGAACTGGAGACGGTTTTAGGCAAAGATCTATATTAAATTCGAGTGAAGACGTGGGCAAAAACTACTAATGAGAAAATATTCGTTCTCAAAGAAGTTTTCCTATCCGTAGCTAATTAACGAGTCTTATAGCTTTTCGTATCCTCCTCCCCAAGTATTCGTTTCGGTCAGTTTATCTGCGTTAGATCACTTATGTTGTGGTAATCCATCATTAGGAGCTGACCACGACCCCGTCGTTAGCTGTGCCAGTTTGCGATCGTTTATGGGTACTTAAGAATATTCTTTTTTATGTTTCTTTGAGATGTTTACTTCTCAAACATACAAGCGTATGGCCGCTGCTTATTTTGTAAGTGGTTTTCGTATTACTTTCACTGTCCTCGAAATATATTCAAAATAATTAATTGTAATTAATTGAATTAATTAAAATTAAATATAAACAAGGGAAATTGAAAGTTTTTCTTTTTTTAGACTTTCTTTCATCATCATCATCATCATCATATTTTCAATTGACAGACTACTGCTGGAAAAAGGGTCTCTCCCAAGCGTCGTCGCATCAAACGGGCCTATGCTTATCGCATCCACTGGATTCATCGATCATCAGGGGAGTGTCAAATCGTGTCGTCATTATTTCTTAGTGGTTAGGTGATACGGAGTAGAATACGCCCGCAACTAAGCCCAAAAATACGGACTTCGGGTTTAGAGAATAGCCCCTGGTAAGGGCCGCGGCTTCGCCAGATGATTGGCCTCCTCTTGCAGCGCTGCGTTTTTCCATACGCGGTCGCCACTCCAGAACCTTTGCCTCAATCGATTTTTCTTATTCTTTACAATACGTTTGGTTCAATAAGGGAAAAAATAAATTCCAGTCCTTTCATTTGATTACTCCTCTACTTTTAGCTAATCCTTGTACTTCTTTCCATCAATTACATTTCTTTTTTCTCCACAACTAATTACCTAGTTCCGAGCAGGTTATATTTAGACGTATCCTTGTCGGTCAGTTCATCCCCCTCTCCGAAGGCGCGTGTCAGTAATCCGACATTAGTAGGTGGATGAGGATTACTATTGTAGCACTTATATTGCGTAAGGAGCGTGAATTTACGGGGCTTTATGGTGAAAGCTTTGTGTAGAAAATCTTACACTGAGAGTGAGCATAAAATTCCGGAAAAATGTAGTGACTGCGCCCTTTGTCTCGGGTGACTTACTTAAAACACATGAGTTAAAAAAACCCCGCAAGAAAATACCTACAGTGGTAGATTTGACGTTGAAATGACAATTACCTAGACAAATAGAATATACTTTATTGTTTCAAAGAGTCACAATTACTCTGTTACACCAAATTAATTCTTTGTCAGAAACAATGTTGATTAGACAGTATAACTCCATCTACCGATAGACTGATAACAACAACCTCCTCAGGAGTCAGGGGTCAAGAAATAATCTCATAGTTCCAGTTTTAAATCTGTATTTTCTCTTAAATGCCACTGTAGCGGTGCTTAACTTGTGCTTACAGTGTTTTACTTTACATTTATAAGTTAAATTAAGCGGTTAACTGCAGTATCTAAAGTCCCCCAGGATAAACGCGCAACGTAAGTTAGAAGAGGTCGCGAGTTTTATAAGACAGAAAAATATATGGGCACTAGAAGGGTACGATTGGGTAGCTCAGCTCTCAGGAGCTCAATCTGCTTAAATGTCCACACTGCTGTACGGGCGTAGCTACAGCTTTTACATGGCGGGAGTCTTTCGAGCCACCCCAAAATGGCACAACAGACCATAACAAACCATAACCAAGTCAGAAGCTCTTGAGGCGGTTTAGAAACTCTGGCACTAGGGTGTGTGGGGTCGTTAGACCTTACTGCTCACACGATAAATTCCAATTTCATTCGAACAGCTAGTAAACATATGTTTTGGGGTACAGATTATTAGATTATTGTCATTTGTTCAATATTTATTGGTGATTTATATATTTATCGGATGCTAATGGGGAAGCTCCTTAACACACCCCTTACATAAGCCCATGCACTGCTGGTACTCAGTGTTAATGTAACGTCATTTATAAAAATATAGCATGCTCTAAACAAAATACAACACAAGCCATACATTATTATGGTATTGGAAATTATGTTAATCCACATAATTTCCTTCACATATTCCATCTTCGACACAAATTCAATCCTTTCCGACCTTCCTATATTAGCACCGTCCCAGCACACCCATACACAAGTCTACCTGTGTCACCCGAAAAATACAACAGTGTACGTAAAGAATTTATCGCTCGTTCCCTCTTCCGTAGATAAAGGCGTAGGCCTGCGGTCCCTAGCCGGGTCGTTATAAATCCTGCCCACCTTGGGTAGAATTTAACCGCTTATTTTGGAGAAGCTTGTGGTTGCTTGCACTTGAATTATTTTTAAACAGTTTTGTGCCATGTTTGGATGGAATAGTAGGGAAAATCTGTGTGCATTAGGACGAGAGAGGCTTCTGTCTAGAAGCGGAAAACAGATAGATTAGAGTAGGGACTAAAGAAAAGATAGAATGACTGTGTAAAAAATGATTTGGGTAGAATAGGTGTTACTATTGGGGCTCTACTATGACGTTATAAAACTAGGTACACTGTATTTTGAATCCAGTGTGAGAGGAAAACGGCGCTATATAAGACGCGTAGCATTATCCCATTTTCACCACGGAATCATGATGGTATTGGTACGTCATCTTAGGGCCCATCATAGATATCAGCTAATTTAAATTGAAGAAGAATAAATAAGTTGGGAAAAAATTAATAGAATAATAGTGTTGCTTTTTCTGTGCTGCATTTCTTAAGTATTTCAAACAATTCAGAATGTCAATAAATACTAGCTAAATTTTATTCAAAACATGTCTTAAGAAATCATACAGATGGAATGATCCTCTTTTCTTCTTTCGCTATTCTCTACGAAGTTTTAGTATGTGATTGTAAAAGGATAAAACTTAGATAATAGTCCTGTCCATTTCTCTCTTAAAATTGAAATCAGACGAGACAGCATTGATCGAACTTAGAAACAATTTACGAATATAGCTTTTGTTTAAAAACTTTCATACATTAGATTTCAAGACTCGACTGAAAAATCAACTTCATGAAACTTTTCAGATATCTTTGAAAGATGAAAAGTTCAGCGACTAATAGCTGGCATACTTTTTCATTGTTCAGTTAACTTTGGGTTGAGTTGAAGCGATTACAATACCGCTTTGTCGTTCGCTTTCGACTCTTGAATGTTCTGGTGTCGAACCGCTCGGAGGGACGCTTTTACGTCGTGGCGCTGAAAGGAGTCGCTGCGGTACAATGAGTAGTGATGGACAGGGTTTAGTGGTGAGAGGTAGCGGGGGTGGAAGCGGGATTACGTACCATTTATCTATACTATTATGGTAAAGAGGTAAAGTTTGTGATGCTGTGAGGTTGTAGGGGGTAATCTCTGGATCTACTAAACCGATTTAGAAAATTCTTTTACCAATAGAAAGCTACGTTTTTTGTGAGTCATAGGACATATATTATTAACCCGAAAAATACCACCCAACGAAGTTGGCACGGGACAGCTGGTTTAAAGATCTACTGTGTTCCTAACCCGTCTAATGGTATGTTAATGTGTCATCCGTTAACGTGAATCATCATCATCATCATATCGGCCGAAAGACGTCCACTACTGGACATAGGCCTCCCCCAATGGAGGGGAGGTTTGCCATAATCGCCACGTTTGGCAGGCGGGTTGTCGATCGCAGTGTTTGGTGTAGCGTTTTATAGAGAACGCTGCTGCCCATTCTTTGGTGAGTCCCTTAGTCGCCTCTTACGACACCCACGGGAAGTGATGGGATGGTATTATTCTTTTACGGTACTATACGGCACCGGTCGACACCATATGGCAAACGTGAATAAATGCACAGTATCGGTGCATTTCTACAAAGATTGATTTCGTTATTTACACCCATTTTTTGATTGAGAATTGCTGTTGAAAACAGTTAGGTAAGCACAGAAACCGGAGGATAGAGTCAAATATAAAACTATTCTATATTTTTAAGATAGGTTAAAAAAAATGGCACCTAGGTATATTCATTCATTCGTTTTACTTAAATCTAGTTTTATAACGGGCGAACTTATTAACTAATAATACTTTTGTCCATAAATAACACTCAAGTCCAAGCTGTAATTAAACAAAATTGAGACTTAAACCTCTTTATTACCAACTATTTGCTAAACCCTCTCCCTCTCCTCAGTATAACCTCACCACTAAAATCTTATGCATAGCATAGTGCAGCTCAAGCTGAAACAGTCCCATTCAGCTTGTAAACATCAGCGAGTCGCCCGCATACGATATTGTGAACTACCCGCTTTTTACACCAAAACTTGGCAACCCTCTTTGAAAAGGAGCTAGTGTGTGATAGTCAGAAGCCAGTAAATCTGACTCCAGTCTTGCCATGAAGTACCGTGTTATCCAGTTAATGGGTTGTGGAGGTCTGGTAGGCAGCCGCTCCTCGTAAAATACTGGTATTTAGCTAAATCCGGCTTGACTGGAAGCCAACCCCAATGTAGTTGGGAAAAAGGCTAGGTAGATGATAATCATACTAGAGAATGACCTTAGGATATAGACAGTGGCATTCTGTTAGCGGCATGGCAGAGGCGATTGCCAAATCGTAAAAAATGACGGAGTTATGAGGTAAGAAACATAAAAAAACAATCGAATTGAGAACCTCCTCCTTTTTTTGAAGTCGGTTAAAACATGTGTAGTATTTAAAAAGGCTGGTACAATGCTACGTGACTGATCCTTAATATTTTGACAATTCGACAATCGCTTTCTTTAATAGATAACACTTTGTTTTCAGCTTCTATAAATTAAATAATATATATATATATTCTATATGTAGGTACAACCTAATTTGATAGCGATAACTTTATTGACCATTCAGTTTGTTTGAGGTTGGACCTACAGACCGTGTTCCAATTTTACTATTATATGCAACTTTCGCATTTGAATGTCAGCCGTAATCTGTCAAAAATTATAGAAATTGGCACTCTGCTTGTATGGTTATAGTTATGGTTAAAAGTTAAAATTTTCAGCAACTTTCTTAAGCCTGTCAGCAACTTTCTAAAACATGTCAGTTACATACTTTACTTCAATGACATTGTTCGTAGGGGCCGAAAACCGAAGCCCCACACTTACGGTGATCGGATATAATATCGGAGCAGCTGGAGATACCTATCAGCGCCAGAATCAACCAGACTGCTGATCGTCAGATAAAGAAAAACCGTTTACAAGTTGATTCGGATTCAAGGTTTTTAGCCGTGAAAAACCGATGAAGGAGAGAGTTTAATTATTCGTTCGCGTAAAATCGGGTGACTTTTAACTTATGTTCTGAATTCAGTATAAGTTGCTCCAATTCATGAGTCTCCCCTGAAAGATTGCCAATAACAAAAAAAAAAGTTTAAATATGACATAAATGCAACTCGATTCAACGCACTCGTCACACGTCAATGTTACACGTGCCTACTCACTCCACTAATTATGCCAAAAATTGTGTAATGACACGCATCGCTCGAATTTATAACACAAACTTCTCTCAAGTTGATACATTTTATTATAGTAAAACATTATTTAGAAAACAAATATTAAGAAGTATAAGCGAAGGCAATAATGACAACCAGTCTTTTAGTTTCTTTTGTTTAAGTACCTATAACTTTCTCAAAATTTTAAACTTAACGTAAGTAATTTAAATAAGTAATTTTGTTATTATTATATTTATTGTATCTTGTTAGTCCGTTCGTACACATAAAGAATCCCAGTTACAGAGGGAAACCTATTATTATCCATACAATACGAATAATCTGTAATATATTTTAATTATCGCCGTTGGTTACCTTAATGAATAAAATCATAATAAAATCAAGCATGTACTTTTATCGACGACAAAAGGCGAATGAAATACCATTGTAAAAGTAGAGGGTGTTATAACTGAGAAATTACGCCTAAGAACATTAAAACCGAACCAAGTATCGAACCCTGTTGCGGAATTAGTTCTAGTGGAACGCAAAGGGCATTTGTAGGGCCACGGGTAGGTTTTATAAGAGTCTGATACTCTCTTGCGCCCAACCCAGAGCGCAAGAGAGGAAAAAGTCATTTGATGATTTCCCATCAACAACAAAAAATGCGTCAATATCTGGCTTTACAGTTGCGATCAAAACCCCAACAACCAACTTAGCTTACCCCAGTGGAAAATGTCTCTTGGTACCTATTGGATAAGCTGATCTGTATCCTGCTTAATAACGAGGAAAGTGAAAAATATGTTTTTCCTAATCCACCGTTGTTATTTTCTGGTTTATTTCATTGCAAGCTCCAAGACAGTTAAATCGTTTCTCCAGGACTTGTCAAACTTCTTTCACCGCTGTTGATTCTGGCTTTCAGGAGTTGCAATGGTTGGGGATAGTGTGACGGTCTTGTCCCACAAACACCTTCCTCCTTCGAACATCCTTTATTTCAAATATACCAGTTACGGGCACTTTTGAATTGCATAAGAATAACAAAGCTAAACAGTGGACAAGGTTAGCATGAATATTTGTTTATTTAAAAATTCACATTAGTAAACCTAAGCCACACAAGTAACTGCCAGTTACTAACTGGATTCCCCTCTAAACTGTTACCAACTTACCCCCAACATTATTCTATACACACACTTGACACACATCATTATTTGCTGTGCAGCAATACAGTACTGCAGCGGGCCACTGTTGGAACACTACACTATTGACACTTTAACGCGCTCCTGGCCTTATTTATAGCTACGTATTTTATGGCATGTGCTCTCTAGTGTCAGACTGACTAAAAACCCACCGTGTTCCTTCAAATGTCCTTTACGTTACAGGGTCGCGGTAACTTGTTCTGACAATTCCGCAACATGTGGACGATGATAAAATCAATATTTGTTTATATCATAAACAAATCTCAGTCACACAAGTAACAGTTACTAACAAGATTCCCCACTAAACTGTCTACCAACTTACTACCAACACTAATCTATACATACACAGTTGCAACATATCATTATGTGCTGTGCGTCACTACAAACGACTGCAGCGGGCCCCATGCGCATCTCTTTCGGACAATTCCGCAACAGGTAGATGATACCAATATTAATGTTTGTTAACTAACAAATTATTATTAGCAAACTACAGCCTCACAACTAACTAACAGCTACTAAAAAGATTCGCCACTAAACAGTATACCAACTTACCCCCGACATTATTCCGGACACTCACTTGACACTCATCACTATGTGCTTTGCAGCACAAATTAATTCAGCGGGCCACATGTGCCATAAACGATGTTATTAACGGGCCACTGAAGGAACACTACACTAATGATACTTTTTCGCCCACCTGGTCTTATTTATGGCTTATTTTTTTTGAGAATAAGAAATCATCAATTGACTTCTCTCGCTCTTGGCAGAGCGGGGAGGGGGGGGGGCGTGACAGACTCTTACTGACTAAACCTACCCGTGTTCCTTCAAATGCCATTTGAGTTTGTTTCAGGGCCACGGTAACTCTTTTGAACTATTCTGCAATAGGTGGACGATGCCAACATCAATATTGCTTATATAGTCACAACCATTATCATGAACATACCTCAGTCATACAACTAACCTAACTAACAGTTACTAACAAGATTCCCCACTAAACAGTATACCATCTTACCCCGACATTATTCCGGATACACACTTGACACACATATCATTATGTGCTATGCAGCACAAATGACTGCAGCGGGCCACATGTGCCATTAACGATGTTATTAACGGGCCACTGAAGGAACACTACACTAATGACACTATATCGCCCACCTGGCCTTATTTATAGCTTGGATGTGGCTCTTATTTTGTGGTTGGAACAGGCATTGATGGGTTGCCGTGGGTGCTGTTGATGGTGGCGAGGAATGCTAAAAACTGCTTCGTTGGTTGCAAGTGTGACTGCTTACCATGTGATTCTGGGTTTGATTTTTTTAGCTCAATGGTTCGAGGTTGATGGCATGAAGATCGCGCCCCAAAAGATGGGACTTTCATAGCTAACCTTTTTCATGTTCTGTAGTACAAGGGCACAATTGGTCAGCAATTAAAACTAAAGTGATGTTCTCGTTCTACTGAAGGTGCGTTTCCGAAATTACAAAATACTTCTGCCCACAGTTTTGAGATACGGTTTGAGGTTACGAGGATGTGTTTATTCCACTTTATTAGAAGCTATTATATTTCGTTTCTTTACAGCTTCTACTTATGAAAAAGACACTGGAATAGAAAGCATTCTTTACCGAATGCATTCATACACAGACACATAAAATAATAAAATATAGTGTGTCTTGTAGTGTCTTTGTATAAAGATTCTTAGAATAAGTTCACGAAGGGTCAAAGAACGTTACGGTTTCACGAGCTGACCTCTGTGGCGTAAGACACATGTGAAAAGCGATATCAATATCTTTGTAGTTTCTTAAAGCACGTTGGCTCAGACGGACACCGTGCTTGCTCTCCTTCGTTTGATTAATTTTTCTCACGTCGTTGCTCTTTTAGAGGATTTGATACCACTAAAACTACACCAGAAATAGTTACTAAATTCTTTTTTAGGGTTTCGTACCCAAAGGGTAATCAACGGAGCCCTATTACTAAGCCTCCGCTGTCGGTTCGTGCGTCCATCCGTCTATCCGTCCATCCGCCGTCCATCCGTTCGTCCGTCTCGCACATGGCCGGTTTTTTTACAAGTACATTGGCATTCTTACCGCTGACAGCGATATCTACCAGACACCTTTTAAATGGACTGAAAAACTTATAATAGAAAGGGATAGATATAGATTTCAAAACCACGACATACTATAGTTATGACCTATTGATTTACTTAGTAAAATCTAAAAATATCAAAATAAACTTGACTCCAGAATACTTGTATGCCATGAACCATAATGTACCAGCGGTCAATTGTCTTAGCGTGATGATATATGTATAGCCTATAGCCTTTTTCGATAAATGGGCTATCTAACATTAAAATAATTTTTCAAATCGGATCAGTAGTTCCTGAGATTAGCGCGTTCAAGCACACAAACGAACAAGCAAACTCTTCAGCTTTATATATTAGTATAGATAGAGTATAGATACACTAACTATATGCTTCTAAGGTGATTTTTGAGTTCCAGATCTTTTCTTAGAATTTGACTGACAAAATCGCTACCTCCTACACCTTATTCCGATGCACTTTGCAAAACAATCGTAAATATTGAATGAACTCCTTACCTCGAGACAGACGCAGCTGCGACCGATAATATCAGATGATACGTGCAGTCGTGCAATGTTTTTATAGCGCTGACCAATTGAGTGTTCAGTGCAGAATTGCTTGTCACAAAATTGTTGTGGTCTAAAATGATGTGATGACCCAGTGGTTACCACTTTGAGGAGATGAGATGTTTCGGTCTTTTATAGTATCGTTCTATAGTATAATTATTATTGTGGCACATAGATTGCCACTTAGGTAGGTACATAAAATAGTTTTAACTGAAAACACAGTTGATGCTAAACCTATCTTACCTGAATTACTGATTGTAGGTATACAGATATCGGAAGCTAAATTTGTGTACTTAAAAAGTAGGGTAAATCCAGGATAGTTGCCACAGGGGTATAGTTGCCTCGATTTTAATTACTCTAGTTTCGCGGATGAATTCCATGTTATTTTATTTATCACTCGAGAGACTCCACAACTGTCACTAAGTTGACTATATTGTATGTGCCTGTGCTATCGATTACTGTGAGTTTTAAATAATTTTACATCTGTCTGTTCTGTGCGATCTTTTCTTTCAATTGCATGGGAATACAAGGTGCGATCATAGTTTCTGCGGGATAAAAGTACTATTTCTCGGTGGGTAATCTTATATGTAACTTACACGGATAAATCAAATTCCCGTATACAGGATAGTTGTCACAAAATTTAGAAGTCCGCAAAAATCGCCAATGATAATGAAATATCGAAGATAATGGTTTTTTACTTTCACTGCCTATTTTACAAATAAAGTGTTTTGCTTTTTGTACTCTGAGATATAAAGTGATTCCAAAAACTGGGGCACCTATCCTGGAATTACCCTATTCAAATTCAAGTCGTAATGTTACCACAGCGACATTCAATGTCAAAAGCTTGTATGAAAACTAGTAGTTTTGTCAGTTTTGCGAATGCGATGCGAAGGGAACGTTGCTTAAAAATACTACCCCTTCAGGAATTTTAAGTACACCTGTTGAAGAGCTCGTGGCTAAATAATAACACCCGCACGGGTCGATCTTTAAGGTTAAGCTACGCTTGCCAAGGTTGGTCTGTGGATGGGTGACCATCTTAATATACCGAGTTTCCTCAGTGCCTCGGAAAGCACGTTAAGCCGTTGGTCCCGGCTGTCATTTGTAGATCTTTGGCAGTCGTTACGGATTGTCAAAAGCCAGTTTTGACTCCAGTCTTGCCAAGAAGTACCGTGTTACCCAGTTAATGGGTTGTGGAGGTCTGGTAGGCAGCCGCTCCACGTAAAATACTGGTATTCAGCTCCGGTTTGACTGGAAGCCGACCCCAATATAGTTGGGAAAAGGCTAGGCAGATGATGGTATAAGTACACCTGTGTGGCTTTGGGAGAATATTCAATTTCATTTACAGGCGCGATTTTATAATGTCACTAGCATTGCCAGCTACTACGCCCGCGTTATCCCTAGGGAACATATTCCCGGGTTGAAAAGTATTAAGTATTCCAGATTATAATCTACCTCTGTGCAAATTCTTTCAGGCGTTCTGAAGTAAAAGAGAAACAAACATCCATTCTCACAAATTTTCGCATTTATAATATTAGTAATTAGTAGGATATTAATAATATTATTTAAATAATCTTTAACTAACAAATAAAGCCGACGAGTTATTTTGTTTGTTACCTACTGGTCCGATTTGAAAAATCCTTTCCTGTATTGATAGTCCATTTATCGAGGTTTTTTTTTGTAACAGGAGCGGAGCAGACGAAGTTGCGTGGGTCAACTAGTTATAATATCTATACTAATATATAAAGCTGAAGAGTTTGTTTTTTTGTTTGGTTGAACACGCTAATCTCAGGAACTATACCATTTATCGAGGAAGGCTATAGACTATATATCATCACGTTAAGACTAATAGGAGCAGAGCAGTAATGAAAATTGTGATGCAGACGATGTTGCGCGGGTCAACTAGTATTATAATATTAGTAGGAGTAGGATTTAATTGGCATATCACAGACAAGAAATTTTTCTAAAATTACTTTACAAAAATAGAATAATTTCTTCGAAAAGCATCATACGTTGTCTTATTGTCGCGTCGTCTCTGTCTGCTCGTACCCTTGCACCGAGTAAGTATTTCAGCTTATTATAGCCGGATTAACAAAAACATTGTTACTTTGAAATTGTTAGATTAGCCCATTTGTACGGTATTGCAAAATGTAACATAACACGGCAGTCCAAAAAATGTGTGCTACAATATTTTACCGCTCGTTCGTAAAAACATTTTTATTTACCAACTAGAGCTGACGTGGTGTTTTCAAATATACTGCGGCGAATATTTTGAAATGGTAAACAAGTTAAAATTCGCAGAAATACAATCATACTGGCTGACGTATCCAGTTCCGTGGAGTGTGTCTATCTGTACCGTACAAATAGACACACCCCACGGACCTCGGACTTTAAATTACGAGTAATTAATCTAACTCTCATCTAACACTCGTCCCAATGAGAATCGTTCTCATAATTATGGACAAATGCATAATATAATTATATTTATCAAACCACGATAGGCCAAAACTATAGTAATTTTAACCGACTTCAAAAAAGGAAGAGGTTCTCAATTCGGTAGTTTTTTTATGTTTGTTACCTCAAATCAATGTCATATATGAATCGATTTGAAAAATTCTTGTATTATGTGAAAGGATATACCTACTTACCAACTGGTCCCATTTAAATTTCATCAAAATCGGTTTAGTTGATCAAAATGGCTGGAATTCGTTTATTCGTTCCTTGGACTTTCTAGTGGTAAAAAATCTTTTCAAAAATAATTCGGAAGTCGGTGTTAAAATACGAAGAAACAACTAAAAACACCAATTTCCGAAATTAAAGTTATTTTATACTTTGTAGTGTTTTTTTTTATTTGGAAGACTAAGGTTTTTTTTTGTTCTTAAATTATGGAATATAAATGTTGCGGTTGTCTTTGGCTAGCCTGATAATCCAATCAAGGACAAATAAACCAGCCAAGTGCTAGTCGGTCTCTCACACGAAGAGTTCCGTACCATAAACCTTTTGATCCCCTTGAGAGTTCCGAGAAATATGTTCTTCGCGGCATAAACGACCGTATTTTTTTTCACGATAACTTCAAGTATGTTTTTTTTAACAGCTTCAAAGGACTATAGACTTGAGTATACAGTTTTCCACCACCTCCACGCGTTCCTAAGATATAGGGTCTTGACAGACAGACGGACCCCAACTAGCACCAAAGCGTTAAAAAAACCTATATAAGACTCGTATATCAGTTCCATTTGAGTATAAAAGTGTTAACGCATACCTGTGCAACTGAGTTAGAGCATGCTTTAACTCACTTATAACCACGAAAGAGGCCCACAGTTTTACAGGTAAAAGTTATAGAAAGCCTATAGTACGGTGTCACAAAGATATTAAAGCTGCACAAGAGCGCTTATTCATCGTCAGCTACTACTTTAATCTGTATTACCGTTGTAAAATAGAGTTGGTAAACGCTACAGGTGCTATAAATCCTATAGTAAGGTGTCAAAAAGATCTTAAAGCTCCACAAGAGCGCTTATTCATCGTCAGCTACTACTTTAACCGGTATTATCGCGATAGTGAGCACTACAGGTGGTAAAAAGCGCACGTCAAGATAAAAAAGCCTGTAACCTTACTAAAATTAAATCTGTTCGTAATGGAAGCAGTGTTATGTCATCCATTATTCAACACAGCAGAATAATATTATGGAATATTATGTTATTTAAGTATGTGAAGTGAAAAATGACTGCCCTTATGATTTCACAGTAAATGTATACCATGTTTCTCATCTCAATTTTAACGCACCTAGGATTTATTAAAGATTTAAAAGAAAAATTATGATAACAAAATAGGTACCTCAAGCTAAACATTACTATTCATTCCTGCTTCTTGAGCAGTGGTATGTAAAATTAAGTGGCATTCATGGAATGCTTCAAATAATGTAAGAAATTTTGTTTATTGTAGTCAAATGTTGAATAACTCGAAATAATATTAATTGTTAGGTTACCAAAACAATGGCGAACTTTACAAAAGTGAGGTTAGTGTTAATAACGACCGATACTTGCGTTATTTGACACCAATACCTTTAGAACGTCTGTGAAAGAGGACTGCCTAACACAATAAGCTTTAGTTAAACCCTTTATTACAGGTTAAACCTAGATAGAGGAGTTGTTTGACACCTTTAGTTTCTCGTGTTACTAAACTCTCGATAAACTCTATTTTATAGCTTATGACTGCAATAATAGTCAATATAGCACCTTAAGTGGTATAAAAGAGTTCATTGCAATAACTATACAACAATAAGTGTTAAGAGGTGTCGGCGAACACTTTTATAAAGACTTGGGTGTCACAAAATGGTTACAGCTATAACGTATTAAGTATACTTGCTGCAACTAGCGCCATTATAACTCTCAAAGCTGTATTACATCATCCATTAACGCTATAGTGCTGCGATTGGGGCTAAAACTTGTTTGTTAACTCCTCTATATCGTCTTTAGTAATAACTGAGATAATTATAACCCTGTTATATTACTTAAAGTCATAAAAAAGCCTGTAACTGACACCAAAATGTTAGTTGGGACGGACAACAAAGTGGTACCGTTTTTTCCTTTTGAGGTACGGAACCCTAAAAAAGTACCTACGTTATGTAGCGTGTGTTTTTCTATGGTAGTGTGAACACAATTAAAAGTCAGACTGCTTGAAAAGTGGCTTGTCTGAAAACTAGACAATTTTAACATTAAAGCTGAAGAGTTTTTTTGTTTGGTTGAACGCGCTAATCTCAAGAACTACTGGTTGATATTGAAAAAATATTGTATTGTTGGATAGCCCGTTTATCGGGAAAGGCTATATATAACATCACGCTACGACTAACAGGAGCGGAACATTAAAAAAAGAAAGTTGAAGTTGCGCGGGTCAGCTATGACCCGCGCAACTTCGTCTGCGTCACAGATATAAGATATAAGAACATAATCGTTCGTATCAGATATAAGGACATAATAACATACACGCAACGTTGGAAGGCCTCCCACAAGATGGACCGATGACCTGGTGAAGGTCGCGGGTAGCCGATGGACCGGTCGTTGTGGCGAAGCTTGGGGGAGGCCTATGTCCAGCAGTGAACTTTTTTCGGCTGATATGATGATGATGATGACAATCAAAGACTTACTTGACTTAGGTTCCTGTATCCCCTAGATGGGGCAGAGGACGTCCACAGAGTGCCGCCATCCCGAACGGTCTTAAGCTTCACGCTTTATTTCGCTCCATGTCTTTCCTAATTGCCTCGCTTCAGTAATGATCGGCCGGCGCCAGGTCTGCCTGGTGCGGGGACGTTTACGCTTTCTTTGGGATTTCAGTCTAGGGCTTGCCTCGGTATGTGTTCAGGATCCCTTCGGAGCGTGTGGCCGATCCAGCTCCACTTGCGGCGTTTGATCTGCCGGTCGATCGGAGTTTCACTGCAGCGTTCCCATAGATGTTGGTTGGTGATTTTCTCGGGCCAGTTAACACCGAGGATACGACGAAGAAATCGGTTGAGAACGACCTGGAGTTTGTGCAAGATGACCTTAGTGACCTTTCACGTCTCACATCCGTAAGGACTAATCAATACTGAAACAATACTCTCGAAAATGTTACCCTTCCGGGTACCGCCTACCCATCTGGGTCAGTAGGAAAAAAAGCTGGCTTAGTTTTTTTACAACCTATTATCGGCACAGATGGCTTATTCCCAACCTTTAAATAATTACTGAATTTTGACCCCTCTTTATGAAAAACTGACCCCTCTTCATACGTCTAAACAGAATTACAACTAAGTACATACATGTTAGCAGTTACTTTGATATCCGTCCCCTTTTATTTGGCCGTTGTGTACCTGTTCGGTCCCAGGGACCCTTTCGGACAATGTTACTGAAACGTCCTCGCCCGGGGCCAGTAAGCAAAGGGTTACTTATTTGTAACAAACACGACATTAATTAAATTATAATTAACGTTATATTTTTTGCTATAAACATTTTTAAATTCAATATAAATTTAAATATCAGTATAGAAAGGCATGAAAAGAGAAAAAGGAAGTGGTAGGCACAAATCAGGATATTAAAATTGATGATTTACAGGAAGAAAGAAAATATATATTTTTTTTTAATTTAAACATGGACTCATACATAAAAAAGCAAAATGGTTATTAATTTGGTTTTTATACAGTTTACTTTTCTATTTATGCCTACAGCAATAATAGGTAGGGTAGTGGACTAAAAAAATAATATTTCCAAAAAAAATCCGAGACGTATTTTTTCTTTTGTTACGTTAACCAAAATTGACGAAGACTTTTAAATTCTCAATACATCACGCCGTTGTATAATTTTTAGTGTGTTCTGACGTCACGAGCCGCCACTCCCGATTTTGATGCGTTTTATTTTTGTCAGTATTCATTAATTTAAAAAACAAAAAACTCGTGTTCATTATTTTTTAATACTTTATCTGACGGACTAAATAGATTTGCAATTTATTGATGGTGGAAACTAGCTACTATTCAGGCGGTACTGGCAAGATACAAAAGCAGGATGAACAGGGCTTTAATATTATTAAGTTCCTCCCTTCTCTATTATAATGAAAGAATGTAACTAAAAAAAACTCGTGGAAGTTGTTTCAAAATATAGGTTAATTGATTCTGTCCTAGTTAACATAACGAACATTACCTGAAAGCAATCCTGAACATTACTTCAGCAACCCTGAAAAATATCCACTCAAATGCAGAATTTAATTAATTCAAATTCAGGGCGTCCTATTCTGAAAGTCAACTCGACTCGACGGCAAGCGATGCAACACAGTTGCAAACGTTAATGGCTGACATTTAACTTTAGTGCGATAGCTGCGTTAGTTTCTATGACTTGACTTTACAGAATAGTCCTCCTGGGACCGCATTACCGAATGTAAAGCGTTTTATCTTTTAGTGTTTGAGCAGATAATGTCGCGTGGTGTGATAGTGTTTGTGTGTGCATTTTTTGCTTGTTTTATTTGGTATTGTTCACTTTTATTATACTTTCAGATTATTTTGTAATGTCTATAAGTACTTATATGACTTTGACAATACATCTACGGAGAAATACGTTGCCGTGTTACATCTACATAAGGCTGCGTAGCGAGGGATGTGTTTGTTAAGAACCAATAAAATCGCTTCATTTATCTAGCCTCGCTCAGCGCAAGCTCGTTCCTCACTACGCATCCTCGCACATTCCTGGAGGAAACACAGCATTATTCTGGTTTCCCCAGTTAGGCACGAAAGTTGCTTTGTGTCTGACATTACCTGTGTTGCTGGGGACCGTTAGTCCCGGCTGTCATTTGTAGATCTTTGGCATTCGTTACGGATAGTCAGTCAGTCAGCCCAGTTAATCTAACCCCAGTCTTGCCATGAAGTACCGTGTTACCCAGTTACTGGGTTGTTGAGGTCTGGTAGGCAGCCGCTCCGCGTAAAATACTGGTATTTAGCTAAATCCAGTTTGACTGGAAGCCGACCCCAATATAGTTGGGAAAAGGCTAGGCAGATGGCAGATGGCTGGGGACCTTTGCGGGTATATCTAAAATACAAATAAAACTTAGTCTGTATTTTTATTTTTTTACTATTGATAGACACGCGTTTGACCACTATCTCACCTGATGGTAAGTGATGATGTGGTCGAAGATGGAGCACGCTTGCTTAGAAGTAACCTATTCACTCTTGATTTAAAGACTCCCAGGTAATAGCTATCAGGAAACACAGACTCCGGCAGGGAATTCCACTCCTTAGCTGTATGAATGTGTTCCCAAAACGTTTTGTGCGCGTGGGTGGGATGTCCACCATGTACCGGTGGCGCATCGCCGTTCGTCTTGTGATCCGATGATGGAATGGGCTTGGCGGAATTAAATTATGCAATTCCGTCGTATATTCCCCAAAATGCAATTACACCTCATCATAGCCCATTCACACAGCATAGAACCGGTTGTTGTGGCGATACTTGGAAGAGGCCTATGTCCAGCTGTGGACGTCTTTCGGCTGACATGATAATGCTGATGATGATAGGTAATCTACTCCGTCAATTATTCCATTCCCAGTATCATTTGGCACATGAGTATACCATGACCATGATTAGAATACTTATAATCCTGGTGGTACTGGCGTTGTCTTGAGAGAATTTTAATCTGTCATGAGTAGGAAAATTAATCTAGTCCATAATATACATAATGATTGGATTCCCCAAACCACAACATTATTCTCCGATACCTATTCAAGAATTTTACCCGAAAATTTTACCAACAATAAGATTTCATCGGCAAACACAACATTTGAAAAAGTTCCCCAGATCCCGGGGGAAGGATGCTGCATACCCCACATCCGTTCCCCTCTGGCAAAGTATTTGCGAAGCGCTCAAACCGGAGCCGAACGCGAATCGAATCCCAAACTCGATGTTAGAATAAATAATTATTTTATACTTCCTTTATATTGATTTGTTTGGATTGTCGTATTGACTTCTTTGGGCTTTATGAGAGCCTGGTACGTGAATCTGCTGTGTATGTGGTCGACTGGATTGGGAACAGCTGATAATTAAATAATTACGAGTAAATGCACCCTTGTAACGACCCTGTGTAAGTGCTAATGACAGGCTTCCGCAGAAAAACGCGATCTGTTTTACATGAAATTCTACAGCATTTTTTTATTTCAGAGTAGCTTCTACCAGCGGCTTCGCCCGCATAATCCCTTGGGAACATACTCCCGGGATAAAAGTAGCCTTTGTCCTTTCTAGACTATCTCTGTACCAAATTTAATTTAAATCGGTTCAGTAGTTTTGACGTAAAAGCGTGACAGACAGACAGAGTTACTTTCACATTTATAATATTGAAGTTAGGATAGGTTTGGTTTTTACTCTAATCTAGGTCACAGGTGACAGAGACAAAGTCTACGATGGAGTGAGCTTACCCAGAATTAGCTTGTATACTCTAACCTTGAAAAGATTTACATGAATTTTGAAGAAAATGCATTATACATGGCTGCATCGCGCTTGTAACGTCACTCATCTGTATTGCAGTCACCCTCGTTACCTCTGGCTGCATACCGAATATTTAAAGAGGCATGAGTTTTCCAATAACTTCGTACAAATTCAACAGGAGAAGCGAGATAAATACGTATAGGAAGCTACGACGAACATAACATTAACTTTATCAGAAAATTATGTCTTTCTTTGAAATTGTAATCCTTTTTGATTTTGAAAAAGCTTTCATGAATGATACAGCTTAGTTTACTATTAGTTTCAGTGATTCTACTCTTTAGAAATTTTGTTTTCCTTAATATTAATTAAATGTAATTAATTCAATACAATTCAAATATTTAATTTCGGATAGTATCCATATAATGTTAGTAGTAGTATAACATAGCCTAATGTTAGTATTAAATTAAATTAATCATAATAACCAACTGATGTACAATTAAACTGTTCGTTCAATGATACACCCAGTCTGTTAGGACTAGTGTGTCTGCACTCTTACCCACCTGTGCGAAAGGGGAGAGTTCCACCGGTCTGAAAACACATTCAGGATGCCATTAGAGGTGGAGCGCAAGCGCACCATCATGGAAGCGCATCGCTTCCGTATGATCGCGGCGAATCCGTCGACTCGTCAACTTCATCTAACATGTTTGCATGTAATATCATGAACTGCTTTCACTGTGTCATTTAAGGGCATCTGGTACTTATAGCTCAGGGTTCCCTTTTTAGTGTTCCGTACCCAAAGGGTAACCAACGGAACCCTATTACTAAGCCTCCGCTCTCCGTCCGTTCGTCCGTCTGTCTGTCTGTCAGCGGCCTGTATCTCAAGAACCGTAATAGGTAGAGAGTTAAAATTTTCACAGATTGTATATTACTATTGCCGCTATAACAAAAAATATTAAAATTTTAGTTTTATGGTACGGAACCCTTCGTGTGCAAGTCCGACTCCACTTGCCCGGGTTTTTTAAGTACCAGAAGTACAACATCTGTTCATTCTTGCACATAAATTTGTACTAAGTTTGTATGTCACCTAGTTTGTGAAACAATAAATACATTATTATTATTATTATTCCATTTATTCATGTATATACATACTATATACATTTTTAAATATTTCTATGAAAATACAAAAAAACATTTAAAAATATAAAAAATAGTAGCCCACCGGTATCGAGAACAGGGTCCAAGTTACCGGTGGTCAGGGCTCCAGAGAGAGGAACCTCCTAACGATTATTATTATTATAATTATGTCTTCTATCATCAGCCTATAGCAGTCCACTCCTGGACATACGCTTCTCCTAGTGTGTGTTCCTAACACATACGTATGTACGTGTCCTTAAATTATCTTGCAGCACACAAAAGTAATAAGTTATTTTCTCTCTAAAACTTTTAATAAAAGCTTAACTTCAAATCCCCAGCACAAAAACCCAGACTAACTGTATATTTTCCAGCCAGCATTTTCCACTTGCACAAAAATCAAATTTGGAAAGTTCCAGAAAAGTTTCCGTTTCTTTATTTTCTCACTTAACACTTTGTTACCTGGGTACCTTATACGAGAATTGTTCTCGCCCGCTTGAGCACACGAATATATTGGAAAAGTTAACTGGAATTCGTTCGTACACTTGCATCGTTCGTGTATTGAGCTCAAGTGGAAAATCGTCAAAGTTAAATTGGAGATCACTATCTGGCACTTGGATTTGAATCTGAGATTTTATCCGGAATGTACAATCCTTGCTTGATGTTGTATCTGTGGGCACTTGTTGTACCTACGTAAAGTTCCTTAACCCCTTTGGCGAGAGTTGCTTCGCTTCTGTTTTTGCTTTAGAAGATAGCTTGCGTCATAATGAGGGCTACCGTTTCTGTACTCACCAGTTGGCGCCACTGTCGAATGAGTTTTTATTACGCGCATATGAACAAAATTAGAAGGAAAATAATTTATGATGCCGTTAACTTGCTATTTAATACAACAAATATAGTATTGCAGTGGCTAAATAATAACAGCCGCACGGGTCGATCTTGAAGGTTAAGCAACGCTTGCCAAGGTTGGTCTGTGGATGGGTGACCATCTTAACATAACGAGCTTCCTCCGTGCCTCGGAAAGCACGTTAAGCCGTTGGTCCCGGCTGTCATTTGTAGATCTTTGACAGTCGTTACGGATTGTCAGAAGCCTGTAAATCTGACTCCAGTCTTGCCAAGAAATACCGTGTTACCCAGTTAATGGATTGTGGAGGTCTGGTAGGCAGCCGCTCCACGTAAAGCACTGGTATTCAGCTGAATCCGGTTTGACTGGAAGCCGACCCCAATGTAGTTGGGAAAAGGCTAGGCAGATGATGAGTGTTTCGTAGACTCATCATTAAAGAAAAAAAAAGAAGGAAATCTACATATTTCCGACAAAAAAAAAGTTCAATGCAGTGGTTGGGAGAACCGTAACTTATTCTGTCATAGTCAGGCTGTTTTATAAAAATAATCACAAAACTCAAAACAAATAAGTAAATAAACTCGCGTCAATAGTCAACCAACAGTGAAATTTGACATTTGGAAACCCTTACGCTGCACTAGCGCCTCTAGCGGCGAATTCAAAGGCGATAGCCCTCATTATTTGAATCTGTTAATGAAACATGTAGTTCTGCGATAACGATGTCAAACAGACGATTATGTCCAACATCATAATTTGAGTTAAAATACGTCTACCGTTAAACTTCCATTGCATTTGGACCTGTGGCCTGTCATAGGGATTACTTCAAAGGCTAATTTTATAAGGTTTTTGTTTTTTTGAACACATTTGAAGTCAATTAAAGTAGATATGACTTTTTGGCTACAATAATTAGCCATTTTCAGAAAGCATGAAAGTTTAATTTGCCAATCGCTTTTTAAAATACATTTAGACTTTTTGCCAGCTAATCGCTGATAGAACCAAAAAAGCCTCTGATAATATCAATATCAAAGAATTTCCAAACTAAGGACCGGGTTTAGTTATTTCAGCCTTAAATCTTCTAAGAGAATAGAAGAATTAATTAAAAATTAAAAAAAAAAAAACTTTAACAATGTCTTTCAAAATTTAATCTTACAGCTTAATTTAAAAAAAAAAGTACCATCATCTGAAAACCCCTAGAAAAAACAAATTGGCATCTCCATCAAAACGTCATCGTTCACAAAGGGGAGGTAGGGGAGATAATTAACAATTAGTTAATGGAACGGTAGGAATGTTTGCAGAGTACTCGTGGTCGCGAGGAGGCTGGGGAAAATGGAATACCTCATGTTGATGTTGTCTTAAAATGGATTAGTCGTTGAGTAGAGTGCACTTTTCTATTACAGTGAAAACAATTTAAAGTGACACGAAGAAATTGCTATCCATTTTTTTCTTGTTGGTTGAAGAGTTTTCCTACAGGGTAGGTACGAAATATATGGTACATGTTAAGCATCATGCCTGCTTGTATTTTATTCCCAACTATATTAGGGTGGGCTTCCAGTCAAGCCGGGTTTAGCTACATACCAGTATTTTACGTGGATCGGCTGTCTATCAGACCTCCACAAACCAAAAACTGGGTAACACGATTCTTGGCAAGACTGGTGTAAAATTTTCTTGTTTCTGACAATCCGTAACGATTGCCAAAGTTCTACAAATGACATCCGGGACCAACGGCGAAACGTGCTTTCCGAGTCTTGGAGGATGTTAAGATGGTTACCTATCCACAGACCAACCTTAACATTGCAAGCGTTGCTTATCCTTGAAGATCGACCCGTACGACTTTTTCGACCGACTTCCAATTCGGTGTACTCAATTCGGTGGTTTTTTTTTATGTATGTTCACCGACTACTCCGAGTTTTGTGATTCGATTTATGTGATTATTTGTTAGTTCGATGTGGTATACTTGCCATTTGGTCCCTTAAAAATTTGATTCAGTTTGGTTCAGTAGTTTTTATGTTATGAACATTTTTGCGTATTTCAAATTCAGCGTAGACGGAGACCAAGTAGCACCACTAAAAAGTGAAAAAATACAAAAAAATATAACCGACTTCCAAACAAAATAGTACAAAGTATAAAATAACCTTAATTTCGGAAGTCGGTGTAAAAAAAACTAAGAAATGAAACCAAAATCTCGAGCTCCTCACATGTGTAGCATCATATGGTTTATTAATTCCATTTGCATAATCTGCCATGTCTTTTACTAGATATACGAGTAGTGGGTTCGGCTTCGATTATAAATGGATACAGCTCAATATCAGCAATTTGAATGGAGCTACTGCCTATAAACAACCCTGTTACTGGGCACCAAGGCAATCTTTGGTAATACTTGTTGTCAGATACTTTGGGCTTTTGACTATCCGAAACAAATATCTAAGTCGTGCTATGACAGAAAAAACCCGACCGAGCAGTCTGATGCAGTACAATCACTGATATGATGCCACCAACTGCATCAGCTTGAAAAGCGACTTGTTTCTGTCTATTTAATTGTTATTAGCGGTCGGGTTTTTTTACCAGTATTTTTTTTTATTTCCTACATTTTAGTGAGTTAACTTTTTGGAATCGTCTTCTCGAGCTCTTTACCTTGATACCCCACTTGATAGGTTTTGAGCAAAATGTTGTTTTTTCGAAGGCATAATTTGGCCGCAAAAATCCGCCACTTAGTTTTTTTTTATTCTGATATACCCAGTGTCACTCTCACAGTAAATACAAATCTAACGACACCTCTCAAGCTAAAATCCATAGAGCCGTTTAGGCACTAGGGCGTGCCAAAGAAATATACATACATACACTCGAAAAACATAACGCTCCTTCTTTCGCAGTCGAGTAAAAAGTGCTAGACGTGAACTTTTTTCATCGTACATTTTGAATGAAAATTATACTTTGAAAGGTGATGACACCTTTTCTAGAAAAACGATTTGTTTGTAATACTAAACATTAAGAATTAACTGGCAAATGTAGATTTACGAGACCTCTTTGCGATATCCACAAATAAAAAACGTGATCTTATATTTTTCTAACCCTGAAATCTATACCTTCATTTGTTCAAATAACTTAAACGTAAATGTATACGTTTTAGTCAGTACAATGGTAGACGTTAAGTCTGAACGGTATTCATCTCTGGTACTATGTTCTCAGATGGGTACAATTTGTTCTAAGCTCGTAGCAGTAAGCACTTATTGTTCGAACTTAAGTATATAGGTAGATATATGTTTTTTTTTGCTGCTGAATATTTTAAATAATTTTATCTTTAATTGCCTTGGAAATAATATTGCTGCTTTCACATTAACAATTTACTAAAAAATTGAACAGCATAAAACGACTAAAAAGTTCCGAATAAATGATTTTTCAAGCTATTTGTGCCAGTTGGAAGCTTTTACTTTAGTACAATCACCGATTTCATGTCACCAACTGCATCAGACTGCTTGAAAAGTGATTAATTTGGAGCTTTTTTGTCGGATTTTTCTTGTTTCTTTTCTTTTTGCTATTCTTTCCTTATTTAATTCCATCGTAGACTTTGTCTCTGTCATCTCTGACATAGACTGGAGTCAAGAGCAAACCAATTACAAATAAAAAAATATTTGTTTAACACTTTCAGCACACGAATGTACATAGGCGGACTTAATGCCATAGGCATTCTCTACCAGCCAACCTTTGGGTGATGCAGAGCATAGTGGTAGGGGCAATATGAAAAATTAAAAGCGATTGAAATTATTTAAATACTTACTGTTAAATTTAACAATAATATTCATATTAAAATCATACCATATATTAAAATACATAAAAAGTACTCAAATTAACAAGATAAATGTGTAAACGAAATACTTAAACAATTAATAAGAATAGCTAATTGGAAAATATTAACGCTGTGACGATACAACTGCCAACTTCTTACAAATGTGTTCACGAACTTTGGCTTTGAAGGTTAATCGGTTGGTGGCCTTCCTGATCTCCTGAGGGAGCGCATTCCACAGAGAAATAGACTTTACGAAGAAAAAAGAGTACACACACACACTTTTGGCATACCCCATGCGTGTCTAGCTACCACATGCAAGGGGCATTACAAACTCATTTTATGGGGGCCATCTTGTGAGTATCGTGGTCTGTACATTGGTCTCATCTGATATTATATTCTATGGGATTCCCTTACCATGTTTAGAATGGTTTAGCGGTTGCTACGTACTGTTTGCCCTTGGTATTCGTACAAAGCTAACATTTGAGATGCAGGTTTCTTGGGGAGTGACAGGAACGGGAAAAAAAGGGATATAGATACGAAGTTGCGGGTGAAAGCTAGTAGGACATAAGGTACATTTTATCAGAACATTTTCCGTGGGATAATTTTAACTTTCAAGCGTTACTAAAATGTAAGTTGTACATGTTTTATGTTTAAGAAGTAATCTAATATTTTAGGTTCCAATTAAGTTTTCAGCGGGAATGAAACTGCAATAAAACTCTTTTTGTTACTAATTGAGCTTTAACACGATATATGTAGCATGCACAAGTTTAGGCACCTTCAACACAATAATATGGATTATTTCAACAAAAATGAAACTTCAAGCGGTCGTCCCGTTTTAACTTTTTATTTAAATTTGTGGTGATCTTTGACATCTGCAATACCATGGCATATACCACAGGTGCGTTGCCTAGCGGAGCAAGGCAGCGGAGCAAGGCAGCGGAGCGGAAAAACGGAGAAGTTTCAACCTATCATGTCAGTCAAAATGTCAGTGAGTCACGGGTGCGAAGATTTTGTGCAATTCCATTGGTTAATATTTCTCCGCTCCGCTGCCTCGCTCAGCTAAAATGGACAGGCACCCTTAGTGTGGAGTTGTCTATGTGACAAACCTCCTTGTAAAGACCTAAACTCCGCTTAAAGGATGGGAAACTATGATGTAAATCCATCATGATTCTGTTGTAAAAAGGGGAATTTGTCCTGTATAGTTCCGTCTCATAACGGGACAGTGATGTCACTGAATTAAATATAATACTCTTGATTATGTGCATCTTATATGGTGCATATAATCAAGAATTCATAGATGATGAAACTGAAACAGAGAGTTATACAATGGGCGGCCATATCGCTACGCTAAAACAGAACCCGTGGGGCGAAACAGACCCGTTCACGAAGCCAGCGGGCAGATCGCGCGACGCTGGAGCGGTGCCGCTATTTTTGTGTTATGAGAAGTTGCCTTTCTATGACTACAACACTGCAGACGCGCGGGCACCGCTCCACTGGCGCGCATCGCTCGTACACCGCCGCCGCGCCCCGCTCGTACACCGCCGCCGCGCTGCTCCGGCACCGCTGCCTTCGTGAACAGTTAGTTCCATATAAATCTATGCATTTTGACACGCCGCCGTCGACGCCGCCGCCGCGCCGCTGGGTTTGTGTCCGCGGCCTTACACTTTTTGCAGGTACGTTGTTTTTGTAAATCATCCCATATTATTAATAGCTGAAACAGAACACCAATAAAATTAAAAACAATTAAAATACAAAATAATGCTATTATCACTTCCGTAATTAATACGTGAATCAGCCGGGAGGCATATTGTGCTCTCTCATAAACGAATTAATGAGTCTATCTGTGTTTTTAACAATATCCCCGGCCCCGGTGGTAGCAATGAATACTTTGGGTATGCGGTCGACGGTCTACTTACTCATTTAATTAACTGTAATGTCGGCGGTTTTAAATTATTTTTGTAGTATAATATTTCAGCGTGAATTTAAATTGGATATTTGTTAAATGGACGGATCTTTTGTTATTTTTGAGTGGTATTACGTGGTTTATATTATTAATAACGGTTTCGGTACTCAGGGCGATGTTATTTTATGTGATACTATTTTATTACAAATGCTTTATATTCATGGGATAAAAGGGGTTTTCTAAATCCGCACCTTCAACTGAATAATAATCATTCATGACATGTTTCATGTACGATGTTTTTTTTCTTGAAAATTTAAGTTTGCTTATTTCTTAATTCACTGTAACATTTCTAAGGTGATTTTGCTAAGGTTTTAGTTTGAATTCACGTAGCGAAGTCTTGAGGTTTTATCCTACCAAACCCTGCAGTGCAATTGACTAAGTTCCTATACAAATACCCAAACTCTTTTCCTATATTTCATAACCCTTGTATTGAAGTCTTGCCCAGGAATTGAATAAGATCTAATAGGTCTTTACCCGAGATTGCCGTTCTACAGTACTAGTTATTTCAAATCAAAATAATAATTTCAAATTAATGTTATTTTAAAAACATGAAGTTCTTTTTTCAAAATTAATCATTTGTTTGTTGATTAGCGTTATGTTTCAAAATCATCCACCATTTAAAACATTCATTCAATTTTGTTACAGACTTCTTATTTATTCGTTGCGACGCGTCGGAGCGTTGAACGTTCCAAGGAATGCAACGTAGAGGTTTATTTCAATTTATTGCGTTTACTCAGGTCAACGTAGACGGAATAACGATTTTGTTGTGGCAATCTAGGTGCCAGCTTAGTTCGCATGGCTGCTCTCAGTGTCGGCGGCGCCTTGGAAGTGTTAATGCTACTTGAGTTGTTTTCAGTTTAAAAACTGACTGTTTGCTCTTTGAGGCAGAATTTTCACATATTACCTGTGTGTGAAATGGAATGCAAGAAAACGTTGTGTTAATTTTAGAAATGTTGTTGTTTTGTATTAATTCGTAGTGTACACCAAACAAAGCATTGTACATTAAATATGTGCAAAACGAGATTAACTCGTAGTTTTTTTTTCCAAGCAAATGTTTGAGTTAGTAAAATTTAATGTGACCTCTCTATGAGAGGTTACATTAAAATTTTTGATGACTAAAAAAATATTTTTTATTATATATTATTATTTTATTTGTGCAACATTACCTAAGCTTCAATTAGTATCTTAGCTTAGCTATTTCAAACGAACAGTTTCATAATGAGCTTACTAATTCCGTTCTTAAATCTTTTGGCATAGAATTATAATTTTAAGCTTACACCGTAAATAGTAACGCAGCAATAAAATAAATATCCTTCAGAAAAATGGGTGTCCTCACACAAAATGGCGGCGCTTGGGCAAATGCCCTTCCATCATGATGACGTATGAATAGCTTAGCACAGATTTATAAGTGGGTTTAGAGGGATTTAAAGTTCCAGAGTGAATATTTTCAGATTTTAACTTATGATTTCTGAATAAAATCTTCCACATATTTTTTTTTAAATAGATATGAGACTTTATTGTGTGCTCGTGGCTGCCGCATGGGTCGATCTTCAAGGTTAAGCAACGCTTGCCAAGGTTGGTCTGTGAAAGGGTGACCATCTTAACATACCGAGTTTCCTCCGTGCCTCGGAAAGCACGTTAAGCCGTTGGTCCCGGCTGTCATTTGTAGGTCTTTGGCAGTCGTTACGGATAGTCAGAAGCCAGTAAATCTTACTCCAGTCTTACCATGAAGTACCGTGTTACCCAGTTAATGGGTGTGGAGGTCTGGTAGGCAGCCGCTCCACGTAAAAATTAATCCGACTTGACTGGAAGCTGACCCCAACATAGTTGGGAAAAGGCTAGGCAAATGATGATGAGATATGTGACTTCATTGAAAACTCTCTTACAAGAACTGACTTATGTTATTTTGGGTACGATATCTAAATATTTTTTTTTAATCAGTTTTTTCATTGGTTTTCATCTAATATGTTACACTTTTAGACTCCTTTTTAATTTTCCAATCCTATTAGCTCCCCCAATTACACGAAACGGTAGTTTAAAAACAAAACCGCGACATTTCTAAAGTGTAACCTTAAGAACGTTTTCATGTCCTCTTCGCGATTCGCATAGGATTTCATTCAGCTAAAAGCGAAGGGAATGTAAAATGACGAAACTTCTTGGAGTATTAGTTCGGGGTGAGGGCATCGACCTCGCAATCCTTTTGGGTGACAATAATGAGAGTAAGGTAATCTAATGTGGGTTGTGTTGTATTGTATGGTTCCGGCTGGGGTATCGTGATTGTGTGCCTACCGATACTTTTTGAAATTGATCGCATCTCAGTCGCAATCCGTCTAAATTTTATGAAAAATGAATGAATGATTTGTTTTTTTTTTTAGGAGCTCTTGGCTAGATAATAACAGCCGCACGGGTCGATCTTCAAGGTTAAGCAACGCTTGCCAGGGTTGGTCTGTGGATGAGTGACCATCTTAACATACTGAGTTTCCTCCGTGCCTCGGAAACCACGTTAACCCGTTGGTCCCGGCTGTCATTTGTACATCTTTGGTAGTCGTTACGGATAGTCAGAAGCCAGTAAATATGACTCCATCCAGTCCTGCCATCAAGTACCGTGTTACCCAGTTAATGGGTTATGGAGGTCTGGTAGGCAGCCGCTCCTCGTAAAATACTGGTATTCAGCTAAATCCGGCTTGTCTGGAAGCCGACCTTAATATAGTTGGGAAAAGGCTAGGCAGATGGCAGATGATTTGATTTTTTTATGAATGATTTTATAAATTATGTCTTTTGACAGATTGCCATTTAGATGCGAATGCAATCGAGCGTTACTAACTGGCAAGTGTAATTCTTGGCAATGAATAAAACATTTTTTTTATTTGTGATGGGTTTGCTCTTGACTCTAGTCTAGGTCAGAGATGACAGAGACAAAGTCTATGATGGATTGTTCACTCTAACTTTGAAGAGATTAGGTTTGTAAGCGTTTGGAAAAACAGACGCAGGCAGAGAGTTCCACTCTTTTGCTGTGCGCATTATATCAGACATTTGGAAACGCTTAGTGCGAATTGGTGGAAACTTATTCTACGTTTCAAATTTCGAATTCTGATTGGGCCAGCAAGTGAGACGAAGAACAGAACGGTCTTCTACTTAATCGCCCCATGAAGTAATAAAAAAAAACATGCAATTTTATCTGCAGGATACCTATATTCGTAAATAATTCTAGCAAATATTCCCGTGGAAGCAAAACGATAAAGAAAAGGTTATTCAGAATAATGAAATTCTTTTTAATCCAGAACAATTCTGAAAAAGCTAATGGTGAGATGTTAAAACACTTAATCATAAAATATAACGGTCATTATTTACCTCCATTACACTTTCATATTATGACACTCAAAAGATACTAGCAGAAGGGTCATAATATTCATATTTAGGTTAGTATAAATTGTTCTTTGCTACAAAACCTCCAATGCTTTGTATGACCCATCTCTCAGTAAATCAGAATATAGAATTAGTGTAAGAAAATTAGCTCAAGTCCATCAGATCGAATATTTCGCGTAGTTTTGAAAATTGGTACAGTTATTCTTTGAGTTTTCCAGATGAATAAACTATAAGTCCCCGAGGTCGGGAGACGAGGTGGGGGAGGGGAGAAGGAATCTTTTCAGTTTTTTTCTTGTATATCGAAAACCATTAAAATTTCTCCTTAACTACATTATATTTTGTATAAATTATGTTATAAAGTTTTACTGTAGGATCAATACTTTCACCCCAGGGGATTTTGACACATCGAGGTAATGAACTGTGCGCTCATAATTCATCGATTTCTTCATAACTATCGAGCTAAAGTTTTCGAACAATTGCTATTCCATCTTATGTCATTCGATTTCAATTAAGGAATCCGATGGTAGGCAAAATTTTTTGACGTGCTTAGAGTTGAACTTCTGTATTTTCAATTCTTTGACTGGATTACTGCGATATCGTTGCAAAAATCGCATTGGAGCCGTACTCGTTTTACTGGCAAAGAGGTCACATCTGGAAAAGTATCGTTGCTAAAGGATTGGAACGAGAACTCTTTGTCTTGCGACTGCGAAAGTAATTACGATTGTAGCGTTTTTTACACGATTCTAAAAAACCGGTCAAGAGCGAATTGAACTCGTGCACCGAGGGTTTCGTACCATCATACAAAACGTGAACTGTTTCTAAATATTCATCGGTGAGGCCTATATTCGTCAGAGAGTTTTAATACTACGGTGTATATTCCAGGTCTAAAAAAAAGAAAAATGTTTGAGAAAGTGCAAATAGCATTCTTTACATGATACCCCACATGCCCTTGTAGCCCCACTTCGAATTTTTAAGAACACCTTTCAGTCACTGTTGCATAAAGAATGTGTATATTTTTATTTCTTTCTTATTTGCAAAATAGTTGAACAAACGTCATTTCAAGTTAATGGCATTAGTAGTTCTTGAAATATCCAGCTGTGACAGACGGGCAGACTTGGTCACACTATAAAGGTTCCTTTTGACCATTTTGGTACGGAACCCTAATAAAAAGTATTAAAGTGGATGTGTCAGGTAGAGTAAAACAGTTATCACTTAAATAAATAAAAATGTAATTAAGGCACTGTAGGACGTACGTGAGAGGTAAAACTGACCTTAGGCTCTAGATAGTGTCATGATATCAGCAATGCCAAAATAATATACAGAAATGATCACGTGACATTTTGACAGCGTTTGTCAATCCCTTTTATTATTGATGTTTTGACAATCGCTTTCGCCACGCTACCGCTGACGGAATGTCACTTTTCTACCGCCTCTTGAGCAGCTGGCCTAGACTGTAGGAATAATCTTAAAAGTATATAAGAGGCCAGCTTATACTTGTTTTGTTAAAACTGTTATGACGCCCACTGTACCTACTAACAATACAATTTCAACTGTGTGCACCTTATAACTAAATTGATTATTTACAATTTTTGGTTGCTTTCCAAACCATTATTTAGGTCATAATAATGGTAATCACAAATAAGAACAAGAGTCTTTCATGATAGCTGAAAAACATACGTAAAGTAAAACCATGAGTTTTTCAACAATGACATCTAAATTGAAATGATTTCCCAAAGAATTTTCTATTATACACCAACAGGAATATTTGTATGCGCAGCGCGATACCGGACAGGACGCGGGTGTCCAAGATTTACGAGCTTCGCAGGACAGTCCCGGACAGTGGACAGCGTTCGGACAACTCCGGTAAGATTAATTGCATGGCCCCACTATTCGGCCACTGTTGATTTTTAATCCGCATTGGTGAAATACCGAAATAAAATGTGAGTTTCAATATAGGTTCACTAGTATATTACCGTTTTAATTTTCTCGCTGTATTGTTTTGGAATGGAATTTATTGGTCGGCTGTTTTTATGAACGAAGGAATATACAAGATTGTGCTGACGTAGGTTAATCGGTTTTGAGTTGGCAGTCGGTCGTTGTTGTTGATCACAACGGATATATGGGGTTTTTTGTAAAACATTAACCTCTTAGGGAGTTAAAGTACAAATGATTTTAAACAACGATTACTTTTGAGACAAACCGTGAAAACTCGCTAAAACAATATCATCTGTTTCATACCAAATGCAATATATAGCCGATGAAAATGTATAATTACCACAAAAAAGAAATAGGTACATACTTCATTATTGCACCCGAAAGACATCCACTGTTGGGCATAGACTTCTCTTAAACGTCACTACATTGATCAATCCTGTGTGAAAAAAAAGTTGACAAAACAAATACGAAAATTATTTCCCTATAGGTACCCAGTACAATTAATAATTCATGTGTCTTGAGTAATTTCTGATTGCTGTGCATATAACTACCGGACTCCAAACATGGCCATGTGTTTGTCGTTAGGGTGTCCAAGATTTACTATGCGACAAATCCGGCCACAGCCAAGATTAATTTGCCCATTTAGCATAAACACTGTCCGGACCAGCTGATTCTTAAATCCGTTCCGTTTTGCATAATGTCGTCCAAGTTCTTTTTAGGACAAGCTCAGCAGAAATTAGTATATTCCATTGTTTGTTTTAATGGCTTTAGTCCGGTCGTTGACTTATTAGTTTAATCTGGATTTGAGTCTGCGTTGAGTAATAAAAAATATGCACAGACAATGAGTTTTATAAAGAAGATTAGCTATTAAATTAATTTGATCAAATACTGCTCGAGGTTAAAGTTCAAGTGCACTTGTAAGGTTTTTGAAAAGATGATCTAAATTAAAACTTTAAAAGTTCTCTTCTAACTTGCCATACAAAAATTCAATTTATTCTTACAGTCTAACCACTGGTATCTGAACATTATTACATCAATTCCAGCCACAAGAGAGCGTTTAACAAAAACTTTTTGTAACAAACTCCGTGATAGTTCACCGTAACCATAATCCATACTGCCTTGTATCACGACAGAAATCAGTTAGTGAAATATTTATGGCATCTTGTCTGTTCGTCTGTGTAAATACTCACAGATAAACATCGCAAATATTCCGTGACTGAAAACGTTCACAACTTTATGCAATATTACGCTTTTATTCAAGGTTTTATTGCGATTTTTAACAAAATGGCCGCTCAATTTTTACAGCTGTAAACTTTAGCAATTAAAGGGTTATTTATTGATGAACGTTTTTTAGAGTTACAGTGTGGGTTATATGTTTTTAGAGTTAAAAAAAGGTTTTTCATAGTCTGTACGCATAACTAAGTACCTAGTAATACATATTATACTTTTAGTAAATTTGCCGAATTTCATAGTATATCTATTACACGCAGTAGCTTGCAAAGCGTAGTAATGACTACTATTATTTTTAACATGTTTAAGTATGTAAGATGTTTGCTAATATTGATTAGCAAACATCTACAACACACTACAACGGCTGAACAGTTTTAGATCTAACTTAGCACACGGTTACATTATATCGCGGATTAGCAAATTGGATACTTTTCACCGAGTACTACGGTCCTATGAAATAAAGGGTAAATTTTCCACGTTGGTGTGGCCACTGGCAGAAACTTATAGTTTAAAGTTAAATTAACTCTAATCCGCACTAAAATCGTCATAAAATTAAAACTCCAGACAATTCAGCAGCACTCAAAATAAATTCTATCAGACAGCCCTTCGATCTAAATCTATGATCCAACACGATGTGTAACAGGATCAAAAGTGCCACATAATGTAGTAGGGAAGGGTGGTGACTGCGGAATTTCCAGCGCATTCCAAATTTAATTTGGAACGAATTTGTGGGGACATTCGTGGGGCTGAATTCTGATCAGAATTCCAACTCTCTCTAAAATAAAAACGTCATCATTCTTCTGGCTTTGCATTTAGTTTCATAGTTGCTTGGAGTTGTTTCTCAAAGGTTTTTCATGGTTAGGTTAGTAGTAGGTAATTTTGAAATTTGCATAATTAAATAATACTTGAGAATATTTTTTTTTGTAGAATATTTTTTGTTTGTAGCAGCGGCAGGGAATTGAATTATCATTTGATAATTCAATTCTCAAGTAACATTTACGGTTGATTTTTCATAAATGCTGAGTTAGTTTCTTATGTTAAACAATTACTTAAAAAAAAACAATTGTTGTATGTATAGTGTCCTTGCACAGTTATAGTTATGGTACAGCTAAAAAACATGGCTTGTGCTGTCCGAATCTTAGCCGAAAGACGTCCCTTGCTTGTCATAGGCCTCCCCGAGGCTCACTACATCGACCAGTCCTGTGCGACTCGCACTCAGTGGATTTCCGCAGCTTTCACCAGCTCCAATTTGTGGGAGGTTTTCCAATTCAATTTTATTATTAGGTACTATTCAAATTTCGAACATCAATAATAGTAGATATTGATAATGTCCATGTTTTTTTTTTTTTTACTATACATAGGCACGCGTTTGACCACTATCTCACCTGATGGTAAGTGATGATGTGGTCAAAAACAAAGTCAAAACTGGAAAAAATGTCATTAGTTCTTTTTCATTTTCAATCTCTTTACACTAGGCCCATGGGGTCCGAGTGCGCATCGAGTCTTTCGGGACATTAGCAAACAACTTGTCGACTGTTCACGTGACCAGAGGGCTGGGCTTTTTTTCGGCCAAAAAATCAGCATTGCGATTCAACGCGGCAATGCTGCCAGTGTTCTGGGAACTTTTGCCATTGACAGCGATGTGGATTTTTTTTTTGATGCCCAATGATTAATTTTGTTGCGTTTGTACTAAATTTCGTGTTAATTAGTTTATGTTAATTAAGTATTTGTTAATTTATTTAGATTATATTCCCTTGGGATAATTATATATAAAGCAGAATTGATTAAATATCTACATCTCCTTACCTGTTTTTTTTTTCAATCTCTTTACCTAGCCCCTGGAATTGAAATGGACATCCCTTGAAATACAATCAGGGCTTTCATATGAAATCCATACACGCCCTGTATATTTTGTACAGCAAAAGGGTTAAAACTGCCAGACAGTGCATTTCGATACGAGGGGTGGCGAGTGCGTGATTTGCGGGGCAGACCAAATTGAGTTTGATCCTAATATAATTTTCCGGGCAATTGCAGGGGCGAATACTGATCGGCTAACAGCACTGCCAGTAAAACATTATCCAGACTGTTTGGACAGGGAATAATAAATTATAGTTGGGGTTTCAAATTTGAACCTATTTTAAATCAGATAGGTACAATTCTGCAGTCAATAGACGGTACAGAATTTAAGTTTTTTGATGCATAACAACTTAGTTGTGAAAGATCTGCTCTGTAAAGTGACTACCCAACTAATGAGTTGAAGTAGCATCCACCATGGTAAGTAGTCTCCACCCCATGAGCATCTACTAGGTAACTAGATTAAGGGAAATTATGAATTAAAGATTGTAAAAACTTACCTATGTGTTGTCGTGGGCACACGTGTGTGCCATTGTGAATTTTAGTTTAGTACATATTTTAATGTTTACTTTTGTTCGTGAGATCATACTTGCATATTTAGTTTGAGGGCTTGAGGCGCTGCGTACTGAAACACAGGCAATAAACCTAGTTCGGTAGCAGATGACAAAAATAGACACAATTATGTTATTAAAAGGCGACTAAGGAACTCACTAGAGAATGGGCAGCAGCGTTCTCTGTAAAACTCAACACCATACACTGCGATCGCCAACCCGCCTGCCAAGCGTGGCGATTATGGCTGGACATGGCCTCTTTGCGGGAGGCCTATGTTCAGCAGTGGACGTCTTTCGGCAGTTATGAAGATAATGATGATGAAAATATATTTTGACATAATAATGCCTAGTCTTCTACTACAGTTCTTACGTCACCAACACAATTATTTCTAAACATCAAGTGCATTTATTTACCTTTTTCGTCTTTAAAACTTCAAGGTTGAAATCGTAATCATTTTCAGACAGACAGTGCATTTCAGGAAGGCGGTGACTGCGCGATTTGCGGCGCGCACCAAATTGGTTTGATACGAATTCTCCGGGCGTCTGCAACCGAGCGATCGGGCGTTACTAACGATTCTAGAACGCTGAAACAAAAACATCACGGTGGATTTTTGTTAGATATTATGATTTATAGATGCAAAACGCATTTTCATTTTAAGGTGCAACACGATTGTGGTCTATAGATGATTTATTGATATAGATTTTTCTAAAACATGTTTTAAAACATTGGCTATAAATGATCAATCGATTGTCCACTAACGATTACTACTGAAGTTATAATTATGAACTCTCGTGATACTTTTTCCTATATTGATCTACACAAAAATATTTGTTTGTGTTTTCATAAATCTTAAAAGAATCTCTGGAAGTGCTGACCCAATAAAGGATGGTTAATATTTTATTTTTATTGATGGACTCGCTTTTGACTATTGTTTTTGTCATTTATATGGATTGTTATATTATCTGAATAAATCTGATGGTTAAGTACCGTGTTACCCAGTAATGGGTCGTGGAGGTCTAATGGGCAGCCGCTCCACGTAAGGTAGATGATCAGCTGATGGTTAGCGATTATGTGGTCGGCGATAGCACACCCTTGCCTAGAAGTAACCTATTCACACTTGACTTAAAGTCACCCAGGAATCTTAGCCACTCAGGATCCGTAAGTCCCTTTCGGGACAAAATCGCCCCAACCGTCAGAATCTTTAAGTCCCTTTCTTGACAAAATCGCCCCAACCGTCAGAAGCCTTAAGTCCCTTTCGGGACAAAATCGCCCCAACCGTCAGAATTCGTAAGTTCTATTCGGGACAAAATCGCCTCAACCGTCTTTATCCGTAAGTCCCTTGCGGGACATCGATCGACTTTATTTTTAGGCGCCTGGCGTCTATTTTCACTTGACCCAATAGGGACTTACGGGTTGTATCGGTTGAAAAAGATAAAGTCCCCTCGTGGGGACGAATGCTAAATGGTTAAACTGGTAAACAGCTACACTATTGCTGAGTAACAAAATTTTGTTTTAAAAAGTGTCGTGTCTTGTAAGTTCGAGAAAACCTCCCATAGTAGCACTTAGGGTAGAAAGTGAAATTGAAGGGCCGTTACACGATGACTGGCGTTAAGTTGGAATCCTGAGCCGCATGCAGGGTGCTTGCTCTGGTGGCAATCGTGTAGATTGCGAGCATTTTTCACATTCCTCGAGTGTCTGTGGAGGTATTAGTGCTTTAAATTTTAGTTCAATGGCTTAATTGGAATTTTTTTGCGGTCTTTTCGAATGTGATTATTGTGTAAAATTTTTTTGCAGTTGGCCAAACTTTTCCCAAGTAGCGCCTTTTTCATGGTTCATCAAACAATTGTAAGAATGTAAGTTTGTTTCTTTGTTAATACAAGGCATAGTATGCCGGAAAAATGATCGGTCCCTTTGAGATACGTTACGGGAGATCCGAACTCACGGCCAATATACCAGCAACTTTAACGATACCAATATGTCTGTGTGTTCGTGTATTATTAGGCGAGTCATAAATGTAGATAAAACCAATAAATAAAAATAACCTTTCTTTTCTCTGACCTTATCACTATTACTACATATTATAAAACAAAGTCCTCCGCCACGTTTGTCTGTCTGTTCGCGAGAAACTCAAAAACTACTGCACCGATTTCCATGCTGTTTTCACCAGTGGATAGAGTGGGACTCCAGGAAGGTTTAAGTATATCATTTGTCTAGATTAGTTTAGAAAAAATTAAGAATTCTTAAGAAAAGTGCCCCTGTGTAGTACAAAATATTTAGTAAATAAAAAAATAAAATAAACTGGAAATACACTTATTTGTTAGGTACCTAATTGTTACCTATGTCTAAATTTACATTATTACTTAAACTAAACTTAAATTGTAATTCTAAATATTACTGTATTTATACATATTCTTCCTTTATTTATTCGCTACTATCAGCAATCAGGACAGGCTGTCTTGCGAGACAGGTCTCCGCAAGTTCCCTCCACATTTATCGAGCCCTTGCTAGTCTCCGCCAACCTTTAGGCAGATCATCCTCTAAGGCACACCGAGCGAAGAGACTTTCTATGAATGTATTAGCTATAGTAAATTTTATTATTATTCCATTTATTCATATTGATAATCTCTTGGCCTGCTCGGTTTTACACAAAATATAATATTTGGCCGATGAAAATGTATCGAACAGCTGCAATTTTTTGCAGTTTTCAAATAAGCCTGTACCTATTATGTTTGTGCAGAGTAGGCACAAACATAATAGGCTTGATGAACTGTTAAGTTTGTAACTTGTCGGACATTCCGTCTTCAGAATAGTCACATAACATAACAATAAATTACTTTACCCTCAAAATACCCTCAGACGTTTATTATAAGTTACGCCAGGCACTCTTGGAATAATAAACCGAAACGTTATGAAGATGTCTACAAAGTCTTTTGTACGTAACGTATTACTATGTTAGGTACAGTCAGGGAAATTAATTGTTGATGAATAAGGTTTAATGTCAGTTTCACTTCATAATACAACAACGTGTAGGTATTTGTTTATTATGACGGTATCATCATCATCTGCCTAGCCTTTTCCGAACTAAATTGGGGTCGGCTTTCAGTAAAGCCGGATTTAGCTGAATACCAGTATTTTACGAGGAGCGGTTGTCTACCAGACCTCCACAAACCATTAACTGGGTAACACGGTACATCTTGTCAAGACTGGAGTCAGATTTACTGGCTTCTGACAATCCGTAACGACTGCCAAAGATCTACAAATGACAGCCGGGACAAACGGCTTAACGTGCTTTCCGAGGCACGGAGGAAACACGTTATGTTAAAACGGTCACCAATCCACATACCAACCTTGGCAAGCGTTGCTTAACCTTCAAGGTCGACCCGTGCGGCTTGTTTTCAAAGTCTGTGTTACGAAATAACCCTACATCTTTGAACTTTTTATCTAAACGAAGCAAAATAACTAGGTACATGTTTAAGGTTCGTAGCGGATTGAGGGTGCTTTAATTTATACCTTGGGAAAAGGTTTTTTTTATTAATGTTGTCAAAAGTGACAAACAAATATTTTCCCTGACTGTACATTACACAGTTCTAAGTTACATATATCTACACATAAAGATGGTTAGTAGACAGCGGATTGATGGCTTTATTACTTCCAAGACGTGAAGCTGAACTAAATTAAGTTGTGACGTACCTCTAGCTTGTCAATTATTTTCTGTGACTCTGATAGAATTGAGTGGTTCAAATATTATTTCTATTTGTCAAATGTGTTTTTAGAGATTATAGTATTATAATCTCTGAAAGAACAGTATTGTTCTTTCTTCAGTTTTGTGAGTCACTAGAGTTTTCCCGCGGCACTGCCAACATGTAAAGTGTTTTATCATCCTGAGACATCTTTCTACCGGTATGAATATTATCCTAATCAACATCATGGTCTATCCGTAATTCATAGGGCGGGTTGACGTACAGTCTGTGACCAACATTATCTAACCCATTTGACTATCAGCAAATAATAGTCAAGTGGGTCAGAATCCACTTGGCGGTTTTGACATGAAAGCGTGACAGACACACATGCAGAATTGTATAATATTAATATGAATCGTTGTCAAAAGTGAGAGACAGTTTATTATTAGGGTTCCGTACCGCGAAAGGAAAAACGGAACCCTTATAGGATCACTTTGTTGTCCGTCCGTCTGTCTGTAAGTGGGCTGTATCTCAGCAACCGACGATAAGTTGACAGTTGAAATTTTCAGAGTATGTGTTTCAAGTGCCACTACAACAACAAATAATAAAATTTAAATTAAAAATTAAAGGCTCCCATACAAGAAACGTGTTTATGTTACGGTTAAGCCTGACAAATTCCTTCACCAGAAATCTAGCCAGACGTCGCAAATGCTCCTTTACATAAAATAAAGAAAAAAAGAAGGTGTCACACTGTCTGCCACCCGGCGATGCTCATCACCACGGTTATGAGATTGCCAGCATTTGCATACCATCTGCGCCATTAATAGTTTCTAGAGTCTCGTACATCTGTAAAAACGGAACCTTTAAGGATCACTCGGGTCTGTCTGTCGTTCTGTCTGTCTATCCGTCTGTCATAGCCAGTTTTTCTAACTCTATCGTGAGACATATCAAATGAAAGGGCTTCCTGTGATGGTTTGAATTATATTTCTTTCATAATCATAAAATAAATAGTTTAGAAGTTATTCAAGAAATTATAGCAAAAATAACCATTCCTCCGGGGCTCTTATCACCGGAACTACAGAGCTTAAAATTAAAAAAAAAGCAGATAATTATAATAGTTCTATTCCTAAAGATTACAGAAACATCTATAGGAAGTATATAGTGTCAAAATAAGGCGAAAAAAAAAAAAAAATTGGTTCCGAACCCTTTGCAAGCGAATCCGACTTGCACTAGGCTAGTTTTTAATCAAGTCGTATATATACGACTTGATTAACCAACGGAACCCTATTACTGAGCCTCCACTGTCCGTCCGTCCATCCGTTTGTCTGCCTGTCCGCGGGCTGTATCTCAAGAACTGTAAATAGGTAGACACTTGAAATTTTCACAGATTGTGTATTTACATTCAGTCAAAAAAGTATCGGGAATGGATGATTTGTTTATGGTTCCAAATTCAAATTTTTGTTTTTTTGTAGTTGTTAGATTGGCACAACTGTTTTCCATTTTGGCGCAGAGTTTAAGTTGCATCTGTTATTTATATTAAATACAGTGCCGGTTTTAGTAATATCATATATAGTGTGTATTGCGAATTTCGTAATGGACAAAAATATCGAACAAAGAGTGTCTTAAATTTTGCATCGCCAATGGAATTTCGTGTTCGGAGTCACTGAAAATGTTACAGAAGGCTTACGGTGAATCGACTTTATCAAAAACTCGTGCTTATGAGTGGTTCAAAGCGTTCAAAAGCGGTCGAGATGTGATGGAAGATTTGCCTCGCTCTGGTAGGCCGTCAACGTCTGCAACTGAAGTTAACATCGCAAAAGTGAAGGAAATAGTGACTGAAAATCCCCATTCAACTCTGAGAGAGATAGCCGCCGATTTTTCTGTATCTCACGAGTCGATCCGTACCATTTTAACTAATCATTTGGGTATGAAACATGTTGCTGCTCGGCTAGTCCCAAAAGATCTGAATTTTCTCCAAAAACTCAATCGCATGAAAGTCGCTGAGGACATGCTAGAACGAGTCAGTTGGGACCCAACATTCATGAAACGCATTGTTACTGGTGACCAGACGTGGGTTTACGAGTTTGACATGCAAACTAGTCAACAAGCTTCGGAGTGGCGCCTTCCAACTGAACCGAAACCGAAAAAACCACGCCAAAGTCGATCAAAAGTCAAAGTCATGTTGACTGTTTTCTTTGACTATCGCGGTGTTGTGCACTCTGAATTCTTACCGGAAGGTCTAACGGTAAATAAAGAATATTATTTGAGCGTTATGCGGCGTTTAAGAGAGCAAATTCGACGAAAAAGGCCAGATTTGTGGAAAGAAAATTCTTGGATTTTGCACCACGACACTGCGCCTTCGCACAAGGCTATCATTGTGAACGAATTTTTAACCAAGCACTCAACAAATACCATCCAGCAACCACCATATTCACCAGATATGGCTCCTGCTGACTTTTTTCTTTTTCCTAAACTCAAATTACCACTTCGTGGCACCCGTTTTCAATCGATAGAAGACATAAAGGAGAATTCGCGGCGAGAACTGAACTCAATTCCGGAAGCAGCGTTTAAAAATGTTTTGATGAATGGATTATTCGTTGGCGCAAGTGTATCGTTTCTAAAGGAGCATACTTTGAAGGTGATAAAATAAATTTGGATGAATAACAGACATTTTGTGTATTATTGATCTTTTCCCGGTACTTTCTTGACAGAGTAGTATATTGCCGCTATAACAACAAATAATAAAAATTAAGGTTTATGGTACAGAACCCTTCGTCTGCGAGTCTGACCCGCACTTGGCCGCTTTTTAGTACATATCATTGTTCATTGTTTCCGGAAGAAAAGCAGATAACAACCAACAAAATCGCATGTAAATCCCAGCAGCGGTTCTCGAGATTAGCCTTGTCTTAACTGAACCGAAAGATCCTTGAAATTTTTAAATACTACTAATAAGATATTTTTACAAGTATGTGAGTATAGAGAACCTAGGTTACTGACATAGCCCGAAGGATCGGCAAATTGAAGTGGCAGTGGGCAGAGCACATTACTCGCAGAACAGATGGTTGGTGGGGCTGAAAAGTTCTGGAGTAGCGACTGCGTACCGGAAGACGCAGCGTTAGAAGGCCTCTCACAAGGTGGACCGATGACCTTGTGAGGGTCACACGTAGCCGATAGATGCGGAACGCACAGGACCGGTTGTTGTGGCAACACTTTGGGGAGGCCTAGGTCCAGCAGTGGACGTCTTTCAGCTGATATGATGATGATGATGAGGGTGTAGTCAGGTTTAAAAAACAGATCCTGCCCATAAATATGAACAACTTTGTTAAATGACATAGAAAATTACAAAAAAAAGTACTAACTCTAATTACCTGATGATTGGTAACTATAAAAATGGAAATCCAAGATCTCTAGCCATACGTAAAAAATGCATGCACACCTTTCCATAAAAGAAAGAAAAAGAAAGGTGTCACACTGTCTGCCACCCGGCGATGCCCGTCACCGCGGTTATGAGATTGCCAGCATTTGCATACCGTCTGCGCTAGACAGCCCCAACGAATAGTCTAGTTACTCGTAGCTATTCTTCCACGGGATTATTTTAGAAAATGCCCGCTTTGTGCTACTGGTTCGGACATTATCTATGTTGGCCTCTCTTGTAGAAACCGGTTTTGGTTGTACAGAAAGGGTTGGGTTATCGATCTCTTCAAGTAGATAATTTATCTACTTGAAGAGATCGCTAACGTTAACTGTACAAGAAGTTATTTTTAATTAGATGAATTCGCGTTTGATTCACTTAACAGCATATAATTTTTAGCTTTTTAACTAGAAGTGATCTTGTCCGCACTCCTTCTAGATAGGTTATTATGGTAGGCGCCAGATAAATGAGCAATAATGGTCACTAAACCTTTGTTGACTTTCTTGATATCAAAAACAAAAATAAAGACAAAGCTGTCCTGAATCGATTTCTATATCGCAATGAAAACAGTTCATAATTTATTGTTCGGGTATCTACGAAGGAATATAAGGGAAAGCTTAATAAGCTGTATTGCAATTGCAAGTTTATCTGCCGCCAACCGTAGTATTTTTAGATTAGCCCATACTGTCTTACTGCTGGGCGAAGGCCTTCCCCAAGTTCTTACAGGAACTATTTTTGGGCCACCTCCTCGTACTTCACGGTATGCATTCAGGTCGTCTCGCCGCCTCTTTTTGAGCCAGTAAGCAATTTTTAAAACAAAAATAAAAACGCTCAGCAACAGCAAACAACAAACAAACAGGTGCAGTCATCCAAACTAGATTGCAAGCCATATGCTCTGTATCACATCGGCAATCTGGCTCGTCGCCTCATGCACTTGATTCTACCGCCTGCGACTGGGTTATCAAATTACCTGCAGGCGTACTGTGTCCGTATGGTCGCAAATGTGGCAATATGTTTGCCGCCTTAGTGTAAAAGTGTTGCAATTTGTAAAGCAATTTTATACTGACTTACTTATTTGTATACTTACTTCGTTATTAACAGAATAAAGTTTCTTCGTTGTGGATGTTTCATGATTAAGAAAAGATGCTAATATAAAACGTTAGATGGAATTTTATTTTTGTACGCATATTTGTGTATTGTAGAGAACAACTCGTGGCTAGAGGAAAACTCGTGGCTAGATAAGAACAGCCGCACGGGTCGATCTTCAAGGATAAGCAACGCTTGCCAAGGTTGGTCTGTGGATGGGTGACCATCTTAACATACCGAGTTTCCTCCGTGTCTCGGAAAGCACGTTAAGCAGTTGGTCCCGGCCGTCATTTGTAGATCTTTGGCAGTCGTTACGGATAGTCAGAATCTGACTCCAGTCTTGCCATGAAATACCGCATTACCCAATGGGTTGTGGAGGTCTGGTAGGCAGCCGCTCCGCGTAAAATACTGGTGTTCAGCTAAATCCGGTTTGACTGGAAGCCGACCCCAATATAGTTGGGAAAAGGCTAGGCAAATGATGATGAGATGATGGTGTGTATTGTACTCGCATTAAAAGACCTACTCAAGTCTTCAATTGTTTCTTTTCTGGGAATATACAGGGCTTCGTCAATAACAAATCCTCTTATGTGTAAAATACTTTTTACGTAGAAGTCGATACCAACTGTAAAATAAAACAAAATAAATAATAAATAAATACAGGTGACAGCTTCATGATTACTGGTTGTAAATTACGTTTGAAACGTCGTAAAGACATGAGGGATTTCACTTTTTTTTAGAGCTTCAACATATAATAATAATAATAAAATCGTTTATTTAAATAAAGGGGCACATTTACAGTAAAATATATCTTAAACTTTTAAAGAACACAGTTGCTAATTTGCCTGAACTAGGATGGACCTGTGTTTCAGGCTAGAAAGTGCTTATACTTACATTTTTTTTATTAAAATAATTAACTAACAATTAATCAATTGACTATAATAAAAACTTAAAATTATAGGACACATCATGATTTATTTACTAACAAATATAATAAAGAAGGACTTAAATTGTATCTTGTGTGTGTGTGTGCATATAGAACCGACTGGTATAAAAATCTTCATCATCTGCCTGGCCTTTTCCCAACTATATTGGAGTTGGCTTCCAGTCGAACCGGATTCAGCTGAATATCAGAAAACCGACTGGTATAAACATAGTTTTGATAAAACTGAGACTTACAGTCGCAACGACGATTTTCGGCTCGAATATCGAGAGATAAGGAAAAAAGGTACGGGATGTAAGCTAAAACCATATACTTACTATGAACTTGAATTGAAATTAATGAGTGGATTTTAACAATGAACACATTAAGGCTTTAACCGCTCACTTTAATCAATATTATCTATCATTATATCCTGATAAATATGTGGGAAGAGAAGACTTACCAATATCAAGATTTATAATATTACTGAAGGCATTTCGTAGAGCCAATTAAGATCAGGTACGCTGTTTTGAAGGTAGAAATTTTCAGTATGGAAGAAGCCTTTCTTGTATGTACATAAGTCATATAGCCGAGTCGATATGGGTTTTATTGGGTATGTAGTAACGCGGCAAAGTGTTTACACCTTAGAAAAATAGACTAATGGCGACTTTACATTCAAATATATATTTTGTTATTACTATTGATAGGCACGCGTTTGACCTCGTTTTTCAATTAACTCAAGGGCATTAAGCTGGTATCTGGCAGATACCTCGGCAACATGTCACTTTAGGGCACCATGTTGCTAGCGGTGTTGTTTAAGTGTTATCTACATACATTTTTATTTTTTTTCAATTATCCTGCGAAAATCATAATGACAGGGGGGGGGGGAGGAGTTACTATGCCAGCTGCCAGCTCCCAAAAAAAAGAAGCGTGAACTCCTTTGTTAAATCATTTTAAACTTCACACAGTTAGCTCGTTTCAACTGAACTAATCAAGTAGTGAGTATCTTTGTGTTAATAATTCGACTGGGTCTGTTTCAGGCAGAATACTGCTCAAATCACCCTGACATGTAATCTTCGTGGAGTAGAGATAGTTAGAATTTGTCATGCAAATTGTACTGAAACAGTACCTTAATGCATTAAAAAAAACCAATAGCAAAATAAACTGTATTCACTATTAATTCATTATAATAAAACCATGCAATTGAATCAAGACAAAGGGGAACGTGGAAATATGTGGCAATTGTTCAGCCACAATGCCTTTACATGCAACCAGTTCGTGTGTTGAATAAACATAACTTTTTAAAGCTAAATTAGAACTAAAGTTTATTGTTTTACTATTGTTAGGCGGTGGGTGGTCCGAGTTATTAAATAGCCAAGCTTTGTACTCATTTGTAGTAGCGACTTTAATGTCGAGGTCACTAAATACGATTGCAACCAGTACTATGACGTCACATCGCCATTATGAATCATCATCTGCCTAGCCTTTTTCCAACTATATATTGGGGTCGGCTTCCAGTCAAACCGGATTTAGCTGATTTTTTTTATTTTTTTATTTGTAATGGGTTTGCTCTTGACTCTAGTCATGTCAGAGATGACAGAGACAAAGTCTACGATGGAGCGAGCCTACCCAGAAGGAGCCTGTTCACTCTAACTTTGAAGAGATTAGGGTTGTAAGCTTTCGGAAACACAGACGCAGGCAGAGAGTTCCACTCCTTTGCTGTGCGCATTATAAAAGACCTTTGAAAACGCTTAGTGCGAATTGGTGGAATAGCCACAAGGTAGGGATGGCAAGATGCAGTGCGTCTGGATGTCCGATGGTAGAAGGGATGAAACCATTTTACTCCTTTCAAGTTTTAACCAAAGACTAAAGAAAAGAAATCTACTGCTTTGCAATACAAACAAAAATAATTGAGTTTTGTTACTTTAAAAAAAAAATATTATTTTGTTATAAAAAATTAAAAACACGGGTAGCGGAGTGGTGCGTAGAGGTGTAGTTAGCTCCATTTGTTTGAATAAGGTTATTGGCATGCATACAAGAGGACGTGGGCGCCGATAGAGCCTGTTTATCTGAAAGTAACCTATTCAATGTTGATTTGCAAACGCCCTAGTTGTAGCTATCAGGAAACATAGACTCCGGCAGGGAATTTCACTTCTTAGCAGTAGGCTCAATGAGAGCATTCCCAAAACCACATGTCCACCATATACGTGTGTGTGATGATGAAACGTTTTTGGCGGAATCGAAATGTGCAATTCCGACGCATACTCGGCGATATGTAACTGATAAAAAACGACAGGATGGCGTACTAAACAGATACTCATAAAATATTTTACAAAACAATGCCCTACTGACCTAATTGCAACTACACCTACATATCTCCATCTTACACAATCAAAATTGACACAATTACTCCAAAACACTATCTCTAACACAATATAATTATTCCGACACAATAATAAGGCCAACTAATGTAAATTAATAGTGAAGGAAAGGAAGCGAACGGTTGCCTAGCAACAGTAATTGAATGAACCGGGACTTCCTTATTTACTGAGAGCGTTTGTTCTCGAACTGTTAATTCAATAAAGCTTATATAGATAGCTAATGATGAGGTGGTGTTGGTGTTGACACTGACAGTGTAGGGTTAGAAGACGTCTGCCAGGGTTGCAGAATTTGTTCAAAAGATCACCGAGCCCTGGAACGCAAAGAGCATTAGGAGGAACATTAATGAGTTTTAGTCAGTAAGAGTCTGACCCTTCCTGCTCCGCCAAGAGGAGTCATTTGAGGATTTCCCATTTAAAAAAAGACGTACACCAGTCAGGGATATTTGGGGTAATAGTAGACTAAGCATGTGATGAGATTGTGTTGGTTAGTGACACTGTCAGTCAGTGTAGGGTTTAAACTGGTTTAAAGGCGGTCTTCTGTAGCGTGGATTGGTTGATGTTTACTGCTGCCAACAGCCTAAAACGCAAAAAACCATAGAAGTTTGAGGAGCGTTTTACTCGGTATTTGAAAGAGTTTATTCTTGGAAATTAATATGCCGATTTAAATTAAATTTGACAAATTATTTTGATTGATCTACGTCAATACTTTTCGTATAACTTTCAACATCACTAATCACCTCATAATATTATTAGCTCTGTTTTTTTTGTACTGATTAGTAAATATTATGGCGATAGTATCCATTCCTGGGTGTCTATTATGACATCTTAAAACCATCATTATAACGGTGTGGGAGAGAGACGGAGTTATACAACACGCATAACACTATCCTTTTTCCAAACCTTAATCATGATGGCAATAGGACGTCATAATAGGGCCACAGTTTTCCATAACTACGTAAAATACTGCGAACCACCCACGGAGGTTTAACTCTTAATGCTGTCAACAAAGAAACACGTGACAAGCACAAACAATGTCATGCGACGTTCTATTTTTAAAATAATTGGAATCACTTTTTAAAATTAAGTCACGGTAACTTTATCGAGAACGTGGGTTGTATGACGTCCCTAGAGTGGCTCTATGCGCAAATTAATGCTGATATGCACTGTGAAAAAATACGATACCACTCTAGCAAAATAGGTTGATGGTGCACTCTATTACTTATGTGCTGCAACTTTTCATTTTCTTTATCTATATTACTTAAAGTGCTTTTTATCCCTTCTAATTTATAACCAAACTAACGGCGTATTCTAAAATGCACAAGCACGCGTCTTCGTTCGAGTAAGCTAGATTAGTATGGAATCTGTCACTGTCATAACTTTTTTATTTAAATGAAGATTGTGGCATACAGTCTCAAATTCTTGCAACTAGATTTAAAACTAAAAAATAGTTTTTTTTTTTCCATTGAGCACTGTGACGTTTAGTCATACCTACATCAAGATTTAAAACTGCTAGGTTTCATTCAAAGACTTCTTCAAAAATAAAAATATCAAGACTGATAGGTACGACTTTCATTTCTTTTTCCAGACTAACCTGTAGATTCTTAATTAAATTTCTTAAAACAGCGCCATCTAGTTGCGTTCCACGACTCACAGTTCGCGCCGTGTTGCAATTAATTAACAAATTAATTGTTTAATTTTTGGACGGTTCCTAGTAATGCGATCAAAGGCTCGAAATAAGGTGTTCATTATTGTTTAAAAGGTGGGGGAACGTGACAATGGGGATGAAATGGAAGATCCCTGTCTCACTTCAGGTGGCTTTTAGTGTATGTTTAGGGGGCGCATTTGGAAAGAATTCTGATTTGTTCTAGTAAGTCTCTAAGATTCTTTTTCTGAATGACGAAGTTCAAAGAAGATTTTTTTTTGTACGTGAGGTTTTTTTCGACAAATTTTAGGTTCTTGTGTGAGCCTTACTGCACCAGGACTTCTCCTATTTTTAAACCGTTGCTCTATCACCTATCCCTCGGTATTTTGTACCGTAATATCATGTATAGTCAAGTCAAAAAAAAACAGGGCTTGAAATTTTTTAATGAAAAAAGTTTTCGTATGAAATATTATTATAACAGATACAATAGAAACCAGAGCAGCAATTTAGACTGTAAAACAATAAACGATAAATGTTTAGTATAACAATTTTTTAGAGCAACAATATCACACTAATAAAATACAAGTTACACAATTTCAAGTTTAAATTAGTGGATTAAAGCCAGTTTCAGTGATTAGTTTGTGAAATATTTTTTATAATGAGTTTTCAGAAGTTTCAACTCATCGCGGCTGCATTTTAAAAGTAAAATGTAAAAACTACGCGCGATCGGTTTTCTGTTTAGAAAAATGTGCTAGGAGAAAATTAGAAAACATCAAAACGAAAATAACCTAACAATACGCCTGTACTCCAGCATTCCAAGGTTTAGGCAGAAGGGTACTTGTTACGCCCACATTTCGTCTGAAATCGTCTAATGTGCAACTTAATTATGATCTGAATGGATTGAAATAATTGAATATTCATTTATTTTTATTTATACGGTGAGAAAATTCCAAGTGGTTATTAAACACAATTTGATGATAGTTTGCAATATCCATAAGTAGTATTTAGGAGCTCCTGGCTAAATAATAACAGCCGCACGGGTCGATCTTTAAGGTTAAGCTATGCTTGCCAAGGTTGGTCTGTGGATGGGTAACCATCTTAATATACCGAGTTTCCTCCGTGCCTCGGAAAGCACGTTAAGCCGTTGGTCCCGGCTATCATTTGTAGATCTTTGGCAGTCGTTACGGATTATCAGAAGCCAGTAAATCTGACTCCAGTCTTGCCAAGAAGTACCGTGTTACCCAGGTAATGGGTTGTGGAGGTCTGGTAGGCAGCTGCTCCTCGTAAAACACTGGTATTCAGCTGAATCTGGTTTGACTGGAAGCCGACCCCAATATAGTTGGGAAAAGGCTAGGCAGATGAATAAGTAGTATTTATCTAATTTTACGTCACAATATGGTAACGCTTAGACTATATTATTATTAAAGCCAAAACGTAAATTTTTGATTATTAAAAGAGTTCAAATTCAAGTGGGTTCAAAATCTATTTCCAAATCTTGGTATGTAATTAGAGGTGTTTCTAATAGTTTGCAATAATTACTTCTCAAGTCAGATAGCAAGGCATATATTTTTGAAGTACTAACCTAGTAGATTAGTTTTGAAAAATTCTTTAATGCTCTTGTGAATGTAGGTATATTGATTTTAAGTAGGTATGTCTTTCACACGCAGAACTGAGAATCCACATACCATATTTCCTTGAAACGACTGCATATAGAAGCTATCATACTAATTCCCATATTTGTAGGGCGTCACTGGACTCGACTGTACGTATTCAGCGGCAGATTTCCCCAAGGAGTCGGTACAGTCGGCGACAAACTGCACCAACTTGTCTGGGTATATCTGTGCATCGCTTTTTCTGTGTTCCATTTGCTTGGAAAAGCTTCAATTTAGATGTCTTTTTGTTGAAATGTGTTTCAGTTTTCGTTGAATCGTGATTGGTTGTAATTATTAAATGATTTGATGTGTGTTGGAAGAAATAAGATGGTGATAACGTTGTACTGAAAAATTAACAGTGATGTCTGCAATGAGCAGTTTTTCATTGAAATAAACGGTTTGGAGTTTTACCTGACTTAGCTTGAACTTGTTTGATAAAATCACATGCTTTTGCTATCTTTTAATCTTTCAAAAGACAATATTACACCCCACACTACCACACTCCCACACCCACACTACACCAAAGTGCCTACCACAGTGTAGTCTTTTTAACCCAAAGGTTGTCTGGTAGCTTTTATAAATATTGAGATACCTAGACGAAGATTAAAATGAATCTGAGAAAGTACTGCGCAGTCGTATAAGAAGAGGTTTGTTGTGTACTTGGGTTTACTGTCTCTATTTGCAAATCTTTGTATCGCTCTGAAGTTTGCTGTAATAGAACCGAATGATAACCGATTAAGCTCGCTCTCGTACATAAGCTGTTTAATTATATTTGTGGATCTATATTTGTGTGCAGTAAAGAATATGAATGAATAAATTGAGAGATTCTACATTTATCAGTGGAAGCTTATTCTTCGTCTTCTTCTTTGGCGCTGCAACTTTATGTGGTCCTGGTCCACTCAATGATCTTCCTCCATTTTTAACCGACTTCAAAAAAAGGAGGAGGTTCTCAATTCGGTTGTATTTTTGAAAAACATTGTGTGTGCCTATAAAATTTGAAGGTTGCCCTCAATTTTCGGTCAGATTCTGATATTATGGTGACAATGGGACCAATCGAGAAGTATACCCTTTCAGATGAAACAAAAAAATTTCAAATCGGTTCGATGACGGAGTTATGAGGTAACAAACATAAAAAAAAAAAAAAAATACAACCGAATTGAGAACCTCCTCCTTTTTTTGAAGTCGGTTAAAAAAACCCACATCAAAGTTCGTTGCATAGTTTTAAAGGTCTAACCGTGCATAGGGACGGATAGACAGCGGAAGCGACTTTGTTTTATACTATATTGTAGTGATTTTTCCGTTAATTGAATATTGAGTGAAAAGGTCGCAGAAAGCTGAAAATTGGCATAAAGTTTTCTTGGGGAATACGAAGAGAGGTTTCCCAAAACTACGAAAACTGAATATGCGCGTACGAAGTCGCGGGCAAAAGTTAGTAAATAATAACATGGGTTCTGAATACCTCAACTATTGCTACCTGCTGCGGCAATGTATTCCGGCGTCCTAATAGCTCTGTAGTGAAACCGCCATGTGACCGCCACAGTCTGATTTTTAATCCGTTATTGGCAAAGGATTATCATCGCTTACCATCAGGTGAGATAGTGGTTAAACGCGTGCCTATCAATAGTAAAAAAAAAAAAACACCTTGTATACACACTGACTAAAAATTTTTGGGTATAATTTAGACGGTCACCAAAAATAATATTTTTAAGACCTGTTGTTTTTTTTTAGCCTAGGCACCAAAATGGATCAATGGTCACCAAATTCTATCCAACTCAACTGCGATTGCCATAAAATGTAGGCTTGGGGTTACAAACTGGATAAAATAGGTTAGGTTAGGTTAGAATTGTGACCAACCGCGCGCGAGCCGAGCGAGCGAAGCGAGCGGTGCCGCGGCAGCGGCCGGCGAGCGCTACTTCTCGAATATTATTTGGTGACCATTTATCTGTTTTGGTAACCGTTTAGAACTTTTTTGGTAGTAAAATAGGTACTTTTTTGGGCGGTGTTTAAACACAAGCCCAAAATTTTTTCCAGTGAGTGAAAATAAAAATACTCATAAAATTAAAAACCAAAATATTTATTGGAGATAAAGCTTATTTTTTTATGCTAAAGCATTGACGTTTTTTGTTAATTGTGATGGGTTTGCTCTTGACTTTAGTTTAGGTCAGATGACAGAGACAAAGTCTAAGATGGAGCGAGCTTTTTTCTTTTGTTTCGTCTTTTTTACCTTTCAAGGTCAATCAGCCAATTGTCAAGGTCAGTCAGCCAGAAAAACAACTTGACTAATGAAAAAAATCTGTTCATCTGCAAAGTCAACACGAAGGAACCTACTAATTGTTCGCGACTAATTGATTTATCTCATCCTAAAACTATTTCTTAATCATGAGGATTTTCTCTCCTTGAAAGAGACCATGAATTAAAAGTCAACCTTTATGTGTTTCAGACACATTATTTATACCTATAGGTAGTATATATGTGCCTAATGTCTACATATATACGTAGGTAGGTGCTTGAGCACGTGTGCTTCCTCAAACCTATCTACGATGACAAAGCACGCACGAGATAAGGTTGTTGTGCACCGAATTGCAATCAACTGACTTACAATATAAGACAGCTCTAAACTATAAAGACTGTAAGGAAAAGCTAATGACAACAGATCATGGGTTTTTTATTCATATAACCTAAGGGCAGTAAAGAACCGTGGAATGGATGGATTTTTGAAAATTTTGTGCTGAAATTAAAAAAAATATATCGATGGGAAAACGTCATAGTTTATTGTGTTTAAAAGCGAAACTAGCACACCCGGCATGCTTCATAGAACTTAACCAAACCACATCATCAACATACAGTAATTTACCGACAGAAGAATGCTTTACGCAAAAAACGAAATCGTGCTCACACAATGCGCCTTTAAAAGCGTTCAACCCAAATATACCACTCACCAGCATAGTTCCATCAACCCATTGTAATTTACGTGTAAAAATGTAATGCAAGCATACAATGGTATTCTCGCTCACATTATACCGACCTGCATCGGCATTGTCCTGTAGGAATGCTCAGTTATTGTGTTCGTAAATTGATTTATTGAATAAAGTCATTAACGTGGCCTTTTGTGAAAGAATCGGGAATTTAATAAAATGTTGCGTCAGTTTCGAAAGGGCAGAAGTTTAATTTTGGGAGCGGTATTTTAAAATAAATATGACACATCTGAAAGGTACATGAAAAAGTTAGTATTAAAGGACGGCGTCACCGAAGCCAGCCTAGGTGGCAAGACGACCTAGATACTTACTGCAAGGGCTGCTTCAAGAAGGCTCCAGACAAAGGTGACTGTAGGATTTGGAGGAAACAATTGCCTAGCGTTATCTGTTCGATCCAGGGGGTATATACTGAATTAAAAAAACCTTATGTGGTCTGCTTCGTTGCTCAAATGACGTAACTGTGACTACTATAAGGGGTTGGAATAAGATACAAAGATTTCTGCGTGAAGGCTTTGGTAATCAGAATTCCGGAAGACTACGAAGCTAAGGGTATCGTGTTACCCAGTTCTAGTAACTGGGATGTGGAGGTAAGGCAGGCAGTCGTTCCAGGATGGTAATGTACACTGCTTTTTGTCTCTGCTGTACTATCCTGCATTCGATTAGAGTGGAAGCCGACCCCAGGGTGTGATCAGTGTTCCGGAATTTGTTCGAAAGAACTGTCGTGGCATTTTGATGATCCGCATTGAAAAATAAAAACAAGTTTGTGATCAGTTGTTAGAGTTTTCTGTTAGATACCTTTCAGTTGATAGCAGCTCAGAGTCGTGACGGGTGAAGAGCAATAGGCTCCTTATCCTGCAAAACATTTATTATATTGTATATATACAAATCTGCGAAAAACTTCCAAAAAAACCAGGCATCAAAGGCTCCTTTGTCCTTTTTAAGCAAGCCAGAAACTAAATCCATTACTCCAGCGTTTGCGAAGAGTTGAATTTCGGCATTATGCTTACCCAATATCCGGCCGACGCGTCAAGTCTGACACGATTATGATTTATCTATTGTGCAGAATGATCGAGAACCCCGCGTTTATTGACGCCGCTCGGAATTCACGCAGTTGACGCATGTCCTGCATGGTCAATATTTTTTTAGGGCAAAAAAGTGTTTGGGAAACGGTTTTTGATGGATAATTTGGGGATGATATTGATAGGATTGAGGTCTAAAGGGCAGGACGATAATAGTTGTACCTACACCACTACCAATAAGGTTGTACCAATGAGATACACTGTGTTATTAGGTAACGTTAAATTTTGATAGGAGTGAACTGAAAGTAATGGAATAGTATTTCAATAGAAAATTTCATTTATTCCATTTCATATACTTAAATTAGGTTAAATTATGAGCTCCTTAATAAATATCGAAATTGTCAGTGTTAGAGAAATTAAAAACATTAATTAGGTACTTACCATATTTGTCAGGTTAAGCGTGAAGTTCAAGACCGCTCGCGATGGTGGTTTATTGTGGACGCCCTCTGCCCCAGCTAGGGGACTTAATCAAAACATATTTAGAATTTAGTGCTTATCATCCCTAGCAGACAGTCATTGTCATGCGGTCAAACATTTTGATCTAAAGTGTACTAAATAACAATTGATTGTGTCAAATACATTTTTATAATGCCCCTCCCTAACGCAGGCAATAGTTTTACGGACAAATCTTTGTCTCTCATTTTGTTTTATTATTGTTTTTTATTTGTGTACGAGTATTATAAAATAATGTAATTTTAATGTGCATCTGTTTGGGCGGAATAAATTATTTTTATTTCTTTCTTTCTAAGCACTGACTGAGACACACACAATAAAAGAAAAATAACATATTCCTCTCTCCACCATAAAAATACACCCGACATAACCCTATAAAAATTTTGCCCATCTAAACCGAAATGACCCCTAACCTGCAAACCCTGCGCGCGATTATAACACACACCCATAAAAAGGGATGAAAAGCAAGTGTTCTATACATTGTAATTACTTCAGGGACCAAAAAAGGGCATAAATTAACATCGAAAAGGCCCAAATATCACATGGACCATTTCATTTTCGTTTTGGTCATAGAATTTTGACGCACATAATAAAACTCGTCACGTTCTGCTATCGTATTAATATGTATGAATTTGTGAAGCTCATATTATTTAGTCTGTGGAATGGTGACGCATTAAATGAAATGTATTTGTTGTAAATGGGTTTTAGTTGGGGTGGGATTGTGGGGTGAATATAAAATTTCATACATACATACATGAGCTCAACAGATTTTTCCCATGAAGGTAGGCAGAAATTAGACAACACTGCCTGATACGAGCTTAATTGCGCTATACAAAAATTAATCCAATCGGTCGCAAACGCTTTAATTTTGACATTTCGCGTTTTAGGTTGTCGAGCGGACGAAATTTTAAACATATGAAGCATCATCTGCTTTTCATTGTAAAAGAATAAGTGATTTTATGAGTTACACAATTGGGGTGCTGGTCAAGCAAACATATAAACACATCACCAATACGGTCAAGAATAAGAATAAGAAGAAGTTAGTTTTCAACCGTCTTAAAAAAGGAGGAGATCCTTAATTCGGTAGTATTTTTTATGTTTGTTACCTCTTAAATCCATCATTTATGTACCGATCTAAAAAAAGATTCATCATCTGCCTAGCCTTTTCCCAACTATATTGGGGTCGGCTTCCAGTCAAACCGGATTCAGCTGAATACCAGTGTTTTACGTGGAGCGGCTGCCTACCAGACCTCCACAACCCATGAAATGGGTAACACGGTATTTCTTGGCAAGACTGGAGTCAGATTTACTGGCTTCTGACTATCCGTAACGACTGCCAAAGATCTACAAATGACAGCCGGGACCAAAAGCTTAACGTGCTTTCCGAGGCACGGAGGAAAATCGGTATGTTAAGATGGTCACCCATCCACAGACCAACCTTGGCAAGCGTTGCTTAACCTTGAAGATCGATCTGTGCGGCTGTTATTCTTTTGCCACGAGCTCCTCGATCTAAAAAAAAGATTAATTTATGTAAAATGATAGAAAAAAAAAAAAAAAAAAGATTAATTTGTAAAATGATAGACTTTCCTATTGGTCCCATAGAAACTTCATCAAAATCTGTTTAGTAGTTTAGTTTTTAAGCCAAAATGGCTGGAAAAATATGTGTGATATGAAAAAATGTGAAAATTAAAAAAAAAAATATTTTAACACCAATTTCCGAAATTAAAGTTATTTCAAATAAATAATTTGTAGTGTTTTTTTTTATATTTAGGAGTCGTTTGTTTATTTTTTTATGAAAAAACGTATTTTTTTTTTATATTTTCACCTGTAGAGTGGGACTTTCTTTTGTTCAAGTCGATCTCTCCAGGACGATTTCACATGCATATCGCATCACACAGCTGACTCATGAAACTATCTAAAGAAGGTCGTTCAAAGGTCTTCGACCTACCTATAATAGGCATAGAAATATAATAGTAAAAAGTCGAAGGTGTATATGAAGGTCGTTATAATATTTTTTTAACCAAACCTGCGATCCAGACCCAGATATGAGCCAATCATGTCGTCGTTTGTACATTCAACAACATACCTAGAAAACATACCTCAGCAAAGTACCAACTTTTGCTTTTGTTGAACCACGAGCAAATTCCATTCTACATAGAAATGGAGGTTCGTTGTATCTCGTATGCGAGAAAAACTCACAAAAAGGTTTTACTCTAAACGATATTTCATGGCCAACGTTTCTATCAGGCTTGTGCTTACATTTGGATTTTTATGATATCTAAACTTAAGAACGTTTACAGCTCTTGGTTTTTCATAAAAATTGAAAAGTCCTCATTCTTGAATATATATACAAAAATCTCGTGTCACGGTGTTTATTACCGAACTCCTCCGAAACGGCTCGAACGATTTTCATAAAATTGTATATGTATATTCGGTAGGTATGAGAATAGGTGGTAGGATTTTTTTTTTCTATGGCAAAACCACATTTTCTGAGTCAGCTAGTTCTTGAATTATTAAACAGATTTTTATGATACTTATATGAATACGCAAGATGCCAATGTCTAGAAATTTTATCGAGAACTTTTGTGGAAGCGAGTTTGAAGAGACAGTGAAAGCGAGATTGTAATTTAAAGTGAAAAATTCAGTCTTTCTTTCTGTCTGAGCTCTTTTTGTGAGGAGCGATCTTATTTAGTTTTGTGGTTTCCTTGGTAAAAATAACATATGGGTGTAAGAATCATCTCCTACATAATTACAAAGCTCCCCCTCATATGAGGCAAGGCACGTAAGGCAAAAAAAAAAATGTGTGTTATCAGTAAATTACCTAATGTACCTTTATGAGAGAAATAAACTATATGTTATGACGTGGGATTTCAAATATTAGTAGCGAGATCACTTGCAAGGAATATAATTACGTCGTGAAGATGAGCAGCAACATCATTACATCTGCTAATTGCAAGTGCAATCAGCAATCTGTCCTTCAAACGTGATTATAAAGATCATTTACAGTTTGAGTTCATGTTCTGCAATGGATATTAGTGAATCGTTAATGAAGACAGTCACGAAAAAATATGTTATAAAACACTGTGAGGTGAGTACCGAGGTGACTTTTAATGACTTTTAATTCATGGCAATCTTTCACGTTGTGAAATTGCCTTTGAATATTTAGAGGTATGCGTAACAGACAGTAAAGTCCCGCAAACCTCCTTTGTAAAGGGAGGATCCTCCAAACAGACGGTTGTTGTGTCTGGCGGGCAACTGCCCGATAGTTGATATTTGGGCTGATGTATATGTTCAAATCCCACGGTAAACCTGCTTGCGCGATGCAGGATTTCGACGTAGTAGTTCGCTGGTACTTGGATAGATGGCGTTAAAGGTTCTTTTTTTGATGCGATGTAGATTTGCTCCGTTGGTTTTTTCTTGTGGCATTAATGCCACTAAAAATATACCCTAAAATCACGGAAGAACTCAGCTGGTTACCTACTACATTGTATTAAGTTACGCGAATGGAAGTGTACTATGCAGCTGATTCTTTCTATTTCAAAGTACATACATACGTACAGCAATGCGCCACCGTTATATGGTGGACATCTCACCCACATGTACCAAATCTTTTGGGAATAGTGGAATTCCGTGCCAGAGTCTGTGTTTCCTGAAGCTACAACTTGGGAGTCTTTGAGTCAAGAACGAATAGGTTACTTTTAGGAAAGCGTACTCCATCTTTGAACTCATCATCGCTTACCATCTGATGAGATAGTGGTAAAAATGAAGATCCCGTTGAAAAGATACCTACCGTAGGTAAAACTACCTTCCATTCCTGAGCAAAATCGGATAAGAAACAAGACACCTTGTATGAAAGCTTCACAGGTATATTTCCACAAGTCCACAGGAAATAAGTCTTAATTACCTTCCTAATTAAACTCATGAACTCCCAACTAATTACAACACAGACATAACCACGGCCATACTTCACAATTTTATGACTACCCTCTATAACATTAGAATATTAGGACCAGCATTTAATAATTTACGCGCAATCAAATTAGAAGTAGAAACGCAGGGTTGGCAAAAATATCCAGAAGAAAAAACTGCAAACAATCTAGAAAAATCAGGACAAAACCAATCTTCATATATGTAAAATTCATCCATTACTGACTGACTGAGTGACTGAAAGACAACGCACAGCCGAAACCACTGATCGTAGAAAGCTGAAAGTTGGCATGTTCCTTGGGGAATGTAGGGGAGCACTAAGAAAGGATTTTCAGAAGTTTTTACGGGAACGGGAAAAAACAGTATATTCACGTACGAAGTCGCGAGCAAAAGCTAGTATTATTTAAACAAAAAATCTTTAGTTTTTGCTTATTTTGCATTTTTAAGGTAATAATAAAAAATTCATATAAGGGAATTATGAACGAAAATGCCCCCAGAGGCCCTTGAGGCGGTTTAGAAACTCTGACACTAGGGTGTGTGGGGTCGTTAGGCCTTTCTGCCCACACCATAAGAATAAGAAGAAGAACGAAAATATATGACAGTTTCATCAAAATTTTAATCAGACTTATGAAATAAACTTGAAAATCAATCACATAAAATAATATTAATTATACACAACTTAACATATTTATTCGGTGCTTTTAAATTTCTTGGTTAATTTTACTCGCAGCTTCGCTCAAGTTAAAGTAATCTACAACTGTCTCTGTCTCTACAAAATTTGCTTTCCCGTGGGAATCGAACCCAAGACCACCGGGTCAAAAGACAAGACAAGAAAGACAGAAGCAGTTAAATTAGGATTAAGTTAGGATCAACCACCAGCTACAATCTCATTTTCCAATAAATAGTAGCCAGCAACTTATGTAGGTCCCTACTAGTTGCCGCCGCGGCCCCACTTGAGTGAATGTCGAAAATTAGGATTAAGTTAGGATCAACCACCAGCTACAATCTCATTTTCCAATAAATAGTAGCCAGCAACTTATGTAGGTCCCTACTAGTTGCCGCGGCCCCACTTGCGTGAATGTCGAAAATTAGGATTAAGTTAGGATCAACCACTAGCTACAATCTCATTTTCCAATAAATAGTAGCCAGCAACTTATGTAGGTCCCTACTAGTTGCCGCCGCGGCCCCACTTGCGTGAATGTTGAAAATCAATCCAACGGAACACACTCCCGAGGTAAAAAGTTCCAATGTGTATTTTCAGACTATAATCTACCTCTTTGCCAAATTTAATTAAGAGCCGTTTAGCCGTTCTGACGTGATTTAGTAACAAACATTCGCATTTATTGTAGTGCTAATTGTACCTTAGTTATTACTTATTGAGTAGGTAAATCTATATCTATACTAATATATAAAGCTGAAGAGTTTATTTGTTTGTCTGTTTACTTGAACGCGCTAATCTCAGGAACTATTGGTCCGATTTGAAAAAATATTTCAGTGTTAGATAGCCCATTTATCGAGGAAGGCTATAGGCTATATATCATCACGCTAAGACCAAAAGGAGTGGAGCAGTAATGAAAATTGTGACGCAGACGAAGTTGTGCAGGTCTGCTTGAAAAATTATTTCAGTGTTAGATAGCCCATTTATCGAGGAAGGCTGTAGGCTATATATCATCACGCTAAGACCAATAGGAGTGGAGCAGTAATGAAAATTGTGACGCAGACGAAGTTGCGCGGGTCAACTAGTAAGTAATAAGTAAGTATAGAGTACAGGTATAGAGTATGGAAGTATAGATGTACATAAAAGTAAATCGTGCAGGTTTGAAATATTTAAATTACATTTAAAACTGTAAGGTTGGCTACCCTGCAACGGAGGTACTGTGAGCAAACGTTCCCTTAGTGAGCCTTGGTCACAATGGAAGGTGATAAATTTCAGACAATTGCTCTGGGAGTGTCCTCGTGACTTGATATAAGTATCCTACGTGATATGCATTAATTACTTCATTTAGAAAGAATTTTTGTGGAAAAACTCCAGTTCAATCTCGGAGACGGCTAAAAGATTTCCTTCAAAGGTGCTTCGGCACTAGTAATGGCGTTGTTTAGTTTGTAATGTCAAAGTTCAATTTTCTCGTAGCGGGGTAATTGTTTAAAATTTGACTAAAATCAGCGTAGGTTAAAATTACCGGTTGTTGTAGCGACACTTGGGGTATGCCTATGTCCAGCAGTGGACATCTTTCGTCTGATATGATGATGATGAGAAGAATTGTAACAATGTGCACTGGATCCTACCCTCCGTTGTCATCTTTTTTCTTTCACTCAAAGGTTTGCTGAAAGAAAACTCATTTCTGAGTTAAGCTCGCCTTTGTATATGAACTTTCATCACTGTATATTATACAACGCGTAACATAATGAACGCAATACATCTTAAGGGGTCATTGTACTCATCATTATGATCTACTTTTACTATGGAACCAATCCCGAAATTGCGAAAAAAAAACAGCTGTTTAGTACATTTTATCGAGTTATGCGCACAGAAATGTATGGGGGAGTCGTTTTTTTTTTCGCAATTTCATTTTTGGTCCCGTAGTGAAAGTTGTTCATAATGAAGAGTTCAATGACCCCTTAAGAAGAATAGGGAATATGCATGAAAAACATATTTACATCTATACAGTTTATCTAAAAATATACAAAAATATGATACTAACAGTGAAAATAGAATCAAAATTACTCAATAAACGAAAGAGGTATAATAATTTTAAACAAATATGTCTGTCCCTCTCGCAAAAACGCTGTTTTCTATGGCAGCTGTATAGGCGTCATAGACGATGACGTCAAAGTTTACATCGGATTTCTCTGTCTAATTGTAATCTTTGAATCTTTATAACTTCATCGTTGATGAAGTTATTTAAAAAATAATTTCGTGATTGTTTACTTATAAGTATTTCATTTTGCAAATAAAAAAAACGCATGTATATTCCTTATTGCGTTTATTCTGTTACAGGTTGTATAAGCTGTTTTTGTGTACAATAAAGAAACAAGAATTAGGAAATGAGGTAAAAATAACTGTCATTAAAGTTTATGGTGATTGTTGTTCATGGTTTTTTTTTGTTATTTAAAGTAATAGTGTCACCCATGTGTCACCCACGTGTCACCACAATACCACACAATAGTACACTCACCTACCACACACTACCCATAATGCATTACTTAATTCATACATTCTAGTGTAATGTTTTTTGTTCTGTGACTTCATATCTTTTTAGGATAACAAGTTTCGTATCGAGGCTCTAGTTTTTCGCCAGTCTTTTTAAGGGTTCCGTACTCTAAGCGTAACCATCGCAACCCTACTAAGCCTCCGCCGTCCGTCCATCCGTCTTTCAGCGGGCTGTATCTCAAGAAACGGTACGGAACACTTGTGAAAATCGAACTTGCTTTTGGCTGGTTTTATTCTCTATTGCCTAAGTAGAAACGAAAAGGATTGACTAAAAAGAGTTCGACCTTCATTTTTGAAGCTCGTTTAAAAATTACTTTGCTTTCAATCATATTCAAAACCGAATCACTATGAAAAACACTGTTTCCATCCTCTATTTTTCTTTTCTTCCAACATAAACGTATCCTCGCATACTTAACCCCAATCGATCGATATCAAACTACCCTTCTCTATATTCCACCAGTCCGGAGATAACTGACCGTTCTATCGCAGATCATGAGATATTTATGCAGTTGAGGGTGTTTAACGAGCGGTGTCGTTTCTCGGACGCTGTTTTATCAATATTTATTAGGAGGCCACTTTGTTAAGTCACCATAAGTTAGTGAAGTTTAAGTAATCTGGAACTTCACTGACAAGATTATTACTGGAAATCCTTTCTAAAGGAAAATGATTACGAATAAAAATTCAGAGAAAATTACTGCCGATAAAAATTGTATTTAAAACTGGTTGTAAATTCAATTAAGTTGTCCCATTATAATATAATAATAATAATATCACTTTATTTTCAGGCATCTGAGGCCCATAGATAAAATACACAACATATATATAAAATACATACATATATGTAATATGTTGTCTCTGTACGTTTTGTGTGCAATATTGTATAAGAGTAAAAACATAACATAGATATAGACTAGAGTCAAGAGCAAACCCATAATTAATAAAATATAAAGAAGATTAAATTCAATTAATTTTTAGTCGAAATAAAAAGCTGCAGCACTCAGGTAGTCGTGTCGCGTATCATTTATGTCACTGCAAGCACATAACTTTTAAACCCGCAAACTGAGCAAAGCCAAAATGTTATGGACTTATCATATAATTTGGTAGCATACTTTGATACCACACAAGACTTTGTGACAGTCAATATCGCTAACACTCGTTAACAAAAAAAAGAAAATAAAAAGGTGCAGAGATAGATTTAATGGTTTTTTCTTAAGTGCCGTTGGTAACTCTAATGTTTTTTTATATGTATATTATATACAATATTGTTTTATTTATGTAGTTTTGGATTAACCCTCAGTTTAATGTGTGAATTTTGGTAGTAATCAGTACTTTCCGCTTACTTATCGGTACATTTCTATAAATACATTGATTTTAATATCTGCCTAACATACTAAATCCTGGATGGATGCGAGACGCGCAGGATCGATTGTTGTGGCGATGCTTGGGGGAGGCCTATGTCCAGCAGTGGACGTCTTTCGGCTGATATCATGATGATGATACTAAATTCTTAAGTTCAATGAACAAAATGGAATTACCTGCGCGGGTTTTGTTTGTTAAGGTCATTAAAATTTACTCGGATATCACAATTCAAATAACTACTCTAACATTGTAAATGACATGCTAGAGAATTTTAAGAACTTAGGATGTAGTATGTTCATCAAAGCACACTATTTCGACAGTCATATTGCCCCTTGTTCTTTCCTTTGGGATCCTAGATTTTCTGAGAATAAAATTGATCCAGATGACTATGTATGTAAATTCACACACACACTACACGTAGGAAGTCAACATTTTTGTTATAACTTTAAAAAACCAAAAACCCGCCAAGGTCGAGTCGGACTTGCACACGAAGGGTTCCGTACCTTATACCTTAATTTTTATTATTTGTTGTTATAGCGGCAACAGAAATACACAATCTGTAAAAAATTCAAGTGTTTACCTGTTACGGTTCTTGAGATACAGCCCGCTGACAGACAAACGGACGGACGGACAGCGAAGGCTTAGTAGGTAATAGGGTTCCGTTGGTTCCCCTTTGGGTACGGAACTCTAAAAAAGAACTGCTTTTTCGCCACCAAAACTAGTGTTGACTGGTATATAGTGCGTGTGTGTGTAGTGTGTATAGAAGTGGCATGTCAATATTATTATATCTTAATATATATAAATCTCGTGTCACAATGTTTGTCCTCAATGGACTCCTAAACCACTTAACCGATTATAATAAAATTCGCACACCATGTGCAGTTCGATCCAACTTGAGAGATAGGATAGTTTAAATCTCAAATTATAGTAGGTAGGGTAGGTAGGGTAGGTAGGGTAGGTAGGGTAGGTAGGGTAGGTAGGGTAGGTAGGGTAGGTAGGGTAGGTAGGGTAGGTAGGGTAGGTAGGGTAGGTAGGGTAGGTAGGGTAGGTAGGGTAGGTAGGGTAGGTAGGGTAGGTAGGGTAGGTAGGGTAGGTAGGGTAGGTAGGGTAGGTAGGGTAGGTAGGGTAGGTAGGGTAGGTAGGGTAGGTAGGGTAGGTAGGGTAGGTAGGGTAGGTAGGGTAGGTAGGGTAGGTAGGGTAGGTAGGGTAGGTAGGGTAGGTAGGGTAGGTAGGGTAGGTAGGGTAGGTAGGGTAGGTAGGGTAGGTAGGGTAGGTAGGGTAGGTAGGGTAGGTAGGGTAGTAGCCAGTTGACGGGAGCGAAGCCGCGTGGGTCAGCTAGTATTATTATATTTTTTTATAAATTTAAGTACCAATGTTAAACAAAAGGAAAATAATGGATGGAAAACAAAAGAAGACAGGCCGTTAAAAGGTCCTATAGTTTTAGATAAGGAAAAAGTTGGAATTGACGGCCCGTATCTCGAAAGATCTACTTATATTCTTTGATTAATTAATCTTTTCTTCCAAATTGATTGGCTCTATCAAAGAGACAGCCTGAATTTAGCCAATTTGGTACTTGTGTGATATAAAAAGCTACAATTAATTTATACTAACTATAAGATGAAAAGATAAAGAGGAGCTCGTAGCTTAATTGGTAATAATAGCTGCACGGGATGGTCATCCAGGTTAAGCAACACTTGCCGAGGTCGGTCAATGGATGGGTGACATTACACACCTATACTCTTCCGTACCTCGTGGTAAAATAATAATAGCCACACGGGTCGATCTTGAAGGTTAAGCAACGCTTGCCAAGGTTGGTCTGTGGATGGGTGACCATCTTAACATACCGAGTTTCCTCCGTGCCTCGGAAAGCACGTTTAAGCCGTTGGTCCCGGCTGTTATTTGTAGATCTTTGGCAGTCGTTACGAATTGTCAGAAGCCAGTAAATCTGACTCCAGTCTTGCCAAGATGTACCGTGTTACCCAGTTAATGGGTTGTGGACGTCTGGTAGGCAGCCGCTCCACGTAAAACACTGGTATTTAGCTGAATCCGGTTTGACTGGAAGACGACCCCAATGTATAATGGGAAAAGGCTAGGCAGATGATGACTTTTCCGTGCCTCGGAAAACATGTTAAAGAGTTGGTCGAGGATTTCATTCATACATCTTTTAAAGTCGTGATGCGTAGTCAGAAGCCAAGAAATTAGATACCAGACTTGCCAAGGAGTATCATAGTGTTACCAAGTGGCTCAGAGTAGTCAGATACGCAGTCAGTTCACGTTAAGGCTTGTATACATGCTAACGACCTTGTGCAAACAAATGGAGCTAACTACACCTCTACGCGCCACTCACCATTTTTATGTTTTTTTTTTATAATAAAAATAATACAAATGAAATATAAATATTATAATACAATAAATTTTGGGGAATGTGCAACGGAATAGGGAATATGCATGAAAAACATTTTTATCAACTATTCAATTTATCTAAAAATATACAAAAATATGATACTAACAGTGAAAATAGAATCAAAATTACTCGAAAAACGAAGGAGATATAATTATTTTAAACAAATATACCTGTCCCTCTCGCGAAAACGCTGTTTTCTATGGCAGCTGTATAGGCGTCATGGACGATGACGTCAAATTTTACATCGGACTTCTCTTTCAAATTGTAATCTTTGAAGCTTTATAACTTCATCGCTGATGAAGGTATTTAAAAATTAATTTTATGATTGTTTACTAGAGCTAATAAGTATTTCATTTTGCAAATAAAAAAATCGCATGCATTTTCCCTATTGCATAATTTAATTTCGCCAAGCCCGTTCCACAATTGGACCACAAGACGAACGGCGCGGCGATGCGCTATCGGTACATGGTGGACATCCCACCCACATGCACAAAACGTTTTGGGAACACATTCATAGTGCGTACAGCTAAGGAGTGGAATTTCCTGCCTGAGTCTGTTTCCTGATAGCTGCAACCTGGGAGTCTTTAAGTCAAGAGTAAATAGGTTACTTCTACATAAACGTAGTCCCTCTTCGACCACAACATCGCTTACCACCAGGTCAGGTGAGATAGTGGCCAAACGCGTGCCTTTTTTTTTAAGGATGGGGAAATCATCAAATGACTCCTCCCGCTTTGGGTGAAGCAGAAGGGAGTGTCAGACTCCTACTGACTAAAACCCATCCGTGTTCCTCCTAGTGCCCTTTGCGTTCCATGATACGGTGCCTCTTTCGAACGAAGTCCGCAGCCCCAGCAGGCACTGGCCCTAGCGGGCCCCGTCTTTTACGCTGACAGCTCTTTGAGGCGCGCGTTGAACGCAGCAAATTATTTTCGTTTGTGTTGAAATGCAGTAAAATTTTTTTTTTACATTCTTTTGACAAGAAATGAAAGAGTAAGGTTTCATCTCAACGATTTGGAGTTGATTTGGTGGTTTTTTTTCCTATTATGTGATGGCGATAGACAAATTCTGGCTAAACTTTTTTTCAAATGTAATTTCTTTGTAAGTGCCGATGTAAAACTGCTTCATTTGTACGCTATATTAAGCTTTCTTTGAGAGAGCAGTCTTTAATACAGGTACTGAGTTTCATCCGGTTAGACTGGAAGCGGATAACAACTTAGCCGAACAAAAAAAAAACAAGAAACACTGACTTGGCCGGTTGTGTTTTTTTGTAAAAATACAACCAGCCAAGTCGGTGTTCTTGGTTTTGTTTCTTTGTTTTTTTAACATCGACTTCTGAAATCAAGGTGAAATTGCAAAAGTTGAAATAAGCAAAAATGCTCATAAAATAAAAACTAAGTCAGTCAAAGTGAAGTGTGAAGTTTACGGGAGTAAGTTTCAAGTATCGGACTAAAAATAATCACAGAAATCAGACCAGAAACCTTGGAATAATCGGTGTACATACATTAAAAACACTAACTGAATTGAGAACCTTTTCTGGTTTTGGAAGTCGGTCAAAAATAAGTTTATTCATACTAGGCTGAAAATCAGTTCTTGAACGTCAAAATTTACATGAAGACATTCCGCCAAATCACCCGCCCGTCACCACTTCCTAGTATTTTCGCTAGGAAGAAGTGGCGTAACAAACACCCCAGCAACACAACCTGTCAGTTAAGTTTGAATTATTTGAATTAATACAATTGTGTTATCAAACATTTTATGATAGAAATAGAAAATTACATTAAATTAATGGCACATGTCAGCTGGTACACTGTATTATGCCAACAACTAAATATGAACGGGTTGCTACAGTGAAAACATCACTCGTCTATTACTTCTCTACGCAAGTACGCTGTGTAACAAAATAGACGTGGGTGCTAATAGTTCACAAAATTATGATTCACATCAGCCCGACCCCTAAAACATTAAATTCACAATAATTAGACAAATTACGTAAATAGTTTACAGTTTATTGAGTTCAACCAAAAACATAACCAAACATAAACTCTAGACCAGCATTTCCCAAACTATAGTGAATATAAGGTGGGCCTTGAGAGCTATTGCTAAAGCTGTAATGGCAAAAACTAGGAAACAGAGATATCATTTTAATTGAAATAGCACTCTTTGTATTTAATCATCTAAAACTAGTTCTTGCCCGATATTTCCCACGCCCATATCCCGAGTTTATTCTGTTTCCGTAAGAATTTCGGGAAATTCTCTCTTAGTCCTCCCCTACACTCCCCAAGGAACCTACAAGTCGAATTTCACCTTCCTACAACCAGTTGTTTTGGCTGTACGTTGTCTGTCAGTCACTCATCAGTAACGTAAGAATTTTATATGTAAGGTTATTAGATGGGCCGTGAAAAGGCTTTGTTAAAACTGTAATGACAAAAATAGGAAACAGAAATAACATTTTCATTGAAATAGCTTTCATTATATTTGATTAAAACATTCTTCATTCATATTAAGGTGAGGCCGAGGCGAGGTGAGTTCCGAAATTAGTAGTGTTTGTTAGGCGGGTCGCGGTCCAGTCAACTTTGGCATTCACTGTTCTAGACAATCAGAGCTTTCAAATTAGAATTTCAGAATAATTTCTACATAACATTAACATAGAAAAGGTTAATATAGTTCTGAAACATAAGGTCGTATCGTAATGAAAGTCTGACTTTAAAATGCTGATACAATATTTTATTATTTAAATCAGCATTTTAGTATCACAGAATGAATTTTGTGACGACGTCTTTTGTGCGTACGTCTTGAAAATTTTAATATTTACGAAACCGCTGAGGTTTTAGTTTTGAATCTTTTATAATTAATGTGGTTTAGTCTAAATTTAAAAGCCTAGAAATATTTTCTTGTCTGAGAGAGTGCTTTGGAATTATGATTAAAAGTATAATTTAATCAGCTTTTAAATCGATTGCAAAGATGAATTATATTTTAGAATATTGCCCAGACGCTGATTGGTGTATTAAAACACGTTCCATTTCACGTTACTTTAAATTTGTAATATTTTTAAAAATCAATATTAACTGGAATAAAAACGTTGCACTGGCCCTTCTCTTATGTTTTTTTTTTACATTCTAGTCACAATACATTGATAAATATTAAGTCTGCATCTTCCCTATTCAAGAACCGTAATAGGTAGACAGTTAAAATTTTTACAGAGTGTGTATTTCTATTGCCGCAATAACAACAAATAATAAAATATGAATGTAATTAAAAATTGAAGGGGGCTGAATAGGAATTCAAGATAATATGTGTTTTTTTTTCGGTTTCGGTACCTTTATGGCACCTTTCGTGTGAGAGTTTAACTCGCACTTGGCTGGTTTTTTACTTTCACGCGGACTATGACGCTGGAAAAAACTATTCTAAAATAAAATACAGAAACGGTGTCTTTACTTTACCCGCCAATTTTATTTGATGTCTATTTAAATAATAAGTATCTCGAAATCCTAACACTAATTTCAACCAAAACCAACTTCATTAAAACCGAACATTTATTATCTTAATGAAACACACTTTAAACAAGACACCAATTAACAGAAGTCCCATTTAATGAAATCATACTCGTATATCTGTCAATGTGATCGAGAGTTATAAAAATAAATGTCAGTTTCTTCATATTCTATTTATTTATGTATTCCGGTCGGAGCCAAATTTGGGTGAAATGGATCTTCTGTCTATTTTATTGTTGTTTGGACTTCGACGCCATCTCAGTCACCTTTTGTATTAAAAACGAATTTCTTTTTATTGAATTTGTTGACTTAGTTCTGTTCTCTTTATTAAATTCGGCAGCATTGGCACTTTTTTGTTGGAATAAATTGAATCGCATCTGTATTTGAATCATTTTGTGGTTAGATTCTGAGTTTTTAGTTTTTTGTTACTTTGAAATTTTGAAGTGTTAAAATTAATTTTATCTGTATCCCATCTTTAAAATATATTTTTATTTATTGTTAATTAACGTTGTTAATACATTCCGCGATTGATATTCTGCTATGAAGTTTTTAATAAAGTTAATTAGACCAAAGCATACAATTTTTGTTGAACATATGTTTCGACAGCCAGTTGGTATTGTGTTATCGGGCAGCGTATCAGAGGCACGTTATCTCGAGTCTCCCACACTTGAAACTAGAAAAGCACGCACGAGCTTCTGTTATCCCATTACCAGTAGCCCAAATAAACATCTAATTCTTTCCTGCGCACCTCTGCATGCTGCTCCATCCCTCTCCTGCACATCAATCCGTCTCCTTCCAGCTCGATTCGGGCTTGGAACACTCGGTCTGAGCTCCTAGTTTTGTCCGCGAGCTCGCGGAGTACGGACGTGTCGCCCGTCGGCCGGTCTCTCACCGACACGATACAGGCGTGTTTTCACCGGGATATTAATGAAAATTTGATGAAAACTCCGTTTTGACGGCACCGTACGTCGTTACCCGGGCATAGACTGTGTCTCTAATTAAACTTTGTGTGGAACAAGGATCTGAGTGTATAATGTAATCGTTGCAAACACGGTGAGTGCAACGTTTTCAGTGCCAATTTCAGGTAGATAACGTGACTGAAAATTTTCTTTCCTTGCGTTCACTTCGAAGACGATTATTCAGTTCCCTTCGTTTTGATTCATTAGTTCTGTATTGTTCTTTTCCGTTCTTTTATGATGTAAATATCTTTTCAGACATGTTCTGTTTTTATTCATTCTTTATTATCTACCTGTTGTGTGAATTGAATACAGTCATAAGCTCTTTTATAATCATTGCTATTCGATGACTGAGTAAAATAAAATATTTCATAAAGACATAAAAACTGCACTGTTTGTTTATTAGTTAGATTAATTTTGTATCAGTTTTATTTTTAAAATTACAACAGTTGATGGGGCGAGCTTTCGTAAGTTTTTCTCCTCATAATAATATGCTGTTAAAATTATATTTAACTAAGAGGTGGTGATATATTTTAAAAGGTTTTTATTTCCATTACTATATTCGTACGTGAAGATTTTCAGAGTCTGAGCTCTATTTTGAATATACTGAGGTTAATTTGCTGTCAATCATTTGGCTTTGATTCAGGATTATTTAAAGTATAAAAAAAACATTTGATTGTTGTTTCTATATTCGTAGTTTCTAACATATGATGTTACAGTTTTGGATAAAATGATAGTGACAAAAACATAGAACTGGACCGAATAATAATGGGTTGAATATTCAGTATTCGTTGGCATTATTTTCGGACATTGCCTGTTTTTCCAAATCAGTATTTATGAATGTTCTAAAATATAGATTCATTTATACATATTTAACTATTACCTAGTATTAAAAAGTAAAGATATTAAATAAATACATTTTTAGTCGTTTGAATAACAATTTGCTCATAATGTTTCAAATAATTGTATCATATAAATTAAAACCTAGCCATTTTAAGTAAGTGATACTTTAAATTTCACTCTGAGGAACTCCATACCCGAAAATCTTCTAAGCACTGTTACAATGTAGCAATTTTATTTTTTCTTTCATATAAATTACATTGTCAAAGGGAACCGACGAAATACAGTTTTATTAAATAAACCGGTGCGCACCTACAAAGGCTCTTTACCTAAGCCTACGAATTTTCGTAGCACTTGTTTATTCTACAATGCTACGCCGTAGCGCGTCGCTACGCCGGAATCTATTATTATTATAGGGCTGTACCCTTTTCTTATTGTGTCATATCTCACATTGCTTCGCTTTATTTTGTTTATATAAGCTCGTTATGTGAATGTGAATAGTTTCTTAGGAAATGGGAAAGTCGAGTTATGTAATCTTTGCCTTTGAACTTAGACATAAGCGTAGCGAAGACATCACATTCTACCTTATGAAAACACAATATAAATAATTTTATGATCTTTTGATGTTATTCGTTTTAGTATAACATATTATAAGCCCATTCCTAGTCATAAGGCATATTATATTTGTACAGTTATGCAAGCGTTATTTATTGTAATTATTTTAAAGTAACGGTAGGTCTATTTTGTAAAAATCTGTCTGTCTGTGTGAATAGTGAGTTGTTATTCCAATACAATTTGTTTAAAGTGAATAACTTATATTTCGACTATTTGCAAAATAGACTGATCACTATTTAAGTTCTTAGTTTTTTCACCCCAATAACTAAAAATTTATTTTATATTTTACTTCACAATAAATTAATTTCCCCACGTTTTAGTACGGAAGAAGTCAACAAACAAAATTCACACTCTGTGAGTTGTTGCGGTCACACTACACAGAGTATTGTTTAAAACGGGTTCGTGTTTGGTGTACCGCTTATATTTCACCAGCGTTTAACCGAAGCTTAGCTCTCGTCCGAATTTTACCTTCGCAAAAAAGCCTGATAAACCTCTCTTGAACTAGGCAGGGTCTGTGACCAACATTACCTAACCCTAAAATCCCACTTGACTATTGGTGAATAATAGTCAAGTAAGATTTTTTTTATTTTTTATGTTTTTGCTCTTGACTCTAGTCTAGGTCAGAGATGTCAGAGACAAAGTCTTTAGTGGAGTAAGCTTACCAGAAGGAGCCTGTTCACTCTGGAGAGATTAGGGTTGTAAGCGCTCGGAAATGGTTTGGGTTAGATAGTTTTGGTCACAGACTGTACCTCAATACCAAATTTCATCAAAATTAGTTCAACTATTTAGGCGTGAAAGTGTTACCTCATGTGCATAAACAATGTTGGTTTTGATTACCTCATTGATCTAGTGACCGCAAGTGCTACTACAGTACATGAGAACCTGAGTTCGATTCTCGGGTCGGTCAAAGTGTTATTTGGTTTTTCAACATAAAATCTGGATTTCTGTCTCGTTGATGGCTTTAGGCTCGCTACAGCAAATATGTGGAGCAATTGTTTTTTTTCGCAATCTCTAGGAATGAACAAAATAATTGCATTAAATCTATGACACCCTGTGTTTTCAAGTTTGAATCTAATAGTTAATTTGGATCAATGTTATTTTGAAGCTTATTTATTAACGTCAGATTAAAGTTAATTAGACAATCAATCTTATTAATTCCATTCGATTCAGAACTCAAAAATATCGGCAGAACGAATCTGTCTACATAATAATTATGAAATCGTTACCATCGGTATTGTTAGGATGAGTAGTTTATTTTAATCCTTATTTGAAATAATATATGAATATTTGACATTTATAACAATGCCTTTAGGAATTTTTGCAGCAATTCAGGTGCAATATAATCGCAAATGTGTTACGACAGATCGCAAAATAGTCGGGATTCTCATCAACATCTGCCTAGCCTTTTCCCAACTATATTGGGGTCGGCTTCCAGTCAAACTGGATTTAGCTGAATACCAGTATTTTACGTGAAGCTGTATTCTATCACTAATTATTTCATCACTTTTCTGCATAGCTAAGAGTACGATTTAGTTGTTCTGGACAACCTCTCCTAGTTATGTACTGATTCTTTTTTTCTTTAAAGCCTGTAAAAGCGATGTTATTTGCAATACAATACTAATTGTTTACTTGAAATATAAATGAAAACTGCCATTCCATTAACTACAACATGAAACAAATATTAACTACACACCGTTTCACATTAACCAAAAGATTCGAAATAAAATATTTAAACAGTTCATTTTAAATAATTCTCAGTAATCAGTGACAGATAATTTGAAATTTCAAAATGAATGATAAAAAGATGTAGTGTACCGGCAAGTATCAGCATTACGAGCAAATTGCTCGCTTCCGGACAATTCCCGTAATTGCTGCAATTCTCCTTTATTACATTAAATTGTTCGCAGCGCTATGCTTTCTTCTTGCGGTTATCTACGTCGTAAATGACATTAAGTTATTTGAGCTTCGCTGACTTTGGTTGTGTAGCTACAGATGGGAAGGTTGATCTGTAAACATATAGCTAAGCATATGTATGTACTGCGAAACACATATATTTTTTGTCTGTATAGGCAAATACATGTATATTGTGATGCTGCTGGTTACTATCGCTGCAGCACCACTGGAAACTAAGTATACCTAAATAAAACAAAGATTGGATTCAAGGGATAATTATTCGAACACTTGCCCAGATCAAAGCTAATACATCTCTCTTATCCTAAAACAAATACATTTTTACATCGTTCTAATTTATTTGAATCCGATTCTATCTTTTTCATTAAACCTTACAAAGCTTTGTCGATCGGTCAATTCAACCAAGAAGGTACATGACAATACATACACGAAGCGTCTACGAAGTTAACCATAATATACATTTTTCATTACCTTTTTTCTTTAAATTAGATAGTAGGTAGGTGTAGGAATTTCAAAAAACGAATCATTAAACTTACAAAACTAACTTTTGTTAGCGGTTTTTCCCGTTGCCGTAGGTATTTCAAGAAATCCTCTCTCAAACCTCCCTCAGACTCCACAAGGAACCTACATGCTAAATTTCAGCTCTCTACGACCAGTAATTTCAGCTGTGCGTTGTCTGTCAGTCACTCAGTCACGAGTAACGCAAGAGTTTTACGTATACTCATATAGAGATTTTTTTAAAATTGAAAGTGAATAGATTCAAACAGCAATTAATTTAAATCAACACTAGGTAGACTGAAGAAATTGCTATAATTCTTTCATAAAATCCTCTCACTATGAAGTATTATGTATAGCAAAAGATACGTACTTTATCTCTCTATCTTAGAATACCCTGTATAAAGTAGGCAATGTTCATGTTAAAACCTTACGCTACTTGCGATGCTCATTCGCTCCACGTGTTCATGGACACCCTTTAATGTGTCCAGCCGTGTTCTGGGTGATGATAACTTCGTCTTTTTGTACCGTAAACCGACATATTTTTAATTTTACACACAGTTTTAATTAGCTCGGTACCGAAGAACGTAGCCCCTGGCAGGGTCACCATGAGATGTATGTAAAAAGGTTCGGGTATAAAATACGAAGGCTACTGCTCAGTTCCCATAGGAGTAGTATAATTAATCTAAAAATATACATTAGTGCATACAAGTAAATGCATAGCGCAACGTAAGCAATCACATGAGACGTAAATCTAAAAGAGCATACTTACTAAATAATATAAAGGAACATATACACTTCAACTCATCAATGAAATTCTAGCCTGTTATATGCCTCAAAGGTCTCTGTACTTTTGAAGATCGATATAACACCTCTAATAATACTAATAACGTGACCATCTAGATACTGGCAATTATATCAAAAGTTTTCCATCGTCTCGAAAATAAGATGTCTGTAACATAACTACTAAAAGAAAAGATATCACCGCTAACCTTAGTAATAATCCCTATAGTTTTTTACGACAGCCAATCTTTAATCAGGTCGATGGATAGGTTAGACGCACCTATCACTACTTCCACCCACGTAGATATTGTGTCGATAACGCGGTATTCCAGAAGTCTGCCGTGTGAGCTGACGATTAACCCTATTGGGTGCGTTTATTGATTAATCTGTGGAATGACGGTTTTACTGAGCATAGTTTTGTAGTAGGTAACATAACGCCTGTAATAGGTAAAAGGGAGCGGCAGAGGTGTAATTATACAATAGGTTAGAAACGGATTGTTTCAGCTTTCAGTTGGTCACAAATCAAAACTACGGGCTACTAGATTTTTTCAAAAGGCGAAAAATTAAACACTTTTGAGGGATTAGTAGATATGAATATCGTCTAAATCAAGTATGAAAGTTGTAATCTAAAATTTTACCACATGTTTCATGCATAATGTTAATTTGAATTGGATACTATATTCATATCTTTTAATGATACATGTTGTATGTTGCTAAAAATGAAACGAAAATACTGTTTTTTACACTCAAAATTAATTTACGTTAAAGTACACTATACGTCAAAATATTCTTGCTAGGCCCTCTGTTTTCAAAAAGCCTTTATACTTTGCACGACAGGGATAGTGTTAACTAGAATCCAGATTTTCCTTTGATGCGTCGGCTCGTATAGCATGATGCTTATGTTATTCAGAGGGCAAGCAGTACCCCTATTCTGTAACAACATTTTCGAGTCTCGACAGCGAAATCCGAGCTGAGTATAAATATAAGATCTTTATGATGTGTGGAATAAAGTTCCCTTTGTGAGCGATCTCACTCAGGTGAAGCTCGATCTCGAAATGGTTGCTTACAGAATAGACTAGCAGAACTGTTACAAGAGATATTGCAGTTATAGTGAAACGAAGTGAGGACAAATCCAGATCTATCAAGTTTCAGTTTTTGTGTAGGTATACTAAAAATAAGATTTTATATAAAAAAAAATCGATTTCAACAACTAGAAAAATGTACATCATCTTATTCCTAAACATAATCAAATATTGAAATAGAATTTCGATATTAAATTTTTCAGAGAATTTCAAGTTGGTTCATACTGATATGTCACGATAACTCGTTCATGCATAATGCATGTTTAATGTCAATGACATTGATACGAACGTCGGCGCCGTTGTTTTAAAATTATCATAACATTGTGTATTTTAATGATATTCTGTTTCAATTGAATAGGGATTGTATAAGTAAAAATATTCGCATGTGGTGGTACGTTTGCAATAATGTTAGGTCTGCTTGCACCAATCAGAGTTTTCTTATTTACTCCGAGTAATTCGCTAATGGATCGATGATTTAAAAAAGGTGGATGGATGCGGACTGCTCAAGACCGGGATGGTTGGCGCTCTTTGGGGGAGGCTTATTGTCAGCAGTGGACGGATATTGGCTGAAATGATGATGATGAGTTGCCAATACGGATCTATTATGTATGAAATATTTGATTACAAGAGCCACTTTTCAGCGTGTGGTCATTGGTTCGATATTCAGGTCGGGTAAAATATCATTGGGCTTATTATTAGGATTTTTGTAGTGGCCGCGTAGAATCTAGTGTCCTCGACCTATGTAAGCCCGGTTTATGCCAATAAGCTCGCTCACTATAAGGTGGGGGCTAACACACAACTGGTGGTGCAAAAGAAGGTGTACTATTAATTACGGCTACTTCTGTCGAACCTTTTGGGAATACAGGTGTTAGTAGAGTAGGGACTCCATTCTCCGCAGTTAGCTCATTCGGTCCGTTGTGCGTGGTTATCCTGGCTACGTTAGCCAACCTAGATCCGACCAGAAGCAGTTTCCTGGAAGCTTCACAGGCTCCAGCCACCTCACCGTTCCGAATACAGGTGTTATGTATGTTGGAAATATTTTATTGGCACAGACCTCGTTTGTTTCAGGTTTTCTTCGATAAAGAGAAGGAATGATCATTGATTGACACTTTTGCGTACTCTCATTTTAAAACATAGGCTATTACAGCGATTTTGATTACTCCTTATTATATGGGACTTTAGCCAGCGAAATGTAGGAGAAAGTACTGCATAGAGATTCAATGGACAGAGTAAATATATTTAAAAAAAAACGGACCAGTGCGAGTCGGACTCACCCACCGAGGGTTCCGTACGGTACTAAGGTACTTTACATAAAGACTATGTTTAATGATTTAATTACAAATGTGTAGTTTTCAAACTTTTCCCTTAACTTATAGTATAAGACGATATTATTTGACAAGTTTCATAGTTCTAGGTCTACAGACAATCCCTATTTATTTTGATTCGCTTGAGAGTGTCGAAATATACGTTTTTTGCGGCCGTTATTTAGTAATGGCTTTTACACAATTCAAGTACTGAATTCCATTCCTTGTTTAAACAACGACCCCTAAGCTAATTTTCATCTGTAAATTCGTATCCCGTGGTTAGAATTGAGACCGCTACATGACGTCAGGCTCTCTCCTTTGGGTGTCACCTAATACCGAAATTGATAAACAGTGAGTATTACCGACCCTTTGTAATCCTACTGAATTTACAATAACAGGTTCTGGGTCTAGTGACCTTAGTTAAGGTTTAGGTAACGGTTGGATATGATCTAGGTAGGTAAATAAAAAGGGCAACCTTATAACTAATTATTATCTAAACTAATATTGTAAAGCTGAAGAGTTTGTTGAACGCGCTGGTCTCAGGAATTACGGTTCGAGTTGAAAAAATAATTAAGTGTCGGATAGACGATTTATCGAGGAAGGCTATAATAATATGCTATATAACACAGCTCTACGACCAATAGGAGCGGAGCATTAATGAAAAATGTGACGCTGACGAAGTTGCGGAGGTCAACTAGTTATAATATATTAATTTATTCCCTAACGCCTTTATTATGTACACATTATTTCCTAAATTACCTATTTTTCTGAAAATTGCCCACACGAATGACGCAAATTAGGTTCCGTAATACGGGTACTGAAATGCATTAACCTTTCCAAAAACTAATTTTCCAAAAAAATAACATCAAAACTTTCCCACCATTAATCCAAACAGATTGACATACTACAAAAAAAAAAACAGAATGATCCGAAATGACAATACAGAAACACTTTTCATTTCTACCATTTTGTCAGAGGATTTATGATAACGAATTTTTTCAATTGCCAACAAAATGTTTAAATTCAGCCACTTTCCATTTGCCTCTGGCATACGCTGTGATTTAGGGTTGCCACCCGTGAATTATTGTCTGCGTAATTTTCTTTATGAGGGCTGGCAATAGTCGAGTGGAATTTTACTGTGGGAGCAGCCCTAGCTTTTATTTCGTTCGTGAGGTATCAATGGACAAGATTTATTGGTCTTTTTCGTAAAACTTTTGCTTTTTAATTGCTTGAAAGTGTATTTTGAAGCTTATTAAAAGAACTGTAGGTATCATAATGCATTGTGACGAATGCTCCTTCATAAACGAAAAAGAGCATATATATCAGCATAGAGGATGTTAAGACTGATTATCATGCTTCTTTTAATCAACTCGATCTTGCTCAGCAGTAGTCTGTTTTAGTCCACTGCTGAGCATGGCTTCTCCTAAGGTGTGCCAAAGCACGCGATCCTCTGTCTCCTGAGTTCAGTATATTTCAGTTCGCTTTTTAAGATCGAATTAAACGACGTAACCGAAGCATTAAAGTCCTACCAACTACTTTTAATTACAAGTCATGCTCACTATACTCTCCCCTAACTACAAAATTTGACCCTACTACAATATCAAAAGAAAAAGGGTTTAAAACCTTTGATTATTCACTTTGTAAATACACGTAGTTTACCTTTTGACGTACTACTACCCTCTACGCATGACTACACTTAAATAAACATACTCTTATATAAAACAAATTTTGAAGCTCTTTTGCTTGAAGTTCTAAAACTTTTAGCCATTATATTTTTACTTTGTGCCTATTCAAAGTTTCACAGTTCTCGCTTTTTTAATTTGTACGAATTTTATTCACTTCACCTCCACCTTACATTGAACCATAAAAAAGTTTTATTGTAACTTCAGAGCGCGCAAAGTTGTAACCTTTTAAAAATGGAACATCCCGTGACGTCAGAGCTCGAATCGACTGAACGTCGCAGAGGCGTTACCTACGCAATCTAATTTGCGAAAGTCATAAAAAATTAAACGGAAACTTTTACTCCACGTTTACATCTAGGTAACATCTGTCCAAGTAAAAAAATTAAATAACTTGGAAAGATTAAGAATTTTATATTTGCACCTTCAGTGAAATTCACGCTTTAATACAAAGGGGAAAGGTTGAAAGCCGCGTTTCATTAACATTAGGAAATCGGAAAATCTCTCGCGGCTTCTACATAGATACTAGATAGAGACAAGTTGAGGCTTTCTCTCCAGAGGTTTTATGCACGTCACGCTTCCAGCCAGCTATAAAGCGCTTTACGTTGAAAATTGAAAGTGACTTTAGCTGTAAAACGTACCGGTGAATGTGAAGCGCACGAGGAAAATATCAATTTTCGTTTTCAGCGGTCGCAGCGCTTTTATGTATATTCCCTTAAGTTTTTTTCCGCGGTGAAGTTTGAAGTGGATTCCGATAGTAAGTGTGTAGTTTGGAAGTCGAAATTGAAAAGGAGGATATTATGTAAAGCTGAAACAGGCTTCGGATGTTTACAAAAGTTATGTAAACGAATAAAAAGTTTATATAGAGGTAGTAGGAATCGATTCAGATGGGAACAAGTTCACGCGGAAGTAACATCTAAAACTGAATAATTTTATTTGTAACAATTTGAACTCCACAACTGCTACGTCAATTTAGTAAAACGGGGTGAATAGAAACGCAGGATGAATAGAAACAAAACTTTAAAAGGGATTGTTACTTTGCTTAAATTCTGCTTGCAGCATTTAAGCATTTTTTTAATCAATATCAATCATCTTAAATCACTACATGTAAAATTCTTCCTTTACTGACTAATTAGGTTTGAGTGACTCACAGACAACGCACAGCCGAAACTGCTGGCCCTAGAAAGCTGAAATTTGGCATGTTAGTTCCTTGGGGAGTGTTAGGGAGCACAAGAGAGGATGTCCCGAGTTTTTACGAGAACGGGAAAATACGGAATATGCGCGTACGAAGTCGCGGGGAAAAGCTAGCTAATTATAAAAGGTTGTTATTTTTTTAGTATAGAACCAATAATGTGAAATTCAAGTGAAAATACCAATCAAAGTTTTGTTTGTATTTACCCCTGCGTTTCTATTCACCCCTGCATTTCTATTCACCTGTTTTACCGTACGTATATACTGAAACTGTAACTTGACTTTTGAAGCGATGTTTAATCGCTTTGAACTGCCAGTCCTTTTGGGTCCTAATTTAAATCTAGTTTGGAATAAACGTGATTTGTATTTTCTGGTAGAAACTGAGATTTTCCCGACTTCGTGCTGCTTTTTGGAAAGGATTAACATTTGAGTTGATCTTGTGAGCTCTGTTTTACAATTTACTATATTGCATCAGTTGAAGATCCCGTTTGTTTCAAAGAAGACAATAATTTAAAAATGGCATATGTATTATAACAAGTCTTCATCGCTCAGCCATTGTTTGATTATTTTCCGGCGATCAGTCATCTGTAATGCATTGTAAGTTTAAAAAATTATGGTTTTTATAATAATAATAACTAAGTCCTTTATTCGTGTAATTTACACCTATTCTATAAAATTATTATTAAAAAACCAAATCAGACAAACAAAATCAGACAATTAGATCAAATAGAATCAATAAGTTAAATACAAAAGAAATTACAGAACCGAAGCGTTAATTTTCATATCATTACCAGTAGGACCCGCGACTTTATGCAGTATCAATACGGCCTTATCCTTATTAAACTCTCAATTAATTTCAGTATCGGTGATAAAGCAATTAAAACTCTACGAAATATCTAAAAATATCGCGTCAATAGATTAAAACGTAAATTTAGACCTTTAAAGCTTTTCATGCGACATTAAACAGTCCAACATTATGCCTTTTAATCCCAGAATGTCCTGAAATTCACGTTCCATGAATTCCACGACGGTTGAACGATTTTATTTTCACATAAATTACTGAACCCTTTTGGCTACCTCTACAGTATCTCGCGATTGGAGAAGCGATCTTGTCGGTGACGTAATGGACTGGACGAGCAGAATATTGAATATGTTCGCGAAGGCTTGCGGGCAATTTGAAAAGAATCAATCTTTTGTTGATGTACTAGAAATATTGGCAGACTTGAAATACCTACAAAATCTAAATTCAATGTAATTTTATTACACAAGTGCTCGTTCCGGCTTCGCCCGAATGTATATTTTTTCGAGATTTTCTTTCATACAAGTCTCGCTCGGATAATTACGAACACGACAAAAAAGACATAAGTATCCAGTTTGGGTTAGTCGTTACAAAGTTATGCGCGTACATACGTATTTCAGCCATTCATATTAATGAATATAAACTGAAATACCTTTTTTAAGGAAATCATCAAATGTCTTCCGGGCGGAGAGAAGAGAGGGTCAGACTGTCACTGACTAGAATCCATCCGTGTTCCTCCTTAGCTCGCTCCATCGTAGACTTTATCTCTGTCATCTCTGACCTAGACTACAGTCAAGAGCAAACCCAAAACAAATAAAAAAAAAATACGCTTCCAGGGTCCTTCCCTGCCTATATGAGCATTTATAAAACGTCAAAAGCTTGAGCACGGTCCGAATGACCATTTCCAGTCATTTTCAATGGAGTAAAACCGGCAAGAAACTCAACGATTACTACGATTAGTATTTTAGGAATTGATTGATTAATATGGTATGTATGGAAACTACAGTATTAGGAAAACTGTATTTCTTGGTCTTACTTGGTGCATCTTAATTTTAAAGCGTACTTCAAATTAGCTGAAATTTTCAGCTATAACGTCAGTGCCATGGATAGGTTCTTTTTTTTACAATTGATAAGCATACGTCTGACCTCTATCTCACCTGATGGTAAGCGATGATGCGGTCGAAGATGGAGCACGTTTGTCTAGAAGTAACCTATTCACTCTTAGAGTTAGAGGTTCTCCTGTGGTCAATCTTCCTTTAATTCCGTTGAACTTAAAGATTTTAGGTTACTTTCATTAAAAAAACATAACAAATATCCCATTTTCTCGAAGGTTTAGACAGAGGTTTCACACGTTATTACCGGCTTCCACGTTAGCAGATTTTAGATAAAAGCCACATTTGCACAAAATATGGATATTTTTATGTTACTTGGGTCACCGTTTATCGCATTCAACCAGCTCAATGCCATGTACTACCAAATTTTTGTTCCCACACCCTTTGACTCGGTCAAAATATTTTCCCGCGCAATTTTTTTCCTCCCAATAATAATAATAAAAAATCCAATTACGTAGGAATATTCAGATAGGTCAGGTACTCTCGTCGAAAAAAATGTCATGCCAAAACTGCGGTACAGTTGTTAACCTATTTCATGTGGCACTCCATATTTTTCAGTACTTTATTCTAGTACTCAGAGGTTGAATTCCAATCGGATGGAATTTGTTTGATTATTCGTGTCAAACAAAAAATTAAGTAAATGACATGACATGTTCAAATAGATGAAATAAAGATTTTTGTATACCTATCTAATCTAACAATGGGCAAACAATATTAGAATGGTTTCTGTACATGTTCAAGTCGACCTCGTTTTCGATGTTCGTATCAATGTTGAAAACTGGCCAATTATTTTTTTTGTATGATTTGATCTAAGTTTAGAATGCCATCGTTCCAAAAAAAAAAAAGGAAATACCTGTAAGTTGTGTTGTTACACAAGTAAAACAACTTGCTAGTTAGATTTTTTTTTTCATGGCGTCGCGTTTGACCACCATCTCACTTGGTGGTAAATGATAATGCGGTCGATGATGGAACACTCTTTTCTGGGAGCTGCTTTCCTGGCACTTTTAACTTAAAAAACCCAAGTGTGAAGCTGTAAAGAGGTCGTTTACAAAATAAGATCAAATTAATAACAAAAGTAGATACGGTTTCCAAAAATAAAATCATATATTTTTATTTCAGTAGCTCATTATTATTTTCTTTATTTCCGGCCAGCCCTTGTTTCACAGATAACATTTTTCACGCGGTTAGAGCCAACCTTTTTTCTCCTTGGCTTGTACCGTAGCATTAATTATGTATTTGAAGTGAAGGGATCAGCGGTTTCTCTTCTGGGATTGAAAATGTTTAAGCGTGTATGATTTTCTGGTTAAAGGGAAGTTGAGTAGCCATAAAATCAGGCTTGTTGAGTCTGAATAATTCAGGATATTTTGCATTAATTTTAATTCATGAAACATTTTGTTGAGGCTGATGTAGTAGACCTCGTAACGGAAGATGCAGCGTTGGAAGGCCTCCTACAAGGTGGACCGATGACGGTAGGGTCGCGGGTAGCCGAAGGATTCAAGACGCACAAGAAAGGTTGTTGTGGCGACACTTTGGGGAGACATATGTCCAGCAGTGGACTTCTTTAGGCTGTTGTATTGATGATGATGATGATGATGATGCGTAGACTTCTTATGAGACTTAACTTGACTCATTTCTCGATTGCAATTTTTTTTTGTAGATTCGTTTTGTCTTTGACTAATTTTAAATTTTATTTTTATTTTGCACTTATTTTTAAGTATGCAAGTACTACTGAACTTTCATGTGATGTAAAATAGGAGCCCGCATAAAATAACAACGAATAACAATGACATTTTTGACAACAACGACCTAAATTGGCCGGTTTTTAACATCCTTTCCTTTACTAGAAGGGTGCTGAACCATAATTTTCCGACTCGATCTCATACATAGTTAAAATACACCAAGTCTTTATAGACTATGTCCGAATTACAATATTGAGTAGAGTACTCGTATGCTTGAACTAAAACCTCATTCCGTTTCACCGGTTCATAATTATGATTTATACCCGGTTTATAAGGTAGTTTATCAGTCATTTATCTATTGGTTAACGCCTATTTGTCACAACGCCATTGGTTGGTTAGTAGTTAACGGGTACATAAACGACCGAGAAAATACTTACCTTAGAAATCGGGATATGACTTCTTTTTTTTTGAGAATATATATTAATTTAATGGTAGGTTCGATGTTAATCGCTCGATGCCTTAATCTTTAGTCGATAGTCACTACAAGTCTGAGCACCCTTAGTTTTCTGACATACTCAAATCCTGTCGAAAGTATTCTCTCATAGTCCACGGAACCATAACTTTTTATATTGCAATTGTTGCTTATATTTAGCGCTATAAGTGCTCTTTTAAAGTATAGGAAGTGCATCTGTGGAAGGTTTGTTTTGTCTGAGCACCCTTAGTTTTCTTACATACTCAAATCCTGTCGAAAGTATTCTCTCATAGTCCACGGAACCATAACTTTTTATATTGCAATTGTTGCTTATATTCAGCGCTATAAGTGCTCTTTTAAAGTATAGGAAGTGCATCTGTGGAAGGTTTGTTTTGTCTGAGCACCCTTAGTTTTCTGACATACTCAAATCCTGTCGAAAGTATTTTCTCATAGTCCACGGAACCATAACTTTTTATATTGCAATTGTTGCTTTTATTCAGCGCTATAAGTGGTCTTTTAAAGTACTACTCTGTCAAGAAAGTACCGGAAAAAGATCAATAATACACAAAATGTCTGTTATTCATCCAAATTTATTTTATCACCTTCAAAGTATGCTCCTTTAGAAACGATACACTTGCGCCAACGAATAATCCATTCATCAAAACATTTTTTAAACGCTGCTTCCGGAATTGAGTTCAGTTCTTGCCGCGAATTCTCCTTTATGCCTTCTATCGATTGAAAACGGGTGCCACGAAGTGGTAATTTGAGTTTAGGAAAAAGAAAAAAGTCAGCAGGAGCCATATCTGGTGAATATGGTGGTTGCTGGATGGTATTTGTTGAGTGTTTGGTTAAAAATTCGTTCACAATGATAGCCTTGTGCGAAGGCACATTGTCGTGGTGCAAAATCCAAGAATTTTCTTTCCACAAATCTGGCCTTTTTCGTCGAATTTGCTCTCTTAAACGCCGCATAACGCTCAAATAATATTCTTTATTTACCGTTAGACCTTCCGGTAAGAATTCAGAGTGCACAACACCGCGATAGTCAAAGAAAACAGTCAACATGACTTTGACTTTTGATCGACTTAGGCGTGGTTTTTTCGGTTTCGGTTCAGTTGGAAGGCGCCACTCCGAAGCTTGTTGACTAGTTTGCATGTCAAACTCGTAAACCCACGTCTCGTCACCAGTAACAATGCGTTTCATGAATGTTGGGTCCGAACTGACTTGTTCTAGCATGTCCTCAGCGACTTTCATGCGATTGAGTTTTTGGAGAAAATTCAGATCTTTTGGGACTAGCCGAGCAGCAACATGTTTATACCCAAATGATTAGTTAAAATGGTACGGATTGACTCGTGAGATACAGAAAGTTTGGCGGCTATCTCTCTCAGAGTTGAATGGGGATTTTCAGTCACTATTTCCTTCACTTTTGCGATGTTAACTTCAGTTGCAGACGTTGACGGCCTACCAGAGCGAGGCAAATCTTCCATCACATCTCGACCGCTTTTGAACGCTTTGAACCACTCATAAGCACGAGTTTTTGATAAAGTCGATTCACCGTAAGCCTTCTGTAACATTTTCAGTAACTCCGAACACGAAATTCCATTGGCGATGCAAAATTTAAGACAAACTCTTTGTTCGATATTTTTGTCCATTATGAAATTCGCAATACACACTATACCGGGTGTATCTGACATCGACGCACAAACGATTTCCAGGGGCCCAGGACATGATTCTGGACACCCTGGAGTTGGAATTTTTCGTCGGCTTTTTCCTCATTTTTTCATATTTTTTAGGAGTTTTTTTTACTTTAGACTGCTCATAATCGTTATTCTGACCTAACCCAATAAGATTTTTAATTAAAAAGTCATTAATTCACTATTTTCACAAAAAAAAGCAATGTAAATAAAACTTCAAATTAGGTAGCTATCAGCTGTGCAAAGTTCAAACGAAAGGTCAACGCATGCCAAGTAGGTACCTGCGAGTGAGCATGTCAAAGGCACCGCTCAAAAATACCGTCTAAAGACTGCCGTCATTAGAAAATAATACGTATCACAACAAAATAAAGTAAGCGATTTCCAACATTAAAATAATTGCTTAAAGACGCAAATCGGTTATTTTGTTGTGTGTCGCCAAATCGTATTTTCTTATAGCGGCAATACGTAGCGCGCTCTTTGACATGCCGACAATCGAGCCGATCTAGGTACCTAACTACCTATTCTGTTGAACAGAGTGTAAGGGGCGGTTCAGTGTCTCGCTTAGTGGTGATGGTGACACCTGACCGAGTTTTTTTTTTTTAAGTGAAAGCTTCTTTAGCGACGTTGTGCACTTTTTTTGTGATGGGTAAAAAAATGTTAAGCTCGCGTCAAGACACGTGACCCTGGTGAAAATGCGTGAGATGGTGATCTGATCGAAAATTCGTAAGACGGAGGGAGAGAAGCACGTATTTAAGTTTTCACTTCTGCCGGCACTACCGGAGTTTTTACTATTAATAGGCACAGGTTTCACAAATCATAATAAGGCTTAAGTTAATAAAATAAGTAATGTTACGCTTATCTCAATTGGTTCGGTTTCTTGCAGCTTGGGTTCTCTTAGATCTTAATCTTTTTTTAAGGCGATCAACAAAAAAAAATCATTCAATAAATAAATAACCCATGATAGTTCCGCCACTGTACTGCACGTAGGTATGTCGGCGAAATAAAAAGAGAGTTCGAAAAGAACATTTCGTGATGGATTTTTGCCAGTTTCTTGTTAACGTTGATCGCGAACGAGTGTGCTTTTTGTGAAAGTCTGTTTTCGGAACGTTAGAGAAGATAAGTTTTAGTTTGATCCCAAAACTAATTTTCTCTCTGTGTTTGTGTGTCTGATTTAAAAATGTCATCTGGACTTGTGGAATCGGTGGATCGATAGATTCGGCCCGCCCGGAGCCATTGCCAGCTCACTCACCAGACTCGACCCCATTCGATTTTTTCTTTGGGGTTACGTCAAGGACAAGTGTTTGTGTCCGAGTGCGCTTCCGCAGCCGAGATGAGGAATCGCGTCGTGCATGTGTTTGCGACGTTGCGTGAGGAGTGTTCTCAGGACCCAAAGTTTCTGCTCCGTGTCCACGTTGAAACTCTGGGCCGTGCTCAGATATGCGAGCGTGCTGGCGGCGGCCACTTCGAACCCAGGGGTGAGCGACCTTAAGGTGAGTTAGTAGTAGGTACTTACATTATCGGATCTCAATGTAGGTAGGCCGAAGCGTAACCAACGAAACCCTATTACTAAGCCTCCGCTGTCCGTCCGTCCATAGGACTAGGTAATTTACGGGGGCTCGCATACAAGAAACGTGTTTTTTGAGTTATGGTACTTACAGAACCCTTTGTTTGAGAGTCCGACTCGAACATGGCCGGCTTTGTTATCAATTCTTATCAGAATCGCGTTCGTGATTTTAAGAGAGCATGTTCCACAAGGATGTATTCCAGCGACCCATCCAAGGTGACCTTGTTTGGGTGAATTCATAGGTACAAAATTCGCGGATGGAAACCAAGCTCCAACCAAGGTCACCTTGGATTGGACATTGGATTCGGTAAGTACATCATTGTGGAACATGCTTAAGCTTATGACTCCTTAACTTCTGCGTAAACATGTCAGTTGTTGTCGGCTACGGGCTACGGGTGTTATTCGTCGGTACTTAGATACTTTCTAAGTGAGTGAGGCGGTTCGGTAGTTACCTACGATACCGGATCTCAATGTAGGTACTTCAAGCTTATTTCTTATAATCAATCCTTATCTGAATCATTATTTTAAGAGATTAATCTTATGGCTCCTTCTCTTATTTCTTCAAAAACAAGTTCTTACCATCAGCAGGTTAGTATTTCTGAGTGATAAAAATGATTCATTTTATGAGATAGGTATTATTGTTGTGTCAATGTGACTTAGATAGTTCATTAGTTTATACCTACGTGAACGGATCTCAATGTAGGTACCTACTTACAAGTTTTCTTTTTTATTATCTTATCAATCCTTATCGGAATCGTGATTTTATGAGACTAAAGACATAGCTTGTCGATGCTTTTCTTCTCTTGAATTCTGCATAAACATTTTTCTACCATCATTAGATACCGTAGGTTTTTCTGAGTGATTAAAAATGATTTTATGTGATATTGTGGTCGGCGATAGGTAGGCGACAGAAGCTCGCGCGGCGTCGCAGCTTTGAGTGTGTTCAAGAAGTGTAGGTACGTACTCCGTACAACGCTCTCGCGCGTTTGGATCGCGTTGTTCACAATACATTGCGCGCTCGAAAATGACAATTTCTGTAACCGATCATTAGCGAGATTAATGACTTCCACAATTTGATTAGTGGCATCAGGTGTAGCCTTTTCGCGAAGTTTGCGTTACGATGTCCCGGACACCCTGTATATGATATTACTAAAACCAGCACTGTATTTAATATAAATAACAGATGCAACTCAAACTCCGCGCCAAAATGGAAAACAGTTGTGCCAATCTAACAACTACAAAAAAACAAAAATTTGAATTTGGAACCATAAACAAATCATCCATTCCCGATACTTTTTTGACTGAATGTATAGGAAATGCATCTGTGGAAGGTTTGTTTGGTCTGAGCACCCTTAGTTTTCTGACATACTCAAATCCTGTCGAAAGTATTCTCTCATAGTCCACGGAACCATAACTTTTTATATTGCAATCATTAAAGCAAACTTTTGCTTTTATTCAGCGCTATAAGTGCTCTTTTAAAATATAGGAAGTGCATTTGTGGAAGGTTTGTTGTCTGTTAATATCTGTGAGTGTTTACTTACAATGTAGAGTCCACTTCTGGTTCACTTTGTCCATATACTGAGCAAACGTGATGATCAATGTTCTCTGTGAAAAAATGCTTTTAAAATCAAAACATCTTGTTCTTGAATATAAATGACAATATGACGATCACTTAATTATTATGCAGCACTCTACCTAAAGGCATAAAAAATATGTAAATAATACAATACGAATTCTGAAACCTAATTCACAGATCACATTTCTGTAGTACTCGTACTTACTATACTGCAATATTGCGTGACACTGATTAGCTGGTAATTAATGTTAAATACCGGTAAGTCAGACCATTAAGAAATCTTTCAACAAAACCAACAACTGTAAACTAAGCAAATGGCTACGCAAGGTTTCTCAAGCTACACAAAAATAGTACAAAATTCTCAGAAGAACATTGACATGAAAATAGTGAGTACTACGATTTTTCAAGAATATTTTCCTCTGAACCAAATGGCGCATCATTTAAAAAAAGAATCTTTCACAGATAAAAAAGTCTACACATCGCGTGTGTCACCCAACTTTTATGCATAGGACGCTTACAGCCAAGTGATCTCTCGCTCGATATTCGTGTTCTCACCAAAATAGACTCGAAACCAGGTCATCGAACGTTGACAACTAGCGACCACCGACGATTCTAAACCTCAAAGATAGAATCAGTCGACAAATTGAATTCCAGCAGTCAATAATATTTGGTGTTCGGAAGTAAATGGGATTAGTGTTGATTTTGTATCGTGCAAGGTATATTGGTCCGGTAATAATCGTTGTCTTTGTCACAGTGCGATGGATGAGAATAGTATTCGTATTCCGGCTGCGTTTAAATTGAAATGTGAATAATTGACTAGGTATTTCTGGGTATTTCAGTTAGGTTTTGATAACAATATTCAGTAGTAAATAACAGTACCTATTATCCTAAATGCATAAAATATTTAATGTATTTAGAATATATTCTTTTTCTGTCACCTTCAATTGATGTTCAGAAAAATAACGGTGATTTAAATTCGTTAGGCGTTTATTGCATTTAGTAATTTGATGACCAAGTGTGCCTTTATTCATTCTAATACTAGCACTTCGCCCGCGACATCGTTAGCGCAGATTTAGTAGGTACAAACAAAATTTCCCTTTTAAAATCCTTTCTTAGCAGATGTTTTCTACTCACAATCTAGCTCTGTGCCAAATTTCATCTTAATATGTCAAGTAGATAAATGTGCAAATAACTCTGTCTGATAGTTAAATTTTCACGTCTTTGGGTTTGGAACAAAAATTAACGATAAGTCAAATCATCAACTCAACATGGCCGACATGCCATTCCAGAACTATGAGATTCCAAATTTGAAAATGTCTAAGTCCTACAGGTAGGTATACTAGCACGTGTGAAATACAATTTTATATCCGCGAAAGCACGTGTCTGAGTATAAATAAATATGGAGCAGTAATCCGGCGGTAACGCGGCACGTAATAATTATCTTTGCTGGGACATTCACGTCTGAAATAAACTCTCTGGACTTTCTGTGTCACTGGGTTAAAAGTGTTAAGCAAGGTCGCTTGCCAATTTTAGGGATACCTACTTTATTATGTTATTATTTTGTATTTAATTTATAAGGACGTAAGATAGGTATAATAAAGCACAGTGAACTTTCCAATGCTTTTTATATTTTCACAGCAATAAGACTCAATTCAATCAGCAAAAACATTGTTGAACATCGAATGAGGGGAGAATAATCACTTGTTGTCCAGATATAAATGTTATATAGTTGGAACAAAATGTAAGTAACCCTCGTTTATGAGTACCAATTTCAAATAGGAAACTTTTAAAAAATCAAGGTTGTGTTTGATTTTTTGGTAGGTATCTCATTTTAAAAGATTTTTGTGAAATTATCTAATTGGCAACATAAATAGTTTACGGTTAGGTACCTAGTGAAAAAATACTGTTCAAATAAACAGAAAGCACTTCAACCATCTTAAAAAACTGCAACCACTGGCAACTAACAAAAATGACCCAGAAAAAGAAACAAAAAATATCCCCGAAAAAAAAAATCTTAGCATTCAAAAAAAGAATCTCATCGCGATCGCACACATCAATACGGTTTTCCCAGCGTTTTGTACGCTACAGTTGAACTGGTGTAATAATTTATTCATGAGCCCACTTTCCACTGAATGAATAGGTCTAAAGCGTGGGTGTGCGCGACCCGTGAGTTACGTTCGTAAATAGAGGAGGGAATCCGAGTTATGTGTATGTATGTTTGCTTGTCTTGAGTCGTTTAGTTCGGTCATGTTTTTGGGAGGAATACTTGCCTCATTTTGGGACATTTTTATACCGTATCGGCAACAGATATTTTTTACTTGATGTACCCAGACTTAACCCAGGCAATAATTTTCAGTTACATGTTATTAAAGGACATCACTCAAACTTTCTGAGATAGGTAACTTTACTTCTTTTATAAGTTTTTCAAGTTTTATTTAATTAGACAATAATTAACGTTGTTTTACAAGTTGGTGTAATCTGAATACACTTTAAACACCTAGAAATCTTGTTATGCTGTAGGTGAAAACTAATAATAAAGGGAATTGAGTCGATTTTATGTTTATCCGCGATCAATTCTAATATTTCGAACAAAAGCGAATCCATTTAAATATTGATAAACTAATTTCCAAGATTTTTTTTTATGTTTCTCCACTCCAAGTTGGAACATATTCGCACATCATGTCTGTCACCGATCACTACATATTTGATTCGCTCCGATATTTTCGAAGCGGCACAAATCGATCAAAGCCAACTCTTTGATATTTCCCCTTTATCTCTGAATAAACGTCTTAAAACTATCTGTTTATATACTGGAAGTAAACGAAAATAACTGGAACGGAAGGTTTGTTTCAATATTTTGTCTTTGACTTTTGATAAAAATAGAATTCTGTATTCTAATTTTGTATTTGTAGTTCATTCTATTTGAAATTAGATTAGTAGTGGTAGGCTTGGTTTATACGACCGCGTGGAACTTCCAGCCGCGCGGTACAAGATTTCACTAAATAGTATTTATCGCAAGTTTATCGTCTACATTTCCGCGCGCTACCGTGCGTACCCACGCGGTACAAGTTCTACAAACCTTTATCGACTCATACAATTTAACCGCGCGGTTTGTGACGTGTCCCGCGCGGTCATGTGAACATAGCCTTAGAGTTTATTTAGTAGTGGGATGTACGAGTGGGTTTCCCCCGAGCTATCGACTCACTTTAGCAAATATGCCGTAGGATTTTTTGAAAGTAGATCGATATAAAATTTTCAGAAGATTGCAGACTTATGTAGATCTTAGACATAGCCGGAAATATGTGAGTGAATAAATTCAGAGGCTCTAGAAAAAGTGGCGTTGTATCCTTTCTAGAGCCTCTCGCTCGCGATAACGATATTTTATTTATATTTTACTTATTATTTTCAATCTGTTCTGTCATTCTGTCCCACTGCAAGATTCCTCCTTCCGTTCTTCTTTCCTCCGTCGTGAAATTTCGATAGCACATCTGAATCCTATTTATTGCGAACAGTTTGACAATGACATTTTCCATGATAGAACGTCACTTAATGCAAACCCTCACGTAGGATCTGACCCCCTTGGGAAATACATACAGCGCTATGACGTTTTAGTCATAAACCTACAAAATTAGGATCAATGTTGTTTTCAGTGTAACGATGCTCAACGCTTACCTCATTATGTTCTACCCAGTAACTGGGTCAACAATTTGGCGCGGGTCAGTTTCCACTGACAATTTGTAAGGGGATGTCTGTTGTGATTACGAACGATGAATATTTACCGGATAGACAGTATTATGTATTCGCTGAATTCTATATTTAAAACGTGACCATTTTTTAAATATTATAATAGAATGTACCTACGTTTCTGAGCAAAATAAAAAGCAAAATTTAGACCAGTATCGATTGTTTTACTTTAATAGTTTATCAGAGTCTAGCTGACCCGCGCCACTTCGTCTGCGTCACATTTTCCATTAATGCTCCACTCTTATAAGTCGTAGCGTGATTTTATATAGCTTATAGCTTCCCTGAATAACAGGGCTATGGAACACTAAAATAATTTTTCAATTCGAACCATTAGTTCCTGAGATAAGCGCGTTCGGTCAAATATATAGATGTCCTTAAATTTTACAAATGACTGTGTTTATTATTTATTTAAACTGTATGCACAGTGCTAGTACATATACGGATGCAACAAGGCATTCTTTACCAATTAACTTTTGGTTAAAACCGAGAACACTGCAATAAGTGTACATCAAATAAATAATATCTACGAAAGCTTAAAATCGAAGCAATTCAAACAAATTTTTTTCACTGTCATAGACGAAAAGACAGCCAATGATTGACATAAGAATAATAATTGCCTTCACTTAAAGTTTAAATAAATAAACAGAAATACGTCCCAAATTATTTATTAACATCTCGTCCGTCAACTGTTATTGAAATAATATTGATAAACCAATTATCGTGTAACTAAATTATTCATCTGGTAACACAGGCCGACTACCTGAGGTCCGCTGGGAAATCAAATTATCTTTCTCAAATGAACCTTAGATAGGTACCATAATTGACAGCTTATATACAGGGTCTGATCGTAGATATAATAGAACTGGAATAAACGTGCCCTGTCTGGTTCGCAAACAAAATGGGATAAAGTGTTTTTCGCGACCAATTGTGGTATTTTTCTGAAATTCTAATTGGTCTTCTTCACCATCTCTGCCCGGTTTCTGAGGTAGTTTATCGGTCGTTTATCTGCCCGTTAATCACTAACCAACCAATGGCGTTATGATAAATAGTGTTAACAAAAACGACCGATAAAGTACCCACCTCAGAAGCCGGGCATGGGCAAACTCTCACCCAGCAAGCGACAGTGATTGTGTATTCTATTCTATTTTTTATTAATGGCTTGTACATATTAATATTAACTGAGAAATGAAAATATTTTAGTTGCAGCAATTGCGGATACATAGAAAATCGACTGATATAATGGAGATTGATAAAGAAAATATTTATTTCTGGTAAAGACTCGAGTAGTCGAGTTTGATGGATTAGAACAACCGGTCCATAATACCAACATTCCTCTGTGTAACTTAGTGTGAGTGAGCATAAATAGGACTGTCTTTACATGTTATTTGTATGAATTAACAACTCACTCACTTCCTACTCCTCCCTGTTATTAATTCCGTTGAATCGTTTTTCCAAGACTCGTCGGGCTTCATTGACTCGGCGTTTTTCTTGTGGTCGCCATCTGTTGATTCTGATTTTCAGGAGTTGCAGTGTTTTGGAATGTGTGGCGGATTTGTCCCTTAAAAAAAGCACTTCATTCATTTCTTGAGCTTTACGGTGACGTTTAAAATATCGCAATGCTGGACTGCAACACATAACGATTCTCGAAGTGACACAGGTCGGAAGTAATCACATTTCGATAGGTAGCGCTTGTGAATCCCACATAATTATTTTGACAATTGCTGGTATCATAACTATCGGTTATAGAATGCCACTTCTAGATTTTGATCACTGGTGGCATAATGACATAAAGAAAAGAGACAAGTATAGGCGCACAATCGCATTGTCTCTTTATACCGATTACTCAATTTTGCGACGGTAATGCTCAATCCAGTTTTATACGTGGGTCTGATTAATTATTTAGGTCGGATATTATTGAATAGTAAATTATATCTATGTTGTATCTCATTGATATTGTCGGGTCTGCTTTTAGTTTGGGAATGGAGGTAATTGTTTGATTGAGTTGAGGTCTTCGTTAATTATTAATTTAACTTGAGTTTTGAAATCAACATCAAGTCACTTTTATTGACTGTGGCTAAATTTTGAGTATTTCTGTATAGACCTACGAAATTGGACAGCATCAGAAACCTTCTTTTGTCATTTTTGTTTGCAATTGCATAATTCGTTACAACTACAGACGAACGGTGATGCGCCACCGGTACATGGTGGACATCCCACCCACACGCACAAAATGTTTTGAGAACACATTCATATTGCGTACAGCTAAGGAGTTGAATTCCCTGCCGGAGTCTGTTTTTCCTGACAGCTACAACCTGGGAGTATTTAAGTCAAGAGTGAATAGGTTACTTCTAGGCTAGCGTGCTCCAACTTCGACCAAATCATCGCTTTCCATCAGGTGAGATAGTGGTCAAACGCGTGCCTATCAATAGTGAAAAAAAAAATGATTTTCCTTTCCCGTAAGATTTTGGGAAATTTTCTCTCAGTGCTCCCCTACACTCCCCAAGGAACTTACATGCCGGATTTCAGATTTCTACGATCAGTAGTTTCGACTGTGCGTTGTCTGTCCGTCACTCAGGGGGGCTACACTCTAAGTCCGAAGTCCGTAGTTAAGTTAAGGCTTAGAGAGTAGCCCCCCAGGAACGGTAGAGTTTTATATATTTTGGATGATTATTGCAAATGCTTCTTACTGAAACTCGAATATCAGCTTCAAAGCCCGTTTCTGCAATAAATAATAAATAAAACTTAACACTTGAATGCTATGAAATTCTCCTTATCGACTCGCAATTAACATTTTAAAGAGACCACGAGTTGACTTGAGCAAGTTAACAAGCTAACAGTTTTGGAAGACTGTGAATTATTAAAACTTCATTAAGAGTTGGGTGGCTACGTAATTCTGCAGTATAAGTTTGGGCAGTCACTGTTATATCTCGATGAGCTCCCCTTTAGGCACACATACTGAGAGGACCGAAACAAGGAAGATTTCTGTTGACATTGCATAATGCACTTTAAACTTTAGTGTATAAAGTCCAAAGTTGTACGAACATTGACGTAAACGTTAAATGACTCCTCGTTCTTCCGATCGAGCGTGCTCTATTCCACTGAAAATAAAGTTTATTATTCAGTGGCATATTCTATGCTGTATTCGCTCCGGTCTATGCACAGTCTTACTTCGAGTGCCAATGTTGGTTCTTGTTAGTTTGGAGTTGTTCAGTTTTAATATTCTGAATTTATGTTCAACTTAGGATAATGCGTTGCAGTTGGAGTGCTTGCAAATGGATGGGAAAATATTGCATGGCTGGTGTAAGGGGGACAGTTTTGGGGCGGTATAGAGAGGAGAGTCCAAGGAAAGTCTTATGGTTCAAGTAGCCAAGACTTGTTATTAACAGGAACAGCTGTAGTTGTATTATTCCAATTCCTTTTACTACACTGTAAATGTTTTCGGCACATAAATTACAGGCCGCGATAGATTTCTATTATATAAGGAAAATATTGTTTTGGCTTATTTAATTTGAAAGTAGCTTCTGCCAAAGGATAAAATGTATCTTATGTCATATTCCAGAACATAGTCTACTCGTTTGCCAAGTTTCATCCAAATCCGGTCATCTATTGCGAAGTAAATCCTTAGAAAACAGACAGACACACAGACACAGGACAGAACTTTCGCATTCATAATATTAGTATGGATATGAATAGTTAATCATTTTATATCGTCATGAGCGTCTGACATGTAAGACAAGACAACTCAATTATTTTGCCATTCAACCAACAATGATGTACGAATAATACTTTAGATTTTTTCATATATTTCTGTCTCACTAGACCTACAGCAACCAAAACATACAATATATAATATCCAGTCCGACGATAGGACATAAAACAATAACTTAATCGAATTACAGCCCTCCCGGGAACGTAGCGATGAAAAACAACAGTAGGGGGAGTTGAAACAAGTTGGACAAGAGTTCAGAGGAGGCGCGGCGGAATTGGAATTAATAATAAACTGAAGAATTACTGGAATTATGTTATTGGGTTGTGAAACTGTGAAGTGGGCGCTATCGGTGGATTAGCGAAGGTTATTATTAGAATTAAAACTGGTAATTATGGGTAATTTTCTTTAGTAACTTTGGGTCGTTTTTGTTATGAGGTTTTGTAATTATTGATGTCGGGGCCGTGTCTCTGTTCTTATTATCGTTGGAGGTTTTCATCAAATTAATAGTATATTTTTATCAAAACCAGCCAAGTGCGAGTCGGACTCTTAAACGAAGAGGTCCATACCATAAACCGAAATAACACGTTTCTTGCATCCCCTATCCCTGAAATTTTTAATTTTATTGTTTTTTATAGCGACAATAGAAATACACACTGTGAAAATTTTATCTGTCTACCTATTACGGGTAAGTATTTGAGATACAGCCCGCTGACAGACAGACATACGGACGGAGCGACCCTATTACTAAGCATAGGGTAGATAACCTTTCAAGTACGGAACCCTAATAAAAAGGCAAATAAATAAGCATCCTTCTCTTAGGTAACATGGGACACGAGCAGGAAGTTTAGTTAAAGGGAATCTTAAACACCCGAAAAAATATTATGAAAGCTTCTTGAAAAATGTCACTCAGAACAGACTTAATGAAGCTCCAAAAAATGTTGTAAGTAATTCAGGAAAATGCTTCAAGATGCCGCGTTTAAAAATCCTCAGAAAACGAAGACAAAATAGTATCTCTGAAGACGTTTTGTGGTCTCGACTCTGCAAAGTGGAATCATAATCTCCTTAAAACGATCTTAAATATAATGCTTCTTTGAAAGTTACCCCAAATTATGATAATAGTCTCTAAAACAACATAGAAGTACCTACAATTAAGTATTTAAAACGGGATATTAAAGTTCTGAGTATTTGTATCGTGAGGGATGAAAGGGGATTAGTTTGGGGAACAAGCTAATACTCACCGCGACTGAAGGTTGGATCTTTAGTTAGGTTCTCTTTGAAAATTAATACGGTAGAATAACGATATCACTATGAATTTGTGCACCCCTACGTACCTATAACATGTTTTGGAACACCTTGTTTTGTAGTTGAATTCTCTGCTGGATTATGTGTTTCCTGATACAGCTGCAACCTTAAGTTAAGAGTGAATGGTTACGTGCATGCCTATCGACAACCACAACATCACATTTCATTCGGTGATAATGTGGTCAAACGTAGACTTTTTTTTTATTTATGATGGATTTACTCTTGACTCTAGTATATGTCAGCGATGACAGGGACAAAGTTTACGGTGGAGCGAGCTCACCCAGAAGGAGCCTGTTCACTCTAACTATAAGTCTATGAATAATAAAAAAATCAATTCATTAATCCAAGCCAATTTTTGTACTCTAACCTATTTATGATTATATTTCTTTGTTTAATAAATCAAATCAAATCAAATCAAAAGTCGTTTATTCAAATTAGGCTGAGACTCAGCACTTTTTGAACGTTAAGTTTTACAAAAGACAGTCCCCCAAAACGCCCGCCCGTCACCACTTCCATGTGTTTTAGCTGTGGAGAAGAAGTAGCCAACAAATTCCTAAAGAACTGCTACTGAACTACACGTCTGTTACGTTTTAAGAACTTTAATATATAATAGTGTGCAAAGTGATTAATAGAAGACACGAAAAATTTAATATTATTTATCACTAGCTAGCTAAAATATTTATTATGGCTAGAATATCAAAACGGTACTCAATAATTCACAGACAGATTTGATACCCACTACCACATCTCTCGATTGAAATCAATATATTCTAGAATATGGGCCTGAATATCTAAAAATAGATTGTAATTTGTAACAATATGGCTGTCACGTTATACACGTACCGATGCCCAAAGTATTCATATTATAATATTCTGGCAATATTTCATTTTATGAAAAAAAAAACCCACAGTCTGCGAATGCCAGTATTAGGTCCCCTGTGATAGGCGGGTCTATCAATATTTATATACGTCAGGCAGGCTTCAATTTAAAAATATGTATCAGAAAACTGAAACAACTTTTTGCCCTGGGAATTACGTGCACAGGGCGTGGTTTTGAAATACAAGGAAACATATTGCTAAGTTACACGAGTAACTTAACCACGGTAGGTGCCAGATAAACGTTCAATAAAGTACAGTCTGTGACCAACATTATCTGACCCACTTGACTATTATTCGCTAATAGTGAAGTGGGTTAGATAATGATGGTCACAGACCCTACATTGACCTTTCCTTAATATACCTTCGTAGATACTCGAAAAATAAATTATGAACCGTTTTTCATTACTAGATCACGACAGAAGTCGATTCAGGACAGCTTTATGTCATTATTTTGTTTTTGATATTAAAAAAGTCAATAAGTGCATGGTGGGTCAATGACCGTTATTGCACGGGTATCTGACGTCTATCATACCTACAAATATCATAATTTTTTTAATATGTTTTATTTGTTATGTGTATGCTCTTGACTCTTTGTCAGAGATAATGTAGATGGGACCCTAGAGACAATAAAACGCTACTTAGGCGCAAGTGAAGTCGCGGGAAAAAGCTAGTATATAGTAGGACTTTTTTTCTTATAGAAATTTGAAAGCACGCTAGGAAAAAAATATATAAATACTTTAATTTTTAACAATCCCCGATGATTGTGTTGAAAAACTTAGGTACCTGCTCTTGTAAAAGGTCAATCTCCTCTGTAAACCTCTTTATCACAGATAAACATGAAACCACGAACATTCCATTAATAAACCCCAGTTTCAGTTGTTAAGCACTTTCATTGAATTCAATAAGATACTCATATTTTTACGAGTTTCCAAATATATTCGTATCACGCGAGTTAATTCCTTTGAAAGTGCTAGCGTTCGCTGAAAAGGACTGTAAAATATAGTGAGGTGATTACGTTTTATCGATATTGAAATGCTTGGGCAGCGATTCAATAGGAAACTTAAACAGGGTGACTTTTAAGTCTTTGGCAATTTTTTAGGGGGTGAAAATAGGCGTGATAACGAACTACTTTCACTATAGAGACACGCAAAAACATAAGCTGTTCAATAGGCGCTGTTTGTTGAACAACCAGATAAATAAGTGAAGGAAAGTATAATTCAATAGTAAAAATTATTATTTATACAAATATTTCCCCCTAAAATAATGCCGGCCAAGTGACCGCGGTCACAAATATTGGAGCTTTGGACCATACTATTTAAAGGAACGCACACAATTACCACTCGCTCTTTATAGATACATAGAAGGGTTAAATAAGTAATTTATGTGAAATTACTTTGACACTTTTAGATGAAGTTGCTAACCCTAAAAACCGTACGAACGTTCCAACCAACCCTTACACTGCCATCACAATACAGCACCAACCTACCCGCTCTTATTTTAAACGTGGAACGCATAACGAATAGCCTGTTCGGAATAAAGGGCCGAATGCCGACGTCACGTCATGTCAGCACATACTCTTTTGAAATATTGGCAAAATATTGGCAAAAAGAGGCTGACACCCTTCACAGACATGCTTTCACGGTCCCACTGTCCCGCGGGCCAGTGAAAATTTATGATCGCTCAATAAGATAACTGAGAGGTTGAAATTTTTGCCCGATTCGGAATATTTCGTCGGGCATTTTAGGGTTGAGATATTGTCTTTGTTAGGGCTTGTTAGGTTGAAGGAATTTTGGGGTCAATTAGAGTCGAAGCGATTTGTTGAATTAGTTTTCTACTAGACAATTTTACCCGTATCAAGACAACTGCCAATAGAGATTTTCGGCAGAAAATGACCACATAAAATTGTTATTTTATTTCAATTCTCCTGACTCTTAACAAGGTAGTTTGAAGGACATAATGTAGTTTTTTTAGTCCGACAAGCGAAACGTCAGAAACTAGGAGTTCGGTTCTGATTGGTTGTTACCGACATATAGTACTGGCTCGAAACTCCACGATATTGTTTAAAAGAAAATGACTTTTATAATACTGACGATGACGTCAGTGATTCGAGTGATCGTCAATCCTAATGTATACAATTCTTTCGTTACTTAGTGACTGACAGACAATGCAAAGCCAAAACTACTGGTCGTAGAAAGCTGTGGCTTGGGGAGTTTAGGGCACTATGAGAGGATTTCCCGAAATTCCTACGGGGATGGAAAACAACGGGCTATGCGCGAAGCAAAAGCTAGTCATATTTGAAACAGTTAACATGCTTCATATCCGTAAAGCATGTTAACTGCTTCAAACATAATTCCTCATGCTCTATTTAAAAAACATAAACAAAACAAAGCAGCCCATTAAAATGGCCGCGCACAATAAAAATTAACTACACTAACAGTTACTGAAGTTTGCACAGTTACAAAAGCTACAGTGACGAATATTCCCGTATTTTTCCAAATCGACCCAAACCACGAGTATCGTTTTTATTACAATTATTTTGTGTGGGTTTGCTTATATAAATACGGTTTTTCATGAAACTTTTCAGTTCATGGTTTTAACGAGAGAACTGTGTGAAAATATCGAATATATAGGTTTATTTGGGTGAGTTGTGCAGGCTTATAATATGAGGGACAAATAAGTAGGGACGTGCTTAAGTTTGAAACTCGTGAAAACACATTGAGTAGAAGTGAGAGAGAGTGCGCTGGTATATTTCATTTTTATATTTACATGTTAAATTCCAAAAAGTAAGTAACAATTATATGATCGAGAGGTGTGTAAAACTATATAATACCTATCGAAAAAAATGGGATACTTCGTTCATGTATTCCAAAAAATCTCGGTTGCCTCTATGAATCTGATATAAGATTTTCTGAGGAACGAAAATATAGTATATCTGCTGTGTAATAATATTATAAAGTTGAAGAGTTTGTTAAAATTGAAAAATTAGTTTGGTGTTTGATACCCAATTTATCGAGGAAAGCTATAGGCTATATAACATCACGCCACGACCAAAAGGTGCGGAGCATTAATGAAAAATGTGACGTAGACAAAGTTGCACGGGTCAGCAGTCTATAATAAATTTGAACCAGGTATTTCAAATTAATACCTTTGTAACTCCAAAGCAATTTCCGTAGAAAAATAAGACGCTTTTAAGTCAAGTGTCTAATACTTGGACACGCGTCAAAAGTTCCGAGAGATTCAACCAATATCTCACCTCAAAGGGACCGAAATAGACCGGTCATTCACCCGGACTCAGACAGGCAATTATACTATACACATTCATTCATTGGCTACCTACGGTGTTTTATAGTAGGTGTGAATGTTTAGGAAATGTGAGGGCAATGTTAAAATAGATTGCACTTACATGAGGCAATTTTTGTTAAAAATTATAATTATATGTTATGCCTTTTTTTCGGGTCTGTTGTTACTAATATACCGGATTTTAATCGTGCTTGAAGTGTCGAGCAAGGACATTTTTGACGCGAGTTTAACATTTTTTACCCATCACAAAAAAATTTACAAAGCCGCTAAAGAAGTTTTCGGTTCAAAAAAAGATTATAATAATTTAGAAGACATGTAATTCAGTCATTGTCAATCTTTCAGACGACGTATGCATCTTTCAATCACTCACCGTGTATACAAACATTTTCTCTTTACTCGAATTTTCGTGTCGAACTAACACAAAAATATTTATTTACAGGTACAAAGGTGAAATGTTGTGACATCAACCACTATGACTTAGCGTTGTGACGTTCTCGATATCCGATAGCGATATGGCGCGGTTGTTACTAGTGATGTTACTACCGGCTCTGGCCGCAGCGGCAGCCGGTGAGACTGACGTGTGTAACCCGGATAAAATGACTGTGTACAAAATGGTGCTGCATACATATTGGACAAGAGAGAAATTCCCGAAGCATTACCCGGATTGGAGACCGCCGGCGCAATGGTCGAAGGTGTACGGTGAGTTTTGAGTTTTTTTTTTAAATTTTGAGTAGATGGTAGTTTTTTTAGGGTTTCTTACCCAAAGGGTAACCAACGGGACCCTATTTCTAAGCCTATGTTGTCCTTCCGTCCATCGTCCGTCCGTCTGTCTGTCAGCGGAATGTATCTCAAGAACTGTAATATGTAGACAGTTTAAACTTTAGCAGAGTGTGTATTTCTACTGCCATTTTAAAGATAATTTATAATAAACATTGAATTAAATTAAAAATATAATGGGGCTCCCATGCACAAACTCGCACTTGGCCGGTGTTATTTTAGGTTAAGTACGTATTATTAAGATACAGGTGGTATCTCAATTGAGCAAGGTTACGTTCTAATCATCAATTTTACTCATCGAAACGCCGTAATATCTCTTCTATATCTTCGCTGTTCTATGTCTTCGTGTGTTATCTCTTGTGGAGCTGGTGCCTAATGATAAATATACATAGGTATATGGAATTCTTATTGAAAAATTATGTCTAAATAACACAAACTACATCGGTATATTGATAGCCGTGTATTATAAGAGTGTTCAGTTTTAATTTTAAAACCAGCACTTATAATAATCCTTAGCTTATTAATTTATTTTTCTTTTATCACGTAATCTGAAACTCAATCGCATTTGCGACGAAAATTATTGCAAATATTAAAATGATTCGCTGATTTTCAATCCGAAATTAAATGATCGTCATTTCATTTGATGTGTTCTCATACACTGAAATATCGATATTTTTTTTTCATAATGTGACAGCCCACTTCAGTTCACACGATCCTAGTGTAAAATATTTCAGTAGGTATTTAATAAGTAAGAGATAGGTCTGTAGAATATATTTATACATCAGCCGTGTGAAATGAACATATCAGCTTAAAATATATATTTCGTTTAATTTTTATGATCCGTGCATTTCTGAAAATAAGGCTGACCTCGGGACAGCGTTTCCTTTACTTCTTAGCTACAGTAATATAAATACATGATAGCAATAAATCCATATCATACTTTAAGTGCGTAAGTAACTCTGTCTGTCAGTTTGTTTGTTTGTTTGTTTGTTTGTTATCTTTTCAGTTCTTCACATCTTAACGGTTAAACGGATTTGGATGTAACTTGGCAAACGGGTCAGTAAATATAATACTTTTTATCTCGAGAATGAGTAATGGTCGCAACATTTCGTCGACTTTTGCGAAAAAAAAATGTACAGCAGTTAACATCAAATTGAGTAGGCAGTTTAGTTTAAAAAGAAAAAAATACACAAACCAAATAAAAATAAAACTTCAAAAATCAATCATGGAATGCTATCCCTAACAATCAAAAATCATAAAAGACGTGAAACGTAATTGCAATCACTTCAACCAGACGCGAGTCGAAGTTGTCAGACGAATAAATTCGAACCACTTGTGGGAATTTGTGCGAAATAACCGGCAATGAATAAATTATGCATTCATAAAATATTCGTACTATTACTCGAGTAACTATTAACATTAATGGACAAACTTTTGATTTACGGGGAAAAATTCGCGGATACATTTTCTAAACAATGTTTTGGCAATTAAAGTGTTTTAATTTTCACCTTGTATTTTATTCATAGAGTGGTTATAGGCTGATTTAAGCCTGGCAACATTTTTATCGGCTTTGAAAACTTATTTAGAACATGACTATTTAACAGCTTTTGTATAGAAATTATATCAAACTGGAAGACTTGCCTCTAGTTAAAAATAAATAATTTATCTTGTGAATGATAGCCTACACATTAATATGTTAGGTTGACATTTCAGAAATATCTTCAAAGACCTGGCTACATTTAAAATTATTTGAAACTCAAGACTATTTGAATAATGTGATTATCTAATTTTGGTAGCTATTCCTATATTTTTCAAGTATGTAGAGATGATTTTCGTATAATTGAATCTTATTTAAGTGTATTTTATATTATTTCACACTTAGAATTCTAAAATTGCTGAAAGTTTATGAAAATATAAATGTGTGATGTGTTTTTTGATCATAAAATTATCGATAAAAATGTGTTACGGTTCATTTCACATTATACACTATTTGATTTATATTCTCACGTATTCGTAAAGGCTATATTTACCCGAAGCCCCAGAAGGTGTATTATGTTTATCAAGATTATTTTTGTAGGGATTTGTATATCTATTTATTTGGCCCAAGTTGAAGCCTGAACGGCTTGGTAGATTTAAAAAAAAATCATTACATTTGTCTCATTTTGAAGAAAAAATCGATCTGACATGATCATGTGGGATATCAAAATAAAGAAGCATAAGAAGATGATTAACTCAATTAAATGCAGAAAGTAAAAATATTGAATTGTAACAAAAAAAATAATACGTTTCTTTTTTTTAACACAAGTCACAAAGCTTCCACCGGAATAAAAAAAATCTATGAAAGTAAGAATTGATTAATTATAATGTACGAGCAAAACTCCAACAAACTATTCTAAAAGTGTTTACCAAACCACCTCCTAAATAGAGAATATGCATGAAAAACATATTTGTCATTTATACAGTTCATCTAAAAATATACAAAAATATAATACTAACAGTGAAAATAGAATCAAAATTACTTGAAAAACCAACGAGATATAATTGTTTTAAGCAAGTATATCTGTCCCTCTCGCGAAAACGCTGTTTTCTATGGCCGCTGTATAGCCGTCATAGACGATGACGTCAAAGTTTACATCGGACTTCACTTTCTAATTGTTATCTTTGAATCTTTATAACTTCATCGCTGATGAAGGTATTTAAAAAATAATTTAATGATTGTTTACTAGAACTAATAAGTAATTCATTTTGCAAATAAAAAAATCCCTATTCTAAGAAATTTTCAAACGATTCCTCAGTTAAAAACACAAGCGGTGTCGGTTAACCTCTGACTCCTTTTATTGTTTCTAATGGAGCTCCGTCGTTCCAATTCGCAGAACAGCTGACCACAATGTGATAAAATCATGATTGCAACTGCATGAGTTGATAATGTTAGTGCAGTACTGACTGCTAATGCATGTTATTATTGTTTTACAAATTATTAGGTACAGCGTATCGCTGCACGTTTTCCTTCTATTGTTTTTTTTTAATGCAATTTTTTTTTATCAATTTTCAGCATACAGGGGTTTTCTATTAAGTTATTCGTCACAAGTGCTATATGATCTTCATGACCAAATTCATTACATTTTCCTTTCAAGTTAGGAATTGTATTAATTTAATTTATACCGTAGAATAAATTATTGATCCTAATGGAACTTCGTAGTTTCAATTCGTGGAACGACTGACCACAATGTGATAGGACCATGATTCATGCAGTTGCTAATGTTAGTGCAGTATTGACTGCTAATGCATGTTGTTATTGTTTTACAAATTATTAGGTACGGCGCCGGCGTATGGTTACATGTTTCCTTCCTTTGTTTTTGTTTTATTTTTATGATATTATCTTATCAGGGTTTTTCCGGATTTTCACTAGTTCTTTGTAATATAGAAGGCTTAAATAAAGCTTGGTGTTTTGACTTTACATGGCAAGTATTGTATCGATTTGTAGCGATCAAAATAACAAGCCTTACCAGATCAAATCTGAGATTAAAACGAACATCACACCTGGATATCGATTTATTTTGCAGCAGCGCACATAAAATTAAAAAGATTTTGATCAAGGAGTATTTTGGTGACAACCATAAGTAGCTTTTAATTTTGATATTGCACGACTTGAAATACCTTAGTATCTCGACATCTCTTACGTACATTGTAAAATGTTTGATTACCTACGCTGTAATTGGTCAACACAAGCACCTTATAACTAAGTAGTTTTTTAAATGTGGAATTAGCAAATGTCATTACCTATTTATGTTATTTTTGGTTATTAGTCTATAAGCTTTCTGTAATACAAAATAAATAAAACAAACCGTGAACAGTCAACGCACCTTAAAAAATAAATGACCTCATCGCTTAAATATAAATAATTAATAAAAACATTCTAATAACAAACGCGAGAAACATTCATCACGTCACAATAACATACACAATCTACAAAAAAAAGCCAACACATTTACTAAAACAGGAGCTTAATTAATAGGCATACCACAGAAAGTGACAAGAATATACTGAAGTATTTAATTGACGTAGAAACACGACCCAATTAATATAACTCATTTATTTTATGACACTACAAGTATTATAAAAGTTACAAGGGAGCCATTTATTTTGACACGGGAATGGTATGGTTTGGCATTTCGCCAGAAATAGCGGGACCTATCGACAGTCACAGGAAATGTGGGATCGACAACACTATTATATTTCAGAGAGCTAATTGAGGGACGCGGAAGAAAAAGTGTCTATGTTTATTGGTATTTCGAAATCGAGTGGCTTTTGTAGTTTTTGGCGCATTTAAAGATGTGCAATCAAATAAACAAAATATGTCTTAGCGAAAAATTTGGGACAGTAATAATTTAGAAATTAGGAAAAGTAAAATAGTAGAAACTATTTAAAGTTTCAAGTACAAGGGCGGACTTAAGGTGTGGGCATTTAAAATTATATCTAGTAGAAATAGTAATAGCAGTTGTATTCAGTATAGTCTATTTATTTTGGTCTTATATGTTAGGCCAAGTAATAAACTCAATCACGAAAAAATTAACAATAATAACGTGTATAGCTTAAATTTCAAATGAATGAGGAGAAATTAAACTCGAAAGCACAAAAAAAAAAAACAAAATAGCTACTTTAGAAACAACAAAAAAGTATTTTGTCCCAAACTTATTTTCAATAACACCAACAAATAATCAACAGGAAACTTCGTCTCAAACGCTCGGTTACCTAATTCATTAAACTAAAATTTAATTAAAATCAAATTAGCGAAATACTTGTTCAAACTTGCGTTACAGGATCAACATAAAAGATGGCTCAGTCATCCAGTTTGTTGGGAATCTCATAAAATCGGCTTTGATGTTCGCGTTGAGATCGTGTAATTAATGCCGGATTCCCTCAACCTCTTAAGTTTACGGGGACTTGTTGGTACTTTAGAATCTTTAAGGAACTGTGAACATGAAATAGAATTAAAAAACAAAGTTTTTTTTTTTACTATTGACAGGCATACGTTTGTCCACTTGATGGTAAGCGATGATGTGGTCAAAGATGGAGCACGCTTGCCTAGAAGTAACCTATTCACTTTTGACTTAAATACTCCAAGGTTGTAGCTTTCAGGAAACTCAGACTCTGGCAGGGAATTCCACTCCTTAGCTGTATGCACTATGAATGTGTTCCCATATCGTTTTGTGCGAGTGGTGTCTATTCACCCGTTCAGACTTAGTCGAACCGTCTGTTTTCTCGGTCCGTCTTAAGAGTTAGATATGCCAGTGGTACCTAGTACAGTTTATATGATATTGTTCACATTGAGGCGGCAAAAAAAACGGATCTGGATTTTCAGACGGAAGTTTTGCCACTGCGACAAGCCATCTTAACGCCCGGATGGGATGTAGGTAGTGTGGATGAATCTGCCAATCGTCGCCCACGTCTTCCGTTTAAACAAAAGGTCCGTCTAAGTGTTAACACGCAATATCTACTTTTATAAAAAACAAAAAATGACAAGGTGTCAAAACTACTCCTAGTAGATAAAGTCCTATAGATCACAACCCTTATCTACTGAAATCATATGAACATACAACATACAACATACAAGACGAACTCATAAACAATATATTCCTCATCCAATTTCCACACCACAGCTAAAATACATTTTGTACCCATAATTCACCCCCTTCCTACCCACTGAACATATTTCATTTACTCTCTCTAAATAATTCATGCGTGTATATCCTCACTTATCTATTCTTTCTGTAATTCTCCTTTGGGTTGGAGTATTATTTTATTTAATAAGCCGGGTAATGGGTCGCCCTGAGCTTTGGAAGTCGCGACCGACTTCCAGCCTAATAAAATAATTAGTGCGACCCACATAGGCCACATGTATGAGGTTTTTGTGCTAATATTCCAAATAAGATTTTGTTATATAGGGTGAGCTTTAAAATATGAGAACATTAAATCGTTGTTGGGGACAGCTTTTTTAAATTATTGTAATGTGGATTTTTATCGCTTAATTTATATGAAGTTTATTGCCTTTTTGTTCTTTTTTTGCACGATTAGGCTGAAATAAAATATGACGCTAATTTTGATAATCTGTTAGACATTTATTATTGTAAAGTGTTCGCACATTTTACAGCCTTACAAGAGCTTAATATCGTTTTGAGTCCTTCATTTTCTCGTAAGCCATAGCTCCCCGTAAACCAAATATTCTCTGTAACCTGCTCATATTATAAGGGTTGTTCTCGATATTTTGTCTGCAAAATTTACCCTTGCCTTTAGAAACTGTATCGATTTATAAATAAAAGACAAGTTTATTAAGCCATGAATTGCTACAACCACAAACGTCGAGTTTTTAATGTTTGCTCCATGGCATACATATGTCATCATCATTATCCGCCTAGCCGGCTTCCAGTCAAGCCGGATTTAGCTGAATACCAATATTTTACGTGGAACGGCTGCCTACCAGACCTCCACAACCCATTAACTGAGGGTAACACGGTATTTCATGGCAAGACTGGAGTCAGATTTACTGGCTTCTGACTATCCGTAACGACTGCCAAAGATCTACAAATGACAGCTGGGACCAACGGCTTAACGTGCTTTCCGAGGCACGGAGGAAACTCGGTATGTTAAGATGGTCACCCATCCACAGACCAACCTTGGCAAGCGTTGCTTAACCTTGAAGATCGACCCGTGCTGATGTTATTATCTTGTGTTTACATATGTATCCGTTCATAATTGAAAATACATGAGGACATGCAAAATTTTAGTTTTCTAAGACCAGTAGTTTTGGCTGTGTTGTCTATCAGTCACTCACTCAGTCAATCAATCACTCAGTCACTCAGTAATGGAATAGGTAATTTTAAATATTAAGTAGATAAAACTAGACATAATAAAAGTTAGGATTATTTTTCACAAACACGTAGGTTTCTCACAAAGGAAGTATCTGAATATCTACCTAATGCGTTTTCCAAACCGACTTCACTTCACAGAATATAAATTCGACGCATTTTATAATTTATCGCAGCCATTAAATAATACTTAAGATAAAATGCGTGAACGCTTTCACGGTTATCTGAGCAAGGGATGACCAAAATCATTTCGTGAAGGAGAAATAAATCGTTCACGTTTGATTTATATATTTTACGCACAATTTAATGTCCTGCTGTAAGGACGAGATATTGATACGAGTGGCTGTAATTCTTTTGAAAAACCAAATGGATTCTCTTTTTCCATTTTTTTACTTTTGTGGATAATGACTTTGTGGCAATCTTAGTCGCTGTGAATGTAGATTTTCGTGAAGATTTTATTTGTTCTTGGTGTAATGTGAATTTATGTGAACTGTTTTTTTCGTCTTGTAGAAATAAGTGTCAATCGATTTTATAATTTTCTTAGCTTTGGGCTAAGGCTTTAGCTGTCTTCACGATGATGGCAACTGCCCAGTCTATTGTGAGGCGCAGCATACAAAAAATACAAGTTCCGCTTGCAGCTAACGCTGGCGAGCTACGAGTGATGTCCGTGCTGCTTCCATATGCGACTGTTAGGTAAGCAGGCGAGTGAAAAAAAAAAAAAAAAACTCGGATGTGAGCTACTATCCAACTCGCACGTAGCAGTAACTCGTAAGATACGTCCGTACGATACGAGTTACTGCACAGCATCTACTCGGCAGGCTGACTCTCACGATAGCTCTCACAGTGATTTTGTCGTAATGGAAGTAACAGTCAGTTAATGAAAATTTAACTGAAGAGATCAACGGAGAAGAACGACCTAGTAACTCTTCGTTCTTATTTCACAAAATCCGACTTACGTATACGAAATTAGAATTCCAGTAAAATAAGATGTAGTGAAACAGAATTTATTACTGAACAAATGAACTAGAATCTCCTCATTACTCCATATTGCTTCATATTGCTCAGCGAGATATTTAAATAGCTCACGCATTGTTTGTTCAAACGCTTGTGAAGAGCGGTCGCGGTCTCTTTGTTATTTGAGCGGTGTCGTGTTGTTGTTTTTGGGGCTACTGGCGGCTCAGCTGTGTTATTTCTTGCTTAGTTTCGCTCCGCTCATATTGAACTAGAAATTATGTACAATGGTTATGACATTTTCAAAATACACATTGCAAACGAGATGAGAAGAAAAGTTAATAAGGACAACAGTTACCAAAAGCAGTTGGTTTAGCCGGATAGGCAGAGTACTTTTTTATTTTTCCGTACCAACGGAACCCTATTACTAAGCCTTCGCTCTCCGTCCGTTCGTCTGTCTGTATGTCAGCTGGCCATATCTCAAGAACTATAATAAGTAGACGGTTGTAATTGTCACAGATTGTGTATTTCTATTGCCGCATGTAAATGTTACATGTAATAAAAATTAAGGTTCATGGAACCCTTTGTGTGCGAGTCCGACTTGCACTTGGCTGGTTTTTATATTCCTTGACGATTATCAATTTAAAAAAAAATACTCATAATTACCAAATAAAAAGGTTCGATTTTAAATTCGAAAGAATACACCCAATTACAGGTCACCCTATATGTTATTTGTCACGCCACGGTACCTAACCGTTTATTTTCACACATTTTTTCTCTCACCTCGTTCATTACTCGCTTAGCACGCAGTGGAAATATACCCTCTTCGACACTAAATACGTTGATAAATTCCATAGATCAAAGGTTTGAAAGCTCCAAGATGTTCCGTAATGGGAAACTGTAATTACTGTTTGTTTCTGCTGTTATTTTGTGAGGAAAATGCTGAACAATAGTGCGCTAGTAAATACTATCTTATACAGGGTTATTTGTAAAACACCAGCAACCTTTTAGGCGGTGAAAGTACAAATAATTATAAGCAACTTCTACTTTGAGAAAACTCCGAAATCTAAAGAAAAATATCAGCTGTTTCATACAAAATGCAATATTTAGCCAATGAAAATGTACAGCTGATATTTTTCTCGATTTCAGCTTTCTACGATCAGTAGTTTTGGCTGTGCGTTGTCGGTTGTGATTCGAGGTTTGGTTCGGTTTTATGGAGTCGGTGGACATGACTTGGAATATAAGCTTCGACATCTCAGATCTCAGGTCAATCCATTTAGCACGTGGATTGACAGACATATCTCCGTCTCAATCTTGCACTTGTTGTTTGACAGCTGAGCGACAGTGACGGGAACAACGCTTGTACGAGCTAAGTGACGTTTATAGATTTCGGCCTTACTGTTGAGCTATTACAGAATAGGGCCTGAAGTCTCGACATTAACAGCGATTTCGGTAATTTCTACAGAATAATACCGTTGTCATGCCTACCGAATAATATCGATACGCTTAGCGGGGCTGTCAAAATTCGACGCTAGGTTCGCAAAAGTTCAAAGGGCCAACTCTACCGTCAAATTTATCATCAGTAGCCAAAAGTCAAGTTCGATAATTTGACATTTGCTAGCGATGACATTCGCTGGCTTTGAATGTAAAGACTACCAAATGTCGGAATTTCCAAATCGTTAGGACTTATCGACCGAATTTGGTCGGTAGGCGATCGGTAACTACGTCGAACCTTCAGGCCCTGAAGGGCATTGCACACAGTTATGTCGTTTTGGAAGCGCATGTCAATCACAACATAATTTGTCTAGGTTGGAATTTTCATTGTTCCATAGACGCAAATAAAAAAAAATACGTCCAATTTAAAAAAAAAGAATAGGATCACTTGTTTGTGGTTTTAAAATTACTTACAATATTGCGCACAGGGTTGATTGTATTTTATTTATTTAGTAATGGGCTTGCTGTTGACCACAATCATGCCTGATGGAAAGCGATAGATGAGGTCTATGATAGAGCCAGCGTGCCCAGAAGATACCTGTTCACTCTTGCTTTGAAGGCAGACGGGTTCAATGCGGCCGGGAACACAGACGCACTTGGCTGGTTTTTGATCATCTTTATCGTGAGTAGATAAAGTTAACACTATGTTTATTTTACAAGTGGGACAGTACACCGATACATTTCTTTAAACATTATAAAAAATCTTAACTGAACTGAACGCCAGCTCGCGTTCACTAAGATTTTTCACAAGATTACTCAACCCGTCTCCCAAATTTATTAACAGTCCCGGTCATAAAAATGTTGTCATCACCTTTCCCACTATACTCCAAATTACTAGCGTTCGTAGTATATCTCAAATTACATCACATGTGTCGGCTAGCGACTGGCGCCATTACTCACACCTTGGCACCGCCTCAGGTGACCGGCTGTGGATAATTGGGGAGAATCTCCAAGACAAATTGACAGCCGGCTTAACGGTAGGTTTCCTATTTCTGTAGTGCAGTTTGGTGCTGCGTTTGCATGTACTTGCGTTGGGTTGCTATTGTTTTACGTGTCAGGCATTGAGCCAATCGCTGTTTGAAACGTCATTTTTTTTTGGGGACAGATAAAATGGAAGACATTTTAAGGTAAGAACACTTTAGAACACCGTTGATCTCTTCTCATAATACGATTTAGCTGCACTGTGTCAATTTAGATTACTGCTGTTAATAAAAGTTATGAAATACGCATATTATCATCTTCGGTACATAATAATCTGATCCAAGTTAGCACAGTCCCAGATCAAGGCCACATTTTTGTAGTCACAATGATATTACCAACCCAGAAACCGATTTCAGCAAAGCAAAACGAAACACAAACCTAGCCACACTAACCACAAAACGTAGAGACAATAACACTAAACCTCAAACGGCTCCACATTCGTCTTTTTGCCGTCTACCCACACATTCGATTGTTTGACCGCGCTTACGTCAACTGTTTCTCATTATCTGAACGATGTTTATTTAGGTTAACGCGGTTTTATGCCAAGCTTCATTTGTTTTATTATTGTAGTGCGGTTGGGTTTGTAGGTGCACTCATTTTTGTGTTGGTGACTAGACAAGGTGGAAAGTATATTATCATTACATATTTATTGCGAGTAAACCACAATCAGTAATCGCACTCATGCAAGGGATACGCGAGTTTAGTTAAAAAATACTAATTCTAGTATTTCCGGCGTTCACCAAGGCTTGGCTCTTAGCCCGTTCTTGTTCAACGTGGTGCTCGATGTAGTTGCGGCAAACATCCAAGATCAGCCTCCATGGCTATTGATTATGCCGATGACATCGCCCTCGCTAATCAAAACAACGCCCATCTTGAGCGCAAAGTCAACATTTGGAAGGACACGCTTGAAAACGGTGGTCTGAGACTAAATGTGGCGAAGACTGAGTACATGTCCTGTGGCAGCACGGATTCAAACACCATCCGAATAGGTTCGGACCTGATCAGAAAGTCCGATACGTTCAAGTACCTTGGATCCGTGCTGCACGACGATGTCAAGCACGTATAGGCGCGGCTTGGGCGAAGTGGCGCGAGGTAACGGGCGATGTATGCGACCGCAAAATGCCTCCGAAGCTCAAAGGGCAGATATATAAATACGGCCTGTCCTCCTGTACGGCGGCGAGTGTTGGCCAGCACTAAGCAGACACACCCAGGTGCTTCGCGTCACGGAGATGAAGATGTTGAGGTGGATGAGCGGCGTAACGATCCGTTCGTATACGCAACTCTTTCACCCGAGGTAGTCTTGGTGTCTATGACGTGGGGGAGAAACTGCAAGAGCTTCATCTGCGTTGGTATGGCCACATAATGCACCGCCCTATGGAGTACGTTGGTCGGAGATGCATGAATATGGCTGTCCTTGGACTAGGGCCCGTGGTCACCCTCCCAAGCGCTGTCCGGACGTCGTGATGAGAGCCAATGGCCTGACTGAAAAGGATGTTGAAGATCGAGCAAAGTAGAGGAAACTCAGTCGGAAGGCGGACCCTGGCAATGGCCGGAATTAACGCCAGGTGGAAGAAGAAGACTAATTCTAGTAGTTATTATGGCGTCGTGCTGCGCATACAAAAGCAAATATTATGATACTTCTGGTTAAGCTAATAACGCCCACCAATAAAAAAAATTACAACACTGGAAGTGTACTACTTTAGCTTTGTATGGCCGAAAAAAATAGAAAGCGAACTATATACTTTTATTCCACGGTCTATTTAACCGTGATGCCAATGGCTTATTAATGCCTTCCATTGTAAGAACAACTCTAGTGTTTGACAAGTCAAGTAGTAAGGACATACCAGCTTGTTTTCGTGGGCTGGATGGGTGGTGATGATTATGAGAAATTGACCTCATGGGGTTACTGTATAATACGACCACTAGAAGAGTGTCTAAAAGGGTTGCGGAATTAGTTCGACAGAGTCACCGCGGCCCTGGAACGCAAAGGGCATTAGGAGGAAAACGGATGGGTTTTAGTCAGTAAGAGTCTGACATTTCCTTCTGCACCGCCCAGAGCGGTAGGAGTCATTTGATGATTTACCATACTTCACGTGTCTAAGCAACTAAAAGGTTGCCTGTTTCAAGTAAAGGACCTTTGAACCTTTCATGTACCTTAAACGACAAGATCTCTTATAATGTAAAAATAAGCCTCTTGAAAGTATAAAAATAATTCGATTTTTATGACTCAAATCGTATAATTGGATTGGCAAAAAGTTCTTCTAATAATCGTTAAAGCAGTTTCGTTTAGGCTTTGATCAGGCAATTATATAGGATTTTTGTGGACTGCTAGTTCGGTAGGTACGTTTACAGAATGTTAAAGTAATGGTTCTGATTTTATTTTTAAAGACATCAAACGAATTCCTACTACCTAATAAAATTATAGACTGAAGTGAACGTGTTTAGATAGTTCTTTAATTAAGGGCCAGTGTCTGAATGGATTTGGATGACAAATGACACAAAATAGTCTTGAAATCTCTCAGTATTAAAACAAAGTCGCTTCCCGCGTCTGTCGGTCCCTATGTATGCTTAGATCTTTAAAACTACGCCACGGATTTTGATTGGTTAGAGATAGATAGAATGGTTCTTGAGGAAGGTTTTAATATATAATTTGTCAAGGTTTTGTGTAAATTCGCTGATTATGAAGATTATTACTGAAGAGGTCGGAAAAAAAATGATCTTAAAAATACTTTACATCGCGTGCGCTGCGAAAACTATTGATGATACAACAAAACAATGTACCTACTACAGTTTTAGATAACACATCCATATCTACGAAAAAGTCCGCGATCTCGATCTATCTCTTATGTTTGACTCACAATAACCATTTTTATGATATAAAAATTTGATATCAAATAAAATACTGCTTCATTTCAACTCTAGCCGCGGGCAAGAGTTTGCGTAGTATTTCCATAGACAGACCAATGAAACAAATAGACCAAACTAATCATAATCCCGCTTGGCAGGTGCATTTGCGGGCTGTGTTAGGCGTTTATGCACCTGTGTCGTATTAATATGCGAGGCGGAATCCACCTCGTATATTAATGCCTGATTTAATCCCAGGGCCTCGTATCAAACGCATTTATGCGTCTGTGGATGTTATTGGATAAAGTTGTGTGTTGAAAATTTACGTCGTGTTTCTCTATTTATGATCTTGTTAGGGCTTGTTGACAACATAACTTTGACAGTCGTAAGTTTGTCTGGTTCTTGTACTTCAATCACCATGACTGAAAGTTTCCTTTACTACTTTTTAGGGTTCCGTTCCCAAAGGGTAACCAACGGAATCCTATTACTAAGCCTCCGCTGTCCGTGCGTCCGTCAGTCTCAGCGGGCTGTATCTCAAGAACTGTAATAGGTAGACAGTTAAAAATTTTCACTGAATGTATATTTCTATTGCCGGTATAACGAAAAACAACAACAAATTAAATAAAATATACTGAAGTAAAACTATGTATATTGTAAAATAGAACATGATTTAAAAGAGTGTCCGTGGAGTTTCCTGCACGTTCTTCTCCATAGAGATCTACACTTTGGAACGTGCAAATACGAGTCGCTTCCATGTTTTTGACTAACCGACCTTGACGTTTCAAAAGTGCCTGTAAATGGTTTTTATACTAATATATAAAGCTGAAGAGTTTGTTTATTTGTTTGCTTGAACGCGCTAATCTCAGGGATTACTGGTTCGATTCGAAAAATTATTTCAGTGTTAGATAGCCCCTTTATTGAGGAAGGCTATATATCATCACACTAAGACAAAACTAAGCGGAGCAGTAATGAAAATTGTGACGCAGACGAAGTTGCGCGGGTCAGCTAGTTTGAAATAAAATGCTTTGAATCTTGAAACTATAAAGTATGGCTATAATGTTTTTGCAAGAACGAGACTAAATATCTTAATTTTTTTAAGAAAATGCGATCTGATACTCAGAATACTTACAAAAACAGCTGTTTCTCAATACCTTCATATATTATACCACACCAAATTAATGTTGCCATTAAGTAACTAGTATTTTTCAAGAAAAAGTTATTCGAGTATTATCCAAGAATCGTTGGGTCAGGCAAAACAAAACCATTAGTTTTAGGTGGGTCTGCCCTTAATTGCGATCGTTAGTCCATGAACTATACGTGTGTGTAAACAGCCTTATGTTTGGTTAGCAATTTAGTGAAATACTAGTTGACCCGCGCAGCTTCGTCTGTGTCACAATTTTTATTACTGCTCCGCTCCTATTGTGATAGTGTGTCTTAGTGTGATGATATATAGCCTATAGCCTTCATCGACAAATGGGCTATCTAACACTGAAAGAATTTTTCAAATCGGACCAGTGTTTCCTGAGATATCGCGTTCAAGCAAACAAACAAAATTTTCAGCTTTATATATTAGTATAGACAAGCAAACAAAGAAACAAACAAACTTTTCAGCTTTATATATTAGTATTGACAAGCAAACAAACAAAAAAACATAATTATAGTATAGATTTGATGGAGGATATATTAATGTCGTATGTCTTGGGTAAGAAAAGACGATGTGGGTAATTGATTGATTATATTTTTTGAAGGATCATAGCTCTAGTACTATCCACTTCAAAGAATCAAAATGCTAATAATATTTTTTATTGTATTTTTTTGTGCTAATACTTTTTTTTTATTTGGTAATGGGCTTGCTCTTGACCACAATCACGCCTGATGTAAAGCGATAGATGAGGTCTATGATGGAGCGAGCGTGCGCAGAAGATGCCTGTTCACTCTTTTTTATATTATATATATATATATTTTTTTTTTTTTTTCTCAGCTCTTGGCTAGTTTGGCCTACATTTACGGGCCAAGACCAAGTAAATGCAATGTGTAATTTTTACCTATTTTAGATGAGAGAGTGTTTTAATTATTATTTTTATTATTAATAATAATATTACTCAGGCCCTATTATTTTTTTATACTGCCTGCGCCAGAGTGGCGTAATTTTATTTTGTAAAACAAAAAACTTGAAAGTATTGCAACTATTTGTAATTGCACTAATATAGGACTATTCTAAAACCTCGTTTGATTAATTAATAGTCAAACTTCATGCTTACTTTTTTCTGTCTTTCTTTCAATCAGGGGGTCTAAAAAGGCCTTTTTATTAGAAACATAATATTAAACACACAACAATCTGTATTTAATTTTCATCTTTATCGCTAACAAATTAGGTTCAAGTTTGATTGGGAAAATTTGACAGTGACGGGTAGCGTGATTTGCTTTTTGATTCTGCTAAACTGGCCTTTTTAGATTAGACCCGCTGATCAATTTAAATATTTAGTACTAGCTACTGCCCGCGACTTCGTTCGTGACATACATGCGAGCGCAAAATAAGGGCAATAGGGTATTTTACTAAAAAAAATGTAATTAGTCCGTCTGATAGATTTTCAAAAAATATTCGACACGTATTTTTTTTTTCTTTTTTCACGTAAACAAATAATAAAGAGGATACAGCGAGTTGAAGGCACGCGTGACGTCATCTGGCTTGGTAAATTTGGCACATTTTTACCAGGCCCCATTGCTAAATTATGTCGCTTTGTAAGATCTCTAAGATATGCAAACAGTCAATATCTACATTTCTTGACCTCTCTTAGAATTCGGAAGACTGTTATTCAAGGCACTGGGTGTATCATCTCTTCTGTTCAAAATGCCGTTCAGCCTAAGTAATTATTCCTAATGAGAAATGAATGAAAATGAATGAATGAATGAGAATGTTTTTTGTCTGTTTGCGATGTTTAAGAAAGTTACTAGGGTTGTTAACACGCGATAGAGCTACATAAAGTTGGCTATCGGTATACCAACTAGACAAAAATCTGCCTCGCCAGTATTTTCGGAGATTACCGTGAACAGACAGACAGATAGACAACAAAATAAAAATGCTCTTTTTGTGTGTTTTTTGATCACCCCTACTCGATTTTTGGTATTTTTGTTCAATGTACAGAAATCACGTTCTCTACTGTTTTATTATATGTATAGATTAACAAGTAATATCGAAAAACAAGATAGATATGACGTGATACAACCCTCTGACAGGCAGACAGACTGACGGACAGCGGACGCTCAGTAATAGGGTTCCGTTGGTTACCCTTTGATTGGTTACAAAACCCTAAAAAGTAAGAAGTAACACTAGAAGTGCGAAAAAGAGACATTACGTTTATTGTTGATTAACGACAAAAATATTTTTCCGTCAGTACATCGCAAGTTTTTCGACGTCAGTCTTCACGAACAATTTATATTACAAGGCAGAATTAATATATGTAATAAATTTTATTTATCCACCTACTGGGTTCATTGCCCTAGCGTTGTGATGATGCTTTCGATAGAAATTAATTTATTTCACCCTGTTCACTGTGGATGGATTATCGAGTTTCAGGTATTCACCGCAAATTCATAATCGATTTGTGATCTACATATAAATATGTCTATCTCAGCTACACGTTCCGTTATGTATTTAGTTGATCGAAGTAACCTTTTACTTTTGGAAAGCTATTTTGTGTTAGGTAACTAAAACAATAAATACGGAACAAGGAATAGTTATGTACGAGTACATACGTACATTAATCAAAATGATAAATATTAAAGTACTGAACCCGAATTACTAACTCGGCAACACAAATTGGCAAAATACGTACTTTTTAGGGTTACGTACCAAAAGGGTAACCGTCCGTCCGTCCGTCCGTCCATCTGTTTGTCAGCGGTCTGTATCTAAAGACTGAAATTTTCACAGATTGTGTATTTCTGTTATCGCTATACTGTAACAACAAATAATAAAAAAATAAGGTTTATGGTAGGCGAGTCCGATTCGCATTTCGCCGGTTTTTGTATCATCATCATATTAGCCGAAAGACGTCCACAGCTGGACATAGACATTCCGCAAGCGTCGCCAAAATGACCAGTCCTGCGCGGTTTTTGTATTCATTGGCTTAAATATGATAATAATATTAGTTGGAGGTGTCGGAAAAAATAAGCCGTCTGGGAGCTTTCGCAGAAATCCAAGCGGGTGAAGCTGCAGGCAACAGCTAGTATTAATTAAGAAGAGTATGGCATTATGGTTGCACACTAAAATACTATCAAGGTTTGAGTGAGTAATACAACATCTCAGAATTTTTATTACTCTATCTTTTTTATTTTTGCACAAAATAATACAATTTCACGCAATCTACTCAAGCGATTTAATCCGTAAAATCAGAAATACTTCGCTGAGTAACCCTCAATAGCCCAGAAATACACCTGTCTCTGAATACAACGGAGAACATAATTATGTATTGCAATGTTTATCAAACGCTGTACGCGTGCCAGTTGGCAAGTACGCGGCCTGCTATCGCTGTATGAATCACTCGTATGAAGTTTATTGCAGGGATTCCGTAGTGTTTTTTTTTTGCGGTAATGTAGACTTTTGTTTAGTTTTTGGTTTGTTTTAGTTAAAGTCCGGTTTCTTTTGAATAAACTAAGTGATTTCCGATCATATTTTGTAAAAATGGAAACCCTAACTTAAAACTTTCATTTGGTTTCTGAACTGAAAACTAATTAAGTAAGTGGCAAATTTTGACAGATATTCATGCTAAAATAGAAACTCTACTTTAGCAAGAATATCTCAATCAACCAATCAATTCAATCAATAAAGTTTTCGACTTCAAATTTTAATGTACCAAATTTACCAAGCCAAATGACGTCACGATTATTTGTTTACGTGAAAAAAGAAAAAGTAGGTACATGTCCGATATTTTTTGAAAATCTATCAGACGGACTAATTAGATTTTTTTAGTAAAATACCAATACCATAAATACCATACCCTATTGCTGCTATTTAACTTAAAAAAAACAAGCAAGTATTTACAAAATTCGGGGGGTTTTTAAAATATCAATTTATAAGGTTACTTAAGTAAGAATGCTCCATTATCGACCACATCATCGCTTACCATTGGTTAAGATAGTGGTCAATCGCGAGCCAATATAAAATAATAACAGTTAAATAATTTTAAATTGATGGTACGGAACCCCAAATTATGAGCGATAAGATAATAAAAGTAATAGCGCTACACTTCATTTTTATTATTTGTGACGTTTGGACATCTGAACCGTATTTCATGTAGAGATTATAATAAAAATATATAAAATATTTGGCGAAATTATTTAGCTGACATTAAAAATATGTTCTCTAAATATTTTGTTATTTTAATTTAACAAACACTAGCTTCCAGCCCCTGGTTTACACAGTTTTTACGTCTTGAAAAAAGATCAGGAAATCATCATTACCTACATCATGTAAATTAAGTATCAAGATACTAGTTCTTTTTTATGGGTAATCATCAAATGACGCCTCTCGCTCTGGGCGAAGCGGGAGGGAGGGTCAAGACTCCAACTGACTAAAACCCACTCCTGTTCTTCCAAATGCCCTTTGCGTTCCAGGGCCGCGGTACCTCTTTCTTATAATTCCACAACCCTGGCTAAGACACTATTCCACACACATAAATTACTACTGTCATCTGCCTAGCCTTTTCCCAACTATATTGGGGTCGGCTTCCAGTCAAACCGGATTTAGTTGAATACCAGTATTTTACGCGGAGCGGCTGCCTACCAGACCTCCACAACCCATTAACTGGGTAACACGGTACTTCATGGCAAGACTGGAGTCAGATTAACTGGCTTCTGAATATCCGTAACGACTGCCAAAGATCTACAAATGACAGCCGGGACCAACGGCTTAACGTGTTTTCCGAGGCACGGAGGAAACTCGGTATGTTAAGATGGTAACCCATCCACATACCAACCTTGGCAAGCGTTGCTTAACCTTGAAGATACAAGCCTCACGCCAAGATCGACCCGTGCGGCTGTTATCTATCTAGCCACGAGCTTCTCATAAATTACTACAGTAAATTCTCTAAATAATAATGAAAATCACATCAAAATCTGTTACGTTTAGAAGAAGTACCCCACAGAGGAGACATGAACAGCGTCTTAATTCCATTTTTCAAATACTTATTTAATGTATTTCTTCGTAATTCAGCAATTAAATGTGAAGCAAATCATTTTACAAAAAATATTGCCAGCCCACTTTTGAATTTCGAAGAAAAGAAACATCAATGTGTACTCGTTCCACCTTCAAAATTAGAGCAAGGTTGTCGAATCATTGTTTTTTTTTGCACGCATTGAGCCAGCATTGTTTTTTAATGTTATATTTAATCTTGTTAAATGGCTCTTAAGCAGGTGATTTGTATTTAAAGTGTTTTGCAATAATAAATCTTCTTGAACACAGCGATTAAGATCTTCCTTTTCTGCATTGTATAAATTAGTCAGAATTATTGTACAGAGATTTTGACTGCAAATAAATCAGTTATTCAATGTTTTTCAGCATTTTTTTATTTGTATTCATGTAATATGGCAGGAATTCCCAAAACATTTTGTCATCTTATTATTCATCGCCGCAGTTAAAGCAAAGCTGGGTACTAAATTTAGTTAAATTAGTAATTAGCAAATGAGAACAAGTTAAGTGTATGAATTTGATAATAAAATAATGTAAAAGTAGTAAGTAGGAATTAAATGGCTTTTTATTTTATTTATTTATAATACATCGCTGAGGAAGGCTTAGGACCGTCTCCACGAGTGAGAGAATCGCGGCGAGTTGATGGTTTTTTTTTTTACTATTGATAGGCACGCTTTTGACCATCTCACCTAATGGTAAGCGATGATGTGGTCGAAGATGGAGCACGCTTGCCTAGAAGTAACCTATTCACACTTGACTTAAAGACTCCCGTTTTTTCACTCGCCTCGATAATATCGCCGTGTGCAGACACGTTCATAGAGTTGTTATAGAAATACGTGGCATGATGGTAATCGCTCGTGGAAGCGCTGGCGTGACGACTTGGTCACGCCAGCAACAAATAGGTCGGAGAAGGCAATTCACCCGGAAGAGTGGAAGGTTTTGGGGAAGATCTTTTCTCAGCAGTAGGACAATACAGTTTGACAGAAACAATAACTGATAGTTGCATTAGCACAATACCATTGACACGTATAACACCTATAAAAAAAAGTTACTTAATGAAATTGAACAAGTTATTTTTATTTTCAACTACGCTGTAACAAATCTGTAGTTATAGTTTTTCTGTATCTGTAGTTTATTTTCAAGTCAACCTCTGATTTTAAATATAAAAAACCAAAAGGTACTCATAATATAATTAAGTTGTCACGGCAACTGTTTAATTAATTATAGTCTCAACTATCTCGCTGCCATAATTCAATTTAATTAATTAAGTACGTTATCTTTATCAAAGAACAAGACGGAGTACTTAGGTAGGGGACCTACACTTTAATTTAACCTATAATGAGCATTTCAAATTAAAAGATTGTGTGTGTATATTTTAAATAATTGAACCCGTCGGCGTCGTTTCCAAAAGGGTTCAAGTCCTATAAAAGTATCGTACTCTTGTGCCATTTTCATTCAGATTTTAATTTTCCATTGAATGATTAAATAGCCATATATTTTGTATACCGAAAAAAAAAAGAAAAATATGTGAGTTCAGTAAATTAAATTTTCACCCCCTGATGAAAAATAAAGTAATGCTAAACTATTTTACTCGTAAGCGTTTTAAAGTTTAATAGTAATATTTTTCTTTCCGCCCTCGAGTCCTTCGAGAAACTCTTATTCAGCACCTCCTCGTACGTACCTACTTACCTCTTTTTCTCCATCGTCTCCTCGAACCGGCCACGCTTTGTTAAACTTCAATCTCAAATAGGGCAAATTTGGAGATTGTACCAGTTATCATTTTACTCTGCGTTTATTAACAAGGCGGAAATTAGTTAGTAACATAAGCACCTACAGTTCTTGCGTTATTTAAATAGCTAAGTTTTTTTGTCGGTTTATTTTGTGTCGTTTTATAGTAATATTATAAAGCAAAAGTTTTTTATAACATCACGCTACGACCAATAGGAACTGAACATTAATGAAAAGTGTGACGTAAACGAAGTTGCGCGAGTCAGCTAGACAAAATAATATAATTTCAGAAAGTCTATTTGACTTACATAGGTATAGTAACAGCCTTCTAACTACTCATTAACAAAAATAACAAGTTGTGCTATTAACTAGCGCACTATTTGTACCTTCTACTACTTCTAATAAAGACACGAGGCGATTCTTGAAAAACACAATCATGACAGAATAATTAATCTATACTAATATATAAAGCTTTTGTTTCTTTGCTTCAACGCAATAATCTCAGGAACTCATCATCATCATCAGCCTAGCCTTTTCCCAACTACATTGGGGTCGGCTTCCAGTCAAACCGGATTCAGCTAAATACCAGTGTTTTACGTAGAGCGGCTGCCTACCAAACCTCCACAACCCATTAACTTGGTAACACTGTACATCTTGGCAAGACTGGGGTCAGATTTACTGGCTTCTGACAGTCCGTAACGACTGACAAAGATCTACAAATAACAGCCGGGACCAACGGCTTAACGTGCTTTCCGAGGCACGGAGGAAACTCGTTATGCTAAGATGGTCACCCATCCACAGACCAATCTTGGCAAGCGTTGCTTAACCTTCAAGATCGACCCGTGCGGCTGTTATTATTTAGCCACGAGCTCCTCCGCATTAATCTCAGAAACTACTAGTCCGATTTAAAAAAAAAAAACATTGTTAAATAGCCCATTTATCGAGGAAGGCTATAGGCTATATATCATCACGCTAAGGCCAAAAGGGGCGGAGCAGACGAAGTTGCGCGGGTCAAATAGTATTAAAATAATCCCATACAGCGATAGGTTTTTCAAATTGATTTACGAAACCCTAAAAAGGTTCAGTCAAGTTCTTAACGAAGAATCACGAATAAGTTCTATAAAATATTTTTACAAGGAGCTGTTTGCAAAGTAATTTGTTACCCCTTTTTTGTACCCCTTCAGAGTTTATCCGTGATTTAATAAGAATTCATTAAGAATACCCTTCCCTAAAAATGAAGGCAATCGCGAATATTTTGTAAATATATTTTTAATTTCAGGTTTTGTACTTTTAACTTTCATGCTTTCATAAGCGTGTTTTTGTTTAATTTTCCTTATTGGTTGTATGTTTTAGAAATAATTAAGTGTGATAGACTTTTATTACGATCCATAATGTTTAATTTACTGTGTACTTTTGTAAGTATTTATTTTTGTTAATTTACTTTAATGCTGATCTTTGTATGATCCTGAGGAACCTTATTCTGTCCATTACTGTCAGGACAATAGATCGTGAACTTGGCTGACACACTACCTTATGTCTAGATTGCATAAATATAAGCTCTTCAAGAGTGTTTAGTAACCTTTGTCATGGTTTCATTCTGTTCTAGTTGATTCTGGGTTTAGAATAATATTATTGTAAGTATCTTGAACCGAATCAAAATAATTTCTGTACCGCGTGGGTGTCAATCCTATTGAATTCGAGTTTCCAAGAAATTTCGGGATTTTCGTCAACCTTCGCTTTTCGTGGAACCGAAATGTTGTGAAGATAATATTTATATGAATTCCATAATTATTCCTTAGAAAATTGCTGAATATAAATATTAAAGCTATAAACCAATATTGAATAGGATTTAGGAATATTATTTTGATACTTTTCTTGGTTGATAAAACGATTGCATAGTTTTTTAGGTACGTTATTAGGTACTAGACTCTACAAATGATGACGTGTATGTGTCCTCCACAGATTCTAGCAAGGTGTACAAATGCACCCGTATTTAGCCTTTATATCATGCTCCGGTACAACCACACTATCTATAAGTGTACAGCCCTATTCTTGATATTGGGACCTAGTGTCTCCAAAGATGAAAGAATAGGATTTTTTTTTAAAGGCGTGTTGCGGTAGTATCACCCAGGATTTCAGCAAATAGCACTGTTTTTGAGAGATAAGAGGGATGTTTTGAAGTGAAAACTTGTCACGTGTCCTGAAAACTTCTTTAGCGGCGTGGTGCACTTTTTTGTGATGGGTAAAAAATGTTAAACTCGCGTCAGGACACGTGACCTGGTCGAAATTTCGTAAGACGGAGGGAGAGAAGCACGTATTCAAGTTTTCATTTCTGCCGGTACTCCCGGAGTGCAACTCGTTGATTTTATTGCGATTTACATAAACGTAACACTCCGCTTTGTATAATCGCGGCCATTATTTTTAGCAAAATAATACTAACTCACATTTTTCTTGTCCCCAGGTGTATCCCACGACCGATCGTACGTGCTATTCCGACTGGGTCGTCGTGTCTCTGCTCCTGTCCGACAATTTGCCGAGTCAGGTCGTTCGGACGCTCTCGGCTCTGCTCCGGGAACCCTCGACGTCTTCGGTGGGCCCGCAGTGGGACAGGGCGCGGGTAGAACTGAGGCTGAATTCTTTGTTGATGGGAATCATTCTAGGGTAAGTAATTAATTACATGTAAAGCATAATTACATTTGTATCCTAACAAAGGCACGTTACGATGACCAATGGGCTTAGAAGTTCTAAAGTGCAACAGTTAGGAATGTAACTCATAAAATCGCACATCTTTCACCTTTTCATTCTTCACAGTTTAAAAAAAAAACTCGTCACGACTAGACAGCTTAAAGCAGGGAATGATTACAGTTGTAATGACAAATTGACAGCATAGACGAGTTGCAACTGATTGCATTCATTTTTGGTCGTGGGTACCCGTGGCACAGGCGTAAACACAGGACCAGTCGTTTTAGCGATACTTAAGACTTTCGGCTCTATAATATGATGGTGAAGTGCCATGATAAGTTTCATAGAAACTATGAAATCCGATCTGACGTCACACAAAACCTCACGCAAACAAAGACGTCTGAACGAATGGCATGGATACCACTACCCCACTAACCTCAGAGACAGCCCTATGGTTAGGCTAAAAAACTTACCAGTCAGACCCGTCTAGCCACCTCATATGACGAGTCAATGGCATCATGATTCCCCTGTGGAAAAGGGATAGTGCTATTTGTCCTTATTGCCTTCGTTTCTGTCTCAAAACAGTATTATAATAATAATTTATCGTTTATTCTCTCTTCACAAAGCTTACTTTGTATACAAAAAATGTACACCTTTATAATATTCTTATAATACCTTTGTGAGAGATTGGTGCTTGATATAGGTTTTTGGGAAAATCTGTGATATAGGTCACCAGACCCCTAATGGCATTGATATGTCCATCGTAATCTTAGCTTGTCGGGCGATCCACCTTCTTTTATAAAGAATGAAAATCTTTACACCCTATTTCTCACTCTTCTAAAATTATATTCTACAAAAGAAATCTAGATGAAGTGTACATAATGAGTTTATTAGCCTGGCACGCACAGCCGTCATGCGATGTCGTGAATGAGCAGCTATTACTAATTAACAATTAGGATTAGTGGCATGAGATGTTATTAGCTTAACTTTATGGTCGGCATGGCTAGCGACAAGGCCTGAGAAAGTTGTCAAGAACATAAGAAATTATTGTAATCATCAATCAATCAATCAATCAATCATTCAATCAAGCAATCAATCAATCAATCAAAATATGAAAAAAATCCGTTACTGAGTGAGTGACTGGTCGTAGAAAGCTGAAATTAGGCATGCAGATTCCTTGGGGAGTGTAGGGGAGCTAAGAACGGATTTCCCGAAATTCTTACGGGAACGGGAAACAACGGTATGCAACACACAACCTTAATGTTAATAGCAAATATTAATCCACGTGTATTTGGTTCTATTTATTCAGATATACCCTTACCGACCACCTCAGGAAACCTCATGAGTTGGAAACAAAATAAGACTTAGAACAACACGGAAGTATTTCTATAACACTTACTTCAAGGAAAATCTATCTAAAATTGACTATTCCAATTCATATATTTCCCTGTGGGTGAATTCGTCCAAACTAAATCCATACATCATGTTCCTTTTAGTTTTACCATTCCACGAACCTGAATGTCATTTGGTACGCTCGCGTGTTTAAATATACTCGTACCTGAACTACAATACCGTTATTCGAATAATGGAACTTTATTCGGAAAATCGTCGATAAAATCTTCTACCGAATACCGAACCTACAATATTGCTATTAAAATGAATATATCGAAAGCGTATACAGAAATAACAGCGTCATTACGGTTTACAGCGTTTTAAATTTAATATTTATGCTGCAAACCAATTATATATCGGGTTTATCGAAACAATTTGACACACACACACACATGATCGAATCACAGCAAATGGTCTGATTTTATTAATGCCATTATTTCCGTGGACTGCAGTCGTAATCGAATGCAATAAAGATGAGGCCTCAATAATTTTGCAATTAAAATCGGCAATGGACAGCGCAATTTCAGTGATAAGGGCACGGTTACATTGCCAATTTTATTCCGGGAGACACGGGACTTTTATTTGTAATGTGGAGATTCCGAAAAGCTTAAGTAATTAGTGTCATGATATTGTGTTTCAGCGAATGATAAATGTGTTTCAATTTGGAAGAATATTGAATGTTTTTTCGAACTACCAATTATTGTAAATGTTTATACATCAGGTTGGTGTGGCAGCTGTATCTGCATTCAGATTTTAGCCGTTCTTAATTCATTATTGCCCATCAAACATAACATAGTACGCAATGATCTTTTTCTTTTCGAGTCGATGGTTAACTCGGTGGATTTCGTCGCATGATCGCTGGCATTCATTGACACCCCCAAAGTACAGGTGTATGGGTAATTGGGACAGTCCAACGTGTGGCTCATATTATAAACACACCTCAAAAAACCACAGACTTATCGTACATTTTGATTTTCCATCTAATATCTGAAATTATCGTGGGAATGATAACGCTATTTCGTAAACACAAATCAGTGGTTGTACCAGTCCATAGTGCACCCCACTGAAACGAAAAAAGAAATGCCAAAATTGAAGTGTCATTCAATAAACAAACACAACATGTCATAAGCATGACATAAAGTGTGTCACCCCCACAAGAACCCCACATTACGCACGGGCAAAGCTATTTGCACAAGTGGAATTGCACCCCAGCAAACAATGCCCAAAAATATCGTATTTCATCACTAATTAATGCTTGCCCAGCAAACACCAATTACGATACGAGCAAATAAAAGAATCGACTCGTTGCCGTAATAAAAGGGAGTTTTATCGAATCGAGAATCGCGTTTGTTGTTCGAGCAGTTAAGCCTAATTTCGATTCTTTACTCGTTAATCGGTATGAGTGGGAATCGATTATTGAATTGTTTGAGGTAACTCTTGTGTGTTAATTAAATGGGGGTTATGTGATTGGTTGGGTGTTTAAGCTATTAATGGTATTAAGACCACTCGTATGAAAATTTTATTAAATAATTAAACATTCGAAGAATAAAGAAACATTTTGAAACAATGGGGAACATGCAATACTTCCATTTTTGCTATAATTTTAAAGAACTCCATCTGGAATAGACCACCGCATAATACGCTTTAATTTATTGCCTAAATTGCGTTTTTAAACCGACAGTTTAAAGGTTCGCGCGAAAACGGATCATGACGTCACTCGTATCTATCACTGGTCAAGAACTGTCCTAACTCAAAGGTTGCATTTTCGCTGCCATAACAGCAGAGACGTCACTAAACGCTGATTGTTGTTTTTAAAAACGGTCCGTTTCACGTTACTTTAATTCATTATTTTTGTTAAAAATCGATATTAACCAAAATAAAAACGTTGCAATGGCCTTTATTTTATACTTTTTTATCATTTTACTGACAACATTCTCATAAATTCTGTATTTGCATCTTCCCTATTACTGCAGTTTGAAACAACTATATGTGTATTGGTCGAAATGTGAAAGAGTTGCTTTTAGTTGGAAATAAGATAAGCTGACGCCACATACCTCCTATAGACTGAACATCTTTAATGCGAATACTGTTGTTGCTTCAAACGAACTTATCGTAAGCGACATCGTTTCGAGAATACGAAAATACCAGGCATGTGCGAGTCAAACTCGCACACGAAGTGTTCTGTACCATAAACCTTAATTTTTATTATTACGGTTCTTGAGATACAGCCCACTGACAGACAGACGGACGGACGTAGAGACGGACGCACGGACAGCGGAGGCTCTGTTGGATACTTTTTGGGTACCAAACCTTTGGGGATAAAAAAATAGGTTTTAGAAAAACAATAAGTAGTAGGCAAAATAAAAACTCTAGAATTGCGAAGATACAAAATTAATATCGATTGTAGGAGGTACCTAATCTCTGCAAGTTCTGAACACCAATATTCTACATTTTTTTAAGAAACGTTCGCATTCTCAATTTCTCATCTCGGTCGCAATCTGTGAAAAACGGTATTTTTGACAGAGTGCGACATGTGAATACAAACGTTGTTTAAAATATTGTAGAATCCGCACTCTGATTACATTTAAAGAATTCCTTCAGTGTATATATATACCTAGCTCTTTTTTTAAGGATGGAAAATCATAAAATGACTCCTGGGAGTGTCAGACTCTTACTGACTAAAACCTATCCGTGTTTAGCATTAAGATGGAGTAAGTACTTTTGAGTTGCAGGTACTCTTTCGAGCAAATTCCGCAATAGCTATTTTCTCTTAAAAACTGAACACGAAGAAAATACTAGTGTCAAATATTCTACATACAGCACTGCTAAAACGCTAGCAACATTACGCCGTGATATAGAAGAAACTCGACCTTCCTGAAGTAATACTAATGAAATTAAATCATTAAGGAAATGAATGTCGACGCAGTACCTACATAAGATAATTACATCACTCGTGCTTAGTTCAGACCGCGCCAGTAGTAGCGCAAGTAGCAAGTAGTAGCTACTATAGCAAAGTTTAATAGTGGAACAGTTATTACTGTATGAAGTTATACGCGCCAGTGGAGGTTATAGTTATTAAAGTTTCGTTCGTGTATTGCTCTTTTGTTCAGGCGAAGTGGTAAAGTTCGTGCTGAAAAGTTGAAAGCACTAGGGTACTGAAGATTTTCTTTTTTAACGAAAAAGGTTAAATAGCTGATTATAAATTATACGTTCTTTTACTTGTACCTAACCTACTTACAATTCATTCAAACGTCTTGAACCACTGTTAAAGACACCATGGAGATCTTCTTACTTATTGACAACACTATCCATTTTTTACCAGCACTGGCATAATATTGCTTACTAATACTCTCGTTTTTGCTCTAATTTAAGTGGCAATTTTCTTAATGGGGATAAATATATTTAAACCCAATGGTTAAAAAATCGTTGCCTTTTCACTTAGTTTAAATTTCTCTTGTGTTTCGGTACTATTTTATTTATAACTCGTAGCTAAACATCGACGTCGCTAGTGGCACCTAGCACCTGCAAGTGCCGTATTTGGTTTTCCTACCAGACGCCTATTTGCTGAAATAAATGTGTCAAAAACTCACAAATAACACGACAAACTTTCCTGTTGGCAAGTCTCTCGTCTAAACAGAGCATAGGCCTGAGACTTACGAGTCGCACACCTAAGAAGGCTCATTAATTAAAAGCACGCAGTGAGTCCTTTTAAAAAATAACGTCATATTTTTGTTACACCTTCGTTACCGAAGTCCCATTATGAAGTATATTTTTAGATATCCGTAGTAACGAATGCCTGAAGCAGTTTGACCCAATTTTTATCGAAGTTTCTGCTCTAGTTCGTTAGTAACCTGACATTAATGAAAGTTTTCAGATAATAATGAACGTGGCCTAAATATAGACTTGTTACGAGTTAGTTTGATGAGTTTATAATACTAAGATTCTGAGATTTCTGGAGAAGTTCGCCAGTTTCGTAAATATGACAACGTCTATTTTTGGATACTTGAAAATATACAGTTTATGATGTTATAGTTTCACTATCGACCTTATCGCTTAAACTACCGTTTTCTTGTTTGAAGTCCTTTCACGGCTGATGATCTTGAATTCTTTACTACATACGACACGTTTCCAGGTCATGTTGTCTTCTGCAGTGTGGACCGCTCGGTATACGCTACCTTGTATGTTCTAAAATCCTTTTGCTCATCTTGCCAGTACGATTGCCTTCAACCCAAAATTAAACTGGTTAGTAAGACCGCCTCTTCTGGTTGAAGTCCCAGTTTCTGCAAGTTTTTTCTCACTTTCAGATACGCTTCTGTACCTACGTATCATCATCATCATTTTAGCAAATAGACTTCCACTGCTGGACATTCCTACACTTAGTGTCGCACATAGATCGGTCCTGTGAGTCTCTTATCCAGCGTCTTTCACCATGCTTCTATCCACCTTGTAGATGGGCTTTTCAACGCTGAGTCTTCCGATATACGGCCTTAGGAAACTTTTAACACCATCGATCTGTCCTGCAAGCAATGTGCCCAACTGTCCACTGCCGCATAAGTTTGGCGATTTACATACCACACAGCAATTTAAATAAATTTGATAATTCAAAATCTCTCCTCCCCAGGTAATTTCAAAGAAAATTTGTATTATAGGTCAAGTAAAAAACCTTTCCTGTGTAACTTATTTTTATACGAGTTTTCTCTCTTTACCTAAAGACCTACATTTTCCCCACCAACTTGGTGGCTTTCAATTCTCTCAGCATCTTACTAGTAACAATACCAACAAAATTCTCCTCTAACAAGTAAAAGCTGCCCACATTTTACGACTACAGTATTCTCAAGTTAACTAAGAATTTCTTAACAAACCATGAGCAACAGTAGCCTGTTAGCTGTTGACAGAAAACGTCTCTTTGGCTCACTGCGCAGAGCCTATAGAGTATGGAAGAACTGCGACGGCAACGTGTATAAACCTCATAATTAAACGTTTTGCCCTTTGGCTATGATTTTTTTATCGGGATATTTTGGGTGTCACTTCGGTTGCACTTACAATTTAATCAGCCATACTCATAAGAAAACGAATTAGATTTTTTTATCGGGAATTTGGATTTAGAATCCGCTTAAACTAATCGCATTGTGATTAAATTTTGTAATGAATAAGTATGCGACCACCGGATCACAAGGCAGACTAAAGGAGTGGAACTCTCTGCCTGCGTCTGTATTTCCAAACGCTTACAACCCTAATCTCTTCAAAGTTAGAGTGAACAGGCGCCTTGTGGGTAAGCTCGATCCATCGTGATTTGGTCTCTGTCATCTCTGACCTAGACTAGAGTCAAGAGCAAACCCATCATTAATAAAAAAAAACCCACTCGACCACAGAGACAGTTCCAGAAACGAACAAAACTTTTTTTTTTATTTGTGATGAGTTTGCTCTTGACTCTAGTCTAGGTCAGACATGACAGAGACAAGGACTACGATGGAGCGAGCTTACCCAGAAGGAGCCTGTTCACTCTAACTTTGAAGAGATTAGAGTATTAATTAGATTAGTTTTGTGTAAAAAGTATTGCCATATAGAAATGGCCGCCGCAGCGACTCCTTGCTCTATGGCATACAACTAATTGGTCTGTTACCCTTTGGATAACAAGTGACTGTAATGGTCGCATTCTACAATTTACTTCTCGTTATTTCATTTGTCGCTGTTAACTTTAATGTTTTTGATGTTATTTGTTAGGGAAAAGAATGTTAAGGATGTATTCTTGTGAGAATTGTTAAATAGTCGAAGGGTTTAGTGTTGTTTTACGAAGATAAAACTAACCATGTCTGTGACAGCCATACTTAGATTTTTTCATTAAGAGTTATGTATAGCAGCGTATTATAAACAAAATAATGTACAATTAGGATTAGAGTAGCCTGAAGCCTGTGTTTTCTTCAGTATGACTAAATAATCAGTTGTGTATAGCCGTCCCATTTTATTTACTCCAGACCCCTTCTAAGAAGGTCTCCCACAAGGTGGACCGATGACCTGGTGAGGGTCGCGGGTAGCCGATGGATGAAAGATGAACAGGAACGGTTGTTGTGGTGACTCTTGAGGCCTATGTATGAGACGTCTATCGGTTGATATGAAGATGATTATACTGTTCTATGTGAAGCAAATTGACGTTCACCCTATTTGTGTCTTGGAATATTTTTTTACGCCATTTTATTCGTTATCTGTTTGATCACAAAGATCAATCAAAGAACTTGTTGTACCTCAATGTGATGGATATGACGCTTATTAGAATATGTAGGTACTATCACACGCATTAGTGTAAAGTGTACCCCTGTGTGATTCAACCTTTTACTTACATATAATGATAACACAAAGCATTAGTAAATTCAACCCTTTATTTTCATCTTCTACCAACGAAACCAATTTAGACTCTAACGAAACAAAACAATTCTTTTAAATTCAAAAGCTATGCAGAATAGGTTTTGAATTTAAACAAATTGTTTTAGATGGCTCTTATAAAGTACCATCAAATTGTTTCATGCCAGTATTGCGCGGAGGTTGCATGTTTGACAATAGCTAGGTTTAGGCGCCTGACGTTTGCGCTACATGACAAGCAATTTAAGGGTTAAACAATAAACAATTTGCATAAAGGAAACTCAAAATCGACAAAATAAACATTTATTCACAGATTTAAAATATCATATCCAAAATGTATACAATCAGCAACAATAATAATCGAAATAACGTGATCAGCATCAATCATAAAATTTATGACACACGTAAACTGAAGAATACAGCACACGACTTTCACTCCATCTCCCTTCATCTCCATCCTCCAGAGGGAGATGCAGCATGACCCACATAGCAAGCAATTATTTGTTCTTTGTTGTCATTGTAATTTCAACAGCAATATTTTTGTCGCAGGTGTCCGTAATGGCTCGGATGATCCCGTCTCCTGATTGGTTCATTGGAGTGGACAGCTTCGACCTCTGTGTGGATGGGAACTGGCTTGATAGTATTACTATTGAGGTAAGTATGGAAATGACGTTTTTAGTATGAGGAAAATAAATAAAATGCAAAGAAAGACGATAGTAGTAATGTTCGACGATAGACGTTTGGCGCAGTGGATGAGCAATTGACTAATGCGCTGCGTGTCGCGGGTTTGATTCCCGCACGGAACAAATATTTTTATGGCCTACAGACAGTTGTTCCGGGTCTAGCTGTTTGTTTATGTGAGATTTTTTGTATGTTAACACAACCACGATATAGAAATTCCTAGTACGGCAACGTTTTTTTTAAAATAATGTGTGCGTTAAGTATAAGTTCAACTAAACAACTCCCTATTAAATGCCGTGTACCTGCCACTAATTATTTGCTTAGTAAACAAGTTGTTTTTAGAATTCCTCCTAAGCCTAGATTCGAAGAAGTGAAAGAAAATTAAGGGATAGTAATGACCTGTCTGAATCAACCCACGTAAATCTAAAAACAGACACTAATTAAGCGAAAGCTAATTAAGGGAGCATAGTTCTAGATGTCTCTTTTAAATAAATTAATTATAAGGACCCAAAAATCTTGCCAGAACCATTCATATTTTGTGGGTCTATTAATAGCGGATTTAAAAAGGCCACTGTAGTAGAATCATATTGGCCACACAACAATATGTCAAATTTCATTTTCACTTTTATCGCTAACGCTTTAGGTTCAAGGTTGATTGGAAAAATTTGAAAGAGACGGGAAGCGTGATGTACTTTCTGATTCTGCTAAAGCGGCCTTTTCAGACTGGTAAATAAATAGATAACTTTTAAGGCTTCACCAATTCTAAAAAAAAATATCAAAAGAACAAATATGGGTAGGTTGCATTTTGGGAAATGTGCGACGGAATTGCATAATTTAATTCCGCCAAGCCCGTTCCATCATCGGACCACAAGACGAACGGCGATGCGCCACCGGTACATGGTGGACATCCTACCCATACGCACAAAACGTTTTGGGAACACATTCATAGTGCGTACAGCTAAGGAGTGGAACTCCCTGCCGGAGTCTGTGTTTCCTGACAGCTACAACCTGAGAGTCTTTAAATCAAGAGTGAATAGGTTATTTCTAGGCAAGCGTGCTCCATCTTCGACCACATCCTCGCTTACCATCAGGTGAGATAGTGGTCAAACGCGTGCCTATCAATAGTAAAAAAAAAAAGGTACTTAATATGATAATTTTTTTGAAGAAAAAAAAACGGCGTAACGCGGTCCGATCGCATACGCAATTCTTTCATCCGAAGTAGTCTTGGTGTCCGTGACGTGGGGGAAAAACTGCAAGAGTGTCGTCTGCGATGGTATGGCCACATCATGCGCCGCCCTATGGAGTACGTTGGTTGAAGATGCATGAGTATGGCTGTCCTTGGGGCTAGGTCCGGTGGTCGCCCTCGCAAGTGCTAACTGGACGTCGTCAAGTCCGACATGAGAGCCAATGGTCTGACTGAGAAGGACGTTCAGGATCGGGCAAAGTGGAGGAAGCTCAGCAGCAAGGCGGACACTGGCAATGGCCGGGATTAACGCCAGGTGGAAGAAGAAGAAGAAGATTTTCACCGGTGTTTCTTAAGCTTGCTGAAAAATTCGGGAGAAAACTCAAGTTGGACGATACGGTTGACTGCTGCGCTGCGTGTCGCTTGTTAGATCCCGCACGAAACAAATAATTGGATGGCCTACAGATAGTTGTTCCGGGTCAACCATACCTGGAACAACTATCTGTAGGTCATACGAATATTTATTTCTTGTGGGATCGAACCCACGACACGCAGCGCAGTAGCCAATCGCTCAACAACTGCGCCAACCGTGCCGTCAAATTATAACTGACTCAAGTAATATGTTTCGTGTGCAATCAAAACATAATTAAGAATTACATCTCCTTCAGGCACCCACTGAGTGACGATCCTAGTCCATCTGTACTTTTGTTCATAGGCCAATTAACAATTTTCATCACACTATCTAATTCACACTCAATTAATTAATTGGAAGTCGTAAGGGGTAGTCAGAAGCCAGTAAATCTGACTCCAGTCTTGCCATGAAGTACCATGTTACCCAGTTAATGGGTTGTGGAGGTCTGGTAGGCAGCCGCTCCTCGTAAAATAGTGGTATTCAGCTAAATTTGACTTGACTGGAAGCCAACCCCAATATAGTTGGGAAAAGGCTAGGCAGATGATGATCACACTATCTAATTCACAGGTGGACCCACTAGACGCAGGCACAGACAACGGCTTCACGTTCACCGCCCCCAACTGGCCGACAGCCCCTCAAGGAGTGGCATACCGCATCACGTCCAAGTATCCGTCGCATCCAGCTGGCTCCTTCTTCTATCCGCATCTGAGGAGACTACCACCGATAGCTACGTTCCAGTTTATCAAGGTATATTTAGTTTGTTCTTGGATTCATGGCACTCTTAAACCTAGAAAAGTTAGTTTTGTTCATCCCACCCGTACGCACGAAACGTTTTGGGAATCATCATCATCATTCAATCACTTCACATTTCAATCACCATCAGGTGAGACAGTGATTAAAAGTCTAGAAGTTCAGTCACCGCAAAGTAATTTGTCATAAATAATTTAGGTTGTCTATGTACTTTTGTGCAAAATAAATAATTTAACAAACAATATCCTTTGTTTTAAAACAACAAAACTAAAGTCCAGAATACAATCAAAGAAACTCGAACTTGGTTCTCTTTTCGACGAAGTAAAGAACTTTCTATTGAAGTTCAAAACAGTTTTCACTATTTTCGTTTCTGTTCAATTCAATGTTCAATATACAATTTATGATTAGTTAACAAAAGTAATTACTTAATATTTTTTGTATTGTCACAACATCATCAAGTTATTGATTTTTAATCTAAACAGCGTATTGTAGACCTTAAATATATTTTCAAATTTATAAATTCAAATTCAAAAAATGCCGTATGGTGTCGGCCGGTGCCGTAAAGTGTCGTAAAAGAATAATATCACCCCATTCTCAATAATATCATCACTTCCCGTGGGTGTCGTAAGAGGCGACTAAGGGACTCGCCAGAGAATGGGCAGCAGCGTTCTCTGTAAAAATCAACACTGTGATCGCCAACCCGCCTGCCAAGCGTAGCAATCATGGCAAAGCCTTTTGGGGGAGATCCTTGTCCAGCAGTAGACGGCTTTCAGCTGAAATAATGATGATGAAATTCAAATTCAAACCATTAGTATCGACCCATGAACATTCCATTGAGCACAGTTTCCAAATTTTCGATGAGACTAATATGAATCAAGTTTCAAACCCGTTGTTTTTATATAATACTAGTTGACCCGCGCAACTTCGTCTGCGTCACAATTTTCATAACTGCTCTGCTCCTATTGGTCTTAGCGTGATGATATATAGCCTATATATAGCCTTCCTCGATAAATGGGCTATCTAACACTGAAAAAATTTTTCAAATCGGACCAGTAGTTCCTGAGTTTAGCGCGTTCAAGTAAACAAACAAACTCTTCAGCTTTATATATTAGTATAGATTTAGTTTCTGGGCCCATAACCTTCCAACCACTGATTATGTCCTCCACACACACAGATATAGATTTTTTAACTTTTAACGTAACTTTCTTATTTTATTTTCCTTTTCATTATCTTGTTAATTTATTTCAGTCCCATTTTAAATTTCTAATAATTAATACGCGTTTTGTCTGTGCAAAGGTAATTTATTTTTTCACAATCAGTGGATTTTGTAAATACAGCCTGTTAGGGCTATTAAAGTTTTTTTTTAGAAATATTTCATTGTTTTCTTACTCTAACAGCTACGCGAATACGAACTCTCCGAAGTATTCCACCGCAACACCGATGACAGAAGATATGACGTCCTGCAACTGGACAAGATGAACCACAACAACATAGATGTACTGGACGGTAACAGGGCGCTGTCCATCGCCGAGGAGGTGGAGCGAGCGGAGCAGGCGCCCAGGATATACTCCGAGGGATCTATGACCACGCCGGATGGGGCTTACTCTTATTATTCTATGTGAGTTTATAGACTTCAACATTATCTATTTATTATTTTATTTATTTTTTCGCTTCGTATAACAATAATTTTATTATAGTCTGTTTTATAAGTATATTACTTCTAACTACTGTGTGTGAAATTTGACGGCACAGTTGGCGCAGTGGTTGAGCGACTGACTGCTGTCGCGGGTTCGATTCCCGCACGGAACAAATATTTGTATGGCCTACAAATAGTTGTTCCGGGTCTGTCCACGATACAGGAGAAATTCCTAGTGTGAGGCAACGTTTCATTAAAAAAATAATAATAATGAAATGAAATGAAACTGACATTCATCATAAAATCATCGAAATGTTATTATCGAATGACACAATAAGAGGGTTGATTTAAATTCCTTCAGCGAAATTTATTATGATTGATACTTGCACCATAAGTGCAAGTAGGTCTGACTAAATGGTCAGATAAGTGTCGAAAAATAACCGGCCAATTGCCAATTAGACTCGCACACGAAGGGTTCCGTACCATAAAACTTTTTTGTTATAGCGGCAATAGAAATACACAATCTGTGAAAATTTCAGCTCTCTACCTATTACGGTTCTTGAGACAGCCCGCTGACAGAGAGACTGACGGACAGCAGAGGCTTAGTAATAAGGTTCCGTTGTTTACCCTTTGGGTACGAAACCCTAATAAAATTACGGAGTTTTAGTGGTTAGACTAAACATTCATAGCAAACATTGAATGCTAGAGTATTCGTGTTTTTTTTCAACATTTATCATCATCTGCCTAGCCTTTTCCCAACTACATTGGGGTCGGCTTTCAGTCAAACCGGATTCAGCCGAATACCAGTGTTTTACGTGAAGCAGCTGCCTACCAGACCTCCACAACCCATTAACTGGGTAACACGGTACATCTTGGTAAGACTGGAGTCAGATGTAGGTACTGACTTCTGACAATCCGTAATGACTGCCAAAAATCTACAAATGACAGTCGGGACAAACGGCTTAACGTGCTTTCCGAGGCACGTAGGAAACTCATTATGTTAAGATGGTCACCCATCCACAGACCAACCTTGGCAAGCATTGTTTAACCTTCAAGATAGACCCGTGCGGCTGTTATTATTTAGCCACGAGCTCCTCGAGGAGTTCAACATTTATATCCTACTCAAATTAACTAGAGTTCTCTTAACAAATTATAACGAAAAGCAAGATATTTTTAGTGCTTACAACCCTAATCTCTTCAAAATTAGAGTGAACAGGGTCCTTCTGGGTAGGCTCGCTCCATCGTAGACTTTGTCTCTGTCATCTCTGACAAAGACTAGAATCAAGAACAAAACCATTACAAATAAAAAAAATAAAAAAAAAGTTTTTTTTAATGCGATACCAATTAAGTTTATGTTTTAGAATTATTATCTATATAAGTTTGCAATAGATTTTCACTAGCCGTGACTAGAATAATCCAGCAATTTGAGCACAGCGACGGCTCTACAGCTCAATTTGTTCTATTTGCATCCATAATGGAGTACGATGTAAAGTATTTGAATATTTATTTTAAAATGCATTTGATAGCTTTGCATACAATCAGTATTGTATTTCATTTTTCGAATTAATTTCAGGAATTTTACAAACCAATTTTTTGTAATGGTTTTCGAAATCGATATTTGTTCGTATGAACCTAAAAAGTTATTTCGAATTCCACTAAGTAGCTTTTTGTTGTAGATTGACAATTAAAAAGGTAGCTTGTTATTTTGTGACATAAATCGAGGATATTATTCCGGTGTAATTTAAAATAGCTTGGAATATTTATATAGATGACATTACAAAGATGCAATCCCAAAATCATATCAATATCATTTCAAACAAATTTGTTCAACTGGTTCACAATCAAATGAACGTCAAAGTGAAACTCAAACTTGGCTTACTGAATCCACTCGCGACTATAACTTTGAAGATGTCACTCAAGAAAGCAAGTGCCATTTTAATAGCGAATGTGATTATCGAAATGTCAAAATATAAGGGATTTATCACGTGACATTTTGGTATCGAGGAGCTCGTGGCTAGATAATAACAGCCGCACGGGTCGATCTTCAAGGTTAGGCAACGCTTGCCAAGGTTGGTTTGGGATGGGTGACCGTCTTAACATAGCGAGTTTCCTCCGTGCCTCGGTAAGCACGTTAAGCCGATAGTCCCGGCTGTTATTTGTAGTTACAGACTGTCAGAAGCCAGTTAATCTGACTCCAGTCTTGCCATGAATTACCGTGTTACCCAGTTACTGGGTTGTGGAGGTCTGGTAGGCAGCCGCTCCGCGTAAAATACTAGTATTCAGCTAAATCCGGTTTGACTGGAAGCCGACCCCAATATAGTTGGGATAAGGCTAGGCAGATGATGATGATAATGATGATTTTGATATCGTTTGTCAACTCCATACATTTTTGACGTTTTGACTATTACCTTTGCCACGCTATGCCGACACAATGTCACTTGGCTAGAGCTTAAGGACCTCTTCAAAAGTTTCTACAGAAAAATCTAATAGCACGTTTTCTTGTAGAACGAACACGACATCGAGCACAACCGAAGAGCCTCGTTCGGCTAACGAGCTGCCGACTCAGGGGCCTACCGCCAGCGAGAGATCAGCTCTGAGGAGTCTGGCGCGAAGGTACCGGGCGAGGCGGCGACGCAAGCTGCGCGCTGACAACACGGACCCGGCTGAGCGGAGGAAGCGGAAAAGAGCTAGTAAGTGTTTACTTCTATGAATGATCCAATTTTTAACCGACTTCAAAAAATGAGGATTTGGACTTAATTTGGTTGGTTTTTATTTTTTGACAATCGATATCACACATTGTCATAGAAGAAAGCGGTCATCGCCAGACACGTGATCGTCTCTATAATAAATTGTAGGCCAAAAAAAAATTGTAACGCACGAAAATCATGAGCTGAATCCATCGTAACCATTTCTGTGTTTTGTGTCTTTCACCCTGCATACTTAGGTTTGAAGGATATAAGTGGGAGGCAACCTTAAAAAATTGGGTGCATGAAAACATATATTTTAGTTGTTGGTGAATATCAACCTCAGGCTTCTTTACTTGATAGGTTAGCCTGAAATGTGTCAGGCTAGTTGTGTAAAACGATGACAAATTATGAAAAATTTAGCTGAGAGATTTTACTATCAGTGCGTTTGCCTGCCAGGTTTTAATATGTATGTTTGTTCAGAGGTCTTAGCAGCCAATTTATATCTTCAACCTAATTAACTACGTGGCCTTGGGACACAAATTCGTAAAAGTAATATTCCTCTTACATTCTCTATGTCCACATAAAAGCCAGAGGCAAAGATAAAAGCAAATGAAAGTAGGAAGGTCGGTATTAACCATACGCATCTTAAATCCGCCTCAGTTAAACTCAGGTCATTGCCTCCCCTAATCCAGGGTCTCGTTGACTTAATACCACATATTTTTTCATACCAAAACCAAGTGTTTCGGGGTACTTTCAGATCATTAAACATCTGAGAGATGGCAGAGGTCGCTTTCTCGTTCTTACAGCCATTTGTAATCCGCAAAAAGGCATGAATTACTTGTCTTTCTTCATAAAATATTCTGACTGTGCTAATGGATGTAAAGATGTTACGTGTATGCTTTTATTTATTTTTACTTAGCTTCGGTACTCAAGACTTTCATCTTGGTAATATTACGGGGGCTTTATCTTATTTTTACCAATTATGACTTTTTTGGATTGAACGTGAATGAAAGCTTGCTAAAAGTTTCATTATGAATTCCTTGGGCTATGGATGAAGTGACATTACTCATATAATAGCAATAAAAATCTAATCTACCTAGCCTTTTCTCACCAAATTGGGTCGGGCTTCTAGTCTAACTGGTAGTATTAAATACCAGTATTTAACTTGGAGTTACTGTCCATCTGAACCACACAACTAGTTATCTGCGATAATGATAGACAAATATTTGGGACTGATCACACCATATTTCTATGTCGATCCCAAATCTTGGAATTTTTCACTGTCCTATTGTTGTAAGATTCTATTTTGTCTAGCTAGGCCCATTTTGGCAACAACTATGCGAAAAATCTCATTGAATCTCTTTTCTCACAGGACTGCTAGACTGCCGGGTATCAGCATGGAGTGAATGGAGCCCATGCCGCAGCGACGGTGGCTGCGTGGGTTCAGCAATGCGCACACGCCGAATCATTCGCCGACAGAGGCCCGGAGGCGCGCCTTGCCCGCCCACCGCACTTTCGCGGTGGTGCGCGACCAACTGCACAGCGCAGCAGACCCGCGAAGACTGGCGAAACAATCTTACGTAATTCGTAATTTGAATTGTTCAGTTTTCCATTTCCAGTTTTTTTTTTATTGGTGCCGTGGTTTGGAGTTAGGTTTTGAACTAAGAAGGTTTCATCCGTGGTGGAGAACATCTAGGCTTTCAGAGACTGAATAATAAAAATCTATTCAAGGATGCTTAGAGAGATATTTTTACTGGCTCTAACAGGAAAATGTTGAATAAAATCTTAGCTCCAAAGCATGAAGACCGTATTATGAAATAAGGCACAATTCTTTATTAGTGGCCAGTTTCGTATACATTATTAAACTTTCCTTTAAACTATTTATGACGACTGTTTATTATTTAGCATCTGTGTCTGTCCGTCCAAGTATAATTTTGTTTCGATTTCATTCTCATTTTGCATTTCAATTTATTTTGGATGTAAAGTGGCGCGGGGTGTAAAAATATAATAAAAATGTTGTATAAAATAAAAATAGTAAGAGATGACTGTCAATGTTGGAAAATAATAGATAGTATTCGTTTCATTAACGCTGTACCTAATTAAGCTTCTTTCGATTTTTTTTGTTGGTCAATTATTGTTAAGGTGACTAAGATTTAGGATTTATAAGGAAAGTCACGTGGCGTTACATCGTTACTGAATTATTTGAAAAAAAAAATGCTTCTGCAAACTTGTAAAAAATTACAAAACAAAATTTTCTTCCAAAATACTTTAGAATGACGCTTTCCAAACTCTTAGAATCATATTACAGAATTATTTAAAAAAAACTATATTAATTATTACAGATTTTTGCTCTAGTACAAAATGATGTCGTGTCTTATGCTATTAAAGATAAATAAAGAAAAAAATAATAGATTTATAATTTTAATTTATTAACAATTTTCCATAACCTTTTTCAATATTTCTACTCATAGATCCCTGACAATACTTTGGGAAATAATAATAGAAAAAAATACATATCGTTTACTTTAGTGTTTAACTTTGTGACAGTAATTCAATAAAAGTGTAGCAATTATTTTAGTGTAAAATGAATCCAAAGATGCAGCTTTTATTTTTCATACAAATAAGTGTAAAACTTTTAATGAGAAATAAAAATGAATGGACTTCTTGGCATCGGAGTAGAGGAGTTTGTTTATTTTTATCAAATTAATAAGTATTAAAGTAAGTCTGTACTTAGGTAAGTTTATAATAGATGATCACAAAGCCTTCTGTGAACTATAAATTCATTTGAGAATGTAATTAATTTTAATATATTTAATAAACATTGGAATAACAGTGCTTGGTAGATGTTGTATAGTGCCATTCATAGAAGCGGAGCGGGAATAAAATATTAAGTGATACAGAAAAAAAAACCATTTTACAATTTAGAAAAGGTTGATGAAGAATATTTTAACACTATTTCGAAGATCATTCCGCTTCGTTTCGTCTTCATTAAAATGCAATTGTAATAGCATTTTTGTTACACCAAAATAGTGGAGGTTCACATTATAGAAACTCTTTAGCACTTTGCTTTAAACGCCAAAGAACTAAGTTAGACTTAATTTTGAACTGACAAAAGTTTTTCGAAGATCGATTCACACCACATTAAAAAAATTGTACCCTTATTTTTTCTTTTTTCATAAATATTTTTTTTTTAGTTTTACTCAGTATTGTAAAACGTTAGAAGTAAATCTGATCACGTGTGAGTCGATCTCATAATTAAGGCAAAAAAGTTGTCAAAACATCTAGATAATAAAAAAGCTATAGTTTAACTGTAAAATAGAGCCAAAAAGCTGAAAAGTGTTAACCTTAGCGTAATACTCGGAGTATGTGTATTTTTTACAATGTAAATTATTCTGATTTCAGTAATAAAACATCTTGAATAAAAGAGAATTGTTTCATTTTTATTGCAACCTTTGACGGGAGGAAAGATGGCGGGTTTAAATAGGTCAATCTCTTGACTTATGGACTGGGTTTAGGAGCTGCATTTTTTGTAGCAACTGTAGCAAGCTCTCGTAAAATGAAGTCGTTTTTGTTCGAACAAGCTTCATGCTCGAAATGGACAACAATTCAAAAGTCCTTTTCTTTACGAATTTCGAAAGATATAACATGAAGATATAACTAAAACAGTGACTTGTACTTGCATGCATATCATCGTCACCTAAGCAAATGATTATATAAAGACCCATCATTACAAAGTTATAAAGTTTAAAATAGAGTGGGCATTGGCAAAAAACGAAGTGTTGTGTTATGTGAAGGAAATTACCTACTATTTTGTGTAATAATTTCTTAAAGTTTCAGAAGAATGACTCGAAAATGTTTTTTTTTTAATTCACCTTAAGTATATACTTAATTCCGTCACACTTTTTCGAGATTTTATTTATGTACTTCATCATATCAGCCAAAAGACTTCCACTGCTGTACAACGGTCCAGCGGTCAGCCGGGCGGTTCTTACTTTTATCTTCTTCTTCCACCTGGCGTTAATCCCGGCTATTGCCAGGGTCCGCCTTCCTACTTAGCTTCCTCCACTTTGCCCGATCTTAAACATCCTTCTCAGTCAGGCCATTGGCTCTCATGTCGGATTTGATGACGTCCAGCCAGCGCTTGCAAGGGCGACCACGGGACCTAGCCTCAAGAACAGCCATATTCAACGCAGACTCGTGCAGCACGGATCCAATGTACCTGAAGGTATCGGACTTTCTGATTCGGATGGTGTTTGAATCCGTGCTGCCACAGGACATGTACTCAGTTCTTACTTTTATATAACTAAATATATATTCATTTTTGGTAAACACCATAAATGAATGCTAAATCCTGAAACGCCACAAAGAATTTCATAACAGGTAAATAAATGAATAAAAACTCCTTTCATTGACCTAAATGAATACCTACTTACCTGGAAGAAAATTATTCCATTTGTTATTTTATGAGAATTGTCACATCAATGACATTCAACACAACACACATCACACACACACACAACAACACAACACAACACAACATTCACAACATTCATTTGACATGAATTCTCATAAAATAACAAATGGAATAATTTTCCCTCCACAAAAGAATCAGGGCATGAATGCACTTTAAAAGAAAGATAGAAATAAGAAAATAAAAATGAATTCTTTAGAAAATAGGTCAGTGCTTCTTAGGTAAGTGGGAGGGCTTGTTACCTGTTCATAAAATACGAATTATTTGCTAGATATCTCAAGCAATACGTAAATAGACGATTTTTTTTTTGGGACATGCCCGCCACACATTCCCAACCACTGCAACTCCTGAAAGCCAGAATCAACAGTGGCGACCACCAGAAAAACGCCGAGCCAATGAAACCCGACGAGTCCTGGAGAAACGATTCAACTGTGTTGGATCCTGCAACGAAATTAATCAGAAAAGTACAGCGGAGGAGTAGGAAAAAAATATATATAATAAAATAAATAGACGATAGTAGTAGATGACATAGCCTGAAGGATTGCCAGACTGAAGTGGCAGTGGGCAGGGCACATTGCTCGCAGAACAGATGGTCGATGGGGCTGAAAAGTTCTGGAGTTGCGACCGCGTACCGGAAGACGCAACGTTGGAAGGTGACGTGGTAAGGGTTGCGGGTAGCCGATGGATGCAAGATGCACAGGACCGGTTGTTGTGGCGACACTTGGGGGATAATAGATGTAAGGCAATGCACCACAGCTACTTGGTGGATATACCACCCAAAACTCTAACGTTTTGGGAATACTTTGATTGTGCGTTCAGCTAAGGAGTGGTATTCTCTGCCAAAGTCTGTGTTTCCTGATAGCTCCAAACTCGCGGCTTTCGAGCCAAGAGTGAGTTACTTTTGAGCAAGCGTGCTCCATCTTTACCACATCATCGTTTTCTATCAGGTGTGATTTTGGTTAGGCGAAAATCTATAAATAATAAGAAAAGTCGAAAAACGATGTACAATTTTCTGGTAAAGACTGACCAAAATTATGAACGTTACCCATAAAGCAGTCAAGCTTAAATGGAACTGGCCCGGACATGTTTACCGCATGTAAAACGAGAAATGGGCAATATGAACCTCCAAATTGGTTCTAGTAAATCTCAGACGACATTGGGAAGACCAAGCCGAAAATAGCAGGACGAGTCGGTGACTGGTCCCTAAAAGACTGGCTCGTACGAGTTAAAGCACGGAGTTGCCTGAACAGGAGAGAAGGAGGCCTTTTGTGAAATAGAAGGATAAAAAATAGTCTAGAACTCTAGATAGATGGAATTTTGACTGGAAAATATTAATATTATCTTTCGCGTGTGTTTGGTGGCCACTGGAATAATCCAGGCCAGGGATGGCTAACCTTTATTGGTAATCGTGCCATCGTTAATATAAAAAAAATATATACATATTTATTTATAGCTACTTCAACGAATTACTCACTAAAACATACACAAACATAAATAACATACAGTATTAGGTATAGTGAATTCGTCACTTACAGAAGTGCACAGCACTAACAGAGAACTTTATGAATCTTAACCTGTTGGAATCGTTAGTTGTATTTTTACAAGTTAAGAAAATTAAAGTTAAAATTATTGTTAATACGTTTAAGTTACATATTGTACAGAATACCAAACCAATAAACAACAAACATACGGAAATGGAAGTATGTATATACAATATTATTACTAGGCGGATAGTGTCACAAAGAGGTCTTGAGACTCCAAGTTGGTTAAAAGTCTCATACGGAATATACGGAAAGTGTTACAGTTTTATGATTAAAAGTTACTGTAATTTCGGTTGTTGCAAATTAGCTCTTTATTATCAGATCATCTTTTAGTGGCGTGCCAGGATTAGGATGCCACGTGCCACCACTGGAACGCCTGCCATAGGTTCGCCATCCCTGCTCTAGGCTTACCCGCGACTTTTAACTACAGGAACCGAGCATATTTCAGGGATAAAATAGTTTGGTAAAAACGGATCAGCGCTCTCAGAGATTAGATTTCCTTTAAAACAACGTGTAAAGAAATCATTCTACCTCTAAATTAAAATTATTCTCACATGTGTCACCATTTCTCAAGAACATAAGCTAGAGAAAAATTAGTCTGAGAGAACAGAGTATTATTAAACTTGAAAAAAAAGTAAGGATTCGCTTGAGTTTTCCAACCATAATAATGTACGAGGAAAAACGCCAAAAATAAAAGCAAAGGCCCAAACAATCTACCTCCTAGCTACTCCGTAGTATATTCTAACAAACTTTTTACATTTTTAACAAACGAAGCTTACCTGGGCGACACGGCTCACGATGTGAATTACACTCATTCTTATAAAATGAAACAGCCTTTTAAAAAAAAAAGTATCTTCATTTGTGAAGGATAATTGCCCCATTCTAACACAACATTAGCCTCCCAACTTTTAATAGGCTTTTTACTCCGTGGAATAAAACGTAACGTATTTTGTTACGTTTTTTGCTCTGAGGAAAATTTGTTCGCGTTTTTTTATGTGGAAAGTTTTTGCATATGTATGGATATAGAAATTGAGCGAAAGGTTTAATGAGGGTAGCTAGAAAAGTTTTGAAGGAAAAGTATAACTATATAAGTTACATGTGTTGCTGGATCCTATAAAATATGATTTAAGTTATACATACTTAGTATCATCGGGTGCGGAAGTTTTGCCTTAGCTTCGTAAATCGGGTCGACTTGGTCAAAAGAGATCATCCTTCTTTAAGGGTTCCGTTCCCAAAGGGTAACCAACAAAACCATCTTACAAAGCCTCCGCCATCCGTCCATCCGTCTGTCTGTCAGCGGGCTGTATCTCAAAAACTATAATTGGTAGACAGTTGAAATTTTTACAGAGTATAAGTGAAGTTTAAGATAGCGCGCTATCACCAAGCGTTTTTCACCAGCGCTCACGACTGCCCCAGAGGGTGTCTATCACTTTTTTCAGAAAATCATAATTTTTGTAAAAGTCTCTAGTAATTTTGATGAGAAATATGTACGGTATAGCACTTAGGTACCTACCGTACTACCCAATTATCTAGGGCTTGTAAGCGTATCTTTTCACAACAGCCATAGTCCATAAAACTGGGTCGGCTAATTTACTCTCACTTCACAAGCGATACTGAAATATTTCGCAGCAGAAAAAAGGACCACCAGAATTATAAAATGAGCTTTACAAGGATAGCTCATGTGAATAATCGCCACGGAATGCTTTATGAATATCCTTTTAGCGTTTTTTACAGCACTAAAAACGCTTTATTTGCACTTTAGCTATAGACTTAACTTACACTTTGTCACCAGATTTTTTTTATTTTTCATTTTATCTTTTTTTTTTTCAGTATTGGTTGTTTTTGTTTTCCTTTTTGGTTCACTTTTGTTATTATGTTTTAGTATGTACCTATATTTTATTTAATACAGTCACTAGTCGTAAGCGAGTTGTCCGATGGTGGGTAAGCTAAGCCTGGTGATCTGTAATACAGGTTTTACCTACAACATACACCAGTCTCGTAATATGTGCTATAAAATGACTTTGTACTGTGTAATTGAATACGAGAAACAACAAATTTTTATTATTGTGTTTTTGACTTTTTCGGGTCCCTCTTCCTAGAGACTCGATCCTTATTATTATTATTATTACTTATCAAAATTCTTTCAATTTCATCATGTAGAACATTTCCAGGACCCAAACAGGAACCGTTCAGTACAATAAGCTCATCACTCCGAAACGGAAATGCTTTGGCTAGAAGCCCTGGCTTACTATAAAGCCTTAAAACCAATATCTATTATCTATATTCCCTATTGTAGGAGGGAGACGAAGCTATACAAGAAGCATAGAACTATCGCTTTTCACAACGGATTCCTGATGCCATTGGCATAACTAGAGTCCCAAACTATGTCCAGTGAGGATATCATTGAAATAGTATTGTATCTTTTCCCAGCAAAATCAATACCTAATCCATCATCTGCCTAGCCTTTTTCCAACTATATTGGAGTCGGCTTTCAGTCAAACCGGATTCAACTGAATATCACCATTTTACGTGGAGCATCCTGCCTACCAGGCCTCCACAACCCATTAACTGAGTCAATTTAGATCAATACCTTATTAACGTATCGATTTAAAGACACAGTACAAGAGTGATCTACGTTTCCCTTGATACCTAGTGACTATATTAGTCTCATCATCCGCCTAGCCTTTTCCCAAAAGGCTAGGCGTATATAAGTATATTGGGGTTGGCTTCCAGTCAAACCGGATTTAACTGAATACCAGTGCTTTACGCAGAGCGGCTGCCTTCCAGACCTCCACAACCCAGTAACTGGGTAAAACGGTACTTCATGGCAAGACTAGAGTCAGATTTACAGGCTTCAGTTTGTGCTGAGAATGTTCACCCGCTAATAAAACGAAAAAGTGGGCCCATGCCATAGCCTGTAATTTTATCGACAACTGTCCATTCTTCACAAATTAAAAATCTCAGTCTTTTAAATCTATACTAATATATAAAGTAAAAGAGTTTGTTTGTTTGCTTGAACGCGCTAATTTCAGGAACTACTAATTCTTTCAGTGTTAGATAGCCCATTTATCGAAGAAGGCTGTAGGTTACATATCATCACGCTAAGACCAAAAGGAGTGGAGAAGACGAAGTTGCGGGGGTCAACTAGTGTAGACTACAATATTTCTGTAGGTCATAATAATAGCAGAAGTCCTAACTGGCCCATAAAGAAAAAAACTAAACCTATTTGTAAAACATGGGTCACGATATAAAGATTTAGTATGGCTGCACAAGACAAACGATCTCCTAAGAATTTATAACATCGTTACTATCTATCAAAAACTGATACCCCAGCTCAGTTCATATCATAAAGGTAACAGAGCGTGAAGTCTAGATAAGTGACAGATAGAACCAATTCAGTTAGTCGGTTCTAAAGTGAGGCACTTTATATTTGAGACTTCTACGAACGGCATCATTGAAGTCGTAAATGTGAACTTTCATAGAATATTGACTGCGAGTCTTTGAGTGAAAGAGAAGTAATTTTGACGCACATTTTATCTACCTTAATTTCTAGACGAACTGGCGTTCTATCAATGCTCACGATTAATTACTATTTGACAATAGTGTAAATTTAGGATAGACATGCGCTCGACGAGGAGCTGGTGGCTTGATAATAACAGCCGCACTGGTCGATCTTCAAGGTTAAGCAACGCTTGCCAAGGTTGGTCTGTGGATGGGTGACCATCTTAACATAGGTAGCGAGTTTCCTCCGTGCCTCGGAAAGCACGTTAAGCCGTTAGTTCCGGCTGTCGTTACGGATAGTCAGAAGCCAGAAAATCTGACTCCAGTCTTGCCATGGAGTACCGTGTTACCCAGTTACTGGGTTGTAGAGGTCTGGTAGGCAGCCGCTCCTCGTAAAGTACTGGTATTCAGCTAAATCCGGTTTGACTGGAAGCCGACCCCAAAATAGTTGGGAAAAATGGCTAGGTAGATGATTATGCGCCAATAAAACACGTGGTTAATCCAAAGCATTTTGGTATTTCATCAAACGGCTGCGAGTGCTACAGTACTTAATATTTGACCTAATAAAGTACTAACTAGTAAAATATTCGGTGAAGTAGCTTAGATTGGTAAAAAGATTTTTTTGAAACCTTTTTCGGAGAGCGTCGAATAATTATCTGTACTAAACAATTTTATTTTTACAATGCAGGAACTTTCGCAATGGAAATACCAAAAGTCTTTGGAGTCTTGCAAAAATTCAGTTGCTAGGTACCTTTAGATAACAACCAAAATAGTTAATACTGAAAATAAAATGGCCCAAACTATCCACGTTCAGTCAAAACGAGACATAACAGGCACCTGCTATGACAATGAAATCAAAACTATGAAAGAGCACCATTTCCCATCAGGAAATAAAGTATTAATCTAGGTGAGTAGGCAGCACTAATAGTTCTGTTCAACTTTTTACAAGCAGTCGCATTCAAACAATTTATGCTAAAACACACACTGGAATTCCAACTCTATGAAAGAAAAGGTAGGGTTGATTTTTGATGGTAGATGGGTATTCCAAGTTTTGCTCTGTTTAATACTATTTCCAAGAAGAGTTCGTTACGCCGATAGAATCTTTAATTTCCTACGTTAGCGCGAGTGTCAGGAGTTTTACAAAGGTCCCCTGTATCGAATGTCGTGTCGTTCTGAATTGTGAATAAATTAGCTTTTCAAAGGGTTTGCGCTTTTGTTTTTGAGATGAGGATTAAAAGAAATTGGATTTGGATGATGAGGTGATTAATAGAGAGATAAATTGGAAGTGTAAAGGGTTGTGAATGGACTTTATTGTTAGGCCCGTATTATGTGAAGTCTTTTTTTTGTTGCAGAGTAATATTAATGGAGTATTTTCAGCCCGCCTTTGCTTTTTGTTTTGGAAAATAATCCCAATAAATAAAGTTCTTCCGAGGTTCTTTCTCGTGGCTAAAGAATAAAAGCCGCACAGGTCTGTCTACAAGGTTAACGAATGCTTGCCAAGGTTGGTCTGTGGATGGGTCGCCATTTTAACATAACAAGTTTCCTCCGTGCCTCGAATAACACGTTAAGCTGTTGGTCCCGGCTGTCATTTGTAGAACTTTGGCAGTCGTTACGGATTGTCAGAAGCCAGTAAATCTGACACCAGTCTTGCCAAGAAATACCGTGTTATCCATTTAATGGGTTGTCGAGGTCTGGTAGGCAACCGCTTCAAGTAAAATACTGTTATTCAGCTGAATCTGGTTTGACTGGAAGCCGACCCCAATATAGTTGGGAAAAGGCTAGGCAGATGATGATGATGATATAAAGTTCTTCCGTTACTGACTAATTGAGTGATTGAGTGACTGACAGACAACGCATAACCGCAACTTCTGGTCGTAGAACGCTTACATTTGCATGTAGGTTTCTTGAGGAGTGTACGGTAGTACTAACAAAGGATTTATGAAAATTCCTACTGGAACGGGAAATAAAGGGATATGCGCGAACAAAGTCGCTGGCAAAGGGTGACCCGCACAACTTCGTCTCCGTCACATTTTTTACTAATGATCCGCTATTGGTCTTACCGTGATGTTATTTATAGTCTAAAGCCTTCCTCGATAAATGGACTATCCAACATTTAATTTCTGTTTCAATTCAAACAAGTAGTAGTTCCTGAGCATTAGCATGTCAACTAAACAAACCAACTCTACAGCTTTATAATATTAATACAAAATAAAATAAAACGTATTTTTGCTAAAACAGGTACATAGGCGTATATCAATACTAAATATTTTCACGAGAAATAAACTCAGAAGAAAACCGGTCGAGAATATTCCTACACATAATATTGAAACTCACAACCGTACCTTTTATTTATAAGAAAAGCGAAGAACGAACCACAAAATCGCTCACGAGTTTCAAATTTCGCGACGATCAAAAGTTCACCGGTGTTGAATGCAAAGATAAGAAACGATACAGGGCCGGAAGTCACTTCCTGTGGACGATCGACGGTCGAACGTTATTCATGGCAACAGCGCAGAATGAAAACTTCCGTCCAGGAGATACATGATGAAACTTCGAAGAAATTGTCGGGAGTTTGTGGGGTGACCTCTTCTTTGGTTAGTTTAGGAATTGTCTTGGTTTTGAAGGAATAATTGGGGACACTTATATAGAACTGGCTAAAGCTGATAGAAACAATAACAGATTAAGCAATATGCATGCGATTTTTTTATTTGCAAAATGAAGTAATTATTAGATACTTATTTAAAAATATAATCTCCTGATACCTTCATCAGCAATGAAGTCATAAAGCATCAAAGGTTACAATTAGAATGAGAAGTCCGATATAAACTTTGACGTTAAAGTCCATGACGCCTATACAGCTGCCATAGAAAACAACGTTTTTGCGAAAGGAACAGATATATTTGTTTAAAATAATAATATTCATTTGTTTTTCGAGCAAGTATGATTCTATTTTCATTGTTAGTTATATTATATTTTTGTATAAACTGTTTCGATAATAAATATTTTTTCCAGCATATTCCCCATTGGATATAGTAGAGTATATAATGACACATAACCACCTATTCGCGCGATAATCGCTTTCTTTTAGAACGATGCGATAAAGTCATAAAATCTTTGTTTATGTTATGATAGTCACCAGATTGTTGCAAATACCATAAGATTAAAAGCTTACAACCATAATCTCTTCAAAGTTAGAGTGAATATGCTCCTTCTGGATAATTTCGCTCCATCGTAGACTTTGTCTCTGTCATGTCTGACCTAGACTAGAGTCAAGAGCAAACTCATCACAAATAAAAAAATAAGTTTTTCTTTCTATATTTTATTTAACTTGTTTTATTTTAAACTCTCGATACATTTTGAACTACTAAATAGATTCAATAAATACCCCCCCCCCCCGTATCCTATTAAAAAAAGAGTTTACGACATACGATTTATTATGAATCAACTGGGCAACATAATCATTAATTACGTAGACTGCAGACGATGGAGCGAAAAAAAAACCAAAGTGATTTTAAAACTAATTTAATGAAAATAAATTATTACAATTAAATTGATGAAACCTATTTGATGCTAGAATATGGAATGACAAAATAATACTTAAAAATAACTTATTGCTACTGGTGAGTTTCTGCTGCGTCCGGCGGCTCGTGGCTGAACGGACGTCATCGCTGCAGTTTCTATGCGGTTGGCGTAAACATGTAGGAATGTGCGAAGTCGGCGGTATCCATTAGGGGTCCGTATCTAACACATTAAAAAACAGTAAAATTGTTATCTGAAAAAGATAACAAAAACATGTAATTTATCCCGTTTTTAGCAAATTTCTGGTCACCGTACCCAAAGGACGAATCAATGTTAGTGTAATGGCTACTATTATTGGAATTAATTCAGAAAGGAAAGATTCCAATGAATGGATCGTTATCTTTTCTCTGTAGACTTAACTCGAGAATACAATTGCTAACAGGATGAAACATCGATGCAATACTAATTGTTCTTTTATTTTTAGACTTGCAGAAACAAATCGACTTGGATGACTCTTTACTAGAATTATATATACTGTTGGAGTGGTGGGATGGCAAATAATTAGGCCAGCAGTAATATTGACAACGTTTATTCGTTGGAAGATAATTTAGGAAACTTTACATCTTAGTTGTGTTACGAATTACAAGCAAGCGACGCCATGACAGTTGGCAGAGTTAAAAAGACACTGTAAGGTGGCGCTGTATGTAGCATAGTGAAAATCAAGTTTATAATATTTACCACAGATTACAACACACCTCCTTAAATTTATAATCTTGATCTTTTACATAGACAATATTACTATAGACATATACAGAACTACTACTAGGCACACTACACTACACTTTATATGCTAAATTAATTTTAAGCCCATTCTGTTTCTCAAAAATTTGGTCTTATCTAAACTTTTAGTTAACATGTCTGCTAAGTTAAATTCTGAATCAATTTTTACAATATCAATTATACCCTTTTCATAGTTTTCATTTATATAATGATACTGAACTTCAATGTGCTTTGAATTTTTAGTAAAATTTCCATACTTAGCAATCGAAATTGCACCTGAATTATCTTCATACAGTTTTATTGGCTTATCAAATTTAAAATCGAATGATTCACTTAACAAGTTTTTGATGAAAAGTACCTCTGTCACTGCTTCTGACATGGCAGTATATTCTGCAAAAGTTGAACACTTTGTTACTGTACTTTGTTTATGTGTTTTCCAAAAAATTAAGTTACCAAATAATCTTATTACAAAACCTGTTGTAGATTTTCTATCCACATTATCTCCCGCATAATCAGAATCTACCATACAATCTAATAGTTCAGAGTTAACATTGTCATAGTATGTTAACTTTAAATCCTTAGTCTTATACAAATATTTTAAAATTCTCATTGCATATTTATAATGCGTCTGATCATAACAACTTTGATATCTGCTCAAGTAATTAACACTATATGCTATATCTGGCCTTGTGCCTGTACTAATATACAATAACTCACCAATTATATTTCTATACATAATGCTATCATCTACATCTCTAGCTTGTTCTAATTTTAAATTTGTTTCCATTGGAGTATCATACAACTTAGTATTTTCCAAATTATATTTTACAGCCAAAGATTCAATATACTTTGTTTGACTTAAGGTCATTCTTTTCCTATCATTATTATAATCAATATCTATGCCAATATAACTTTTAATTTTTCCTAGGTCTTTCATTGCAAATTTTTCCATTAAACTAGTTTTTACCTTTGTTATTTTATCTTTATCTTTACAACAGATTATAAGATCATCGACAAATATTAGTATGTATATTGGATCTTTGCTCGTACTGTTTACATAGAGACAGTAATCATAATTACTTCTAACAAAATTCGATTTTTCAATGAATTTGTTGAAACAATCATACCATATTCTAGGGCTCTCTCTGAGACCATAGAGTGCTTTATGCAATTTGTACAATTTATTATCTCCAGTTTCATAACCTCTCGGTTGATTTATAAATACCTCTGACTTTACATAACCATTTAAAAAAGCTGTCTCAACATCCATTTGTTCTATAAATAAATTGTTTTTACAACTGTATGATAATAAAACTTTCAATGTTTGCATTTTTCCTACTGGTGAATAAACATTTTCAAGATAATCCTTTTGCTGAAATCCACGTACTACTAATCTAGCTTTATAAACATTATTATTTTTCCTTTTAAATACCCATTTAACATCAATAACCTTTTTGTCTTTTGGCCTTTCAACAATATGCCATGTGTTGTTTTTGTTTAAGCTATTTATTTCTGAATCCATCGCTACCTGCCATTGCTTACAATCGTGGGAGCTCATCGCCTCCGCAAATGTGTTTGGTACATTTGCATCAATGTAATTTACATAAATAAAATGTGATACTGGATTACCATATCTGGAAACTGGTTTTATCTTTCTTTTTGGCCTTTCTTCCGTTACAAGATTATCCCTATTGGTACTTAAATTTTTATCATTAACATTATCTTCCACAGTATTATTAGTAGAACTGGTTTCATTTTCATCCACATAATCTTTATCAATATCAGCTTTAATTTTTTCATTTTTAATATTTGAAGTTATATTTTCCAAGATTCTATCCTTTTCATCATCAACTTTTTCTAAACAAATTAACTGAGTATTTTCCTCGACTACCTGTACATGTCTAGCATTGATTATTCTATTATTCAATAAAACTCTATAACCATTTTCATTATAACCCACTAGGACTCCTAGTTGGGCTTTATCGTCCCATTTACTTTTTCTTAAAACTTCTGGAACCCTGACATAAACTCTACTTCCATAAATCTTTAAATGCTCAACATTTGGTTTAATACCAAAAAATATTTCATAAGGAGTTTTATTCTCTACTGTATTAGCAATTGTTCGATTTTTTAAGTATGCTGCTGTTTTTATAACTTCGGGCCAATACCTTCTGTGAATTTTAGCTTCTCTCATTAAGCATCTACCAATATCCATAGCAGATCTATTATATCTTTCCGCTACTCCATTTAATTCATGGACATAGGGTGGACATGGTAATAACTCTATGCCTTTTTGTCTAATGAAATTATAAATATCTCTATTTAAATATTCTTTCCCATTATCACACTGTATTTTCTTAACTCTTTTATTAAATTTATTTTCTACTAAATTAACAAACTCTATAAAACAATTTACAGTCTCTGCTTTACTTTTAATACAAAAAATTCTAGTACACTTACTATAGTCATCAATAAATGTCAAAATATATTTTTCTCCACCATAACCAGTTGTGTTATGTGGGCCATTTAGATCAGTATGTATCAATTCCAGAATTCCAGTAGTCTTAGTTCTATTATTTTCAAAAGGTACATTGGCCATTTTGCTTTCAATACAATTTGAGCATTTCATTTCCAAGCTTTCAATCTTATCTGGCAAACCTTTTACTAATTTGTTGTTTATCAACTTGTTTAAATATTGAAAGTTTACATGACCAAGTGCCCTATGCCATTTCTCTTTATCAGTTAATTTTATTGAATTTACATACATGTCATTTTTATCAATTTTTGAAACAAAACTTTTTATACAATACAAATTGTTTATTTTGTTAGCAACAACTATTAACTCTCTAGATTGATTATAAATTTTTGCATTTTCATGTCTTGCTACTATTGTGCAATTTTGGGTTATTTTTGAAACGCTTAACAAATTTTGTTTAATGCCTTTTACAAAGTATACATTTTTTAAATCAACTTGTTTTATAGTATAATAATTTTTGAAATGGACTTGAACAGTACCTACTTTGGTTGCTTTTAACAATTTACCATCTGGCAATTTCACATCAATGGGATTTTTCAAATCTACATAATTATAAAAACATGTATCACTTTTAATAATATGATCTGTACACCCACTATCTAACAACCAATCTATCTCATTGCTGTTATCATATTCCCCTTCGCTACACCCTGTTATCTGATTTACTAATGGATTGCATACCTGAGCTGTCCATGACTCGGATGCTGAGCCATCTTGTTGAGTGCTTGACGACTCACCTCTGGGATGACCGTCACCTCTGGGGACACTTTGACCTCTGCCAGGGCCGCAACCTCGATAAAATCCTCTGTTGAAACCTCTTTGTTTACCTCGCTGGTGTTGACTGGTTGGACCTTGGTAGCTTTTCTGACCGTGCCAGCAATCCTTCTTCAGATGGCCGGTCTTTCCACATACATAACATTTTGCTTTAGTTTTTGCTGAGAATGTGCTCATATTGCTTTTCCTGTCTGGATCACTAGTGGTCATACTTTTTTCTTTTATTTTAGATTTCACATAATCTACTGTTCTTTGTTCTTCCGGGATTACATCAATAAAATCTCCAATATAGCTGTAGTTGGGAGGTAAAGCTCTGAGTAAGTACCTCATCTTCTCAGGTTCACTTATATTTCCACCAGCCGCTTTAAAATCATTGATTGTTTTCTCGAACTCAACAAAAAAATCTTCTATTGTATTGTAATTGTTTAATTTAATCTCTTCAATTTTTCCCCTACATATTATTTGCATTGCGGTAGACTGTGTCAAGTACATCTTGTCAAACTTTTTCATAATTTCGTAAGCTGTTGTACATTCACTAATATATTCTAGTTGTTTATCGGAAATCGTGCTCATTATTATAGTCCTTGCTTTTAAATCCATTTTCTTCCAATCCGCCTCTAATTGTTTAAATTTTTCCGGCATCACGCCAATGGCGGGCTCGTTACATTCTTTGTATTCTAGCAAAGTTACTAACCTTAATTTCCAGCTTGAATAGTTTACCCCATCAAAAATGGGCATCATTATGTCTTCTACTTCTGCTTGTTTAGCCATTTTGGTGATGATAATCTATTTATAACGTATTTTTTCTGGACTTCTAATTTTCACGAGGCGCCAACTACTTTGCACGTGGCCTTTTTTTTTGAACTTACGAAATTTCACTTATTGAACCACCCAACCACGCTCTGCTACCATGTTGGAGTGGTGGGATGGCAAATAATTAGGCCAGCAGTAATATTGACAACGTTTATTCGTTGGAAGATAATTTAGGAAACTTTACATCTTAGTTGTGTTACGAATTACAAGCAAGCGACGCCATGACAGTTGGCAGAGTTAAAAAGACACTGTAAGGTGGCGCTGTATGTAGCATAGTGAAAATCAAGTTTATAATATTTACCACAGATTACAACATATACAATACACGCTTTTGCCTGTGCGTTCTTACGCGCAAACACCGTTTTTCCCGTTCCCGTAGGATTTTTAGGAAACTTCAGCTTTCTACGAACAGTAGTTCAAATTCAAGTTAGTAAAAAAATGCACTCACAAGGAGCAATCAACTAAGTTTGTTTAGCATTTATAAAAAAAAAAACAAAGTCCTCTTCAGCATTGTGCCCAAGGTTCGACCACAATTATAAAAAGAAGTCATGAAATAAAATAAACAAAATGCCTCAGGAGAGGGAGGGAATTCGAGATTTCTGATCAAAATCGTACGAATTCCAGATTCTGGTTCCGCTATTTTTAAACGCACAAAATGTGGGCACAATAAACTGTTGGCTGTTTTTTATTCAGAATTTGGAATGCGACAGAACTAAAATTTCAACGATTAAAATTCCTTTTTTATGGCCAGTATCTGTTGTGTTTTTTTAAACAATATTTACTACATCGAAATGGTAAACCGCCAGTGCCTCTGCCAGAGATGCGAATTTGTTCGAAAGAGCCATCGCGGCCCTGGAATGCAAAGGGCATTAGGAGGAACAAGGATGGGTTTTAGTCAGTAAGAGTCTGACACTCCCTTCTGCTCCGCCCAGAGCGGTAGGAGTTATTTGATGATTTCCCATCCTTAAGGCATACAAAAATTTGGTAAATTTTTCAATCAATCAGAAGGAGGATTCTCGTACTTACAAACCAGTCCAGTGCAAGTTGGACTCTCACACGAAGGGTTCTGTACCATAAACTGAAATGAAAGACGTTTCTTTAATGGTTGTATTATTATTATTATTTTTTTTCAAATGTCCTATTACGGTCCTTAAGATATAGCCCGTGGACAGACAGAACGACGGACGGTCGAACAGCGGAGGCTTAGTAATATAGGATTCTGTTGGTTACCCTTCGGGTACGGAATCCTCAAATGCGTTCAAATTCAAGTTGCAATATCATCTCAGCAACAATGAATGACAAAAACTTGTCAAAACAAAATTAAAGGATTTTAGTGTTATTTTTGACAAACTGTCAAAAACAACTCTTAAGTCCTCATACTGGGCGTGCGTGGTGGATTACGGCCCACTCTCTCTCACTGAGAGTAGGCCTGTGTCCTAGCAGTGGGAACATTATAGGCTGATTATGCTTATGCTTATATCCTCACCCACATCACAGCACAGACTTCGCATTCGCGAATGTACTCTAAAAAACCCAGTATTGCCACTCATCATCATCATCATCAGCCTATAACAGTCCACTGCTGGACAAAGGCCTCTCCAACTGCACGTCATTTAGCACCGCCAGCTGCTACCAGCCACCCTGCAAAGACCGTCGCTCCACCTAGCCTGAGGTCGTCCTGCCTTACGTTTGCTGATTTGCGGTTTTCACTCAAGAACTCGTCTACTCCAACGGTCATCGGTTCTAGGGCTAATATGGCCGACCTATTGACACATCAGCTTGCTTATTCTGTGAGCTATGTCAACAACTTTGGTTCTCTGTCGGATTAATCGTTGCAGAATTGCCCCTCAGTAAATATTAATCAATGGATATTCGATTAATATCTATTGACTGTCAGAATCGAGACATGACACTCTAAAATCGAATTCTTAGCAACCTAAGTAAAATTAGCATTTGTCTAAACTAAGAGCTTTCAAAAAGACACACACCACACATCACACACACACATCACACAAGAAAAAGAAGAAAGAAAAAATAAAATGAAAAAAAAAAAAAAAAAAAAAAAAAGCGGGATAAAAGCGGCAAAGCAAAGTGCGAAAAAGGCGCGGGGGGGGGTGCGTGTGTGGCAAAGTGGGATTGGATCTTAAGCCTAGTTTAATTTGAATATTATAACGTAATTGGTAACGCTTGTTAAATTTAACTTTTGGTGGTATAAGCGCATCACGTATTTTTTATGTCTTTCGTTTCTAATGTTTAATGCAATCTTTCTTATAAAATAAATGTAAAACTTTGTGCGAGTGAACTGAAATGAAAGGCATAAACTACAGGTTTGTAGCTGAATGCAGGCGTTTCTTAGTATTTCTGTGAAATAGTGACAGGCGACGTGTTGCTAGCTACGAAAATTATGTCATAGAAGTATATAGAAACCAGTAGCTGCTTGCAGTCGGCTACGAACTTGTATCTTTACTCTAAAGGGCTACTTATTCGTATTTATTTATTTATTTGGATCTCCAACAAAAGATACCTAGATAACATAAGTCACAGTCATACAAGTGGTTCATTTACATGTGCTCCTTCAGTAAATACCACAGCATGCACAGAATACTAGGTTTACGTAAAAAAAATATACATAAACACAAAACTAACTTAAAAATAGGATAAAATCACTTCATTAAATTAAATCATATTCAATAAAATTATTCCAATAGATTAAAATTATTCCAGTAAATTAAATTGTTCGACTAAATTAACATTGTGCTTGTGTTAATTTAATCCTCTTGAATAATCTGTATAATTCAATTATTCTAATGGATCAGTTTATATATAAACACGTGAATTTACTACCAAAAGAAGTTCACCGCACTCTATAAGGAATAAACACGGTAAGCTCTATGCATCGCCCCCCTGTATAGGAAACTGATAAATTATTGATAGTGAACGGAAGGTAATCTTATTTCCTTTCATAATTTCCCTACTTTATTCCCGCGTCTTAAACGTGACAGGGTCTTGGCTTACCCCCACGGCTCCGTCTGTGTTGAATTATTAGAGGAAGCGTATACAGCTCAAAGGAGCTCTATTAAATTATTTGTTTTTATTCTGGTGGAGATAGCTCTTAAATATACTTTTTAGCCGACTTAAAAAAACGGGTCAATAGTTTGGTAGGGTAGTAGTTTGGGTCAAAAAGCTGGAACAAAAATTTGTCATCCAGGAAAACGGAATTGAGTATTTTGGTTTCTTGTGACTTTCCAGTGATATTTTTAGGTGTAGGGTACCACTAAAAAATTAAAAATTTAACACTTTGTTTACAAAAAAATACTACCGAAGTCCAAAATAAAAACACTACAAATTAATTTCAAAAGTCGGTGTTAAAATGCGAAGAAACAACCAAACACACCAACTCCCAAAATTTAAGATTTTTATAGTTTGTAGTTGTTTTTTACTAAACCATTTGCCCATACTTTGTATTTATTAATATTGATAGACTCGTGTTTGACCACAATCTGACCAAAGAGAAAGTGATGTGGTCAATGATGTTGCATCCTTGAGTAGAAGTACAATTCGCTCTTAAATTAAAGACCGTCAGATTGTGATTTGTCTGAAAATCGTTGAGCATTTCTAGACATTCTTGAATAAGACCGTCCGGTTTTGATGTGCATGATAATATCGTTGTGCATTTCCTAGACATTCTAGAATTCGAAGCCGAGTCCTCTCGTCGTAGATTTATATCAGGCTTTAGTTTAACCTTTCTGGCTCGAATCCCATGTAGAATTTTTATACTGATTAATCTGTCCTGGCCATATCGTGTAGCTGGCCATTTTATGACGAGGTCGAGGTTAGATTGAACGATAAATAGATGGATCGAATACACTCCATAGTATGTAGCTATATTATGTAGATTCTACCTATACTATATAGATTACAACAACAATCTATTTCCCCACCATAACACAACAAAGGAACAAACAGACAGGTTAAGATTACCATAATTAATCTGCCACATACATTAACATCCGACAACTGTCTTTCTCAAACCTAGTCCGCACAAACGCAGCGATGGATACCTTTATATCAACATCGTGTGTAGACGCCATAAGACCCCTGCATGTCACAGTATACGTCAGAGATAAGAAATGCAAATCCGCTAGCAAATACGTAGGGGTGTTATCTACGGGCAATTTGAGGGGTACAACCTAATGCAATAAAGTTGCGGAAGGGAGCAATCTTAGGGGTAAGTGAGTGATATGAGTTATGAGGCAGAGACGAATAGAATATGATGTTTGTGAAACTGTTTGGAGTTCAAGGCATTAGAATAATGTTTAAAATAATATAGGGGAAGAACTGTTGATTGGTATACCTATTTTAAATTATCATCATCTGCCTAGCCTTTTCCCAACTATATTGTGGTCGGCTTCCAGTCAAGCCGGATTTAGCTGAATACGGTATTTTACTAAGAGCGGCTGCCTACCAGACCTCCATAACCCATTAACTGGGTAACACGGTACTACATGGCAAGATATACCATCATATAGAATATGATGTTTGTGAAACTGTTTGGAGTTCAAGGCATTAGAATAATGTTTAAAATAATATAGCGGTAGAACTGTTGATAACTATTTTAAATTTTGAAAAAGAAATAAATAAGAGCCACATAATCAAACTTTTCATTTGATACATCACAAAGCACAGTATTGAAAACTGTTTTTTACTTTCTATTTTTCCCCAAAAGTGACTTCAAACTTAAATGTCTTCGTTAATGTTACTCGTCCATATTTTGATAATGAAAGGTCATTTGTGTAAACTTCAACTGAATCAGTCCAGTGATTTTTGGAACAAATCGGTTGTGACACACTGACAGACACACGAGTAGGCGATGTAAGGGTTCCGTATTTTCCTTGTTTTTTCATACGGTCGCTCGAAACCCTAAATTAGTAACCCTAGGTTAGTTTTTACAAATAACTTTTAAATAGGGTATCTGACTACTATGAAAAATAAACATAAATGAATACTTATTTGTTCAATGTTATTGAAACAGCGATTGGTGAAAAAATATAAAATTGGTAGAAAAACAGAGAAGAACTTATTTTTCTATTCCTCTATTTGGCATTTTTTGGGATTTCAAGCTATATTTTTAACTGCGTCTTGTCTGCTCTCCAAGTTTTGAGAGATGTAATAACAAGTCGCCAATTAGAAAATCCAATCAACCTGGACACTTTTATGAACGAAAACAGTTCCGTAATTGAATTTAAATATATGTTTTATAGACATTTTTGCAACGACCATTTAATTTCCTTCATTTTGATACTCTACTTGATAGGCCTGGATAAAAAAAAAATATTTACGACTTACAATTCAGCGCCTTAAATTCACTTTCTTTTTTTTAAACACCTATCTAAAAACACTTGTGTTTTTGAAATAAATCGAACGACACCTTAATAGTCAAAATCCATTCAGCCGTTTGGAAGGTAAGAGGTAATTAAGAAATTTACAAACAAAAAACATACATACAAGTTACTCGCGAAAAACATAACCCTTCCTTGGCAGTTGGGTAAAAACAATCCAGCAAAATACCTTATTGAAGTCTGAAGACTTCAAAGCGATTGTAGAGACTGGTAATCTTCCAAGACTTGTTCTCTTTGATGAAAGGAACGCTCATATAGCCAGACTAAGGGTAATTCGCATCAATAGGGAATTCCTAGGAAATTCTCGAGATGATGTGGTTTAGAAGCACACTGAAGTAGAGCTTAGTGCTTACCCTAGTTTACACAGTGTAGTACTGAATCTTAATTAGTTTAACCACAAATTGGTAGATAATTAAGATAATAAATTATTAATACAGCCCCGTGGTCAAAATAAAAATAGAAAAATATTTCAACTTAATTCAATATTTTTTTGTCTTTTTTTTGAACCAAGAATAGTAAAAAACACAATAGCTTTTAAACAAAAATTTTAATCTCAGTTGTCGAAAAAAAATAATAAAAAAGTATTCATAAATAAATTGTGCCATTTTCGTGGTCTTACAAAGGCAGCCCAGTTAATGTACCCGACATAAACTGCATCCAGGCGCGATTATTATTTTTAAAATAAATTCATTAAAATTTTAGTTGCAATAAAAATAAATAATTAGAATTATGAAACATCCTGTTAATAATGTTTACGTACGAAAAACATCACCGTTCCATTCCGCACCATCTTTGGAACACAAGGCTCGGATTGCGTTCACTCCTAGATGTTTCAAACTTTTTTTTTTTATTAATTCAAATGTTCATAGCAGTGGTGGCCCGGTGGTAATGGCTGCAACTTACGAGTTGTAGGTTCGAACCCAGGCAGGCGCTTTACTTTTTGTGAATTTGTGATGTTATAATTTACACAAAGGTGAAGGAAAACATCGTGAGGAAACCAGCATGTCCTAGAACTAAAAAATTCTAAGTCATGAAATCTACCAACCCGCACTGGGCCCGCGTAGTGGATTACGGCCCAGTCCCTCTCACCGAGAGGAGGCCTGTGTACCAGCAGTGGGAACATTATATACTTTTTTTTTAATGATTATGTAGACTTACCTAGTAGATCAAAAAACCAATAATGCAGTTTTGGTTTCTTCAAAATAGGCTTTAGACTTCTTTCAGCGTTTTCCTCTTAGAGGCCGTGGCGGGTTGACCATTTGTTAGTTTTACCCCTTCTCCGCGCAGGAGAGATCTGTGCTTGTCAGTAGCTGCGAGTTTAGTTACGCCAACGCCAATGAGTGTGGTAGTAGTGCCGGTGAATAAAGTTTAGGTAAGTTATGTCGATTTTAAATTACGACGCGGCCTCTCAGGCACGACATCGGTACTAACGTAAGTTTTTTATTTGAGCTATAATCAAAATAAAGCACTTGATTTTACAAATCTAACCGCTAATTTGATGAATGGATGTACCGGCCACATCGAGGGGTAAACGTAGTTTACCTATAGATAAACAACGTAATTCCGAAAGTTCATGTCGTCATATGATCTCCAGAATGAAAAAGACGTGGCTTTGGTTGAGAACGCGATTGTAGAAACACTCCAGAAATCGGAAATGGATGACGTCGGAGACGATTTGTGACACAAATGAAATATCATCATACAGGTACCAATAATGATATATCTGATGCGGAGTCTACAACCCCGCCCTTACCTCAGACGGAAAATATTTTCCCGATTGTAACTTTTCTATTGGATTTTTTTTTTCAAGAATCCCATTTATTTTTTTTATGTTAAATTAACCCTTAATTTTAAGAAAAAATATTAATCAAGGGTCTTAAGAAACCATTTTTTTAATTGTCATTTTTACTTTGTAAAGTGCCATTTTTAAGTTAAAAACGGGACCAAAATTTTAAAAGACTTATAATTTCAAAATTTAATGAAGTTGATGTTTATTATACGTATTTAAAATACAGTGTTGTATATGCGGCCTCTCAAGCCACACGTCGGTACTAGTGTGACAAAAAGCCACGTCGGTAGCTAAAGACTATTATTTCGAATTTAGCCATACACATACTTTGAAAATCCAACCTGTATACAATGCCAGTGTTCCCGACAGCTATTGAATGCTGATGACGTGTGCAAAGGGGGCCATATAATTGGGTTACTGTTATGTACCCCAGACGTGAGGCTGATTAATTTTGAGAAAACCCCTTATCAAACAAAAGACGGTACCCTGATATGAGATGGCAGGTAGACGGACTGTTATAGATAGTGCGATTCTAATTGTAACATTGTTGGGAAGAGGCATTTCTTGGAATGTTGAAGACATTTATTATACAACAGTACATTACCTGTATAAAATACATTTCTCCTATTATGTCAGGAGAAACTATTTCGATTAATGTTTCCTAAATACAAGATCGAGCTGGTACTCAGACTTTGTTTATAACACTTAAATCTACCTAGGAGTTAAACCTATGTAGGACTCACAGCAAATACAGGGAGATGAAAATACACTCGTTTAAGTACCTCGGGCAAGTATTGACGATGATGAGATTGCGAGAGAGCGGAGGGCAGATATGATTGCCCACAGATTCAAGCGTGCTTCTACATAAATAACACTTACTACAAACTTCTGTTCCTTTTTAGATGATGCCGGCTGTCTCACTTCTGTATAGCGTCAGATGTTTGGTAACCATCGTTGCAGAATTTGTTCGAAAGAGTCACCGCGACCCTAAAATGCAAAGGGCATTAGAAGGAACACGGATGGGTTGTAATCAGTAAGAGTCTGACACTCTCTTCTGCTCCGGCCAGAGCGGGAGGATGAATCGTTTTTTCAATTTTCCTACTTAAACAAGGGATGTTTGATGAAAACCTTGTAATTCCTTGATTGCTGACAGGCTATAGCGTTATTAATCATTGCTGCAGTATTTTTGCAGGAATACTGAAATGATGATTTAATTATTTTATGTGTTAAAGTTGTCAATATTTTATGACTAATACAGTTATAGTTTTATTTATTGTTACTTACACTTTGTCATCGTTACTCGCAAGAAATAATTGATTTATGCTGATATAATCTAGTCTTAGTAAAATTGTGTCTTTAGCACTCAGATCTATGTGGCAGACTCTTTTAAAAGCTCAACGTGTCATGTTATCGCCCACTATTACAGAATTGAAGATTCACAGGAATGTAAATTGGAATTTATTGTGTCTAAAACATTTCGTAGTCATGCCGCACTAGTGCTTGTCTGAGGAAAGCTCGTGATGTAATGTTAGTAATCTCAAACGTGACACCATTTCGTTTTCTCAAAATTTTGTCGAATGTAAAAAGGGTTATACCAACTCTGACAGATCGCTGTGCCTTTCTTTTATGAAACAAAGACAATTATTTTTTTTAAATATATTTTTGGGACAAGCCCGACTCACATTCCCAACCACTGCAACTCCTGAAAGCCAGAATCTACAGTGGCGATCACCAGAAAAACGCCGAGCCAATGAAGCCCGACGACAGCTGTCTTGGAACTCGCCACGAAATTAATCAGAAAACTACAGCGGAGGAGAAGGAAAAAAAAATTCACCTCTTTAAAATATATTTATTATAAATATTTCTTGTTTCTTTAATCAACCTACGTTATCCCTCCACCTAGCCTGCCACTGCTCAAATCTTACAGAAGACGGGTGTAGTCCTCGAGAAAAACCTAAAACAAGATGGCGGGATGTAGATGCACTTTTGAAGGATTGGTTGGAAAAGAAAATAGTACATACAAAGTGCAACAGAATAAGCGAAATACCTCTTAAGGGGTCAAAAAAGACGACTTCCATTTATGTGTGCATAACTCGACAAAATGTACTGAACCGCTGAATTTTTTTGACGTGATGACGTCTTATAAACCGATGAACGCCGCCGCCGGCTGCACGCAAGAATAAGTTTCACGTTTGAGCCGAGCGTGCAAGCGAGAGCGCGGAACAAGCAATAGAGAGGTACGATCGGCCTAAGCGTTTGGCTTGTGTGTTAAGAGTTATTTTCTTATTTTTGTTTTCTTATGACGTTATCACGTAAAAACCGACTTTACAAACAACACATTTTTTTCGTGATTTCTTTGGTCCTTTAGTGGTTTATTTTGTTACATGTGTATAATCCAATTCAAAATTCTGCGACTGATAGAAAGCACACTATTGCTGAGTGCTTGAAGCTACTTTAATCCCAGAAATAATCACAATTTTTTTAATAAATTGTACCAACTTACTCGCTGCGGGAGGAAGACCTGGAGTTCTGAAATACAGGGATGCCCTAGTCCACTCCATTTATTTTAATGTCTGTACTGTGTTTTTCATTAGTGTGGAAAATAAATGATTTTTTACTTTACTTTTTACTTTACAATGTGTAAAAATCACAAGTTTTTTGTTCGGTTGGCAATCAATACTTTGAAAAATCTCTGGAGTCAGCAGCTCTCTACAGGTGGCTACTAAAATTAATAGGAATCAACTAATTTTTATTTTAGACTATAATAGTATTTAAAATAATTTGTTGTAAAAATGGTGTTCGCTGTGTGTATACCTATAATAGGCATGCATTCCAGATCTGCATGTATATGTAGGTACTGCTATTGGTGTACCAAATAATAAATAAATAAACTAATATGTCCATCCGAAATTCCCAAACAACCCCAATTAATTAATTAAGATTTCTTTCCAAACAAAGCTCCAGCAACTGGTCGACTCATTGAGCAAACTTGCACAATACCCACTAATTAGTAGATCCATTCCCAGCCGCTGATTGTTTGATCGTTGTCACCATTCGATCCGTTCGATCCGTTTGTTACCCAGTACTGAATGACCCAGTTTGAAACATTCACTTGTTTCTCCTTTGGTGTCGATGTTATTATTTATGAAGTTCCATTTTTGTTTTGTTTCGCATTTGGAATAACGCATTATTGGTTACAAGTTTTTAGATACGTTTGAATGTTTTCGACTTTCTTTCGTTTTATTTTTGTATGTACTTTTCAGATTGGGTCTCTTTTACAAAAAGCATTAAAATATCACAAAAATCTATACTTCTAAAATATCCGTTAATATCCGTTTTAATAAAATTAGTAAACATCCAAAACTCATTTAGAGAACTTTGCGATTCCCAAATTCTTATTATTATAGGTCTAAAAGTAAACTACCATCAAAAACACATTTGCAATAATAGATCTAATTTGCGTTTAGTTTAAGACCTGCTTTACCGTAAAGTGGATATTGAGATGATTCAGAGAGGATTCACCAGACCCTTCATCATCATCCAAAGACCGACTTCGCTATCTGCTAAATATAAGCCTCTCTATCCTTGTGCCAATCTCTACGTTCTTAGCCTCAGCCAGATTCTACACTTGATGGCATCAATGTTGTTTGCCCGTCTCGCAGCCGGACGACCGATACTTCATCTTAAATTCACCCCTGCTAAGTTTAGGCCTCTCTTTTATTGTGCCAATCCCTACGTTTCTTTGCCAACCTCGGCCAGATTCTACCCGCAATGGCGACAATGTTGTCTGCCCATCTCATTGCCGAACGGCCGACACTTTGTACCATTTCATAAGTGCTGGTTGCCGGGTACCAGGTACCTGGTAGCGAAGTGTATAGCCATGTACGTTAGCTTTCACAACACTTCACCGCTAGGTACCCGGTACTGGCTACCCGTCAACCAACGCGTATGAAAAGGCACTTCTTCCGACAGTCAGCGGACGCAACTCAGTTACCGCCAAACTCCATCTATTAAAACCGCGCCTTGCCAAGTATCATGTTCCAGACCCATTTCAGTACCGTATTCATTTTGCCAGACCCTTAGCATGATATAAATTGGCACAATTACGACTATAAGCACTCTATCACTCCCTGATACGACATCAAATATTTAGCTAACAATGATTGTGTGAAGTACCTACTCACTAATGAACATTTACATAAGCAAATATTAATTCATGCTGTAACGTAGATATTGTCGTTTCCTCGTCTAATCTCTGAATTTCATGCGCTCCGAGTATTCAGGAAATCTAGAGCGACTTAGGATGGTTTTATGTGTAAAACAAAGCTTCCAAGCTGAAACCTCCGCTACAGTGTTGTTTATTTATAAATTAGGTTTGTCTAAAGACACTGTCATCAATACATAGATATTTAATGTTTTTCTGTGACTGACACACAACACGCAGCCGAAAGCATAAGTTGGTCGTAGAAAGGTAAAATTTGTCAGACAGGTTCCTTGGAGAGTGTAGGGTAGCAGAGCAGAGTTCCCGAAATGTTAAAAGAAACGGGAAAAACCGGGATAGGCACGTAAGAAGACGTGTGCAAAAGCTAGTTATCTATACTGATACACTAATAATCTATACTAATATTATAAAGAGGTACAGTTTGTGAGGTCGTAGGGAGTAATCTCTGGATTTACTGATTCATCAGGAGATCCAGAAAGCCACGTTATTTGTGAGTGTCATAGTCTATATACATTAATCCGAAAAATACCGCACAACGAAGTGGGCACAGATCAGCTACTAATATTGTGAATAAATAAATTAATATATATATAAACACAATAAATAGGCTTTATTCCTTACATCAGATAGATAAAGAAGTTAAAAGTTTAGTGCACATATAACTTTTACTTATATTTTATGTGCACTTATAGCACAGTATCATAGAATGGTAACTCTTCCAGGGTAATTAGATACTATAAATCGCGTAAGATTAATTGACAGAAAATAATGATTTGTTTTCAAATGTCGCAGTGAGATACTATCAGCCTAATACCTACCAAATGTACAAATGAAAAAAAAAAAATGCGGGTAGTCTTTGGGGAATCCCGATAGAAGTGAAAACTAAGTAACTTGTGAATTTTATCGAGCTCATGGAAAGCGTTCGGTGAAGATGACGCAAGTTCCATGATTTTTGTATACCCAAAAAGTTCTCAACACGCCTAAAAAAGTTTTTACTCCAAAAATTTATCGATTGAGCGATTTCAGTAGCGCATTAATCCCATTGATACCTATAAAATGCCGCTACCCAGAGCCTCTCCTTTCAATTATTTGTCATACATAATCTGCCTTGCCATTTCCCAACTATATTGGGGTCGGCTTCCAGTCAAACCGGATTTAGCTGAATACTAGTATTTTACGTGAAGCGGCTGTCTCCCAGACCTCCACAACCCATTAACTGGGTAGTTCTTGGCAAGACTAGATTCAGATTTACTGGCTTCTGACAATCCGTAACGACTGTAAAGATGTCGATATGTTAAGATGGTCACCCATTCACAGATCAACCTCGGCAAGCGTTGCTTATCCTCAAATATCGACCTGTTCGGTTGCTATTCTTTAGCTCAGCCTCTCAATGATATGTTACAACACTAAATCCCAACAAATATGCAACAAGCAACATATACACTATATCAAGAACAGGTGTCCTTTAAAAACAAAAACAAACGTACATTAAAACTCTTTACATTTCAGACTGGAAAACATTATTCTTTATTCCTAAGGAAATCATAAACAACGCTGTGTCATTCTTGCCCACAAATCAAAAGCGGCTTACGTACCTTTATAAAATCAAACTTATGAAATGCATATCCGAAAACTAAATATCACCTTTAACCCGCTTGAAATAAGAGTTAAAGAATTTTAGATTTCCTGAAATGTTAAAGTGGCTTACTAATATTTGAAATTCATTCCTGAAAACGGATTTTCACCTTTATGTCTTAGTGTTAAGAGTTAAAGAAGGTTAAATAGGCTGTAAAAATAAGATGGCTTCCCCTTTCCGGACTTACCTGCACGTTTGTCTGTCATATATATAGTTGTTTATTGACTATTGTTTTCGTGTTTGTAGTTCATGTGACATTAAATTAATGTTTGCAAAATGAAATAGGATACGATTTGTTTAAAATATGGGTGTTATTAAGTTATGGAGACCCGGATAAGCTGTCTTACTACCCGGTTAATCTGGTTACTGTTTAGGGTTACGTTACTCAAAAGGTAAAAAATAAACCCTTATCAGATCACTCTCTTATCCGTCTGTCTGTCCGTGGGTGATCACCGATTTTCTCAGGAATGGGTGGACCTAGCAAATTGAAATTTATACCAGATACTGAGTTCTATAGTCCCTATTAGGTGTATAAAAAATCAACACGATAAAAAGATACGGGCAAATTTAGGTTTTCGCAAAAATTTGTAAGTAACAACATTAATTTTTTTATTTTTTATTATTAGGAATTTTCCCTTTACTTGAGCTGCTTTTAACTAAAATTGTCAATTCTAGGTCAACCGGAAGTACCCTATAGGTTTAGGGTCGAAAACCTTTATGATAGTTTCCGTTGACCTAGAATCACGAAATTTGGCAATTATATAAAGGGTGTCTCATACATATATAGTTGACACCAAACACACACTCAAAACTTAGCCACCAATAAAATGATGCCAATTTTTACTATGGCGGTATAACGGAACTTTCGGCGCACGAGTCCGACTCGCACTTGACCAGGTTTTTTTAATAGTAGCGGTAAATTCTTGATCAAAGGATAGGTTGCTACAGATTCTACTATTTTGTTTCTTACACAGACTGTACATCAATTGCTGACAAACTAGTCAAACTCTGAAAGAATTAAAACTTGAGTAATGAAATATTCTCAACATTGAATATTTCCTTATTCAGAAAACATCGGTTGTTCTTTCATTTTAAGAATGGTAATTATTTTTAATCTATAAAAATCTCATGTCACAGTGTTTGTTATCGAACTGCTCCGAAACGGCTTGACCGATTTTTATGATTTTTTATGTGTTTATTTGGTAGATCTGAGAAAATAGGTCGTAAGTTATTTTTTATTTATATGGCAAAACAACGTTTGCCGGGTCAACTAGTTTTGGTATATTATATACTGACCAAATGCTTTGCCTCATTTGGTCACCGGATATGAGCTTCTTTTAGCATACACCACATTTGATTTTACGTACTTACTCGCTATATTTTCACCCACTTGCACAATATTTTCATGTTCAACCCAAAAAACACCCTATTTCACATCAATGAAATCGAACAAAAGGTTAAAAATAAAATAATAGTATCACTGAACGATTGGTTCAGTGTTCATTGACTTCCCAATTAAGCTGTGCTATTGTCATTCCAGTCATAATTAAATTAATGAGTACATTCATCAACAACAAATATAGACTAATTAAGTCATCAGTAAAACTGAGGATGGACACATTTTACCAGATTTCATGAATGGTTTATGAATTACGTCACAAATAGAGAGTTGTTCCGGTCGGATCCCCTGATCTGATCACCTGCTGGTTATTGGTATTATGTTTTAATTTCTGCCTGACACCAGAGTGTGTGAATTCGTTAGACCTTACTGCCCACACGATAAGAAGAAGCTTTGTCGTTCCAGTCTGATCCCCTTTCTTACTTTGACAGGTAAGTACAGTCAAGAGAAACACATTCATGTAAAGTTTTATTTGTTTCCATTTGGTGCAATAGAAATCACGAACATGTGTATTTCAATAAACCCTGTATGTATATTTTGTTTCTGACTGTCCCATATATCTGTTAATAGATAACTAGGGTGTCCGAACGGATTTTTTTTTTCTTTTTTTTATATGTTATGGGTTTGCTCTTGACTCGAGTGTAGGTCAGAGATGACAGAGACAAAGTCTACGATGGAGAGAGCCTACCCAGAAGGAGCCTGTTCACTCTAACTTTGAAGAGATTAGGGTTGTAAGCGTTTGGAAACACAGACGCAGGCAGAGAGTTCCACTCCTTTGAATCTTTAAATTTATTTGTGGTACCCTTTTTTGTTTTTTTTTTTAAGGATGGGAAATCATCGAATGACTGAATGAATAACAGCGGAAGGGAGTGTCAGACTCTTACTGACTAAATCCCATCCGTGTTCCTCCTAATGCCCTTTGCGTTCCAGGGTACGGTGCCTCTTACGAACAGTTTCCGCACCCCGGCAGGCACTGGCCCTAGCGGGCCCCGTCTCCCATGCTGACTCCTTGAGGCGCGCGTGAAACACGGCGCGTCGACACGGGCCTGGTTCTGATCGGAAGGCGAGCCACCCTATGCTCGCCATCCGCGGGCCCATTTAATTTTGTGGTACCCTGAACGGTGGATCAGACCAGAATGGTAAATATTAAAAAGTAAAACTGATCCCCCAGGGATCAGAACTCATTGTTATAAAGCAACTTAAAGCTATCTATTTCTCAAGCTGTATCTTTTATATCGTTTCCGAAAATTCGATTTTTTTAGATTCAAATGATTAAACAAAACGGTTTCATTACAGAATTGACATTCTGAGTAGGTAATTCACGTCTTCATCTTCCACAGTTCATATTCGTCAGCTGCTAGACGTAAGTTTCTATTAACTTATGTCTAGCAGCTGCCAGCCTGCTAGCCAACTCTGTCCAGGTTTTACTTTGTCATATACTTCTATTTAAGTGACAAAGAGGTGAAAGGAGTAATAGATGGACTTTATTTCAAATGAGGGTGTCTTTTTTAGTTTAGACAGAATATTATACAGATATTAGTATTTCTATGATATTATGTTGCACTATAATAAAGCTTAAGTGATAATCTATCTTGCTGCTACATTGGCACCACTTCTTACCACCTATTCTAAATTATCTTCTCTAATGTAACCAATTTCAATACTCATAGAAACAAACGTCCCAAACGCAGTCGCGCCTATACCCACGCTCATACGTCCAAACCGTCTCCCACAGAGCAGGGAGTCTCTTTGGTGATCGTTGCTGCTACATTGGCATCACTTCTTAACACCTATTCTGAACTATCTTCTCTAACGTGACCAACTTTATCATTCATACTATTAAACTGCCGAACGCAGTCGCGCCTATACCCACGCTTAAGCGTAAATAAACCATCTCGCACAGAGCAATGAGTCTCCTCGGCGGCGGCTGTTGCTGATGCAATTGGCACCACTTTTTTACATCTATTCTGAACTATCTTCTCTATAATGTCTCCAATTTTGACGTTAAAAGATTTATTATCTAAAGCTAAAAAAATGTTTCTTTTTTAAGGCGAACGAGCGTTTCTACTTACCTAGCTGGCTTGGTGACTAGTGGTTTTGGAGATCAAGGGAAAGTAGTCGCTTCAAGTAGGATGCAGGTATTCAGAATATTTATTCGTTTAAACTGACAGCCAACCTGACATAATTCGGAAAAGGTAGATTTTGCCCAACGGGAACGTTGACTAAAAAAAACGAAGTAGTCTGTCAGATAGGTTTCCAAAGAATATTGGACAAGTATTTTTTATTTTTTCAAGTAAAAATTAAAACGAAACAGTGCTTTGAAAACTCGTGTGACGTCACAATCCTGATCTTTGATGCGTTTTATTTCGTCAATTTTTATTGATTTGATAAAGCGAAAAATCCGTGTCCATGATTTTTCGATAATCCAACTGACGGACTAAATATAATCTTTTTTTACTCAAGCAACATCGCTTTTGTTGCTACAAGAAGCTACCAAGCCAACACGATGTTTCCATGCTCTATGCCGTCGCCCGTCGCCCTTCGAGCCCGTTGTCCTTGTCCAGGGATTCGTGTTCATTATCATTTGTATTCACCGAGACAGCACCTGGAGTTCTGTCGACCCGGCAAGATTTATGACGTCACAACACAAAACTTTCCCTTTGTATGGTAATGCGTCTTTGACGGATTTTTGAGGATTTCTTGTTGTGAACAATGATTTTAGAGGTGTCACTTTGTTTCGCATTTACGTCGTTTGAGAACTGAGTAAGACTGATAAATGGCGAGGATCTCAGTTTCAGCCCTGCTGTAGATTTATATTTTGTAAATTAAAGTTTCCAAAAAAAGGTTTATAAACTGATATATTACGTAACCAGTATCTGAGCAATATCTTTGACCAATAGCTTCACAACTTAGGCACTATGCAATTACGATGTGCCATAAACAAATAATTACCTGGTGAGGATTGCGCGTAGCCGGTAAGTTGCGACACGTGCGGGAAGGACTATGTCCAGCTGTGGGGCGTCTTTCGGCTTACATGATGATGATTATAATGAACAGATAGGTTTTCAGACTTTATGATTTCTGACTAGTTCTGACAACCTATGTGTGACACAAAGTAATTAAAGCAGTTTGTGGAAAAACTAGGAGCCATGAAAGCTTGCAGGGCATTTGATGTGTGTAGGGCCTCAAAGCGACTGTCAAAACAATCTTTCTATTGACCACTAGTAGACCCGCGCAACTCCGTCTGTGGCACAATTTTCATTACTGCTCCGCTCCTATTGGTCTTAGCGCGATGATATATAGCCTATTACCTTCGTCGTAAATGGGCTTTCTAACATTTTTAAAATCATACCAGTCGTTCCTGAGATTGTTTTGAGTTTGTTTGTTTGCTTGAACACGCTACGTTTAAGCAAACAACCTCAAAATAAAGGTATAAAGGAAGGTAGCCTCTGGTGTCAGCTCTATGACAAAGAACATAATTATCGTCACTTAACTAACAATACAGCTCAAGTCCTTTTTAACCGACTTCCAAAAAAGGAGGAGGTTCTCAATTCGGCTAGTATTTTTTTATGTATGTACACAGATTACTCCGAGGTTTCTGTCCGATTTCTGTGATTTTTTTTAGTTCGATTCGGCGTACTTGCCATTTGGTTCCGTAAATGTTTAGTTCAGTTTGGTTTAGTTTTTTTTTTATTTTATGAGTATTTTTACTTATTTAAATTTGGACTAGGTTTGGTTGATACCCCGGTGTTGTACTGTCAGTTCAATCCCAGACAAAGAGTTCCCAGTGAAGTGAAACATGGGTGGTTTTTACTTTATAATGTAATTGAATAGAACTCTTCGTCGTGGATCGAATAAACAACAAACCTAGGTCCAAATAATTGTCACAGCGTCCATTGTCACAGTACATTGTTTTCAATAAATTAATCTGCTTTTTGCTCTACTGTAAACGTACTCAAAATGACTTGAGCCATGTTATTTGCTAAGGGACTATTTTTAATTGCCAAAAAGAACAGCCATAGAAGATAAAAAAGGCAAATAAACATCGCAACAACATTATGCCAGTATATTCATGCCGTTTTATTAGCGAACCCATTCTGTTTCATTAACTGTAATTGATCAACTGACAATGACGTCGTCTGCAGTTGATTGATCATTCCGTCATGTAGCGATATTAATACTGATTGTGTTATCGTTCAATTAAAATCTGAACGTAAACAAGGAAGTACCTTAATTACATGCTCGTAGTTATATTAACAGTATCAACTTACATAATCAAGGTAATACATATGATCAAGGAATTGATCCTGATGAGGAGCTCGTGGCTAAATAATAACAGCCGCAGGGGTCGATCTTTAAGGTTAAGCAACGCTTGCCAAGGTTGGTCTGTGGATGGGTAACCATCTTAATATACCGAGTTTCCTCCGTGCCTCGGAAAGCACGTTAAGCCGTTGGTCCCGGCTGTCATTTGTAGATCTTTGGCAGTCATTACGGATTGTCAGAAGCCTGTAAATCTGACTCCAGTCTTGCCAAGATGTACCGTGTTACCCAGTTATTAGGTTGTGGAGGTCTGGTAGGCAGCCGCTCCATGTAAAACACTGATATTCAGCTGAATCCGGTTTGACTGAAGGCCGACCCCAATATGGTTGGGAAAAGGCTAGACAGATGATGATGAAGGAATCGATCCTGATATGGCGTAGAGGTGTCAAGTGATCTTCAATAATCATTTCAGATAGAAATTGCGAGATAATAATGCAAGGGCTAGCCAAGTAAAGAGTTGTTGGATGATTAGGGGACAGCTATCAGAAGAGTAAATGCCTCCCGAAACTTCCTCATAGTCTCTTCAATTATTGTACTAGTAGTCGTGTCTGTCAATAGCTTAATAGCCACGAGTCTCGCGACCAGCACCTGAATTGGTTCGAAAGAGCCACTGCTGCTGAACGCAAAGGGCATTGGAGGAACACGGATGAGTTTTAGTCGGTAAGAGTCTGTCACTTTCTTTCACTCCGTCCAGAGTGAAAGGTGTCATTTGATGTCTTCCCATACTTAATAAAAAGGAGGTTATCTTTAGGCAGCTGGATCAACTTCTTGATTCTGATACTTCTGGACACGGCTCATATGCACTTGCTTGCTTGTCAAAAAAACTCATAACTAAAGCCACAAGAAATAATGCAGAAAACTTGATAAATGACGTCAAATAGTTGAGATGTACACAAAAACCTTGAATACAAAGTCCATAGCCTATCAGTCTGATGTTCTCCTATTCATTGCGCATATCAAACTCAGACGTAATGATATACCCTACCCCATTCATATGCACCTACCTGCACAAAGCGTCCAGTCATCTAGAACCGTATGCGTTTTGGGCTCAGAATTCAATGGCACACTAATTTTAAGTGACGTCACATTACCATTGTCTGTGCACTATTGTAAATCTCCCAATCAGTTACCACAGAATGCAAAAGCGTAATCAAAATCTTTGAGTCGGGAATGTCGGACTCTGAGCAGTGGAATACCACAGCATACCAAAACAGCTTTAATTCCTACGTATTCAAAACCTCCAAAGACATGACATCTATACAGGAGACTGAAAGGAGTTCATTATCATGTCTTTTCAACGTAAACACCTGAGATTTCCTCATACACATAACCGGAAATAGATTCTAAATTCATAAGAGTAAAGTCTCGTATCGCTTGAGCAACAGTTAATGATGAAGTCGAGATTTTCTGACGGTTGTCAGAGGGAATAAAAAATTGGTGGAGGCGAGTGTGAAATCAATGGGGATTTGTGTGACCGTTCTCAGGTATTCATAGAGGCATCGTTAGGGAAGTTTCAGAGGTTCACGAAATATTCAGAAGTCTAGTAAGATTTCATGTTTAAGGCTTTTTTTGTACGGTTAGGGACATCATTAGTAAAAACCAGCTAAGTACGAGCTGGATTCGCACACAAACGGTTCCGTATCATAGCCGAAAAAAAATCTCTTCAATTTTTCATTTCATTTAATTTTTATTACTAGTTGTTACAGCGGTAAAAGAAATACATGTTCTGTGAAAATTTCAACTACCTATTACGGTGAGGTAGGTACAGACCGCTGACAGACGGACATGCGGACGGACGGACGGACACCGGAGGCTTAGTAATAGGGTTCCGTTGGTTACCCTTCGGGTACGAAACCCTAAAAATTAAGCAAGTTCTTGTCTGACATTATAATGGATTGTTCAGATTTTTTCTTGTCTTTTGAGATATCACGCAGAAATCTGTATGATTAATGCAAAGTATAAAATAACTGTAATTTCGGAAGTCGGTATCAAAAAACCAGAAACATGTTTTTTTTTGGAAGTCTATTTTTTTAGTTTTTTGTTTTACGCTCTTAGTGGTACCCCACACCTAACAACACCACTGGAAAGTCGCAAGAAAACAAAATACGTAATTTCGTTTACTTGGATGACAAAAAACCGTCATCCAAGTAAACGTATTCCAACTATTTTGATTTAAAAACTTAACTACTAAAATATTTTTGACGAAATTTAAATTAGACCAATTGGAAAGTATATCCTTTCAATTAAAATAAGAAAATTGAGAATCTCCTCCTTTTTTTTTGAAGTCTGTTAAAAATAATCACAAAATCTGTTTGCGATAAATCCCCTCGGAATTTAACTCAGTTGGCAGTATCTCTAGCGTTGTTTATTAAGAGCGTAGTTTCACAAAACAATCAACACGCGCGGTAAAGCACTTTAAATCATAATTTATACGTAATTAATAACAGCGCAGCCTAGAAAGGAGGAATAATAAATTTTAATTATGACAAATGACGTCATGGAACGCGTTAAATTGCTAGGGTTGTTACGTAGTCATCGAGAATGGATGGAGTATTCCCTGCACAACCACTCTTTAAGGTACAAGTTTGTAGCCGACTGCATGCAGCAGCAGCAGGCGGCGTGTAGCCGCGCAGCACTGGTTTGGGGTACTTTGTATTTCAATGAAAAAGCGGCAGGCGATGTGTAGCCAACTACGAAAGGTATTTCATAGAAATACCTAGAAACCAGTAGTGGCTCAGCGACACGTCGCTTGTTGCTCTGCTGCCTGCTGTCGGCTACAAACTTGTATATTTGGAAATAGATTGCAGAATCGCATTACCTGTGCAGCTAATGTGCATATATATCTTACACAAAGCATCGCATACATATAGCGTACCTATGTCGTACGTGTATCTTTTCAAATTCTGAATGTGTAAGTGCAGAATACAGCCGCTTCACCTGTGACGGTCATTATCACATTATCTCCCTCATACTTTTCTACTCGTATTCACTCATATTAGAAGACCAGTATTTGTTCTTGAAAAATCAAGTCACAATATCATCTCAGCACCAATCAATTTTAAAAACTAGTCAAACTAAAGTTTTTAATAGAATTATTGTGACATAAAAAAACACACAGAAACAGCGATCGCTCAGTCCATTTTCTATGTTTATGAGTTGTTACCCAAGTGCTTGTAAATTACTCGAGGGATGGGTAATCGTACATAGGAGTGGGTGACGATGGGATTTAAAGGGTGAATATTGATAGGGAAAAACAGCAGCGGTGTACAGCGATTAGAGCGCTTTATTTGTTTAAATATTAAGTAAGGGTCGCGCCGGTGGGCTTCGTAAATTGGGGTTTGGTAGACCTACATTGAGTTTTGTATAATGTAGGGACAGTCATCAGCTGGTTACCCCCTTTTCTTAAATATTTTCTTTCGTTATTTGACGTTTGTGCAATGATAGAGAGTAGCCTACATCTGTAAAGAAACGCGCTATTTGTAATCACAAATAGCGCATTTCTTTACAGACGTAGGCAGAAGCAGTTTCTTCAGGAGCTCGTGGCTAGATAATAACAGCCGCACGGGTCGATCATCAAGGCTAAGCAACGCTTGCCAAGGTTGGTCTTTGGATGGGTGACCATCTTAACATACCGAGTTTCCTTCGTGCCTCAGAAAGCACGTTAAGCCATTGGTACTGGCTGTCATTTGTAGATATTTGGCTGTCGTTACGGATAGTCAGAAGCCAGTTAATCTGACTCCAGTCTTGCCACAAAGTACCGTGGTACCCAGTTAATGGGTTGTAGAGGTCTGGTAGGTAGCAGCTTCTCGTAAAATAACCGTATTCAACTAAATCCGGCTTGACTGGAAGCCGACAATATAGTTGGGAAATCGCTAGGCAGATGATGATGATGAGTCAGAAGCAGTTTCTTACACTATACAAATGGTAATATGAGGCCATCAGATTAAGATTAGGTTATTTTAATAAGCTTTATACAGGGTAATTTAAAAAATACCCGAAACCTCATAATCTTGACTTCGTATCATGACGCTGAACAACATTTGTTCTACGACTTTTCAAAATTCGAAACATTTTTATTCCATACAAAAAATATAACCATAGTTTAAATTTTGCATATTCTTTATAAGGCGGCCTACGAAAGGCCGACAGGCTGGCGGCGCGTGACTGAGTGCGCGCGCGCGCGCGTAGTATACGCGAAATAAACAGACTTCAAATAAATGAAAACAATTTGTTTTTGGCTACATTGTTTAGTTGAGGTCAAAGTCGTAGAACAAATGTTGTTCAGGGTCATGATACAAAGTCAGGGTTGAGAGGTTTTGGGTATTTTTTCAATTTCCCTGTATAAACATTTAAAGCAAGTCTATAAAATGGTTCTCTAACTTATTTGCTTACTTTAATTTATTTTTATAATATTATTCTCAAAACAATATCACTCTAATTTATTAAGTTTAAGTTTATTTAAATAACAAACTATATACACTTAAAATAGAAAATAAATTTCCTAACTATAATATCGCGTCAAAAAATTCGTCCGCATCGCTGTCGACTGGAAGTGAGCCCAAAAGACTGGCGGCATTTATTTTATTTATTTAATACTTCATGCACACAAATGTACAGAGGCGGACTTAATGCCTTAGGCATTTTCTACCAGTCAACTCTTGGTCACCCAAGGGTTGACTGGTAGAAAACGCAGAGACAATTAGTGGTCAAAAAGATATTTAATAAATAGAAAGATATATATTTACATCCTATAATCATTTTGGCGTCAATGAAATGATTATAGGATGCGGTGTATATATATGAACTATACATACTATAATATATATACTCAATGAACAAACAAATACACGGACATACTTTAACAGTTTATGCAAACAAACAATGACTAAAAACTTAGCGCTGTGACGATACTACTACATTGCCACGTTGTATGGCAATGCTTATCCTCTGTCCAAGATAAAAGCCAGCCCTTGGGTCACGCAAAGCCTCAACTAAACCTTTAGTTAGTTCTTTAAATATAACGTGAGCACTCGGACCCCACGTTTCAAGTTTCAACCCCAAACGGCTCAAAAATATAATGGCCAACAAGGCCATATCTCCGCCGTTTGAGGTTCTCAACAGCCTTAGCAGCTTCTGCTGCACCAGCACAGTACGACAAGCTAGGAAGATGGGATGGCGTAAGAGTATCGACACAAGTAGCGTCCCACACTAAAGGCCTACCCATCTTCCAAGGAAATAAAGACATACCGTCCAGTCGCTTGAAACTACTTATAATAGTTAAAATTATCTGAAAAAGCTATATTTAAGTCCCTGTAAAACAAAATAGAGTATTAAAAAGCTCTTGAATAATTTTAATAAAAACAAGCAAAAATCCTAACAGTTTAAATTATAACAAATTATCAGGAGTACACGATCGTGGGGAGAGTTCATTGAACTTTGTATTTTTATGAAATTCAGGCATATTCATTGGGCGTTGTTCTCTCGAAAATGTTTGAAGAGAGAGAATTAACCAAATTCTGCTATTGTTTCAGTTGAAAAAAAAATGTTGCTTTAAAATGTATCAACAGTTGGTCCTAGTCCTGGTTTGAATTCTTAGCTTAGTAACAAGGGTGCAATTTTTTTTTTTTTCAGAATTGGTACGATTTAACGTTCACTTGCTGAGGTGTTTATTAACATGTCACTACAAAGAAGTCAGGATCAATCAAGAAACTTATTATGTACGAATATCTATAATAATGCTCGTCTGTCATGATCCCTTTGCAGTTAAAACATCTGTTCTATTCATAATCATCTTAATTATAATTTTAGATGAAGGACGTCTAATGCTGCCTTTCTCAATAGGAAATATGCATGAAAAAAATATTTACTATCTCAAAAATAGTACTAACAGTGGAAATAGAATCACTCGAAAATCAAAATTTTAAACAAATATATCTGTCCCTCTCGCAAAAATCCTGTTTTCCATGGCAGCTGTATAGCCGTCATGGACTTTGACGTCAAAGTTCATATCGGACTTCTCTTTGTTATACATTTTCTTTCTATAATCTTTAAAGCTTTATAACTTCATCGCTGATGAAGATATTAAAAAATAATTTAGTGATTGTAATTGTGATTGTAATTGTAATTGTGATTGTGATTGTAATTGTGATTGTAATTGTGATTGTAATTGTGATTGTAATTGTGATTGTAATTGTGATTGTAATTGTGATTGTAATTGTGATTGTGATTGTGATTGTAATTGTGATTGTGATTGTAATTGTGATTGTGATTGTGATTGTAATTGTAATTGTAATTGTGATTGTGATTGTAATTGTAATTGTCATTGTTTTATTGTTGTTGATAAGTGTTTCATTTTACATATAAAAAAATCGCATGCATATTCCCTATTACGGAGGGGATTTTATTACATGACGGATAGCACAGTAATTACTCTATTTTGGAGGGATTGTTGCCACATCGACCGGTCCTGTGCGTTTTTCATACAGCGGATTCCCGCAGCCTTCACTTGAAAGTCAATATTCTTCCATCTGGCGTTAATCCCGGCCATTGCCAGGGTCCGCCTTCCTACTTAGCTTCCTCCACTTTGCCCGATCTTGAACGTCCTTCTCTGTCAGGCCATTGGCTCTCATGTCGGACTTGACGACGTTCAGCCAGCGCTTGCGAGGGCGACCACGGGACCTAGCCCCAAGGACAGCCACATTCATGCATCTTCGACCAACGTACTCCATAGGGCCGCGCATGATGTGGCCATAAAATCGCCTTCATTTGGAAGTCAATACTTGTGATTAAAGAAACAAAAATAAAACCGACTTCCAAAAACAAAATACTACAAAGTAAAAAATAACTTTAGTTTCGGAAGTCGGTGTTCAAAAACTAAATAACCAAAAACACATTTTTTGTAAAAAAGGGTTTTTTATTTTTCAGTAACATGAGATGATGATTACCAGGCACATATATCTGAATTGCGTTAGAAAGTTTATGAAAAACATTGTACCTATGTGCTTATAAAATTTGAGGGTTTTCCTCAGTTTCATAGGATCCCATCATCTGATTCTAACTTGGTGACAATGGGACCCACCAACAAAAAAAATTGGTCCAGAATTGGCGAAGAAATCGGTGAAAAAACATAAAAAAACATACAGCCGAACATAGAAGAAGTCGGTTAAAAAGTCGCAATATCATCTCAGAGACTGTCGTTGTCAAATAATTTCAAAGTAGAGTAGGAGGAGTAGAGGTGTCATGCATTTTTCGCATTAGCAGGGTGCCAATTCTAATTTTTTTTTTAAAAAAAACCTCATGTTCATACATTTTTGACACATTGCGAATTAGACGCGAATGCGAACGTTGTTTAAAAGTTAGTAGAATTTGCCCTCAGGTCATCGATTCACTTCTGATGGGTAGACCATCAGAAGGAGAATCAATATTTCATTTTATTAATTTGAAAAAATAAGTGTAGGTAAGAACAAACAAGTAGATGGAAATAGAAATACAAAACAAAAAGCTGTAGGCTAAGCCTAAATAATTCCATTAATAATAGTGTCTAGACCCTCAACCGGACGTGATAGTCTCATTAATGTAAATATTTAATAATATCTAACCTTTATTTAGTAAGGGTCGACGTCAAAAAAGACGAATGATATATATTTTCAAAGGACGAAAATATAAATAGGTAGGTTAAATAGTTTTATTGAAATAAAACTACCTACTTTATTACAATTACCTTCTACCATCGGACATCCAGACGCACTGTATCTTACCATCCCTACCTTGTAGCTATTCCACCAATTCGCACTAAACGTTTTCAAACGTCTTTTATAATGCGCACAGCAAAGGAGTGGAACTCTCTGCCTGCGTCTGTGTTTCCAAAAGCTTACAAACCTAATCTCTTCAAATTTAGAGTGAACAGGCTCCTTCTGGGTAGGCTCGCTCCATCGTAGACTTTGTCTCTGTCATCTCTGACATAGACTAGAGTCAAGAGCAAAAATATTACAAATAAAATCATAATTCTTTGTCGTTCCCTTATTGCTAAGGATTACGACCTCATACGACGCGTCTCCAAGCCATGCCGTCTTTAACAGTGTGGACCGCTCTGTACATGCTGCCTCCAACAGCCTTCTTTACTGCTTCGGACCATCTTGCCAGTTTTCTACCTTCAGCGCGTTTTCCTTCGACCTGACCCAATATCTTAATCCTTTCCAGACTATGCTTGACTGAACAGAAACTGAAATACAAATGGTTAAGCATTGCTGCTCAACCATTTAATTTGTAATTGGTTTCATTACCAACACTTTTTGTGCTCTTGTACTAATTTTCTTGATACACGTAATAAAAACAAGATTATGCTGGTTTTAAGCATAATATACGCGTCATAAAATAACCCGACTAAGTGTAACATCCCATGCAACTTACTACGCAGTATCACAGCTGTGTACATCTCAACATATCCGCGTTATCTAGTTTCAGATCGGGCTGCGTTGACTGATGGCATGCAGCGCACACCGCACGTTGATAGATGTTGTACTCACAGCGATAGGATGGGAGTGTGGAATTTAAGTGTTTGATTGAATTTTTTAATAATATTTTTCCCCGAGAAGGACGCTAGGAAACTAACAAACTCTATACTGTGTGTTACTTGATACGCCCTTGGCTGCTTTTTTACCGGTCCATAAACGCCGAAGGCAGCTGTAGTACTACAGTTTAGTACTTCAATTATATAAGACTAGCACTTCGCCCGCGACTTCGTTCGCGCAGGTTTTGTTGGTACTCCACTAATTTTATCTCCCATCGAACCTCATATAGGGTGGTACACGTAAATTAGTTTTTAATAAACGTAGGGCAGTTCGTTCACTCGCAAGATTTTTTTTAGTTAGAGTATTTTTAAAATCGTCGTAACTTTAAACGAAAGGTCTGATTTGGAAGATTGAAAGTGTAATTTACATGCACATAACCAAACTAAATTATTAACCAATTTAAATAGATAAGGATTAACATCATGGTACTAAAATCACCACTATTCCATTTCACCAGGGTTTTGATTGAACAATTTGAACAAAAAGCGGTCATTGTGACTTAACCATAATAGTTAGATACATACTCTCCTCTATAAAACTGTAATACATCACTTTGCTCTATTGTCAATAATTTCCACAGCATACGCAAAATAAGGATCGTTTTTGGTATTTTTTTCACACCTTGGGTTACATTATCGAAGTTTTCATACGGATCCCAAACTTTTTGAAAATATTCTATAGCTCATGTTCATCAGAGATAATGTAGGATTCTAATGATGAAAGAATTTTTCAAATCGGTCCAGTAGTTTCGGAGCCAATTCAATTTAAACAAACAAACAAACATACAAACAAACAAATCTTTCCTCTTTATAATATTAGTGTAGATTTAAGTACGTCTACTTTTGAGACAGTGTGTTTTGACGTGATAACGTCTTATAAATCGATGAATGCCGGCTGCACGCTCGAAACAGTGTCACGTTCCGCGTGACCTGAACGTGCAAGCGAGAGAGAGGTACGATCGGCCTAAGCGTTCGGCTTCTTCGTTAAGAATTCAATTGTTTTCTTATGACGTTATCATGTAAAATTATCGTCCGTAAACCAACTACAGACAACCAATTTTTTGTAATAAGTACTAGCCTTTGCTTTTGAAAACTCTCCTGTGGCCTATCATATAAGGACAGCAAATTTTCTCGAGATAAAGAGTAGCTGATATCTTTCACTGATAAGGAAGTATTTTCGCAACAGCATAAGTACATCAGGCTTACCTTTTACAAACATTAAACAATCAAACCTTTTTACTTATTCATAATATTCGTTTAGAATATGATTAATACAAAGGTTTACCCTTTCAATAAAGAAAAGTTATTATTTGTGAAATAAACCAACAACTGATTTCCAGAAAATCATTAAGACGACCGGAAAGTTCGGCTTTATGACAAACGTTCTTAGAAGAACCTAGATTTTTTGTCTGATTTGATGTGGTTTTCAGTTATATTTGTGTATATTTGAACACATTAGATAAAAATTCAATCGGTATGACTCATTTTTGAAATCTTGGACATACACTATTTAATTTACTATGAAAATTGTTTCATTTATTCGAATGAAAAAAGAAATCCTATTTTTGGGTGGCCAAATACTTTTCAGCAGTTGTGTACAAATAAAATAATCCTCTTATGTCCGTAACGTTGTGTCTCTCTGAAATAAACTCTAAAAAAAGCCAGTAAACTTCTTTATGAGTACGTTGGTAAATGTTTGTATATGGTGATAGCACTTATTACATAAATATTGTGGACGAGAAAAGTTACCTACACTCGATTTCAAAAAGGCTTATTAACAGACAGTCAAACTTGTGTTGTGTTATTAGCTGGCTGATGTAGTATCAACCAATGACATCACTTGGACGCGTTTGACATCATCATAATTTTCTCCTTGTTCTTTATTCCGTGTTATTTTAGGTCATCGCACCAAAAATTTTTCTGACAATCTTTCCTGTCGTTAACAGGAAATATTACAATTACTCTTACACCTGCCACTGCAACAATTGAAGACCTAATAAATGGCCACCTACTCGGCACAATTTTTTTAACGGTCACTATCGACTCGAAAAGAAGGAAAAAAACGTCACACTATCATTCACTCCATTCTGTCCCATATCGTCTATCATTAATAGCTTATAGTTCATCATCTACCTAGCCTTTTCCCAACTATATTGGGGTCGGCTTCCATTCAAACCGGATTTAGCCAAATACCAGTATTTTACGCGGAGCGTATGCCTACCAGACCTCCACAACCCATTAACTGGGTAACACAGTACTTCATGGCAAGACTGGAGTCAGATTAACTGGCTTCTGACTAGCCGTAAAGATTGCTAAAGATCTACAAATGACTACCGGGACCAACGGCTTAACTTGCTTTTCAGGCACGGAGGAAATTCGGTATGTTAAGATGGTCACCCATCCACAGACCAACTTTGGTAAGCGTTGCTTAACCTTGAAAATCGACGCGTGCAGCTATTAATATCTAGCCACGAGCTCCATTAATAACTTATAGTTCTAAACCTAAAATCACAATCCAGCTCCCGAGCTAACACCATAGGGAGGAAACCCAACGAACTACGAAACACCCAAATGCTCATTTATCCGTAAGTGATAAATAGGCCTGTATGAATTCCGAGGAGACGCGGTGGCGCCCCCTCGCGGATAATGAATATATAATGAACAAATCTCTACCTGCCGCTAAGTGAAACCGAGTGTGGATAAAGTATGAGGATGATTAAGGGGAGAATGAAACGAAAATCCAATAAAAATATAGATTTATAAAAATATACAGGATCGATGGGCAATCTTGTAATTTCAATTTGTTGTACACTTAAAGGAAGAGAACGCCTTGCTGCATTAAGGCTGCTTTCTCGAAAAAAGCTTAGCAGATATATAGCGAGCAGATGAAGCAGTTTTTCGTCGGCATTTACTGAAAAGTTACATCTGAAATAAATAGGTAGTAATCTACGTGATATGATACGTAATTTTGTTTTGCCAGAATTTATGTATCAGTATCACATATTAAGAAAAATAATCACCTTCAAATCGTTAAGATGAAACCATTTTACTCCTTCAATTTCTAACAAAATACAAAAAAAGAATATCTAACGCTTTGAAATATAAACGAAAATAATTTGATTTTGTTACTTACTTATTTAAATATGTGTTATTTTTATTATAAAAAATTAAAATTGCGTTTAGCGGAGTGGCGCATAGAGGCGTAGTTAGCTCCATTTGGCACAAGGTCATTGGCATGAATACAACCCTTAGTCTGCCTATGAACCACTAGTGTACAAAAAGTTCAAATTATAAATCTATAAAATCTACTTAAATTTTTTGGACGCATTGCAAAGCATTTCAGAGCATTTTCATAAAAGCATTTAAATTATTGAAAAACGAAAATAGTAAGGCAGTAAATGCATTAATTAATCTGTGAATAAAGAAATTATGCGATGGATGACAGTTCGGTAGGTAGCATAAGTAAAATCCCGGGAAAATGTCTATTATTAAACTCGATGATTAAAAATAAAGCCTGAAGGTGATTTTTTATTCAATACCTTCAGTACGGATGTCAGGCTGCATTATAAAAACATAAAAGAGCTGTTTATTCCATTGATGCTTCCAGATTCTACCATTTTTAAACATATTGCAGTTATTTCGTAAAAAATATCAGGAAGGACAATGCTCATTTATGCATGTTCATTATATTATTATTAACATAATATATTAATAATCTCTCTGAATAAATTAGTTTTATAATATAACTTATTAAACTTCACATTAATAAACACTGATATTCTAGAACGAGTAACATTAACTAGGTACTGTTGAAAAGTCAATATCAGTGACCACGTGTCATTTTGGTTATTGTTAATCAATGCCATGAACGTTTGAGAATCTGTCTTTGCTGAGAGAACATTTTACCGAAACATTCTTGTCATTTTCATATAAATAAAGTTACATTATATCCCTTGTCAGACTATTATTTTAAAACCTTTTTAAAATATTTTAATCAATCCATCCCCTTAACACCTTTGATCCGTAGAAGTACCTATTGAATCACAATGAAGCCTTAATAAGATCTTGGACAATTTACACGCAGCAATTTTAACTTTGAATACCAAAGATACTGCGTACCTATTGAATTAAAACCCAGCTTTCAGATTTTATCACTGAAATAACTTTCGACATCACAAAAGCCTAGATATTGATTTATTCTTCTACGCTCGAGGAGTGATATTAGAATATTATGATATCCATTTTCAATATTGGAATTTAGAACTAGAATATGTGATGTGTTTTTGTTATTTGCTTTTTTATTTGTCGAGGAATTCTCTTGTTTTTTGAACGTAGAATAAATTCCGATTTGGTTTATTTGATTTTCTGTTGCTTTAGTGGCCAGACTGTGAGACACATGTTGATTTTGGTTAGAGTTCCAATTCTACTATTTTTTAAGCAACGTTTGCATTAATTGTATGTCAGTCGCAATCTGTCAAGAAAGCCTCAATTTCCACACAGTTTTTTTTTATTTTATTTTTTATTAGGAATGAGCTAGCTCTTGACCACAATCACGCCTGATGGAAAGCGATAGATGTAGTCTATGATGAAGCGAGCGTACCCAGAAGATGCCTGTTCACTCTTGATTTGAAGGTAGACGGGTTATATGTGGACGGGAACACAGATGCTGGCAGAGAGTTCCACACTTTAGCTGTGCGTATAATAAATGTGGAAGAGAAGCGCTGGGTACGACTAGTCGGGATATCGACCAAGTACGGATGGTACCCTGCAGTACGTCTGGTATTCCGGTGGTAAAAGGGTGATGGTGGGATCAGGTCGTGGAGTTCCTGCGCACACTCCCCAAAAAACAGTCTGTAGAAGACCGACAGGCAGGCAACATTTCGCCGATGACCTAGGCTGTGAAGCTGAGCCACCAACGTCTCGTCACCTATAAGCCTTTTTGCTCTGCGTTCAACCGAGTCCAATGCAGCAAGCTGGTATTTTGCTGAGCCATCCCAGTTTTGACAAATTGCGTCTTTTGCCTTTTTTATTCAAGGATAGGAAATCATTAAATGACTCATCCCGTTCGGGGTGGAGCAGAAGGGAGTGTCGGACTTTTACTGACTAAAATCTATCCGTGTTCCTCCTAATGCCCTTTGCGTTCCAGGGCCGCGGTACTTTTCGTTCAAATTCCACAACCCTAGCAGGCACTGGCCCTAGCGGTAACAGATTTTGACAGAGATGCGAAAGCGAATAGTGTTCAAAATAGAAGAATTGCCACTCAGTTTGCATTCCTAATGAACTTTGAAGTTCAAAATCTTGGTAATTACATTTACCAATTTAATCAAACTTGATAGGTAGTTAATAATAAAGACTATTTTTTTATATTCTTCTCAAAAATGTTAAGAGGTATGCAGATAGTTATTAATATTTAAAATAAATTATATTTTTTTTTTTTTTTGGAAAATATAGTATTCAGTTAGGTACTTGTGAAAACTTCATTAATGTTCAATGTTTCATTTTATGCTCGCTTACAAAGTGGTACTTATATAGAAAACATAATATTCATAAAAAAAACACTTGAAAACCAGTGTCCCACGTAAAAACTCAAAAAATCTTGTAAAGGGAACCATTTTCGCAAGGACCGTCTAAAAACGAACGCCCTTCATTAGTACTTGCGCACAATTTTACTCTCTTGTAACTGACTTTCAATTAACTTAATAGGCATGTGCCAGTCACGATTGTTAGCCAATTAACTAATGAAGTTGAGTCCGGACCCCAATACAATATGAAGCAGAAGGACCATTCGTAAGAATACGTTTACGTGTCTAGGCCATTTTGTACCACAGTGGGTCAAAAGCCTCACTCTCTCCATTCAACACAACTTTTGGCACTCGTAGTTCGAAACAGGAGCTCGTGGCTAAATAATAACAGCCGCCCGGGTCGATCTTAATGGTTAAGCAACGCTTGCCAAGGTTGGTCTGTGGATGGGTGACCAGCTTAATATACCGAGTTTCCTCCGTGCCCCGGAAAGCACGTTGAGCCGTTGGTCCCGGCTGTCATTTGTAGATCTTTGGCAGTCGTTACGGATTGTCAGAAGCCAGTAAATCTGACTCCAGTCTTGCCAAGAAGTACCGTGTTACCCAGTTAATGGGTTGTGGAGGTCTGGTAGGCAACCGCTTCACGTAAAACACTGGTATTCAGCTGAATCCGGTTTGATTGGAGCCGACCCCAATATAGTTGGGAAAAGACTAGGCAGACGATGATGATGATGAGTTCGGGACAGTTTTTTGGTACCTATCAAACGAGCTCGTCTTGCCATAGACCAAGGCAATGTCGATGCGCGATGTCTTCTGGTATTTAAAGAAGACTACATGATGAACAAAAATAAAACAGGCCCAGAAATTTTAGTAAAACATTTTTGGTCGGCACTATTAGAATCAATTGCTGTTCTTTCATTGCACCTACAGTAATTGAGGTCCTTGAGAAGAGTGGAATCTATATATTATGCATGCCTATTCTGGGGAGAAACCATCAAGACGTCTGGACTTTTGGGGAAAGGACCATGGAGTATTAGATTTTTATCTCAATAAAAAAACCGGTCCGATCTTCAACATCAGCACATTACCCTTCGAAGGAGCCCCTTGACTTCATATATGAACTTTGAAGAGCCAACAATGACTATTACTATTTTATTGCACAGCCCTGGGGATCTTTGCCTAAGAATAGAATAGAATAGAATAGAATACTCTTTATTATGTACACCATATAAGTTACAGAAAAGATATATGTAGAAAACATTACATAGGATGACACAATGGGCGGTCTTATCGCTAAAAGCGACCTTATCAAGACAATCTTAGGATGGATTTCAAAGATAATGGAAAGACAGTACTGCAGGTAGTCTTAGCTGTACGATTTATATAAATAAATACATAATAGATATAATTTGGCAACAGCGATCTTATAATTTAGCTGTAAAGTTGGGTGTCACATTCAAGAGTATATAGGTGACATTATTTGTACCTGTAAAGCCTTCCTAAACCTTATTACATACATAATTATAAATTACAAATTACGTTCTTATTTGAATATTTTTTCCTTACACCATATTTTATTGACTGCAACATTATACCTATCGACGTATCGTGAAACTTCTACCCATACCAACTTATTGTACGAGTTCCGAGAATGATTTCACGTTGTCGACAGATTTGTATGACGACTTCCCATCTCGCTTTAAAAAGGGGATTTAAAGTGGGACACGCCGTTCATTATATTAGTGCAATTTGTAGGCTCTGGGTCTGGGGGATTCGGATTTTACTATAGCGCGGTGTTTCTGACGTCATATTGTATGATTGAGTGATTGCAGTTGGGAAATGAAGTGGGACGAGTTTCTGACATTTAAGCACTTTTGTCATCATTTATTTGGGGTACACGCAAGTACAATTAAAGACAAAACAATATAAACGCTGACATGAACATTGACGTATGCAGATATAAATGCGTGCAACATACTCGTAGTTAAAAGCTAAGCAGATAGAATGAGCTGGTGGTGGGAGGAACACACAATCTTCCCTGTTGGAATGCAATGTGATCGACTTTGGTCTTCCAACTCCATCACATGCCTAGAAAAAACGTCTGTTCTTAACTTAAAGAGTTCCAGATTGTAGTTATCAGGAAGTACAAACACCGGCTGGGAATTCCAACTAGTAAAGCTTGGTTGTGGTGTAATTTTTAGTTTAATACCCCTCTTATGTTAGTCGAATGACGACGAAATCTATAATTTTCTTTCAGACTCTGATTAATTTCCACTTATTATTTAGAGAAAAAATAAAACACGTGACTCCCGCTCTGCATTAGTAGTATTTCTCGAAACGTGTGGCAAAGAAACCCACAATTCACAATGTGTTTATGTGTGCACTTAGCGTGCACGTTTGCCCCACATACGACACTGTGTTCACATCCCTAAAAGGCGTCACGGAACTGAGAGGGGTCGACATATAAGTTGCATTAGTGAGACAAGTGGCTCCCTGAAAAAGTGCCTCGACCTTAACCCATTTAATCCTTAGGTAGGTTTTAAGGTCACAATGTCCCTTGGCCTCGCAGCTCCGCTATTTCTTCCTGAAATATTTTTGTTCTAGCCGTGACATGTAGTTTTTAGAGCACTCTATGACAAAACTTTCAATTGTTTTGTTTCGAAGCTCGAACTTTTTACAAAACAGCAGTAGGTTTGAAATATTCATTCAAAAAATTCGCAGAAAATATTAATTAACTACGTTTCTCATGAAACGGCGTAGAAATTAAAAGGGAGCCGTTGCTAGAGACAGAAAAATGGGAAAAATATTTCCCCTTTTTATCCAAAAATACAATATTAACAACTCAGCGCCGACTATCAAAAACAAACGAAGCAATCAAAATGAGACGGAAAATGAAAGAAGAATTAATTAAGTCGCTCTTTGTTCTACTGCCTTGCATCTAATACTTGAGGTCCGATGGACTGCCTTAAATTAATCGTTCGTAATCAAATCAGCTGGAGATCCCTGTTGGTTCCTTTAATATAAATTGGGGCTGTTCTTGAGATAGTGCTTAAAGATCCCTTGACGAGAGTGCAGGGATGGATTAGGGTATTTACTTTAACGTATTAGCCTAAACTTAAGCTATAATGTTACATACAAACTTTCAAGTCAATTTTCTTGAAAATTAGTGATTTTTCGCTTTCTATATTTTTATTAAATTGATGTTTGACCACTATCTAACCTGATGGTAAGCGATGATGTGCTCAAAGATGGAGCACGCTTTTTAACTCTTGAAACAGATTTAATTTTACTATGTCTACATTAATAAGTCTTTGTTCGCTCTTTCGGATAAAACCATCCTATTCGTTGATCAAATCTATTTAGTACATAAGAGGGCTTGTAGAGCCAAATATAAAAATAAATCCATTGTGTATTTGGTGGTTTAGTTTGTTTACTTATTTCTTTACAGAAACAAATATTTATTTCAATAATGGTTTTCATTTTGACACTCGTCAAACCCAGGTGCTAATTGTTTGCGAATTGTTAAAATGTTGATATTCCAATTTGTTGAAAATAGGCAACGAATTTCCATATAATAAATATTTTTGTAGCGAGAATCAGCAATTTATTTTCGTATTGTATTTCGTTCTACATTATTTTTGTTTGGGAATCCGATTTATAATTGATTTCATCAAAAGAAAAAACGGTTTAATATGCGACTTAATTTTGTAGGTTTGAAAGCAATTACGAATGGGAAATATTAATATATTATTATTATGATTGTGTATATGTAACGATTAATCATTGGAACTGTGCACCTGGTTTTAACGTTTCAAAAGTTAAATAACATGTTTTTAAACTGGCAGATGTTTGTATATTGTTCCGCTCTTTAGTCATTTATTTATTTATGTTCTCTTTATGTACACAGGTGGACTTAATGCATCGAAGCATTCTCAACCAGTCAACTTTCGGCTTAAAAAGAAGAGACTGTGGTATTTGTAATATTTTTTTTGTTTCCTTTACATTGAGTAGTTTCATTATTTCAAAAATACCAAAAACAAGATCTCTGATAGTAAATTCAAATTTTATCATAACCGTCAAGGTTTCAAAACATTCTAATCACCAAATTTCACGACCGTCACTTTGAACCCACCGTTTCAGCTAGTCGTGCAATTGATCCGGCCCTGCACAACGGCGCCCTCGGGATCTGTCTGACAATAAACTTGTGATAGGCTTCGTTAGTGTTTCGTCATCAACCGCTGTGAGCTATCCGAGCCTCCCAACTTTTTGTTGACGCAAACAATTTTCGTCAAAGCATAGTTGGGATATCGGAGTACAACGTAGTCATACGAAAAATATTTCATTTTGTTGGTTTGAATTTTCTACGTCCAAAATAAATGTTTTTTTCACAAGAATAAAAACACTTGTAGCGATATCAATACCAAACCAACGGAACAAATCAATTTCGCAACAAAGAAAACCGCGACGCCATCTATCCTACTAGCAGCGAACTACTACGTCGAAATCCTGCATCGCGCAAGCAGTATCCAAAATCAACTACCGAGCAGTTGCCCGCCAGGCACAACGACCGTCTGGTTCGCATATCCTCTACACCGTTGTAATTAAAACTACTGACTCTAAAAAGGTGGATTGTTTCGCACCTTTCTACTGAACATGTTACCCAATCTGCTCCACAACATGATATGCAAGCTGCGAATTATGTTGCAAAGCGCTTAGAAAAAAACCAACGAAATAGATACTTCAATAAAGTTAAAAATCTAAACAGTCCAGATACGACGTCAAAGAATTAATAAAAAAAGTGAATCATTTGATAGAATACAAGTAAAAATAGGCTGCCGACCACATAACGTTGAAATTCAGTCAAAACATTGACTATTATAATTATAAAATCTATAACTCATAACACAAAACCCAAACACTTTCCACGTATTACTTATTCATTGAAATCACTTAACTCATAAATCATGCTTTCAAAGCAAAATGTCCAGTTCAACCCATAATTCATACCAAACTATATAAAATTACAAATCATTTTTATCGCACTAATATTAAAAATGTGAAAGTTTGGATAGATGTTACTCAATCATGGCTGAAAGGTGGCAAGTCTGCAGTGCGATTTTGTAAACATTTCACCGTGTTAAGGTCATGGTACATAATGAGAGGAGCTCGTGGCTAAATAATAACAGCCGCACGGGTCGATCTTGAAGGTTAAGCAACGCTTGCCAAGGTTGGTCTGTGGATGGGTGACCATCTTAACATAACGAGTTTCCTCCGTGCCTCGGAAAGGCTGTCATTTGTAGATCTAAGGCAGTCGTTACGGATTGTCAGAAGCCAGTAAATCTGACTCCAGTCTTGCCAAGATGTACCGTGTTACCCAGTTTATGGGTTGTGGATGTCGGGTAGGCAGCCGCTCCACGTTAAACACTGGTATTGAGCTAGATCAGGTTTGACTGGAAGCCGACCCCAATGTAGTTGGGAAAAGGCTAGGAAGATGATGATGAAGGTCATGGCACATAATACCGCCACCGCCACTGTACAGATGCAGAATAGAATAGAATAGAATACTCTTTATTATGTACACCATATAACTTACAGAAAAAACACGGCAACACGGCTCTGCCTCGAATTAAGGCTAGGGCTAGCTGCCAGTGCGCTAACTACGCGTCGTCTACGAGGTGCAAGCTCGCTGTCCGCGTGCTGGCCGTGAGGTGCAACCTCGCTGTTACCGCGATCACAATTGTTATAGAACGCCTAGGACTTGCACGTTTTCATATTGAAATAATACGACCCGAAGTCGGCGCGTAGTAAGCACGCGGTCCGCTTGCTTGTTGAGTCGAGTTGTATGGTAGCGGCAAGCACGCTTACTGCCCGCCACGCGCCATTGGTTTTTTCATATTGACATTTTGAAATATATTATACGACACAAGATTTAATGCTCTAATTTGAATGACAAGTAAATTGCTGGGTTGTAGCGGTGCCGTTATAGTGTGTCTTTAAGTGTTAGGTAAAGTGAACATGAAGAGAGATCTCAATCTATAGAAACAAGATGGAATGACAGTACACTTCCAGTCCACTTCACCTAAGTTTATACGGTGAGATGTTGACAGATTAGACCGACTGGATGAAATTTCAAAGATAGGTTATGGTCTGGAACAGCACATAAGCTGTTTTTATTCCGAGATTCCCTAGGGACAATAGGCTATTTTACTAGATAGAAAAAAAATATATTTCGCCCATCCGTTAGATTTTCAAAACATATTGGACACATATTTTTTGCCATTTCAAATCGATTATAAGTTATAAAGATAAAGCGCATCAAAGTTAAAGAGAGGTGGCTGATGACGTCACACTGCTGGTAAAAATTGTACTATCGTAGGGACGTAATGCGAGTTTCCAAGTCACTGTAGCGTCTTAATTTTTTATTTACAAGAAAAAATAAAAAATGCGTGTTCAATATTGCTTCAAAATCTGTCTGATGGACTTATTACATTTTTCAGTAAGATACCCTATTTCCGACATTCACGTAGGCAGAGCCGCTACCAGAAGCTAGTATAACACATACCTACGTATCGTCGTTAGCCGTATTGTAACTTTTACACGTTTGAGCTGTAAGAGCTCTCACGCACTTTAGACATAAGGCCCCTTATGCGCGATTAAGAGAAGGGCTGGATCTCTTAAGCCCTTAAAGACTCGTTGTGTTCTCCAGCCTACTTTATAACCCAGATGAGGAGTTTCGAGGAGTCATTACATCTGTCTGCCGCGCCCAAAAAGTTTTTTCGTTTTTGCTGCTTGTGAATCTGAGAGTCTGAAGCTCTGAAGTCACACTCGTTAAGTTTCTATAAAGTCGAGTCATTAGTATTTGACTTGTTTCAAAGGCTTTTTTGAACTTTTGAAGATCAAACGGCTGAAGTTTTTTTAAATATCATTCAGAATTTTCGAGTCGTTGTGGAGTATTCGTTGGTGGATAACCTACATTTTACTAAGCTGAGTGTCTGTTATTATCTTCGCTTACTTATTTTATTAATATCCTTGATATCGATCGTGTAAAGTGGCCAGCCAAACCTGCGTTGTAGCACTATCTCGCACACGAGACACAGCATTATGCTGAGCGGTAGCCGTTTTGTGATGATTTTAATCATTTCTTTCTAAGTTGTGTAAGTTCTTAATTTGTTCATTTAATTATGTAGACTTCTGAAATGCGTAGCCTGTAATTTATAAAGAATAAATTCAACGCATGCACTAGCTCCTGAAGTTTCATAAGTGACCATATGTATGTATGTTTATGACAAATAAATAATAATAATTTGAATTTATTAGTAGCTAAGCAGCCACACAACGCCAACCCTTTCTTTTATACCCAAAATAGGTACGAAAACAATCACGCAATACCGTTCCCAAATAACTGAGGGTTAAAAAACCAATATATTCGACCTTGAAGGCGCCAATACACAACAATACCGCATGGTTCCAACACAAAACAAATATTTTCTAAAGCAATACACTCAAACGAATTTTCTCAAGCGACTCCCAAACAATCGAAGATGAAATGTGAGGGTAATATTCTCTTGGCAAAGACGAGAGCTATCGAACAAATTTTAGGTTCATGAAATTATAGAAATGGAGTGTCTCAAGTCTTCTTTTTCTTCTTAATAATAATAATTCCATTTATTTGTATAAAATGTGGTAGAAACAGATGTTACAATAACATATTTAGTGCAGACACATTCTGCCATTTAATGGCATACAAATATTAATCTACTCGTATTAACTTGTTTTTGTGCCACTACAATAGTAACACTCAATAGTTATAATATAAGTACACGAATAATAACAGTTTCCCGCATTAAATTCTTGAATTCTACAGAAAACAATTTACAATATCAAAACAAAACCAATATAAGTAACCTTATTATACATATAAACTAAAGTTTAAACACACATCGTAAGACAACTACATTAACAGTGTTTTAGGTATCAAAATACCAACTATAAAACTACAGTGCATTCCTGAAGTGATAGGATGGACATGACTTTTTGTTGATAAATTCCTGACTGAAAAAAAGCATTGCGTTATCAACCACTTTTTTAAAACTGCACAGAATTTTTGGTAAGGTAATTCAGTTATCCAGATCGGTAATGAGTTGTATATAAGTGGCGCCATATATACGCAGCTCCGTCTGAATAGTTCTATCCTGGGTACAGGGATCTTTAATAAATATTGAGTAACTTTCCGTTTGTTAAAACTTTTTTTAGCTTCAAAAAGTGAAGAATTAGCTTTAACACATTTTGCGATTTCGTAAATATACTAGGTATATATATCTTTTCAAATTGATGGACAACTCCCTAGAACATTAATGGCAGCATCGGTGGAATTCATCAAATCCAAAAACAATTCATCAAAGAATAGGGCACTTGGGACACTATAACATATGGCTTATATTCTGAACAGAGGCAACGCACTTACATTGAGTCTCAAGTGTAATTTTTACTAAACAGGTAGGGGAAAAGGAAAGAACCTAAAGGGGTTTTTACGTTCCTCATTCTTTCATTCTTTGCGAAATTGCGATAGCGGCGATAAGCAGTTTTATTGACCATGGCATTTCTACAACTAGTAACAAACTATTGTTTATTTATTTCATAATTATAATCAAAACAATGGGAAGACAATTAAACTGATTAGACAAAAATGGAAAGTTACATAGATATTCGAGTTTAAAACATACTTCTACTCAGTGGACTCGCAAATTGTCAAATATTTTAGACTAGATTCAAGGAGAGCGATGGGGGCATTTAGTATTCGCGGAATAGATGATATTCTAATATCCACTGTTTATGTCAAAGTCGTGCATGAGCACTCCATTTCCCACTACTTTGTGTCCACGCTCCATTTTTACCAATTTCGACACGTTCCGTTAGAAATTTTTCGAAAAAAAAAATAAAGAAGTTATTGGAACTAATTCAAGGACGGTGATGTGGTATAATTTGTGTAACTTTTTCAATTTGACGCGTGGAGTTCGGGATGTTTTTTTTGCGCTGGCCCATTTTGGCACGGAACACGTTGATGGGTGACTGGCAGCACTTCATTTGCTTTTACGTGGCTTGTATGAAAATTTGGCATTGGATTCAAGGAAACTCAATTTGACAAGCGGTTAATGAACTTCACATGTTTTGTACGGCAATAATACTATCTACATTTGTAGTAGATTTTGAGGCCTATACTGACTGATGAAGCTGAAGAGTTTGTTTGCTGGTTTGAACCTGTTAGTCTCAGGAACTGCTGGTTTGACTTGGAAAATTATTTAAGTCTTGGATAGTTAATTTACCGAGGAAGGCTATAGGCTATATAACATCACGCTACGACCAATATGAGTGGAGCATTAATGTAAGCTCGTGGCTTAATACTAACAGCCACACGGGTCGATATTTAAGGTTAAGCAACGCTTGCCAAGGTTGGTCTGTGGATGGGTGACCATCTTAATATACCGAGTTTCCTCCGTGCCTCGGAGAGCACGTTAAGCCGTTGGTCCCGGCTGTCATTTGTAGATCTTTGGCAGTCGTTACGGATTGTCAGAAGCCAGTAAATCTGACACCAGTCTTGCCAAGAAGTACCGTGTTACCCAGTTAATGGGTTGTGGAGGTCTGGTAGGCAGCCGCTCCAGGTAAAACACTGGTATTCAGCTGAATCCGGTTTGACTGGAAGCCGACCCCAATATAGTTGGGAAAAGGCTAGGCAGATGATTAATGTAAATTGTGGCTAGTAGTACTCAATATGAGGTAGAAAAGCGTAATATGGAATCCCCAAAAGGGTGAAGCAAAAATATGCCTATAGTACTCAATTCTTTATTGCATTCCACAATGTACATGCTTAGGTGGTAGGTGAAAATTTTATGAATTGTGGACCCTGTTGGGCACAGCTAAAGACAATAATATAAAAGATGAAAAGGACTTATAGACTAACTTATTCTAAATACAATTTAATTAAACATACACGATACAAACAATTGAATTATACTTATTATTTTGATCTAATATTCTTTATTGTTGTTGTTATTTTTATTTATATTATTATTCCAGCTGTATAAATTTATCATTAAAGTATTAATTTATGCTGTAATAATATTTACTTAATAATAGTTTTATTAATTTGTCCATAAAAACAGTTATCTTTTTTTTTCATTTCTTAATAGCTCTTGTAATTTGTTATAATTTTTGAAATGAGGTTTGCAGCTATCGGTTTGTTCAATATTAAACAAAATACGAATTAACTTTTTTTTTAATGTAAACAGTGCTGATGCGTCTGTGCTATTAACCCACATTATAACATCGTAGCTGAACTAGAGCAGTCTGTAAGTTAGTGATCTTGACTTCCAGTTTATTTTCGTATCTATGGTTAAGCCTTATAATGAAAACTCGTCTACCCTACGTCTAATACACCTACGCTTTCCCAGTTATGTTCAAGTCAAACTAAGCCCGTTCAGTTAAGTTTAATTATCGCAATTGGGAAACAAACATAAGATAGGCATCAGTTGCGCGCGGGCACTTCGTATAGCTGGACGCGCTGTTTGCTCGACGCCAAACCGGTTTGAAACACCCGACTACGGCCCGAGTGTTATCTTTTGTACGTAATAAACTCATTACGATGTTGTTTACGAATGGCTAGCGATGAGTTAGATTCTTCAGCTTTTAACGATTGTGATAATGTGAGTAGTATGACTAGGAATAACAGTGAGATGACAAGTAGTATGGAAGAATTAAATCAAGCGAGAGATAATCGGGAGATAGAAATGGCGAGTTTTGTGTCTCAACAACATTCGACAACAGATGTATCAAATAATAAGAGGAACCGAGAAATAAACCAGGACGAGATTTGGACAACAGTCAACAGAAGAGGTAAAAGATATGCTAGAGGGAGTGAAATAGATGATACAATTAGAATAGCCGAGGACAGAATTGAAGTATGCGTGTCGTCGACAAGCATACTTCCGAAACAATTTAAATTGGCAAAGATCTTAAAATCTGAGAAATAGGTGATATCACACGAGTAAAATACGTTAACCCTCACAAAGTACTAATAGTATTTAATAATGAAGAGAGTTGTGATCGATTGATTAACTCGCAATATTTTAAGAAGGAGGGTTATAAATGTCAAAGGACTTTGGAGACAGTTCAGTCTTATGGGGTGGTGAAATATATTGACCTAGATTTATCTGAAGAGGAAATAATCGAAGGTTTAAGAGTAAAAAGGCTAAAACGCAGAAATAGTTTAGATGCTCGATGGGAGCCATCGGAGGCAGTTCGTATATGTTTCATAGGGTCGTCGTTGCCTTCATACATACATATTTTTAACACAAGAGCAGAAGTTACTCCCTATAAATACCCAGTAACACAATGTGCGCGGTGTTGGCGATTTGGTCATACAATGAAACTGTGCCCATCCAATAAGGTGATATGTCCAAAATGTAGTAGAAATCACCCTAATTGCGATACAGTGGATTACAAATGTAATAATTGTACTGGTAATCACATGACCTTGTCAAAGAAGTGTCCTGTATACATTAAAGAGAAAAAGATCAGAGACTTGATGGCAGAATTCAATTGTAGCTATAAGCGGGCCCTTACCATGTATGTCCCGCTAGAGCATCCTATGGTGGAACCGGCTTCTTCAGGAGAGTATCAATATATACTAAGAGAAGAGATGCAAAAGTCAAGTAAAGACCGCATGATAGATCTTTCCGCTAAAAGTAAGAATACCTATGCAGACATAGTGAAAAGCAGTCAAGCCAACATAAGCACGAAGAAAAAGAAGAAAAATAAAGGAAAGAGGAGCACCCCACTCCCCCCCTCTCAAAGACATAGTTCGGAAGACATAGCAGAAGATAATTCTCAAGAATCCAACAGTGACATGGAAAGTAATCATTCAGAAGACAATTATAGAGGGAACCGTTCGAAAAGCAGAAGATCAAATATTAGAGGGCTATGGAGCCAAGTAAAACAAAAATTTTTGGAAACGGAGACATCATGGAAGAATAAAATAAAGAGCTGTGCAAGTATGCTGTTTGAATGGATCAAATCTAATTTCTTGAAGTACATTTTAGAAGTGCCATTTCTTATTAACTTTAAACAATGGATCAACGAACTAACAGACACTCAATGATCAATATCCTGCAATGGAATGCTCAAAGCCTTCGACCTAAAGCTGTTGAGTTGAAGCGTTACTAAATCAAGAAAAAGTGCATATCGCAATAGTTAATGAAACGTGGTTTGATCCTGAAAGCAATTTTCGCATAAGCGGCTATAATATATTCAGAGAAGACCGTTATGACGGATATGGTGGCGTTGCAATTTTAACTCATTGGTCCCTAAGAGCAAGTCGTTGTAATACCCATGTCAACAATCCAGGTATTCAGCTATTACATGTAAAGATATCTAATTGCGAACACTTACAAAACGTGATTACCGTTTATTGTCCTTCTTCAGTATACTCTAGTAAAAGAGACTGGGACCAGATCCTTTCTCTGAATCAGGAAAGAACACTTGTAGCCGGAGACTTTAATGGACACCATACAAACTGGTCATCTAAGACAGACGCAAGAGGCATGCAGCTGTTCGACGCCATATTTGACAACAATTACATTGTCCTTAATGATGGCACTTCTACACGTGTTAAATTGGTTAATAGTCTGCTTCAAAGTACCGCTCCTGATTTGACCGTAGTATCTCTGGATTTGGCAATGAAGTTCACTTGGCAAGTTATGAATGAGAACTTAGGAAGCGACCACTTAATTCTTAAAATTAAAACAGAAATTAATAATATAAACACATTCAAAATTAGAAGAAATTATAAAAAGGCAGATTGGTCAAAATATAGACAGATTATAAATGAAAAACTAAATGTTTTGGACACACATACTGATAACCAAGTAGCTTACGACAATTTTATTGAAACCTTAAATGTTGCAGCGGATCAAAGCATACCTAAAATAAAAATGTGTGATAACCCAATTCGGCAACAGATGTTTAAACCTAAACCATATTGGGGACAGGACTTATCACGAATAGTGGCTGAGCGACGTCTGGCCTTAGCCGAATTCAGGAAGAACCCTACGCCACAGAACCTAGACAAATTTCAGAGAAAAACCCGTGTTGCCCAGAAATTGATTCGGAATAGTAAGTTTAACTCATTTAGAAATTTCTGTGATAGCATAGATAACACAATGTCAGCAGCAGAAGTGTACAGACGAATGAAATGGCTCAAAGGCTATAAGATAGTAAGAAGTGTCGTGGATCATGAGCAAACGGAACATTTACTACATAGTTTAACACCAGATTATGTGAGCCCTCCTTCACCTAATTTTATATCAGAAAATGAGCAATTGAGCAGCCCAGTTTCGATCCAAGAGCTTAACAACTGTATTAAACAGACAGATACCGCTCCCGGTGGAGATAGTATTTCCTATTCCATGATCAGGCACTTACCAGAAGTAGGAAAAACAGTTCTAGTTTCACTATACAATAGATTTCTACTTTCGGGATTTGTCCCAAATCAATGGAGAGAGGTCAAAATCTTAAACCGTAGACTTGAATGGTTTCTTGAAAGAAATAACTGTTTTTCACATGAAACAACAGGATTTAGACGAACGCGTTCTTGTGCTGACAACTTGGCTAGATTAGTATCGCGCATTCAGGAAGGGTTTTCGAAGGGTTTTAGCACTTTGGGATGTTTTGTTGACATTGATAGCGCCTATAACAATATAAACTTAGTGGCCCTGTTAAAAATGCTAGATGGGTTGGGAGTGGGAGCGGTGTTGTGCAAATACTTATGGGAATTTTTACATGACAGACATCTATCAGTTCAAATTAATGATAGTAGCACATCAGTTAGGACCACTGGGACAGGCATTGCACAGGGCGATCCGCTGTCACCATTATTATTTAATGCTGCCACTTCAAAGATTTGTCATAATATAGTTGATGTGTTTGTGTCGCAATATGCAGACGACTTCGTATTATATACAGCTAGAAAACATGTTTCGGACTCCGTTACCAATATTCAAAATTCGTTAAAAATATTTCAGTGTTTAATAGAAGAAATAGGATTACAGATCTCGATTAATAAAACAAAAATCATTTTATTCAGCAGGGGTAGAAATAGGAAAACATTTTCGGTAAATATTATCAATCATAGTATACAACAGGTGGATCATGTGAAGTATCTAGGTATGTGGTTGGACAAATCTTTGAAGTGGAAAAGACATATTAACGAATTACGGGAAAAGTGCTCCAGATTATTAAACATATTTAAAGTTCTAGCTGGATCCAAATGGGGTGTCCACCCGAAACATTTGCGACGTCTGTATATCTCGATGATCCGAAGTAGATTTGATTACTGTAGTTTTTTATTTGGTAATTACGCTAACAGTCAATTGAATAAACTTGACGGAATCCAAAATATATGTATGAGGATTATTGGGGGCTTCATTAGGAGCACTCCAATTCATGTCATGGAGAACGAACTGTGCTTGCAGCCGCTACCCATCCGAAGAAGGTATCTAGCGGGAAAATTCTGGCTTAAATTTAGGTCTATAAAGGATAATGTTACTATTAATATTATTGATGAATTGTCAAACCTGTGTGAGGGCCAATACTGGAGAAATAAAAAGATCCCATTATTAGTAGACACGCATAGACAAATCCAAGATTTACCTATTTATTCCAGTTCCATATTGGGTGCATTCTCGTTGAATACATGGCTATCCAGTATTGACTTATCAAAAAACATCTCTTACGATATCCCTTGTGTTCGCATCCCAAAGAGATCAATGGATGTATTAGATTTAAGACAAAGGTGTGCTAAATACTTGAATGATAAATACGGTTCGTACTATCAACTTTATACAGACGGATCCAAAGACGCACAGTATGCAGGAGCTGCTGTATTCGACCCTCAGTTAAATAATACATTAAGGTTTAAGATTAAGGCTAATATATCTGTAATGTACTGCGAGCTGATAGCGATTTCCGAAGCCCTGTCTTACGCGTTAACTCTTGATACTCAGCATATAGTGGTTTTAACTGACTCTAAGAGTGCTTTATTGCAGCTGGCTCGGATACCCTCGAATTTTCGAGGTTCCCCGATAGCCCTTGTTATTCTCCAAACCATTTTAGAGTTGCATATGATTAATAAATCCATAATTCTACAGTGGATTCCATCTCATATTGGCATCATGGGCAATGAACAAGCGGATCAGGCAGCAAAATTAGCTTTATCGGAAGGGATCACATACACTTGTTTACCATTACACACAGATCAGGTGCAAACAGTCAAAAATATCTGTAAAGACTTGTGGCAGGAATATTTTGATGAAAGATCGCTCACCAAAGGCATATGGTACAAGACTATACAGGCAGGACCTTTTCGTTGCCCATGGTTCCAGGAGATGGAGGCCCATAGACAATATATTGTGACTCTGCTGAGACTTCGGTCCGGGCACATTCCATCAAACAAATTTGCGCATTTAATGGGTAAAACGGACTCACCTAATTGCACGGAGTGTAACACGATCGAGGATGTTCATCATGTTTTGCTCGAGTGTGGCCGGAATGAAACTCAGCGGCGACAGGCATTTGGAGATACGCGGTCGCGATACAACATAGGGTTATGTAGCAGCTTCTTAGCCTTGCCTTTTTCGGAAGAGGCCGGGAAGTTGTATACATTATACATGTGCCATTTACGAACCGGGAACACCACCCAGCGACAGCCGGGTTCTGCTTCCATTGCATAGGTTAATATAGAAAATATTTTAGATAATTAAGATGTATCTAGCCATAAAAGTCATATTTATATTTAGAATTACGGGGCGACATCATCATTGTTGACCGAGTCCCCTTAAATAAAGATTAAAAAAAAAAAAAAAAAAAAAGATAGGCATCAAAAAGGTTCTATACCAACCACAAAATACCTCATCAACCAAATTCCCCGAAATCAACCGTCCCGTGAGATAGTTACCATCAGGCCCGTTTCTTTCATTCACAACCACGAAATTACTCTCACACAAAAAAGGCTTCAAAGGTTTTATTTCCGTAAACGTGTGCGACCCTAATTCAGTGCTCAGGGAGCGTAGGATGCCATCTTTCTCAGTGCATAATGTATCACCACGTGGCTCGTTAATTGGCCGGCGAAACGGAACAAATGCCTGAGTTGACAGAATAAAATAGGTAGGGGCAGAAGGTCGGCTCTATACAACAGATGGCACGCACTCATAGACGCAGACAAGCTACCCGAAACTGTAAAATTTTCACAGTCAATCTTGAAACTAATGCTTTAGCGATAAAGTTGAAAATCTACTTAAGAAATTTGACAGATTGTTGTTGTTTGATGTGTTGGCAGTTGTACGTAAGGCGTTTGTGTAATGAAAATCAGTCGCGATTTTAAAGCTGGGTTTACATTATTGTGTTATGTCAGTGCCATTTGACGCAGATGATTGGCTACAAAACCCGCTGTGATATGACGTAGTTTTAAATAGATTTGTTTTATTCGTGTATCCTGCGTGATGAAAGATGCCAACACAGTTATGTCAACCTAGCTTTAATCGCTTCTGTACCTTTAGTGTTTGTATCGTCATATTCCTGCACTTACATAAACCAATGTATATATGTAGAATCAAAGCGGAATCTGTTCTCCTTTCAATTTTCCGTCATCTCCGACGTCACTCACTTTCTAGCAATTTGATTTCATCTACCACACAACCCGATCATCATCTCTTCGATCTTCCTCTAGTGTTTTGTAGTCTATGTACGCAAAGGAGGAAGTGCACTTGTGTTAGCACAAACACTTATCCAATATAATATCTTCCGCGCCTACGGTTAGCATTAGCTGAGATTGGCCACCGAGACCAAAATGCGGTCTGGAGGACTATAATTTTATTATTTGTGCTTGCCTTTTTGCTCGTTGCATGAAGCTGACCTTCTGTAAATATTTATTCTGTGACAGAGCCCTTTCAGGGGTCCACTCTAATTGGGCCCATTCAGAATGGCCAACGTGACCAGCAAAGCCACGTTGTTGGTTATTTTTATGGTTTCATGGTTTACGAATTAATGGAGATAATACGGGGGTTTCTGAAAAAGGTGGTTTTGTTTTTGTAAGGGTATCATTTTAATGGGTGTGTGGTCTCTGCATTGATATGGAAATAAGCTTGTGTTGTATCAAAATATGTAAGGAAGGTTCGGCCTTATGGAGTTGACTGCGAGCATAATTTTATGTAACCTTTTGTTTAGTTGACGACATTTACACGGTTTAAATAATTAACTTGCCTTGTTAGTGTGTATGGGTCTCACATTGAATTTTGAAAAAAAAAAAAATAGATTAAGCTGATTATGCATAAACGTCAGGTTTCTATGACAATTATGCACGTTCAGTTATGTAAATGCTTGCTGGGGTTGCAGAATTTGTTTGAGAGAGTCACCGCAGCCCTAGAATGAACAGGACATTAGGAGGAACACGAATGGGTTTTAGTAAGTAAGAGTCTGACAATCTCTTGCGAAGAATTCTCATCCTTTAAAAAAATCTTAATAAGCAGCGGCATTTTAAATTCAAAATGGTGGACGGCCAAAGATTTCGGATAAATATTTTTATGAAAAATATTATTCATAAATATTTTTCAGAAAACTTAATAACTATGTCAATGGAGGTGTCCATTGACATAGTTATTAAGTTTTCTGAGGGGAAAAAAATCTAAACATTAAATCCATTTGGACTTCTGAAATATTTTTATAACAAAATACTTTACTTAAAATCGCTTTTGTAATTCAAGGTGTATAAAATAAAAACAGATCACACTTGACCGTGTCTGTAAACACAAAGCAGACCTCCCCTCTAACAATAACAGAGAAAACACTGAAGCAGAAGTTTTAAATTAACATCATTTCCATTAAAAACAAATAAAACTTCTCCTATAATTTTCCCAGAGCTACACGACAAGGCAATAACATTAAATAACTCAACTGTGAAACTAGTACCAATAGTGCTAAGCTCAACACTCCCCAGATATTTTTATTTCCGATGACATTCTAACAAATCGAAATTTTATTTTCGAGAAAGATTTTAAAGCCATAAATCCGGGCTGTCTCCAGCTTTCCAAGCAAATGTACGATAACTTGGATTATCGACATTTGAAAATTGCTTTTACGAGTACTCGGTATGAATTGATAGTTAGTAATAAGGAGAAGTTACGTAATGGAAAAGGTATTTTAAAAGGAGAAAGTGATAGATTGAGATTTGAGATAGAGGATTTTTGTAAATGTAAAGTTATGTGCCAGCAAAATTGTGATGAGGTTAACATTAAAAAATTAAAATTTGTTACCAAAGTATAAGGCGATTGCTTGATGCGCTTTACTACGTTATAATAGGTACACTAACTTTTGCCCGCGACTTCGTACGAGCATATCCCGTTTTTTCCTGTTCCCGAAAGAATTTCGGGATATCCTCTCTTAGTGCTCCCCTACACTGCCCAAGGAATCTACATGCCAAGTATCAGCTCTCTGCTGCGGAATCTGTTCGAAAGAGGTACCGTAGCCCTGGAATTCAAAGGGCACTAAGAGGGACAAAGATGGGCTTTAGTCAGTAGGAGTCTGACACTCCGTCCTGCTTCACCCAGAGCGGGAGGAGTCATTTGATGATTTCCCATCCTTAAAAAAAAAGTATCAGCTTTCTACGAACAAAAATTTCGGCTGTACGTTGTCTGTCAGTCACTCAATAACGGAAGATTTTTTTTTTTATATTACGATAAGTAAGTAGGTAGATTGTATTGAAAATGTTATCAATGTACGGTAATCTCACCAAGCTGTAGCTTTTGTATGTCATGTCTGTTTGTATGTTTGCAACGTGCCGAACAAGCTACCATCGCATCTGGTAGTAGAAAAATGGAAATATTGACTGTCTACTTAAGGCTTGTAATCATACCAATGACCTTGTGCATTTGGGAGGAGCTAACTACCCCTCTACGCGCCACTTCGCTACCCGTGTTTTTAATTTATTACAATAAAAATAATACATGTTTTTATAAGTAAAAAAAACAAAGCATTTTCGTTTGTATTTCATAGAAGTAAATGTTTTTTTATACTCTTATGATAAAAAAATGAAGGAGTAATATAATTTCTTCTCAACGATTTGAAGGTGATTTGGTGTTTTTTTTTCTTACTTTGTGATACCGATAGATTAATTCTGGCTAAGCCAAATTACGTATCATATCATGTAGATAGCTAAAAATTTGTTTCAAATGTAATTTCTCTGTTAAGTTGGAAAAGTCATTAATTAGGGCTTTAAAAACTTAGAGGGCTATATTGATGATTAAAACGGTTAAAAATGGAACGAACGGAACGGTTTAAACGGTTAAATATGCGTTACGGCCGTAAATTTTATTTTGTTCAAAACACAGCTTCACACTGACCGGCAAATTACAAAAACCATAAAAATATTTGAATTTCGCGGGCTGCCCTGGCGCTTCCACCTTAATGATGATGAAAAGCTGCTTCATCTGCACGCTGTTGAACCGTTTTTTCGAGACAGCAACCCTAATAGAATTTTCGATTACATTATACGAGTAAACAACGTGTGACAGAATAAACACAAAACTTGAAAAGGGCTCAGCCTCGAAATCGGAAAATAAAATCACATCTGTGCATAACCGTAAGATGTAATGAACAGCTGATTTTTTTCAGGGTTAGTTCTTTTAGTAAAATTTGCTCATAATGTTAAAAAAATAAAGAACTTAGTACAATGGCTTATTTTCGGCGTTGCTTTTATTCTATTACACGATGACGATCCTTGACTATTCAAAAGTGCCTGTATTTTTTTTGACTATTCAAAAGTACCAGTAAATCTTTAACTATTCAAAAGTGCCTGTAACTCCTTGATTATTCAAAAGTGCCCGTAACTGGTCTATTTGAAATAAAGGACTTTGTATTTTGAGGAGCTCGTGGCTAGATAATAACAGCCGCACGGGTCGATCTTCAAGGTTAAGCAACACTTGCCAAGGTTGGTCTGTGGAGGGATGACCATCTCAACATAGCGAGTTTCCTCCGTACCTCGGAAAGCACGTAAGCCGTTGGTCCCGGCTGTTATTTGTGGATCTTTGGCAGTCGTTACGGATAGTCAGAAGCAAGTTAATCTGACTCCAGTCTTGCCATGAAGTACCGCGTTACCCAGTTACTGGGTTGTGGAGGTCTGGTAGGCAGCCGCTCCGCGAAAAATACTGGTATTCAGCTAAATCAGGTTTGACTGGAAGCCGGCCCCAATATAGTTGGGAAGGCTAGGCAGATGATGATGATGATGATGATTTTGTATTTTGATGGACATCTGCATATTTGTCACTGAATGATGTGCCAACAACCCAATATGCTAGCAGTAGCACAACTTATACTAGCTTCGACTTACTTCTAGAACTAACTCTGACTTCAAGTAACTCAAAATTTCCACATGACCTGCCAAACTATTGAGTATTGCGTCTTTAACTTACTCGATACGATGCAAACTAAATATTTCAATACCTAGGTACACTACCTCTCAAAAGTATTTGGCCACCTCTATTTTGTGGGTAGATACAAAACTTTGTACGGTCGTCATCAAAAAACAAATGTGGACACATCATCATAATTTCAGCCAATAGACAACCACTGCTGGACATAGGCTTCCCAAAAGAGTTGCCACAACGACAGGTCCTGTGCGTTTCGCATCCAGTGGATTCCCGTGACCTTACTAGGTCATCAGGCATGGATATATAGTAGAACCTAAAATTTAAATACAAAATAAAATAAAAAGAACTACAAAATTTATTTATGAAAATTACTATGAAGCCGTTTCATTAATTCGAAATTTTACAAAATACTTTTTTCGCAGTGGCCAAATACTTTTGAGTGGTAGTTTAATATTCAGTGTACTTTGAGAAAGTTATTTCTAAGTAGAACCAGTGTAAGTTTACACTGTATTTTCCTTATTACGTCTCAAACAGTTTTTGCTTTGACAATCTGCTTGCTTGTGTTTTAGTTTTCTAAAGGAGCATTATGTTCGTTCTCTCAAAGAAGATTCTTTGAAAAAAGCTTGGTGTCTGTTTGGCTTGCAAAAATGATGCTGCATTTTGTTAACATAACATCGCACCTGTTTACACAGAAAGGGTTGGCAAATGTGTTTCTGAGACCTTCACTTTAACAGGTTTTTCCAGTCCCTTATATTTAATACTAGCTGTACCCACTTCGTTAGGCGGTATTTTCCGGGTATATACTCGAAATACACAGAAATAACGTGGCTTTCTATTGGAAAATAATTTTCAATATCGGTTCAGTAGATCCAGAGATTATCCCCTACAACCTCACAAACTTACAACATCACAAACTTTACTTCTTTATAATTTAGCATAGATAGTATAGATTAGGCGAAGGTCGCCAACCGATCTAGACACCTGTCGCTTTTCGACAAGATTGATCCACACTTGCTGAAAGCCAGGAAAAAGGAAGGAGCTAAAAATAAATAAAATAATAAAGTTCAAACCTATAATCATCAATCGGACACTAACTTCGATTCCGGCTTCGACTGAGAAATTTTTAAGCAACAAGCTTAACAACACTTCGTGATCTTTCATACTCTGCTTAAGACCACTATTTCAACATAGCAGTAGTAATGGAGACTACACAATGAAGAGTCACCGCCTCTACCGAGCGCATTTTAAAACCCATTTACTTCTCTATTTCGACCAGTAACCAGAAAACCGGCAACAAAGAAGTCTGCAGCTAAAATAAACCCATGTTGTGCTGAGATCTTTACGATTATAGCCAGCATGTTAGCGCTCACAGAATTGTTGTTAATGCCGACGATACAACGGTACTGGTCGGGAAAGTTTCAACTAGGGATGTTATGGAGGTACTTTTATCGGAGTCGGAGATTTGAAATTTAGAAGGCGAGACGGAGGTGGTGGAAAAAGGGATATGTGTTATGGGTATTGCTAATTAAATAAAATAGTCACTACGAATATTATCCACTCAGCCTAAAAAATAAAGATAGGCGTTGAAAAAACATCTGTTGGTTAATAGCAGACAGAAACATAAATACAGTGAATTGACTCTCGTATACCCCACTGCCTCCACAAGTCAGAAGAGCTTGGAAATTAAATCGGCAGTTCCGCTGTCAGGAAGCCTAGCTGACGGCCGTTGCAAACTGTGGCAAGACACTACTCCCCCGCCCATGAACTATTTACTACCACGTGAACACCTTCCTACCTTCCGTGGTTTACTTGGAAGTCCTTGAACCGCCTTAGAACGTAAATAGGATCAACTACAGGGTGTGGATGTGGAGCTGAGTTACAAACCATGCGCCACTTTCTTTCGTGCCCTCTGTGCCCAAAACATGCACCCAAGAAGACTTTTGTGCTGCCACCAGTGATGCCGTGGAGGTGGCAACGTTTTGGGCCACCAAAATATAAAAAAACACCCGTCGTGCCAGCGACACGAAGAAGAAGATTGACTCTAAAAACTGCGATATACTATATGTATGCTTTGACCTCCAATTAAAACTATCGAATCAAAAGTGTCGGAGCAAAAGTCGGAACCGAAGGTGTAATGGTGGGTCACACGATAGAGTAAGTCTGGGCAGACAACACACTTCCATAAACTTCTATAGAGTTTTGTCTGTGCAACAAAGCAATGCAGGCAAAAATGTCGCCATGATAGACTTTTTAATCAAAGTAGGTACATGGTCTGTACAGACAAAGTCAGTTTCGTATGTGGATCTTCGATAATATCAAACGGAAGTTCCAACTTATCGGAGTCGAAATCGAAGCTGCGAAACATGACTAGTTTCAACTTAAACTATGTTTATTGCACCGCATAACATGAACGTATAACATGGTCTGTACAGACAAAGTCAGTTTCGTATGTGGATCTTCGATAATATCAAACGGATGTTCCAACTTATCGGAGTCGGAGTCGAAGCTGCGAAACATGTCTAGTTTCAACCTAAACTATGTTTATTGCACCGCATAACATGAACGTATATTGCGAATAAGATTTTTAAAGTTCCAAACAACGGGTTCCGTTTGCGTACTACTAAAGTTTCGTTATTTTTATTAAACGAGTTATTTGAAAATGTTACGTGGAGTTGAGGATTATTTTGTTTTAGGTTTATTTGTAATGGATGTGGTTAGAGTACAGTTTATTGTGATGAATGTGGATTGCGAAAGTAGAAGTGTAGTGAAAGTGTTATCAAATAAAACACCAAAAATTAAACGCAATAATGCAGCGAATGTTTTTGAAATTTTGTTACCAAGCTTCGAGCTTCGTTAGGATTCTTGCTTCATTTAAATTCAATTATAGCTTGTTGTAGATAAGTAATACGAATTGTGATTGTTTTAAAATATATATATTACTATAGGGTTCCGAACATCCGTACGAAATGGAACTCGTTATAGGATCTGTCTGAGGTCTGTCCGTCTGTCACAGCCAGTTTTCTCTGGATCTGCTGGTCGGATTATGTTGAAATTTGGTACTAAAATACGAGTTAGTATGGGGGTCAGTTTTGAAAATAGATCAAAACAAAAATTACCTTTCCCGGGGAAAGGTCATTTTTGGTCTAATTTCAAAAGTCTCAGTAGTTTCAGAGATAAGAGGGGGGAAGTTTGCCCCTCTTATCTCCGAAACTAGCCTAAAATTTGAATAAAAAAATGCAGATAATAGCTTTTTAGGCAGTTTTTTTAATGTTGCCCCACACTAGGAGTTTATAATAATATAATATTAAAAGGTGAAAAAAATTAGTTGTCTGTAAAGCCTGCTCACGGACGATAATCTTACGTGATAAAACAATTTAATTCACAACAAACAAGCCGAACGTTTAAGTCTTTCGTGCCATTCTATCGCTTGTTTCGCGTCTCGCTCTCGGAACGTGAGACTTTTTCGTGCGTGCAGCCAGCGTTCATCGTTTTATAAGACGTTATCACGTCAAAAAAACATTAAATATGTATAAAGTTAAGGTAATGTTTTAATACAAAATAAAGCCATAGATCTGTATTTCAGACCAACAAAAGTTTGAATAGTTAATCAAAATTATTTTAAAGGTTACGGATCTTACTTAAAGTCATACAAACTCATTTTACAGATTCATTCACTGTGGTAGGTATCAACACTAAATAGCACAATACAATAAAACTTTATATCTTCACTTGAACTTAGGCAGTAAATCTCAAAGCCCTTGTGAATTGAAATATTTATATTTATTTTAGTGCACCCTTACCTTCGTTTACGATTACCGTGCACACGTGACCCACGTTATCTTCAACGTGAGCGTGATTGGGGATGGAGGAGGCGTGATGTTTTCTGTACGCTTTAGTTAAGGCTTGTATACATGCCAATGCGGATACAAACGGAGCTAACTACACCTCTACGCGCCACTCCGCTACCCGTGTTTTTACTACTACTACTCCTCCTAGCCTTGGTCCCATCATTTGGGGTCGACCCGTGTTTTTAATTTTTTTATAATAAAAATAATACAAATTTTTAAACAGTAACAGAACCAAAACCAAATTATTTTTGTTTGAAGTCTTTTTTTTAAAAGTGAAGGAGTAAAATGGTTTCATCTCAACGGTTTGGAGGTGATTTTGTTTTTTTTTTGGTATTATGTGATACATACATTCTGGCTAAACCGAATTTCGTACCATATCATGTAATCTCTGATATAGACTAGAGTCAAGAGCAAACCTATAACAAATAAAAAAAAAATGTTGATAATTATCTATTTTTTTGAGATGTAATTTCTCAGTAAATGCTGACGAAAAACTACTTCATCTGCACGCTATTTATAACCGACTTGAAAGTAAACGAGGAGGTTCTCAATTCGGTGGTTTTTTTATGTTTGTTACCTCATAACTCCGTCATTTATGAACCGATTTGAAAAAAATTTGTTATAAGCTTTTACGAGAGAGCGGCCTTAAGTTATTTTATTAGAAACTAACTATTGCTCGTGACTTCGCTCACGTTTATACAGATACCTATTTCTTCCTATAACAAATATAGCCTATGTTACTGAGAGATAATGTAGCATTCTAATGGTGAAAGAATTTTTGGGATCGGTTCAGTAGATTTTGAGTTTAGTCGTTACAAACAAACAAATTTTTCCTCTTTCTATTACCTATATTAGTGTAGATAGCCCATGTATATGTAATTTTGCTGTATGAGCTATATTACTATCAAGTTTCATTAAAATCCGTTTACTGTTTTTTTTTTTTTGAGTGGCCGAGTTCACCTACCCGTCCGCATACACTTTCATATTTATGTTATTTTATTCATTTTGCAACATAATACTTACTTTCCTTTTAGTGTAATACTAAAGTAAGCTATTTATTTTAACTTTTGTTAGTTACTTATTTATTTATGTAACAATTTATGTACACACATTTAATAAGATAAGAAGAAAGAAACAGAAAAATAAGTACAAAGGTGATGCTTATTTCAAAAGAAATCTCTTCCAGCATACCTGCGAAAGGAGAGTAGAGTAAAAAGAGATGTAGACATAGTGTGTAACAGCAAGAAGCTAAAATGAAAACTATACATATTAAATATAACATACAATACATAATTAACATACTAATACATACTATATGATATAAAAGATAAATAATAATACATACCTATTTGCAACTATGACGAGACTTACAAACAATGAATTTTATTTTATTATTTAACTTAGATAACAACAAAGTAGGTCTGATATTAATATTATTTTATAAGAACGAGTATGTGTTTATCTAATATACAAAAATCTCGTGTCACAGTGTTTGTTACCGAACTCCTCCGAAACGGCTCGACCGATTTTCATGAAATTTTGGATGTACTCGTATTTTCGGTAGGTCTGAGAATAGGTTGTAGACTATTTTTATTATGGGAAAACAACATTTGCCCGGTCAGCTACTCTTATATATAAAAATTACATGTCACGGTGTTTATTATCGAACTCCTCAGAAACGACTGGACCGGTTTTTTTTGGATTTCTGATATTTTATGATATTATATTCGGTAGGTAGGTCTGAAAATGGGTCGCAGGTATTTTTATATGACAAAATAACGTTTCCGAGTTAGCTAGTACCTCAATAATATTCTTACCATGTAGTCTTAAAACTTATTCGTACCTTCCGAACGTGACTTACAAAAAGCACGGCATTACGAATGCACCCCAAACCGTTCGACTTCCGAAATTAGGAGACATTTGTAAGGGTGATGTGCCACTGAATTTTACACTAGATAGTGCAATCAGCTAAGTGTATTAGTCACACGGACTTATAGAACTTGGTAGCTTAGAGAACTTACTGAGCCAGAACTTAGTGACTTTCAAGCACCTGGCGTGGTTCCGTTTCTAGAGACTGAAGTTCTTGAATGAATATTAGATTTTCAATTCCTGAATGCGGTGTTTAAAATTACTGCTGGATGTGACTTCTTAAGTAGAGGTTTGAGGAGCTGTTCCTGACTATATTATTTGTATGAGTAGCTTATCATACTTCACAGATACTTGATTACGTCACCAAATATCGACAAAATGTATTAGTACGATTTAGGAGCTCGTGGCTAGATAATAACAGCCGCACGGGTCGATCTTCAAGGTTAAGCAACGCTTGCCAAGGTTGGCTTTGGATGGGTGACCATCTTAATATACCGAGTTTCCTCCGTGTCTCGGAAAGCACGTAAAGCCGTTAGTCCCGGCTGTCATTTGTAGATCTTTGGCAGTCGTTACGGATAGTCAGAAGCCAGTAAATCTGACTCCAGTCTTACCATGAAAAACCGAGTTAATGGGTTGTGGAGGTCCGGTAGGCAGCCGCTCCTCGTAAAAAACTGGTATTCAGCTAAATCCGGCTTGACTGGAAGCCGACCCCAATATAGTTGGGAAAAGGCTAGGCAGATGAGAAAAAGCTGTGAAATTTATCTTTTTTAATCATAAAGAGAAACATCTCTATAACTTTATGTTTTATAATAGTTACAAATGAAAACATCATGCTTACATGAGGTAGACAACGAACGGTTAGGCAGGGGTGTACAGTCAACAGCAAAAGTAGATGATCAAAATCAGAAATTCAATACTAATGAACGGAATTCGCGTCAGAACTGTGTGGCGTCGAAGTGATTCAAAAGTATGTGATTGTAAATTATACAAAACATTTACTACTAGTACAGCTGCCATATTTTCGTGATCAGTTTTGACTCTTATTTTTTAATTATCCCAGTTATTTAATTTGTTATGTTTCACGGAAAAACAGCACGGAGCACCGAGCAGAGGACAAAAATAAAAATAAAAATATATGAAAAAATATTGCTATTATTATTAATTAGTAATATTATTGAAAATTTATTGATTACTTAATAATTCATACATTCAAATATTATAAATGTTCAAGAAATATAATTTTCTTACGTTTTTAACGGAAATCTGCTTTAGTATACTAATTTTGAACCCTGGGACGAGTAGGTATATAATATTCAGGATTATATTAAAACTATTCTGCTCATATAAGTAACATTGTTTTCTTTGGGACCGAAATTTGACGTTGGGTTCAAGATGAAAAATAATCGTCACATAGGTATTTATTTTAATCAAAAATTACGTAACTAAAAAACAAACATAGATAACAATTTTCATTGTAGATATGGAACAAAAATTTTATCACTGATAACATGATCTTTATATTTTTTAATTTACTTATATTAGAACAATTTTATAATCATCATATCCAAATCACGGATTAAAGTCAGTAACGTGTGTGTCCCCCGTTATTATCTATTATCGCTTGTAGCCTTTCCCTCATTGAATCCACCATATTTTGGCATACATTCGAACCTCTAAATGATTCCCATATTTCAACCACATGACGTTGTATATTGACCCGGGTGCGGGGTGTATCTGAGTCCCACTGCTGAATCATGAGGCCCCAGAGATTTTCTATAGGGTTTATGTCTGGGCTTTTTGGGGCAAAGGGAAGAACTATTATGAGGTCACGATTATTTTGAAACCACACATTACAGATTCTTGCAGTGTGCACTGAGCTGTTGTCATGAATAAATGAGAAAGGCACAAGATCTGGGTGGGAAATATCAACAGTGGGTATGACCGTGTCTCGAATAATTTCCAAGTAGTTTTGACTGTTTAAACGCCCTCCTATTTCAACTAACTCTCCTGGTGCAGCAGCGAACATCCATCCCCAATAGCCAATATTAATTCGTCCACTACTTCTATTAGGAACAATATTTTCTTCATGGTAGCGCGTGTTATTTATTCGCCATAGTGTGAGGCGACCCTGTTCACTCGAAGAAAATATTTTTTCGTCTGAAAATATTACACTTTGAAAATCAAAATCTAAATATCTTTACGCAAAATTTAATCTCTCTTGTTTGTGCAAGGGTGATAATGATAATTTCCGTGCTGGCTGACGGTGCCGTAATCCTGCGTCTTTTAATCGTTGACGAACAGTGGTCATAGACACTCTCATATTAGTGGCGATATCTCTGATTCGCGTAAACCCATCATTTCTCATCCTGTTTGCAATTTCTCGATTTTGCGTAGCTGTTGTGCAACGAGTACGACCGGACTTTCTCAGTGTGCTCACGCGACCCTCACTTTCCCATCTTCTTATCCAAAGGTGCACAGTATTTCTCTGAAATGAACAATATAATGTATATATTTCCTACGAATTTCTCAAATTTCGAATTTGGTTTTGTCTCGGTGTGGCGGGCGCAGAGTAGTGCCAGTATTGGTAACTGTTTGGCAGTCTATGGGCAGACGTGGCGCTTACAAATATATCTAAATGTTAGTAATAGTTTTTGAACTATGAAAAATAGTCATTCTAATTATAGGTTTAATCTGGACTAGTAGACTAAACTGACAGGTTTAATTTAAATGTGTCTTCACTTTTTCCAATTACCAAATGTTAGGAGATATTTCAATAAACAAGTAATGAATGCTTGCTTACCGTGACACCTACTCTTCTCATTATATCACTAACACTCAATCCGTCTTCATGCAATGATATAATTCTATGTCGTTCAAGCTCTGTTATATGGTGTGTCATATTTTTAATCTATTAGTTCTTGGCTATAATAAATCAATGCAATAGATAACGGACGCACTCAACGCTAACAGTGCGACAAACGCGCAACAAGTCAATATAAGTAGGTAATGCCCTAAAGATAAAAATATCAATCTACCTTCCAGTTTTAATATTGTAGGCGACTGGGCAAAAGCAATTATTGAGTTATGATTTTGTATCGCAAAAGCTACTTTTGAACATTGACAAAAATTCACAAACATGCAAAGATAATAATATTTATTGAATTATCGTTTTTTATTACATCAGCTACTTTTAAACATTTTACAGAAGTTACAAAAAAAAACACAATTAAAATAGTAAAGTTTTTCAATTATATGATTTTAACCGACTTCTGAAAAAGGAGGAGGTAATCAATTCGGATGTTTATACATATTATATTTTACGTATGTTCAGGCATAACTACGTCACACTTTTTTTGGTGTTTGAAAGGGTATACTCTTGATGTGGTCCCATTGTCACCAAGTCAGAATCTGATGAAGGGATCAAATGGAAATCGAGGGAAACCCTGAAATTACAGGCCCAGGCACACTTATAGTGATTTGGGTATTTTTTATAGTAACTCGTGCATTCGCTCTCGAAAAGCACCATTTGCTGAAGTGGAACTGATGATGAAAACCACAGATGGGCATCGGAACTACTCAATTATACCTAAGTATTTCACGGGTTGCGATTCGATTACTTTAATATGGTTGCTAAGTAATTTATGCTCGTCAAAATGCATAGTGATGATGATGCCTTCATCATGGAGCTCCAGTTCTCCTGGTTCTTACTAGGAGAACTCCTCAACAATTAACGTCCCTGCATCGGGAAAAGCATTATGTTTTAAAAGGTGATGAGCAGTTGTCATTGGGCTATTGTAACTTAGATAAATTACAAACTGACCCAATAAAAAGTGAAAAATAAAAAAAAAAGTACAAAAAAAACAACCGACTTCCAAAAAAAACACTTCAAAGTGAAAAATAACTTTAATTTTGGGGTTCAATTGGATGAAATTTGGCATATATGCAAATTTTTATCCAAATCACCTGATTTTCCGTAAAACATAACAAATTAAATTACTGGGTTATTTAAAAAATAAGTATGGATGAATTATATGCCTCATGATAACGTGGCCTCAGTTTCATCATTTAATTTTTGATTTTAACTGTTCACTAGTTTTGGAAATTTTTTTCACTCCTTAGTTCTGATGCGAATTGAGTTAAATAACTTTTGGAGTCAAAACTGATCACGAATATATGGCAGCTGTACTAGTAGTAAATGTTTGGTATATTTTACAATCACATACTTTTGAATCACTTCGACGCCACACAGTTCTGACGCGAACTCCGTTCATTAGTATTGAATTTCTGATTTTGATCAGATGATCAAAATCAGAAACAGTCAACAGCAAAAGTAGATACTTTTGCTGTTGACTGTACCTATGTGCCGGGCAGGGTTGCGGAATTTGTTCGAAAGAGTCACCACGGTCTTGAAACGCAAAGGGCATTGAGTTTTAGTCAGTAAAAGTCTGACACTCTCTTCTGCTCCACCCAAAGCGGGAGAAGTCCTAAATGTCGCCGATTTCATAAGTCGTCTTTCTGGACTAATGTTTCGACAGTCAGATAGCTTTTAACTGAGGAATAAAAATAGCGCTTTGACATTTTTTCGATGTAAAAATACGTCAAACAGCCTTAAATAATTTTCTGGAAAAATTTTACTGACAATTAAAAATTCAGAGCTTTATAAAACTCAAAATATAATCCAAAGGTACCCTAAACCCAAACCCAAAGGTTGACTGGTAGAGAATGCCTTGTTGCATTAAGTCCGCCCATGTACCACTATTGTACAAAAAGTTGAAATAAAAAGTATCATGGCATCTATTTTCGTAAAAATCGATGCCAAAAGGTTCAATAGCTAAGCTAAAACCAAGAGGCTCTTACTTACATTTCAGAGGTTTCCTTTGAATTTTTCGCGGCGACCTGAAAATTCTAATGAAGACACGATGAAATCAATTTGGAAGATCAAAGATCCTTTGTCGTAATTAATAACTTTATGCCTGGTATCGCTCGGATATGACTTTTACGTTTTTCTTTTTTTTCTTTTTTGGCTTCGTTTATTAATATTCGTTTTAATTTTGTTTCAGGAAGGAAGTCGTTGTCTTCGGAACATTTAATAAAGGTTTTTTTATTTAAGAACGATGTCCGTTCTAATTGTGTTATGTTTCTAAAGTACTTTATGTAAGTACTCGTACCTACTAGCTGCGCAAATTCGTTTGCGTCACATTAATGCGCTGCCCCAATTGGTCGTAGCGTGGTGTTACATAGCTTAGTCTTCCTCAATAAATGGGCTATCCAACGCTATTTTTTTTCAATTCGAACCAAGTTCCTTAGATTAGCGCGTTCAAGCAAACAAACAAACTCTTCAGTATTATAATCTTATAGATTTACACTAAATTATATTTTACACACCCATGAAATACAATTTTACACAGATACTGGACTTGCTTTTCCATTGCTAAAGAGCACGGTTTCCGTGAAATAGCCCTTTCATAGATACCGTGCACATGTTCTGGACAAGAGCCTTTTAATGGTCCGATTGAAATAAATTCATTGAATTTGACCTAACGGTATGATTTTTCGGAAACAGTTCTGTAATCGGTACTTCCAGAGTTTGTCTTTCACAAACATTCTTCTTCTTCTCTGTCGTTTCGCTCTTGGCAGAGCGGTCGTGGTTACGACGAGGCATCCACGTCGGTGATAGAGGTGGACACAGCTCTCCACATGATCTCCCGCCATCTCTCCCTGATGGCAGGCTGTCTCATGCAATCAGATACGCGGCTTCCTAGTGCGGATTTAACTTGACCAGTCCAACGTTTAGGTGCCTGCCACGTTGCGGACGGCGAGCATTGGGTGGCTCGCCGTCCGATCAGAACCAGGCCTGGGTCGGCAGCGCGCTGTGTTCCACGCGCGCCTCTAGGAGCTGTCAGCATGGGAGACGGGGCCCGCTAGGGCCAGTGCCTGCCGGGGTGCGGAATCCGTTCGAAAGAGACGCCACGGCCTTGGAACGCAAAGGGCATTAGGAGGAACACGGATTGTCTTTAATCAGTAAGAGTCTGACACTCCCTTTCGCTCCGCCCAGAGCGGAAGGAGTCATTTGATGATTGCCCATACTTAAAAAAAAAAAAGAAATGCGACCTGCCACGTGATCTCTCTACTTATACCTGCACGAGCATCCACTCTATGGAGTTGTTTACAAACAAAGAAACAAACAATTTTACGCTTTTATTCTGGAAGTTAAGATAACATTCAACAATACATGAATGGGCCCTTTTGAAAATTCACTATAAAGAAAACAGCTTAGGCTTCGAAGAATTTTAGGCAAAAAATATTATGAAATCTCGACTCGTTTTGTCAAGAACAGGAGACAATAAACAAAAAAATATTCGCCATTTACAAAAGACGTTTGAGGTCAAACGCGAGCAACAAATCAACGAGCACTGCCTTATGGATTATAATTCAAGGATAAGTGGCGCTTTAAGCGCTTTCCTATTTTATTTTTCTTTTCTGTCTTTGCCTATTTTATTTGTGCCTTTTTCATTTCGCCTAGTATTTGAACAAAGATGTGAAATGAAGAGCGGCTGTAGACAAAGCGATATTCTATCAGCGAAAACGATTATTAAGAAGACTAAAATGTTTGGAATAGACAAGTGTTACATAAGTAAACCATTATGTTTTTTTCCAGTTTTTTTTAGAAACTCTTTCCTACTCTTTTAATTTGAATTTAAATATGAACCATGCATAGTCTGCAATAAAGATTTATTATTTTAATAAAATGGTTTGAATTCTGGATCAATTGATCAACGGTTGATCCAGAAGTCAATCCATGTCATAAGGTTGCGTTATTTATTAATTTGTTAACATAGGTACAATAAATAGCTGTTATAAAATTAAAAGGAGAGGAGGAAGTAGTGGAGCTCGTGGCTAAATAATAACAGCCGCATGGTCGATCTTTAAGGTTAAGCAACGCTTGCCAAGGTTGGTCTGTGGATGGGTGACAATCTTTTAATATAGGTACCAAGTTTCCTCCGTGCCTCGGAAAGCACGTTAAGCCGTTGGTCCCGGCTGTCATTTGTAGATCTTTGGCAGTCGTTACGGATTGTCAGAAGCCAGTAAATCTGACTCTAGTCTTGCCAAGAAGTACCGTGTTACCCAGTTAATAGGTTGTGAAGGTCTGGTAGGCAGCCGCTCCACGTAAATCACTGGTATTCAGCTGAATCCGGTTTGACTGGAAGCCGACCCCAATATAGTTGGGAAAAGGCTAGGCAGATGATGATGATGATGACATAAGTAAACCAATGACCTGGGCGGGACACCACGCCCACGGCACGCCACGCGGGCGAACCGTGGATCAAATCCAGATCGTGATTCGTGTTCGAGATTGACTGTGTACGGGCGGCCTTAGGACTAATCGACCAAATTCGGTTGGTAGGCGATTGGTTATTTGTTCGAAAGATTCCAGGGCCACCTGGAACGCAAAAGGCATTAGGAGGAACACGGATGGGTTTTAATCAGTAAGAGCCTGACACTCCCTCCTGTTTCACCCAGAGTGGGAGGAGTCAAAGGAGATTGGATATAATTATTGTTGAATTAATTTCAGTCACTTGATAATAAAGACACCTTTATTGAAAAGAACTCTAAGTTAAACATAATATGTATTCATTTATATAACTTAGAATAACACCTAAAGGTGTACAATTAAAATTAGCTTTACCTTCATAGGTAATGTTGAACAAATATCTTTTGGAAAGTAATTTGAATTTCATTCATTTTGTAAATAAAAAAGCGATTTTTTGGTCCCTTAATTCTAATCTTCTTGTTTGTAGACTTAGTGATATAAAATAAGGTTTGTTTGCAAACATTTTCTATTATTTGCCCAATTTTACTATGATATATTGAATTCATAAATATTATTTCGGAGCTTAGTGTTTTTGATTTGAAACCTTATTATTTCGACCTTTGTACAACTGCGATACAAAGTAAAATGTTATTAAAATGTCTTTATAAATACAAAGGTGACTTCATTTTTTCTTTTTTTTTCAAATGTTTAATGCTATTGAAGACAAGCAATTGGCCGCGACTTCGTACGCGCATATCCCGTTTTATACCGTTCCCGTAGGAATTTCGGGAATTTTTCTCTAGCCCAAGTAACTTATATGCCAAATTTCAGCTTTCTACGACCAGAAGTTTCCACTGTGCGTTGTTTGTCAGTCAATCAGTCACCATCAGTAACGAAAGAATCTATTATCTATTACTAATATATAAAGCTGAAGAGTTTGTTTGTTTACTTGAACGCGCTAATCTCAGGAACTTCTAGTTCGATTTGAAAAAATATTTCAGTGTTAGATAGCTCATTTATCGAGGAAGGCTATAGGCTATATATCATCACGCTAAGACCAACAGGAGCGGAGCAGTAATGAACATTGTGACGCAGAAGAAGTTCCGCAGGTCAACTAGTTTTCCTTATTAGGATAAGGTTACAATATTTTTGTCATGTACCTATTTGAGTTTATGATAATCAAACATGAAATTCAGTTATATTATTTCCATAGTAACTTTGTAGCAGTACTAAAAGTAGAAGCGAGCCCTTTAATCAAAGTGAAATTCTCCGATAGCCCGTTAAAATCCACCAATTGGAATGAAATACCTACTCGAAGGTATTACGCGGATGACCAAATATGAAACTACAAGGATTAGCGAAAACACTGAAAGTCCCAATTTTGATGAAAATTAAAACTGCATCATTATAATAAATTGGATTTTTGAAAACTAGTATTCCTGGCCAGGAATATTATTTTAAATCTCCGGTTTCAGATTCTCCGATCCGGTTTTGGTGAAAACTAAATCAGCATCTTAGATTTATTATTGGGTGTGAATTGGTTAAGTTGAGTTGTCAGTTAATTTGAGTTGTTTGTTGTCTTTTTCATCAAAATCGGTCATGGTTTACATCAAAGTCGGGCTCAAGACTCCTTTCAATGTTTTCGATATTCCCCATAGTTTCGAATTTGGCCATCCACGCAGACTTCAAAAATTCATCCTGTATACCTTACAAAGAATATAAAATTTCACGTAGAAAGTGTAGAAATGTAACACACAATATGCGTACCTCCTGTGCCAATCTCAGAATTTGACTGATTTAATCAAGGGAGTAACTCATAGAGGGTGACGTCTTCACTTAGTTGATGCTCAGGGTTGACAGTCTGAATAAAAAATAAGGTTTTTTTATGGTTTAGGATGCCAGCCTAATTTTATTTTGCAAAGGTGATAAAGAATAGTTGTTATGATAAATCGAAGCTCAGACACATTTTACCATTTGGCATGCAAACATCATTATACTAGTAATATTCTCATTCAATAGATCAATTAATTATGAGAAATTATTTGAAAGGGAAGGGAGTCAGTGTCAGCAGTGACAATATTTTAATTAAATTTTTTGACATTATTTTATTTATTTATTATTATTTATTATATACTTTATTGTACACCTCATAACAAGCACAGTAAAAACGCTTATAAAAACTAGTGTACAATGGGCGGTCTTATCGCACAGGGCAATCTCTTACAGACAACCTTTGGATGGACTGAACTAAAGAAGTTAGATTTAGGGCGGTCAGTGTACAAACATCATAAATAATATTAATAGAGATGACATCCATAATAATATAAAACAAATACATACAATATTAAGTTTTTTTTTTTTTTTTTTACTATTGATAGGCACGCGTTTGACCACTATCTCACCTGATGGTAAGTAATGTTTTTAATGTTGTTTATTATTATTTTAACCTGTGATCATCTGGACGCAATAGCTGTCGCGACGCCACAACAATTGAATTGTTTTATTGTAATAAAATCTGCGGCCGCAATGGTTTTTGGTCGATCGGGGGCCATAGGAAAGAATTTTAAACTGCGTGATTTGGTATGGCATGTGGGATGCCATTATGCATTCATTTCCGTTGATGTCCAATGGTACACCCGTGTGCCGACGAACACCCAAGAAGATCAATGAATTCTATATGCGATCAATTTATGTTTTAAATTTTAATATCAACTACATCTATGTATGAATATTTGTACGCCTTCTGTCATAACATAGCGTACTTGTAATTTTATAACAACTATTAATTTATTGTACCTCTATGTTATCAAATTAATAAATGACGTATGACTTGGTTTGAATTCTGGATCAACCGTTGATCCAGAATTCAAACCATTCCAATAATAATAATAAACCTTAATTGTAGACCATGCAAGGTCCATATTTAAATTTATTAAAAGAATAGGAAAGAGTGTCTAAAAAAAAACTGGAAAAAAAACATAATGCGCAAACTTAAAGCCATTAGATAAGTTTGAAGCAATTGTTGCACTCAATTATGAGTACTTGAAGTTGCAGCAATCTTTTATCTATTATTATCTATTTTTACTAATATATAAAGCTGAAGAGTTTTGTTTGTTTGTTTGTTTATTTACTTGAACGCGCTAATCTCATGAACCAGTGGTCTGTTTTGAAATTTTTTTTTTCAGTGTTAGATAGCCCATTTATCGAGGAAGGCTATAAGCTATATATCATTACTCTAAGACCAATAGGAGCAGAGCAGTAATGAAAATTGTGACGCAGACGAATTTGCGCGGGTCAACTAGTGTTACCATAAAAGGTAACACACGGAAAGAGTTCCCGAGGCTATGGTAAAGACCTATGCCCTGCAGTTTAACTGCATAAATTAAAAAAAAAAAATAGTTACACGCACGACCCTGGTAGCCCTAACATCTTAAAGTAATAGAGAATATGCATGCGATTATTTTTTATTTGCAAAATGAAATACTTATTAGCTCTAGTAAACAATCATGAAATTATTTTTTAAATACCTTCATCAGCGATGAAGTTATAAAGCTTCAAAGATTACAATTAGAAAGAGAAATCCGATGTAAAATTTGACGTCATCGTTCATGACGCCTATACGACTGCCATAGAAAACAGCGTTTTCGCGAGAGGGACAGACATATTTGTTTAAAATAATTATATCTCCTTCGTTTTTTGAGTAATTTTTATTCTATTTTTTTTTTTACTATTGATAGGCACGCGTTTGACCACTGTCTCACCTGATGGTAAGCGAGGATGTGGTCGAAGATGGAGCACGCCTGCCTAGAAATAACCTATTCACTCTTGATTTAAAGACTCCCAGGTTGTAGCTATCAGGAAACACAGACTCCGGCAGGGAGTTCCACTCCTTAGCTGTACGCACTATGAATGTGTTCCCAAAACGTTTTGTGCGTATGGGTGGGATGTCCACCATGTACCGGTGGCGCATCGCCGTTCGTCTTGTGGTCCGATGATGGAACGGGCTTGGCGGAATTAAATTATGCAATTCCGTCGCACATTCCCCAAAATGCAACCGGTAAAAAACCGACAGGCTAGCATCTCGTCGTCGATGTTCAAGACTTTGGAGCTTCGACGCGACGTGCCTCTCATTGCCGATGATCCTCTTGGCTTGTTTCTCAATTGACTCAAGGGCATCAAGCTGGTATCTGGCAGATCCATCCCAAAGATGAGAGCAGTATTCCATACACGACCGAACTTGCGCTTGATAGAGTTTGAGCAGCTGTTCCGGCGTGAAGTACCGTCTTACCTTAGCCAGAATCCCCAACTTCTTTGCAGCCACTTGAGCTTTTGCCTCTATGTAAGGGCCAAAATTGAGAGTAGATGTTAATGTAACCCCAAGAAGCTCAAGATGGTCGGTTATCGGCACGGTTTCACCGCGGAAAGATGGGGCTGGGCGGATTTGGCTCCTTTTGGCGGAAAATAGACACGCTTGGGTCTTAGCAGCATTGAACTTGACCAGATTGGCATCGCCCCATTCAGAGACCGCCTGTAAGGACACGTTCAAGCGCTCAACCATTGCCTCCCGGAGAGACCGGATCTGCGACCACCAGCTCGTGCGTCGGACACGTATCTCTCAGCAACAGTGCTGTCGTCTGCATACCCAAAGGTACCGGGTTTAAGCAAATCATTAATATGCAGCAAGAACAGTGTTGCCGAAAGCACCGACCCCTGAGGAACTCCAGCATTAATATCCAGCAGTCCAGACGAGCAGCCATCTATGACCACTCGGATAGACCGATCCCTCAGGAAATCTACGATCCAATCACACAAACCGGCGGGCAGACCGAAGGAAGGAAGCTTACTAATAAGGCCATCGTGCCAGTCCCTGTCAAAGGCCTTCGAGATGTCAAGGGAGACCGCCAGTGCCTCCCCGTGCTTCTCTATGGCCTCACTCCAGATGAGAATGGCATACGCTAGTAGATCCCCAGTTGACCGATTTCGGCGAAACCCGTATTCGGTCACTAAGGATATCATTCGCTTCTAGGTACGCCAGGAGCTTATGATTCAGCACGCGTTCCATAGTCTTATTCTATTTTCACTGTTAGTATTATATTTTTGTATATTTTTAGATAAACTGAATAAATGATAAATATGTTTTTCATGCATATTCCCTATTACATTTGCCTACGTATTTAAGCACGCTTCAGGAAAATGTGCTTACGTCTCCTCTAATTCTGTACCCACTCCTCTGGGAAGACTATTTAAATAACCTATTTATTGTTTTTTATTATATGAATAACAAGTATTTATTGTACCTATGTTAAGAAATTAATAAATGACGTATGACTTATGACATGGTTTGAATTCTGGATCAACCGTTGATCAGTTGATCCAGAATTCAAACAATTTCAATAATAATTATAAATCTTTATTGCAGACCATGCAAGGTCCATATTTAAATTCACATTATAAGAGTAGGAAAGAGTGTCTAAAAAAACTGAAAAAAAAACATAGTGCGCAAATTTAAAGCTATTAGATAAGGTTTAAGCAATTGTTGCACTCAATTATGAGTACTTGGAGTTGCAGCAATCCTTTATGTTACCATAAAAGGCAACACACGAGGAAGAGTTCCCGAGGCTATGGGGAAGACCTATGCTCTGCAGTTTAACTGCATAGGTTTGAAAAAAAATAGTTACACGCACGACCCTGGTAGCCCTTACATCTAAAAGTAATTACATTTGCCTACGTATTTAAGCACGCTTCAGGAAAACGTGCAAACGTCTCCTCTAATTTTGTACTCACTCCTCTGGGAGGACTATTTAAATAACCTAAAATTGGATTCCGCATCAACCGGGGACTCACTGAATAAATTCATTGGCTGAATATTAATTTGTTGATCTTTGTAACGCAACGTCGTATTGATCAGATTGGTGTGTTGGTTTAAGATAAAATATTTTTTTTTGGCTTTCTTTTTTGGCGACGTATGTCTGGGAAAGAGAGAAAGTAAAATTGCTAATTCTACTCGGACTGCATTAATGTCAATCTTGTCTCGTTTAGAATGGCATTCTGTCAGCGAATGCGATTCTAGAAATGCCAAAATATTAGGGATTGGCCACGTGATATTTCGACCGCATTTTTGTCAATCCCATACATTTTTGAAGTATTGAAAATAGCCTTTGCCACGCTACCGCTGTCAGAATCTTGTCTTGTATTTTAGGGTTCCGTAACTCAAAAGGAACAACGGAACCTTATAAGATCACTTTGTTGTCTGTACGTCCGTCTGTCTGTCAATACCCTTTATCTTGGGAAGGCGTAGAAGTCCCGAGTTGAAATTAAGACCTTATACTTAGATCTTCAATCTCTTGAAGCTGTATTCACAGCTTCTAAAAAACGTATATTTCGACACTCTCAAGGGAGTCAAAATTTCTAAGGTTTTTTTCTGTTGAACTAGAACTATGAAATTTGGCTAGTAATGTCCACTTATACTACAAGTACAGCGAAAAGTCTAAAAAACTAAACATATAGCCTTTCTTAGAAAAGGCTAGGTAGATGATGAGATAGACGGGACCCTGGAGACAGTTATAGGCTTCATTAATTTTAAAAAGCAAGGGAAGCCGCGGGCAAAAGCTAGTATGTAATCTTAGGCAGTGAAAGTACACATGATTATAAACAACTTTTACTTACGGCTATTTCATATATTTTCATTGGCTAAATATTGCATTTTGTATGAAACAGCTGATATTTTTTTCGAGGTTTCAGGGTTGGTCTCAAAATAAAAGTTGTTTGTTGTGTACTTCCACTGCCTGAGAGGTTGTTGGTGTTTTACAGAGAACCTTGTAAATATTATAAACATGACCCACTGACACGAGGAAACTCAGAAAAGAAACTCACACATTACCATAAATCTATTATGTGTACCATTTCAGCATCACATAATTGGCAAAGCGTAGTGACGTCACTCCGTCTAGAAAATGCTTACGTGTCGCCTCTCTCGAGAGAGCAAACTAGGTAATTACAAGACAAGCAAAGCGCAAGAAACTCTGTGCATACTAGTATGTTTAAGTAAGGCATGTCTGTAAGTATAAAACAGGCGTTTAGAATAAGTGCTCGCTGTTAGAGCTGTAAGATTCTGCTGGTCTTCTACTGGTAGTACTTTGGAAAGTGTGCCCAAGAACTCCACGATCTCATCCCATCGGCCCTTTCTACCATCGGACATCTAGACGTACTACAAGTTACCATCCCTACCTTGTTGCTATTCCATCAATTCACACTAAGTGTTTATTAAAGTCTTTATTAATGCGCACAGCAAAGGAGTAGAACTCTCTGCCTGCGTCTGTCTTTCCGAACGCATTGAAACCTTCTCTTCAATATTCGAGTGGAGAAGCTTTTTCTGGGTAAGCAAGCTCACTCCATCGTCGATGGTCTCTGTTACCTCTGACCTAGACTATAGTCAATTTTGTTGGTAGATAGCTAGGGCTCTCTTTTATTTTGTTTTTTCGAGAAAACAAACAATTACACCTTAAGAATTACAAAAAGATATGATACAGAAATGATACAAATGTGAAATCAACTACGTTTTCCACAGATACACAATAAGACATTTTGGTAAATAAAAAGACTAGCGTTATGTAAACAATGCAAAGAGGAAAATTATTAGAAAAGTATCAACAAAACATAAAGCTGTCAATAATGCCGGATAAGTGGAACAACAGTGTCACATAATTTTTAGGGTTCCGTACCCAAAGGGTATCCAACGGAACCCTATTACTAAGCCTCTGCTGTCCGTCCGTCCGTCTGTCTGTCAGCGGGCTGTATCTCAAGAACCGTAATAGGTAGAGAGTTGAAATTTTCACATATTGTGTATATCTATTGCCGCTATAACAACAAATAATAAAAACCAAGGTTTATGGTAAGGAACCCTTCGTGTGCGAGTCCGACTTGCACTTGGCCTTTTTTTTTAATAAATTTAGCAGCTTGAGTCTAAACTTTATGTGTGGTAAAGCAAACAGATCCAAATTGCAGAAATTTTAATTAATATTGCTCGTAAGGCGACAAAGAGGTTCACGCAAGCCCACAATTTTTGTACGACTGGAAGTAGTTGCGAATACAGATCGTGCGCGTAGATATCTGGGATTCACCACGTGACATTTTTGTAGCACATTTCAAACCCATGCAATTTGCGATTTATGGGGCCTCGTTATCGCTAATTTAATGTCATTCATAAACATATTAAAAAACATGATTAGTTCACGATCCTTTGCGAGCGAGTCCAACTCGCATTTGGTTGGTTTTATCTGTTAACACTTTGTTTTCGGTAGTCTACCTCTCAGCTATTGTAAAATCTTGAGTTCGATTCCCAAGTCGGAGAGAAGTCGGGGGATTGAATATTTTACTAATGATTTTGTTTTAGCAGGCATGATATGAAGTGAATATGTATAGTATATGTTTGGAAATAGGCAATAGAGTCCACTATTTATTAGAAGTTCAAGTCTCATACCAAAATATTGACGCTGGTAGAATTACAGCCGCGGGCTTGCGAAATACTAGCGTCGGATGTCTCGCCGTTCGACCAAAACCAGCCAGTCGATTTTGTAATCTTGATTACATGGATTGACAGCTCACTTCGTCATCACTTCACCCAAGTTTTCACTTCGACATGTTTACAGAATCGCACCGCAAGCTCGGGTCAACGGCGCGCGGCGCGTTGTGTTCCACGCGCACCTCAGAAATCTCAGCATAGTAGACGGGGCTAGCTAGGGCCAGTGCCAGCCAGGGTTACGGAATTCGAAAAAAGAACAGCACTCTGCCTATCTCTTAATGTAATGTCATAATTTGCAACAACAAATTTCTCGGAAAATAAACCACATTGTGCGCGAAATGTTGATATTTTATCGCCTCAATCATTCCTAAACCATTTAAATGTCTGACTATAAATCAGTGTCTAGACATTGACTATAACTAGACAGATTCCTAATTGTTTTCAAGAACCAATTAAAACTATCTATTAAACTTAGTAAGCTATTCTACAGTAGAGAGGCTATATAGCAAAGGCATTATGATAATGACACATTAAAGGCATAATAGTACCCATTAGTGTTCCCAAATTAAGCTTTAGAACATAATAACATCTTTTATAATGAAGCCTCTTCATAATTAACTGAGTACTTAGTTTCCATTGAGACCTGTTGAATAATGAATGAATAATTGAGCATGGCAATAGTACAGAATAGAACATATATAGAAGGTCCATATATACGACATCTACGACGCAATTAAAAATATAAATATTAGAAACACGCACACACACTCGCGACCGTCATTTGTTTGAGATCGCCGTATCTCTTAGCTTCAAAACGGATGAACCAATTATGATTTTGTTTCTTTTTGTTTGAATGGTGCATTTGCTGGCAATGTTCTTAGCTATGTTTGACGAAAATTGGTCCGAGATGGCCGACGCCACAAAATGGCGGATTACATATTTTTCACAACTCCCTTTATATGGATATCAAATATGTTTCGAGACCGCTAATAATACTTACACGTAGTAAACAAAAAAGATTTACGGTCTCCCGAGGCGATGACGCGTGTTCCAAAGAATCGCACCTGTGTGAAATAAAAAGGATCAATAGAAATATTTTTTTACTTTTTAAAGTTTTTTATTGCAATTTTTAATTTTCGTTCTGTGTGAAGCTGACCTTCTGTATCTATATTTTTTATGGTATTTGACTATCTAAAGATTGTTTCGCGTGTTCTATCTGCAAGACTATTAATTTTGAAGTAAATTGTTTTACTGAGGAGTAAAGGTAGTTAATGTTTTGTTTCAGATCTATTAATGACCGACTAGCTACTTCACTGATAATTATGATTTCATTTATACGCTAATAAATAAGTCCTACAAATGTTTTGATTTTTTGGTGTACAATAAAATATTTTCTATTTTTAATAAAAAGAAAATATTGAGGAAAAGGCTTGCTTTTGACCTTGATCATGCCTGATGGCAAGCGATTGATGAGGTCTAAGATGAAGCGAGCGTGTTCAAAAGATGCCTGTTCACCCTTTGCTTAGAAGGCAGATTGTTATATTATGTGAAAGAGAACACAGACGCTGGCAGAGAGTTCTGCACTTTGGCCATGCGCATATTAAATCTTTCTGTCTAAACAGTTTACCGTCAAAGTATTCTTAGGTACTTTATTGAAACACATTCTTACAAAACCACTGTTACAAAGTAGTACAACTTCTATAAAAAAATAACACAATCACAAAACCAATTATTTCAGACTAGCATTGTTCTAAAACTAATTTCAGAAATTAGTTTCACCTAATTCCCTCAAGCGAGTCCAAAGAATTCCGTCCTCTAGGAATAAATCTCGAGAGATTTTAACTCACACACATAACTTAGGAACGTTCCTTTGTGACTTCTAAATCTATAAAATAAGGCGCCGGACCCACTGCGCATTCACTGTAGAATAGAATAGGATAGGATAGGTAGAGTAGAGTAGAGTAGAGTAGAGTAGAGTAGAGTAGAGTAGAGTAGAGTAGAGTAGAGTAGAGTAGAGTAGAGTAGAGTAGAGTAGAGTAGAGTAGAGTAGAGTAGTAGAGTAGAGTAGAATAGAGTAGAGTAGAGTAGAGTAGAGTAGAGTAGAATAGAGTAGAGTAGAGTAGAGTAGAGTAGAGTAGAGTAGAGTAGAGTAGAGTAGAGTAGAGTAGAGTAGAGTAGTAGAGTAGAGTAGTAGAGTAGAGTAGAATAGAGTAGAGTAGAGTGGAGTAGAGTAGAGTAGAATAGAGTAGAGTAGAATAGAAAAGAATAGAATAGAATAGAATAGAACAGAACAGAACAAAAAAGAACAGAACAGAACAGAAAAGAACAGAACAGAATAGAATAGAATAATATTTATTGACTAAAACATGGTATGAAATGTTATTTTTCTTGTATAATCTGATACAAGAAAAATAACAAGAGCAAGCATGTTTTTGCTTAATAGTAATAATTTGCAAATTTCATGCGGTGGCTTAGAGTCCTACACACACAAAAGCATTCAAACCGCGACGGTCCAAGAGAACTCGAATTCTATCGGAATTATATTTTCTGCAAAAGCTGGAAGGTCACGATGTCCGACAAGATCGAAAACTTTATTGAATTAGTGAGAGACAAACGTTTTCTTTCGTTTTCGAGATATTTGGTTGAGTGTGACATTTGGTTTTCAGTAAATAGAGCATGTGACGAGCAGATTTTTAAACCGTTTTGGTGTACGCGTGTATGAACGTGGAACACAGAATTAAATCGCAGATCTCAGACTACCTCGGCAGTGTGTCCGGCCCCTAACGTATGTCTAACAAATGGCCGAAGTTTGGGAACAAAACCTCAGCCTCTTTTGTTGCCATTAAATTCTGCTAATTTCGGGTAGATCGGCGGTCCGTAACTTTCTAATAAGAAAGTCATCGATGACTTTCTTGTTAGAAAGTGTGGAAGGTATTCCCTAGATCTCAACGATTATATACTATGTTAGGATATTTATCTGTATTGGTTTTTAGGGTTCCGTACCTCAAAAGGAAAAAACGGAATCCTTATAAGATCACATTGTACGTCCGTCTCTCTGTCAAGACCCTTTATCTCAGGAGTGCGTGGAAGTATCAAGTCGGAATTTTACCATAAACTCAGGTCTACGGTCCCTTGAAGCTGTAAAGTAAGTAAGTAAGTAAGTTTTTTATTTGCAAAAAATGTGGTAAAGAGATGTTAGGTACATTATTATGTTTAGTTCTGGTGCAAGACACATTCCGCCATTCTATGATGGCATGCAAATTTTTATAAATAGCATTATGCTTATCATTAAACAAATTTCGAAATAATATTAACATACATTATCAATTATCAAACAAAACAAATAAATAATAGTAGTACTTAATTTTATGAAAATTTAAAGGCAAAACATATAATAAAAGAAATATTAATAGGCAGGTACATAACATTGTAAACAGCTACAGTATCTTATCATTATACAAACTACGAAAATCATAGTTCTAAGTTAACAGTAACGAAGATACGGAACCCTTCGGGTGCTTGTGCGACACACACTTAGCAGTTTTTTTCGATTAATAAAGATACATAAATCATACAATTCTTTTTTGTCGATTCCTGAATTCTTTATCATGAGCTGATAACGACGAATTCGAATAGAATAAAATAGAAATATTCTTTATTGTACACCGTACGAATTTCTTCACATGCTAACCTAGATGCTGTTTACCGGTGATTATGAAATTATTTCAAGGCCGTATTAACAAATTTTCTACCAGTATTTTTATAAGGAAATTGCTCTCCTCTCTTGGGAAACACGACATACCTTAGTAAACTAAATTCGCCTAGCACTTTGTCTACCATCGTTGTACTATACTCGTGGGTGGCTAACGACGCTTGCACTGCAGCCAAGCATGCTTCATCAACTATGAAGATTATATTACAACACTATACTGTGAAAGCATTGCACCAATCTTTATGGATATCTATTATCTATACTAATATATAAAGCTGAAGAGTTTGTTTGTTTGTTTACTTGAACGCGCTAATCTCAGGAACTGCCGGTCCGATTTGAAAAATTCATTCAGTGTTAGATAGCCCATTTATCGAGGAAGGCTATATATAGGCTATATATCATCACGCTAAGACCAATAGGAGCGGAGCAGTAATGAAAATTGTTACGCAAACGAAGTTGCGTGGGTCAACTAGTCCTATATATTTGTATAAAATTATTTATAACAAATCTAAATCTAACTATAAGATTAGTATAACTTCTGATTCTTAATGCGAATTAGTGCAAAAACTCGAAGGTTAATTGGTACAGAATGCCTAGGCATTATCTGACAATAAATTTGTGGGTTATCATTTTTGTCATAATAGGGAAGATTCAGATGTAATAGGTATTTATCAATATTTTGTGACTAAAATGTAAAAAAGCATAAGAGAAGGGTCAGTGCAACTTTTTATTGCAGTTAGTATTGATTTTTAACAATAATTACAAATTTAAAGTAACGTGAAACGGAACGTATTTTAATACACCAATCAGCGTCAAGTGACGTCACTCGTGTTAGTTTATAGTCCAAGATCCCAGGGCTCCCAGACGTTACTTATTTCGCAGTATCAAAATATTCGAATATAATAGTGCCAGTGTAATTTCAACGTACGCATAATAAGTATGGGTATAATTTAGACGGTCACCAAAAATAATATTTTTAAGACTCTAAGCCTAGGCACCAAAATGGATCAACGGTCACCAAATTCTATCCAACTCAACTGTGATTGCCATAAAATGTAGGCTTGGGGTTACAAACCGGATAAAATAGGTTAGGTTTGGTTACAATTGTGACCAACCGCGCGAGAGCCGAGCGAGCGAAGCGAGCGGTGCCGCGGCAGCGGCCGGCGAGCGCTACTTCTCGAATATTATTTGGTGACCATTTATCTGTTTTGGTAACCTTTTAGAACTTTTTTGGTAGTAAAATAGGTACTTTTTTGGGCGGTGTTTAAACACAAGCCAATAAGTATCTGCTAGTTCCATCCAATGGACAATTTTTTTTTAGTGATGTATTTTTTTTAGGTACGACTTATTTCATAAGTCTACAGGAGGTAGTTTTGCAATTTTTTTATACGTTGTAAATAAACTATGTCCAAAAGAGACATGCAAATAGGATCTCAATTTTCAGTGGAGATTGCGATCAGATCTTACACTATTACAATGACTAAATTAGTCTTTAATTAGTTACGAAATTACTAATTATTTAAGAATATGTATTTTGTTTTAGCTAGCATCTGATGACGATACTTACAAACTGGCGGTCGCGTCAACTTAAACTAGCAGGTAAGCGAATGTTCAAAGTACCTACATACCTACAAATTTCCACACATTTTGTTGCTGAGAACATAAGTTCTGGAAGCACTGGGATCTTGCTCTATGACTTTGAATTATGACAGTTCTTGACCAGTGACAGACATGAGTGACGTCATCGTCCGTTTAGGCGCGAAAATTTAAACTGTCTGTTTAGAAACGCAATTTTAGCAATAAATTAAAGAAATTTATTTATGTAGCGGTCTATTCTAGACGGAGTTCTTCAAATTGAAACCAAAAATAGAAATATTGCATGTTCCCCTATTATGACAATTTAAATAAATCTGGGTCTGCTATTTTTTTTTTTAAATTCGTCATTCCAACACGATCCCAGTGACGCTTTTATATTAGTAGATTACCAAACATGTCAAAATCAACAATTACGAAATCAATGATAGACCATTCTGACACTATTGTAATAGCAGACTTGAGGCCTAAGGTATGAGACGGATCAAACCGACACACCGAAGTGCATATGTCGCCGGGATATGATAAAAATAGAGATTTGGTCAAATCCCCAAGTGATTTGGTCAAATCCCCAAGTGATTTGATCAAATCACGGAGGATGTTAAAATAACAAAACGATTATATAATTTCCCTCAACAAATCTAGGGATTTAAACAAATACGAGAACTGGCTCCGTGAAATGACAAAAAACTTGTCTATGGTATTTTAAACCTTTATTTGTAATTAAAATTACATTAATTAATATAATAATTCGTAGTCGTAGTATAATGTAACATTGAGCTCAAAAATCACCACTAGAACATAGATTTGAAGCAAATGAACCAAAAAACCTTATAGTTACGGATGGTGAAAATAACAATTTGTAATATTTATTTATTACTGGCTGTCGCCCGTGGCTCAGCCCTCGTGAATGACGAAAACAAATTATCCTATCTGTTATTCCAGACTGTAATCTACCTCTGTGAAATTTCATGAAGATCCTTTCAGGCGTTATGACGTGAAATAGTAACAAACATCAATCCATCCTCACAAACTTTCGCATTCATATACTTTCTTACAAGCACATCTATTCATTTTGCAGCGTACTTTGGACTGTTGACAAGAACACTGTTTGAAGCCTTGCTCTCCAAATAAAGATACTTTCCTACAATTTCACGCAAACTCAGTTTAGGGACTTCGCACAATAGAAGGGCATGACCACAACCAGTGGCCGCAACGGCCAAGTGCGCGACTGTCATATATTTCCTTTTAATTTGGTCGTTGCGGCCTCTGGTCATACACGCGGGTGGACACGGGCGACAGATAGTAATAAATAACTATTACAAATTGTTACTTTAATATACTTATATTTCCCGAAGGGTTTGGCAGAAATGAGCCCAAGACGAACCTACTTTTTTTTTTTTTTTGATATAGCAGGAGGGGAAATACTCATGGACGCCCCAACCGCCTCAGGAATGACACGGTTGGGGCAGTGCCGGACTCTTACCAGCTAAAAGCACCTCCTGCCTTTCCAGGTGTCCTTCTGACATAATCAGAGTCCTTTTTTACATTTTGGATGAGATACGTCTGCAGGTGTTTTCATCTTTCTCCAATCTTTACTTAATGATTCATCTTCTATTCTTTACTTATCTATTCTTATGCCTATCCTTATAGTCTAAGGTATTCTCTACTCTATCTTAACATTTCCTATATTTTTTACTTACTTGTATTGCCTTAATTTTCTAACGCCTTACTTTTTAATTTTACATCTATGCTTATAATTATGCTAATCTTATATATTCTTAATTAATATATATATATATATAGCATACATTTTTTATACTACTTATTTCTTTTTAAAACTATTTTTGCAACATCCATCATATACTTTATAATTAATAACCCTCTAGTGTTTCTGTTGGCCATAAATTCTGGAAAGTTTTCGACTACCATTCTCTGATCCAACAGACTTTCTATTTCATAGCGTTTTAAGGCGTGAACCGGGCATTCGGTTAGTATGTGTCGCACCGTTTCGGGTGTCCCCGGTTGGCAGATGCACGATGGATTCTCGTTGCAACTGAACCGATTCAGGTACTCCGAGAATCCACCGTGCCTCGTTAGCACTTGGGTTATATTAGTCGGGACCAACTGTCGGACCACTTACGGAATTGATAAATTCAGGGAAAAACAGCTTGGTTATCCCTGCGGTGGTACCTGTTTTGTACTTGCGGTTCCACTCGTCAATCGACACCTTTCGGATCTGTCGCTTGACGAATGAAACCGGACACAGATCGTAATCAGGTTTCGTCTTTAGTTTTAGGGCTGCGTCCTTCGCCAGTTCATCCGCCCTCTCATTTCCCGCAAGACCCGCGTGTGCCTTGACCCAGAACAAAGACACAGTTTGGTTCTGGACGATCCTACTTCGAACAATCGGTACAAATCCAAACTTCGGCTTGCTACTGATAATTTCCAAAGACCCAATAATATTTTCCATGGCCAGATAGTAATCTAACCGAATTATAATACCCACTCGAACTCCCGTTGGGAAAAACACATTACACAGAAAAAGAACCTCACTTCCCATAATTTAACCTCACCATTCAAAAACTCAAACCAACCGTGACCCTAAAATGAATTTTCATAACGGTCACTTGCCAACCCTAACTAGCAGCAATAAATTTTATAAGCGATCAAATACGGACCTTTTTGAGCCAGCAACCGTCTTAGAGATGTCCCAAGCAAACATCAAAGGGGCGAACACAAATATCGACCTTAATGGGACGAACCAGGCATTTAATGAACAAATGTTTTCACCATCTTACAATCAATGCTCAGGAAACTGTCGTCGGTCATTTTTTTTCATCATAAAAGTGAAGTGGAGCGTGCCCTAGGGGCAATTTTTATTGTGGGCCTCACAAACCGGGGACAGACAAAGTTTGACTGCTCTTTATACAGCGAGGCTTTTGAGCTCTGTGTTATGCTGCAGAAAGGGTGCCGTGGCAGTTTTTATTTGGGGAATTGTTTTTACGCGAGTTTTGCTAAAAGATTTTGCTTTACATAATGTAATGAGAATTCCGCTTGTTAGTTTTTAAATGTTAAACTTAAAAAATCCAAACGCTTCCTTTAGCTTTGCAGTAATTGGGTAACTAAGTTACACATTCTATAGATAGCGATGATTTATGATTTTACAAAGTGAGAAAGCGGTCATTATAATGCAGCCTTCTCTTTTATTATCCATGAAAAAAAATCTCGCTAAAATAATCCGTCCCAAATCCCGTACCTATAATTTTCAAATGATTAACAAATACGCCCTTCACCTAAGCACACATTTCTGCGGTCGAATTAAAGGACTTACCGCGTAAATTAATGCCGTTTACCAGTTCCTGGGTCGCAGCAGTGCTACCCTCATCTTTCGTGGAGCCCATTTTATTTAAAGAAGCGAAAGTTCGAAGCGGGCGCGGCCACGCGTAAACATTTACTTGAAAGGTTTATTGATGTTGGTCACCGCAGTTTGGTTTTACAGCCGAAGAAAGACTCCCCTTTATAGAATTTGCGAGTTGCCAGCCGGATTATTTTGATAAGGCTTCCAGATGCCCGGTGTTTGGGGCATTATTTTATATTGAAAATGGTTGGCGGCTTCTGAGGTTAGGGAGAAAGCAAAGGGTCCGAAAATTTTACTTATGTCTACCTAGCTATACGTAGGTTGTTCAGTCTAACTCTAGGTGGTCGTTTTCACTGAGCGTTTCCAAACGTATTTTATAATGCGCACAGCAAAGAAGTGGAACTCTGCCTGCGTCTGTGTTTCCAAACGCTTACAACCCTAATCTATTCAAAGTTAGAGTGAACCGACTCCTTCTGGGTAAGCTCGCTCCATCGTAGACTTTGTCTCTGTCATTTTCATAGTTTTATATTTCTATGGTCATCTCTGATCTAGACTAGAGTCAAGACAATCCCATCACAAAAAAGAAAAAAAACAAATATTGTAAAAGAGGTGCCCTGGAACACATTAGATAAATGAAGGAACACGGATGGGTTTTAGTCAGTATTTCAGTAAGAGTCTGACACTCCCTTGATGATTCACAAGCTTAAAAAAAAAGTTCGCTTTCAGCGATAAGACCAGATTTACCAATATTGTATAAAGGGCAAGTTATAATTCTGGTATAAAATACTATCTGTTAGTTTGTTACTATTTTATGCCTAAATCACAGAGCCAATATTGGTATAGAGATAGATATGCGACCGTGGAGACGGTTATAAGCTGCATTTTTTCGAAATTAAACTTAACGCGAGCCGGGGCTAAAAACTGGTAAAACATATTATATTTTATCTACTTATGTACCTAATTCTAGCAACCCAAACAAAAACTGTAATCAAATTAATTCTCTAAAATATAGACACGTTACCCTAGATTTTCCCCTAGGACATTCCCGAAGTTAATACTTCAAGTACTAAAACTGGAGTTAACTACGGTAATTTGGCAACGAAACCAGTTACAATGCCCAATAGTGGGTGTCTGACAATATTGGTGAAGTCTCAAAATGGCGCCGAATTCTGTGTTCGACGGCGGGAAAGTTTTTTAAAGACTGTTCTCATTAAGAGTGTTAGGAAAACGAAGTTCTTCACTGTATATGTGTTACAAGCTTTTACGCACCAAAACAACTAAGGGTATTTGCACACGGCGTTTTATTAACGCACCATTACTTATTACAAATTAGAAGATTATATTCAAGATAAGAATGCTTGGAAGCATGCTGGTCCTGCTCCATAGGACAATCAATATTGTGGACAAAATCAAGCTAGTTGCTTTATGTATTAACTTTATATATGTTCTGTTTCTTTTTGTGTTTTTATTTTTCTGCTAACCCCACACACAGTTAATTAGTGATTTCAATATTTGTAAATGTGTGAGTTTTATATACCTACTTATTTAGAAAATTAATAAGTCTACCTCTACATACTACTACTAGGTGCATGGTTCTCACATATAACAAAATTTTTGTATACCAAATATTGTAAAAGAGTAGCTATGGAGTTTCTTGTCCATTCTTCTCCATAAGAATCTACCTTTCCGAATGGACAGTAGAGTCACTTTAGAATTTTTATATTATTTAAAATGTGAATGACGTTCAAAAATGCCATTGAATGGCCTAATTGGAATAAACGTTTTGACTTTGACTTTGCACCGTCGACGTGCAAATGACGCTCGCTAACGCGCTGTAACCGAAAATCAGACGCTCGCTAACGCGCTGTAAATGAAAATCAAACGCAGACAGTAGGTACTGCTTTTTGGTCATCTACAGCGCCGCGCCGTGAGCGTACGTTCGTATTACGTGCGTCGTCGGCGCGTTAAATATACGCCGTATACATAGGCTCTTATAGACTTTGCCGACATTTTTCGAATTTGGTTCTTAGTTTTAATTGGGCCAAAGTAGACACATGAAGTCGTTAGGAAAATCCGTTTCAACAATGAACTTATTCTGTTCTAGTTATACGACAATGTCTGTAGTAGATGACACTTTATTGCCAAAACAATAGGAGTCACGGGTATCTTTTGTTTCAATTTTAGTTCTCTGAACTATGTTTCTTTTTGTTTTCAGTTACATCGGTCATCATCATCGGCCAAGCCTTTTCCCAACTATATTGGGGTCGGCTTCCAGTCAAGCCGGATTCAGCTGAATACCAGTATTTTACGAGGAGCGGCTGCCTACCAGACGTCAACAACCCTTTAACTGGGTAACACAGTACCTACTTCATGGCATGACTGGAGTCAGATTTGCTGGCTTCTGACTATCCGTAACGTATGCCAAAGATCTACAAATGACAGCCGGAACCAACGGCTTAACGTGCTTTCCGAGGCACGGAAGAAACTCGGTATGTTAAGATGGTCACCCATCCACAGACCAACCTTGGCAAGCGTTGCTTAACCTTGAAGATCGACCCATGCGGCTGTTATTATTTAGCCACGAGCTAAATAAACTACAGCAATTGCAACATTAAACATATGAGTTTATTGAAAAAGATGAGGAATTATAAGTCACATCAGTATTTGATGTGACTTGTAATCCCTCATCTTTTTCAATAAACTCCAGATCATTCACTCATAATATTAGTAATATTCTCTGAGCATAATTCACATCATTGCTTTCCGAAGCATTAATCATGCAAATAATAATTTTGGGCGTCATAAGAGCCGGTTTCCTCCGAGACACCGTCACATTTACATTCATTGCATGCCGTTAGTCGGGTCCCGTGTGACTCTCAATTTGCATGCATAGTCGACAGTCTGCACAAGAGAATCTGAATACAACAAGTGTATTAATATTGTATTTTTTAATCAAAAATATGCACGGCTTCTGTGGAATTTTAAAATTGTTTGCTGTTTTTAGGGTTCCGTAGCCAAATGGCAAAAAACGAAACCCTTACGGATTCGTCATGTCTGTCTGTCTGTCTCTCGCTCCAATATACGGAGGGACAGACAGACAGACAGACATGCCACAGCCACTTTTCTCCGAAACTATAAGAACTATACTGTTGAAAATTAGTAAGTAGATTTATTCTGTGAACCGCATTAAGATTTTCAAAAAATAAAAAGAGAAAAGAAAAACAATGAATCCTTGGGGTTCCCCATACTTAGAACTGAAACTCAACATTTTTTTTTTCATCAAAACCATACGTGTAGGGTATCTATGGATAGGTCTTCAAAAAATGATATTGAGGTATCTAATATCATTTTTTTCTAAATTGAATAGTTTGCGCGAGAGACACTTCCAAAGTGGTAAAATGTGTCCCCCCCCTGTAACTTCTATAATAATATAATGATAAAACTAAAAAAATATATGATGTACAAACATGCAAACTTCCACCTAAAATTGGTTTGAACGAGATCTAGTAAGTAGTTTTTTTTAATACGTCATAAATCGGAAACCGCAATTTACCTTTCATTCAATCAACTCAAATATAAAAAAATAAGGTTTATGGTACGGAACCCTTCGTGTGCCAGTCCGACTCGCACTTGGCTGGTTTTTGAGTTGTGACGGTTGCGTTCCTAGTATTTGAATTCTACTGACGTGTGTTTCGCAGTAATCAGAATTTCACAAAAAAGTTGCTTACAATAAATTCTTATAAATATGAGACTCGCGCTTAAAATATTGTCAACGTTTAATTTTCACATTTTCATACAAAACACAACACGGACTCCAATATAACATATTAATTAAACCAACCTTTTTGCTAAAAAGAGGAAAAATAAAACCTTTTGCAGCCTGAAATGTTCACGACACGTGAATTTTGCAGAGGGGAGAGACGGGCGAAAAGCATACGGCCCTAATTCGGTCCGGAAGAGCTGCCTTCATTTACAAGCATTGTGTTCCCCGGATTATGTCCCCCAGTCCCCCCATTCACAATAGCCGATCCCTCTTCGTAATGAGTGGAATTATGACTTTTTTTCGTCCGAATCATTCTTGAGCCGTGTTTAGGGGACTTTTAAGCCGTAGTTTCATGTTGATTGGGGGATTAAGGTTTGTAAGTTTTGGGGACAAAGTAATGAGACGTGTAAGGACTTAAGTGGGCTGTCATTGGAAATGGATAAAATTATTTTGGAGAATGTTTTGAAAGGTCTCTAAATGCATCTCAAACGTCGAGCACTTTTTGGGTCAAGACAAATCATGGATTTTGCGTCATCGTCACCGAACACTTACCATTTACGCTAATATTATAAAGAGGTAAGATTTGTGTTATAAAATTCCGAAGGACCGATTTGAATTTCAAATTCTAAATTATTATAAGTAATTGTTTATGATAAAGAATTAAAGTTCAAATTGGTTTAATCCTTCATTACAAAATACACAAGTTACTTAGTTTTCACTTCTATCGACCAAATACTTACCGCATGTTTTTTTTAGATGTTTGGAATTAACGCAGTCTAAACACTGATTAATACACCTACAGAGAAGAAAGTAGTTAAGTACCTATTTGTGCTCATCTACTTCGTAAGACCAGTTTAGGAACCACAAAGTATTCTTAACTGAAAGTGCGACAGCAAAAACAGGGTTTAAATATCTCTTTTATAACGATTATCCTCACAGAGCAGTGAGAATAGATCCTGATAATAGTGATAAAATCATCTAAATTACAAAGCCACAGAGTCACTAAAATGAAATCAATTAGAACCAAATGAAAACTCATCAAAAAATCCCCCAATTTAATCGCAACGATAAGATTGAAAGATGTCCACCAAGTTTTGTAAGAACTTTGTCATTTCTTCCATGCAAAATTACATTTGAGGAGCCCTCTTACGAATGGGGAATTTTTAGGGTCGCGATCACATTGAGCGTAGCGAATATTAAAAAACTTTTCGACGTCAAACTTGGATTGTCTTTTTCAAAGGCTGTTTACTTCCCGAGGCTTTATTTACTTAGTTTTTAGGGTTCCGTACCCAAAGGGAATCGTATCGAAACCCTATTACTAAGTCTCCACTGTACGTCCGTCCGTCTGCCTTTGCGTCTGTATGTACATATGTCTGTCTATGAGCGGTATCTCAAGAACCGTTATAGGTCGATAGTTGAAATTTTCAGTGGGTATTTCATTTTATCTATTGCTGCTATAACAACAAATAACAAAAATAAAATTAAATTAAAAATTAAAGCGGACTTCCAAACAAAAAACGTGTTTTCGTTCGGTTTATGCTATGGAACCCTTCGTGTGAGTCTCCGACTGGCACTTCGCTGGTTTGTTTTTGTTCTGGTTTCGGCCTAGTTTAGCCGTTATTGTATTTGTGTTTACCTAGTTTCGTCCGGATTAAGGAGTTAAAGTGACTTCTTCTTTTGGATGAGGGTCCGCAATATTGATATTGTTGACTTTTGTGTGTCGCTTCTCTGAGTCAATACTTGACGAGGAATGTAGGGATTGGTAGCTCTTGTGAAAATTAGAGTTTTGATGGCTTCATATTCTTTACTTTATTCATTCATTTCATCTTAATGCTCGTAGTAACAGTAATATGGGTCGATCATACAGGTTAAGCAACGATGTTAAAGGTTGGTTCGTGCTGAATGACAATTCTATACATACCGATAGTCCTTCGAGCTCCGAAAAGCTCGTTATGCGCTACGCACGGCTGTCATATATACATCTTTGACAGAAAATCTGACACCAGTGTTGCCAATGGTTATCATGTCATCCAGTTACAATGGTAGACGTCAGATAGGTACCCGTGCAATTATTAAAAAATAATAATATTGTTAACTAATGACGCTCGTTAGTGTTTTAGATAATGTTTTTCGCATATACCCGATGTAATTTTATATTTTTTCTGTAGTTATTTTTTTCTTTTTTCCTAACTACCAACTTAAGTTTTTGTTGAAATGTGTAAACTCTAATGAGTTTATGGCATCAACTTAAATGTATGTATGTACTACTGAAAAGATATATATAAATAAATAATAACAGTCATTGACCCACATTCATTTATTGACTTTCTAAATATCGAAAAAAGAAATCTATCTATACTAATATATCAAGCTGAAGAGTTTGTTTGTTTGTTTACTTGAACGCGCTAATCTCAGGAACTACTGGTCCAATTTTTTTTTCTTTCAGTATTAGATAGGCCATTTAACGAGGAAGGCTTATAGGCTATATATCATCAAGCTAAGACCAATAGGAGTGGAGCAGTAATGAAAATTGTGACGCAGACGAAGTTGCGCGGGTCAACTAGTAATGACATAAAGCTGTCCTGAATCGACTTCTGTCGTGATCTTTTACATTTTGTAGTTATGAAAAATTTTAATTTGAATTTTTTTTTTTTTTTTTTAGATACAAAGGGATATTAGGGAATAATCAATGTTCTTTTTTGGACGTTTATCTGGCGCCGACTGTAGGTTGTGGAGGTTAGAGAGGCAGAAACTCCACTTAAAATACTCATCATCTGCCTAGCCTTTTGCCAACTAAATTGGGGTCGGCTTCCAGTCAAATCAAGATCGACCCGTGCGGCTGTTATTATTAAGCCACGAGCTCCTCCACTTAAAATTCTGGTACTCATTTTATTGCGGTTATACTGGGAGCCGACTCCATCTCTTAGTTAGGAAAATGTTAAGCAGATTAAAATAAAAACAATGTCAGAAAAAAAAAAAATTTCGAAAAAATAATTAAAAAATAATAATTTAAAAATTACCTACCTAAAACATGTACAACCTATGTAAGGTTTCACATGTTTTAGGTAGGTAATAGTGTCTCAGCTTGTACGATATGCTCTCTGAAAATTCCCTGGAAGAAAAAATAGTTTTGTGGAAATGCAGTACCAGACCAAGGGGTGCCTTGGATTTTTTATTTTATTTATTTATTTAAAAAGGAATAGCAGACATACCCGATATAACAACAATGCGACCACTATTTCTCATAGAAATTGTTTACGTGGAATAAAAGTGAAACATCGGTATTAAAAAGGGTTGTCGCGACATAGCTGTTGTATCATCAATATTGATCCTTGAAACGGTTCAACAATAATTACCCAATGCGATTGCTAAAAATTAAGTCAAGTGAGTACTAAATATCACAAAAATACCAAGCATTTTTCAAAGTTTAACAAGGCCAAATACAAACTATAAAACAAAAGTAATTAACTTCTCCACATTGAATTTAATTGTTATAATCCTAAGCAAGCGAGCGAACTCCAGACTTGCTTTATTCGACTTTAAAATTCAATTCAAAGTTCAAAGTTTAGTACTTAAAGCTTTTAGACTTGGGTAAGTTATAACATATTTATTACGTTTTAGGCACCTTTTTAGCTGTTTTCACTTTTAACCTCATATTTTGTAAACCTTGGTTGTGGCAAAGGGGATACGTAGAAAGAAATATAATCTGGGGGAGTTAAAGTCAAGGCAAAGTATTAAAAATCTGGACTCATCTGACACAAAACCACTATTTACTTCGTTAACTGTTCGGTATCTGCTTGACATCCGTATGTCGCTGCTGGGATCCAGCAGAATACCAGCGTCAGGTATATTTGCCTGGCACATGCTAAGTTGGACTCCCATTTGTTGCAGCTTAGAGACACACACACCGCACATTTGAGTGTATATATATATTTTTTTTATGTAGGTAGGTAATCTGGCAAATTCTTTAATTTAGTAACTGCCACAATAAATTCTGCCTCTTCTTTTTTATGTGTTTTCATTTAATTATTTGTATTTTCTAGTTTTGTAACTGTGCTTTTGTGTGTTGTTTCATTCCTTGTTCCAATAAATGTTTTATCTATCTATCTAAAGTTACTTTTAGGCTAGCGTGCTTTATCGACAACCACATCATCACTTACTCATCATTATCTGCCTAGCCTTTTCCCAACTATATTGAAGTCGGCTTCCAGTCAAACCGGATTTAGCTGAATACCGGTACTTTACGAGGAGCGGCTGCCTACCAGACCACCACAACCCATTATCTGGGTAACACGGTACTTCAGGGCAAGAGCTTCTGACTATCCGTAACGACTGCCAAAGATCTATCTAGAAATGACATCCGGGACCATTTTTTTACCTACTCTTCCGCTGTACTTTTCTGATTAATTTCGTTGCAGGATCCAAGACAGTTGAATCGTTTCTCCGGGACTCGTCGGGCTTCATTAGCTCGGCGTTTTTCTGGTGGTCGCTACTGTTGATTCTGGCTTTCAAGAGTTGCAGTGGTTGGGAATGTGTGGCGGGCTAGTCCCAAAAAAAAAAGCCGGGACCAACGGCTTAACTTGCTTTCCAAGGCACGGAGAAAACTCGGTATGTTATGGTCACCAATCCACAGACCAACCTTGGCAAGCGTTACTTAACCTTGGAGGTCGACCCGTGCGGCTGTTATTCTATTACGTTAGTAGTAGTAGTCTAGCCACGAGCTCCTCAGACATCACTTACTTACTACCAGATCATATAGTGAACAAACGCGAACCTATTACGTATCAAATTATTTATTTTAAATACTAATAAATCTTACCCATTTATTTGTCCATCGAAAACGTGTTTCTCTCCGAGTTCTTGTATACATACGCATGTACGACCCCGTATACATACGCACTATGGCAAACCCCCCCTTTTGGGGGGAGGCCCACGTCCAGCAGTGGACGTCTTTCGGCTGTTATGGTGATGATGATGTTACGCACATTAAATCACGCTTTATCCCCATGGGAGGACGCAGAAACTACAGAACTTCACCTACACATAGGTTCGCATTTAATTTTTAACTTTTTTACTTTAAAAGCCGCGGCATTTATTACAAGGTCATCAAAAGTCTACATTGTGTGAGACACTCTAGCATTTGTTCTTATGATAATTAAATCGTAAGAAAAGTAATCGTAAGTATCTTGTATATTTCTATGGCTTGTGTTTAAACACCGCCCAAAAAAAAATACCTATTTTACTACCAAAAAAGTTCTAAACGGTTACCAAAACAGATAAATGGTCACCAAATAATATTCGAGAAGTAGCGCACGCCGGCCGCTGCCGCGGCACCGCTCGCTTCGCTCGCTCGGCTCGCGCGCGGTTGGTCACAATTCTAACCTAACCTAACCTATTTTATCCACTTTGTAACCCCAAGTCTACATTTTATGGCAATCACAGTTGAGTTGAATAGAATTTGGTGACCGTTGATCCATTTTGGTGCCTAGGCTTAGAGTCTTAAAAATATTATTTTTGGTGACCGTCTAAATTATACCCTATTTCTATTCTCGTATTTTCCTAAACTACGGTTCTGTACCTACTAAGTCAGGTTACGTTCCGAAAGAGTTTGTTTTCCCAAAGCTACACTCTTTTCTATTAACTCCTTCTTTCTATCTAACCAAAGGTAATTTTGATTCAATAGACCATGATCACCTATTTAAAATCAGAGGCTCTTGTTTCAAAACCTTTGGTACACTGGCGTGCTTTTTTTGTCCAACCCCTAGGGATTAGCAGTAATTATGTTGCCTTTATGTTAATTTTGGAACGACAGTTTATTTTGTGTTGCTTGTTAATAAAAGTTTTGGCGACAGTACAATGTTGTGTTTTGTTTTGGAGTTAATTCGGTGTAGACTGAGATCCCAGAGCTGCCAGACCTCTCTTATTTTCTGGAGTAGGGTTAGTATGTACTTTTAACATCCACATATCTGCTAGCGTGAGCTGACGGTCATTTTTTGGTCATTACCGGTTTTTTCAGTAGCTTTCGTTATTTGCTCCAACTAAATGAACTATGCCCAAACAGCCTTGTCAATAGGATCTCACTCGAGGTGGCGACCAGCTCTTAGACTATTACAGTGACTAACCATTCGTTAAAATATTAATAATTTACTAATTTTATCTAACAATATTCTATAAAACATGCATAAAAATTAGCACTTACAATTGGAAAAAAAGGGATTTAATGGCTTTGGTACCTGATACTTGGAAATTGGCCGTCGGCTTCAGTTACCAGACCAGTTATGCAAAAAAAAAAGTACATACTAACAGTACTCTATATCACACATTTTGTTAGTAACAAAATAAGAGAGGTCTGGCACCTCTGGGATCTTAGTCCACTAGTTGTATGAACTCTCAGGTTAAGCCACGGCCACAGTTAAATTACGCAAGTCGCATAAGCTCCCGCGATCCCGGTAGGTGAGAGATGGAACACCGGGGTGGTTGTTGTGGTATTGTCAGTAAGAGTTTGAAAGACCCCTCCGCCCGCCCCAGGTCGCAGGACATCCATGAAAATTTCCCCCGTTAAAAAAAACGTTTACAGTTTTAACCTTTTCAAAATTTTATGCCGTAGGTAAATATTATTTGAGTAAGTGAAGAGTGAACAGGCATCTTCTGGGCACGCTCGCTCCATCATAGACCTCATCTATCGCTTTCCATCAAGCGTGATTATGGTCAAGAGCTAGCCCATTCGTAAAAAAAATAAAAAAAAATTAGTACATTGTAATTTGTAGACAGATGCTAAAATATTTTAAAATAAGGTTTCTAAAAGAAAAGTTTTATGTTACGCTTGTTAATATTGAAGAGCAAAGGAATCGGATTTGTCAGTTTGCGGGTTCGTTGATGTGGACAACTCCAAGGGGAGTACCTACATTTTTTAGGGATTTAGAATTAAACAAAGTTCCCTTTTAACACAACTGCCCCAAAAAGAATGCTATGTGTTTGCAAAAGTAGTTACGCAATAAGTGAAATTATTCTCCTTTTCCTGCAGCACATAGGAATATAAGTAATTGATGGATTAATAGAACAAAATGGCACTCATAAATAACGCAATTATTTTTCTAATTTACCTAATTAAAAGTTTAAATACATGTAAGTAAATACATAAACAGGTATGTGCTAAATTATGAACAAACATACTGCATTACTCGAACCACAACTATGGAAAGATTTTAAAAATTGCTAAGTGCAAGGCGGACTCACACGAAGGGTTTTGTTACAATAACCATTAAAAGCACGTTTATTGTATTAGGCCATTTAATTTCATTTTTATTTGTAGTTTTTATATCGGCAATGGAAATACTGAGTGAAAATTTCAGCAACATTCACCTATTACAGTTTATGAGATTCAGCCCGCTGACAGATGGACGGACAGTGGGATAAGTCTGTTTGAAAATTTTAGTTTCGCCCCTTTCCGTAAAAAATCAACAGTCATAAACAAACAAAAAAGTTAAAAGGCATACTTACCATTTACTCAAAAAATAACTGATGTTCAATAAAAGGATCCATTAATTCTATGTACTTTCGCAATCATACGTACATACTCATAATACCTATGTAAAGCTTTCACCAAAATATACGCTGACTGTTAATTACTCTGAAAACCTGAAAGAGGAGACTGGAAATCCACTCCACGCAATTTGAATTGAAATTGGCAAATGCCACGGCAAAGTACGAACACCGCACCATGGATTTACAGGGACTGGAAAAGGCTTAAATGAAAATGTAAAAAGTCGTTTTATTATGTTCGGAACGTCCGTTTCAAAACGGAACCCTTATACTCGGAGGATCACTCGTTGCTGTCTGATCTGTCGATTTTTTCCTTAAAGGGAATATTTGCGAATTGATTATTTTGAGTAGGTACCTATAAAGTTTCGTGTAAAGTAAATTGGTAATAATTATTAATAATGTTTACTAACTATAAAAAAATGCTAAATACTAAATATACATTATCTATAAATACATTCTCTAGTTTTTTATTTTTTTATTTTAAGTATATTTGAATTTGATCATGTAAAATTTCTATGACCAGCAGTTTCGTCTGTGCGTTGTCTGTCAGTAACGGAAGAATTTTATATATTAGGATAAAAGAAAAATGCTCAGTTAAAGTTTTCTTTCTAATAACGCATGACAAAAAAAACAGCTTAAAGCCCCGTTCCATGAACTCCAACCAACAGTACATTCCACTCGCACACATTTAATGATCGTCCGATTCCATTTGTCGTACATCCGAAGTCCCCCGATGTGATCGATGCCCGCAAATTAGCCACGACACCCGGCCGCCGCGAGACCGGTGATTTTTCACGCCCAACTTTTAAAAGGTTTCGTGTAGCTAAGCATTTATCATCCTGTTATGTGTTTCTGTCCGAATCAGATGTATTAAATGTTTCAAATTGCGGTTGAGAAGTTGAAATGACATGATTTTTTTAAAAGGTTTTTTTTTTTTGTAATAATTTTAATAAATACAACGAGTAATTCATAATGAAATTATTTTAATTATATAGCTCAACGATTTTTTAACATAAAACAATGTTGTTTTATATTTAAAACAGACATAAATCCTACCTAACCTAACCTACCCTTTGTTTTTTATTACGGCCTCACAAATTTTTGACCTCATAAAAAGCAGGTGGCCAATTACTTTAAACCGTAACGTAAGTGCAGTTGCATGCACCCAATCAGACAAACCTAACCCAGATTTGCCATTTCTAATCAGACCCTTCCATTTAGGAGTCCTACCTCTTTATAATATTAATATAGTAAAATAATTTGGCTATTCTTAGTTACATCTAGTATTTTAGATCCAGATATCATGTGTGTATTAATTTGTGAAATGTTATAAGTAATCTGGAGTGTACACCTCTCCATATCAGTAACATTCATGTAATTAAATGTAACAATAATCTTCTTAGGGTTTCTGTGGATTTCTGGGTTTGCGATAGGACGGTTAAGTAACCACAATTTGGTCTGAATGTTGGTTTAAGAAGATCTTACTGGCAGGTGAAGGGACAGACATTTAGACATTGTTGGATACACTCCAAAGCGTTCAATAGTTGGAGTAGGTTACCTTATTACTTTTGTAAATGCAAAAGTTTTGATGTATGGATGTTTGTTACTCAATTACGCCAAAAAGGCTGAACTGATCTCAATGAAATTAACCACAGAGTTGGATTTATAGTCTGGAATAGTACATAGGACACTTTATGTTTCGGGAATAATGTTCTCTTCGGAAATTTTCCGACACTCAGGCGGACTAACCCACTAGAAAAACGTTTAATGAGGTTATCTATGTTTTTGTCATTCAAGGCGAGTAATACAGAATAAATCATAGTAAACAAAGGCAATACTTAAGCCTAAGGTCGATGATTCCAGATCTTAAATTAAAGAAGTTCGTACTTATGAAGTCGAAACATAAAACGCGAACCCACTATAACGAACTACAAAAATAAAAAGTGAAAGTAGATGCCAATCTCCGGGCACCTCGAAGCATAAAGGGCGAACTTTCCATCAGTCACCGCTTGTTGAGAGACATGAATAAACACAGGCCTCAGGGACCCGGCCACCTCTGTGTCACTGTATAGACTTATACAGTAGGTTGGCTCCATACAACAAGTGTAAATGCACGCACAGGTAGATGTGTATTTCGCAATATTTAGAACTGCCAGTTGGATTTGTAAAATTATTTTTGTTTATAATAGTGGTGGCATTCATGAGGAAGGCGGGAACGAGAACGGGTAAAAACGCGATATGCGTATACAAAGTCGTGGGAAAAAATTTTCACTTATTAAATGTTATTTTACCCCGACAAAGTGACATTCCATCAGAGACAAAAATGTATAGAATGGGCTACTGAAATGTGAAGAAAATGAAGAGACGTGATTCTTCAAACATTTTAGGATTTAGAATGTCATTTGATCCTGCGCCAAAAGGAGGTTTATCCAAACCTACACAGAATAGGACCAAGAGTAAGGGTGCCTGCCCATTACAGCGGAGTAAGGCAGCAGAGCGGAGAAACGGAGAAATCTTAACCACGTGAGTCACTGGTATTTTGATTGGTTAATATTTCTCCGTTTCTCCGCTCCGCTGCCTCGCTCCGCGCAAATGGACAGGCATTCTAAGAGCATTCAGTCTTGGTTTAAACTAACTTCAAATAAATGAAAGTCGCGAGTACTCGCTGTCCACGAACCTTGACTATTTATTTATTTATTTGGCAACTCAACAGCTTATTAAATTACATGAATTACAAATATTAATTTCACTATCAATGACCAGCCCAGTGTAGTTTCGTCACGGTTACCACTGTTACTAGCATCATACATAAAGTCTGCACACACTGCACAGTGACAGTGAGATGATTACAATTATCTCTTAAACCAATAACAGAGTTACACGACATTGGTAAAGCGACAGCTAGAAAATGGCGAAAAAAAAAGAGAAAAACAAAAATTATAAAAGTGCAAGTATTAGTAATAATGCGATAGTGGACACATTGCTCACATTAAATAATATGGCTATATTAAATTAGACAAAGGCAAATATTCATATTAATTTATTTGCGTTCTACAAGGTACAAAAGATGTCAAAAAAAGGCTTACAGCTAAGAGCCGTTGTAGACACAGCAAAAGGTATTGTTATTACCATAACTACATATTATTTATTGCTTACGTGTGGGTGTGCACATGCTCGCTGCATCGAGTTGACCTTCTGCTCCTATCTATTTTATGTCGCGGGCGACCTCTGTGTTTCTTTTATAGCCTTTCATACTTCGGTTGCAGCCTCACAAGTTATGAAGAGGAAAATTTTCACGTCATTTTGGACTGAATGTACCCTGAATTAGAGCTTTTTGTTTCTTATATTTGACGTTTCTTGAATAGGGTTTTTATGTAGGCTTTTAAATGTTGCTGAGGAAAATAAGTAATGTCAGCCGTACTTAAATGCTTCGTTTCAAGTCCTGAAAGGTCATAATTGTCTGTGTAGGTATTCATGTGGAATAAGAAGCCTAAAAACATAAACAGAGAGCGCTCATGAATTCAGTAGATACTTATTAATTTGAAACTTTTCAGACTTGTTTAAAGTTTTGACAATAATTTTTGTTTTGAGTTTGAAAGGTTGCGGTTCACGGGGAATCTTTTAATAATGAGATAAAGGTGAATCCAAGAACGACAAAAATTGGACACTCCTGCCTAGTCGTTTGAGATAAAAAAGCAATAGTATAAAGACTTACGTGTCTATGTTTCAAAATAGTTGATCGCCTTTTGAATTTTAAGGGTTCCACCGTTCAAAGGGGTAAAGGGTGCTAACGGGACTAGGGTCCCATTAGCACCCTTCGTACTGGGGTACTAAGTCTCCGCTGACCGTCCAACTTTCCGATTGTCCAACACACCATTTCCATCAACTGTAACTTCTGAAAGAAATCAACCAAACAATAACTGAAATATTCAGGTCAACAAATCAACTTTCTTGCATCCCGAAATCAGAACAAAAACTGCAGAGATGAAATTGAAGAAAAAAATATGATTCACTTCTTTCTCGCTTCTATTTCAACAGATGAAAACCGGATTTCAGAACCGGCTAAGCAATTTGTGTCCCTACGTAAACGTGGCTCCACGGCCGGGCATTAGGAATCGGGCGAAAGTTACACGTAGTTAGCGGCATGTCCGTCCGAAGCGGGTGGGCGGGGGCTTCAATTTCTTGCGAGCCCGTCAGCCGCTTGTCGGTTTAAGTTATGAGAAAGTTGCGTTTGAGTGTATTAGAAAAATATATATATATATCTTAGCAAAAAGGATATTATTGGGCATTCTACCTCAATTCATAAATTCTATAGGTATATTGAGAGGTAAATGTGCTATAATTATAGGCACATTTCATTTTTGTATAAAGGGCATTCTAGGCCGGCTAAGTCATTTAATTTTAATTTTCGTTCGATCAACAAATCCATTTTTTCGTACCCCAAGGGTAACTACGGAACCCTATTACTAAGGCTTCGCTGTCCGTCCATCCGTCCGTCTGTTGTCTGTCAGGGAGCTGTATCTCAAAAAATTCAAGAAAAAAACATTTACTGTCAATGTTTCTCTAATGTGTTAATGGTTCTCTTTCACTCCGCTTCGTTCTGCTTTTGACAACCCGCTCATCGCTCATACCTTGTAAAAAGCACCACCAAGCGCAACGGAAGTGAAGCGCCGAGCCGCGGAAATTGGCCGACTTGGCGAATTAAACCGATACACGACTACCAGCTATTTTACAATTACCCACCTTTGTTGGAACACCCGAGGAAATTTGATGATGAAGTTATTTTAAACCGATTATGTTGTTCTGTTTGCTTCGTTGAGGAAGCAAACACAAAACTGCCGTTAGTTTTCATCGTTTCTATTTATGTGTCTTGCGGCTGTCGTGTTTGGTGCATAAAGTATTGCATACCTGAGTAGCACCTGACTGAATTCAATGCTTGATAGTTAAATGAAAAAAATGGCTTTGTTCCTAAATTTTAGACATTTATATTATTAGTTAAGTTATTTCTGTCATCTCTGACCTGGACTAGAGTCAAGAGCAAACCCATAAGAAATAAATAGTTTTAGATATAAGTTTGGCTGTTTAAAGCTTCCTCTTTCCTACTTATAAATCTTCTGCTGTGTTCGACAGGGTCCATAATGATTACAATATTTTTTAACTTACGACCTAAGTACACATTGTGAAACGCAAATAAAGTTTAAGTATTGAGTATGTACATTTTTTATACTTACCACAAGATTATTCAGTTTTAGAAAAACACACAGAAGATAAAACCATATTCCGTGCTAGAAAAACAGCCTTGACAAGTAACGTAACAATAATTATATCAGAACTCTAAGTACTTGACTACCTCTTCAACTTTTGATAACGAACTTAATAGCAAATTAAAAAGGGTTGAAAATAGAAGCGATAAAATTTTCTGTTGCTTTGACAAAATCGCCAGTCTGACTCGAATGGTATTTCCTATAGAAGTATTCATTCAGTTCAATCAGTCCAATTATATCAAATTCAGTAATTTTTGTTGTAAGTTGGCAGTTGAATGAACTGCCTCCGTGGTCGAGTGGTTTAGGCGTTTGCTTTGTGAACCAGTGGTCGTGGGTTCCATCCCCACGGAATGCATACTTTGTAAAGTTGTTTTCCAGTTTAGCTCTGACATTGTAGGCTTGAATTACCTTTTATTTTAGGATGGGATATCATCAACTGACTACTCCCACTCTGGGTAAAGCAGGAGGGAGTGTCAGACTTTTACTGACTAAAACCCATCCGTGTTCCTCCTAGTGCCCTTTGCGTTCCAGGTACGGTGCCTCTTTCGAACGAAGTCCGCAGCCCTAGCAGGCACTGGCCCTAGCGGGCCCCGTCTGTAATGCTGACAGTTCTTTGAGGCAGGCTTGAATTACCTGATTGTCTGATAAAAAGATGATTCCGAGCTTAGAAAGGCACTAGGTCCATATAAGTCCTGGCCGCCAAATAGTGGTCATCTAATAAACCATGTCAAAGGCCCTTGAGGTGGTTTAGAAACTCTGACACTAGGGTGTGTGAGTCGTTAGTTCTTACTGGCCACACGATAAGAAGAGAAGTTGTATCTAAGATTAGTCACTATATTTCTTATCTAACTCTTTTACCTCTATGTAATGTAACAAATGATTGATCCCTGTCTATTATAATGTCCTATTACAAGATTCAGGCAGACATTTATTTATTTCAAGATTCCCTCGTTTCAACCTGTTTCTGTACGAGTATATTGAATTTTCGAATCACCCTGTTACGCACGCACGAAAGAAATAAAGATTTAGCGATTGCAATGCGAATACGGAAATTCAATAAGGGATATCGTTTTTAACGGGTATATAAATAGGTATATTTACCAACGTACCTTTGTGAAAAGATAAGTTCCTTTTTCAATTTATGTTTTTGCAACATATTTAACAAAAATAATTATGATCTATATGGCTAGTTAACTTTTTGAAAGCGTTAACGCATCCTCAAAATCAAAAGCGACTTTACCGTAGTTTTGACAAATATTTGTGACTTTGCGGTACTCGCCAAGCTTCAAGAAAAAGGTTAAGGGTGCCTGTCCATTTAAGCGGAGCAATATTAACCATTCACGTCAGTCAAAATGTCAGTGACTCACGTAGTACGGAGATTTTATGCAATTCCATTGGTTAAAATGTCTCCGCTCCGCTGTGATGGACAGGCACCCTAAGTTTGATTATTTTGACTAATAGACAACGTGTACCATTTTTTACGTATAAGTGATGAAACTACGGCGTGAAGTTTCGACAAAGTTACTACAAAATTTTGTTATTTTTTGATAAAGTGGCATTAGAAATACACAATATGTGATAATTTTAGCTGTCTTCCTTGAGATACTTAGTAATAGGGTTCCGTTGGTTACCCTTTGGGTATGGAACCCTAAAAATAATTCAAGTTCATTAAGAAATGTCTCTATCAACTTGCCTTGAAAAACTTTCATTACCGATATGTATAAAAATAACATAAAGTAGGTTTTACTTCTATACCAGCCTTCTTTCGCCAACAATGTAGCTAGCACCTGTAAATTGCCGAGACTAAGAAATAAAAGCGGAGTAGGCATCGCATGTGGAACAGTGCCAGGTTTTGGCTAACTATGATACACCGTGAACAAAGCGGGCTACTCAGAAATCTTTCTGTATTGTGCCTTGAAATATCGAAGTCAGTGAAAACTCTGAACAATTTCGATGTGAAAATTCGTAGATTATTACGTCATTCTACTTTTTCACAAGATGCCTTTCATTTCTTGTATGAAGTACATTATAGAAACTAGTTTCCACCAGTGGCTTTGCCCACGTTTAGGGTGCCTGTGCATTTTAGAGGAGCAAGGCAGCGTAGCGGAGCCACGGATTTTTAACCAATGGAATTGTACAAAATCTCCGCACCACGTTAGTCACTGACATTTTTGCAATTCCGTTGGTTAATATTAGCAGACAAGAGTAAGAGATTATCCCAAGGGAACATACTGTTTTTTATAATCCTATGTCCTATTCCGGGACAGCATCACAGCATCTACCCGTGTTTTAAGTTTTATTTTTTCTTTTTAACCACGCGAGAAAGTAACAGACATAGGTACAAAGTTACAATTGCATTTAAAATATCAGTAAAATACCTTTAAAATTCTTACGGTAAAAGTACTTTGAATGATATAATCTACAAACTATTCAAGTACGTTCATTAATACTTAAGGTGGATGCTCCAAGGTAGCCCGCGAAATTCAAATATTTTTATGTTTTTTGCAATTTGCCGGTCAGTGTGAAGCTGTATGTGGACCAAATGCGATCTGCGACCGTAACGCGTATTTATCTAAAGAATTATAACCATTTTAATCATCAATATAGCCCTCTAAGTTCATGTAGTTCGAAAGAATGAATATCAATATTCATTCTTTCGAACTACCAACTCAAAACCAATCGACTCACAATATTTTAAATTCAACACAAAGGCAACCCAATCCGTCAAATGTCACTTTGAAATCCTTTGAAAACAAAAGTGCCTCTTAAAATACCCTTCTATACGAGAGACAAATATCCAGCCATCAATCGAGTTCTAGTTGGTTTTGTAAGATCACTAAGAATTTCTATTTGAATCACTAAGATTTTCGAGTCGGATCACTATTGAGTCCGCTCTCTAAAACTTTCGATTCCATCGTTACAATATAGCGATGGTATCGCGAAGCTGATCAATTGCTCAAATTGAACCATTTTCAAATTACGGCAGAGAGCGATAAGTTTAAGTACAGGTTTTATTACGGAGCTCTAAAATGTTGATTTGAAGCGACTGTTGGCAATCATTTGTTTTTCACATAAACTTATAGGCGCCAAATAAACTTGCAATAGCGGTCATTGAACTGCCTAAATTTACATTCTTAATTTCATAAAACAGCAATAAAGACATAAAGCTGGCCTGAATCCTTTACTTTTATAGTAATAAAATACGATTTATAATTTATTTTTCAAACTGAAAAAAAGCAAAAAAAAAATACAATAGTTACATGAAACAATCTAACATAACATTACATACAGCTACAAAAATCAATTAGCTGTTTTAAACCAACGTACACGTGACATTTAATTTCTTTTTTCAGAAAAATTGAAGATCATTTTGCAACAAAAAGCGCCATTTTAGCCCATCAAGCATCGTAAAACGAAGTGAAGTCTTGAACAGAGAGGCTCTCGTTGTTTTGTATCAGATAGAGGCGTCATACCCGGCGGCTGAGCCCCTCACGTATCTATCACCCCTAACTCAACCCTCAAGGGGTTTCGGATTGAAAATTCAGAATGGTTATCTTTTAATTCGTATGTCGCTCAAGTTTGTATTTGGAAAGCTGTGAAGGAGCTAAGATTTAGTGATGTTTAGGCGGAATCTGTGCGTATAGATGAGTGAGTAAAATATTTTGTGAATGTTTTTAACATAACTTATTATGATTAGGTACAGAGGTGTGTGAGATTTGGTGTAGTTAGAGTTAAGTTGGTTGTTGGTTGGTTGGTTGTTTGTTTGTTGGTACTGGATAATGAATAATCATTTTATTCGTACGATTTTAAAAGTATCCCTGTACTAAAAGCTGAAATAGAGAATACCGAAGAAATAGAGAAGAGTTTCGAACCACAAACCTAAAATAAAATACGTTTCTTTTATGGGAACCCTTACAATTTATTGAAACAGTTCAGTATTTGTTTTATAGGGTCATTCTATTGCCGCCATAGTACAAATAATGTAAAATACACAAAACTTTTTGTGAATAATTCAACTCTCTACCTATTTATTAGGTACAGTTCTTGAGATACAGCTTGCTGACAGACAGACAGACGAACGGACGAAAGGGACAGCGGAGGCTTAGGAATATGGTTCCGTTGGTTATCTTTTCGGTACGGAACCCTAAAAAAGAGCTCAAATCCGAAAACACATCCGTAATTGAAAACACTAATAGGTATACTATTTTGTCTAATTTATGCAAAATTATTTAATATAATTGTAATTTAATGACATTAAAATTATTTTTATTATACATTATCTTATACTAATATATAAAGCTGAAGAGTTTGTTTGTTTGCTTGAACGCGCTTATCTCAGGAACTGGTCCGATTTGAAAAATTCTTTCAGTGTTAGATAGCCCATTTATCGAGAAAGGCTATAGGCTATATATCATCACGCTAAGACCAATAGGAGCGGAGCAGGAGCAGATGAAGTTGCGCGGGTCAACTAGTTAATTTATAAAAACGGGAAAGGTCGCGTGACTGTTCTTGATTCAGGGATTTCCCACAAAATCGATATAACTTGGTTTTCCCAATGCTGCAATAGTTCTTCCTACCTACTCAAAATATAGAACAGAGTGCGATTCTGCAAACATGTCGAAGTGAAGGCTTGGGTGAAGTGATCACGAAGTGAGCTGTCCATTCATGTGATCAAAATGAAATCACATCTCACTTCGTGATCACTTCACCCGAGTTTTCACTTCTACGTGTTTGTAGAATCGACGGGGTGTATTTTTGACAAATTCAAATAATTGGTCACATTATTTTCAAAGAAATGAAACCTGTACAGCAATATTTCATCATCATATTTCATAATAATGTTCAGGTGCTTGACCTTAGCTGAAGAAATATAGCCCTTATATTGCGACGGAAAATAATATGAAACTTGTCGAGTCTATTCATCCGTTGGGGTGCTGTGTTCCGCTTTGTACTCGCTTAGAAATTCCATTTCTGGCCGTATAAAAATGTACAGTACAACTATTTTCTCAATGTCCATCGACAAACTTCGTGTTTCGTCACTTGTCGGATCTCTACTAGTTGCCCTTTGCACTTGGTGCAGACAGGACGCTCTCAAATAACTTGGAAGTATATATCGAGTTATCAATAACCTTTTTTTTTTAGGATGGGAAATCATCAAATGACTCCTCCCGCTCTGGGTACAGCAGGAGGGAGTGTCAGACTCTTACTGACTAAAACCCATCCGTGTTTCTCCTTGTGCCTTTTGCGTTCCAGGGTACGGTGCCTCTTTCGAACGAAGTCCGCAGCCCCAGCAGAGTTGTCAATACCCTTTTAACTTAAGGTGAATGCTCCAGGGTAGCCCGCGAAATTCAAATATTTTTATGTTTTTTGCATGAATATTTATATATATAAATTGTGAATATTTCTAATATATATATCAAAAAATTGAAATGAATGAATGATTATTATTGAATATTTCAGAAATAATCATTCTTTCGAACTACATGAACTTAGAGGGCTATATTGATGATTAAAATGGTTATAATTCTTTAGATAAATACGCGTTACGGTCGCGGATCGTATTTGGTCCACATACAGCTTCACACTGACCGGCAAATTGCAAAAAACTTAAAAATATTTGAATTTCGCGGGCTACCCTGGAGCATCCACCTTAATGTAATTTATTTTAAATGGGAGGAAAGCTCGTTAGTATTTGGAAATGCGATGAATGCCGATGTACATTTAAAAAACAAGGTTGTTCTGTACTTTGTAGTAAATATCTAAATACTAGTAGTACACACAAAGTCGCCGCTTCTATTGCCCCACTTTCTTCTTCTACACCACGCAAATGATTTTGCTAATAAAAAGAGCAATATACAAGAACGGTTTTTTATACCCTGTGAAGCCGGGGCGGGTTGCAGCACTAAAAAACAAAAAAAAACATTAAACTTCATTTTTCTGAGTGTTCATAAAGCTGTCTAACAATGACATGGCACTTACATAACTGTGTGTATTATGTACTTACAGTTTTTATGCAGTATTTTGAACAAGTGCCTAAAGTAATCGGTCTAAACTGAAATGCCCATATTTTTCCTCAAAAACTCCCACCTAAGGGTGCCTGTCCATTTGCATTGAGCGAGGCGGGAGAGCGGAGAAACGGAGAAATATTAACCAATCATGTCAATCAAAATAACAGTGACTCACGTATTAACCAATTCTATTGGTTAATATTTCTCTTTATCTCCACTCCGCTGAAATGGACAGGCACTCTTAGGACGTCTGTCCATTACAAAGCATTTTTAGGGTTCCAAACAAAACATGGAACACTTATATAATCACTCGGGTGGCTGTCTGTCCGTCTGTCTGTCTGTCTGTCTGTCTGTCCGTCTGTCTGTGCGTCTGTCACAGCCAGTTTTCTCCGGATCCACTTGACCGATTCTGTTCAAATTTGGTACACATATGACATTCTGCGACCAAAACATGGAAGCGTTACGTAAATTCTTAAATTTTTAGAATGGGGCTCACTTTTGGGGGTCAAAGTAGAAAATTAAAAAAAAAAGTTTTTTTGAACAATATCGTGTGAGATATCAAATGAAAGGGCTTACTGTGAGGGTTTGAAGCATATTTTTCCATAATTTTAAAATAAAAAGTTTATAATTTATTCAAGAAATTAGGGGTGTTTCCGTTTTCATCCCAAGTTTTCATCCCACGAATATTTTATTCCGTTTTCTACCCAAATCTTAGTCCGTGTTCTACCCACAATCATAATAATAGTTGTTTTTTCCGTATTCTACCTAAAATATATTCCGGTTTCTACCCACTGCAGTTTATAATTGTTTTTTTGTACAGACAGAAAAATAATCTTAAACTATTTAAACTTTGTATATTTATAATTTGATGAATAGGTACTTATTTACGACGTCACTTCCTTGGCACAGACGCGCATACACACACACACAGGCACAGACACTATGTCTATTTCATTCAGCCGGAGAGGGAGTGAAAGAGAAAGCAATATTTCTAAAGAATATTGCTAATCTGTTATACCCTTTGTTTCTCTTATCTGTTAGTTAGTCGTAAGTGATCGACAGGAGCATAGTTGCTGTGAAAGTGATATTAAAGCAGTTAAAATGCAAAATCCAGGTCCAAGTACCAGTAAAAACATTGATTCCGAAGTTTATTTTACCCTGTCAAAAAGAAACAAGCCAGTGTTAGTGTGTGGTGGTAGAGAATTCCATAAAAAAAGAGTGAATAAGGACAATTCCATAATATGGCGATGTGCGAAAGCGCCTTCTTGCTTCTTTCTATGAAGAAAATAAAAGAACAAGTCAAATCTGCCGATGGTCGCCCTATTCAACAGATCTACGAAGATGAAGTTTTATTAATAAAAGAACAAGGGTTAGATTTAGTAGAAGAAATCCCCAAGTTCTCAAGTGTGAAAACAGCATTTTTCGATGCCCGAAACAGAAGTCAAAATGTTTCTAAATTAGTATTTAAGAACAAAAGTGAAGTAGAAATACCGAACACCTTCAAAGATTTTTTACTGTTTGATTACGAAGATAGCAATAATAGAATAATTGCGTTCGCTACACATGAAGCTAGAGATCGAATGAGTAAACTTGCAATGTTTTTTGGAGACGGAACATTTAAATGTTGCATACGACCATTTATGCAGCTATATGTCATTCATGGTGACATGGGCAGCACAGACACTACAACAGGTATCACACCACTTGTTTACTGTCTTCTTTTAAACAAAAAGAAATCAACATATGTAACACTCTTCCAACTTATCAAATCGCAAATACCAACCTGGAAACCTTTAGAGTTTCTGACAGATTTTGAGCCGGCAGCCATAAACGCTTTAAAAATTGTTTCGCCAGAAACGAAGACAAGAGCTTGTTATTTTCACTTTTGTCAATCAATACACAAAAAAGCCAAAAAGCTTGATCTAACAAAAAAAAACTATTTGAAAAAACATGTGGGTTTAATACTTACGTTACCTTTAATACCTCAGGAAATGATTGATGATGCCTTCCTATATATTATGGAAGACTGTCCCACCTTAAACAATATTGTTAAATTTAATGACTATGTTGTCCAAACATATATGAATGGTGGTAAATATCCCCCAACATTGTGGTCCGCAAATAATAGAAGACACCGAACTACAAATGCACTAGAAAGCTGGCATGCAACCCTAAACCGCTATGTGGCAAAAAAGAAGACTCTCAATATGCTCCAATTCCTCACAATTATAAATAAAGATGCCAAGTTACAAAACACGCGTTTTACTGGACAAGTTTCATCATCAAGGCCACGTAACAATGATGTTTTGGAGAGAGAGAAAATAATTAATTCAGCATTAAGTGATCTTTCTTGTGGTAAAATTAGCATCGGACACTGTCTGGAGAAATTAGTACCATTTACTTTTTAATTTATTGTAAATTATTTGATAATTTTCATATGTAAATCATAAAGCTATAATTTAAATCTGTGATTTTATATGCACAATTTGGTAATAGTTACGATCTGTGATTTTTAGATGTATAATTTGTAATAGTTACGATCTGTGAATTTTAGATGTATAATTTGTAATAGTTACGGTCTGTGATTTTTAAATACATAAGTAATTGGTAATAGTTACGATCAGTGATTTTTAGATGTATATGTAATTGGTAATAGTTACAATCTGTTATTTTTTTAGAAGTAGAATTTATTGATAATAGTTTGTGATTTTTTAGATGTAGGATGAATAATACTTACAATCTGTGATTTTTTTAGACGTAGAATTGATAATAATTACCATTTGTGATTTTTTAGATGTAGGATGAATAATACTTACAATCTGTGATTTTTTTTAAATGTAGAATTGATAATAATTACCATTTGTGATTTTTTAGATGTAGGATGAATAATACTTACAATCTGTGATTTTTTTAAAATGTAGAATTGATAATAGTACGAATCTGTGATTTTCTAGATATCAATATTCTAAAGACTTAGTTGTGTTAATTATGAATAAAGATTTTTCTAACAAAGTTTGTTTGTCTGCTAACGTTACTTACATAAGTTACTAAACAGTTATGTACTATGCCGTGGGTTGAAAACGGAGTCCATTTTTGTTGCGGGTTGAAAGCGGAATAATTATTATTATTTTTAACTCCTGGGATGAAAACGTGGGATGAAAACGGAAACACCCGAAATTAGACGAAAAATTACTATCCCCCCCCCCTTATCTCCGAAACTACTGAGCCTAAAATTGAAGAAAGAAAAAAACAAATGAAGATAATAGGTCTTTACCTTCTGATTACAGGAAAATCAATAAGAAATCTAGTGTTAAAATAACATGTTAAAAACGTCCGACTCGCACTTTTTTTTAAGTGCGTTAGGCTGCCTGTTCATTGACGTGGAGCGAGGTAGCGGAGTGGTGAAACATCCAAACGGACGCATGGAGACGCAACCAAACGCACTTAAAAACTCTGTACCCGCATCTAGAAAATTATTTAACAGACATACTCGTAGCTAATGAAAAAAAAATACGCATCAACCGTAAAAGAAGACAAAAACCAAACTAAAATACTAATTCAAAGACAATCAATTACCTCTGAGGCTTTACGAGTAACTAAAGTTCTACAGAGAAGTCCCAAAGTTGGTTCAGAAAGTTGGTAGCGGAACAAACCACACCGGTCCGTTGCACCCACGTAAAATATTGACTGGAAACAAGATTCAGGACTATGGCCCGTCTGCTGAGCCGTGATTGTGTTACTAACGATATTGAGTTTATATGGAAACTATTGGCTGAATTATGCTCGGTTGCACTGTTTATTTTTGAAGAATAAAAGCATGGACGGAAGGGGAAATTGCGCCTTTTTGCCGTTGGGTTTGATAGAGTATGGAGCGGTGTCTATTGAAATCTATACAAGTTGAACAGTTTGTTTGCTTAGTTGAACGCGCTAATCTCAGGGACTGCTGGTTTGAATTTAAATATTATTTAGTGTTGTATAGCCCATTCACTGAGGACAGTTATAGGCTATTTATAGGCTTTGGCCTATAGGAGTGGAGGATTAATGAAAAACGTGACGCAGATGAAAATGCGCGGGTCAGTACTAATACTATGATTTAACTCTTATGATTGGTATCATATTGTTCAGTGACATTACTTGCTTACTTGAATTTAGGTCTTAAAATCTTCTAGTTGACTAATTTCACACATTTTTTTTTTTGTATAGGAAGTCGTCTAATGACTTCTTCGGCTCTGTATGGAGCGGGACGGAGTGTGAGACTCTTACTGACTAAATCACACACGAGTTCCTTCAAATGCGCTTTACATTCGTTTATTTGTATTTTTCTGCTAACTCACACACTGTTAATTAGTGATTGTAATATTTGTAAATGTGTGAGTACCTTTTTCTTTTTTTTTTGAAAATTAATAAGTCTACCTCTGCCTTTTTTTTTTTTTTTTTTTTTCTTTTTATGCTGGGAAAAAATGCATTACGCATACCCTCCCGTCGGGGGAACGGGAGGGGTATGTGGGACTCCCCGGGCTGACCCGGTATACCCACTAAAACGACCCAGCGTTATTCCCGCGTCGTCCGAGTGGAAGAGGACTGGGAGATCGGCGCAGCCTTAGCGTCCAGTCCTCCTCCGACGACAACCCGCCTAAAGCGGCGGGCCCCTCAAGTCCTCCCCGTTCAGGGGGAGGGCTGGGAATGACCGGCGAGGGTGGTGTGGAGTGCAATGCGGGCGGAGGCGCCCCCGCGCCTATCGCCCGCCCATCACCACCATGAGGAGGGAGAAGACGGCGTCTTCTCCGACCTCTTCTGCGCCTGCGGAGCGGCGCAGCGAGAGGGTCGTCCTCCCGCGCGCGCTCCGCCGCCTCCTTTTGCGAGATGACATCCTCGCAAAAAGAGGCGACAGCTGCCCAGGACCCCTCACTCTCTAGCATGGCGTTGACCACGCCGGGAAGTGAGAGGTCCTGTCCGATCTCCGCTGTTAGACTGCGGCGCGGCTCAGACCAAGCCGGGCACACCTCGAGGGTGTGCTGAGCCGTGTCCTCTGCCACGCCGCAGTCGTGGCACGCCGGGGTCTCCTCCCTCCCGATCCGGTGCAGGTGCTTGCCGAAACAGCCGTGGCCTGACAACACCTGCACCAGACGGAATGAGAGGAAACCATGGGAGCGCTCGAGCCAGTCTCGCAGGACCGGACCGAGCGCGTCCAGGGTTCGGCGGCCAAAGGTGGCGGAGGCGAGGTCGTCCGTCCAATGGACGATGATGGCGTCCCTCGCCTCCCGCCGCATGGCCTCCCGCTCCTCCACGACGGGGCGCTCCCCGAGGGCCTTTCGCCGCGCCGTCCACTCGTACACTCTGGCGAGCACCCACGCCTCCAACTCCCAAGGAGGGGTGCCCGCCAGAGCGCACGCGGCCGAAAAGCCCACCGAGCGGTAGGCCCTCGCCACCCGCAGTGAAGTCTACCTCTGCCTACCCTAAGTGCATGGTACCCACATAAAATAACTAAATTTTTGTATACCAAATATTGTAAAATATTTATTTGAAAAGAGTACGTATGGAGTTTCCAGTACGTTCTTCTCCATAAGAATCTACCTTTCCAAATGTACAATAGAGTCACTTTAGTATTTTTATATTACTTTAAATGTGAATAACTTTCAAAAGTGCCGTGTAATGGCCTAATTGAAATAAACGTTTTGACTTTGACTTTGACTTTGTTCAAGGGCTTCGGTGACTCTTACGAATAATTCCGCAACGCTGGCGGCACTGGTCCTAGCGGGCCCCGTTAATTATGCTGACATCTCTATGAGATGCGCGTGGAACAAACACAACGCGCCGTCGAACCGTAGTGCCATTCTGTAACAACATTTTCGTGTCTCGACAGCGGAATCCGAGGTGAGTATCAAATTACGTCAAACGTAAGACCTTTATGTTTATTTATTTATCACTATGGATGACTTACAGCTAAAACAAACAAAATAAATAATGGCATGTGAGACTGGAAGCCAATTAAAAATCATCACTTCTAAAAAACAGATTAGAAAGAGAGGGTGTGAACAACAAAACAATCTCCAAAATAAGGAAAACAAAAAATAGTTAAACATCTAAACTTAAGGTAAATGCACATTTCAAATAAAAACCTGAGCACACAAAATCTTAATTAAAAACGCTAAGGCTCCAGTATTTTCTGGCCGAGGACACACTCGCCACGAATGGATCAAAATCATGCTGCTTACATATGTCATTCAATTTTACACAAATGAATTTTGCCTGCAATTCGTTGAGGTAAGTGGAACACGCAACGGCGCGTACCATCGCTTTGACCTTCCAGGAACGTTAAAATAGAATTTTGATAGAATATCAGAGTTAACAAAAGAGTGATGTTGCGTGCAACAAAGCTCAATTTGTGAGGTTTGTCACTCAGGTGAAGCTCGATATCGAAATGGTTATTTACAGAATAGACTATCTGGGCTTGATCGTTCTTGGACGGCGAGCAACCCGTCGCTCGTCGTCCGCAGGCCCGCACCTACGGTGACCGGAAAGAGCCCGAGAATCGGTTTGCTTCAACAAAATGCCAGATAACTAGCAGTTGTTCTAAGCTAGTTTTCGACTGAAGCAATACACAAACATTACTCGTAAGTCAAGAATGCTTAGAGCCTATGCACACGGCGTATTTTTTGTATAGTATGCCTCTACGTACGAGAATGAAACAAAAATATATTTTTTATTCAACTAAACATAATAATAATGTTCACCAACGTCCGTACCTCAAAACGAAAAACGGAACCCTTATACGATCACTTTATTGTCCGTCTGTCCGTCGGTCGTCTGTCTGTCGAGACCCTTTATCTCGGCAACGCGTAGAGGTATCGAGTTGAAACTAAAAGTACTCGTATATACTTAGATCTATAGTCCCTTGAAGCTGTGAAAAAAATCAAACTTATAAGCTAACACCAAAAAAAATACGGCTATTTATGTCGCAAAAATCGTATACTCATTTCAACATTCATCATAATTTATACTGTATTTCCCGTTGACCTAGAACTATGAAATTTGGCAAATAATATCGTCTTAAGCTACAAGTATGGGAAAAAGTCTGGAAACAACACATTGTTAATTAAATCATAAAAATATAGTCTTTATTTAAAATAATATGTGGTACGGAACCCTTGGTTAGCGAGTCCGACTCGCACTTGGCTGGTATTTTTAATACTCCGTCCCACCAGTGACCTTAATCCCCGAAACTTACTCTAGCCTTTTTTGAGTTCTCAATCTTTGGAACAACCTCTACAATTACGGTAAGGGCTGGTTTACATTGACCTTCTCCCATTACATTCGTGTTAATACTCGCCCTTATCCGTTTCGCTTGAAGGCGTCCTTTTTATATTTTTTCTTGTAGAGAACTTTTCTAGTTATCCCGAAGCTTGTGCAAATTACATGAAAAGAAAATTTTCTTCGTTGAATTTGTACAACAAGTCTGAAAAATAAAGTTGGCAATCCAGTTGAATCTGATTAGATGGGTGAACCTATATGTAGGTATTTTGTTGTATGTAGGATCACACAAATATTTTTAAGGAATTCTTTCAGGAAATGAAGGGGAAGCGTGTATTAGTTGTAATTGAAATAAACATTTTATTTTATTTTTAGAAAGTAGTTGTCGAGAATTCGAAAATCAGTTTTATATCGTTTATCACTGTTTCCTGTTTTCTTTGATGAGTTTGTAGGATTCCGTAACCAACGAAACCCTATTACTAAGGCTCCGCTGTCCGTCGGGCTCATTAGCCGTTACAGGTACAAATTTGAAATTTTCACAGAGTGTGTATTTCTGATGCCGCTTTAACTACCAATAATAAAAATATGATGGTACAGAACCCGTCATGCGCGAGTCCGACTTGCACTTTGCCAGTTTTTTAAAAAACTAGCGCGGAACAAAAACAACCTTACCCTTATCTCTAAATCACATACGCAATAAACTGACAATTGTAAAACTTATTCCATATCTACGAAAATCAAACATCTTACAAGTTTAAATAGCCCGCATTATTGACTAAGTTATTCCAAATCAATGTTTGGTTCGCTTTTAACTTTGTCCCCAAAAGGACCACTTTATTTGTTTTGCGGTCGCAATGTTTCGCTGAGTCAACCACTCGTGAACCAATTTCATGTGGCTGTATTTAGTGCTTACTGATTTACCAATATTGATAAGAAAAGTTAATATATACTTTGAGGAGATCGTGGCTAGATAATAATAGCCGCACGGGTCAATCTTCAAGGTTAAGCAACGCTTGCCAAGGTTGGTCTGTGAATGGGTGACCATCTTAACATACCGAGTTTCTTCCGTGCCTCGGAAAGCACGTTAAGCCGTTGGTCCCGGCTGTCATTTGTAGATCTTTGGCAGTCATTACGGTTAGTCAGAAGCCAGTTAATCTGACTCCAGTCTTGCCATGAAGTACCGTGATACCCAGTTAATGGGTTGTGGAAGTCTGGTATGCAGCCGCTCCGCATAAAATACTGGTATTTAGCTAAATCCGGTTTGACTGGAAGCCGACCCCAATATAGTTGGGAAAAGGCTAGGCAGATGAGTTAATATATACTTTTCTATTTTCAAGTATGTGCAAGTTTCAAAGGGAATTAACTGATTTCTAAAAACTCAATCTGCAAGAGGTCCAACCTGAAGATTTTGAAATTAAAAACACACAGAAACGCAGATATAAGTTAGCATCAATCAATAATAATGTAATGCATGTTGTGCTTACCTGTAAGGAAATAATACAATCTATAAGTTTGAATGATGTATATCTTATCATTGTATATGTATATTCAGACCAGCGCTGTGATATTTATTTTTAAATATCGCAGCATTTATGCTGAGACAGGGACCTTTTTGGCCTCGCACATATTAATTATGTGTAAACATGTTTTTTTATAACAGTTTGTTTTACTTTATTTTATGTGTCTTGTGCGAGTCCCAAATAAACATTTTTCTTTCTTTCTTTCTTTCTTTCTTTATTCAATTGATGCTGAGCCAAATAAATAATGAAAAAAACAGCGTAACACGACGCCGTCACATCGTTTGCAATTTTTAAGTTTTTTATAAATTATTTTGTTTATAGTTACTGTTTTTATGCTAATATTTATTGTTTTATGAGCCCAGTAGTCTGAAAAAAATAAAAATAATTTTATATTTGGATTTATTTCAAATTTAATTTGACTATAATATTACGGATAGGCACAGACGTCATCAGTTCCGTTATTAATTCGCTATACAAATAAATATGTTATTTACTGTCTACCATTAAAAATACAATTAAGGCTTAAAAATAATAGGGAGTTACAATGGGCGGTCTTATCGGTAAAAGCGATCTTATACAAACAACCTTTGGATGTCTTTGTTAGAGAAGACTATTTCTAGGGTTCTATACCCACAGGATAACCAACAGAATCTTATAATTGAGCCTCCGCTATCCTTCCGTCCGTATCTCAAGAACCGTAATAAGTTGACAGTGGGAATTTTCACAGAGTGTGTAGTTGTATTGCCGCTATAACAAGAAAAAATAATTGAAAAAACTGGCCAAGTGCGAGTCGGACCCGCGTGCAAAGGGTTCCGAACGATTTTATTTTTTTCTATAATTTTTTTTAACATTATATAATTCTTATAGATTTTTCTGTAATCTACTCGTATAGGTAAAGATCTATTACCTCCAGTTTTTTTCAAAACTTTAGGCTCAGTAGTTTTGGAGATAAGGGGGGAATGGTCATTTTTCGTCTAATTTCTTGAATAACTTCAAAAATATACATTTTAAAATAATTAAAAAAATATAATTAAAACCCTCACAGTAAGCCCTTTCATTGGATATGTCACACGATATTGATCAAAAACCTTTTTTTTTTCTATTTTAACGCCCAAAAGTGACCCCCATACTAAAAATTTAATAATTTACTTAACGCGTCCGTGGTTGAGTTCCAGAAGTCTAAATGTGTACCAACAGAATCAGTTTAGTAGGTCTGGAGAAAACTGGCTGTGACAGACGGACAGACAGACAGACAGACAGACAGACGGACAAAAGCCAGACAGACAGATAGACAGACGGACGGACAGACAGACACCCGAGTGGTCCTATAAGGGTCCCGTTTTTTGTTCGGAACCCTAATAAATTAAAATTAAATAGGGTGGGTGTGAGAGTCTGACTCGCACTTGGCCAGTTTTTTAGATATTTTAATAATGAAAACAATCAACCCATGTCTGTGACCTTTCCATTTACTTTCCACTACAAGTCACGTCTAAACGTTTTTCAACGCGAAACATGGAAGGAATATTTCAGATACTCTACAACTTTATCCGACACACCTTTACAGTACCTAAATCAACACAACGGTCTGCGACGCCACTTCCAAGGCGCCGGCAAATTTCGAAATTGCCATTGCGTGAAGTAATTTATTTGAGGAGACAAAGTAAGACCAAGACACCTGTTGAGCATAACTTTGAACGCAGAATGAAGCTTTTTGGATTTTGCACAAATATTTTTTTTTCTTGTTGGAAGCGTGAATAATTGCTTACTTTGAATGTTTTAATCCTGATATAATATATCCTGTCTATGGTAGCAAGCAGGCTAGAGTTTGCGTTTGTGAACCACTGCTGCACGGTATCAGCTGGGCCTGTCACCTTGCAGTAGTGTCGCAAACTATTTTTGATTTTTTTTGTCGTTGTTAATATGTTACGAACATAGTTTGTTAGTATATCATTACTAACACTACGAGTCACGATACTAAAATTAAATGTGATTGATAAAATTCTCCCGTTTCTGGTGATTAACTGAGTGACTGACAGACAGCGCACAGCCAAAACTACTGGTTGTAGAAAGCTGAAATGAGTTTAAAAGAGAACTAAGGGAAGGGATTTCCTGAAATTGTAACGGGATCGAGCAAAAGCATATATATAAAACTCTTCTGTTACTTAAATATAAATGACAGACAACGCACAGCCGAAACTACTGGCCGCAGAAATCTGATAGGCATGTAGCTTCCTTGAGGCGTGTACGGGAGCACTAAGAGAGGATTTTCCCAAATATCTACGGGAACGCGGAAAAAACGGGAACACGGGAAAAAGCTAGTCAGTAATAATGCATTATTATTGAAATCGCAAAAAAAAATTACTTCCCCAAAAATTTTTGTAGCAAAATGTACTGAACCACTGATTTTCCCGACGGGTTGATCCCACAGCAAAAGTTTTTCATATACAACGATCCCTTGCCAAATATTGCGTTTATTCTATTATAAAATTTCATTGATTTTAATGAATAAATTTTTATTAACAGTCGGGACTCTGGTGACCAAACCATGGCGATAGGCTCGCTCACAACACTAAAAAGCTTGGCCAAATCATGCTCGAGCTACGGTGATCGGCCCAACCCCTATCTCGCCAAGGGACTTATAACCCTGGCAAAATGTAAGTGTATCGACCCCAGCCTATTCTTTCCTATGTATGATGGTATCTAAAATGATATCGTTATTTCGAGTAGTAAACGAAAACTTGTAACCTCAATGCGAGTAGGCGATGAACCTATTAGATGGTCGAATAACGATGGTATAAGGATCGACAGTTAGTGCTGAAGCAGAAAACGTTTCGACAACGACATACGAGTATATTTACCGTGTCTATATTTGGGCAAATCGAATTAATCAAATCAAAGCATTTGTGATGAAAAGATGATATGACGTTGATGCCGTAGAAGGTGGGTAGGCCTCTGGTGTGGGACGTAACATGTGTCGACACCCTTGCGCCATCACATGTTCCAAGTACGGCGAGCTGTGCCGGCCCTGCTGTTGCGGCTGCTGCCTGTAACTTTATTGGTAATTACAGTTTTGAGTCGTTTGGGGTTGAAACGCTAGGGTCATGGGGTCCGAGTGAGCGTGTCCTTTTTAAAGACATTTCTTGCCGACTGATCGACATTTGGCGTGAACAGAGAGCTGGCTCATTCTTTGTTCAAAAAATCAGCATTGCCATTCAACGTGGTAATGCTGCCAGTCTTCAAGGGCACGTTTCCGGATGACAGCAATGCAAATTTTTCAACTCCTGAGTGTATTTGTTTTTGTATATTCATATGTTATATTGTTAGGTTTGTTAGTTACTTAGTTTGTAACGTATTATTAAAAATTGAATATAAGTAAGCATTTGTTTCAAATACTTAAATGCATAGGTAAGCAAAGCAGATATTTACTAAGTCTATTTTTGGGTAAGTCAAATCAAAGCATTTTATCATCATCATCTGCCTAGCTTGTCCCAAGTATATTGGGGTCAGGTTCAGCTCAATACCAGTATTTTACGTGGAGCGGCTGCCTACCAGACCTTCACAACCCGTTAACTGGATAACACGGTAGTTTTTGGCAAGCCTGAATTCAGATTTACTGGCTTCTGACAATCCGTAACGAATAAATCAAAGTACTTATTTCTAATTAATTAATTACAGGCCCTTTAGAATTGTTCAAAATAGCAGGTTCAATCACCTTGCCTTTTAGAAAATAATTATGTTGGGATCAGCTTCCAATCAAAATTAATAAAGCTAATTACTAGTATTTTACCATACTATTATTATTTAGCTACTACCTATTTGACCATAACCCGCAGCTTTTAATATTTTGAGCCGAACCCAACGTAGCTGAAAATTTTAAGAGATAAGCTATAACTAATCTCAGCTTTGTTGCTCCCAACCATTAGCTAAATTAAAAAGCTAGTTCATCAAACAAAAATCCTTAGAATGCTGAAGTTTAATCCAATCAAGTAAAATTAAATGAAGTTAAAATTGTTTTCCCGTCGGAGCAGCTAGTAGGTACTTTCGCATCAAAAGAGAACGTTAACGGAATTATTGAAGTTCCAGCAACAAATTAATATTTACAACTGGCATTAAAATCGGCCGTAAAGGCAAGTTTATATTTTACATTCAAAAATACGAGTTTGCTGGCCGAGGCAAATAGCCATTTTGTATTTTTTGTTTTTATATTTTTTGTTTGTTTTTATGTATTTTCGTTTTGTTTTATTAAAAATGAAGCGGAGAATTTTGGTTCCCTTATAGGTTTATCGCTGTGATTGCTGAATGAAATGTTTTTCAGGTAGCTTTTTAATTTATATACAAGTAAATCATACTGTGGGAATCACATGAGGTGGTGAACGACTGTGTGACTTCATATTTTCTTTAAAAAACGTAAGAAATGAGTAAATTAGCACTTATATTTTCATAAGATGAACACATGAACATAACAATAAAGCTACATCGAGACTCACGGACTAAAAAAAAATAATTTCCAATAGGTAAATTAAAAAAGTCTACTCTATTTTTGCATGGCCCTTATAAAGTTTCATCAAACTATTTCACGTTCCTTAATCCCACGTAGTTTGCATGCTCGACTTTGCCTTCTTAAGAGCTTCTTCGCACAATTTGCAAATAAATACAAGACAAGAGGTACGGCGATGCGCCACCGGTATATGGTGGACATCCCACCAACACGCACAAAACGTTTTGGGAAGACGCATTCATTGTGCGTACAGTTAAGGAGTGGAATCCCCTGACAGAGTCAGTGTTTCCTGATGGCTACAATCTTAGAATCTTAAGTCAAGTGAATAGGTTACTTCTCGGCAAGCGTGTTCTATCTTCAACCGCATCATTGCTTACAATAAGGTAAGATAGTGGTCAAACTTGTGCCTATCAATAGTAAAAACAATCCATGGAAGATGGGCAAGCCATAAGTGTGAGACGATACTTGTGTCAATATTCTTGCGCCATCCCATCTTCCTAGCACTTTGTGCTGTGCTGGCGCTGCCGCTGCAGCTGCGAAGAACCTCAAATGTCGGCAATATAATAACCTCGTTGGTAGATATAATTATTTTCGATCCGTTTGGGGTTGAAACTCTCGAGTCGTGGGGTCCGTGTGCTCATAACTTGTTTAAAGATCTCTGAAGATGCTTAATTATTGATACTAAATAATTGATACTTCGTGTGACTCAATGGCTGGTTTTTACCTTGGACAAGCAATGCCATACAAGGTAGCAAAGCCGCCAGTCTTTTGGGCAAACTTCCAGTCGACATGCGACAGCGATAAGGATGAATTTTACGACGCCATATTTTAGGGTTAACTTAAGAGTTTTAATTTTATTTCTAGTACTAGCTATATCCCATTTTCTTTCGGTACCGTAGGAATTTTGGGAAATCCTCTCTTAGTGCTCCACCACACTCCCCAAGTCCGACTTCAGTTTTCTACGATATCGGCTGTGCGTTGTCTCTGTCAGTCACTCAATCAGTTATATACGAAATAATTTTATATTTATATTGATGATAATAATAGCAAGTACTGATACGTAATTACACATGTAAATATGTATGTAAATAAATTTTAATATACTTTATGTAAATGGTAACATCTGTTACTGACGATGATTAAAATAAAAGGAGTGTTTATCGCATTAAACAAATAAATAATGTTAAGAATTGTGGTGAAAGTAATAAAACATACTGCAATCATGAAGTGCCGCAACGAGGGCACATCGCTGTCGTGCCCAAGCCGAGCATTCCTCCAGTGTATGCTGTGCCATGGCTTCGGGGCAGTCCACGCAGTGGTGACAAATGGGCATCCACTCCCGACTTATGCGACGCAGGTACTTTCCGAAGCACCAGTGTCCAGTGATAACCTGCGTCAGTCGAAAACTGAGAGCACCGTGCCGCCTCTCCAGCCACTCTTTTAGAACAGGCCTTACGGCCACTATCGTGGCATGCCCCCATCTGGGATGCGCCAGACGCTGGCTCCATTTGGCCACTATGTTCTGGTGGAATTTGGCTCTTCGTGCATCGCTGGAGGTTCTCCTTCCGCCAGTGTTAGACGGACGCAAGAGATATCACATCCAGATCCCAGGGCTTTGATCCGGCCAAGAGCGTTGCTGCCTTGTAAGAGACCGTGCGATACACCCGTATCAACCTGACGGTCATCGCTCTCTACGGTCTTCACATTGTCTGCCCACACGGGTGCCCCATATAGGGCCATTGGACCGCACGATCCCCAGGTAGAGCCTCCGGCAAGAGGTGTCAAGTCCTCCCAAATTGGGAAGAAGACAGTATCCCGCGGAGGCTTATTTCGAGGCCCATGAAAACAGGGGGCCTAAATCTTTCCAACGACCTGCGCAACCCCTGCCGCGGCCAGTATTACCGCCTGGCGATGCGTCTGCCCCCAGACCGTCACCAAGGGGTCATCAGCGTAGCAGATAGACGCCCTCGGGAAGTGCACCGCGCAGCAACAAGTCGTAAACAATGTTAACACAGCGGTGGTCCTAATACCGAGCCCTGTAGGATACCGCGCGACGTCTGCCTGAGCCTTGACAGCCTTCCCTGAGCAAAGGGGGTGCTCCAAGGTAAGGTTGCTGCCCAGCAGTGGGACATATCGGACTAATTCAAATTAGATCTTTATATTAGTTTGGCCCAGTCTTATTTTATTGATTTTGTTAAGAATGACATTATTTTTGAAGAAATAAATTCGTTCATCCAGAATTTCCAATGCTTGGAGAGACACGCCATACCTCGAGTCAAGATGGAAAACAGCAACTGCAACTGATACGGGCCAGAAAAAATTAAATGACAAATCATCATCATCTGCCAAGCCTTTTCCCAACTATATTCGGCTTCCAGTCAAACTGAATTTAGCTGAATACCAGTATTTTACGCGGTGCGGCTGCCTACCAGACCTCCACAACCCAGTAACTGGGTAACACGGTACTTCATGGCAAGACTGGTGTCAGATTTACTGGCTTCTGACTATTCGTAACAACTACCAAAGATCTACAAATGACAGCCAGGACCAACGGCTTAACGTGCTTTCCGAGGCACGTAGGAAACTCGGTATGTTAAGATGGTCACCCATCCACAAACCAACCTTGGCAAGCGTTGTTTGACCTTGAAGATCGACTCATGCGGTTGTTATTATCTAGCCACGAGCCCTCTAGAAAAATTAAATGACAAATAATTTGACTAATTAATGTAAAACTTAACTGTATTTACTCTTCTCTTCTTGATGGTCAATAATATATGTAGATATTATGATTATTTACAGATCTTGTAAAGCAAAATTATGTGCTTACACGTTTCGTTAAAAATAGAATAGAATAGTTTAGAATAGAATAGTTTATTGTTAGGAAATTACATTCGAGTGCGTTGATTCCTGGAACTCACACTAGGATTCCCTGTGTCGTGTGTTCCAGGCTCCTTCGTTCCGTTTACAATAATTGTTGTTTTATATGTAATTACTGACATAATAATCAGACGTGAGAGTGACGAGCGGCCTCCCAGCTCTGAATCTAGAAATCGCTGTTGATTCTGTTTACATTTGTTTTTGTTGTTTTATTTTACGTCTTCTATGATCCTGACCATCAGTATGATTATTGCACACATATTTTTTTGCTTACACTACAATTCTTGACACTAACTACATCTATCATCTCGCAGATGATCTCTCGTTTCCGTCCGTAGTTAAAGCCATGGTCAGAAGGGAGAACACGTGGTATGCCATCGCCACGCAAAGGAGCCGAGTAGTCGCCTTACCAGCCAGGCCTACAGGAAGTGGTGCGCAGTTCCGTTCGCGCCTTTATAGGAGCATGTGCGGTTGTTGAAGCGACCACACTAAGAGGTGGAGCCCGCTAGTAATGGCAGTCTGGTACCAGTCGGGAATATTTGTTTGAGATAGATTCTGAGACTACAGAACCGATTTTGATCAAACTTCGTAACTATCTGATAATATGATCCAACTTAAAAGATAATTTTATGGAACCAAATAAAACTACCAAAAACAGAATATGCGTGTACGAAGTCGCTGGCAAAAGTTAATACTATATATTAAGTACGTTTGGCAACCCTAGCTACCTGTCAGTCCCGTGTCGGATTATACTGCGATGCGGATACGTTTCGTCAGCTCACTAGATACACCCGAGTGTCAACGGATGTACGCTCGACATGATATCATTTGGCGTAATGTCTCTTTCAGGAGGGAGTTGGATTTTAGATATCTGTGTATGTAGGCTTTCGTTTCTTGGAACTTGGAGTAAGCTAGTGGGTGGTTATTAAGAAATTTAGATGTCTTATTTCAGTTTCGTTTTAAATATTTACATATATGTAAAACTTACTTGATTTTCCAATAACGCTAGAGTTAGACAAATGCCTCTCAACCAGCAATAACGATTGACAATAATCTCCAAAATGTCTTATCTTATCTAATTTAATGATAATGAAATATAATGAAAATAAATTTAGTGATAGTAAAAACTATAACAGATACATCGTGGTTACAGCAACAAACATAGGACCGAGTAAAGCAAAACACAAATACATAATTATCAGCAAGTTTTGGCTAGGAAACAGGCCCGGGAGGCTACCAGTCAATCTCGCGTCGGATTATACTGCGATGCGGATACGTGACGTCAACTCACTAGATACGCCCGAGTGTCAACGGATGTACGCTCGACATGATACCATTTGTCTAAGGGGCTTGTGTTTTGGGTATCTGTGTTGGTAGTTTATCGCTACTTTGAATTTGGAGTAAACAAGTGGTTATTAAGAAATTTAGATGTCTTATTTCAGTTTCATTTTATGTTTAAATCTTACTTGATTTCCCAAATCACGCTAGACAAATGACACTCAACGAGCAATATAGATTGAAAATAGTCTCCAAAATGTCTAATCTTATCTAATTTAGCCCATTATATCCCACTGCTGAGCAGTGGCTTCCCTTTTCCGCTGCAATAGCAGAGGACCCATTGTGGAAAATAAATTTTGTGATAGTAAAAACTACATCAGAAACATCGTGGTTACAACAACAAACATAGGCCCGAGTAAAGCATAACACAAATACATAATTATCAGCAAGTTTTGGCTAGAAAATAGGCCCGGGAGGCTTCCAGTCAATCTCGCGCCGGAATATACTGCGATGCGGATACGTGACGTCAGCTCATTAGATACGCCCGAGTGTCAACGGATGTACGCTCGGCTAATGTCATTTGGCTGAATGTCTCTTTCAGTAGGGAATTATGTTTTAGATATCTGTGTAGGTAGTTCTTTATTTATTTGAGATAGATTTTGTGAATGGTAATTAAATAATTTAAATATCTTCTCTGTCTATCTCTCTATCTGCCCGCTGGCTTTGTGACAGGGTCTATATCGCCACGACGCTGCCCGCACCATGTCCACTCCGCCACCGCCGCTCCTTGCCCGCTGACTTTGTGCCCGCGGTCTAATCGATGTAAAGTGAACACCAAATTTCGATTAATAAAAAACGATCCTACCAAATCATTGCCTCACTACAACACACACTATTGTTTTCTTTCCTTAAGTAAAATATCCTATATTCTGTGCCAGAACATCATGATGAAAGTAATAATCATAATCGATAAACGCAATGTAGCTTTCTATCTACAAACGACTCACAGCTGAAAGAATCCGACGTATCTCACGGGGTAGATCACTTTTCGTTTTTCATATACAAACAGCATTTCCTTGGAAGGGGAGGAAACGAGTAGAAGAAAAAAGCCGGCGCATCAGCGGGGTAATGATGCGGAATATCAGTAGTTTACGCACCACCTCCAACCGACAAGGTATGCGGCAGAATCGTTTACGTGTCGTAATCCTAATATACAAATATCTTCCGATACTGAGTGACTGACTGATAGACAACGTACAGCCGAAAATTAGCAATACCTAGTGGCATTTCTATTTGTGTTTCAATTGGGGTCGGCTCCAAGTCATACCGGATTCATCCTCTTTACGAAGCAAGGTTTTCTATCGGTTACATTTTGGGGAGTGAGTGATGGAATTTCGTCATCGGGCCATAAGACGTACGGCGATACGCCACCTCCCACACGCATATAATATTTTGGGAACTGCTTTGTATAATGCCTGTGAGTCAGACTCTCACACGAAGGGTTCCGTAGCAAAAACAGAAAAAAATACGTTTCTTGAATGGGAGCTCCTTTTGATTTTTCATTTATTTTAAATTTGTTCTTTGTTGTTATAGCGGCAATAGAAATATGAATTACAAATTAAATTGACTATCTATTACGGTTCTTGAGATACAGCCCTCTGACAGACAGACAGACGGACGGACGGATGGACGGACGGACAACGGAGGCTTAGTAATAAGGTTCCGTTGGGTTACGTATTGGGTACAAAACCCTTAAAAGTTCCGTTTGTCGACAAAATACTTTTACAAATATCTATCTATGTAGTATATGTTACAGTTAAAACCTGTTCTTAGTTACAACGCGTTTTCTCTAGTTAAAACTAGAGAACTAAATACCTGAAATTAACTGCGGCTAAAAAATACTATGAGTGAAAACCAGTTCTAACTAGACAGAACGCGTTTTGTCGAAACGATTCGGCTAAAATTATTTCAACCAAGCTCAAAGTTCATCGTGCTTTATTCTGGTGAGAGACCTCACCTGATTTGAGATTATGTAGTCATCATCTGCCTGCCTTTTCCCAACTATATTGGGGTCAGCTTCCAGTCAAGCCGGATTTAGCTGAATACCAGTATTTTACGAGGAAGGGCTGCCTACCAGACCTACACAACCTATTAACTGGGTAACACGGTACTTCATGGTAAGACTGGAGTCAGATTTACTGGCTTCTGACTACCCGTAACGACTGCCAAAGATCTACAAATGACAGCCGGGACCAACGGCTTTACGTGCTTTCCGAAGCACGGAGGTAACTCGATATGTTAAGATGGTCACCCATCGATAGACCTACCTTGGCAAGCGTTGCTTAACCTTGAAGATCGACCCGTGCGGCTGTAATTATCTAGCCACGAGCTCCTCATTTGAGATTATGTAGCATTGGACGTAAAAGGATAGCACCATCCCATCACTTCCCGTGGGACTCACCAGAGAATGGGCAGCAGTTTTCTCTATCCATCACAACAGCTACACTGCGATGTCCAACCCGCCTGGCAATCGTAGCGATTATTGCAAATCACCCGAAAATGATAGGCACAAGGAACAAATTTCGATCCCCAACAAGTTAAATACTAGTTTTAACTAAGGTCCAAAGTTGGTCAAAATTAGTTTTAACTAGAGAAAACACGTTGTAACTGAGAGCGGGTTTTAACTATAACATATGTTTATGTCTATTAAAGTACGTGCGTAAGTTAATAATAATACCTATTTAAACGCAAATTATAATGTCCGAATAACAACAGATGTTCTTTGTATGCATATAAACTTAGTTTTATTGTTAGATGTTTATAACACAAATATTGTAGCTGTTTATTGTCCTTGAATAAATAAAATAAATGAAATTGACGTCTGTATTGCAACTGTAGCGAAACAACTTATTTAGAAAATATACAAAAACAACATATTTGACGTCAATAGCTCAATATGTTTCATATAAATAGTCCAGTTGACACTTCCACCATCAGTTTATATCAGTTTGACATATTAAAGTGAAGAATGAAGCGGGAAATTGTGGCTGTAACTTTAGTAATGCTTGCAGTAAGTACTTAAATACAGATTTGTGAATATTTGAAAGTTTATTTCACGAATTATGAAATAGGTTCGTACGATTATTACGGCCATAATATGGTGACAGTGTAACTCCATAACTGTGTTTGAATTGCCAAAATAGACCAGCCGGTTTACTTTGTAAAATCACCTTGTGAAAGTTTTGGTTTAGCTAGAAGTGAGCTGTCAAATCATGTAGTATCAGTCGGCCTATTCTCTCTACATCATTTACACTGTGCATCCTTAAGTGAAGTGAGACTAGTGAAATGTCATTCCATTTTTAACCGACTTCCAAAAAACAAAAAAATACCCACCGAATTGAGAACCTCCTCCAGGAGGTTCTCAATTTTTTTTTTTTTATTATTTTTTTTTTTAGGGTTTTTTTTATATATGAAATTCTGAAAATCTTTTTAGATCGGTATACTTGCCATTTGGTCCCGTAAAAATTGATTCAGTTTGGTTCAGTAGTTTTTATTTTATGAGCATTTTTGCTTATTTCAATTTCTGTGTAGACGAAGACGTCGTCCAAGTATCACCACTTAAAAATGAAAAATAAAAAACTTTTACAAAAAATATAACCGATATCCAAAATAATTTCAGAAGTCGGTATTAATAAAACCGACTTCCAAAAACAAAGCACTACAAAGTAAAAACTGTTTTTGGTTATTTCGTTTTTGAACACCGACTTCCGAAATTAAAGTTATTTTTTACTTCTTAGTGTTTTGTTTTTGGAAGTCGGTTTCATTTTTTTGTTAAAAAGTTTTTTTAATTTTTCACTTTTTGCACACACACGTACGTACAGCACGCTGTGCTGGTTTCACTTTTCACAAAAGTAAAACCAGCACAGCGTGCCGTGTGTAAACAATCAACAGACATGCGATTACAAAAATCCCACTCCATTTGCTATCATTTATTGAAGAGTTCCGTTGCCTACCTCCGAAGTTCTTCATCAGATCTTCACCAGATTTGAATGCCAGTCTAAGAAAATAGCCTCCCAAACAAAAAAATAATCATCGAAATCGATTAACAATTGGCGAAAATATCGCTAAACAAACATTTTTCATGGGATCCCATCATCAGATCCTGACTTACAAACAATGCAAACTAGTCAACAAGCTTCGGAGTGGCGCCTTCCAACTGAACCGAAACCGAAAAAACCACGCCAAGTCGATCAAAAGTCAAAGTCATGTTGACTGTTTTCTTTGACTATCGCGGTGTTGTGCACTCTGAATTCTTACCCGAAGGTCTAACGGTAAATAAAGAATATTATTTGAGCGTTATGCGGCGTTTAAGAGAGCAAATTCGACGAAAAAGGCCAGATTTGTGGAAAGAAAATTCTTGGATTTTGCACCACGACAATGCGCCTTCGCACAAGGCTATCATTGTGACCGAATTTTTAACCAAACACTCAACAAATACCATCCAGCAACCACCATATTCACCAGATATGGCTCCTGCTGACTTTTTTCTTTTTCCTAAACTCAAATTACCACTTCGTGGCACCCGTTTTCAATCGATAGAAGACATAAAGGAGAATTCGCGGCGAGAACTGAACTCAATTCCGGAAGCAGCGTTTAAAAAATGTTTTGATGAATGGATTATTCGTTGGCGCTAGTGTATCGTTTCTAAAGGAGCATACTTTGAAGGTGATAAAATAAATTTGGATGAATAACAGACATTTTGTGTATTATTGATCTTTTCCCGGTACTTTCTTGACAGAGTAGTATACCTTCCATCATTAGCTCAGCAACATGAGATGATGATTACCAGGCACAAATATCTGAATTGCGTTAAAAAGTTTATGAAAAACAGTGTGTGTGCTTATAAAATTTAAGGGTTTCCCTCGATTTTCATGGGATCCCATCATTAGATTCTGACTTGGTGACAATGGTACCACTTTAGGAGTATAGGCTTTCGATTAAAAAAATATTTTTTTAAATCGGTCCAGAATTGGCGGAGAAATCGGTGAACATACATAAAAAAAAAACATACATATAGCCGAACATAGAACCTCCTCCTTTTTGAAGAAGTCGGTTAAAAACCCAAGAAAGCAAACCAAAAACACCGACTTCCGAAATTAAGGTTATTTTATACTTTGTAGTGTTTTGTTTTGTTTGTAAGGATTGACCACTCGCTTCATGTTTATTTACTTCACCTATCATAATTATGTTTAAACTGTGAGTTATTTACAAATGAATGTGAGTCATACCGCTGAAGAAATTATTTCTCATTTTACCCTAAGTTTTAGGTTAAGACAGCAAGTCTATTAGACATTCTGTTTTGTTTTGAAATGCCTTTTTTATGGATGATCTCTGTACCTAGTTTTTAGGGTTCCGTACCCAAAGGGTAACCAACGGAACCTTATTACTAAGCCTCCGCTATCCGTCCGTCCTACCGTAATAGGTAGACAGTTGAAATTTTCACAGATTGTGTATTTCTATTGCCGCTATAACAACAAATAATAAAAATTGGGGTTTATGGTACGGAACCCTTCGTGTGCGAGTCTGACTCCCAATTGGCCGGTTTTTAGTATGTAGTTGTTATCTTAATTTTGAGTTATTTCAGCATGCAGAAATATTATCATTAAATTAAATTATTATTTTACACAAATAAGTATTCTATTCTATTCCATTTTATTCCATTCCATTCCATTCCATTCCATTCCATTCCATTCCATGCCATTCCATTCCATTCCATTCCATTCCATTCCATTCCATTCCATTCCATTCCATTCCATTCCATTCCATTCCATTCCATTCCATTCCATTCCATTCCATTCCATTCCATTCCATTCCATTCCATTCTATTCCATTCCACTCTACTCCACTCCACTCCACTCCACTCCACTCCACTCCACTCCACTCCACTCCACTCCACTCCACTCCACTCCACTCCACTCCACTCCACTCCACTCCACTCCACTCCACTCCACTCCACTCCACTCCATTCCACTCCACTCCACTCCACTCCACTCCACTCCACTCCACTCCACTCCACTCCACTCCACTCCACTCCACTCCACTCCACTCCACTCCACTCCACTCCACTCCACTCCACTCCACTCCACTCCACTCCACTCCACTCCACTCCACTCCACTCCACTCCAATCCACTCCAGTCCACTCCACTCCAGTCCACTCCACTCCACTCCACTCCACTCCACTCCACTCCACTCCACTCCACTCCACTCCAGTCCACTCCACTCCACTCCACTCGGTATTCACCGTGCATTCTGTGAAGTGAGCATGCAGTGAACGGTCATTTGTATGGATTAACACTCATTCACTTCAGTTTCACTTCACCTAAATTTCCCCGGTGAGATATATGTTTACAATCCCATTGCTGAAGAAATTATTGTCCACTACAAGTTCACTTCACCTTAGTTTCCATGGTGAGATATATGTTTACAATCCTATTGCTGAAGAAATTACTGTTCACTACAAGTTCACTTCACCCTAAGTTTCCCATTGAGGTTTACGGAATGCTAAATAATTGTAATTTGTTTACAAACACTAAGTTTACAATAGCTATAAGTCACATTCAAAAGCGCTTAGTTCCATTTTACTAATATAATTATCCTGAAAATAAGTCCTCAATGTAGGTGGGTTGGTTGCGTTAGTTTCCGTAATCAGTTGCTTTTAATTGTTACAGTTTTTCGATAGCTAAATGATGTGTTAGATTATTTTGATAAAATAATAAGGTAAATAACAAGGCATTTCATGAAAAGAAAATTTAACAATGGTATTTTTTTGACGTGACAACGTCCTATAAATCAATGAACGCCGGCTGCACACACTAAAAAGTGTCCTGTTCCGCCTGAGCCGATTGTGAAAGCGAGAGCGCAGAACAAGCGATAGAGAAACACGATCGGCCTAAGCGTTCGGCTTGTTTGTTAAGAATTCAATTGTTTTTTTTATGACGTTATTACGTAAAATTATCGTCCGTAAACCGATTTTACAAACAACCATTTTTTTTTGTTACAGACATGCTTCGTTGCACAAGCAGCTCCATTTGGTATGCACTTCACTTCAAGCTGAATAACATGTACCCCCTCATGCGCAGTAACTCAACGTGTACACGTTGTGTACACGTTGTGTACACATTATATTATTGTGTTATCGTAAAAATGACTAACTTTCAATCCCTATTAACCCCTAACCTATGCAATTCTCTTAAGTGCTCATCTGCGTCACACAAAAAACTCCTAAATGAAATTTACTTTTGTAGCCAGCTTTCGATGGCTGCGCGTTATCTGTCAAATTATTACTTGGTACAGAAGTCTATTGTTCAATGGCATTGACAGCTACGTCACGTCGCGTCGGTCAAAAGATTTAGCTTTGAATTAGTGCCTGCTCGCCCTAGCCAACTACATTAGAGTCGACATTAGCTTTCCCCAACTAAATTAGGGTCGACTTCCAGTCAAGCCAAATTCAGCTGCATACCAGTACTTTTTCACGTGGCTGCCTATCAGATCTCCACAACCCTCACTGGGTAACACGGTACTTCATAGCAAGACTGATATCACATACTAAAAGACATAAAAACATACATAACATTGGTATAATCTTGCTCCTAACAATCCATAACGACTGCCATAGATCTACGAATGGCAGCCGGAACCAACGGCTTAATGTGATAGACTTTTATTTTAGTACCTTAATGAATTGTAGATCGACGTCGAGTGATACATTCTACCACCGACAGTCCATTGAGCGATTTGTCGGGTTGGTAGAAAAACCACAAGCTGAAACCTTTCTGAAATAAAAAAAATCTTCAATCGAGTGGTCAAGCATAAAACAATTTTCTTGCAAAATCTAATAAATCCTTTCTGTTGGTACAGGTTCATTTCTGGATTATGTTTGCCGTAAATATTGATTAAAACTTCTTACAACACACTGGTACAGACGTACTTAATTCTTAAGTTCTTCTCATTCTTATACATAGAGATAAAGCACTCCAATTTTAGGGTTCCGTAGTAAAAAAGGAACTTAAATAGTTTCTTCATGTCTAACCATCCGTTTTTCTGTCTGCGGACATTATTCGGAAACTGTGCTACAAATCATGCCGCATAAAATTATAAAATTTAGTCTTAAAAATTTTTTGTTTAAGGTTTGCACCTCCCATAGAGGTAAAAGAAGAGTAATGTTACAAAATATTAAGCTTTAAATTGGTATTTTTTTTAGGGTTTCGTACCCAAAGGGTATCCAACGGAACACTATTACTAAGCCTCCGCTGTCCGTCCGTCCGTCTGTCAGCGGGCTGTATCTCGAGAACCGTAATAGGTAGAAAGTAAGGTTAAGGGTACGGAACGTGTAATTTTTTTAATGTTTATCTCTTAAACTTTTTTAAAGTTAACGGATAATTGTAAACTCCGAAAAATTACAAAATATCTAAACAGATTAAAACTCTCGATAAATTGTCGACGAAACATTTTTTTGACAATGATGGGTAAAAAAATTCTGTAATCTAGAATAATAACTCCGTGTCGTTTCGAGACACTGTGAGGACTTACGTAAACTGACGACCAATCAGCACACTGCTCTACAATTTATCCGTTTACGTGTGATAGTAAATCTCGAGCTCGTGGCTAGATAATAACAGCCGCACGGGTCGATCTTCAAGGTTACGCAACGCTTGCCAAGGTTGGTCTGTGGATGGGTAACCATCTTAACATAACGAATTTCCTCTGTGCCTCGGAAAGCACGTTAAGCCATTGGTTCCGGCTGTCATTTGTTGATCTTTGGCAGTCGTTACGGATAGTCAGAAGCCAGTAAATCTGACTCCATGGCAAGGTTTTAGTCAGATTTACTGGAAATCTGACTAAAACCTTGCCATGAAGTACAGTGTTACCCAGTTAATGGGTTGTGGTCTGGTAGGCAGCCGCTCCTCGTAAAATAATGGATTCAGCTAAATCTGGCTTCACTGTAAGCCGACCCCAATGTAGTTGGGAAAAGGCTATCCAGACGATAATAATGATGTGTGATAGTAAATCTAAACTGTCTCATTGCTCAATTTCGTGCGATACGGAGTAGAATACGCCCGCAACTAAGCCCGAAAATACAGACTTCGGACTTAGAGAGTAGCCACGAACTATTTCGAACAAATTTCACAACCCTGGCACCGTTAACTAGGTTTAACAAGTTATAACATTCGAATAACTTGTAACGGCATCTAAAGTCAAGTCTAAAGAAACCCTATTACTAATTCCTCTACATCGCAACAAAAAAGAACCGCGACGCCATCTATCCAACTAGTAGCGTACTACAACGTTGAAATCCTGCATCGCGCAAGCAGAGTTTACCGTGCAATTAGAACATATACATCAGCCCGAATATCAACTATCGGGCAGTAACCTGCCAGGCACAACATCCGCTTGGTCGGAGGATCCTCTCATTACAACGGAGATATGCGTGGCGTTACTCTCTGTACCGCTACTAAGAGTTCCGTACACAAATGGTAACTAAAGAAACCCTATTACTAAGCCTCCGCTATCCATCCGTCCAAGCTTCCGTCTGTTTGTCAGCGGAGATGAATAGTTGAGATTGATGAGAGTCTGACTCACACTTGTTCGGTTTTTATTTAAACCAATCAAAATTTTATAGTAAGAACATAGAAACTCATCAGATCAAATATATTATTTTCACGCGCAAAACGTTTTGGGAACACATTCATAGTGCGTACAGCTAAAGTGTGGAATTTCCTGCCGGAGTCGGTGTTTCCTGATAGTTACAACCTGGGAGTCTTAAGGTCAAGAGTGAAAAGGTTACTTCTAGGCAATCATGCTCCATCTTCGACCACATCGTCACTTACCATCAGCTGAGATAGTGGTCAAACGCGTGCCTATCAATAGTAAAAAAAACATTGTCCTCTAATTCAAAAATTATATTGTAGGTCCAGTGAAACAAGTAGTTTCTATAGCATCAACAAACTTAGGCAAGCTGTTGATTCCGAAAGAAACGCCAACAATAACGGAGAAAACCAAAGTTCAAAAATCGACGCCATCTTCAAAGAAAAATAAAAAAACTGAATCCCTGACTGACTCTTCGAGCAAAGAATCCGACGAAAACTGCAAGAATGACACTTCCACTACTACAGAGTGCGGGACTAACACTACGAGGGTGGCTTCCACTACACTAGAGAGTGGGATTTACACTACGAGTGAGGCTTCCACTTCTACAGAGTGCAAGACTGACACTACGAGCGAGGCTTCCACTACTACACAGGGAGGGAAAAACACAACGAGTGAGGCTTCCACTACTCCAGAGTGCAAGACTGACACTACGAGTGAGGCTTCCATTACTACAGAGTGCAAGACTGACACTACGAGGGAGGCTTCCACTACTACAGAGGGAGGGAAAAACACAACGAGTGAGGCTTCCACTACTCCAGAGTGCAAGACTGACACTACGAGTGAGGCTTCCACTACTACAGAGTGCAAGACTGACACTACGAGCGAGGCTTCCACTACTACAGAGGGAGGGAAAAACACAACGAGTGAGGCTTCCACTACTCCAGAGTGCAAGACTGACACTACGAGTGAGGCTTCCACTACTACAGAGTGCAAGACAGACACAACGAGCGAGGCTTCCACTACTCCAGAATGCAAGACTGACACTACGAGTGAGGCTTCCACTACTACAGAGTGCAAGACTGACACTACGAGCGCGGCTTCCACTACTACAGAGGGAGGGAAAAACACAACCAGTGAGGCTTCCACTACTACAGAGGGAGGGAAAAACACAACGAGTGAGGCTTCCACTACTCCAGAGTGCAAGACAGACACAACGAGCGAGGCTTCCACTACTACGGAGGGTGGGACTAACACTACGAGTGAGGCATCCACTACTACAGAGTGCAAGACAGACACAACGAGCGACGCTTCCACTACTACAGAGGGTGGGACCAACACTACGAGTGAGGCTTCCACTACTACAGAGTGCGAGACTGACACTACGAGCCAGGCTTCCACTACTACAGAGGGTAGGACTAACACTACGAGTGAGGCTTCCACTACTACAGAGTGCAAGATAGACACAACAAGCGAGGCTTCCATTACTACAGAGGGTGGGACTAACACTACGAGTGAGGCTTCCACTACTACAGAGTGCCAGACTGACAATACGACTGAGGCTTCCACTACTACAGAGTGCCAGACTGACCCAACGAGCGAGGCTTCCACTACTTCAGTAGGTGGGACTAACACAACGAGTGAGGCTTCCACTGCTACAGAGTGCAAGACTGACACAACAAGCAAGGCTTCCACTACTACAGAGGGTGGGACAAACACTACGAGTGAGGTTTCCATTACTACAGAGTGCAAGGCTGACACAACGAGGAAGGCTTCCACTACTACAGAGGGTGGGACAAACACTACGAGTGAGGCTTCCACTACTACAGAGTGCCAGACTGACCCAACGAGCGAGGCTTCCACTACTACAGTAGGTGGGACTAACACAACGAGTGATGCTTCCACTGCTCCAGAGTGCAAGACTGACACAACAAGCGAGGCTTCCACTACTACAGAGGGTGGGACAAACACTACGAGTGAGGTTTCCATTACTACAGAGTGCAAGACTGACACAACGAGGGAGGCTTCCACTACTACAGAGAGTGGGACAAATACTACGAGTGAAGCTTCCACTACTACAGAGTGCAAGACTGACACAACGAGCGAGACTTCCACTACTACAAAGGGTGGAACAAACACTACGAGTGAGGTTTCTACTACTACAGAGTGCCAGACTGACTCAACAAACGAGGCTTCCACTACTACACAGGGTAGGACTGACATTACGAGTGAGGCTTCCACTACTACAGAGTGCAAGACTGACACAACGAGCGAGGCTTCCACTACTACAGAGGGTGGGACTAACTCTACGAGTGAGGCTTCCACTACTACAGAGTGCAAGACTGACACTACGAGCGAGGCTTCCACTACTAGAGAGGGTGGGACAAACACTACGAGTGAGGCTTCCACTACTACAGAGTGCAAGACTGACACTACAAGCGAGGCTTCCACTACTACAGAAGGTGGGACTAACACTACGACTGAGGCATCTACTACTACAGAGGGCGGGACTAACACTACGAGCGAGGCTTCCACTACTACAGAAGGTGGGACAAACACTACGAGTGAGGCTTCCACTACTACAGAGTGCCAGACTGACCCAACGAGCGAGGCTTCCACTACTACAGTAGGTGGGACTAACACAACGAGTGATGCTTCCACTGCTCCAGAGTGCAAGACTGACACAACAAGCGAGGCTTCCACTACTACAGAGGGTGGGACAAACACTACGAGTGAGGTTTCCATTACTACAGAGTGCAAGACTGACACAACGAGGGAGGCTTCCACTACTACAGAGGGTGAGACAAACACTACGAGTGAGGCTTCCACTACTCCAGAGTGTAAGACTGACACAACGAGTGAGGCTTCCACTACTACAGAGGGTGGGACAAACACTACGAGTGAGGCTTCCACTACTCCAGAGTGCAAGACTGACACTACGAGCGCGGTTTCCACTACTAAAGAGAGTGGGACTAACTCTACGAGTGAGGCTTCCACTACTACGGAGTGCAAGACTGACACTACGAGCGAGGCTTCCACTACTACAGCGGGCGGGACTAACACTACGAGTGAAAATTCCACTACTACAAAGTGCAAAACTGACACTACGAGTGAGGCTTCCACTACTACAGAGTGCAAGACTGACACTACGAGCGAGGCTTACACTACTACAGAGTGCAAGACTGACACAACGAGCGAAGCTTCCTCTACTACAGAGGGTGGGACTAACACTACGAGTGAGGCTTCCACTACTACAAAGGGTGGGACTAACACTACGAGCGAGGCTTCCACTACTACAGAGGGTGGGACTGACATTACGAGTGAGGTTTCCACTACTACAGAGTGCAAGACTGATACAACGAGTGAGGCTTCCACTACTACAGAGTGCAAGACTGACACTACGAGCGAGGCTTCCACTACTACAGAGGGTGGAACAAACACTACGAGTGAGGCTTCCACTACTACAGAGTGCAAGACTGACGCAACGAGCGAGACTTCCACTACTACAAAGGGTGGAACAAACACTACGGGTGAGGTTTCTACTACTACAGAGTGCCAGACTGACTCAACGAGCGAGGCTTCCACTACTACAGTAGGTGGGACTAACACTACGAGTGAGGCTTCCACTACTACAGAGTGCAAGACAGACACAACGAGCGAGGCTTCCACTACTACAGAGGGTGGGACTAACTCTACGAGTGAGGCTTCCACTACTACAGAGTGCAAGACTGACACTACGAGCGAGGCTTCCACTACTAGAGAGGGTGGGACAAACACCACGAGTGAGGCTTCCACTACTACAGAGAGCGGGACTAACACTACGAGCGAGGCTTCCACTACTACAGAAGGTGGGACAAACACTACGAGTGAGGCTTCCACTACTACAGAGTGCAAGACTGACACTACGAGCGAGGCTTCAACTACTACAGAAGGTGGGACAAACACTACGAGTGAGGCTTCCACTACTACAGAGTGCCAGACTGACTCAACGAGCGAGACTTCCACTACTACAGTAGGTGGGACTAATACTACGAGTGAGGCTTCCACTACTACAGAGTGGAAGACTGACACAACGAGCGAGGCTTCCACTACTACAGTAGGTGGGACTTATACTACGAGTGAGGCTTTCACTACTACAGAGTGCAAGACTGACACAACGAGTGAGGCTTCCACTACTACAGAAGGTGGGACTAACTCTACGAGTGAGGCTTCCACTACTTCAGAGGGTGGGACTAACACTACGATTGCGGCTTCCACTACTCCAAAGGGCAGAACTAACACTACGCCCAAAGCTTCCACTACGTTAGAGTGCGGGAATAACACTACGAATGAAGCTTCCACTACGCTGAAGTGATTTTATTATTATTAATTTATAAGAAATATTTTATCTATAAATAGTACTGTTTGTTTAATGCTCGTTGTTAACATAATAAAGTAAATTGACAAGTAGCTCAAATAGAGTTTGTTACCTTAAATTTTTATTAAGCCTACAATAATTTAAGTTATTCATAATTTTAATGACTAAAATAAACGATTATAAGTTGAGACAAACTTGTACTTTCACACACCTAACATATGTATATTTGCTTTAAAAATTGAAACAAAGTATATAAAAGCCATGTCTTACAAGAAAAACACACATTTTACTGGAGCAAATATTGTCTATAATCGGTATTTGATATGTCTAGCCTCTTTCCAACAGTCAGTTTCCAACAATGTTGATACGTAAGTTTCCAATTTAGTTGACCCGCCGTCAGTTTCCAAAAATATTGACCCGTCAGTTTTTAACTATATGTTGACCAGTCAGTTTCCAACTATGTTGACCCGATAGTTTTTTTATTTATTATATTTAGTGGGAAAAGCCCGCCATACATTCCCAACCACTGCAACTCCTAAAAACCAGAATCAACAGTGGCGACTACCAGAAAAACGCCGAGCCAATCAAGCCCGACGAGTCCCGGAGAAACAATTCAATTGTCTTGGGTCCAGCAACGAAATTAATCAAAAAAGTACAGCGGAGGAGTAGGCAAAAAAAAAAAAAATTCTACTTCCCTCCTTATCAAGCAGGAGACAGAATAGAGCTAGACCAATAGGCACCAAGGGACATACAACCTGGTTAAGCCTAGTTGCCAAGCACCACGCATATATGAACACTAAAACTAATGGTTTCTAAATTGTGAGCTACTTTTGATTCCAGTAATAGGTATGGCAAAATCACTTGAACGCACGGAATTTTTTTCTGGTTTCTACAAGGTCCGTGTAGTAAACTACTCCAGATGTAACCTGAATATACTATTTAACATAATACTGCGTTCAGTTTGCCAGAGAATACGCTCCCATAAGATGTGGTGTGCGGATTGTTCGTATTCATGATCAGCTTTAGAACATTAACATAAAGGCGAGGCCACAAGCCAAAAGGAAAATAATTTACTCTTAAAGTTGCCATTACCTGTGAGAAATTGGGCAATACAATGATCCACAAATAATCCAGTCATGTTCTATCCAGCCGCTCACGAACGGATGGAAAAAACTGGAGGAGGTGATGGCTTTTGATGGAATTTTCCCACCTACATTGCCATTCGGATAAAAGCTCCTCCCAGACGTCAGTCTGGGATTTTAGTAATTTAGAAATCTTAATACAGTCGTGTTGCGGTAAAAACTCTGGGTCCGTGATCTTTCAAGCGTAGTATATCAAATCCAAACGCTGGCTTTGCAGCAATTTACCTCGTACCGCCTCTATGGTAGCCCTGTCAGCTCAGACAGGTGCTCCGTAGTACAAACAACCCAAGTAAGTAGCCCCGTAAATAGTTTTTAAGGTTTGAAATAACAGACCCCAGGTAGCTTTGGATATTCTTGTCAAGGCGTAGAAGTTCTTTTTTGCTTTTTCGCCTACTGTTTTATATGATCAATAAATGAAAAGTTATTTTCTAGTAGCATATCGACGTAGCACACGGATTGTTTCCTATTAACGGGTACGTTATTAAAGGAGACCATTCACGGTTCATACAAAGCTAGGCCCAAAATCGAAAGTCCAACGAAAAAAAATGTTTGAAATCCATTTGGAACATCATCCTGAGCATTTAGTACTGTTACGAGCTTGGGGTTCGTTACAATAAAAACAGCCGATTAAACCACCAAAAATAACACTTTAATTTACAACAGTAATTAACACTTTAAACACACTAATTAAAACACACAATCACACTACTGAATACTTCACTTCACTTAATTCGCAGTTGAAGATCGCTTCCGAAGTTATCGCTTGTATCGCCAATTCAATACAGACCCAGTCGCCGGATGTCCGCCCTTTATATATCGGCGACAGTTATTTCTAGAACCTTCCTGTATAGAAACTTCTGGAAAGTTCGGGTACATACCGGTCCCGATTGACCTGGTGTCGAAACATCGAGAATGTTCTAGCATAGAAAATTCTAGAAACATCTCGACCTCAGTAATTCCGCTATTCGATACTAGATGGCGGTACATGTACGTAAATGTCGTTATGTACCTAGCTTTGATTCTAGCGCGTAACAGTACTATGGTATCCAGCAGCTACATGAGTTCAAAATTATAAACATATCAGCTACGTAGATATGTACACATTTGTGCAAGTTTTTTATGTATAAATATTGTAGTAGTTAGTGGTGAATTTATTTGAATATTTATATAAACTATTATAATATACATATATACATGGACTTAGACAGTGGGCCATTCTCAACTTTTTTGTAAGTGTAACTGTAATACTATACATAAACGTTTGGTTTTCGACTTACATTATGAGTGTAAGCATATTAATGTTCTATGTTTTGTGTAAACCATGTCCTGTGCAAGGTTACTAATACTCGCAAATAAAACAATGGCAAACATGTTCTTTAATACTATTTTTCATATCGGTTAATATAGAAGCTCGTGGCTAAATAATAACAGCCGCACTGGTCGATCTTGAAGGTTAAGCAACGCTTGCCGAGGTCGGTCTGTGGATGGATGACCATCTTAGCATATCGAAAAATCGTTGGTCCCGGCTGTCTGAATTGTAGATCTTTGGCAATCATTATGAATTGCCAGAAGCTAGAAAATCTGACACCAATCTTGCCAAGGAGTATAGGTACCTACCATGTTACCCAGTTCATGGGTTGTCGAGGTCTGGTAGGCAGCCACTCCACATAAAATACTGGATTTACAAAGAGGTGCATCAATCCCTATCCAGACCTAGAATAGACCTAGATATAGCCAGAAATGGACTAGAACCATTGTTAAAATTATAGTTAAAAATAAACTGAAACAGTTAGTGGCTTTTGGGGCTCGTTACGGTAAAGTAACATAGTACGTTAGTAAACAGACAGAAAATAGCAATTTGTAGTCACCGGCAGAAGAAATACAGAATTTTTAACTAGAAGGAAAGTAATCGCGAATTTTCCCTTAAACCACTAGCTGCAGTGTTATCAAATTCTTGCATATTATTTAACCGTGGTAAGCATACATCCCTCAATCTACCCCGAAGACAGCAAGTAAATAGCAAGAAAGAAGAACGTTGCACGCGTTGTACGGGGAACCTCAGTACCCCCGGTACAGGACGTCAGCGCGGCTGGACGCAGTCGGGTGGTCACAGTCAAACCGGATTCAGCTGAATACCAGTATTTTATGTGGAGTGGCTGCCTACCAGACCTCGACAACCCATGAACTAGGTAACATGGTACCTATACTCCTTGGCAAGATTGGTTTCAGATTTTCTGGCTTCTGGCAATTCATAATCATTGCCAAAGATCTACAATTCAGATAGCCGGACCAAAAGCTGAACGTTATTTCCGAGGAAACTCGATATGCTAAGATGGTCATCCATCCACAGACCAACCTCGACAAGCGTTGCTTAACCTTCAAGATCGACCCGTGCGGCTGTTATTATTTAGCCACGAGCTTCTATATTAACCAATATGAAAAATAGTATTAAAGAACATGTTTGCCATTGTTTTATTTGCGAGTATTAGTAACCTTCCACAAGGCATGGTTTATACAAAACATAGAACATTATATCCTTACACTCGTAATGTAAGCCGAAAATCAAACGTTTATTTATAGTATTACAGTCACATTTACAAAAAAGTTGAGAATGACCCACTGTCTAAGTCCATGTATTCTACATATACTAATAGTTTATATTCAAATAAATTCAGCACTTACTGCTACAATTTATACACTGAAATAAAAAACTTGCACAAATGTGTACATTTCTACGTAGATGATGTGTTTATAATTTCGATACTCATGTAGCAGCTAATCTGATGGGGTAGACCCATTGGGCTTTGGTGTCATAGTAATAAATTCTTAGGATGATGTTCCAAATGGATTACAAACATTTTTTTTCGTTGGCCTAATATAATACTTTCGATTTTGGGCCCAATATCTCTCTGTCTCTTTTAATGCTAGACCACGATTTGAGAAGCCTCAAATCGTGGTCTCCTTTTAAAATTAGTTGATAGGTTTTATGCGGTGCAAAGGTCAGACGGTTTCGATCGCCCCACTGAGATATTAAACGTAGACCAAGTGTCAGCCAAGTTCTCGAGTCCAGCCCAAGTGCTTGCCTCAATGAGCAGTAAGCCATTGTCCGCATATCTGGTTATGAACAGCCGAGATGGGAGCGGAAGCCGAGAAAATCATTGTAGTCAAAATTCCATACTTGTTAGAGACTTAAAAATGGAATGATGTCCAAGTTTGAGTTTCGTGGAGCCGTTTAGAAAGTACGAAAGAAGCATATTACAGATATTTTTATAGCAACCACGGTTTTCATTTTAAGTAGTGGCATTGGCCACATTGCGTTATCAAAAGCGCCAGATAATAATATGTCGAGAAAGATTCCAACCACGTATTTATGTTCCGATAAGTTAACAATTTTACGGGCTGAGAGATCCGCGTCAACTGTGGATTTACCAATAGTGAAACCAATTTAATCAATATGAAATTTAGGTCCGTTTGGTAGCAAGCTTGGAACGATTAGTCGCTCCAAGAGTTTTTCCAGAGATGGAAGTAGTGTTATGGGCCGGTAGGACTTAGGGTCATATGGGGGCTTGTCGCCACTCTTTGGAATAATGCGTATAAAGCCTTCTCGCCATATTCGAGGAAAAATAGTTAAAACAGTCTAGCCGAATGAAGCTGAGTACTAGTATTTTACTTGGAGCAACTGCTTATCTGACCTGCATTACCATTCTGTTTGGTAAGACTGATGTCAGATTATCTGGATTCAAACTACTCGTAACGACTATCATAGATGTTTAAGGCCGCTCTCTCAAAAATCCTTCAAAATAGCGTGCAGATGAAGCAGTTTCTTGTTGGCATTTACTGGAATCTAAAATAAATAGGTAGAATCGGCATGATATTGTACGTAATTTGGTTTCGCCAAAATTTATGTATCGGCATCACATAATAAGAAAAATAGTCACCAAATTAATGTTCTGCTTAAACCCGGTACCTTTGGGTATGCAGACGACAGCACTGTTGCTGAGAGGTACGTGTCTGACGTACGAGCTGGTGGGTCGCAGATCCTGTCTCTCCGGGAGGCTATGGTTGAGCGCTTGAACGTGTCCTTACAGGCTGTCTCTAAATGGGGTGATGCCAGTCTGGTCAAGTTCAATGCTTCTAATTCCACCCAGCTCCATCTTTCCGAGGTGCAACCGTGCCGATAACCGACCAACTTAAGCTTCTTGGGGTTACATTAACATCTACTCTCAATTTTGTTCTTTCATAAAGGCAAAAGCGCAAGTGGATGCAAAGTTAGGGATCCTAGCAAAGGTGAGACGGTACTTCATGTAGGAATAGCTGCTTAAACTCTATCAAGCGCAAGTTCGATCGTGTATGGAATACTGCTCTCTTCTTTGGGTCGGATCTGCCAGATACCATCTTGATGCCCTTGAGTCAATTGAGAAACAAACCAAGGGGATCATCGGTAGTGGTAAGCTCGTCGCGACCAAGCTCCAAAGTCTTGAACATCGACGACGAGCTGCTAGCCTGTCGGTTTTCAACCGGTTGCATTTTGGGGAAAGTGCGACGGAATTGCATAATTTAATTCCGCCAAGGCCGTTCCATCATCGGACCATAAGGCGAACGGTGATGCGCCACGGGTATATAGTGGACATCCTACCCATATGCACAAAACGTTTTGGGAACACCTTCATAATGCGTACAGCTAAGGCGTGGAATTCCCTGCCGGAGTTTGTGTTTCCTGATAGCTACAACCTGCGAGTCTTTAAGTCAAGAGTGAATAGGTTACTTCTAGGTAAGCGTGCTCCATCTTCGACCACATCATCCCTTACCATCAGGTTAAATAGTGGTCAAACGCGTGCCTATCAATAGTAAAAAAAATAGTAGTAATTTTTTCAAACTACCTCTGGGACTTTTTTTTTGGTAATTCGTTAATAAAATGGTACAATAAAAATAAATAATGCATTCGAATTACGAAAAACCCTTTTAATAATATTTACGTATGAAATAATGTCATTGTTCCATTCCGCGCTGTTATTGCAACTCATGGCTCGGACTACGCTCACTCCTGGATGTAGATTGACTCCATTGTGCCTAGAATTTAACTACGGTTAATTAAGTTTATGATTTCAATGGCATGTCTTTTGACTGCATGAAAGAACCCCCGACAAAAATAAACAGCTTAAAAATTCCAAACTCTTGAAAGTTTCGGTTTATCATTCTGTAAATCGAACAAAATATTGGAAAGCAGTAAGGAAGGACTGTAAAGAGCATCCGTGGCTCCAGACTGAAAACGGCCCACTTTGCCAAGTAAACACGTAAACTTTACTGAAAAACTTTCGCCGAGGTGACGACTTTCAAACTTTGGGACCCACGTTGTTTGTCTTTTACGAGCGGTCGCGCCCGTTCGGATATTCTAGTGGAAACTGGCTTGCTTAAAGTTTTTAGTCAAAAAACCGTTTAAGTTCAGATGATAAAATAAGATGGCTCATAAGTCATAACAAGTAGGCAGAGAGCAAAATTGTTGTTTTATTAATATTATTTTTGGAATCAATCATATCGAAGGTACCTAATACGACTGTGAAAAAGTCAAATTTCTTATTTTTTGATGTTGGCATAACGCATTTCTTCAATATTAGTCACAAGAGGCTCTAAGACAACTGACATTCTGACACAGCGGTAGCGTAGCGATGGCGATTGACAAAACATCAAAAATGTGTGTAATTGACAAAAAATATCAAAATGTCTCTTGATCAATCCCTAATCATCATCATCATCATCTGCCTAGCCTTTTCCCACTTATATTGGGGTCGGCTTCCAGTCAAACCGGATTCAGCTGAATCCAGTGTTTTACGTGGAGCGGCTGCCTACCAGATCTCTACAACCCATTAACTAGGTAACACGGTACTTTTTAGCTAGACTGGAGTCAGATTTACTGGCTTCTGACAATCCGTAACGACTGCCAAAGTTCTACAAATGACAGTCGGGACCAACAGCTTAACGTGCTTTGTACTAACCTTGGCAAGCGTTGCTTAACCTTGAAGATCGACCTTGTGCGGCTGTCATTCTTTAGCCACGAGCTCCTCTCGGCTCTAAAACAACTGACATTCTGACACAGCGGTAGCGTAGCGATGGAAATTGACAAAACATCAAAAATGTATGGGATTGACAAAAACTATCAAAATGTCACTTGATCAATCCTTAGTACAGAATGAAAATAAAGAAATAGTTATTTTTGGTTGACATCGAGGATCCTCCTCCTCCTTGCGTTGTATTCCTCTTCCTCAGCGCTGAGGGTCGTGACCTCCCTTGTGTATTCACACGTGTGATGTTTCTCCACCTGTTTCTGTCCCTGGCGGTGTGGACATCGAAGATACTTTTCAAAAATAAAAACTAAATGCCTGGTCGTTCATTATTTGAGATAATGACACATTTTTTAGTCCCAGGACTATTTCGGTTAACAGAAACACCTTGTTCAGTGACTGGGCCACCATTGGAATACCTAAGAATAGAGAGAGATTTTTCATATGTTCGAAGAACTTATACAGAACAATTCAAGTTATATGTTTAAAACTATTCTGAATTAAAAGTTTGTTATAATAGTCGTCTCTGTACTTAAATACAAAATTGTTTTATTTTTTTGAAAAAAGATAATAATTATTTAGGTAATTTTATTATTATTGTAAAATTATTGTTAATTAATGTATTGTATTGTTATTCAAGTGACATAGAATCTAGACACGCGGTAGCGTGTCTAGCCAAAAGTTCAAGACAAAAGGAACTGGTGACACAGCAGCTGTGTGTAATATTACACGAACCATTTCGATCTACTTTTAACCCCTACACAACTCAAAACCTATTTAACCTACATTCATGAAAATCGGCAAAACTAAAGCCCTCATTATTCTCCGGAGAAGAAGAAAGCAAAGATTTTTGCTCTTATCATTTTGAAAGTGTAACCTAACAAAATCGTTTGATTGAAAAAATTTCCAAATGTAAAATTTCTCGGTTTTCAGATTTTTTTCCTTTGGAAACATACAATTACCTAGCTGGATGCCAAATTTCAACTTTCCAGGACATCTGAAAGTGGTTTAGATTTTGATCTATAGGTCAGTGAGCCAATCAGTCACAATAATGCCGGTTTTTAGGGTTCCGTACAAAAAACGGAACCCTTTAAGGATCACTCGGGTGTCAGTCTGTCCGTCTGTCACAGCCAGTTTTTTCTGGAAAGCTTCTGTTGAAATTTGGTACAGATATCAAACTGGAAAATTAAAAAAAAAAGTTTTTTGAGCAATATCGTGTGACATAGTGTATCGCACTCAATACAACAATGCGTTCAGAATGTTGTTAGGTCTGCCGTGGAGGTGCAACGCATCTGGGATGATTGCTGAAACGTAGTGCACGTTTCCAGGCCGCATAGGGCTGCAGCTTTTCTGCTGGCCGTATGCGGAGTAGCAACAACGGCATTCTGAATGCAATAGCTGTACGTTTCGATTGTCCCTTCCAAAATCACTGGGTCATGACTGTGTTGACTAGGTTAAGTTTTCTATGGGTTTATGCCACCGAAATAAAGGTTTTATAATTATTCCATTTATTTATATATGTATATAAATACTATTTACATTTTTAAATATTTCTATAAAAAATACAAAAAATAAAACATTTAAAAACATAAAAAAATAGGAGCCCACCGGTATCGGGAACAGGGTCCAAGCTACCGGTGGTCTGGGCTCTTGAGAGAGGAACTTCCTAACGATGCGCGCCGTGTCCGTTTCTGGATCAAGCCCTTGATCCAGCTGCCCAACGAGAGCCTCTTGAGATGTTGGTCGAGGCTCTTGGCAATTATACAATTGGTCGTCACGTCTATCGACAATGACTGCTGTGTTCACATCCCACATGTTGAACACTCGCGAGCCAAGTCAAGATACCTCATTTGTTTATCTTTCTCTGACTTCACGAGGTTCTCGTCATGAGGAACTGCTATATCAACTATCAATGCGCGACGCTCTTGTCGGTCTATTACCACTATATCAGGCTTATTTGCAACAATAGTCCTGTCAGTGATGATAGACCGATCCCATCCTGGTTACAAGGTTGTGCCTGTGCAAATAGTCTCCGTTAGCCAGACTAGAACAACCGAAAATAATGTGGCGGGTGGATTCCCCGGGCCGGTGACATGCCCAACATATGTCAACCGTACCGTCTTTCACAATATATTTCCGGTAGTTGATTGTCATCATAACGTCGTCCATAATTTTATTGCACAGACAAAACCTTTGGTTTCTCCGAAGCGGTCACCAAAATGCAGCCAGGACGCTAATAAGTCTACATCGACCCCATGCAGGACCCAATAAAAGCGTCCGTGAAGCTCCTTGCTCTGCCATACCTCCCTGCAGTCATAAGTATTAAGTAAAAATAGTACATCAAAACTGGCGTGACCCAACCGCGCACCTTGTTTCCGCCTGATAAAAGACTGTCAAGTACTTTGTTCAGGCGGCCAAAGAAGCGCTCCTTCAACGATTGTTTCAAGGCCTAACACTTCCGACATACCCAAATACTTGTAAGTTTCAGTTGAGGAGAGGGACCTAAGGTGTATGAAATCCGAGACTTGGGTTCCCACGGATTCCATAATCTCCCTTCGCTTAACATGCATGACTGCACATTTGTCCAAACCAAATTCCATCCTGATGGCGCTACTGAAGGTTTCTGTTACCTTCAGTAGCTTCATCAGTTACAAGTCGTTAGGAGCACAGTGTTTCAAGTCATCCATGTAAAGGAGTTACGATGTGACCTGACCACCTCTTCTCAACTGGTAGCCTTGGCCCAAATCCTCCAGCAATGTACCGAGAGGGTTAAGAGCCAGACAAAACCACAATGGACTCAGACTGTCACACTGAAATATGCCAAATTCGATCCTTATAGGTTCGCGATTTGCCTGGGCCTATCGATATTCTGGATAGTGAAGGACTGTCTCCCACTGCCCCTTACACGACTTCAGGACGGTGCGTCGAACTACATCAACTTTGTACAGCTCAAGCACCCTCATGAGCTATGTATGTGGCACTGAGTCATAGGCCTTCTTACAATCTTTCCAGCATGTCAAAAGATCCCTTCGGGAACGACGAACCTGTGGGTTTATGGCTATGTGGATGAGGAGCAGCTCCTTAGTACCGTGGGACCCGTTCCCAAATCCATTTTGAGAAGCAGACATTATTAAATTACTATCAATATGATGGTTAATCTTTGCTCTCAAAATGATGTAAGAACTTTATATAAAGTTGGTGCTTACTGATTTATGGAGCTGGTGCGTTATTCCTGAAGTTAGAAACTGGGGCAGCGACCCTGACTCTAAGGCAGACTAGAATTGAGATGCCAAGCAAGCGTGCGATTGTTTAAACCATTTAATCCAAAAGTTGTGCAGCCCGTCCGGTTCTGTCGATTTCCAGTTAGGCAACGGACGGACTGCACGAGCTACATCTTGGGGGCCGATGGTAATTGCCGCCATTGCTGGTATCGGATCACACGCACGCTCGACCTCCCGATTCCAATCGCCCTCGGTATGACTGACAGGCACCGACCACATGCTGCGCCAGAATGATCAATTGAAAATCAAAACAAAACACATAGGGTGCATAATTTCTGCCAAACTGTAAACTGTAAAATAAAAAATATTGTTTTAACAAACGTGTGTGTGTTACTTAAACTTATCGAACTTATTTACTTAAATTAGTAACTAATGCAATTTTATTTAAAAAAAAAGCCTATGGACGCAATGACAGATGTTTTGTTTGTTTGGTGTTTCTTTAGAATTTTCTTAAGTTGGTATTTGTATTTTACACTTGTTATTAACCTCGGTGATTTTGAATTCCATGTTAATACCTCACAGGAAAAAATAGTCAAGCTTACGTTTGAATATTCTAATAAATAATATTATTAGGCTTATGTCCAGCTGTGGACGTTTTTCGGCTGAAATGATAATAGTGATGACTGAAAGAAGGGTTATGTATTCTTGCTCATCTAGCAATTTATTTCTGTGTTAATATCTTAATTTTAAAAAAAATGCGACATTGTAGTTTTACTGACAAATGCAAGAGTAAAATAAAAGCTTTGGGCATGAATTAAAAAGTAAAAGAAACAATTGAATAAACATTAAAATTAATTTTAATAATAAATAAAACCAAATTATATTTAACATTATTAAAACACAGGGTAAAAATAAAAACATTTTTCAAAATATAGTTTACGCTGAGACTAGCTGACCCGCGCAACTTCGTTTGCGTCACACAATGTTACATTTTTAATTGATACTCCTGATATTGGTCGCAGCGTTGTATTTAATTCGAACCAGTAGTTCTTGAGATTAACGCGTAACACCAAACACACTCTTCAGCTTTTTAATATAAAAAAAAATGTGTTTACTATCTTAAATCTATACAATTAAGTTGCCGGAGCTTCCCAGAAAGTAATCCGAAGATATTTGTGATGGGTTAAACCTCGCTCTTCCTCGATTAATTAACAATTTATTCGTTGTGCTAATTAATAAGTTCCAGTTTTTTTATAAAACCAATAAAAAGAAAAATGAAAATCGTGTTTATGGCTGTGTGTGAAAACTAGAGTGTGTTTTGTATATATGTGTTTTTATTTATTTAATTAATTACAAAGGTTTATAACCAATTACAGTAAATAAAGCACAAAAACTACTAAACACAAACAAAGATAAATTTAAAAAAAAACAAAATGGGTTAGAAACTCTGTCATGAATCCCTCTCACAGTACTTCTGACATGCCAATAAAATCTTCGTCCATTCATCCGCAAACAGATCGCTTGTTGGATTAAAATCCAAGAGATCATTAAGTGCAACCAGAGTTCAAGGAATTGGAGACTTAGCACGCGCAACGGTGCGACACGGAGGCACAGCGAACAATCTGTGCTTTTTACCCCTGCAGTAATTGTCCGGCACAAAGAAGCGAGCCAGCATTGTAAGCAGATCCGGCGCGTCAATGGTTTCACGGAGCGTCTTATAGGCCATTGTGAGCTGATCATGTGCTCGCCTTACCTCTAATGAGTTATATCCGAGGCAACCCAGTAAAAAATCGGTCGAATTTATGAGTGTGTGAATGTATATTTTGTGTGTGTGTGTATGAGTGGGTGTGTGTGTGAGTGTGCGTGTGTATGTGTGTATGTGTGAATAAGTGTGGAGGTGTGCTGGAGTGTGTGTGTGTATGAATGGGGGTGTGTTGGAGTGTGTGTGTGTGTGTATGTGTGTATGTGTCTATATGCATGACGTTCAACCCAGAGTCACCAAAATGTCTTCTACGGCATAGATGAGTTTAGATAAACAATAATTTAAACTTAATTTGACAATGTTTTCTTGATACATGGTTTAATTTTTTATTTATTAATAAGACACACCATCAACTTATTTACAAAATGAATATTATAAATGGTGTCATCAAGGGTCCTGGGTAAATAGGCCACTTACAGGCATGCACAACTGTCACAAACCAGTTGACATTATTACTATAAATGATAATACTAGATAAACAATAAAATCAAAAATAACATTAACTGAATGATTATTTCTTACTGTTTGCAATCTCAATAATCCAAAACAATAATCTGATTATACAGGCTGAATGATCATAACCTAAGTGGGTTCTTTTAATTTTTGAGGGAGTTGACAAAAAAAAAAAATATCGATAGTTCAATATGGACCCCAAGTTTACGTGTTAAAATCGTTGGAAATCAGTTTAACCCATTTCATAAAATGCACGTTGTCAACCACACCAATTATCCTACGAATTATATTGTATTATAAAAAAAAAATTGGTTGTCTGTAAAGTCGGTTTACGGACGATAATTTCACGTGATAACGTCATAAGAAAACAATTGAATTCTTAACAAACCGAACGCTTGGATCGATCGTGCCGTTCTATCGCTTGTTCCGCGCTCTCGCTTGCAGAACGTGATACGTTATCATGCGTGCTGCTGGCGTTCATCGATTAATAAGACGTTATCACTTCAATAAAATTGTAGGAATCCCGTTTAACGTTAACAATATAATTGTGTTTTGAAAATATTTATCCCTGTTGCGTGGCTTCTTGGTAGCTGTTATAGTGGGACATGAAGTTGTGATGCTATATTTGGGAGTGGTGTTACATGCAAACGGTATTCTGATCGTGGTTCGTCACGTGATTGTAGCGGTACACGGAGAACGCCGCGGCGGCGGTAAAGAGGCACGTGGTTATAATGGGACACTTAATTGTAGCGGCAGACGTGCCTGTGGTGGGACACGTAGGTGTGGTGGCACACGTGGTTGTGGTGTGACACGTTGTTGTGGTGTGAAATATAGTTGTAGCGGCACACGTGCCTGTGGTGGGACACATGGTTATGGTGTGACACGTGGTTATGGTGTAACACGTTGTTGTGGTGTGACACGTAATTGTGGTGGGACACGTGGTTGTGGTGGGACTCTTAGTTGTAGCGGCACACGTGCTTGTGGTGTGACACGTTGTTGTGGTGTGACACGTGGTTGTGGTGTCTTATCGTAGTCGAAGTGCACGGCAGGGGGAAGTCGTGGTGGATCTTTGACGTGGTCTTGTTCACCTTATGCAAGCTGAAATGTATAGTTTAATTCTAAACATTTCATTATAAATGGTAGGTTGTTAGATATTTATCATTTATCTAGTTGACCCGCGCAACTTCGTTTGCTCCGCTCTTATTGGTCCTAGCGCGTTCAAGCAAACATACTAACTAACTCTTAAGGTTAAATATTAAGTATAGATATTTGTAAAATACTTACGTTTTCTAGTTGGCCTGTAATCTGTGTGACCTGAAAACATAAAACATGTTAATTTCTGAATTTAAAAAAATAAGTCCGCATATTGGGGACACTTATTTGTAGCGGGACATGCAATTGTAGTGGGACACGTGGTTGTAGTGGGACATGTGGTTGTAGTGGGACACGTGGTTGTAGTGGGTCACGTGGTTGTAGTGTTGACATTTTATTGTAGTGGGATAATCAGTTATAATGGGATACGGAGTTGTGGTGTGGTACTTGCATGGTCTCCTTGTTGTGGTTGTAGTGGTGGTATTACATCTAAGCGTCGATTTTTACAATTTTACACGGTTGTCTTGTAATGGTGGTACACTTTGGCGTAGTTGGACATTCGGTGGTAGTATTACACTTAGGTATGGACTGAGTATACTTACAACGTCTTATCTTACTCGAAGTGTACGGCAGGGGAGTTGTGGTGGTTCTTTGACGTGGTCTTGTTCTCCTTATACAAGCTGAAATATAAAAATTGTTAGTTTAATTCTAAATATTTCATTATGAATGGAAAGTTGTTAAGTATTTTTCATCTTAATATTTATAAAAAACTTACGTTTTCTAGTTGGCCTGTAATCTGTGTGACCTGAAAACAAAACATGTTAATTTCTGAATTTAAAAAATAAAGCCCGCATATTGGGGACACTTATTTGTAGTGGGACATGCGGTTGTAGTGGGACACGTGGTTGTAGTGTTGACATTTTATTGTAGTGGGATAATCAGTTATAATGGGATACGGAGTTGTGGTGTGGTACTTGCATGGTCTCCTTGTTGTGGTTGTAGTGGTGGTATTACATCTAAGCGTCGATTTTTACAATTTTACACGGTTGTCTTGTAATGGTGGTACACTTTGGCGTAGTTGGACATTCGGTGGTAGTATTACACTTAGGTATGGACTGAGTATACTTACAACGTCTTATCTTACTCGAAGTGTACGGCAGGGGAGTTGTGGTGGTTCTTTGACGTGGTCTTGTTCTCCTTATACAAGCTGAAATATAAAAATTGTTAGTTTAATTCTAAATATTTCATTATGAATGGAAAGTTGTTAAGTATTTTTCATCTTAATATTTATAAAAAACTTACGTTTTCTAGTTGGCCTGTAATCTGTGTGACCTGAAAACAAAACATGTTAATTTCTGAATTTAAAAAATAAAGCCCGCATATTGGGGACACTTATTTGTAGTGGGACATGCGGTTGTAGTGGGACACGTGGTTGTAGTGTTGACATTTTCTTGTAGTGGGACAATCAGTTGTAATGGGACACGAAGTTGTGGTGTGGTACTTACATGGTCTCCATGTTGTGGTTGTAGTGGTCGAATTACATCTACGCGTCGATTTTTTACAATTACACGGTTGTCTTGTAATGATGGTACACTTTGGCGTAGTTGGACATTCGGTTGTTGTATTACACTTAGGTATGGAGTGAGTACATCTACAACGTCTTATCTTACTCGAAGTGTACGGCAGGGGAGTCGTGGTGGTTCTTTGACGTGGTCTTGTTCTCCTTATACAAGCTGAAATATAAAAATTGTTAGTTTAATTCTAAATATTTCATTATGAATGGAAAGTTGTTAAGTATTTTTCATCTTAATATTTATGAAAAACTTACGTTTTCTAGTTGGCCTGTAATCTGTGTGACCTGAAAACATAAAACATGTTAATTTCTGAATTTAAAAAATAAAGCCCGCATATTGGGGACACTTATTTGTAGTGGGACATGCGGTTGTAGTGGGACACGTGGTTGTAGTGTTGACATTTTCTTGTAGTGGGACAATCAGTTGTAATGGGACACGAAGTTGTGGTGTGGTACTTACATGGTCTCCATGTTGTGGTTGTAGTGGTCGAATTACATCTACGCGTCGTTTTTTTACAATTACACGGTTGTCTTGTAATGATGGTACACTTTGGCGTAGTTGGACATTCGGTTGTTGTATTACACTTAGGTATGGAGTGAGTACATCTACAACGTCTTATCGTACTCGAAGTGCACGGCAGGGTAGTCGTGGTGGTTCTATGAAGTGGTCTTGTTCTCCTTATACAAGCTGAAATGTAAAAATTGTTAGTTTAATTCTAAATATTTCATTATGAATGGTAAGTTGTTAAGTATTTTTCATCTTAATATTTATAAAAAAACTTACGTTTTCTAGTTGGCCTATAATCTGTGTGACCTAAAAACATAAAACATGTTAATTTCTGAATTTTAAAAATGAAGCCCACATGTTGGCGACACTTATTTGTATTGGACATGTGGTTGTAGTGCGACACGTGGTTGTAGTGATGACATTTTGTTGTACTGGGACAATCAGTTGTAGTGGGACACGGAGTTGTCGTGTGGTACTTGCATGGTCTCCTTGTTGTGGTTGTAGTGGGCGTATTACATCTATGCTTCGTTTTTTTACAATTACACGGTTGTCTTGTAACGGTGGTACACTTTGGCGTAGTTGGACATTTGGTTGAGGTATTACTCTTAGGTATGGAGTGAGTACATCTACAACGTCTTATCGTAGTCGAAGTGCACGGCAGGGTAGTCGTGGTAGTTCTTTGACGTGCTCTTGTTCGCCTTATACAAGCTGAAATGTAATAATTTAATTCTAAATATTTCATTATAAATGGTAGGTTGTTAGAAATGTATCATATTAACTAGTTGACCCGCGCAACTTCGTCTGCTCCGCTATTATTGGTCTTAGCGTGATGATATATACAGCCTTCCTTGATAAATGGGCTATCTAACACTGAAACTGAATTTTTCAAATCGAACCAGTAGTTCCTGAGATTAGCGCGTTCAAGCGAACTTACTCTTCAGGTTAAATTTTAAGTATAGATATTTGTAAAATACTTACGTTTTCTAATTGGCCTGTAATCTGTGTGACCTGAAAACATAAAACATGTTAATTTTTTAATTTAAAAAATGAGGCCCACGTGTTGGGGACACCTATTTGTAGTAGGACATGTGGTTATAGTGGGACACGTGGTTGTAATGGGACAATCAGTTGTAGTGGGATACGGAGTAGTGGTGTGGTACTTGCATGGTCTTCTTGTGGTGGTTGTAGTGATCGTATAACACCTACATGTCGTTTTTTTACAAGTACACGGTTTTCTTATAGTAATGGTACACTTTGGCGTAGTTTGACATTCGGTTGTTGTATTACACTTAGGTGTGGAGTGAGTACATCTACAACGTCTTATCGTAGTCGAAGTGCACGGCAGGGGAGTCGTGGTGGTTCTATGACGTGGTCTTGTTCGCCTTATACAAGCTGAAATGTAAAAATTTATAGTAAAATTCTAAAGTCTAGATTCTAAATGGTAGGTTGTTTTCCAAAACATGGCAAGGTCATAAATTCTGTATTTATTTTTGTTATAAAAAGTAAAAATTAACACTTGCTCATAATTTCATAAGACTTATGGTACAAAAGCAATGAAACAACTACTGATTATTTGTCATTTATGTATTTAGCATCGTAAAAAATATTATATACTTACGCTTTCTAGTTGACCTGTAATCTGTGTAACCTGAAAACAAAAAATAATTCATTTCTGAATTTAAAATATGAGGCCGCATGAGCTAGTCGAGTTAACATAATAACCAGTGAGTTGCTAACACTGCCAATAGTGAGCGAGCTATTCTATATACGATAACACCTTGTGTTAGCTTTGTAGCCACAGTTTTACTAAGATGGATAAAGCTAAAGTAACTTTATAGCGCAAGTCAGCCATTGCAAAACGATTTATTTCGTACATACCTGAAGCAGCTTGCGTTACGTAACATGTCTGAAAAAATAATTGTACACATTTTAAAAGGTTTTTTTTTTAAGTACAACAATAATTATGTTTATCTACCTATCTATTATTTTAAATTATCCATAGACTGATTGATTTTGTTGTGCCATGATTCACCGTGGCTGTAGAGGTGTGGTGTGACTTTGCCCCAATTCAAGTCCGCTCGACTACCCTTCATCCCAAAGATGGTGGGATGAGCCGCTCTGCAGAGAAGTTCTGGAAAACCTTGTTCCCACATCTACTCCTACTGCGGAGCGTGCGCGCCTGCTGGCTGTGGGTGAGAGGCAGTTGGTTTCACGTACCAACGCCTTCACCATTGGCACCCTGTTCGACAAAACTACTTTTCGCCTCGCTGCTTCCCTACGTTTAGGCGGTTCCTGTTGTTCTCCTCGTCGCTGTCACTGTGGTGAAGTTGTCAATAGCCTCAATCATCATGGCCAGTCATGCAGTCAAAATAGAGCCACGACAGACCATGAAGTAGAGCATGGGACAAGCTGAGACACACGCGTCAACCTTAACACCCCGCTTTTGTAGTGCCTCCGGTATGTTTGCGGAGGCCAGACAGCTTCCATGCCATCGTACGCATGCGGCTCGCGTCATTGTTAAACAGAGTCCGGGGTAGCACAAACCGCATCCTAATGGTTATCGCGGATAAACAGGACTCAAGTAACCTTTGAACCAGATAAACAGGACTCAAGAGTCCTGAAAACTTTTACTCGTGCTCAAATTTTATAATCTCTATTTATTTATAGACATGTTGTCTGAAATAAAGATTTACTATTTTTACTCGGGTCCCTGGAGACCCGGTCCTTTGATAGAAGTACGAGGGGCCGAAGCCAACTTGCAGAGGCCCCGTTAGACATTTCAAATGGAATGGGACACCATCCGACGATTATTCCTGTATGCACTGTGAAAGTACACCCAAAGACAATACCCGGTTGGAGCAGGATTATTGCAGAATATGGAAACAAAAGATGAAACGCTTGAAACATATGGGTTTGAGTGGTTTAGTGGACTGATAATCGTTTACTATGGAAGAACTGTTGGCCCCTGCCTGACCACTGACAATTAAATCGGCTTTAAAATGGCGGGGGGTGACTTGTACCATCAATAAATGCTAAGCTGACATCGTGACGAGTCTTCGTCTGCGTGACATTTTTCATGAATTCTCCGCTCATAATTGGTCGTAGCGTGGTTTTATATAGCCTTTACGATAAGTGGGCTGTCCAACACAAACATATTTTTTCAATTCGAACCTTTAGTTCCTAAGATTAGCGCGTTCAACGAAACAAACAAACTTTTCAGCTATATAATATTAGTATAGACTTGGATAGTATTATCCAAGCTATCCAACGTTACACGTTAATATTTTCATACATACGAAACAGATTTAAATACTATTTTTTACTCACCGCACAAATGATAAGAGCCAGTGTTATGAATTTTCCTATCATATTGTCACTTCTCCAAGCAAACTGAATCGAACTAACTTCATTTAACACACTTTTTTATTTAAATTAAATTCTAACAAAATGGTTTTTATTGTTTTCAATGCTGTTCATAATCAAAATGAATTGTATTGAATAATAATTGAATATGTTATTTATTCAAATTAATATTATAATATACTTAGTAATTGTTTTCATACACAACATGTTTGCATTCTTTCAATAAAGATGCGTTTTTCATGCAAATTACCTATTAATTCTTTTTCAAATGTGTTTAATTGTTTTATGCAACAAATTTGTTATAATATCATTGATGGTTTTTCAATGACATTGGTCAGGCAGGGGCCATTGTCCTTCCATAGTTATGGGCAACCGATCATCCCTTGGCCGGACAAAACATCTGCCTTTTTCCCAACTATTAGGGTCGACTTCCAGTCAAACCGTATTTAGCTGAATACCAGTATTTAACCAGACCTCCATTACCCATTAACAGAGTAACACGGTACTTCTTGTCAAGACTAGAGTCAAATTCTCTGGCTTCTGACGATTCGTAACAACTGCCCAAGATCTTCAAATGACAGCCGGGACCAACGGCTTAAGCTCGGTCTTCTACAAGTGACGCTTATCCTTGAGGTTTGACCTGTGCAGGTACTAGCACTTAGCCACGAGCTACTAAGCAACATCTTAAAATAATGCTTAGATAACTCTATCTGGCTGCGCAGCAACACAGGGGCAATTCTGGTATATTCAAGGAGTGGATGCTCCTTTTCTTTGCTTCCTAGTTTCTCCTTTTTCGCGATTTCGGGGTTGGTCCCATTGTAAAATTTGTTTATAATGATTTGTTTTTAGTGATAATTTGTATATAGTGAAGAGATTTTGGGTTTATTCTGTAACATGTTGTATGTGCCAGCAAAGTACATAACGGAGGTAATTTGCTCGGTGTACTATTCCACACATAACCTATCATTTGTATACCTGATGACGAAAAAAAAATTACAACAACAAAAAGGTAAGTTTCTGTTTAATTCAAATCTTAGGTAAATTTTGGGACAATCTTTATAATAAAACATAGCTTCAGCAATCAAGCCTGGAAAAAGGACGAGTTGAGAAGCTCATGGCTAAATAATAACAGCCGCATGGGTTGATCTTAAAGATTAAGCAACGCTTGCCAAGGTTAGCCTGTAGATGGGTGACCATCTTAACATAGCGAGTTTCCTCCGTGCCTCGGAAAGCACGTTAAGCCGTTGGTCCCGGCTGTCATTTGTAGATCTTTGGCAGCCGTTACGGATAGTCAGAAGCCAATTAATCTGACTCCAGTCTTGCCCAAGAAATACCGTGTTTCCCATTTAATGGGTTGTGGAGGTCTGGTAAGCAGCCACTTCGCGTGAAATACTGGTATTCAGCTGAATCCGGTTTGACTGGTAGCCGACCCCAATATAGTTGGGAAAAGGCTAAGCAGATGACGGATTTTCAGAAGCCAGTAAATCTGACTCCAGTCTTGCCAAGAAGTACCGTGTTACTCTGTTAATGGATTGTGGAGGTCTGGTAGACAGCCACTTCGCGTGAAATACTGGTATTCAGCTGAATCCGGTTTGACTGGTAGCCGACCCCAATATAGTTGGGAAAAGGCTAAGCAGATGACGGATTTTCAGAAGCCAGTAAATCTGACTCCAGTCTTGCCAAGAAGTACCGTGTTACCCTGTTAATGGATTGTGGAGGTCTGGTAGGCAGCCACTTCGCGTAAAATACTGGTATTCAGCTGAATCCGGTTTGACTGGTAGCCGACCCCAATATAGTTGGGAAAAGGCTAAGTAGATGACGGATTTTCAGAAGCCAGTAAATCTGACTCCAGTCTTGCCAAGAAGTACCGTGTTACCCTGTTAATGGATTGTGGAGGTCTGGTAGGCAGCCGCATTATGTAAAATACTGCAATTCAGCTAATTCCGCTATGACTGGAAGCCGACCCCAATGTAGTTGGGAAAAGGCTAGGGATGACGATGACGCTAATTGTAACAAGCTTGTTTTATTAGTTACACAGTTCTGTCTTCGGGTCCGTGGGGTTATGAAGGTTCGCTTACTTTGTGGTCCAGAATTGTTGACTCTTTAATTACCTTAAGAGCTGGCTTATTTTTAGTCAAAAATAAGCTACGACATCCGAATTTATTTTTATTTATTTATTTCTTGCTTACATATACACAATACTATAATTAGTAGGCATGCATTAAATTTTCATGTCAAAGTATTGGTACATGCACCCTGTAAGGGCACTGCAAATTTAAGTAGTACTTATGTCAAATTATTAAATAAATTATGTAGGTAATGCTCATTCTCAATACTATTACAATTCAATATTACAATTCAATTCCATATCACAATTTCAATTCTATAATATAATTCAAATATCAATTTACTATATACATTAAACATGTCATTTAAATTATTTTGATGATTATTGGACAATTTTCATTCATTTTACTCAAAAAATTTATAGTACATACTATATACATAAATAACAGTCATTCTTTGTTTCATACACGTCATCACCATACCATGGGACCTGCCAGCGTTAGTAAGTACGGTGGCCCACTGTACTTTATTAAGCATATAAAGCAGGCAACGCTGCAAGCAAAAAGCTTATGAATTAACAAATTGTTAAAATGCTTTCTAATGTATTTATATATTTTATACATATCATTTATATTTACTACAAAAACAATTACAATTAAAAATATTAAAAGTATTTGTTTTACTGACATTATTACTCGTAACTTGTTGAAGTGTCCCATAATTATCTATATATGCATGTTAGATCGTGCGCCGCAACTTAGAAAACAAAAATACAAAATGACAAAACAAAATCAACAATTATAGTTCAATTAAAATTTAAAAATAATAATGAAAAATAAGTATTCTTGACGTAATCTAACTCCACTAAAACTATATTGACACACTTTTTCAACAAGATTCATTAGCGGCACCCGCATTTTGAGGTTGTTGCTTTTTTGGTTGTTGATTTTCTGATTGGTCTTCGAGTTTTTCTTGGTCTTCTGGTTGGTTTTCCAATTGCTTTTGGTCTTTTGGTTGGTCTCCCAGTTGGTCTTGGTCTTCTGATTGGCCTTCTGGTTGTTGAAGTTCGTGGCCATTTAGGAGTCGGTGGTAGTGTGATGATACAAGGAGGTGTCTCCGGCCTCGGCTCCGGTGTCGGCTCCGGCGTCGGCTCCGGGGTCGGCTTCAGCGTGTCACAAAGAGGTGTCGGCTTCGGTGTTTTACAAATAGGAGTCGGCTCCGGTGTAGGTATCGGTGTTAGTGTGATACAAAGTGGTGTCGGCTCCGGTGTCGGCGCCGGTGTTGGCTCCGGTGTTGGCTCCGGTGTGCCACAAGAAAGAGTCGGCTTCGGTGTTTTACAAATAGGAGTCGGCTTCGGTGTAGGTATCGGTGTTAGTGTGATACAAAGTGGTGTCGGCTCCGGTGTTGGCTCCGGTGTCGGCTTCGGTGTGTCACAGGGAGGTGTCGGCTCCGGTGTCGGCTTCGGTGTGTCACAGGGAGGTGTCGGCTCTGGTGTTGGCTTCGGTGTGTCACAAGGAGGTGTCGGCTCTGGTGTTGGCCCCGGTGTCGGCTTCTGTGTGTCACATTGAGGTGTCGGCTCTGGTGTTGGCTCCGGTGTCGGCTTCGGTGTGTCACAGGGAGGTGTCGGCTCTGGTGTTGGCTTCGGTGTGTCACAAGGAGGTGTCGGCTCTGGTGTTGGCCCCGGTGTCGGCTTCGGTGTGTCACAGGGAGGTGTCGGCTCCGGTGTTGGCTCCGATGTCGGCTTCGGTGTGTCACAGGGAGGTGTCGGCTCCGGTGTTGGCTTTGGTGTGTCACAAGGAGGTGTTGGCTCCGGTGTCGGCTCCGGTGTCGGCTTCGGCGTGTCACAAGGAGGTGTCGGCTTCGGTGTGTCACAGGGAGGTGTCGGCTCCGGTGTTGGCTCCAGTGTCGGCTTCGGCGTGTCACAAGGAGGTGTCGGCTCCTGTGTTGGCTTCGATGTATCACAGGGAGGTGTCGGCTCTGGTGTTGGCTTCGGTGTCGGCTTCGGTGTGTCACAGGGAGGTGTCGGCTCCGGTGTTGGCTCCGGTGTCGGCTTCGGTGTGTCACAGGGAGGTGTCGGCTCTGGTGTTGGCTCCAGTGTCGGCTTCGGCGTGTCACAAGGAGGTGTCGGCTCAGGTGTTGGCTCCGGTGTTGGCTTCGGTGTATCACAGGGAGGTGTCGGCTTCGGTGTGTCACAGGGAGGTGTCGGCTCCGGTGTTGGCTTCGGTGTATCACAGGGAGGTGTCGGCTCCGGTGTTGGCTCCGGTGTCGGCTTCGGTGTGTCACAGGGAGGTGTCGGCTTTGGTGTTGGCTCCGGTGTCGGCTTTGGTGTGTCACAGGAAGGTGTCGGCTCCGGTGTCGGCTTCGGTGTGTCACAGGGAGGTGTCGGCTCTGGTGTCGGCTCCGGTGTCGGCTTCGGTGTATCACAGGGAGGTGTCGGCTCCGGTGTTGGCTCCGGTGTCGGCTTCGGTGTGTCACAGGGAGGTGTCGGCTCCGGTGTTGGCTCCGGTGTCGGCTTCGGTGTGTCACAAGGTGTTGTCTTAGGTGATGTTTTACAACCACATTGTGTTGTGTTTGGTTTTAAAGTCGTTGTCGTAGTGGTTGTTGTAGCTGAAGAAGTTATTGGTGGGCATTTACATTTGGGAATTTTTGACAGCTTGTACCCTAAAACAAAAATCTTTATTTTATTCTATCCTGTTATTCAGGTTGCTAAGATCCGCTTACATGTGTTACGACTACTATGGCGAAATTCATGTCACAAAGAAACGATATGTAGATAAAAAGGCAGTTATACCGATACATACCGATGTTTGGAGCAGCTTGTGCTACGTAACATATCTGGAAAGAAATTTATAGCCATTATAATACAAAAAAAAGCTTGTCACTGACCATTATCTTCAAAAAATCAAAAAAGTCATCACACTGATAATTTATTTTGACCAGCCGTTAACACTTAAACAGTTATTTTTACTTACTACTTCTGATTTTACATGAATATCTTAATTCGCAATGGCAACTTCAATCAAACCTGGTTCAGTGAGCCTCTACTACAGATTTACAACAATCCCGACAGTTTTGTCATATCTCTGTTACTGGGAATATTAAATCCCAATTAATTATTATTAACTTTCCTTTTTGTTTCTTTCTATAATTGGGACTTTATAACTTAATAGTTTATATAAATCGACTGAACTCACCTCAACTCAAAGCATTTATTTCAATGAAACCATTAACTTTCAAGGTCAGTCAGTCAAAGAGGTAAAGCTATTTACATAAGAAGAGAAGAACGTGCAAGAAACTCCACGGACACTCTTTTAAATCAATAAATTGTTACAAGTTGTTATTAACTTTTCCTTGTCAAAATTTTACATATTTGTGAGAACAATTAAGAAAGACGTGCATAATAAAACCTTCTAGAGTGGAAAAAAAAAACAATTCAAAGAATAAATAGTTAAAATGAACCGTGGCAGTTGAGAGACGACTAGTCCCAGCTGACGGAACCAAACAACGGAACACGTCATGCGCCACCATAAGAGAAACTTTTGATTGAGCATAACACTCCTAACCAACAGGGCACATTCATGTCAAAAGCATAAACAAAAAAAAGGTACACACATACATATGTGTCGTTAATACATGCAATTGTATAATGCTAAATATATTGAGTCCTTACAATGTAAATATTACGTTCTTACAATCTGCAGCGGGTCCAACAATGTCTCCAAAAGCAAGACCAGCATTTTAGAAACAAGTTGTATGGAAAGCCTCTTGAAGTTGTTGTGCGTGTTATGGTTAGGGTCCAGAATAAATGATATGCACTTTAGGTTTGTACTGAATATTATAAAAAATTATTGAACGTTCACAATTACCAGGTTATATTCTTACAGTAAAATAGGACTTGGCTGAACGGTGATACGTAAGCGACTGGCGTGCTAGCTCTATGTGTTCCTTTTCAATATCTAAAATGCAGTTCATCAAATCGCATCGCTAGGGTCGCTACAAGGTGTAAAAATCATATCCCTTGAGATATAGCTATCCAGGTAACACTATAATAAATTGGCGTCGTCGTTCCTATAGATCGGTCTGTTATTATCTGCCATGTAGTCAGAAGCCAGAAAGTCTGACAGCAGTCTTTCCAAAGGCTGTCAGAGTGCGTGTAAGAGTGAAATTTGAATATTTGTACAACATAACTTTGTGGTAGAATGTTTTGAACTTAAATAAAGTTTAACACCATACTATGTATTTAAAACTACATTCTTACGAGTAAATATTTCTAATTCTGATTCTGATTCTGTCGTAATACCCAGTTACTGGTTTGTTGAGGGCAAACATAAGGAATAGTTCCATTTTATGTACTGGTATTCATGTGTTTCTCGTTAATCGGCCCCAACAGAGTCGTGGAAGAGCTAGGCAGATTGTTTTTGCGGAATTTGTTCGAAAGAGTCACCGCGTCCCTGGAACGCAAAGGGCATTTGCAGAAATACGCATGGGTTTTAGTCAGGAAGAGTATGACAATTCTTTTCACTTTGCCCAGAGCGAAAAGAGTCATCTGATGATTTCCTATCCTTAATAAAATGCTTTCATATAAGATACGAAACTTTTTTGGAGATGGTAAGACAACCGGTGAGGAAAATGGGACAGTTGGGGTCGGCTTCCAGTCAAGCCGGACTTTGCTGAATACCAGTATTTTACGAGGAGCGGCTGCCTACCAGACTTCCACAACCCATTAACTGGGTAACACGGTACTTCTTGGCAAGACTGGAGTCAGATTTAATGGCTTCTGACTATCCGTAACGACTGCCAAAGATCTACAAATGACAGCCGGGACCAACGGCTTAACGTGCTTTCCGAGGCACGAAGGAAACTCGGTATATTAAGATGGTCACCCATCCACAGACCAACCTTGTCAAGCGTTGCTTAACCTTGAAGATGCTTAACCGTGCGGCTCTTATTATCTAGCCACGAGCTCCTCCGAGGAAAATGGGACAGTAAAGGATAATAATTGATAGATAATAAATAATATTTACTTACTGAACATATTAAAATAGCAAGAATTGCTGTATTTGCCCTCATTTTGCTACTTTAACAAGCCACTGATTTATATATTTAAGGATTACCAACGAGGAAGTACACTACAAAAGCTTCTGCAAAATACAGACTTATTACACAATACGTTTTCGTGTGATGCAAACGTGTGATCTATTTTTTTTATTGTAAAAGTTCAGTTTATATACTCGTGGTAGTGTCCAATACTGTTTTCTTCTATATTGTAACCAATACAAATAAATAAATTATTTGTAAACTACTAAGTATTGATTTACATGAAAAGATTTAAAAAAGTGAAAAGAAAGCAATAATATGAAAATATTAATTAATTATATTTTCATATTATAATTGCTTTCCTTTCATTTTTTATATATGCATAACTGGTGTAACTCTACCTACGTACATATATTGTTATCATCGAATAACAAGCATATTTCTATTCAAACGAGTGTTCTTTGTTCAATAATATTTTGTTAAGAAACACAATCTATCTATACTAATATATAAAGCTGTAGAGTTTGTTTGCTTGAACGCCTATCTCGGGAACTCCTGGTCCGATTTCAAAAATTCTTTATCATCACGCTAAGACTTAGGAGCCAAGTAGTAATGAAAATTGTGACGCAGACGAAGTTGCGTGGGTCAACTAGTACTAATATATAAAGCTAAAGAGTTTGTTTGTTCCGCATTGTTAACTAATGGTCCGATTTGAAATAATACTTCAGTGTTATATTATAGCCCATTTATCGAGGAAGGCTATAGGCTATAATATCATCATGTTAAGACCAATAGGAGCGGAGCAGTAATGAAAATTGTGGCGCAGACAAAGTTGGGCGAGTAAACTAGTACTTGTTAAGTACAAAAATAGTACGTGCATGAGCAGTTTCTTTACAATATTGTCCTTTCCGTTTAACCCACACTTTTGTGATGATTTTCTTTTTCCAAAGCGATCGACTCGCTCTTCAAGACCGGTATCATCTACTAATGTGGTGACATGTTTTGCCAAATGTCATCATCATCTGCTTAGCCTTTTCCCAACAGCTGAATACCGGTATTTAATGTGGAGCGGCAGCCTACCAAACCTCCACAACCCATTAACTTGTAAATCACTTAAAAGGTCAACAGAGGGAATTCGATCCCTATGCAAGGAAGTGGATATACTCGCTCTTCAGGAGACGTGGCTGCTGCCACATGACCTGTCTTGCTTGACACAAGTAGATGAGGAGTTTGGAAGCACTGGTATGTCCGCAGTAGACACGTCGGCGGGAATGCTAGTGGGTCGGCCTTACGGTGGTGTTGCGTTAATGTGGAGAAAAAGTATGTTCAGTTGTGTGTGCGTAATACCGTGCGGTAATCCATGTATCGCGGCAATAAGAATATCGTTGTGTGACCGTAGCGTGTTGATATTTAGTGTGTACCTACCTGTAGACAATGCGAACAATTTAACCGAATTTTCGGACTGTTTAGGAACTATAAGTGCAGTAATAGAGGAGAGTGGTGTGGAATCGGTGATTTTCCTGGGGGATTTTAATGCCCACCCTGGTATATTATTTTTTACCGAGTTACAGAGCTTTTGTTGTGATCAAAAATGGATATGTGTAGATGTTAATAAAATGAGTTCGGACAGCTATACATTTATAAGTGAGGCAAACGGAAGTCGAAGATGGCTGGATCATTGTATAGTGACTAAAGCAGCCTTACCGCTCGTTACTGGTGTACACGTTAACCATGACATATATTGGTCCGACCATTTTCCACTTTTAATCAAGTGTAATTTTGATTTAGTGAAGCAAAAACTTGGTAAGCAGTGTGCACAAGTATCTGACGGTGTCAAGTGGGGGGAAAGGTCGTCCGAGCAAATAGGGCAGTTTTCCAAGTTGTGTGGAAATTACTTACGCGAGATAGACTTTCCAGCACAAATGAAATCTTGTAGTGGGAAGTTTTGCACTGACACCAGTAGGTGATAGGGTGATAATTGATGAATTGTACAGTAATATAGTAAACTGTCTAAGCTTGGCAGCTAGTTCCACATACCGGAAAAAGCCTAGGTATCGCAAGTGTGTAGCAGGGTGGAACAGGCATGTCCGAGTGGCGCAAGGGGAGGCGCGAGCTAAGTTCACTATATGGGACTGGCACGGACGACCGTCATCGGGTACTGTGTACGATCATATGATAGAGGCGCGGAAAGTTTTTAAGGGGAAGCTGAAGTGGTTTCGGAATCACCAAGAGGCCATTAAAATGGACATTTTGGCCACACATCACGCAAATCCCGATTTTCGCAATTTCTGGAAGTGTACCAATAAGATGAGCGTGGCCCAGAGCCTTCCCGTGAGCGTTGATGGCGTTACTGAACCGCAACTCATAGCTGAGGTGTTCAAAGACGGCGGTCTGTCGATGCTGTGACCCAAACAGGACCCGTTTCCACTCTTATCACAGCTTATTTAGCTGTGATAAGAGTGGAAACGGTAAGTTAGCTCTTAAAAATATGAAAAGAGGGAAATCCCCAATCGGTCGAATTACAGGCCTATTTCTCTGGCAACGATCGTCGCTAAGGTGCTTGATAGTGTGCTTAACGTACAACTAGTGAAATATTTATCTTTGCACGATGCGCAATTTGGTTTCCGGCCTGGCTTATCCACCGAAAGTGCAATTGCGTGCCTTAAGCACACTGTCAACCTTAAGCACTACTACGCTGACATGAGTACACCAGTATATGCAGCGTTCCTGGATCTCTCCAAGGCCTTCGACCTGGTCTCATACAACAATCTCTGGAATAAATTAAAGGAAACAGGGATACCCAATGAGCTAGTGAACGTTTTTAGGTACTGGTATGGCAAGCATTGGGTGGCTCGCCGTCTGATCAGAACCAGGCCCGGGTCGGCGACGCGCTGCGATCCCAACGCGCCTCAAGGACATGTCAGCACGGAAGACGGGGCCCACTAGGGCCAGTGCCTGCTGGGGCTGCGGACTTCGTTCGAAAGAGGCACCGTACCCTGGAACGCAAAGGGCACTAGGAGAAACACGGATGGGTTTTAGTCAGTAAGAGTCTGACACTCCCTCCTGCTGTACCCAGAGCGGGAGAAGTCATTTGATGATTTCCCATCCTAAAAAAAAAAAAAAAAAAAAAGGGCATTGGCGGTACGGGAAACATGTTGGCCTGTAGGTTCGCTCGATGTACAGAAGCGGTCAAACACACGCTATTTAAAGCATACTGCACATCTCTGTACTCGAGCGCCTTATGGATCAGCTGTACCAAACGTGCCGTCAATGCGCTGCGCGTCCAATATAATAACGCCTTCAGGACGCTGATGCGGCTGCCGCGTTACTGCAGTGCGTCAGAGATGTTCGCAAAAGCCCGAGTCGACAGCTTCTCAGCTATAGTGAGGAAGAATAGTGCGTCTCTGCTCGCCAGATTGCGTGGCAGTGGCAACAGCCTCTTGAAGGTGATAGCTGACAGGCTTGATGAGAGCACAATAATGGGGCATCTCATAAGAACAACCCTGTCTGTTGTAGAATATAAGTACTAAGTTTTAATTTTTGTGATTTTAATGTGTATTAGTTTATTTTTATATAATATTATATTGTGTATTTTTTTGTACGGGTCTTAGTTGCCTGACAATAAAACATTATTATCACCTTTATTCATTTAACTATAAATATATTATATTTTTAAATATTTGAATAAAATAAATAAAAAAACATTTAAAAATATAAAAATAGTAGCCCACCGATATCGGGAACAGGGTCCAAGCTACCGGTGGTCAGGGCTCCAGAGAAAGGAACCTCCTGACAATGCGAGCCGTGTCCAGAAGTACCGCTTTCTTTTTTTTATTATTATTACTAACTGGGTAACACCTGACATGACATGACAGCAGGGACCTACGTCTTAACGTGCTATCCGAAAAACGGAGGAGTCTCGGTATGTTAAGATGGTCACCCATCCAAAGACCAACCTCGGCAAGCGTTACGTACCGTTTTTGGGTAAACACAGTATTTAGAATAATGGTCCCTTTGGTAACCTTAGCGTGTATGTCAAATGTCAAGCTAAAAAGTATGTTGTAAGATTTGGCCCTTACTAGTTGTACGGACCAAATCTTACAAAACAAGTTAAATAAAAACTTCATCAAACATTTTTTTTTTCATTTGCGTCTTCTTAATAAAACCTTGTTTTACAAAACCCTGCACAACACAAGCTTATAACGAACCCTTATTAAAAAAACTGGTTTCAAGTTCGCGTATCTAGTTCCGTCTATCTTTACCGCTAGTTAAGACGTCCCTGTATCATTTTACGTGAACAAACTTCCCCCCAGGCTTTATGGAGGGGAAGTGCAATTATTTACTGAGATTGCACGCCGCACAACGTTTAAGGTTTCAGTGGGGCGATCCGGGAATTTGTTTATTAAGCAGTTGTTAGATATTCATGTGGGTGAGGAGTCATGGTTGTAAATTGACCGTGGAGGGTGGAATTTGTGAGTTGTTAATTGGGCTGGTGTTTTTTTTTTTGTAGAACTTTAGCAGTCGTTACGAATTGTCAACACGTCTTGCCAAGAAGTACCGTGTTACCCAGTTAATGGGTTGTAGAGGTCTGGTAGGCAGCTGCTCCACGTAAAACACTGGTATTCAGCTGAATCTGGTTTGACTGGAAGCCGACCCTAATATAGTTGGGAAAAGGCTAGGCAGATGATGATTTAAGTCAAGTGTGACAAGGTTACTTCTAGACAAGCGTGCTCTATCGACGACCACATTATCGTCATCCATTTGGTGAGATTGTGAATACTGAGGGTGCCTGTCCATAACAGCGGACAATGGAATTGCATAAAATCTCCGCACTATGTGACTCACTGACATTTTGACTGACATGATTGCCGTGCATGACTGCTGCAATGAACAAACACCCTAAAACTAGAGAAATTTACCATAGCAAAAATATTGTTAAGTCATTTCTTCTATACCAAGAAACTTACAACTACCCGCAACTATTCCATAATATCGCATACTTCGAACGCATGGAATTTATATTAGAGGAGCTTCAGATTCAAGTATCCACCGGCGAAGGAAACCATAACCCTGTTTTATGGGTAGTGGGTACACCAAACATTCTAGTTTCGAGATTTATTGACTGCCTCCGTGTGATGCCGCCGGTCCATTTTATTTGAATTCGAGATAGGGTAAACCAAGGTATAACTGGCCACTATCAATAACTAGCCACTTGGTGCTTTAACTATTTGAAATAAGAGTAATGATTTATTTGCGCCATCTATGAAAGAATTAAAGAACTCCCTTGTCAGTCAGCTTTCATAGTAGTTCAATATTTTCTCACTGCAGATACCAGCGCCAAAACAAACGGCCATTTACTGACAGTCGGTGTACGTGTTTTGACATGAAACTACTTCACTACGTAAATGTTAGTGGCTAAGTTTTTACAAAATTGAAATTATTGGTGATAATACATAGTGTTGGTGAAAGAATTACATTGTTCTACGTGTTTAAATAATGAGTTATATTAATCTTTAGCTTAATTGTAATTAAATCTTATATTTTCCGTTATTGAAGGGGTGGCTAGTTTCTGAAGTAATTTTTTGCATATTTTTAGTAATTGGCCACCTATGCCAGTTACTAAAAGTTTACCTATTGTTCAAATTTCTTTAAAAATAAGTCGTATTTATGATGTTTATAAGGTCTAGTATTGTGTATTTCCGTTTCAAAAGAATTTTTGGACTCTAATCAGAAACTGGCATAGGTGGCCAGTTTGTGGCCAGTTACTAATCTATTTTCTTAATTATTTTACAGTTCGTTAAAAAGTGTTGAAAATGTCAAAAAAACGTCAATACCCCAAAGAATCTATAGATAAGGCCCTTAAATTTATTGAAAATAAGGAGGGTTCTATTCGACAGGCGGCAAAACAATTTGGTGTGCCTAGAAGTAGTCTTCAATTTAAAATTCAAAATCCTGACACTAAGTTTAAGTCTGGACCAGATCCAGTGCTAACTGAAGCTGAAGAAAACAGTTTATGTTCCTTCATCATACAACTGTCAAAGCGTGGCTTCCCAAGAAAAAAGGAGGATATCCAATTATGTGTCCAGAATTTTTTGCAACAAAATCCGAGACCCAACCCTTTTCGAGACAACAAACCAGGAGATGTGTGGTTTAAGGCCTTCCTGAAAAGACACCCTAATATTTCTATTCGAACATCAGAAGGAGTTACCAATGCTAGTGCATGTGTTTCAGAACAGGATATTAGGAAATGGTTTCAGGAAATACAGCAGTACATTATCGAAGAACAACTAAATGTCGTCATTCAAGATCCCACAAGAGTGTTCAATGCCGATGAAACTGGATTCAACATTTGCCCGAAAACAGGCAAAGTATTGGCTGAGAAAGGGTGCAAAAATGTGTACCAGATAGAAAAAGGATCCTCCAAAGAAAACATTACAGTTTTATTTACATTTTCTGCTGCTGGACACGTCTTTAGACCAATGATTATCTATCCTTATAAACGGATACCTGACCGAGTTTCATTGAGTGTGCCATCTGGTTGGGGAATAGGGCGAAGCGACACAGGTTGGATGACGGCAGCGGTTTTTTATGATTATATCTCTAACTGTCTGTACCAACAGATTATAGAAAGTAATATTCCACTTCCTGTTGTTCTTTTTGTCGACGGACACAAAACTCATATAACTATCGAAGTATCAGAACTATGCCGTCGTCTTCAAATACATCTTATAGCGCTTTATCCAAACGCAACTCGCATACTACAACCAGCAGATGTTGCAGCTTTTCGCCCAATAAAGGTTGCTTGGAAAAAGGTACTGCGCGATTGGTATGCTGAAAATAATTACCAGAAGAGTCTTACCAAAGAAACCTTTGCTCCACTATTAAAAACCGCTGTGGACTCGTGTTCTAAGAAAGAAACATTAATAAATGGGTTTAGAGTATCAGGTTTGTGGCCATTTGAACCAAATAATGTCGATTTTAGCAAGTGTATTGCAAGAGTAAACCAACCAGACGATACATTCACGTCAGAAACAAATGTTGAGCATAATATGAGTGTGCTGACCTATTCAGAGTTTTGTAACATTGTTGGTGAATCAATTCTTGAAAAATGTCGAACAGTCTCGTCCATTTTAGAGTCAGATGATAATTTTATTGCAATTTACAATTTATGGCAAAGATTCGCGGCAGCACCGGAAAACAATAATAATTATAGAAGTAATAATGACGTGGACTGTGAACCTTCCGACCTACCGACCAGAATACAAGATAATTATGTGACTGATATTATAGAAGAAACTGAAAACCCTAGGACTATTCTTGATGAGTGTACAGGTGAGTTAATAAATATTACCGAAAAAAGAGAAGATGAAAAGAAAGTGCACAGTGAGCCGACTCTTCATAATATTTCAATAGAACGTATTCCCACTCCGCAGCCTAGCACTTCAAGACAAATCACAAATCCGAAGGTTTCCATAATTTCTAATGTGTCTCTGACTGAATATTTGAAACAAAACTTGCCAGTATCACCTAAGCGCCAAGGAAAGCGTCAAATAGAAAAACTGCCATTTGCTTTAACTTCAGACAAATTCGTGGAAAAAATAAAAGCAAAACAGTTAAAAAAAGAAGAAGAAGAAGCTGCAAAAGAGGAAAGAAAGAGAATACGAGAAGAAAAGAAGAGGGAAAAAGAGAACAGTATACCTAAGAAGAAAAATAATAAAAAAAGTAATGGAAAAAGTAAAATAAAGATAACTAAAGAAGATAGAAGTAAAGAAAAGACTGAAAATACATATGAGGCTAATGAACAATTCGTTTTTTGTGATTTTTGTTTGAATCTCATTACGCGTAGGGTTATTGAATGCAACCAGTGCAAAAAACGGTTTCATTTAAATTGTATTCCGTCATATCACCGACACCATGTACCCGTGGAAGATGAGGATCAGTTTTTGTGCCACATTTGTTACCGAGAGAGTAACACTGACTCATCTGACGATTGTGATGACATGTTTAGCTCTGCTTGTGAAGAAGCACGGAAGCAAGGCTTCAGTACCTACTAACTTCAGTCTATACAATTATTATAATCTTAAGATGTGTCAATTTGTGGTTTCTGTGAATTAAGAAAGTTCCTGTCGTAATATTTTTGGTCTCATATTAATATTGTAAAATTTTGATTTATTGTCTAATACCTATAATTAATATTGTGTTGTGTAAAGTTTATTTTTTTATGTTCCTATAGAGATAGTAGGATTAAACTGGTACTTTTTTAATGTGGCCAATTAATAGTTTAATGACGGCCAGTTTCTAAAATTAGTGGCTAGTAACTACCAAAACGTGAGAGTTTTTTTGTTTTATTAAAATTTTATACAAAATATTGTTTTATTTTAATTTTTAAACCTTAAATTGTATAAAAGAATATGCATATTATTGTGTGGTATTGCAATAAATCTAATATAATAACCTATTTTTACTTAATTCAAGTGTGAGTTGGTAAAAGTGTTAAAGTGGCCAGTTACTGGTGGTTTTACCCTATTTTGGGATTTTCGTTTGTAAGGTTTTAGGAAAGAGGATGCAGGCCGTAAAAAACCTTTTGCAGAGAAAATCCTTTGTGATCTCGGATATTCTACGGCCTGTATCGTGGGGTCAGAATACGGGTTTATTTGTCAGATGAATTGAATTCCTCTTTGATAAAATTGAAGTGCCTAGGCTGGGATCAAATCTCGATGTGTGTAGTAGGATTTGATATAGGAAATAGTAGCCATAAAGTAACGGGAACAGGAGCCAATCTACTGGCGGTCATCGTTTCAAAAATTAATTCCAGGAAACCTTCTAACAATAGAAACAATACAGGCCGTGTCCAGTTCACTGGGGGTCTACTCTCTAAGCCCGAAGTCCGTATTTTCGACCTTTGCTACGGGCGTTTTCTACTCCGTATCATCTAGGTCAGAGTTTACAGAGACTTTGAGGATGGAATGAGCTTACCCGGAAGAAGCCTGTACACTCTAACTTTGAATAGATTAGGGGCCGTCTTTACGAGCGAGAGGAGGGTGATAATAATATCATATAACGTCGAGCCACGTATTTCTATAACAACTCTATGAACATGTCTCCACACGGCGATTCAACGAGTGACAAAACGTCAACTCGCGGCGATACACTCGCTTGTGAAGATGGCGCCTTAGGAGGGGGGGAGTTTATGGATAAATCCAACATGTGCAACAAACAATGTGTGCAACCTAGCCGGCTTAACGATCAAGCATTATATGATCGTTAAGCCATTCAGATCAGTAAGTTATGTGTTATATGGCTATTAGGAACATGCATGGTAAGATTCATAATAATTAGTAAGAAAGAGCGTAGCATAGCCATCGGCATTTGCTGTCATCATCTATGACCGCAGAAGAAGTCTGCTGCTGCGCAAAGGTCACACACAATACTCATTTATTTAGTCTAACAACAATGACTGGTAACACTTAAATTTAACAAGAAAAAATATTCTTTTAAAATATAATAATTAAAGATAAATGTAAAATAAATAAATATTATAAAGCGCCTTCAGCGTTTTTCTCAAGAACTGCTGGTTCCAATTGATAGCCCATTTTTCGAGTAAGGCTAGGCTATGCGTATGCTGCATGGGTGAGCGTGAAGAATGCTTCGACCAATAGGAGCGGAGCATTAATGAGAAATGTGACACAGTCGAAGTTGCGCGGGTTAGCTAGTTATGAATTAGCCTGCAAGTCACAACGGTACGTTGAACAGAAAACTACAGCCATCAAGGCAGGCAAATAACTTATTTCCCCTAGTTACATGCATAGCACAAATATTTGAAGATTAGAGGAACACGGCAAGTATGTCGTGAGAGAGCCCGCGGTCACCGCCGCCGACGCAATGTGCTTTGATGAGGAAAGTATGTCCGACGGATGCCGGGAGGCCGACGAACTGTGGTGGTATTCGCGGAGTATGCGATATTTTTGAGTTTTCTAGTAGAAATTTTTCAGAAGTCACTCTGAGAGGCTTAGATAGTGAATACGACTGTCGAAATGCCAAAGTATAATGGTGCCTATCGATTTGCGCAGAGCGAGGCAGCGGAGCGGAGAAACGGAGAAATATTTACCAATCATGTCAGACAAAATGTCAGTGACTCACGTGGTGCGGAGATTTTATACAATTCCATTGGTAAATGGGTCTCCGCTGTAATATCGTGACTTTTGACAGCATTTGTTAATCCCATTTTTGACGATTTGAAAATCGCTTTCGCCACGCTACCGCTAACAGAATGTCACTTGTTTGGAGCTTCGAATCTAGTTTGTGGTCGTTTGATGACTATTGACATTTTTGGACAGTTAATTTGATCAGAGATACATAGATAACCAAGTCAGTCATTTCATTTCATAAAATTATTGTAATATCGTTTGAACTATTCCAGCTGGTCAAACAAAAAATACAACCGACTTCTAAAAACTTTAATTTCGGAAGTCGGTGTTTTTGGTTATTTTCTTCGTTTTTTGACCCCGACTTCCGGAATTGAAGTTTTTCCTTTCTTCCGAAGTTATTTTATACTTTGTAGTGTTTTGTTTTTGGAAATCAGTTATATTTTTTGTAAAAAGATTTTTATTTTTAAATTTTTAGTAGTACCTACCTGCGTACCCATGAACAGTGTACCGGCATGACGTTATGTTAAAAACTAGTGTAAACAATAAAAAGACATACGATTTCAGCAATCCCGATTCATTTGCTATCATTTATTGAAGAGTTCCGTTGCCTACCTCCGAAGGTCTTCGTCAGATCTTCACCAAATTGAAATGGGACTAGTCCAGGAAAATATTCTTTCAAACTAAAAAATAATCGGCCAAATCGATATGTTTGTACAGCAAACATATCGCTGAACAAACATTTTTCATGGGATCTTTTTTTTTTATTTGTAATGGGTTTGCTCTTGAATCTAGTCTATGTCGGATCCTAATTTATCCCTTCCATCATCAGCTTAGCAACATCAGATGATGATTACCAGGCACAAATATTTAAAATGCGTTAGGAAGTTTATGACAAACATTGTATGTGCCTATAAAATTTGAGGGTTCAGATTCTGACTTTGTGACAATGGGACTAATCGAGATATTACAAGAATTTTTCAAATCGGTTCATAAATGACGGAGTTATGAGGTAACAAACTTCAAAAAAAAAATTCAACTGAATTGAGAACCTCCTCTTTTTTTTAAATAGGTTAAAAATGCAAATGGTTAATTTGCACTATGTTTTTGATCAGCTGAAATACAAATGATAGTGCAAATTAGTTCACCTCGTGCAGCACGAGGTGAACCAGCGTGCTCTTATTTATTTGGTGATGGCGCGACATGACTATTTCTTCTACCGTACCAATTTATTAGTGGAAAGGGGTCATTGTACTCATCAGCAACTCTTACCATGGGACAAGACCAAAATTAGCTGTTCAGTAATTTTCTAAGCGTGAAAGCGGAACTATACTATAGTACAAGCAAATAAATAAACAGACACACCTTCGTTAGTAGTGCTGAATATGACGTAATTAATTAGGGTATATGAACTTAAGCATTGGTTATATTTATTATAACTCACGCACCACATAACCACACTATTCACACTCACACTCATACTTACTCACACACTCACACTCATAGTCACTCGTGACACACATCACACTTACACGCTCGATCTGGGCCTTTTCTTCAGAGCCGTTTGTATTTTTAAATTATTTTTAGTCTTGCATGTTTACGTTGTCTACATTTCAATTGCATATAAATGTAAAGTGGAAGTGCGGAGTCTCGTAATACAAGCAATCCCTTGTTTAAAAAGTGATCTCCAATAATATGTTTGAAATAAATTTTTTTTTTTTTTCTTGAATTATGCGCACAATGGGGAAATCAAAAAAAATCATAACGTGAGTACAATCCCCCTTTTTTTCAGGTATTGCGTTTATTCTGTTACACGTTGCCTATAGTACGTACTCCCGTGTATTTAACACAGTCCAATAATAGTAGGACAATGAGAAAATCGATTGCTCGCAAAACAACTATCGACCACCACAAAAATAGTCCCCCGCAGGAATATTCCGGAATGCCTCTCTTATGTCGGCGTCATTTGAAATTACATCCGCGATTAACCATCAACACATAAGTTAACTGGCTGGTTAAACTAAATGGTCCATTGCGACGATTAGGCGAAATATGCGCCACAAATTGTTGCAAACTTTTTGCTCCTTGACGCCAATTAGAACATGTGACGGAGGAACGGAGAATTATTTTTTAATGTCTCATTCAAGAAATATGTAGGGTATAACCAGTTTGTTATAATTTTTCTAGTATTTTTAATGAGGTTCTGTGTTTTTGTTTTCGATAACAGGTGGTGTTTTGTTTGGAATTGTTTATCGTAGTTATTTTTAGGGTTCCGTACCTCAAAAGGAAAAAATGGTACCCTTATAAGATCACTGTGTTGTCCGCCCGTCTATCTTTCAAGACCCTTTATCTCGGGAACGCGTAGAGGTATCGAGTTGACATTAAAACCATATACTCAAATCTGCGGCCCCTTGAAGCTGTGAAAATTAACGTAAAACAAAGATACGGCTGTTTATGCCGCAAAAAACGTATATTTCGACACTCTCAAGAGAATCAAAATGTATAGGGTATTTCCCGTTGACCTAGAACTATGAAATTTGGCAATTAATACCATCTTACACTACAAGTATAGGAAAACGTCTGAAATCTATACATTTTTAATTAAATCATAATAAAATAGACTTTATTTAAAGTAATATGTTTGAACGGAACCCTCGGTGGGCGAGTCCGACTTGAACTTGGCCAGTTTTTTTATTTAGGTAGGCGCATGTCTAGTTTTCAATTGCTATTTATGTATGAGTCTCGACCAGTTAGACGCATAATGATTCCTCACGAATTAATAAATAATAGTCTGAACTTGAAACTCTAATTTAGCCTGAAACCCTATTAAACTTTACTATTAAAGTATCGTCAAACGGGGTGAATAGGTACGGCGGCGGGGTGAAATCGAAACAAAACTTTCATAGGGAGTTTTACTGTAATATCTTAATTATTATTGTTTTTCTAAGAAATATACTTTTTTTTATTTAAATTTTATTTAAGTTTAATGGACTAAAGAGGCATAGTGTGACTAGCCTATGTACTCGATTTGACTAAAAATTGACAAAAACTGAGGAATGGGGTCGGAGGACTCCTCTCAAGTGCTAGATAAAACTCAGCGAATGCAGACACCAGTGTTGCTCATTGCAGACTTTACTGCAGATAATAGCAAAAGAGTGTACAAAAGAGACAAAAAAAAATAGAGACCGTAAATACTGCCCACAATATTGGAACAACGTGAAATTTTCCTTTAATATTTTGTTTCGTTTCACCCTGCATTTCTTTTCACCCAGTTTGTAGATAGGGTTTGTTACGTTGTAAATACCAAATACTGAAAACTGGTCTATATTCATCAGTACCCGTTAGCTCAATTAAAAATTTTAACTTGAGTATAATATGTTAAATGCAACTTTAGCTTTAAAACCTGTCAAATGCTGTCATTCAAATAGGATTTAGTTTGGCAACTATTAACTATTTAAAATTGTATATGAATAAACTATTTAAGTTAATTCATATAGAATTTTTCTTATCAGTTCCGTAACAGGTTCTACAGATCAAAGATCTTTGAAAATATGTTTTTTTTTTTTGTCGAGAGTGAACTATGATCACCTGAACTCACCCTCGAATAAATACTACGGTCATTGTTTTAAAACACAATATTTACTTTCATTGTAGTCACTCTCCTCCAATTTCTGAATTTTGTATTTACAACTCATAACTCTCCTGAAAACCTGTCACAAGGCATTAAAGGGTTTCAAAATACCTACTCAATTTAGAACCCCCTCTTTATCAACCGGAAGATACCTCTCAAGATCTTACTTTAATATTCGATATCATTCTCAAATCGAATAAGTTCAACATAAAATCGATGGCAAACTATTCGATCATCGAGTTTCCACTGAGTTTAATATCATGGATCTGTTTTCTAACTGGTTGAATGAAATTTTTCATCAGTAGCGGAACTTATTACTGAAGTATATCTAGGGTTGCTGCAGTAGGTATTATTGCGAGGAAAAAACCATGGTGTATACGGAAAGTTTTAATTTTCACTATCTTTAATATAGATTTTTGTAAAGTATCGTAATGCCGTTTCCAGGCTTCCTTCTTATTCTTTAATAAAATTTATCGAAATTGATCAGCGACAAGCGTAATTTTATGATATTGATTACGATTAATTGCTGCCTCATTTATCAATTCGTCTCCGACCATGGCAGCATAAATTTTGGATGAAGCCCGCCACAGTGTTTCCAACCATTGCAACTCCTCAAAGCCAAAAGCTCATCAAAGAAGAAACCCGGCGTGTCTCGGACAAACTATTCAACTGTATATTCCACATTTAACAAACATGCAAACACTCAAGCCGTTTTCTCAGAGGATTAAAGAATTGGAGGATTGGGTAGGATTGATTGATACAGAAACCCATCTACCACAGATCTGGGCGGGCCAATAGCTGATGGAAAATCAGAACATTATCTTATAAAATCCATACCAAAAGGGTTTTCACTAACAAAATCTTCTTAGTCCGTCAGATAGATTTCCTAACAATATTGGACACGTATTTTTTAAGGTAAACAAAAGACGCGTGACGTCACTATGATGTTACATTTTTTACCAGTGAAATGACGTCACGCGTGTTTCAACGCACTGTATATTATTATATCGTCTTCATTTTTTGTTAACGTGAAAAAAGGAAAAATATGAGTCCAATATTGTTTGAAAAATTAAAATATACCTGACAAACTTATTAGATTTTTTCAGTAATTACCCTATTGTCAACCCTAACGATATCCTTCAGAAGTGAAGCTGTACCGGCAGCCAATTACGTTGATCTCTTACTATGTACTTATTTCATATTTCTGCGCCAAAGCTGGACGCGGTCCTGTTGATTCAAGAAACACAGCTTCTTGGGAACGAGATTTTTTCAAGTAAAACATATAGGTATGAAGTTTTCGAAAAGTAGTTTATAGTTTTACACAAAAGAAACGGTTTAAGTAAGTCGTTAACGTATATTATCTGACTTTTATAAAGATGTGTAGTTTGGTAAGTAGAGGTTTGTGAAATTTGATAATACTCAGTTTACACTTCACGCCATTATAAAAAGGTTGGTTTTAGTCAAAAAAGTCTGACACTCCGTTCCGCTCTATCCAGAGTCGTTTGATGATTTCCCGTCCTTAAAAAAAAGGTAGTGTGGTGTGGAAGTGTTCGAGAGTTACGTCGACCCTGGATCTCAAAGGGAATTTGAAAGAACACGAGTGGGTTTTAGTCAGTAAGAGTCTGATACTCCCAATTGCTACGCAAAGAGACGTCATTTGATGATTTCCTGACCGCAAAAAAAAAATCGTGCATAGTACAAGTTTCATTAAAGTCGGTTCATTAATTCTCAAGAAAAAATGAAATTTTGTATAAAACACTGAGAAATAAACGTTCTTAAACAGTCACAATGTTTTACAAAACAGTCCCTTAGTGTGAATTTCATATTATTTTAAATTGAAGCCGACAGACTGCAGACTTCCGCAAACTGTTGATTCGACGAACTCAATCTTTGTAACGCGATATTTTGAGGGGAACTTCTTTTTTACTTCCGCCACTTGAAGGGTTTGGTTACCTTGCGATTTATGGATTTTTTGCTAGGAAATATTATACGTGTCTTTAATATTAAGCTCCCTGCGTACCACCGCCTGTTTTTCATATATAATTGAATAGTATAGTGAGTCTGTTTAGTGTGTGCATAGCTTAATTTTTTAAGTTATTTAGGTACAAACTGATTTTTATCGGACTTTGAACTCACCTAATGAAAAGCTAAGGATGGAGGTCAATGAATTATATTTCATTTAATCAACCGAATCTTTCATATTTATTCACACATTGCATAACTCGAAAAAATACAGGAGGAGCTCGTGGCTAAAGAATAACAGCCGTACAGGTCGATCTTCAAGTTTAAGCAATGCTTGCCAAGATTGGTCTGTGGATGGGTGACCCTGACCATTTTAACATCAAGTTTCCTCCATGCCTCGGAAAGCACAATAAGCCGTTGGTCCCGGCTGTCATTTTTAGATCTTTGGCAGTCGTTACAGATTGTCAGAAGCCAGTAAATCTGACTGTAGTCTTGCCAAATATTACCTTGTTACCCTGTTAATGGGTTGTGAAGGTCTGGTAGGTAGCCGCTCCATGGAAAATACTGGTATTCCGCTGAATCTCGTTTCAAAGGATGCCAACCCCAATGTACTTAGTTGGGAGGAGGGTAGGCAAGACTAGGGGATGATTAAACGAAACTCGGAAAAGAAAAAAAAGGGCTGAAAACTTTGATTCGTATTTTTTTTTTTATTAATAATGGGTTTGCTCTTGACTCTATTCTATGTCAGAGATGACAGAGACAAAGTATTAAAAATTTTGCGTAACTCGATAAAATGCAGGAAACGGCGGTTTTTTTTACAGAATTTATCTAGGTATATATTTTACTACTTACAACATACGTTAATCAGACCAATATGGCGCTGAGACTTGGACACTGAGAGCAGCAGACCGCAAACGCATTGACACGTCCGAGATGTGGTGCTGGAGAAAGATGCTCCGTATTGCTTGGAGTGTGTTTCAGACTAACGTATGCATATTGCGAGAATTAAAAATATCCTCGCGGCTATCATCTGTTTGTCTATGCAGAGTCCTACAATACTTAGGTCATATTGCAAGAATAGAATGTGACAAACTTGAGAAGCTCATCGTGAAGCTCAGGTTCTTCTAACCAGATTTGCACCGCCTTTGACACTACCGTTCACAATCCGTTGAAAATAACAGGTGGGAAAACATCATACGTGTGAAAATGATACACAAGGGAGGTCACGACCCTTAGCACAGCACTGAGGAAAACGACGCAAGGAGGAGGAGGAGATCAGACCAAAGGGCCTAATCTTACTCAAAAATTTTTAATAGGTTATGGTACCAGTCAGCTTAGGCTAGTATAATGTTTCGACGGCCATGGCGATAACGCGCAACGGCTTTATAGATCCCGATGTAATGAAACCATAGCGCGATCTAATTCGATCCCAACGCCATCTATCGAGCCAAGGGTCAACTTTGTCATTAGCGGGAGAAACGAATTTTCATTTTTGGTTTAAAAAAAGTTGATGATGGATGTTAGACGTAGACGTATACTTCAAAAGTACAAAATAAACTAGTTGTATGCCAGAAAGCTATGGAAAGAATTTACTAAAACTAAGAAATATACAGAAAGTCAGAAGCGAGTTTATACGAAAGAAGACAAGACTAACTGATGCTTTACATTATGCGCTTAAGCTCAAGTGGAAATGGGCCGGACACCTGGTCCGTTACACTGACAAGAGACCATAGAGGCGACCCGGTGGACAGGACCCAGCGGCAAGAGACGACAAGAGAGGCCTAAAAAACGCTGGACAGATGACATAGAAAGAACTGCCGGAAAGCAATGGATCAAAGATGCCGCAGATAGAGATAGATGGAATAAGCTGGAGGAGGCCTATACCCGAGAAGGGGTTCCTATCCGTAATAGTTAGATAAATACTATAAGTAAGAGATAAGATAGTATTAAGTTATTTTTATATCACTCAATACTTAAGCTATATGCTATTATAAGTTATCTGTTGTAAATTTTAATATTTTTCTTTTTAGACATGTAAACGTAAAACTTATCTACTGTTACTACTGGTAATTATTTCTGGAAAGTGAACTGCGTCCTGAAATACAGGCTTGGCCTAGCTCAGGCGCAGTCGCTCATTTTTATTGTTGTGCAAATAACAATATTTCAATTTTAATACTGTACAACTTGTAACAATTTTTTAAACAAATAAATTATAATTTTTTTCCTTTATTTATTTTCTTTACATATTTAGATATTTTTAAACATTTTTAAACAATATATACATTAGAAAAATAAAAACATTTAAAAATATAAAAATAGTAGCCCACCGATATCGGGAACAGGGTCCAAGCTACCGGTGGTCAGGGCTCCAGAGATAGGAACCTCCTGACAATGCGAGCCGTGTCCAGAAGTACCGCTTTCTGAATCAAGCCCTTGATCCAGCTGCCCAACGAGAGCCTCCTAAGGTGTTGGTCGAGGCTCGTGGCTATTAAGCCATTGGCCGATACGACTATCGGTACAATGATTGCGGAGTCCACTTCCCACATGTCGACAACCTCGCGAGCCAAGTCAATATACTTGATTTGTTTGTCTTTCTCGGCTTTCACGAGGTTCTCGTCATGCGGGACGGTTATGTCTACAATCATTGCACGCCTCACAATTCGGTCCACCACCACTATATCAGGCTTATTGGCAACAATAGTCCTGTCAGTGATGATGGACCGATCCCAGTACAATGTGATATTGCCATTATCGAGAACTGGGTCGGGCGCATACCTATAGTATGGCACCTCCGACTCCACAAGAGAGTATTTCAGAGCAAGTTGCTGATGGATAATCCTGGCTACAAGGTTGTGCCTATGCAAGTATTTCAAATTATTATTATTATTATATAAATGTCTAATTTATATGTAATATTAAGAAGTAAAATGTAATGTCTAAAAAGGATAAGAAATAAAAGGCTTTTTTATTTTATTTTTATTTACTAGAAGTATAACCAAATAAACCGTATAACTAAGCCTCTGCAGTCTGTCATTCAGACTATCTGTCAGCGGCGTCTCATGAACCTAATTAGCCTAAGAGCCCAGGACCGCCAGACCTTCGTTATTTTATATAAGCTGAAAGTTTTTCTGTGCATTTCCCCTTTACAGGTAAGACCGACCAGCGACTATAGAGTTTAAGTTGTGGTTACTTGGGCACGTAAAAGGTAGTAAAGATGTATAAAATAGTCCCTTAAATTCATTTAAGTATAAAGCTCATTTTTATATTTTCTTCGGGATAACTCTAGAAATCTCGTCATCCATTGCCAGACACTTATGACAGTTGCTACCCCCTTGCCAGACACCTCTGAACTTTAATAAAGTTTTAATTATTTTATAGTATAAAAGCAAAATTTTATATATGTTACTTGGGGACCTATAAAAAAATGTTACCTCAGTAGCCGGACAGTTTTAATGTTTTTTACATCTAGGTGCGAGCGCGAGGTAATAACTGTTCAAGCGGATGCGAGTGAGACCTGTCCGCACTGCAATTTTTATCGCGAGTGATGAGCACTATTTATTATTGTTGTGAAGGAGTGATGGAGACCAGAAAGGTGGATGATAGATCCCTTATTGGGTTACTAGTATAGCCATCGTGTTTGGGCTCATTTAAATCCTTCTGATGTGCACGATTCATTGTTGTTCGGAACAAAGATCTGATGGTGAAGAGCAGAAAAGTGGATAGTAGATTCCTTATTTGATTACTAGTATAGCCATCGTGTTTGGGCTCATTTGAATAATAAAGTTTATTTATTTCTCCTTACAAAAAACAGACCTTACAACTTAATTACAATGTTACTTATATCTATTTTAATACAGGTACTTGTTGAATCTTTCTGATGAACACTATTCATTGTTGTTTACAACAAGGATTAAATCTCTTAGTTGATACGAGTACGTGTATAACCATTGGGTTTGGGCTCTCTTGAATCCGTTTTATAAACACTATTAATTGTTGTTGGAAACAAGGATCTGTAATGGAGACCAGAAAATGGTGGATCTCTTAATTGGCTACTAGTTTACTTATACCCACCGTGTTGGTGCTCATTTGAATCGTGATGAATACTATTAGTTACAACTAACATAAATAGTACTTGTTAGGAAAATTCAAATGAGCCTAAACTCGAAGTGTTTAAGAGTAGTCAACTAAGAGAGGCACTACTCATCTTTATGGTTTCCATCATCAGATCGTTGTTAGTAGCTACAATGAATAGCACAATCCCTTACAATTCACATGAGCCCAGCCACGATGGGTATAAGAGTAGTGTACTAAGCTTTTTTTTTTTTTTTGTCTATGGCCACTCGCAGTTTCAACCCTAGAGGATTGTCAACTACTGAACCGGACTTGCCTGTGTGGGTCTCAAGAATTTAAGGCCCCCAGCCGAGGCTACAAAACTTATATATACTAAAACTCCGCTTGCTGAGGGCACCCCCTGTGGGGTACGGACCTCGGCTCAACGGCGTCGTTTAGGGGGGGGGCAGCAAGAGACACGGTCTGTATTTGTGTTTCTTGAGAGTGCTGGTTTCCCTACAGATTTCTTGAAGGACGGTGATTGGGTCGTCAGGGTTGACGAGAGTATGCCGAAGACGGCGAATCCTACTAATCTTGGAGAGAGCGTATCGGGTAGTCGATACGATTAAGGGATTCTGGTGCTTTTCTGCAGATTCGATGAAGTGCTTAGTAAGACGCTTCATGAATTGCTTGATGGTTGGGACTTTGAGGTCGACATGTAGTCGGTCATTCCTAACGAACCACGGAGCGCCCGTGGCCTTTCGGAGAAATCGGTTTTGGATGGTCTGCATCCTATGGATATGTCGATCCTTTGTGTGTGCGAAAACGGCACACGCATAGGTCATTATCGGACGTATGCACGTGGTATAGATGCGCAGTTTGCATTTAAGGGATAGCTTGCTGCGTGCATTCAGCATGGGATGAAGCCTACCCAGAGCGAAAGCAGCACGCGAACGTACCGCCTTTATGTGCTCGCCAAAGGTGAGGTTTTGGTCAAGGATCACTCCTAGATATTTGGCTTGCTTCTTCCAAGGGATCGGCTTACCAAACATGGTGATCGGACTAAGGGGGGGTAGAGTTCTAGTCCGCGGCTTGCGAAACAAGACCGCCTGACTATTCTCCGGATTGACTTCAATCCTCCATCTCCGAAACCATTCGCCTAGGGCGTTGGCGGATCTTTGGAGGTTGAGGGTGATGGCCTTGGTGCTCGTGCCGGAGCAGTAGATGGCCGTGTCATCGGCAAATAATGCTAACTGCGTCTTGGGGTTTTTGGGGACATCGCTAGCGAATAGCATGAATATTAGGGGGGAGAGCACACCGCCTTGCGGTACGCCGGCACGGATGGGACGGGGGCTAGAAAGCGCCCTTTCGATACGATAACGAAAGGTGCGATTCGACAGATAGTCTCGCAGGATGAGCACGAGACGGTCTGGCACGCCAAGTTTATACAGCTTGTAAATCAAGCCGTTGTGCCAAACTTTGTCGAAGGCTTTCGCAATATCGAAGAATATCGAACCAGACATCCGACCATGCTGGAAGTGGCCGTTGATGTGTTCAACGATGCGATACACCTGTTGAACACATGAGTGATTGGCTCTGAAGCCAAACTGCTCGTCTGGAATGAGGCTCTTGCGCTCGACGAAATCCTTGAGACGCTTATAAATAAGTCTCAGACTGATGGGGCGATAAGAGGTCGGAGAGGACTTGGGCTTTTCCGGCTTGGGAATACCGATAACGGTAGCCTCTTTCCACTCTTGGGGAAACATGTTGTTGGACAGAGCGCCGTTGAAAATGGCGGTCATCAACACGATCAGAGCTCTAGGGAAAAGTTGTAACACCTTGTTGGTGATACCATCGGACCCAGGGGCTTTCCTGGGTTTGAGTCGCTTAATGATATCCTCTACCTCGTCTGGTGTGACGGGGGGGAGGGGATCATCAGGGTCCTCGACAGGGGGGAGAGCAGTCCTACGTTCGACTTCAGCGTCCACCTCAGCGAGATGGGCCGGGTCGACCGGGATTGTGCTCGGGGAGCATTGAGACTCCAGGCTGTCGGCCAGGCATTCGGCCTTCTCGTCGTCGTCAAACGCGACGGAATTGTCGGGTCGAATGAGGGGAGGCATAGTGGAAACCTCAGTGGCGCGTAATTTCCTCTGAAGCTCCCAGAATGCTAGGTTGTTTGGCTCGAGATCATCAAGAGTCTTATTCCAGCGCTCTTCACGCAGCTCTTTGACACGTTTACTTAGCTTACGCTGTAAGTAACGCATAAAAGCTTTGCTATTTGCGCAGGGCCAGGAGCTGTAAGCACGGACGGCCGCGTTCTTCTCAATCACGAGGGCACGCACATCGTCCGGAAGCTTCCAGCGACGATCAATCGTCACTGGGACCTCCCTTGAACAAGTGTTCAGGACCGATTGTACGTGTTCCGTGAGTGAGCCGATCGCGGATCCCGTGTCAGCTGCAGACTCGATCTCGTTTGGAATCTTATCCAAGTGATGTGACGTGGTGTCTTTCAGCATTTCGCTTACTTTCTTCCAGTCAGTGATCATTTGGGAAGGGGGGGGTCGGTTGGGATCCATAGGGCCATATCTGGGAGCGAGCTCCAGAATTACTGGTCTATGGTCCGAGTTTAACTCGTGCAGTGCCTCCACAGAATGCAACCGTAGGTTAACATTTTTGAGAAGGGTGATGTCGAGTGTATCGGGACGGAGTCTACTAAGTGAGCCACTACTCACCTTTATGGTTTCCATCATTAGATCATTGTCACTAACTGCAATGGATAATACTCATCAGAATAATTCAAATGAGCCAAAACACGACGGGTATAAGAGTAGTCAACTAAGTGAGCCACTACTCAACTTTATGGTTTCCATCATTAGATCATTGTCACCAACTGCAATTGATACTACTCATCAGAAAAATTCAAAAGAGCCCAAACACGATGGGTATAGGAGCAGTCCACTAAGTGAGCCACCACTCAACTTTATGGTTTCCAGCATCAGTTCGTTGTTACCAGCTGCATTGGATAGCGCTGATTAGAAAGATTCAAATAAACCCAAACACGATGGGTATAAAACTAGTCAACTGAGAAAACCACTACTCACCTTTATTATGGTTTCCATCATCACATATTTTTTAAATTGTGATGGGTTTGCTCCTAACTCTGGTCTATGCTAGAGATGACAGAGGCAAAGTCTACGATGGAGGGAGCCTACCCAAAAGGAGCCTGTTCACTCTAACTTTGGTTGTTGTTGATGATCCTTATTCCCAACAACAATGAATAGTGCTCAATAGAAGGATTCAAATGAGCACAAACACGATGGGTATAGTAGCAATCAACTAAAAGAGCCACTACTCACCTTTATGGTTTCCATCATCAGACCCTTGTTACCAACAGTACGATTAGAACGAGTGCAAACATCACAGGCATACTTGTAAGAATTGAGAAAGAATTACCTTTCTATACTTTCTCCAAACAATTACTCAAGCTTGTAGCGGCATCAATGCCGCCACAAGAAAAACCAACGGAGCAAATCTACGTCGCAACAAAAAGAACCGCGACGCCATCTATCCAACTAGCAGCGAACTACTACGTTGAATTCCTGCATCGTGCAAGTAGAGTTTACCGTGCGATTTGAACACACACATCAAAAAAAGTTTGCGATCACATGTAATAATACCTACATTTTTGTAATATAAAATTATTTTATAATATTTAAAATAATATTGGCTATGAACGTATTTTTTTTTTTTTATTGAATATCTTAAAAGATTACAATCGACTAAGCACTCGTACTCGCACCTATAGCGGACTTTTAATACAGTGTCTGGCAAGATGTAAACACCATTAAAACTATCCGGCTATTAAGGTAGCATTTTTTATAGGTCCCCAAGTAACATATATAAAATTTAGTAATAAATTATACTTTCGTTATAGTATAAAAACTATAACGAAAGTATAATTTATTAACGGTTAAGGGTGTTTGGCAGGGGTTAGCAACTATCATAACTGTCCTGCAATGGATGAAGAAATTTCTGAAGTTAACCCGAAGAAAATATAAAAAAATTGAGCTTTATACTTTAACGAATTAGGACTACTTATATACCTTTACTACCTTTTACCTGCCCAAGTAACCACAACTTAAACTCTATAGTCGCTGGTCGATCTTACCTGTATAGGGGGCATGTACAGAAAAACTTTCAGCTTTTATGAAATACCGAAGGTCTGGCCGCCGTGGGCTCTTGCTCTATACGTGTGTAGATAGAAAGTTGAAATTCCAAGAAAATGTGAATTTTGATTGCCACTACAAAGTCAAAGTCAAAGTCAAAAACGTTTATTTCAATTAGGCCATTAAACGGCACTTTTGAACGCCATCATTACATTTAAAATAACATAGTGACTCTACTGTCCATTCGGAAGGGTAGATTCTTATGGAGAAGAACGGACAAGAAACTCCATAGTTAATATATGTGAGTACCATGAACCTAGAGTATGCAGAGGTAGAATTTTATATTTTTAAATAAGTACATGGTACTCACATTTCTACATAAGTACATGGTACTCACATATTTACAAATATTGGAACCATTAATTAGCAGAGTGAGTGAACAGAAAAATAAAAACCCAAAAATGAAAAAGTAGGTACAAAAGTAAATACATAAACCAACCAGTTTGATCTTGTGTCCACCATTGATTGTCCTATGGAGCAGGACCAGCATGTTTCCAAGCATTCTTATCCTGAATGTAATCTTCTAATTTGTAATATGCTTGTTTACAAAGTGTGCTTTTAATGTAGGTTTTAAATTTTCTTTCAGTTAATTCTAATATGTCACAAGGTATTTTATTGTAACATTTAACACAGTACCCCATGAAAGATGTGTGTACTTTAGCTAATCTATAAAATGGTTGATCAAATTTATCTTTATTTCTAGTATTAATATTATGTCTATCACTAACTTTACTAAAAAGATGACGATTTTTCCGTACATACATAATATTTTCATATATGAATTGGCAAGGGACTGTCATAATACTAATCTTTTTAAAAAGTTCCCTTAGAGAATCGCGACGACGCATATTATAAAGGGATCTGACAGCTCTCTTTTGTAAAATAAATATGGATTCAATGTCAGCAGCCCGATCCCACAGTAAAATACCGTATGACATAATGCTGTGGAAGTAGCTAAAATAGACCAAACGTGCGGTTTCTACGTCTGTTAGCTGTCTTATCTTCCTAACAGTATAAGCGGCTGAGCTTAAACGCCCCGCTAGAGATGTTATATGAGGTCCCCATTGTAATTTCTCGTCTAAAGTGATTCCCAGGAAAGCCGTGTGATTAATAAACTCCAGTTTTTCTTCATTCAATATGATGTCACATTCGCTACATCTAACATTTGGTAAAGTAAATCTAATACATTTGGTTTTTTTTTCATTTAATACCAAGTTGTTTGCCGTTAACCAATTTTGGACCTGAAGAATAGTGTTATTGACGACGTCAAGATTTTGTGACCGTCGCTCTATTTTAATTATCAATGATGTGTAATCCGCGAATAACACCATCTTTGGGTGATTTTGAAATACTGAAACCGATTAATAAAATGTGTGAAATGCAGGACGAACTCGCGCACCGGTTCGCAATCCCGCATTTTTCAATACTCGCAAAACCTATAGAGTCCACTGGCCGTTGGCCTAGAATCGTGAGATTTCGATGGCCTCCTAATGATACAGGAACCTTCATCCTGTAGAACGAAGGTTCTAATTCGGACTTGAACCCTCCCCTTTTTAATTACTTTAAAGTTAGCTTAGTTACTTTTTCTATTTCATTATTCAATCAGGCCACATAAGTACCACACCTTTTAACTTTTTTTAGGGTTCCGTACATCAAAAGGAAAAAACGGAACTCACTTTGTTGTCTGTTCGTCTGCCTGTCAAGACCCTTTATCTCGGGAACGTGTGTGCGGGTTAAAAATAAAACCATATACTCAGATTTACAGTCCCTTGAAGTTATGAAAAAATCGAACTTCTGAGTAAACGAAAAACAGATACGGCCGTTTAAGCCGCAAAAAACGTATATTTCGACACTCTTAAGGGAATCAAAATTCATACGGTATTTCTCGTTGACCTACTACAACTATACGGAAAAGTTTGAAAATTACACATTTGTAATTAAATCATAAAAAATGTAGTCTTTATTTTAAAGTAATTGTATCTACTTTGTACGGAACCCTCGGTTAGCGAATCCGACTCGACTCTGGTGTTTTTGATCCACCTGCCAGCAGGCAAAGGCCTCTGCCATAGCCTTTCATACTCTTTCCGATATGTTGCCTTCTCCGTCCAATCCATCATGCCTGCCTGCCTAGCCTTTTCCCAACTATATTGGGGTCGGCTTCCAGTCAAACCGAATTCAGCTGAATACCAGTATTTTACGTGGAGCGGCTGCCTACCAGACCTCCCTAACACCTGACACCTGACCTGGGTAACACGGAACTTCATGGCAAGACTGGAGTCAGATTTACTGGCTTCTGACAATCCGTAACGACTGCCAAAGTTCTACAAATGACAGCCGGGACCAACAGCTTAACGTGTTTTCCGAGGCACGGAGGAAACTCGGTACGTTAAGATGGTCACCCATCCACAGACCAACCTTGGCAAGCGTTGCTTAACCTTGAAGATCGATCTGTGCGGCTGTTATTTTTTGGCCACTAGCTCCTCTCCAATCCATCATGAATGTCTCTAAATTGTCACGACACAGCATTTCCTCAGCCTTTATTGGCGACGACGTCCATCCAGGGAGCCTGCTCCCTGAGACCCGAACTAGGATTAGTCCCGAACCCGAACTAAGAATTAATCACAATATGGTTTGGTGATATGGTGAAGAAAATGCTCGTCACTAAGGCCAAAACTACGGAATTTGGGCTTAGAGAGTTTTGGAGGTATGCGGAACAGCGAGTAAAGTCCCGCACGCCTCAATTGAAAAGGAGGTTCCTTCGACCAGGTGACTGCTATGCCTGGTAGGCTACTGCCCGATAGTTAATATTCGGGCTGATGTATATGTTCAAATCACACAGTAAACTTTTCTTTAGTTCGCTGCTAGTTGGATAGATGGCGTTGCGGTTCTTTTTGCTGCTATATCAGTCCCCTCCGGATACCGGAGGTCGATAGTGGTTGAGTCGTCTATACATTTTGAGATGCTTGCCAGGCCAGTGGAAGGATGGTTCCAGTGGGTCGGAACCAGAAGTCGCAGAGTTCTCGGCGAGTCGGAACTGGGGCACCCCCAGTGAGTCGGGATGATGCTGCATGCTCCAGTGAGTCGAAGTGATGCGACGTAGTGATGTGCCTGCTAGCATCGACCAGGAGAGGTTCTTCATGGCTCTTCATGTGACTGGCCGAAGGTGCAGTGTACTTGCCAAGGTCGCTGATGAAGATGATAGAGGCTGAGGATGCTGACCAGGAATGCGCGATCGCTGCATGCTGGTGGTCAGGATACCCGTAGAAGCCGTGGATACTGGCTGGCTGTATGACTCGCTGCTCGAGGGATTGAGATCAGGAAGTTATGATGACGTCACGCTTAAATAGTTGCACGAAGGCTGCGCTGACGTTCAATGTCGAGGGGTACTTATTACAATCATATGTCCTAGATATATTAACTTAACTATAAAATATTTAAACACGTAGGTAAGTAAAAAACAAAAAGAAAAGATGATTAAAAACGATATATCGTGCACAGCACCTTACCTCCCCCTTTTCACCCCACAACATGTTTTGTTATCACCTAAAGACATCATAACAATAGGATAAGTTCATATTAGCAATATTACCCCAAGAGATTCCTATATCAAAGGGGTTGTTATAACTATGGTTGTTAAGGGGTGTAGGGATGCTTTTCTTCAGGAAGATATTGTAAAACAGATCGTGTGGGACGTCATTTACAACTATATTCAAATAACTTTTGAATGAAACTTCGTCGAATCAGCTCAAATCAGTAGTCAAGACAACGAAAAAAAAACCTCGATAAGGCTGACTATCCACTGTAGTGGAGATGAGGGGAGCGGACCAGAACCATGCCAAAAAAAACAAAGGAATTGCATGAAATCTCCGCGGAAACGGTTCCAATGGACAGGGATTTCTGGACTACTTTAAAAAATCTTACAAAACCGGGAAGTAAACCGAAGCAGCGGAGAAGCGGAGTGGAGAAGTGAATCGACGGAGCGGAGAAAACCGGCCGCCCGCTCAAATTACTCATAGCGTTAACTCGCTAACTAGCTCTTCCCACTCCGCAACTTTGCTGCGCACTATCTCACTCCGCATCAATGGATGGACACAGACCGCAACTCCGCTCCGCATTACTCCCGCTCTCCGCTCCGTTGCCTCGCTTCTCGTCAATCGACTTATTTGTTAACCTCATAGCTAAATAATAACAACCGCACGGGTCGATCTTAGAGGTTGGGACGCCTGCCGAGTTCGATCAGAGGATATGTAACAATCCTGTATGCTTCGGAAAGCACATAAAATAGTGGTTTCGACTTTCATTTGATTGTCGATACAGAAAACCGAAACCAGAAAATATGAAAGTTGTGTTACCCAGTCAGTGGTTATGGAAGTCTGAAGGACCGTCGATCAACAAAGTAGCTCTTCACATTGGCCAACATACAGACCTAACTTCCTAAATATGGCAAAACCTAGGTAGGTACTACCTACAAATTTTCATGCCCCAAAAACCAACAGTTCGAAATAACCCAGCAATAAAAAGAAGGCTCAACTCCAAACACCAAACAAAAGGTAATTTTTTCTACAACTCCGATTTTTCAATTTCTATGCGGAATACTGAACACCTGCACGAGTACACGAATATGCTGCAATTTGTTTGAACAAATGATTCTTGCAATCAACACGAGCGCACACAATTTATTCAAGTCAATATACCCTATACAATAGCTGCATTCAATATTATGAAGTCAATGAGTATAAACTTTTCAACTAAAACAAAAATAAACACAATATTTCGTTTAGAGACTGTTGCTAAACACATGTGACATATTAGTGAAACAATAAGTTTTTGCACTGACCCATTCAATGCTAAAACTTATTGTTCCACTTAGATATCGTTTTCTCTCAGTTGTTTGACATTTTTATCAAGAAAATCTGGAAAGCTACTCAATAATAGTAATATCCGTCTGCTCTTTTTTATTGAATTGTCTCCCTAAAGTCTTTCTGCTCATATTATTACTACCCCTTCAAATGGTCCCACACCGGCAAACATTTCTACCTCCAATCTTCTAATACACCTTTACTCAGCACTCATGTTTGTTCGCACAAAGGAAACGAAAGGAAAATATTAATAAAACCTCTATATATCAAATAAACGGACAGACGGGGAAAGGGGAATCAACATTAAGTATAACAAACATCAAACAAAAATGTTTTGGTATTACGAGGTAATACGACGCGGTTTGCTGTGGGGATGCACTGAGGAGTTATAATAATACTTTATGAGGACGTTTCCGTCTCTCTGCTTCCATGGTATAGGAACTGTGTAGTTTTTCGAAATGAAAAGTGGTCTGGTCATAGACAAACAAACTTAAAAAAAAACAATATTGGCTCTTTGTAACATTAGTTTACATAATTCATAAATCAATTACTTTCAGACAAAATCATCATCTTCCTGCCCTTATCCCATGTTACTTGGGGTCGGCGCAACACGTTTTATTCTTCCATTCTGTTCTATCAGTCGTCACTCTATCACTAACTCCCTTTTCTTTCATATCGCTCCTCACATAATCCATCCATCTTTTCTTTGGCCTTCCTCTCCCTCTCCATCCATCCACATTTATGTTCATAACTCTTCTAGTTATATGCGTTTCATCCCTCCTCTTTACATGACCATACCAAGACAAGCGCTTCCCTTTCAACTTTTCCGTCACTGGCGCCACTTTAAGAGTGCCTCTAATGTACTCATTTCTCACTTTATCCACTCTCGTTACTCCACACATCCATCTCAACATTCTCATCTCCGCTACATGCAATCTATTTTCATCCGTCTTTTTCGCAGCCCAACATTCTGATCCATACATTACGACAGGTCTTATCACGGACTTATATATTTTCCCTTTTAATTTGAGGGGCATCCGAGGGTCACAAGTTGTTCCAGTGACCTGTCGCCATTTCATCCATCCTGAGTTGATCCGGTGCGTTACGTCTCGGTCTATATCGCCATCTCCCTGGACAAGCGACCCGAGATACCGAAAGTCGGAGCAAATCGGTATAGGCGTTCCGGTGAGAGCTATAGGCCGATACCTATAGCACTGGAGAGACCGCCGAAATTGCAGAACAGGTACTCTGTTTTGGTTTTGCTCAATTTCAGGCCAACACTCTCCAGTCTTTGCCGTCTCCAATTTGCTCTGGACCTCTAGGCCGCTTTCTGCAACCAGCACAATGTCATCAGCAAACAGCATGCACCAGGGAGCCTCTTCCTGGATGTCCGACGTCAGAGCGTCCATTATCATCAGGAACTTTCAGACAAAATGTATTCCCCTATTTCATGACCATCAGAAGAATAACAAATTTAGCCAAAGTCTTTTGGCTTACAATAATTACACTTGAGTTCTAGAAGAGTGTGTTTGTTTGGTTGAACGCGTTCGCGACTACTGGTTCGAATTGAAAAAATCTAAACTTTAGTGTTATCCAACACTAAAGTTTAGATTTTGTCCATTTATCGAGGAACGCACAGCGCGCACTATATTACATCACGCTAAAACCGATAGATGCGGAGCATTAATGAAAACTGTCGCTAACGAATTTGAGCGGGTTATATAATATTATATAAACTTTATTTTTCCACAGCTGTGCAAAGTTCAATATAATTACCTATATGTTTTTCTACAAACGTCGTGATCATTATATTTCTTCACAAACAAGCTCAGTATGCCACCATCTTTCTCAATTTCCGTGGAACGCATCTCTTCCGTTTGTAAAGGAAAGGAATTAGATGGATACTCCAGTCGCATCTACGTCAGGTAGGCGATGCTAACAAAGTAATGATTCAACGTTATTGCGACAAAGGATCAAACCATGCTTATCTTTTGTCTTTATCCATTGTTTTTTACTTCAAAGTGAATGAAAAGGAGCGTTTCGCTGGAAAAAAGGATTTAAATAAAGTTAGTGTGACTTTTCATTTAAATGAATAGTCACTCTATACCAACATCGGGCAAGACTGGATGACCCTAGTCAAATACAGAGAAATATAGAAAGGGAAGGAAGATGCCTTTACCCAAGCAGGGGTCGACATACTCGTACAATAACTAACAAACCTGGTACGTAAAATATTTGGATTGAAAATAAAAAGGCGAATATGACTGACTTACTTTACTGCTCCTTCTACGCAACTACGAGATTACGTCAACGTCAGGGTTGCTGAATTTGGTCGAAAAAGTCACCGCAGTCCTGGAACGCAAAGAGCATTAGTAGGAACATGGATGGGTTTTAGTCAGTAAGAGTCTGACACTCTCTTCTGCTCCGTCCAGAGTGGGAGTAACACTTGATAATTTCCTATCCTTAAAAAAGGGACTAGGTTTGGTTCTCGGGTCGGGCAAAGAAACGTCATTGCTTTTTTCCATTAGGAATTTGTCTTTGACAGCTTTGTGGCCATTGGAAGATGGTGAGTAATAATAATAATCGTTTATTTGATTCAAGTGCTGAAATGCATCCGTGTTTGCTGATGGGTACTCACTTAAATGTTTGAGTCAGAGAACCTGCAACCTGCAGTAAGCACTTTAATCACTAGTACAAATAGGTAGACAAATACAAATACAAAAAAAACCCATATGTCACCATAACTACCAAAATTAACCTGAAACCGAATTCAAAATTCATAGTCAATTAAAATACACACATTACCTGACAAAGTTTAAAGCAACATGTACGAAAATGGTCATAACGCGAAACGAGCGCTTGATATTAAAAATTCCATCACACGGAATTGCCTGCAGCGCAGTTTGATGTGGCCAAGGTCATACAAAGGGGTTGCTCAGCTATTCAGTAAGTGTATTGAGCTGAACTCGGAAGTTGATGAAAGCGCTGTTTGCCGAAAGTGCATGTTTTATACATGTACGTGATTAAGGTGACTGGGGGATTATGTGGCTAGATTGTAAGTCCCGTGTTGGTAAATTGCTTATGGATTTTTGGTTGTCTTTGGTGTTACAGCCAAATCAAAACCAGGTCCAAAACGCACAGCAGTAGCATTTCCAGGGTTGCAGAATTTTTCGTAAGAGTTACGTTAACCCTGGAACCCAAAGGAATTTTTGGGGAACACGGGTGGGACCCTTTAATCAGTCGAATCGTAGAAAAAAGCTTTTAAAATAAACAAATCCGGGTTTTTAAATGAACGTTTTGCCACTGCGGGCATCTAAACACCCAGATCAGATAGAATGTGAATGAATCTGCATATCTCAACCCGATTCCATTTAAATAGACTCAATCTAAGTGGGAACGAGCTCTAAGGCTTTTCGAATGTTTGCTTCATGCAATAGCAGTCAATATATGTTGGGCCTAAGACTGACTTAACAACAGTTGCGTACAGTCACAGCCGTAACAACTGGCCACGGGTCTTTTAATAAACACCTCTATGCTATAGGAGTCACTGACAGCCCGCTATACAGAGCCTGCATGGAGGAGAATGAGACAGCAGCACACCAGGTTCTGAGCAGCCCGCCGAGTCGCGGATTACAGGGCAAAGTACTTCGGAAGCCAGGTACCCTCTGCGAGATGGTTGGTAACACCAAGGCGTTGCTGGCCTTCCTTGGGGAGCTGGGGTGGATCGAATGACGCATTTGTCCCACATGCGCGCAAAATACGCGCTTAGTCGTGTAGTTGCGGAAACCAGCCCGATTTACATACATACATACATACATACATGTTGGGCCAAAGTGAAACTTAAAAAGCACTCGGTCACAGTTATATCTATACTTGTGCGCACGGGCCACCCTGTTCTTGCTGAGTCAATGCTTATAGCAGAGTTATTTGTGACTAATTGACCCGCGCAACTTCGTCTGCTCCTGCTCCGCTCCTATTGGTCTTAGCGTGATGATATATAGCCTTCCTCAATAAATGGGCTATCTAACACTGTAACTGAATTATTCAAATTGGACCAGTTTTTCCTGAGATTAGCTCGTTCAAGCAAGCAAACAAACTCTTCTTCTCCTCTTATATATTAGTATAGATAAGCCTTGTACGGGGAAATACAATCATCAGATATTGTCGATGCATTCCTTTTTTTACTACAAATAGTGACAAAAACCGACTAAGTGCGAGTCAGATTCTTACACGATGGGTTCCATACCATAAACCACGTATAAAAAACACGTTTATTTTATGGAAGCCCCTTAATTCCTTATCTAATTTAATTAGTGTTGTTATAGCGACAATTTAAATACACACTCTGTGAAAATTTCCACTGTCTACCTATTACGGTTCTTGAGATCACGTGACCCTCCAGAGCGGGAGCAGTCATTTGTTGATTTCCCATCCATAAAAAAACCCTTGTCTGTTTTTATCTAATATGTCACTTTACGATTTACTTTACACATTCCTGGCTTACAAATTCAATTACTATTCATAAGTAAACGTATTATTGTTATTAAGCTAGTGGCTGACATACACAAAAGGCTTAAGCTGTTCAGCTTTTAAAGGTGAATTTGAAGGTCTAAAGTACATCCATGATTTAGATGTCTGGCCCGCCTATACAGGGTCATGTAAGGGTATTGTGTGACTCGTTTTAATATATTGCTTTTGTGTTTGGACTTGGTTTTTGCAGAGTCAGCGCAGGATTTAATAGATATTCAAAGTCACCACTTCAATTATTTATTTCATGACTAACATATTTCAGTGGGTCTATCTGTAAGTGACGACTTATGGAACCGAAACGTGGTCGCTCACAATGGGGCTCATCAGAAGGCTTAAAGTCGTCTAAAGGGCAATGGAGGAGGCAATGCTTGGAGTTTCTTTCCGTGATCGAATCTGGAATGGTGATATCCGCAAGAGGACGAAGGTTACCAACGTAACCCAAAGGATCGCCAAACTGAAATGGCAGTGGGCAGGGCACATCACTCGCAGAACAGTTCTGGAGTGGCGAACGATTAACCGGAAGACTTAATTGTCTACAGGAAGCTTGGTTTATCGCCGAGACACACAGGACCGGTTGTTGTGGTGACACTTGGCGGAGGCCTATGTCCAGCAGTGGCCGTCTTTCGACTGATATGATGATGACCATCTTTACTTTGAGAGACTCGCAAAGTCGTGACTAAGTAACAATGCCCATACGTTTTAATCTTTCACGGTTATGCAACGCTTGATGACTCGGTCCGCGGATGGGTGACCATGTTCTACACGCAAAAAAGAAAGAATAAGAGTTGATATGCGTCACGCTTGGCGCTGCTTGCGCATGCCAAAAAAAAAGAACAAAATTACATATGTTAAATGCAAGTTGGGAAGATATACGTCGTCGTAATACTCGTAATACACGTGCCTGAAGTTCATGATTTGGAAATACGGCGACGTCTTGAGCTTGATACCAAGCATGACCAGTTGAGAGCCCGACTATCTGCGACAATTAACTATGATTTCATAGATAGTGTGCTCACGTGCCCGCAATGTGCGAGGGTCTTCACAAAGAAGGTTGGTTACATAAGCCACATGCGAGCTCATGAACGACAACTACAGCGGAGTTGAAACAATCGCCTTGGCCGAAATAGGTCGGATCACATCATCATCATCAACGTGCCTGTAACTTGGACGCTGTAGTCTACGGGTATTCATAAACGGCAAAATCTGACTTCTAGTATGTTCATTAAGAGAAACACGGATGGGTTTCAGTCAGTAACAGTCTAACACTTCCTTCTGCTGCTGACTGGTAGTAGAAGTCAGATTTCTAGAGCCACGGTGACTTTCTCAAAAAAATCTGCATCCCTGGTTGGATCCATTTAGACTGGAAACCGAATCAAACATAGACGCAAAAAGGCTAGGTAGATATATTGGCCATGAACCGTACTTTAAGAAGCTGAATAGAATTTTAAATATTCTTTTAATATAATAGCAACATTTACAGTTCTATTCGACTTTCAATCTCCTCAAATCCTTTGAAGATTTTATTGAATGAAAGATGAATAACTAATACCGAAATCCTCTATTTTTTTCTTAAACAATATTAGGAACGAGACCCTTTCCTTTGTTAAACTTGTATATAAAGTTAACATTTCAAATCTTATTACCCTTTGTTAAGGACTAAAACTTTTTAGACTTTAGTATTTTAGACTTGAAGACGACGGGTTAATTGGAGCTTTGATTATAGAGCTTCTAAAAACTATGGCGAAGTTTTGAGCAGAGATCCTAGAATATGCTTTAAACAAAGATCGAGATCAAGTTTATGAACTCAGTGATAAATTAAGGGTTAAACCTAACTAAGATAGAAAGACTAATTTCTGCACTTTTATAACAACAACATATAACAACAACAAAATTATAACTAACATATTTATTTCTCACCACAATATAATACAATAGGTACATCAATTAAATGTAATGATTACAATTTATCATTGTGGGAGACTGGTGCCTGAGCTAAGCTGCAAGCCTGTGTTTCAGGACACCAGAACTCCGCCTTTTACATATAAATCAGCATTACGTAAATAACATTTCGGATTGTACATTGATGGGTGAACCCGAACATACTTATTATCCAAAAGTTATAGTTAGTATGATTGTGTTTATGTGTGTTTGTGAGCGTAAAAGTGTGTGTGTGTTGTGCATGGTAGTGTATGTGCGTGTGTATGTCAATTACGCTTGAACAAAGAAGAAATTGTGATTTCTTGTATTTGTGCAAACTACAAATACAACGTTAAATAGCGATTTGAAACTAAAATATTCAATTTTCTCGTGCTACGTATTAAAAGTTCCACAAATATGTCAACAATATGTTAGTTATATGTTGTTGTTATAAAAGTGCAGAAATTAGTCTTTCTATCTTAGTTAGGTTTGTTGTCTTAGCTCAATATATGGCGCTGCTAAAATCTGCATCCCGAGATTAAAACTAATTTCTTCTTGAACACTTTTTGATTCGTATCTTTTATAGAAAGTAAACTGATTGCGAGAAAAAAACAACTTAGGTACACAATTTTTTATTGTGGTTTTTGCGAGATGCATCCACAAACATACATACTAACAGACAATTTTTTTTTAGTTTCTCAGTTATTTTTATGCAAAAATTTCAATGTACAGACACGGCAAGTCTACCGTTTCATTATATGTATAGAAGATAGATAATAATGGGTAGGTGTCTAATAATCACAGTCTATTCCAAGTAGACTAATAGACTAGTAGTCTAGCCAAGGATTATTAAGAAAGCAATGATCGATTCGCCTTTAAAAACTTTTCTCTTTTAACATAATAATAAATTTTACATCAATTTAATGACATAATATAGGCCAATCCCTTGTGTACCATTGCACAATGAGATGAGTTGACCCGACAGAGCACGGCGTCACATTTTATCCATGGGACGTGACCAATATTGAGGTGGACATGTTTACAGTCGACCGCTTGGTGAATCGATACGTACGAGTACAATGAGAACCGACTTACCGAGTAATTAAATAACTTTTCTTGATTAATATTGGCGGTAAACGTTCCTATTAATAATTGCCTTAAAGAGGTATTTAAAATTCAAATTCATAAACTTTATTTCGAACGAAGAATCATACGGTAACATAATCCTTAAAAACTAAGTGTCAGTAAAGAACAAGATACGGTGACACATGCAACTGACAGCAATGAACCACATACGTAGAGTCCACTCTGTCAGCAATCATCTTCAGAACCCTGTTAGGGCTAGCCATGACTCGAGCCACCATCGATGTTGCGCGCTTGTGCGTTGCATCGATGCATGCGTATTGTGTAAAAATAATCTACACGCCCCACTGAAAACATCCCTGATGCACTGCATGGCAACCCTATCAGTTGTCTAGGAGATATTTATAATAATGTCGGCGCTATTAAGTAAGAAGCTTTTCTTGGTTTATGAGTCTCTTACACCGGTGGGACGCGACAACTTTGGGCATGTTTCGGTGTCTCTTCTCAAAATAGTCAGCTAAGTTGACCGCATGTAGTTTAATTTTAGACGGCACGGTTGGCGCAGTGATTGGGCGATTGGGTGCTGTGCTGCGTGTCGCGGGTTCGATTATGATATATTACGATTATTTCGGAACAAAAATGTTTATAGCGTACAGATAGTTCTTCGGGTCTGGTTGTTTTTGTATGTGATTTTATGTTTGTGAACGCAACCACAATACAAGAGAAACTCTTAATGTGGGGCAACGTTTATAACAAAAACTGTTTATTCCGACCAGCTGGTCTAAAAAAGCCACTTTAGCAGAATCAGGAAGCAAATCACGCTACACGCCACTGTCAAATTATCCAATTAACCTTGAACCTGAATCGTTAGTGATAAAGGTGAAACTGAAATTTAACATAATTGTTGTGTAGTTAATATACTAGTTGAGTCGCGCAACTTCGTCTGCTCAGCTCCTATTGGTCTTAGCGTGATGATATATAGCCTATAGCCTTCCTCGATAAATGGGCTATCTAACACTGAAATAATTTTTCAAATCAGACCAGGAGTTCCTGAGATTAGCGCATTCAAGCAAACAAACAAACTCTTCATATATTAGTATAGATATAGATTATGATTTTGATGATTCTGCTTAAGTGGCCTTTTTAAACCCACAGTTGTGATATCGACAAAACCGCATAAAATACTCTTACTACAACGCGCAACAACACCACAACAGACTTTGAAAAACGAGTACCCAGCAAGACTCCCGTATCCCCTTAAAACATTACTAACTATGAAAGTAGTTCCCATCTATAAGTAATGTCTTAGCGAGTGAGCACGCGCGACAGTATACTACGAGCCACCGATAATGTTACCTGCAGCGCTGCGCTACAAATTGTCTGGACTCGGCGACGTGTAGCTATTGAAATGTATTGCAGATTAAGGCAATTATAGAGGGCTTTTCTCAGTTTAAATGGTCACTGTGATAGCAGTATTGAACAAAAACGTTTTTGGTGTATAGGTTGACATCTCACAAAACATTATGGGAATATTTTCATTGAGCGTAGAGCTAAAGAGTGGAATTCCCTGCCGGTGTCTGCCTTTTCTGATTGCCTTGGGTCAACTACTTCAAGTTGAGAGGGCTCTATCATCGACCACAAAGATAGATAAACGATACTTAAATTAAAATTATAAGCCTACAAAAACAACTGAAAAAATCTCCATCTCCATACTTTTAGCACCCGCTGATGTAGCTCATCGTGTTTGTAGATGATATGTAAGTCAATTTGTCGTAGTTGCAACGCGGCCATCGTGGTAATCCAGTTCAAACGAGATCGATCTTGTTAGGTGTTAGCTTGTTTACCGGATTAAACCGCCTCGAACCACCTCAAATCGGTTTACACCGGTACCCAGGTGTATAGAAAAACGTCTAGAAGTAGGCACTAGTTACGTCTTAGCAGTTTTCTAACAATTTTCTCTTTCAAGTACTTCTCTACAAGTTCTTGTTAGAAATTATATTATTATTTGTTCCGAAATTAGTTTTTGAGGTATTTATTGTTGTATTGTTCTCAGTTTCGAATTGTTTAATGAGTTTCTGAGTTCTTCATTGTAGGAGTTACTGATAAGTTATAAATGACGTTTGTGGGTCTTACATTAATCAATACTGGCACGTGTATAATTTGGATTAAAGCTCCAACTCCAGTTCCAGCTTTTTCCATTTTCATTCATTGGACACCGAGTAAAAGTTTCAAGAAAAATGTACGTCTTGTTACAGAAAATTGTCCACCAATCACCGTTTGTTGTGTACTTCATCAAGAAGTATAAACAAAAATGTCTTGGACCATAAGTTTTAATAAACCACCGGACGTATCTCCAAAGGATATTTATAGCTATCACATAATAGCTTCAAGGCCATAAAACTCAAAATAGCTTGGCACGTTCCCAACCAAATACGTGTATGTAATAACGAAAATCCACTTTCAGTTATGTTTTATACCACTCGGTAACACTCCATAACGTTTGGACTGGATCCTTGCAAAGTTATACCTTACACCTCCTAAAAAGATCTTTCCGGAAAGTGTTCCTTACAGCCTTAGTAATAAGATTCATGATAAATTATTCGTGGTGTTATCGACGGTAAACCAGAAGTAGTGGAAAGTACAGCAAATTACTTCCTCAGGCTTCGAAGGTGACTGTTGACCAGCCCTTATGTTCAATCGTTATTCTTTAGTATTTAAGGAAAACGCATTTTATTTTGATGTTGGAATAATATAACTAAAACGTGTTGTATTCCTATTGTTAGGGAAGAATTTGAGGTTGAATAGTTTATTGATGAAGTCAGTGCAATTAGGTACAAATGTGACTTTTTCCATCGATAGGTACCTATTTGCGATAGATAAATAGTATCAGCGTATGGTGTCACATATTGTGCATATATAAATAAACGCACCTTAAGTGAAAGTCCAACTTACAGTAAGCAAGTTGGACTTTCACTTCGTCTCCGATCTTCAACCTCATCGTAAGACGAACAAAGGGGACTGATAGAGCACCTTCCATCTGCGTTTCCAAAAGCGTATCAGCCTCACGGGACGAGCAACGGCGAGGTCGGTCCCTCTCGCCATAAATTACATACGTGCCTTGGAAAGCATGTGAAGCCGTTGGTCTCGGCGGCCAATAGGGTATTTTACTAAAAAAATCTAATTAGTCCGTCTGATAGATTTTCAAAAAATATTCGACCCGTTTTTTTAAGTCACGCGTGACGTCATTTGGCTTGGTAAATTTGGCACATTTTACCAAGCCATATGACGTCACGCGTGTCTTCAACTCGCTGTATCTCCTTTATTTTTTGTTTACGTGAAAAAAGAAAAATACGTGTCGAATATTTTTTGAAAATCTATCAGACGGATTAATTAGATTTTTTTAGTAAAATACCCCATCGTAGATCTTTGACAGTCGTTACAGGTATTCAGAAGCCAGAAAAACAGATACCACTCTTGCCGAGGAGTATCGTGGTACTTACCCAGTTAGGCTATACATTACAGCGGGTCTAAAAAGGCCACTTTAGCAGAATCAGAAAGCACATCACGCTACCCGTCGCTGTCAAATTTTCCCAATCAACCTTGAACTTAATTCGTTAGCAATAAAGATGAAAATGAAATTTGACAGACTGTTGCGTGATAAATATTCCGATAACATTCACCTAAAGTGGCCTTTTCAGCCCCCCCAGGTTATCAGGTGCGTCTGGTTTGTCTGGAAGCTAAACTAAACACACGTCAGAAAAAACTCGACTGATTGATCTCTAAAAAATTACGAAGTTTATAATTTTCTAGCTTTTCACCGCAACTTCGTACCGTTTTTTTCCCGTTCCCGTTAGAATTTCTGGATATCCTCTCTTAATGCTCCCTTATACTCTAAGGAACCTACATGCCAAATTTCAGCTTTCTACGACCAGTAGTTTCAGCTACACGTTGTCTGTAAGACACTCAGTCACTGAATCAGACGGTAACGGAAGATTTTTATATATTAGGATTGACACCCGTGTCATCTTATTGAAACATGTCTTTAGTAGAGTTGTAGAGTAGAGACTCTCGGGCCAGCGGACGGCGAGCAGTGGGTGGCTCGCCGTCTGATCAGAACTAGGCCCGGGTCGGCGGCGCGCTGCGATCCCAGCGCGCCTCAAAGAGATGTCAGCGTGGAAGACGGGGCCCACTAGGGCAGGTGCCTGCTGGGCCTGCGGAATCTGTTCGAAAGAGGTACCGTAGCCTTGGAACGCAAAGGGCACCAGGAGGAACACGGATGGGTTTTAGTCAGTAAGAGTCTGACACTCCCTCTTGCTTCACCCAGAGCGGGAGGAGTCATTTGATGATTTCCCATCCCTAAAAAAAAAAAAAAAGAGTAGAGACTCTATTTTACATACTTAGACTCCCATTTGCTCCGTTTGTGCGTAGACGTCCTGGCTAAGTTAGCCAGCCTAGCTCCACTCAGAAGCACAGAAGTTTCCTGGGAGCTTTACCGGCTTCACGGAGCGACCTCATCACTCCGAGGATTTGTTTACGTTGGGTAGTCACGGCCTCGCATTCCAGGATGACATAGGCGGCTGATTTTTTGGCGTCAAAGCTGCGTCTGCAGAGTGAGCTGTCCGTGGCGCCGATGTTATAGAGATGTTTGTTTATGGGGCTATGAGCCATAATTATCTCTATTATTGCTCTGAGGTTATTTCTACTTAGGCTGAGTGGTCGTTTTGTAAGTCGTGAAAACATGTATTTAATGTGTGCGAAGAGGAACAAGATGCCACAGGCATCTTCTGCGACGTGTCGAAGGCGTTTGAATTCGTGAATAACGAAACATTACTCGCGCACCCAATACTTCCGCAAGGTGGTAAGAGAAATAACAAAAGACCCTTTTAAGGTCACAAATATATTCTTTATTTACTTATTTTTCGCAAGACTTGCGGACTAATATCATTATAATGACAATAATAATAACTAAATTGCTATAAACAAGTCTCCACAGATGAGAAGTCCCTCTTGTGATCATAATTCACGTTTCATTAATGATGTAATTTTTTTTTATCACAATCAAAACTTAACTATCTATTTACTACCTAATCACCTGCTGTTCATCACAGTGAAATAATACGATTGAAAAGTCACAACTAAATTATAATACTGCCTTGCTAGATAAACGCAACTCACAAAACCGGCAGTAAACTCACAAAACGAATCGATAACAAACAAAAACTCAACAAATGATCAATAAAAAATAATCTACAGAAGTGTTTGTTCGCCCCTCGGCTTGGCCGCTCGTCAATGTATTGATGCAGCGGGTGTGTTATGGTAATGTTCCCATGTTTGTGCCTGCCATTGTTTTTATGTGCACGGAAATATTTTACGTTTTAACGTTGGATATAGGTTTTCATTGTTATTTGTATAAATTGCTAGAGTTCGTATAACGTCTATGGTTTAAACTTTACATCGTATTTACACCTTTTCGAGCAACTTACGATTTTTATTTTTTTGGGAAAAGTTGTTTATGGTACTCAATGGTAATTTATCTCAGTAAAAGAGTTCTTTTAGGTCTTTGGAGATAAGGCCACCTGCTAAATGATGAAGCATGACGATTTGATCCTTATGACCTAGATTATAATAGTAATATTTTAACTTGCCTTACGTGAAATAAAACTTCACAAGTTGTCGCTATCTCGAGCACCGTTTTTGTTGCAATCTGGCTTAGCGATTTACACCAACCGCTTTTTAATGAAACTCTATTTATAGATGCAGTATTCATATATGTACCTTGAGGAGCTCGTGGCTAGGTAATAACAGCCGCACGGGTCGATCTTCAAGCGTAAGCAACGCTTTCCAAGGTTGGTCTGAGGATGGGTGACCATCTTAACATACCGAGTTTCCTCCGTGCCTCGGAAAGCACGTTAAGCCGTTGGTGCCGGCTGTCATTTGTAGATCTTTGGCAGTTGTTTCGGATAGTCAGAAGACAGTTAATCTGACTCCAGTCTTGCCTTGAAGTACCGTGTTTCCCAGTTAATGGGTTGTGGAGGTCTGGTAGGCAGCCGCTCCACGTAAAATACTGATTCATATATGTACCTACTTAGCCTTTTAAATTCAAAATATACTCCCAGAGATCACCTCCTCCAAAAATCCCCAAAAATATTAAACACTTTTCAGATATAATTCAACACGAGTTGTTTCATACCAACTCTCCATCGCTCACTACTCCTGTTAGATATTACAAAATAAAGCACAAAGCAATAACAAATGCGGTCATAACTCTAACGCCATTACGTTACAACCATTTTCTATTAATCTTATTAGAGGGACTAACAGAGTAACCCTCTATATTTAGAAGCGGCCATTCTCTGAGGCGCCTAAAACAAGAGTATAATGGTAGTTACTGTTGGAACTCGATTACTGATCGTTACAACACAGAATTGGCGCAGAAGGATCACTTACGTCAAATCATAAAGGACTTATGTCTTCCAGTTCAGGCGAACCGTTCTTTTTCTTTTCTTTTTTTTTAAGATGTCACCCTAACAATTTCTCCTGTATCGTGGATGCGTCTGTTTACAAACATACAAACTCACATACATAGCCAGAAACGGAACAACTATCTGCAGGCCATACAAATATTTGTTCCATCCGGGAATCGAACCCGCGTCGTCACGTCATTTTGATTTCTTTTTCCAATGAAATCCTCAAACAAAAGGAACGGTTTTCCCAAAATGATAATTAAAAAAACAAGCAGAGTTTTCATTCAAAAAATTAGATAACATTTTATGAATTTATACGTGGTTAATGGGTTTATTTGATAGACTCAAAATATGGTGTCATGGCGGACGGTGGCCGCAAGCAAGATTGCTAATTATAATTACCGAGTGCTCATTACCTTTATGCTATTATTTTCTTACGTCAGGATGTGTATATGGATACTTTGCTTTTTTTTATAAATTTCCAGGTTGTTTATTCTGTTCCCGAAGGGTAACTAACGAAACCCTATTACTAAAACAAATAATCAAACCAATAAATGATACTTGAAAATTAAAAACTAAAGCGGCACCCGTATGGGAAAAAAGAAACGCGTTACTTGTATAATTAACGTATTTTTTTTTCGGTTGATGGTACGGAACCCTTCGTGTTAAAGTCCGACTCGCACTTGGCCGGTTTTTTTTTAATTTATGAGTCCTATGCAAAACTGACAAAATTTGGGTGCACTCACTAAACTCTTCTCTTCTAGAACTGAAACTTCTGCCCGCACTTCCTTACGGCGTAATAGCTTTTCTTTACGACTATCGTAAAATTCTCAGCGCAAATATTTTGTCTGAGAACAATAATAGATATGAAATACGAAGGGAATGCTGTAGTAACTCAGTAAGTGTTGATAAACTATTGTAGGTAATGTCGTAAAAATAGTAATAACAAAGTTAATTTTCATGATGAACTGGCTCGTAAAGGAGACTTTCTTTTGTTCAGATAGTAAGGTGAAGTGTTCTAGTGATTTATTTTAGTTTTATTTTCAGTTATACTTTCTTCTAAAAAGGGAAGTAGCATTTGATCGCGATTTTGTACGCGCATATCCCGTTTTTTGCCGTTCCCATAGGCATTTCGGAAAATCTTCTCTTAGCTTGTCTACACTCCTCAAGGAATGTACATGCCAAATTTCATTTCTATAAGAGCAGCAGTTTCGGCTGTGTGTTGTCTATCAGTTACTCAGTCATTGGTGACCCAATAAGGGAAGGATTTTAAAGGAAATAAGACCCTTTTCTTTGGTCGACCGTACAATTTTTTTACCATTATCCATTTCAGTATCCATCTTTGCTCTTATTCTTTTTCTTATCGTGTGCGCAGAAGGTCTAACGACCCCACACATCCAAGTGACAGAGTTCTAGAACTCAAAAATTTAAGCGTGGGATCATAACAAACAAACTCACTTTTACGTATAAATTATAATAATAATAAATAATAAGGAGCTCGTGGCTAAATAATAACAGCCGCACGGGTCAATCTTGAAGGTTAAGCAAATAGTTCGTTGGAAGGGTTCTCACAAGGCTAGGTAACGGATGACCTGGTGAGGGCCGCGGGTGTCTGCACAGGACCAGTCAATGAGGTCAATATCCAGCAGTCTGCTGGATATTGACAAAAAGCCATGCTCTGCTGGCAACAGAGAGTGGCTTTAGACTGAATTGAGGCTCATAGTAGTACCAGTAACCATTGCTGACCTGCCAAGATTGCGCAATCCTGCCAGGAATGCGGAATTCGTTTGAAAGAGTCGTCGCGGCCCTGGGATGCAAAGGGCTTTAGGAAAAACACGTATGGGTTTTAGTTAGTAAGAGTCTGATACTCCCTTCCGCTTGAAGTCATTTGATAATTTCGCATCCTATTTTTTTAAAAAGAAGATGCCATTGCTGAGAGCAATAACCGTATCGATCGATTATTTAGGAGACCTAATCAAAGAAAAAAATTGCCTTCACAAATTCATAATGAAGTAAACAGTCTCATGTTCTTACAGATGTACAGATGCCAGCACATCAAGGTACCCGAAACTGTCAAATTTTCCCAATCAACTTTGAACCTAAAAATTTAGACATAAAGTTGAAAATCTATTGAAGAAATTTGACAGATTATTGTAGATTGATGTGCTGGCGACTGTACCTAAAACTTGATCAAAACAAATCGAGTCAGCGAAAATTGGACCGATACTTTCTGAATTATAATCAGAGTCACCTCAATCAACTTCTACGCTGAAATATAATTTACATCTAATACAAAAATGTCAACTGAAAGTCGCTGTGGACGAAATATATTATGCCCAAGGTCCTTATTTCTTTGTTAAGCTTACATTAGGATCAATCTTACCGATTGTATTGTTTTTTTTTTAAGGATGGTAACTCATCAAAGATTCCTTCCGATCTGGGCGAATCGAAAGGGAGTGTCAGACTCTTACTTACTGAAACTCATCCGTGTTCCTTCTCATGCCCTTTGCGTTTCAGGGCCGCGATGACTCTTTCGAACAGACTCTGCAAAACTCATAGTAGGTGAGATAGTGGTCATACGTGCCTAAAAAAATAAAAATAAAATGTTCTAAACATCTTGTCCAAACATAATAGGTAGGTGCGCTATACAACGTGCCATTCTAGTCAAGGGTCTGGGCGCGACTATTTTCTTAAATAATTCATTATGATAATAGGTTTTAATTAGATAATGCATTAGAATTATGAAACTCCCAGTTAATAATGTTTACCTACGTATCAAAAAAATTACACCGTTCCATTCCGCACCGTCGTTGGAACACAAGGCTTGGACTGCGCTCTCTTCTGGATGTTTCAAACTACGTCATGCATCATTATAATGAATATTTTTTAGGGTTCCGTAAACAAAGAACCCACGGAACCAACGGAACCCTATTACTAAGCCTCCGCTGTCCGTCCGTCCTTCGTTCCGTCTGTCTGCCTGTCAGCGGGCTGTATCTCAAGGGCTGTAATAGGTAGACAGTTCGAATTTTCACAGATTGTCTAAGAGGTTTATGGTATGGAACCTTTCGTTCGCGAGTCTGACTCGCACTTGGCCGATTTTTTTTTGTAATTCCTGTGTTCATAAATATCATGTTGCCTCAAATATATTAACCGAATTGAGAGCATCCAAAAAAGATTTATAAGATAATTATGCTACCACCAAAAAATTCCGTATCACTCAGAAAATTATCTTAATCTCTGCAAAAAATATCATATTCTTCCTCTAGCCAACCGCCGCGAGATTTCTGACTGTGCTCTTGAAAATCTTTAACAATCAGGGGTTTCTCAAAGTAAAAGTTGCTTATTATCATGTGTACTTTCGCTGCCTAAGAGGTTGCTGGTGTTTTACTAATAGCCCTGTATATTATTGATATATTACTGAATAACTTGGTGTCAATGTCCATATAAATTACTTACTTTTTCTGTTTTTTATAAGTGAAGAAAACTTGTAATTGGCTGACAGTCTTATTTACTGAACTTGACCTGTTTGTTTTAGCTGTAAGTCTTCCATGGTGCTTAAATAAATCATTGTTTTTTTTATGAATGTGTAATTGTAGTAGTCAATTGATAGATGGTTGTAAGATGATTAAAATGGCACCAAGTATAATGTCCCAAAACTTTTATTCCCAGTGTTTAACCTGTAATAAAGGAAATTTGTTCTTCCTAAAAAAAGAGCCTGAAGTACTGCATTTTATTCCGTAGCCTATGCTGGACAAAGGCCTCTAAAAACTAACCTCCCTCTCGCTGGTTTACTTCACATGGTTTCTATTAAAATTGTCAAACATAAAGGAAAATCCTTAAAAATCATTCACCAAAACACTTGTTCCTGAAACGGGGATCATGGGGGACAAAAGACTATCCCTTGTTATACGATTTTATCATGAAACTTCACTGACGACATATTCCGGTAAAAATGTCATATTCAATTGGAAAACGCTTGCAATGCCATATGTATAACCAGAGTAACATTTGTAGATAGGCCAATAAATTACTATCATCAATCAACATATTATAAAACAAAGTCCTTTGCCACGTCTGTCTGTCTGTTCGCGATAAACTCAAAAACTTCTCCACTGATTTTCATACTGTTTCCACCAATGGATAAAGTGGTTCTTGAGAAAGGTTTAGTAAATAATTTGTCTAGAAAAAACTTGGGGATCCTTAACAAAATTGCAGCTCAGACGAAGTCGCGGGCAAAGAGTTAGTAAATAAATAAAAAGATAAACAACTACACAGCACCCTGAGGAAACCGTATCGTCTCAATACATCTCTCCCACCCCTGCTGTTCTTGTCAACGATGTGTCTACGTTTGTCACCTGTCACTTGTTTTGCTGGACATGAGATATACAATGCAGATATGGGCTGTAGTTTGTAACTGCGGCGGTTAAAAGGCATCATTTGTAACCATGGTAGAATAAACCGAAACATAAGATATGTTATTATATAGTTAATTATTTGATGCTGGATTTGAAACTAGATGTACAATTGAATATGAAGACTCGACTTGAGCCCGAGAGAAATGACTAAAGGTCAAGGCACATTATAACGGCACAGCAGCAGCACGGCTAGCCGCGCTCACTCCCCGCCGTTGTTGGCTTTATCATATTGAAATTATGAACACACGCTACCTATGTGAAGGAAGTTTTACTGTTTCCAGATAGGATCATTAACTCAACCGTAAAGATGCCCCATGTATTGCTACATTTCAGTATGCCCCATGTATGGCATCAGGTCAGGTTCGTAACCTATCCGTTGTAATTTACTTATAAGTTTTATGGTCAATTTTCCGTTACTGTATTGTTTAGTGAGGCCCAAGGTACTATACCATATGAAAATATTTACATGACAGTAATAAAATACGATTGCTAACCTGTTTCAGACAGAAACTGTTATTTACCACTGTTTTAAACTGTTGTTTTTATTTATCCTTGGATAAATTAGGTTAGTGTTTAGAATAAACTATTGTTTTAAAGGCTCATTTTCTGGAGCGCAATTGATATAACAAATTATTAAACGTGTCTGTTTCAGACTGCCCATTCGCATTTACCAAATTCCCAAAACTGCGTAGAGCCCATAAAATGTGTAAGTATGGAAATTATATATGACAAATTATCAAACGTACGGCAGCTATTATTGGCCGAATGAATTGCCGACAGCCGATCGCATGGCTTTTTCTTGAACGTGATATTTTAGACGCGAATCTGGTTGAAAGTTATCACAAAATCTTTCCATACCCTACTTTCCTCGAACACACAAAATCATAAAGCAACATTTTCACTCTCCACATAAACCATCTCATCTCCGTTCACCTACGCTACGACGGAACACTAAAATAACGTCAGACAGCAAAATATCAGACAATTCTATATTCTTAAAAAAAAACCATCCAAATGCGAGTCGAACTCTCACACGAAGGGTTCCATACAATAAAACGAAAAAAAAAAAACAACTTTCTTGTATGTAGGGAGCCCTTCAATTTTTAATTTAAATTACTTGTTATAGAAAAACATACTATGTGTAAATTTTAAATGTCTATTTCCTAGGCTTCTTCAGATACAGCCCGCAGATAGACGAACGAACGGACAGCGAAGGCTTAGTAATAGTGCCTTTTCATACGTGCCGGTAGCCAGGTAGCCGGGTGCCAGTGGCGAAGTGTAAAGCCATGCCGGATAAATTACGCCTGTACGTGTGAAAGCTAACGTTCATGCCTATATACTTCGCCGCCGGGTACCACCCGGCACCGCCTACCCGGCAACCGCCACGTATGAAAAGGCAGGGTTCCCTTAATTACCCATCGGGTACGGAATCCTAAAAAACGTCACACTGTAAGTATAAAATATCAGACGATTCTATATTCTTTAAAAATCGACGTCTCCCGCCAGAGTTAAACTTAATTTGCCCCTCTGATCCAATTTCCGTCGGGAACGCTACCCCCTGATTATTGGAAAGATATACATCACCATCTTTCGCTCACTAGACGGCGAGCTGACAGTAAAAATGCCTTCTAAAATATTTTTCACTTGGCAAAATTTACGATTCGGATCAAGAAGGATTAGTACGTGGAAGTTTCTGATTGGTTCGTTTCGAATTTTGGCTTTTTTGGGTTGGTCACCTGAGCAATTTTTAGATAATAATCAGTATTAAGATCCTTCGATTCGTTAGCTGATTTAGACGTTGTATAGACTTGTAAAAAGATAAAAGTTACTCTGAAAAATGATTTTAAACTATGGCTGCAGACTGAGGTTCTATCAACTGTAACGATTGTAAAACACAGGGACAAACATGTCGAAATGTTACGAGATTAATCTCAAACATTTGGAACTTTTGGTCACTATGTCGGGGGCCTCTGAACACTTTTGTTACTCCTGCATTTTTATTATTAATGTAATCAGACTTTTCATTAATATCACACCATACGGCAAGCCTGATAGAAAAATTCTTCTGAAACTCTATTATTACAGATGTTTTTTTTTTCCTATCAGGCTACTAGGAGAATTATATTTCAGCTGTTGTTGTTTCCCTAAAAAAAATACATAAACGGGGTAAATTTTATTTCCTTTCGAATTTCAGGCATCACAAAGAAAACCTGAAACTAAACAATAAAACACACACAAAACACAACAGGTTTGTTTACACAGTAAAATAGGTTTCCAACTTACTTCTACGTGATAGGTTAAAAAATATTTTCGATAAACATTTATATTTCAGCTGTTGTTGTTTCCCTAAAAAAATGACTTTAACGGGGAAAATTTTATTTCCCACATCGACTTTTTGAAGGGTTCCGTGATCGATGGAGTGTAAACATTTGTTTGAGCGGCTCGGGAAACGGTAGGGTATTTTTATGAAAATTTATAGTCTGTAGTTTCCCCTGTAAATTGTGTATACGTTTATGTTAACAAGCTTTTGTGTATTACTATGTTAGAGTTGCTTACGTGCAATTGTAACGTATTGTGTTCGAAAGTGAAATATAAAAAACTCTTTTAAAAAAGAATAAGGTGTTTTTGGTTGTTTTTTTAGTTTTTTAACACCGACTTCCGAAATTAAAGTAATTTTATACTTTGCAATGTTTTTTTTAAGAAGTCGGTTGTTTTTTTTAAGAAGTCGGTTGTATGTAAAATCTTTTTTATTTTTCACTTTTAGTCACAGCGAACCGGCGTGATGTTATGATATGGACTGGTGTAAACAATAAACAGACAAACGATTTAAGCACTCATGATTCATTTGCTATCATTTATTAAAGAGTTCCGTTGCCTACCTTCTAAGTTCTTCATCAGATCTTCACCAAACTGAAATGGGATCAGTCCGGAAAAATACTCTTCCGAACAAAAATCATCCAAATCGGTTGACAGTTCTGTTGCCAAAAATATCGCTGAACAAACATTTTTCATGGGATCCCGTCCTCAAGTCCTGAGTTATAGCTTCCATCATCAGCTCAGCCACATGAGATGATGTGTGATGACACTCTTGATACTGGAGAATTCCTAGTGTGAAACAAGACTTAAAAAAAAAAATGATCGCCCATCCACGGTTTGGCCTCGACAAGTATTGCTCAACCTTAATGAGCGACCAGTGCGGCTGTTATTCTGTAGCCACGGACTTTCTGCAATATCTTGTGGATTGATTTTACACATCTATTAAATCTTAATAAGAATATCTTTAAATGAAGCAAAAATGTGGGTTATGATATTAGAAAGGTGCTGTTGTACTTTACACATGCACACAGGCACTTGTCTCACCACTGGCGAGAAAGCGATTAGCTATCGACTGCTCGCTGAGGAAAGGGACAAAAGATATAGATCTCGAGAGAATAAAAGAGACACATATATTTATAGCCGATAGCTGGCTGTTCACACTGCCGGCGAGCCCGTTCTTACCACTAGTTGGTCGCAGCGCAAGAGCTATCAAAGATTGTACTCCCTCGGCGATGCTCGCTTGGCGATCAGAAGTCACCAACCAGCGGTAATTTCTACCGTGGTACGGGCCGGAACGAGTGGTCCGAGTAATCGCCCGTCGCACAAAAGCACTCGCTTAAAGCCGAGCGTCAAAACTAGCTGCTCGCCAACTCGTTTCGAGTTTCAAACTTTAGGCACTCGCTGCTCGCTGATCGCCGGCGGTGAGACAAATGCCTAAGCTTTGTCCTGAGAAAAACTAGCACAGACTGTTTTAACATCTACCTCTATTCTATGTACGTACATATCTAGCTGCGATAAATTGCAGTGGCCGATAGAGGGCGTCGGATTACTATGGTGCCGTACGATTTATTACATTAGGTGCCTGTACTTTATGGCAAGCGCCGCGGGGTATTTACACCCTGCAGAGGGTATGTATATGTATACATACCCTTCGTCACATCTAAGATTTCATGACAGTCTGGCAGTTTGATTATACTATGCGGCCGACCCAAATATCCTTACTTTGGTATTGTTAGACGGTTCGTTCAGCTCCTCAAAGTTCTGAGTTGAGCTGCACTATAACTGACAAATGCTTGCATTGTCTGGACAGGCCCACTCAAACCTGCGTGGTGCTTTCCTCAAAAGGCCACCTCAGACGTTAACCTAAATGGTTTTCATATATTATTGGCGATTGTATGGACTTCAAATGGGTATATGACCTCTGAGTTTGTTTCAGTGTTTCTTCTCAGGGTAGTCAGCTAGAAACACCGGCCTCATCTAGAGTAATATGTCAAAAAAAATAATAATGACGTGTAAAAGAGTTAAGCGACTATAGTGTTTTTTATTTATTATCATAACCAACTTGAATTAACAGTAAAAAAACACACACGAACAAGCTATTGGTCAGTATAAAACTAATGTGAAATACAATTAAAAATAAATATACTTATAATTTCTAATTTCTACATTTATAATTTCAACAAAAAAAAAATTAAATTTTAAAAAATATGAACAAAAATCAAATGAGAATTAAATTAGAAAAATAAATAAAATTTATCAAAAATAAAATAGAAATTAGCCATGTCTTGTAACCTATTTGCAAAATTATTATCATTTATCAATGTATTGGAAAGGGTACCTAAGAACTTTCCTATACATAAGATGGTGGTTTTGGTCCTGTTAGTACGCTTTTTATTAGGGGTGTCTCAGTAGCAGCCTAGATTTATTCCCGTTTGATGGTATTATGGAGGTATGTGGAATAGAAAGTGAAGTCCCGCAAACCTCCATTAGAAAGGGATCCTCCAACCAGATGGTTGTGGTGTCTAGTGGGCAACTGCCCGATAGTCGATATTCAAACGGTTGTACATGTTCAAATCGCACGATGCCACGATGCAGGATTTTGTTGTAGTAGTTCACTCTTTGTTGGATAGATGGCGTCGCGGTTCTTTTTGTTGCGATGTAGATTTGCTCCGTTGGTTTTTCTTGTGGCGGCAGTATAGGCTCTCTCTACTATGTACGATTTAAGCATGAAAGAAAGAAAGAAAGAAAGATTTATGTTTATTTGGGACTCACACAAAACAGACAGATTTAAATTTAATTAAAACTAACAGTATAACTTAGTCTAAGAAAAAACAGAAAGAAAAAAAAAGTACACCTCTGTTCTTTTGGGGATCAGATATGCTCCACACAGTGTGATTAATAACATACTCGTAATACGGTGGACTTATATTCGTGACAATCTAAGAAATCAGGTTTGACAGCAGAATATAGAGGGACAAAAGATCGCTTTACCGAGGAGCTCGTGGCTAAATAATAGCAGCTGCACGGGTCGATCTTTAAGGTTAAGCAACGCTTGCCAAGGTTGGTCTGTGGATGGGTGACCATCTTAATAAACCGAGTTTCCTCCGTGTCTCGAAAAGCACGTTAAGCCGTTGGTTCAGGCTGTCATTTGTGGATCTTTAGCAGTCGTTACGTATAGTCAGAAGCCAGTAAATCTGACTCCAGTCTTGCCATGAAGTACCGTGTTACCGAGTTAATGGGTTATGGAGATCTAGTAGGCAGCCACTCCTCGTAAAATATTGGTATTCAGCTAAATCCGGCTTGACTGGAAGCCGACCCCAATATAGTTGGGACAAGGCTAGGCAGATGATGATGATGATGATGAGAAGATCGCTTTACCACTAAGTGCGAAAGATATTTATTTCGTGTCTCTTTCACAATTATTAGTAAAGCAATTTTGTACCCTGCTGTAACTGCCAGAGTGGCGGAATTTGTTCGAAAGAGTCACTGCAGCCCTGGAACGCAAAGGGCAACATGAGGACACGGACGGGTTATCGTCAGTAAGAGTAAAACTGAAAAGCAGCCGTGGTCACAATAGAGGAAAACCTCTCTTTTTGTGTAGAAATTAACATAACTGAACGATAACGTTAACTTGATCCAGTAAGTGTAAAAATTCGCACTAAGGCCACTAAAGCAATAACACAAAACTCATTATATATGACCCCAACAAAATGTATTCATAAACAAAATGAATTTGAATTCAAAGTCATCCCGGAGTGGCGGGCTTCCCAAAAATGAAGGACACACTACTCGACACAATGCGGTGTATTAAAAACTTTCCCTTCGCTTCGGCGCTTGCTCGCTCCATGTTTAACTTTTAGGCTTACACTCTCTGTTCAATGATTTACACGAATTGGGGTTCCAACTTGTCGGAACTTTTTTCTGCTACAAATAAAAAGTTGGAAAATTGTCAGTAGATTCGTCGGTTGTTGCATATGAACACAATTGAATGCCTGGGGTTGAACACCCTCACTATTAGTAACTGTACATCTATACATCAAATAATAACAAAAAAACGGTCAAATGCGACTCAGATTTGCGTGCAAAGCGTTGCAACCTTCATAAATATTATTTACTAGCTGTTGCCCGCGACTTCGTTAGCGTGTTTTTTTTTTTACTATTAATAGGCACGCGTTTGACGAGTATCTCACACGATGGTAAGCGTTAATGTGGTCGAAGATGGAGCACGTCTAGAAGTAACCTATTCAGTCTTGAATTAAAGACGCCCAGAGTTTTAGCTATCAGGAAACACAGACTCTGGGACTGGGACTTTGGGCCTTCGCTCAACTCCACGTTTACCCAAAAGGTTATTTTAATTAGGTTTACGGTTCTAGCGTGGTTAGATGGCTTGCTTATTGACATTCCTTCCATTTTTCTCATAAAATTTTTGTTTATTTAAGTTATACACTCGTTTTTGCCGACCATAACCAAAACAAGACAAACATTAACGTATATAGGGCACGTTTAGCCAAATCGAAGAATTCTATTCTCATCACGTTCACAATAATGGGACATTTCAGCACCAAATATATAAGAAAAGAAGATCTTCGCGACACAATCAAAGCAATAAAATTACGCAATGCTCAATCTCACGCCTTTGGTTTGGTCCAAACCGAATATCATCTAACAGTAACGCCCTGAGGAAATTAAAGATTCTATCCGTGGCTAGAACTTAATCCCCCAGTAATAGTAAACCAGAAAATTGCAAATTAAAAGGGAAAAACCACCATTCAAAATTCCACTCTAAGGTCTCAGTTTTACAGTTGGGTTTTGCTTGAGAAGTGTTGGTAAAGATACAAATAAAAAGCTAGATTTCTCAACGAAGGGTCTAGATAGGTTCAATTAATTAAGGATGCCTACATCGATGGCTTTATCGAGAGGACGTTTGAATAGTATCAAACGTCCCAGTGACATGGTGGACGAATTAAAAGTAGAGGAGACGTGTAAGGAAAAAGTTTCTAATTGCCTTGATGTGGTTCTCATTGAATTTTGCACTGCAGTAAAGAAAGTTTTCGGAAAAAATCATTCGTTTTTTAATCACGGGATAAGGTGTCTAAATCGCATTTTTCTCTTCCAGGAGTCATCATCATCATCATCTGCATAGCCTTTTCCCAACTATATTGGGGTCGGCTTCCAGTCAAGCCAGATTAAGCTAAATACCAGTATTTTACGAGGAGCGGCTGCCTACCAGACCTCCACAACCCATTAACTGGGTAACACGGTACTTCATGGCAAGACTGGAGTCAGATTTACTGGCTTCTGACTATCCGTAACGACTGCCAAAGATCTACAAATGACAGCCGGGACCAACGGCTTAACGTGCTTTCCGAGGCACGGAGAAAACTCGGTATGTTAAGATGGTCACCCATCCACAGTCCAACCTTGGCAAGTTTTGCTTAAATTTGAAGATCGACACGTGCGGCTGTTATTATCTAGCCACGAGCTCCTCGGTTAAGTTTTGATAGTACTGGTTATTAATAAATCTCTCTTCCAGGAGTATTCTGGCAAAATCAGGGGTTTTATTCTTTTAGAATTTTTTATTAAAGGACCATGTCCATAGTTCAGTCCCCGTACTATGTCGTGACATTGTCATCATGATTACGTTTTGAATCAGGGATAGTTCTATTCGTCCTACATAGCTCCTTCTCTCTCTCAAAACGGTTTCTCTCATTTATGACAGTATCGGTCATAGGCAGTACTGTACACTACTACATAATGTAGGTAGCTGTCTAAGAATCAGTAAATCAAATGATATTTGTAGTTAGTGGTTAGTGGTGGTATATATATACCACCACTAACTACTAACTAACTACACTAGCTACACTACGCACTCACACACACTACACTAACTACTAACTAGTTGACCCACGCAACTTCGTCTGCTCCGCTCCTATTGGTCTTAGCGTGATGATATAGCCTATAGCCTTCCTCGATAAATTAGCTATCTAACACTGAAAGAATTAAAACTAAACTACTGGCCGTAGAAAGCAGAAATATGGGAGCACTAAGAAGCGTTTTCCAGAAATTCTCACGAGAACGGAAAAACGGGAAATGCGCATACGAAGTCGGGGGCAATAGCTAGTATGCCTATTATACTGGGGTCGCCTTTGATCTCATAGGCTGCAGCATTAATACCAACATTTTTCATAGAGCGACTGCCTATCTCACCTCAACAATCTCCTTTTCTCAGTAACAAAACATTTATTTCTTATAACTAATGACTATATTTATATACATAAATAAAAAACCCTTAACTAACTAAAAATAATCTAAAACATAGTGTCAATAAATTCCACCGCATCGCTGGCCAATGTACGGAGTTTCTTGTCCGTTCTTCTCCATAAGAATCTACCTTTTGCAAATGGACGACTACAGTCACTATAATATTTTATTTTAATTTGATGTTCAGAAAGCCTTTAATTGGCCTTGTTGAAATATATCATTTGACTTTGACTTTGAATGTACCCAAAAGGCTGGCAGCATTGCCACGTTACATACCTATACTTATCCTTTGTCCGAGATAAAAGCCAACACACTTGGGTCACGCGAAGTGTCAACTTAGCGTCTTGACAGATCTTTAAACAAGTTATGAGCACTCGGACCCCATGACCTTCAGTTTTTCGGTAAAACGATACCCTACCAAAAATACGGTTAGCTGTAAGAGACTATCTAATCAAAATAGAGAGCAATCGGTGAAAAAATAAACAAATTAACTTTTTTTGATGAAACCTTTTCAATCTGCGCAAATTATGTACTCTCAAATTTTATTTTAATAACTAAACAAATAATTGGATTGAAGGCGCCTTTGAGCACTGGAAAACGGATTAATTTATTTTTTAAATCGGGTTGAAATCTAAATAATTTTGTGAAGCACGTAGTTTGAATTAAAATAACTTTCCTTGCATTCTTGTGTTTAAGATTCAAATAACGGAGACCCCCCTTCCTTTACAATATTTAAGTTGGAGGGATGAACTTTTACAGAAAATTATGTAACTTGACTACGTCTTTTTCAGTTCTTGAATATTGTTAAGCATGCAAGAAGTTGACACAGAATTTTCTTATCCGAAGCAGTGAACACATCATCGGTACATATGTCCGACCAATTTTACATTGACGATACAATTGTTTCTGCTCCGTTTCAACGCAAAAAAAAAACAGTTTCTGTGCCAAAAATGGACTCAGTTTTTATAGAGAAGAGAGAGAGAGTCCATTTTAGGGAACCGTGCCCGAAGGGCAACCAACGGATCCTAAGACTAAGCCTCCGCTGTCCGTCCGTCCGGCGTGTCCGTCTGTATCTCAAAAACCGTAATATAAAGGCAAACAGTTAATATTTAAGTGTTTATTTCTGTTGCCGCTATAACGACAAATAATAAAAACATTATTTAATTTAAATTTAAAGGGCTCGCATACAAGACACGTGTTTTTCTCGTTTATGGTACTAAACCCTTGGTGTGAGAGTCCGATTCGCACTTGGAAGTTTTTTTTAATGATCACCACCCCATTTGACATCTTCATTCGCAAGATTGACACAAAATATCTTCTAAGTTTTCCTGAGACAAGATTGTCCAAATTGATTCAATTGCTAAGTAAGTTTACTGAAAATGTAGGTTTTTTTTGTACCATAGTAAATTCTTCTGCGTAGACAGCTTCTTCTGGGCAGCCCCAGAGTCCTGTGGTGCTCCATATAATACGTTACACAATCTCCAATACTATGTATTTCAACAAAACATAGTGCTTGCAACTTTACGAGCTTGTTATTGCATTTGGGCATACATTTAGCATGGTATACATATAACTCACGTCTCCGAAGTTCGGTCATAAACCTTACCGTTTGACGGCGTTGATGGCCCTATGGGGGGTTCCAAACTCATGTGCTTTGGTAAGGACATAACATAGTTTTCGGGTCGTAGAGTTTAAGAAATGCGGTCATAGAAGTTTAAATAGCGCCCAACACGGGACATTTTGACCTCAAGATGGTAGTGAAAAAGTCTTTGTGGGTAGTGTTGTTACATTGTGTAACATCTCGCCCCATGTAATTATAATGACAGACAAGTTTTTTTTTTTCATATGAAAATATTTTGTAAAATGGCGCCCAACACGGGACTTGACTTCAGGATAGAAGTGAGAAATAGTTTTTGAAGATTTCGTTGTTACATAACATAACATACTATGACGTAGAGACTTTTGTTCTACTTGAATTGTCTTGCACTCTGTATTAAAACATAGAAACCAAAATATCATCGAAAATAGCTTTTGTGCCTATGGTTTTGCTCAAAATCGGTTAAAAAATTTAGACGTGGGCTCATAAAAAACAAACTCACTTTTACATATAAATCATAATATTAGAGTGAACAGGCTCCTTCTGGGTAAGCTCGCTCTATCATAGACTTTGTCCCTGTCTTTTCTGACCTAGACTAGAGTCAAGAGCAAACCCATAAACAAAAATAACAGCTATTGCCCGCGACTTCGTACGCGCATAAGCCGTTTGTTTTCGTTACCGTAGGCACTTCTGAAAATCCTCTTTCAGTACTCCCTTGAAATTCCCAAGGAATCTACATGCCAAATTTTAAGTTTCTACGACCAGAAGTTTCGGCTGTGTCAGTCGTTCAGTCAGTAACAGAAGAATTTTATATATTAGGATTAAGATTTATCCAAGGATCTAAAAGAGTTCACCCTCATAGACTTCAAAAGTTTATGGAAAATAATGAGCTAGTTTCTGCGTACATTTTCTAAAAAGTTAATTAAATTTTTCGACTCCAGCGCTGGCATGGAAATGGCCTTATTGACCAGCTGTGGTCCGTAGTTTTAATTCTAGTACTAACACTCACAGTTGAAAATTTTATAGCAAAACATTACGCATTTAATCGTTTAAGAAATGAATGGCAATAGTGGTGATAGACAAATAAGAACACACAGCCACACGATTTCGGTCTGTGGATTTGTGTCCGTCGTAACATTCTGAGACCCCTCCGTGCCTCGGAATGTTGATTAAGCCATTGGCCTCAGCTGTCATTTGTAGATCTTTGGTAGTTGTTACGGATTGTCAGAAGCCAGAAAAATGGACACCAGTCTTGCTAAGTAGTAGATCCCATTTAGTGAGTAATGACTGTCAGATAGGTACTCACTTCACTTAAAATACTGGTATTTAGCTGAATCTAGAATGAATGAAAGCCCAAACAAAGAAAAGGCTAGGCAGTTGATGAGTAATGGATGGCGCCCCATCCAAGAACAGACCTAGGCAAGCATTGCTTTACCTGAAAAATCGACCCCTGTGGCTCTTATTATTTAACCACAAGCTCCTCGACCTCTGTGACCTATTCTTGTAAAGTTTACACAAAAACGAGAGAAGAATATCTTGCTTAGATATTCTCATGGTTACACTCTAAATATCCAAAAATTATCCATTGAACAACATGCGAGTATAAAACCCAGCACGCACGATTTCGCCGAGCACGTTAGATGGTTATACCACATAATAAAGGGCTCATAAAATCTGCGAGTGTTGAACAATGTTATCAATGTAAAGTATCATGTAACCGGCGCCATCCTAAATTTTCGTGCTGTCGGTACAGATTGTGGTACACTGAGAGTTTTGCTCATAAACACTAACTGGATTTGACTTGACAGAAAACCGGCCAAGTGCGAGTCAGACTTGCACACAAAAGGTTACGTACCATAAACCTTAATTTTTATTATTTAATTTTGGTTTTATAGTGGCAACATAAATACATCTGTGAAAATATGAACTGTCTACCTGTTACGCTTATTGAGCGAAGGCCACAGACAGACAGACGGACGGACGAACGGACAGCGGAGGATTACTACCTAATAGAGGTCCGTTGGTTACCCTTCGGGTACGGTAGCGCCTAAAACTTCGATTGTAAACATCGAATTCCAGAAAATTTGCGTTAAGAAAGTTTTTTTCCGTTTCTTAAATTATGGTTTAATGTTAGTTTTGACCGCCCATAGATTTTGGAGAGGCGATGGCGGCTGCACTCCGGCACACAGAACGTTGGATAGCCTCCCACAAAATAGAACGATGATAAGGTGTAGGCCGCGTTAATCCGCTGATTGCGAAACGAACAGGAACAAAAAGCTCGAATCAAATTGGCAACCAAAAGAAAAGCGTCGAGGCAATGAAACTCGACGAGTCTCGAAGAATCGAAAATGAGGAGCATTTGTAACTCAGAAAAACATTATTTTATAACGAATACGACAGTCCACTTTAACATAAAGACATTCGTTATTTTCAGCTATCGCTTTTCGCAAAAGGATATAAAAGTAGAAATAAAAAATAAAATATGTTTGAAGAAATCATTTTATATTTGACTTTTCATTTGACCATAAAATAGAGAATGGACTGGAAATTAATAAAAAAGTGAATGTTTACTTTCGATGTTATTGTTATTGTTTTCTTTGGCATGCATAAGATAAACATCGGATTATTCTATTTCCTGACTTAATTTCTGGGTTATCTGTTAATAAGTTCACAAAAAAAAAAATGGAACACTAAGGATTGACCAGAGGTTGACGGTAGAGAATACCTTGTTGCATTAAATCCACCCAGGTACCACTATTGTACATAAAGTTTAGACAAATAAATAATAAATAAACACTCTATCGAACCGCTTCTGCTTCGCACGGGTGTAAAAACGACATATTTATTTAAAAACAAGCAAATCTTCAGGAATAAATGCCCGAATTCTAAATGGCGGTAAAAATCGAATTAAAATCGTTATAAGTTTAGAAGATTCTTGCAGTAAATAATACTGTTTTTGTGCTGCTTCCTACTTACGTACATTTATTTTAAGATAACTTTTACTAAAAGAATAAATACGGCCATTTGAAAAATTTCCTACCCAAAACAAGTCAAGTCGCCATTTTTTCCCGATGTTAAAAGTTATTTGACTATTAGAAATCGGCCCTCAGTGTCACAGACCCTTCCGAAATTAGAATGTCCGTTTTATAACTATGTTAACCCACCCAACACTTCGCCAACAACCCTCCAGTTGTGTCTCCACCCTAGTCTCCAAACACGAACTTTAGGGGCGGTTAACGTTACACTTAATTGTTCGTAAAACAAAAGTTTCGATGCGATAACGTGGAGGGGCACACAAATAACTTACAAGTTGTCTACTGACGCAGTAATGGTGGATTTTGCCTGTCAAACTCACTTATTGGGGGTTGAGAATGGAGTGAATTTTGAGGGTCGTCCATGTTTTATTCTACGTTTAGATTTTCAAAACGACTATGTTCGTGACAATTTGTGGAGTTGGTATCATATTACTATGGACATAGAAAAGTCCAGGTTTCTTCAGGATGTTCTCTATCACCGCTGTCATTGTTAAAAAACTTGGGACGTACAATTTCCTTGGGCAATATTTTCGTAGAAAAGTGTTATAGTATGTGCAGCCGTTTGTTTTATCTGAAAGCAATAATACACATACAATGAAGCTTAGCGGCGGTAGTTTACGACGCCATATATCCTCGTAGCGAGTGTCCTGCTATCAACTGATGGGTTGGCGCAAGTTGTGAGCGATTAGCGATTTTGTCAATCCGGTATGACACAATTGTTGATATTTCGGATTATGACAAATGGCTAGTCACGATGATATCGCATGTTTAAGATAACGGTTTAACTTGTAGGATGCCTGCCCATTACAGTAGGTCGAGGCAGTGGAGCGGAGAAATGGAGAAATATTAACCAATCATGTCAGTCAAAATGTCAGTGAGTCGCTTGGTGCGGAGATTTTATGCAATTCCATTGGTTAAAAAAAATCCGTTTCTCCGCTCCGCAGGTCAGGCACCTTTAGAATTGTTTTTTCAGCTGTCAGTCAGTTGGCAACAGATAAAAGCCTTCATATTTAAACTTATATATTTCCTAACGTTTGGACCACGATTGGTGTAGCTACGTTACTTTGCTCGTAATTTTGTTCAGCATAAAGTTGCTTTTCATCAAAGATGTGCGATATAGGTGGTGCGTAAGGAAATCGCATACTTGCACCAGGCGGCCATACACCATTTACGACGTGGTCGCTACGCTTACTCGCGCCGTGGACAGACGCATATTTTCAAAACGCTGCTTTGCGTCAACCTACTGCCTTGATGTCGCACTATCGTATGTTTATCGACCTACAAATACAAGAGTGACTTAAAAACAAAAATTGGTTTTCTGTAAAGTCGGTTTACGGACGATAATTTAACGTGATAACGTCATAAGAAAACAATTGAATTCTTAAAAAACAAGCCGAACGCTTACGCCGCTCGTGCCTCTCAATTGCTTGTTCCCCGCTCTCGTTATCGGAACGTGACACTTTTTCGTGCATGCAGCCAGCGTTCAGTGATTTGTCAAAAAACCATTTCAAACTCATTGCATGAGCTAATGTCAATAGTGTTATAATATCACCATAAAATTTGACGCAAAGTGAACGTGAAATAAACGTTCCAGTGCGATTCTGTTAGCATTTCATTTTTAAAACTTAGGTGGGTACCTAACGGGCCTGCGGACGGCGAGCAGTGGGTGGCTCGCCGTCTGATCAGAACTAGGCCCGGGTCGGCAGCGCGCTGCGATCCCAGTGCGCCTCAAAGAGATGTCAGCGTGGAAGACGGGGCCCGCTAGGGCAGGTGCCTGCTGGGACTGCGAAATCTGTTCGAAAGAGGTAGGGTACCGTAGCCTTGGAACGCAAAGGGCACCAGGAGGAACACGGATGGGTTTTAGTCAGTAAGAGTCTGACACTCCCTCTTGCTTCACCCAGAGCGGGAGGAGTCATTTGATGATTTCCCATCATTAAAAAAAAAGGTGGGTACCCAAAGTGAGCGTGCGTCAACCTTTAACATCAGCTGGTCTACTCTGTCAACATCTCACCGTATTAACTTATAGTCTATTTTTTAATCTCAGAGACTAAATTGACAAGTGAAAATGGCAAACTGACATAGATTTCAATAGAATTTAAGTCAGTTTTGACATTTGAAGTTGTCAATTTAGTCTCAGAGATTAAAAAAACCGACATTAGTTGCAGTAAACATGAAAGGAGCTGTCATTTCATCTTGTTTGTACGGATTAACAGCTCACTTCGTGATCACTTCACCCCAGTCTTCACTTCGACATGTTTACCATCACACATTCATCTATTATTATTATACACACGCAAACAAAACAGGTACACAAAATATTTAAAATAATAAATCTGGACTCACCTGTCACAAAACTACTATTTACTTTTATTTTCACGTTAACTGTTCGGCATCTGTTTGACATCCGTATGTCGCTGCTGGGATCCAGCAGAATACCAGCGTCAGGTATATTTGCCTGGCACATGCTGAGTTTGAATCCCATTTGGTGCAGCTTAGAGACAAACACACCGCACATTTGAGTGTATATATATAAATATTTTTAATGTAGGTAGGTAATCTGGCAAATTCTGTAGTTTAGTAATTAGTGTTGTACCAGCTTGATGCCCTTGAGTCAATTGAGAAACGAGCCAAGAGGATCATCGGCAATGAGAGGCTCGTCGCGTCGAAGCTCCAAAGTCTTGAACATCGACGACGAGTTGCTAGCCTGTCGGTTTTTTACCGGTTGCATTTTGGGGAATGTGCGACGGAATTGCATAATTAAAAAAAAAAAAAAAAGTCACCATAAATTCTGCCTCTTCTTTTTTATGTGTTTTCATTTAATTATGTATTTGTATTTTCTAGTGTTGTAACTGTGCTTTTGTGTGTTGTTTCTTTCCTTGTTCCAATAAATGTTTTATCTATCTATCTATCTACAGAATCGGACTGCTAGAAATTACCTACAGTTCACTTAACCTTTAATTTTCAAGGCAAGAAATTTTAGAATAAACAAGCTAAAATTTAGAATGTTTCAGGCTTAAAGTTTGTATTAGTTTGTGTTAGATGTTTAGAGAATTTCTTTACTCATTATCATCATCTGCCTAGCCTTTCGCATTGGGGTCGGCTTCCAGTCAAACTGGATTCAGCTGAATACCAGTGTTTTACGTGGAGCGGCTGCCTACCAGACCTCCACAACCCATTAACTGGGTAACACGGTACATCTTGGCAAGACTGGAGTCAGATTTACTGGCTTCTGACAATCAGTAACGACTGCCACAGATCTACAAACGACAGCCGGGACCAACGGCTTAACGTGCTTTCCGAAGCACGGAGGAAACTCGTTATGTTAAGACGGTCACCCATCCACAGACCAACCTTGGCAAGTGTTGCTTAACCTTCAAGATCGACCAGTGCGGCTGTTATTACCTAGCCACGAGCTCCCCCCTATAAGGTCCATTATAGGACGCTTTAGAGAATTTCTTTACGGGTTCTGTCTATTGCTACATTTTATGACTTAGACCACAAAAATACATGTGAAAAACAATTTAATGCGTTTTACAACTATCCTCCCCAGTTGTAACATGATTTTTCATTACTCCCGAATACCTTTCCCCGTGTCATAACTTTATGAGACCGACCGTAAACCACCACCGCATTTTATGTTATTTTTATAGGTTTTTGTTGAAGATTTACTACTTTAATATTTTTTGGTATTATTTTGTTGATGTCTTCATCATTGTTTTTAATACGGTTTGCAGAATTATTAAGGACCTCCAAAAAAAGAATGCACATAAAATTAAAAATTTTAAAATCAAAGTTTTAGTAGGTAAAACCTTGGTATCAATGAAAAATCAATTAATTAATATGAACAAAAAAAGTGAATAATATTTGCGGGTACACATAGACTAGTCTTTTGTAAACGCTCCAACAGACGAGTACGTCGCGACATTGTAACGACGATGCGATATTGCGTTTTTCTAGAAAACGTTATTTCTATAGAAACACTTTTCAATGTCGTTGAACTGTCTGCAGAAGCCTTCATAGCGAGCAGTCTAGTTACTAAACAGTGTAAAATAAAAATGGAGCACATAGCAAATCAGTATAAAAAAAATCCTGTTGTGGCAACCCTAAAGAAACATGAACCGCTTACGAAAACAATATAAATTAACATCGAACCATTAAATAGTTGCTCTACAGGGTTGCCTGTAATTACCAAAGTTTTGCTCGGAAAATATTTTCATAAAACAATTTCTTTTCATTGAACGCTTTGTACCAAGCTGTTCGGAGTTTCGCTCCGCTTTGGACGAACGACTCATGCCTTAATTGTTTGAGGTTTGAGAATAATAATTGTTTTTGTAATTAATAGTTGAGCAATAAATAAAGAGAAGCAGGTTAATTAGTTGTTTGAAAGGTGTTGTTGAGTTTAATAAAACCGGGCAAGCGTGAGTTGATCTCGTTTGGTTCAGTTCCACCAAAATTGTTACAGGTAACCTTCTTTTTTAGGGTTCGTTACCAAAAGGGTAACCAACGGAACCCTATTACTAAGCCTCCGCTGTCCGTCAGTCTGTCCGTCTGTCCATCTGTCTGTCAGCGGGCTCTGTCTTGAAAACCGTAATAGGTAGACAGTTGAAATTTATACAGATTGTGTATTTCTATTGCCGCTATAACAACAAATAATGAAAAATATGGTTTAAGGGACAGAACCCTTCGTGTCCGATTCTGACTCGCTCTTGACCGGTTTTTTTAGTTATTGCGAGCGACATTTTCCGTGTGAAAGGGGTTAAGATGATTCCACTACTGGGTTAAAATAGTTTCGAAATATCCAAACCAATAGTCGGTTAAAATGTTAACAGTACCTATTTATTTAAAGCCTCAGGCAGAAAGCCAGCAGGCTAAGAGCCTTAGGCATTCTGTAGCAGTCAATCAAAGGAAATCTATTGGGTCTTTCTCCATTCAAACGCATTCCGCTGAATTGTTGGTGGATAATGTAGAGCATCTTTTTTTTTTCTAAAAATGCCTTTATCATTTTCTTATAATTATTTAAGGAATTATGACAACCCAAAACCCCGAAAACATAGCCCGTTTTTACCGCCATGTTCAGACGACTATCAGACAAATTTCATAAGTTTTTTTTATATTTATTTGCGATGGATTTGCTCTTGACTCTAGTCTAGGTCAGAGATGACAGAGACAAAGTCTAACATGGAGCGAGCTTACCCAGAAGGAGCTTGTTCACTCTAACTTTGAAAAGATTAGGGTTTTAAGCGTTTGGAAACACAGACGCAGGCAAAGAGTTTCTCTCCAGTATTAACAAAATGGAAAATAATAGAAGCATAGATGTAGTCTTCCTCTTATATATAATTTTTTTAGATCAGTCCAGTTTTGAAGAAGAAAACAGTGGAATAACAAACGTCTTTTAGTCAAGGTTTTTATAGGTAAAATCAGCCTGAGCTGCAGTTGTCGCTTTCGCACTTTACTTGACGAGACGCAGCGTGACAGCATCGGCAAAAGTTTCTTCAAATACATATTTTTCAAAGGGTATAATTTAGACGGTCACCAAAAATAATATTTTTAAGACTCTCAAGCCTAGGCACCAAAATGGATCAATGGTCACCAAATTCTATCCAACTCAACTGTGATTGCCATAAAATGTAGGCTTGGGGTTACAAACTGGATAAAATAGGTTAGGTTAGGTTAGAATCGTGACGGGGGACCCCCCACAGAGCTTGCGTCCTCGTCGCGTCCCCTGGAAACGGCCCAGTTTGTCACCGTAACGGAGTGGCAAACTGGGTACGGCTAAAGTGCTCTGTGCTTTCGTAGTAATTTTATTTTATCTTGCTTTGCGTCTACGAACCTGCTGTGGCTATGCCAAAACCCCCGCGGGACGCCTCCGGGCGGTTTTTAAAAGGCCCTTCTCAGGGCCAACCCAAAGGCCCTTCTCAGGGCCAACCCAAAGGCCCTTCTCAGGGCCAACCAAAAGGCCCTTCTCAGGGCCAATCCGACGCTTCAGCGTCTGAAGCTAGCCGCGCGCCGTCTGCGGCTAGCTTCTTCGGAAGGGCGGACCTGTCCGATTCGGACGAGTCCGTCATAAGCGTCTCGGACGCAGGCGACCTTAGGTCGCGAAAGCGGGCCTTCCGCAAGGAAGGGTCCGAGGGCTCCTCGAGTTCGGCGAGGAAGCCCAGGGCCAAGAAGCCGACGACATCTGCGGACACCCACGTCGTGGGTCTCGTAGATGCCCAGCGGCAGTTGGACCTGACTCGGCGGGCGCAGCACCAGCAGGAACTCGAGGAGCGGGTTGCTGCGAAGGAGCAGCGGGCGCGTGCTGCTCGGGCCAGGTCCGGGTACGGAGCGTCCCGCGTTCTGTACGCGGACCAATCCGTGGCGGAGCTGGAGCGATTGGCGGAGGAGGACGAGGAGGAGATCGTGGAGGTCGCCTCTAAGTCCTCCAATCTAAAAGGGACCTTCCAAAAGGCCCTTAAGTGTCGGGCTGCGAGCTTGCGTAGTATTGTGTTGGAGCTGGTCCAACGCAAGACGACCGAAGAAACGCGGCAACTGCAGGCGACAGTCGATCGCCTGCAGGCGGAGGTCAGCCAGCTCCATAGCAAGCTAGCTGAAGCTACGGCCCGGCCACAACAGACCGAACCGAGACCAGCGGCGGAGGCCCCCACCCCCACCAACCTTGAGGACGTTATCCGCAAGGTTGTCATGGAGGAGAGGGCCTTCACAAGAGCCTGCCTTGCAGGTATAGAGGACCGGCTCCTGCCGGAGAAGCGCCTCCGACCACCGCTTGCGGCGGACAAGAGGCGGGCCGAGCCGGTGCCGTCCTCACAAGGGGAGGACGCCCTTCTCCCTTCCACTACTCCGTCCAACCAGCCGGGTTGGACTGAAGTGGTCCGGAAGGGAAAGGGCCGAGGTAAGAAGACGGTGACAGCCGTCCCTGCCGTCCCTGCCACCACGACTCCCAGCCGGTCGCAGGGGACTGGAAAGGGAAAGGGGAAGGGGAAGGGCGGAAAGACGGCAACGGCCGCACCTGCCGTCCCCGCCACCACGCCTCCCACACCTCCCACTCAGTCGCGAACGGCTGGCAGGAGTAAAGGGAAAAGGAGGGGAAAGGGGAAACTAGTTCCCCCGAAGACCGCAGCCGTCGTGGTGACGCTCACCGCGGAGGCTGCGGAGCGGGGTGAGACCTACGCCTCAATCCTGGTGCGGGCACGTTCTCATGCCGATCCCACCCAATTGGGGATCGACAAGGTTTCATGCAGGCGAACCGAAACCGGGGCTCGTATTTTCGAGTTCCCGGGGGCGGAGGGTAGCGCCAACGCTGACCTCTTTGCAGCCAAGCTGCAAGAGGTCATCGCGGACGCTGCCAAGGTGGCCCGACCAGTCAAGTTGGCGGCCATCGAGGTGACCGATCTTGACGATTCGGTCACCAAGGAGGAGGTGGTGGCGGCGGTCGCAGCGATTGGTGGCTGCGACGTCGCGGCGGTGCGGGGTCGGGACATCAGGCCTGGCCGCGGCGGCATGGGCACTATCCGGCTCGAGTGTCCGGTCGCCGCTGCCAAAGCCGTCCTTGAAAAAGGACGGCTCGCCGTCGGCTTCAGCTCGGGTGCAGTCCGAGCACTTGGAGAGCAGCCTTTGCGCTGCTTCAGGTGCTGCGGCATCGGACACACCCAAACCCTCTGTCCGTCCACCGTCGACAGGTCCGACGCCTGCTACCGCTGCGGCAAGGAGGGCCACAAAGCCGCCGCCTGCACGGTCGCCAAGCCACACTGCGTGGTGTGTGCTGCCAGTGGCCGCCCAGCAGGCCACGTAATGAGGGGGAGGTTGTGCAACCCCCCCCTTAAGAAGGGCAAAGCGCAGGTGCCGGCCGGGCCTGCTGCTAGCACTGCCGTTCCCGAGGTCGGAACGGCGGTGGCTGCGGAGGAGGGGGGTGCGATGTCCGATTGATGGATACAATCGAACATCGCATCCTCCAGGCGAACATCAACCACTGCCGGGCTGCACAGGATCTCCTGATGCAGACCATGGCTGAGTGGTTGGTGGACTTGGCGGTGGTCGCCGAGCCTTACTCGGTCCCTGGTCATTGGCTGGGCGACCGAGACGGCCTGGTGGCGCTGGTGTCGCGGTCTTCCACAGACTCCCCTCCCCTCTCGCTCTTAGAGAGGGGACCGGGATACGTGGCCGCCGCGTGGGGAGATTTAGCCTTTATTGGGGTCTATTTCTCCCCAAACCGCCCTCTCTCGGACTTTGAGGATTTCTTGGAGATACTCACTGCAGCCGTAGGGAGGGCGGCGCCACGCCAGGTCGTGGTGTTGGGCGACCTGAACGCCAAGTCGGTGGCCTGGGGCAATCCAGCTGCCTCTTGCAACGTCCGGGGACGCGCCGTCGAATTTTGGGCGGCGTCTTGCGGTGTGTCCCTCCTCAACAGGGGGGTGGTCCACACGTGTGTGCGGCAACGGGGAGGGTCGGTGGTGGACGTTTCGTTCGCCACCCCCGTGCTAGCCGCACGCATTGTGAACTGGCGGGTGGAGTTGGTGGAGACCTTGTCGGACCACCGTTATGTGCGGTTCGACATCTCCACCCAGAGCCCCCGTGGGGAGATGGCCCGCTCTGGCAGGTCTCCCTTCCCACGGTGGGCTCTCACTCGCCTGGACCAGGAGGCAGCCAAGGAGGCGGCCTTCCTCCAGGACTGGCTGTCGCCCCCTGTTGGGGCACCGGACGTTGACGCCGCAGCGGTCCGGCTGAGGGAATCCCTGACCGAGGTGTGCAACTCCAGCATGCCTCGGTCTCGGCGTCCGCCTCCCCGCCGGGCCGTTTATTGGTGGTCAGAGGAGCTGGCGGGCCTCCGGGCCACTTGCGTGACGGCCAGAAGGGCCTACACGCGGAGCCGCCGGCGCAGCGCTCGTAGTCAGGCAGAGGAGGACCGCCTCTACGCCTCTTACCGAGAGGCAAAGGCGGTCCTCAAGTCGGCTATGGGCGCTGCCAAGGACTCGGCGAGGGCCGAGATGCTGGAGGGTCTCGACAGGGATCCGTATGGGAGACCATACAAGGCGGCGCGCAACCAGCTGCGGCCCCATGGTCCCCCATTGACGGAGACCCTCGAGCCGGCGTTGCTGGATGGGGTGGTCCGGTCTCTGTTTCCGCGCAGGACCGACTTCGCCCCTCCAGCGATGGACCCTCCGCAGTCGGCGGCTCCGCAGGAGGAAGAGGAGGCACCTCCGGTGACGGAGGAGGAGTTTCGCGAGGGGGTGCTTAGCCTCCGCGCGAAGAAGACGGCTTCTGGGCCGGACGGCGTCCCCGCACGGGTGGTGGCCATAGCTGCCGCTCAAATGGAGGACAGGTTTCGGGAACTCTTCAGCGCGTGCTTTACGGCTGGAAGGTTCCCGAAACTGTGGAAGGAGGGGCAGCTGTGCCTCCTCCGAAAGGAGGGACGCCCGGCGGATTCCCCCTCGGCATACCGGCCCATCGTTCTGCTCGATGAGGTCGGTAAATTGTTTGAGGGGATCATCGCCGGCCGGCTCAGGAGCCATTTGCAGGGTGTAGGGCCGGACCTGTCGGACGCCCAGTTCGGTTTCCGACAGGGCCGGTCCACCATCGACGCGCTGGCCCTTCTTAAGGGCCAGGTGAAAGAGGCGGTCGAGGCGGGGGACGGAGTGTTGGCGGTGTCATTCGACATAGCCAACGCCTTCAACTCCGTTCCCCACTCCACCATATTGGAGGCACTCCGGTATCACGGAGTGCCCCAATACTTGAGGAGCCTCCTGGCCAGTTACTTGGAGGATCGAGAGGTCCTCCTTGTGGACAAACTGGCCAGGTTGCGGAGGTACAGCGCGGAGTCCGGTGTTCCGCAGGGGTCAGTCTTAGGACCCCCCCTGTGGAACATCGGCTTCGACTGGCTGTTGCGGGGAGCTCTTCTCCCGGGCACGAGTGTCATCTGCTACGCGGATGACACTCTCCTCACTGCCCGGGGGAAGAGCTTCGGGGAGGCGGCCTGTCTGGCCTCGGCTGGCGGGTCCTTGGTGGCAGGGAGGATCCGCCGCCTGGGATTGAGGGTGGCGCTGAACAAGACCGAGGCCGTGTTCTTCCACGGGCCTCGGCAGCGCTGCCCTCCAGACGCCCACATTGTGGTGGAGGGCGTCAGGGTGGGCGTCCAGGCCCAGATGAAGTATCTGGGCCTGGTGTTGGACAGCAGGTGGCGCTTCGGCCCGCACTTTAGCGGGCTGTCGACGCGCCTGCTGAGGGCTGCGGACGCCCTCTCCTGGCTCCTCCCGAACCTGGGAGGGCCCAACGCACGATGCCGGCGTTTATACGCCGGCATCCTGCGGAGCATGGCCCTGTACGGGGCCCCCATCTGGGCGGACTCCCTCCAAAGGAGGGAGAATGCGACCGTGATGCGCAGGCCTCAAAGGGCCATTGCACTGCGGGTGGCGAGGGCCTACCGCTCGGTGGGCTTTTCGGCGGCGTGCGCTCTGGCGGGCACCCCTCCTTGGGAGTTGGAGGCGTGGGTGCTCGCCAGAGTGTACGAGTGGACGGCGCGGCGAAAGGCCCTGGGCGAGCGCCCCGTCGCGGAGGAGCGGGAGGCCGTGCGGCGGGAGGCGAGGGACGCCATCATCGTCCATTGGACGGAGGACCTCGCCTCCGCCACCTTTGGCCGCCGAACCCTGGACGCGCTCGGGCCGGTCCTGCGAGACTGGCTCGAGCGCTCCCACGGGTTCCTCTCATTCCGTCTGGTGCAGGTGTTGTCAGGCCACGGCTGTTTCGGCAAGCACCTGCACCGGATCGGGATGGAGGAAACCCCGGCGTGCCACGACTGCGGCGCGGCGGAGGACACGGCTCAGCACACCCTCGAGGTGTGCCCGGTTTGGTCTGAGCCGCGCCGCAGTCTAACAGCGGAGATCGGACAGGACCTCTCACTTCCCGGCGTGGTCAACGCCATGCTGGAGAGTGAGGGGTCCTGGGCAGCTGTCGCCTCTTTTTGCGAGGATGTCATCTCGCAAAAGGAGGCGGCGGAGCGCGCGCGGGAGGACGACCCTCTCGCTGCGCCGCTCCGCAGGCGCAGAAGAGGTCGGAGAAGACGCCGTCTTCTCCCTCCTCATGGTGGTGATGGGCGGGCGATAGGCGCGGGAGCGCCTCCGCCCGCATTGCACTCCACACCACCTCCGCCGGTCATTCCCAGCCCTCCCCCTGAACGGGGAGGACTTGAGGGGCCCGCCGCTTTAGGCGGGTTGTCGTCGGAGGAGGACTGGACGCTAAGGCTGCGCCGATCTCCCAGTCCTCTTCCACTCGGACGACGCGGGAATAACGCTGGGTCGTTTTAGTGGGTATACCGGGTCAGCCCGGGGAGTCCCACATACCCCTCCCGTTCCCCCGACGGGAGGGTATGCGTAATGCATTTTTTCCCAGTATAAAAAAAAAAAAAAAAAAAAAAAAAGGTTAGAATCGTGACCAACCGCGCGCGAGCCGAGCGAGCGAAGCGAGCGGTGCCGCGGCAGCGCACCAAAAATTAATGGTCACCAAATAATCTCGAATATTATTTGGTGACCATTTATCTGTTTTGGTAACCGTTTAGAACTTTTTTGGTAGTAAAATAGGTACTTTTTTGGGCGGTGTTTAAACACAAGCCTTTTTCAAATTCCTCGGGATTAGAGCACTCTTAAGATACACTGGTTTATAATAAGGAAAGCACATACGTGGGTATAAGAATGTTGATAAGCTAACATGAGAAAACCGGCCAAGTGCGAGTCGGACTCGCACACGAAGGGATCCGTATCATAAACCTTACTTTTTATTATTTATTGTTATAACTGCATAAGAAATACCTGCGTCCAGCCATCTACTTTTTACGGTTCTTGAGATACAGCCTGCTGACAGACGAACGGATTAACGGACGGACAGATGAACGGACGGACAGCGGAGCCCTTTGGATACAGAACCCTAAAAAAACTAAGAGCTATTGACGACACCCGTGTTACAAACCGTCGAAGAGAAACAAAAGGGGTGTAACCTTAGTTATAGGGTCCCGTTTCTGTCCCTATGGAACCCTAATAAAAAAGAGCCCGGACCTTTCTTTGTTTTCTTTCAGACTGCCGAACATATGGGTCGGGTAGTCACTTAGCCCCATGGTAAAGTGACCCATGTTCTGTCGAGGACATTTACGGGCTAATGAGCTTCACAACGACTACATTTTGTATTTATTGAACTGTGAACAAATCTGCTCGGTCTTACCCTTTTTTTACATCATGGCAAGCCTTGTCCTTAACAGAGTTTTTTTTAATTTTATTTTTAGCTTGTTCGCAAAGTAACTGAAGGTTTTGTTGGAACCTTCCTGTCAAAACATTTATGGAAATTTAGGTTTTTTTGACAAATTGCGACCAAGGGACTACTCACACTTATTCAACTCTATTCAGCTTCAACCCATAGAAAACAACGATTTTGTATGGAGATGCGTACGCACTCACTCTTACTCATTCTTACGACGCTGTACGTGGCTGATAGAAGCGGAACTGCATAGGAGTTCAGCAAAACGCGAATGGATCTGAATAAGTGTGAGTAGTCCCTAAAATGCGAAATCGAATGTTGCTTAAAAAATAGTAGAATTGGCACTGATTTATTATATTAAAATTATAGACTCATTCTTAAGAAAAATCTAAATTTAGAAAAATTCTTTATTTAAATATTCTTTAATGAATTTGAGTTCTTTGTTTTCAATTCAGTACCTCCTCCTCCTCAAAATATTTTCCTACAACGACGCCAGTAATGTCTAAGATTGTAGAATGCATTAAATTATTGAAAAAGTCATATTAATGTCGGCCCGTATTGAACGCACAGTCTTGTATGAAAAGCGAGACTATTACGCAGTCACCAAACACAACATTTTCATAACAAGCACTACCTCTAAACTTGCAACTGTTAATCAATTTAACGTCTTTATATCTAGGCTGGCCGTTTGACTCAGACTACAGGCGCAGTCAACACTTGAAGCTAACATACCTTTGAGCTTCCTTCACCCTTTGGGAGACAAGATGTGGGCAGTATCCACATCTTGTCTCCCAAAGGATCCACTTCGCATCACACAGCACACTTTGACAATGTACAGACATTACCAAAGTGTGCCGGATTATAATTGCTTCGTTTCAGGGTGGTGAGAGCGGTCATTACCCTTTTTCTAATATAGATCTATTATCATACAGTATTATTGTACAAACCCTAAGATCTATGATTATCATCATCACCCACAGTCCGACTTTGCCCACTGCTGAACAGCATAGGCCTCTCTTTTCTTGTGCCAAATCCCACGTTCCTGTGCCAGCCTATAATCTAGTAGTAGTTATTAATCTATTATCTATTATTATTATTAACTTAGAATTTTGTAAAACAGAACATGATTTAAAAGAGTGTCCGTGGAGTTTCTTGCACGTTCTTCTCCATAGAGATCTACGCTTTGGAACGTACAAATAGCTTCCATGTTTTTGACTGACCGACCTTGACGTTTCAAAAGTGCCTGTGAATGGTTTATTTGAAATAAAATGCTTCGAATTTGAATTATTATTTTAAGCCCGTAGTGTCTCACTGCAGGGCAAAGGCCTCCCTTCCTTTTTTCCACTTTAATCTGTCCTGAGATATCTGAGTCCAATCCTTAAGGTAGGAGTCCAGCTCGTCCCGCCATCTCCGTTTGGGTCTAACGCGTCGCCGGTTCCTGATGTTCGGGACCCAATCCGTGGTTATTTTCGCCCAGTTATCATGTGGCATGCAGCAGATATGGCCTGCCCAGTTCCACTTCAATAATCCTTAATCTATCTATCTCTTCTATAATCTATACTCTATACTTATTGTTATAAATGAGAAAGTTTATGGCACAGAGGTAGATAATAGTCTAAAATGACACATAGAAAATTATCCCTATACCTATAGGTATGTTTCCTTAGGGTAATTTTCGATATTGAAGCGGGCGGAGCCACGGGGGCAGCTAATGATAAGGATAATTTATTTCAGAGCATATGGTACATTGAGATCTAAAAATAAAAAAGTTTCACTTACACTACCGTTACCGGTGTAGAAATATTAAATTAAGTTACACGTACAGTACAATTTTTCATTGAAACGATAAGTACAAATACATGCCCACTAATACAATAATAAATTAGTTAAAAATAGGTGATTTAATACAACGTCAAATTTTATAAGCACAATCTATATATAAACAAACTCTGCAGCTTCACATATTAGTATATGTAAAGCTGCAGAGTTTGTTTGTTTGTTTACTTGAACGCGCTAATCTCAGAAACTCCTGGTCCGAATTGAAAAATTCTTTCAGAGTTAGATAGCCCATTCATCGAAGAAGGCTATAGTAATACAACGTTAAATTTTATAAGCACAATCTATATATAAACAAACTCTGCAGCTTCACATATTAGTATATGTAAAGCTGCAGAGTTTGTTTGTTTGTTTACTTGAACGCGCTAATCTCAGGAACTACTGGTCCGATTTGAAAAATTCTTTCAGTGTTAGATAGCCCATTCATCGAAGAAGGCTATAGACTATACATCATCGCGCTAAGACCAATAGGAGCGGAACAGTAATGAAAATTGTGACGCAGACGAAGTTGTGCGGGTCAACTACTTAGTAATTTATAATTTGCTAGTGAACTATGAAACACTTTTTGTTGATTAAAAATCGTGGAGATCATAATAGAAGTCGATTCAAGTTAGCTATAATGTCGCGTTTCCACCTGCAAACAATTCGTATGTAAGTTTTCAACTTGCATTATACGACCTGCTCGTATGATGCAAGTTGCTTTAAAAACCAGGTGAAACTTTCATGTTTGCGTTATTTGTTCGAAAGAGGCACCGCGGCCCTGGAACGCAATGGGCATTAGGAGGAACACGGATGGGTTTAAGTCAGTAAAAGCCTGACACTCCCTTCCGCTCGGCTCAAAGAGTAAGCAGTCATTGGATGATTTCCCATCCTTGAAAAAAAAACCGGCCAAATGCAGGTCAGACTCGCACACGAAGGGTTCCGTATCATAAACCTTACTTTTTATTATTTTTTGTTATAACGGCATTAGAAATACACAATCTGTGAAAATTTCAGCCGTCTACCTGTTACGGTACTTGAGATACAGCCCGCTGACAGACGGACGGACCGACGGACGGACGGACGGATGGACAGCGGAGGCTTAGTAACAGGGTTCCGATGGTTAACCTTTGGGTACGAAACCCTAAAAAAGGTATCCAGCAGAAACATGGCTTTAGATAGTCTTTGTTTCTGTTTTTTTTTGTTACATATAAATAATGTCAATGATAACTGGGTCAACAGCCAGTATTGCCATGCTAAAAGGCTAATATAATTTCATGTTGTCACCAAAACTAAGACCAAGTTAGTGATACATATAATACCTCTAGAGTCAAGCTAAAGTTATAGTGTTAAACTAGGTTTCGAGATTAGCTTTGTCGTTCTCAAGGGGAATAAGATATTAGGTTTTGGCTATCCCCACAGCGACGCATCTTTGCAGAAGTAAAGAAAGTTAGGATATTCAAGATTCAAAGTATTAACTTCAAAGAAACCATTTACTAGTACTTTTAAGTTGTCAAGGTCGGACAGTTAAAACATGAAGCTATTTGCACGTTCGAAAGCGTAAATCTCTATGGAGAAGAACGTGCAAGAACTGGTACCGCCTTACTGGTTGACATATTTCTTGAACAAAGTATCCACGTAACACAATTCCGTTCTTTCTGTATGAGAAGGGACATTTGTCCAGCTGTGAGATACTTACTGTGGCAGCTGTTTGTCATTTACTATTTATCAAAAAGCCTGTATTTTTCTGCAGGGTCTACCTTCTGTGGTATGCCCAAAATCTAAGTAGGAAAGTGTAACTCTAACCTTTAAAACTGGGGCTACCTTGACGGGTCATCATCATCATATCAGTCGAAAGGCCTCCCTCAAGTGTCGCCACAACAACCGGTCCAGTGCGTCTCGGCTACCCGCTACCCTCACCAGGTCATCAGTCTACCTTATGGGACTTCTGGGCCTTCCAACGCTGCGTCTTCCGGTACGCCCTTCTGGTACTTGACGGGTTAAGAGAGCCATCAGTTTACGACTCAGCTGGTTTTTAAAACCAGCCGAGTCGTAAACGATGGTTCACCTCCTAACCTGCTCTCTGGGCCGCAAAACCTATGCGCTACCAGCAACGATGCCATGGAAGTAACAAAGTTCTGGGTCAAACAAATCTAAGTAACTGTCATGCCAGCGACGAGAAGAAGAATTGCACAAATGAAGTTTCTTTAGAAGGAATTTCTCGATGAAAACACAGTGTAAGTTACGCCATTATCGATTCGCCTGTTTGCAAAGAAACCAAGTTAACCTTACTGACACAGTTTCCCTTATTTTTAAACCCCTGAAAAGTTTCCAACTTTCACCGATCCCCTCTAAAAATATAAATAAGCAACCGTTACATATTTATATCGCTAAAATTAGTAAGGGTGACAAACAAAGGCCCCCTTTTAAACAAAAATAGGCACCTACCTACCCATTTGAAACTTGAAAGTCGCTCTTTGAATCGCAAATGACGAACTGGCACAAGACGGTTTAATTTGACGGAAACAACTCTTAATTAAATGGAAAATAATTTTGGTGCTCAGACATTCGGCTCTGATTGGATTTCACTGCATAGCTTCCATATTTGAATTTCAGAATTCGTTTTATGAAATGTTTGAATGAAATCAATAGGCAGTAATAAAGATTTTAAATCAACAATATTCCGGGTACCAATTTCATTTTATTTCATAGCGGATTTTCAGTTTTGGAATAAAAGTGTATGTTCAATTAATATAGTTTTCATTGAAGTATTTTCCAATATTGTTGGGATAACCGAGCAACGTATGGCATATAATTACGATTTATAGTTACATGTTGTGGCCTTCCCACAAGGTAAACTTACCTGACCTGGTGAGGCCAGCAGGACTTCGCTGGATGCGAGGCGCACAGGACCGGTCTATGTGGTGCTTGGGGGAGGCCTATGTCCAGCAGTGAACAACTTTCAGCTAAAATGTTGTGGATGTTATGTTGCTATAGGTAATTCAAATCTTATTTTGACGTAATGTGGTCTTATATTTGAGCCACCTAATATGCCAATGCTGTACATATATAATTGCCACGATATCCTCGAGGACGAAGTCAGTAATAAATTCAAATGAGTGAAGTGTCTGCAAAGCGCCGATAGCATGAAGTTGTCTGGTCGCGTTATTATCCCGGCTTATTTAAGGTAATACTGTAGCTAGAATTTTAACGATATTGAAAAGAATTTCAATAAATTGCCAGACTCGTCTGGTGCGCTACAAAATAATTAAGAATTTGCTTTATATTACAAGTGCTGAACAGTTCAGCCACATTTTTAAGTAGCTTAGCAATTGCTAAGCTACTTAATTCGACCCGTCTTCTCACACCTTCGTATCATAATTCCCCAGGAGGCATAATTTTATTCGACATCCTCAACCATAATCGTCATATTTCGATACATATTCAGAAAACCTATGTGTAAAAATGAATTATGCACCTAAACTCTCCCCAAGAATCACTTTATCTATTGGTGAAATCCATTCATCGCATACAGACAGACAGATAGAGCGCTGGGGCACTTGTATTTATAATATGTAGTAAAGTGACATCACTATTATAGTGATGATAGTAATAGTGATGTAGTGATGATAAGTGAACTAGTTCGAAATAATTAAATCGTGAGTTAACTAAAAGTTACGTATGAAGCAAGGTAAACCTCTGGCCTACCTATAATAATAAATATCTGATTCAAGTAACAAGACTAGCATAGTGTTAGTAACAATCGCTCTGCCTAGCCTTTTCCCAACTATATTGGGGTCGGCTTCCACTCAAACCGGATTCAGCTGAATACCAGTGTTTTACGTAGAGCGGCTGCCTACCAGACCTCCACAACCCATTAACTGGGTAATACGGTACTTCTTGGCAGGACTGGAGTCAGATTTACTGGCTTCTGACAATCCGTAACGACTGCCAAAGATCTACAAATGACAGCCGGGACCAATGGCTTAACTTGCTTTCCAAGGCACGGAGGAAACTCGTTATATTAAGATGGTCACCCATCCACAGACCAACCTTGGCAAGCGTTGCTTAACCTTGAAGATCGACCTGTGCGGCTGTTATTATTTAGCCACGAGATCCACAGTGTTAGTAACAATATACTTACAAATTATGTTATTAAAACTTAAACATAATCCGAAACAGTTCGCGACATCACTGCTGCAAGGTGACAGGCCCAGCTGATAAGATTCACAAACGCAAAATCTAGGCTCTTTGCTACCATGGACAGGATGATTTTGGTGCTGCCCCGCACCTACTGACCAGGGATGCGCACCGTTTTCGCATCACAGTGTAAAAGCAGTCAACGTGAGCTTCAACAAACATCCCCGATGCTCCGTAGTATTGAGGCAAACCCATCAGTATCAGCACCTATCATCCGATAGGTGCTGATACAGTCTTGTTATATTTTTCTCCTTTAATTTATCTACGCATTAACCCCGGAGTGTTATGCCCGTATCCAGCAATGGTTTGACGAGCCTATATTAATATTCCGAACCATTATTTTAACCCAACAATAATTCTTTGTTACGCATAAACAAAAGATTCATTATTCTCGCGTCTAAATTTTTCTCCAATATTTTTAATACGAATATTTGTTTTAATAAAAGAACAAAATATTTTGATTGGCATAAACACAACGGGGTCGAGATAACGTTTCTTTTTTTCATTGCTATAACCGAAAGTACTCTATTTCGGCGCAATCTTTACTATAATTTTAAGATATGTTTGTGCTTTTCGACTGATAGTTTATTTGCCTATGGTAAGCGTTATATAAACTTGCAAAATCGGTCATTCACCCAACTAAATTCTTAACTTCAAATCGGAAATAACGATATAAAGCTGACCTGAATCGACAATAACCGACATCATCTAGTGGTTCTTTACATTTTAATCGTGTAGGTACCTACAAAGATTTATATTGGGAAGATTCAATAATTACCAAACAATAATCTGGCATCTGCTTTAGTTCTAAAGGTTAAGTGTCGAGTGTGTTATGCTCAGGGCGAAAACTTTAATTTCAATCGCTTAAAACAAAATAAATAAATGAGCAATCTCCAAAAGAAACAAGTCACCTACGAGAAATTTAAAATAACACCCTAAATTCCAGACCTCTATTTTCAGAATTAACAAATTTTTCAAGTTAACTAATTTACACAAAAAATGAAAGAGTTAATCAACGTGTAAAAGGTGCTTGTTCTAGAGGTAAAACAGAATTTTTCAAAGTAATCTCTGGTATGGTTATTATATGCAAGATTTAAGGGTACGTACCTCAGTTTTGGGTTAAATTAAGAAAAGTTGAATTCTTCGTAGGGTCACCATGACCTGAGGCAGATGAAGTTGGAACATAAATTATAATAAGGAAACTTTTCACTCGAAAAGAGATTGTTGTTGTTACTGAAGTTATGTTTACATTTGTATTGCTTTGAATAAAATTGAAAGTTTTTGTTATTACGCCGTTTTATTTGATGTTATAAGTTTGGGTATTTTATTACTGTCAAGTCTACATGAATGAATACTACAACCCTAATCTCTTCAAAGTTAGAGTGAACAGGCTCCTTTTGGGTAAGCTCGCTCCATCGTAGACTTTGTCTCTGTCATCTCTGACCTAGACTAGAGTCAAGAGCAAACTCATTACAAAAAAAAAAACTAATTTAAAAATCTAATATCTTTATCTTAAACAGACAAAACTCTGAAAAGGGAATATTTTTTTCAAAAACATAGCAGTTACACGCTTTTGAAGTTATTCTACACACGCAAAACTTCGTTTGTACTCATCATCATATCAGCCAAAAGAACGCTCCCCTCTAGTAACGCCACAACAACCGGTTTTGTCTCGCATCTATCAGGTACCCGCGACCCTAACCAGGTCATCGGTCCACGGTCCATCGTACGCGGTCGCTACTCCGGAACTTTTCCACTCCAAGCATGCATTGCCCTCTCTATTACCCTTTGATGTAACTTGCGAGTTGCCTCACATGCAATCATTGTTGTCTCTATTTATCAGACTAGCTTTTGCCAGCGGTTTCGCCCGCGTGGTCGCTACAGAACATACTCCCGGAATAAAAAGCCTATGTCCTTTCTCAGGCTTTAGACTATCTGTGTACTAAATTTCATTAATATCAGTTTGGTAGTTTTGGCCTGAAAGTGCGACAGACAGAGTTACTTTCACTATTTTGGTTAGTCCCAAATGCAGATGTCATAGAGGCGGAACTCTACGAAGGATACAGAGCTGCAAAGGAAGCCATGAAAACGGCGATTGGAAGGGCTAAGACGCAAGCCCGCGAGGAGTTGATTGCGACCTTGGACGAAGATCCATGGGGGCGCCCTTATCTTATGGTTAGGAACAAACTGAGGCCTTGGATTCCTCCAATTACCCAGAGTCTTCAGCCACAACTCCTTGATCAGGTCGTCTGCGCTCTGTTTCCTTCAAGAACGGAACACACACCCCCATCAATGATACCGCCTCTTGCAACTGACGACAGAGACGCCGTCGAAATGGATGTTGAGGAAAACATACCTGAAGTGACCCAGGTAGAACTGAGGGCTGGGCTTTTGCGGCTACAAGCCAAAAACACTGCTCCAGGACCGGACGGAATACCGGGCCGTGCGCTGGCCTTGTCAATGCGGGTACTTTGGCCCAGATTTGTGAGACTTCTTAGTGCATGCCTCGAGCGGGGTCAGTTTCCACGGCGATGGAATGCTGGCAAGTTGGTCCTGCTGAAGAAAGAGGGGCGCCCTTCCGACTCTCCGTCAGCATACAGGCCTATTGTGCTTTTGAACGAGACGAGTAAGCTACTGGAGAGAATTATTGCCGACCGCCTTGTCCAGCACTTGTCTGGCGAAGGGCCAGATTTGTCAAACAATCAGTTTGGCTTTCGCCGAGGTCGCTCTACTGTGGATGCAATCATGCGAGTAAAAGTTTTAACGGAGGAAGCAGTTGCCCAGGGTGAAGTCGTCTTGGCGGTATCTTTAGATATAGCAAACGCCTTTAATACCTTGCCCTGGAGTTGCATTAGGGAGGCCCTTGTATCTCCGTCAAATTATCGGAGACTATTTAACGGAGAGAACCGTAGTTTTTCCAGGTCGGGAAAGATGGAGTCAACGAGAGACTTCGTGCGGTGTCCCACAGGGCTCGATCTTAGGGCCACCGCTGTGGAACATTGGTTACGACTGGGTGCTGCGCGGTGCACTTCCCGAGGGCGTAGACGTAATATGCTACGCTGATGACACCCTGGTGATGGCCCGGGGGCAAACGCATCGCCAGGCGGCAATACTGGCCACGGCAGGGGTTGCACAGGTCGTTGGAAGGATTCGGCGTTTGGGTCTCGAAGTGGCCTTGCACAAGTCTGAGGCCCTCTGTTTTCATGGGCCTCGGAATAAGCCACCGCGGGATTTACATATAGTGGTAGGAGGCGTCCGCATCGGTGTCGAGTCGACGATGAAGTATCTAGGACTCGTCCTCGACAGCCGATGGGACTTCGTGCCGCACATGCAGCGTCTTGTCCCCAAGTTGATGCGGGTTGCAGCTGCTCTTGCACGGCTTTTGCCCAATTTAGGAGGGCCCAACGCCTCTTGTCGGAGGCTCTACGTGGGGATCGTGCGGTCCATGGCCCTATATGGGGCACCCGTGTGGGCAGACAACTTGACGGCCCGCAATGCCGCAATACTGCGAAGACCGCAGAGAGCGATGGCCGTCAGGGTGATACGGGGTTATCGCACGATTTCTTACGAGGCAGCAACGCTCTTGGCCGGATCAACTCCCTGGGATTTGGATGCGAAATCTCTTGCGTCCCTCTATCGCTGGCGAAAGGAAAACCTAGCTTGCGATCAGCGGCCGGTTCCGCGAGAAATAGAGGCACGAAGAGTCGAGCTCCACCAGAACCTGGTAGCCGAATGGAGCCAGCGACTGGCGCATCCCAGATGGGGGCACGCCACGATAGTGGCCGTAAGGCCCGTTCTAGAAGCATGGTTGGAGAGGCGGCACGGTGCGCTCAGTTTTCGAATGACGCAGGTGCTCACTGGACACGGGTGCTTTGGAAAGTACCTGCGTCGCATAGGTCGGGAGCGGATGCCCATTTGTCACCACTGCGTGGACTGCTCCGAGGACACGGCGCAGCATACATTGGAGGAATGCTCAGCTTGGGCACAACAGCGCTGTGCCCTCGTTGCGGCACTTCGCGTAGATGATCTCACGCTTCCGTCCGTAGTTAAAACCATGGTCGGAAGCGAAAACGCGTGGGATGCCATCGCCTCTTTCTGCGAGGAGGTGATGCATGCAAAGGAGGCGGCGGAGAGGGAGAGAGAGCATACCTCGCAATCCAACCGCAACAGAAGGGCACCTGGGCGTCGAAGGGCGCTAAATGATCTCCGGCCACCATAAGGAGGGGCCTGCGGGCGACTAACTTGGGGCTGAGTAGTCGCCTGACCAGCCAGGCCGAAAAGACGTGGTGCGCAGTTCCATATGTGCCTTTAATGGAGCATGTGAGGTCGTTGAAGTGGCCACACTAAGAGGTGGAGCCCGCTAGCAATGGCGGTCTGATACCAGTCGGGGGTGCGCGTGAATTTTATTGTATCCCGGGCCCTCCAGTCATGGTAACGGTAGGAACTGTGGGGTTTTAGTCGGTAAGAGTCCGACATAATAATCCGTCTCCCCAGACGGAGTATATCCATGAGGATTTCCCCACACAAAAAAAAAAAAAAAAAAAAAAAAAAAGACCTTGCAACACACACATTTATATGTGTCGTCTGTAAGTACAAGTTTGACAGTGAGGAATACACAAAAAAAAACAGAACAATTAACGATAAAAATAGCTTGAAAAAATAAATCAAACATAAAAAGCGTTTCGTTTTACACAAAAACAGTTTTCCTCATTTCCCTAAAATCCTGGTAACTCTACACCGCTGTACACCTTGCGGGCTCGCCTAGAATTTAATTAGGAATTTTTCGCGTTGATTAAACAGTGAAGGGCTCTTAATAAACAAGCGGCCGAGTGATTGGCGGGCTTCCTTGTTCTGAGTTACAACTTAATTCCTTGTACGGACGCTTCTGTCCGGGTGTATGGCGCTTGCTTTTATTTGGGTGCCGGGATTTTTTTGTGATGGGTTTGCTCTTGACTCTAGTCTATGTCAGAGATGACATAGACAAAGTTTACGATGGAGCGAGCGTACCCAGAAGGAGCCTGTTCACTTTAGCTTTGAAGAGATTAGGGTTGTAAGCGTTTGGAAACACAGGAGTTCCACTCCATTGCTGTACGCATTATAAAAGACGTTTGGAAACGCTTAGTACGAATTGGTGGAATAGCAACAAGGTAGGGTTGGTAAGATGCAGTGCGTCTGGATGTCCGATGGATGAGGTGGTTTTTGGCACAAAGTTCCTTATTCCACGTTACACTTCAGACTCTTCATCATACAGTTTTAGCACACGTAAATTGAGCGCAAGTAAAAAAATATGTAGGCGTTAAGTTCAAGTAATAATTTAGTTATTTTTTTTATCGGGTGGAAAACTTCATGGATATCCTGCACCTACACCTTGGCGTGGGTGGAGAGACTCTTCCAGATTAAAACTACACGGTGTTCCGCAGCGATCTTTGGTCAAGGCGACAAAGTAGTTCGCATTTCATCATGCTCCCAAGATACATGTAAATAAAAATAAAAAAGATTTGAACTTCTTTTTGATATTACCAGACAAGATTCCGTGAACGTTTCAATTGAGACAGTGTTATTAAAAGGCATAGGTGTATTTTCACCGGATAACTGCAAACTCCGAAAGCGTGCGCCATCTTCATTGTACGCCTACCTGATGGTAAGCGATGATGTAGTCGAAGATGGAGCACGCTCACGCTCACGTCAAAAAGAAAGGCAGATTGTAACGAATCTTTATTAGCTTATAATTTCTCGATGTATTGTGAACAAATCCAAATTGTGCTAAATCACCCCTCTGAATTTCTAAATACATTACACTTTTACAAAATAATATTTATTTTCGTTTCCAACAACTATTTTTACATAGTTCCCTAAACGAAACTACTTGTGTTACGAACCGCCATTAGTTCAGGCAAATTAGTCAAAATTAAGTAAGAATCTCGGAATGAGAGACTGTCAGCTATTAACTTGTATAAACCTTTATTTAGACACCTAAAACTTGTCTCAAAACCTACTTATCGTAGAGTGTCCGCGATTACAAATATTCCAAGGTTAAAAAATCGATTTTTTACACATTTTTTGCAAATATCTCGTTTCGTTATTTTTATGTTTTATCAATATTGTAGAGATTAAGTTCTCTATAACTTTTGTCTCAATTTTTTTTTTATACGTTGAATCGTTTTCGAGATAAAGAAGAGAAAGAGAAGAAGTCTCGACCATACAGTTGAAGAATACAATTATGTACCCATCTATGTTAGACTCAGATTCTAGTCAAACTGGATGCTGCTGAATTCCATCTTACGTAAAGTGACATCATCACACATCCACAACCCATTAACTGAGTAACACGGCACTTTTTGGCAATCCGTAATGATGCCAAAGATCAGCAAATGACAACCAGGACCAACAGTTTAACGTGCTTTCCGAAGCACGGAGGAGTCTCGGTATGTGAAAATGGTCACCCATCCACAGACTGACCTCAGCAAACGTTACTTAACCTTTAAGACCGACCCACGTGGCTGTTATTATTTAGCCACGAGCTCCTCGGGGCAGTAGTTATTAGCTGGTTAATACGTGCCCACTTGAATTTTGGGTTTCCGGTGTAACTTTACAGTTTTGAAAAAGTTTTTTTTTTTTTGCAATGGGTTTGCTCTTGACTCTAGTCTATGTCAGAGATGACAGAGACAAAGTCTACGATGGAGCGAGCCTACCCAGAAGGAGCCTGTTCACTCTAACTTTGAAGAGATTAGGGTTGTAAGCTTTTGGAAACACAGACGCAGGCAGAGAGTTCCACTCCTTTGCTGTGCGCATTATAAAAGACGTTTGAAAACGCTTAGCGCAAATTGGTGGAATAGCCACAAGGTAGGGATGGTAAGAAGCAGTGCGTCTGGATGTCCGATGGTAGAAGAGGGCCGGTGGGATGAGGTCGTGGAGTTCTTGGGCACACTCACTTTTCTTGCTAGAGAGTTGCTCAAACCTCCTGACTATTTTATCGAGCCTTCGGAGTGCCTGTCACCTGGGCACGCGTTGCCGTTGTCAACCTGTAAAAGTCTTAATAGACTCCGTAAAAGGGTCGGCCGCAGTAAGGATAACCTCCTCAGGTCGTTCTTGGATGGCTCCGATCTTGAGTGTTTGTGTGGCGTCTCTCCGCAGTCCATGACCCGTCTTTCATCTTGCGCCGCATGCCCTGCCACCTGTACATGTGAAGACCTTATGGCTACGACAGCGAATGTAATTACCGTTGCTGAATACTAGACCAAACAAGAAATTTATTTTTTTTGTCATCGACACGCTAAGAAAGAAGAACAGCTTAATGTGCTCTCTCTCAAAGACGAAGAAATGTCGGCCCACCGTTATGATTGCGCCATAAGTTCCTCATTTATGACCCAAAACAAAAATCAAACTAAAGAAAATTTGTAGAAAAAAAAACTAAGTAAAAACGCTAACATTAAAAACACTTCTAATAAATAAAAAGTTCTATTACCTCTGTTTCAAACGGCGCTATTTCTAATAACAAGCATGAAACATGGAACTGCTCTCACACGACAAGAATCAGGAGACAAATGACAATGAAAAAAGAATTGCGATTATACAAATGCTATTTCAGTTTCATTTGCTTTACACGTCAAATATCCTATTACTGCTGTGCTTTGAGGTAAATTTCATTTTGTTTTAGAAACAAAATGCCGCTCTTTTTGGAGGGCTTTTAGTGAGCTTTAATGGTGGAAATTATTCTTGAAAAACAGTTACTTTCTTATTTGGTAGCAAATACGTTACAAAGGTAAGCGGAAAATTACAGCAGAGGGTGCCTAGTGAAACAACAGTAAAGATATATAAAAAAATAGACTAAGAAAATTAAAATGATACTTTTTTTATTTTATTTTTTTACTATTGATAGGCACGCGTTTGACCACTATCTCACCTGATGGTAAGCGAGGATGTGGTCGAAGATGGAGCACACTTGCCTAGAAATAACCTATTCACTCTTGATTTAAAGACTCCCAGGTTGTAGCTATCAGGAAACACAGACTCCGGCAGGGAATTCCACTCCTTAGCTGTACGCACTATGAATGTGTTCCCAAAACGTTTTGTGCCGGTGGCGCATCGCCGTTCGTCATGTGGTCCGATGATGAAACGGGCTTGGCGGAATTAAATTATGCAATTCCGTCGCACATTCCCCAAAATGCAACCGGTAAAAAACCGACAGGCTAGCAACTCGTCGTCGATGTTCAAGACTTTGGAGCTTCGACGCGACGAGCCTCTCATTGCCGATGATCCTCTTGGCTCGTTTCTCAATTGACTCAAGGGCATCAAGCTGGTATCTGGCAGATCCATCCCAAAGATGAGAGCAGTATTCCATACACGATCGAACTTGCGCTTGATAGAGTTTGAGCAGCTGTTCCGGCGTGAAGTACCGTCTCACCTTAGCCAGAATCAACAACTTCTTTGCAGCCACTTGAGCTTTTGCCTCTATGTAAGGGCCAAAATTGAGAGTAGATGTTAATGTAACCCCAAGAAGCTCAAGACGGTCGTTACTACTATTAATAGATTTTAATTTTACCACTATCGCACCTGATACTGAATGATGATGTAGTCGAGGACTCAAAGATCCTTGTCTCCCAAGGTGCTATAAAATCACAGATTAATTCCTGACTATCAAAAAAAGGTGCCTAACTTGACTACGTTGTTAGTGTTAAAACACTCACGTCTTTATCAATTCTTTTCCATTCAGTAAAATTGATTTTTTTGGGTTCCGTACCTGAAAGGAAACTAACGGAACCCTATTAACCCTAAATACTATTACTAAGCCTTTGCTGTCCATGCGTCTGTCTGCCAGCGGGCTGTATCTCATAAATAATAAAACGTAGTAGGTATACAGTTGAAATTTTTACAGAGTGTGTATTTCTATTGCCGCTTTGACAGTAAATAATAAATATAAAATTAAATATTAAAGAGGGCTCCCATATAAGAAACGTGTTTTTTTCCGTTTATTGTACGGAATTCTTCGTGTAAAAGTCCAACTCGTACTTGGCTGGTTTTTTTGAAATAGTCACGCTCTTTTTTAATTCGTATCGTTTATAACAAGGTTTTTTTTTCTTTTTCAATAAAAAACTTCTCAGCTATCCCATCGAACACAATTATAAAACGAAAACGTCAGTCCCGTTTACGATTCCATTTTACGGTTTTAATCTAAGCACCAAATACCGTTGAGTTACGATCTATTTTACGCATGAAAGCGAACGGCAAACGATTAATTGTGTAAAATGTCTTTTACGATTCGCTGTAAAATTCGTTTGCGTGAATAGGCCGCCTTCGTCCGTATTACGTTATCTTTCTTAGATTTTGTTAGTGATTTTATATTCTGACTTGTCTTTGTAATGAATAGAGATAAGCTAAGATTTGCCAGGCGTGGAATCTGTTCTAAAGATTCACCGTGGCCCTGGAACGCCAAGGGTTTTTGAAGGAACACGGATGATATGAAAATAATTTGGGAACATGGTGCCCTAAAGTGTCACGTTGCCGAGATATTTCGAGGTAAAATCACCATGTGAGTGCAATTAAAAACGACTTAATTATGTGTTTTATGCATAAGATTAAATTGAAATAATAGTGCAGCTTGATTTGTTGATCGTGTGCCGTAAATTCGAAAAAAAAATATTAAAATGGCGGCCAGCTCCGATAAAAATTTCGAACCCCTTTGCAAATACATTCCTATCAATATTTTTTTATGTAAACAGTACACTACAGAAATAATTATTTATTTGTTAATACTTTACGCACACAGATGTATAGAGGCAGACTAAATGCCTGAGGCATTTTCAACCAGTCAACCTTTGGGTGATGCAGAGAATAATATTCGTAGGTGCAAATTGTGAAAAAAAAACAAAATCGCGATTAATATATTTAAATTAATACAAAGAAAAATATATATAAACTATAAATACAATAAAATACTATAATATATATGAATGATGATGTAGTCGAGGACTCAAAGATCCTTGTCTCCCAAGGTGCTATAAAATCACAGATTAATTCCTGACTATCAAAAAAAGGTGCCTAACTTGACTACGTTGTTAGTGTTAAAACACTCACGTCTTTATCAATTCTTTTCCATTCAGTAAAATTGATTTTTTTGGGTTCCGTACCTGAAAGGAAACTAACGGAACCCTATTAACCCTAAATACTATTACTAAGCCTTTGCTGTCCATGCGTCTGTCTGCCAGCGGGCTGTATCTCATAAATAATAAAACGTAGTAGGTATACAGTTGAAATTTTTACAGAGTGTGTATTTCTATTGCCGCTTTGACAGTAAATAATAAATATAAAATTAAATATTAAAGAGGGCTCCCATATAAGAAACGTGTTTTTTTCCGTTTATTGTACGGAATTCTTCGTGTAAAAGTCCAACTCGTACTTGGCTGGTTTTTTTGAAATAGTCACGCTCTTTTTTAATTCGTATCGTTTATAACAAGGTTTTTTTTTCTTTTTCAATAAAAAACTTCTCAGCTATCCCATCGAACACAATTATAAAACGAAAACGTCAGTCCCGTTTACGATTCCATTTTACGGTTTTAATCTAAGCACCAAATACCGTTGAGTTACGATCTATTTTACGCATGAAAGCGAACGGCAAACGATTAATTGTGTAAAATGTCTTTTACGATTCGCTGTAAAATTCGTTTGCGTGAATAGGCCGCCTTCGTCCGTATTACGTTATCTTTCTTAGATTTTGTTAGTGATTTTATATTCTGACTTGTCTTTGTAATGAATAGAGATAAGCTAAGATTTGCCAGGCGTGGAATCTGTTCTAAAGATTCACCGTGGCCCTGGAACGCCAAGGGTTTTTGAAGGAACACGGATGATATGAAAATAATTTGGGAACATGGTGCCCTAAAGTGTCACGTTGCCGAGATATTTCGAGGTAAAATCACCATGTGAGTGCAATTAAAAACGACTTAATTATGTGTTTTATGCATAAGATTAAATTGAAATAATAGTGCAGCTTGATTTGTTGATCGTGTGCCGTAAATTCGAAAAAAAAATATTAAAATGGCGGCCAGCTCCGATAAAAATTTCGAACCCCTTTGCAAATACATTCCTATCAATATTTTTTTATGTAAACAGTACACTACAGAAATAATTATTTATTTGTTAATACTTTACGCACACAGATGTATAGAGGCAGACTAAATGCCTGAGGCATTTTCAACCAGTCAACCTTTGGGTGATGCAGAGAATAATATTCGTAGGTGCAAATTGTGAAAAAAAAACAAAATCGCGATTAATATATTTAAATTAATACAAAGAAAAATATATATAAACTATAAATACAATAAAATACTATAATATATAGACTCATATTAATAAACTAATACACATTTATACTTGAACAAGTGATGCAAGCAAATAATGAATACTGGCGCTAAATACAGGATAAGCAATTAATACAGGACGCCGACACGTTAGATCGTAACATAATCCTGGCATATACTTACATATCGCTGCTGTGAAGCTGTGAAGCGGCGAGCTGAAACTTAAGCCATGTGCAGCTGTAACAAGCGGGTTTAATGTTACAATAGCACAAACACATAACAACCCTAAGGGTCTATTACACGAGGTAGCCCTAACGTAGTTAGGTAGGGAGTACTGTTCAGGTCTGTTTAATTTTATAACAAACTAGAAGATAATTTTAAAAAAACAATATTTATGTGAAATATTAACATTAAATATAGATATTAAATTGAGGTTGATGTAACGTATTTTCAGCTCAGTTTGTTTATAAATTCATGGTGAATTGTCTAAAGACGTTTTTAAAAAAGGAAAAAACCTCAAAAGGAATAAAAGTAACCCTTATAGGATCACTTTGTTGTCCATCCGTCTATCTGTCAAGACCGTTTATCTCGGGAACGCGTGGAGTGTTCCGTACCATAAACCCAAAATTTTATTATTTGTTGTTATAGTGGCAAAAGAAATACACTATCTGTGAAAATTTCAATTGTCTACCTATTACGGTTCTTGAGATACAGCCCGCTGACAGACAGACGGTCGGACGGACGGACAGACGGACAGTGGAGGCTTGATAATAGGGTTCCGTTGGTTACCCTTTGGGTACGGAACCCTAAAAAAAAGTATTTTTGGTCTTCGGAAAGGTAAAGCAAGGTGTAAAATGTACTTTTTATATGTAATGAACTAACCGGTGACTGTGGTGTGATGGTTACAAGCACGATAACTGAGCATGATGTTCTGATCTCCACGTCAGGCACAGTATTAATCATCTGCCTAGCCTTTTCCCAAATATATTGGGGTCGGCTTCCAGTCAAGCCGAATTTAGCTGAATACCAGTATTTTACGAGGAGCGGCTGCCTACCAGACCTCCACAACCCATTATCTGGGTAACACGGTACTTCATGGCAAGAGTCAGATTTACTGGATTCTGACTATCCGTAACGACTGCCAAAGATCTACAAATGACAGCCGGGACCAACGGCTTAACGTGCTTTCCGAGGCACGGAGGAAACTCGGTATGTTAAGATGGTCACCCATCCACAGACCAACCATGGCAAGCGTTGCTTAACCTTGAAGAACGACCCGCGTAGCTGTTATTATCTAGCCATGAGCTCCTTTGACATCACTTACTACCAGATGATACAGTGGACAGCATTAATGTTTTTTTTTATTAGTATCTGATAAGCGACCCGAAGTTTTCTGTGCGAAGATATTAGATCTGCAATTTCAACGCAACGTTCTCAAAGTTCTGAACACTGAGCGAATGACATAGGTACCTTTTTTTTTTTTTTTAAGGATGGGAAATCATCAAATAATGACTCCTCCTGCTTTGGGTGAAGCAGGACGGAGTGTCAGACTCTTACTGACTAAAACCCATCCGTATTCCTCCTAGTGCCCTTTGCGTTCCAGGGTACGGTGCCTCTTTCGAACAAAGTCTGAAACCCCAGCAGGCACTGGCCCTAGCGGGCCCCGTCTTTTGTGCTGCTCTTTGAGCTCTTTGAGGCGCGCGTGGAACACAGCGCGCCGTCGAGCCAGGCCTGGTTCTGATCAGACGGCAAGCCACCCAAAGCTCGCCGTCCGCATGCCCGCGCCTACGGTGGGCGAGAATCGCCCTGCGACTCGCGACGTCCGGGGCGTCTTCTTCTGTTGCGGCGGCTGGGGCGTGAGGTTTCCCTCTCTCTCACACGTTCGGCTTCCTCCTTTGCTAGCATTACTGCTTCGGAGAAGGAGGTGACCGCTTCCCATGTCTCCTCGCTCCGGACCATGGCCTGGGCCGGACGTGAGAGATCGCCGCCGCCGATCGCCTCGACGAGGACACGGCGGTGCTCCGCCCAAGCAGGGCAGACCTCCACTGTATGCTCCACCGTGTCCTCTGGGCGATCCTCGCAGTGATGACATAGGTAACCGCAACATAAATATAATCGCATTATTTTTCAAAACACTTGTAAATGAGAACAACACTACAGCTCAATTAGCATTTCACATTAAATTAGCATTTGAAATGTAACAAATTATGGGAATTCAATTCAAATCATTAGTGTTCCGAATCAAATGGATACCTACTAATTACTGTGAATCCATTAATAACGTGTAAACAGTTTGCTAACAGAAATTATTTAATCAGTTCTAATGATGGAACTAATCATTATTTTCGAGTGAAAATAAACTAAACATTTGTATTTTGTTTAGTTCAAAATAAGTGTTGTTTTTGCTAGATTTGTTTTTTTTAGGGTTTCGTACCTCAAATGGAAAATACGGAACCTTTAAAGGATCACTTTGCTGTCGGTCCGTCTGTCTGGACGGGAACGCGTGGAAGTATCGAATTGAAATTAAAACCATATACTACTCTGTCAAGAAAGTACCGGGAAAAGATCAATAATACACAAAATGTCTGTTATTCATCCAAATTTATTTTATCACCTTCAAAGTATGCTCCTTTAGAAACGATACACTTGCGCCAACGAATAATCCATTCATCAAAACATTTTTTAAACGCTGCTTCCGGAATTGAGTTCAGTTCTCGCCGCGAATTCTCCTTTATGTCTTCTATCGATTGAAAACGGGTGCCACGAAGTGGTAATTTGAGTTTAGGAAAAAGAAAAATGACAGCAGGAGATGGCTCCTGCTGACATTTTCTGGTGAATATGGTGGTTGCTGGATGGTATTTGTTGAGTGTTTGGTTAAAAATTCGTTCACAATGATGGCCTTGTGCGAAGGCGCATTGTCGTGGTGCAAAATCCAAGAATTTTCTTTCCACAAATCTGGCCTTTTTCGTCGAATTTGCTCTCTTAAACGCGGCATAACGCTCAAATAATATTCTTTATTTACCGTTAGACCTTCCGGTAAGAATTCAGAGTGCACAACACCGCGATAGTCAAAGAAAACAGTCAACATGACTTTGACTTTTGATCGACTTTGGCGTCGTTTTTTCGGTTTCGGTTCAGTTGGAAGGCGCCACTCCGAAGCTTGTTGACTAGTTTGCATGTCAAACTCGTAAACCCACGTCTCGTCACCAGTAACAATGCGTTTCATGAATGTTGGGTCCGAACTGACTCGTTCTAGCATGTCCTCAGCGACTTTCATGCGATTGAGTTTTTGGAGAAAATTCAGATCTTTTGGGACTAGCCGAGCAGCAACATGTTTCATACCCAAATGATTAGTTAAAATGGTACGGATCGACTCGTGAGATACAGAAAGTTCGGCAGCTATCTCTCTCAGAGTTGAATGGGGATTTTCAGTCACTATTTCCTTCACTTTTGCGATGTTAACTTCAGTTGCAAACGTTGACGGCCTACCAGAGCGAGGCAAATCTTCCATCACATCTCGACCGCTTTTGAACGCTTTGAACCACTCATAAGCACGAGTTTTTGATAAAGTCGATTCACCGTAAGCCTTCTGTAACATTTTCAGTGACTCCGAACACGAAATTCCATTGGCGATGCAAAATTTAAGACAAACTCTTTGTTCGATATTTTTGTCCATTATGAAATTCGCAATACACACTATATATGATATTACTAAAACCAGCACAGTATTTAATATAAATAACAGATGCAACTCAAACTCCGCGCCAAAATGGAAAACAGTTGTGCCAATCTAACAACTACAAAAAAACAAAAATTTTAATTTGGAACCATAAACAAATCATCCATTCCCGATACTTTTTTGACTGAATGTACTTACTCAGGTCTAGACCTGAGTAAGTATATGGTTTTAATTTCTAGACTAGCCCCTTGAAGCTGTGAAAAAATAAAGTTAATGTTAATGCAAAAATAAGATACAGCCGTTTATCCCGCAATAAAACTTATATTTCGACACTTTCAATTTATAGGGTTTTCCTTTGACTTGGAACTAAGAAATTTGCCAAGTAATACCATCTTATACTACAAGTACAGGGAATAATCTGGAAATAACGCACTTGTACAGTTTATTTTTTTTGAGATGTGTTAGCTTTTGACTCTTATGATATAGACAAAGTCGACGATGGAGCGAGCTTACCCAGAAGAAGCCGGTATAACGTTATACGATATAACGTTACTGTGATTCGATAAAGAAGAAGTTTTTAGGGTTTCGTACCCAAAGAGTAAGCAACGGAACCCTATAAACTAAGCCTCCGCTGTCCGACCGACTTTTTTTCGGTTTATTTAGACACCAGAGCCATTTTTTTTTTTTTTGTTGCCGGGATGGAAAATCCTCATGGATGTCCCTCGCCTGAGGCAGGCGAAGGGGCCTGTCAGACTCTTACTGACTAAAAACCACCCCGGTGTTCCATCTCACACTTGACCGAGGATTGTGAAAGCTAGTACGCCTTCCATAATCCCCGGCTAGTGCCCGCGTATGCGGGCCACCTCAGTCCCGCGGGAGGAGGCATCTGGAACAATACGCCACCGTTTCGGGTCCTGCTTGATTGGGGGCGGCGGACGACCCCGAGTCCACCGTCCCTCCGGACCTTTCAAAATTCAAAATTCAAAGCATTTTATTTCAAATAAACCATTCACAGGCACTTTTGAAACGTCAAGGTCGGTCAGTCAAAAACATGGAAGCTATTTGCACGTTCCAAAGCGTAGATCTCTATGGAGAAGAACGTGCAAGAAACTCCACGGACACTCTTTTATATCATGTTCTGTTTTACAAAATTCCAAGTTACATATACTTGTTGCTTCTACATGTGAGGACAATGCAAAGGAAAAAAAAGGGCTTATTATGAGAATTTTAAAAATAAAGATTAAAATAAGCCAATGGCAGTTAAGAGATGACCAGTCTCAACCGACGGCGCCTGTTCACGAACATGACGCGTGTATCGGCACCTTTCAGCTCAACCATTTCGAAGGGAACCGAATGATCAAACCCACGCGCCGCCATCAGCGAGACATTTGAGTGAGCATGACATGCTCTCAACCACCATGCTCGTTCATGTCCAACAATTAAAACTATAACTACCCACATAAAATGTAAATGGTTTCATGGTACTCACATTTACAAAATTTGAAAAATATGCTTCTACTTTACACAAAACTATGGTTGTCAATGGCCAAATAATGAAAAATAAATTAATAAAGACAACGATTAAGTTCTTACATCAAAAAGAATAAATAAGTAATTATAATAATAATATAATTTGTATGTATATAAGAATAAATAAACGAAATAATGTAAGAACCTCTAAAAAAAAAACAAAAAAAAAACAAAGGAGCGAGCTTCCAAATATAAAAACATAAAAACCTAAAAAGTGGACCTAAGCAGCTGTGACTGTGGAGCAGGACCAGCATTTAGCCAAGCGTTTTTATCCAGGATATAATCTTCCAGTTTATAATACGCTTGTCTACATAGTGTGCGTTTTATGCATGCTTTAAATTTTCTCTCATTCAGTACGAGAATATCAACTGGTATTTTATTATAAAATTTAATACAGTACCCCATAAAAGAAGTGTGTACTTTGGCCAATCTGAATCGGGGTTGATCTAATTTGTTCCTATTTCTAGTATAAAAATTATGCCTGTCACTAATCTTGCTAAAGAGATGAAGATTTTTCCGAACATACATAATATTTTCGTAAATGTATTACACCTACAAGGTACCGTCATGATGTTGATATCCTTAAACAGTTCTCTTAGGGAATCACGCCGACGGAGATTGTAAATGGCTCTGATGGCTCTTTTCTGCAGGATAAATATAGACTCGATGTCTGCAGCACGTCCCCATAATAAGATACCGTAAGACATGATACTATGAAAGTAACTAAAATAGACCAGCCTCGCGGTATCTATATCGGTAAATTGACGGATTTTTCTGACAGCGTATGCTGCTGAACTTAGCCGTCCCGCAAGAGATGTTAAATGAGGACCCCATTGTAGCCTTGAGTCAAGCGTAATCCCCAGGAAAACCGTGTTTTCGACTAATTCAAGTTTCTCCTTGTTCAATACTATGTCGCAATCATTTCTTTTAACGTTCGGTAAGGCAAATCTGATGCATTTAGTTTTTTCCCATTTAATACTAAATTATTAGCAGAAAACCAATTTTGGACCTGCTGTAGGGCGTTATTTACGTCGTCAAGATTTATGGAACGTCTATCTATCTTAAAAATTAAGGACGTATCGTCAGCAAATAATACCATATGAGGTTGATTTTTTAAAAGATGGGATAGATCATTAATATATACTAGAAAGAGGAAAGGACCCAAAATAGAGCCTTGTGGTACCCCCATTTTGACTTAAAAACCCCGTGAATTGACACCATTTATTTGAACTTGCTGCTGTCTATCATTTAAGTAAGATTTTATTAGACTGAGTGCAAGTTTACCTAGTCCGTAATGTCCTAGCTTTAGGAGCAAGGTTTCGTGATTTACACAATCAAATGCCTTGGAGAGGTCACAAAAGATTCCTATGGCATCTTGTGCCTCTTCCCACGCTGAATATATGTGTTTTAACAACGTGGCACCAGCGTCAGTCGTACAACGACCCCTGGTAAAACCATACTGTTGATCGTGTAAAATTTTATTGATGTTAAAATGATTGAGCATTTGATTGAGCATTACTTTTTCAAACACTTTGCTAAAAACCGGCAAAACAGATACAGGTCTATAATTATTGGTGTCTTTGCTGTCGCCCGATTTAAATAGTGGTTATAACCTTACTATATTTCATTATATCCGGAAAGACTCCTTGGTCCACACATAAATTAAATATTAAAGGCAAGTATGGTGCTATAGTTTCAATTATGGACGTGCACACTTTAATAGACATTCCCCATATGTCTTCGGTCAATTTGATTTTGATTTGCCGGAAAGCTTTTATGACTGTCACAGGGTTGATATGTTTGAACTGGAATTCAACCGTACAACCTGGAACGTTAGCTTTTAATAAATTATATGAGACCTCAGGTGAAGAATTTAAATATTCCGTAGTTTTAGTTGGTATATTGGTGAAAAAATTTACAAATTCTTGAGCTACTACTAAATTAGAGCTTTTGGCACCATGTGTAGTCTCCAGTAAGTAATCAATGTTTCGTTCTTTATTTCTATTAGTTTCATTATTAATAACTTTCCCAACTGTCTTTATTTTATTTTCTGACGATTTGATCTTGTTGCTAATATATAGGACTTTAGCTACCTTTGTTTTTTTTTTTTTTTTTAAGGATGGGAAATCATCAAATGACTCCTCCCGCTCTGGGTAAAGCAAGAGGGAGTGTCAGACTCTTACTGACTAAAACCCATCCGTGTTCCTCCTGGTGCCCTTTGTGTTCCAAGGCTACGGCATCCCTTTCGAACAGATTCCGCAGCCCCAGCAGGCACCTGCCCTAGCGGGCCCCGTCCTCCACGCTGACATCTCTATGAGGCGCGCTGGGATCACAGCGCGCCGCCGCCCCGGGCCTAGTTCCGATCAGACGGCGAGCCACCCACTGCTCGCCGACCGCAGGCCCGCGCCTACGGCGGCCGGAAATCGCCCTGCGACTCCCGACGCCTGGGGCGTCTCCTTCTGTTGCGGCGACTGGGACGTGAGGTTTCCCTCTCTCTCACCCGTTCGGCCTCCTCCTTTGCTAGCATTACTGCTTCGCAGAAGGAGGTGACCGCTTCCCATGCCTCCTCGCTCCGGACCATAGATTGAACCAAGGCCGGTCGCGAGAGGTCGCCGCCGCCGATCGCCTCGATGAGGACCCGGCGGTGCTCCGCCCAAGCAGGACAGACCTCCACCGTATGCTCCACCGTGTCCTCTGGGTGACCCTCACAGTGTTGACACCCGGGCGTGTCCTCCCGCCGAATCCGAAACAGGTATCTCCCGAAACAACCGTGTCCGGTGAGTACCTGCGTCAGGCGGAAGGTGAGGACGCCGTGGCGCCGCTCCAGCCACTCCTCAAAGAGGGGACTTATCGCCTGGATTGTGGCGTGCCCAGCGCTGGGTTGCGACAGTCGCTGTCTCCATACCGCAATGAGATCCTGCCGGAGCTCCGTCCGCCTTGCTGCCATTTGCCGCGGGAGAGGAGTCTCGCCCCGGCGTTGCGCCTCCACGCGCCACTCGTAAATGTGCGCGAGGGCTCTCGCCTCCAGATCCCATGGCGGAAATCCAGCAAGGAGGCTCGCCGCCTCGCCAGAGACCGTACGGTATCCCCGGGCCAACCGGATAGCCATGACCCTCTGAGACGCGTTAAGGTAACGGGCAGGTCGCTTCCTCAAAGTAGGCGCCCACACTGGCGCCCCATAAATGGCCATGGACCGCACAACCCCCGCGTAAAGCCTCCGGCAGGAGGTATTTGGACCCCCTAGATTGGGCAGAAGCCGCTTGAAGGCAGCCCCGGCTCGCCCAAGTCTGGGAGCCAAACGTCGGAAATGTTCGACGAAGTTCCACCGGCTGTCAAGGACGAGACCCAGGTACGTCATCGTCGACCCGACATTGATGTGAACCCCTCCTACCGTTGTTTGAGATCCAGATAGTGGCCTGTTCCGAGAACCATGGAAGCACATGGCTTCGGATTTGTGAAGGGCCACCTCGAGACCCAACTGCCGGATCCTCTCAACGACTATCGCAACCCCGCGTGTCATAGCGTCAGCCGCCGCCTGGTGCGACCGTCCCTGCGCCAGGACTAGCGTATCGTCAGCATAGCAGACAACACTGACGCCGCAAGGGAGGTCGGCGCGCAGCACCCAGTCGTAGCCGATGTCCCACAGGAGTGGCCCCACAACGGAACCCTGTGGAACACCACACGACATCTCTCGCCGGTTCCACTCTCCCAGGTGACGAGGGTAGATGACGGCTCTGTCCGTCAAGTAAGCCTCGACTACGCGACGGAGGTAGGTCGGCACCCGGTGATACCGAAGTGCCTCCCTAATGCAACTCCAGGGCAGGGTGTTCAAGGCATTGGCAATGTCCAGAGACACCGCCAAGACGATCCCGCCCCGGGAAACCGCGTCCCCCGTCGAAAGGGCTCTCACGCGCATGATGGCGTCCACCGTCGAGTGGCCCGTGCGGAAACCGAACTGGTTCCCCGCCAGATCCGGCCCCACCCTCACTAGGTGCTCGACGAGGCGGTTTGCAATTACTCTTTCAAAGAGCTTGCCCACCTCATCGAGCAGCACGATGGGCCGGTATGCGGACGGAGAGTCCGCAGGGCGCCCCGGCTTCTTAATGAGGACCAGGCTTTAGCTACCTTGCAAGTATTTCTGAACACTTTAGAATATTTATTTACAAACTTATTAAAAGAATCAGTGTTTATGACAGGCTTAAGGCCATAAAGCTCATATAGTCTTTCCCTACTTATACTAATGCCTTTAGTCGCCCAGTCACTAAATACATACTTAGGGAAAGTATCCTTAGACTTCTTTTCAAAAGTTGCATTGAATTCCTTTAGAACCACTGAAAAGAAATTATCATAAAATTTATTAGCATCTTCAATGTTATGGCCTCGAAAATTTAACTTATTTTGTAAGGTACCATTGAATTTAGCTAGTTTGCCAGTTGTAATTGGCCTATATTATATATGAATTTTTCCAAGGCTGCTTTAAACTTAAATGTTACCAATTGACCACTATGATCACAGGGAAGGTAATTAACTATGGCTTTATCTAAATATTCACAATCGCAGAATACTTTATCGATACAGGTTGAAGAAGTTGGTGTTACCCTAGTCGGTTCTGTAGACACATTAGACAAATTAAACGATTTAAAAAGGCTTATAAATCTGCTGCTATTTGAATTAATTTCTAAAATATTAATATTAAAATCCCCACAAATAAACGCGGGCTTGTTTCCTGCTGCAAGTTTTGCAAGGATATCTTCCATTGTTGACTCAAATAAAGTAAAGTTTTGAGGGTTTGGGGGTCTGTACACGCACACTATGATACGCTTATCTAGCTCAACACAGGACAGTTCGATGCAATGTTCCACTGATAAGTTAACGATGTCATTACGTTGCTTAAATTTTAAGTTTTTTTTTAATAAGATGAGGGAACCACCACGTAACATAGATTTGCGGTTAAAACAACTGCCCACATTATAATTTTCATAACTAATTAGCATCTGGTAATCCTTCAACCAGTGCTCACTAAAACATACAATATCAAACATTGTTTTTTCTAAAAACATTTCAATTTCTAATAATTTGGAAGAGACACCTTGAATATTTTGAAGAAATAATTTCAAGGCATGCTGCTGACTCCCTTTTTGACAACTATTTACTAAAGAGCAAGAAGATACCTTGTTGATGGTAGGCATAACTATTCTGTTGCTGGTATCCTCTGTTGTCTTATGAACTAGTTTAAATGAGTATCCATAGAGATACATGGAAACTCCGTACAATTTTTATAAGTATTTGTAGCACTAGAGCTACCGTTACTAAGGCTCTCCACCTGATTCTTAGTAAAATTATTAAACATTGTGGATTTAATTATACAAGACTGCGACATACTACTTATGTCTGAGTTAATAAAATAAGCTAATAGCCTTGCTATTGTGTGTCTAAAACTAATTGGCAAATACACTGTATCCCTAGTCGATTTTAAATTTTCCACAAAAATGTTTGTGTCAAAAAACATAAACTTGTCACTATAGTGACTTACTAAAAAGTGCATGTGTTTATTTAAGCTATGAATATAATTATTTTGTCTACTTGACAATTGTTCAAAATAAGGAAATGCACACAATGTTATTTTATTACAATTTAACTTTAACATCTCAGTTAGATTGTCCGTGATATCTGCTTTTTTTACATTTAAACTATTCCCTATAAACACTGTAATATTGGTATTAGAACTAAAATTATTGTTTCTTAATGACGCCATAATATGCTTGTATGATGAACTTGGCATACAGTAATTTTGTATAGGATAACTCAGGTTGTTACTTATTAATTTACCTAAACCTCTTCCTATGCTGTCTGAGAACATAACTGAATAACCACTTTTCACAGATAAGAAACTATTAATCTTGGGCTGTTCAATTTGAGATAAATCCTGTTCACAATCAATTACAACTTGGTTGATGACACAGCCTTGGGATAAATTCTCTGCCTGGGACGGGACGTCTGATACCTCAGGCTGGACAGCATCAAGATTTGATACTGTCTGGCAAGTACACTGACACATGACTAACTCATTTGCAGCAAGAATGTGTTCTCTTATTTGGTTCTGAGATTGTATATATTTACTATTAAGAGAACTTAGTGAAGCTTCGAGTACCTGTATTTCAGACTGTAAGTGCTGTGTATCAATTTCATATATTTTTATGCTATCTTCAAGTTTAATTTGATAGTTATTTAATTTACTAATCAGGTCAACACGTTCCTTCCTGAGTGGAATATTCTTTAAAAACTGTTTATGTTGTATTTTGTACCGATAACATTTTTTAATAAACCTATTTAATTTTGCATACTTTTTTTAACTTATTATGACTAGGATAGTTCTGTTTCAATAAGGACTCTTCAGTTAGGTCTATCGTGACTGTGGAATGAGGGTTACAATTATTATTTGTACCTATTAATTCATTATATAAGTGGTAAGTTTCCTTAACCTGAGCACTCTGTTTTTCATTCTGCAATTTGATGATGCAACTGTTTGCAGTAATAAGTTCAACCTCTAGGTCCCTAACTTTACGTAAAGCCTCCTCATACAAGTTGCTACAGTTGTTGAAACCATCCGTGATTACCCGCAGTTGGTCACGTTCATCAACAACATCTTGATATTGTTGGCTGAGGTCTACTAGCTCCCGTTTAAGGCAGGTGTTTGTATCGACCATTTTTCTTACTTCCACCTCATTATCCTCTCTGGTGAACCACCAGATTTTTCTGGCGCATTTTTCATTCTCCTTTATGATATACACTTCATTGCGTCCCCAAAATTGGAAGGTTAGGAGCCGGTTTCGAGTAAGTATGTAAATTGATGACTGATTAATAATAGATAGTTTAATTAGAAGATAGTTAAATCATGAATAGCAATCCGAATATATAAAACTATTCCGTAACTGAGTGATTGACAGACAACACACTGCCGAAACTACTGGTAATAGAAAGCTGTTCGCATATACTTAGCCCAGAGTTGCAGAATTTGTTCGAAAGTGTCACCGCGGCCCTAGAACGCATGGGCACTGGGAGGAACACGGATGGGTATTAGTCAGTAAGAGTCTGACTCTCCCTTAAGAGGGCCTAGCATGAATATTTTGACGTATAGTAATGTTGACGTAAGTGAATTTTGAATGTGCTACCCCTTGACATCAAGAAGGCTGAATCTAAATTTTCATTTAAACGTAAAATCCGAGAACACTACTTGAAAGCCTGATTCTTAGTTTGGTCGTCGTCACTATTATTATTATAAGTATATATTTATAAGTTTATTATTTTAGCATTATATGTGTATTTTATTGGTTTCGTTTATTCATTGTCTTGTATTATATATAATATTATTTCTTTGTATATTATTTTTTTTCCGAAAAACATTATATTTTAAATTTTATTTATTTGCTGTACACCTACCACAGTGTGTTTCTTTTTAACCCAAAGGTTAACTGGTAAAGAATGCCTTGTTGCATTAAGTCCGCCTGTGTACCACTATTGTAGATGAAGTTTAAATAAATAAATAAACAAATGTGAAAAACTACAAGCCCAGAGTATTTTGGTAAAATATGATTAAAGTATCTAATAAATATTATGTGCGAAACGCATATTGTAACTATGGTAAAATTTTACGTTACGTCTATACGTCAAAAATATTCGTGCTAGGCCCTCCGCTCCGCCCAAAGCGGGAGCAGTCATTTGATGATTTCCCATCCTTTAAAAAATAGGAGAGCACTAAGAAGATTTTTCGCAATTCCTACGGGATATGTACGAACAAAGTCGCGGGCAAAAGTTATTAAAAAATAAAAGTAAATACGAAGACACAAAGTTACCACAGCCACTAAAACATTTTATAAAGAAAAAAAAAAACTAAAGTCCTTCGAAAATAAACCCACTATTTTTAAAAAAAGATCTTTTTCTAATCTTCCTTTCATCTATTCGACGGACGGTTAAACGCAAAAGATGTTCGTCCATTAAAATAGCCTTCAGAGGTTTTTCTTTACGGTAGAATGGGGCAAAGATAACCTACGGTAGAGCCTAACGCTCCGGTTGGTCGGGTGGCCCCAATCGTGTCACATTTATGGTTAATTATGCATATCCTTTTAAGGTGTGGTACAAGTTATGAGCTGAGATCGGGTGAGTATTTTTGCGTTGGAGTTTAGTTTACAAAACGAGCTACGGAGATTTTTCAAGCCGTTTATACCTTTTTTTTTAAGGATATGAAATCATTATGACTCCTTCCGCTCTGGGCGGAGCAGAAGAGACTGCCAGACTCTTACTGACTAAGACCCATCCATGTTTTTCTTAATGTCCTTTGCGATCCAGGGGCTCTTTCGAACGAATTCCGCTACAAACCTTTTCCACCTATAACACAATAATGTGATGTGAGGTGGTTGCCACGGTTTACGTTACTTCTTACTTACTGGTACAAATACCAAAGTTTGAATGGATGTTTGTTACGCAATCATGCCTGAAAGGCGAACGGATCTGGATGAAGTTTGGCAAAGAGATAAATTATAGTCTGGAATAGCAAGAAGGCTTTTTACACTGGGATTATTATCCTTTGCGATAATTTCTGCGTACAAAGTTCGAATTTTATAAAGCTAAAAAGTTTATTTGTTTAGTTAAACGTGGTAATCTCGAGAACTAATTGTTCGAATTGATAAGTAATTTTAGTGTTGGATAGCCCATTTATCAAGGAACACTACACTATAACATCACACTACCAGCAATAGGAGCGGAGCATTAATGAATAAAAACATGGAAACTCAGGTTGACTTGGTTGTGCATCTGCGTACCCCTTCACAGCGTAGCGGCGTAATGTTATGTTATACACTGGTGTAAACAATAAACAGACATGCAATTTCAGCAATCCCGGGAGATTTGCTATCATTTAATGAGAAAGTTCCGTTGCCTACTTCCGAAGTTATTCACCAGATCTTCACCAAATTTAAATGGGTCCAATCCGGAAAAATACCTCTTCCAAACATAAAAAGATTTATCCAAGTCGGTTGACAATTGGAGAAAATACCGCTGACAAACTTTTTTCCTGGGTTCCCATCATCAGATCTTGACTTATACTTTCCATCATCAGCATGAGATGATGATTACCAGTTACATAAATCTGAAATGTGTTAGAAAGTATATAAAAATCATTGTTTATTTCCCTGAGATCCCATGACCAGATTCTAACTTGGTGACAATGAGACCACCTCAGAAGATGAAGATTGGTCCACAATATTGGGGGAGAAAAAACACTACAAAATATTAAAAAAAGAAACAGAAACAAACACTTACAATACTTACAATAGTCAATTTTCTGGCGACCCTGTATAAAATTCATCCGATATTGAGTGAGTGAGAAACTGACTTACTGACAGAAAGACAACGCACAACTGAAACCATTGTTCGTAGAAAGCTGAAATTTTGCATGTAGGTTCCTTGGAGACTGGGCTGCAGAATTTGTTTGAAAGAGGTACCGTAAGCCTTGGAACGCAAGGGCACCAGGAGGAACACGGATGGGTTTTAGTCAGTAAGAGTCTGACGCTCCCTCTTGCTTCACCCAGAGCGGGAGGAGTCATTTGATGATTTCTCATCCTTAAAAGGTTCCTTGGGGAGTGTAGGGGAGCACTAAGAGTGGATTTACTGAAATCCCTACGGGAACGGACGAAGTCCCGGGCATAAGCCATTAGCAGGTGAGATGGTGGTCAAGCGCGCGCCTATCAATAGTAAAAAAATAAATAAGTAATAATGTTAAGAATCATAGTATTTTTAGTTTTTAGTAACTTGTGGGGAAATTTGGCCCTAGGGGCTTATGCGTGGACTGCCCATGTGGTGTGTAGTAAGACAATCAGTGTCTTGTATTTTTGTTTTAATTAGCTTGCAATGGAATAGGGACCGTGCACGGCGTTGACTATGCCATCTAGTGTCGCGTATTTGAAGTTTTAAGGGTCAGAATACTTGACATCGCTTCTGTGCTGCCACCTGTGGTTCCTGCAAGCTCAGTTTAGGGGAACGAGTGCGAAGAAGACTGTGCCATCTAGCGTAGCTATTCCGAATTTTATACTTGAAACATACTTGACAGTGACATTTCTGTACTGCCACCTATAGATTCTACACGCTCCCTATAGCGTAAGTATTTTTAATGAACTGAAATGGTTCTTGTTTAGCATCTGTTTGTATAGTGATAATAACGACGATAAATATATTTTCATAGGTACCTCCTCGTTCCCTGAAAACGTGACGGTACCAACAACGCACCCGAAGAAGAAGAACATCAACGTGCACGGTGCTCAATGCTATGGTCAAAGCAAGTAGTAATCAGGGTTGTAATGCAGCTCCGTAATCGTAACCGAAACTATTGGATATCCGAAATAAAAAAAATATCCGTAACCGTATCCGTTTCACAAGTTTCGGATAGTTTCGGGTGGAGTCTAAACAAAAAGACATGTTTCGATAAAACCTGCCAAAACCAAGCTACAAAGCCAAGCTACATAGCTTGGCTCATCGCCGTAAGGTTGCCTGCTTGTCGGTGTTCTACAGATTGTACTTCGGTGAGTGTGCCCAGGAACTCCACGACCTCATCCCACCGGCCCCCGTCTACCATCGGACATCCAGACGCACTGCATCTTACCATCCCTACCTTGTGGCTATTCCACCAATTCGCACTAAGCGTTTTCAAACGTCTTATATAATGCGCACAGCAAAGGAGTGAAACTCTCTGCCTGCGTCTGTGTTTCCAAAAGCTTAGGTACAACCTTAATCTCGTCAAAGTTAGAGTGAACAGGCTCCTTCTGGGTACGCTCGCTCCATCGTAGACTTTGTCTCTGTCATCTCTGACATAGACTAGAGTCAAGAGCAAACCCATTACAAAAAAAAAAAAAAACAAATTATTAGATACTATTCGTGTTTATATTTTACTTTAATCTAATATCCGTAATGGAAACTAACGGATAATCCGAAATAATTACATATCCGTAACCATATCCGAACAACATCCCTAGTAGTAATAACGCAAAGCATGGAGACAACTTGGTGGCGCTGCTTGACGATATTGTCAACACTTTCCATACAAGCAAAGAGAATCGGTGGACAAAGAAAGTGCCTGTTTTTTTTTTATTTTTTTATTTATTTCATTTAACAACTATCACTTCGCCCGCGACTTCGTTCGCGCGGGTTTAGTAGGTATTCCACGAACTTCATCTCCTATAAAGTCCAACCTCTGTAAAGCGTAACGTGTAAATTATTTATTAATAGTCTAAACGTAGGGCAGTTCGCTCAAATGATATAAGGATTTTTTTCACACCTTGGATTACATTAACGAAGTTTTATACGGATCCCTAACTTTTTTGAAAATATTAAATAAAAAAATTAAAAAATTAAATAGCCTATGTTTATCAGAGAAAATGCAAAAAACATCTTTCACCATTAGAATGGTGAAAGATTTTTTTAAATCGGTCCAGTACTTTTGGGGCCTATTAAATTCAAACCAACAAACAAATTTTTCCTCTTTATAATATTAGTTAAGATTTATAGTATGTACACACATTTAATAAGCAGATAACCTGTTACAATTCTGACTATGCATGTAGTGATAGCCTGGCTATTACATACATTTCAGTCCTATTAGTAGTGACGGTTCTAGTCGCTGCCGCGGCTTATCCGTGATCTGAGCAAAAATAATACAAATAAAATTAACACGCAATACAATAAAATTGACATGACGACAGCAGATAAACACCTTTATTCTAAGTTGCTTTGAGGAAAAATTACTCCATAAAACTGAATTCTATCGCAATTCTAAGGCCTTGCAATAGATTTTTTCCTACTCCATTAGACTCAGTAATCAAAGAAAGATATGCTGTGCTAAACTTCGATGGGTCTCTAGCTGAGTTGAAAGGTAAGATACATCGTGAAGTACTTCCGACAGAGGCTGAAGTACGCGCCGAGAGTGCAGCTGCTGGAGTCGCATCGCAACGTCAACTTTAAGGCGTTTTTGGTGCGCATACCGACATGCTACCTGCCTCAGGTGATGGACCAAAGCTTTTGCCCACAGGATGTGGTATTCCGCCGTTTTCGCGGACAAGTGCTACCGGAACGCACAAGGACAGGTGAAACGAAGTTGTAATTATATTTATACATAGTTTAAGGTATTTATCGATGGGCCTTTGTGTGGTTACCTGAAAATAAATCGCTTATTATTATTATTATAAACATTTTATTTTCCAAAAAAGGTTGAAAAATTAGACAAAATATACTTAAGTTATGCAATTTCAAATAATAAATTGGTAAAATAGTTCTGTTTCCGCCCGGGATCGAACCGGGGGCCTTGTGCGTGTGAAGCACACGTGATAACCGCTACACTACGGAAACTTGAAAATGTATCGCCAAATTACCAATCCGGTTCAACGAATCTAGAGCAACTTTCACTTCAATGAATGACACACATTCATCATTGAAGCCACACACACAGTCACGCACATTTCGCCATGTGCGTGTCATGGAAAGGGTTCTGAACAGTAAGCAGCTGACCTACCTTGAAGACAATGATCTCCTCAGTGACCGTCAATATGGCTTTCGCCGGGGACGGTCAACTGGCGATCTTCTTGTGTCTGTCACGCAGTGCAACCCTCTGATATTTGTGAGATGTAGGTACTTTTAGTGGGAAGAAGTGCATCCGTTGTTTCACCATATTTTTCTTGGCTCTGGTCATGTTTTATTATTACTTTTATATGTTAATTATTTTGTATGTTTGTTATTATTTTTCACTTTTGTATGTTCATGATCTAGGAACATACAAAAGTAAAAAAAGAGTAAAATATTTCCGTTGGTCGCGACTTCTTTTGCCTGTATCTTTAAAAATGTATGAAACTGGATGTGCCGAAGTACTGAAAGGACTGAAACTCCGAATTAGTGAGTAACTGTAGTAATGGGATTTTGCATACTTTTTACCACATTCATATTTTTAACATACTCCTAAACTTAACGAATCTTCTATCTATACAACGTGAATAAACGCAATACCTCTTAAGGGGCCATTGTACTCATTACGAACATATCGCGAAAAAACATCAGCAGTTCTGTATATTTTGTTGAGTTATATTCACATAAACGTATGAGGCTGTCGATTTTTTTTTTCGTGATTTCATTGTTGGTCCCATATTTACTATGGGATCAACAATGAAAAAAATAGTTGTTACTAATAATGAGCACAATGACCCGTTAAGAAGTATTGCGTTTATTCTGTTACAGGTTGTAAACATATAACAAAACAGTGGGTAGAGACCGTGATTTCTGTACATTAATCAAAAATACCAAAAATCGAGGTGGGATGATAAAAAAAAAGCTGTAGAACACAAAAACAGCATTTTTTTTTTTGTTGTCTGTCTATTTGTTTCCTACTTTGACCAACTGCAGGCCATTGGAGAGGAACGACTTGAACTAGTTAAGCGCCCCGTATTCCTATTCCGTCTAGCTTGGACAAGAGAAGGTCTATAGAAATTGTATCAAACGCCTTGGCTAAGTCTAAGAAGACGCCCATGACTTGCTCTCCATTTTCGATGAAGGAGGCTACAGAATTGGTCAGTAGTATTGCAGCGTCCTCTGTCGACATACATCGTCTAAAACCAAACTGTCGTTCAAATATAAGATTTTTTCTTCAATAAAGTTAACTAGTTGACTATTGACTACATTTTCCAGTAGTTTAGATAGGATGCTAAGGAGAGCTACTTGGCGATAGTTCTCTACTAATTCTGTGGAACTACTTTTGTGAAATGATAGAAAACTAGGTGTGGCCAAGAGACACAAGTACCTATTCAATGTTCTTGTTGTTGGTTGGGTTATTAATATCAATGTTAATGTCGCCGGCTACTATCGATGTTTTTTTGAAATTTGATCTTCCCGATAAATTAATCGGGTTTAATTAGCGATTAACGTAATTCGATTCTAAATAAATAAAAATACGTTTAAGCATAAATACAATATGTAATAATTTTTTTTTTTTTTGTTTTCTCATGTAATGTATTTAACAGGGTTTTGGTCATTAGGTATAAAACTAACTCAACAAATTCATCGAACCCACGGCTACTTTCACTAATTGGTTAATTTACGTATTCAAAATTTAAATTCAGAATGCGAGCGTGATTCAAAAATATTTTATTAGATTGAAAATATTGAGAGCTTTTGTAGATATTTTCGGCATAAATGTATACCGGGCATTCTATATGAAGTCCATACAGAATGCCCGGTGTACATTTATGTAGGTATATCAAGTGGGTGTAGGACTTTGACATCAATTAAAAAAACACAACTTTAAATAGAGTACATTTGAATACCTACGCTATGGTTAAGTATTGCAGCAGGTTGGATTTTTTTAATAATGCATAAAAATTGGTTTGTGTGGATTTGTGTATACTTGTCATAGATATATGTTCAAAAGTTTTTTTCTCCTGTAGCAAAACAAAGGTGCGACTGCTATGAAAATCACAACCATGTCAAAAATTTAGCAAATTTTGTCAATGCCATTTCAACTTACGTATTAAAAATTTAGAATAGAATTTATTTCATATAGAATAATAATAATAATAATAATAATCTGTGGCTCGGCTGTCAACTCAAACGTCATAATTTTTTTCTGAATCCTCAATTTTCAATATAATTTATTAAATCATTACCATTAAAATGGCAAAGATAATCAGTACAACAAAAAAAAAACCAGGAACACAACAATAAAATCAAGAACAACAACAATTTCCGCTTTTTGGACCGACAACAAAATGTGAAATGCTGACAAGAAGCCGAGCTCAAAAACAAAACGCACGACCAACATCTTCGGGTTCGTCGCTCAGCTCCGCCTCGCAGCCGCCGGGACCTACGCCAGCCGCGAGTCCAGGGATTCTGGTAGCTGCAGTTGCGTCGAGTTCGAGCGACGAATACTTCTCGCCGCCGACGACACCACCACCTGCGCGTCGGCGCGGACGAGGCCGACCACCGGCCAGCTTAGGACTTCAAGGCCCACCGGCCTCTGACAGGGTCCCCGCTACCGGTGGAAGTGTGCAGCGTATGAAATGGTCGCAATCCATAAACGAGAATGTGATACGCTCATACTTTGGGGCTACAGAGGAGGGAACTAACCTGACTGCGTACCGTGGTCGGATGCTCTCTCTGTTTCAGGTACTTGAGCCAGCTGTCAACGTTTCAGCCCAACGGTTATCGGATCAGGTGTGGGTTATCCAGCGTAACCGTATGTTGGATGACGCCGTGCTTGATAGACTGCGTCTGGAATCACGGAGCAGCCGCGTCTCACCTACTTCGCCACCGGCCGCGGTGCAAATACAACCCAGTGCAAGTGTTTCACCGCGACTCAACTACGTCGGTGAAGATGATGATGACGGGGCCACATCCGTGAGTACCCAATGCAATGAGCGATTGAGGAGCGCTTTGGAGGATGCCTTCCGAGAGTATCGCTCTACACCGCCTGGGCTTAGACCTCGTCTACCTCGTTTGCCCATGCATAATAAAAATAGGGCGCTGGTGTGTGCTCTAGATTCGCAGCTAACAAGTTATTTTGACAGCAGCGAAGACCTCGCCGATACCCACTCGATCTTGTACTGTGCGGCTGCATCAGCATGTCGTGTAGCTCATGTCAAATTTCCTAGTAGTGACAGAGTTACACGACCAGCTGTACCAGCTTGGCAGTGCAGGATCGAGCGTCGTATCGGTGAGGCTAGAGCACTCATCGTCAAACTAATCTGCTTCAGGGAGGGTAACACTCGCCGCAGAGTGATGCGCTTTGTGAGGCGGGCGTTCTCGGGGACTGATATTAGTCCTCGGGATTATCTGACCCGCGTCACAGAGCGTATCGACTTCCTGAAGCAGAAAGTCTATGCATGGGCAAGCCGTATACGTCGGTACAAGCGGCGAGTGGAGCGATACACTCAGAATCGCACATTCCAAAGCAATGAGAGGTGGGTTTATAGGGCTTGGGAGCGACCAGACCAAGGTGTGACTGATACGCGCCTACCGGATGATGATGCCATGTGTTCATTCTGGCGCAGCATCTGGTCGGTGCCTGTCAGTCATACCGAGGGCGATTGGACTCGGGAGGTCGAGCGCGCGTGCGATCCGATACCAGAAATGGGGGCAATTAACATCAGCCCCCAAGACGTAGCTCGTGCAGTCCGTCCGTTGCCTAACTGGAAATCTCCGGGACCGGACGGGCTGCACAACTTTTGGATTAAATGGTTCAAAAGATCGCACGCTCGCTTGGCATCTCAATTCCAGTCTACGTTAGAGTCAGGGTCGCTGCCCCAGTTCCTGACTACAGGAATAACCCACCTGCTCCATAAATCAGGTAGTACCACGGAGCCAAAAAATTATAGACCGATCACGTGTTTACCGACGGTCTATAAAGTTCTTACATCCATTTTGAGAGGAAAGATTAACCATCATATTGATAGTAATTCAATAATGTCTTCTTCTCAAAATGGATGTAGGAACGGGTCCCGCGGTACTAAGGAGCTGCTCCTCATCGACATAGCCATTAGCCAACAGGTTCGACGTTCCCGAAGGGATCTGTCGACATGCTGGATAGATTATAAGAAGGCCTATGACTCGGTGCCACATACATGGCTCATGAGGGTGCTGGAACTGTACAAAGTTGATACAGTTTTACGCACCTTCCTGATGTCGTGTATGGGGCAGTGGAGGACGGTTCTTCACTATCCAGGGTGTCGACAGACCCAGGCGAACAGCGAACCGATAAGGATCGAGCGTGGCATATTTCAGGGTGACAGTCTGAGTCCACTGTGGTTTTGTCTGGCCCTCAACCCTCTCAGTACATTGTTGGAGGGTTCGGGCCAAGGCTACCGGTTGAGAAGAGGTGATCAGGTCATATCGCACCTCCTTTACATGGATGACTTAAAACTGTTTGCTCCTAACGACTTGCAACTGATGAAGCTACTGAAGGTAACAGAAACCTTCAGTGGCGCCATCAGGATGGAATTTGGTTTGGACAAATGTGCGGTCATGCATGTAAAGCGAGAGGAGATTATGGAATCCGAGGGAACACAACTCTCGGATTCCATAGACCTTAGGTCCCTCTCCTCAACCGAAACTTACAAGTATTTGGGTGTGTCGGAAGCGTTAGGCATCAGTGCTACTGACATGAAACAATCGTTGAAGGATCACTTCTTTGGCCGCCTAAACAAAGTACTTAACAGTCTTTTATCAGGCGGAAACAAGGTGCGCGCCTTCAACGGTTGGGTCACGCCGGTTTTGATGTATTCTTTCGGCATACTCAAATGGACTCAGACAGAACTTGACGCCCTGGATAGGAGGGTACGTTCACTGCTTACTGCAAATCGGATGCATCACCCACGGTCATCGGTGATGAGGCTGTATATCCCGCGGAAGTGCGGGGGTCGTGGCTTCTTAAATGCTAAGACCCTGCACAACCGCGAGGTATGCAGCCTTAGGGAATACTTCCTAGAGGCCGATGTGGGTATGCATCGAGATGTGGTAGCGGTGGACAAAGGCCTTACCGCGCTCTCCTTGGCTAACGAGAACTGGCGCAAACCTGTGGTATTAGATACTAACGACCGCAGGGAGGTATGGCAGAGCAAGGAGCTTCACGGACGCTTTAATCGGGTCCTACATGGGCCCGATGTAGACTTCTTAGCGTCCGTAGCCTGGCTTCGTTTTGGTGACCTCTTCGGGGAAACCGAAGGTTTTGTCTGTGCAATTATGGACGAAGTTATGATGACTAATAATTACCGGAAATACATTGTGAAGGACGGTACGGTTGACATATGTCGGGCATGTCACCGGCCCGGGGAATCTATCCGTCACATTATTTCCGGTTGTTCTAGTCTGGCTAACGGAGACTATTTGCACAGGCACAACCTTGTAGCCAGGATTATCCACCAGCAACTTGCTCTTAAATACAATCTTGTGGAATCGGAAGTACCGTACTATAGGTATGTGCCCGACCCAGTTCTCGAAAGTGGTAGTTGCACATTGTATTGGGATCGGTCTATCATCACTGACAGGACTATTGTTGCCAATAAGCCTGATATAGTGGTGATAGACCGACTAGAGCGTCGCGCAATGATTGTTGATATAGCAGTCCCTCATGACGAGAACCTCGTGAAGTCAGAAAAAGATAAACAAACGAAGTATCTTGACTTGGCTCGCGAGGTTGTCGACATGTGGGATGTGAACACAGCAGTCATTGTGCCGATAGTCGTGACGGCCAATGGTATTATTGCCAAGAGCCTCGACCAACATCTCAAGAGGCTCTCGTTGGGCAGCTGGATCAAGGGCTTGATCCAGAAAGCAGTACTCCTGGACACGGCGCGCATTCTTAGGAGGTTCCTCTCTCAGGAGCCCTGACCACCGGTAGCTTGGACCCTGTTCCCGATACCGGTGGGATACTATTTTTTATATTTTTAAATGTTTTTTGTATTTTTATAGAAATATTTAAAAATGTATTGAATATGTATATAAATGAATAAATGGAATAATAATAATAATAATTTTTTTATATTAATTTTAATAAATACCAAGCTCCAAAATGATAAAAATCCAGGACACATCCAGGAAAAAATTAATAAAAACAATATACAGTTGAATTGCAACACAAACTATACCCACTTGTAAGAAAATGCTGACAAGACGCCGGGCATAATTACTAGCCGCACAAGAAACATCTTCGGGTTCGTCGCTCAGTTCCGCCTCGCAGCCGCCGGGACCTGCTCCAGCCGTAAATCCTGATGTTCCGGTAGCTGCAGTTGCGTCGAGCTCGAGCGACGAGTACTTCTCGCCGCCGACGACACCACCAGCTGCGCGTCGGCGCGGGCGAGGCCGACCACCGGCCAGCTTAGGACCTCGAGGCCCACCAGTCTCTGACAGGGTCCCCGCTATCGGTGGAAGTGTGCAGCGTATAAAATGGACTCAAGCCATAAATGAGAATGTTATACGCTCATACTTTGGGGCTACAGAGGGGGGAACTAACCTGACTGCGTACCGTGGTCGGATGCTCTCTCTGTTTCAGGTACTTGAACCAGCTGTCAGCGTATCGGCCCAACGACTGTCGGATCAGGTGCGCGTCATCCAGCGTAACCGTATGTTGGATAATAGTGTGCTTGATCGCCTCCGCACTGAAATGTGTAGCCATGTCATTGCTCCTCCGTCGCAGACTGTGGCACCAGCACAGTCAACCCAATTGCCCAGCCACGCTGACGAGGAGAGTAATGACAGGGTTACAAACGTAAGTACCCAGTGCAATGACGAATTGAGGAGTGCTTTGGAGTGTGCTATTCGGGAATACCGCTACATGCCGCCTGAACTTAGACCACGCTTACCTCGTTTGCCCATGCATAACAAGAACAGGGCGCTGGTGGCTGCTCTGGATTCGCAGTTGTCAAGCCATTTTGATAACTGTGATAACCTCACCGATGCACATTCGATCATGTACTGCGCGGCTGTAGCGGCATGTCGTGTAGCTCATGTCAAAATAAAAATAACCAATGACAGAGTTACACGACCAAAACCAGCCGTACCAGCTTGGCAGTGCAGGATCGAGCGTCGTATTGGTGAGGCCACAGCGCTAATCGGCAAACTGATCTGCTTCAGGGAGGGCAACACACGCCCTAGAGTGATGCGCTTTGTGAGACGGGCGTTTTCGGGGACTGATGTCAATCCCCGAGATTATATATCTCGTGTCACAGAGCGCATCGACTTCCTGAAGCAGAAGGTGTATGCATGGGCAAGCCGTATTCGTAGGTACAGGCGGCGAGTGGAGCGATACACCCAGAATCGCACATTCCGAAGTAACGAAAGGTGGGTATATAGGGATTGAGAACGACCGGACCAAGGTGTGACTGACACGCGCTTGCCGGATGATGATGCTATGTGTTCATTCTGGCGCAGCATCTGGTCGGTTCCTGTCAGTCATACTGAGGGTGACTGGACTCGGGAGGTCGAGCGTGTGTGCGATCCGATACCAGAAATGGGGGCAATTTCCATCAGCCCCCAAGATGTAGCTTGTGCAGTCCGCCCGTTGCCTAACTGGAAATCTCCAGGGCCGGACGGGCTGCACAATTTCTGGATTAAATGGTTTACGAGATCGCACGCTTGCTTGGCGTCTCAATTCCAGTCTGCCTTAGAGTCTGGGTCGCTACCCCAGTTCTTAACTACAGGAATAACCCACCTGCTCCATAAATCAGGTAGTACCACGGAGCCAAAAAATTATAGACCGATCACGTGTTTACCGACGGTCTATAAAGTTCTTACATCCATTTTGAGAGGAAAGATTAACCATCATATTGATAGTAATTCAATAATGTCTTCTTCTCAAAATGGATGTAGGAACGGGTCCCGCGGTACTAAGGAGCGATTTTTAGGTTCCGCAGTACTACCTGTACTGCGGAACCTAAAAATTATAGACCGATCACGTGTTTACCGACGGTCTATAAAGTTCTTACATCCATTTTGAGGGCAAAGATTAATAGTCATATTAACAACAACAACATCATGTCTGCCTCTCAAAATGGATGTAGGAATGGGTCCCGCGGTACTAAGGAGCTACTCCTTATTGATATGGCCATTAGCCAACAGGTTCGGCGTTCCCGAAAGGATCTGTCAACATGCTGGATAGACTATAAGAAGGCCTATGACTCGGTGCCTCATACATGGCTCATGAGGGTGCTAGAATTGTATAAAGTTGATGCAACGCTACGCACCTTCCTGATGTCATGTATGGGGCAATGGAGGACAGTCCTTCGCTATCCAGGATGTCGAAATATCCAGAGGAATAGCGAACCGGTAAGGATCGAGCGGGGTATATTTCAGGGCGATAGTTTGAGTCCACTTTGGTTTTGTCTAGCCTTGAATCCTCTTAGCACACTGCTGGAGAATTCAGGGCTAGGCTATCGGTTGAAGAGAGGTGGTCAGGTTATATCTCACCTCCTTTACATGGATGATCTGAAACTCTTTGCCCCCACTAATCTGCAACTGATGGAGCTACTGAAGGTAACTGAAACATTCAGTAACGCCATCAGGATGGAGTTTGGTGTGGACAAATGTGCGGTCATGCATGTAAAGCGTGGAGAGATTACGGAATCCGTGGGAACTCAACTCTCGGATTCCATAAACCTGAGATCCCTCTCTCCAACTGAAACTTACAAGTATTTGGGTATGTCGGAAGCGTTAGGTATCAATGTTACTGACATGAAGCAATCGTTGAAGGAGCGCTTCTTTGGCCGCCTGAAGAAGGTATTCAATAGCTTTCTATCGGGCGGAAACAAGGTGCGCGCCTTCAACGGTTGGGCCATGCCAGTATTGATGTACTCTTTCGGCGTACTCAAATGGACTCAAACGGAACTTGACGCCCTGGATAGGCGGGTCCGTACACTGCTTACTGCGTATCGAATGCATCACCCACGGTCGTCGGTAATGAGACTGTATATCCCGCGAAAGTGTGGAGGTCGAGGCTTTTTAAATGCTAAGACTCTCCACAATCGCGAGATATGCAGTCTTAGGGAATATTTCCTAGCTGTCGACGTGGGTATGCATCGAAATGTAGTGGCGGTGGACAAGGGACTCACCCCGCTCTCCTTGGCAAATGAGAACTGGCGCAAACCTGCAGTGCTTGACACTAACGATCGCAGGGCGGTATGGCAGAGTAAGGAGCTTCACGGACGCTTTTTCCGGGCCCTACATGGGCCTGACGTAGACCAACTAGCGTCCGTAGCCTGGCTGCGTTTCGGTGATCTTTTTGGAGAAACCGAAGGTTTTGTTTGTGCAATTATGGACGAAGTTATCATGACGAATAACTACCGGAGATTTATTGTGAAAGACGGCACGGTCGACATATGTCGGGCATGTCACCGTCCGGGAGAATCAATTCGCCACATTGTCTCTGGTTGTTCTCGTCTAGCTAACGGAGAATACTTGCATAGGCACAACCTTGTAGCCAGGATTATCCATCAGCAACTTGCTCTGAAATACTCTCTTGTGGAGTCGGAGGTGCCATACTATAGGTATGCGCCCGACCCAGTTCTCGATAATGGCAATATCACATTGTATTGGAATCGGTCCATCATCACTGACAGGACTATTGTTGCCAATAAGCCTGATATAATGGTGGTGGACCGAATTGTGAGGCGTGCAATGATTGTAGACATAACCGTCCCGCATGACGAGAACCTCGTGAAAGCCGAGAAAGACAAACAAATCAAGTATATTGACTTGGCTCGCGAGGTTGTCGACATGTGGGAAGTGGACTCCGCAATCATTGTACCGATAGTCGTATCGGCCAATGGCTTAATAGCCACGAGCCTCGACCAACACCTTAGGAGGCTCTCGTTGGGCAGCTGGATCAAGGGCTTGATTCAGAAAGCGGTACTTCTGGACACGGCTCGCATTGTCAGGAGGTTCCTATCTCTGGAGCCCTGACCACCGGTAGCTTGGACCCTGTTCCCGATATCGGTGGGCTACTATTTTTATATTTTTAAATGTTTTTTTTTTCTAATGTATATATTGTATAAAAATGTTTAAAAATATATAAATAAGTAAAGAAAATGAATAAAGGAAATAATAATAATAGTATTTACTAGCAAAAATACGACTGACACACTCATTTCACATTATTTGGCCTAATTGACCCAAATAATCTAAATTTTCTGCAGTAATGAATTAGTGCATTACTGCAGTGGCCAGCAAAAGAGGCATTGATGGATGAACGTGTAAATGTGGGCCAAGGCGTAGCCGAGGCACATAGGTACGTATGTCCATCAATGGCTAGTTGTGGCCAAGGCTTTTATAGTACTTTTCTCAAATAATGCGCGGAAATTAAAATACAATTACTTTTCAAAATCAATGACAAACAACGAACCACAATAATTTTTCCCGCGTGAAACAAATGAACACTCATTTGCAAGTCAGTTCGAAATTTAAATAAAACTTTTGGTAAGTTACCTCCTTGGCTGCCATGTCTCGGAGTAAAAGATCGTTCCATTTTTAAATTACACGACAGATATGAGTTTACTATTTAATTTATTTGGCTGCTAAACACGACAGATATGGATTTTCATACAACTTTTGCTGGCCGCTGCTCGCATGTATTTGGCTAATACAGTAATGTCAAAATAATGCTCAAATTTTCAAGCATGTTTGAGAAAATAATTTTCATTTATAATTTGCATCGCCGAAAACATAGTCATTTGATGAATTGTTGATTCATGATTATTAGTTTACCGAGGAGCTCGTGGCTAAATAATAACAGCCGCACGGGTCGATCTTTAAGGTTAAGCTACGCTTGCCAAGGTTGGTCTGTGGATGGGTGACCATCTTAACATACCGAGTTTCCTCCGTGCCTCGGAAAGCACGATAAGCCGTTGGTCCCGGCTGTCATTTGTAGATCTGGCAGTCGTTACGGATTGTCAGAAGCCAGTAAATCTGACTCCAGTCTTGCCAAGAAGTACCGTGTTACCCAGTTAATGGGTTGCGGAGGTCTGGTAGGCAGCCGCTCCACGTAAAACACTGGTATTCAGCTGAATCCGGTTTGACTGGAAGCCAACCCCAATATAGTTGGGATAAGGCTAGGCAGATGATGATGATTATTAGTTTGCCGTTAGTCTATCGGGCGTTTTTATTTAAAAAACATACCTCCAAACATACCTAAATACAAGTGTCTGTTTGTAACATCCGTAAAAACGGAACCCTTATAGAATCATCGGGTGTTTGTCTGTCTGTCCGTCTGTCACAGCCAGTTTTCTCTGGATTTTCTGGACCAGTTCTGTTGAAATTTGGTATACATATGGACTTCTGTGACCTAAACATGGAAGTGTAAATAAATATTTTTGAGTATGGGAGTCACTTTTGGGGGTCAAACTATAAAACTGTGTGACATATCAAATGAAAGGACATACTATGAGGGTTTTAATTTTATTTCATAATTTTAAAATAAATAGTTTTGAAGTTATTCATAAAATTAGACCAAAAATGACAATTCCCCCCGAAAAAAAAAATGCAAATAATAGTTCTATACACAAAGATTACAGGAAAACCTATAAAAGTCTGTAGTGTTAAAATAACATGTTAAAAAAAATGAAATTGGTTCGGAACCCTTTGCACGCGAGTCCGGCTCGCACTTGGTCAGTTTTTTTCTAAATGCATATGAAAGTATATACGATAGCTAAAACAAAAACACTTTTTAATGAAGTTATAATTAGTAACAGATTTTTGAAAAAATTGGGGTACCGTCCACAAAATACAAAACCCATGTAAATACTAAAAACGCGGGCGATGGCGCGGGCAGAAACTAGTCAAACATAAAACTTGCAATAATTTTACGAGCATATTCTGAATTCAAATTTCGAATAAAAGAAAATTCCGCGCGAAATTGGTCATGGGTCCAATGAGTTCCTTCAGTTGTTTTTTTTAATTCTCAAAACTTTTTGCCCAAAAACCTATTTAAATGTAATAAGAAACCATAAATAATGATTATAATAACTGCTTATTGTATTTTAAGCCTTCATCGATTATATTTCAATCGATTTATGAAAATACTTTTGGCTTTTAAATTGATCGAGTCGAAATAAATTAAAAAACTGCATTGACGCTACATATTATATCGTCTATTCTACTACTCTGTCAAGAAAGTACCGGGAAAAGATCAATAATACACAAAATGTCTGTTATTCATCCAAATTTATTTTATCACCTTCAAAGTATGCTCCTTTAGAAACGATACACTTGCGCCAACGAATAATCCATTCATCAAAACATTTTTTAAACGCTGCTTCCGGAATTGAGTTCAGTTCTCGCCGCAAATTCTCCTTTATGTCTTCTATCGATTGAAAACGGGTGCCACGACGTGGTAATTTGAGTTTAGGAAAAAGAAAAAACTCAGCAGGAGCCATATCTGGTGAATATGGTGGTTGCTGGATGGTATTTGTTGAGTGTTTGGTTAAAAATTCGTTCACTATGATAGCCTTGTGCGAAGGCGCATTGTCGTGGTGCAAAATCCAAGAATTTTCTTTCCACAAATCTGGCCTTTTTCGTCGAATTTGCTCTCTTAAACGCCGCATAACGCTGAAATAATATTCTTTATTTACCGTTAGACCTTCCGGTAAGAATTCAGAGTGCACAACACCGCGATAGTCAAAGAAAACAGTCAACATGACTTTGACTTTTGATCGACTTTGGCGTGGTTTTTTCGGTTTCGGTTCAGTTGGAAGGCGCCACTCCGAAGCTTGTTGACTAGTTTGCATGTCAAACTCGTAAACCCACGTCTCGTCACCAGTAACAATGCGTTTCATGAATGTTGGGTCCGAACTGACTCGTTCTAGCATGTCCTCAGCGACTTTCATGCGATTGAGTTTTTGGAGAAAATTCAGATCTTTTGGGATTAGCCGAGCAGCAACATGTTTCATACCCAAATGATTAGTTAAAATGGTACGGATCGACTCGTGAGATACAGAAAGTTCGGCGGCTATCTCTCTCAGAGTTGAATGGGGATTTTCAGTCACTATTTCCTTCACTTTTGCGATGTTAACTTCAGTTGCAGACGTTGACGGCCTACCAGAGCGAGGCAAATCTTCCATCACATATCGACCGCTTTTGAACGCTTTGAACCACTCATAAGCACGAGTTTTTGATAAAGTCGATTCACCGTAAGCCTTCTGTAACATTTTCAGTGACTCCGAACACGAAATTCCATTGGCGATGCAAAATTTAAGACAAACTCTTTGTTCGATATTTTTGTCCATTATGAAATTCGCAATACACACTATATATGATATTACTAAAACCAGCACTGTATTTAATATAAATAACAGATGCAACTCAAACTCCGCGCCAAAATGGAAAATAGTTGTGCCAATCTAACAACTACAAAAAAACAAAAATTTGAATTTGGAACCATAAACAAATCATCCATTCCCGATACTTTTTTGACTGAATGTGTACATATAATAAATTCGTAGACCAACCGTCTCTGTACATTGAATATTTTTGCATAAAAATTGTATAGAAAAGTTAGGAAAAAGATACAAAACACAAATATGCTATTTTTGAAATTTTAGTCTGTTTGTCTGTTTATCTGTTTGTCTATTTGTCTGTGCGTTTGAGGGAGCATCACGCATAAACCACAGATTGGGTTCCAAATCTAGGTACTTAAAAATATTAAGTGATAATCCGAGTAACATTTAGCGTTTATTTCATCAAAATCGACCCACAAAATCAAAAGATATTGAATTTTTAAGTTTAGTAAGAGGCTTCCTAATGTATTCTGTTCCTCATGTATTCTGATTACAGCGCCATCTATTGAAACATATGAAATTCAGGAACGCATGTATAAAACACCAAAACAAATTGTAGAGTTATGTGTGAAACGTTTAATACCCACCACGTGGCAAAATAAAATTGAACATTTTTACACCTTATAGGTATTTATCATAACAACCGGTCCACAAATCAAAATATATTGAATTTTTAAGTTTAGTAGGAAACTTCCTAATGTATTGTGATTAGGCAAAGCACCATCTATTGAGAAAAATAAAATGCATGAAAACACACATACCCCCTAAAACACATTGTTGAGTTATTTGTGGAACTTTTATACGTAGCAAAATAAAAGTGAACATAATACCTTAATGTTGTCATACGGGCTCATTTAACGACTTCCAATGCTAAAAATGTTATCAGTTTACTTATTTGGTCGATAGATGGCGTTGCACTGATGACGCGTTTTTATGAATTGCGGTGTTAAAATTGTCTGCTGGAGAACCACCCTCACACGAGTTTGGGTTCGGTTTCTTATAGGTCTTGAAAGTCTTTTGTAGGGTCTAAATTACCAATATCGCTGTTCTGTGTGTTGTTTATAATTGGATTCATTTATCTTCATTGTCCGTAAAACCAGTATTTTTATAATAGATACTAATTATGATATAAAAGACTGGCAGTTTCTTGCACGTTCTTTTACACAGTGATCTACTTACGTTTAAAATCATGTTTTTGACAGACTGATCTTAACAATTCAAAAGTACCTGTAAATAAATGGTTTGAATCTTGAATATCTCCCAAAGTAGGCACTCCCGAGATAAGAATGCTTATGTGGTATTCCAGACTATAACCTACTTCTGTGCGAAATTTCATCCAGATCCGTTCAGCCGTATTGTCGTAATTGAGTAAGAAACATCCAGCTAGCCAAACTTTCGCATTTGTTAGTAAACAAAAATTAGAAGTATGATAATAGGCTGGCATCGACCTAAGCGCACGCGAACGACGTCGCGGGCACAGCTAGTTAGAAATATGGATACATTCGTCAGATAATCAAATGATGAGCAAACCAGTACCCCAATAATGGAGTTTGGGTATCCGAAATCCACAATTTTCATGTTTTTTAGCCTCAAACATCGCTGTCATCAAAATTGGAACGTAGATAATTTTCTGTTAAGATTCGATCGTATTTTTAATTAAATAATGTATGTATAATGAAAAAACGAAGAACGCAAATAGAATGATTATGTCTTGATTTTACCCTTTTGCAACTTTTTAGCAAGCGAGAAGTTTGTTTACTCAAATATTTTCAGAAAATCTGAGTTGACTATCTTTTTGAGAGGTGAAGTATTTCATATTTAAGACACATTTTTAAGTAGACTGAAGCGATTTGAAAGACCTTAATTTGTAATTTAGGATATTTATCCCAAATTTATCGTATAATATAGCTGCGGAAACAAATTTTTTGAAGTTCCCGAAGGAATTTTGGGATATCCTTTCTTAGTGCTCTCCAAGGAACCTGTAGGGCCACAATGTAAGCGTGAATGGCAGAATGCTACGTAGGCAGAAATGTACGCGAGCGAGAAGTATGAACGGCGGTGGGCTAGTTACTGCGCACTGGTCCGAGTGGAAGGTTGTCTCAACTAGTTTACAAAACGTGACTTTAATTCTGTAGTCCAAGTAACTTCCACCACCAGACGGGGCAGTGCTCAAATAGGAGTATCCCAGTGCGTTCCACCAGTCAGTAGCAAAGACTCTTAAAAACCTATATGCCAAATTTCAGCTTTCGGTCCAATATTGTAGGAGAAAACAGGCGAGAACCAAACGTCCAACTATGATTTTTTACATTTTGTATGTAAAAAATTTCGCCGCCCATGTTTTCTCTTAAGGTTGTGTACAAAACTGAGATAGGAGTATTTTGACCTCGCAAAGATCTCTTAATACCTATTACTCGTTTTTCTTGACTTAGTTGCATAATGTGGTTTGTCTTGTGCAATCCTGATATAGTATGTTTTTCTTTATTTCGTAACAAAAATCAGGGTATTCTACCCCGATTTTTGTTTTGCAAACCTTACGAAAGCCAATGAATATACACATTACTGATCTCATCAGCGCTGTCAACGCAGCGAACCAAAGCGCCACACACGTGAACTAAGCTGACGTGTCCATGTATTACGTGAAGTTCCTACGGGAACGGGAAAAAACGGGATATGCCGTGTCCGAATTATCTCTGTACCAAAACACACTAAAGTTACTTCAGCCACTTAGGCGTGAAAGCGTTGCAAGCAAACAAACTCATTTTGGTCGTTTTAATGTGCAACGAAAATTACTGAAAAAGATCCTGTCAGAATGAATAATAATGCTACTAATATAACTTTCAATCCAGTACTTGGGAATCTTGGGATAGTACTGAATCATGCCTACTTATCAGTGTTGTGTTCATGTAAGCAAGTAAATAAATAAATACGAGTATATTCTCGCTGAATACATCTTAAGTTCTGGTAGCATTTCGATTATATGATATTACGAGTCTGATGCGGATGATGTCACGGACAAAATATTTCGAACCAAAGGGTTCGATCTCATTCAAAAATTGTTTCATTACTTTTTTTTTTTTTGTCGATGGCCACTCGCAGTTTCAACCCTAGAGGGTTGTCAACTACTGAACCGGACTTGCCTGTGTGGGCCTCAAAGAATTTAAGGCCCCCAGCCGAGGCTACAAAACTGATACCTTAGTACCACCGAGACGGTTATATTATATAACTCGATGTAACAAAACCATAGCGCGATCTAATTCGATCCCAACGCCATCTATCGACTCAAAGGTCAACTCACAAATCAGCGGGTTCTAACACAAAATCATTTTTTTTTTTGTTTGTAAATATATATTTATTAATGCTTTATTATTCCAAATAAAATGAATGCAGTTTTTATTTAGGGGTTCCGTAACCAAAGGGTACGTCAAACCCTATTACTACACCTTCGCTGTCCGTCCGTCCGATTGTCTGTCAGCGGCGTATCATGAACCGAAATAAGTAGAGTTGTTCACAGAGTGTGTTCAAGTTGCTTTTAGAACAAATAATAATAAAATATGCAAGTGCGAATCGGTTATGCGCGCAAAGCGTTGCAAACTTCATAATTGTTATTTATAATCATAGACTTACACCTATTTCCTGTAATTTGTAAGTAAAAATCTATTAAATGCATAATTATATGTTCTTATTTATTATTAGCTTCAGTAGTTTTAAATAATCTGAGGGATATGTGACCGCCATTCTCAAATGTATATTTTCTGTCGTGACTGTGTTTGGGTCCCACAAGTATGCGAATATTAGCGCCAAACAACTGATTTAAATCAGTCTAATGGATTCGAAGAAAATTGGCTGATGGACAATCGCGACTGATTAGAATAGATATATTCTTTACTAGCTTTTGACCGCAATTTTGTTCACGCATGTCCCGTTTTTTTTCGTTACCGTAGGAGTTTCGGGAAATCCTCTCTTAGTGCTCTCCAAGGAACCTATTTGCCAAATTTCACCTTTCTGTGGCTAGTAGTTTCATGCTGTGCTGGTAACTGACTGACTGACTGACAAACAATTGTCAGTCAGTCAGTCAGTTACCAGTAACGGAAACAAACAAAACGGAATTTTAAATATTTGGATGATAAATACAATATGACAAATTACAATAGTTTAAAAAAAATTAGATGATAATTAATCCTACAAAGGTTTTATTTTTCAGACGGACATTCAGAACCCTAAAAACTTGTGGGATACACCAAATATTGTGAGATCATGTGGTGAAATAAAATAGTAAGTAGAAAACTTCTACGTTTTTCAATAATCACAGCAAAAAAAAAGTCTAGCTCGTAAATCGTTCCTTGCACACTTCGCCATGTTCTTTTCTATCTCTTTCACTCTACGCTTTTCACTCCCACCTCTGCATACCTTTCTTTCTATTCCACATTATTTTGAATCCCTCTCCGCTTGCTTCGTACACCACACACCAAACCGGTACGTAGAGATTATCAAGGGCCACCCATGTGGAATCAGGAAATTAATTATGAGAAAAACGTCAACTAGATTAAAGGGTTTACAGTATTTACAGGAGCTTCAGGTTCCTGTAAGTAGTTGATACAGGTGAGGGTGGCCCTAATGTTTATTTGAGGTTTATTAGAGGGCTTTACTAGTGCGGTTTCTATACAGCCTGTCGATTCTGTGTGATCACGAAGTGAGCTGTTATTCCATATTGATTACTTGGATGGACAGCTCACTTCGTGATCACTTCACCCTTCTCGCTTTCACTTCGACTTGTTTACAGAATCGCAAAGGTATTTCAGAAGTATTGTTTTTTTTTTATGCGGGCTTGCTCTTGACTCTAGTCTAGGTCTGAGATGACAGCGCAAAGTCTACGATGGAGCGAGCTTACCCAGAAGAAGCCTTTTCACTATGACTTTAAAGAGATGAGGGTTGTAAGCGTTCGGAAACACAGACACAGGCAGAGTTCCACTCTTTTGCTGTGCGCATTATAAAAGACGTTTGGAAACGCTTAGTACGAATTGGTGGAATAGCAACAAGTTAGGGATGGTAACTTGCAGTGCGTCTGGATGTCCGACGGTAGAAGGGGGCCGATGGGATGAGGTCGTAATCATCAAAGGTATTAATGAATTAAAATAAATTCCATGCTATTGTTTTTTTTCTGTATATTCAGATACAAAGCCCTGAATGATTACCACGCACTCCTGAAACACCCTGAATATTCAAGTTATTCTATTTGTTGTCTTGCGTGGATTAATTATTGAAATATTTTGATTCCAGTTTGGGAGAGAGATGGACCAATACAAGACGCATGGCACAATCGCTCTTAACGGCGTCATAATAGCATAATACAGCCTCATTAGTAGTTAGGTATGACAGTTACAATTTTATTTTCACCTTCTGGAAGTTAAAAAACATTACAGTACCCGGCGATAAATATTGCACATCGACCTTCTGCCACTGGAATTTTAAGAAGAACTTTGATCAATATATTAAAAGAGATCAGTACTGAAATTAAGTTCAGCACTCCAAAAAAAGGGAGACCAAAAAAACAATTTCATTTGGATATGGACGATTTTGATTATGATGTTGTTCGAAGATCGATGTGCAATATTTATCGCCGGGTACTGCAGATACGTTTTCAACAATAAGGGGATACTCCCTGAGTAAAAAAATATGATTATATTTAGTCCGTCAGTTAGATTATCTAAAAATATTAGATACGTATTTTTGCTTTATCAAAAAAATAAAAAACCGGCCAGTTGCGAGTCGGACTCGCGGGTCACGAGGGTTCCGTACCATAAACCTAAATTTTTATTATTTGTTGTTATAGCTGCAATAGAAATACACAATCTGTGAATTTCAGCTCTCTACCTATTACGGTTCTTGAGATACAGCCCGCTGACAGACAGATGGACGAACGGATGGACGGACGGACAGCGGAGGCGTAATAAGGTTCCGTTAGTAACCCTTCGAGTATGGAACCCTAAAAAATTGACGAAGATAAAATGCATTAAAGATCAGGAGACTTATGACGTCACTAACTTATCGCGAAAAAGTGTACATGTTATTTAACGCAAAAAATTTTAACGCACTGTATCGTCTTAATTTTTTTTCCGTAAAAAAAGAAAAAAATCTTGTTTGTTTTTTTTTGGAAATCTATGTGACAGACTAATTAGATTTTTTTAGTTCAGTTTTTTCTCACGTTCGACACACACACATACCTATATCTCAGCTGACGATAAGCGATGGTATTACAGTCCGACATGAAACTTACGTTCTGAGTCTTCAGCATGATCCTTAACTTACTGATAGATTCATGTTTCCCATAAAACCATGATTGAACCATGCTTTGGACTTTTATCACTGGTTATCATAGTACCCAAAAACAAACAGTCCGCCGCTGACAGTCGCGATCACGGGGCTTTATGCCAGGCTGGTTGGCACGCTGTTCTGTTAGCGCAACAGAGCTGACATGTCCAATGTATTACGTGCCAGACATGCCTTGTTCGCTGATAATGCATGCGAGCGCGAACAGGAGACAGATTACCTGTGTACGTTTGTTTGTTAGTACATAACACCACGGCGTATTCAACGAAGGACAAGGCAGAAGTTATAAAAAGGGCTTTTTCCGAAGATATGCTTAAGGCGCTCTCTTCAAAAAGCTTAAAAATAGCGTGCAGATAAAGCAGTTATTCGTCGGCATTAACTGAGTAATTACATCTGAAAAAAATAGGTAGTAATCTACATGATATTGCACGTAACTCGGTTTAGCCAGAATTTATGTATCGGTATCACATAATAGGAAAAAAAAACACCAAATCACCTCCAAATCAATGAGATGAAACCATTTTACTCCTTCATTTTTTAACAAAAGACTAAAAATAAATACCTACTGCTGTGCAATACAAACGAAAATAACTTGGTTTTGTTCTTTTAAAAAAATATGTTTTTGTTTTACAACAAATAATTAAAAACGTATTAATTAAAAGCGGAGTGACGCGAAGAGGTGTAGTTAGGTCCGTTTGTATTCACAAGGTCATTGGCATATAAACAAGCCTAAAGTTACATTGAACAGGGGTAAACTAATTCTGTATTATCAACAGGGTCAAATCCAGACTCCAAGCTACATCATCATCATATCAGCCGAAAGACGACCACTGCTGGATATAGGCCTCCCCCAAAGGCATGTCATAGTTGAATTGTAGTGACGTTGAAAAGTTATATTGACAGCCTATAAAGCGACCAATCAGAATTCTAGAAAAAGACAGCAACTGGCCTCACGATCGCTTTGTTTTTCTCGAACTGAATATATTAATTCGATAGTCAGACAGGTAACGCTTAGACCAGCTCTCTAATGCCTGGTTTGTTAGATTTTTATACGCTGTTTTTAATGACGACATTGGTTAGTGGTTAGCGAACAGATAAAAGGCCGATAAAGTACCTCAGAAACCAGACATTACTCTGATTTCCAAAAATCAATTACTCCTAGCCGGATGACAAAGAATTTTAACTACAGAGGTTTTATATTTTTTTTACAATCCTCTAGGATTTTCCTGAATTCAAAATTGGAATGTCAGGTTTAAGTTGCAGGATTTTTTTATTGTTCAGCCATTTGGAGTGGTTTCAGTAGCTCCTGCTTAAATGGAATTGGTTTCATTAATGAAACTGCTCCGTAGGGAAACGTTTGTTGATATTTACGCATTTGAGCTGCGGAATGCTATTTTGGCAGAAGTGGTTTTGGATCTTTATTTTGTTTGAGCACATTTCCTCGTAAATAAAGACGATTTTGTCGTTTGATGTAAAGGTTTCATTAACACACTCTAGCTTTTTCCCGCGACTTCGTTTGCGCACATCCCGCTAATTCCTGTTTCCGTAGTTATTCCTATAAAACCTCTCTCAGTGCTTCTCATAATCCTCAAGGCACCTACATGATAAATTTCAGCTTTGTACGAACAGTAGTCTATGTGGTAAGGCTATGCGGTGTCTGTCAGTCACTCAGTAACGGAAACTTTTTATAATACGAGTATTAAGATAGATACGTATCTACAAGTAAGAATACAAGTATTTTTTCTGTGAATTAAAACCCAAACATAGACGACAGTAGAGCCATTCTAAATCGTATACCTAATAAGGCTGCGTTTCCACCAGCGACGTGTGAAGATGCGTAGCGACGAATGTTTATTTCGAAATAAAAAAAACTTGCGCTCGAGCTCTTGGCAGTCAGGTTTTTTTTAGTGACAGTTATAATTAACTATTTGACCTACGCAACTTCGTTTGTTTCACAATTGTCATTACTGCTCCGCTCCTATTTGCCTTAGCGTGATGATATATAGCCTTCCTCGATAAATGGGCTCTCTAACACTGAAAGATTTTTTCAAATCGGACCAGTAATTCCTGCGATTAGCGCGTTCAAGCAAACAACAAACAAACTCTTCAGCTTTATATATTAGTATAGATTAATTATGTAAGTCAATCGAATAAAATTTGTTTCATAAACTACTTTCTTACTTTAAAATATCCGATCCTGATAATACGCCTACATAAGATACAAATTGTGTTTGTCGCATAAAATGAAACCAAAATCTATGGTGTAGTTTTTTTTTTTTTTATACTCAAATTTACTTACGTTTACCATACTTTAACGGGCTGTTATCCGAATTTTGGAATTTGGAATTTTCGAATCAATTGGAAATGGTCAAATAAGTGAATTCAAGCCTGGAAAAGAATTTTATGTGAGGGATAAATCCGCACTGTGGCGTATAATTTATTCTGCGAAGAAGTCGGCGGTCATCGGCAGGACGTCGTATAACATCGTCGTGTTGAACATGAGGGGCCGCGGGCGGAGGTAGCATTTTCATTGCTAACAGGCCCGGATAACTCAACTCTAACGTTACTATACGTCAAAACATTTGTGGTAGGCCCTCTGTTCAAATGTTTACGCCCATGACGGAAAACGAATTCCAAATCTTGGTTTCGAAAGCATCCTACGGGTAAATTCAAATTCAAACAAAGAACGGACTTAATTCCACAATACCCTCCAGCTAATCTAGATCTCGATCGGGACAATAGGTCTTCCAAGCTGTTGAAATTGAGATGGAACGGTATTTCAGCTTTGTTTAGCAAGTCGAAGGGAAAGTCATGAAGCTTTTGTTTTTAATTAATGTTGAGTGGCAAAGCATTTATTACCCCTTGTATTGTAAGTAAACCGACAAAATGCTTTTTTTGATAATTTCCAGTAAAACTACACTTAATATTATAAACGGGCAAGTTTGTGATTTTGAAAATTCTTTCAACAGTAGAAAGCTACAAATACTAATATTATAAAGCTGAAAAGTATGTTTGTTTGGTTGAACGTGGTAATCTCAGGAGACACTGGTTCGAGTTGAAAAAATCTTTTAGTTTTGGATAGCCCATTTATAGAGGAAAACTACATAAAATCACGATACGACTAAAAGGAGCATTCATGAAAAATGTGACGAAGTTGCGCGGGTCAGCTAGTTCGAGATAAAATTGAGACAACCAAGAACCAATAGAATCGCTCCGTTTATCTAGCCTTAGGTAAATTAAGCATTTTTATTGGTTCTTAACAAAAACACCTTTCGCTACACATCCTCGCACATCTCTTTTAGAAACACGGCCTAAACCCCTAAGATTTTAAGCCCTAGATTTATTTACGAACTATCCAACCCAAAATACGAAGACATATAACTTAAAATACCCCAAAATAGTCAATCAGTCGATCCAATCAGTTCCTGCCCGTATTAATGTTAGCCATCAGTCTTCGAATCTGATTAGATCACAGCGATGCAGCCAAACGACCCACTTGAGACGAAAACGTCCCAACTAAAACCAAAATCTCTTACAAATACGACCTTTTGAAACTGAACACAAAAGTTCCGAAGGAGAAAACACTCAGAGTGTAAAGGTTCTACAGTTGTTTAGCTCGGGGAGCAGTTAGAACCTTTTCGAATTGGGGTAGGAAACTTATTAATGATGCTAGAGCAACTCCTTGGCAACTCGTTACTGGGGCAATAAATAACGTACCAACTGCTTTTAGAAGTTTTGCTTCTTTCAATCTTTTGATCACTATTAGTGTTCGTATTTTCATATAGATTGTTTATTTGCGATATTATTTTTAGTTCGGGATCTAGAAGTTATTCAATGACGCTAGTTATGTCTGTTTTTTATGTTTTTCTTTCTGGGGCGTGAAGTTATCTTGTCTAGCCTAATAATCAAGTCGGAGGATATTTTTTGGAAATACTTACTTACCTATATTATTTTGACCTTAATGTCGTAACGGATGTCTCTTTCTAGGGTTCCGTAGTCAAACAAGGAGCCCTTATAGTTTCGCCATGGCCGTCCGTCCGTCCGCAACTCAGGGAATATTGATATTCCGAAGCTGTTATTTGGTTTTTATAAATATTAATCACGCTACTAAATTGTAAATTAAAATCTAGATTACTTTTAAAAACGTTTCTAATAATATTGATGTTCCAATTTATTATAAACATCAAAAATGCAGCTACATTCTAAAGTAGGTACTTCCATAAAAAAGCTTTTTAAAATTAATTATTTTAACATCCAATTCAAAACATTACCCATGAAAACATAAAAGCTAAAAAACGCATTAAAACCAACCCTAAAATGCACATGCCTCAATCCCTACCCTATAATTCACACTTTTATTCCAACCTTAACACAAACATAAAATGATATAGATTGGGTATATGCTTTGATGATAAAACACAACTACTTTCTGATTTTTTTTAAATCATCTAAAATCGAATTCAAAATATTACCCATAGAAAAACACTTAAATTTTCATTAAAACAAGCTGCCTCATTCTCAACCCTATAATTCACACTTTTAATCCAACCATAACATTAACATAAAATTATATTGGTTAAAGAAAAACACAAGTAATGCATTACATTGAAAATATGAATGAACTAATCAAATTTCAATATGAAAAACGCAACTACTGACTGATTTCCTAAAAAAGCCAGAATGTTAAAGTTAAAAATCGAATTCAAAATATTTCCTATAGAAAAACTCTAAAATGTGCATTAAAACAAGCTGCCTCATTCTCAACCCTATAATGCACACTTTTATTCCAACATTAACATAAAATGATGGTGGTTAAATAAAAACACGAGTAATGCATTAGATTAATGGTGTTTTAATGTTCGTAAATAAAGTGACGTCATGGTGGTCTCGTGGGTGGTGTTTGTTACCGCTTAAGGTGGTTTCTTCCCCTAGTGTATACGTACTATGATTGATTAAGTTAATTACGTGTCCTTGCATATTGTGGTTGTGTACATAAGTAATCTGAATGGGGAATGGAGTTTTTAATGTGTGATCGCTAGGAAGGCTTGGATGGTAAAACCGGCCAAGTGCGAATCTTACTCTCACACAAACGATTCCGTATCATAAACCGAAAAAAAATGGTTTATAGTAAGGCAGCCGCTTTTAATTTAATCAAATTTTATTATTTGTTGTTATAGCGGCAATAGAAATACACTCGGTGAAAATTCAACTGTCTACCTATTAGGGTCTCCCGTGGTCGACGGGTTGCAATAGCCGTCACGACGCAACAACAATTGAATAGTTTTATTGTAAAAAAATCGGCGGTCGCCATGTTTTTTGGGCTATAGGATATTAAACACTGCGTTTTTTTAAAAAAGAAGTTTAAACTGCGTGATATGGTATGGCATGTGGGATGCCATTAAACATCAATTTCAATTGACGTCCAATGGCACACAAGTATGCCGGACGACAAACCACAGGTTAAGATACAGCTCGCTGACAGACAGACAGACGGACGGTTAGTAATAGGCTTCCATTGGTTACCCTTCGGGTATAGGACTGATTTTAAATTAATTTCAAGTCTGTGTTCAGTGATCGCACAGAGGCGGATTCAGTACAACAGAACATTCTTTACCAATCATGCCTAGATTATAATTACAAAACAAAAAAAAAACAGTGAACAAAATATATTAACAAAATAAATAGTATTGTAGCTATACTTTTACGTCCTGCAAGGGTTGCGGAATTTGTTTAAAAGAGTCACCGTGGCCCTGGAACGCAATGAGTTCTCCCTAATGGGGGAACACGGATGGATCTTAGTCAGAGTCTGGCACTCCCTTCCGCTCCGATACTTTTACGTAACATCAACATTGCCTACAGAAATCCCGAACTAAATAACTTGACAATAAACACAAATTCTATCTCAGAAAAAAAAACTTTCTAAAGAAAACCCTTGAATAAACAACTCACACAGTTCACAAAAACTTTTGTCAAAAAACATTCATAATACGAAGGTATACGTATGATAACAATTTGAGAAGCTAACTGGTACATTAGCCGTGTTAACAAAAGACGCATTTACGACTCGCAAAGTGAAAAACCGTGTAGCGTCGGGAAAAGCGGGCGCATGTCGGGTTCGCCATTTTTGTGGCCCCAGGGATTTTTATGGCCACACACTGCGAGGTTTTTTTTTCTCAGAAATTATGAACGACGTGGCTGAGGTGCTGTTTTGTGAATAGAAAGGTCATTGGTTTGGGATTAGGTACTTATGTGCTTATGAAAGGATAAGACCTTTTTTTTTTACTATTGATATGCACGCGCTTGACCACCAACTCACCCTGATGGTAAGCGATGATGTGGTCGAAAAAAACTAAAACTAGTTTTTTTGTCGCGGTTTCTCTCCAACTCTACCGTGGGCCATCGAGAAGAAACTGTAATTTTTTGAAGTGAAAAAGTCTATATATGACACTTAGTAACAGTGTGGCTTTCTATCTAGAAACACACTTATAAATAGAATAATGATTTTTTGTCTCTTTCTGATATCAGTTTAAAAATAACCAATTGCAGATTTCAAGGGTGTAAGACGAAACGAACTCTCATCATCATCTGCCAAGCCTTTCCCAACTATATTATGAGTCGGCTTCCAATCAAACCGGATTAAACTGAAGTATTTTACGTCTTCACGTAAAATACTGCTATTCAGTTGCTAGTATGCGGCTGCCTACCAGACCTCCACAACCCATTTACTGGGTAAGACGGTACTTCATGGCAAGACTGGAGTCAGATTTACTGGCTACCGAACGAACGAACTCTATTTCTGAAAAATACATGAATTACATAAATATGCACATACAAAGAATTAAAGCATCAAAAGATAACATGGTCTTCTAAAAACTGTAATCAAATATGTCTACACAAAGATAGGTGCTATATGCATAAAAATTATATCTAAAGCTCTTTGTGATCCAACAATTTCGTCAGAGCAGAAACTGCAAGTAAAGCGATCAAACACTATCCTTGTGTAGTCCAAAAGAGCGTTATTATTGACTCTTTTGAAAGCATTGAACCGAACTATTTATCACCTACAGAGAAACTTCAAAGCTTACTTTATAGTCGCCTGCATTCAACTCCGAGCACACAAGACACTGTGTCTCATTGTGCCATACATCGCACAGATTTTCTTCAGAAAAAAGACACAGTATTACGTAATTGGAAGAGGGCTGTGTTTTGAAAACCACGTTTTCCAATAAATTGTGGCGCGTCATAAAGGCGTCGTCACGTATACTCATTGCGAAGGTTAAGCGGGGTATCCAAATGTTGTAGGAGAGTCACTAAATTGGTATTATTTAATCAATTCTAAAATCCAAATATATGAAATTCTTCCGTTACTGAGTGACTGACAGACAACGCACAACCGAAACTACTGCTCGTATTAAACTGACATTTTGGCATGAAGGTTCCTTGGGGAGGGGAGCACTAAGAGAGGATTTCCCGAAATTGCTACGGGAACGGGAAAAAAACGGGATAAGTATATGCGTACGAAGTCGCAGGCAAAATTTATGATAAATAAGAAGTTCTGAGACGTGGTAAAAGATAAAATGTAAATGAATCGTAACTTATATTACAAATGCGAAAGTGTGTTTATTTGTTACGCTTTCACGCCTAAACCGCTGAACCAATTTTGATTAATTTTGGTTACGAAGGTGGATTGAACCCTGGAGACGATTAAAAGCTACTTTGTTCTCGCGAAAATCTATATCTATGTGAGCAAAGCTGCGAGCAACAGCTCGTAATCAATATTTAAAAATCTATTGTAACTAAGATAGATCACAGCTTTCAATTAGAGAAGACTTAATTCCCATCACTGGGTAAAAAACAGGCAGTTTTTATTTACAAAAGTGGTACCGTCACCGAAATTACTGGAAAACTTCAAAAGTTGATGACACAATTCCCAAGTGATTGAGACTTTTTTTGTTGGTAAAGAACCGGCTATTATTCAAGCGCGCAATCTATCAGTTCGTAACCAACGCTGGTTTAATTGTTTGTCCCAGGGGTACGCCTTGATTGGTCCGGGTAAGCAACTATAAATCAGGCAACGCTGCGCTGCTTCAAGGGAATCAGAACAGTGGCACTTGAGGAGAGTAGGGAGGTGAACTAAGAATCATTAAGAGAGAGAATCATTATTTCATTAGTGAAGCTAATCAACTTCTTTGCTTTGTAAATCAATTGAAGTCGACGAACACCACTTGTAACTCTGTGTAAATGTGGGGGCTTGTAATTAACAATACATACTAATAAATGCTACTTAAGTTGATATTAACCTGTGGTTTTACTTCAAATTAAAATAAACAAATAAAGTCCACATATTTTTTTAACTGTTTCTGAAAAACAACTAGAAAAAAAAATCCCCAAGCAAAGTACCGGTTAGAGCTCCAGCGTTTCTTTCAAAATCCTGACTGCTCATATTCCCGCGACACGGCTACATACGGGTGCCCTCGGTACGACAAATAAGTGTTGGAAATTGGCTCGTGCGCCGACCGTTCGTTCAAATTTACGACTTAATATAAAGTAGGTTTTCCGGGGAAATTCCGTGTCGTTTACGTGTCGTATCGGTATGTGTAATAACGGCCTCGTTGTGTGCGCGTACCGTAATGATATTTTTTAACTAGTTTGTATGCGTGCGACGTTAAATTGTTTGTTGCAGTTTAGTGGCGGCCATTTTTCTTTGGAGCGGCTTGGAACGTTTATTGCTGTTGGGGTTGGATATATTTTGTGGGATAAGTTCTTTAAGGCTTCTGCATGAACATTTACGAAGCACAAGGAGTACTTAAGGGCAGGTGGTTTTCTATAGTTCCTGCATTACCCATTGAAAAAGTGATGGTACCTATGACTTTCTTTATTATGTACCTTATTGTACCCCAAAGATAAAACAAAAAAGAAAACATGAAATAACTTAAATTGCGGAACTCGGTGCCATAAAACCAAATAATACCAAAAACACTGACTTCCGAAATTAAAGTTATTTTATACTTTGTAGTGTTTTGTTTTTGGAAGTCAGTTTTTTTTTTTGTAAAAAACAGGTTTTTATTTTTCACTTTTTAGTGTTTACAACTAAAAATTTAAACCACAAATACAGCGTACCGGCGTGATGTCATGTTATGAACTGGTGTAAACAATCAACAGACATGCAATTTTAGAAATCCCGATTGAATTGAAATGAAAATTGATTGAAGAGTTGCATACAACTCTTCAATAAATGATAGCAAATGGATCTCTGCAAACTTCGGAGGTATGCCTCCGAAGTTCTTCATCAACTCTTCACCAAATTAAAATGGGATCAGTCCGGGGAAATACTCTTCCAAATAAAAAATAATCATCCAAATCAACCGATTCGGATGATTATTTTTTGTATTGTTCAGCGATATTTTCACCAATTGTTAACCAACAATTGGCGAAAATATCGCTGAACAAACCTTTTTCATGGGATCTCATCATCAGATCCTGACTTATACCTTCCATCATCAGCTCAGCAACATGAGATTATGATTACCAGGCAAAATAACTGACTTGCGTTAGAAATGTCATGAAAAACATCGTTTGTGCCTATTAAATTTGAGGGTTTCCCTCGATTTTCATGGGATCCCTTCATCAGATTCTGACTTGGTGACAATGAAACCACCGCAGGAGTATAGGCTTTTGAATAAAAAAAGAATTTTTAAAATGGTTTTACAATTGGCGGAGAAATCGGTGAACATACATAAAAAAAAAAAACATCCTGCCGAACATGGAGGATGTTCGGCAGGATGTTTTTTTTTGAAGAAGTCGGTTAAAAACCAAAACACATACAATGGGTGGCCTCATCGCATTCCGCAATCTTTTCCAGGAAATCTGGTATGGATAGTATTTATGTATGTGTGTAGGTTTCTTAAAAGTTAGTCTATTGAGACCGTGTTGATTGGAGTAGGCTGTGCAGGCCGGTAGGTTGGTTCAAAAAAAATTGTGTAAAGATTGAGTGCCCCAAACGTGAATTGAAAAATTACTACCAGAAGAATTTTGTTCTTTTCCTTATAACTTTTAACATTTAAAAACTAATTTATCATCTAGACAGTTTATCTAAAAATTTACAAAAATATAACAGTGAAAATAGAATCAAAATTACTGGAAAAACGAAGGAGATAGGGGACCCTGGGGCTGGTTTTAACAGGGGTAAATACTAACAGCGTAATTACATAGAACCTATTCGACTTACCACGCTAATTCCAATGCACTTTGTACGAATACGGGCGAACGTGTCTCGACCTGTCAGTTGCCGGCCGAGCGTCACGGGAGCAGGTTGTGTCAGACGCCTCCAATTTCACAGGTAAATGAACTTTTTTACGTATTTAATTTTTTGCATTACTCTTTAAATATGTATCGTAGAAAATTGGCTTTGGTATTGCATAAATCCGTATTTATTGTATTTTTTATTAATGTTAAAGTTTTAATCGATAATATAACCGGTAAAAGAAAAACAATAACTTTGTGCAAAATGGGGTCGTGGGGTTGGTTTTAACAAAATGCACGGGGTAGGTTCTAACGCGTTAATATTTGCCCCGCACACGGGGCAGGTTTTAACAGTTCAAAAAATTTAAACGTAGGTAATATTGTTCTTACTGTTTCTATACGAGGTTGCAATTTTGATTAGCCTAACATTAGGTCTGGAACCGTCCTTGATACCAGAAATCGAAAGAAGCATGCCTAATCTTGATATCAGCGTGGGTGCAGTTATTGAGAAAATGTCAAGGAGTCCAGTTCCTGGTACATCAATTGCAGAAAATGAACCAGCAGTAACGTCTCGTCCAAGAGATTCATCAACATTCTTTAGTCCCGAAGCTGTACGGCCATTGCCAAAAGCGGCCCCTCGCTCTAAGTCTAATCGAGGTCGCAAGCGAAAGTGTGCAATCTTAACAGACACTCCGGAAAAGAGTGCTTTAGAAGAAGAAGCTAAGCTAAAGAAAAACAAAAAGAAATCTACTGCGAATGTAAAAGTCAATAAGGAAAAGCAAAGAGTTAAGAAACGTAAAGTGGAGAAAAAAGAAAAGAAGTCCAGTAAACAGCCTAAGGATAGAGTGAAAAAGAAACTATTACAAGAGAGTTCAGAAAAAGACGATGATGAGGATGAGACCATTTGCTTAGACTGTGGCTCATCATATTCTGAAGATAAATCTGGTGTGGACTGGGTCGAATGTAAATCCTGTAAACAGTGGTCGCATAACCTGCATAAAAGGCGATGCAGTTGCTTATGTTTGCACAAACTGCAACTCAGATTCTGATTACGATGACTAATTTTTATCACTGGTTTGAAGACTGACTAATGAGTAAGACTGACTAGAAAGTTTCACTTTTATAACCAAAGTTGTATGTTGATTTATTAGAGGAGTAATTTTTTGTTATTTTATTTGATAAAGATAGATTTAGTAAGTTTTAAGTTTATTACACATGTTTAAACGGCAAGGAGCCGAATTTCATTTTATTTGGATTGTTAATGATCATTTGATGATCAAAACTTATTTTTTGTACTTTGATTTGAGTAATGCTGATTGAGTGAGTCAGTTTAACTAATGTAATTTAAGTTTTCTGTTTATTTTATGAACGGTAAGGAACCGCATTTAATTTTATTAGTGTTTCTAATAAACATTGAATATTATTTTGTTGTTTATCTTAACCAAAATCCCATTCCCAACTACATGTTATTTCTTACCCCCGCTGTTAAAACTTTCCCCAGCGGTGTTAAAACCAACCCCAAACCGGGGGTAAGATCTAACAAGTGACTTGTTTGCCAAAACTCGTTTTTTCTCAGATATGGTAATTATTATATACATTTTGTTGTAGTTTACGTAAAGCTCATTAAATTTTGCATCATGTACCAAAAAACCATGTTTCTTGCTAAAGTAGTTTAGAAAATATTACGCTTAATTCAAAATTTGTTAGAACCAGCCCCAGTCTCCCCTATAATTATTTTGAACAAATATATCTGTCCCTCTTGCGAAAATGCTGTTTTCTATGGCAGTTGTATAGGCGTCATAGACGAAGACGTCAAAGTTTAAATCGGACTTCTCTTTCTAATTGTAATCTTTGAAGCTTTATTGCTAATGAAGGTATTTAAAAAATAATTGCATCATTGTTTACTAGAGCTAATAAGTTATTTAATTTTGTAAATAAAAAAATCGCATAAATATTCCCTATTTTCTACAATTTCTACTTAATCCTGATAACATATTTTTTCAATTCACGGTAGGGGGCACTCAATCTTAAATAAGGGACACTTAATAAATGCAGTATTTACCATTTCTACCTCGACACACTTTTGACAGGCCGGTTTCCCGTCTTTTTCACAATTTTAATGCTTAGTGAATACGGGTTCATCTCATAACTAGCCCGCATTAGATATCCAGACTATTGATTTCCTCTCCCAGTTGAACTTAGTTGCTTCTACCGAGTGGCATATCGAGAGCAGTGTTCAGTGACTAGACTTAAAACGGTCTGACCCATTTTGATGTTCGACTGTGGCATTTATTTAGGCAGATGATCGTTTAACATAAAAGTTCTTACATACTCTAGATAGGTAGACATACCGATACAAATTACAATTAAGATTTTGTAGAGTGAGTTTTTAGGATGTAAAAACAACAAAAACATTTTGATTTTTTTTTAATTTGTAATGGGTTTGCTCTTGACTCTAGTCTATGTCAGAGATGACAGAGACAAAGTCTACGATGGAGCGAACCTACCCAGAAGGAGCCTGTTCACTCTAACTTTGAAAAGATTAGGGTTGTAAGCTTTTGGTAACACAGACGCAGGCAGAGAGTTCCACTCCTTTGCTGTGCGCATTATAAAAGACGTTTGAAAATGCTTAGTGTGAATCGGTGGAATAGCCACAAGGTAGGGATGGTAAGATGCAGTGCGTCTGGATGTCCGATGGTAGAATGTATTTAAAGAGCTGTGCTTTATAAAAATACTTCGCGAGTGTCAGCAAATTCGTGGGGAAAAGCTAGTCTAGCATAAACTCTACAAATAAATAGGGATTTTCTAATTTATCGGCGCGCCCCGGAATGCTCTCCGGCAAAGAAGGAAATCTCACAAATTGATGAATTCTTAGAATACCTCGAAATCAATTTTCAGTAATTTTTTTAACGATATTTTTTCTTCTCCGTTTACTTAGAAATATTTAAGTTTTAAATTTTGTATTGGAAAACGGCCCACTAAAACCTGTGCCCCGTACTCTAAAGATTGGCTTGTTTTCTTTATTCTTTAAATTGTCCAGATAACAGTGATTAATTAAGCTTAATTGCTACAACTCGTTTATCTAAAATATTGAGTTATGTAATCGACACCATGTCACCCAGGAATTGAGTTTTGGAGGTCAGATAGGTATGCGGTTGAAATGGAAACCGACCACAACTTGGGAAAAGGCTGAATAGATGATGTTGCCACTATAAAAGACTTGCCTTCTGGGGACTTAACTATTCAAGTATATTGTTTTTACGCTGCCGTACCAAAAGGGCAACAAACGGAACCCTATTACTGTGGATTTCTGTTGCTGCTATAACAACAAATAATAAAAAACTTTTTACAAAAAATACAACCGACTTCCAAAAACAAAACACTACAAGGTACAAAAGTATTTTTGATTAATTTTTTTATTTTTTTGACACCGACTTCCGAAATTAAAGTTTTTTTCTTTCTACTGAAGTTATTTTGTACCTTGTAGTGTTTTGTTTTTGGAAGTCGGTTGTATTTTTTGTAAAAAGATTTTTATTTTTCACTTTTTAATGGTACCTAGGTACCTGCGTACCCATTAACAGCGTACCAGCGCAATGTTATGTTAAGAACTGGTGTAAACACTAAAAAAACATGCGATTTCAGCTATCCCGATCCCTTTGCTATCATTTATTGAAGAGTTCCGTTGCCTACCTCCAAAGTTCTTCGTCAGATCTTCACCAAATTGAAACGGAATCAGTCCAGGAAAATACTCTTCCAAACTAAAAAAGAATCATCCAAATCGGCTGACAATTGGCGAAAGTATCGCTGAACAAACATTTTTCATGGGATCTTACCATCAGATCCTAATTTATACCTTTCATCATCAGCTCAGCAACATGAGATGATGATCACCAGGCACAAATATCTAAATTGCGTTAGAAAGTTCATGAAAAACATTGTATGTGCCTATAAAATTTAAGGGTTGCCCTCGATTTTTGTGGGATTCCATCATCAGATTCTGACATGGTGACAATGGAACCAATCGAGAAGTATATCCTTTCAGATGAAACAAAAATTTTTCAAATCGGTTCGTAAATGACGGAGTTATGACGTAACAAACATAAAAAAAAAAAAATACAACCGAATTGAGAACCTACTCCTTTTTTTGAAGTCGGTTAAAAAATTAAGGTTAATGGAACGGAACCCTTCGTGTGCAAGTCCGACTCGCACACGAATTGGTTGGCCAGTTTAAAAAAAAAAGATATTTTTAAAATGTGAGGACAGCGCTGATATAGCGAATTAGCTTTTGCCCGCAACTTCGTACTCGCATATTCCGGTTTTTTCCGTTCCCGTCAGAATTTTAGGAAATCCTCTGTTAGTGCTCCTCTATACTCCACAAGGAACCTACATGCCAAATTTCAGCTTTTTACGACTAGTAGTTTCGGCTCTGCGTTGTCTGTCAGTAACTAAAAATTTTAAATATTGGGATTGTCAACCAAACCCCTAAACTCAGTCGCACATTTTCCGCAAGAAAAATTAAATAAACAGCAAGGAAGGAACTGTAACAGGACCCAGATCCTTTATTTTATCAAAACAAAGCACATTTCTGCTGGCAATGTTGGCATGCCCGACGCCGAGCCTGCGTCTTAATTAATTACATTCAGTTGTCACCCGTTGAGTTGTCTTTGGTGGTGTGTCCTCATAAATTTAGTTTTAGTCACAGACTGGAGAAGGTTTAACGTGGATATAATTTTGTGCAATATACAGCCGTAAAGGCTTCCTTTAATAAAGCCTCACAGCAACTAAAGGCACAAATAAAGGAATGGAAAAATGAGAACCTGCAATCATATCTGGCAAAACTGACACATACTAGTGCCACAAACTATTCCTTGGCTACAAAAAACCTAAAGCGCCCTCACTCAACAACAAGTAACACCATTAAAAACACAATCAGGGACCTGGGCCCGCTCTGACAGTGAAAAAGCTAACACGTATGCCAATCATCTACATAAAGTTTTTGAACCACTTCCTAGCAGCTATCAACAGCTAGACAATGAAATACACAAATACCTCTCTTCTATTAATCAAATGTCATTGCCTTTGAAGCATGTTACACAACAAGAACTAAGGCGCGAAATCCTAGAACTCAAGGAAGGCAAGTGCCCCGGTTACGATCTTATTGACGTTACTTTGTTGAAGCAACTTCCAAAAAAGGGGCTACTGCTTATACTAATTATCTTCAACGCGTGTCTGAGATTGTCCTTCTACCCAAGCCAGTGGAAGATTGCCCAAGTAATAATGATACTGAAACCAGGCAAAGCACCTCAAGAGGTAGCATCATACAGAACCATTAGTCTCCTTCCGGTAATTGGAAAACTTCTGGAAAAGGTCATATTGAATAGAATGAGAGAACATCTAGCTGAGATAATACCAACTCACCAGTTTGGCTTTAGGGAGGGCCACGGTACAATCGAGCAAGTGCATCGGCTAGTTGATAATTATTATTGGTAGAGCGCTGGAAGACAAACAATATTGTAGCGCAGTCTTCCTAGACATTAGCCAAGCATTCGACAAAGTTTAGCATAATGGTCTCAAAATCAAAAGAAGGCTTCCACATTCCTTCTTCCCATTATTAAAATCTTACCTCGAAAATAGATGCTACGAAGTAAAATATAATTACGACGCATCTCAAATGCATGAAATTAAGTCTGGAGTACCACAGGGTAGCATACCGGGACCAGTTCTCTATCTTATATTCACAGCAGATTTGGCACTCATGCTTCGACCACTACCGCGACATATGCAGATGACAACGCAATCCTATCAATACATGAGAATCACGAGGCTGCATCCGAATTGCTCCAACAACACCTGACTCTGATCAAAACATGGCTGCAGCAGTGGCGTATTAAAGCTAATTCAGATAAGGCGGTTCAAGTAACCTTCACACTCAGAAGGAAAACCTGTCCACCTGTAAAACTTGGCAATACTGAAATCCCACAATCAGATGACGCCAAGTACTTAGGTATGCACCTTGATCGACGCCTAACCTGGCGCAAACACATATGGACCAAAAGGAAACAATTAGACTGCAAACTTCGAAGCATGTATTGGCTCACTGGTCGTAAGTCACAACTGACACAAGCCAGTAAAATGGCTATCTATAAGGCTATACTGAAGCCTGTATGGACTTATGACATAGAGTTATGGGGAACAGCAACTCATAGTAACGTTGAAATACTGGAAAGGTTTCAAAGTAAAACAATGAGAGCCATGTTTAATATTCCACCGTACATAAACAATCGATATGTAAACCTAGATTTTAATCTGCGAACAGTGAAAGAAGAAATAGAGTTATACAGCAATAATTATCAAAATAGACTAGACCAACATGTTAATCAACTGGCTGCTGAATTGAGGGGAGAGGGCAGTGTGAGATTCTCTCGACTGAAGAGAAATAGTATACCAGATTTAGCTATAAGATTTGCGGACAGAAGATGAGTATGGCATCAATGGGTGCTCAGCTCAGCTGAAGATAATAATCCCGATGAAAATCTGACACCATATTAGATTATTGTTCCTTGGAAACAGATTGCAAAGTAGCAGGATAAAAAAAAAATATATACAGCCGTACTAGGTATTCATGCCTGTAATGGTAGTTTACACAGTGTAAGCTAGCGTACGAGTTGGTTTGCCAAGTAGCTGCAGTTACTGTACTACAGCTACTCGGCAAACCGACTCGTTTGGACATATCTTACAAGATACTGGCACGTGCGAGTTGGATAGTAAGCAACTCGCAACCGAAAATATTTTTTTTTGTTTTCCTTCGCCTGCCCGCTTACAGTAATTCTCAGTTCTCACATAGCAGCAGCTTGGGCATCACTCGCATCGTTCGGACGCGTTTGGCAGTAGCTCGCATGTCCAGACGGGCGGGACCTGTATTTTTTGTGAGCTGCGACTCGCAAGAGACTGGACAGCTACCATCACCGTGTAGTTGTGTGTGTTTATGCCTGAAACTGAAACAATTTTCCGTATAGTGAGAAGTAGGATAGGATTCAATTGATTTGACGTTTTTCACTGATATGTTATTGTTATTAATTAATTGTTTCGATTTATGTTGTCGGCCCGTAATATAAATAAATTGTATCAAGGCCAAATTCAAAGGTAGAGCCGTTCATGTCGAAGGAAACATTTTTCTAAATCTTGTTTTGGAAACAATCAAGTTCCCTGAAATAAATTCAAGATTCACATATATTTTTTTCAAATAAGAATACAGTTTTAATAATTAAATTACTGTTTTAATTGGATTATTATCTTTAACTTCTTCATCCGGGCTCTACCAAGAGATAAATACCGTCTCAATTTTTAAAACTCGCTTTGTCTCAATCAAAGTCGAATTTAAAACCAAAAATACGTACATTTTCCTCTGATAAATCCTACACTCCACTACGGCACAGTGCTATAAGAAGCCTCCATTAAATTCTCTTTGCGTTCAAAGCGTATCTAACAATACTTAGCTCTGTGAGGCAAAACGTAAATTATAAGGCTATACAGCATCGCCCTAATGCGTCGCGCAAAATTCATGAAAATAGGTTTATTTGTTGAAGAAAACCTGCGTTTTCAAATTATTTTGTGCTGAGTGCCAGAAGTGTTTGTTATAAATGTTGTAGCCATATTGTAGGATTTTTCCAATTCATGATGTGCCTTTTAAACCTGAAGTTTGAGGTGGTAATTCATAATATGTAAGATGAGGAGGACTTCATGAAATGGCCAACTCTACGATATGGCTGCGACACAAATATTTTATTTATGTATTTGGTCCAGTGTTTGCAAGAGTAAATGCTGACCATGAAAGCCCAAATCAGGAAAACTGCAATCGGGTTTTTCACCTATGTACCTTATTATTTTTGTGTGGAAAACTGTGAAAATACGATTCCTGGACATTTGAGATTCCAAGGAATAGTTATCTTAAAGATCTGAGTATACCTACCTTTTTATATTTTCTTTAACTAACTGTTCAGATTAGAATGTTTATCAGCCAAACTAGCTTTAAATAACGCTTTACCTGTTCTTTAGAGGACTTCTTAATACTATCGATGCTGCAATTCAAGTAGTCACCTACAGTTTTTCGATTATATATTTGGGCCCAGTGGCTGGGCCCAAATTAATGATTGAAAAACCAATAATGAACTACAAAAGAAGAAAAAGAATTACGTACGCTTTTATTTACCCACTTCTTCAAAAAGGAGGAGGTTCTATGTTTGGCTGTATGTATTTTTTTTATGCATGGTTCCGATTTCTCCGCCAGTTGTGGACCGAATTTAAAAAATATTTCTTAATTCGAAAGCCTATACTCCTGCGGTGGTTGGGACCACCGCAGGAGTATAGGATCTGATCATCAGATCTGAGAATCTGATGATGGGATATGATCTGAGAATCTGATGATGGGATCCCATGAAAATCGAGAGAAACCCTCAAATTTTATAGGTACACACAATGTTTTTCATGACATTTCTAACGCAATACAGATATTTGTGCCTGGTAATCATCATCTCATGTTGCTGAGCTGGTGATGGAAGGTATAAGTCAGGATCTGATGATAGGATCCCATGAAAAATGTTTGTTCAGCGATATTTTCGCCTATTGTTAACCGATTTGGATGATTTCTAGTTTGTATGGAAGAGTATTTTCCCGGATTGGTCCCATTTACTTTGGTGAAGATCTGATGAAGTACTTCGGAGGTAGGCAACGGAACTCTCAATCAATAAAAGCAAATGGATCGGGATTTCTGCAATCGTATGACTGATGATAGTTTACACCAGTTCATAACATCACGCTGGTAAGCTGTGTTCGGAAGTCGGTGTCAAAAAAACAAAAATACCAAAAAACACCGACTTCCGAAATTAAAGTTATTTTATACTATGTAGTGTTTTTTTTTGGAAGTCAGTTTTATTTTTTTGTAAAAAATATTATTTCAATACATTTTAAAAATTCAGTTTATAAAACTACAGTTTACTGTCCTTTTGTTTATTTTCTAACTCTTTTATTGCCGCCTGGTGAGTCTCAATCTGCTTTTTGTGTAATCCCATTATATCTTTCATTTGTTTTCTCAGGTTCTCGATGAGTTCCTTGTCTTTTTTGTGGAAGTACTGAGCTTGTTTAGCAGTTCCCCACTCCTTGAAAGGACCGCTTTCTTTACCTCTACCACATCCTGCAAGGTCAGATGAAAAACTAAAACTTATGCAAGGGTCTAATTAGATATTCTTTTTGACTACTGGATCGGTTTCCTTTTCTACAGAGAATGGCAGCTGGACCTCTCAAAATCGAAAGTAAGTATCTCGGTAAATTTTTAGGGTCTGGTACCCTACAGTACACCCTAGTGTTCCGTAGGGTCCAAGACCCTAAAAATTGGAAGGACGGAAGGATGGATGAACCGTCCGTACATCCATCCTTCCGCCCGTCCATCTATCCTTCCATCCTTCCATCCATCCGTCTGTCCGTCTGTCTGTCTGTCTGTCAACGGGCTGTATCTTAAGAACCGTAAAGGAAATACAAACTATGTAAAAAAATACTACTGTGTACCAGTTGAAATTTTTACATAATTTGTATTGCCCTCTTTAATTTTCAATTATTTTCGCGTCGACTTGAGAACCTCCTCCGTTTTTTCCACGGTTAAAAAGGAGCTTGGTGAATATACATGTCGGTGCTTTCTTCCACATTACACATAAGAATTTCCGGTACACATCGCACCACAGCGACATGCTCTGGGAAAATTTCAACTGTCTACCTGCTACAGTTCTTGGAATACAATCCGCTGGCAGAGAGACGGATAGACAGCGGAGGCTTAGTAATAGGATTCTGTTACCCTTCTGGTACGGAACCCTAAAACTGGTTCACTCACCTGAATTAAAACGTATAGCATCAGCTATAACTCTCTTGCAACTAGCTTTGAGCTCTCCATTGAATTTAAGTACTGTTGATTTCATGATACCACAGACCAAATAAACTGAAAATATTTTACAGTAACAATATTGTAAAGAAACACATTATTTTCACATTATTTAGTTATTTATCTTTATTTTTTGTCATTTTTAATGATGCTTATGAAAAAAATAATCAAATCAAGGTGTATGGCCATCTAGATGTCAATGTTACTAAGACACGCTTAATACCTTGATCTCTTCATAGGTAGAGTGAACAGGCTCCTTCTGGGTAAGCTGGTTCTATCGTAGACTTTGTCTCTGTCATCTCTGATCTACACTACACAAAACCATTACAAATAAAAAAATAGATTTTTGGTGTGAAATAGTCATAGGTTTAGTCGGGCCATAGCTATTTAAAAGAACGCCATTTTTCAGATAAAAACGCATTAAAGTTTATGGATGAAACAGATGGGAGACCGTTTATTTAAAATTAATATTGGTTATATAATAATATTCAAGAACATAATTTATAAGGGTGGTTCAGATTTCATTAGTTTACAAATCTTTTTGCTTTCTTTTTAGCTTCTCTATAACAGCTTTATGTATCTCGATCTGTTCTTCGTGAAATGCTATTTGTTCTTTCATGTCATCCTTAAGATTCCTCAAAAGTTGTTTTTGTTGTTTATTGAAGAACTGAGCTTCTTTGGCATGTCCAATGGATTTGAAAAGATCGCGGGAGGAGCCTCCTTTATGTGGCCCCCCCTTGCGGCCCGCTGTAAAAGTAAATAAAGAACATAGTAAAAAATAAATTAACAATCATTTTTTCTATCTTTTTATAAATCTTTGGCACTTCTTCCTCGAGCGACTGAATCGCGGCAATATTATTGTCCAGCCACTCCATTCTATAACAACACCTCTATGCACGTATAAACATAAAGCGTCAAAAATTCGCCGAGAAAAGCTTTCTCAACAGCAAATTGTGTAATGGTCACGTGGCTGTCCGTCGATAAGGAGTCGGAAGAAAAATCGTCTCGTGGCGATTACCCGATGATAACAGGGCAAAATCGCTGCAATTCTATCGCTAAGTCTCTTCTAATCAAATAGACAAAAACATTCATTAGCCACAAGACATGTCCTATAGACTCTGTATACTCGTAGATTCATCTCACTCTATCTTCGACCACGTCATCGCTTACCATCAGGTGAGATAGTGGTCAAACGCGTGCCTATCAATAATAAAAAAAAAGATTCCAGAGTATTGACACTTCGCTGCTGAGATTTTAGATTAAGTCGACGATATTACAACAACAAACAGACAGAAAGCATTTCAGGGTGTGCTACTCACGAGCCCTGGTCCCAAAGTCAGTATGTAAAGTCAACATCATCACAAAATCAGTCAAAAGACGTCCACTGCTGGACATAAGCTACCCCTAAGAGCCGCCACAACAACCGTCCTGTGAGTTTCGCATCCATCGGCTACCCGCGACCCTCATCAGGTCATCGGTCCACCTTGTGGAAGGCCGCACCAACGCTGAGTCTTCCGGTACGCGGTCGTCACTCCAGAACTTTTCGGCCTCATCGACCATCTGTTCTACGAGCAACATCGAAAATCTTCGTTCTCTTGCAGATATCATCATTCCTGATTCAATCACGCCCTCTGCATTGCCCTTTGAGTGAATTTCAGCTGAAAGACGTCCATAGCTGCATATATACCCCAAATGTCGCCACAAGAATCGGGTCTGACGCAGATCCTATAAGGTTCATTCATCATCTGCCTAGCCTTTTCCCAACTACATTGGGGTCGGCTTCCAGTCAAACCGGATTCAGCTGAATACCAGTGTTTTACGTCGAGTGGCTGCCTACCAGACCTCCACAACCCATTAACTGGGTAACACGGTACATCTTGGCAAGACTGGAGTCAGATTTACTGGCTTCTGACAATCCTTAACGCCTGCCAAATATCTACAAATGACAGCCGGGACCAACGGCTTAACGTTCTTTCCGAGGCACGGAGGAAACTCGTTATTTTAAGACGGTCACCCATCCACAGACCAACATTGGCAAGCTTTGCCTAACCTTCAAGATCGACCCTTGCGGCTGTTATTATTTAGCCACGAGCTTCACCCTATAAGGTTCATTATTGGACGCTTTAGTAACTTCTACAATGTCTCATCATCATGAGCGTGCACTGCTGGATATAGGCATCCCGCTACTGTCGCCGAAGCAACCGGTCTTGTGCGTCTCGAATCCATCAGCTACCCGCAACCCTCACCAGGTCATCGGTCGACCTTGTGGGAGCTACAATGTCTAAGCGAAGAGAAAACTGGCTCACTTACATGTGCGAATGATGTTCAAAATTAATTTCTGAGGAACTAAAAATGGCTTCATTTGAATAAGCATGGCCACTGTAGCACATGGTCGAAGCATAAAAATGGCGAACCTGTCCGTCGAAACTGTTTCAAGCTAAACTTTATATTATTTCAGAATTTTATGTTACATCAAAGCTGTTCATGCCGTTTTGGCTGTTATTCTGACATCGTGTCAAAAAAGACAAATGTTTTTTTAATTTTTTATTCGACTTCATCTTCATCACAAAGTATTGTCTAATATACTACTCTGTCAAGAAAGTACCGGGAAAAGATCAATAATACACAAAATGTCTGTTATTTATCCAAATTTATTTTATCACCTTCAAAGTATGCTCCTTTAGAAACGATACACTTGCGCCAACGAATAATCCATTCATCAAAACATTTTTTAAACGCTGCTTCCGGAATTGAGTTCAGTTCTCGCCGCGAATTCTCGTTTTTTCGGTTTCGGTTCAGTTGGAAGGCGCCACTCCGAAGCTTGTTGACTAGTTTGCATGTCAAACTAGTAAACCCACGTCTCGTCACCAGTAACAATGCGTTTCATGAATGTTGGGTCCGAACTGACTCGTTCTAGCATGTCCTCAGCGACTTTCATGCGATTGAGTTTTTGGAGAAAATTCAGATCTTTTGGGACTAGCCGAGCAGCAACATGTTTCATACCCAAATGATTAGTTAAAATGGTACGGATCGACTCGTGAGATACAGAAAGTTCGGCGGCTATCTCTCTCAGAGTTGAATGGAGATTTTCAGTCACTATTTCCTTCACTTTTGCGATGTTAACTTCAGTTGCAGACGTTGACGGCCTACCAGAGCGAGGCAAATCTTCCATCACATCTCGACCGCTTTTGAACGCTTTGAACCACTCATAAGCACGAGTTTTTAACATTTTCAGTGACTCCGAACAAGAAATTCCATTGGCGATGCAAAATTTAAGACAAACTCTTTGTTCGATATTTTTGTCCATTATGAAATTAGCAATACACACTATATATGATATTACTAAAACCAGCACAGTATTTAATATAATAACAGATGCAACTCAAACTCCGCGCCAAAATGGAAAACAGTTGTGCCCATCTAACAACTACAAAAAAAACAAAAATTTGAATTTGGAGCCATAAACAAATCATCCATTCCCGATACTTTTTTGACTGAATGTATATATCGTCTATATATCTATACTCTATATTAGGTTCTATACTAATATATAAAGCTGGAGAGTTTGTTTGTTTACTTGAACGCGCTAATCTCAGGAACTACTGGTCCGATTTGACTAATTCTTTCAGTGTTAGATAGCCCATTTATCGAGAAAGGCTATAGGCTATACATAATCACGCTAAGACCAATAGGAGCGGAGCAGTAACGAAAATTGTGACGCAAACGAAGTTGCGCGGGTATCTTTATATAATATTTATATATCGTCTATATTTTTAAGGATCCGTACCCAAAAGGGTAATCAACCAAACCCTATTACTAAGCTTATACTGCCCGTTCGTTCGTCCGTCTGTGTATCAGCGGGCTGAATATCTCAAGAACACACACACACATACAGTTGAAATTTTCAGAGTGTGTATTTCTATTGCCTCTCTATCAACAAATTATATAAATAACTTTTCAACAAAAAAAATAAACCTCCGAAAAAACTGTCACACAAAAATAATAAACCTTATACAAAAAAATACAACCGACTTCTAAACAAAGAAATAACACTACCAAGCGTAAAATAACTGTGTTTTTTCTTCGTATTTTACACAGACTTCAGAAATTCGGTTGTATTTTTCCCCGACTGCGAAAGAAGGAGGGTTATGTTTTTCGAGTGTATGTATGTATGTTTATTTCTTTGGCATACCCTAGAGCCTAAACGGCTTGTCGTATTTTTATGTGAGTGGTGTCAATAGATTTGTCTAAGTAGTGAGAGTGACACTGGGGGGTACAAGAAATTAAAAAAAAACGATTTTTGGCATCATATTATGCCTTCAAAAAATTTATCATTTTCAAAACTTATCGAGTGGGGTATCAAAATAAAGGGCTCGATAGACGATTCCAAAAATGTAACTCACTAATATTTAGGAAATAAAAATAAATACTTAATTTAAAACCGGACCGCTAAAAATGACTAAAAAGTTCGAAACAAGTCGCTTTAAAAGCAGTCTGATGCAGTTCAATCACTGATCCGATGCCACCAACCGCTTTTTAGTGATTTTTTTTTTTGTTAAAAAGTTTTTATTTCATTTTTTTTTTGTGGCTATAATCTACTAATTACTGCTTAATTGTTTATTACTTTTACGGTTCGCCAGAGCCTCGTCTGTTGGATAGCAGGGTGCACCGCTAGCAGGTGAGGTTGGCTTGGGTCTTTAAGATGGCAGCGGACCCCATACACCCGTTATAAAATAATCCCACCTAAATGACACATAAAAATCACTAGTTGAAAATCACCCATTAATAGGGTGTTTCATAATTATTACAGCTAATTCGTTGGATTCGTGTTTGGAAGAAGTTGCAGTTGAATGTGCTCATGCAGTTTTGTTTTTTTTTTACCTATCTTAACGAATTATTTAAAAAAATAATCACAGCCTAGAGATCGTGAGGAGCTCGTGGCTAGATAATAACAGCCGCGCGGGTCGATCTTCAAGGTTAAGCAACGCTTGCCAAGGTTGATCTGTGGATGGGTGACCATCTTAACATACCGAGTTTCCTCCGTGCCTCGGATAGCACGTTAAGCCGTTGGTCCCGGCTGTCATTTGTAGATCTTTGGCAGTCGTTACGGATAGTCAGAAGCCAGTTAATCTGACTCCAGTCTTACCATGAAGTACAGTGTTACCTAGTTAATGGGTTGTGGAGGTCTGGTAGGCAGCCGCTCCGCGTAAAATACTGGTATTCAGCTAAATCCGGTTTGACTGGAAGCCGACCCCAATATAGTTGGGAAAAGGCTAGGCGGATGATGTTTATTACTTTTACTTTTACAATATATGCCTACCTTACTTTAGCTATTAACTGTTATGTCATCCTACTTTAACTACTATATTAGTTGTTTAATCAAAATACTTATATACCAATATGGGTAGGCCTACCAAAAATGCTACAACACTCAGCATTAAAATCTGTGAGTGAAAATCACCCCTATTTTCCCACTCTTAGAGTAGGATTTTGTTTTCCAAATTTATATGGGTTCAACGTTGAGGTATAATTTCCATTAAAAATATATATAAAAATCAATTAATTAATTAAATTGTTGATAAATTCTATTGTCGATAAGATAAGAAATGTAAGGTTTCGTCCATCCCTAGCGTCACTGACAGCTCACTTAGCCACTCACTTCGCCCAAGCCTTCGACGTGTTTACACAATCGACCGGCAGGGCTCTCGCATTAACGTTGCAAATAAATCTGCCATCATGGATATGAAACAGCGTGTCACGTCCATTATTTCTATGCGGTCATAAGATCACCATACAATGAAACGAAATTAGCCAATACGGAACGCGAATGAGATAAAATCAAATCGAATAACGCTGTCATTCCTAATCCGGTCAGTAAAATTTCGTATACGGACTCGTTGAAACTACGTTTGCCAAAAGTAGCTCCAGCAATTATGGAATCCCGTCCACCATTGCCGTGTGTGGTGGCTTATCCGACCGCGACTCGGTTAGGTGATTAGAGCACTTCGTCCGCGACAAAATAAGCGCTTATGAAGGCAATTAAGCCCAGTGACGACGGTTTTCAAATTGTAGGTGTGAAAAAAACCGCGAAATCCGGTATTGTACTACGTGTCGCTACTAAAAATCAGCTTAAAAAATTGGAATCCGTAGACGCAATCAAAGCCGCAGGATTACGACTAGAAAAATCAAAAGATGCCCTCTAGTACTAGTTAAGGATGTACCATATTCAATGGATGATGGCGCTTTTTTGAACGCGCTATACCGCCGTAATATTAAAGATGAGCTTCATATAAAAGAGGATGACTTTATTAAGTCTACTAAAATTTTCGTAGGCGCTCGTTAGATATAAGTGGATAGGCATCGAATTAGATTCTGCGGTACGTAAACACTTAGTTTCTACCAAGGATAAATTATTTATTGAATGGGCTACCTGCCGTTTTATTGACGATGTTGAAGTCGTTCGGTGCTTACATGTCAACAGTTCGGTCACGTTAAGAAACACTGCGTTAATAAAGAACCTATCTGTGCCAATTGTTTGGAGGCACACGAAACAAATGATTGTCCGCATAAGGACGACGTAAATTTCAAGCAGACTTGCGTGGCGTGTAAACGCTTCAAAAACCCGTGTGATCATCGCTGCGGATCTCAAGAGTGTACTACTTACAAATTGAAACTCGAACAATTAATCCAAAACACTAATTACTAATAATGGATAGTTTAACCATAGGACAATCAAATCTCCATAACGATAGGGTGGCGACATCTGAGCTGGATATATTGATTGTGGATTATAACCTTGACATAGTACTTGTTCAGGAGCAACATCTAAACGCGCGCTTACGGTACAAGGTAGTTCAGCTGGACTGCAAGGCGCGAGCCGAAATTTATGTTGCGCGTTCTTCGAGCTTTACTGTAACATCTATATGTAATCTCATGTCACCCCATTGCGCCGTGGTGGAAGTTTCATCGCCTACCTTTAAGATTTACATTGTGAGCTGCTACTTTCAATATTCAGATCCAGTTACTCCACATAGACATAATCTCCATCACGTCTTGCAGTCACTCGCTGGCTGCAAAGTTATTGTGGATGCTGATGTAAATGCATCTTCTTCCCTAAGGTATGGCAAAGTTCCGGCCACTGATTCCGAACGACGTTGTGCTGTTGAAGATTTTATTGCTGAGATGAACTTATCAATTCATAACACCCCAGACGCACCATCTACTTTTTAAAGTAAATAATAAACATACCATTAGCATTGAAGAAACAACTGATGTTTTGTTATATAGATTCTATTATACCAGACGATTCATCAGTAAATGGTAATGAATACCACCAACAGATCAGAGCGTGGGCCGCGGTGCCACCTGACTCACCGGAGTTAGACCTTCCATCCACTGACGATTTCATAAAGGTTGTTAAGAGACTACCTCTCAAAAAATGATCTGGTGAAGACAAAATTTCTAATAGAATGATTATAGAAGCGTGTAAAACAGCGGGCGACGCGATCTTATCAGTATATAACCGATGCATTGCGGAAGTTATTTTTCCTCGAATATGGCAACAAGGCTTTATACGCATTATTCCGAAGAGTGGCGATAAGCCCCCAGATGACCCTAAGTCCTATCAGCCCATAACACTACTTCCATCTTTGGGAAAACTCTTAGAGCGACTAATCGTTCCGCGTTCGCTACCGAACGGAACTAAATTTCATAATAATTAATATGGTTTCACTACTGGTAAATCCACAGTCGACGCGGCTCTCTCTGTTCGTAAAATTGTTAACTTATCGGAACATAAATACGTGTTTGGAGTCTTTCTCGACATATAAAGGCACTTTTGATAACGCATGGTGGCCGATGCTACTACTTAAAATGAAAACCCATGGTTGCTACAAAAACTCCGTGAAACTCAAACTTGGACATCATTCCATTTCTAAGTCTCTAACCAAGGGTTGTCCTCAGGGATTAGTTATCGGCCCATATGTATGAAATTTTGGCTACGATGATTTCCTCGCGCTTCCACTTCCATGCGGCTGTTCATTAACCGGTTACGCGGATGATGACTTACTGGGCTGACAGGGCCACCATAGGGGCAGTATGACGTAAATTGCTGCAAAGCCAGCGTTTGGCTTTGATATTCTTATGCAAGGCGTATAGGACGGTTAGTACTGAAGCTTTACCGGTGCTGGCGGGTGTTCTCCCAGTCGATCTAGAGGTGCAGTGGCGTGCTGCAATAATAATAATAATAATAATAATACGCTATAAAGAATACGCTGGCAACTCTGATTGTCATAGTAAATTTTATTTCGTGCACCCAATTTTGTGTTAAATAAAATCAGTTTTTAGTTATATTTATTTACCTTTGTAATAATAGAAACCCTCCACAACAAAAACAAACCATTAGAAACTTAAAATCAACAAAAACTCATTAAAAATCATGGAAAAAGAAGGAAATCTTTACGATCGACAGATGACACATATCACTCAAGAAATTATATAATAGAAATTCCGATAATGACCGAAATAAAAGGAACTTAAATGATGATCACAAGAGCAGCAGCGCAACGTGCACGCTCAACATCTCCGGACCCGTCGCTGAGCTCGCCTCGTCACCGCCGAACTTTGGATTACCAGTGTCGCCGGCGGTTGCAGTTGCGTCGAGCTCCAGCGACGAGTATTTCTCTCCGCCGACGTCGCCAACACCTGTACGTCGGCAGGGGAGAGGCCGGCCACCGAGGGGCTTGGGACCTAGGGGCCAACCGGCCCCGAGCCGGGTCCCCGCTGCCGGTGGTTGTGTGCAGCGCATAAGATGGAGTCAATCCATGAACGAGAACGTTATGCGCGCATACTATGGGTCTACAGAGGGGGGAACTAACCTTACTGCGTACCGTGTCAAGATGCTGTCTCTGTTTCAGGACCAGGAACCAACCGTGAACGTTTCGGCCCAACGATTGTCGGATCAGGTGCGGGTTATCCAACGTAATCACAGGTTGGACGATGCTGCACTTGATAGGCTGCGCTCAGAGGTACTGAGCAAATTTATCATCTCAACTCCGACACAGGCCGCGGTTCAGGCGCCAGCTAGTGGCGCAATCACACCGCGGCCCAACAACGTCAGTGATGAGGTAGATGATAGGGTTGATGATAGGGTTGTCACGGTAAGTAGCCAGTGCAACGATAGACTGAGGAGCATACTGGAGGATGCGCTTCGCGAGTATAGATCAATTCCGACCGAACTTAGGCCCCGTTTACCACGGTTACCCATGCACAAAAAAAAATAGGGCGCTGGTGTGTGCCCTGGACTCGCTGCTGCAGAACATCTTTGAAAGCAGCGAGAGCCTCCTTGATACGCACTCAATCCTGTATTGCGGGGCTGTTGCGGCATGTCGTTTAGCAAATATTAAGTTTAATACTAGTGATGAAGCTATTCGACCAAAACCTGCTGTACCAGTCTGGCAGTGCAGGATCGAGCGGCGGATCGATGAGGCTAGGGCACTCATCGGCAAACTATACTGCTTCAGGGAGGGTAACACACGACCACGCGTGATGCGCTTTGTGAGACAGGCGTTTTCGGGGACTGGTATCAGCCCTCGAGATTACACGTCCCGTGTCACGGAGCGCATCGACTTCCTGAAGCAGAAAGTTTATGCATGGGCGAACCGTATTCGGCGGTATAAGCGGCGGGTTGATCGATACTCGCAGAATCGCATGTTCCAAAGCGATGAGAGGTGGGTATATAGAGCTTGGGAGCGACCTGAACAAAGTGTGACGGATGTGTGCCGCCCGGATGATATCGCCACGAATACATTCTGGCGAAGCATCTAGTCGGTGCCCGTCTGTCATACCGAGGATGGCTGGATGCGCGATGTCGAGCGCGTGTGTGAAGCTATGCCACAAATGGAAAAAATTAACATCTCCCCATTAGATGTGGCCAAAGCAGTCCGTCCGTTACCGAATTGGAAATCTCCAGGACCGGACGGACTGCATAACTTCAGGCTCAAATGGTATAGCAGCTCACACGCGCTCCTGGCATCTCAATTCCAGTCATCCTTAGAGTCTGGGTCGCTACCACAGTTTCTAACAACTGGCGTTACCCATATACTCCATAAGACCGGTAGTCCCGCGTACCCCAAGAACTATAGACCAATTACTTGTTTGTCGACGGTCTATAAACTTCTTACATCCATTCTGAGAGTGAAGATCAATGAACACATTGAGACTAATTCAATTATGTCCACCTCTCAGAATGGATGTAGGAAGGGGTCCCGCGGCACTAAGGAGCTTCTCCTCATAGACATGGCTATAAGCCAACAGGTCCGTCGATCCCGCAAGGATCTGTCGACATGTTGGATAGACTACAAGAAGGCCTACGACTCTGTGCCACATACATGGCTCATGAGGGTGTTGGAGTTGTACAAAATAGATGCAACTCTACGCACCTTTCTTGAGTCATGTATGAGGCAATGGAAAACAGTCCTTCGCTATCCAAGATGTCGACCAATTCAGGGGGACGATGAGCCTGTGTGGATTAAACGGGGAATATTTCAGGGCGACAGTTTGAGTCCGCTTTGGTTTTGCTTAGCTCTGAATCCTCTAAGCACATTGCTGGAGGGTTCAGGTCTAGCCTATCGGTTGAGAAGAGGTGGTCAGGCCATATCTCACCTTCTTTACATGGATGATCTGAAACTCTTTGCCCCCAACAATTCGCGACTGATGGAGCTACTAAAGTTGACTGAAACCTTCAGTAGTGCCATCAGGATGGAATTTGGTGTGGACAAATGTGCAGTCATGCATGTAAAGAAAGGGGAGATTATGGAATCTGAGAGAATTCAACTCTCGGATTCCATACAGGTTAGATCACTCAGCTTGACCGAAACCTATAAGTATTTGGGTGTATCGGAAGCGTTGGGCATCAATGTTACTGACATGAAGCAATCGTTGAAGGAACGCTTCTTTGGCCGCCTGAAAAAGGGTTTTGAATAGCCTTTTGTCGGGCGGAAATAAAGTGCGCGCCTTCAACGGTTGGGTCATGCCGGTATTGATGTACTCTTTCGGCATACTCAAATGGACTCAAACTGAGCTTGACGCCCTGGATAGGAGAGTCCGTACACTGCTGACCGCAAACCGGATGCATCACCCACGATCGTCGGTAATGAGACTGTATATCCCGCGAAAGTGTGGAGGTTGAGGCTTTTTAAATGCTAAGACTCACCACAATCGCGAGATATGCAGTCTTAGGGAATATTTCCTAGCTGTCGACGTGGGTATGCATCGAGATGTAGTGGCGGTGGACAAGGGACTCACCCCGCTCTCCTTGGCAAATGAGAACTGGCGCAAACCTGCGGTGCTTGACACTAACGATCGCAGGGCGGTATGGCAGAGTAAGGAGCTTCACGGACGCTTTTTCCGGGCCTTACATGGGCCCGACGTAGACCAACTAGCGTCCGTAGCCTGGCTGCGTTTCGGTTTTATATATATATTATCTTTTTGGAGAAACCGAAGGTTTTGTTTGTGCAATTATGGACGAAGTTATCATGACGAATAACTACCGGAGATTTATTGTGAAAGACGGCACGGTCGACATATGTCGGGCATGTCACCGTCCGGGAGAATCAATTCGCCACATTATCTCTGGTTGTTCTCGTCTAGCTAACGGAGAATACTTGCATAGGCACAACCTTGTAGCCAGGATTATACATCAGCAACTTGCTCTGAAATACTCTCTTGTGGAGTCGGAGGTGCCATACTATAGGTATGCACCCGACTCAGTTCTCGATAATGGCAATATCACATTGTACTGGGATCGGTCCATCTTCACTGACAGGACTATTGTTGCCAATAAGCCTGATATAGTGGTGGTGGACCGAATTGTGAGGCGTGCAATGATTGTAGACATAACCGTCCCGCATGACGAGAACCTCGTGAAAGCCGAGAAAGACAAACAAATAAAGTATATTGACTTGGCTCGCGAGGTTGTCGACATGTGGGAAGTGGACTCCGCAATCATTGTACCGATAGTAGTGTCGGCCAATGGCTTAATAGCCACGAGCCTCGACCAACACCTTAGGAGGCTCTCGTTGGGCAGCTGGATCAAGGGCTTGATTCAGAAAGCGGTACTTCTGGACACGGCTCGCATTGTTAGGAGGTTCCTTTCTCTGGAGCCCTGCCCACCGGTAGCTTGGACCCTGTTCCCGATATCGGTGGGCTACTATTTTTATATTTTTAAATGTTTTTTTTTATAAACATATTGTATAAAAATATTTAAAAATTTAGAAATAAGCGAAAATGATGAATAAAGGAAATATTAATAATATGTTTATTTCTCAATGTACGCAAGAAAGATCACGGAGCCAGAGTTTTTACCGCAACGCGAGGTTGCTAAGATCTCTAGACTACTAAAGCCCCAGACTGATGTCTGGGAGGAACTTTTATCTGAATGGCAATGTAGGTGGGAAAATTCCATGAAAGCCCGACACCTTTACCAGATTTTTCCATCCGTTCGTGAGCGGCTGGATAGGATATGGCTGGAGGTGGATCATTATTTTGCCCAATTTCTTACAGGGCACGGCAACTTTAAGAGTAAATTATTTTCCTTTAGGCTTGTGGCCTCGCCTTTATGTCAATGTTGTACAGCTGACCATGAATACGAACAATCCTCACACCACATACTGGAATCAAAAGTAGTTTACAATTTAGGACCCATTAGTTTTAGTATTAATATATAATCCGTGGTGCTTGGCAACTGGGCTTAACCCAGTCGTATATGTCCCTTTGTGCCTATTGGCCTAGTTCTATTCTGTCTCCTGCTTGATACGGAGGGAAGTGGAAACTATATATATATATTCCTACTCCGCCGCTGTACTATTCTGATTAAATTCGTTGCAGGATTCAAGACAGTAGAATCGTTTCTCCGGGACTCGTTAGGCTTCATTTATCAGCGTTTTTCTGGTGGTCGCCACTGTTTATTCTGGCTTTCAGGAGTTGCAGTGGTTGGGAATGTGGCGGGTTAGTCCCAAAACAAAAATACCTATCGCAGCGCCAAGTTGCTGTGCCGTGGCTGCTGCCGGTATCAATGCTGCCGCCGCCGTTCACCGCAGAGCGTGGCAAGCGTCACACGTTTCTCGCAAAAATCTCTTGATACCACGTCATAATAACTCCTAACTCTGCTAACTCTTTTCAGCCAGAGCTACGTTAAGCTTGGCTAGGAAACATTAGGACTTTATTCATACCAAGGATTCATACTATCTACATTTTCTTCGAAATCGTATCAGTAGTTAGCAAAAAGAATGAGACCTCTACGAAGCTCCGTCTTATGAGAACTGCGTGGCCGCGCGGTCCTCCACGTTTCAACTGCGTGGCCATGGCTAAACCTTTATAACTTTCTAAATATTGTTTCTACGAATTTGCGACTTTCGCTGTTAGTTTTACAAATTCCTTAATGTTGACGTCGTCGTTTTTCTTCTACGGCACTGTGACCGAATAGTCGAAACGGACACGGAAAATACAGTGGTCCCCGGCCGGCGGTAGCTCCATTTTTAACCGACTTCGAAAAAAGGAGGAGGGTCTCAATCCGGTTGTACTTTTTTATGTTTGTTATCTCATAACTCCGTCATTTATGAACCGATTTGAAAAAATCTTGTTTCATCTGAAAAGAAGCCCATGAAAATCGAGGGCAACCCTCAAATTTTATAGGCACATACAATGTTTTTCATAAATTTTCTAAGTTTCTCACAGTTCAGATATTTGCGCCTAGTAATTATCATCTCATGTAGCTGAGCTGATGATGGAAGGTATAAATTAGGATCTGATGATGAGATCCCATGAAAAATGTTTGTTCAGTGATATTTTCGCCAATTGTCAGCCGATTTGGATGATTCTTCTTTTGTTTGAAAGAGTATTTTCCTGGACTGGTCCCGTTTTAATTTGGTGAAGATTTGACGAAGAACTTCGGAGGTAGGCTACGGAACTCTTCAATAAATGATAGCAAAAGGATCGGGATTGCTGAAATCGCATGTTTTTTTTAGTGTTTACACCAGTTCTTAACATAACATTGCGCCGGTACGCTGTTAATGGGTACGCAGGTTGGTACCACTAAAAAGTGAAAAATATAAAACTTTTACAAAAAATACAACCGACTTCCAAAAACAAAACACTACAAGGTACAAAATAACTTTTTTTCCTGTGTGGGTAGTCACAGGGTTAACACGCCTTTTTAGACAGCTCCGAGTTTTAATTAATTTAAATTCATATTTATTTGTTTTTAATGAAATAATTATATTTTATTTTAACTTACCACCCTACACTCACTGTTCATCGTTTGCAAGTTTCTCTGCAACTCCTACTTTCCCACCACATTATGGACTCTAAGCTGACTTCAAGTTTAGAAAAGTTGGATGTCATAGTCCACAAAGTATTAACCGACCAAATGGGGCTACTTGAGATCAAGAAGATGGCATTCATGTCTGTCACAGATTGGGGTCTGCTCAGAGCAAAGCTCGGCCAGTCTTGGTCAGATTTTATACTACTGAGCACCGACACTTAGTCTGGGACAGCAAGGAAACCCTGAAAGGAACGGGCATCACTATATCCGAATTTTTGACGCACATTAGACACCGAACGTTCATGGACACACGCAAGCACTTCGGGATGCATAGTTGCTGGTCGGTGGAAGGCAGAATAGTGATCGTCACACCAGATTCTAAGCGTCACAAGATCGAAACTTCGGTTGAACTTCAAGCACTAGTTTCGCGGTTCCCTAAGGCTTCCTGCGACTCGGGTAATGCTGCGCGTATTGTCCAACATAATTCTCCTAGGAATGCAAGCCCACCCGAGGCTGCTGCGACACCGTCAAGAGGTCAAAGAAAAGTCCGCCGGCGTAATTAACTTTGTTATTGTTCTGTCCCGTAGGCAAGTTGCGTCTTAATTTTGCAGGACTGCTATTGCTTCACTAATTTCTTTGCCGGTATTTCAAACATTTCGCACTTTTTGTATCACCCACTTTGTAGCTCTGTATCTGTCAACATGGTGTCGGTACAATTTTATTTGATTTCTTTTTTTCATTTTATTATTTACTTTTTGATACGTCAAGCCGACCGGCACGAACTGTCATTGTCAATTTGACTTTGCTCGCAGATTGCGTTTTGTTAGTTTTCGAGCATATTTATGTTATCGTTTTACGCTGTCATAAATCTTGGTCTTATCGTTTCTATTATTGTTTGTTTGTGAAAAACTTGTTTGTTAAATGATTTCTTCCAACATACCAGTGAGTTGGGGTGGTTGTTTTATAGCAATCAGCCGTTTGTATTAAGTTTTAATTTGTTTTGTATACCTAGTTTTAAGTTATTTTAGCTATAAATATTTATTTTATTTCCATTTATATATATATGGATGTTGCAAGCATCTTAAATGACAGCTTTTTCTCTTGTGCTTCTTTGACTTGCAGTTTTGTTAGTGCGGAAAGTGAGTCTCCACATCATACTTTGCATGATAACTTATCCACTCTTTCTTCTAGCTATCCTAAAAATTTCCATATAGCCCATATTAATGCTCAGAGTGTTCCTGGTCACTACTCCGATCTTCTGGCATCTTTCAGCAGTACTCATCTGGATGCACTTCTCATTTCAGAAACTTTTCTTAAGCCTTCTCTCTTTTCTACGCACTATGCTCTTCCTGTCTATGTCCTGGTCAGGAATGACAGGACTGGTAAGGGTGGTGGTGGCGTGGCCATATACATACGCGCTGATATTCCACATCAAATTGTTAGTGCATCTCCATCTCAGTACTCAGGGTCGGCTGAATTCTTGTTCCTGGAGATTATATTAAACCATTCTAAAGTATTACTTGGGGTATTCTACTCCCCTAATCTACACATTAACTATTTTGACTCCTTAGAATCTACTCTTAATCAACTTTGCCCATCGTATGAGCATATTATTTTAATGGGTGATTTTAATACTTGTTTACTTAAAGATGATACTCGTTCTTTCAAACTTCGTTCTCTCTTATCTTCTTTTAATCTCGAAATTCTTCCTCTCTCTGCGACTCATAACTCTCCTAACTGTACACCTTCTCTTTTAGACCTAATGATTGTCTCTTCGCCTCACAAAGTGGCTGAGTTTGGGCAGCTCACTGCAACCTTTTCCTACCATGACCTTGTCTACTTATCTTATCGTAAACGTTCTCCTAAACGTAAACCAAGCTATTGTTTTCTGCGCAATTATAATGGTTTAGATTTGGTTGCGTTGGCGCGTGATGCAGGTAATATTGACTGGACCACGGTTACTGAAAGCTCCTGTATCAACGAAAAAGTGAACTGTTTCACCTCCCAGCTATTGAGTCTATATGACAAACACGCTCCGCGTCGGAGAATTAAAATTAAGCACAATCCTGCTCCGCGGATGACTGCCGAAATAAAAAATGCTATTGCTCGTAAGGACAAGGCGAAGAGCAGGTATAGGCGTAGACCCACGGAGCAGAATCTTGCTCATTTCAAAGCCCTGCGTAACAGCTGCAATCGTCTGTGTCGGGATGCTAAGAGACTCTATTTCCACAAATCTCTTGTAAATCGCAAATCCTCCGATATCTGGAAGTTTCTTAAGTCAGTTGGTATCGGTTAATCTCCTATTAGCACCTGTGCAGATATTGACTTGTCTGCTCTCAATAGGCACTTTTCTCTTCCTCCTGTCTCTCTGGAACCTAATGTAGAAACTGCTACTCTGCTTGAGCTCTCCAAATTACCATTACCAAAATGTCCTTCTTTTAATCTTAGTTCTGTTTCTGAAGACGATGTTAAAAAAACCCTTCTCGCTATCTCTTCTTCTGCTGTTGGCCATGACAATTTGTGTTCGAGAATGATAATCCCTATCCTCCCGCAACTGCTTCCAATTCTCACTCATCCAATTATTCCCTATTCTCTGGCACATTTCCTTCAGCCTGTAAACAGGCTCACATAATTCCACTTCCCAAAACCAACAACCCATCGTCTATGTCTCAATTCAGACCCATCTCCATCCTTCCTTTCCTTTCTAAAGTTCTCGAACACATTGTTCATGGCCAAATTTCCAGTTACCTATCATCCAACTATCTTATTTCCCCTTTCCAATCTGGATTCCGTGCAGGTCACAGTACTGTTACTGCTCTTCTAAAAGTCACTGACGATATCCGCTGGGCTATGGACAATAAATCACTCACTGTATTAGTCTTACTCGACTTCAGCTGTGCGTTTAACTCAGTGGATTTCGACATACTTCTTGGAGTCCTTCAGTCTATCAACTTTGCTCCTTCCGCATTAGCCTGGTTTGACTCCTATCTTCGGGGTCGCTCTCAGTGTGTCCGCCTTGAAGAGACTTTTTCTGACTCAGACTTTCACTCCTTCTCATTTCTTGCGGTACGATTGTGGAACTCATTCCCATTTAAAATACGACAAAGTAAAAATATTTCTCTGTTCAAAAAAGCCGTCAAAGAGCACTATCTCTCTTCTATACTGTAATATATCTTATAGGTATCTATGTATTATTTTATTATAATTATGTATTTAGGTAAATGTATTTGTGTATATTAGTTAGTATGTTTATTGTATTTTGATTTATATTTATTAATAGCTGTATGTTTAAGTTAAGTTAGCTTAGTCTATTTTAAGTTTCCTTCTTTGTCTCTTTACACACTCTCTCTACGTATCTTATCCCGCTCTCCTGTCGCAGGTCTGCTGGAAGAAATTTCTTATGAAATAAGCAGTACCTTTGTGCTCTTCTTTCTCACTGTATAAATTTTCGTGTTTTAAGTATATTGTGTGTACATAAATAAATAAATAAATAAATAAATAAATAACTTCAGAAGAAAGAAAAGAACTTTAATTTCGGAAGTCTGTGTAAAAAACGAAAAAATAATCAAATACACCGACTTCCGAAATTAAAGTTCTTCTCTTTATTTCGAAGTTATTTTGTACCTTGTAGTGTTTAGTTTTTTTTACTATGAAACATAACGTCATCGGACAAAATCGGCTGTTGGATGTGAACGTCTATGGTACGTCGTTAGACTTTTTATAGTCGGCATAAACACGAAAGGCAAGGTTTTAAATAAACATGATGTGATAGTTCAAACAAATTTTAATAACAAGAATTCAAAAATGTTTTTCACAAAATTTTAACCAATCTTTTCTAAGTTTTTTAATACGCTTCATAGCAGAATTGTTGACTTTTGCCATATTCTTAAAATAGCTCACTTGATCACCGTAATAACGAGTTAGGAACTCGCCAGTTTTCTTGTCAACCTCATCTTGTTTCGTCAAAGCTTTCGCTTGGGCGGTAGTCATGCGGATGTGTTCGCGATCTGCCTCTGCCTCTACCTCTGCATTCACAGCTGCAATTTAAAAAATCTATATTAAAAAGATAAGCTGTAGGCAGTCAGTGCCTGGTCTTGCTGGACCTAGACTAGGCAGCGTTCTCCATCGTGGGCAACATTATTGCTTTTTTTTTTAAACCAGCATTTACCACTAAATCAAAAGCGAGTCCATTAATTTTAAAAAAGGCTAGCAAATTTATGGGTGTTCGCATAAAGCGTTTCCAAACGACTTTAACAATGCGCACAGCAAAGGAGTAGAACACTTTGCCCGCGTCTGTGTTTTTGAACGCTTACTTACTCTAACCTCTTCAAAGTTAGAGTGAACAGGCTCCCCTCTAGGTAAGCTCTCTCCACCATCTCTGACCTAAACTAGAGTCAAGAGAAAACCCATCTGGTAGGCACAATTCATATTACTTCCAAATCATTGCCGACAGGATTGGATGTCTACAGCCGATCTATGCAGATCCAAGCCTGTCGGCACTGTTGTCGGTTCTCTCTGGAAGACTGGCACCAGCTATCTGCCTACTACGTGGATACATTCTTTGATCATCGAAACTTGTTATTTTTTTTTAACTCACTCATGCGTCACTCAGATTCATACTTAAGACGGCAATGGAGCTCTATCAGTAAGCAAAAAGCTTTGTAAGCTTTTGACAAATCATCATCATCTGCCAAGCCTTTTCCCAACTATATTCGGCTTCCAGTCTAACTGGATTTAGCTGAATACCAGTATTTTACGAGGAGCGGCTGCTTGCCAGACCTCCACAACCCATTTACTAGGTAACACGGTACTTCGTGGCAAGACTGGAGTCAGATTAACTGGCTTCTGACTATCCGTAACGACTGCCAAAGATCTACAAATGACAGCCGGGACCAACGGCTTAACGTGCTTTCCGAGGCATAGAGGAAACTCGGTATGTTAAGATGGTCACCCATCCACAGATCAACCTTGGCAAGGGTTGCTTTACCTTGAAGATCGACCGGTGCAGCTATTATTATCTAGCCACGAGCTCCTCACGACCTAGAGGTCGTGAGTCTGTGATTATTTTTTTAAATAATTCGTTAAGATAGGTAAAAAAAAACAAAACAATGCATGAGCACATTCAACTGCAACTTCTTCAATCAATCAATCAATCAATCCATTTATTTGTTAAACATAGGTGTTTACATAGGTGTTTACATAGAATAAAATAATCTTCCAAACACGAATCCAACGAATTAGCTGTAATAATTATGAAACACCCTATCAATGGGTGATTTTCAACTAGTGATTTTTATGTGTCATTTAGGTGGGATTATTTTATAACGGGTGTATGGGGTCCGCTGCCATCTTAAAGACCCAAGCCAACCTCACCTGCTAGCGGTGCACCCTGCTGTCCAACAGACGAGGCTCTGGCGAACCTGGTTTCCCTCTCGTAGGGTTGTGGGGGTCAGATGGCTGGTCGCCCCACGTAAAACCAACTTCAGTCACATAATAATATGGACAGGAACAAGTCAGGTAAGGGTACTCGGTCTAGGGCGTCGCCGCACTACGACGCGCAGGCACATCGCCCTAAACCTGCGATAAGTGGGCTAGGGCTACCGTGTCAAGTACGGGCACGGCTAAAGAGGATAGTACCCAAGAAGAAGTTCCGCTTTGCCACCTGGAACATTGGTCCCTAACCGGACGTTGCCGAGAACTCGCGGACGTACTTGCGAAGCGTTGGGTCCAGTGCGCCTTCCTTCAGGAGACGCGTTGGAAGGGAAATAAGTCACGTGACATCGGGCAGGGGTACCGGCTAGTGTACACCGGATCACCAACGGGCAGGGGCGGAGTGGCCGTGGTGCTGTCTAAGGACCTTCAGAATGGACTCCTTGAAGTAGACCGATGCAGCGACCGGTTGATGCGAGTTAGGGTGCTGATCGAAGGGTCGGTAACGAACCTAATCAGCGCCTATGCTCCTCAAACTGGTTGCTGTGAGTCTGAAAAGGAGGCCTTCTGGGATGAGTTCGAGGACGTATTACGCGCTATTCCGAATTCCGAAGGTGTTTTGGTTGGGGGGATCTCAACGGTCACGTAGGTCAGTTTGCTGGAGAGTACGGACGTTCACGGTGGTTTTGGTTATGGCCAGCTAAATGCAGAGGGAGTCAATATACTCAGCACCTGCGCTGTGTCTGACCTAGCCATCGCGAACACATTCTTTCAGAAGAAGCCCCAGCATCTTATTACGTACCGTAGTGGTGCCTACTCAACCCAAATAGATTACCTACTGGTGCGACGGTGCCACATTGGCAAGGTTACCAACTGCAAAGTCATCCCAGGCGAAAGCCTAACGGCTCAACACCGCCTCCTTGTCCTGGACTTGCGGTTGTACCGAAGAAGAGAGTGATCGAGAAACGCAAACCCCGCTCTAAGCGGTGGTTGCTTGATAGTCCTAGGCAGTCGGACTTCATCGTGGAGGTCGAGCATCTCGAGATCAGTGCTCCGCATGAGTCCGCTCAAGAGATCTGGAGTCGGAAAGCACGTTAAGCCGTTGGTCCCGGCTGTCATTTGTAGATCTTTGGCAGTCGTTACGGATAGTCAGAAGCCAGTTAATCTGACTCCAGTCTTGCCATGAAGTACCGTGTTACCCAGTTAATGGATTGTGGTGGTCTGGTAGGCAGCCGCAAATACTGGTATTCAGCTAAATCCGGTTTGACTGAAAGCCAACCCCAATATAATTGGGAAAAGGCTAGGCAGATGATGATGTACTAGGTAAATGGTAGGTCAGGGCTGTAGGGCTTATAGGTCTTAGGGACTGTTAGGCTGTTAGGCCTGAGTAGGGCCTTTTAAACTGTCATATATTTGCATGTACAGTCACACCCTTAACATCACTGCGGCCTCACGTGACGTATGTTAGGGTGATGGTACATTCATTTCGAGACCATCGTGCTGTAGCAAATGGAGTCCTGTTCCTGAGAGTCGCCAGAATGGCCACAGGTAAAAGTATAACGGAAAGGGAATGACAATGGCAACCGTTCAAATTTACTAACTAGATATTTTTTACATAAATACTTACACATCCCATACACCCGAAATATCGAACCAACACTCTAGGTAAAAGTATATCACAAAACTGAAATGATTTAATGTTTGACACAAGGATCTCTAAAACTTATGGATTTATCATTTCGAAGGTACGTTTCATTTCCGTTGACAGTTATCGGTATTACAGTCCACCGAACCCACTGAAATGATAACATCGTTACAAATCTTTTGCAAATCTTTTTGGGAAGACAAGACTTCATTAATTTTGTTATAAAAGTAGTTGCCCAGGAAACCAAAATGTCGGCGGGCAAAAGCCGTATGAAAACGAGCTGTGGAACAGACCATAAATGTTTTCGTCGCTTACCTTCAAATAGGATTGGGTTATAGCTAAGAAGATCGTGCTTGCGTAGGATCGTATTGCAAATGAAAAGTTGTCGTACGGTTAACACCCCAACTCGCTTATACAGGTCTTTGGAGGGAAATAGAAACGACAGAAAATGACTCACTTTTAACACCGCCCTCTGCGCTCGTTCGATCCGAAGCATGGATGTTTTTATCGCACCACCCCATACAGTTATGCAGTATGAGGTAAGTGATTGGCATAACGCATAGTATACCATTTTCAATATACCTGAATCCGCAACATGACGAAGGTTTTTAAAAAACAAATATTAGTTTTCGGATTCTGGAAGCAAGAGCATCTATGTGCTGGTGAAAACTTAAAGTGTTATCTAATGTGACGCCCAGGTACTTTATTGTTTCTGTATGCTGTAGATGGGGACATGAGCAATGAGTACTTCGAGACCATAAACACGACGATGAATGGGCGGTAATATTAAGATTATCGAAAAAGTTGTTTTTTTCATGTAAAAGGACATGTACTTGGTTTTGCCAACATTGGGAGCAAGTTGATTGTTTTGCAAGCCACAACAGAACCAGGTTTAACCCAATCTGAGCCAAGTGTCGGCCAAGCTTCGGGCCAAGTGTCGGCTTCAAACAGCAGCGCTGTGTCATCAGCAAAGGTAATTATCCTACCACTGGGCAACTTGAGCTCACAGAGGTCGTTAATAAATGTCAGGAATAAAGGGGGGCAAGAATACAGCCCTGCGAGACGCCGTGGACGACGGGAAGGTCTTTACTAGTCCATTCATCAACTTTGACCCTCTAGAATCGATTAGTGAGGTAGTCCGAAAAAAATCTTTAGTTGCACATCCCGCACACCTATATTCTCCAATTTTTTTTTTTAACATTGTAATATAAACCGTGTCAAAGGCTTTGGCGAGACCCATGAAGATTACTATAATCTTTTTGTTTGCATCTAATTTTTCAGGGACAAATTTAGTCAAATCGGATAAACCAGAACGGAAACCGTACTGAGAAGTAGATAGCAGTGAATTGGCTTCAAGGTAGTCAACTAGGCGCTTCTTCATGATCATCTCCATAAACTTAGACAAAGCTGACAGATTGGAAATAGGTCTATAATTGTTGATACAGGCTGCATCGCCACTTTTGAAGATGGGGCATATCTCTGCTATTTTCCAGGCGTTTGGGAATTTGCCGCTGTCAATGAGTCTGACTATATCTCTTCAAGACGCTGGAAGAAATGTTGTCATAGCCAACAGCGCAATTACACTTCAGGCTAAGGATGATATTTTCAATCTTTCAATCTCATCCAAGTCGGTGGGGAGAAAGACCATCGAGTGGAGATGAGGTTTAAGTGGTGGCGATGGAATAGTGTTGTGAGAACAAAAGCCGTTAGCGATATTTTTGCCGATGTTCACAAAAAAATCATTGATATCATTAGTGGAAGAAATTGGATTCATGGTGTCGGATTTTATGTGGGTAATTTCTTTTGTTGTGTTCCATAATTTTTTGTTATCAGTTTTAGCAGTCTGAAGTTCCCTTTTGTCTTATTCTTTACGTATTTTCTTTAATAGTTCATTGCAGGAATTTCTATATCTTTAATAGGTTGATAGTATAATTTCATCGCGAGGATTCTTTTTTACTTTTTGGTGCAGTTTGTCCCGATTTCTCATACAGCGCAATAGTCCATGCGTAATCCATGGTTTTGTCATTTTTTACGGTTTGATGTTTTAATTATTTGTGATGAGATGAAATAATTCTAATTATTGAGTTAACGAAGTACTGAACTGCAAGATCAACATCGGTAATTGTAAACAGATGATCAAAGTTGAGACTCGTAATTCCAACGTCTAATTTATCGTAATTATTTATGCGTCTAATTATTTTGTAGGTCTTATTTTTAGGCGTATTTAAATCCAAAATAAGGATCACCGCATCATGATCTGTGATGGAGGTTTCAGCTACATAACAAGATGCCGGCAGCCGAGTTTTCAAAATAATGTGATCTAGGCATGTTTTATTATGTGTAGGGATAGTGTAAGCTGGCAACATGCCGTGGGAGGCTAAAAGGTTAAGGTAATGAGCAGAATTTGAATCAGTGTTTGTCTCTGTAATGTCCACATTAAAGTCCTCATAAATATAACGTTTTTAAAATTAGAGATAAAATTCAAATAAAGATTGAGGGACGAAAAAAAGTTACTAAGGTTTTTGTAGCCAGCAGGTTGATCAACTGCTAACATCGCCGTGTATTGATTAAAAGACTGTTACACTCCGAGATGGTGGGTTCCTCCACGCCTACGCTATTATTTTTGCAGTAAACAACAACTCCTTCATTTTGTGTTAAGTTATTGTTCGTTTTGAAGTAATTATACCTAACCATCAAGTCAAGGAATTCTTTGTGTAAAGATAACAGTATTCAGTTAAAACAATGAAGTCCCAATCTGTTTGGGATCTCTGTAACAATGTGAGCAAACCAGGTGAGTTGCGAGTTATGCTTCTAATATTTTGATAGGTGTGTAATATATGCCAAAATAACAGATAATATATTATCACTTAACATAATTTTCATATGCTATAAAAACAAATAACCTAATTTCATGTGATCGAGTATTACAATTCATATAAACTTCTTTTGCTCTAATAACATTTAGTAGAACGTTTATCTCATATAATTTTCAATTAGTAGGTATATTGCTCTTTTTGTATAACGTTCAGTTGACCTAATTTTCATTTGAATTAATTTTCATATTTACTCATTTTCTGCCCAAATTCTATAGTGAATAAGTAAATATCAGAAAACATCATACTGTTATAACCTCATCAAACCCAAAAGATTCACCAACAATAGAAGGGATCTGGTGCTCGGCGGCCGCTGCCGCGGCACGCTTGCTACGCTCGCTCGCCTTCGCGCGCTAATAGTCAAGGTTTTAACCTAATCTAACCCACATGATTCACCAACCATAGAGGGGAACTGACGCAGGTATATATGAGGTGAATAAGAAAGAACAAATTTCATCGTTATACCAAAAAAAAATTATATTAAATGAAATTTGGTCATGTGATCGTTAGAACTTTTGTTATTATGTCAAATGGTACGCATCCGACCTTAAGTGAGTGATTCGGATCTATTATAATGCTTCCACAATTATCAATATCACAAATGGGTGATTGCGCTATAGAAAAGCGATCAAGTTCAGAAATTATGTCTTTCGTACTATCAAATTTGAATGTTATGGAATAGCAAGAATTTATTTTGAATGATGCCACTTCCGAAATAAATTAAGTAAATAATGTACAATAAGCCGTGTCAAATTATACTCGTAATAGATAGAAAACTAGGTTGCAAAATAGGTAAACAACATTTACGATCTAGCGGTGTGTAGTGTGGCATAATAAGATGTGACAAGTTAGAGCGAGGCCCCATTAGTGCGTTGCGTCGTCGCAGCGGTGACGCTGCGTCGATTTCCATATATTTCGATTTATTTCTAGGCAGATGGATGGACAGACTGTCCGACCAAATCGTGTTTGTATCGCGTCGTGAAACATGGACATTAGAGCTCTGCCTCATTGGCACACCACATCGCATCGCCGCAGCGGCGACGCAACGCAACGCAGCGCAACGCACTAATGGGGCCTCGCTCTTAGTGAATTGCTTGACGAGGCTATAGTTATAATATAATCTCACTTGTAGGGTATGCTGTGAATTTTTTGACAGTTTGGTAATCTTGTAATATTGCTGTATTGGTACGACCTGTATCTATAATAATTAGACGTTGTAAACAATAGCATTTATGCGCAATGAGTAAAGTTTTGTTTAAATTAATGTAACATAAAATATTGTTTGTGAGTGTAATTTGTATAAAATTTTGTTTATTTGTATTTTCCTTTGTATAAATAATTGTATTATAAATCTGTTAAGATATAAAAGTGTCAAGTGTAAAGTGCGAGTGATTGTGAGAGTGATGTTTAGTAACTTAAAAAATATGTGATAATAAATTAAGAAGGTAAGCGCAATAACCAGTCATTTAGATTTTAACATAATGAGATCTTCCTCGCTGTCAATTCGAAGCAGACGTGAAGATTTTTTTTCTTTTATATACACTTTTGGACACATCTATTGGCCCACCTTAGAGTTTAGGTTTCGATGGCCCCTACCGAAATATGATTGCTAGATTGAACAAAAACTGTTGATGCAGTTTTAAACCTGATACATTTTACCATCCTTTTCGATCGTATTAATTTAAATTTGAATTCAGAATACCATACGACATGGAGCTACGCCTAACAAGTTGGATATGCGCCTTGTTAAAGGCAATTGATTTTTGAATAAAAAACATGTTTTATCAAATAAAGGTTTAATTTAATAACGCGTGTTGCCTCCATGGGCATCTACCACAGCTCTCATACGATTAGGCATAGAGTTTATCTATCAACCGCTCTATGAAATTTTGAGGGATCATCTCCCATTCCTCTTCTATGGCAGTTTTCAACTCCTGCATCGGCTGGGCAACTGGCTGACGAGCCCTAACACGTCTTTTTAGCTTGTCCCACATGTGCTCAATGGGGTTCATGTCTGGGCTTCTGGCTGGCCAGTCCATAACTGTGATGTTCACATCCCGAAGATATTCCCTGACGATGCCGGCCGCATGGGCTCTTGCATTATCATGCATGAAAAGGAAATTTGGGCCCACATAGTCCGCGTATGGTATCACGTGAGGTTCTAAGCACTCAATGTACCTTTCAGCATTTAATGATGGCAGCCGTGGTCCTGTAACAACCTCAAGTTGAGTTTTGCCGCTCGCGGATATACCGCCCCAGACAGTCCATGAGCCACCGCCATAAGCAACACTCTCTTCAAAGCAGCATTGTGCGAAACGCTCTCCCTTACGTCGGTAGACCTTCTTCCTTCCATCATTGCCATGTAACACAATTTTAGACTCATCAGAAAAGAGTACACGGCTCCAATCTTGCTGTGTCCAATTTAAATGACTGCGTGCGAAATGAAGGCGCGCTGTTCGGTGGGCTCGCGTTAGTTTGGGCCCATTAGCTGGCTTGTGTGGTACCATATCGCGTTCTTTTAACCTTCTCCGAACAGTTCGAGCGCTCACAGATACTCCGTGGAAGTCGCGAAGTTGGTTTTGTATCTCAATGGAGGTAAGGTGACGATTTCTCAAGCTGGTCGTCACGATGAATCGATCCTGCCTTTCAGTTGTGACCCGAGATCGTGGCCTTTCTTGGCGACGAACAAAGCCGCCAGTCTCTAGGTACCTCCGATAAACATTTCGGACCGCAGATCAACTTAAATTAAGTTGAGCACTCACGTTTCTTTGGCTGTGTCCGGCCTGAATAAGTGCCACAGCTTGGGCGGTGACTGATAGAACCTCACCTTAATTTTAAGAATAAGTAATGTTTGTTGCAAAACCAAAGATATCAATCACTTTTTCAAGAATTAAATCCAAGTAAACCAATAAAACCAAGTTTTCTTAGTATTCGATTGTTTGATATCAACAAACAGGCTCCAAATTGTCTTTTGTTTCTTTAAATTCTGTGTTCGAAATTCAAAAAAAGACTATTGAATGAAATTGTGAATGTGCCAGGTTCAAAACTGCATAAAAACTTTTTGCTCGACCTAATATAAAATTTTAGCTAGGACCAAACGAAACTGAAAATACAAGGTGGGCCAATAGATGTGTCCAGAAGTGTATATCTTGCCGTACGAATTCCAGAAACTATGATAGTTATATTCATTTTTTAAATTTCTTACAAGGTAGCGAAGTTTTTTGGCAGCAGGTGTCAAAAATTCATCAATATAAATTGGACGTGACTGAGATGCCGTACCCAACTGAATATGCGAAGTATTTAACTTATTATTGTTGTGTTCCTCGTTGAAAGTTTTAATTTTTTTATCAAATTATTCTTCAAAAACGTCGTTGTAAACTGAATGATAATAGGATTATTTCCTTCAATTATTGTTTTGATACGGTACACATCGTAAACATCTGAGTCATTGATAGGTTGACCAAAGGCTTTTCCAATGTCTTTTACAATGGATCGTAGCTACTCCTTGTTTTCATTGCGGTCTTAAGGGATATTATTAATATCAATCGAAGCAGCTCGTGAGTTCCGTTCCAGTGACTCAATTTTCGACTCATGATAAGAAATTGTTTGTGTTTTTTAAGTTCTCATGTTCCAATCTACTCATTCGCTTGAAAGAATCATATTTATCGGAGACAAATTGCAATAATGTTTAAAACACAAAAATATTTGAATTTCGCGGGCTACCCTGACGCATCCACCTTAAAAAAATTTCACCGTTCCATTTCACGCCGTCTTTTGAAGAGAAGACTCGGACAGCGCTAGCTAATGGATATTTCAAACTACGTCATGCGTCATGATATTAATAATATTTTCATTTCTTAAATAATGCAAATTTAATTGGATAGATGAAGTGGGCAACCATTGCAAGACGACTAAAAAAACACCGTGTATAAATTAAAACTACTATTTAGCTAAGTTCTTAATTAAAACCACTTCATTCATCATCATCTGCCTAGCCTTTTCCCAACTAGGTACATTGGGGTCGGCTTCCAGTCAAACCGGATTCAGCTGAATACCCGTGTTTTACGTGGAGCGGCTGCCTACCAGACCTCCACAACCCATTAACTGGGTAACACGGTACATCTTGGCAAGATTGGAGTCAGATTTACTGGCTTCTGACAATCCGTAACGACTGCCAAAGATCTGCAAATGACAGCCGGGACCAACGGCTTAACGTGCTTTCCGAGGCACGTAGGAAACTCGTTATGTTAAGATGGTCACCCATCCACAGACCAACCTTGGCAAGCGTTGCTTAACCTTCAAGATCGACCCGTGCGGCTGTTATTATTTAGCCACGAGCTCCTCAATTAAAACCACTTCATTAACTTAGCAAAATAGCAATGTTTTAACGTGTACTTATTTTTACTTTCTTAAAATATAATAATATGTTTAAATTATATATATATATATATATATTTAAATATTTTTTTATAAAACGTTGCGCCACACTAGGAATTTCTCCTGTATCGTGGGTGCGTTTACATACATATAATATCACATACACAGCCAGACCCGGAACAACTATCTGTAGGCCATACAAATATTTGTTCCGTGCGGGAATCGAACCCGCGACACGCAGCGCAGCAGTCAAACGCTCAACCACTGCGCCAACCGTGCCGTCAAATATATTACGTTGTCATATATATATATATTACGACTAGAGACTATCATTTTTAATGATAGTCTTTGTTCAGTTGTCACATGACGACTTTACCTCCAATTATCTCAGCAACGTGACAATTTAGGGCACCATGTTACTAACATTTTTTGTTTGTTCAAGTGTCCTCAACCAACGTGTACATGTTTCACTGTGTTCCACGATTTTGAAAAAAAAAACAGAATGGCGACGGGGACTATGCCACAGATTTTTTTTTTTATTTGAGATGGGTTTGCTCTTGAATCTAGTATAGGTCAGAGATGACAGAGACAAATTCTACGATGGAGCGAGCTTACCCAGAAGATTCTACCCCTTTACCACACATCTTTTCTCACAAACCTCCAAACAAAACCATCAGTTTCTATACCTTATACACTCGTACTACGCTGTATACGAGGAATCGGTGACAAGCATGAATTGAATAGTGTAAACAGTGCCTCCACTAGTAACAGTCGCTTAGGCGTTTCCGTTATTTGTGGTGCCTTTTTACTTACGTTGTGGTTTAAAGTACGCCATGTGCTTCTTGGGGTCACTCTCTTCCTTGACATCAACTAGCTTTTCAGCAATGCCAACCGGACGACCTGCGCAGGATCCATCGGATTTACAAACTGCTTCTTCAGCCGTCATACCTATGTAAAAAGAAGAAACCATGTCACTGACATGAGTTTACATTTTGTTGTTTTGTTTTGTTGTAGCGTCATTTATTTATTTGTTTAAAAAAACACAATCGACTTCCAAAAACAAAACACTACAAGGTACAAAATAACTTCGGAAGAAAGAAAAAACTTTAATTTCTGAAGTCGGTGTTTTTGGTTATTTTTTCGTTTTTTGACACCGACTTCCGAAATAAAAGTTTTTTCTTTCTTCCAAAGTTATTTTGTACCTTGTAGTGTTTTGTTTTTGGAAGTCAGTTGTATTTTTGTAAAAAAGTTTTTTAATTTTGACTTTTTAGTGGTACCTAGGTACCTGCGTACCCATTAACAGCGTACCGGCGCAATGTTATGTTAAGAACTGGTGTAAACACTAAAAAAACATGCGATTTCAGCAATACCGATCCTTTTGCTATCATTTATTGAAGAGTTCCGTAGCCTACCTCCGAAGTTCTTAGTCAGATCTTCACCAAATTGAAACGGGACCAGTCCAGGAAAATACTCTTTCAAACAAAAAAAGAATCATCGAAATCGGCTGACAAGTGACTAAAGTATCGCTGAACAAACATTTTTCATGGGATCTTATCATCAGATCCTAATTTATACCTTTCATCATCAGCTCAGCAACATGACATGATGATTACCAGGCACAAATATCTGAATTGCGTTAGAATGTTTATGAAAAACATTGTATGTGCCTATAAAATTTGAGGGTTGCCCTCGATTTTCGTGGGATCCCATCATCTAATTCTGACATGGTGACAATGGGACCAATCGAGAAGTATACCCTTTCAGCTGAAACAAAAATTTTTTAATCGGTTCATAAATGACGAAGTTATGAGGTAAAATATACAACCGAATTGAGTACCTTCTCCTTTTTTTGAAGTCGATTAAAAAGTAATAAGAGAAATACTGATTCACTTAGATTTGCCAACGTTAGCGGGGTCTACCTTTTATAGCAGAACTTTTTACGTCATAATATTGTTTTGCATAACAACGGATAGCATAAACTTCATTTCGCAGAAAATCATTTCGCATACACTCAGTTGTCATACATTCAAAACTCATAATTTTGTTAGTCAGAATCATCTTTAGGCATAATGTTTATATCCATAATAATTAAAAAGCAGAACCATCATATCGCAGAAAATTCACAGTCAGAATCGTCTTTTGGCATACATTTTATATCGATAGTCATTAAAAGGCAGAACTGTGTTTTTCGCCATACACCATGATATTACTACTAATATCAAAACGCTAACCTAAATGCTAATTACAAAAATATTGTCGGCTTGGATGCATGTAGCATGCAAACAGGCATACAACATGCAAGCAGGCATGCAACATGCAGCATGCATGTAGCATGCAAGCAGGCATGCAACATGCAGCATGCATGCAGCATGCAAGCAGGCATGCAACATGCAGCAGGCATGCAGCATGCAAGCAGACATGCAACATGCAGCAACCATTGTTTCTGTCACGGCTCCGGCGCTGCGGGGTTTGGGTGGCGCCACGCGAGCTTATCGTCACAGATGGTTTTAACGCTCACCACCGCAGCTTCGGCTTGCTGGCCGGCTTCGCCGGCCAGCCTCAGCCGCGGTGGCGGGCCTTCAAACCACCTGCTCCTCAGCTCGCGGGCCGCCCTACCCCTCCGCGCCTACGCGGGTTTAAATTACACTCTAGGGGTAGGGCAGACAAGACTGCGTAAAGTCGGTTTCGCAGCGATTCGTTTCTGTCACAAAATTTTGCAGCACAACGTATTGACTTTTTATGACACAAATTTAATTTAATATTGAAAATGCTACCAATACATGCTATATTTAGAACATTCTATGTCACTTTTGCAGACCATTCGATTTTAAATACATTGCACGTAGGTTATCTAACCATTCGACAGCATAAATTTACTTTATTTAAATTATCAGTTTTATTCCATATATTATAAGTTTTTGATGTTTTGAACACTAATTTTTACAAGAAGATACATCTATTTTAATTTTTGATGTTCAAATATGCACCCATACCAAATAATCGTATCTCTAAATAAATGTTATGCTAAACAAAATTATGCATAATATTAATTATGGCAAAGGTAATTATGCGAAACAAAATTCTGCCAAGATAAAAGTATGCCATTGTAAATTCGGACACGTAAATATTCTGCCAAACAAAAGTTATGCTAAATAATTTTTATGCCTTAAAAATATTCGATTAAATAAGATTATGCCATGTGAGTTATGCCAAATAAAAATCGGAGTATCAAGATTCTGCCAAATAGAAGGAACCTACGTTAGCGTTATATTTGTGTGAGAAGTTAATTTTACTTGTGTTAGTTTTTAACCGATTTCTTCAAAAAGGAGGATGTTCTATGTTCGGCTGTATGTGTTTTTTTTATTATTTAGGAAGTATTTTAAAAGTGTTTTTAAATGACTAGTTCCTAAAAGTTTATAAATAAAAATAATTTAAATAGGTAAGGATTTGACAAATTAGTTAATTTTTTACTCTCATGTGATATCTACACAAAAATATCTGACTAATAGTTAATTGAAAGAAATGATCAAGAATTACTCATTGTTTTATTCCCAAAACAACATTCACCAGCCGTCAGTGGTAAAACCTAATATGTACTAAGTTATAATGGTAAAAGCCCGGAAAAATCTTAGGATTTACCGTAGTTCGAGCTTTACCGTAGTTTGGGCGGAATAAACTATTTTTATTTATTTATTTAGTACATGGAGGAGTTACAGCTTATAAAGACTAACAAAATATTATTTATTTTCTTTTACGGTAACATTTACACCAGTTCTAAACATAACATCACTCCGGTACGCTGTTAACGGGTACGCGAAAAGTACCACTAAAAATTGTTTTTTTATATATATATATATATATAAAAATACGACCGACCTCCAAAAACATAACACTAAAAAGTAAAAAATAACTTTAATTTCCGAATTTAGTGTCAAAAAACGAAAAAATAACCAAAAACACCGACTTCCGAAATTATTAAATTTAAAGGTTTTTTTATTAACGAATGGTTCCGATGGTGACGACGAGTTAATCGATGCATTAGATGCCAATAATCATAAATAACATTCAAAACACAGATAGCCAGCGAGACCCTCAGAACATCGATACGACGTCCGCCGGCTCATTTAACCGACTATGTGGCACAAAAATATAGCCCAAGAGAATTTGGTAATTTACAAACTCCTTCGCCAATCGTCATACCTATGCAAAAAGAAGCAACCAGGTTGTTACTATCATGAGTACCAATTTTGTAAAAAAAATACGGGTATATTCTAGGCTAAAATCCCCTTTACGTCACATATTTTCTCACACACCGCTAATCCCAAACCATCGGTTTCTATACCGAATCGCTCGCTATATGAGAGTAATCGGTGACATGCTTAAATTAAACAGTGTAAACAGTGCGGTCACTAGTGACAGTCGCTTAGGCATTTCTGTTTTCTGTAGTGCCTTTTTACTTACGTTGTGGCGTAACATATGCCATAGACTCCCTAGGGTCACTCCCTTCCTTGACATCAACTGCCTTTTCAGCAGCGGCAACTGGACTACCTGCGCAGGATCCATCGGATTAGATTAGATCAAAGATAGTCTAGAATCTAATAAAGGACATAGGCTACTTTTTGTTCCGAAAATATGTTCCCTAGGGACCGCGTGGTCCCTAGGGAACATATTTGCGTCCGCGTGGACGAAGCCGCTGGCAGAAGCTATGATGCGCGCGGAACTGGTTGGCCGCGCCTTAGGTATGTGAGCGGTGGGACGGAGAGGCGGGGGCGCTTGCTGTCATTACTCAGTGCGGCGGATAGAAAATTACAATACTGACAAGGCATTTTCTGAATTCTCTGCCGAACAATGGCCAAAAATGGGATGACCACGTACAAAAAAACGAACAAAAATATTGAAATCATGGTATGAGATTTGATACTACGATGGACGAAATCATTATAAACTTACAAGATGTTTCTGAATCAAGTTCAGAGAGTTCAGAATCAAGTGATTCAGAGGATTTGTCAGAATAATTTCATTTACTTAATTTGTTTTTGGATTATTTTACTATTAAATACTATATAATTAGATTGGTACAATATAAACTTTTAAAAGTTCAATTGTTTTTTATTTATTATTTTCAATAATTGAACAATTGTTCACGATATCTCAAGATTGGTCATTACTGTCTAATCTCATGTGCGTTGCGAGCAGTAAGCAACCCGCCCCCTCACCCCTGTCCCCACCTAAGGCGCGGCCAACTAGTTCCGCGCGCACTATAGAATACCATATACCTCGCTGTATGCGAGTAATTAGTGACATGCTTGAAGTGAATAGTGTAAACAGTGCCTCCGGTCTTTACTTACGCTGTGGCGTGACGTATGCTATTGTCTTCTTGGGGTCACTCTCTTCCTCTTCCTCAACACGGATGACGACTGACGGCTTTTCACCAGGGGTAGCCTGAGTATTTGCATATGATCCATCGGATTTCTGGGTCCAATCCGACCCAACGTTGGCCATTCTCACAACTTGCACTGTCCTTATTATCCATAGATTTTTCCTCGTAGCCAAATTCATGATCAAATTATACCAAAAATTAGTTGAGTAATGAACAGTTAGGGGATATTGTAAAAATTTAATATTAAAATTTTAGATCATTTCAAAAAATTACAAATGGCAAATTGATTTTTCTTACATGACATTTAGAAAAAAACTAGTTTGTACTCGAACTAGTACCGATAAGCCTCCTTGTAGTTACGAACGTAGGTACGAGAACTGTGCCAACAAACCTTCTCGTTGAAACATGGAGGATAGTTCCAATACAAATAATAACATATAAAAAATATGAGTAAACTCTTATGAAGAACACTTTTCCTCATATGTAACATAAAATCTGTATTCCTCAAAGGGTTATAAAAGTGTACCTATTAAAACACCTACATTCGGAATTTATCTGAAGGGATCCTCAACTATTCAGGATCTCCTGAGAACCCAGGAAGTATCATAAGAACTCCTCTAGTCCTCATCTCATGTCATTATTGGCGTGTAGAATTCGTCTTTGCACACGGCGAAATTTTAACGTGCCGCCGACGCGCGCTACCGTAACGCAGACAGTAGCGCTATGAGCACACATTCGTAAAACGTGCGTGGTCGGCGCGTTCTAAAAACGCCGTGTGCATAGGCTCTTATAGTGCTTAGATGGTGCGGATCTGATGGAGGAACCAAGACATGAATATCAAGAGCGTTTCATGACTCAATGACTCAATATGGGCAACACGTTCGTATTACTTTGACCCTTAAAAGCACATTATGCTATAAAAGTAGTTACGTAACATCGATAAAAATTTACAATCAAATTAGAGAGCTCCCATTCAAACAATTTAAATCCAAATTAAAGAAATGGTTAATTGAGTTTTTATACCGTGAAATATTTTTTTGATGAAAACGATGGGCGAATTCGACTCGTACTTGGCCGGTGCCAAGTACAAGTCGGATTCGCCCACTCGAGGGTTCCGTACAAGTAGGTACATATGACAGTTTAAATAATGACTATATTTTTTATGATTTCATTACAAATGTATAGTTTTCAGAATTTTCCCTATACCTGTAGTATAAGACGGTATTACTCGTATTTGCCAAATTTCATAGTTCTAGGTCAACGGGAAATACCCTATACATTTTGATTCCCTTGAGAGAGAGTCAAGTCTTTTTTTACTTTAACATAGACACTTGATTTCACAACTTCAAGGGATCGTAGATCTAGTACACGGTTTTAATTTCAGAACGATACCTCCACGCGTTCCCGAGATAAAGGGTCTTGACAGACGGACGGACAAAAAAGTGATCCTATAAGGGTTTCGCTTTTACTTTTGAGGTACAGAACCCTAAAAATAACAGACAAGTATGGCTACTGACTGCTATAAATGTTCCTATTTGCTAAATGTGGTAAATCTACTAATCTTTAGGCACCTGTCTCACCGCCGGCGAGGAAGCGAGTAGCTATCGACCATTTGCTCTCTGAGGAAAGGGTCAAAAGGTATAGATCTCGTGTAAATAAAAAAGACACATACATTCATAGTCGATAGCTGGCTGTTCACACTGCCGGCGAGCGGCTCTTACCACTAGTTAATCGCAGCGACAAGAGCTATCAAAGATTATACTCGCTCAGCGACACTCGCTCGGCCATGATCGATTGGCGGTCGGATCTCACCAAAAAACGATAATTTCTACCTATAGTGCGGGCCGGAGCGAGTATTGCGAGTAAAAGCTCGTCGCACAAAAGCACTCGCTGAAAGCCGAGCGTCAAAACTATCGAAACTTTTCACTCGCTACTCGCTGATAGCTAACTGTTTCGGGTTTGAAGCTTTACTCGCTACTCGCTGATCGCCAGCGGTGAGACAAGTGCCTTATATATTACTAGTTGACCCACACAACTTCGTCTGCTTCACTATTTTCATTACTGCTCCGCTCCTATTGATCTTAGCGTGATGATATATAGCCTTTAGCCTTTCTCGATAAATGGGCTATCTAACACTGAAATAATTTTTCAAATCGGACCAGTGCTTCCTGAGATTAGCGCGTTCAAGTAAACAAACAAACTTTTCAGCTTTATATACCTACATTCAGTCAAAAAAGTATCGGGAATGGATGATTTGTTTATGGTTCCAAATTCAAATTTTTGTTTTTTTGTAGTTGTTAGATTGGCACAACTGTTTTCCATTTTGGCGCGGAGTTTGAGTTGCATCTGTTATTTATATTAAATACAGTGCTGGTTTTAGTAATATCATTATAGTGTGTATTGCGAATTTCATAATGGACAAAAATATCGAACAAAGAGTTTGTCTTAAATTTTGCATCGCCAATGGAATTTCGTGTTCGGAATCACTGAAAATGTTACGGAAGGCTTACGGTGAATCGACTTTATCAAAAACTCGTGCTTATGAGTCAAAGCGTTCAAAAGCGGTCGAGATGTGATGGAAGATTTGCCTCGCTCTGGTAGGCCGTCAACGTCTGCAACTGAAGTTAACATCGCAAAAGTGAAGGAAATAGTGACTGAAAATCCCCATTCAACTCTGAGAGAGATAGCCGCCAAACTTTCTGTATCTCACGAGTCGATTCGTACCATTTTAACTAATCATTTGAGTATGAAACATGTTGCTGCTCGGCTAGTCCCAAAAGATCTGAATTTTCTCCAAAAACTCAATCGCATGAAAGTCGCTGAGGACATGCTAGAACGAGTCAGTTCGGACCCAACATTCATGAAACGCGAGGGTAGCGGGATCCGAGGCACGGTGCGCCGCTGGCCGACCGCAGATAGTTGGGGGCCCAAGTAGTGTGCTAGCCACACATGAAAGGCTGCCCCGCCATCTGACGAAAAATCCCGGAATGCACCATCGTGCTGATTGGCGACCAGATGAAAGGACTCGATGGACATTCCCGGGGCGGCTCGGGCGTCCCCGCAGTCTCCAGACTAGTCCCCCAAAGATGTCGTCCTGTCAGGGCGTGCCTGAAGGTTAGCAGCTTAGAACCGCATTTCACTTCCTTCTCCTCAACCTCCATCACTTTAATGAACAGGAATAAAAAGAGAAAAGCTGTACAGCGGCAGCACGTCCTTTCGCATAAAGTGCACCTCTCTAATATACGAGGTCTGCACTCAAATCTCGCCGCAGTCCATCACCATCTTGAGACCGAGAAACCAGCGCTCTTGTTCCTGTCGGAGACGCAGATCGGATATCCGTCGGACGTGTCATACCCGTCTTACCCTGGAGCACCACTTTAGACCCCGCGCGGGCGTATGCATGTACGCCCGGGACGACATCTGCTATCGGCGTCTCCGCTACCTTGAAGACTCCAGGTTCTCAACGCTGTGGGCTATGGTGGACACAGGTCTAGACAAAATTGTCTACGCTGCGTCTACCGTTCGCACAGCGGTGATTTGGAGACAACTGGGCTTACACAGCACCTGAGTGAGGCGGCGGATGCGGCTCAGCAGCGGTACCCTTCTGCCCAATTGGTGTTACTGGGGGACTTCAATGCCCACCATCAGGAGTGGCTCTTCCCATACCAGTGCACAGACCATGCTGGACGAGAGACGCGAAAGCTAGCGCTTGCGTTAAATCTTACCCAGCTGGTCCAGGGGGCAACGAGGGTGCCGGATGTTGATTCGCACACTGCCAATTGCTTGGACCTTCTGCTGACAACAGATCCAGACCGCTATTCGGTGTCGATTTCATCACCACTGGGTAGTTCCGACCACTGTCTGGTGAAGTCTGTGTCTGTCTACTCTCCGCCCGATCTTAGCCCAAGAGGCACCCGGCGGGTATGGCGATGCAAGTCAGCAGATTGGGATGGCATGCGATCTTTCTTCGCATGTTACCCTTGGCAGCCTACTTGCTTTTCTTCCACTGATGCTACGTCGTGCGCGGACGCCGTTCTCTAACATAGCAATATCTGGCGAAGCTCGTCCTTGGTTTGGTTCCGAGTGCAATCGCGCCGATGCGCTTAAGCACGCGGCGTACCTAGCATGGGTCGACGCTCGTACGCGCAAAGCAAATGACGTGAGTCAGAAGAAGAGAGCCTTCAACAGGGCTGCTAAGTCCTGCAAGAAGGTGTTGCGGAGGGCTCGGTTTGACCACATTAGCCGAATAGGGAACAAACTTGCTTCATACCCAGCAGGTAGTAAGGCTTTTTGGTCCCTGGCTAAGTCGGTCGAATCGAACTTCTGCCGCCCCTCACTACCACCAATGCTGAGACCCGACGGGACGCTGGCCCACTCCGCTGAGGAGAAAGCGAACTTGTTTGCTTCTTTGTTTGCGGAATCTTCACGTCTGGATCCTGGTGGCGCGACGCCCTCCACCTCTCCTGGTGAATGCGAGTCGAGTATATCGAACATTCACATTCATCAGAAGGACGTCCGCAGGGTACTGCGTAACCTAGACGTGAACAAGGCTAGTGGTCCCGACGGGATACCGGCAATTGTTCTGAAGACTTGTGCGCCTGAGTTGTCTCCGATCTTGACACGCCTATATCGCCTTTCGTTTGAGACTAGAAAAGTGCCGAAGGCTTGGAAGCAAGCTAACGTGCAGCCCGTGCCCAAGAAGGGTAGTCGAGCTGACCTGTCGAATTATAGACCCATCTCGGTAACGTCCATACTCTGTAAGACTATGGAACGCGTGCTGAATCATAAGCTCCTGGCGTACCTAGAAGCGAATGATATCCTTAGTGACCGGCAATACGGGTTTCGCCGAAATCGGTCAACTGGGGATCTTCTAGCGTGTGCCATTCACATCTGGAGTGAGGCCATAGATAAGCACGGGGAGGCACTGGCGGTCTCCCTTGACATCTCGAAGGCCTTCGTTCCTTCCTTCGGTCTGCCCGCCGGTTTGTGTGATTGGATCGCAGATTTCCTGAGGGATCGGTCTATCCGAGTGGTCATAGATGGCTGCTCGTCTGGACTGCTGGATATTAATGCCGGGGTTCCTCAGGGGTCGATGCTTTCGGCAACACTGTTCTTGCTGCATATTAATGATCTGCTTAAACCCGGTACCTTTGGGTATGCAGACGACAGCACTGTTGCTGAAAGATACGTGTCCGACGCACGAGCTGGTGGGTCGCAGATCCGGTCTCTCCGGGAGGCAATGGTTGAGCGCTTGAACGTGTCCCTGCAGGCGGTCTCTGATTGGGGCGATGCCAATCTGGTCAAGTTCAATGCTGCTAAGACCCAAGCGTGTCTATTTTCCGCCAAAAAGGAGCCAATTCCGCCCAGCTCCATCTTTCCGCGGTGAAACCGTGCCGATAACCGACCATCGCAAAAGCTCAAGTGGCTGCAAAGAAGTTGGGGATTCTGGCTAAGGTGAGACGGTACTTCGCGCCGTAACAGCTGCTCAAACTCTATCAAGCGCAAGTTCGATCGTGTATGGAATACTGCTCTCATCTTTGGGATGGATTTGCCTGATACCAGCTTGATGCCCTTGAGTCAATTGAGAAACGAGCCAAGAGGATCATCGGCAATGAGAGGCTCGTCGCGTCGAAGCTCCAAAGTCTTGAACATCGACGACGAGTTGCTAGCCTGTCGGTTTTTTACCGGTTGCATTTTGGGGAATGTGCGACGGAATTGCATAATTTAATTCCGCCAAGCCCGTTCCATCATCGGACCACAAGACGAACGGCGATGCGCCACCGGTACATGGTGGACATCCCACCCATACGCACAAAACGTTTTGGGAACACATTCATAGTGCGTACAGTTAAGGAGTCGAATTCCCTGCCGGAGTCTGTGTTTCCTGATAGCTACAACCTGGGAGTCTTTAAATCAAGAGTGAATAGGTTATTTCTAGGCAAGCGTGCTCCATCTTCGACCACATCCTCGCTTACCATCAGGTGAGATAGCGGTCAAACGCGTGCCTATCATTAGTAAAAAAAAAAAAAAAAAAGCATTGTTACTGGTGACGAGACGTGGGTTTACGAGTTTGACATGCAAACTAGTCAACAAGCTTCGGAGTGGCGCCTTCCAACTTAACCGAAACCGGAAAAACCACGCCAAAGTCGATCAAAAGTCAAAGTCATGTTGACTGTTTTCTTTGACTATCGCGGTGTTGTGCACTCTGAATTCTTACCGGAAGGTCTAACGGTAAATAAAGAATATTATTTGAGCGTTATGCGGCGTTTAAGAGAGCAAATTCGACGAAAAAGGCCAGATTTGTGGAAAGAAAATTCTTGGATTTTGCACCACGACAATGCGCCTTCGCACAAGGCTATCATTGTGAACGAATTTTTAACCAAACACTCAACAAATACCATCCAGCAACCACCATATTCACCAGATATGGCTCCTGCTGACTTTTTTCTTTTTCCTAAACTCAAATTACTACTTCGTTGCACCCGTTTTCAATCGATAGAAGACATAAAGGAGAATTCGCGGCGAGAACTGAACTCAATTCCGGAAGCAGCGTTTAAAAAATGTTTTGATGAATGGATTTTTCGTTGGCGCAAGTGTATCGTTTCTAAAGGAGCATACTTTGAAGGTGATAAAATAAATCTGGATGAATAACAGACATTTTGTGTATTATTGATCTTTTCCCGGTACTTTCTTGACAGAGTAGTATTATATATAATGTTTCGCAGAAATCAACGTCAAGCCAAAAACGGGCAATAGGCAAAGTCGTGAGAGTTATTAGAAAAATATTAAAAAAAAACTTCGTCATGTACTTTTCAAATTTTATGGATACAAAAATAAATCTCAAAAAGTGATACCTTGTTGAGATGGTCTTTCAAGTCCTGTGACTACAAATATTAAATTTTCGTCAGTTTTTTTTTCTGTAAAACGTAACTAAAAATAACCTTTCTGTAAATTACAGTTATAAAAGTTTAAACTTACTACCTCAGTTTTAAATAAAATGTTTGATAAAATATCAAACATTTTTTTTAAACCAAAAACCCAACATTGAATTTAAAAATATTACATCACCCAACTTTAACGGCGTGTAGTGTAAAAAAAGTACCACACTATTTTGGCAAGTTGCTTTAAAAGCCGGCGCGTTAAGTTTAGATTCCAAAATAGAATGCCGCTTACTAATTGCTAATTTTTAATTGAGGAAAAAAGTTATGTTAGTTTTAGGTGCGTTTGGAATAAAATTCAGTTGTTGGATTTCTTTTTTTTTATACTTTTTATGGGTTTACTCTTGACTAGTCTAGGTCAGAGATGACAGAGACAAAGTCTACGATGGAGCAAGCTTACCCAGAAAGAGCCTCTAACTTTGAAGAGATTAGGGTTGTAAGCGTTTGGAAACACAGACGCAGGCAGCGACTTCTTTTCTAGTTATTTATTTATTAAACTTCATGACAATAGTGGTACATAGGCGGACTTAATGCAACAAGGTATTCTCTACCAGTCAACCTTTGGGTTTGTTGGTTGTTTGGTTTTCTTAAGTTATATATTTCAATATATTATTGGCTGAATTTATGTCGAACTCGGAAGTAGTAGATAAGGTACTATGATTTTTAGGTTTCGGTTTTTTTCGATTAACATACATCACTCTATTTTGTAATAGTAACCGAGGGCCTAGCACGTATATTTTTGACGTATAGTAACGTAACGTAAAATTTTACCATAGCTACAATAAACGTTTGGCACATAATATTTATTTGAATTAGGCTATATACATATTTTTGAATGATATAAATTGTGTATGTCCCATAGAATTAAACCAAAATACTATGGGGTTGTAGATTTTCACAGTCAAAATTCACTTACGATAACGTTATTGTACGTCAAAAACATTCGTGCTAGGCCCTCTGTACACTCGACGAAATCGAAGGAAGGTGTAACGCAGTGTTTCAAGTACCTATCCGAATCGGTTTGAACAGAATATCATAGTGCGATACGGTGTTGTTAGAAATAGTTTGTTGAAAATGACAGCTGTCCTTTAGTTTTCCTTGTGTTATTAAGTTAATGTTCTGGGAAATGTTAGTAAAATCATATTTTCGTATGACTATATGTTTATAAAGATCTGTACATTCGCATGTGATTGATTTAGCAAGCTGTATGTTGTCTATTTCTTGTAGTGTTTGTATTGATTCACACGCGGTAGCCATTTTTTAAATCCTTAATACTTGTCCTTGCTGGCCATTGCCTAAAATGTGTGTAGTGTACCGGTATTTGTCTTGATTGTGTTTGTTTGTTTGGGCATTTATTCTAAACTAAAAGTATGTTTATTGTAGAAGTGTGGTCTAAAGTGATTGATGGAATTGTGTTGTGAATTATGCGTGTGAATTATGTGTGTGTGATATCTCGAAAACCTGAAGACGCACAAATTATATTTTCGGCGCACATTTTTTGCAGAAATATAAGCTCTCTACCCATGCACAATATTTCTTTCTCCGATCATTCGTTTAAATTTTCCTACTGGAACAACGTTAGGTACCTACTCCAGCAGGAATCGTTTATTTAGTTTTTTACCAAAACGACAACACGCACTATTTTTTATGTGGCGCACATTTACAGCAGATTACGCACTAATTATACGTACCACTCATATTGCTCTAGGAGCTACTTTCTAGCTGGAGTAACGTACACATTGAGTAGGTACCAATTTACTAATTAAGGAAGCTATCGGCGTCAAGGTCCTGTGGTAGTCACGGACATAAGGGAAACGTAATTGTCTGAAGAAGTAATCTCGGATTTGGCTGAAATTTGCTTTGGAAAAAAAAGGACATTTACTTTCGAATATTCAGACATTCAGGCCGGTGCCGTTGGCAGTAAGTAGTAAATTCAATAAATACTTGAGAAAGATGGTAGGCTTAAATAAAACACAAACATTTCATGGGACATTTAAAACCATAGTTTAATCAAGCATTTTAATCCAATTCTTTTTAATTTTTTTGATGCGCTTCACTGCAGATTTATTATAATTTGCCATAGTCTTGTAGTACATGATCTGGTCATCAAAATAACTCTTTAAGTGCTCGCCAATGTCCTTGTGAATACGCGGGGCCATGTTCGGATCTTCGGCTTGTTTATGAGTCATCATGTTGAGGGGTTCGTTTGGTGGTGGTACTACAGCAGATCGTTCATCTGCAACATAAACAGATTTTTGCATTATTTTAAGATATGCAAGGATGGGCAATGGGACGGAGCAGAGTAAGTCAGTAATAGTCTGATACTCCCTATCAGACTATTACTGACTGGAAAACCCATCCGTATTCCTACTAATGCCCTTTGCGTCCGCAAAGTTCAAGGGAAGCGTTGACACTTTCAAACAAATTTCGCGACCCTGGTAGGCGCACTGGCCCTAGCCGGCCACCTTGATGTACAGCAGCTCATATATGCTCCTAAGCTGCCCAGATACAGAGAAAAGTCGACGGCACGGTTGCCGCAGTGGTTGAGCGATTGACTACTGCACTGCGTGTTGCGGGTTTAATTCCCGCACGGACCAAATATTTGTATGGCCTACAGATAGTTTTTCCGGGTCTGGCTGTTTGTGCATGTGAGTTTTTATGTTTGTGTGAGAAATTCCTAGAGTGGGGCAAAGTTTTTTTTTTTAATGTACTCCGGAAACCCAGGTACCCTCCATGAGATAGTAACACTAGCTCGAACTCACTCATACTCAGTCATCTATATATTAGGTCTTTACCTATGAAATTGCCGTTCTGCAGTACTGGCCATTCCAAATCAAAATAATTTTTGTTTGGCTAAGAATTCTAATTTCATATTAATTTTATTTTAAAAACATGGTTCTTTTTTCCAAAAGAAGTCATTTGTTTATTGATTAGTGTTACATTTTCATCGCATTTCAATCTTTTTCGTCATCATGGATACGTTAAAAATTCGAGTAATTATGGAATATGAATACCGTCGTGGCAGCAACGCGGCACAAGCGGCACGCAACATCAACGACGTTTACGGAGCTAACACTACAAACCAACGCACCACCTGTTATTGGTTTTGCTCGCTTCCGTTCTGGAAATTTCGACTTGAAAAATGAACCTCGCGGTCGTCCGAAGACTTTGGTCGACAATGACGAATTAAAAGCGATTGTGGAAGCTGATGATACACAATCTACGGCTGAATTAGCAGCAGCTTTCGACGTTAGCGTCAAAACAATATTGGTCCATTTGCGTCAAATTGGCAAGGTAAAAAAGCTTGACAAATGGGTGCCCCACGAACTCAATGATCGCCAGCGCGAAGTGCGCGTCGAGACGTGCCTTGCACTGCTCAACAGACACACAAATGAAAGAATTTTGAACCGCATTTGTTACCTGCGATGAAAAATGGATTCTGTTTGATAACCGCAAATGCTCAGCAAGTTGGTTGGATCCTGGTTCAGCACCTAAACAATGCCCTAAACGAAAACTTAACCCTAGAAAAGTGATGGTCACTGTTTGGTGGTCTAGCGCCGGTGTGATTCATCACAGCTTCTTACCAAACGGGGTGAGCATTACTGCAGATGTGTACTGTGAAGAACTGAACACAAGGATGGAGAAGCTGGCACATCTCCAACCAGCATTGGTCAATCGCTCGTCTCCGCTGCTCCTGCACGACAACGCGCGACTTCATACTGCACAGCAGACGGTCTCCAAGTTGCAAGAACTGGGTTTGGAAGCTCTCCGTCATCCACCCTACTCACCAGACCTTGCGCATACAGACTATTACTTTTTCCAGAATTTGGATAACTTCTTGGCGGGAAAAAAATCAATACCTGAGAGGCAGTACAAAATGCCTTTGAAGAATTTGTTGCCTCCCGTCCAGCTGATTTCTTTAAGAAGGGCATCAATAAACTGCCACTGCGTTGGCAAAGATGCATTGATTGCATGGATGATTACTTCGATTAAATAAAAAATACATGAAAAAAAATCGTTTAAATTTTTTCATACAAAACGGCAATTTCATAGGTAAAGACCTATTATTATAAATGAATCCCAATTTCCCTTGGTCATTGCATCACGCTTGATCGGCTTCGATTTCGATAATTCTTTTTTGTTGTGTGCGTTCTGGACACGAAAAGGTTTTAGGCTATATATTATCACGCTATGTGCTTTGGAGGATGAGCAATTTTCAAAAACGTCCGTTTTAACGACAGGCACAAGGTTCGATCCCCGGCCAGCAACAACTATTATTTTTGTATTTATTGTATCTTTTGTACTTTATTTTTACACCAAAGTATTGTCGAAATAAATATAAAATGGGTTTTTTCGCACTAAAAATAACATTTATATTTTACATTTTGCCAAACAGTTTAGTGGGGAATTGTTATAAAAACCACAACTTAATACAACTTTGCAGATACTTATGCGTCTAACCTTAGCAATGTTTATCATCACGCTATACTTTCAAGGAGATGAGCAGTGAAAAACCATGACATAAATAAGATCGGCTATTTCAATCATTTGTCAACAGTACTCATAGGCCATCGGTTTAGACACTGCCGTTCTAACGACTTGGTGTGGGTTCGAATCCAAACAGTCCTGATATTTTTTTACATATTTTCAAATTAATCATTCCCTTTCTTTTTTATTTTTACAAAAATTTTATACATTGACAACATGTTATTATTGCACTTTGTATTTTTTTTTGGCATTTATCTATGCCAAAATATAATGGCCCACATGTTAAATGATTTTAACAGAACGCATCACGTTTAAAAGTACAAAACCAATGTAGATAACTTTTACACATAAACCGGATAGTAATTGTGGCAATGTTAATTTAATCAACATTACGTAATGCAGATACACGAAATGCCATCTATTGACCCAAAAAGTACTCAAGACAGCATGAGCATTACATCAAAACATATTTTTTAGTTATTAGTGGTACTTTTAAAGTCTTAAAAAAATAAATTTCTTTTAATACCTTTAAAATATCGTCTTGAACCAATTCCTATTAATAAAAATAAAACAGACTCCGAAATAATATTAAGACAGTTCAACTTCAGATTCCATAGATGGCGTTATGCATTTGATCTAATTTTTTGGATCGTCAACAGGCGTGCGCTTACATTTGCTAAGTTAACTTGAGTTGCTAAAAACGAATCTTTACGGGCCAGATGTCACGTCATACCACCCGCGAGCAGCTGGCGAAGTCCCATGATAGAGGAGTCGCGAAAAGAGTTGAATTAGATTGGTTAATCGGATGTCTAACTGAGTTCTAAAACTTAAATCGTTTCGATTCGCGTCGCGAATGAGGATTCGATATAAATTGAGAATTAACTTGATCAAGCAGTTTCTTAACTTTGTAGTTTGAAGAATGGCACCATTCATATAGCGCAAAATAATATCAGCATACCTTTTCATAGCCCGACGCCATAAAGAAGGCTGTTAAAGGTAGCATGCACAGAGTGGTCCACTCTGCAGAAAACCGCATGGTTACGCGTCGTGTGTGGTCGCGATCCTGAGCATTAAAGGAACGACGGAGAAAAAGAAAAATGCGAAAATGATGTAAGAAGGCCACTCAAATCCCATTATTTTACGAATTTTGTTAAAAATTGACGAATACACCACAATCAAGAGATGGTTAGGTTATTTTAGAAGATAGCCTGTGTGGTTCCGTTGGTTCAGCATTAATTCATTACTTCTGTGAACGGGGAGCCCACCAACCAAGCAGACCATTAATGCGTATAATATTGACAATTGTTTTTGGGAAAAATAAGGGACTCCGCCGCGCGCCTCGGATCGGTGCGGACGTGTATCAGTGATTACTTCTCCCCGGTCGCTCTTTAACTGTGTGCTAATTCGTGATTGGTCAAATTGCTAAATTTCGATTCCTTTTTACTCCTTGGACTTTTTTATGGGCTGACTCCTCCCAGTGGGTGGTCCTAAAGTGAGACAAATATACAACGGAGTATTTCACTATAATAAAGTGATTCCAATTCGTCCGTGTCCCGGCGGTTTTGAACCGGCAACGCCCGTCACGGCAGCCGCGGGCCCCTGCCACCGAGCCAGCGAGTTTAGTCATCACGTAGCGAAATAAAAGATACCAAGCGCGCGCACAACTACGTCACTCACAGTGCTACGCCGTGCTACACTGCGCCTACGCGCCTACGCGCCTTGCATCTGCTACGAACGCGATAGCTGCCACGCTCCGCCCACCTGCGCTACGACTGCTACGAGTTGTATGGAGATCTTCAAACAAATATTATACGAACATAATCATGCAGCGTACACCCCCGAAATCTCCACCTAAAACTACAAAACAGGGAAAATCACAATCCGTAACCGATCCAGCTACATCAGTCATTAGTAACAAAACTGGAAATATCACCGTCAGAAGCAAACGCCAGCGCATGGATAACTCCCCAAATAGCTCAATGAGCCCGACCAAGCAATCTTCGTGCGCTTGTGAAGAGTTAAAAACTGAGCTCCTAAAGATGATGACGTCGTGGAAGGCGGATCAAGACGAGCTATTATTAGCCTGGAAAGCGGAACAAGGCGCCTTGTTATCGACATTGGTTGAGGAAGTCTCAGAACTTAAAAAAAAAATTTTAGAGATACAAAATAAAAACATTGAGTTAGACAAAGGCATGTCCTTTATCAGTGAAGATTATGAGGAGATAAAATGCCGCGTACAGGAACTCGATAGACGAGGAATGGAAAACAAGGAATCTTTTAGCCGCTATGATAAACAAATTCAGGATTTAACCCTGCAGTCCCGATCAGCGTCTATCGAAATACGCAACGTCCCGCTCAAAGAAAATGAAAACGTTGTTGATCTGGTCTCAATTATGAGCGATATCGGAAAGGCCGTGAATTTTGAGATAGGAGAACCAAACCTTCGAGACGTGTATCGCCTGCCAGGAAAACCGGGTAAGCCTAGACCGATAGTGGCAGAGTTTACCTCTGTCTCCCGCAGAAATGGCCTCTTAACAAATATCAAGAGTTTCAACAAGGACCGTCAAGTAAGTGATAAGCTTAACTCTCAGTTAATCGGATTGCCAGGTGAAAAATCTCCTATATATGTGGCAGAGTATCAAACCCCGTCAGTAAGGAAATTTTTCTATGAATGTCGTCAATATGCAAAAACTAAGAAGATATCCTGCTGGTACTTGAATGGAAAAATATTTATGCGCAAAAATCCGGATGATAAACCAATTCAAATCAAGTCTGAACGCTGTCTGTCGGAGTTGGCCAATAACAAGTGACTCATATTTTGTCAATTCCTTTTATTAGATTTTAAAAATATGCATGCTTTAATTACACTTACCTTTACTGTATTTTTTTTTTTCTGATCATACATTGAACCTCAGTTTTGTGGCACAAATCTTGCTTGCAATTAATTTACAGGACTATGGCTAGGAAACGTAAGGGAAATAACCTAAGGTTAGGTTTACTAAATGTACGATCGCTTAATACCGGTCAAGATGACCTACAAGGTTCAGTGCAAAGCCTACAGCCAGATATTTTGGCTCTGAATGAGACACGGCTCCAGGAAGGTGCTGAAAGACATGCCCCTGCTTTATCTGGGTACTCCCTGAAACACAGGGCCCGCCCGGATAATAGGACGGGTGGTGGAGTGGGCTTTTATGTGAGAAGAGGTATCCGTGTCCATGTGCGCCCACACCCAGACTCGGCGCTAGAGCAGCTGTGGCTGGAGGTTACACTGCCTGGCTACAAAGTAGCGGTTGGTACTGCATACAGATCCGAATCTGTTATTTCGGTTGGTAAAGCAATAGATGCGTTAGCGGAATCCATACAATCTTTTGCTCATTGTAAACACATAGTTTTACTAACGGATTTTAATGTCAATGTGCTGGAACCACAAAATAAATTTACTATAGAGTTGAATACATTCCTCACTCAATTTGATCTCGTGCAAATGGTCAAAAAACCTACTAGAGTCACAGATAAATCTCAATCGCTGCTAGACCTTATTATTACAGATACGCCCACTCGATGTTTGAATGTAAGTGTGCATCACAACCCAAACATAAGTGACCACGCTATGGTTATTGCAGACTTCGACATAAAAAAGCCTAAACCAGTGCCTCGCTTCAAAACAGTTCGTGCATTTAAAAATATAGACCTTGCCAGTTTTAATCGTGACCTGAGCAATATTCCTTGGGAAAATATTTCGAAACTGAATAATGTTGATGAGATGGTGTCTATGTTTGATACTCAAATAAACAGCCTATTTGACGTCCATGCCCCTTTCAGACGAATTAAATTATCTAAAGCTTCTACCCCTTGGATTACAGATGTAATACAAATTATGATGATGCACCGAGATGAGGCCCTAGCTAGAGCTCATGTTACCAAGTCACCAATACATATGGACTACTACAGGCAACTAAAAAATCTTGTCATATCAAGCATAAGAAACGAAAAGAAGGCCTACTTTACACACTACGTTAATAAAAACGCAAAAAATCCTAAAGATATGTGGAGACACCTTAAAAGTACATCTACATTCAGTGACCCCTGTGAACCGTCAATCCCAGATAATTTAAACAATCCTGATGACATAAATAACTTCTTTTTAGATATACCGGGGAACGTAGAGCCAGATCTAGAACTTTTAAATTATTTCAAAAATACAGTTATTAGCCCAAATCAATTTGAACTTAAAAAAACAACAGATAAGGAAGTTATTGCAATTTTAAATAGTATAAAAACCAAGGCTTACGGACATGACCTCATCAACATTGATATGATCCAGCTCACCCTTCCTAATACACTCCACACAATTACTGATATTATTAATAAATCCATAGAAACAAAAATATTTCCTGACTCATGGAAAAAAGCATTAGTAAAACCCATCCCAAAAACTAAAAACATTAACGAACTTAAAGACTTGCGACCAATAAGTATTCTTCCTGTTCTTTCAAAGGTCATCGAGAGAGTAGTTGAAAAGCAACTCAAAGTGTATCTAGAGGCTAATTCCATTCTTCCCCAATACCAATCAGGTTTCCGTCCAGGTCATGGTACTGCAACGACTCTGGCTCATGTCACCGATGATATACTATCTGAATCAGATGCTGGTAATTGCTCAATGCTTGTTTTATTAGATTTTTCGAGGGCATTTGATTGTCTGAATCGAGAACTACTACTTGCCAAACTTATCCATTACGGAATTTCGATAGATAGCTGCAAATGGTTCAGATCTTTCCTTTCGAATCGACACCAGCAAGTTGTCACAGATGATGACAAAGGAAATGTCATTAAGTCAAAAAGTATGCTTGTGGAAAGAGGTGTCCCACAGGGATCTATTTTGAGTCCTATTTTATTTATTATTTTTACGGCTGATCTACCAGGCATTCTTAGACACTGTAAGGTACACCTGTATGCAGACGACACCCAAATTTATAAATCATTTAAGCCAATTGAAACCAGTCAGGCTATGGATGATAATTATATCGAAGGACATTGAGCAAATTCTCGACTGGTCTCAAAAAAATACGCTAGTGCTTAATGCATCTAAAACAAAATGCATGATATTGGGTACCAAATACCAGATTAAAACTGCTGACGATCTATACGAGCCAATGATTGTTAATGGAGACCTACTAGAAAGGGTTAATGTCGCAAAAAATCTGGGGCTGGTAATGGACGATGAGCTTAGATTTGTAGAGCACATTAATAGTCGGATTCGAAATGCTTTTTACAGGTTGAAGGTTCTCTATGGAATCCGTGAGTACCTTTCCGAGGATATTAGGAGACTACTTTCGGATCTACTTGTACTGTCACCATTTAACTATTGTGATGTGGTGTATGGACCCAGACTCTTGCAAAAAACCAAAAAATGCATACAGAGAGTTCAGAATGCAAGCAGCTTCTGTTATAAAGTTCCAAGAAGATGGCACATTTCCCCTATTATAACTGAGAAGGGGCAACTGAACATGGAATCGCGACGCAATCAACATTTGCTGTGTTTTATACACAGGATTATAGCAAGTAAAAGTCCCCCATACCTGTACAATAAATTATCTTGGTGTAAGAATGCCCACAGTTTATATACCAGATCAAAAGTAAATGAAACGCTTATGATACCGAGACACAAAACAAAAGGGTATAAGGGCAGTTTCAAATATGCAGCATCAAAGATCTGGAACAATATACCACCTCCCTTTCGAATAATTCAAAATAAAACAAATTTTAAGAACAAAAGTAAAATATTCGTGTTTGACTGTCAAAAAAATGGCACCAAGCTTTTATAAAAGATGCCCATTATAGTTCAGTTTGTATCTGGGTATTAACAATTTTTTTTTATTTTTTTTTTCCTTTATATGACCAGTTCGTGTCCACAAACTGTAAAAAAATAACCTTATTACTAAATAAATAGTGTTAATGTATGATCATTGAAATGACTATAATTTTAAACCATTGTTGCAGAGTGTACTGTTTTTTTATTCTTTTTTTTTTCCTTTTTTGTAAACAGGAGTCAAGGGTTCAAGCTGAAAACCAGCGCTTAGCAACCCACTAGGGAACCTAAGCATAATGCTGACGCTTGAACCTTTTGCTTCCGGTATTATAGTTTTGTGTATGTACTAATACTACTAGCTGTAATACTGGAGACAATAAACGTAATTCTATTCTATTCTATTCTTCTATTCTAATTATTTCCATGAAAACGCAAAGGAAGAAAATGATAGATACCATCATACGAGTATTAAATTTTATTATTTCTATTTAAATACATTCTAAAAAAAAATTGCAAAGGCACTCGGTTGAAAGTCACACGTATCCAACGAACTGTCATTACCTATTGCCGAAATAAAATCGCGGCTGTTTGCTCCGGCACGACCAAAAATTGTTCAATTCCCAGTGAAGAACCAGCTCAGGGCAAAAGTTATCCGTTGCGGGTTTCACCTTCCAGTGGATCATGGTAAACTGTAGATCCTCAAGCAATGATGTCAGAGACGAACTCGCGAAGAGAGTTTCCGAAACGGTACTGCTGGACCTGTTCCCACTTCTTCTTTTACCTTTCTTACTGATTCGTACGTAAATTTGGCAGAGATCAACTAAACTTCAAGACAACAAATGTTCACCGGCTAGAAATTACAGGCAGTCAAAAATGGCAATGTTAAGCCTATACATGCGACTAACTAAGCGACTTCTCAACCCAAGTAGAAATACCCTCCGAATAATAGTTATAATTACGGGTTAATCCCCTCCTGAAAAAATACCTTTTCAACATAGGCACTGCGGCATGATGGATCGATGATTTAAAAAAGTTGACAACACCGGGATGGTTGGCGCTTTTTGGGCGCTTACATTCAACAGTAGATGGCAGTGGATGGTAGGGGTGCGTAGCAGCACGGTTCGGGGAGATTGTCATGGTAGGAGTGTACTTCTCCCCGAACCGAACTCTCGCCGAGTTCCAAAACTCTCTTACGTAGTTGGGCGTCGTCGTCGCCGGGTATCGTTCCCTCCCCGTGCTCGTTCTCGGGGACTTCAATGCCAAGCACTTGGCTTAGGGTTCCCGTTACACGGACACTCAGAGCAGGATGGTGGAGGACTGGGCTCTGGAGACAGGCCTGGTCGTCTTAAACCGGGGTTCTGTCCCAACGTGTGTGCGGATGCAGGGGGAATCTGTGGTGGACATCTCGTTCGCCAGCCCTGCTCTGTCACCGCGTGTCATTGACTGGCGCGTATTAGAGGAGGTGGAGACCTATTCTGATTACCGGTATATCCGGTTTGACGTCTCCACCCAGACCTCAACCGCGCCAGTCCGGCAGGCCCCGAGTGGTCCGCGGTTGGCACTGAAACAGCTTGACCGGGAGCTCCCCCTGGAAGCTTCGATCGTACAGGCCTGGGTGTCACCTCCGGACAGGCTTGCTGACATCAATAACGAAGCGGAGTGGTTTCGGAAGGCCATGTCCGATATTTGTGACGTGCAATGCCCCGGGTTAAGCCAGGACGTGCCCGCCGTCAGGTGCACTGGTGGTCGCAAGAGCTGGCGACGCTGCATCAGGCATGCGTTGCTGCACGGCGGCGCCGGTATACCAGGCACCGCAGGCTCCGCATCCGCCCTCCGGATTCGCAGGTCAGAGAGATGGAGCTGTACGAGGAGTACAAAGTAGCAAAGGCCGCCCTCCGAGCGGGGATCCTGCAAGCCAAGGATCTGGCTCGAAAGAGATGCTGGAGTCTCTGGACGGGGACCCTTGGGGAAGACCCTACAAAATGGTGCGGAATAAGCTCCGCACCTGGGCCCCCCCGTTGACGCAGAGTCTTAGGCCCCAGCTGGTGGAGGACGTGGTGAGCGCTCTGTTCCCCTCGCGAGGGGAGCATACGCCCCCGTCTATGGCTCCGCCACCTGCGGTGCCTGATGCGGACTACACCGATGACGACCATGACGATGCTCCTGAGGTGACTGAGGTAGACCTGAGAGTGGCGGTTAATAGGCTGAAGGCCAAAAATACCGCCCCAGGACCCAACAGCTTACCTGGGAAAGCCTGGGTCTTGGCCTTGGAGGCTCTTGGGCCTCGACTAAGAGGGTTCCTAAGTGCATGCTTGGAGAGGGGCCAGTTCCCACTTCGTTGGAAGACGGGGAAACTGGTCCGCATTAAAAAGCCGGGGCGCCCTGCGGACTCTTCGCCCGCATACCGGCCGGCCCATCGTGCTGCTCGATGAGGTGGGCAAGCTTTGAAAGTCTCGCCTCGTCGAGCACCTAGTGAGGGTGGGGCCGGATCTGGCATAGAACCAGTTCGGTTTCCGCACGGGCCGCTCGACGGTGGATGTCATCATGCGCGTGAGAGCCCTCTCGACGGGGGACGCGGTTTCCCGGGGTGGGGTCGTCTTGGCGGTGTCTCTAGACATCGCTAATGCCTTCAACACCCTGCCCTGGAGTTGCATCAGAGAGGCACTTCGGTATCACCGGGTGCCGACCTACCTCCGTCGCGTAGTCGAGGCTTACTTGACGGATAGAGCCGTCATCTACCCCGGTCACCTGGGAGTGTGGAACCGGCGAGAGATGTCGTGCGGTGTTCCACAGGGTTCGGTTCTGAGGCCGCTTCTGTGGGACATCGGCTATGACTGGGTGCTGCGAGCCGTCCTCTCTAGTGGCGTCAGTGTGGTTTGTTACGCTGACGACACGCTGGTCCTGGCGCACGGGAGATCGCACCAGGCGGCGGCCGACGCTATGACACGCGGGGTTGCGATAATTGTTGAGCGAATCCAGCAGTTGGGTCTTGAGGTGGCCTTACACAAGTCCGAAGCCATGTGCTTCCATGGTTCTCGGAACAGGCCACCATCGGGATCCCAAATAACGGTAGGAGGAGTTCACATCGAGGTCGGGTCGACGATGACATACCTGGGTCTCATCCTCGATAGCCGGTGGAACTTCGTCGAGCATTTCTGACGTTTGGCTCCCAGACTGGGGCGGGCCGGGGCTGCCTTCAAGCGGCTTCTGCCCAATCTAGGGGGACCAAACGCCTCCTGCCGGAGGCTTTACGCGGGTGTTGTGCGGTCCATTGTTCTTTATGGGGCGCCTGTTTGGGCGCCTACTTTGAGGAAGCGACCTGCCCGTTACCTCAATGCGTCCCAGAGGGACATTGCCATCCGGCTGGCCCGGGGATACCGCACGGTCTCCGGCGAGGCGGCGAGCCTCCTTGCTGGACTGCCACCATGGGATTTGGAGGCGAGAGCCCTCGCACACATTTACGAGTGGCGCGTGGAGGCGCAACGCCAAGGCGAGACTCCTCTGCCGCGGCAAATCGCAGCAAGGCGGACGGAGCTCCGGCAGGATCTCATAGCGGTATGGAGACAGCGACTGTCGCAACCCAGCGCTGGGCATGCCACAATCCAGGCAATTAGTCCCCTCTTTTGAGGAGTGGCTGGAGCGGCGCCACGGCGTCCTCACTTTCCACCTGACGCAGGTACTCACCGGACACGGTTGTTTCGGGAGATACCTGTTTCGGATTCGGCGGGAGGTTACGCCCGGGTGTCAACACTGCGAGGATCGCCCGGAGGACACGGTGAAAGAAAGAAAGAAAGAAAGAAAGAAAGAAAAAATGTTTATTTGGGACTCGCACATAACAGACAGATGTAAATTTAATTAAATTAACAGAATTAAGTATAAACACATTTTAGTCTGTGCGAGGCCAAAAAGGTCCCTATCTCAGCATAGGCTGCGAAATTTAGAAATAAATAACACAGCGCTGGTTTTATGATAGGGCCTGTGATGCCACGGACGCAGTTACGTAACACATACTAAATATAATAGATACAGATAAAATATACAAATGATGAAAGAAAATAAAATAAAAAATACAAGTACATAAAATACACACAGTTAATAATATTTAACAATAAAAACTACCCATGCCCAAAGGCCCAGTGCTCCAACGTCATTTGTTAATGTCACAAATGACGGAACGCGCGGGCGCACTTGGCAGCTGTCATGTTGGAATGAAAAACGCAAACATAAATAATAATGGCAGAAATTATTTGTAAATAAAAGCTATACCAACAAGTATCACGAAAGTGCAACAAAAAAATAAAGGGGCTTATTGCATAGTTGCGATCTGAGTCATATAGTTCGTTGCAAGAAGACGATATGTAATGCTGAGAACATTGGACCAACAGTCACCAACACTTAATGCGTGCAAACCCTGGGTAAGTAATTCATGTACTTTCCTTTTGAATCCGTAGTAAGTGTTGCTTGAACTTAGAACTAAATGTACCAACTGTTTTAATAGCACGAAACGGCGGTGGCAAGTCGTTCCAGCAACGAGAAGCTGCGAATTTAAAACTTCCACGGAATGCAGCAGTTCGATGGGGGTTGGTCAACAAGAGGTAAGCCGATGCTCTTGTTTTCACTTTGTTCACATCACGAGACCATGTTAATTTACCATACAGATAGTCTGGTTTTTTTGTGAGAATTATACCAAATAGCAGGGTAGCCAGATGAAGCTTTCTCCGGTCTGACATTCTCATCAAATTACCCTTGTTTAAAAATGGCGTTATATGAGATCTAGGAGGGACATTAAAACAGAATCTCGCACAAGCATTCTGAACCCGCTGGATCAACCTGTCGCTCCTCCCAAGAATGCATGCCCCATACACAGTGTCAGCGTAGTTCAGCTTGGATAAGATAAGTGACTCACAGAGCATGATACGCATATCCACACTAATGTAGGGGCGGACACGGTACAAGAGTTTGAGACGGTAGAAGCAGTTGCGCACAGCCTCCATGACGTGAGTCTCAAAATGCAGTTGCTCATCAAATACCACCCCAAGATTACGGGCTTCCTGCACCCTTTCAATGGAACACCCATCAATCCTCAAGTCAAAGGTGACATTGCTCAATTTAATTAAAAAGTCTCTAGTTCCGATTATCATAAATTTTGATTTCACTGGGTTTAAAACCAGGGAGTTTCTCCTCGACCAGGCTGAGATTCTATCCAAATCCTCATTCATTCTTTTTACAGTGTCAACAGTCTGCTGAGGATGAAATGGCAAATACATCTGCAGATCATCAGCATATAGGTGGAACTTGGCATTGAGCAAGCAGTTTGTTATATCAGCACTGTACAGGATGAAAAGTAGCGGACCAAGGATTGAACCCTGAGGCACGCCCCTGTTCACGCACTTGGGATCAGAGGACTTTACCGCTCCATCATCACTTGTAACCTGGACTAACTGTGATCGGTGAGTCAAGTAACTTTGGAACCATTTTACTGTCTCAGGCTGACATCCATAGTAAGACAGCTTGGACAGGAGAAGTGAAGTGTTAATAGAGTCGAAAGCACGTGAAAAATCGAGTAGGACAAGCATGGTACCCATGCTCTTGTCTCTGGCTTCAAGGATATTTCCAACTACGTCAAGAAGGGCTGTGGCTGTGCTGTGTCCCTTGCGAAAACCAGATTGATAAAGAGGCAAAATATTGTGTTGCTCAAGGTATGCCCTAAGCTGGTTGGAGACAACTTTCTCTAGGACCTTGGAGAGACATGGCAACAGACTAATTGGTCGAAGTTCTTTTACGCTGTTAGGATTAGGTACTTTAGGAATGGGTCTAACTATAGCCAATTTCCACAGATCCGGGAAAGAGGAGGTGGTGATGGAACGATTGATGATGGCTGTTATAGCTGCAAGAGTACGAGGAAGAGTCATCATCAGCATCTCCAGCGAGATAGAGTCAGACCCCTGAGCATTGGACTTCAGACCACGCATAAGCCCCAGCACCACACCCTCCTGGACCGGCTCAAGTTGGAAATGACAATTGTTAAATCTATGATGCTCAAAGTATGATAAGTCAGCAGTAGTAACCAAACCGCTACCCGGTACATCCAAAAAATGATCATTTATTTTCTCTGGATCACTACAGAAGTGCGGTAATGTGGGCTCTGCTTTTTTGGAGATTGCTATGGAAGACTTTATGTGACTCCATAACTTTTTTGGATGTTTAATGTTGTTAGTTATTTTAGTCTTGAAATATGCACGTTTCTCACTTACAACCGCAGCCCTAACAAGGTATTTCAGCTCCCTATAAGAATCAAAATGTTTCAATTGTTTAGTAGCTTTTGCCTTACTATGACTCCTGTCCCGCAGCTTCATCATTTCCTTTACAGTGTCCGTTATCCACGGCAAGGACTTCTCTTTAATAAGAATTCTTTTGAGGGGTGCATGTAAATTGTATAAGTTTAGTATATAACTATTAAAAGTTTCCACCATGGAATTCACATCCTCCAGGCTTTCAATGAACTTCCAATCCATTCTATCCAAGTCCCTATTAAATTGGTCCAGCAGAATGTCTTTAAGAGGCCTGTAGGTGACCCAGTGCGGGGAAGGCCTCTCAATCTTGAAATTAAGTTCCACTGAAATAATTGCATGTTGGCCAAGCTCTGGTATGTGAGATACGGAGACTTTACGTATACGGGCATCGGTGCATACAACGTCAATTAATGTCTCACTATGGTCTGTAAAATGAGTTGGCTCAGTAACAACTTGATTTAAGTTACAGGAGAGTAAAAGGTTGCTTAGTAACTTGGTTTTGTTATCCGATTGGCATAACATATTAATATTAAAGTCACCCAACAAAACAACCTTATCTGCTCCTGGTAAAGAGGAAAGAGAGTCAGTAATCGCATCCAGGAAGACATTGACATCGAGCCACGGTGGCCTGTATGCAGTTCCAACGATAACTGAAAGCGAGTTGACATTCAGCCGGAGCCACATCTGCTCGACCTGCGACGCGGGTGGGTGCGGCAAGGTGCGCGCGCGCACTCCGCGCCGCACGTAGAAGCCCACGCCGCCCCCGCGGCCGCCGCGCACGGAGCGCGCGCGCGGCACGTGCCGCAGCCGGTAGCCCGGCACAGTGGGCGCGCGGCCCTCCTCGCCCGCACGGAGCCAGGTCTCGTTTATCGCCATGATATCCACCGCAATGTTTTCCATGGCTACAAGAAACTCGTCATGACGAGAACCCAGCGATCCCGCATTTAACAAACCAACCTTTAGGTTTCTGGACTTAGTCATTTTCATGGTGGTAAATGGATATAGTGCATTTAATATAAATAGTGTGTGATGTGTTATGTAATATAGCATAGTATAGTAGAACAATTATAGTTATAAGTATAGTAGCAGTATAGCATAAGAGCAATAGTTTTATAAATAAATAATATAAGTATGTGTACATAGTCAATGCTCGAGCAGCTGGCCTATGTAATGAAAAAACAAATAGGTACAGAAACAGGGAAACTGCCGACCTCGCATAGACCACACTTAAAAATATACATAAAATTAAACCTATATGAAACAAATAAATAAACCAAAACTCAGACAACCTTTTCAGCAGACACATCCGGGCCAAAAACACGTGAAAGATCTTCCATCGTGCGGATGCAGTGAGTCGGCTTACCGTCCCCCTGCTTGGCGAGGATACGACCGTTCTTCGTCCACGTGTATCGCCACCCGAGACGGCCGCCGGCCTCACGCACGCGATAGAACAGGTGCTTGTTTGTCCGGGTGAGCCTCTCGTTCAAAAAGAAGCGACGCGGGGGCGAAGAGAGACCAAAGTCCGCCGTGGTGGCTCCGCGGCGCACACGCGCGCCCTGCAGCAGCTCGTCGCGAACAGCGCGGCGCGTCAGACGCAGCACGATGCGCCGGCCGCGCGCCGCCGCCGTTACTCCCCCCGCCGGACTCCCCGCGCCCGCAGCCGGCTCACGCTCCACTCGCAGACCCACGCGCTGAGCGAACACGATGTCACGCTCTTCCAGAGACACCCCCAACTTTGCCGCAACAAGACCGACAGTCTGCAACACATTCTCGCCAGGGATGTCCGGGATGTTTGTAATTTCCAAATCGGCGCCAAGCAAATCCTGTTCGCGGTCATTGAGATCCAGTTGGAGCTGCCCCACGACGCGCTCCAGTTGGCTGACTTTGCTGTCAGGCAGAGCCACACATTGCCTGCTCTCCAGAGCCTCAATCCTGGCCTCCAGGCTATCGACCCGCTGGGTACAAACTCCCATTGCAGAATGAAGGACAGCCATCTCCCGACGAAACTCTCGCATCTCATCCCTAACCTCCCGCAGCTCAGACCTGAACAGCCGTATTTCCTCACGAAGTGTGATCTGCGTGTCAGGCGAGGGTTCCCCCCCAGCACCCTGCTCGCTCCCAGTCCGAGATTTCACCTCAGGTACTGTAGTGGGAGGGTCGGTCAAGGAACCCCGAACCTGGGTTACTTTCGCCGGCGACCTGCTCGTAGCGCCCTGGTCTGGTGCAGCAACCACAGCTGCTGCTGCTGCTGAACCTGCCGCAACCGCCCGAGCAGCCGGGGTAGCAGTAGTTCCTAGGCCCCTGACCGGTGTGGCGCTATTATCGCCCTTAGGAACTTTATTCCTGCATTCAGGGCACATCCAGTCGCTGCTGACATGTGTAGTACCGGGCAGGCAGGCGAGATGATATTTATTGTGGCAGTCTAAGATGCCACACGCAACGCCCCCTTTCGCCGAGAGGAACTTTCCGCACGCTGCGCACTTCACCATGTCTAACGTGGTACGGCTACTCGTAGCTAGATGGCGCGTCCGTCCTTCGCACTTGTCACCTGGTAACGCTAGATGTCGCCAACTCCACAAAGCAATGTTGATCCAAATGCAAGATCAGTGGTTCAAAATAGCAACACTTGTTTTTTTTTTTTTTTTTAAAGTTGTAAAATGACACTTTTGGAAGGTACCGGTCACAAAACAAAATGTTGAAGTAGCTTCAGTTAGTGAAAATGTTCTAATACGTGAATTAGTTTTTAAGAAATTACACTCCCGCAACACTGTTGTGTAACTTGCAAACGTACTTGCACGTAAGTTTCACTCTCGCGAAGCTGACAGTATAAACTTTCTATAAAATAACGTATGTTTATCATTTAATTAAAGTGTAAACACGAACAGCTGATGTGCACCGTAAAACGTCCGTGACGATTCGGGAAGCATACGGTGGAGGTCTGCCCTGCTTGGGGGAGAACGGCCGGGTCCTTGTTGAGGCGATCGGCGGTGGCGACCTCTCGCGACCGGCCCTGGTTCAATCTATGGTCTAGAGCGAAGAGGCATGGGAAGCGGTCACCTCCTTCTGCGAAACAGTAATGCTAGCGAAGGAGGATGCCGAACGTGTGAGAGAGAGGGAAACCTCACGACCCAGCCGCCGCAACAGAAGAAGACGCCCCAGGCGTCGGGAGTCGCAAGGCGACTTCCGGCCACCGTACGCGCGGGCTTGCGGACGGCGAGCATTGGGTGGCTCGCCGTCCGATTAGAACCAGGCCCGGGTCGGCGGCGCGCTGTGTTCCTCGCGCGCCTCAAGGAGCTGTCAGGATGGGAGACGGGGCCCGCTAGGGCCAGTGCCTGCCGGGGTGCGGAATCCGTTCGAAAGAGACGGCACGGATGGGTTTTAGTCAATAAGAGTCTGACACTCCCTTCTGCCTCGCCCAGAGCGGAAGGAGTCATTTTTGATGATTTCTCATCCTTAAAAAGAAAAAAAAAAAAGGTGGCGATTGGCTGGCATCATCTTTTGATGATGATAGTCGCCATATACAGCCCGTGGATATCCAGATCCCCAGAGGAGCTCGTGGCTAGATAATAACAGCCGCACGGGTCGATCTTAAAGGTTAAGCAACGCTTGCCAAGGTTGGTCTGTGGATGGGTGACCATCTTAACATAGCGAGTTTCCTCCGTGCCTCGGAAAGCACGTTAAGCTGTTGGTCCCGGCTGTCATTTGTAGATCTTTGGCAGTCGTTACGGACTGTCAGAAGCCAGTAAATCTGACTCCAGTCTTGCCAAGAAATACCGTGTTACCCAGTTAATGGGTTGCGGAGGTCTGGTAAGTAGCCGCTCCACGTAAAACACTGGTATTCAGCTGAATCCGGTTTGACTGAAAGTCGACCCCAATATGGTTGGGAAAAGGCTAGGCAGATGATGATGAGTCGCCATATACAGCCCGCCATGTACAGAGGTTGCTTCGATACCGAGAAATCAGTCGCCGACTTCATTCTGGAAACCAGGCCTTGCTACCCGACGTGCAAAAATCCTCGGAAGGATGAGGACGCGCAATGAAACCTTTATGCGTAGCTTCGCTGGCTAACCTTGCCAGGACTCCTAAGAACAAAGTGTGTGAATGGGAGTCTAAGTGCGGATAACGAAATCTCAACTACTCTCTCCGTTGCGGGGGTAGTCTTTTCGTCTGGATAGAGTTTCTCATTTCAACTTTATGTAGCTCTATCGCGTGTTAACAACCCTAGCAACTTTCTTCAACATCGTGTATAGAAAAGCGTTTTCATTATAACGTTTCTTATTACAAAAAATACTAAGGTTGGTCGGTATTTTGAATAGAAGAGGTGATACAGCCAATGCCTTGCATTCTAAGGGGTCAAACAATGCTAGAAGTTGACTGTTCGCTCACAATGGGCCTGATCAGAAGGCTTAAAGTCACTCAAAGAGTAATGCTTGGAGTTTCCTTGCGTGATCGAATCAGGAATGATAATATTCGTAGAGAACCAAGGTTACTTACATAGCCCGAAAGATCGCCAAACCTGTTAAAAAATCAACTAATGGAATAATTTGAAATGTAAGATTTGGGAAAAATAAGTCAATGTTTGGGGTTCAATATAACAAGAAATGAAAACTCGATTATGTTGGAGCTGAAGAAATACATAAGTGAAGTTTTGGATATATTTAAAATGTCAGAATGCAATACTGTAAAAACACCTATGGAAGTTGCACAAAAATTCAGCAATGCTATTTAGACTGAAACAAGAACTGATTATCCTTATCGATAGATCATTGGCCGTTTGCTATACATAGCTCAAGGCACAAGGCCAGATATTACATTTGTGGTCAACACATTAAGTAGGTACAGTAACAAACCAAAGACTGAACATGTTGCTGCAGTAAAAAGAGGGCTAAGGTACCCCCACAGAGCACCAAGGATCTTAAACTCATATATACCAAAGATGGTTCTTTGGTATATGATGATTTGTTTCTTTTCTTTTTTCTTTGATGCAGACTGGGCCGGTGATGTGCTCGATCGCAAGTCATGCACTGGTTACATTTTACGAAACCGTGGCCTTATAAATGGCAGATGCAGAGTATGTGGCGATGTCTGCAGCCACGCGGGAGGCGCTATGGTTGCGCCAGCTTAGGGAGGAGCTTGGCTGTGAGCTGAATGAACCTCTCATCATCTTTAGTGATAGTCAAAGTGCCACAAGACTTTCTACAAGTGATGGCTACTTACCTAGAACAAAGCACATTGACATTAGACATCATTTTCTCAAGCAACACGTTTATAATTGTGATGTTAAATTTTGTTATTGTAAGGGTAGTGAAATGATCGACGACACGCTGGTACTGGCGCAAGGGGGATCGCACCAAGCGGCGGCTGACGCTATGACACGCGGGGTTGCGATAGTCGTTGAGAGGATCCGGCAGTTAGGTCTCGAGGTGGCCCTACACAAGTCCGAAGCCATGTGCTTTCATGGATCTCGGAACAGACCACCGTCGGGATCCCAAATAACGGTAGGAGGGGTTCAAATCAGCGTCGGATCGACGATGACTTACTTGGGTCTCGTTATTGACAGCCGCTGGAACTTTGTTGAGCATTTCCGACGTTTGGCTCCTAGACTGGAGCGAGCCGGGGCTGCCTTCAAGCGGCTTTTGCCCAATCTAGGGGGTCCAAACGCCTCCTGCCGGAGGCTTTACGCGGGGATCGTGCGGTCCATGGCCCTTTATGGGGCGCCGGTGTGGGCGCCTACTTTGAGGAAGCGACCTGCCCGTTACCTCAACTCGTCCCAGAGGGTGATGGCCATCCGGCTTGCCCGGGGATACCGCACGGTCTCTGGCGAGGCGGCGAACCTCCTTGCCGGACTGCCGCCATGGGATCTAGAGGCGAGAGCCCTCGCACTCATTTACGAATGGCGCCTGGAAGTGCTACGCCGGGGCGAGATTCCTCTGCCGCGGCAAATCGCAGTACGGCGGGCGGAGCTCCGGCAGGATCTCATGGCAGTATGGAGACAAAGACTGTCCCAACCCAGCGCTGGTCACGCCACAATTGCGGCGATAAGTCCCCTCTTTGAGGAGTGGCTAGAGCGGCGCCACGGCGTCCTTACTTTCCGCTTGACGCAGGTACTCACCGGACACGGTTGTTTCGGGAGGTACCTGTTTCGAATACGGCGGGAGGATACGCCCGAGTGTCAACACTGCGAGGATCGCCCGGAGGACACGGTGGAGCATACGGTTGAGGTCTGCCCTGCTTGGGCGGAGCACCGCCGTGTCCTCGCCGAGGCGATCGGCGGCGGCGATCTCTCGCGTCCGGCCCTGGTTCAGGCTATGGTCCGAAGCGAGGAGACATGGGAAGCGGTCACCTCCTTCTGCGAAGCAGTAATGCTAGCAAAGGAGGAAGCCGAACGTGTGAGAGAAAGGGAAACCTCACGCCCCAGCCGCCGCAACAGAAGAAGACGCCCCGGGCGTCGGGAGTCGCAGGGCGATTTTCGGCCACCGTAAGCGTGAGCCTGCGGACGGCGAGCATTGGGTGGCTCGCCGTCTGATCAGAACCAGGCCCGGGTGGACGGCGCGCTGTGTTTCACGCGTGCCTCAAAGAGCTGTCAGCGTAAAAGACGGGGCCCGCTAGGGCCAGTGCCTGCTGGGGCTGCGGACTTCGTTCGAAAGAGGCACCGTACCCTGGAACGCAAAGGGCACTGGGAGAAACGCGGATGGGTTTTAGTCAGTAAGAGTCTGACACTCCCTTCTGCTTCACCCAGAGCGGAAGGAGTCATTTGATGATTTCCCATCCTTAAAAAAAAAAAAAAAAAATAAAAAAAAAAAAAAAAGGGTAGTGAAATGATAGCTGATATTCTAACTAAAGGTTAAAAATGGGGCTTGCGTTCAGGGGTGGGTGTTATGTATTTGTGAACGCAACCTACTTTGTACACATTTTTTGTCTAAGGAGGGCTCAGCTCTACTCTCTGCTTGCGCGCTCTTTTGTCAATGGTGAACGTTCTTTTGATGTAAATCTTCTTTGCAATATACTTTCAATATTTCAAGTCTTCTCTTTTATTTATCCTATAAATTGCACCACAAGATTCCTTCAGTTAGTGGCTTTTAAAACACCTTCAAAAAAATGTTTATTTTAATACCTTTAAAATATTGTTCTAAATGAGTTCCTATTAATAAAAATAAAACAAACTCCGAAATAATATATAGACAGGTCAACTTTAGATTCCATAGATGGCGATATGCATTTGATCTCATTTTTGAATCGTCAACAGGCGTGCGCTTACATTTGCTAAGCTTAACTTGATTTGCTCAAAAATGAATCTTTACGGGCCAGCGGTCACGTCATACAACCCGCGAGCAGCTGGCGAAGTCCTATGATAGGAGGAGTCGCGAAACGAGTTGAATCGGATGTCTAACTGTGTTCTAAAAACTTAAATCGTTTCGATTTGCGTTCCTGGTTCGAAATAAATTGAGAATTAACTTGATTCATCAAGTAGTTTCTTAACTTCATATTTTGAAGAATAGCACCATTCATATAGCGCCAAATAATATTAGCATACTAAAGATCAGAAATGCAAAGATATGGCCTTTTTCTGGCTCGACGCCATAAAGAAGGCTGTTAAAGGCAGCATCCACAGAGCGGTCCACGCAGCAGAAGACCGCATGGATCCGCGTCGTGTGTGGTCGCGATGAGGAGAAGAAGAAAAATGCGAGCATGATATAAGAAAGCCACTCAATTTTGTTAGCGTTTACAAATTTAGATTAAGCTTATTTATAAGCAACACTTAGCCTTTGTTTCATTCAAATTGGTGGCTGAAAAAAAGTTATGCACATTTAAAGATTTTAAAATTTCGCAACATCGTTTATCGACCCAAATCAAGAAATTATAATCATCACGCTATATCTTTGGAGAGCTAAGCAGTCTAAAACCATAACATCTTATTACATCGGCTATTTAATCCATAAATCAGCTGAATGCAGACTAGGCGATACAATGACTGCTTTCAGAATGATTCGGTTAAGTTCAATCCCCAGTTTTCGCAAACCTATTTAAATAATTGTTGAATTATTTTTACTTTTTTATGTATGTTTTTGGTACGTTTCTGGTTTTTGACACTGACTTCCGAAATTAAAGTTAGCTATTAGTTAGTTATTGTATACTTTGTAGTGTTTTGTTTATGAAAGTCGGTTTTATTTTATTGTAAAAAGTTTTTAATTTTTCACTTTTTAGTGGCATCAAGAGCAAATCTACGTCGCAATAATAAAAATAATAATAAAAATATAATAAAAATATCAATTCCAGTCTGCATTAGAGTCAGGGTCGCTGCCCCAGTTCCTAACTACAGGGATAACCCACCTGCTCCATAAATCAGGTAGTACCGCGGAGCCTAAAAATTATAGACCGATCACGTGTTTACCGACGGTCTATAAAGTCCTTACATCCATTTTGAGAGGAAAGATTAACCATCATATTGATAGTAATTCAATAATGTCTTCTCTTCAGAATGGATGTAGGAACGGTTCCCGCGGTACTAAGGAGCTGCTCCTCATCGACATAGCCATTAGCCTTCAGGTTCGACGTTCCCGAAGAGATCTGTCGACATGCTGGATAGATTATAAGAAGGCCTATGACTCGGTGCCACATACATGGCTCATGAGGGTGCTGGAGCTGTACAAAGTTGATGCAGTTTTACGCACCTTCCTGATGTCGTGTATGGGGCAGTGGAGGACGGTTCTTCACTATCCAGGGTGTCGACAGACCCAGGCGAACAGCGAACCGATAAGGATCGAGCGTGGCATATTTCAGGGTGACAGTCTGAGTCCACTGTGGTTTTGTCTGGCCCTCAACCCTCTCAGTACATTGTTGGAGGGTTCGGGCCAAGGCTACCGGTTGAGAAGAGGTGGTCAGGTCATATCGCACCTCCTTTACATGGATGACTTGAAACTCTTTGCTCCTAACAACTTGCAACTGATGAAGCTACTGAAGGTAACAGAAACCTTCAGTGGCGCCATCAGGATGGAATTTGGTTTGGACAAATGTGCGGTCATGCATGTAAAGCGAGGGGAGATTATGGAATCCGAGGGAACACAACTCTCGGATTCCATAGACCTTAGGTCCCTCTCCTCAACCGAAACTTACAAGTATTTGGGTATGTCGGAAGCGTTAGGCATCAGTGCTACGGACATGAAACAATCGTTGAAGGAGCGCTTCTTTGGCCGCCTGAACAAAGTACTTAACAGGTCTTCTATCAGGCGGAAACAAGGTGCGCGCCTTCAACGGTTGGGTCATGCCGGTTTTGATGTATTCTTTCGGCATACTCAAATGGACTCAGACGGAACTTGACGCCCTGGATAGGAGGGTACGTTCACTGCTTACCGCAAATCGGATGCATCACCCACGGTCATCGGTGATGAGGCTGTATATCCCGCGGAAGTGCGGGGGTCGTGGCTTCTTAAATGCTAAGACCCTGCACAACCGCGAGGTATTAAGCCTTAGGGAATACTTCCTAGAGGCCGACGTGGGTATGCATCGAGATGTGGTAGCGGTGGACAAAGGCCTTACCGCGCTCTCCTTGGCTAACGAGAACTGGCGCAAACCTGTGGTATTAGATACTAACGACCGCAGGGAGGTATGGCAGAGCAAGGAGCTTCACGGACGCTTTTATCGGGTCCTACATGGGCCCGATGTAGACTTCTTAGCGTCCGTAGCTTGGCTTCGTTTTGGTGACCTCTTCGGGGAAACCGAAGGTTTTGTCTGTGCAATTATGGACGAAGTTATGATGACTAATAACTACCGGAAATAAATTGTGAAGGACGGTACGGTTGACATATGTCGGGCATGTCACTGGCCCGGGGAATCCATCCGCCACATTATTTCCGGTTGTTCTAGTCTGGCTAATGGAGACTATTTGCACAGGCACAACCTTGTAGCCAGGATTATCCACCAGCAACTTGCTCTTAAATACAATCTTGTGGAGTCGGAAGTACCGTACTATAGGTATGTGCCCGACCCAGTTCTCGAAAATGGTAGTTGCACATTGTATTGGGATCGGTCTATCATCACTGACAGGACTATTGTTGCCAATAAGCCTGATATAGTGGTGATAGACCGACTAGAGCGTCGCGCAATGATTGTTGATATAGCAGTCCCTCATGACGAGAACCTCGTGAAGTCAGAGAATGATAAACAAACGAAGTATCTTGACTTGGCTCGCGAGGTTGTCGACATGTGGGATGTGAACACAGCAGTTATTGTGCCGATAATCGTGACGGCCAATGGCATTATTGCCAAGAGCCTCGACCAACATCTCAAGAGGCTCTCGTTGGGCAGCTGGATCAAGGGCTTGATCCAGAAAGCAGTACTCCTGGACACGGCGCGCATCGTTAGGAGGTTCCTCTCTCAGAAGCCCTGACCACCGGTAGCTTGGACCCTGTTCCCGATACCGGTGGGTTACTATTTTTTATATTTTTAAATGTTTTTTGTATTTTTATAGAAATATTAAAAAATGTAATTTGTATGTATATATAAATAAATAAATAATAATAATAATATACATTCTTTAATTTACTCCATAGCTATGTCAGTAGTAACTCACTTTAAGTTAAAAATAAATGTAGATAGAACAAACAATAATAATAGAGCAAAAAACGATCTTGGAAAAAAAGATTAGAAACGGACATAGAACAACTAAGAAAAAATATAAATAGATTAACACAGTACAAAAATGGAAATATATCAAGCAAACTGGAAAAAAAGTAAAACAGATTATTAAAAATACTAAACAACACAGTTCACATGAAAATTTTAACAAGAGAATAGAAGATCACTTAGACACGCTGAAACAAAAACTTTTAGTTAAGAGTCATAGGCTAGCACGTTATAAAAAAGCGAAAGAAAGAAAGGATAACAATAGATTATTTAAAACAAGTGAAAAACAATTTTATAGAAAAGTTAAAGGCAACGATACAAAAATCCAGAACCCTCCATCTCAAGCTGCACTAAAAGAATTCTGGCAAGGAATTTGGTCAGACAGCACGGAACATAATAAAAACGCTAGGTGGATACAAGATGAAATAGGTAGATCAGAAACAATAGAAGAAATGCCGTTTGAAAACATAAATTGGCTTGAGTTAAATACAATTATAAATAAAACACATAACTGGAAAGCAGCAGGAATAGATGGTATACATAATTTTTGGATAAAAAGACTGTTTTCGCTCCATAAAACGTTAGCCGAACAAATAAGTGACATTTTAAAAGGCAATCAAACAATTCCCAAATTTTTAACAAAGGGTATCACATATATGCTTCCAAAATCGAGTAGAACCCAGGATCCTTCACAGTACAGACCTATTACTTGCTTACCAACTTTATATAAAATCATAACTTCATGTATTACGAACAAATTCATTAAACATATTGAAAAGTATGATATCTTAACAGAAGAACAAAAAGGGTGCAGGCGCGGACATATGGGATGTAAAGAGCAATTAATAATTGATTCCACTATCTTAAAATATTGTCAAAGATCTAGAAAAAACTTATACGTGGCATACATTGATTACAAAAAAGCATTCGACAGCGTTCCGCACTCATGGTTGATCGAAGTATTAAATATTTATAAAATTAATCCATTACTTATACAATTTCTTAAGAGTACTATGGGATCATGGAGAACTACACTTAAATTACAATCTGAAACAACAAACATAACCGTATACGATATAACAATTAAAAAGGGTATTTTCCAAGGGGACTCATTAAGCCCCCTCTGGTTTTGTCTAGCCCTAAATCCACTCTCTCGAGCATTGATTGATTCTAGATTAGGTTTTGATATTAAGAATGGTCAATATTGCAATGGTCAATATTGCACCAAATTACACATTTACTATATATGGATGACTTAAAAATGTACGCTAATAAAAATTCAGATTTGCACGAATTATTAAATATAACCGCAACATTTTCAAAAGACATAAGGATAGATTTTGGACTAGATAAATGCCGAAAACTTAATATAGAGAAAGGTAAGATTGTAGGTGGAAACTACTCGACGGATACTAATGAAACAATAGAAGCGATAAAAGGCGAAGAACTATATAAATATTTAGGTTACAATCAAGCTCGACTTTTAGAACATACGGCCATTAAAGATAAACTAAAGAAGGAATATAATAGTAGAATACATTCGCTATGCAATATGCATCTATCCAGCAAAAATTTATTCAAATCCATAAATACATACGCGGTACCAATACTTACTTACTCTTTCGGTGTAATAAAATGGTCGAACACGGAATTACATGGCCTCGAAGTTAAGACAAGAACTATATTAACACAACACAGATATCACCACCCCAAATCGGCAATAGAAAGAGTGATAATGCCGAGAAAAGAAGGAGGTAGAGGATTAATCGAAATATCACATCTGCACAAAAGACAAGTCATAAATCTAAAACAATTTTTCAGGCGAAAAAAAAGTACGAGTAAATTACACAAAACAATTACGGAGATCGATCTACAATACACACCTCTAAACCTTAGCGATGATAGTAATGTTGAAACAATAGATCAAATGGGACATATAGCAGAGATAAATAGAAAATGGAGACAAAAAGAACTGCATGGTAGACATCCCAATGACTTACACCAAACATACATCGACAAAGAAGCTTCTAACAAGTGGTTGGAGTTAAGTGGGCTGTTTCCTGAAACAGAAGGGTTTATGCTGGCCATCCAAGATCAAGTAATTAACACCAAGAATTACAAAAAATACATAATAAAAGATAGGACAGTAAGGAATGATATATGCAGAAAATGCCATAGCAAACCTGAAACAATACAGCACATTACAGGAGCTTGCATGACATTGACCCAGAACGACTACACTCATCGACATAATCAACTCGTTAACATTATTCACCAAAAACTCGCCATTAATCTTAAACTAATGCAGCATCCATACACACCTTATTACAAATATACACCAAGAGCTGTTTTGGAAAATAATTTATACAAAATATATTATGACCGCACCATAATTACAGATCACACTATATACAATAACAGACCCGATATAACACTTGTTGATAAAGAAAAAAAACATACGTACATAATAGATATAGCCGTACCAAACACTAACAACATACAAAAAACTATCACTAAAAAAATCAGGAAGTACACAGAACTACAAGAGGAAATCACCAGAGTTTGGAAAATGAATAGAGTCACAATTGTCCCAATCGTAATTTCAACAACAGGTGTTATCCCAAAACAAATATTCAATAGTTTTAATGTTCTCAATCTATCAAAATACACATACTTAACACTACAAAAAGCCGCCATTTTAAATACTTGCCGAATAGTTAGAAAATTTTTACAACTTGATTTGGATAACAATTTTAGTGCAGTACAAAGTAATTTACCATCTCAAAGTAATAACTAGGATCTCACCTTGGTTCACACCCGTGAGATTCTAGCAAATACCAGGTACTAACCTGGGAAATTAAATTAAAAAAAAAATGATAATAATAATAATTATTATTATCATTATTATGGCTCGGCTTTCAACTGAAACGTCATATTTTTTGCTCAATCCGCAATTTTCTATACAATTTAATTCAATTTCTTTCATCAAAATGGCAAAAACTAACAGTAAAACAAGAAAAAAAACAGTGACGATATAATAAAACCAAACACGAAACCAATTACCTCTTTTTGGACCGATAACATGACCATTATAAAATGCTGACAAGAAGCCGAGCTCGAAAACAAAACGCACCAACTCCATCTTCGGGTTCGTCGCTCAGTTCCGCCTCGCAGCCGCCGGGACCAGCGCCAGCCGTGAGTCCCGAGATTCCGGTAGCTGCAGTTGCGTCGAGCTCGAGCGACGAATACTTCTCGCCGCCAACGACACCACCACCTGCGCGTCGGCGCGGGCGAGGCCGACCACCAGCCAGCTTAGGACCTCGAGGCCCACCGGTCTCTGACAGGGTCCCCGCTATCGGTGGAAGTGTGCAGCGTATAAAATGGACTCAAGCCATAAATGAGAATGTTATACGCTCATACTTTGGGGCTACAGAGGGGGGAACTAACCTGACTGCGTACCGTGGTCGGATGCTCTCTCTGTTTCAGGTACTTGAACCAGCTGTCAGCGTATCGGCCCAACGACTGTCGGATCAGGTGCGCGTCATCCAGCGTAACCGTATGTTGGATGATAGTGTGCTTGATCGCCTCCGCACTGAAATGTGTAGCCATGTCATTGCTCCTCCGTCGCAGACTGTGGCACCAGCACAGTCAACTCAATTGCCCAGCCACGCTGACGAGGAGAGTAATGACAGGGTTACAAACGTAAGTACCCAGTGCAATGACGAATTGAGGAGTGCTTTGGAGTGTGCTATTCGGGAATACCGCTACATGCCGCCTGAACTTAGACCACGCTTACCTCGTTTGCCCATGCATAACAAGAACAGGGCGCTGGTGGCTGCTCTGGATTCGCAGTTGTCAAGCCATTTTGATAACTGTGATAACCTCACCGATGCACATTCGATCATGTACTGCGCGGCTGTAGCGGCATGTCGTGTAGCTCATGTCAAAATAAAAATAACCAATGACAGAGTTACACGACCAAAACCAGCCGTACCAGCTTGGCAGTGCAGGATCGAGCGTCGTATTGGTGAGGCCAGAGCGCTAATCGGCAAACTGATCTGCTTCAGGGAGGGCAACACACGCCCTAGAGTGATGCGCTTTGTGAGACGGGCGTTTTCGGGGACTGATGTCAATCCCCGAGATTATATATCTCGTGTCACAGAGCGCATCGACTTCCTGAAGCAGAAGGTGTATGCATGGGCAAGCCGTATTCGTAGGTACAGGCGGCGAGTGGAGCGATACACCCAGAATCGCACATTCCGAAGTAACGAAAGGTGGGTATATAGGGATTGGGAGCGACCGGACCAAGGTGTGACTGACACGCGCTTGCCGGATGATGATGCTATGTGTTCATTCTGGCGCAGCATCTGGTCGGTTCCTGTCAGTCATACTGAGGGTGACTGGACTCGGGAGGTCGAGCGTGTGTGCGATCCGATACCAGAAATGGGGGCAATTTCCATCAGCCCCCAAGATGTAGCTTGTGCAGTCCGCCCGTTGCCTAACTGGAAATCTCCAGGGCCGGACGGGCTGCACAATTTCTGAATTAAATGGTTTACGAGATCGCACGCTTGCTTGGCGTCTCAACTCCAGTCTGCCTTAGAGTCTGGGTCGCTACCCCAGTTCTTAACTACAGGAATAACCCACCTGCTCCATAAATCAGGTAGTACTGCGGAACCTAAAAATTATAGACCGATCACGTGTTTATCGACGGTCTATAAAGTTCTTACATCCATTTTGAGGGCAAAGATTAATAGTCATATTAACAACAACAACATCATGTCTGCCTCTCAAAATGGATGTAGGAATGGGTCCCGCGGTACTAAGGAGCTACTCCTTATTGATATGGCCATTAGCCAACAGGTTCGGCGTTCCCGAAAGGATCTGTCAACATGCTGGATAGACTATAAGAAGGCCTATGACTCGGTGCCTCATACATGGCTCATGAGGGTGCTAGAATTGTATAAAGTTGATGCGACGCTACGCACCTTCCTGATGTCGTGTATGGGGCAATGGAGGACAGTCCTTCGCTATCCAGGATGTCGAAATATCCAGAGGAATAGCGAACCGGTAAGGATCGAGCGGGGTATATTTCAGGGCGATAGTTTGAGTCCACTTTGGTTTTGTCTAGCCTTGAATCCTCTTAGCACACTGCTGGAGAATTCAGGGCTAGGCTATCGGTTGAAGAGAGGTGGTCAGGTTATATCTCACCTCCTTTACATGGATGATCTGAAACTCTTTGCCACCACTAATCTGCAACTGATGGAGCTACTGAAGGTAACTGAAACATTCAGTAACGCCATCAGGATGGAGTTTGGTGTGGACAAATGTGCGGTCATGCATGTAAAGCGTGGAGAGTTATGGAATCCGTGGGAACTCAACTCTCGGATTCCATAAACCTGAGATCCCTCTCTCCAACTGAAACTTACAAGTATTTGGGTATGTCGGAAGCGTTAGGTATCAATGTTACTGACATGAAGCAATCGTTGAAGGAGCGCTTCTTTGGCCGCCTGAAGAAGGTATTCAATAGCTTTCTATCGGGCGGAAACAAGGTGCGCGCCTTCAACGGTTGGGCCATGCCAGTATTGATGTACTCTTTCGGCGTACTCAAATGGACTCAAACGGAACTTGACGCCCTGGATAGGCGGGTCCGTACACTGCTTGCATCACCCACGGTCGTCGGTAATGAGACTGTATATCCCGCGAAAGTGTGGAGGTCGAGGCTTTTTAAATGCTAAGACTCTCCACAATCGCGAGATATGCAGTCTAAGGGAATGTTTCCTAGCTGTCGACGTGGGTATGCATCGAAATGTAGTGGCGGTGGACAAGGGACTCACCCCGCTCTCCTTGGCAAATGAGAACTGGCGCAAACCTGCAGTGCTTGACACTAACGATCGCAGGGCGGTATGGCAGAGTAAAGAGCTTCACGGACGCTTTTTCCGGGCCCTACATGGGCCTGACGTAGACCAACTAGCGTCCGTAGCCTGGCTGCGTTTCGGTGATCTTTTTGGAGAAACCGAAGGTTTTGTTTGTGCAATTATGGACGAAGTTATCATGACGAATAACTACCGGAGATTTATTGTGAAAGACGGCACGGTTGACATATGTCGGGCATGTCACCGTCCGGGAGAATCAATTCGCCACATTGTCTCTGGTTGTTCTCGTCTAGCTAACGGAGAATACTTGCATAGGCACAACCTTGTAGCCAGGATTATCCATCAGCAACTTGCTCTGAAATACTCTCTTGTGGAGTCGGAGGTGCCATACTATAGGTATGCGCCCGACCCAGTTCTCGATAATGGCAATATCACATTGTACTGGGATCGGTCCATCATCACTGACAGGACTATTGTTGCCAATAAGCCTGATATAGTGGTGGTGGACTGAATTGTGAGGCGTGCAATGATTGTAGACATAACCGTCCCGCATGACGAGAACCTCGTGAAAGCCGAGAAAGACAAACAAATCAAGTATATTGACTTGGCTCGCGAGGTTGTCGACATGTGGGAAGTGGACTCCGCAATCATTGTACCGATAGTCGTATCGGCCAATGGCTTAATAGCCACGAGCCTCGACCTTAGGAGGCTCTCGTTGGGCAGCTGGATCAAGGGCTTGATTCAGAAAGCGGTACTTCTGGACACGGCTCGCATTGTCAGGAGGTTCCTATCTCTGGAGCCCTGACCACCGGTAGCTTGGACCCTGTTCCCGATATCGGTGGGCTACTATTTTTATATTTTTAAATGTTTTTTTTTTTTTTTTTTCCTAATGTATATATTGTATAAAAATGTTTAAAAATATATAAATAAGTAAAGAAAATAAATAAAGGAAATAATTATAAAAAAAAAAAAATATTAATTTAAAAAAAAATAATAAAATAATTTATTATTGTTATTTTTAATTTTTTTTTATTTTTTTTTAAGAACCGCGACGCCATCTATCCAACTAGCAGTGAACTACTTCGTCGAAATCCTGCATCGCGCAAGCAGAGTTTACCGTGCGATTTGAACATCAGCCCGAATATCAACTATCGGGCAGTAACCCGCCAGGCACAACAACCGCCTGGTTGGAGGATCCTGCTTTTCAATCGAGGTGTGCGGGACGTTACTCTCTATTCCGCATCCCTCGAAAAGTGGTACTTGCGTACCACTAAAATGTGAAACCACAAGCACAGCGTATCGGCGGCGTGATGTTATGTTATGAACTGGTGTAAACAATCAACAGACATGCGATTTCAAAAATTCCAATTCAAATTCAAATTCAAAGCATTTTATTTCAAATAAACCATTCACAGGCACTTTTGAAACGTCAAGGTCGGTCAGTCAAAAACATGGAAGCTATTTGCACGTTCCAAAGCGTAGATCTCTATGGAGAAGAACGTGCAAGAAACTCCACGGACACTCTTTTAAATCATGTTCTGGTTTTACAAAATTTCAAGTTACATATACTTGTTGCTTCTGCATGTGAGGACAATGCAAAGGAAAAAAAAAGGGCTTATTATAAGAATTTTAAATATAAAGATTAAAATAAGCCAATAGCAGTTAAGAGATGACCAGTCTCAACCGACGGCGCCTGTTCACGAACATGACGCGTGTATCGGCACCCTTCAGCTCAACCATTTCGAAGGGAACCGAATGATCAAACCCACGCGCCGCCATCAGCGAGACATTTGAGTGAGCATGACATGCTCTCAACCACCATGCTCGTTCATGTCCAACAAGTAAAACTATAACTACTCACATAAAATGTAAATGGTTTCATGGTACTCACATTTACAAAATTTGAAAAATATGCTTCTACTTTACACAAAACTATGGTTGTCAATGACCAAATAATGAAAAATAAATTAATAAAGAGAACGATTAAGTTCTTACATCAAAAAGAATAAATAAGTAATTAATATAATAATATAATTTGTATGTATATAAGAATAAATAAACGAAATAATGTAAGAACCTCTAAAAGGAGCGAGCATCTCTTCCAAATATAAAAACATAAAACCTAAAAAGTGGACCTAAGCAGCTGTGACTGTGGAGCAGGACCAGCATTTAGCCAAGCGTTTTTATCCAGGATATAATCTTCCAGTTTATAATACGCTTGTCTACATAGTGTGCGTTTTATGCATGCTTTAAATTTTCTCTCATTCAGTTCGAGAATATCAACAGGTATTTTATTATAAAATTTAATACAGTACCCCATAAAAGAAGTGTGTACTTTGGCCTCTCTTTACAATCCATTTGCTATCATTGATTGAAGAGTTCCGTTGCCTACCTCTGAAGGTCTTCGTCAGATCTTCACCAAATTAAAATGGGACAAGTCCGGGAAAATACTCTCCCAAACAAAAAATAATCATTCAAATCGGTTACTAATTGGGGAAAATATCGCTAACAAACATTTTTCATGGAATCCCATCATCAGATCCTGACTTATACCTTCCATCTTCAGCTCAGCAACATGAGATGATGATTATCAGGCACAAATATCTGAATTGCGTTAGAAATTTCATGAAAAACATTGTATGTGCCTATAAAATTTGTGGGTTTCCCTCCATTTTCATGTAATCCCATCATCAGATTCTTATTTGGTGACAATGAGACCACCTCAGGAGTATTGGCTTTCGAATAAAAAATAATTTTGATGAATCGGTGAACATACATAAAAAAATACATAGAAGCCGAACATAGAACCTCCTTCTTTTTTAAGAAATCGGTTAAAAATATATGGAACAGGATGTGCCGAAGTACTGAAATTCCGGATTACTAGGATAATTTACAGAACCTATTTTCTGTATTATGTTTTGTTCAAATCACGATAAAAAGTACAAAACCAGGACCACCAACCACCACCACCACCACCACCACCAGCCACCAACCTACCAGGTTTGTGTATAACTTTTATACACAAACCTGGTAGGAATTTGTGGCAATGTAGATGCAATCAATTTCTACGTAATACGTACAGATACCTTTTTTTTTATTTTTATTTTTTAAGGATGGGTAATCATCAAATGACTCCTCCTGCTTTGGGTGAAGCAGGAGGGAGTGTCAGACTCTTACTGACTAAAACCCATCCGTGTTCCTCCTAGTGCCCTTTGCGTTCCAGGGTACGGTGCATCTTTCGAACGAAGTCCGAAACCCCAGCAGGCACTGGCCCTAGCGGGCCCCGTCTTTTGTGCTGACAGCTCTTTGAGGCGCGCGTGGAACACAGCGCGCCGTCGACCCGGGCCTGGTTCTGATCAGACGGCAAGCCACCCAAAGCCCGCCGTCCGCAGGCCCGCGCCTACGGTGGCCGAGAATCGCCCTGCGACTCGCGACGTCCGGGGCGTCTTCTTCTGTTGCGGTGGCTGGGGCGTGAGGTTTCCCTTTCTCTCACACGTTCGGCTTCCTCCTTTGCTAGCATTACTGCTTCGGAGAAGGAGGTGACCGCTTCCCATGTCTCCTCGCTCCGGACCATTGCCTGAACCAGGGCCGGACGTGAGAAATCGCCGCCGCCGATCGCCTCGACGAGGACATGGCGGTGCTCCGCCCAAGCAGGGCAGACCTCCACCGTATGCTCCACCGTGTCCTCCGGGCGATCCTCGCAGTGTTGACACCCGGGCGTATCCTCCCGCCGAATTCGAAACAGGTACCTCCCGAAACAACCGTGTCCGGTGAGTACCTGCGTCAAGCGGAAGGTAAGAACGCCGTGGCGCCGCTTTAGCCACTCCTCAAAGAGGGGACTTATTGCCGCAACTATGGCGTGCCCAGCACTGGGTTGCGACAGTCGTTGTCTCCATAATGCCATGAGATCCTGCCGGAGCTCCGTTCGCCGTGCTGCGATTTGCCGCGGCAGAGGAATTTCGCCCCGGCGTAGCGCCTCTACGCGCCATTCGTAAATGAGCGCGAGAGCTCTCGCCTCCAGATCCCACGGCGGCAGTCCGGTAAGGAGGCTCGCCGCCTCGCCAGAGACTGTGCGGTATCCACGGGCCAGCCGGATGGCCATGACCCTCTGGGACGCGTTGAGGTAACGGGCAGGTCGCTTCCTTAAAGTAGGCGCCCACACCGGCGCCCCATAAAGGGCCATGGACCGCACGACCCCCGCGTAAAGCCTCCGGCACGTACAGATACCTGCAATGCCATCTATTGACCCAAGTTCTACTTTTGACAGCGTGAGCTTATCTTTTGGTAGTTCAACTTCATATTCCATAGATGGCGTTATGCATTTGATCAAACTTTCGCGGTGTTAACATTACAATATTCGTCAACAGGCGCTCGCTTACATTTGCTAAGATAAAAAAGCTAAAGCTGATCAATAACACCTGTACTTTAGAGGATTTAATAATTGCCATCGATGTTGCAATTAACGTAGCCGCCTACTGGGCCAAAACAGTATAAAGAGTAAACCTTCGATTGAAAAGCAGAAGAAGAATGAACCTTTACAGGCCCGAAGCCAGGGGTCATGTCAAACCAATCAAGTTTTGTTTTAGTTGCCCAATATTAGATCTATACGGGCTTGGAGCCAAGGGTCACATAATATCACCCACGAGCAGGTGGCGAAGTCCCATGATAGAGGAGTCGCAAAACAGTTGAAGTAGCTCTGTTAGCCTGCCACACATTCCCAAACACTGCAACTCCTGAAGGCCAGAATCAACAGTGGCGACCACCAAAAAACGCCGATCAAGCTCAACGAGTCCTGGAGAAACTATTCAACTGTCTTGGATCCAGCAACGAAATTAATCAGAAAAGTACAGCGGAGGAATTGGAAAAAAAAATATTTCCACTTCCCTCCGTACCTACCAAGCAGAATAGAACTAGGTAGCTCTGAAGTAGCTCGGTTAACTTAACATCGTTATGATTTACATTCTAGGCGGGAAGTCTCCGCCCGGAGGACACGGTGGAGCATACGGTGGAGGTCTGCCCTGCTTGGGCGGAGCACCGCCGGGTCCTCGTCGAGGCCATCGGCGGCGGCGACCTCTCGCGACCGGCCTTGGTTCAATCTTTGGTCCGGAGCGAGGAGGCAAGGGAAGCGATCACCTCCTTCTGCGAAGCAGTAATGCTAGCAAAGGAGGAGGCCGAACGTGTGAGAGAGAGGTAAACCTCACGTCCCAGTCGCCGCAACAGAAGAAGACGCCCCAGGCGTCGGGAGTCGCCGGACGATTCCCGGCCGCCGTAGGCGCGGGCCTGCGGACGGCGAGCAGTGGGTGGCTCGCCGTCTGATCAGAACTAGGCCCAAGTCGGCGGCGCGCTGCGATCCCAGCGCGCCTCAAAGAGATGTCAGCGTGGAAGACGGGGCCCGCTAGAGCAGGTGCCTGCTGGGGCTGCGGAATCTGTTCGAAAGAGGTGCCGTAGCCTTCGAACGCAAAGGGCATTAGGAACACGGATGGGTTTTAGTCAGTAAGAGTCTGACACTCCCTCTTGCTTCACCCAGAGCGGGAGGAGTCATTTGATGATGATGATTTCCCAAACAAAAAAAAAAAAAAAGGCGGGGAATCTCGACATACTTACCGATCGCCTAGCGACCGAATACGTTAAAGTCACCCGTACACAGTCAATTTCGATCGCATTCCACGGTCAAAACCAATGGTATGATCCGTGGATCGCGTTCGAAATTTAATGTGTACGGGGGCTTTAGGACCTAACGACCAAATTCAGTCGCTACGCAATCGCGACGCAACTTCGTGGTTTGAAGAAAACCACCATTCATTGAGCGCAATATAATATCAATACGTTATGGCAAGCAAACATAATTATGGTCGTCTTTATGGTCCGACACCATAAAGAAGGCTGTTGGAAGTTGCATTACAGAGCAATCCACACTGCAGAAGACTGAATGGCTTGGAGACGCGACGTATGTGGTCGCGTCGCGATCCTCAGAGGAAACGCCGAAAAAGAAGAAGGCCACTCAAATGCGCACAATTATACGAATACTGTTAAAAATTACTGACGACACACACCACAATCAAGAAGGTGGTTGGGTTGTCTTAGAAGATAGCCTGTGTCGTCCCGTTGCTTCAGCATTAATTAACCATCAATATACATAATATTGACAAATATTTGTGGGAAAATATTTCCATGAAATCGGCCATGGAAGAAAAGGTACACATCATCCGATTTAGTTTAATAGCTCTTATGATGATGAAATTTTTCAAAGGCGCTCGGCTGAAAGTCACACATGTCCAACAAACAGCTGTAGTAGCTGAAATAAGACTTCGGCTGATTATGCTCCGGTGTCATTGTGATCATTCACAGTTTCTTACATGAAGTTGCCGCCAGAGATCAACTAAGCTTCATGAGAACCAATGGTTACGAGATACAAATTGAAGACAGTCAAGCCTATGCCTATGCACACGACTAACTAAATGACTTATCAGCCTAAGTAGAAATACCTTTCGAATAATAATAAGTAGGTAAAATCACGGGTCATTGCCCACTAAAACAATACAACAAAAGCGCCATAGACAGTTCAAATTACAGATGTCGCTTCGACGCCGAGAAATCAGTCGCCCACTTCCATTCTACTTGAACAAATTCTCGGAACGTTGAGGTCGCTCCGCGAAATCAGTGGAGCACCCAGGAAGCTGCATTTAGGCGGAGCTAGGCTGGCTAACTTAGCCAGAACACTTACGCGCAATAGACCGAATGGGAGTCTTACTGCGGATAATGAAGTATCTACTCTATCCGTTGCGGGGGTAGACTTCTTCTCTGATTGGTATACGGATAGCCAACTTTATGTAGCTCTATTGCGTGTTAACCCTAGCAACTTTCTTAAATATTGCAAACAGAAGTTTCTCATTAGGAAAAATTACTAGGGCTGGATGGCATTTTGAACAAAAAAAATGATGCCCAAGAAATGACCCAGTGCCTTGAATAACAGTCTTCCGAATTCTAAGAGCGGTCAAGCAATGTTAGATGTTAGATATTGCATAATTATCTTATCTTAGCGATATTACAAAGCGACATAATTTAGCTTTTGCCCTCTTTTAGGGTTCCGTGCCTCAAAAGAAAAAAACGGAGCCCTTATAGGATCACTTTGTTGTCCGTCCGTCTGTCTGTTAAGAATTTTTATCTCGGGAACGCGTGGAGGTATCGAGTTGGAATTTAAACCATATACTCAGGTCTACGGCCCCTTAAAGGTGTTTATAAGTTAACATAAAGAAAGATGACCGTTTATGCCGCAAAAAACGAATATTTCGACACTCTCATGGGAATCAAAATTAATTGGGTATTTCGCGTTGACCCAGAACTATGAAATTTCGCAAGTAGTCGTCTTATACCACAGGTATAGAGAAAAGTCTAAAAACTATACATTTGTGATTCAATCATGAAAAATATAGCCTTTATTTAAAGTACGTAATCAATCATCGAGCTTAAGGTGAATGCTCCAGGGTAGCCCGCGAATATCAAATATTTTTATGTTTTTTGCAATTTGCCGGTCAGTGTGAAGCTGTATGTGGACCAAATGCGATCCGCGACCGTAACGCGTATTTATCTAAAGAATTATAACCATTTTAATCATCAATATAGCCCTCTAAGTTCATGTAGTTCGAAAGAATGATTATTTCTGAAATATTCATTCTTTCGAACTACATGAACTTTTTTGCAAAAAGCATAAAAATATTAATATATGATTAATATATGATTAATTTTGTTTTTATACGCGTTTGTACATAATTTCGTGTTAATTAGTGTATGATAATATAAAAATATTTGAATTTCGCGGGCTACCCTGGCGCATCCACCGTAATAAACCACTGATTTGATTCAAAATCGTGGTACTTTTGTTGAGTTATTTGTTATACTTTTAATACGTACCAAAATAATAGTGAAGGTGTTTAATTAATATCTAATGGTTGTTAATCGTCTTCCGCTGCCAAATACTTTGTCTTGTCAATTTACAAAGTAGTCGATAGATGGCGCTGCGTTTTTCTGAATCACAGTGTTAATATTTTCCATTGGAGAACAACCCTCTCACGATTTGTATCAGTGCAGCGTTGTAGGTCTTGCTTGAAAAGTATCTGCTATGGTTCAAAACCGTTAAATCTCTGATTTGTTCTGGTTCTTAGCTCGAAAAAAACTGCGAGACTTGATTCCTGAACTTTTTATAATACGTACCTACAATTTTGTACGGAACCCTCGGTGCGCGAGTCTAACTCGCTCTAGACCGTTTATTTTTTTGCTTTCGCTTGTATGTCGCAATCGAAGTCGCGGGCAGCAGCTAATTTTCGTTTAATTGAATCTTAAAAGTTCAGAGCTGGTAAACAGCGACTTCTGAACTTCTCGGCCCCATTGACCATCTGTTGTGCAAGCAATTTGCCCTGCCCACTGCCACTTCAGTTTGGCGATTCTTTGGGCTGTGTCGGTAACCTTAGTTCTCTTGTACTATTATAGGATAACGTAAATATTCCAGGCTACTTACCAGTTAGTGAACAGGTTTGTGAAGACGCACCGCCTTTACAGTAGTCACAAGTTTGATTAGGATCAGCTCGCTTCTGTTCTAGATTCTGAAAGGATCTCCCCAGTCCAGCGGCCCCCCCTTTTGGACCAACATTACTCATTCTCATCACATGCGAAGTTATCATGACCCATTGATTCGTCTTAGGAATAAAATTCATTTTGACTTGTAAAATAAACTGATAAATATTATGTAAAGTACACTTCGTTCGTTTTACTTTATGAATTTTGTATAGAATACCCAATATTTTTTTTTGAATAATATAAAAAGTTCTTACGGTTACAAGTTATACGAGTTGAATTTGTAATTGAATGACAGACATGGTTTTTTTTCAATAATTTGACGTATTCTTAATTCAAACATTAAAGTATATAATCCTTGGTAATATAACAAACCTCTTTGTTTAAAGTTACTTCGCCTAACGCCAAACGCAGTATCGATGATTTTTTTTTGCGATGGTGTTGGCAAGTGAAAACTAATATCAAATGGCGCCGGCACTACACGATACTTTTTCAAACTGAAATAAACACTATTAGTATGTGAATCCAGTCTTAAAGATTGATTTGTTCGTTGGTTTGTGTATTATAGGCAGTCTGATTTCCTTCATGGTTTATAAAATCGAATTCGCATTTCTTACTTTATGGGTTATGAGATGCAGGTAGGTTTGGGATCGTACAAATAATTGGATATAGTTTTTGACGATCTAATCAAACTGAAAGTAATCATTTACCGAAGTACCCATCTTTTCATCAAAAACTGCTTTATTATTGGTCTGTGCGCTGCTAGCGCCACTTTGACAGTGTTGTCGGCCCCATTCAAATTATACACTCCTACCAATTTATCTGTGAAATGGCGAAAATCGGAACTACGGCCGTCATGGTCAGTGTCTACTACGTTCGGGTTCTCTGGTTGATTTGTCGTGATATTGCTGAATTTATAAAGTTAAATATGCCGAAAGCTATTAAAAGTGATGCTCAAAACATTATTCTAAAGGTTAACACCTTTTTTGAATAAGAAGCTCGGGCGGGGTATCCGATTATTCCATTTATTCAAATATGCAATCTAATTTCGGCAGCGACAGGTTAGTGTTGTCAACTTTCTTGTTTTAAATTACCCGATACTTAACTAACTATTTAAGTCCACGAAATATTCGTTTATATTCTTGCTGTAGGTTAGCGTAACGGTGCTTAGAGATAACGCCTCATAAAGCTGAGGCGCTATGGTTCCATAAACTGCCGAGGAGCAGGGAGCCACCCAACTCATTAGTGACAGTTGGAGATGCGCAAGTCCAAGTGAGTTAGCACATCAAGTATCTTGGCCTAACCCTGGACGGTCGGTGGGGCTTTGAAGAGCATTTTGAGCGCCTGGTCCCCCGTGTTGGAAGGGCAGTGGGTGCTTTGCACAGATTACTACCCAATCTCGGGGGGCCACGAGAAGAAGTTCGCCGCCTCTACGCAGGTGTTGTGCGATCAATAGTCCTCTATGGTGCGCCTGTTTGGTCACATAGACTGTCAGGCGTCCGACGCTGCAGGACTAAGATCAACCACTTGCAGCGGAAAATGGCCATTACGAGGATTACGAGGATACCGAACAGTGTCCTTTGAGGCGGCAACGCTCCTGGCACGCTTTCCACCGTTAGACATGCTGGCGGATATGGATGCGAAGGTTTATAACCGGATCCGGACCATACGCCAAAGTGGCAATAGCGTGCCAGGAATTGCTTTTGTAAGGCTAAGGCGGCAGGAACGGCGACCCGCGCTCGAACGGTGGCGCGAGCGGCTACAGCAACCGCAATTTTCGCGCAAGCGTGCTGTCGAAGCCGTCTTGCCCCACTTCGAAGCCTGGCTAAAAAGAGAGGAGCGCATCTCCTACAGGCTCATGGTTGCTTTGGTGTGTATCAGAATAGGATTGGGCGAGAAGCCACGGCAAATTGCCACCATTTCGGAGGCGACCTGGACTCTGCCCAACACACGCTCGAGGAGTGCCCTGCGTGGTTCTCTGAGCGGTGAGTTTTGGTCGAGACCTGACTCTGCCAGCCGTAGTGAGTGTTATGCTGGCTTTAATGAAAACTGGAGAGAAATGGCTGCTTACTGCGAGGTCGTGATGGTCCAGAAGGAGGCCGCCGAGCGGGATCGTGAGAGGGCTGATCCTACTCGAAGAAGGAGGCGTCAGGGAGGCAACCGCCTCGACGCCTAAAAGCCGAAACCCCGCCTGCGTTATATAAGGCAGGTGGGTCTCCAGGGTCGCTGGCGCTCAGAGTGGGGTCTCAGTCCGCCAACTCAGTGATCCTAGGAAAGGCGGTGGCACAGTGATCACGTGCTGCCGCGCATAGCGAGGCTAAGGGGAGACCCCTTTACAGTCTCCCCAGGGATGTGCCCTAACAGGCGTTGCACAGAGGGAGTTCCGGAGTGGTCTTTTAAGAGGTAATGGGGCTCATTCTTTCTGCTGATGGTGATCACCGGGGTGGTTTTAGTGAGGTAAAAATCCCACACTCCCTTTTCTTTACCCCAGAAGTCCAGGCGCCTTTTGAAGGTTTCCCCCCGAAAACAAAAAAAAATATAAAAATGTTTGCATAACGGTAACGTACATCTATTAGGTTACCTGCTAAGTGAGTGAGCCAACTAACCTGCCACATTTAAATTTCTACTAATATTTATTTTATTATCTTATATTTCAGGTTTCAGGTGAGTCAAAGACTAATTTCAAAAATAGTTAAGGATGGGCACGCAGCAGAAGGAACTGGTACAAAAATTCGGACACCAGGCAAGGACAGAAAACATAAAAGTGGATTTGTGCATGTTGATGATTTTGACATGGGAGTTATACGGAGGAAAGTACATGAATTTTATTCTGCTAAAAAAGAGCTCCCTACAGTTAAAAAGTTTCTAGAGGTCTTAAAGACAGAAATAAATTACACAGGACAGCGAGAGAGTCCTCGATAGCTGCTTCACAAGGTGGGATTTCGTTTTAAAAAATCTCAACCCAATCGGAAGGTACTTATGGAGCGTAATGAAATATCAGCTTGGAGAGCTAAGTACTTGCATGCAGTGGATAAAAATAATAAATCTCCCCAGCCCCGGCTCATAATTTATTAAGAGATGAGACCTATATTCACTCTTCGCATACATCGGGTAAATGTTGGCAAAGAGAGGTGAAGACGGAGTATTGGAGCCTGTATCGAAAGGGCAAAGATATATTATTGTTCATGCGGGAGGAGATACTGGATTTGTTACAAATGCACAACTTGTGTTTAAATCAAACACAAAAAGTGGTGATTATCATGACGAGATAAATAGTAGCAACTTTAACAAGTGGGTTATTGAAAAACTACGAGAGCCATCCTTAATAGTGATGGATAATGATACTTATACGAATTCCTTAAAAAAGATATGCAATTATGGTTGACCCAAAATAAAATTGACTACGGAGAGGATTTGACTAACCCTCAGCTTTTAGAAATAATTAAGAGAAACAAGCCTGAACCTGTATATGAGATTAAAAAAAATCTTAGAAGACAATAGACACAAATGCTTATATTTACCACCTTGTCACTGTGATCTCAATCCCATTGAAGTCATATGGAGCACAAATGTACAATGAAAAGAAAAGTTGCCGATGTAAATATTGAACACAAAAATGCTGAAATTCCCCGCCTAGTTAGAGAAGCTTTTGACGCTATTTCAGTTCATGAGTGGGCACAGCATTGTAAATACGAGTACGTTCACAGGTTAGAAGGAGAATACTTCAAACATGATTTGTATTTAGATAAACCTTTTATTATAGAAGTGGTAAGTGACACAGAAACCGTAGGCGATAGTGATAATGATGATAGTGGTACGGAAATAAGTGGAGTATGGCCTCACAATCAGGATAAAGTTGTGTATGCAGGTTCATCGAAAGATCACAATTACTATTAACCTTGTTTTTAATAAATTATTGTAAAGCAATTTGTTTTTTTTTTTATTACACTATCACTACCACTAGGTACCACTGCTATTTATAATTAGTCAAATCTGGTATTAAGGGTTAGGTACGGTCATAACTAAATGCTAGACATCCAGGTACCTCTTGCAGGGTAGGTACCTACTTAACTTCGCATTAAATTAAAGTTGTATCACCCCGTGGAACATTTTATCTGTTGAATTTCCACTTCATTGGATTACTTTTCAGATAAAGCCATTGTTTATTCCTGAGAGACTAAACTGTTAGCATACCTACGTAACTGTAAATGATCAAATTCTTTTTATTTATTTTATTACTTTTATAAAGGTATCATTGTTTTTTGCAAAAACTTTAATTCTTATTAAACGAATTATGTCTAATGTGAAATTTCCTTCTTGAAAACTTACTCAATTTTGGGCACCTTTATTAATTAGCAACAATGAGTCGACGGTGCCGTCCTCTTTCAGTTCACAGATAAGTTGGTAGGACTGTAATTATAATTTTAGCTTCTTTTCGCGACTTCGTCACCGAAACTTCAGAGCTGGCTACAAAGAGAGATTAAACAATTATAATTGTACCTACTACTTTCACAACTATACACACTTAAAATTATTGCTTTGATAAAATTATCAGTAATTTCGCCAAAGCAATAATAATTTACAAAGAATGTCAACGACTCGTATTTTAAGCTGGTTGCACACCAAGACAATCTACAATGACGCCATTATTCCGGTGTTGGAGGGAGACGGAATTATACAAGACGAATATCACTATCCCTTTTTAGACAGAACAACAGAACCATGACAAAATTGGAATATCATAGACAAGGCGTAGGATAAGCTAAGCTTAATTTAGCATAGCATAGCTAAGGCAACTTGTTGTGTACTTATAGTAATATTTATTATAAAGCTAAAGTGCTTGTTTGTTTGGTTGAACGCGCTAATCTCAGGAACTACTGGTTCGAATCGAAACATTATTTTTATGTTGGATAGGCTATTTAACATCACGGTTTTGCTTATGGATGGGAAATCAGCAAGTACACACCCAAGTATGGAATTAAATAGGTACAATCCACCTTTTATTTTAAGGACGGTTAATCGTCAAATGACTCCTCAAGCTCTGGGCGTTTATTTTAATTATTTCTTTGAATTGTTCCTTTTTTTCCGGACCCTTTTATTCTGCTCGTCTTTTAAATCGTATAATTTCAACATGGTGTAAACAAAACTTTGTAACAATTTAGTATGTTTAAAAGAGTGTCCATGGAGTTTCTTGCACGTTCTTCTTCATAGAGATCTACGCTTTGGAACGTGCAAATAAATAGCTTCAGCTATTTGGACCGACCGACCCTGACAATAGGGTATTTTACTAAATAAATGTAATTAGTCCGTCTGATAGATTTAAAAAAAATATTAAACACGTATTTTTTCTTTTTTCACGTAAACAAAAAATAAAGGAGATACAGCGAGTTGAAGACACGCGTGACGTCATTAGGCTTGGTAAATTTGGTACATTTTTTTGGTAAAATACCCCATTCAAAAGTGCCTGTGAATAAAAAAACAAAAACTGTAATTAAATTGTTTGTAATTGAATTAAATACTTTGAGTTTGAGTTTGTTATGAAATCCAGAACATTATCTGATTTTCAAAACAAATGGTTCTTAATATGTGGGTAAATAATATTTTCATAATATTTAGAAGACATTTTTAGTAATAGAATTACACAACTATGATGATGTTTTTGCTATGTTTTTCTGTTCAGAAAAACTAAATTGTCAAATAATTGTTGAATTATTTTTTTACTTTTTTCTGTACCTGCTCTCTAATGTGTTTTTCTGGCCGCGACTTCGTTTGTCTGTATGTTTAAAAACTTTTTCTGGTACTTTTTTTTTGTTTTTGACACCGACTTCCGAAATCAAAGTTATGTTATACTTTGTAGTGTTTAGTTTTTGGACGTCGGTTTTATTTTTTTGTAAAAAAGTTTGTGATGTTATGTTATGAACTGACGTAAACAATCAACAGACATGCGATTTCAAAGTTCCTTTGCCTATCTCCGAAGTTCTTTATCAGATCTTCACCAAATTAAAATGGGACCAGTCCGGGAAAATACTCTTCCAAACAAAAAAAAAGAATCATCTAAATCGGTTAACAATTGGCAAAAATATCGCTGAACAAACATTTTTCATGGGATCCCATCATCAGATCCTGACTTATACCTTCCATCATCAGCTCAGCAACATAAGATGATGGTAACCAGGCACAAATATCTGAATTGCGTTAGAAATGCCATGAAAAACATTGTGTGTCTATAAAATTTGAAAGTTTCCCTCGATTTTCATGTGATCCCATCATCAAGTTCTGACTTGGTGACAATGAGACCACCTCAGGAGTATAGAAAATAGCTTTCGAATAAAGAAAGAATTTTAAAATCGGTCCACAATTGGCGGAGAAATCGGTGAACATACATAAAAAAAATACATACAGCTGAACATAAAACCAACACGCTAAGCATCTTGTATGCTCCATCTCACTCACGCACCGATCTCATAATTGTTCAAAGACTCATAGTAGGGAACTTGGGTGATACAAGAAATAAAGAGCATTATGCTCTGTCAAAAACATGTAGATAGTCATGGATATACTCCGTCTGGGGAGACGGTTTATTACGTCGGACGACGGACTCTTGCCGACTAAAATCCCACAGTTCCTACCGTTACCATGAATGGGGCACCCCCGACTTGTATCAGACCGCCAGTGCTAGCGGGCTCCACTTCTTAGTGTGGCCGCTTCAACGACCGCACATGCTCCAATAAAGGCGCGCACGGAACTGCGCACCACGTCCTTTCGGCCTGGCTGGTCAAGGCCCCAAGTTAGCCGCCTGCAGGCCCCTCCTTATGGTGGCCAGAGATCATTTAGCGCCCTTCGAAACGTGTTCTTGCTTCCGACCATGGTTTTAACCACGAAAGGAAGCGTGAGATCATCTACGCGAAGTGCCGCAATGAGGGCACAGCGCTGTTGTGCCGAAGCTGAGCATTCCTCCAATGTATGCTGCGCCGTGTCCTCGGGGCAGTCCACGCAGTGGTGACAAATGGGACATCCGCTTCCAATCTATGCGACGCAGGTACTTTCCAAAGCACCCGTGTCCAGCGAGCACCTGCATAAGTCGAAAACTGAGCGGACCGTGCCGCCTCCAACCACTCTTCTAGAACAGGCCTTACGGCCACATTTGGGATGCGCCAGTCGCTGGCTCCATTCGGCTACTAGGTTCTGGTGAGCGAGTGCCTACCTGACCTCCACAACCCATTATCTGAGCCACACGGTACTTCTTGGCAAGACTGCTATCAGATTTTACAGCTTCTGAAAATTCGATATTTTGTTTAAATATAAAAATAAACGATTAGCAGAAAAAGTACCAATTACATCACACAGGTTTAACTGAAAACTTCATCGTTAATGGAATTACGGATATCGGATCTTCCTATACCACATAGGTCGAGCTGTCCATGAACCACACTGTTAGTTTTATTTATTTTTTATTTTATTTGTTTGGTATGCGTCATGCTTGGCGCAAATAAACGATTTTTCTTTCTTTATTTTCTCAAAAACATAATATATTTCTGCAAAGGCCCAACATTTTTATGTTATTCAATTTCATCTTACCACAAAACAAACAAACTTATATTTCTAATACACAGCACAACACTGAATGTGTTCGATTGCCGCTCATATGAGTGTAAGAGAAAATCTACAATTTCTATTCGCACACGATCGTCGACGTCTTAGAGAATATCTATTGGAATGAAATACTCTTTGGATTGCGACACATATGGGCTCTTCCTATACTTTCTTTTTATATTCTCTGTTGTGTTTTGTTGGTAATAATGAATGGGTTTGCAGTGGTATCTTTGTTGCGAGAAAATACGGATTTGTTGATATACTATAAATAAGAAAACAATTATTTATGACTGAGTTTTAATTTGATTTGATAATGTTAAATGTCATGTTGTTAATTTAAAGATAAAGGTCTTTATTTACACTGTCTGACTCATGAATCAAAGAGGCACATGGTCAAAATCAGAATTTAACCCGCCATTTTGTTCATTACCGCCATCTTATTTTTCTGCCACCATCTTCTTTTCATTTCAACAAACAGCCCCTCTGGTGTGTCATAAGATCCTTGTAGTCATCTGCCTAGCCTTTTCCCAACCATATTGGAGTCGGCTTCCAGTTAAACCGGATTTAGCTGAAAACCAGCATTTTACGTGGAGCGGCTGCCTACCAGAACTCCACAACCCAGTAACTGGGAAACACAGTATCTCATGGCAAGACTGGAGTCAGATTTACTGGCTTCTGACTATCCGTAACGACTGCCAAAGATCTACAAATGACAGCCGGGACCAACGGCTTAACGTGTCATAAGATCCTTGTAGTACTGTATCTAAAACATGGTAACCACTAAACCCTGGCTAAACCTAAACATCGCAACTTACTCGACAATTTTTCAGTTAACCTGTCTACCCTCAACACTTTATGAACAAGGAAAACAAAAGAAACGCGCCCTACAGCGCAACAAAAAACTAAAACAGCGCTTTGTAAATCAGTAAGGTTGACGTGAATTACTATCGCCAAGTGTGAATTTATGGAGGCCAAGTGCCTTTCCGTGCTGTAATTCAATTCAAGGGGCAGCGTGGAACAATAGACTTTGTAACTTAGTGAGCAACCTGCTTTATGTTGGCTGTATTGAAAATTGCGCAAGGAGGTTTTGACTTTATATAGGTGTTATTTTTGCTGAACATAGTTAAGCTAGGGTTCATATTCATTCTCGGCCACCGCAAGCGCGGGTCTGCGGACGGCGAGCATTAGGTGGCTCGCCGTCTGATCAGAACCAGGCCCGGGTCAACGGCGCGCTGTGTTCCACGCGCGCCTCAAAAAGCTGTCAGCATTAAAGACGGGGTCCGTTAGGGCCAGTGCCTGCTGGGGCTGCGGACTTCGTTCGAAAGAGGCACCGTACCCTGGAACGCAAAGGGCAGTAGGAGGAACACGGATGGGTTTTAGTCAGTAAAAGTCAGACACTCCCTCCTGCTTTACCCAGAGCGGGAGGAGTCACTTGATGATTTCCCATCCTAAAAAAAACAAACAGGGTCCATATTCATACCAAGCACGTCATCGACCAATCCGTCAAAAAAAAGTTTCGTACAAGTCGTAGGACTTCGGTAACCACACGTCACGTCACGAGCGGCGCATGCCAGTCATTCACGACGTGACGGTGACATGATTTCAGTACCTGGATGAACTACGTAGAAAAACGAAGGAGATATAATTAAGTATTTTAAACAAATATATCTGTCCCTCTTGCAAAAACGCTGTTTTCTATGGCAGCTGTATAGGCGTCATAGACGATGACGTAAAAGTTTTCATCGGACTTCTCTTTCTAATTGTAATTTTTGAAGCTTTATAACTTCATCGCTGACCGCTGAGGTATTTAAAAAATAATGTCACGGTTATTTACTTGAGCTAATAAGAATTTCATATTGCAAATAAAAAATCGCATGCATATTCCCTATTGGGTATTCACTAAGCAAAAAAAAATGTATTCCTGGTGCTTAAAATTACGACTACAGTAAATTTGTTTAGTGCATTTATGTATATGAAATTCAATTGTGAGAACATAAACTTTTTCATGTTTATTAGCGCGAACATAAATACTGGATTTGATGGTATAATCTTATTTTAGCATTCGCATGCTATCGACCATTTATAAAGTACTAGCTTCTGCCAGCGGCTTCGCCCGCGTCATCCATAGGGAACATACTCACAGGACGTATATAGCCTATGTGTTATTTCAGACTATAATCTACATCTGTGGAAATTTTCATGAAGATTTTTTCTGGCGTTCTGACGTGAAAGAGTAGCAAACATCCATCCACACAACTTTTGCATTTATAATATTAGGGGGCCAAGATCGATCGGCCCTGGTTCAATCTATGGTCCGGAGCGAGGAGGCATGGGAAGCGGTCACCTCCTTCTGCGAAGCAGTAATGCTTTCGAAGGAGGATGCTGAACGTGTGAGAGAGAGAGAAACCTCACGACCCAGCCGCCGCAACAGAAAAAGACGCCCTGGGCGTTGGGGGTCGCAGCGCGATTTCCGGCCACCGTAGGCGCGGGCCTGCGGACGGCGAGCATTGGGTGGCTCGCCGTCCGACCAGAACCAGGCCCGTGTCGGCGGCGCGCTATGTTCCACGCGCGCCTCAAGGAGCTGTCAGCATGGGAGACGGGGCTCGCTAGGGCCAGTGCCTGCCGGGGTGCGGAATCCGTTCGAAAGAGATGGGGACCAAGATCGCCACGCAGTTGGTGTCTGAAGATGGACGTCGCAACCGAAGCAGGCCTAAAAAATACTGGCGGAACGAATTGAAGTAATTCCTGACGGATTGGCCGGAGAAGGCACCAGGTAAAGTTGTCTGGAAAAAAAAATATGTTGACTACTAAGTTAAAATTATAAAAATAAGATATAGGTAGAATCAAAAAACAATAAGATGAAAGTGTTCAAAGGGCATTAAAACAAAAACACCCTTAACTTGAAATGTGCCTTAAAAGCTGGCATCATTACTATTGAACGTGGCAATACTGCCAGCTTTTTATGCACACTAAATGTGACACAATGACTAGCCTTGTGGTCACGTTTTTATTTGGCCATTTTTCTTATATTTTCTAGATATAAGTGGAGGTTAGCTGAAAATATTATAAGATATAGAATAATATAGATCATCATCTGCCTAGTCTTTTCCCAACTATATTGGGGTCGACTTACAGTCAAACTGGATTTAGCTGAATACCAGTATTTTACGCGAAGCGGCTGCCTACCAGACCTCCAGAACCCATTAACTGGGTAACACGGTACTTCTTGGCAAGACTGGAGTCAGATTTATTGGCTTCTGACAATCCGTAACGACTGCCAAAGTTCTACAAATGACAGCCGGGACCAACGGCTTAACGTGCTTTCCGAGGCACGGAGGAAACTCAGTATGTTAAGATGGTCACCCATCCACAGACCAACCTCGGCAAGCGTTGCTTAAACTTAAAGATCGACCCGTGCGGCTGTTATTATTTAGCCACGAGCTCCTGAAAATATTATATAGATATTTAATAAAAATACGTCAATTCTAGCGCATTGCGGTGGGAAAGATAAAATGAAAACACGTTACAAGTGAAGCCGAGAATTGCGTGGAGTTGTTTCTGTGCGAACATTTTTCCTGGTCTGACAGCTACGATTGGTACTCCCGGTCTTGTTATTGTGTTTGTACTTTTAATGTTTTTACGGTATTTATCTTACATAAACATTGTTCACGACTCATGCCAAAAAAAATTGTATGTATTACTTGTATATCCATTCAATCTACCTAGTATTTTCACAATTACATATATGGCGGTCGGCTTTCAGTCTAACCGGATGCAACTAGGTAGTAATACGACGACTTTACCTTAAAATATCTCGGCAACGGGCTAAAGTTGACACTTTAGGGCACCATGATGCAACAAACACTTCTTGTTGTGCGTGTTTCATGTATGTGCTAAATAAATACTATTCTTTCTTTTCTTTCTTTCTTTGTTTGTTTAAGTGTCCTCAACCCATATAAGCATGTTAGATCGTGCGCTGCCACTTCGAAACAAAATCCAAAAGGCGGCGGGGTATGCCAGCTCTCATAGAAAAAAGTTCGAACCGCTTTCCCTATATTTCAGACTAGTTGACCCGCGCAACTTCGTCTGCGTCACAATTTTGATTACTGCTCTGCTCCTATTGGTCTTAGCGTGATGATATATAACCTTCCTCAATAAATGGGCTATCTAACACTGAAATAATTTTTCAAATCGAACCAGTAGTTCCCGAGATTAGCGCGTTCAAGTAAACAAACAAACAAACTCTTCAGCTATATATATGTATATCGATATAGATATAGATATAGATTGCGACTGAGATGCGAATACGAACTTCGCTCAAAAAATATTAGAATTGGCCCTCTGAGGGTACCTATCTGATCATTTTCATTCGCCAGACCTGTAAAAGAGCAGCCAATTAAACAAAGCAGTACCAAACCAAAGGGCACCAAACAGTCAAATTCCGCGTCCGTACTCCGAGTTCCCCCGAACAAACCGCTAATCTTTTCGGCATTCCTCTTTGTCTCCCAAGTAATATTTTAATTAAGGCCCGTCTGCGTCCTCGAGGCAATTAAAACTTACGCCACGCGACTGACATTTGTTTTCCTTGACTTAAGTTAAGTTAATGCTATCCGGATGCACACTTAGCCGTCATAATGAACGGCGTTTTGTTTTCGGATTGTTCGGGTAGCAAGTCTTTTTAAGGGTTCCATACCCAAAGGGTAACCAACGGACACCTATTACTAAGCCTCTGCTGTCCGTCCGTCCATCTGTCTGTCAGCGGACTATATCTCAAGAACCGTAATAGGTAGAGAGCTGAAATTTTCACAGATTATGTATTTCTATTGCCGCTATAACAACAAATAATAAAAATTAAGGTTTATGGTACGGAACCCTTCATGTGCGAGTCCGGCTCACACTTGGCCGGTTTTTCTGGTTTCTGGTTACTTAAATAAAAACGGGCCAAGTGCGAGTCGGACTCGCACACGAAGGGTACCAACCTTGATTTGTTTGTTGTTATAGCGGCAATAGAAATACACAATCTGTGAAAATTTCATCTGTCTACCTATTACGGTTCTTGAGATACAGCCTGCTGACAGACAGACGGACGGACAGCGGAGGCCTAGTAATATAATATATTTAAAAATAGGGTTCCGTTAGTTACCCTTTGGGCACGGAACCCTAAAAAGAGCAAGACGAGATAATTCAAAGCAGTTTAAATATAAGATCTCATGAGATTGCAGGTAGTTACAAGAATAGGTAGGTAGAAGATGAGAGAGGATGATGCGAGGATGCCTGGCGAGTGATGTGTTTGTTAAGAATAGCTTCTAGTATCTAGCTAAGATTACATTTTGCTATAAAAAGCGTGAGATTAATGCGTTTAAAAACTATGTGAACAACAACATTTACTAAGACATAGTTTCCAATGAACTCCAACAAAACGAACACTAAAATTCTGTCACTCGAAAAACGCCACACATTTTTCCTGGTTGGCGCGTCAATAAATGATCTTCCATATAAAATCTCATATGCTTACCGTCGTATAAATAAGTTACACATAATATTAGATGCCGTAACGCACCCAATTTACCGGTTATCCGGGGGAACGGTCCCTAAAAAGATCGTAATGACAGAATAAGGCTGAGGTCATAAAGTAATACGGTTTGCGAAAAAACATTTTTCTTGTTAACGAAAATAGATGTATTAAAGTACGAGGTTTGATTTTAATATGCTTTTATATTTTAGAAGCAATATTATTTGGGAATTAGATAGGTATTTTAACTTTGTGCGGTATGGGACTTTAATTCTAATATATTCGGTTTCTGGATTTAAAAAGGACCAAAAAAAACTAGGAACTCTTCAAGCAAGGTCAACGCACCACTCTAGAACATCACTGGGCCATCCTCGCGATATAACTCCCCTAGCCATCCGTTAGGAGTCCCGCGGGACACAATATACAGTAGCGACTACACGACACACTCATGTTCGTGTTTATTACACCTTATCTACATCTACACTATCTACATTTACACTAATATTATAAAGAGGAAAGATTTGTTTGTTTGTTTGTTTGAATTGGCTCCGAAACTAATGCATGAATTTGAAAAATTCTTTCACCATTACAATTCTATATTATCACTGATGAACATGGGCTATAGAATATTTTAAAAAAGTTAGGGACCCGTATGAAAACATCGATAATGTAACCCAAGGTGTGAAAAAAAAATCCAAAAAAAATCATTATATCGCGTACGCTGCGGAAACTATTGACAATAGAGCAAAGTAATATACTACAGTTTTATAGAAGAAATCAATATCTACAAAAAAGTCCGTAATGGTATCTAACTGTCATGGTTAAGTCACAATGATCGCTTTTTGTTCAAATTATTCAATCAAAACCCGGGTGGATTGGAATAGCGGTGATTTTGGTGTCATGATATTAATCCTTATCCTTTCAAATAGTTTGATAATTAAGGTTGGTTGTGTACATGTGAATTACATTTTAAATTATTCAAATCGGACCTTTCGTTTAAAAGTTACGATGGGTATAAAAATACTCTAAGAAACGTTTAGTTTATTAATAAGTAATTTACATATTACCCTATTAAGGGGGTAGAAGGGAGATGAAGATCGTGCACTAGGTACCAATTAAACCCGCGCGAACGAAGTCGCGGGCAAAGTGCTAGTCTTAACTATAAACTCATTCATGTAGGTACGGGGTGTATTTTGAAAATGGCTGTCAACGCGGCAAGGATGGAAAACTTGAATGTTTTTGAACTAAAGAAGTTATTTTAAGAAGTTAACCAATAAATACGAATACTTACATAATAGTTAGTGAAGTGTAGTGAAGTAAAATAAGATAGAATCACTACGGTAGTGTAGCCAAAAGCCATCTAGACAACAAACAATCGGCAAGTGCGAGTCGGACTCACGCACGAAGGATTCCGTACCATAAAATGTTTTATTATCTACTAGATTCTGCCAACGACTTCACCCGCGTTATCTCTAGGGAACAAACTCCCGGGATATAAATAGGGTTTGTCTTTTACCACCCGGGATAAAAAATAGGCTTTACTCTAGACTATCTCTGTACCAAATTTCATTTAAATCGGTTTAGTAGTTTAGGCGTGACACACAGACAGACAGAGTTACTTTCTCATTTACAAGTATGGATTTGTTTGCATACCGGGGAAATTATTCACCTATTGCCGTTCAGTAATTAAAAATTGGGTCCGTCTATCTATCTATCAGATAGATAGACGGACCCAATTTTTAATTTTAAAATAACTTTCTGTAACACCGAATCCATATTTGTTCCCCTTCACTACAAAACAACATCACCAAATAAAGCCGGTAGCGTATTTACTAATACCCAAATCTGTCTGGCGTAGTGTTGCCGCGGGTGCGCCAGCCAAAACACGTCGAATATGTTTTATGTGTCTGGCCACACCGCGTAATCTAATCTCTTGGAAATTATCCGCGCATTGGACGTATGACCGTATGACCCTTGTTGTTTTTAGAGAGCAGTAAAGTTGTTTTTTTACTTTTGATAGGCACGCGTTTGACCACTATCTCACCTGTTGGTAAGCGATGATGTGGTCGAAGATGTAGCATGCTTGCCTAGAAGTAACCTATTTACTCTTGACTTAAAGACTCCCAGGTTGTAGCTATCAGGAAACACAGACTCCGGCAGGGAATTCCTCTCCTTAGCTATACGCACTATGAATGCGTTCCCAAAACGTTTTGTGCGCGTGTGTGGGATGTCCACCGTGTACCGGTGGCGCATCGCCGTTTATCTTGTGGTCCGATGATGAAACGGGCTTGGCGGAATAGTTAGTTAGTTTAGTTTAGGTGTTTTTGTATTAGTCGTTTACTTCTGGTTTTAAGTTTAAAGAGCGAGTTCCAAAATGCAGCGTGTTTTAATGATTCCATCTTCCTAGCCTTTTCCCAACAATATTGGAGTCGGCTTCCAGTAAAACCGTATTCAGTTGAATACCAGTAAAATATTTCCGAATAAGCGGTTCCAAATAAGTGTGCCTGGAAATATATTGGGAGTATTTGAGAGGCCTCTGATAGCCCATGGAGCATAATAAACCTTCATTGAAAAAATATTTAACTGATGGTGTAAACCGCATCAAAATCCGTTGCGTGGTTTAGAAGTAGTTAGCGGTTATACAGACAGACAGACGCGGAAAACGACTTAATTTTATACAAAGCAACAAAACACGTCGACTATATTATATTTTTATGTGTCTGACAACACCGCATAAACCTAATCTCTCGGAAAGTATTCGAGCATTGGACGTATGACCGTATAATCCTTGTTTTTTCTAGGGAGCAGTAAAGTGTAATTTTACTGTACATATTTGTTTCTGGTTTTCAACTTAATACTGCGATTTTTTTTACTATTAATAGGCACGCGCTGGATTACTCTCTTTTTTTTACTGTTGATAGGCATACGTTTGACCACTATCTCACCTAATGGTAAGCGATGATGTGGTCGAAGATGGAGCATGCTTGCCTAGAAGTAACTCATTCACTCTCGATTTACTGACCCCCGTTTGTAGCTATCTGGAAACACAGACTCTGGCAGGGAATTCCACTCCATAGCTATACGGACAATGAATATGTTCCCAAAACGTTTTGAATGTGTGGGTGGGATCTCCACCATGTTACGGTGGCGCATCGCCGTTCGTCTTCGATATGATTTACAGTACAGCATTTAATGGCAAAATACTTAATATTTTCGAATAAGAGGTTTCAAATGCCTTTTCTGGAAAAATATGCCTTTGTCCAACAATACAGTAACAGGATAATTTAGGTTACAAAAAAAAATCATTTGTTAGACAGCTCGACATAAAGCGAATTAACGTAGTGGGAATCTTTCCTATTCAATTTCACGTTGCACGTCTTATAACTTATTCTTAGTTCGTAAGAAAATAGTACCTACCTAATAGTAGCCTTAAATACTAAAAGAAAAAGTTTGCAATTAGTACTTTTTGTGAAGAAGTTTTTCAGCCAAAATTGTAACAGAAATATAGCGGATTTTATTACATAAAATACAAACAATAACACATCCATTGTATTCAGCAATATTCCACATAAGTAGTTGGTGGTCTAGCCAACAAAAATCCCAATTTGGCGAGCGCCCAGCCGAAATACAACCACATACAGGGTGTAATCGAACTGAAGCAAGCTTATACGGGCTCGTTTATCGCCGATTTCATACCTAATAAAATAAAAAGGATTTCAGTGAAGAATCTCATTATAATATGAATTCATTTTTTTTTATTTTATGTGAGGCATAATTTTACATAACAGCACAACAGCCGCACGGGTCGATCTTCAAGTTTAAGCAATGCTTACCAAGTTTGTGCTGTGGATGATTGACCATCTTAGCATAACGAGTTTCCTCCATGCCTCGGAAAGCACGTTAAGCCGTTGATCTCGGCTGTCATTTGTAGATCTTTGGCAGTCGTTACGGATAGTCAGAAGCCCGGAAATCTGACACCAGTGGTGCCAAGTGTTGCAAAGAGTACCGTGTTACCCAGTTAATGGGTTGTGGTGATCTGGTAGGCAGTCGCTGTACGTAAAATACTGATATTCAGCGGAATCCAGTTTGACTGGAAGCCGACCACACCATAATCGGGAAAAGGCTAAGAAGCAGATTGTACCTTCTGCCATTGTTGCGAAATTTGTTCGAAAGAGGCACCGCAGCCCTGGAACGCAAAAGGCATTAGGAGGAACACGGATGGGTTTTAGTCTGTAAGAGTCTGAACTCCCTTCTGCTCCGCCCAGGGCGGGAGGAGTCATTTGATGAATTTCTATACATAAAAAGAAGACAGATTGTACCTATTTAATTCTACACTTGTGTACCGACACTACAAAGCAAAAGAGACCTTAGTAGCTTAGCTTGACTATTACGAGCACATTGACTTGATATGTAAGTTTCAGCATTTTGAAGGGCAAAATTAAACACAGAATTCAGAGAACCTCTTTACTTGATACTAGACAGCCATTTAATGCTATATTCATAGTACCTATTCAATTAAATAATCAATTAAGTGAGTCTTGCTAAGCAAAACCCAGTAAACGTCAGCTCGGCTTCAAATATACACCCTGTACCATATTTTATGTGTCTGAAAATGCTTGTAAAACTAATCCCTTAGTACGAGTACCTTCATACTACCTTTGTTCCAAACTGTGTATGTACAGTCGAAACGTTGATGCCTTCGTCAGTTTTCAAATTCTTTCATTAGTTAGGAATTAATACCTTTCGTAGCTACGGCACTGAGTAAAGACAAAACTACCCATGAAATATAAAATCTGTTCATTTATTTATCAGTGTGACATTTTAAATTATTCCCAATACAATGTTACTGTGGCTTGACATTATGAGTTTGTGGAGAAGTAAAGCAGATTATCTTTTGAACTAAGCTAGCAGAAACTGTCTATATTGTATTTCACTGTGAAAAATTGAGCGGAGTGAGCTTCAAGTGAAGTGTCATTTAACCTTGATTGGATGAATTGAGAGATCACTTCACCATAATGTTCACTTCACCTAAATATTCACGTGTGACGTTCAAAGAATAGCACCACAGTCGGTATATTCTGTCGATGTCTCACACTGTGTACACTTAGTTGGAGTGTGTAGAAGAGTGAACGACAAGTGAGCTGTCATCCAATTTGTTTGTATGGTTTGACAGCCACTTCGCCTGAGTGTTCACTTCGACATGTTTACAAAATCGCACTGCTGATCTTAAGGTGACGAACCTATTTTTGCTTTGTCTGTACACAGGCGAAATAGTTTCTAGTTAGCTAAATACCTATGTAAATATGTGTGTAATACGAACAATGTTACCTAGCGGGATTAACTAAGTTACAGTTAACGCCAACTCACTGTTTAACACGAAGGGTTACTAACTAAATATGTGCGTTCTACTTAAAATAGAATAATTCTATTGTATGATGAGGAGAACTCATTACGTAGGAATGAGTGAGTCAGTTTAGTTGACCAAGGCCTCAAGTCTGCTATTACAATAGTGTCAGAATGGTCTATCATTGATCTCAAAATTGTTGATTTTGACAAGTTTGGTAATCTACTAATATAAAGGTGTCCTTATGACTTTCCAATGGTCAACCACTGACACTCCATTGAAAGAAATGGCATAGAATGGTAATCTCGTACATAGTGACAAATGAATAAATAATATGTAAAAATATATAATTAAAGAAATCTGGCATACCTTAATATTCAAACTTAATAGTAGTTTTTCGAAAATAAATTCTACTAACGGGTTTTATAATAATGGCAATACGAAAATATCATTCTACCATGATTCTATTACGAGACCATTGACCGATCAGTGATCGACCATTATGAATTAGCAGATTGCGAACTTTTAGCAAAATGACAATGGCATCGTGTTGGAATTTATAAAAAATAGCAGACTTGGGGCCCTGGTAGGATGTGCTGAGTGCCTAGAAGAAGTGACATTCTAAATCCATGAAGACGGACTAGCAAAGATGGCAAACCAAATGTTTAGGCACCCCCATGATCTGGGTATCAAATGATAAGGTTTAGGATTAGAATGATTAGGTATTATTAATACTTGCACTTGTATAATTTTTGTTTTTCTCTTTTTAGGGTTCCGTACCCAAAGGGTACCCAACGGAACCCTATTACTAAGCCTCCGTTGTCCGTCCGACCGTCTGCCAGCGGGCTGTATCTCAATAATCGTATTAGGTAGACAGTTGAAATTTTCACAGTTTGTGTATTTCTATTGCCGCTATAACAACAATTAATAAAAATTAGGTTTATGGTACGGAACCCTTCGTGTGCGAGCCCGACTCGCACTTGGCCGGTTCTTTTCTCTTTCGCCACTTTCTAGCTGTAGGTCAGCTAGAAAATGGCGAAAGAAAAAGGAAAAAAAAGCTTTACTAATGTCGTGTAACTCTGTTATTGGCTTAAGAGATAATTGTCATTATCTCACTGTCACTGTGCAGTGCGAGCAGACTTTATGGAAGATGCTAGTAGCATTGGTAATTTTTACGAAACTGCACTGAGCTGCTCGTTGATAGTGAGATGAAAATTTATAATTCATGTTAATTAATAATATAATAAGCTGTTGAGTTACCAAATTTTTTATTTTTTTATTTGTCACATAAACTTTGTTTAAAATTGTAGATAATCTCGCGTTTGACCACTATCTCACCTAACGGAAAGCGATGATCTGGTCAATGATGGAGTATACTTGCCAAGAAGCAAGCTCCTGACTTAAATATAATAGTCAAAACGCTGTACGCACAATGAAAGTATTACCGAAACGCTTTATGCGTATGGGTGAGATGGCCAACTCTCTACCATTCCGTACAATGTAACTCGTTGATGAATCGACATAGTTTTTTAAAATATTGTAATGTACCTAATTCTGTTATTATATTAATTATCTACATATCCTATAGATTGTTCTGGAACCATGTTGTATTTTGTCCTTACCATTACAAACGTACTGTGATAGTACCTACCAAGTTCGACAGGCACTCGCAAACGTGTTTGTCTCAGTTCCAAATGGTGTCTTTTACTGAGCTCCGGCATTGCCATTATAATACGAAGAATTAGTAACTGGTATAAACGCTTTCAATACATTTGCTCAAAAAATGCATTTACGAAGCCTGTACACATTGTTCGAAACTTCTACGCACCGTTCAATGGAGCGTGCGGTAAAATAGTTACTCTCACCTAAGTACCTATTTTACCATAAGCTAAGATATAAGCACCATGTGTATCCCTTAGGGTATTTTTTTCCATAAACAATATATAAAAATACCACTTTATTCCGCATTTCCGCAGACGCAGACGGAAGCACTTTTGCTTTATACTAAAGAAACACTTTTTATTTGAATAAAAATCTTTGCGACTATTTTTTATCGATACAACGATTCCTCCTCCTTATTTATTTTAGGTATTATTTTATCGATTTGTAGCCGCGCGTTAGGGGCACGGCAATTGATATTTAGTCAAGCGGTCAAAAGGTTAAGTAGCCATCATCTGTTTCATCATTTCAGCTGAAAGATGTCCACTGTTGGTAATAGGGTTACCCCCAACAGTGACCACATCGACGGGTTCTATGTGTACCGCATTTAGCAGCTTCCCGCAGCCATCTCCTTGTCATAGATCTACCTTGTGGGAGTTCTATACCCTATATCTGTGATACTAGTTAACTAATACTAAACCAGCCTCAATCAACAGCCTATTACCAACAGTCACTCCATCATCTCTTGTCCATCATTACATTAAACAATATCAATATCCAGTTACAACTACCAAATAGGATGTGCCCAAACAGCCGTGGGGTGTGTAGGGTGCGTCCGACTCGAGCCGCACAAATTAGAAGCCTGCGGGCGCGTCGTTATCGACTGTCGGGTTACTGTGTGTACCATTTTATGATTGGATGTGTACCTGTGTGGTGTGTCTATGTATGGTATAGGGTGTTTTAATAGGCTAGTTTCCACCATCAATAAATTGCAAATCTATTTAGTTCGTCAGTTAGAGTATTGAAAAAATAATGGACTCGTTTTTTTTTTATAGATCATTGAAGAAACACATATAAAACGCATCAAAACTCAAGAGTGAGGGCTCGTGACGTCAGAACAAACTAAAAACTAGAGATGTATTAAGAATTTTAAAAACGTCGTATCTTCGTTTATTTTGGTAACAAAAGAAAAAAAAAATGGGCACAAATATATTTTTTTTTATAATCTAACTAAAGGATTAATTCGATTTTTTCAGTTTTTACAGCCTTGCATGAAACAAGCTAACAGTAACCAAGAACCAATAAATACTCAAACTTATTAACCAATCCCAACGCTCGCTCCTAAAATTCGAACAATACTAGTAGTAGCGGCATCAAGACCGCCACAAGAAAAACCTACGGAGCAAATCTACATCGCAACAAAAAGAACCGCGACGCCATCTATCTGACTAGCAGCGAACTACAACGTTGAAATCCTGCATCGCGCAAGCAGAGTTTACCGTGCGATTTGAACATATACATCAGCCCGAATATCAACTATCGGGCAGTAGCCCGCCAGGCACAACAGCCGCCTGGTTGGAGGATCCTCCTTTTCAAATGAGGTGTGTGGGACTTTACTCTCTGTACCGCTACCTCTAAACTGGTGACCCTCGACATTGAACGTCAGCGCAGCCTTCGTGCAACTACTTCACCCAATAGCCGACGCTTCTAAACCGAAACACTAAACTGCCTCCGATGCACTACAATATTGCATCGCAAAGACCCTCGAACTATAAAGCAGCAGACACATCCGGCCACAATTTATTTACTCTAAAGTAACATCAAAAGTATTCAACGAAGAACGATATTCATGAAAAAACCGTGATGATGAAAAAAATGCATTTATCATACTATCAAATGACGTTCTAACTTCGTTGTGAACGCTTTATCGGATTCCTTTTAACAACACAATTACGTTAATTAATTTAAAATCACCCGTTCATAAAAGACTAATCAACCACGAATGTTCTAAGTGTGTGATAGACGTACAAGCAAGTACGCATACTTACGGCTCCACGACCTTTTTCACTCGTGTCATCTTATCATCTGCCTAACCTTTTCCCAACTATATATTGGGGTCGGCTTCCAGTCAAACCGGATTCAGCCAGTGAATACCAGTGTTTTACGTGGAACGGCTGCCCACCAGACCTCCACAACCCATTTACTGGGTAACACGGTACTTCTTGGCAAGTCTGGAGTCAGATTTACTGGCTTCTGACAACCCGTAACGACTGCCAAAGTTCTACAAGTGACAGCCGGGACCAACGGCTTAACGAGCTTTCCGAGGCACGGAGGAAACTCGTTAGATGTTCACCCATCCACAGACCAACCTTGGCAAGCGTTGCTTAACCTTAAAGATCGACTCGTGCGGCTGTTATTATTTAGCCACGAGCTCCTCGACCTTTTTCACTTGTGTGTCTTCCTAATTACGCGTACTTAAGAGGCTGCAATGGAAGCCAGCAGGGAAATTGTAGTAAGTGTGGCTCTTGTGACGTCTTTTTGAAGTGATGTCTTTTTTTCAATGTGTTGGACCTTGTTTGTATAACATCGTTGTAAAATGCTTTACTTTAAAGACTTGGTTATACACTGTACTTTTTTCCGCTTGAAAATGTATTGGGTACCATTACGGAGAACTCTGTGACGAAAAAAACCCCTAAACAACTCATCATCTCATCATCTGCCTAGCCTTTTCCCAACTACATTGAGGTCGGCTTCCAGTCAAACCGGATTCAGCTGAATACTCGTGTTTTACGTGAAGCGGCTGCCTACCAGACCTCCACAACCCATTAACTGGGTAACACGGTACTTCATGAAGTAAATCTTGTTGGTTGCCATGGCAAGACTGCAGTTAAATTAACTGGCTTCTGACTAATCCGTAACGACTGCCAAACATCTACAAATGACAGCTGGAACCAACGGCTTAACGTGCTTTCCGAGGCACGAAGGAAACTCGCTATGTTAAGATGGTCACCCATCCACAGACCAACCTTGGCAAGCGTTGCTTAACCTTGAATACCGGCCCGTACGGCTGTTATTAACTAGCCACGAGCTCCTCAGAAAATTTTCCATATTTACTGATCACAATTAGAACGCCCAACAACAGCATGATACAAGCAGGCAATAACAAAGAACCAATAAATACGCTAACTTATTAACCAATTCAATACGAACAATACTACTATACCTACTATACAATATAACAATACTTAAGCTACTAAACCGAAACACTAAACTGCCTCCGATGCACATCGATATTGCATCGCAAAAGCTCTCGAACTATAAAGCAGCAGACACATTCGGCCATGATTAATTGGTAGAAGATATTCTAAAGTGACGAAAAGCTATTCGTAAAGCCATAAAAAATCCATTTATAAAACTTATCCAAATAAAGTTCCATCTACGCTTGATCTGATTCCTTTTACAACACAATTACGTTAACCAATTTAGAATCACCCGATTCTGAAAAAATAATCATCACCATGATGCTGCAGAAAAATTCAAATTCAAAGCATTTTATTTCAAATAAGCCATTCACAGGCACTTTTGAAACGTCAAGGTCGGTCAGTCAAAAACATGGAAGCTATTTGCACGTTCCAAAGCATAGATCTCTATGGAGAAGAACGTGCAAGAAACTCCACGGACACTCTTTTAAATCATGTTCTGGTTTTACAAAGTTTCAAGTTACATATACTTGTTGCTTCTGCATGTGAGGACAATGCAAAGGAAAAAAAAGGGCTTATTATAAGAATTTTAAATATAAAGATTCAAATAAGCCAATGGCAGTTAAGAGATGACCAGTCTCAACCGACGGCGCCTGTTCACGAACATGACGCGTGTATCGGCACCCTTCAGCTCAACCATTTCGAAGGGAACCGAATGATCAAACCCACGCGCCGCCATCAGCGAGACATTTGAGTGAGCATGACATGCTCTCAACCACCATGCTCGTTCATGTCCAACAAGTAAAACTATAACTACTCACATAAAATGTAAATGGTTTCATGGTACTCACATTTACAAAATTTGAAAAATATGCTTCTACTTTACACAAAACTATGGTTGTCAATGACCAAATAATGAAAAATAAATTAATAAAGAGAACGATTAAGTTCTTACATCAAAAAGAATAAATAAGTAATTAATATAATAATATAATTTGTATGTATATAAGAATAAATAAACGAAATAATGTAAGAACCTCTAAAAGGAGCGAGCATCTCTTCCAAATATCATCATCTGCCTAGCCTTTTCCCAACTATATTGGGGTCGGCTTCCAGTCAAACCGGATTCAGCTGAATACCAGTGTTTTACGTGGAGCGGCTGCCTACCAGACCCCCACAACCCATTAACTGGGTAACACGGTACTTTCTTGGCAAGACTGGAGTCAGATTTACTGGCTTCTGACTATCCGTAACGACTGCCAAAGATCTACAAATGACAGCCGGGACCAACGGCTTAACGTGCTTTCCGAGGCACGGAGGAAACTCGGTATGTTGAGATGGTCACCCATCCACAGACCAACCTTGGCAAGCGTTGCTTAACCTTGAAGATCGACCTGTGCGGCTGTTATTCTTTAGCCACGAGCTCCTCACTATGTTATATGTGTATGTCATCTCTTCCAAATATAAAAACATAAAATCCTAAAAAGTGGACCTAAGCAGCTGTGACTGTGTAGCAGGACCAGCATTTAGCCAAGCGTTTTTATCGAGGATATAATCTTCCAGTTTATAATACGCTTGTCTACATAGTGTGCGTTTTATGCATGCTTTAAATTTTCTCTCATTCAGTTCGAGAATATCAACTGGTATTTTATTATAAAATTTAATACAGTACCCCATAAAAGAAGTGTGTACTTTGGCCAATCTGAATCGGGGTTGATCTAATTTGTTCCTATTTCTAGTATTAAAATTATGCCTGTCACTAATCTTGCTAAAGAGATGAAGATTTTTCCGAACATACATAATATTTTCGTAAATGTATTGACAAGGTACCGTCATGATGTTGATATCCTTAAACAGTTCTCTTAGGGAATCACGCCGACGGAGATTGTAAATGGCTCTGATGGCTCTTTTCTGCAGGATAAATATAGACTCGATGTCTGCAGCACGTCCCCATAATAAGATACCGTAAGACATGATACTATGAAAGTAACTAAAATAGACCAGCCTCGCGGTATCTATATCGGTAAATTGACGGATTTTTCTGACAGCGTATGCTGCTGAACTTAGCCGTCCCGCAAGAGATGTTAAATGAGGACCCCATTGTAGCCTTGAGTCAAGCGTAATCCCCAGGAAAACCGTGTTTTCGACGAATTCAAGTTTCTCCTTGTTCAATACTATGTCGCAATCATTTCTTTTAACGTTCGGTAAGGCAAATCTGATGCATTTAGTTTTTTTCCCATTTAATACTAAATTATTAGCAGTAAACCAATTTTGGACCTGCTGTAGGGCGTTATTTACGTCGTCAAGATTTATGGAACGTCTATCTATCTTAAAAATTAAGGACGTATCGTCAGCAAATAATACCATATGAGGTTGATTTTTTAAAAGATGGGGTAGATCATTAATATATACTAGAAAGAGGAAAGGACCCAAAATAGAGCCTTGTGGTACCCCCATTTTGACTTTTAAACCCCGTGAATTGACACCATTTATTTGAACTTGCTGCTGTCTATCATTTAAGTAAGATTTTATTAGACTGAGTGCAAGTTTACCTAGTCCGTAATGTCCAAGCTTTAGGAGCAAGGTTTCGTGATTTACACAATCAAATGCCTTGGAGAGGTCACAAAAGATTCCTATGGCATCTTGTGCCTCTTCCCACGCTGAGTATATGTGTTTTGACAACGTGGCACCAGCGTCAGTCGTACAACGACCCCTGGTAAAACCATACTGTTGATCGTGTAAAATTTTATTGATGTTAAAATGATTGAGCATCTGATTGAGCATTACTTTTTCAAACACTTTGCTAAAAACCGGCAAAACAGATACAGGTCTATAATTATTGGTGTCTTTGCTGTCGCCCGATTTAAATAGTGGTATAACCTTACTATATTTCATTATATCCGGAAAGACTCCTTGGTCCACACATAAATTAAATATTAAAGCCAAGTATGGTGCTATAGTTTCAATTATGGACGTGCACACTTTAATAGACATTCCCCATATGTCTTCGGTCAATTTGATTTTGATTTGCCGGAAAGCTTTTATGACTGTCACAGGGTTGATATGTTTGAACTGGAATTCAACCGTACAACCTGGAACGTTAGCTTTTAATAAATTATATGAGACCTCAGGTGAAGAATTTAAATATTCCGTAGTTTTAGTTGGTATATTGGTGAAAAAATTTACAAATTCTTGAGCTACTTCTAAATTAGAGCTTTTGGCACCATGTGTAGTCTCCAGTAAATAATCAGTGTTTCGTTCTTTATTTCTATTAGTTTTATTATTAATAACTTTCCAAACTGCCTTTATTTTATTTTCTGACGATTTGATCTTGTTGCTAATATATAGGGCTTTAGCTACCTTGCAAGTATTTCTGAACACTTTAGAATATTTGTTTACAAACTTATTAAAATAATCAGTGTTTATGACAGGTTTAAGGCCATATAGCTCATATAGTCTTTCCCTACTTATCCTAATGCCTTTAGTCGCCCAGTCACTAAATACATACTTAGGGAAAGTATCCTTAGACTTCTTTTCAAAAGTTGCATTGAATTCCTTTAGAACCACTGAAAAGAAATTATCATAAAATTTATTAGCATCTTCAATGTTATGGCCTAGAAAATTTAACTTATTTTGTAAGGTACCATTGAATTTAGCTAGTTTGCCAGTTGTAATTGGCCTATATTGTATATGAATTTTTTCCAAGGCTGCTTTAAACTGAAATGTTACCAATTGACCACTATGATCAGAGGGAAGGTAATTAACTATGGCTTTATCTAAATATTCACAATCGCAGAATACATTATCGATACAGGTTGAAGAAGTTGGTGTTACCCAGCCTTGCTATTGTGTGTCTAAAACTAATTGGCAAATACACTGTATCCCTAGTCGATTTTAAATTTTCCACAAAAATGTTTGTGTCAAAAAACATAAACTTGTCACTATAGTGACTTACTAAAAAGTGCATGTGTTTATTTAAACTATGAATATAATTATTTTGTCTACTTGACAATTGTTCAAAATAAGGAAATGCACACAATATTATTTTATTACAATTTAACTTTAACATCTCAGTTAGATTGTCCGTGATATCTGCTTTTTTTACATTTAAACTATTCCCTATAAACACTGTAATATTTGTATTAGAACTAAAATTATTGTTTCTTAATGACGCCATAATATGCTTGTATGATGAACTTGGCATACAGTAATTGTGTATAGGATAACTCAGGTTGTTACTTAATAATTTACCTAAACCTCTTCCTATGCTGTCTGAGAACATAACTGAATGATAACCACTTTTCACAGATAAGAAACTATTAATCTTGGGCTGTTCAATTTGAGATAAATCCTGTTCACAATCAATTACAACTTGGTTGATGACACAGCCTTGGGATAAATTCTCCGCCTGGGACGGGACGTCCGATACCTCAGGCTGGACAGCATCAAGATTTGATACTGTCTGGCAAGTACACTGACACATGACTAACTCATTTGCAGCAAGAATGTGTTCTCTTATTTGGTTCTGAGATTGTATATATTTACTATTAAGAGAACTTGGTGAAGCTTCGAGTACCTGTATTTCAGACTGTAAGTGCTGTGTATCAATTTCATATATTTTTATGCTATCTTCAAGTTTAATTTGATAGTTATTTAATTTACTAATCAGGTCAACACGTTCCTTCCTGAGTGGAATATTCTTTAAAAACTGTTTATGTTGTATTTTGTACCGATAACATTTTTTAATAAACCTATTTAATTTTGCATACTTTTTTAACTTATTATGACTCGGATAGTTCTGTTTCAATAAGGAATCTTCAGTTAGGTCTATCGTGACTGTGGAATGAGGGTTACAATTATTTATACCTATTAATTCATTATATAAGTGGTAAGTTTCCTTAACCTGAGCACTCTGTTTTTCATTCTGCAATTTGATGATGCAACTGTTTGCAGTAATAAGTTTATCTTCTAGGTCCCTAACTTTACGTAAAGCCTCCTCATACAAGTTGCTACAGTTGTTGAAACCATCTGTGATTACCCGCAGTTGGTCACGTTCATCAACAACATCTTGATATTGTTGGCTGAGGTCTACTAGCTCCCGTTTAAGGCAGGTGTTTGTATGGACCATTTTTCTTACTTCCACCTCATTATCCTCTCGTTCCTGTAACATTTCCTGACATTGTTCATTTGAGGCTTTTAATTCCTGGAGAGCCGTTCTCAGTTTAAGCTCAATTAATTTACTGATCATTACATCATACTGATTAATTTACTGATTTACTGATCACAATTAGTACGCCTAATAGTAGCATGACACAAGCAGGCAATAACAAAGAACCAATAAATACGTTAACTTATGAAGCAATTCAATTTTAACAATACTACCCTAAGCTACTGAACCGAAACACTAAACAGCCTCCGAAGCACTCAATATTTATTTATTTATTAGGATCGTCAACATCGCATACACCGTACTTAAAGCTAATAACATAGAAAAGAAAAAAAAATATTCTAGTGCTGCAACACTTACAGACAACCACAACATTACTATACACAATTGCAGGAGAAGGTGTAAACTAAAGATATGAGAATGTAAAAATATGCGTGAGTGCAATTTAAAATAAGATTAAAATTAAATAGAATAAATTACAATGTCAGAGACATTGAACAAAAACAAAGTACATCAACACATAGTCAAAGCATTAAGTCAAATAAAAGGCATTTAAAAAGGCAATTTAAAATCACCCGATTCTGAAAAAATAATCATCACCATGATGTTGCAGAAAAATCCATTTACTGATCACAATAGGAGATGCAAATACAGAATTTATGAGAATTTTGTCAGTAAAATGATAAAAAAGTATAAAATAAAGGCCATTGCAACGTTTTTATTTTGGTTAGTATCGATTTTTAACAAAAGTAATGAATTAAAGTAACGTGAAACGGAACGTATTTAAAATCAACAATCAGCGTTTAGTGACGTATCTGCTGTTATGCCAACGAAAAGACAACCTTATGTCTTTGAGTTAGGACAGTTTTTGACCAGTGATAGACACGAGCGACGTCATCGTCCGTTTTCGCGCGAACCTTTAAACTGTTGGTTTCAAAACGCAATTTTGGCAATAAATTAAAGCGTTTTCATTTCTTTTTTATGTGGTGGTCTATTCTAGATGGAGTTCTTTAAAATTAAAGCAAAAATGGAAATATTGCATGTTCTCTATTAGTACGCCTAATAGTAGCATGACACAACAGGCAATAACAACGAACCAATAAATATGCTAACTTATGAACCAATTCAATACGAACAATAGTACCTTAAGCTACTAAACTGAAGCCTAAACAGCCTCCGATGCACTTCGATATTGCATCGCAAGGCTCTCGAACTATAAAGCAGCAGACACATTTAACCACAATTGGCAGAAGAAGCAGACGTGTCTCGTTGGAGCAATGCCAGACTGGCAGAACGTCAGACCAGAACAGTACTTTGCTACTACATAATTGCATGCTGGCTGTACGTTAATTTATTTTGTATGGGCGATACTGGGTTTTTTAAATGTAATACTGAATAGCACATTTTTTGAGGAGCTCGTGGCTAAATAATAACAGCCGCACGGGTCAATCTTCAAGGTTAAGCAACGCTTGCCAAGGTTGTTTTGTGGATGGGTGACCATCTTTACATACCGAGTTTCCTCCGTGCCTCGGAATGCACGTTAAGCCGTTGGTCCCGGCTGTCATTTGTAAATCTTTGGCAGTCGTTACGGATAGTCAGAAGCCAGTAAATCTGACTCCAGTCTTGCCATGAAGTACCGTGTTACCCAGTTACTGGGTTGTGGAGGTCTGGTAGGCAGCCGCTCCTCGTAAAATACTGGTATTCAGCTAAATCCGGTGTGACTGGAAGCCGACCCCAAAATAGTTGGGAAAAGGCTAGGCAGATGATGACTGAATAGCAGATTTTAATTCAAATTCTATAAGTATGTATGAACCCATTACTTGGTTGTTAGAGATTCCCTTACTCCCCAAGTATGTCTATCAGGGTTTTTGTTTTTGCTACTCAAGTTCGAATTTTAAATCAATATTTCAACAGCCGAAATCAAGGAAATAACATCATGCAACGAATAGGAGCGGAACATTGAAGAAAAATGTGACGCAGACGAAGTTACTCAGCTAGTTTATAAATAATGTAATGTCGTCAAACAATCCAAACGACATATTTATCTTAAATCAAACTCGAAAAAAATTCTGAACTGAGGGCTGAATTTTAGGGTTCCGTACCCAAACGGTACCCAACGGAACCCTATTACTAAGCCTCCGCTGTCCGTCCATCCGTCCGTTCGCCCGTCCGTCCGTCCGTTCGCCCGTCCGTCCGTCCGTCCGTCTGTCTGTCAGTGAGCTATATCTCATAAACCGTAATAGGTAGACAGTTGAAATTTTCACTGAGTGTATATTTCTGTTGCCGCTAGAGCAAAAAATAATAAAAATTAAGGTTTATGGTACGCAACCCTTCGTGTGCGAGTCCGACTCGCACTTGGCCGATTTTTCAATAGTCAGATATCTTTTATTGGAAAAATTAATATGTCATAGTCATGTCGAACGGCCATTTTTATTTCTAGGCAAGTTATTGAACTATTGAAAAATTTGCCCTAAACCATTTAAATTTAGTTATTCAAGTTAGAGAGATAAAGAACGGTAGTTAAAGTAAAATCGAACATAGATAACAATAACATAGATAACAAAAAAAATGAGGAGCTCGTGGCTTGATAATAACAGCCGCACGGGTCGATCTTCAAGGTTAAGCAACGCTTGCCAAGGTTGGTCTGTGGATGGGTGACCATCTTAACATACCGAGTTTCCTCTGTGCCTCGGAAAGCACGTTAAGCCGTTGGTCCCAGCTGTCATTTGTAGATCTTTGGCAGTCGTTACGGATAGTCAGAAGTCAGTAAATCTGACTCCAATCTTGCCATGAACTACCGGATTACCCGGTTAATGGGTTGTGGAGGTCTGGTAGGCAGCCGCTCCACGTAAAATACTGGTATTCAGCTAAAATCCGGTTTGACTGGAAGCCGACCCCAATAGGTATAGTTGGAAAAAGGCTAGGCAGATGAGGTAAAGTAAAGTCGAACATAGATAACTATATAACACACAGTGGAACGACAAATACAACGTAAACAATTCTAAAAACTCTTTTAGTATTCTTTCCAATAGCATTATATTTATAAGGGTTTTTTCTTAGACATAAAAACATCAAGCACTTCAATGGAAGTGTCGGAAAATTGTTTGCTTTCTTCAAGCACTCTATCTTATGCATATAAAAATCAATATTTGTTTGTTTGCTCGTATTTAATGCGCTGGCATATCGTTCATACCATTGCAATAAAACCTTATTAACTTATCGTTCGTACCTCTATTGCTTGGGTTATGGTTTTAAAAGTATGGATTCTATTGAAAAGGGAGGATCCTCTGACCAGACTAGTATTATGTCTGGTGGGCAACTACAAATATTAATAATGAATCTAAATCACTATTTATTATAAAACAAATGCCTTCGCCACTTCTGTCTGTCCGTCTGTTAGCGATGAACTTTAAACTACTGCACCGATTTTCATGCGGTTTTGACCAACAGATAGATTGGTTCTCGAGGAAGGTTTTAATATATAATTTGTCTAGAAAAAAAATTGGGATCTTTAAGAAAACTGCAGCGAGGACGAACTCGCGGGCAAACTGCTATTTTATAATAAATATTTTGAAGCTGAAGAGTTTCTTTGTGTTTGGTTAAATGCGTTAATCTCAGGAACTGGTCTGAATTGAAAAATTATTTTAGTGTTAGATAGCCCATTTATTGAGAAAGGCTATATAACATGCCGCTACGACCAATAGGAGCGGAGCATTAATGACAAAAACCCGACCAAGTACGAGTTAGACTCGCACACGAAGGGTTCCGGTTTTTTTATTGGTTTACCATAAACCAATTTTATACATAAACTTGTTATAGCGGCAATAGAAATACACAATCTGTGAAAATTTCAACTCTCTACCTATTACTGTTCTGGAGATACAGCCCGCTGACAGTCAGACGAACGGACGGATGGACAGCGGAGGCTTAGTAATAGGGTTCCGTTGGTTACCCTTTGGGTTTGGAACCCTAAAAATGAGAGCCTGAGGAATTTCGTATAAAATTATAGATATACAATATTCTCTTTGTATACAATATATGGATAGACCATAATCAGAATACTATTAATACACGTAGTAGGTTTGCTGAGGATAATAAAATATGTACTTGATATTAAATACCTGGTCAAGTGCGAGTCGGACTCGCGTGCAACGGGTTCTGAACCATTTTTTTTTTTAACATGTTATTTTATCACTACAGACTTCTTATAGGTTTCCTGTAATCTTTAAACATAAAACTACGAGTATTATCTGCTTTTTTTTTTCATCTCTGTAGCTTCGAAGATAAGGGGGGGGAATGGTCATTTTTGGTCTAATTTCTGTTGCTTTTAAACTGTTGCTTTTAAAATTATGAAAAAAATATAATTTAAACCCTCACAGTAAAAGCCCTTTCATTTGATATGTCACACGACACCGTTTGGATTTTTTTATTTCTAGTTTGACCCCCATACTAAAAAAATATTGTTTACGTAACGCGTCCGTATTTGGGTCTCAGAAGTCCATATATACACCAAATTTGAACCTTAAAAATAAACACATTCATATTAGTCGGATTTTAAACCGGCTCATTCAGGTAGAGAGTTAAAAACAAGAATCTGTCACAAAGACCTAATAACCCCAACAAATTTTTAACAACACTTTATTACAAACTCCTCTAACCCACAATGTTCCAATACCCGCTATTTATCTTGAGAATTCAGTGCAATCCGCCCATGTGCAGCAATGCATCGAAGTTCCTCTAATTTATTGAACTTTGTCCACAACTTAATGCCACAGCCCAGTCATAAAGTACGCTAAGAACACAAGTTGCATCGTAGATTCGTGGTCAAACATCCAACTTCGGAACTTAGATCCGCTTATTTTGCCCAATAGTGCTAGTTGGGTGAATGTTGTCCATGAAAATACCTTATTGATTCAAGCTGGCGTAGCTAGTCTCAAAGGGGCCCTGTATCAATCATTTTTGGGGGACCCGTTTTTAGGGTTCCGTACCTCAAAAGTAAAAGCGGAAACCTTATAGGATCACTTTGTTGTCCGTCCGTCTCTCTGTCAAGACCCTTTATCTCGGGAAGGCGTAGAGGTATCGTTTTGAAATTAAAACCATATACTTAGATCTACAGTCCCTTGGAGCTGTGAAAAAAATCAAGCTACTATGTTAACGTAAAAAAAGATACGGCCGTTTATGCCGCAAAAAAGTATAATTTTACTCTCTCAAGAGAACTATTAAATTTGGCAAATAATACCGTCTTATACTACAGGTATAGGGAAAAGTCTGAAACCTATAGGTACATTTGTAATTAAATCATAAAAATTTTAGTTTTTATTTAAATGTACCGACAAATTTGTGCGGAACCCTCGGTGGGCGAGTCAAACTCGCACTTGGCCGGTTTTTTTTAAACAAAATGGGAATTTCTAGCTCAGGACTGTCTGGGCATGCCGCAGAGGAGACAGCGGGACTATTTAAAGCTTTGCGTCCACAAGCCGGGGCCCTTGCAGTCCGGAGGCCACGTATCTTTGATACGGCTGATACAGCGCAGCTACGCCCCTGATGGGACCGCAGTTTCAGCAGTGCGATTCTCTAAACGTCTTACCGCTTAGGTGAAGTGATTACAAAGTGAGATAGCAATTTATTATTTAATCAAGATGGAATGACAGATCATTTCACGCTCACTCCACCTGAGTTTATAGTTAAGGAAATCAGAGTGAATAATTAATTCTTCATAAATTAATGATCTCTTCCACATTAATTCTCTACATTAATTTTTTGTAGATAATTAATGTAGAAGCAAGCAAGGAGATATTTTTAATGGTTTTGGAGATACAAGCAAAAAACTGAAAAAGGTACCTTTCCCCCCTCCCCCACCGCCGCCCTCGCTCACCTCCTTTTTTTTAAGGTTAGGAAATCATCAAATGATTCCTTCCGCTCTGGGCGGGGCGGAAGGTAGTGTCTGACTAAAACCCATCCCAATGCCCTTTGCGTTCCAGGACTGCGGCGTTTCTTTCGAACGGATTCCGCACCCCGGCAGGCACTGGCCCTAGCAGGCCCCGTCTCCCATGCTGACAGCTCCTTGAGGCGCGCGTGGAACACAGCGCGCCACCGACCCGGGCCTGGTTCTGATCAGACGGCGAGCCACCCAATGCTCGCCGTCCGCAGGCCCGCGCCTACGATGGCCGGAAATTGCCCAGCGACTCCCGACGCCTGGGGCGTCTTCTTCTGTTGCGGCGGCTGGGTCGTGAGGTTTCCCTCTCTCTCACACGTTCGGCATCCTCCTTCGCTAGCATTATTGTTTCGCAGAAGGAGGTGACCGCTTCCCATGCCTCTTCACTCCGGACCATAGATTGAACCAAGGCCGGTCGCGAGAGGTCGCCGCCTCCGATCGCCTCAACGAGGACCCGGCGGTTCTCCGCCCAAGCAGGGCAGACCTCCACCGTTTGCTCCACCGTGTCCTCCGGGCGTATCCTCCCGCCGAATCCGAAACAGGTATCTTCCGAAACAACCGTGTCGGGTGAAGCGGACACGGTTGTTTCGGAAGGCGGAAGGTGAAAACGCCGTGGCGCCACTCCAGCCACTCCTCAAAGAGGGGACTAATTGCCTGGATTGTGGCATGCCCAGCGCTGGGTTGCGACAGTCGCTGTCTCCATACTGCCATGAGATCCTGCCGGAGTTCCGTCCGCCTTGCTGCGATTTGCCGCGGCAGAGGAGTCCCACCCTGACGTTGCGCCTCCACGCGCCATTCGTAAATGAATGCGAGGGCTCACCTCCTACCCTCGGGGCTTTTTAGTATGTTCATCTAGACATCTCAAAGAACAATCGTACCAATTTCCAAAACTACACGAATTATTTGCTCTGATCGACGTTAACTGAGCTAATTTTCCACTATTTGAGAAGTTTTTTTACACTATTTGAGAAGTTAACAGAATCGACCGGTTGTACTTGTTCACTTCGAACCTCACTTGTTTGTAAAGTAAAACATCAAACTCATTGAATCATTAGCAACGGTTCAGCCGGCATTTAGTTTGCTTGAACGCGCTAATCTCAAGAACTACTGGTCCGATTAGAAAAATTATTTCGAGGAAGGCTGTAGGCTATAAATCATCACGGTAAGACTAATAGGAGCGGAGCTGACGAAGTGGCGCGGGTCAACTAGTTTTGTATAAATCTGACTACGAAAATCATGAAGGTGAGATTCTGATCTTTAAGTAATTCGTTATTTTGATAGATGTTAGGATATTACAGCTCACATAACCAAAGTTTCCACGATAAGTTTTTTGCAGAATAGCCCCCCAGGTTCCTTCTAGCTAACATAATTTCTGCCCTACGAAAAAGCAAGGTTGCATGACATGCTATTTTTACCATTTTATAAGTTTTAAAGTAAATTTAAGCATACACCCCTAAGACGTGCAATTTGTTGGTGAAATTGAGTGTTAAATAATATTTTTCCAGCTGATGTATGCTAACTTTATTACTTAGTTTTGCACTTGTTTTGACACATTACGTGCATTATTTGTATATTTAAATACTGTACTGAAAAAACCGGCCAAGTGCGAGTCGGACTCGTACACGAAGGGTTCCGTACCACACTCCTTAATTTTTATTATTTTTTGTTATAGCGGCAATAGAAATGCACAATCTGTGAAAATTTCAACCGTCTACCTGTAACCGTCTACGGTTCTTGAGTTACAGCCCGCTGACAGACAGACGGATGAACGGACGAACGGACGGACGGACAGCGGAGGCTTGGTAATAGGGTTCCGTTGGTTACCCTTTGGGTACGGAACCCTAATAAAACTCCAGGGCAGTTACCAAACAATCCTTACGAAAAAAGATATGCGTGGTCAATAGGTCACGCATAAAAATCTTCAAGTCGTCTTTAGAACCTCTTTCTTTTTCTTGTTATAAATAACAAGAAGTAGTCGCAGAAAACTTCCAAATAATACTCCCCCACTATTGAACTAACAATATCTTTTATACCTCCCCCTACACTATCCTTTACAAGTCTATCACAGCTGTCATGTTCCCTCCATGTTCCGTGTTACATACAGCAGCAATGCCGGACAATGTCGCCACAAACACCAACGCACGAGTAAATTGTCCGTGAAACATCAATGCGACTGCGATCGATGCGGAGTACAGAGTAGTGTGAATGCAGAGGCAGCGAGTGAATGAGAAGGGTTTGGTGCAGCGAGTGAGTGAAAGTATAGAATGAACCTTTAGAAAGGCTTTGTGAAATTGATGCTTTTACATGTGTATACATAAATACATCGAGTAAGATAAAACGGATCAATGCGGGACATTTTATGAAAGGCACGCACTGAAATAACTTTTGAACGTAATAAGTTGATAGTAAGATTGGTTTTTGATGTGAAACATCTGATGCGTATGCGTATAGTGGGTCAGAAGGTTTTAGGTTGACGAGACGTCACCAAAACATGCGTCGCTATGCTATATGTTAGTATGAATTCACCATGTGCAAGTGACTGAGCGGCACTCTCCCCACTCAACTTGGCAATCTCCCATCTCTCCCGCAATAATTTCGATGATTCACATCTGCCAGCCAGGCGTCGGGCGACGGCTCCCTATTTTTTGTTTGTCCTGACATTATAATCATTACTATCTAATGATTCATATCTGTGATAATCGTATAATGATTTTATGTTACAGCTCTAGGAATCCCTCCAGCTTGAATCATGTTACACCTTCGTTAAAATGCACAACACTGACTCTCAGGACTGCCATCACACTGACTGTCATCTGCCTAGCCTTTTCTCAACTATATTTGGGTCGGCTTCCAGTCAAGCCGGATTTATCTGAACACCAGTATTTTACGAGGAGCGGCTGCCTACTAGACCTCCACAACCCATTAACTGGGTAACACGGTACTTCATGGCAGGACTGGATTTACTGACTTCTGACTGTCCGTAGCGACTGCCAAATATCTACAAATGACAGCCGGGATCAACGGCTTTCTGAGGCACGGAGGAGACTCGGTATGTTAAGATGATCACCCGTCCACCCTTGACCAAGACCAACCTTGGCAAGCGTTGCTTAACCTTGAAGATCGATTCGTGCAGCTGTTATTATCTAGCCACGAGCTCCTTTGTCATCACACTGACTGTAATAGTACCTATTTGCTTGCCAAATTCAAACTCCTTCATTACCATTCCATCAAAGCTATCATGAATCCTTTCATGTCCCGTCCAACCCATCAAAGCCATCTGAATGAGCACAAATATACAACTAAATTGTACATCTACATCAAAGCGCTCATCGTTATGACAATCACAGAGTAGTGTGTGCACAGATGCAACGAATGAACGACACAAGAATCCAAGATGAATGTGAATATTGTGAATGCAATGTATTTAGCTCGTAAATGGAAGATAGTGAATGAGTCGTCTTTAGGAAGAGCTCTATTTAAATTTTCCATTTTTCATAGGTTTATTGAGTGACGTTAAAGAATGAAAGAACGACGATGAATGAAGAATGTGGTGTAACTAGTGCAGAAAATTAAAGTGTAAAGGGCTCTTCTTTATTTTGTATATTTAAAAAACCGGCCAAATGCGAGTTGGACTCGCCCACTGAGGGTTCCGTACAAATGTGTAGGTACATATGACATTATAAGTAAAGATTATATTTTTTATGATTTAATTACAAATGTATAGTTTTCAGACTTTTCTCTATACCTGTAGTATAAGGCGATATTATTTGCCAAATTTCATAGTTCTAGGTCAACGGGAAATACCCTATACATTTTTATTCCCTTGAGTGTCAAAATATACTTTTTTGCGGCAAAAACGGCCGTAGCTTTTTTTTACGTTAACATAGAAGCTTGATTTTTTCCACAACTTCAAGGGTACCGTAGATCTATGTATGTATATGGTTTTAATTTCCAAACGATACAACCACGCGTTTCTGAGATAAAGGGTTTTGACGGACAGACGGACGGACAACAAAGTGATCTTTTAAGGGTTCCGCTTTTACTTTTGAGGTACGGAACCCTAAAAATATATAAACGACATTATAACACTTTTTGTGTAGGTACTTCATTTATTTTCGCTTTATGCGATGTACAGTCAGCAACAAAAAACACTTAACGCTACTATTTTTACAGATTATCTTAATTGCCATAAAATTATACGATTATCTAGTTTTTACTATTTAATATTACAGTTAAATATTCAGTTTCTTTTGCTTTTACTTCTCTACCTATTTAAATTAAATACTTTATTTGCACAATGCATAGTTATGATTAAGGAAACCGAAGTGTTAATCGAATTTTGTTGCAGACTATACTTCGCAAATAATATATCTACCTGCGCCTTAAATCCTGTAAGAGCCCGATAAAATCTAACAACATATCCGACACATAGCAACATATATTTATCTATAACAATTGTACCCAAAAAAGATCGCAACAAAATATTCGACAGAAATATTTTAAATCGTATTACATACCCACAAGGTTTTTATCATAAAATATGTAAATATTAAAAGCACCCAAATAATCCCGACGTTGTGTTGATCCCCTAACGCAGTACAGTAAGAAAGATATTTTACTAGACACGTTTTTTATAGAAAGGTTTTCTGATCAAATATTCAAAAGGGGGATTTTCATGGCGAAAAAAAGTTCAAATATTTACTGCGATTGAGTTAAAAAGGTTTCTGTTTACTTTGCAAATTTTCTTTATGAAAGTAATTGTGTAAAAAGGAGTTTTTAATGAGATAATGTTTCTTTGAGCTTTTTTGAGAATCCGTTTAATTAAGATCTTTCAAAAAGCTCCCAATTTTCGCAACTAGAACTGTAAAAGCAATAAATTAACGAGACGTACTAGAATCCAATTAGGGCCCAATCTAAAATCCGAACTAAAATTGTAGGATTTGATTTCACTATCGCCTAATTGGCCGGGCGTAAAATAACGAATACATTGACAACGAAATAAGCCGACCCCAATATAGTTGGGAAAATAAGGCTAGGCAGATGATGATTGACAACGAAATGATTATGTATGTGGGTACATTATGTATGACAATTATGTATGTGGGTCAATGACCGTTATTGCACATTTATCTAGCACCTACCATAGCTGCCCCATAAAACGAAAACAGACGCGCATAAAAAAAACTGATCCAAAACCAGTAAAATCCTATATTTATGCGTTCTGCGCACTTAACAGGTCTATACACCCCACTGCTTGCACCCTAGAGTCCGCTAACCTAAGAACGACACCCCGAAAAATCTGTCCCTGATTTACTGACGTACCTACTCTCTTTTAAGAATACCATAAAACAGTCCCGTGTCACCGACAGGCGTCGAAATCGACTAGTAACGCTTTACAAATATTTGGCGAGGCCAATGTTCCGGACATTTCAATAGATTTATGAAGCGCTATATTGACGCTGAGTGGTAATAAAACTCTTAGATGGTTATGCGTTCCTGGTAGATGCAGTTATTCGCGCTTTATAGTATTGTTTTTGTTGTTATGGTATGGTATGCGCTTTATAGTATGGTTCTCTATCTGAATGTTACGGGTTGCTCATTGCCATTTCCCCGCGAGATGGCGCTGAAGTCAACATTTTCAGTTTTATTTTGTTTCGAGTGTAATTGGAGCAATATTAAGTCGCAGAAATAATGGTGCGACAATTGGATATTCCACTTTATCGAAATTAGTCAAAATACGGCATTAAAACCCTTCTGATTCGCCATACTAAATAATTTCAATCATGTCTATGTATGTGTAAACGGTACTATAAGCGAGTTAGATATTATTTTCGTGAAGTATGGCGAATCAGAAGGGTTTTTATGCCGTATTTTGACTGTTGTTCACATGGTGTGTGTATTGATAAAATAAAATATGACGCGCTTTCAAAACTATCTTTTAGTGAAAAAAACAAGTTATCGAGACAGGTCGTCCTACACCAGATTTGCAATTAATACAAACTAAAGGTAAAGTCAATCGTAAATTCAATACAAAACAATATGATTCATATCATTGGCTGACAGGTTGCATACACAGTAATCGGTTATTTTGTTTCGTTTGTCTACTATTTTCAAATAATAAAACCGTCTGGAACGACATCGGTTACGCTGATATTCATAATTTTCCTACGTCCGCGAGAAAACCTGAACAATCTGAAAAACACTTAGAATCTTCCCTTAAATATCAAACCTTTGGAAAAAATCGTATAAACTCTCAGATACAAATCGGCATCGATAGACATAACGCGAAAGTCGATCGAAACCGAAATATTTTTCAGCGACTTATTGACATTGTTTGCTTTTTGGGGAAACAAGAGCTCGCTTTTCGTGGACATGACGAATCTGCTTCGTCAGTGAATAAGGGCAATTATTTAGAAATGGTCGACGTGCTCGCGAAATACGACAGAGTGTTGGAAAATCATTTACAAAATTGCACTAGCTCATTTACGGGTTTATAAAATCGTATTCAAAATGACCTGATCTCTAGTGTAGCGTCTGTAATGATCGAAACAATAAAACAACAAATCGCTTCCACTGATTTTGTAGCTGTGATGGTCGATGAAACACCAGACGTAAGTGGCAAAGAGCAACTAGTACTGGTTTTACGATATTTTCATAAGTCAGAAGTTTTTGATCGATTTATAAAATATATTGACGTAAGTTCCAACCGTACCGCGAAAACTTTAAGTACCATCATACTACAGACTTTATCAGAATTTAACTGTTTGTCGAAATTAGTAGCTCAGACATATGACGGTGCAGCTGTCCTGTCATCTGAACGGAACGGCGTTCAGTCGCTGGTTTGACAGCAATGTCCTCTTGCTGAATACGTTTGGTGTTCCGCCCATGTCCTTAATTTGGTGCTTTCCAAATAACGTATCCCGGAAACTAAACGTTTTTTCAATCTCATAAAAACATTAGCCAATTTCTTTAATAACAGTACCAAAAAGCAAAACCACTATAATAAAATAGCTGATATGAAAAAATTGCCTCGCGTTGCTGACACTCGATGGACTTACAATTCGCGCACTGTAAATGTAATTTTCAATTCTTATTTACATTTAATTGATTTATTTGAGGATATGGCTGAAAACGAAGACTCTTGGGATGGTGAGACATTAAGTCAAGTTTCATATTTGTTACACAATTTAAAAGAAAACCATTCCAGTTGTTACTTCATGTGTTTAACGAAATATTCGCAGAAACTGATGTGCTTTACGAAATTATATAAAAAAAGACATCAGATGTGACTTATTGCATTAAAAAATTAGGGACTTTGAATCGTTTTTGGAATCATTCAGATCTAGGTTTGAATTAATTTTTGAAGCCGTAAAAATAATCATAGGGCCTCCAAAACAAAAACGTAATGTTGTGGACGCGAAAACCAATTTTAAGCGGATTTTTATTGAAATTATAGACAATATATCCATCGAATGTCGCGACCGATATAAAAATCTGAAAGAGTTAAAATTTTTTGGACTACTTTCATGCAAAAATTTCAATAAATATAATGACAATTTTCCGGTTGAATTAGTATCGCAATTCGTAAATGTTTATAAATTATACGACTTTAACTTAGACCGCCTTATCAATGAGCTCAAATGTGTTTATAAATCTGCCGAATTCAAAAACCTTAGTATTTACAAAATTATAGAACATTTTTACGAAAAATAACATAAATACAGTTTTTCCCGAAGTGAGGAGCTCGTGGCTAGATAATAACAGCCGTACGGGTCGATCTTCAAGGTTAAGCAACGCTTGCCAAGGTTGGTCTGTGGATGGGTGACCGTCTTAACATACCGAGTTTCCTCCGTGCCTCAGAAAGCACGTTAAGCCGTTAGTCTTGGCTGTCATTTGTAGATCTTTGGCAGTCGTTACGGATAGTCAGAAGCCAGTAAATCTGACTCCAGTCTTGCCATGAAGTGGTACCGTGTTACCCAGGTAATGGGTTGTGGAGGTCTGGTAGGCAGCCGCTCCTCGTAAAATACTGGTATTCAGCTAAATCCGACTTGACTGGAAGCCGACCCCAATATAGTTGGGAAAAGGCTAGGTTGATGATGACAGTTTTTCCCGAAGTACTGCGTTTGGCAAAATTAATTGTTACAGTTCCCACGAGCAGTGCCTCAACCGAAAGGTCATTCTCGTCGCTAGAACGTATACACACCTACTTAAGAAATACACAAAGCCAGCAACGACTTACAGATCTTTCCACGATTTCAATAGAAAAAAACCTTCTTACGGAAATAAAACGCCTTCCCAACTTTTACGATTCCATATTGCAGATATTCTTACAGAAAGATAGGCGTGTAGATTTAATATACAAATAAAACAATCCTATATTCTTAGTATACCCACATTACCATATTTTCAATGATTTTATTTAAATTTTGCAAAATCACACAAACATTACAAAACATCAAATAAACGCGCCGAAAGGCCACTTCGAATATCCGTAAATTGATATGTCTATAAAATCAGTCAATCTATGGATATTTGATATGGCATTTGGCAATTACCTACATCATCAATCGACAAGACGACGAACCAAAACCAACGTGTAGTATTTTTGGTGAGTACAATTTTCTGCCTACCCTGTCTTAAAACTGTGTGCACGCCACTGTGGGTGACCATCTTAACATACCGAGTTTCCTCCGTGCCTCGGAAAGCACGCTAAGCCGTTGGTCCAGGCTATCCACTGTAGATCTTTGGCAGTCGTTACGGATAGTCAGAAGCCAGTTAATCTGACTCCAGTCTTGCCATGAAGTACCGTGTTTCCCAGTTAATGGGTTGTGAAGGTCTGGTAGGCAGCCGCTCCACGTAAAATACTGGTATTCAGCTAAATCCGGCTTGACTGGAAGCCGACCCCAATATAGTTGGGAAAAGGCTAGGCAGAAGATTGTGATGATTGTGTTGTTCTCTATGTTTAGGAGAAACATCGAAAGTTTTATTTTTTGTAGTAATATTAACAAGTCTTCCCAGATGACGAGTGGAATCTTGTATATCTACCACTAAAAGTATTTCAAACACAACTTGTATGCACGGAAAACAATCGTGACCGAATCTTTGAGCAAATATTTTAGAATACTCAGCGTATGTTTCAATACACAAAACAAATAACTGTTCAAAGTTCGCTGCAAACATTTATATTCTGGCAAAACCGAATCAAACATTGAAATGCAGTCGTTTATCTTTGCTCTCTATTCCTACAGCCGATATATGGTTGGATTTGCTCGATTTATTCGAGTTTTATTGATGTAAAAGAATTGTGATTATTTATGTCATACGACCCAGGCGCGGTACAAGGGGGCTCATCGGCCCCAAAATCATATCCTAAAAATTGCCGATTCACGAATATTTAATAAATTATTAACCTCCTGCTTAAACAATGAAATAGTATAAGTGTCGAATCGAAAATAATATAAGTACTCGTATGTAGTCAAAAATGCACTTGGATGATTTTCGGGTGACCACAACCTTTTCTAAGGGCTGGATTCATCCCTAAAATTTTTCTAAGTTGTTCTGTGCAATAAACTTTAAATTATCTCGACTTTTTAACTTCTCATGTGATCCTTATTTTTGATGACTCCTGCCGCCGGGTTGAAGCAAAAGGGAGTGGCAGACTCTTACTGCATAGGGCCACGGTAACTCTTCATTTGACCCTACATTAACCCCCACCACCCCCTAGTTTTTTACTACAACCACTGACAAATAAATAAGGCTAGGACATAACAGACAGAAGCCGATTAGATCAGCCCATCGCAGGCACGTACTATATTGGATAAACGTCAAACCTGACGTATGGCTTGCGTACAATGCTGCGTCTTCCGATACGTAGCGTCTGGGATAAGTTAACGGGTAGATTGTACGATTCGATTTATTGATTTGTCTTAATTGCGAGTTTTGATTGGGGTTTTGGACGGACACACGGACTAGAAGAGACGTATTGCGTCACCGGTATGGTTATCCCTACCATCATCATCATCATCTGCCTAGCCTTTTCCCAACTATATTAGGGTCGGCTTCCAGTCAAACCGGATTCAGCTGAATACCAGTGTTTTACGTGGAGTGGCTGCCTACCAGACCTCCACAACTCATTAACTGGATAACACGGTACTGCTTGGCAAGACTGGAGACGACTGCCAAAGATCTACAAATGACAGCTGGGACCAACAGCTTAACATGCTTTCCGAGGCACGGAGGAAACTCGGTATAATAAGATGGTCACCCATCCACAGACCAGCCTTGGCAAGCGTTGCTTAACCTTAAAGATCGACCCGTGCGGCTGTTGTTATTTAGCCACGAGCTCATCTGTAGTGAATAGGTTACTTATAGGCAAGCGTGCTCCATTATTGACCTCATCATTACTTCAATCAGGTGAGATTGTGATCAAACACGAGCCTATCTGTAATAAAAAAAAAGTTTTTTTTTAACTAATAACAAACTACCATCATCAATTCATTTGAAAAGCGAAGTTATTTGTCCATGTTAACAAGATAAATGTGGCAGTATATGAGTCAGCCCTAGCCTAGCGCTAAAACATTTTTAATAAAAAGTCCATCAATAGAACAATGTTTCCAATTTCAAAACGTGTTCAAATAGGCGTACGTTCTATTCAGTTCTATTTGAATTTGTGAAACAAAACCAATATCAACTGGTTTTCACAGAACATAACGTGCTAACTAGACTTTAATAACTGTTTTAAGTTCTAACAATGCAATTTTGAATGTTCCAGTGTTATTAGATTTAGTTGCCATTTCGAGAACATGTGAAAATCTGGTTAGAGAACATAAATTGAGAAGTGAATTGTTTTAATTAGTTCTCATTAATTTTGTTCTACATTGTGACATTCATTTGCAGAATGATAAATTGTACAGCATTGGGATAAAATAATAATCTAACTATTCATTGGTTTGAAGGCATATTCCTTATAGCGGCTGAGCGATATAGAAAAAAAAAATGACAAAATTGATGGCAGGGACAATGACAACTCCTGAGGCTTTAGTCATAGACAAGGGAAAAAATGCCTTCTCCCAACTCTGTGCAAGTTTGAGCAAAAGGATAGGAATAAAATATGTAAAATTACTCAAAACTGACGGCGCCATTACGCGGCGTCGCCACACGCGCGGTGGATAACAGTCTCACGGCGTTATAACAGTTGACCGGACATCCTATTCCAGCACACGGTCTACCCATGTGCCAAGTTTCATCCTTTCCATTCAACCGTTAGCCCTGAAAAGATAACAAACAGAGATACCTACTCTCACATTTATAATATCAGTATGGTTAGCATGGATAATATCGATAAAACTGTTATGTCCGTTTGATATATTATATTAACACAGTAGAGAACGTCTTATGAAGAAAACATATGGGCAAAACCTGATACATGTGTTTAAAAAAACTGACCAAGTGCGAGTCGGACTCGCGTGCAAAGGTTCCGAACAAATCTATATTCTATCTATACTAATATAAATATAGCTGAAGAGTTTGTTTGTTTGTTTACTTGAACACGCTAATCTCAGGAACTACTGGTCCTATTTCAGTTAAAATTATTTCAGTGTTAGATAATCCGTTTATTGAGGAAGGCTATAGGTAGGCTATAATCATCACGCTAACACCAATAGGAGCGGCGCAGTAATGATAATTGTGACAAAGACGAAGGTTCATTTATATATACAAAGTCTCTCCGCCCACGTTTCCTCTTAATATGTATAGTTTGGCACACATCACGCCAAGGACATGGAATACACTAACGGTCAAACTGAAGTACCTGTTAGCCCGAAAGTCGTAATTGACAACATCTAATTAAGAAGAATCATGTCCAACTTTTGGTACAAACAGTTTACTTAACTTTATTAGGCGGTTGTAAAAGTTAGACTACGAAGGTATCAAGTTGTTATGTCGTAAATATGTTTGCACTAGGCCTAGGCTTTACCTAAATTAACTCGTGAGAACTTTAGTTTCATCTGTCCAAAATTCTGCACGAACTTTTGCTGTAGAGATTTATTTCTGATGTTTGATATCTTACTTTAATAAATCTTTTTAACTATGCACTACAAGCTGGAGGCTTTGGCCTTGTCTTACAAGATACAATGCCTAAATTACGATAAAATAAATTACGTTAGAGCATACTGACAAAACTTGTCCGTATTTCGAGCAACTGGGAAAAACTTGCCACATTCGAACCAACGGGCCACACTTACCAACATATTTATCAAACGAGCTTTCGAGAACTTTTTTTAGCAAGCGGTCATTTATTATTTATTTATTTATTTATATATGCTTTATTGTACACCAAAGAAGAAAAACAAACAAAGAATACCTTAAACTAAAACAAAATACAATCGGCGGCCTTATCGCGTCATTTCCCCAATCCACAGTCCCCAATATCAAATACTTGGGAGTGATAATTGACGAAAATCTTAACTGGCACGCGCATATAGAGGCACTTTGCACTAGAGTTAGAAGACTGATATATATTTTTAAAGAACTCAGGCACTCCGCCAATTCTGAAACTCTAACTCTTGTGTACATCAGCCTTTGTCAGTCCATCATTATGTACTGCATTCCGGTTTGGGGCGGTACTTATAAAACCGCAATGATCCCGGCAGAACGGGCACAACGAGCTGTTCTTAAAGTGATGCTTTTTAAACCTAGGGACTACCCCACTGATCAGTTATATTCTGAGGCCGAAGTTCTCACAGTCAGGCAACTATATGTCCTCCGTTCGGTCCTGAGGAGACACTCCAACCTTCCACTGGATAAAAAGCTGCTTTTGAGACGCCACGGTTTTCCTATATGTAAGACAAACCCCTGTCATTTTGCGTTTACTAATCGACAGTTGTTGGTTCAAAGTTCACGAATGTATAATAAAATAAATAAAATTATTCCGTTGTATAGATATAACTTGTATGAAATTAAAAATAAATTACGAAAATGGCTTTTATCCTTAACTTATGATGAGACAGAAATTATATTGGCTATAGAATCGTAACTTTATTAAACCTAGCTTGAAAGAAAGTTATTAGACACTTTGATTTCATTTCACATACACACCTCACCACACACACACACTACACTCATTTACAATCACTCCATTTGCTGTGTTAATAAAAAAAAAAATACTGTAAACAAACAGAAAGTCACGGTTGTATTATATAAATTGAAGCCGCAAAATCTCCGACTCCTAAGATACAGGTCTGCGTACCTAGTTTAGGAGCCCGGAAAACTGTCAATAATTTTAAAAATTGGTAGTACAACCCACTGTTTCCATATACTATGTACTGTGCTGTTGTTTTGGTTATGTACTAATAAACTTATTATTATTATTATTATTATTATTTACTTTTAAAGACGTTATTCTCTAATTTGAACCACGTCAGTCCCCATCATTACAGTGACAATTAGGCAACGTTATCATTTCGGTCATGTTACACATCAGCCACTCTCGATTCCCCATTGGCTGGGCACTTATCAAGAAAAAAATCACTTAATTTCGGTCGTAACTTTTGTCTTGGGTTAACTTTATCCTCAAAATTTAAGAACCAACGGGCAAAACTTGGCCGCTTTTAGAGTAGACGGGCATAACTTGACAGCTTTTAGTGCAACCGGGCAAAACTTCTACCCTTTTATCACAAAGATAGTGAGACAACCGTCTTAAGCCACGCCAGTTGTCATCAGTACAGTGACAATTACAACGTTATTATTTCGGTCATGTTACACATTAGCCACTCAAGATTCCCCATTGGTGTTTGTAAACAAAGAGACCACTTCATTACAGCCATGTTTTGCATCTTGATTTTATTTCACATTCATCTAAGCAACAGGCAAAACTTAACCACTTTTAGAGCAAACTGGCCAAACGTATCCACTTTTAGTGCAAGCGGGATTTATTCGGGAATACCCTCTCCTTTAACTTAAGCCACGCCGCTTCCTATCAGTACAGTAACAATTAGGCCACGTTATTATGTCGGTCATCTAACACATTAGCCAATCTCGATACCCCATTGGCTCGAAACTTACCAAGAAAAAAAAACATTTAATTATGGCCGTTACTTTTGTGTCTTGGGATTACTTTATCGTCATACTTTCAGAGCCAAAGGAAAAATCTTAACCGCTTTTAGAGCAGACGGGCAAAACTTGCCTGCTTTTAGAGCAACCGGGCAAGACCTGTCCACTTTTAGAGCGACCGGGCCAATACTCTATAAGACGATCGTCTCTAACTTAAGCCACGCCGCTTCCCATCAGTACAGTGAAAATTAGGCAACGTTATTATGTCGGTCATGTTACACATCAGCCACTCTCGATTCCCCATTGGCTGGGCACTTATCAAGAAAAAAATCACTTAATTTCGGTCGTAACTTTTGTCTTGGGTTAACTTTATCCTCAAAATTTAAGAACCAACGGGCAAAACTTGGCCGCTTTTAGAGTAGACGGGCATAACTTGACAGCTTTTAGTGCAACCGGGCAAAACTTCTACCCTTTTATCACAAAGATAGTGAGACAACCGTCTTAAGCCACGCCAGTTGTCATCAGTACAGTGACAATTACAACGTTATTATTTCGGTCATGTTACACATTAGCCACTCAAGATTCCCCATTGGTGTTTGTAAACAAAGAGACCACTTCATTACAGCCATGTTTTGCATCTTGATTTTATTTCACATTCATCTAAGCAACAGGCAAAACTTAACCACTTTTAGAGCAAACTGGCCAAACGTATCCACTTTTAGTGCAAGCGGGATTTCTTCGAGAATACCCTCTCCTTTAACTTAAGCCACGCCGCTTCCTATCAGTACAGTAACAATTAGGCAACGTTATTATGTCGGTCATGTAACACATTAGCCAATCCCGATACCCCATTGGCTCGAAACTTACCAAGAAAAAAAACATTTAATTATGGCCGTTACTTTTGTGTCTTGGGATTACTTTATCGTCATACTTTCAGAGCCAAAGGAAAAATCTTACCCGCTTTTAGAGCAGACGGGCAAAACTTGCCTGCTTTTAGAGCAACCGGGCAAAACCTGACCACTTTTAGAGCGACCGGGCAAATACTCTATAAGACGATCGTCTCTAACTTAAGCCACGCCGCTTCCCATCAGTACAGTGACAATTAGGCAACGTTATTATGTCGGTCATGTAACACATTAGCCACTCTCGATTCCCCATTGGTACGACAATTACTATTCGAAACGTAAACAGAATCGACTAATGGAAACACTAATCGAGTTGTTTATTGTTAGCTGCGTTCGTGTTTTGTTTTCTATGCTTTTAGTGAACGTTGGAATGCATTGTTTTTTGTGGGCTTTGAAATAGTAAACTTGTTAAATAGATTGGAAAATTTAAATGATGGAAGTTTCTTTCTAAATGAACCGGTTCGATTCCTGGCTAGAAATATAGATTTTTCAAAAATCCAGTGATGCAGTTTTAGTTTCATCATAATCAGGCTCGAGGCTCCTTTCAGTGTTTTCCAAGCACACTTTTAGAAAAATTCTAAAAACTGGGTGACTTTTCCAATTTTTGAGCCTATATCCTGTATATCATCGGCGACGTAAAACTGGTGGATGCCAAGCTACATAGCTTGGCTCATCGCCGTAAGGTTGCCTGCTTGTCGGTCTTCTACAGATTGTACTTCGGTGAGTGTGCCCAAGAACTCCACGACCTCATCCCACCGGCCCTCTTCTACCATCGGAAATCCAGACGCACTGCATCTTACCATCCCTACCTTGAATTGGTGGCTATTCCACCAATTCGCACTAAGCGTTTTCAAACGTCTTTTATAATGCGCACAGCAAAGGACTGGAACTCTCTGCCTGCGTCTGTGTTTCCAAAAGCTTACAACCCTAATCTCTTCAAAGTTAGAGTGAACAGGCTCCTTCTGGGTAGGCTCGCTCCATCGTAGACTTTGTCTCTGTCATCTCTGACATAGACTAGAGTCAAGAGCAAACCCATTACAAATTAAAAAAAAATATATAGGGCGACAGGTAATTAGGGACCCAGTCTCTCTATATAAAGGATATAGGCTCAAAAATTGAAAAAGTCACCCAGTTTTTAGAATGATAATTATCGTAAAGTTCATGACATTTTTTTTTTACTATTGATAAGCACGTGTTTGACCACTATCTCACCTAATGGTAAGCGATGATGTGGTCGAAGATGGAGCACGCTTACCTAGAAGTAATCTATTCACTCTTGACTTAAAGACACCCAGGTTGTAGCTATCAGGAAACACATACTCCGGCAGGGAATTCCACTCCTTAGCTGTACGCACTATGAATATGTTCCAAAAACGTTTTGTGCGTGTGGGTGGGATGTCCACCATGTACCGGTGGCGCATCTTTTGGTCCGATGGAACGGGCTTGGCGGAATTAAATTATGCAATTATGACATCATCAATTTTAAGACGCTTGTTAGCTGCTGCAATTGGTCGAAGGAACTTTCAATAATCTTAACATTCACTTGATATAAATTTAGTTTGTGACGCTTCGATATTTTTTTTTATAGAAACCGAGGTAAAAATTTAACAGTTTAAATAACACTGAATTTGAAATCCAAACCCGGTTAGCGCAATGCCAAACTTAAACTTAGCTTCAACCCAAAAAAAAAACCCAGCCAACCAAATTGAATTCGGATCTAATCAACGTTACAAGCAAGTATCTCTCCAACTGCTCCGTTTACGTACCAACCTAACTGGATCCGATTAACATCGTATACCGTCCGTGTGTCCGGCATTATACCCAGTCTTGTGCCTTTTTTCAATTGGCCAAAGCCGGACGGTTCCATCCAATGTGAAAAAGCGAGTAAATCGTGTAAACTACGAAAAGGTTTCTGATGTAACGCTTTGGATAAAAAGGCAGACAGTCAAAGCTGTGTTTTGTATAGGGATTCGTTTTAAGCTGGTATGTGTGGAAGGAAAAGAATTTCTTAGTACCAAATGGGTAGGTTTCGAAGTGAATATATCTTCTAAGAGTTTTTTAAGAATAAAAATTGCAGCAAAAACTACTTACTTATAATTTAGTGAAACATTCATTTTAACCACCAATGTACATATATTTGCTTCGGAGCGCAATGGTTCAAAAAAATGTGGCCACAAATCTGTGTAACTTTTTTGGAGTGCAAATAAGTATATTCTTCATAGTATCTTCTATCTGCCCAAACACTCAAAAAACTATCTTTGTGATGAAACCCAAATTACTCTTTAAAACACTGTAACTACCGTTGCTCGAAGCCTTTCTGAATTTTCTCTAGATTCAAAGAGGAATTCCCCAACTAATCTCATTCTTTTTTCAAGAAAAATGTCTAACAAAATTCACTTTGTCCGAGCATAATCCCTCATAGTTGCAGACAATGGTATTAAAAATATTGAATGTCATCCACAGAGAATTAAATTGAGAACAAAAATCCGGACAACTACGAGTCGGACACTTACACGAAGGGTTCCGTACCATAAGCCGAAAAAAACACGTTTCTTGTACCCATACAAAAAACGTTTTTTTTTTTTGTAATTGAGGGGCACCCAAACCTTTTAATTTTAATTTAGTTATCATTATTTTTTGGTATAGCGGCAATTAGAAATACACACTGAAAATTGCAAATGTCTACTTATTATGATTCTTGGGATACGCTGACAGACAGACGGACGAACGGATAGATGGACGGACGGACAGTGGAGGCTTAGTAATAGGGTTCCGTTGGTTACCCTTTGGGTACGGAACACTAAAAAATATATCTTATCCAGCGCTAGGAAAAGTAATTTACTTTACTAGAAGCATTGTACTGTCAGCGAAATAGGTCAGTATTTTCCGTTCTTTGTATTGCCGTACTAACTAAAAACTCGGGTTTTAATTTGTGTAAAATATTCCGGTACAACTATGCCGGATTTTTGTTGTGCGGGAAAATATTTGCGTATTTTGCGCTCCGTCGACGACTGAATGTGGATCGGTGGCGTGTTAGTTAAATAAATGTGTGGGTTTAAAAGTGTTGCAAGAATTTAATGAGTATAGATACAAATTAGACTAAGAAGACATAGCTTAATTAATTTGGTACATGTGTAACGTACAGTGGTAGCCCAGTGGTAATGGTTGCGACTTATGAGTTGTAGGTCGTAGGTTCGAACCCAGGCAGGCGCTTTACTTTGTGTAATTTATTTCATCACCACTGCTCTCAAAACGGTGATGGAAAAAACATCGTGAGGAAACCGGCATGTCTTAGAACCAAAAATTCGAAGATATGTGACATCTACCAACCGGCACTGGGCCCGCGTGGTGGATTTCGGCCCACTCCCTCTCACCGAGAGGAGGCCTGCGTCCCAGCAGTGAGAACATTATAGGCTGATTATGTTATGCTTATGTAATGTGTTATAAGCAATTTGTTTAAGAATTATTCGTTTTATTTATTTTAAGCGGACTATATAACGTTTCGGGCTTCTCACCTCTGATTTTATTCATGAACGGGAACACTTAATTAAACAAATAAAATAAATTGACAATGTGGGTATATCTCTGTCCGTCAGCGGGCTGTATCTCAAGAACCTTAATAGGCAAACAGTTTATGTATTTTTATTGCGACTAATAAAAAAAATGAAAGGGGGCAATGGAAATTGTTGGAGGAGGCCTTTGCCACGAGGCACACCGAACTGAGGGAAATCTGTACTAATATATAAAGCTGAAGAGTTTGTTTGTTTGTTTACTTGAACGCGCTAATCTCAGGAACTACTGATCCGATTTGAAAAATTATTTCAGTGTTAGATAGCTCATTTATCGAGGAAGGCTATAGGCTATATATCATCGCGCTAAGACCAATAGGAGCGGACCAGTTATGAAAATTGTGACGCAAACGAAGTTGCGCAGGTCAACTAGTATTATAATGAAGTAAAATATATAAAGAAACAATAGAGAACGAGCATTATAAGATTATTGAGCATTATTTGTGAATAGCTACAGTTGCTTTAAATTACTAGGTTACATAGGATAAGTCTTTTACTAACAAATGAGTCATGGTTACTCGGTGATTAAATAAGATAGAATTAAATTGAATTGAATTATTATGCATAAAACAAGGAGTTTCGGGATCAAAAAGCTTGATTGATTGATTGAATTTATTGACGAAAATGAGGTGTGCTAAACAATACTGCTCTTCGGGAATAAATGCTTAATTTAGGGTTCCGAACATCCGTAAAAAACAGAACCATTATAGGATCACTCAGGTGTCTGTAACAGACAGACACCCGGGTGATCCTATAATGGTGGGGTATGTCTGTCGGTCTATCTGTCCGTCTGTCACAGTCAGTTTTCTCCGGGTCTGCTTGACCGATTCTGTTGAAATTTGGTATAGGTACATATGGACTTCTGTGACCCAAATACGGACGTTTTACTTTTTTTTTAATGATAGTCAGTTTTGGGGGTCAAACAAGAAATAAAAAATAAGTTTTTCAAACTGCATCGTGTGACTATCAAATGATAGGGCTTACTGTGAGGGGTTATATTATATATTTTCCGTAATTTTAAAGTAAATAGTTTTGAAGTTTTTCAACATGAAATTAGACCAAAAATGACCATTCCCCTTATCTCCAAAACTACTTAGCCTAAAATTATGAAAAAAGAATGCAAATAATAGTTCTATACCTAAAGATTACAGGAAAACTTAGAAGTCTGTAGTTTTAAATTAAAATGCTAAAAAAAAAATTGGTTCATAATTCTTCATTCGGCACGCGAGTCCGACTCGCACTTGGCCAGTTTTATATTAGTATTGTGGTTTTCAATCTCAATTACAATCTAAGCTAAATCCAATACAATAAATTAACTTTATAATTAAACATTGCCTCTTAAATTCAATCCATAGAACAATACATTTATATTCCAATAAATCTAAGGGATTAACTCAAAATTAAAATTAGGTACAAACTTCAAAGCGAATTTTAAGTTTAATAAAAAAATGCTTAATTACACTCAAACGGTGTAATTAAAAAAAGTAAAAACTACAAAGAAACTTATCTTAGCCTTTTAAAAAAACAACCGCAGTGTTTTCGTTCTCACAAATCCGATTTAATTATTCTTCTTCTCATTAATTACAGGGCAGATTGCGCTCGTCTTACCACCACTGAAAAGTTGAATAAGAAAATCTTGTTGGTACAAATAGATAACAGATCATACTCGTAGCACGATTAAGCCTTGGGCCGTATATCGCCAGGGCCTGGAGCCCTGACATTTAGACAAGATGGGTGTGTGGCAGACCGAGGAGATGAAAGCAGGACAGGAAATGGAAGAAATTAGCAAAGACTATTTCCCAAGAGTTCTAGCTAACAAAACCAAGTAATAAAACCGGTAAAGTGCGAGTAGTACTCACGCACAAAGAGTTCGCAATGGCACATTTTTCACCAACTGCAAATCATAAAGGGAAGTATCCTTTATTCTTGCCGTTGGCCTAGGATCATGATTTATTTCTGCTGGACTACCATGATGTCTTACAACCATGGTGTGGGAGAGAGACAGAGTTAAACAAACGCATAACACTATCCCTTTTTCACAGCTTAATCATGGCTCATTCGCATTGACACGTCATAGTAGGGCCCCAGTTTATAGTAAGCATATGAAACCCTCCTATTCGAGTCCGATGATCGGTTTTGATCAACAATTAATTTACAAGGACCGCGATCGTTCATTACGTAATGGCAGGTTTTTCTTTTGAGTGTGGTTCCCTCACGACATTCTTTTTCACCCTTCATTGTTCTCTAATCATCTTGACCTTCTGCCCTTACCTTGTTTACGATTCTTGGTATTAGAAATGTAAAACAGACGGTGAAATGAGTTTTTGGCGCCGCAAAATCCATCTGCTCCTTCAAAGCATTAATTAGCTTCAGTAGCAATCTTAGCCTCTATTTGTTAAGTGAGAATTGCTATCGACTTTGCCTGCTGTATAGTTCTATGAACTTTAATTATTCAAGGGCTCGTAATTTTCAGCGAAAACTCGATGGGAATTCGGGAATTTTCTTGAACAACGCTTTTTTTGAGTGGCCCGAAAATAGAAAGTGCTTCAGCATAGGTAAATCTGATCTTCTAATATATAAAAATCTCGTGTTACAGTGTTGGTTATCGAACTCCTCCGTAGCTTAACCGATCGTTATGTTTTTTTTTTGTATATTTGGTAGGTCTAAGAATAGGTCGTCGGGTATTTTAATACGGAAAAACAACGTTTGCCGTATCAGAAAAATATAGTTTACAAGAAACTATATTTTTCTTCGCGAAAATCTATAAAAAAAAAAAAATTCAACCCTTGATCCATATGATGTTAGTAATAAACACTACTTAAAAGCAATGTCAGTAACAGATACAATACAAAACAGAATACTTACTAAACTTCAAGACTTATATAAAAACTGTTTATTTTCTTATGTATTTGTAAAAGGTAGTCCTGGGAGAAAGAACAAAAATACTTCACTTATAGTGATAAGCCATTTTTATTCATGCATGGTTTCTATGTTGGTTACTAGGTTAGTTCTAAGGTGCCTAGTGTTCCAAAGCATTCCAATAATTTAGACATAACTGTAAGTCTAACTAAGCAGTAAGTACACAAAACTTTTGGAAATTCCAAACTTTCTCTCAGTTGTATCATACTCGATATTGGGCATGTACAATAGCTGTAGCACAGCCCACATATCTCCCAGTGTATGAATAGAACCTAGCAGGGAGACAATAGGTACGGACTTAGGTGCTACACTACGGACTTAGGTGCTATACCACGGACTTAGGTGCTCGAGTACGGACTTCGGTGCTTGAATGATTGCATAACGAGCACGATGCATGGATGTATTCGAGAGACGCTTTTCAATTCGATTGCGACGTCTGTCTCTCGGGTTTGTGGACACACAGGTCGTCAGATTGGTTAACATAATTAGTGATTTTACAGTTTACCTATCATAAGTTCGAAAAACTTTTGACCGAATTTCATTTCACCTAAAACTTTTCAACTATTATCGTTTCGTTTTTTTTACTTCATCGAAGTTACGTCTGTTCTGTATCAATTGACCTATCAATTCGATATTTTATACTATTATTCTTGCCTATCTATAGTAAAAAAAAAAGATAGGTAAATACCGGTAAAAATAATAACTTGTTCTTCAACTGGCGAGTGTGGAACTCGTATTTTTTTTTGTCATAAACTCGTTTGCACAAAGTACAGTCAAATAAAAACGGATCGAAACCAATACCTATAAATAACTTGCTTTTGCCTAAGTCAAAATAATTTACGGAGTTCTCGAACCCTTCCGCCCGTGTGTCCCCCGCCATGACCACTGCGTCAAATAAACTTCAGTATCGAGTTTTAAAGTTCTCGGTCGGTTTAACTAAATTAAACACTCGACGTTTCTCTCGTATTGTTCCTTTTTATGTGACCTACGAATATTGCGGTTTATTTTGTTATGAGGAAGTTTTGAAAGTTTTTCCATGTATTTTATTTTCAAATAGCTCGTGACCTTTTTCTTTTATTTATTTATTATTTATTTATTTATTATTAGGGATAACAACTGCTTCCAAAACTTAACTAGGTACTTATCTAGGATTACATGACTAGCCAATAATAGTTATCCACGGCAGATACACAGGGTGGATGGATATGCTATTTAGACTAACTAAGATTATCCTAACAACATTAAAAATGATTGGGCAACTTTGAAGAGATACGAGTAAATAAATATTGCTATTAAATATTGCTAGACTCAAGGGCATCAACCCTTGAGTCAATTGAGAAACGAGCCAAGAGGATCATCGGTATGGTCTTCTAGATCTCTAGCTTCGACTCGACGAGCCTATCCCGATCGATGCCGAGTTGCTGGCCTGTCGGTTTTCTATAGGTTGCATTTTCAGTTCCATCATCGGACCACAAGACGAATGGCGATGCGCCACCGTTACATGGTGGACATCCCACCCACACGCCAGAGTATGTGTTTTCTGATAGCTTCATCCTGAGAGTCTTTAAGCCAAGAGTGAATAGGTTACTTCTAGCGTACTCCATTTTCGATCGCATCATCGCTTACCATCAGGTAAGATAGTGGTCTAACGTATGCCTATTAATAGTAAAATAAAAAACAAGTAGAAAGCAATTATATTTGTGGTTTTTTCTTACCGGACTTATAAAGGCGTTTTAATGAGAGAAACTTGATAAGCAGTTGATGGTCGGTTCTCAACATTTTTCTTGTAAGGTCAATATTTAAGGCAAATAGTTAATATTTTCTTGAATCACCTCACCTTTTTGAAATTGGTTTTAAACGTAGGTAACAATGGCGTGGCAATGGCGTGGCAGTGGCGTGGCAATGGCTAACTTTACTAAAATTACAGAATTTTCATATCTTGAGGAGCTCGTGGCTGGATAATAACAGCCGCACGGGTCGATCTTAAAGGTTAAGCAACGCTTGCCATGGTTGGTTGGTGGATGGGTGACAATCTTAACATACCGAGTTTCCTCTGTGCCGCGGAAAGCACGTTAAGCTGTTGGTCCCGACTGTCATTTGTAGATCTTTGGCAGTTGTTACGGATAGTCAGAAGCCAGTTAATCTGACTCCAGTCTTACCATGAAGTACCGTGTTACCCAGTTACTGGGTTGTGGAGGTCTGGTAGGCAGCCGCTCCTCGTAACATACTGGTATTCAGCTAAATACAACCCTAATCTCTTCAAAGTTAGAGTGAACAGGCTCCTTCTGGGTAGGCTCGCTCCATCGTAGACTTTGTCTCTGTCATTTCTGACATAGACTAGAGTCAAGAGCAAACCCATTACAAATAAAAAAAAATCATCATAGGAATAAGTTATCTTTTTGTTTAATAACCCATATGGATGTTGCTTATCCGAATTAAAGATTATTTTATTTATTTTTAATCCGGTTTGACTGGAAGCCGACCTCAAAATAGTTGGGAAAAGGCTAGGCAGATGAAAGAATTTTACTGCGAATCATATCTTACTGCGAGGCAAGACGCGAAAAGGACAGTGACTGATAAATATATACCAATTAGACTAGCTGACCGGGTAAACGTTGTTTTACCATATAAATGAAAAAATGCCTACGACCTATTCTCAGACCTACCAAATATACACAAAAAAATTCATAGAAATTCGTCAAGCCGTTTCGGAGGAGTCCGATAACACTGTGACACGTGGTTTTATACTATCTGTACTTCTATACTAATATTAAATCAATACTAATATTATAAAGGGGTATAGCTTGTGATTTCGTAAGTTTTTTAGGTTTTAGGGGGTAATCTCTGGAACTACTGAACCGATTTTGAAAACAGTTTTACCAATTGAAAGCCACGTTTTTGGTGAGTGTCATATGCTATATATTAAACCGAAAAATACTAACGAAGTGAGCACAGGCCAGCTAGTAAACAATAAATAAGTGACAATAAAACAAGTTACTTTAAACTATTTTATTTGTTTTATGGTACAAGCCCGCCACACATTCCCAACCACTGCAACTCTTGAAAGCCAGAATCAATAGTGGCGACCACCAGAAAAACGCCCAGCTAATGAAGCCCGCCGAGTCCCGGAGAAACGATTCAATTGTCTTGAATCCCGCAACGAAATTAATCGGAAAAGTACAGAGGAGGAGTATGAAAAAAAAATACTAATAGTAATACTTTAAACTAGTTTTTATTACTACATCATGCTGTATGGTGCCGTAAATGAAAAAAAACCATCCCATCACATACCGTGGGTGTCGCAAGTGGCGACTAAGGGACTCACCAGAGAATGGGCAGCAGCGTTCTCTGTAAAACGCAACACCATACACTGCAGTCGCCAACCCGCCTGCGAAGCGAGGCGATTATGGTAAACCCCCCATTTTGGGGGAGACCCATGTCCAGCAGTGGACGTCTTTCGGCTGTCATGATGATTTTTTTTATTAAAACTACTGTGTTTGCGTGTGCTTAGTAGCGACCCTTTCTCGTATTCAAAGCAAGAAAAAATTGAAAACATTCTAAACAACAGCTTCAGAACAAGAGATTCAGGCACCACCACACCACTGAATCGCATTGTCACAACAAATAGCGAATTCTGCCTACCCTCAATATCTGCTGCCAATCCCACAACATCATTGTTAACAGAGGAAACTTTACCTATTGTTAATCTATCAGTAATTGGAGAGCATCAATACCGAAACCGGTACCAATACCTAAAAAGCAAGCGATTGTACTCGAACAATACTCGTTCGCAACCCGTACTTTGAATCAAAAACTTACATCCAATTATAGCAAGGAATTTTAAACCTTATTCTTTGAAGCATTAAGTTGGTTATGTAATTGAAAGTATATTTGGTATTTGTCAGTCTGCAAACGTCAACAATGGGGATTCCTAACATGTTGGGGCATTGTCATATTGTGAGCGGCACTGGTCTCTTGATATTAAAAATTCCAACCATTACTCGACTTTATATATATTATAGTCGACGCCAGATATATTTACCATAACGGTCATTGACACACATACATTTATTAACTTTCTTAACATTAAAAAAAAATAAAAACTCAAGCTGTCCTGAATCGACTGATAGGTAATGAAAAACGGTTCAAAATTTATTGTTCGAACTACGAAGGGATATTAGGGAAAGGTCAATGTAATTTATTTCACATCTATCTGGCGTCGACTATAGTATTAAAATTGTAAGTATATGTTATGTTTACGTTATTGAACATTCTGGGGGAACTATTCGAGTTAGTGTTGCTATTAACAAATTCTGGGAAAAGGGTCTGTTAAGGATTTTAAGTAAGGGTTTATATTGTGTAGGTACTTCGTTTTGCGTCGAGTGGAAGATAAGGCGATTTGCTCTTTGGAATTTTCTAAGATTAAGGTGGAAGCGCCAGGGTAGCCCGCGAAATTCTAATATTTTTATGTTTTTTGCAATTTGCCGGTCAGTGTGAAGCTGTATGTTGAACAAAATACGATTCGCGGCCGTAACGCGTATTCATCTAAATAATTATAACCATTTTAATCATCAATATAACCCTCTAAGTTCATTTAAACCCTATTGAATGACTTTTTCATGAAATAACCATTCATTAGGGTTTAAATGAACTTTTCTTTTTAAAAACGCTGCCCCACACTAGGAATTTCTCTTGTATCGTGGGTGCGTTTACAACCATACAAAGTCATATACACAAACAGCTCATTATAATCTCATCTGATGGATAGCGATGATGTGGTCGAGTATGGAAAACGCTTGTCTAATATTTTCGATATTCACGTGGGTGCATCCGGTAGCAGAACCTTATCATCATCATCATATCAGCTGAAAGACGTCCGCTGCTGGACGGCGGCTTCTGAAGGCTTGATTTTTTTTTTTTAGCCCGATCGTGTGTCCCACTGCTGGGTAAAGGCCTCCCCTTTCTCCTTCCAAATCTCTCTGCCTTGGGCGATCTCTGGCCAAGTTTGTCCTTGTTTGTTTTCATTCGTGGTCCAGTGAGTGACGATCTTCGCCCACCTCTCCGGGTTCATTCGTGGTCCAGTGAGTGACGATCTTCGCCCACCTCTCTGGGATCATTCGTGCGACGTGGCCAGCCAGTGGGAGTGCCCACTTCAGCCTGGCTGTTTTTTCTCCGAAATCTATGACTTGACCTTAGTCATTAAATTTGCCGTTGTACTACATCATTATATCAGCCGAAAGACGTCCACTGCTGGACATAGACCTCCTCCAAGTGTCGCCACAAGAACCAGTCCTGTGCGAATCACATCCATCGGCTACCCGCGACCCACACAAGATCATTGATCTATCTTGTGGGAAGTCTTCCAAGGCTTCGTCTTCGAGGATCCGGTTGCCACTACAGAACTTTTCAGCCCAATATATTCTGCGATCAACAGAAACAGCAGAAACTAGTTCTAAGAAAATAATTTAATACCGTCATTTGTCGTATTTAGTGCCAAGCACTGAATAACCCAACAAAATACGACATTGTTCTTGAACGATTAAAAAATTCGTATTTTTAAATCGTTCGAGAACATTGTACTCGTATACTGACACAGACGAACACGAATTTAAAAACTCTACAAAAGAAAAAACAACTTTGAAAATAAAAGAAAAGTCTAAACAGTCGAGAATGACGGCTTACAATCGCAACAAGTCGTATGAAAGTAATCTGCGAAAAAGACTTTCGCAAACTTAGCAGCTGCGAAAGTTTTGGACGCTTGACAGTCGAATCGCAGCTCAGCGAAAGAATTAGGATTTTGTTATTTTTAAAAAAAGTTGAGACTGTTTTTCAAGTAGCAATTCCGTTTTCTGCTTTTGAACTTTCTAAAAGAAGCCAGATGTGGTTTGCTTTAGTTAAATTACTCAAAAATTGTGTTCAGTTTTTTAGAATGGAATAGAATAGAACACTCTTTATTATGTACACCATATAAGTTACAGAAGAGATAGATGAAGAAAACATTACATAGGGTGACACAGTGCTTTATCGCTAATCTTCTGGTTACGCTCGCTCTTTAATAGTAATTAATGTTCTAAATAAATGTTTACCTCACTGAAAAAAAAAAAGACAACTTTCAGATGGAAATCATCGTCAACTCAATCATCATTTGAGGACAGAGTAAACGCAATACATCTTAATCATCACTATAAACAACTTTTACGATGGGACCAACCATGAAATCGCGAAAAAAAAATCGAAAGCCCCTTGTATTTTTGTGTCCAAAACTTGATAAAATGTACTGAACAGCCGATTTTTTTTTTTTTTATTCTGTCATATTGCACAGGGTTTTCCGCGGTTTTTCCCATTTCCTCAACAATCTTTTGTTAAGTTTAATGGATGCTCAATAACATCACCGATGCTACGAAAAATATAATTCAAGAACATCCGAAAATAATCAATAGATATTGTAATCTACACCCCAATTGTTACTAACCCTATGGACTCCGGTCTAAAATAAAAACATTCTATCACTCAGAAAAACGCATATTCTTTCACAATAGGAAGGAACACCAGGTTGCTACATATGTATAAAAATCCATTTGCTATCTATATAACTTATCTATACTAATATATAAAGCTGAAGAGTTTGTTTGTTTGTTTGCTTGAACGCGCTAATCTCAGGAACTTCTGGTCCGATTTGAAAAATTCTTTCTGTGTTAGATATCCCACTTATCGAGGAAGGCTGTAGTCTATATACCATCACGCTAAGCCTAATAGGAGCGGAGCAGACGAAGTTGCTCGGGTCAACTAGTATTTGTATAAGTATGCAATATCAAAATGAAAGCATATACTACGCAATTATGCTGTCGGTTTTCTGATTCTCATAATCTTGGCACCGATAAAATTTTCAACAATAAAGAACTTAAAAGAAAACCGGTACGACCAAAGCCGTAACTTTATCAGTACAAAATAAAAACAAAAGAGCAATACCGCTCCTCACCATGAAAGTAAAGTATGTTTAGTATGCACCGATAAAGTCTGGCCACGGAAAAGCGGTTGAAAAGCAGTTTAATATTAAATCCCGCGATCGTCGATATAAAATAGTCGACTACATAAAATAACCCGCGGTACGGTCGGGGAAATATAAATAACGACCGCCACTGACCCCGGTACAGACGGGGCGCGTTTACACCGTATGGGGGTTGTTTTGAATGGGCAAACTTTTATTTTTGTTGTTGTCGATATTTTTTTATCTTTGGCAATTGAGCCGATGGCGACTATTCTGCCAGTGTCATGTTTTGACGGCAATATTAAGTAAATTGACATGGCAGAAAAGTGACGTTTAATTCAGGTTTTTTGGCGCGTAGAGTGAATGAGATCTAGGAGAAGGTGGGGAAAGACGGGGTAGTGAGGTAAGACGGGGACCGACACAAAATCAAAGTTCTAAAGTTAGTACAAACATACTGGTATCGCCGTCTGTCGTCACTTTGACGGACTTATTCAGTGTTGCAAGAATTATCGCTGCACATACACTCTGTGAGATACAGTGAGCAATTATTTGTTTTTTTACTGTTTGATGTAATTTATAGAGTAATTAAAATGCGTGACTATTAAAAAAATACAACACATTAAACATTGAGCGTGTTTTTTCCTCGAAATAAATTTAGTTTACTAAACATGGTAAATCATAGTGGTGTCGGCCATTTCACAACCTCAAATTTTGTCTTTCTTTTTTTTATTACTTTTGGGGCATGATGGGGTACTGAGAACCTCAATTTCAGAATCACAACCAAGTTCATCAGCATGGCTTTCAAAATTTAAAACTTCATTTCATTTACTTTACTCAAAACAATTGTTGTCTTACTCACCTATGACACAAAAAGGAAAGACGTAGACGAAGCAAAACCGCTACCATCACTGCTTCACCATATAGACCAGAATTAAGAGAGAGACAGGGGAGAAGGAAACCAGTAAAAAAAGGAAGTAGAAGAAGACTCACAAAAAAAAACAAAGTACAGGTACAGGTACAGTACAGTAATACGATACAATTAAAAGTGCAAAAGGTATTATCTCCTGGCTCCCAAACTAGGTTTATAGCCTGTGACTTGGGGACCAGTGATTCCATAGAAGAACATAAAATCTGTTTACTCCAATAACATGGCTAATATAACTATAAAAATATTATATAAGTAAATTGTAAAAAGAAGAAAAAATGATACTAAAAATTGTAGGTTTAGGAGTGGGAGTGAGTGTATCGTGGTATGTGTGAGTAATTGTGAAGGTGGGGAGTGTGTATGAGTGTATGGGTGTGATATACTTGAATGAGGAGATATCTGTCTTAGGAATGTGAGAGGAGCAGGTTTTCGGTTTCACCATACGATTTGTCAATCAGCCATTCTTTCACTGTGTTTTTGCATTGGTGATAATTTAAACTGTGGATATGGAGAAACTTATTAATTTTATTATATAAAATATAGCTGAGGTAGGTGAATTGGTGTCGTGCGAAGGTGGTATTGTGTCTAACTGGTGGAAGGACAATGTCTGCGCGACGTTTAGTACTAACTTTGAAAGGCAGTTGATGTTTCCTTAATACACATTGTAACACATACAACCCTCTCACCGACAGAACCCCACATTCCCTAAAAAGTTCCAATGTAGGGTATCTATAGGGCTTGCAGAACATAACTTTCAGAACTACTCTCTGAGCTCTTTCTAATTTCAGAAAGTATGTTTTGCAGGCGCCACCCCAAGCTGGCAAACAATAAAGAAGAAGAGACTGACAGAATGAGTAATAGACCATCATAAGTATATCCGAGTCAGCCGAACCACGGAGTTTCTTAAAGATGGAAATGAGTTTGCACGTTCGGGTGACAAGATTATCTAGATGACTATACCAGTTCAGATGGTTGTTAATTTGCACGCCCAAGTATTTTATACACGATGTGGGTCAGAGAGGGACAGGTACAGCAGTTGTTTCTTGGACAGGTATGAGCTTTAATAGTAGGTGTTATATTTGGCTGAGTCTTATTACTTAAAGAAAATGTTACATATTTAGTTTTTTCCGCATTCAAGGTCAACAAATTATTGTCAAACCAATTCATGACAGTGTCCAGTGCCATCTGTGCATATTTTTTGTTTCACTCCAATCATTCCCATGAAAAATTAGGGCTGTATCATAAGCGTAGGTATATATGGAGCAGTTTGTTAGAGAAAGTGAACACAAATCGTTTATGTAGATGAGGAATAAGGTTGGGCCTAGAATGCTTCCTTGTGGGACGCCGTATTCTATTCTACCTTTATCGCTTATTACCTCATTCAATTAAACATGTTGGAAACGATTATCCAGATAACTAGAAAAAAAATCAAGTGCGGGTCCCCGAATTCCCATGCGTTCCAGTTTTGACAGAAGGATGGGCGCAGAGACAGTGTCAAAAACTTTCGAAATATCAAGAAAAATACCAAGACACCGCTGCTTCTTGTCCATGAGCTGAGTCACTTTTTCAGAGAGCGCAATAACCGTTAAACCAAAGAAGCACATAAAGAATCAGACATCAAGAATGATGACTCAGAATGCTTACCCTGTCATGGTTTATATTTCAAGTCCAATGAAGGATGGGTAAATTATCAGATTAGTGGAAAGTGGGCACATTGTGGCTGTGCTGCAGCAGAAGATAACGATGACGATGCTGTCCGCCCATATCTGCCCATTTTGCGAGGACAGTGACTAAATATATTATCATACCCCATCTTGCCCAAGGGGGTACCCCGTCTTACCCAATGGGTAGGGTAAGATGAATATCTCATATTTTTTTTGGTTTTAGAATTATTTTTAAGATAAAAACAAACTAAAATATAGCATCGAAAAATTCATCCTCAACGCTGTCAGCTGGTAATGTGCCCAAGAGACTGGCGGCATTGCCACGTTGAATGGCAATGCTTAATCTCTGCCCAAAGTAAAAGCAAGCTCTTTCGTCACGGGAAGTGTCAACCAGCCGTTTCGAAATTTCTTTGAAAAGGCTGTGAGCACAAGGGCCCCACGGCCCGAGGGTTTAAACCCCAAACGGCTCGAAAATATAATTACCAATAAGGTTACTATATTTCCGCCGCTTGAGGTTTTCCGCAGCCGCAGCGGTAGCGCCAGTACTACACGATGAAATAAGAAGATGGCATGGCGCAAGAGTATCGATACAGGTTGCGTCCCACACTAAAGGCCTACCCGTCTTCCAAGGAAACAAAGACATGCCGTCCAGTCATTTGCCATCGTCTCGTGCCAAGCCATTGGGTTCTAAAACGGCTGGAACGCGTGACAATGACAAGAGCTCGTCGGATTATGTCGTTTTAATTAGCGTGTCGTGCACTCGTCTTTTTTAAGAAGAGTTATATTTTTGAGCATTCGATTTCAAAGGGAGAAAGACTCATTATTTCATAATAAATGTTTCTAAGTTGTGAAATTCAAGGCTGTTGTTTTTATTTGTGCTTTTCCTTAAGGACCCCATCTTTCCCCACCTTCCCCTACTGCCGCCATATTGTTTTTCATTGCTATTTCTTCAGACTAGTTTATTTCTTTGATAATTGTGTTTCAGACAATATTATGTTTTATCTAAAGCCCTAGCACGCAAATCCGCCTTTTTTAAGCGACAAATATCTATTGGCGTTAGTACTACAAAGTTAATCAATTAGGAAATTGCAATCAAAATGGTTGATACAATTCAACACCTTGACAGATATATTGATGAGCACAATGTATTACAATTAGTAGAGGAGAAGGCGCTGCATCAACACCGTGAAGGTATGAATAGAAAACTCTAACATCGGGCTAAAATAAATATCTAAAGGAAAGAACAAAGAAAGCGACCGGAAGACATCATTAGAGACGAACATTACCGGCTGTTAATGAAGCTTTATTTACAAAATGTTATTGTATAAGGAAATAAGTTGTTTTCTTTTGTATAATATTTTTTTTCAGAGATGTTTGTGAGAATAAGACGTAAAATTTAGTAAGTTTATATTATTATTATGTTACATGGTTCATGAAACCTTTTTTTTTTCGAGCGAAGGAAATGCCTAACGCATACGACATCAGTCGGGGAGACGAAGTGGTTATATGGGACTTGCACCCAATAAATACTTCGCCTTGATGGGTGGGTTTTAAGAACTACTACGCATGACATTCGCGACCCATCCAGCGTGGCCCACTTCTGGGCTCCCTCGTCTATGCCCGCCTTCGGGCTCCCTCTTCCTTCAGCGATGTCCGGGTACACTGGGACACAACCACGACTCCAGGTACCTTACAGCGTGGATGATAGAGTCCCGATCTTTCGTCTGCAGGCCCCTCTTATGGCGGCATCAAGTCGGCATTTCGCCACCTGCGCCGTCCTATCCTTCTGCGGCAAATTGGGTCCTCAAGAGAGTCTTCCTCCCTAACACGCTCCGCCGCCTCCTTCTGCGAGATTATGTCCTCGCAAAAAGACGCAACCGTCTCCCATATGGTTCATGAAACCTACCTGAGCTCAACTCTAGAAGAATGTTGGGGGACGATCTGATCTTACCTGTGATTTCTGGTAAAATTACAAACCCACCATAATTGCTTGTGTTTTGAAACTCCGTACTACTTTGGTGTTTCGTTATCAAGGCCATTGATTTCAGAAGCAAAACCTCCACCACATGACATAGGTAAGACTCCCTCAACCGTTGGGTTAGGGGAGACTTACCTATTTCCAGCATTTAGCAACCCATATCGATCGACCGGTCTTTTGGTTGTATCAGATTATTTGGAAACGGCTTCATTAACTACTCTAAGTAAGGAACTACTGTCATTCAGCTGAATCCGGGTTGACTGGAAGCCGACCCCAATATGGTTATGAAAAAGCTAGGCAGATGATGGTTCTAAGCAAGGAATTAAAGGACTCAAAATTTTCAAAAAGCCAAGTTTTCGAATATCTGAGGTATTTTGCCATTCTTGTGTCATACTTTGCGGTCTGCTCACTAGCATGAAAAACTAATTCAGCTATGCTTAAATACGAGTATTTATCTACAACCTACTTTAGGATTGTGTACCGACAGATGAAGCCCTGACAAATAGGCTTGAAAAATGAATAAGGTTCTATGCATACCTTTTTAACCGACTTCCAAAAAAGGAGGAGGTTCTCAATTCGGTTGTATTTTTTTTATGTTTGTTATCTCATAACTCCGTCATTTATGAACCGATTTGAAAAATTCTTGTTTCATCTGAAAGAGTATACTTCTCGATTGGTCCCATTGTCACCAAGTCAGAATCTGATGATGGGATCTCATGAAAATCGAGGGCAACCCTCAAAATTTATAGGCACATACAATGTTTTTCATTAACTTTCTAACGCAATTCAGATATTTGTGCCTAGTAATCATAATCATATAAATCAAAATAGCTCGCCTCACCTCAACGGTGTAACAAACCCCTAACCCGATCACATAGACCACGTACAGCCGCTTTACATTCCACAGTACATACCCTAACTTTCAGTTTTACTGATGCATACCGTCCTCATTCAACCAGGATATGAAATACTTATCTATTGAGTGCAGTACATTCAATAGAGTGCTCTTTTAGGGGACTGTACAATACAACTGGATGAAAAAATGTTTTTGACTTCTTTTTTCTTCGTATATGTCATCTGTGTAATGCGTAGTTTGTAATGCGTCCAGTACGTGTATGGGGGAGTATTGTTTTGTTCATGTATAGGGGACTGTTGTTTAGGGGCCATGTTTGTTTGATACTATGATGAAATGTGCATAGAACTTTTTGAAAATGGAATAGGCCTGTTTTGTTTTGTAATGTTCCGGTATTTGATTGACAATCGTTGAATAAAAGTTTTTCACTTTTGTTATTTTTCAGTTCAGAGAAAGAAAGCTACTTCCTTTGAATTTGTCTTCAGTTTTGTATTTGTAACGAAAACATACAGCGCAAATAAATAACTGTAATCACATAGAAAATCCGCAGGGACTTAATAATATTATATCAAACTTTAATTTAATTAAAAATGTAAATAATTATTATGTAGTATATAATATTTTATTTTATTTTATTTATTCGGGACAAAAACACAGTCACATGTTAAGGCGGTACAATAAGATTCTTAGTATAAATTGGGTAAGTAAGTATATAATATATTCTTTTTATATAATTATTATTTAAATATTGACATCTTACATGCTTTATATTATATTCTAATATAGAAGATGTCAATATTCACTTAACCCTAGGTTTCAAACATTAATAATCATCACACTGTCCATAAACGTTTCAGATGTGCGTCCTAAAATTTCTACAACGCACGTCAATCTCATTTTGGACATTTTGACATTCAGTACATCGCTGATACAGTATAATTATGACGAGCTTATCAAAATAAAGCATCTCGCGGTGTCATCAAAATACTCTACATACTTGACTACAGCAATAACTTCATATAGAAAATAAATTCCATACGAGATGCGAAAAAACTTTGTATTTGTCCCATGGGTAGTCGGTCCCCCTCGCAAGTAGTTTTGTGGCTCTTGGGGGAAAATATTGTGGAGTGTATGTAGAATGGAACGGCAGCATATCTGGATGAAAAAGAAAAAATTTAGATACCTACCTGCCTTTTTTTAAAGATGGAAAATCAAATGACTCTCTGACTAATACCCATCCGTGTTTCTCCTGATTTCCTTTGCGTTCCAGGGCTGTGGTGACTCTTTCGAACTAATCCCACAAGCCTGGCAGGCTCTAGCCCTAGCGGGCCGTCTACTATACTGACATCTCTGAAGCGTGCGTGGAACACAACACAACGCGTCGTCGACCTGGGTTAGATAACTACTTACGTTTCGTATTCTGAGGATGACATCTGCCCCGTTAGTGCACGCGGTCCGGGGTTCGATTCCCAGATCGGGCGAAAAGTAGGTATAACTGAGTTTTCTGTGAGGATTTTTTTCAGAAGCAGCCAGGAGATTGGAAGTTAGTGGTGTAACACCACCTTGTCTCGAGAAGAACGTTAAGCCGTATAGCGCCTGATCTCTTCCCGGTGTCTTGTTCTGTGTGAGTGAAGTAACAGAGGATAGAGCTGTATTTGCGCACACTACGGCGTTCGCGCCGTTATACTTCTGAACTTCCCTTTTATTGATCACTAGCTTTTGCCCGCAACTTTTTCCCGTTCCCGTAGGAATTTCGGGAAACTCTCTCTTAGTGCTCCCCTACACTCCTCAAGGAAGCTTCATGCCGAAGGGGTTCGAACTTTTTTGTATGGGAGCTGGCAGAGCCTACCGTCGCCATTTTGATATTTTTCAAAATCGCGGCGCACGATGTAACATGCATGTACGTGTACGGGTAGAGGACATTTAAACCAAGATATATCGAGGTAAAGTCACCATGTGAAATCATTAATATCATCAAAAAGTGATTAAAAATGGCTTATTTATGTGCTTTTACGTATTAGATTAAATTCAAAGCTTGATTTAATCAACTTTTGGGAAAAAAAAAAAACACGTAAAAGCCAATTTATTAAGAAGTGTTAAATTATATAAATGGTTAAATAAAGCCTAAAAATATTACAAGAACACAGTCTACTGCATTTATAAGCGCGTAATAAGTTCATTTTAATTATTTTCATTGTTCTCATAAGGTAACTTTACCTTCAAGTATCTCGGCAACGTGACACTTTAGGGCACCGTGTTGCGAGCATCTTTTACTTGTTCAAGTGTCATTACACTCTATATGAATGTTAGACCGTGCGCCGCAACTATAAAAAAAAAACTTAGAATGGTGGCGGGACTATGCCAGCTCCTATAAAAAAAGTTCGAACCCCTTTATATATGTATAAGGATTTATTTAACGCGCGTTTGATCAGAGTGGTAAGAGATGATGAGGACGCTTGCCTTGAAGTAGGAAGGAAGGTATCTAGGTCCAGGAAGTAATCTCTTCACTTAGACCCTCAGGTTGTGCCTATCAGGAAACACAGAAAAAAATCGACTGTTTAGCAGTACGCACAACAAGTTTTATGTGTTTGGTTAAGAATATGTCCACCATGAAATCTGTCATGTGTCGCATTAACGTATGTTTTTTTTTTTATTTGAGATTGGTTTGCTCTTGACTCTAGGTCACGATGGAGTGAGCTTACCCAGAAGGAGTCTGTTCACTCTGACTTTAAAGAGCGTTGTAAGCAGTTGGAAGCATTCGGAAACACAGACGCAGGTAGAGAGCTCCACTCCTTTACTGTGCGCATTATAAAAGAAGTCTATTTCACTTTTCTCAGGAAGGAACATTTTTCTAGGAACTTTAATACCTCTTTGTTTTAGCCTAGGAATATACTTTTCATTCATTAAATTGATGAAATAATAAAGTGAACAAAATAATAAAAGAAAACTATGTTTTCTTGAAACTAAGAGGCAACAAAAAATAATATTCTTTGTATCTACACAGATTTCAGCATCTTTTAACATAGCTTCCTCGGTACTAAATAAAGTAAAAAGCCATTATTTTTTTCACAAAGACTACATTAGGAACTCTTTATATTATTATGTTTCTTCTGAGTCTCAAATCTTTCTAGATATTGTATGAAGCACGTACTAATTGCAGCTAGAAGATTTAAAAGAAGCTTATGTTGAGAAATATATTGATGAATAAAATACATTTTCTTTTATGTTGCTAATTAATGACTTTGTTTGAAATGAAGTTTTTTTTACTTCGAACTTGATAGATGTGATTTTAAATTGAGTTTTTATAGAGTACTTTAAACATGAACAGGGTAATCTGCAGTGTTTAGGTATAAGTATGTAATATGGTTATATGAACGAAATCACGAAATAATAAAAAAGTTTCTAACTGCGTTTTAATTTTCTTACGAACGCCTCTCTTCTTTGTGGGCAAAAAAAAAACTTACTGAATTTGGGCGCAAGCCCTTAAGTTGCCAGTTATGAAAAATACAAAGGCAAATAATCTTGTTTGCAACCTTGAAACCTAAACCGACGCCACTTAAATTATAAAATAAAAAACTTAAACCCAGTCAGCCATTTTGAACACTTACCTCAAAAAAATTAGGCTTAGGTTGTTAGTCTCTTTTTTTTTATTAATAGGCACGCGCTTGACCACCATCTCACCTGATGGTAAGCGATGATGTGCGTGTGTGTGTATGTGTGTGGTGTGTATGTGTGTGTGTGTGATGTGGTGTGCTCTATGCTCGATCCTTCATCGAATCCAGATTTACTGAATAAAATGGGCTAAATACGCATCTTTTTTACAAATCTGTCAGATTTACGGTATTATGATAAGAAATCATAAGAGAACGCTAAATAACATTATGCACTTTACATAATTATTTGATTACGCATTTTAAGTTTACTGTAACAAAATCTGCATCATTTACCTTCTAAAGCAGAGGCCTTAGTGCGATTTTTTTAACGTAATCGTTCGCTTAATATGTCAAATTTTATCTATGCAAGAAAAGGTTTCCGTTGTTGTCACCAGATGGTGCTTATTCAGTTTTTAATACAAATTTACGTTTACTCTAAAGAGATCACAAGAGACGTTATAAAACTCGTACTATTTTAAAGGCCAGTGCTGTTAGTGGCCAGCCCACATGACAAGGTAAAGGTAATGACATAATTTACTATAATCGTACCAACAGCTAAAACGTCTTGTGAGCAAAGATAATTCAAATAAAATATTTCCGACTATATTGTAACACAGCAAGAGAGCAAGTTTTTTCAATAAGTACCTATTATGTGTCTCTCTGACTTTCGTATTTTGGCCAGTCTTACGCTATAGTCAGAATGAAATGAAAACATGCAAACTGAGAATCACCATCTTAAATATAAAAGAAAATCCATTATTTATTCAAACGACTGAAATGACACTCATTTCATTTCACAACCTCGCGAATGTAAATATCTCTGTATTTTTTATTTAATTGTTAGGTTACATTCCACAGCATTAGGAGCCGCCTTAACAAAGGCGAAAGTGGAAGTTTTCAAAAGAGAATTTTTAATAACGCGCTCACAGTCGAGGCGCGCTTTAGTGGTTAATTTTCCTTTTAAACATTTAAAAAAAGAATGTATTAGGAACAACTGGCTGCATTTTGTGGGTGTTAGTTTGTAATGTTACCATGACATTGTTTTTTTTTTTAATTGGTATTTTTTTCTACAACTGGCATGTTTGCAGTCTGCAGATACGAGACTACTAGCATAATCAGCCGATTCTGTTACCATTACTGAGACACAGACCTCCTTTTAGAGGCAGTGGGAGTGGGTTGTCGCCCAACACGCGGGTCACTTGCAGATTAGTCACATGTCTTTGAATTTTGAATTCTATGTCATGTCGGCTACCTCAAGCCGTTTTGTGAGCATTGGTTATGAAAAAAACTCCACTATGTTATGCACCTGTCTGGATTGGATACCATGACCTACAACTCTTAAGTCGAGGCCTTGATACAACTGTACCGTCACTACTTTCGGCAGCCAGGAGGCAGGATGATAACATGGCAAGGCTTACTGCTCAGGATACACAGACAAACGCTATTACGTAATTGTCACTCTTGGAAATTGCAAGCTTCCTTGAAGAACGATGAAAAGCTTTTGCACTCTCACAGACAGAAACGACGCTTAGTGGGGCAACGATGTGACACAGAATTATTTTGTTCTATTTACACAGCAATTTCAGAACCGTTTGTATAAAAAAATGGCATCGCGTTGTCGCATCGCACCTGTCTACGGGACCAACATCAAAAGTGCGGTCTTTAGCGCACAATCTCGATTTAAAGACAAAACAATTAAAGACACCTTCAAATTGAAGTACCTAACTAAGTTTGTATTTCTATTTATTTGCAGAGGTAGACGGTGCAGAGAGTAAAGTCCCGCGAACCTCCATTGAAAAGGGGTCGATCCTCTGACCGGACGCTTACAACCCTAATCTCTTCAAAGTTAGAGTGAACAGGCTCCTTCTTTGTAAGCTCGCTCCTTCGTAGACTTTGTCTCTGTCATCTCTGACCTAGACTAGAGTCAAGAGCAAACCTATCACAAATTAAAAAAAAAGAAAAGAGTTGTTGTGTCCGGTATAGGCAACTGACCGATAGTTGATATTCGGGCTGAGTATGTGTTCAAATCGCACTGTAACCTCTGATACCGCGGTAGGATTTCAACGTAGTAGTTCGCTGCCTGTTGGATAGATAGACGATGCGGTTCTTTTTGTTGCGATGTAGATTTGCTCCGTTAGTTTTTCTTGTGACGGCATTGATGCCGCTACAAATTCATAGACGAAAAAAAATTCTTGCCCCCAAAACCCACAAAACTACGAACTAAGGCCGACGTAACAAAAACAGAAGTCTCATTAAATCAAAATTGCATTGTCATAGTATTCATTACAGGGCAAAGAATACGAAATATTCTCTTAAGCCTCTTATTTGTTGTTTTATAAAACGTATGACGAGGGGGACACGATTTTAATGAAATACTCAAGCACTGGGCTTCTAATCTTCCTTTGTGTAGAGATATTAAAAGTAGGTTTTTCTTTTTGAACTGCGTAGATTGTTTGCCTACTTAACGTTGGGAATTTTCCCCTAACACGATGAAAATAATTGCCCCTTGTGCTTAAAATAAATAATTGATCAAACTTTAATTCCTTTCTGAGCAAGTTTTGAATCCGATTTAGATGAATCAATTTCTAATATTATTGTAAAAAAATGTTATTTCTTTGACGCGTTTCCTTTTGAACCCTATTTATTTTGTTTAGTTTGGTCTTTGCCTGAAGATTCTTACTTTTTTCGGGCCATTTTTCTATGATAACGTCGATTGGAAATGGATTTTTCCTTTCAAAAACTTAGTACGAGTACTTAAAGGATGTAATTCCCTTTTTTAAAATAAGTTATTTATTCGTTTCTTTGGGTTTTGATATTTCCGACCTTTTGGTTTAGATATTACTTATCATTTCCTCGGTGCCCCCTTAACAAGACTCTAATACATCTGACATCGGTCTCTACCAAACTGCCTCATCTAGTCTATCCCAGCCATCTACTGGCATTGTTAAAATGTATTTGTTGGATTTCATTTCAATGCGATAAAAATATTTCAATAACCTCGACATCCCAATTACGTGTGTTGCCATTTTCAGGCACAAAAATATCATCTTAAAAATTGCTTATTATAATTGAACCTTTTTTGTGCTAGCAACAATTTATAACTTCGCAACAAAATTCTATTCTCAAAGCATTTTTTGTTGCGAACAATTTTCTTTAGAAAAATAAAAAGTCCTGAAAGTGAGACCATACGAGATTTGAATTTGGAATACACACTTTATACGAAAGTCTATTACTGAGGGTAACTTCAAAGCGCCGGTCGTATATTAATATTTTATCTGGCAACATTGCCGCCGAGGTTAACGACTTACTGAATTCTGCAATCTAATCGTCTGTGTTCTGGTATTAAAAATTGCGATTTATTTAGGCGCGTCCATTGGTGGTCAAATTAGCTGTGTTGCCTATTTAGAGGAAATTATTTACCTGCTTGGATTCACAGGTTTTTAAGATGAATCTATATTTGAGTTTTTGGGAGGCTGTCTTTTTTTTTTTTAGCAATGGGCTAGCTCTTGACCACAATCACGCCTGATGGAAAGCGATAGATGAGGTCTATGATGGAGCGAGCGTGCCCAGAAGATGCCTGTTCACTTTTGATTTGAAGGCAGACGGGTTATATGTGGACGGGAACACAGATGCTGGCAGAGAGTTCCACACTTTAGCTGTGCGTATAATAAATGTGGAAGAGAAGCGCTGGGTACGACTAGTCGGGATATCGACCAAGTACGGATGGTACCCTGCAGTACGTCTTGTATTCTGGTGGTAAAAGGGCGATGGTGGGATCAGGTCGTGGAGTTCCTGCGCACACTCCCCAAAAAACAGTCTGTAGAAGACCGACAGGCAGGCAACATTTCGCCGATGACCTAGGCTGTGAAGCTGAGCCACCAACGTCTCGTCACCTATAAGCCGTTTTGCTCTGCGTTCAACCGAGTCCAATGCAGTAAGCTGGTATTTTGCTGAGCCATCCCATAATTGGCTTGTCTTGAACACATATGTTGGCATTATAGTAAGTAGTATGCTTAGACAGGGACCTTTTTGGCCTCGCACATATTAATTTGTGTAAACATATTTTTATGACGGTTTGTTTTACTTTGTTTTATGTGTATTGTGCGAGTCCCAAATAAACATTTTTCTTTCTTTCTCAGTATGCTTTAATCACCATTAGATACTCTGCGAAGTTTTACCAGAAAATTTAACTTGGCCCTGTTCGGTTTCGGTATTCCAAGGCCATGGTGACAGCTTTCCGAGTCAATCTCCATAATTCCTATAAGTATCATCATCTGCCTAGCCTTTTCCCAACTATATTGGGGTCGGCTTCCAGTCAAACCGGATTTAGCTGAATACCAGTGTTTTACGTGGAGCGGCTGCCTACCAGACCTCCACAACCCATTTACTGGGTAACACGGTACTTCTTGGCAAGACTGGAGTCAGATTTACTGGCTTCTGACAACCCGTAACGACTGCCAAAGATCTACAAATGACAGCCGGGATCAACAGCTTAACGTGCTTTCCGAGGCACGGAGGAAACTCATTATGTTAAGATGGTCACCCATCCACAGACCAACCTTGGCAAGCGTTGCTTAACCTTAAAGATCGACCCGTGCGGCTGTCATTATTTAGCCACGAGCTCCTCCTCATAATTCCTATAAGTATAAAGTAAAAAAATACAGTTGCGACAACTCGCACACAAGGATACCCGCAGTCATGCATCTTGCATGTCTGGGGTAAAATACTGACGAGAATTTAGGTAAACACACTTAAATCTACGCATTCACCATTAAGACGATTTTATCTAATAAGTCTAAGCACCCGTACCGTTTGTTTTTTTTAATGAATTTTAATGTTGACCTGGCGTGATTAACTATGGAGCACATTTGCCTAGAAATACACTCTTGACTAAGCAAAATAACAAATCTTTTGTGCGTGTTTCCCAATTTAAATTTCTTCATTTTTAGAATTCTGTCGCTTAAAAGGAAAAAACTGAACCCTTAAGGATCACTTTGTTGTCCGTCCATCCGTCTGTATGTCAAAACCCTTTATCTCGGGAACGCGTTGAGGTATCGAGTTGAAATTAAAATTAAATCATACAAAAATATGGTTTTTATTTAAAGTTGTACCAGCAAATTTGTACGGAAATTCGTTTATGTGCTGCGTTTTCTTTTCTACGTTTGTTGTGTCAAGTAAATGTTTTATCTATCTACCAGTGGTTATGTCCTTACATTTCCAAAGCTTAGATAACCTGACGTCCCGCAGGCCACAACCCTGTTCTCCTACTTTCACAATGGATGTCTGCTCACGACATCTCCGCCGGCAGGCATTATTTTAATCCGATAGAACAAAACGGGTTATCGGCCTACCCTTGAAATACTCGTAACAATTACCTTTTTGAAGTAACTTTGGTTATTACTTTTTTTTTGCCGAATAGATAAGAGTAGAGCGGGAATATTAGCGAAGTGGACTCTTATGCAAAGGGTTCCGACAAATCAGATTTTTTCAAAACATGAACTTCTTATAGCAGGTAAAGATCAATCTATCTGCAATTTTTTTCAAATGTCATTTTTTATCTAATTTCTTGAGTAATTTCAAAGCCATCTAATACTTACACTTTGCCCTTTCTTTGATATGTCACAAGGTAAAGAAAGAAAAACTTTTTGTAAGTTTTTAATTTGCCCCTCAAAAAATCAATCATACATATCATCACGCCGGTATTCTTCAAAAGTTTAGGCGGCACATTTCGCCAGTTTTATATAGGCAGAGCCTATTCCCATCCAATGAACACAATGACTACGGGCTGCTACTAACAAATTCCAGATGGAAATTCCAATAACACTGCCCAACCTGGGAGTCAAATCTTATACCTCATACTACACAGTAGCGCTTGTGACCACTAGACCAAAGGGACAGTCGTCTTTAGTAGCAATTCTTAGCTGTTAATTGCACATGAAAAACAACATAGTGATAAAATTAAGGTTTATGTACATACAAAGGCAAGATTAAGTAAAAATAGAGTTTTTTCCCAGCAAACCTTTAAGTGATGGAGATCATAATTAAAGAGTGGGTCATTTATCCCAATTAAATTAATAACACAACCCTGGGTAAAATGTCAGACTCGGGATTCTAAATGCCACTGAAATAAGTCAAAAACATTTCTTAACGTTCGATGTAAGCATAGAGCAACACAGGCCACCGGCGAACCGGTTGCTCTATGGATGTAAGTGATAAAATACTCTAGTTACGTCTTAAAGAATATTTACGATTAAGTCATTAAGACTTTATTTATCTATGTTCGGTACGCAAGTATTTTTGGCCGATAATTAAAATGTTACTTGTGTATTTATCAGAGCTTTTTTCAAATCTTTACTTAATATTATATAGAGTTAAAGTTTGTGAGGTTGTAGGGACCCGATTTTGAAAATTCATTTACCAATAGAAAGTCACGTTATTTGTGAGTGTCATAGGCTATATAATAACCCGAAAAATACCGCCCAACGAAGTGGGCACGGATCAGCTAGTTCTTAATAAGTAAGGTAGACGTAAGTTTCAACATGTACCACGACTAAACGCAATTATAGTTTTGATGCTTTCATTAAGTTAAAATATAGTATACAGAGTTTACTAGAGTATGCTATACGACTTTTAATTTTATTTAGTAACTTGACAGTTCAACTATCAGATTTTGACAAAAAAAAGATAGTTATTTGGAGTAAGAATAGAATAAAATACTGTTTATTATGTACACCATATAAGTTACTGAAAAGATAGATAAAGAAAACATTACATAGGGTGACACAATGGGTGGCCTTATCGCTGAAAGCGATCTTTTCAAGACAACCTTACGATGCGTAACGATATGTAACATAAATAGTGTACTTATATATATATATATATATAACTTAATAACTTTTCTTAAAATAACACGTTATACACTATTAAAAATTGTTTTAGAACTATCTTCTACTGAATACAATAAAAGTCGAATTATAATAGATAAAACTTGACATACAGGGTAGAACATGATCTGAAAAAAGGTATGTCCTAGTGACATAACTTTTTTTTAAGTATGGAAAATAATCTAATGACTCCTCCCGCTCTGGGCGGAGCAGAAGAGGGTGTAAGACTCTTACTGACTAACACACATCAGTGTTCCTCCTAATGCCCATTGTGTTCCAGGGCCGCGCATAAATTCTGCAACCCTGACAGGCACTGGCCCTAGCGGGCCCCGTCTTCTATACTGACATCTCTTTAAGGCGCGCATGGAATACAACGCGCCGTCGACCCGGGCCTAGTTCTGATCGGATGGCGAGCCACCCAATGCTTGTCATACGCTGGCCGCTAGCCTCCAGCGTATCCTACGAGCAATCCTCGCAGTGTGTCCTCCCAGCTTTTTCGAAATACTCGTAGTATAGTATCTCCCGAAACAATCGTGTCCGGTGAGTACCTGTGTCAGGTGGAAGGTGGGGTAGCCGTGGCTCCAGCCACTCCTCAAAGAAGGGACTTATCGCCGCAATTGTGGTGGGCCCAGGATTAAGACAGACCTTCTTTATCAAGGGCGTACTAATGTTCCCTTAGAATAATTTTCAGATAATTAATAAAAGGAAAAATACAAACAAAACGTAAGTATGTTATAAATCCAGTTTGTAATTTTCCCACTGGCAGATAACGCGCTTATGTCAACTGAAAATGAGAACAAAATGATAGTGGAATTACTTGAGGAAATTATATCGCTAAATTGAGAGTGGTCTTGACAAGGGAGTAATAAGGATAAAGAGAATGTCAAATAAACACAATGAAGACTTACCTTAAGTGACAGGTACACATGGCAAATAGGACGGATAGCTGATAGCGCCTAGAAGTTATTTAGTGGCAATCGAGTACCTAAAAGTGCAGCTTTCTGCAGGGGAAGATCGCGGGAATCTGCTGAATTCGTGAAGCAATGGGTCTGTCGATGTGGCGATATTTGAATATATAGTTATAATTGGTTAGAAAAATACTAAAACTACACATGTAGGTAACATTAAACATTCATTCTGAAACGTTTAACATTCATTCAAACAGGGCAGGTAGAGGTTTAGCCATATCACACCCAAATTACGTCAGTCACAAGTCAGTGATCGAACACAAATCACACTAGCGCCTCTAGCGGCGAATTCAAACTCAATTCATTGCATAAAATTTCCGCACCACGTGCGTCACTGACATTTTAACTAACATGATTGGTCAATATTTCTCTGTTTCTCCGCTCCGCTCGCAAATGGACAGGCTCCCTTTAAACCTTGAATTCTACGCTCAAAAGTCGCTTACTACTATCGAAAAGATTAGGCTCCCACATACAGGCGCGACCCAACAATGCAACAACGATCTACGACAATTTTACTACGAATAATATAGTCCTACAATAATTTCTATAGAATAGCGGTCACATCGTTGATGCGATTGGCGTCGCGCTTGTCTACAGGAGACGTTACTTAATTCTTATTAAACCATACCCACCAACAAGTCATAGTGCACCATTACATCTCAGTTTGTTATTAATAAAGCCGCAAAGACGCGGGCAATAAGGTTACCTTCCACATACCACACCACACCACACCACACCACATCACATCACATCTCACCACACCACACCACACATCACGCCACACCACACTTCACACCACCACACACCACACTGCACACCACTTCAAACCACACCACACTACTCCCCACACCACACCACGCATCACACCACACCTCACCACACCACACACCACACTGCACATCACATCACATCACATCACATCAAACCACACTACATCTTACACACACACCACACCTAAGTAAAGCACACAACGTTTCTTACCACACGATACATAATAATCAGAGGTGTAAATTAAATAGTAGCAACATGCTGTAATATATTATTATGTAACATTTATCTAGATATGGAAGAGCGGAGTCTCCTAACACAGGCATTGTTTGCCTAAAAGGAGGCTCCAAACACAATTCATTGTTTAAGAAGCATTTTGTTTTAAATAAAGATTATTATTATTATTATTATTATTATTATTATTATTATTATTATACACGCTCGTGTAATCCGTAAAGTTGGGCCCCTCACAAGGAGGCTCCCTCGGCGAACATCAAACTGAGGTGCCACTACCATCGGTGCGAAGATACAATTTATAAACTTCCAAAGTAAGTAGAAAAATATTTTGGTGAACAAAAATATTTTTTAACGCGAACAATAATACCCGAATAACAATAAAAATTAATCATCTAGTTTCTGTATGGTACTCATATATATTATGTATGTAACATATGTCTACCATTTTTTTAGATTAAAATGTATTTCATCTATCTAATGTTTAGGGTCGCGTTACCCAAACGCCAACGGGACCCTATTACTAAGCTTCCGCTGTCCATACGTTCGTCCGTGCGTCCGTGCGTCCGTACGTCCATCCGTCTATCTGATTATCAGCGGGCTGTATCTCAAGAACCGTAATAGGTAGACAGTTGAAATTTTCAAATGTATATTTCTATTGCCGCTATAACAACAAGGGGCTCAAGTATAAAAACGTGTTTGTTTCAGTTTATGGTACGGAAACCTTCGTGTGAGCTCTTGGCCGGATTTTTTTGACAATGTGTTGTTTACCGTGTCTCAGACAGCTAGTTAAACTGTTCGCACCTGCTGTTATTTGCTCATGTTTGACAGTCGTTACTGGTTAAGCTTAAGTGCCTGAAAGTCTGACCACCAGTTACTGGGTAGTGAAGATCAGATAGTCACTACATGTAAAATACTGGTATTTAGCTGCATTCGGTAGACCGGTCAGACCGAATGGCAACCGCATCCACCAGTTACTGGGTAGTGAAGATCAGATAGTCACTACATGTAAAATACTGGTATTTAGCTGCATTCGGTAGACCGGTCAGACCGAATGGCAACCGCATCCAACATATAGTATTTCGGAAAAAACATTAAGGAAAAATTATTACCTCCTTCATTAACTACTGTAGGTACCTATTATACCACAACCAAGTTGTCACAGTCGCCGGTTCTTCCCCATTGCATTTTTTTTCCGGCCACATTTGACCAGAACTCATCAGCTCCAATTGCCATATATAGCCTTTTGAGGAAATTCGGCGGACAGACTTTTGATCAAAAAGTAGTAATTCTAGGTTTGGATGAAAAACATAGTATATTATATCCTACGTATTCAGTTTATGTAATATCTTTTAAATCAGTCCAATATTGTAGGAGGAAACAGGCGAGAGCCAATCCCCGAATTATGACTTTTTACTCAAGTCTCCCAGTTAATGGGTTGTGATGGTCTGGTAGGCCGCCACTACACGTAAAACACTGGTATTCAGCTGAATCCGGTTTGATTAGGAGCCGAACTCAATATATTTAGTTGGGAAAAGGCTAGGCAGATGATGATGATAACTCAAGTCTCGCCGTCCGTATTACTTAACTATTTATAATCAATTTCTTCCTCAAGCAAATGGTAGGGGCAATGTCAAAAGCAGAAGAGGCCTAATTGTGTGTCTAAAAAAGTGTACATGCGGTCGGACAAACATACATACATACATATTATGTGGCGACGTCTAAACTCCTTTTGATGTACGGCGGCCGACGACCCCTGTTTATTTCGTACCGAGCTTTCTATTCGTACATACAGGCTGACTGGTTAAACGAGGGACATATTGAAGGAGGGTTTTCAATACTTTCATATTTGATCTCATAATCTAATAGATCCATTTTAATATGGCCGTTTCATAAACAGTCCTGTTTCGGTAGTATGCAATTTTTGAACCCTATTACTAAGCCTCCACTGTCCGTCCGTTCTTCTGTCTGTCAGCGAGCTGTATCTCAAGAACCGTAATATGTAGACTGTTGAAATTTTCACAGATTGTGTATTTTCATTGTCGCTATAAAAACAATTAATAAAAATTAAGGTTTACGGTACGAATCCATTCGTGTGCGAGTCCGAATTGCACTTTACCGGTTTTTAAATTCCTTACTTCCTTACTAATATTATAAATGCGAAAGTAACTCTGTCTGTGTGTCTGTCGCGCTTTCACGCAAAAACTACTGCACCGATTTAAATGAAATTTACAGGTACAGAGATAGTCTAGAGCCTGAGAAAGAACACAGGCTACTTTTTATCCCGGGAGAATGTTCCCTAGGGATCACGCGGGCGAAGTCGCTGGCAGAAGCTAGTTTATGAATAAATTAAGTACGTTTTTCACTATATTACCTGATGGTAAGCGATGAAGTGCTCGACGATGGAGCTCGCTTTCCCAGAAGTAACCCAAACTGTCACTATCAGGAAACACTACGACACCGGCTGGGAATTTCGCTCTTTAGGTATCTGTTCGCGCTTGAAAGTACTAATACTGAATAACTGAGAATACTTTCACTGCGCATAAAATCATACAACCAATTTTTTTACCACACAAAATAATTTTAGTTTCATTTATTCGCTTCCGCGACCACGCCTAATGAAATGTTGTATAAAAAATCATATTATGACACTCTGGTATAATAAATCTTTATATCATGTAAAAAAATCATGTTCGTACAAACGAACAATTTTAAGGGCTAATAATTATTAGTTGACCCGCGCAACTTCGTCTGCGTCACAATTTTCATTACTACTCCGCTCCTATTGGCCTTAGCGTGATGATATATAGCCTTCCTCGATAAACGGGCTATCTAACACTAAAATAATTTTTCAAATCGGACCAGTATTTCCTGAGATTAGCGCGTTCAAGTAAACAAACAAACAAACAAACAATCTCTTCAGCTTTATATATCTATTAATTAGTATAATATAAGATGAGGGAATAAAATTACCGTCTCCTTAAATAAGTCCCTGATTCTACCAGTCTCTCATATACCTATGTCTATATTTTATGTGTTCCGCTGTGTTTAAAGGTCGTCTGTGACATTGTGTGCAATTGTTCGGATGGAAGGGTTGGACAAAGGAGTTCAAAGGATGATGCAGGTAATTTACTACGTGGAAGTTTTGTCGAAGCGACATTCCTTTCCGTGGTGACATTGTCTTAGATGTGGACGTTTCAGGAGCGTTTGATGTTTCACAATGGCTTGAAGCTCGTATTTTTTAAATACACATATGTTTTATTTGACTTTTTTTTCCTTTTTTTTTCTTAGATATACAGGAAAATTTATAACTGTGAATATTTCCTGTAAAGAAATATCCAAAACAAATTTATCAAAACATAAAAATTGTACTCTCTGCATTTGTAGGAAGTACTGTCCCTACTAACATGACATGCCAATGCCATCATGATTCCGTTGTGAGAGAAAGACGGAGCTATACAGGACGAATAGCACTATCTCTACCTGACAACACAATCAATCCACAATCTGATGCGATTACGATAATATTTCATTCGGCACTATCGCTGAGTACCATGAACTATATTATATTTCAGTAAGGCCATGAGTGGGAAGCTGTCGTCTAAACAGTACAGTGGACATTCGTACCTGCTTTAATAAAAATCCAGTCTATCATCATCATCATCATATCATCAAAGTTAGAGCGAACAGGCTCCAGGGTAAGCTCACTCAATCGTAGACTTTGTCTAAAAAAAAAAAAAAAATCTTCCTGCACGTATTCCATGTAACTTGAAGTCGGCGCACCACGTTTTCTTTTTCTTACTTTCTAGCCTGTCAGCCGTCACGCTATCACTAACTCCCTTGTTTTCATATAAGAAGAAATAATACATACCAAAGAAAAGATGGATGGATTGTGTGAGGAGTCACACAATCCATCCATCTTTTCTTTGGTCTACCTCTTCATTCATGCACATTATTAAAGTTTGTCCGACAAGATAATTTCTATGGAAACCTGTTGCTTATCAAAAACATATTAATTAACAGACACCTGTAAAAAGGTTGTCTCAATGTACAAAGGAAACATGAGCATTAAAAATAAAATCACAATAACAAAAGAAAAGCGTTCCATTTATGAGCAATACGATTCATAACACCCACTTTACGACATCAAAATAAAACAAAGGAAAAATATCAAATCCGCAAATACATGGCTTTACCGGGGGAGGTAGGGGCGAAGCGTATGATAACAATTTCGAATTTCAAACACCCCGAAACCGACGGCTCAAGTTCTCATGCCTTCGTAAGTAGGCTTCCCTGACGTGTGCCCCGACTGTATTGAAAAAGTCTACTCCAAATATATAGCTGCGATCCTCCCGATATATCGAGCTATCAACTTTTACGATTTTATTTGCAAAAGCCCGTGTAATTTCCTATTATCGTGTTTGAAATCTTTTCCAGCGATTTTATGTTCGTTTCGTATGTCAAATCGTAAAATTTCAAATGAGAGTTTTGACGGCTGAATTTGTGCGATACTGATATCGGAGTGAGTTTTTTTGTGGCTAAAATGTGTCACGCTAATGTCATTTACACGAGGTTTTGATTTAAACTCTACTCGAAAAATACGTCTTTTTTATATAGCTGGACATATTTTAAGTGACAACATCGTCAAAGCGGTAAAATATTGTTTTGTTTGCACGATTATGAAATTTTTCTATTTTTTATTTTGGATTATCATCTCGCTTGAAATTCAATAATAAGGCCAAGGGAACATGCTTTAGCGAAAGAAGTCCCCCATCAGTCTACTCTAGTCGTAGTTCATGCGCTAATTCAGGACATGATCTACCCCTGTGCAAGTTTCACCCAAATCCGTTCAGCCGCTAAGACATAAGGATAGAAAGAGATAAATATGTACTTTCGCATTCATATTACTATTGATAGACCTTAATGTTCAAGAAATTAGTGTAGATAGATCTTAATATTCAAGAAATTAATATATAGATCTTTGAGTGCAAAACATTTGCTCTAGGTTCAGTTTTTCCATTCCTCCCTCAGAACTTAGGTCTTGTATAGTATATAAAGGATCTCATATCTTTAGGTGTGAAATATATTCATTTTTGAATCAACAAAGTGAGATCAAATTACAATGTTTTTACTTTACTGCTTGGTTTTCTGCAAAGAATATAACATGTGCCTAATAATAAGTTTAAAAAAATATGTTATTTATAACATCAATGAATTAAAATATTCATTGATGCTATCCGTCCTAAATCTATATATACCTACTAGTCGACACGCGCAACTTCGTTTGCTTCACAATAGGGAATATGCATGCGATATTTTTATTTGCAGAATGAAATACTTATTAGCTCTAGTGAACAATCATTATTTTTTTTTTTAAATACCTTCATCAGCGATGAAGTTATAAAGCTCTAAAGATTACAATTAGAAAGAGAAGTCCGATGTAAAATTTTACGTCATCGTCCATGACGCCTATACAGCTGCCATAGAAAACAGCGTTTTCGCGAGAGGGACAGATATATTTGTTTAAAATAATTATATCTCCTTTGTTTTTCGAGTAATTTTGATTCTATTTATAGATAGATAAACTAACAGTGGTTAGTATTATATTTTTGTATATAGCCTATAGCCTTCCTCAGTCAATGGACTTTCTAACACTGAAATAATTTTTCAAATCAGACCAGTAGTTCCTGAGATTAGCGCGTTCAAGCAAACAAACATACTCTTCAGCTTTATATATTAAGTAAATAGGTTACTATCAATTTATATCCGACTTTCAAAAAGGATGATTCTCAATTCAGTTGGTATTTTTTTATGTATGTACACCGATCACTCGGAGGTTTCTGATCCGATTTCTGTGATTCTTATTTGGTTCGGTGCGATATACTCGTACTTTGCCATTTTGTCCCGAAAATCTTGATTCAGTTTGGCTCAGTAGTTTTTATTTTTTTTCCTCATTGGTGCTTCCTTCCCGGAAACATAACTTATTGGTACAGTCATATCTCGTCACAGTCATTTACACAACAGACAAATATATACATTGTTCTGTGAATTAACAGGAAACGATAACATAATTAGTTATTCTTCCTACTCCTTCTTTAACAGTTTTTACTATATCACTCTATTTTAGAAAAAACTAGGTACAGAGAAAAATATATCATACATCTATAGTGTTCCAGAAGTCTATGGTCATCTTTTTTTTTTGTTAGCCTTCTCTTGTGTCCCACTGCTGGGCAAAGGCATCCCCTTTCTCCTACCAAATCGCTCTGTCTTGGCGATCTCTGGCCAAGTTTGTCATGGTCATCTTTAAGGGTTATAAAAAATTTGCTTGCGTCAAAAACCCGAACACCAAAAACGACTTATTAAAAGTTAAAAAAAATCACTTTTAAAGCAATTTGATGATCAAACTAAAGTAAAAGCTGTAACAAACTGCTTGAAAAATCATTTGTTCGGAACTTTTCAGTCGTTTTTTTGGGGACAATATTTTTTTAAAGTCACTATTTTTTGATGAAAATGAACTAGATCCTTCTTTGTTAAACTAGTTATTTGGGTACTTTGATGAACATCCACCTAAGTTCCAAAATCAAAAAATAAAAATTCTGTATTTTTATGGACCTATAGAACTAAAATAAACAATATCATTTTGTGCCAACTAAACCATCAGTGTCTAAACGAAGCTAGGAAGTGGTAAAGGACGGCTGTTTTTAAACCGTCTTTATTATGTTGGCTTTGACGTTCATAAAATAATTTGCACTAATGTCTTTTGAACTATGTCAAGTACGCACCAACTAGCAATGACGTTCAAATAGTACGTACTCGTATAACCTATAAGTTTCGTTTCACATTTCGAGCACATTTTTCTTATGAACGAATGGATTTGGTACTACAAAACACATAAAAGGTTCACCGAAACATATTATTATTTTATTTCATTTTTAATATAAAATTTTTAAAAAGACATTTACCCCCCTCACTTTCCAAACAACAATTTAAAAAATTATCAAAAAAACTCCGAGGAACAAATTAAAATTTTCCGACCGACAAAATTATAAAGAGAACAACCCATGCTTAAGACAAAGTGGAAACGGTCCCTATTCCCCTACACCTTTATCAGGCAGATATAGGCGTCTCCCCTGTTTCAGGGGATTCAGTTAAGCCGCCTTAAGCAGAGGTACATACGGCCAATCTAGTGAGATCTTCCCTATCCCCCGACGATATGGAACGTTGCTAAATTCTGAATGTTTAGGTGTACTGGGATATTTGGAGAGCATGTATTTTGGAAATTGAGGCAGTGGAAGTTCCCTTTCAGAATGGGTGACCATCTTAACATAACGAGTTTCCTCCGTGCCTCGGAAAGCACGTTAAGCCGTTGGTCCCGGCTGTCATTTGTACATCTTTGGCAGTCATTACGGATTGTCAGAAGCCAGTAAATCTGACTCCAGTCTTGCCAAGGTGTACCGTGTTACCCAGTCAATGGGTTGTGGAGGTCTGGTAGGCAGCCACTCCACGTAAAGCACTGGTATTCAGCTGAATCCGGTTTGACTGGAAGCCGACCCCAATATAGTTGGGAAAAGGCTAGGCAGATGATGATGATAATGAGGCAGTGGAAGTTCCCGTAGGAAAGTTCTGTGTAGGTACAACAGTATTTGTGAATTATAATTAACTAGTGGCACGTCTGGTTTTTTATTTTCAAAATTTCCTTTCATACAAACCTCGCCCTGACGATTACGAACACTAGGTACCATAAAAGTTTAGTGAAGATTGTTTATTGTATACATATTTATTTGGATATTAATCTGAACAGTAAATCATTTCATTTCATTTTAAAGATTTATCCAACTTGGGCCAGTTGTTACGAAGTTATGTGCGTACAAACATTTCGGCGATTTTGTTGTACCTATGTTTATAGATATACCTATAGATAAAAAATCGCATCCCTTTGATGTCTGAAAAGGTAAGAATTTGAAATTGAGTATTTACGAAGCTATTAAGACTAAAAACCTCTCATTTGACATTAAATTAGCCTTTGCCCTGACTTGATTTCCTAATACTCAATTTAAAAACCGGCCCATAGTGCAGCGAATTCGTCTATCAATCAATCTATCACTCATCTTGATGCAAGTCTTTGGCTATTTAATGAGTATTTTCTAACATGATTATAATAAGCACAAATCAACTAAAACAATCCTTTTTACTTAAATATTTATCTTCATCACATTTTATATTGTCTTGGCTATTAAACTAGGACGAAGAAGAGATGAAGGAGTCAAAAGTTTATTTTACCTATTCATAGAGTTTATTAATTTCCTTCACTCATTTATAGACCATAAACAATAATGATCTTCTGTTATCCGAGAATAATAATTTGAGTAAGGAAAGGCCGGGTTTATTTGGATGAAGATGTAACCCCCCGCTGTTTTCATCCCTTGTGCACGACGCAAATAACGTATACAGGGTGAAACTCAGATGAAATGCTGGAAAGCTTAAAATGTTTTTAAGTAAGTTATGTATTAATAACATAACATTTTAAGATTATATCAGGCTCTAAAAATCACAAAAAAATAATTATTTAATATCATACATAAATTGGAGCATCATTATTAATAAACGATTGATACAGTTATGCCGAACATAAACCTCACTAAATGTTTGTTCAATCTAAAGACTATTAAGTACGTAATATTACTGTGGGTTTATTAATAAGGAGGTAAGTATATATATGATGTATATTAAAATCCAGCCAGCCAGCCAGCAAATCTGAGTCCAGTCTTGCCAAGAAGTATCGTGTTTCCCTAAGGAAATTTTATACTGGTATTCAGCTGAATCCGGTTTGACTGAAAGCCGACCCTTATGTAGTTGGGGGCTAAGCAGATGATGATGATGAAGATTATACAAATAAAATGTCGCTAACATTTTTATTTCTTGTTCCAAAAACAAATAACTGCTTTTGATAATCTCTGAACCGAAAAGGGATAGGTACTTCAGTCGACGCAAAAGATGAAAAAACTAGCAAATATAGCATTATGAACTTTTAACTTCCAAACAAATCATTGCGACGTTAAACTTCGTATGGATACCTTCAACATACCTCTACGAAAGAAGCCCTACCAATCCTAAAATCAGACAAATTATTTTCTGTTTAAATTTTATTGCTTCATTGGCTCATACACCCTGTATACAAATACCTACATTAACTAATTGTTTGTCAGTGCCAAACGCATAATATTTTGCTTGGATCAAAGACACATCAGGTGGTATCCAGTGAGGGGGAGTTTATTATTATTATATTTATATTATTCCCCTCCCGTTTAGAAGGCAATCGATTTCATTCGAGCGTTATTTATTTTTCAATTTCTGTCTCTAAAGCTTATTGAAGCGGATGAGTGAATGACTGAGAAGTTTTTTTCAAAAATCTGCACCTTAAAGTGAGCTGAGTTTAGATATAAGAGTAAAAGAAAATTAACCACTTGCAACCAGTTTTTCCCAACCTATATTAGTCACTAATTGAGTTTAGCAAAATTTCCTGTATCGTGGGTGAGTTTACAAAAGATAATTACAAACTCACATACACGAACAGTGTTTGTTCCGTGCGGGAATGGAACCACCGACATTAAGCGCAGCACTCAATCGCTCAACCACTGCGCCAACCGTTAAATCGTAATTATAATTACTGATGCTTAATCTCAATTTTGCCTTAGGTTAAATTGCTGAAACACATTATAATATCAATTTCGTTCTAAGAGTTTGCTAAGTATCAAACCTACGTACCTGTATAGAACAAAATTAATAAAAATACAACCAAAAACTTTTTCGGAGTGATCTCGTTTCAATTTAGTGAAGATCTGACGAAGAACTTTGGAGAGAGGTTACGTAACTTCTCAATAAATCATAGCAAATGGACCGGGATTACTGTAATCGCATGTCTGTCTATTGTTTATTCAAGTAGTGTTATTCTGTAACAATATTTTCGGAACTCGACAGCGGAATCCGAGGTGAGCAGGTATAAACGTAACACCTTTATGATGTGTGCAATAAAGTTCACTTTGTGAGCTACCTCACTCAGGTAAAGCTCGATATCGAAATGGTTACTTACAGAATAGAATAGCAGTGCATAACATAACATCACGCTGATATGCTGTGAAAATCAATCAGCACAAAAAAGTGAAAAATTAAAAACTAAAAAAAATAATACAACCAACTTCCAAATATTAATTTTATTAAATTCCACCACCTCCTCCTTGTTGAAGTCGGTTAATAATATTATTCGACTGATTTCATCACTAATCTGATGCACTTTATCATACGCTGTTTGACATTAAGCAATCAAGTATACCTCTCCGTAATCCAACTCATCAAAACTATCCAAATACCGTGACTCTGTCGTGTAATCATAAAACATTTATAAGCAAGCATGTATGTATGTAAATGCTAAGCCGGGCCAAGTTTCGTGTGGCGTGCAACATGTACACATGTTGTGCAGGCAGCGTGTTGCATACTAAATGTTTTGTTTGGAATCTAATGCGGTTATATTTTGTAGGGGAGAGGGAATTGAAAGGATCATTCCTGTATAACGGTTATTAGAAGACAAGTACAGAGGGCCATTTTTTTTTTAAGATGTGAGGTCATCAAATGACTCCTCCCACTCTGGATACAGCAGGATTCGGGAGTTTCAGACTCTTACTGACTAAAACCCATCCGTGTTCCTCCTAATGCCCTTTGCGTTCCAGGGTACGGTGCCTCTTTCGAACGAAGTCCGCAGCCCCAGCAGGCAGAGTACAGAGGGCCTAGCTTGAATATTTTGACGCATAGTAACGTTAACGTAAGTGAGTTTTGAATATAAAAACACTGCAACCCCATAGTATTTTAGTTTAATTTTATGTGACATACACAATTTGTATAATTCAAAAATATGAATATAGTATCTCATTCAAATAAATGTTATGTTATTTTACGTTACGTTACCAGACGTTAAAAATATTCGTGGTTATTAAGCCCTCTGGATAGGACAACGGTAGTAAAGTTAAATCGTAGGAATTAAATAAATTAGGCAAAACTTAATATAATATGTTTGTTGCAGGTTGATTGAGAGTTGCGGAATTTGTTCCAAAGAGTCACCGCGGTCCTGGAACGCAAACGGCATTAGGAAGAACACGGATGGGTTTTAGTCAGTAAGAGTCTGACACTCCCTTCTGCTCCGCCCAGAGCGGGAAGAGTCATTAAGTCAATGGAGGCAAATGCCTCTAGTGTGTCGACCAACTCGATATATCAAAAAAATACAATTTGGTCCCTAAGATAACCGAGGTCAAAATCGTAGCAAATTAGTTCAAAAACTTGCCACTTAAAGGAACGCACTCATTTACTAATCACCCTGTATAAAACACACAGATAACAATAAAATAATAACGGTACAATAGAACACAATACAACATTTGCATGACTAAAATTTCAATTTCAGACTCAGCGAATTAAGTAATAACCTAATGGTGACAGCCTCAGTACCACATTTTCGCATTACCGATAATAATCGCAATCAAAATCACACCTCATGTGTTCGTATCCTTATACAAACACGGTGTCATCATAATGACTTGATTAATATGATCACATCCACATCAGCTTGAGTAAACACAAGCGCATCGCGACGACGCGGCGGAGTTTCAAGTTCATGCATAAATTAGACTGTGCTGTACAGCTAGTGAGCTGTGGTAGACTTATCTCATAGAATACGGGCTGTGCGATGTATAAGATACGAGTTTCTTTTGGTGGATTCGCTCCTGTGGCGTAATTCTTTAATTTTTTGCGAAATTCTATGGTAACGCGAGGGAATCCACGGGCAAAAGTTAGTTTGTCCTACTTCCTATTCTATTTCCTACTAATATTATAAATGTGAATGTTTGTGATTATGGATGGATGTCAGTTACTCTTGCGTGTTAGAACGCCTGAAAGGATTTTCCTGTATTGGATTTTTTTTTTTGCTTTGTGTGTTTTTGGTGTTTGTGTTTGTTTTGTTTGTTTGTTGTTTATTGTGTTTTGTTGTTTGTTTGTGTCCGTTTGTGAATTATAGTCTGGAATAGCACATAAGCTACTGTCATCCTGGGAATATGTTCCCTAAAATTACGCAGTATAAGCAGCTGTCAGAAGCTAGAACATGAAAGATAAATTAAAAAATAAACTAAGAGGTTACATTTTATTTTTTACACACCGCCTCATGCTCAAACCGCATTACATAAACCCAAAGACAGAACCATTCCTACCTTAAACGCCACAACACACGGAACGTATTCCGAGACAGCGGCACATAATCCTCCCTATTCGCAGACCAGTGCAGCTTAAGTAACCGTGTGTCTTTGTTACTGGCGACATCCTCGAGTTCTAGGTATTGCAGGGATGTGTCGTAAGTCGTCTAATTGCTGACAAGAAATTGCAAGCCTTTGGATATGTGTCACAGAATAAACATCTTTATAAACAACTTTAACTACGGCACGAACCCAAAAATTGCGAAATAAAATGCGCCCGCTGATCGGAGATGGAACTGAATATATACGTTGAACCTTGTAGATCACCCATCATCGTCACTTCACTCGTGATGGATTCTCCAAAGGCCAGGTATGCAGGATAAACGGAACTCGGCTCAAACTATGCATACTCGCCGATTTGAATGCATAAGAAAGAGCTTGTATCAGTGTCAGAGACGGCATTCAACAAGGGGACCAAATGTTTTTCCAGAACATCCTTATTTATAAAAAAGTAACTAACCATATGAAAATGCACCGTTATTCTCAAAGAAAATCTCAAAAGGCAACACAATAATATTTGACTTCATAAATAAACAGAGGAAGTTCGTTACTTCGCCGACCTCATAATAATTTGCAAAGAGATTACCACTCAGAAATGAAAGCCAAACATCACTTGCTGGGACTGACATACACACTTACACTCAACATGCATATTTATTTCACCCGCATTCGCAAATAGCCAGACAGCTTGAAAACGCAGCGATGTATCACATTTCAGCGCTTTACATTGTTCTGGCTTGGAAGTATGAATAAGATAAGCTCGTGTTCGATCCCGCTATTCTTCACTGATTATCGTTAAATCATAATTTGTAGTCAATTAGTGGAATACCAGCCACGGTGACGAAACGAAGAGTAGTCAAGAATGCAGGACAATACGCAAACACAGGTACATCTGGGGGCACGGTTGTGGCCCTCACCAAGACGAACTAAGCGAATCGCAAGGGCACAACCTACCTTTTCTCGAAGAGCTTCGTCGTTTTTTTATCTTTTCCTCATAGTCCGATTGAACGCCAATGCGAGACGACCGAGAAGAAACCAGACGGAAGACCAATAAATTTACGTGGTGTTCGAGAAACGGGGAGACATACCCGTTTCACGAACACCACACTAGCTTCCGGGTTGATACTGAGAAATTCCCAAAAATGAAAAACCCAATAACACTCATATTTCTTTCGAGAATGGAAGTCAAGACCCCACGCTCGGCAGTAGCGCTCACGAATACGAGAGTCACGAGACCACCGGGTCTCGTGACTCTCTTTATTAGTCGGGTAATTTTTTTGATTCATGACGTTATACATATATTCTCCGACTAGTTGACCCGCGCAATTTCGTCTGCGTAACAATTTTCATTACTGCTCCGCTTCTATTGGTCTTAGCGTAATGATATAAAGCCTATAGCCTTCCTCTATAAATGGGCTTTCTAACACTGAAAGAATTTATCCATTCGGACTAGTAGTTCCTGAGATTAGCGCGTTCAAGCAAACAAACAAACAAGCTCTTCAGCTTTATATATTAGTATAAGATATAGATAGTTGTGATAAGGAAAGGCATACTAACAGTACACTCATACTCGTATTTCGCTAGTCATGTTTAAACCAACAAGGCAGGCATGATCGACAACGACATTGACATCAATGTGATTTTAACAAACCGTCACCAAACATTAAATAATCGCATATAGCGATAGTTCTTCATAGTCCACAGGTTCACACTAGATTGCAATCTTTCCTGCTTCGCCTATACTATGACATGCCAATGTTGTCATGATTCCGTTGTGAAAAAGGTATAGTTCTATGGCGTCTAGAATAGTTCTGCTTCCCTCCCACACCGCAATCATGATGTTTTAAGACGTCATAGTAGGAGCCCTGGTCATATTCATACTCAAAGCCCTCAACTATGAAAACTGCAGGATACTCCGACGTTACCTGACGCCAACTAAATGGCCTTTGTTTTCAGCATAAATTCCACATGTTTAGTTTTCCAACTTTCAGTGTAAATTCCTCGCAATGTCACAGATTAAATGTTTTCCGAATAAAGTTTTAGCGCACTGCAGATTTTGCGAGTCAATCTGACAGGGTTTGCTGAGCTAGTGTACTGAGCGATTTAAATTTGTTGGAAATGTTATTTTTGCTTTCATTAAAGCGAATGTGTGATGTGCCGTTCGCAAGTGATGAGTAACACGTTCACGTTGCGTTGGTACTGAATAAGCTATGATCAAGCTACTTTCTAAAAGTTGTTTTACAGTTTGGTTAGGACATTGCAGGCTTGAATCACCTGATTGTCTGATAAAAAAGATGATTCCGTGCACGTATAATCCGGTGGTCCCGGCCGCCAAATGGCGGTCGTCAAATGAAGCCATGTCAGAGGCCCTTGAGGCGGCTTAGAAACTCTGACACTAGGGTGTGTGGGGTCGTTAGACCTTACTGCCCACGCGGCAAGAAGAAGAAGCTATCATCAAACTGTCTAGCCTTTTCCCAAGTTCTTAGGGGTCAGCTTCCAGTTACAGCTGAATACCAGTATTTCACATAGAGCGTGATGTTTGAGAACATGAAAAGATAATGAGCACATGTTTTGTTATATCGGCTTAAACTCATATTTTCCTAAATGGAACACCGTTGAAAGTTTTATATTTCTGAACATCGGTAATTTCTTAAACAAATATATAATCAAACCAGTCAAACCAGTAATTAACATAATGTATCTCTGTGTGAGTTTGAGTATGACTTTGAATATTGGGTTTAGTTTCATTTCAGGCGAATTTCTCCCAATAGGTAGAGATTGGGCAGCTAAAATAATTTTTGTTTGAGACTACTCTCTAACATATATCAAAATAAATCAAATGGGAGCCGGACAGTTACGTACCGTTCCTTGTTAGTAACACGACCTTTACAAGACTCTTCTTTGCCTGGCCCTTTCCCATTTTATTTCGGGCTCCTTGACAAGACTGATATCCGATTTCCTGGATGATTACCCGTAATGACTGTCAAAGATCTACAAATGACACCCGGTACCTACGGCGTGGTCGCTTACAATTTTTTTTTGCGGTAACTGACGGGTTAAAGTCACTTAAAGGGCAATGGAGAGGGCAATGTTTGGAGTTATCTTGCATGATCGAATCAGGAATGATGATATCCGCAAGAGAACCAAAGCTACCAAGGTTACCTAGGTAACAAGGTTAGGTCGATGGCGCCGAAAAGTTCGGGAGTGCCAACCGCGTACCGGAAGACGCTACGTTGGAAGGCCTCCGCACCGGACCGGTCGTTGTGATGACGCTTGAGGGAGGCCTATGTCCAGCAGTGGACGTCTTTCGGCCAACGATAACATGCTTTCCGAGATCACTGGTATTGAAGCAAAAAACATCGATAAATCTGAATTTGTTTATCCCGAAACAAATACAAACACATTTACAACAAGCCAATCAATAAAACAGTTTATCAAAACAGTGTTTCATCCTTTAATTCTATGCAATCCGAATGGCACTGGTCCGCAATGAGAGCAATTAAATAAATGTGCTTCGAGCTAGTTACATTGAACGGAGCGTGCTGAGCCCACCAAATAGCCTATAAAATTCATGACCCGTTTAGATTTAAGCGAGTGGACGGGATAGTTACTGGAACGTATGGTTCAATTGCCGGGTCATGATTTATGTGTTTGGTTCCTCGATTACTGATTGCGTGAGGTTGTATGTTGGTAGAGAATAATGTCTGAATTCTGAATTGATTTGCAAGAGGTTTTAACATCATAAAGTGTTTTTTGAATTTGTTTGAGGTTAGATATTTTTTTTTAATTATTTACAAGACGCAACGTCTACATGTATAGCTATATTCTACCTAAAAGTGTGCCTCTGTATTGAATCTGTTTGAACACTTAGTTTAGTCGTGATGACCTAAATTGTTTGACAGTTCCTGATTTGTTGGCACTATGTTTATATTTCAACATTGCTCCATATTCTACTATGTGATGGTGTATGTTTAGCCCAGCCCAGCGTACACAGTTTGAAAAGCTTTTAGGGTTCCGTACCCAAAGGGTAACCAACGGAACCCTACTAAGCCTACTAAGCCTCCGTTATCCATCCGTCCGTCCGTCCGTCCGTCTGTCTGTCTGTCTGTCAGCGGGCTGTATCTCAAGAACCGTAATAGTTAGATGGTTGAAATTTTCACTGATTGTGTATTTCTTTTGCCGCTATAACAACAAATAATAAAAATTAAGGTTTATGGTACGGAACCCATCGTGTGCGATTCCGAATCGCACTTGGCCGAGTTTATTTTTTTATTTTTCTTATTTTTGCCGCAAAAAATTACCCACACTTGTTGAACCTTGTCCATGTTGGGGTCAAAGAACTACTACGTACTAAATTTCAGCAGTATCAGTCCAGTAGATTCGGAGCAAATTGACTGTGACAGATGGACTGTCACACGAGTGATATTATAAGGGCTCCGATTTTTCATACAATCTTTCTAAAAAAAGTCCATTAGATGCGCCACTATCCTGTAAAATAGGCAAATGTAAACACAGCACAAGTTATTTAAGAACGCAAGCAATGAAATTACTAAACGTAATTGGTTCGGAGTTTTTATCTGTGTTTATGTTGCACTAATCTAGAAAATTGTAATCGGATGCTCAAGTGGAACGGATCGTAATCCTCTTGAGAATACTATTTACTTTCTTACTTAGGACGTCTGGGTCGATCGAGGCTTGAGAGACTGAAGTTTTATTGGTATTTGGAGTTGGTGTATCTAACTCTTTTTAGGTCAATTGGAGTTTAGTGAAGCCGATTGACAAGCGTATAAATAAATAAATAAAATAAAATATTTTTATTTCAGACATTCTTGGTCCATAATATTGTTAGTAGAAAGACTTAAAAACTATGGTAGGTACATTTAAAAAAACTAAATTAATTTAAGTATTTGCCGCCCTCTGGGGCCGCGGGCACACGCACTTGTGCTTGAAGCCAGTGCCCCAGAACGGGGCTGTCCAGCTTGTGGCTGAGCACGTTCAGGATAGTGTTGGCGCTCCCACGCGTGCGGAACATCAGCGAAGCGATACGGCGCCGCAGCACAGTGTGAAACCCGTCTGTGTGCGCACGCGCGTGCGCAAACATCGCAGACGCACTATAATAGCGTGGGAGCCCCACCAGCACCCTGAACGCGTTATTATATTGTATTCGGATAGCGTTGATGGCCCGCTGAGTGTAGCTGACCCACAGATTGCAGGTGTAGAGAGTTTGGCAAAATGCTTTAAAAAGAGTAATTTTTACCTCTAAACTACACCTCGCAAATCTGCGTGCGTATTAACTAGGTACTTACCTTAAAGACGTATTAACGGAATAGGACAAAACATACAGATCAAACATACATTTAAACATGTAAATGTATGTTTGATCTGTATGTTTTGTCACATGTTACATGCCATTTTTAACAAATATGTTTTTTTTTCCTCGTGCTTAAACAAATTCTTGTAAAAAACATAAATGTGGAAATAAAGTTTTTATTATTTTTATTAAAGTCTATGAGGATGGATGGATGTTTGTTTGTTACTCTTTCACGTCAGAACGCCTGAAAAGATCTTCATGAAATTTGGTATAGAGGTAGATTATAGTCTGGAATAACGCAAAGGCTATATATACCCCGGGAGTATGTTACCTAGGAAACACGCGGGTGAAGCCGCTGGCAGAAGCGGAAGAAGTGAAATGCCATTCATAATTTACCCTTACCGACTAACTAGAATATTGCCATACACTAGTTCAGCACACAATTCAATGGTATGCATAACGGTCCTGCTTTTCAAATGCCACTTGGTACAATAAGACTATCTTATCTACTAACTGAATACAACGAACTACATTCTTATTACAAAGAACATTTTCCCATTCAATTGTTCAACAAAAGCAGATGTAAAACTTTAGGAAATCTACAAAGCGAACTGCATTTTAAAAGACAAAAGATACAGTGAACCAAGAAATCCGTCAGTAATGAAATTCCATTCTTTCAGACTTACCATCGTAGCTTATGACATCTTAAATCTAAACTAATTACAAATGATATTGTCTGAGAACACTGTAGTGCATATTAATTGCATTTTTAAGTTAGGTGCGGTCTTTGGTCCTGCATACAAAGGTGTAATAATTAAAATGCTTGCTCTCTCTTTCTTGTGTAACATTTTAGCTGTGTTAGACAAGGATAGAGAAGTTAGAATGTTCATACATCTTCGTGCTGGGAGACAATTTTCTGTAATGGTTTGTAAGTCTAGCTTGCAGACACGATTAAATATGAATTAGCTTGTTTTATTCATTTGAAGCTAGGTAGTGACTGTACTTATCAAAGATTTAATGAACCTGTGAACGATACGAGTATCTACGAAGTGTCTTAACAAAACGTAGGATCACAGAAATTCATATGTACTAAAATTCAACTGAATAGGTCCAGTCCCGTAAGGCCTCCCACAAGGTGGACCGATGACCTGGTGAAGGTCGCGGGTAGCCGATGGATGCGAGACACGCAGGACCGTTCGTGGCGACGCTTGGGGTAGGCCTATGTTCAGCAGTGGACGTATTTCGGCTGATATAATGATGATGATGAGGTCCAGTCGATTCGGAGCAAATAGGCTGTGACAGACAGACGGACAGACTGACAGCCAGACAGGCAAAGAAACAGACAGACACACGAGTGATCCTATACCTAAGGGTTCTATTTATTCATGCGAACGTTCGGATCCCTAAAAACAGACGGAGAAAATTCAACCCCAAAAGTCGGACAATATTCAAATATTTCACCGATGCCAACAAAATATGTCACAAATAGACGTAGAATAGCTTACATTGACATTCAAAATAAAAATAAATATCTGTGCCGTGTTGTGTCCCTCGCGGTGTGGAAATATTCCAAATGGAAGTCACTGGAATAAATAAATATGTCGAAAGCTCTAAAAGTCGAAACGTTTCGCTCGGAATCAAAATATTGAACTTAATGCACACTCTCAAATTTTTAGATGGTGCTAGTATGTCGTTCTGTTTGTTTCTGGTGCATATAAAAGTTAATAACTTGTAAATATAAATCTTTGTAAAGGCTAAGAGCAGATGGAAATGGAGACAGTTAGTTACTTAATTTCTGGAGACAGTGGCAAACCCATTAAAGGGGGAAAAACTGCAAGAGTGTCGTCTGCTATGGTATGGCCACATCATGCGCCGCCCTATGGAGTACGTTGGTCGGGGATGCATGAATATGGCTGTTCTTGGGGCTAGGTCCCGTGGTCGCCCTCGCAAGCGCTGGTTGGACGTCGTTAAGTCCGACATGAGAGCCAATGGCCTAACTGAGAAGGATGTTCAAGATCGGGCAAAGTGGAGGAAGCTAAGTAGGAAGGCGGACCCTGGCAATAGCCGGGATTAACGCCAGGTAGAAGAAGAAAAGTGGCAAACCCATTAATCAATCTTTGTTACGTCTTACGTTGAACAAGAATAGATATAACGATATAGTTTTTTGTTTCAGCATGGCAGTAGCGGTCATTGCCCTTTCTGTAATACCTCTCATAGGAACCCGAACTACGTGTCGTTTCTCATCAGTAAACAATTTTAGAGATCAAAAAACTATTTTACAAAAAAAATCAACCGACTTACAAACAATAAAGTTATGCCCGAATAGAATGCATGCAAGTCCTGAATTTACATGTTTACCCTATATGCTATGAGGAGCTCTTGGCTAAATAATAACAGCCGCACGGGTCGATCTTTAAGGTTAAGCAACGCTTGCCAAGGTTGGTCTATGGATGGGTGACCATCTTAACATAACGAGTTTCATCCGTGCCTCGGAAAGCACGTTAAGCCGTTGGTCCCGGCTGTCATTTGTAGATCTTTGGCAGTCGTTACGGGTTGTCAGAAGCCAGTAATTCTGACTCCAGTCTTGCCAAGAAGTACCGTGTTACCCAGTTAATGGGTTGTGAAGGTCTGGTAGGCAGCCGCTCCACGTATAATACTGGTATTCAGCTGAATCTGGTTTGACTGGAAGCCGACTCCAATATAGTTGGGAAAAGGCTAGGCAGATGATGACCCTATATGCTATGAACTGGTGTAAACAATAAACAGACATGCAATTTCGGAAATCCCGCAAATCCTATCATTTATTGAAGAGTTCCGTTGCCTACCTCCGCTGTTTTTCATCAGATCCTGTCTTATACCTTCCATCATCAGCTCAGCAACAGATGAGATGATGATTACGGGCACAAATATCTGAATTGCGTTAGAAAGTATATGAAAAACATTGTTTATGCCTATAAAATTTGAGGATTGTCCCCGATTTCCATGGATCCTATCATTAGATTCCGACTTGGTGACAATGGGACCACCTTTGGAGTATAGAATTTTGAATTAAAAAGGATTTAGAAAATCGGTGGATATGGCAGAGAAATCGGTAAACAATCATACAGTAGAGCATTGAAACTTCTCCTTTTGAAAGTCGATTAAAAATGGATTACGGATGCCTATCCGTTATTTGAAATCACAAATGTCAATAAATGGAGTTGGTTCAGTTACCACTAGTATTGCCATGCTAAAAAAGAACATGTTCGTCATGACGGTATCTGTTGTGAAAAAATTAAATAACCATCTGCCTGCCTATTTGCCTAGCTATTTCCCTAACTGGAATTCCAGTATTTTACGTGGAGCGGAAAAATTAAACAGCATATCTGTTTAATTTTTTTAAACACACATGTGCTCTTTCATTTACCAACACGAGGAAGGCAGACGAAGAAAGCGTATTTCGAACGAAAGCTACCATATCTACTTCCACATAATACATAATGTATGCTGATCCAAACCACGACGTCATCGTATGGAAAAATATTCTAAGATGTGCAAAAAGATCCCAATAGAATATAAGTCATCATTATGATAATGTATTCAAAGCTTTCGGAAGCAATCCGGATTTATCCGTTCTGTGGGACACCTCGAAATTAAGGTCGCCCCTATCTGCGGCCCAGAGTGCTGGATTTATGGAGGACCCGAGTGCCAATGTGTGATATCTTAATTATTTTACAATCCATATAATCTGGGGCTGTTGTAATTTCAATACAGGATTTTAGTTCTGGGGTGTAGTTTCGAGTTTCTAGTTCGATTGTAGAAATGTATGTATATGTGGGCTGTGGTATTGACGTGGGAATTAGGGTTGTAATATGCTAAATAGCCCGCAGCGTTGGATTGGTGTTAGATGTAGGTAGTTGTTTCGTGAATGTCTAACTGCGATTATGGTTCTGTTTTGAATTTGCTGGAACTCGTATTTTTGCAAAGAATAATCAAGCCTCGATTCCTTAACTGGGTTAGACCGAGAATTCCCATATTCTGCCAGTGTTTTTCATGTTATCAATCAGGGGTCACAACCAGACTCAGTACTGAGTCTCGTAAGTATTTAAATCTATGTATTGTACCCCACAATAAACTATGGTAAGCGCCTGATAAACTTGCAATAAAGTACATTGACCTTTCCCTAATTTCCCTTCGTAGATGAACAATAAATTATGAACCGTTTTTCATTACCAGAAAACGTAAAGGATCATGATAGAGATCGATTCAGGACAACTTTCTGTCATATTTTTTATTTTTGATATTAAAAAGTCAATAAATGTATGTGGGTCAATGACCATTATTGCACATTAATCTAGCGCCTACCATAACACAAGCAATGTGATAAACATATTTTTTCCCAGAAAACCAAAACACACTTCACTCAAAACCACCCCACTCTATAAATCAATAAACCTTCTTCCACACACCCTACATCTGCTACTGAAATATTTCCCATTAAATATAATTCCCTGCCCATTAATAAGTTCCTGGTCAAAATCAACAGGGCAACAATGGCGCGGCGCACAATGGACGAATGTTCGCGTGATTTATCTCGAGTTATTGCTGAAGATACGAGGGACCGTGAGTTACGATGCTCGTCTCGCAGTCGACGCCATGTGTTAGGGACGCTAAGATGCTGCTAAGAAGTCAGGGAGTACAAAATAAAAGTAAGGAAGAAAAAACATTGTTTTTTTTTGTTTTTTTTTAAGCCTTTTAACCGGGAATATATAAATAAACTACAGCCGAATACATATCATGATACTTAAAAGTGTAATTTAAAAAAACATGGCTTTGTTTAAAATAAATATTGAGGACTAGTTGATCTACATACATTTACTGATTATCAACACAATTATGTTAATTTACCATCTCTAAACTCAGATTAATCTCATTCTGAGTTTAGTTTGATCAGGACAAACATGAAAAACAACAAAAATATATTTCTAATATGTTTTTCTTTGAGAGATTCTCAAGATTATTTTTGAAAAAGCTTATGCAACACAACATTTTCGAAACCAGAAAGCTTGTAAATTCCAAACATCAACTTTCGTTTAAACGATTTTACGGTTCTTATTCATATCACTATAAACTTTTCATGGTTATGGATAGCGATAATTTTAAATCATAACTGTAAAAAGTTTGAGCATTTCTGATTATCTCTTTAAATTTTTAATAATACCCTCGACTAGTCATAGAATAACGGTAAAGAAAGTGCCAAACTTTTTCATTTCACGTAAACCGTTTATGCTGCTACAGGTAACGATAAACATTTTTATAATACAATTCCCTATTCCGTCGATAGTACCTTATCGGAGTCATTTCGTTTTTTAATTTTTGTTTCAACAATAAATTTTGGCTTACTTTTTCCAGTCTTTTCTTTCATCTTTGATTTCAGGAACGTAATCATTGAATCACTGATTTACCTTTTGACATGCCAGTATTTCTCTAGCTAGCAATTATAATATTATTGTAACAAAGTCTGAGCCCAAATTCTTGGAAGCAATCAAACAAACACAAGCCTTTCACAAATAAAATTACCGAATTTATTTCTGCAAAACTGCAGGAATAACTGGCTTCTACCAAACGTACGGCAATGCACCACCGGTACATGATGAACATCCCACCCAATTGCAAAAAGCGCTTTGCGTACGAATACGTACTTTCGATTATGTGGATGCTAAGGAGCAGAATTTTTTGCGGGGGTCTTTAAGTCCGGAGTGAATAGGTTACTTCTACTCAAGCGAGCTCCTTCGCATCCACAATCCCGATTATGTGTGTGCGAAGGCGACCAGTTGCTCCAGGAGTGGTGAGGTGGTAATGAAACGCGTGCCTATCCATAACAAAAAAAGAAAATGCGAAGCGTCATTTTATAGCCCCGTGGGTGCTTGCACGTGTGTGCAGTCTTTATTAGCGCTTCTGACAACTAAGCGAGTTTCAGCCTTACTATGTTAACCAATCTCATTTTAAAATGCCTGGCTTTCTCTTAAACGTTACGTGGAAATGCTTTCCAACTAAGTATGCTTCGCTAGGGTGCAACATTTTGTTTTTTAAATTAAATGGGTAAGCTGTTCAGGGGGTTTCACTTTTGCGTGCTAGTGTATGTTGCTTGCGAAGTGCTTTGAGGTTTGTGTGCTAAGTTTGATTTGGTTAAAACTTGGTTATGAGTCGCCTCCCACAAGCTGGACCAATGACCTGGTGAAGGTCGCGGGAAGCCGATGGATGCGAGGCGCACGGAACCGGTCGTTGTTGCGACACTTGGGGAAGACCTGTATCCAGCAGTGGACGTCCTTCGGGTATCTATTGCGTTTATTCGGTAAAACATTGTTCCGTGGGACTACCAAAGTCTCGAAGCCCCAAAAAAAACATAAATATTCAGGCGAAAAGTGTAATTTCCCCTCCCTAACTTTTACGTTAGATTTATTTAATTTTTATAGTAGGTATTGTATACAAATTTTTATAGTATTATAGTACACATAATTTGGGTATACTTGTTTTATATCTACCAATACAATGACAATATCCGTGTTATAATGTTATATGTGGATGATGTTATATTCTAATGGTTGATTATAGTTAATCTACAAACAATTAAAACCACTATCACTCATACAATAAAGGCGATAATATCGTGAGTAACCTTAGTACCCAATCATAAGGAATTATGACGTGCATGGTGTGGGTTCAGTTCTATGTTTATGCACTAAATGAAGTTTTCCGTTAATTCGAACATAAACTTCGCATTATTGCTTATTACGGTCTGTTTGCCTGCTATAATAATTTTGTATGAAATACCTACAGAAAATGAATTAGCTAAAGTTTATAAGTATCATGTTGGGTTTCGATCTCATGAACTTTGTTTAGTTGTCAAGTAGTTTTGTCGTAATTTCGAGCTTTGTACTCTCATGAAAATTAAGGTTTCATCACGAAAGTTCACTCACTTCTCTTGGTTTAACACTTGTTCATCATTTTTTTTTTGTTGTTTTTTTTTTACTATTAATAGGCACGCGCTTGACCAACCTCTCACCTGATGGTAAGCGATGATGTGGTCGAAGATGGAGCACGCTTGCCTAGAAGTAACCTATTCACTCTTGACTTAAAGACTCCCAGGTTATAGCTATCGGGAAACACAGACTCCGGCAGGGAATTCCACTCCTTAGCTGTACGCATTATGAATGTGTTCCCAAAACGTTTTGTGCGTGTGGGAGGGATGTCCACCATGTACCGGTGGCGCATCGCCGTTCGTCTTGTGGTCTTATGATGGAAAGGGCTTGGCATCAAATCAGCCGAAAGACGTCCACTGCTGGACATAGCCCAAATAACATTTTGGTGTCAGTTACAGGCTTTTTATGACTTTAAGTAATATAACAGGGTTATAATTATCTCAGTTATTACTAAAAGCGATACAGAGGAGTTAACAAACAAGTTTTAGCCCCAATCGCAGCACTAAAGCTTGAATGGACGACGTAATACAGCTTTGAGAGTTATAATGGCGCTAGTAGCAGCAAGTATACTTAATACGTGCTTTAACCTTTTTGTGACACCCAAGTCTTTATTAAAGTGTTCGCCGACACCGCTTAACACTTATTGTTGTATAGTTACTGCAATGAACTCTTTTATACCACTTAAGGTGCTACATTGACTGTAACCGCAGACATAGGCTATAAAATAGAGTTTATCGAGAGTTTAGTAACACGAGAAACTAAAGGTGTCAATCAACTCCTCTATCTAGGTTTAACCTGTAGTAAAGGGTTTAACTAAAGCTTATTGTGTTAGGTAGTACTCTTTTACAGGCATTCTAAAGGTATTGGTGTCAAACAACGCAAGAATGGGTCGTTATTAACACTAACCTCACTTTTGTAAAGTTCGCCATTGTTTTGGTAACCTAACAATTAATATTATTTCAAGTTATTCAACATTTGACTACAATAAACAAAATTTCTTACATTATTTGAAGCATTCCATGAATGCCACTTAATTTTACATACCACTGCTCAGGAAGCAGGAATGAATAATAATGTTTAGATTGAGGTACCTATTTTATTATCATAATTTTTCTTTTAAATCTTTAATAAATCCTAGGCGCGTTAAAATTGAGATGAGAAACATGGTATACATTTACTTACCGTAAAATCATAAGGGCAGTCATTTTTCACTTCACATACTTAAATAACATAATTTTGATGACACGGTTGGCGCAGTGGTTGAGCAATTGACTGCTGCGCTGCGTGTCGCGGGTTCGATTCCCGCGCGGAACAAATATTTGTATGGCCTACAGATAGTTGTTCCGGGTCTGGCTGTTTGTGTATGTGTGATTATAGGTCTGTAAACGCACCTACGATACAGGAGAAATTCCTAGTGTTGGGGCAACGGTTTAAAAAAAAAAAAATATATATATTCCATAATATTATTCTACTGTGTTGAATAATGGATGACATAACACGTCCATTACGAACAGATTTAATTTTAGTAAGGTTACAGGCTTTTTCATCTTGACGTGCGCTTTTTACCACCTGTAGTGCTCACTAACGCGAAAATACTTTTTTTTTTTTTGTTTTTTTTTACTATTGATAGGCACGCGTTTGACCACTAACTCACCTGATGGTAAGCGAGGATGTGGTCGAAGATGGAGCACGCTTGCCTAGAAATAACCTATTCACTCTTGATTTAAAGACTCCCAGGTTGTAGCTATCAGGAAACACAGACTCCGGCAGGGAATTCCACAATACAGGTTAAAGTAGTAGCTGACGATGAATAAACGCTCTTGTGCAGCTTTAAAATCTTTTTGACACCTAACTATAGGATTTATGCAACCTGTTGTAGCGTTTACCAACTCTATTTTACAACGGTAATACAGATTAAAGTAGTAGCTGACGATCAATAAGCGCTCTTGTGCAGCTTTAATATCTTTGTGACACCATACTATAGGCTTTCTATAACTTTTACCTGTAAAACTGTGGGCCTCTTTCGCGGTTATAAGTGAGTTAGAGCATGCTCTAACTCAGTTGCACAGGTATGCATTAACACTTTTATACTCAAACGGAACTGATTTACGAGTCTTATATAGGTTTTTTAACGCTTTAGTGTTAGTTGGGAGGTCTCCCCCAACTTTCACCAGAACTACCGGTCCTGTGTATCTCGCATTCATCGGCTACCCGCAACCCTCACCAAGTAATAGGTCTACCTTGTGGAAGGCTTTCCAACGCTGCGTCTTCCAGTACGAGGTCGCCACTTCAGAACTGTTCAGCCCCATCGACCATCTGTTCTGCGAGCAATGTGCCTTGCCCGCTGCCACTTCAATTTGGTGATCCTTCAGGTTATGTTGGCACACACGTGTTCGGACTTATCAAATAAATTCTAAAATGTTCAATCATCAAGCTTACATCATTTCCAAATGCTTGAACTAAGACATCAAAAGAAGAGCAAACATGTTTATCTTACGGAAAACTTTCAAGATTATTTATATTACAACATATAATTGGAAGAACGCCTTATAACATCATAAAACTTCACCCAAGTAAAGAATCTCCAAAACGACGTTACCCTTCCACTGATTAAAACTCAACGCAACACATACACGAACAAGAATTAAACACATACAGTAGTATAACAAGCAGTTATACCAATCTTTTATATAGGTACTACCATAGACATGAAGAATGAACTGAGCATTCCCCCTACCCAGGGTCCTACGAAGTCTCGGTAAATAAAGATTACCTACATTGTGAAAAAGTGAGTTTTTTTTTCGTCTTAATCGGAATCATGATGCCTTTTTTTACTATTGATAGGCACGCGTTTGACCACTATCTCACCTGTTGGTAAGCGATGATGTGGGCGATGATGGAGTAAGCTTGCCTAGAAGTAACTTAAGTCAAGAGTAAATAGGTAGACTCCCTGGTTTTAACTATCAGGAAAGGCTACTCTTTAAACATAAACTTCTAAGTTAATCTTAAAAACATGCTGTCAAAAATTTCTCTCCATTAAGGTTGAATGGTAGAGCATGCCTTAAAACTACCAATAGATTCACTTTTTATATAAAGTTTAAATAAATAGGGGCAGAAAAGTTTGAATGATATAAAGCCATTATGTGGTCCGTAGTTGACTTTTCTAGAATTCTTATTAAGCTACAGCACATACCTGAAATGGTGGATGAGTTCTGCACAAGTGCTCATAGAACATTTGAAAGATGTAATGGGATACTGCTTAATCGCTTTTGACGTGACAACGTCTTATAAATTGGTTTTCCGGGTGACACTTCAAGAAACTGCGTTACGCTCCGCTCACGTTATGCGCTCACAATGAGAGCGAGTGAGAGGCACGCGTCCCTTCCACTCGGGCATGGTTAGCCCGCCTAAGAGCGAGAGAGACAGACATAAAAAGTGAAAGGCACGCGTCCCTTCCACTCGAGCACAGTTAGCCCGCCTAAGAGCGAGAGAGACAGAGCGAGAGAGAGAGAGTGAGAGAGATAGGCATACACACCGGTTCATGTCTTGCGCTTCTATTTCGCTTAGGCGCCTGCATACAAGTTTACACGTTGCCAGTTAATTGTAAAACAATTGTGTAGTGATAATGTGAAGGTAGTTGTCACGTAAAACTTTCGCCCGTATACCGACTTTATTATATTTGTTTCAAGTGGTCTATTTGTTTCCAGTGGCTCACGTTGACTGCTTTTACACTGTGATGCGGAAGCAGTGCGCATGCCTGGTCATTAGGGTGCGGGGCAACACCAATATCATCCTGTCCATGATAGCAAGCAGGCAGGTTTTGGTTTTTGTGTTTTGTTAATGTTTTACTAACATAGTTTTTAGGGTTCTGTACCCAAAGGGTAACCAAGGGAACCCTATTACTAAGCCTCTGCTGTCCGTCCATCCGTCCGTCTGTCTGTCTGTCAGCGGGCTGTATCTCAAAAACCGTAATAGGTAGACAGCTGAAATTTTCACAGATTGTGTATTTCTAATGCCGCTATTACAACAAATAATAAAAATTATGTTTTATGGTACGGAACCCTTCGTGTGCGAGTCCGACTCGTACTTGGCCGATTTTTTAAGTATGTATATTGTTACTAACACTATGACTTGTTACTTGAATTAAATGGAAATTATTAATTATTAAATTATTATTATTCGAGGCTTATTGTTAGGATTCAGTTCATTTCCAATCTGGAAAGAACTAGGAACTAGAATTCGGATTTGGATCAATTGCAGTGCATAAAATATCTGAGGGTAATGCTCAGTCCATGCCACTTACGTTCGGGTATAACCGCGTACGCGTAATTTCAGTAACAAACGCGCCAAGCTCGTTAGTGACGTTTGTCATCGCCCATCGGCCATTTTGTTAATGCATTCCTCAAGGAGGGAACGAAGGATCCTTTTGTTGTGAAATGACAGCTATTCGAGGAATCTAGGGTTGTTATGATAAGGGCAGAAATTTAGGCTGAGTTTTGTGTTTAGTTGTGTTATTTTTGGATAATTTTTAGCGCATAACTTAACATTAAAACATATCATAACGCAAATAATGTTGTGTTTTATGTTTATGAAATGAGATATTTCATTTAATGTTTATGTACCTAAAGTAGTGGTACATAGGCGGACTTAATACAACAAAGTATTCTCTACCAGTCAACCTTTGAGTTGTCTTCTTTTCGTATTGATTGACTCATATTATATTTTGTCCAACCAGTATTTAGCAACCTTACAGCTCTATCATTGGCCTCGTTCAAATCTGGGATGGTTCATGTGTTAATAGAAAACTACATTATCATTATTATTATGCATAGAGGTACAAAGTCTTGCCCTTTGCTAAAATGTGCAACAGATAAATACGTCCTCATTATTATTAGGGATAACTTTATTTTTATTTATTTTTTCACCACTTGGAAAAAGCTCTAAATGAATCTTGAAGTGTTATTTAAAAGTTACATTTAAAACACTAGAAGAGTTTAAACATTCAAGAATAATTATTTCTCATAGTTCATTCAAATATTGTCATGCATGGATATTTGTTTTGCTGTGCTAAAACCTAAATTGCTGAAACCAGCCAGAAACCCGAGTTATCAATATTTACCGAGCCAAAATCAAAACTCGATCAATTCGAATATTGTCATGCATGGATATTTGTTTTGCTGTGCTAAAACCTAAATTGCTGAAACCAGCCAGAAACCCGAGTTATCAATATTTACCGAGCCAAAATCAAAACTCGATCAATTCGAATATTGTCATGCATGGATCTTTGTTTTGCTGTGCTAAAACCTAAATTGCTGAAACCAGCCAAATCCCTGAATTCAACATCAACCGAGCCAAAATAAAAAATCGATCAAAAACACCCAACAAACATCTCAATCCCAATCCGTATTTTAATCCCACACAATAAAATAAACTGCGAAATTAAAGCCTGTGTCTAATATACGCAGTGTGCAGTCACATGTCACACATAATTGCAATTCTTGGCAGCGCAGTGCTTGCGTTGTAAAATGCTGGCTGGAATTGTGCCCCGTAATGTGTTCTGTTAGCGTACATGAGATGCGGCTTTTATTTTGTTAATGTTTGTGATTGTTTTAAAACGTCGGAGATTTTTTTTTTTTGTTTGAAGTTTACTGAAAAAATTGTATATTGTTTTAGTTATGTATGGTAGCGTCAGATAAACTTGCAATAAAGTACTTTGACCTTTCACTAATATCTCTTCGTAGATACTCAAACAATCTATACTAATATATAAAGCTGAAGAGTTTGTTTGTTTGTTTACTTGAACGCGCTAATCTCAGAAACACGATTTGAAAAATTATTTCAGTGTTTGATAGCCCATTTATCATGGAAGGCTATAGGCTATATATCATCACGCTAAGACCAATAGGAGTGGAGCAGTAATGAAAATGGTAACGCAGACGGAGTTGCGCGGGTCAACTTGCAAATTATAAACCGTTTGTCATTACTAGAAAACGTAAAGGATCACGATAGCATTCAATTCAGGACAGCTTTATTTCGGTTTTTAGACAGTCAATAAATGTATGTGACCGCGTTATGCATACTCGTATTTCTCTGGCGCCTACATAGTCGGTTTAATTGTAAGTTCAAATCAATGTACCTTTTTCCAACTAAATTGTGCTCGGCTTCCATTTTAACTGGATCCAGCTGCATGCCAGTATTTTACTTGGAGCGAATGTGGAGGTCAGCTCCACAACCCAGTAATAGGGTTATGCGATATCCCTTCGCAAGATCGATGTCAGATTTTTTGGTCTGACGATCCACAAGTACTTACAATTGCCTTCAAATCACAGCCGGGATTTTGAACTTAAAAATAACTTTTCTAGTTTTATCATAATATAACACAATACCATAACAACTTTACTATTTTGAAAACAGGCAGAGTTGCGCTGTTATATCCTAGAATCTAAATATTTGTAGATCCTTAGTAAAGTGACAGAATTTTCATAGACCTGGCACGTTTTTAAGCTGCCTAATTATAGACGAAAAATTTAAACCCTGAAAATTATTTGTACCTAAACATAAAAGAAAGATCAACTGTAGGTATAGTTTAAATGTTTAAAATACGAGTAGGTAACTCAAACAACAAAAATCTCTTGAAATAATCAGTCCAACGAGCTACGCGGGCTACGAAATATTTTCGTAGCTTGTTCCGTAGCAAAGCGCTACGGTCGCTACGCCGTAGCAAATTCATTGTGCTCTCTTGTTTCCTTTATGCGTATTGTATGGAAGTAGAAAGCATTTCGTGAGTTTAAGCTTCGTTCTCTGAGTTTTAAATTTTTAAAGTATTTCTCTAGGATTAAGAAGCCTTTGGTTTTCTTTCTTTGAAAAGTGGAAGCATGAATAAATGTGTCATTGTTCGGTCGTAAAATAACTTTATAAGTACACAAATGTTGCGAAATTTTCGATTGCTTATAGTGTGGCATTTTTACATGGAAATAGCGGACACTCACCAAAATTTATTGATGTGCTTAATTACATTAAACTAAATAAATACATAAAACCTCTATCATAATACGCAACTTTTTTTTTACAAATGCAAAACATAATCAACGGCCCCTATATTTAACAAGCTTTTGCTCGTGACTTTATACGCGCTTATCTCGTTTTCCCGTTCCCGTAGGAATTTTAGGAAATCCTTTGGTGCTCCTCTTCACTTCCCAAGGAACCTGCATGCCAAATTTCAGCTTCCTACGACCAGTAATTTCGGTTGTACGTCGTCTGTCAGTCACTCAATCAGTCAGTTACGGAAGAAGAAGAGTAACGGAAGAATTTTATATATACTCATCACCATCTGCCTAGCCTTTTCCCAACTATATTAAAATCCATAACGACTGCCAAAGATCTACAAATGACAGCCGGGACCACCGGCTTAACGTGCTTTCCGAGGCACGGAGGAAACTCGGTATGTTAAGATGGTCACCCATCCACGGACCAACCTTGGCAAGCGTTGCTTAACCTTTAAGATCGACCCGTGCAGCTGTTATTATTTAGCCACGAGCTCCGAAGAATTTTATATATACTGATGTGTGAATATTTCTGTTCTGTTCTGCGAGGCTGAAATTGAAAAGCTCTAATAACAATAATTATATTTTCCAAGGAACACCTTAATCTATTAAAATTTAATTACCTGTCACCTTCCTTATTAGTTACAAAACATACTTCCACAACTTCACCTACAAAAAATACACCCAAAACAAAATAACATCGTAAACTCCAAACGCTAGCGAATCCCATCGGAACACATCGTACTTACACGCGGCAAACGAACCGAACCTAATCCGGGCACTAACCGTACAGCCGTACGCCGTACGCTGCTAAGAGATACGCAGATTACACGCGAACCGGATTAGAGCCGTGCGTACCGATACGAACCGGTTATGGGCAAATGGGTGGTTGGGATCGTTTAAGTGTGGGCTGGCCAATTTTAGTGCTCATGGGTGGGATTATTTTGAGAGAAGTGTTGTGGTTTGCAGTTAAATATTGAATGGTAACCGAACTGTGAATTGCAACGATTTCAATATGCAGTTACCCAAATCAAAAGGGACTAATTAACTATATTTAAACAGCGTAATAGAGTGCTCGCAGTATACATAGGCGACGGAGTCGAGTGGTTCTGGATTGGAGGCCGCGTTGGAAGGCCTTCCAAATCGTGGACCGATGACCTGATGGAAGCCGAGGGAATCCGCTGGATGCAAGACGCACTAGACTGGTGGATGTGGTGACTCTTGGGAGAAGCAGTGGATGTCTCAGGATGTCAACGATAGTAAACGTCTTTGGACTGAAATTATGATGAGGACGATGATGATGATGATGAAAAAGTGTGTGTGAATTACAAAGATTCCATCGTGTGATGAATTTCATAAGATTTTTTTTTACTGTTGATAGGTACACGTTTGATCTCACCTGTTGGTAAGCAATGATGTGATCGAATATGTAGCACGCCTGCCTAGAAGTAACCTTTTTACTCTTGACTTAAAGACTCCCAGGTCGTAGCTAACAGGAAACACGGACTCCGGCAGGGAATTCCACTCCTTAGCTGTTCCCACTATGAACGTGTTCCCAAAACGTTTTGTGCAATTAAGAAATTTAATACCTTCGTTACACCTGCTTCAGATTACTTGGTAATATTCGATAAATAGTTGACAAATTACTTTCAGGATTCAGAAAAAAATATTCCAACTTTGCTTTTTCAATCTTCGGTGTCGTAAATCTCACCTTTGACAGCTAATTAATTGGGCAGGTATGAGTTTCAATAATTTTTAATCAAATAATACTCAAAATCTCCCAAAGATCGGGAGATTGGCCGAAAAACCAAAACTGAGAAGCGCTGTAAGCAAAGGTTGATAAAAAATAAGCATTTTTGGACTTCGAGAGGTTTTTTTTTTTTACTATTGATAGGCACGCGTTTGACCACTATCTCACCTGATGTAGTAGGTTTTAATTGTTTATACTTTATAATACGAGTATAAAGTAGGCGTATATAGGAGGACTTAATGCAACAAGGCCATCTTTGCCAGCCAAACTTTAGATTAAAATACTAAGCTGTGGTCCTTCCATAACAAACAAATAATATACAATCTCGATTCAAGAAGAATACAATATTGGAAACCAACTATTTGTATTGTACGGCAGACAAAGGCCCTGCGAATTGAGCGCTGCACGCAACGCCTCGGTCCTACGATATCATTCAGAATCGTACTGAAGCAATTTCTTCGAAGATTTTTTTATTAATACTGTACAGGTTTAGACGAAAGTAGCGGGACAATCTAAACTCCTATCTAAGACAGGGCAGTAAAGTAATATCTAGCTTGAAATTCTCTGTAAACGTAGCGACCGATCATGCAATTAATTCTGCCAACCAATTTCGTACGTACAATTAAAAGCACTTAAACCCTACCTTTCAAAAAGTTTCCCACATGAATATAAACAACTAAATACTGTAACTTTTAATTAACAGAGCACCGGAGACAAGCATCGGAGTCTGCGCCAAGCGTTAACGATATTGCGTGCCGGCAGACGCATAAAGAACAATGAAATGGGGATTTTCTTTATTACACGAGCCGGGCCGGCCCTGCCCCGGCCAGCCATATTTAGTAGCCGAGCAGAAGTAGTAACTAGAGCTATATTAGGGCTGCTACCGTTTGTGAATATTAAAAGTGTGAGGTCGTAAAGTAATGGGGATGATGAAATTTGGAATGGTTTTTTTAGTACAGGATGGTAGGTTTTATGAATTGATGTTCCTGCTTTTTGTTTTGAAAATCCTAGCTAATATTAAAAATGCGAAAGTATACCATGTATGTTTGTTACTCAATCACGTCAGAATGGATCTTGATTTAATTTTGCACAAAGGTAGATTATAGTCTAGAATAACACATAGGTTACTTTTTATCCGGGGAGTATGTCCTGGTAGAAACTTTTTTTTTTTTTTTTTTTGTATCCTGCAACTTAGCAATCTGTTTTTCTAAACAATAATCTAATACTTTGTCAGGTTTCCCTTGTCAAATTGTCTTTAGCTGAGTTATACATCCAGTGATGCTAATCTCATCATTTGTCTGCGAATCTTAACTCAAGATCCGGTATACTATTTCTCTTAAGGCGAGTGTATTTTAAACTGCCCTCCCTCCGTAAGTCAGCAGCCAATGTGTTTATATGTTGGTCCAATTTTGCTTGATATTTCCTACTGAATGATTCAATTTCTTGTTTAACTGTTGGTAGGTTGAAGTCTCGATTCACATATTTATTGCATATGTTTTGTGGGATGTTGTACATAGCTCGCATAGTCTTGCTCTGAAATCTTTCCAGTATTTCAATGTTGCTATTGCTGGCTGAGCCCCAGAGCTGAATGCCGTACGTCCATACAGGCTTCAGTATGGCTTTATAGATGGTCATTTTACTGACGTCTGTCAACTGAGATTTACGTCCGATGAGCCAGTACATGCTGCGAAGTTTGCAGTCTAGTTGTTTCCTTTTAGTCCAGATGTGTTTGCGCCAGGTAAGACGGCGATCTAGATGCATACCTAGGTATTTGGCATCTTCTTGCTGAGGGACGTCTTTATTGTAAAGTTTCACAGGTGGGCAGGTTTTCCTTCTGAGTGCGAACGTAACCTGGACAGACTTATTTGTGTTGGCTTCAATGCGCCACTGATTGAACATAGTTTTCGGATTGGTAGAAACTAGTAGAACATATTTACTCAATAGAAATAATCTAAAAGTTCTGTTCATATTTAAGGCGAGACCCCCACTGTAAGACTGCCTGTCCATTGACGCGGAGCGAGGAAGCGTAGCGGAGATACGAAGAAATATTAACCAATGGAATTGGTTGAAGTGGGTAAAATGTCAGTCACTGACATTTTATGCAATTCCATTGTTTAATATTTCTCCGTTTCTCCGCTCCACCGTCTATGGACAGGCAGCCTAAGCCCTTTTATTTGACTTATCCCACGTCCGAGTTTGAAAAAGTTTATTTAATAAAAGTGACCCCATACTAAAAATGCGCACAGAAATTGAAATGCGTACAAATTTTCAACTTAATCGTTCTTGTAGATTCGTAGAAAGGAGATAGGTAGACGAGCAGATCGGTTCCGTTTTACATACGGACGGTTCGGAACCGTACACACAACTATCCAGACAAGGTCTGCGCTCAACCTAACATCTATTGCTAAACAAAGGCGACCTAATCGTTCAGTCAGATCTAATGCAATGGTAGGTCGTGAGTCATTGGTTCTCGCTCTTTACTTGGATAGGGCACTCGGATAATTATCTTGGTAATGGTGATTGAGGCCACATAGAAATTAGCGCGCCTTCAAATTGGTCACTAAGTGCCGCGCGGCAAAAGCGCGACAGCAGCGCAGCTTTGTTAATCCATACAAATAAAAGTCGCTCTGCTGTCACGCTGCAGCCGCACGGCACTCAGCGACTAATTTGAAGGCGCCCTTAGAGTTGCTTGATCGCTTTACAAAAATAAATGAAGGTTTCCTGAATATATGAGCACCAGGTGGCAGCACTGAGCCGTCAGATCCATGCACCTGTCAAAACTAATGTTTCCTGACATTTGCTAAAGAGAAAGTCTCGCCTGTGTGGCACCAACTGTTGGTGTAAATTTTTCTGGAAACCCTCATTGATGGAACAAAAAACTCTACAGCAAGAAAAACAATTCATACAGTGGGCCTGATCAGAAGGCTTAAAATCGCTTAAAGGGCAATGGAGAGGGATATCTGCAAGAGAACCAAGGTTACCGACATAGGCCGAAGGATCGCCAAACTAAAGTGACAGTGGGCAGCCCACATTGCTCGCAGAACAGATGGTCAGTGGGGCCAAAAAATCCTGGAGTAGCAACCGCGTACCGGAAGACTCAACGTTGGAAGGCCCACAAGGTGGACTGATGACCTGGTGAAGGTCGCGGGCAGTAGATGGATGCGAGACGCGCAGGACCGGTCGTTGTGGCGACGCTTGGGGGAGGCCTATGTCCAGCAGTGGACGTCTTTCGGCTGATGTGATGATGATGAACTAAAACAATCCGGTCTAATTCTGCGTTCAGTCTAACGTCTATTGCTAAACAAAGGCTTCTAGTTATCCAGTCAGGTCGGTAGCTCGTGAGTCATTGATTATCGCTCTAGCTAGACTCAGATACTAGATTAGGGCACTCGCATTACTACTAATTACCCCTTTCGGCAATGGTAATTGAGGCCACAAAGAAGTCTTCATACTATTTCATGTTACTCTGCCGTAATGTAGAACTTTTCAAGAAATTACCTTGAATACTGGCAGTGTTTGAATTTTTTGTCACATCAAAATTGTCTTGCTAGCCCGCCACACTATTCCACTGCAACTGCTGAAAGCCAGAATTAACAGTGGCGACAACCAGAAAACCACCGAGACAATGAAGCTCGACAAGACCTGGAGAAACGGTACAACTGGAATCAGAAAAGAATAGCGGAGAAGTTAGGAAAAGATAATTACCATTTCTCTTCACAACATGAAGCAAGAGACAGAAAAGCTCTCCTACTATAACATGACATCATGATCTGCTGTGAAAAAGGGATAGTGCTATTCGTCCTACGGCTCCGTCTCTCTCTCACGAAGGAATCATGATGGCAGAGTTTAGAGAGAAACAGGCAGAATAATCCTAATTGCTTGTTAGTTTCAACAAGAATTACCTATTTTAATACATTTAAAATGATTGTAGGTTCATACAAAGGCCAATTAATAATAAACTACAATGTCTATTGTTCTACCTAAACCGCTATTATACAAACATTACATTAGGTATGTAGTCTCATTACCCTTCGTTGTAATAATTATGTTAATCGTCTCACAATATCTATACTAATATTTAAAACTGAAGAGTTTGTTTGTTTGCTTGAACGCGCTAATCTAAGGAACTGGGAGTCATTAAGTCAAGAGTGAATAGGATACTTCTAGGCAAGCGTGCTCCATCTTCGACCACATCATCGCTTACCATCAGGTGAGATAGTGGTCAAGCGCGAGCCTATCAATAGTAAAAAAAACTACTGGTCCGATTTGAAAACATCTTTCAGTGTTAGATAGCCCATTTATCGACGAAGGCTATAGGCCACCACCACCGCCACCACGCTAAGACCAATAGAAGCGGGATAGTAATGAAAATTGTGATGCAGGCGAAGTTGCGCGGGTCAGCTAGTTAGATGTATAAACGGGGCACTATTACCTAAGCTTCGGCTTTAGGATTAAAATCTTAGGTAGCTTTGCGTGGGCTTATTAACACTGGAATGGAAGTGAGAATATTTTTCATTCAAGCGTGTACAGCTTGATACTTTGATACCTGTAACAAACAACAACACGTTCAATGTTGTTATTATCGCTTTATCTAATCCATAGGGAATCCTGTAAACCCTGCATATTACATGAACTTCTGTAACTACACAGTACGGTTGACTATGTCCTTCACGATTTATCATCATCTACCTTGATGATTCCTCGATTACTCTTCCGAAATATTTACTGAATATTTCGGGATCGGCATCTCCATACTACCTATTTTTATCAATATTAATTTGATAAAACTTCACGAATCATCATCCTTCACACCTTGAATTCGCCCGCCCACCTCTAATTTATTTTCTTCTGGCATTAATTCCTATCATCATCAAGCACAACATACGCAGTGAGTCCTACCATTAGTTTGTTGATTAGCTGATAATAATCGAAAACTTGAATAATGCCGGACATATATATGACGAGGTCAGCGACGGTGGAGCGATAGGGTCGTCACCATCTTGGTTCGGTGGTAAAGGGTCCACTTCGTAGGTGGCGTTGAATAACACAGTGTAAATGTAACTGCACTTTTATTTTTATAATCGAATAAACTAAATACTTTACACAAATCAATCTAACTAGGCAAACCGACAGTTTCGTTTTGGAGAAGTGACTTGGTCCGCGTCCCGATGCGAAGTGCCCGTTCGACAATCCCCACTTTCCAAAACGACTCTGTCCACGTGCCGCCATTACTAAATAACGTCACGGCGTTTGCCCCACTACTACATTATTAATCAATTGAGCAACTTTTATTAAAACAATATCGTTATACACGACATATATATATATTTTATTTACTTCTAGGCAAGCTCCATCTTCGACCCCATTATCGCTTACCAACAGTGAAATAGTAGTCAAACGCATGCCCATCAATAGTAAAAAAATATATAATCCTCCCACAAGATCTTGGACAGCACTAAGTTTCCGACAGTCAGTAGCCTTTACCTAAACCATTACACGACAAGCTTTATTAAGCACACTAATGAAATTATGACTGTGCAGTTCCACATACCTAACTCGTAACAACAATACCGTCCCCTAACCCGCTGACTAAGCAAAAATTAAACTAACTGAGCAAGTAACCGTTGAATATAGACGCAGATTTAACCGGTGCCACTAGACAGATCTGTACAGAAGGACTATACACCACAAGTGAAAAACCCAATGCATGTTCACGATTAAGCTACGTCTACATTATTTTAAGCCTACGATTTTACCATATCATTAAATACTGCCTGTACCAGAATAACTGAGCAACATTTTAAATTTACTTTATTGACATTTTCAAGTTTAATTTATTGACAATTTCAAGGTTAATTTATTGGCATTTTAAAATTTAATAAAATGATGGGAATTTAATTTATTGGTTTTAATTTGTGCAATTGATTTTTTTTTCTTTTCATTTGATTTGTGCTATTTCATTTATTAGTTTCTTATTAAATTGATTGATTCTATGAGTTTTGTGCAATGGGTTATAATTACTTGAATAAATGAATTTATATTACCTTATTTAATTAAAGAAAACTTACAAGTTTCGCAAGTGTAAAAGACTGACTAGATAAATCTTAAATAGGGACCTATGTACGAGATTGAGCAGTTCACAGTTCAATCAAAGGATCGAGCGAAGCGTTTAGAAAATCTTTTTTGTTTATCACTGATATTTTGATAGTGAATGGGGATGGCTAGAGAGGTAGAGAAAGGTCCATCAAACGACGGATGGATTGTTTTAAAGATTTTATGTAAGAAAGGGGGGACGGAAATGACGGCTTGCAGAGAGTAATTAACGAAGAAGACAAGATGTGCCGACCCTAAATAAATCGGTATAAGGGCAAGAAGATGATGATCACTACGTGATAGGTATCTGTGATGGCGTCTACGTGTTCTTGCTGGCACAATTTCGTTTTCAATCGTTGTACGGAGTTAGTCTTCTGAACCTACTCGAACATGCAGTCGCGATGCTCACTGGCCTGACAAAACTATGTCCCTGGATTAGTGGGTTGGCTTAGCGAAATATACTAATTTAAAAGCGTACAGTAACTTGCTTTTAACTTTGCAGTGTCGGATTAAGTTATTATGCGAGTTTTGGAAGGTTAAGACGAAATGTGGGAGTAGAAGTATAAAGCCGAGTAGGGTAAGGTACCCGCGGTTTTGCATGTACCTATATATTTTATTCGAGTCATTTTAAGACATAGTACAGTCTGTGACCAACATTATCGAATAATAGTCAAGTGGGTTAGATAATGTTGGTCACAGACCCTATATCCGCGACCTCATCCCACCGGCCCCCTTCTACCATCGGACATCCAGACGCACTGCAAGTTACCATCCCTACCTTGTTGCTATTCCACCAATTCGCACTAAGCGTTTCCAAGCGTCTTTCATAATGCGCACAGCAAAGGAGTGGAATTCTCTGCCTGCGTCTGTGTTTCCGAACGCTTAAAACACCAATATTTACAAAATTAGAGTGAACAGGCTACTTCTGGGTAAGCTCGCTCTATAGCAGACTTTGTGTCTGTCGTCTCTGACCTAGACGAGAGTCAAGAGCAAACTCATCTCAAATAAAAGAAAATAAAAAAACAGTAGGTACAAAAACTTGCGCCTAAAACCTAGGGCTCCAGCATTTAGACTTGTTTATTATATTTCTATGTTTTAGACAGTGATTTTCTCTCAGCAAATCGAAAATGGCCACGTGACATTTCTGTAGCGCTTATCAAACCCATACGTTTTTTATAATTTTTAACACTCGTTTTCGCTAAAAATGGGCATTGACACTTTGCCTAGGTTAGGTTAGGCACGCATTGAGGACACTACAAACCATAACACCCCGTTGTTCTCAAGAAGGTACGGCCAATATGTGTTTCGAGAAGTCTCCTTCAACGCATGATTACCTAGTACTTCCTCGAAAATTCCCACAGTTATTTTCTCATTTATCATTTACGAGTTCTCTCTGTAACAAGTCTTTACAGAACCCTAACAATTCCAGCAAACCGACGGTATAACACATGTGTTAATTACACCAGTTCAAACTAAACACTGTGCTAACTAACATACTGTCCCAAAACCAACTAATTATGCCGTGACGTCATACACTAAACATAAGCACGGTGACACAGAGAAGGTAGGGAAGAAGGTCAGCTCGTTACAAGAAGTGAAAACGCACTTACACAACTAATTGAGAATTGTGGATGAATACGTTTAAATGCACAAAGTATTAGAATGCGTTCAACTTGGACAAACCATCAGCCACAAACGCGAACTCATCAAAATCATCTTCCTTATCCTGTGTTACATGGGGTCGGCGCAACACGGTTTATTCTTCCATTCTGTTCTATCAGTCGTCACTCTATCACTAACTACCTTTTCTTTCATATCACTTCCTCTCCCTCTCCATCCATCCACATTTATGTTCATAACACTTCTAGTTACATGCGTTTCATCCCTCTCCTTCACATGACCATACCAAGACAAGCAATTCCCTTATAACTTTTCCGTCACTGGCGACACTTTTAAACTATCTCAAATGTACTCATTTCTCACTTTATCTATTCTCGTTACTCCACACATTCATATCAACATTCTCATCTCCGCTACATGCAATCTATTTTCATCCGTCTTTTTCGCAGCCCAACATTCTGAGCCATAGCTAAGTAAGTACATTACGAATAGGTCTTATCACGGAATTATAGATTTTCCCTTTCAACATGAAAGCGAATCTGCGAATAAAATTGTGTTGGAGGCTTTTATCAAGTAGTCCGATGTGCTCAAGGATAACACGCCATTAAACCAACCTGAAAGTTTACACATTTAAACACTGTGCTCATACACTTCCTGGTGTATGGAACTGAAACAATGTAATCTCTTACTAAGCAGACAGTCACCAAATTCCAAGTCACTCAAAGAGCCACGGAAAGGACAATCTTGGATATGTCTCTTCGTAATCATATACCTACCTAAAAATACAGAGATCCGAAGAAGTATGAAGGTAACTATCATAGCCTTGGCAACGAACCAGATTCTGACTTTAAAAGACATCGTATTTAGATCTCGACATCTTACTACTTCTTTACTGCAAATAGCAGGTACCCCTTCTGAACCTACCTACTTTGTAACCCTAGTGCGGGGACATCAAAGTGCCATCATTTATATATTAGTGTCGTACTCCGGTAATTAAGAGCAACTAATGAGAATACGAACAGCCGTGTCATGTTGACTATTAATTATGATTAACTTGTTGTAAGCTGTGACAGCCTGGTACCTCGGGTTAGGCGAGCATGTAAAACTTTCGTCATATTTATCAAGTTTTTCTTCATATACGTAAGTAATGGGTATAAGTTTTAGATATAGCCCCAAATCTGCTAAGTTAGATAAGATTTCTTAGAGATTTGGGTGCCTTATCAAAGTTATAGCTGAATCACCCTAAAATTTGTATCTACATTAACCCTGCATTCCCCGAAGGAGTAGGTAGACCGAAGGAGTGAATACCGCTATTAATTATGAGTGCTAAGTCCCATGTAGGCCTACTACATATAGGTAATAGGAAGCGAGACTATCGCTGTCAACCAGGAACAGATCCTGACTCAGGGTTAGGTAGGTACAGCACTGATTTTTTTTTATGGTCACACTTTAGTTACAGCAGTTAGCCCTTTGGCCGCCCTCTACCGAGCACGAATCTTAGCTCCAGGCTGTTAATAAGACACTCAACAGCACTATATCCATGATCGAATTCAGGACCCCCTGCTCTGCATTCACAATTCGCCCACAAAACAACGAGAACGAGCAAAACTCTCCAAAAAACAAACCAAAACATACAAAAACCCATTTTTATCTAAACAAACATCAATCTTATACTCCTAAACGAGCGGCAGACTATGCAAATTTAAATTGAATCATCAGCGAACGGATTTGTTCGCTTAATCCCGTTAAAGGTCCGTTGGTCCAACAGTCGTAGTAATTCGTACATCCCGTATTATTCGAGGGACTCATCTTCGGACTAACGCCTCTCGGTTTGAATACAAATCGTGTGTAAGGCTGTCCATGGCTTAGGCAAGTGTAGTGGAAGAAATTAGACTAGTTCAGGTTTAGTATCTTTCGTAATAGGATTTGTCTGGCCGTAGTTTGAATTGCATGTTTTGGGATTAGGAGCGGGGCTATTTGCATAAGTATATTTTTTCAATAAGGTCGCACTCCAACAAAGCGGAGACGAGACGAGCGGAGCGGAGACGTGTTTTAAACAACCAATAGAATTTCCTTATTCACACATCACGACTCCACTCAGCTTTAGTGAATACCACTGAGCGGAGATGAATCATATTTGTGTGGCGCGATGGAAGCGGAGATGTGAGCTGTTCCTCTCTGAGATTGAACTGGCCCGCAGTACAAAGTAGAGTTGTGAGCTTTGCCTTCTAAGGTGACGATGGCGCGCAGCGGAGACCAAATGTGTGCGGCGTACAGTGTAGTCAGCGCACATCTCCCCCCTAGTTAGCACACATCTCCGCTACAATCTAGCCAGTACGCAACTCCGCTTATTGTGTGTTGTAGTGACCTTGCTGAAAAACATTTGTTCTCATCTCCGCTCCGCACATCTCCTCTTTGGTGGAGTCCGGGCCTAAGAAAACATGTAGATAGATGCCTACTTATTTGAGTGTGCGAAGTAAATTTTTACCGGCATAGAATTAAGTAGGGACCGACCTATGTAGATGTTCCTTTTGGTACAAACTTTTCGAATGTTTTTGAAACGGTTCGAATGTCCTGACTATCCTACCTTTAAAATCATTAAATTATTCTCTTTTCTATTTCTCGGTGATTATTCCAACTCAAAATGTCAATCTGCATCTACTGTTTTAACATACAGCTAACGCGCCTCATAACACCTCATCAAATAACTAATGTACAAACTACTTAACCGTAACAAAAACACGATTCAAAACTTAATAATTCAGCCGTACAACGCAGTAGACCGTTCAAAAACTCCAGTTTAGGACGACAAACCCTTCATTAACATTTAAAGTGGTGCAAACGCGCGCAATGCGATAAGAGATTATGCAAATTCAGATCAAATTGTTAGTGCCTCAGATTTGTTCGACTAATCCTAGGTGCTTGTGGGGGACCCGGACGGCTGTATCTGCGAATGTGTTTTTACATTTTTAATGCAGGATTTCTTTGTTGGTTTTCGGTTTAATGTGACTTGGGGGGATTTGGTTTTTCTGTTTGAAGAGTTCTAGATATCCGTATGAAAAAACGGAAACGTTATAAGATCAAACCCCCAAAAGTTCGTCTCGCCCCTTATTGAAGAAACTACCTACTGGACTGAGCCTGATTTTTTCTTAACACAGAAAACCGAAGGCAATGATTGGGTATAGGAAAAATATACGAAGTTTTGGTTTTAAAGTAAAGGAAAATGAAAACGTGTTTTAAACAGGAATACAATGTACTATCACCACTTAGAATCCGACTTAATTCATGCGCCGCCTTATTCCTTCAAAGGAAAGCAAAACGATGTAGGAATATTTAGTCACTCAAGACTGTGAACTTTTAGATCATTCCGTAGGTAAAATCTGTTATCAAGCCTGATTTTTTATTTAACCAACTTCAAAAAAAAAGATGTTCTCATTTCGGTTGCTTTTCTGGTAATTTCCTCAAAACTCCTGCCAATCAAGCCGATTTGGTAAATACTTAGGTAGGTACTTATTTTATTTGAAAGGATAGGTACTTCTAGATTGATCCCATTGTTATGCGCAGGCTCCCTAAAACGCCCTAATACCACTTGAACGTTACTGCAATTTGCAAATCACCGGACTTTGCAAATAAATCGGTGCTGTTTCTCCTATTTGCAGTTACCACCCCTTTCCCATCGAATTAATTACAGAATTTTAATTGGAAGTTCCAAAGCGCAGACAAATTGCAAAAAAGGATTAAATCGGGTTTTTAAACTGCAGACGAATAATTTTGGATGCACCCCTCTAAACGAGTAACAACTCTTTAATATGCATTGGATTTGGCGATCATTATTTTTGATTATGCATTTATTTATAAGTAAGTACCTACTTGCTGGGGGAAGAAGATTTACAGCTGTATTCACAAACGTTACTATGAGGTCTCACAGTGCGCGCCGTCCTTAAAACTTGTTCATAGACAATACTTGAGTGGCGGCTAGCACTATGCGTCCCTTAGAATAAACGCACAGCTAAGGTAGCCTGCTAGCTGTTTTAAGCAACGCATAGCTAGCGTCTCTCGATTCTCTGTGGTCTATTATGTGTTACGAGAAATATTTTTCGGGGTTGGATTTTATTGTTTTTGACCATTTTCCATTTTAATAGAATCCTTTTACAATGGGTTATAGTAGTGAAGAAGAAATTGATAATTATATCAATGAGAGAAGCACAATAATACCAGAAAAGTGATACGGGATTTCCAAAATAATTTTTATTATTACAGTTCGGATGAATTTAGACGACACTACATGTTTTCCAAAGATGTGGTACTTTTTATACTCTTGCTACTGATAAATCAAGACCTAGAAATGAACGTCAAGCAGCGAAGTGAACTACGCAACACAAACGAACCAATCACAGAGCTCTATTCAACGCTGTGCATTTGCTTAGTCAAGGGTCGTTTGATTTTTGTTTATGAATTGGAAGGCTTGCCATATGCAACGCAGTGAGAAATGCCTTACTTCGCATAGCGTTGCTACTTTACTAAGAAAAGTATTGTTTGTGAATACGGGTGTTAATCCCAGACCAATAGTTTTATTCGTAAAAAAATCAACCACATGAGTACCTACTTGAAATAATGACTTATCTGAATCTTTATTCATTATAATATTGAATTAGAATAATCTGAGCCTGTTGTTATAAATAAGTAATTTTTTAGGGTTTCCAACATTCGTGAGAAACGGAACCCTTATAGGATCACTCGGGTGTCTGTTTGTCTATCTGTCCGTCTGTCACAGCCAGTTTTCTGTGGGTCTACTGGGCCGACACATATGGACTACTGTGAACAAAACACGGACGCGGATCCCGGATAAAGTTTCACTTTTGGGAGTCAAAGTAGAAAATTTAAAAAAAAAATTAACTGTCAACGGAATCGGTCCAGCAGATCCGGAGAAAACAGGCCGTGACAGACGGACAGAGAGACCCGAGTACCAAAAGACAACGCTGGAAGACCTCCCACAAGGTGGACCGATGACCTGGTGAAGGTCGCGGGTGTCGGGCGGGGCCGATGGATGCGAGACACACAGGACCGGTCGTTGTGGCGACACTTGGGGGAGGCCTATGTCCAGCAGTGGACGTCTTTAGGCTGAAATGATGATGATGACGGGATCAATCGAACGCCAATTACGTATCATAGCATCGGTGCCCCCTTAAAACTCGCCCTGGCGCCTGCACTATTTTTTTTTTAATAACGTTAGAAGCATTTTCAACTGAAGGAATAAAACAAATTAATACGTAATATAAAATATGCATTTTTTACTTATTTATTGTATCTACATAATTTTGCAAAACAGTTTCATTGTTAACAGGGATAGTAACTATTTCAGACATTATAAATCTTTTACTTTAACAATTATCAGATCTCGAATAGAAATCGACTATTCATACAATTATAATGTTACTAACAATCTCCTCAGTGATAATTCTCTCCCTTTGCTTATTTCATAAAATTAACTGCCAGTGTCTTAAAATAACAACAAAAGATTTAAAACCAACAAGAAACAACAATATTAAGCTCTGGCTAAGCTGAGGCGAATCCTGCGCGGGATCCTGGACAAAATCCACTCGAGCTGATTATGTCAACTTGTGTTCACACTGGCGCGAATAGTCGCATAACATCAATAATAATTAAAACAATAGACAAGCACAGTCGCGTTCCGTATCCCGCGCGAGATTCTCCTCAGTTTGACCAACGCTTTATTTTTAAATTAAAACTAAAAGCAGTGCGTTTTTCATTACATTTGTCAATTCGAAATCTAGTTTTGAAAAAAGTATGTTTCCTTTTTCAAATAGTTTTAGTTCTATTGGTCTAGTCAAAGACATGAAGAATGGACTGAGCTTTTCTTACCTGGGTATGTATAGGGAAAGTGCAAGGCCATCTTGTGTTGCATTTTCGAAACTTTAAGGTTAAGAATACGTGACATTGACATTACTGCCACCTATAGTTCCTGCAAGCTACGTTTAGGAAAACGTGCACGAAGTAGACTGTGCCATCTAGCGTTGCAATTTAGAAACTTATAGGTAAAATATACTTGACATTGACACTTCTGGCAGCACCAACACAAGTAACTGCACGTTTCCTATACTTTTAAATCCATCGACAAATAAACCCTTTTTCATTATTTTTCTTTCAACGTCACAGGTTTGTCTGTAACCTTCGTCACCATGATCTACTGAAAAAAACAGTGATTGGCCGCAAGTTTTTATTTTTTCCCTAATACTCTACGTCCCCTTACAGGGTGACATGTACACATGACATGTTGATGACAGATGACAGTATGACTTAGAAAGAATAGAAAGAAAGAACATACATGAAACACGCTCGGCACATCAAAAATTGTTAGGAATGCGAAAAACTAAATGCATGGATCTAAAGAAATGACAAAGGAATTTTAATAAATAAAATCAATTATATTACTAACACTCTTGTAGAAAATAATAATCAGAAAGTTATAGGTAATAATAGCTATTTTCCTGTGAATCCTATATCGCGTTGAGAACTTAGGGGACAAGGTAGAACACTGGCAAGATGGTCATACGCCATAAAGAAAGCTGCTGGTGATAGCATGTACAAAGCTCGCACACTGCAATGGGGGAATGATGAAGACGATGAAGACGTAGGGTATTAGGAAAATCAATAAGGCTGGCCGCACAGTCACTTTGTCTCTCTCTCTAAGTAGATTCGTACACAAAACGAAGTAACTGATTTCCGACAATAAGAAAATAACTAAAGGTCGGATATCCATTACTTCGTTTTGTTTCGAGGTCTTTTTTTTTTCATATGACCAGACAGGGTATCACTCAGTCCATTCCGCTATATCTAGTTATCTTTTTCCTCGCCAGGAGCGCCGACAAGGAACCAACGGGATCGCGCGCGAACTGCCTCGCTTCGTACAAGTCTCTTCTTGTCGTCCAGAGATGGCGCTAAATCTAATAGAATGTCTTGCTTGTGTGGAAGTAGAATAGAAGTTCGGAATTTAGTCGCTATTTCATAAAGGCACACAAGGCTTTTTATTCTCACGTCCTGGAAGAAGAAATTTTAAAATTAGTAAAAGTAAGGTGAAGTTTTATTTCTTGTGGGGAGATTAACAAGCAAATCCCAACTTTATTAAATTGGGCATAAAGGTTAAATTAGAATAAAGAACATTTTATGTATGAGCTAGTTAATAGTCTAGATTGTGTAGATTCATCGAAGCGCAGTAGTCACTGCAAAACAAGTTTCAACATTACACACCTTAATATAAAATTCAAAATAAAATTAATATTCGACTTAATATTAAGAACTCAATGCTGTGATGCGCTCACGGGCTGGATTTAGTTTTACTCAAATAAACGCAAGGTCGATATTTGCTTAGCAATGACAACCGCGTTGCGCTTGGCTTCGAGAAGACTTCAGTTTGGGAACCAAGGGTTCCCAAACTGCGTGTCGTGACTCCCCGGATTGCAATAAATTGATAGGTATTGGTCGAACACTTATCGACCTATTTTTTTTTTTTCAGTATTTCTTAATCATCATTTCAGCCAATATTCGTCCACTGCTGAACGTAAGCCTTCCCCAAAGAGCGCCAACCATCCCGGTCCTGAGCATCCATTTGCTGCCAAACACCTTCTTTAAATCATCGCTCCATCGTGCCGCACGGCATCCCACACTAAGTTTGCCCATACACGGTCTCCGTTCTAACACATGTCAGTCTTAATAATTTCTTCAAATAATATTTTTCTCATTGATTGTACGAACCTACTCCTTTTCTCAAATAGAGCTACCATAAGTACCTATCCATTACAAGGGTGTCGCAAAAAAAATAATTCACACAATTTATAAAAAAATATTGGGAACCCCTGCAATAGACTAAAACGCCATTTACATAGAGAGAGTTTCTTGCCTCGAAGATACGATTATCGAAAGTAAGAAAACAAAATAAGATCGTGTACACTACATATTCGATATCGTACGTAGAAGGGCGACAACCGCCTCGTCATTGAATACTGGATGTATGCGTGTAAACCAAAATTTAAATTGCACTGCGAAATTGTGCACTAGATCCTACCTTCTATTGTGATCTCTCTCTATCACTCAAAGGTTTCAACTTTGAGTTAAGATCGCCTTTGTACAAGACTTTATCAGTTTAATTGAAGTCATCATATCAGCCGAAAGGCGTCCACTGCTGGACATAGGCTTCCCCCAAATTTTGGGGGGGTTTGCCATAATCGCCACGCTTGGCAGGCGGGTTGGCGATCGCAGTGTATGGTGTTGAGTTTTACAGAGAACGCTTCTGCCCATTCTTTGGCGAGTCCCTTAGTCGCCTCTTACGACACCCACGGGAAGTGATGGGTTGGTATTATTCTTTTACGGCACCGGCCGACACCATACGACAGTAATTGAAGTAAGTAGTTATATGTGTTGTTTGTTTTGTTATTGTTGTGTTTGGTTTAGTACAATAATGAATAAAGACTCACCATAGACTTCATATACTTGGTCAAACTAATCAACCTAGGCAGTACAGTCTGCAGACTGCTTACAACAGTCTCGGGATTTGATTTTATGTATAGACATAACACGTCGAGCGACACTAGTAGCATGTCCTTGTTGTCATATGCTAGGGAATCTATTACTATTGGTGCCACCTGAAATAGAAAGTCACATTAAACTTTGACTTACATAAATATGTACGGGTCGTCTTGAGAACCTCCACACAATGATTCAAAAACCATTTACTGTTTGTATTATTGTTGTATGTACACTCGGAATTTTAGAAACTATTTGACCTGCGCAGCTTCTGCTCTGCTCATATTGGTCTCTCTCGATAAATGGGCTATCTAACACTGAAAGAATTTTTCAAATCGGACCAGAAGTTCCTGAGATTAGCGCATTCAAGCAAACAAACAAACTCTTGAACTTTATATATTAAGTATGGATAAAAATAGAATTTTATAGTTTGTTTCTTAGCCAGTTATGAGGTAAGAGCCATTAACTGGTCAAAATGTCAAAACCCAGACTGGTGCTGAGAATGTTTGGAACATTCTCTGTTTGTATAGAAGGCTTATTCTAAAATGCTGTAAACATCAGAATAAAATATAAACGAAAACTTACGTTAAAAGCCTCATTTTTAAGTACAGTTTTCGGTGCCTTCTCTAGCACATACGCCCAACTGAGTAAATAACTCTCCTTAGTTACGGGATTCAGACTTGGCTTCAGGTTTTCAGACAAACCGGAGAAGGTTTGGAACATTCTCTGTTTGTATAGAAGACTTATTCTGCAGTGTTGTTTGGGGTTCAAGTAATCGGGGTTTTCTGCCATTATTAGTCTGATTGCTTCGGCGCCGTCACTGCTGTATTTGTCTGTTGATAGAATTCCTATAATCTGAAAAATAAAAATAAAGTATTTTTGGTTAACTTTATGTCGAGGATTGCAGAGGTCAGGCCTGTCAATATGGTGAAACACGGATTGGTTTTAGAAAGTAAGAGTCTGACTGGACACTCTTTTCCGCTTTGCCAAGAGCGGAAGAGGTAATTTGATGATTTCCCACCTTTAAAAAAAATGGTTTAGCTAACCAGACCATCACAGAATATTCCGAGTTTTCTCCATACTTCGGAAAACACAGTATAAGCTCTTGTCGGCTGTCATTTCAACATCTTTCATTCATCATCTGCCTAGCCTTTTCCCAACTATATTGGGGTCGGCTTCCAGTCAAACCGGGTTTAGCTGAATACCAGTATTTTACGCGGAGCGGCTGCCTACCAGACCTCCACAACCCAGTAACTGGGTAACACGGTACTTCATGGCAAGACTGGAGTCAGATTTACTGGCTTCTGACAATCCGTAACGACTGCCAAAGATCTACAAATGACAGCCGGGACCAACGGCTTAACGTGCTTTCCGAGGCACGGAGGAAACTCGGTATGTTAAGATGGTCACCCATCCACAGACCAACCTTGGCAAGCGTTGCTTAACCTTTAAGATCGACCCATGCGGCTGTTATTATCTAGCATACTTTGTAAACTTATTTCCCAGTAACTTTACAAAGCAGGCGTGTTTCGGAAGGCACGTAAAAGCCGGTGGTCTCGGCTGTCAAATGGCGGTCGTCAAATTAACCATGTCAGAGGTCCTTGAGGCGGTTGAGAAACTCTGACACTAGGTTGTGTGGGGTCGTTAGACCTTACTGCCCACACGATAAGAGAGTACAAAGGGATGTTTGTTACTCTAACGCGCAAAAACTACCAAAAGGACTTTGATGAAACTTGGCAAATATACATAGTGTAACATAACAAAGGCAATACATCAAACGGGGTCATTGTACTCATCATTATGGCCAAGTTTTACTATGGGACCGACAGTGAAATCACAAAAAAAAATTGTAATACATTTTGTCCAGTTATGTGCACGGAAATGTATGGGGCAGACAATTTTTTTTCGCGATTTTAGTCTTGGTCCCATAATAAGTTGTTCATACATTTATTCTGATACAAGCTAAAGATAGGTATAAACTTTTCATTCCGGGAGTTCCCTTGGGACGATTTCTAACTGCCACGCGAGAAGAGCCAAAAATAAAAAGAATTGTACCATCTCACCTTCTGCAACCAAAACAAGAACATCTCGCTGCCCCTCATAAGCAGCGCCTTAGTTATCCACCCATACAACAGAATCAACCTAGAACACAACTTCTCATCCTCCCGATCACACGCCGACAGCCGACCCTTGAACAATTCGTATAGCAGCTCAAACTTCTGTCCGTGCTCTGCTTTATTCAATAAATGCGCTATAACCACACAGCCCTTAGACCTCACTTCCTCACTATCACTCCTTAAAGCCACCGTCAAAGCAAGTTTCATAATCTCTTCAAACATAGAATTGTGTACACTCGGGTGCAGAGGGGTGTACAAACTTTCTATCACAGAAAAGTATGTATCGTCTTGCGCACAACGCTTTAAAGCTTCAGGCGTGTGCTTTGATAGAACTATCTGCTGCTTCTCTGGAGGCAGACTCCCTAATGTGTTCGATATTAGAGTAAACCCACGAGCCAAGCTTTCAGGACTACTAGTGGATATATCTCTGTACAGTCGAGATAAAACAGGGTCTATAAGCCCGTGATCACTTTCGATTTGGGTTATCTTTTCATTGCTAAACACACTAGCTACGGATAACTGTGAGCTTAGTGCCTCCACCACATGTAAAGCTTCTACTTCGTTATCCAATATTATTTTCATCATCTGTTCAATAATCACTTTAGTGAAGTCATCTATACTCGCCAAGTTCGTGAGTAAGTTCAAGCGCTTCTGGAAGACAGTTTTGTCTTGCGTTATATTATCTAAGCTACATTTTCCTTTGACAACCACATTCATGATCAGTTCAGGGAATTTTCTGGCGATCATGTGTATTGTTTCGACGCTGATGCTTAAGAGGTCATTGTCTTGTGCGTGTTGTACATTGTAAATGAGTACTTCAACGAAAGGCACAACCAATTCCTCGCTCAAACAGTCCTGTACTCGTATCAAGGTTCTAAAGCCAGCCATTTGGAACTCTTTGGACTGATGGCTGACAGCTTCTAAGCATATTTGAGGCACATTGCTTACTTGTGCTCGAACTTCATTCAACAACCCTCGGTTCTTAGCGCATTCGTACAAATCTCCTACAAAATCTAAGCTAGCTATTTGCAATTTCGGCGTTGATTTCATCTCGTAATACGCTTCCATGGAGGGAACCATGGCTCTTGTGATGGTCGCACAAGATTGGTCGGAAGCGTTTGCTGTAGTCAGAATTACTTTGGTCCCTTTGACGAACTGAGCAACCGTGGTTGCGTCGGCTATAATACTGTGTGCGGAAATGAGAATTCCTTTTAGGAAGTTCTCAAATGCTTGGTCTGTGTCGGCAGTGGTCGCCATTTTGCCAACTAAAGCAGCTAATGCTTCGTGTGCCACTAATTTGAGTTCGTCATCAGTTTTGTTGGACATTTCCCTGTTGAGTGACGACCATAGAGCTCTTAAGAACGGGGAGTAGGTCTCTGCTGTGAATGTTTTGCAGCTTTCAATCTGAAACCGTTAAACATATGACTAGTTAGCATAGACATAGACATAGAAATTGTCACAATTAGTATCATACTAATTGTGAAAATTTTAACAAGTAGTATTAATTAGTTGATAGGTATTCAATGTGGTTATTTCTAGTTTTTGACGTGAAATTTCTTATTTTAATTCAACTGTCGAATTGGATGAATGAGAATTGAAACTTCAAGGTTGTGCTACTTTTTTGCAAATCTTCTATCACTGATACGCGCAATTTTGTCAGTTCTAGTAGACAACTTCAAGAATTAGGGCGCCTTCAAATTAATCGGTAAGTGCCGCGCGGCAGCAGCGCGGCTGTCACGCTGCTTTGTTAATCCATACAATCAATAAACGCAAAGTGCCGCGCGGCTGCAGCGCGTTAGTTATTTGTATGGATTAACAAACCAGCGCGACAGCCGAGCTGCTGCGGCGCAGCAGTAGCGAAGGACTAATTTGAAGGCGCCCTTACACCCTTTTTTTCATACGAATTTTTAAGACTTATCTTAATACTTAATTCTTTATTGTACACCAAAACAGCTTTAGAATACACAGTGATTAAAGTTCATGTACAAAGGCGAGCTTAACTCAGAACAACAACCAAGACAAACACAACAAGACTTATGTAACAAGCCATAATAACAAAGTACAAAAAACCAACTAACCAGCAGTTTCAAGGAATCGATCTTGGCCACTCTCAAGTTTGAATCCAGTTTCTCTATCAAAAGTATTAAACACGAGTCTCCGAACTGTGGCACAGCACAAAGACAAGGGCACAATTCAGTCGCTAGATCTTCCCTTGTCAACGCTGCTGGGTCATCCTGCGAGGGATGAAAGTCAATAGGAAAGTAACAGGATATCACATCAAACATCTCGTCAACTAAATGTCCAAGTGGTACGGATTTGATGAAGACGCTTAGGAAAGAGAAGAGGAATACTAAGTTCCGTGGGTCCCGTTCACCATCCATTGCTGATATTACTCCATACACAAAGTCTGAGCCAAGGGTTTTCATGACTGAAACAAAATTATTACTATTAAATACTTATATAAAAAATAGAAGATGACCCCGTTAGAGATGACCAAGATGCCTTGTTGTATAATATTATCTAACTAGCACTTCGCCCGCGACTCCGTTTGCACGGATTTAGTTTTGCAATTTTCGTAGGGAAATCTATTTTTTTCTAAAATAAATTATAGCCTCTGCTACTTCCTGATAATTTAGTTTTCTATTGGTAGAAAAATGGTTAAAATCAGTCGCATAATTTCGGAGCTTAGTTAGTACAAACAAACAAAATAAATTTTACTCTTTAAAATATTAGTATTTATTTATTTACATATGCTTTATTGTACACCAAAAAAAAAAAGCAAAGAATACCTTAAACTAAAACAATATACAATCGGCGGCATTATCGCGTTCCGCGATCTCTTCCAGGCAACCTGGATTAGTATAGATGTGGGTACTTGTAAAATCTTATGGTAATAATAAGATTGACGGCTAGTTTGCTTCATTACTGTACTGCTTTTGCTACTTCGTAAAATAAACCTATTTATTAGAGGGATAGTATAGTAAAGGCTAAAATATAAAAATGAGAAACCTAGGTGTGTATGATTAAGGTGAATGTTACGGGTTGCTCATTGCCATTTTCCCGCGAGATGGCGCTGAAGTCAACATTTTCAGTTTTATTTTGTTTCGAGTGTAATTGGAACAATATTAAGTCGCAGAAATAATGGTGCGACAATCGGATATTCCACTTTATCGAAATTAGTCAAAATACGGCTTAAAACCCTTCTGATTCGCCATACTTCAAATCATAGTTTCAATCATGTCTATGTGTGTGTAAATAGTACTATAAGCGAGTTAGATATTATTTTCGTGAAGTATGGCGAATCAGAAGGGTTTTTATGCCGTATTTTGACTAATTTCGATAAAGTGGAATATCCGATTGTCGCACCATTATTTCTGCGACTTAATATTGTTCCAATTACACTCGAAACAAAATAAAACTGAAAATGTTGACTTCAGCGCCATCTCGCGGGAAAATGGCAATGAGCAACCCGTAACATTCACCTTAAATTAACATTGTAAACAAAAAAAAATCATATGTTTCAACCTATACTGTCCCACAGCTGGGCAAAGGTCTTTCCTATAGCCTTCCACTCTTCTCGGTGAATACACTGGATGCTAGACCGCACGTTTATGACATATTTATCTGAACTGGGGTTATTTGTTAATTGATTGTAACAATTAAATTTTAAGAAAATATGTTATACAAGTTTAAAAAATATTCATTATAAGGACAATGTAAGAAACTGACCTAAAATTATTTACACCTATTAGAACAACCAACTTGCTATTGGCATACTACAGGAACTTCTCTGCCTAACCCTTAACACAATGCGGGACGCACTGCATTAGCAGCACATTTTTCGATTATATAAAATGACAGTACGGGCATCACCGTACAAGTTTAAATTCTTTTAAATTTTATTTTTTATATATTTATTTTAAATAATATGACACTACGGCTATAACCGGCTTACGGCTATGAAAGTACTGTCTTCATTTATTATTCTTTGGTATTGCTTTAGAGCAGTACTGATATAGCAGTGGTGGTAATTTGTATGGGCAATTTTACTGCCGTTGCGCATAATATGAAAAAGTCACTACCGTCCCGCATCGTGTTAACAGCAAACAAGCATGATGTTATGTTGTGCTATAAAAACAGTAGGTTAACATGTGTGAGCCAAGATATAATTTTATTTACTCACGTAGTATGAGATAAACTGCTTATGATAAGAGATATCTACTACAAACAAATTAAGACATTAAAGACTGACTTGAATTTTTATTATGAAACACAATCATATAAATTAGAGAAAAAAAAATCTGTATGTTTGTAAAAGGTATGCTGAAAGTTCTTCTTTCATTGATTTTTATCAGTTGTTTATATGTCTGTTAACACTCTATGCCATTAGTTTGTAACTGGTTATGACAGATAAACAATAAATATACCTCATAAAACGGGCATGAGTGTTATAGGCTTCTATTTACCCCAGAAAGAGTATGTTGTAGGAGCACAGTAGGTAAATAAAACATACATCTCTAACATTATTGGAAATAAGACAATTTTGATTTGAATAGTCCCCTTCAGGCAAATTAGCAGTCTAAATCATCTATTTTTAACAAATACTTACATTCCATATCCTTGTTACACAGTTTCTGTATTATTTCGTAAATATTGTATCTGTCTTGTCTCATCTGTGACTGACAGGCCACTTCTCGAAACAGTATGGTCAGAAAATCAGTACAATTATGTATTTTATATTCATTCATATCAATCAAAGTGGAGTAACCTTCTATGACAGGTGGTACAACGCTGTGATGATCCTTTAATCTGTCTATATAGAACTTAGATATGAATTTCACTTGCATTTCATTCAGGAAATTTCTTGGTAGTTCCTTTAATATTTTTGTGTAGAAACATATTCCTTTTTTTCGGTTTTCAGGTTCAGTGCTGGTAAGGACTCCTGCCATGTTTTGAACGAGATCTGATATGTTAAGGCGTCCTGATACAATATCTGAAATTGTAATATGAAGTTTAAAGGCAAGATTATAGGTATGTATGGACAGAGCAGGGCTGATAGAAAGACGTTTCCACTGGTTCCTACTGTAATGTTGTCACAAATCACGAACTTACCGGTGATGATACTGTGTGTCTCAGTAAATATATCGCTACGGGACATTATATGCTCGGCCAATTCAGACCTATACCACACAGAGGTCATCTTGCTGGATAAATGTTTCAATAATCCTATTGAACGACAAAAAGTATGAATACTATTTGATGAATTAATATTAATTTGAAATTAAGCACATCATCATTGCACGAAAGTCATAACGTGTGTTATTGCAATCCTGAATTGTTTTATTTGGTAATAACTTTAATTTTGGTATGGTTACATGAGAATTTATTGTGAAAAACTTCTCGGTTTTGTTATTTTGAGGTTACTTTTAGTGTTTTTAAATTGATACAACGAACGACTGACGCAAGTATTTTACTTATGCAGCCTAGATTGTCAAACGAATATTTTAGTGAAAGCCAAAATTGTATAATTGAATTGAAATCGTCGCATCAGTTTTAGTTTTTCTATTTAGCATTTTAGGACTATTGATTTATGTTCCAGCACGTTTGTATTGGTAATTATTGTCATGTGGTCAAATGTGGTCATGTGGTACAAATGTCAAATTTTGAAGGTTATGTTGTTATTTTCTCTGTCTGACAGATGTCATGTTTCAGCGCGACTGATGAAAAGTGGTGCAATAAATTCTTATTCCGCTCGAGGAAATCTCTAAATTGGGAACTTGTAAGCTATCTACAAATTTATACATGAAAGATGTCTCATAAAACATTGATAGACTTCGTGGTGAAATACCACACACCACGTTTATTGAATAGCGTTGTGTTTTTCCCAAGTAATGGAAACTCATATTTCGGACGAAGACTAAGGGTTCCAGCACCTGTTTCTACTTCAACACCAAGGATTCAATCACCCAGAAACTTCAGTACATCCACTCCAAGAATAAACGAAGTGCAACTGACGCAGCAACCGAAACAAACTGATGGAAAATTTCAATTGATGTTCACATGCAAGAAATGCAATACAAGGAACGCGAAATTCATTTCTAAACTAGCGTATTACAAAGGCGTAGTTATTGTCATTTGTGATGGCTGCGAGAATAAACACTTAATAGCTGATAACCTGAACTGGTTCACAGATATGGATGGAAAGAAAAATATTGAAGATATAATGGCAGAAAAGGGAGAAACCGTGCAGAAAATAATGTCTTCAGACCTGGAATTTATTGCTTTGGAAATGGCAAAGAGTATTGGAAAAGAGAAGGAAGAAAAATTGTTAATAAAAGAGTAGAAGTGATGGGACAGTACAATAACTATTATAATTTAACAGTTATGGATTTAGATTTATCTTAGTTTTTATTTTAACATTTCTAGACAGTATTTCGTGAAGAAATATTAAACAATCTGCTGAAATATACATTTAGGTATATACCTACTTACCAGTGTTCTTGTTTTTAATTTGTCTTATTTCATTCAAATTTTAATGTTTTTGTTTCAATTTATAACAGCAGTATATTTGTTTATTAGTTTTTAAATTAGCTGAGGAGGTCATGGCGAGATAATAACAGCCGCATGAGTTGATCTTCAAGGTTAAGCAACGCTTGCCAAGGTTGGTCTGTGGACGGGTGACCATTTTACATACCAAGTTTCCTCCGTGCCTTGGAAAGCACGTTAAGCCGTTGGTCCCGGCTGTCATTTGTAGATCTTTGGCAGTCGTTACGGATAGTCAGAAGCCAGTTAATCTGACTCCAATCTTGCTATGTAGTACTGTGTTACCCAGTCAATGGGTTGTGGAGGTCTGGTAGGCAGCTGCTCCGCGTAAAATTCTGGTATTCAGCTAAATCCGGTTTGACGGGAAGCCGACCCCAATATAGTTGGGAAAAGGCTAGGCAGGTGATGATGAGTTTTTAAATTAGCCACATATTGTAAGCCTACAGCCATTAGAAAAATTGTTATTTAATCAGTAAAGTAGATTAATTTCTCCTAATTCAGTGCAGTAGCCATAGCAATATGTTGCAATATTTTGTAGTGGAAATAGCATAGCTTAATAGCCCTGTTGTGATATAAATAATAGTAAATGAAATCTATACTAATATAAAGCTGAAGAGTTTGTTTGTTTGTTTACTTGAACGCGCTAATCTCAGGAACTACTGGTCCGATTAGAAAAATTATTTCAGTTTTAGATAGCCCATTTATCGAGGAAGGCTATATATAGGCTATATATCATCACGCTAAGACGAATAGGAGCGGAGCAGTAATGAAAATTGTGACGCAGACGAAGTTGCGCGAGTCAACTAGTTAAACAATAATTATAAAAAAGATTATATGATTTATTCTCAATCCATATTACAAGAGATTACAAACAAAAAAAAATATGGCCAACCTAAAAATAGAAACAGATTCTTATCCATTCCTGAGTAAAGCTGCATTCGAACCATTCCACTTTACCTATACATAAAGATTTTCAAATAATTCAGATTCAGAGTCTCTCCCTGTAAAACCAGAAATTTGAAAAATATAAAAGATTGAATGAGAACTCTTTCCTGTAATAAACTGGTATTGCTATTCTGTTAGGATCTCACCCTAAAATACAATCAAAGTGAAATTAAAGCAGTGCAATTCTGTAAACTGTTGAAGTGGTCATGAAGTGAGCTGTCATATCAAGATAGAATGACAGCTCGCTTCGTGATCACTTCACTCAAGCCTTCACTTCGTCATGTTTACAGAATCGACTGGCTGTTCATTTTAAGCTCGCTCCACCTACTGGCCTACACAAACCGGGACGGTATGACAGAGAATTGAAAATTTTACCAAAGAACATTCAAACTTATCTAGTAGGCATATAAATGCCAATGTTTTAAATTGATTCCATGGCATCGAAAGGGATTTTTTGACACTGCATTGGAGAGCGCGCTAAGGGATTCCGGCACGTCGCTTGATGTATTGGTAGGCCGCCGGAATGCTAGCAGCTAGTGGTGCTAACCAGTGGCAAAATCTTTCGCCAGTCTATCCTGGTGTGTGTACGCCTTAAATATTCAAGGTGAGATGTTAGCAGAATAGCCTTAAAAGTAAGGAAGTCACAGAAAAGCCTTTGACTGTTCTACCAGAAATCCTGAAGAGCAAATCATGTGAATGCAGCTTTATTTCTAAAATTACAGATAGGTAATTGTTACATACCCACTTAATACTTTATTGCCATCGCAGCAGAGCTAGATAAAAATATTTATTAATTGGCACCAGTTGGTAATCATTTCTGAAAATACTCTACAAAAATAAGGCACAATATAATCACATTATGTAATACATTTCCATAATCTCTTATAATTAATATACTAGGTATTATTTGTGCGATAATTACATTATACAAAATAAATGTACAAAATTGTCTTAAACTTATAAAAAAGAATGTAGTAAGGAATGTAATAATTATCATTGGGAGATTTTGTCTTACAGAGAATGGACATGTCCTTGAAAATTTTAAAAATATTGTACTCAAACAATATTTTAATCTTATTGTACTTCAATGAAAGAGGTCATAGGTATTTATGACATATTTAAAAAAAAATATCTTGTTTGCATGGAGGGTAGACAGCAAATACATGCAGATAATACTTATACTTAGTTTAGAACATCATCCATTCCTCTATCTCAACAGTTTTGACAATTTTTATTATAATAATAGTACATCTTGCCAAAAATGCCTTCACTAAACCCTATAAAAAGTAATTGAGTAGACAATCACTGACAAAATTTCAGTCTTAAAAATTATATTCTTCGCATAATATAATGTGTTATACTCTTTTTGGACGGCTTACAATAGCATAGTCTGTTCCATTGCACATGTTGTGAGAAACATCCTCCAAACCAACTTGGTTTTGTAGAGCTTGGACTTGAGCAGCAGTGGGTACCTGAGGCCCTGGGGTGTTGCTGGGCTTTCTTATCATACCATAACCCAAGTGAGAGTCATCTGCTAATCTTGCTGTCTGCATAACATTCTCAACCTCATCATAATCATTCCAAGTGTCTTTGTTCTTTGGCTCACCAAGAGCCAATGTAGTAGGTCGCGCCTCTATCTTTTTGTAACGCGAAGATTTATTCAATTTACTTGTTGACCCAAAATATGCCAACCTATCATAATTTTCATCTTCTGGATCAACTACTGGACTTGGCAGCAGAATAATTCTTGAAGATTCTGGACCAGTGGTATTCAAATTGTCCTGAGATCGAGAAATGAGTTTGATGCAGTTTGGATTGTCTCCCAGATTAGGTGTGAACTCAGTGTGCTCAGGTTCATCTATTCCTAATGTCTTCCAGGCTTCAGATCTAACTTCAACTCTATCATATGGCACTAACAGGTCAGGGGGACTATGTTCCCTTTTGACCTGGTCAATTGGTTCATAGTTATCAAGTTTCTTAAACCTTGCAAAGTCTGAGGTCTCCTCAGATGAAATTGGAATGTCTTTACTTTTAGGTAGGTTGATGATTTTTCGAGGAGGCTTCTGTGGCTTGGGTTTCAGTGCTGGTTTTGGCATCAGTAAGGGTGCAGTGTCTCTTTCGCATGAACTTTGTTGGCTAGAAACTGAAGCAGTCTTAAATGACAGTGAACTCAAGTTCAAGTCATCAGGCCTTGCAGCAACTAGGGGACTTCTTGAGCCAGGGAACAAATTAGCACTTGACTGAATATTAAATTCACTGTGTTCAGGGCTGTTCAGATTGTCATTCCCAATCATTTGCTTCATTGTTTTCATTTTTAAAGATAGGCACTTGAAAATTTCTGATTGGTTTGGGTGTTCTAAATGGAAGATGCCTTCACCAGTGTCACATTTGCGTCCTGCTTCAAATGTGAATTTACCCTGTCTGTAACCATAACGTCTTATGAACCTGTAAGGCCAAGTGGCATATACTTTATCATCATTTTGAGCTCTTAATTCTATGGCAGTAGATGTGAGCAAAAGGAGATATCGGATTGGTTCAAATCCACATCTTGTTGAGGCTTCAGAGGGGCACATTTTGACTGAGAATACACCCTCTCCAGATGAGCAGTACAGATCATTGTCTTCATCACAGCTGAATGGATTTGAGTCTCTGTCTTTAAAAGCCACTGATTGTAATGCAGTCACCCATTCTAAGGTTTCGGCCTCTGACTGTGTGCTCAGTTGTTGTGTGTGTGACTTAGTAAGTATTGTTATAGTGTTAGGACTAGAATGTGTTATTTTTATACAATTTTCGAGGGTAATAATTTTAGGTATAGCACCAGTAGTGACATCATCTTTGTTGTCAAATATTTCCAGTCGCTCAATACCTTGTTTGCTGGCAGTGAACAGGATGCAGTGTTTCTGTTGCCAGTTTTTCTGTGGATATGAAATAAATAATATGATTAATTTAATAGCTGTAAATATTTGTCATTTATAAATAGTTATTGCATACAGTAAATGTAATGATTTTCCTGCAAATGTATATGTTTAAATTAGATATTTAAAGGATAAATGGGTTTTTAATGAGGAAAACATTTAGGAAAAGTTTTGATTATAGATGTGGACCCCTTATCAACAATAGCTATTAAAAGTATATAGAATGAAAAGTGTATGTGGTTCATCAGTGGATGGGTGTGTGTGTGTGTATGGTTATTAAAAGGGGTGACTTTTGGGATAAGAACTAGTGGAGGTGTATGAAAGAAAACATCTGCTACAAAATCAAACAAATTAGAATAAAATCAGGAGGATTATATCAGCCTAAAGGGTACCTCACAGTACCACCTGAAGTAAAACAGATTACTTATGAGATAAAAAAGACAAGATTTTTGGTTTTCATACTACAACTGGAAACACTCATTAGAATCAAAAAATAGATTTTAGTAATATAGGTAATGGTAGATGTTAGATAGTAGGTAATAATAGATGTTAGTAAACAAGTTACCTAGTGATAATAGAGTAGAATAGTAGGTACCTGCTCTAATATTCAAAATTATCCTTATAATTCATATGTTTAAATAAAATTTTATTAATGTAACGTGTTTTCTTACTACCAATATCAAATAGTGCATTATGGAAAAGTTACCGAAATGGCAATCAACAACACGGCAGCTACCTTTCCATTGAGTCACTGCTTGATTACAATAATGCTATAACCGCGCAGATTACGCGATGTTGCATGAATCACATGCACTAGTAACTTGTTACTTAAAGTAAAAGCAAAGATTCTTGATTAGTACCTTTTTAGGGAATTTACTAAACATATTCCCTCCGGCAGGCGGAAATAATAAACAACCGGATTTGATTTCGTCGTCTTGTTCCATTTTCCGCGTTAGATTTTTCTAAATGTAAAAACGCCTTTTGAATTCGAGTAACACTAAAAAACATAGCACAAAAAATTCTTCGTTGTTGGTTTAACACTTAAAGTTAATTCATGGGTGCAATAAAATAGTTCGTGAAATTAAAATGTGAAGGCACGATTGTAACTTCAATGACAGCGAGCGAAACGAAACAGTCAGAGGGAGAATCGGAGAATGAACTAGGGATGGGCAAAACAAGTCATGTACAAAGTGAACTACAAAAAGCCAATTCTAGCAACATTCGCATTCGCATTTCAGTTGCATTGCAATATCTAAAAATGTCTGACATGTAAATGCGAACGTTGCTTAAAAATAAGTGAAATTGTACCTCTGATGTTTCATCGATTTATATTTGACTTTTAATCGTGCCTACGGAAATCAAAACCTTAGCCTTTATCCAGTTTCACTGTTCTCGCATTTGTTACGTCACCATGGGCTCCTGTCGCTGTTTTGTCATAAAGCTGCGAGAATTTGACAGTTCGTCCTAGTAGGACGAAAACAATTACACCACCAGCACCGTTCCTACGTCTCAGGAAAGGTGCTGGCTGTGTTATTGTTTTCTTAAACGTAAACGTAACGTACTGATTTAAAATAAAAAAATACTGGTAAACATTTTCACAGAATCTAGTTTTGATATGCACTTACCAAGTTATCGCAACGCAATAGAGATTCTATTTGTATGGATATAAAGTTAAGACACGCAAAACAAGTAAATCGAATCCCAACTTCGACTCCCGATCCGAACATCTCCGAAACTAACCGAGCTTGTGATAGTTGTGGGTCGCAACGCAAGTCGCAACACTCATCTACGAGAAACCGAACCGCACGTTCTCGAGTATAGTATCAAACTCCGTACGCCTAAATCTATACTAATATATAAAGCTAAAGTTTGTTTGTTTGTTTGTTCACTTGAACGCGCTAATCTCCAGGAACTACTGGTCCGATTTGAAAAATTCTTTCAGTGTCAGATAGCCTATTTATCGAGAAAGGCCATATATCATCACGCTGAGACTACTAGGAGCGGAGCAGTAATGAAAATTGTGACGCAAACGAAGTTGCGTGGGTCAACTAGTACTCTATACGCGTATACGTGATGCGCACGGAGTAGATACTTTACGCGTCCAGTTAGATACCTATTCCAAAAACCTATTCCAGTTAATATGTTTCACTACTAGTGAATGAGGTGTGGTGACTTGGTGAGCCGAAGCGTGTGGGATGTACCATGTACAAATATCAGTGAACAAAGCAACAATTACTAAATATTGAAGCTATGCTATTTCAGTAAAAGAAGAGGTCAAACTAAAAATGAAACATGTCTCACTCTCAACTCAACAATCACATTAGTGTTAGGATTTTATCCGAGTAAATACACAAAATGGATAAATACTCAATATACGGAGTTGATACGACAGAGGGGCATTAAATTAAACTACGTATACTATACGTGTTCAGTATTAATTCGATACGGTACAAAAACAAAAAGCGCCATAAATGAGAAAATATTTTTTTCAAACAAACTAAATATCTTGCAAATCCGAATAAAACGCAACCACCCTTTGTAAAAAAATGACACTGACCTTAGATACTTAGGCCGCTAGGTAACAAAGCGGCAACGTCGCGCGCGCGCCGGAGCGCGGTGTGCGGTATCTCGTGTGCTCGGCGGGGGCCGGGGCAGGGGGGCGGCCGGTGACTTAGGCCTCCGCTCGCACTGGCTTTTATGTTAGGTAACGTTTCGAAGTACGCGCACAAAAACAAACACACTAAATTTTTAAATTTTCGATGTGTCCCTCCATTCACATTGATGCACAAATTATACCGACGGAGAATATTGTTATTTAATTTTCTAATTAGATCACTGTCCGTCGCTAAGCACTTTAATTTGTGAAATGTTAAAATAATCCTATTTTTTAACTCATCAATTGTATTTACCTCTGAGGCATACACTTCACCCTTAATGTACCCCTACAAAAAGAAATCCATGGGAGTGAGGTCCGGAGATCCTAATACTAAATAATAATAATCCTAAGTTACGTGTCCTATCACCATAAAAAACAGTCTATCACAAAAAAAAAACACTAATACTAAATAATCCCAAGTTACGTGTCCTCTCACAATAAAAGAAAGAAATACTGTCTTAAACTTATTTAGTGTCCTATCACAATAACAAAATAAAATCACAATTGTTTGCGCGCGAATTCCACAAACCGTACGTTCTGAAAAGACAGCGTCGGCGCACTGAATAGAGGCCCCACTTATCGATCGCAAAAAACAAGGATGCAACAAACTGACCTATTTCTGTTTCTTTCAAACGCGCTACGTTTGTCGCTTTCGTAGTGAAAGTGCAAGTGTGTGTGTATTGATTGCTTCCTTGTTTGCATTGCCAATTTTTAGTGAATGTCCTTCGACATGCGTCAGAGCGGCAACAACGCATCGTAGATTTATCGTTGTAAGGGGCATGACCTATGCTTAGACGATAATCAGCTGTTAGAAAAGATACATCGTGTTCAAACTGTGCAAAAACTTTAAAAATCATTTGCGACTAAACTACTGCTTCTATTTAATTAATTTTTGGTACAGAGCTTGAAAATGGTACCTAGTATAGGCAGTTTAAAGGAAAGCCCCTCTGTCGTATCAACATTGTATATCCGTTTTTACCCGAGTATTTACCCAAATCATGGAAAAAAACTACCTATGGTTTGATTGAGTTATTCAGCTTAAATCTTGAAATTTTACCTACAAAAGGATTAAAGTAATAAAAATAAGGAAATATAGATTTGTAAAGTGCTTTATTAATCACATTTATCTTATATCGTATACTCTTATCTATACTTACTAATATATAAAGCTGAAGAGTTTGTTTGTTTGTTTGCTTGAACGCGCTAATCTCAGGAACTACTGGTCCGATTTGAAAAATTATTTCAGTGTTAGATAGCCTAATTATCGAGAAAGGCTATAGGCTATATATTATCACGCTAAGGTCAATAGGAGCGGAGCAGTAAAGAAAATTGTGACGCAGACGAAGTTGCGCGATTCAACTAGTAATAACATAAAGCCGTTCAATTATGACAATTGACAATTATGTTCCATCTTGAATATTTTAATCAAGCATTATTAAAGTTAGAATTAGTATATTGCTTTTTTCATAGCATATATGCACAAAATAGTAGATACTTCGTCATCTGTATTTTTAATGTTTCCACTGCTGGGACACAGTCTTACTCCTCTCCATGAGAGGGAATGGACTAAACTATAATCCACCACGCTGGCCCAGTGCGGGTTTGTAAATGTCACACATCCTCAAATTACGTAGTAGATATTTAAATCATTGTAATAATAGAAAATAACATAAAAAATAAACATAATATTGAATTAACATCATCTGCCTAGCCTTTTCCCAACTATATTGGGGTCGGCTTCCAGTCAAGCTGGATTTAGCTGAATACCAGTATTTTACGCGGAGCGGCTGCCTACCAGACCTCCACAACCCAGTAACTGGGTAACACTGTACTTCATGGCAAGACTGGAGTCAGATTTACTGGCTTCTGACTATCCGTAACGACTGCCAAAGATCTACAAATGACAGCCGGGACCAACAGCTTAACGTGCTTTCCGAGGCACGGAGGAAACTCGGTATGTTAAGATGGTCACCCATCCACAGACCAGAATATATATTAATTCACTAATATTGAATTAACAATAGATCCATAAATCAACTTTTTCGTCAAACGATCTCAATATAATATGAAAATATAGATGAGTACATTACTTTACTCACATTAACAATAACAAAACATTATAACAGTAATAATGGCTTCACTACACTTATCATTTTGTCAATTACAGTCACCAGAATATGGTTTCCAACAATGATAAATATTTTAAAATATCAATTACTAATCATGCTATAATTGCTAATATAGCTTTTTGTGTTTCTTGCGTTGTCACAAATAATAACAACACATTTTTCTTTACCGTAGATTTGCATGACTTTTAAAATTTCTTTCCAAAGATATTCAATACAGAATATAATCGCTACACGATTATATTCTGTATAACACAGAATATAATCGCAACACAGAATGGTTCTGGTTTCGAAATGATAAATTAATAATATCTTCATTTTTTATATTACTCCATTCGTCCTACTGAAGATGCAAATGGTTAACGGCAGAAAGTTCTTTCCTTCTTTCTGCATTTCGTTGTAAATTTTATTTAAATATTTGGTTGATAAGGCTTTTGTGGAAGGCAACTTAAACGATGGCTGAAGATGATCAAAAAATTCTATCCAAAGAGCATGTTCTACTATCAGTGACAGCGGGGCTCCTGATACAATTGCAGCTCTGGCAAGCTTTTAAGCTAAAGCAGATTGATCAACATCTGAACGAAAAATTGTAGAAGATCCTCATATTTGAGTAATTACTATTTCTACTAGGTGTTTCATTAGGAACATTACAAGGCCGATGTTTCACCGGTGGCACGTCTTCTGAATTTGTTTCTTCAAAAATGACTCGTGTTCGAAACAAGACCACGAGTTATTTTTCTTCATTTCTGTCCGAACGATTTCGGGGCAAATTAAGCATATTGAAATAAAATGATGGTAATGTAGTATTTTTGAAAATTTCAATGAAGTAAGTAACTACTCCTTTATTGAAATCTCTAAAGATAAAAATACTAGTCGTTAATCCTTAAAATAACCATTCGATTTGCAAAAAAAAAAAACATCATTTCACTTTGAGTAAATATTCAATAAAAATGGATAAAATGGTAATGGTAATGGTAGTGGTATTTACTCATTTTGGGTAAATACTCGAGTTTTTATCCACTGGGTATTTATCCGCCGCCCATCTCTATCACAACCAATCACAAGTAGCTGACGAGAGATTGCATCGACACTCAATAAAAAAAAAGTGTGTTTTCGAATGCATAGCTGATCAATTAAACGGATTAAACCTGAGTTATAAGGCCTCGCGCAGTCGATGGATTATTACGATGATTACAATATTTTTTTTTTGTAATCATATTATTTTTTGGAATCATCGTAATAGTCCGTCTGCGCGAGGCCTTAAGCTCTGCACAAACCACCCTGTGCCCCATAACGTAGCATTGAAAACGTTACCGCATTATTGGTGTGAATGGTTCCATTTCTACCATACCACACAAGCGTAGTGTGAGTGAATAGCTTATTTGGATTGCTACCCTACCTTTACAGAGAAACTGAATTATCTAAAAAAAAGAGTTAGATGGGAGGCAAGCTATAAATAGGTAGATCATATTCAGCGATGAATCTGCTCATGAGTAAGAACAACTTTTCATCAGGACTAACTACCTAGTCAACAAGAAATCCATGCTATACCACTCATTTTGGTCAAGAAGTTATTGATTTAGCTTTTGTATGGTGGGTAGGTACAGCAGGAAAGTTTGTCAAATGGTGTTGATTTCATCCTGTCGATTGAATAGTTAATAATTTGGGTGGTAATCTTATGAGAAATTAAAAATCTGTTGTCAACGAGCGTGATGGCGTGATGCAAACGCATTGACATTTATAAACGCAATTTTTTTTTTTTTTTGCTTTGGCACCTAGTAACGTAGTCAGTTCAACGCCATCTACAGAGTTCTTGGAAACTACTTTTTTTTTTAACACTCAAAAAAGAAACTTCTCATTGCCTTTGAATTGCTGTTGTTTTGTTATGTGTGTTTGACATAGAAAATCTATTTGAGATATTTCTGCTCAACCCTATAGACGTCAGCCCCGCAGGCTGTCAGAATGTGTCAAATCAAATCAAATCAATGTCAAGATTGTCAAGCTTCTGTCAAATTGGTTGGTTAACCATATGAAGTTTTTGAAAACAAATTCAAATCATAAAATTCAATTGGGTTACCGACAATGGCTAGCAATATGAACCCTTTAGCGGGGACTGCCCATCTACTGGATGAATTGGACAGTACGTGTCTTAAAACTTGGTTGTTGTCTTCGTAAAATTCATGTATTTTTTTATCAAAACATTCTTGTTTTACAAAGAGAAACTTATGGTGCTGCTGCGGGATGGAAGGACATTGATCGGGTACCTTCGCTGCGTCGATCAGTTTGCCAACTTGGTTCTGCACAAGACGATAGAAAGGATTCATGTGGGCAGAGAGTATGGAGACATTCCGAGGGGTATATTCATCGTTAGAGGAGAAAATGTTGTGCTTCTTGGTGAAATTGTAAGTTGGGATGATATTTACTATAACCATAAAAAGTTACGATAATCTCTCATTGAGTCCAAACTGATGTACTTATGATCTTTGTCTTGCCTTTAAAACCTTCAGTATTTTTTACTTCAGTAAAAAAATCTATTTTATAATAGCTCTTATTTGTCATCTCTTAAAACAAACAGTTCCGTGGTAAACCAAATCACTTTAACTACATTGTACTGCTTGTTACATGAGTGGACTTGTAATGAAATAATATGGTGAAATTCAGACAATTGACATTTTCTACTGTACCTACTGAAATAAGAAACCTTGATATTGTGGACTTTGTCTTCTTACCTGTTACTAAATAATTAAGGGAGTTAATATTATGAGAATTTCCTGGAATTAATCTAAAATCAGGCCTAAACTTATAAGAAGCGGTGTAACTATCGGCGGCAGTGGTCTTACTGCACCAACTACATTTAAACGCCCAATGAATTCCATCATTAATATTGGAACATGCAAGTAGATTGATAAAAATAAATAGTACTGAAATATGATTATTTATAGACCATTTATAAGTCCTGGAGTAGGTACTATCTGAGCTGCATGATGAAATAGACAAAAAAATTTGTTCTTGATCAAAGGAGAATGGGCAAAATCGTACGGCACTTGGTCTATCAGCGGCCAGGAACATTTTATTTTTTTTTGGTTTAATATCACCCTACAATAACGGGTTCAAGAAGTTTTATATCTGTAGTGTCATTATTAATGGAACTAAATACATTTTTATTTTAGATATGTAAGCCTGTGATTTAGCGTATTAATTACTAAGATTTAGTCTTAAAAATAAGGAAATAAAATAAAATGACTTGTTTACTTCAATACATTTATTTTACATACATTTACATACATAAACTCACGCCCTTTTCCCATGGGGGTAGGCAGAAACCACAGAACGCCACTTGCTACGATCCTTACATACTCCTTTTGCCTCGTCCACATTCATACATTTAATGTACAATAATAGCACTGAGTTCTGATGCCGGTAATAAAATATCCTCGTCTTGATGTCTAGCCCATGCCAGATACCACACTACACACATAACGTGTGCGCAACAACCGATTGTGCGCCTTCCACTCAAACAACTGCAATAATAATGAGCAATTGCTTCTCTATTTTGTCTTTGTCGGTTAATTACAATATAAGAATAATATATTCTGGACCTTACATGTCTAGATTGTATTCGCACACGTAATAACCAAATATCTTCTTCTTCAATAAAATCTCTGAGCTGACTTATTTGTCGCTCCCGGTATACTTCGATATTGTATAAGCCTTCAATTAAGTGTTCAGCGTAGTAGCTGCGAGCCAACTTGATTTGGTATGTGCCAAGTGCAAACAGAATTAGGTCTTCTTCAGAAAAAACCGGAAAGTCTTCAAAAATAGGTTGGTCGCTGCTGAGTCTTTCAAATGATGCCCTCTGTCTATTTATGTTATGACGGATAACATAGTCCGCTAAGAGGTTCGGTATTTCAAAACGTTCATTAATTATATTTACGAACGATGATGCATGAATACTATCTTGTATTGGTGTTTGGAACGCATTGATGAGTGCCGCTGCGTTTTGAAAGTCCTCAAACATGTGTGTGCTGTGTTTTTAAAACAGCTTTTTTAAAAAGCTCTAGTATTTGCACAAAATGAGAGCTGTTAAAATCATGTCTGAGATTTGGACTATCAATGAGCTCTTCCCAATCATTTGATGTTAAATGTGCATCACATATTCTGGCACTGTCTGGTATGAATAAGTTAGAATGTAACATAAGAGTAATCCTTACATTCTCAGGCATTCGACGACGTGAAACACTACGGCATCTGTCAAACATACAGTTTGCCGAGGTGCTAGGCACTCGTGAATATTCTTCCACTTGAAGAACACATTCGTGCGGGGCAGGGTTATTGTTTGGCTGCACAGCCCGTTGAGCTCGTTGCCAACAGGGTCGACAAACGTATTCTCGGCCGTTGTATTCAACCTGAAAAGGAAAATAGTTTATAACATAGTATTTAAAACTCACAGCAGTTTCAGTTAAATCATAAGTTGTATAGTAGAACATGCCGAGCTCTTTTTCAACGTGACGAATGAGTCATGCTCATACGCATTGTTAATGAGTGGTTGGCCTCTATTATATTTCGAAGCTAGATAACGTTGGCTCTGTTTCCATATGCACCATGTGTGTAAAAGAGAGAGAAGATCTGTTTTGACTATAACTTAAGTATTGTTAGAAAAGAACCATACGCTTAAGGAAATAACATAATTCACTAAAAGGACGTACATAAAAATACAATCAAAACTGTAACGTGGACTTTCAATAAAGAGCCCACACTTCACCCAACGATGTGTCGCATATGCACATCGTGACACAATATTATGAGGCCATCACCGCTATAGGGTGCGTACATACGGGTAAAAACAACCAAAAAATAGTCTAAAAATACTTACTTGCTGTGGAGCTATAGCTTCAATAATATATTGAGCATTGGCAGCATTTTCCTCAAAAAGAGCATGGGTTATTTCTAACCTTCTTCTATTAACCACTGATCGATTGCACAAAACACATATAGGTCGATTTTCTGCCATTTTTCAATAATGTTCCGTTGGCGTACACAAGTCCAGAGTCCAAGTACACAAGCACAAACGTACAGAAGTTCAGAGTTAATAGCCAGGTTATCAGGTTAGGAAGAAACACAGTCCAGAGGGTAGCCAGGGTCAAAACGTTTGAAAAAGAATCCGTAGATGAGCGCACAGTACACAACGTCACAAGGGTAAGCGAAGGACTGCGCCGAGTGACGCACACGCACCCCACACCTCGGCTCTTTTGTTTGCACTCGAAGCTGATTGGGCCGTTCGAACTCAGGTAGTCCATGTAGTAAACCCATTGTTGAGCTGAGTCTTGTAAACGGTATGCTGACAACGTTTTGAAATACTTTTGAAGACATAAACTAATGTTAATAAGTATTTTATAAAATGGGTTTGCACATTTTCTTGCACTTATTATCTAAGTATTTTACCTATATGTATTTTTTTTTCTAAATGAGCTGCAATGTTACGTTCATAGTAAAAGTTATTCCTTAGTAATAGTACTTTCATTTAATACCTATTTCGTTGTTGGCCGCTCATAGACCATTTTGCTCTTTCTCCTTTAATTTAAAATCAACTTCAAATTAAATTTATCCAAATTTTATAATTTTTCAGGATAAAGACAAAGAAGATAGTTTACCACTGACAGAAGTATCAGTAGATGACATTCTTGATGCTCAAAGGCGAGAACAAGATGCCAAGATTGAGCAACAGAAGTTACTTTCAAAGGCTTTGAAAGAGAGAGGACTCAATTTATTAGCTGAAATGGGACATGATGATATGTTCTAAATGTCTCCAGCTTGTATCTCTATTCTCTAAGACTGTAATTATGTAATAAACTCTATGTATCATTGCTTTTTTTGTTTAATTAGTGAGGACTAACAAGAAAATAATTGGTGTTTAGAAAAGGTTTTTGCTATCTCTACTGCCCACGTAGTAGAGATAATAAAAATCTTTTTGAATGGAACTATAGAAAAATAGCTCCTCATCGCATAAAAGAATCCAAAAAAAACCTTTCTATTTTTCATGCAATGAATTTTAAACTAGAATAAACAAAACTACACTTAAATTATAAAGAGGAAGGATTTGTTTGTTTGAATTGAATAGGCTCCAAAAAACTACTGGATTGATTTGAATTTTCATTTACAATTACAATCCTACATTATCCCTGATGAACATGGGCTATAGAATATTTGTATGAAAACTTCGATAATGTAATCCAAGGTGTGAAAAAAATCCTAAAATGAAATCCTTATATCGCGTACGCTGCGGAAACTTGACAATAGAGCAAAGTTTTATAGAGTACCTACATCAATACCTACAAAAAATGTCCGCGAGGGTATTATATCTTATACTAATATATAAAGCTAAAGAGTTTGTTTGTTTGTTTACTTGGGTTTACGAAGTTGTGCGGGTCAACTAGTCCTGTATATATCTAACTATCATGGTTAAGTCACAATGACCGTATTTTTTTCAAATTATTCAATCAAAACCCGTGTGGAATGGAATAGTGGTGACTTTGGTATCATGATATTAATCCTTATCCATTTTAAATAATCTGGTAATTGAGGTTGGTTATGTACATGTAAATTACATTTTAAATTATTCAAATCGGACCTTTCGTTTAAAAGTTACGACTTTACGACGGGTATAAAAATACTCTTAGTAAGAAAAATGTGGAAATTTTCCTTACTAAGAGACTGTTATTAAGTAATTTACATGGGGAGATGAAGATCGTGGACTACCACGGAACAGAAAAAACGGGTGGAAATGCTATGCGACGAAAGTATCGGAACCTGTGTCGCCACACTCACACAACTACCTATACCTAATCATATAATTCACCTCAAATCAAGGATACGATTGATTGGTCGTTTCAATTTTGGTCAAAACAAGAATAAAGAACCTACATTGGAAAAAATACCTTCGGCTTTACACGTAGGATTTATTTTGCTTTAGATAACACACATCATATTTTTTTTAGTGTTCCGTACATCGATAATTGGATTGGTACAGTTTGGTACAGAATCTTATCGCAGACAAAGTTTTTGTGTATCTATTAGAGATGAAACGGATATCCGGCAACTATCCGTTATCCGGCCTATCCGGCGTAAAAACACTATCCGGCCGGATGCCGGATAGTAACTAACATCCGGCCAGATACCGGATACAATAAAAGACTAAAATATTAGGACATTATTTAATTATTACACCGAAACAAAACATAAATTTACCACCAAAACAATGTATGCGTGAAAATTATTCAAATAAGATTTAGTATTCATAGTGCACTAGAGGCAGATTATGGTGAATGAACACCAACTTCTCTGCGTTAACAGGCAACAAACGGTTTCGCTTCTCCTCATAAATAAGTCCAGCTTCGGAAAAAAGTCTTTCGCTGTAAACACTGCTACATGGTGCTGAAAGATAAATTCTGACAAATTTGCTCAAGACTGGATACTGCCTCTTATTAGCTGACCACCACTTGTATGGATCTTGATTGCGATCAATGCGCACCGATTTTAAGTAAAAGTCAATCTCATTTGCTATTGAATTCTTTTCTTCTTGATCATTGATTCAATTGAATTCAATTGATCAATTGAACATCATACTCTATTGATCCGCTATCGAATTTGACACCTTTAAGGTGGATGCTCCAGGGTAGCCCGCGAAATTCAAATATTTTTATGTTTTTTGCAATTTGCCGGTCAGTGTGAAGCTGTATGTGGACCAAATGCGATCTGCGACCGTAACGCGTATTTATCTAAAGAATTATAACCATTTTAGTCATCAATATAGCCCTCTAAGTTCATGTAGTTCGAAAGAATAAATATTTCAGAAATAATCATTCTTTGGAACTACATGAACTTAGAGGGCTATATTGATGATTAAAATGGTTATAAATCTTTAGATAAATACGCGTTACGGTCGCAGATCGCATTTGGTCCACATACAGCTTCACACTGACCGGAAAATTGCAAAAACATACAAATATTTGAATTTCGCGGGCTACCCTGGAGCATTCACCTTAAACAAAATTGTGTTATACTTGTTTAACAATACCACAGGAATCGATCTAGATGGCGCTGTTTACTTACCAACACACTCGGATCGGACCGAGCCAACACAATTACTTGCAACGAGAATGACCAGGTGTGTCAAAAAGTACACTATAGGTGCACAAGATGGCTCTGCTGAAACAATATCGAACGGCCGGATATCCGGCGGCCGGTTATCCGGCCATCCGGCCAGAAGGGCAGCCGGATAACCGGCATCCGGTATCCGGCCAAACAGCTATCCGTTTCATCTCTAGTATCTATATCCTTTATTGAAATTAAAAAATCGCTTTCTAAAAAATAATCGGATGCTCTGAGCATTTAACAAAAATCGTGCTTGTTTTGCTTGGCATCCAATCAGCTCTACCCATCGCATCTATCCATTTTTCTTTTTCCATTTTTATTTGTCTTTGGGAAACCTAAAATTATTTTTAAAGTTATGTTTAGTGATTTCAATAAAATTTCTAGACGAATTACAAAGAAATGTCAAATCGATATCTATCCATCCAGTATCCGGCCCGACTACATGACTATTTGAATAGCGAAGAACTTTCGAAAACGAAATAGTAACTGAATCGATGTAAAATAAACTCTATGCTAATGGGATAAGGGTGGGATAAGGTTGAATTTAACTAGACTTAAACTTAAGTTTTTGGCAAAATGAAATTTGCTAAGATTTTATTAGAAAACAAATAAAACCTTTCTTATCGATGGTATGAAACACCTTCATTTTTAAGATTTATTTTCCTACTATTATTTTTGCACTCCAAAATGGAACAATACGGCATGGTTCAGAAATTTATAAATTTGTATCGAGAGTGAGCGAGACGATCGGTTCGTCGTGATGTTAGAACACGACTGGGTTGAGGTACGCGTAACTACGCGTAATACCGGCACGCGTGCCACGCCTACTTTGCGCTTGGACTACCAATTAAATCCGCGCGATCGAAAACGCGGGCAGTGCTAGTTAGTAATAATTGTTACATGAGATGAGTTTGCTAGTGGTCGTAAGCGTGCTGTGATTCTTGGGACGTGGGTTCGATTCCCAGTCCCTTACATCGTTTTATTCGTTCTTTATTTGGTCTCGTGCCTCGGAAAGCACAAAAGCATTTTAATTGTCCAGTGCTCGTCACGTACCCTTTTCGAATCAATTGTGAGAAGGAGAAGGTACGCTGTCCCTGTCCCTTAGGACAATGGGTTTGGAAGGAGTGGAAGTAAATGCGCTTGTGTTTCAGACTGCATTATGACAATTTTGTTGGTACAAGATTCGGGTTGATCACTGATTAATATAAGTACATACTTATTCTTAGGTACCTGTCTCATTTCCATTGACTTAGGACGCAGTGAGAGTGACAGATTATAATCAGATGGGAGAATATAAATATTGGTTCGTGATATGTAGGGCAGCATAAAGTGGAATGCATATGACTAAGATCTAGGCTAAGTTTCTTGAAGATTATTTAGAAAAACTGACAAGGTTGAGTGCATCAGTTTCCTTTGCCTGATAAAAAGTTAAACAACAATGTAAAAAGATGCGTTCCGAAGTCCAAACATTGAATAAAAATCACTGTCAAATAGGTTTTTAACATTTCGATTACCTATCAAAGGTAACGAAAATATTATCACATAAGTGAAATATTGAGGTATATTACTTTACTGGTTACCAGAAATTTTTATTTCACTATCTTGAAACCACATAAAGTGTGCAGCTGTGCGCAATTCTGAGTTGAAAGCGGATGCAATTGAGTTTCCGAACGTATAAAATTTTCCGTTGTGATAAAATGACATTTGAAAACAATGTTACTTGTGATTATTTGTTCTATATTTTATCATAAATCTAAACAGAATGTATATTTTTTTGTGCCAAATAAAATAGTAAAACAGTGCTTCGTTACATTTTGGAGGAAACATGTGTCTTATTAAGGTTTTATTGTAGTTCTATCTTATCGTTTCTTCGTTCTCTTTAACTAGTGAAAACAATATGACTTCTCCGGATATAACATTGATAGAAAGATTACGAAAGGAGAATTTAGAACAGTTTTTTACTTTAGTGCGTATGCATTTATCCTTTGTAGTAGATATTAATTCAGACGAGTGAGTATAAAAGTTTAAAATTCGGTTATAACCTTTTTCGTGAAGTGCTGTTTTGTTTACGAAACCACGATTTGTTTTCAGTGTTGATTGTTCAACTGATAAACCAAAGCAGTTCCGTTGGAATTTCCATAAGAAAACAAAGAGTTCGAGTTCTAGTCAAAATAATGCTAACATTACAAAGAATAATGTTGAAGTGAACTCCATCACTGAAGATGGAATCCTGAGGGTGAATGAGCTGATAGATTTTCTAACGAAGCCCGACAGTAAGTTATTATTAGAATAAATGAAATCTTAATTTTGCAGCAAAATTTAAATCTTATTCTATTTATTTATATGATCAAAGTTGCTCTCTTTGTAATATATCTAAGGAACTTTCTTTAATAGTGGTTACTAATTCTTATTATTAATTGATGACTGTTTGATATTTGTCATCTGTTTACAAACCTATTAAAAAGTAGAATCACTCTGGGTCACTATTTTAAGGGTTTAGAAAAAAAAAGATTAAAAAATAAGCCTGAACTTAACTTTAGAATGATTTGTAGCATAATTAACTTAAACAGAGAGACATTACAAAGTACTGATGGTTCAACAATCTTTTTGACTTGTTTATCACCGTTAGTATACATACTAAGGCCTCTGCCTTGGGTTTTCTGGGCAGCGGGGAAGCGGCGGCGCGGGCGCGTCGGGATCTAATGTGTTTAATCGAATGGACTCGGAAAGAGCGGTGTGGCTGTGGCGCATTGAGCAGTGCGCGTCAGGCGAGCGGTGGCCCGCGCGTCTGCATTGCAAGTGTGTTATTTAATTTATTTTCTTCTTTTGCCTAAAATAAATCGAGCGTTAGGAATAAATTAGAAAATTTTGTCGCTATTGTTCAGACATTTCGTTCGCGAATAAAAACAAATATCTCGACGACACAACCACGAACACAACACTGAGCCGCTACAGAGCCGCGCGATCTGCCCGCTGGTTTCGAAAACGGGGTCCACGTTGCCCGCCCCGCTCCCGCACCGCCATTGTCGCTGCCCCGCTGCCCGCAAAACCCAAGGCAGAGACCTTAAAAACAAGACACATAGAGAAAAAGGTTGTCAAACCATTAGTACACATACTTGCTCATACATCTATCACCCACTTAATTATATTCTTAATAATTTTCAGATGTTACCCAAGAAGGTATATTCCGTCGCACAGGCTCTCTAAGCCGACAGCAAGAGTTAAAGAACCTGCTCCTCTCTGGATCAAACCTGGGTCTTGATGAGGGAAGGTTTACGGTCCATGACTGTGCATCAGTCCTGAAGGGTTTCCTGGCTGAGTTACCCCAGCCCTTACTGATGGATCAGTATTATCAGACTTATTGTACTTTGGCTGGTAAGAATAGTTGTATGATATAGTTTTAGAAACTTTCTAATGATCATGTCATGTCAAGTAAGAACCTGTCCAGACTTGTCACAGTATGTTTTGTAGACAAAAAGTTAAAGGTTATCCTAGTTAGTACCATATGCCTTTCAACTATTCTTCTTCCCCTGTATATTTTTTTTACTTTTCTTAGGCATATCACCTGTAGTAAATGGTAAAATTGAGGAAATGCTATTAATGCAGATTTCAACAGATTATCGTATTCTGGTTCTTAACTGGATAAAGTGAGAAATGAGTACATTAGAGGTAGTTTAAAAGTGGCACCAGCTATAGAAAAAGGGAACCTTTGAATTCTTGGTATGGTCATGTGAAGAGAAGGGATGAAACGCATGTAACAAAAAGAATTGGTGGATATGAGAAGTGATATGAAAGAAAAGGAAGTTAGTGGCAGGACAGAATTGAAGAATAAATGTGTTGTGATAATTAACAATAATGGAAGAATAAATCATCATCATCATAACAGCCGAAAGACGTCCACTGCTGGACATAGGCCTCCCCCAAAAAGGGGGTTTGCCGTAATCGCCACGCTTGGAAGGCGGATTGGCGATCGCAGTTTATGGTTTTGCGTTTTATTGAGAATGCTGCTGCCCAATTTCTGGTGAATCCCTTATTCGCCTCTTACGACACCCACGGGAAGTGATGGTATTATTCTTTTACGGCACCATACAGCACCAGCCATCACCATACGGCAAAGAAGAATAAATGTGTTCTGATAATTATAAATTCAAACAAGCTTACTGTTAGCAACTCAAATTTTGCTGTTACATTATTTATCTTACACCTTTCACTGTCAATTTCAGCACAATACCCACCAAACGTAGACTCATCGGAAGTAAAACTTCTCACTGCGTTACAATTGCTACTCCTGCTTCTAACACCATCGCACAGGAGTTTCTTACAGAGGCTATTACGGTTGCTGAGGCTGACAGCTGATAATGAAGCTTCAAACAGAATGTCACCAGATACGCTGGCTACTATGTTCACGCCTCACCTGCTGTGTCCTAGAAAGGTTAGTTTTTCAAGTTTGAACATGTTCTTCACAAAGGAAAAGACAAAAACAACATAGTTCTTGTTTAATTATGATCCCATTAAAATAAGTTCTGATAAAGAAATTCCTCAACTTGCTCATTAAACTGGTAGTTGCTGCTGATTCCTAAATAACCCAATTTATTAATAGAATAAATATTTATATTTCTAATTAAATAACCTGTAATTCCTCCAATTAGAGATGGGTCGTTCCTCATTCGCTTCAGAATTGAAAAAGATGCTGCAAGAACTTACCAATGCAAATCTTGAGGTTGGACTGAACATGTCAAAGATTGAGTTCACTTATAAAAATGCAAGTAGACAAGGAGAAATACAGTACGGGGAATACATCACAAGGTCATCTTGGACAGTCTTCCTTAAGAATTGTCATTTATTTAATATAATTTTTCTAAACATTCTATCTTATAAATTTCAGTTATCACCAGAAACATTCCACGCGGACGCGATCGCCCTGTCCCCGGTCATCAGCTTCATGATCCGTCAGTCATCGCGACTGTTCGATGCGCCGACGCAACTGGCGACTGACGCGGCTGCCTACTTCACTGTGCGAGAGAAACGTAAGGCTATGTCACCTCTAGTCGACCTGGATGAGAGTATTACTGACAAGTGAGTGTTGTTTGTGTTCTTCTTTAATTTATATTGTACTAGCTTCTGCCAGCGGCTTCGCCCGCGTGGCCCCTAGGGAACATATTCCCGGGATAAAAAGTAGCCTTTGTCCTTTCTCTGGCTCTAGACTATCACTGTACTAAATTTCATTTAAATCGGTTCAGTAGTTTTGGCGTGAAAGTGCGACAGACAGAGTTACTTTCGCATTTATAATATTAGTCAACTGCCTAGCCTTTTCCCAACTATGTTGGCAGTCGTTACGGATTGTCAGAAGCCAGTTAATCTGACTCCAGTCTTGCCATGAAGTACCGTGTTGCCCAGTTAATGGGTTGTGGAGGTCTGGTAGGCAGCCGCTCCACGTAAAATACTGGTATTCAGCTGAATCGGGTTTGACTGGGAGAGCCGACCCCAATATAGTTGTGAAAAAGCTAGGCAGATGATGGAGTTGATAGTAAATCGAGCTGGTTTCCGTAACGCCACGTCAGCCAGCCAGGTGGGACAAATGTGTCATTCAATGTACCCCAGCTCTCCGAGGAAGGCCAGCAACGCCTTGGTGTTATTTACTATCTCACATAGGGTTTGCGAAGTACTTAGCCTTGTAATCAGTGACTACCGGACAGCTTAGCAGCAGATGTGCTGCTGTCTCGTCCTATTCCATGTAGGCTCTGCAGAGTGGGCTGTCTGTTACTCCTAAGTTAGAGAGGTGTTTAGGCCCGTTTTAACGGCTGTGACTTTTAACGGCTGTGACTGTACGCAACTGTGGTTTAGTCAGTCTTAAATCGGTCATCAATAGAGGGAAGTGCCTCTGTGGCCTGCCGACACTCACCATGGTCAGACCTTGTATAACTTATGACTGCTCTTCATTTAGGCTGATTAGGCGAGCCTCTTGCAATCAAATATATTTGGGTTAACTTTTTGACTGCCAGAGCGTAAACGCATCGACGTCTCTCCCACGCCAAGCACAAATTCAGCGCAAATATCTAAAAAAAATATGGATTCCAACAAATCGTTGCTTTTCGTTCCATATTTTTTAAATAAAACATAACTCGTAACATAATCATAAAAAACTTGATTTAGTATATTTATTTTGAACTTAAAAATGTTGTTTACTTGTCGGCTATAGCCGACCGTGGAGGTCAAAAGGACGCATGTCCTGAAAAAAGACATAGGATACCTGCTTTTATTAATATACGAGTACTATCTGTAAACATACCTATATTTTACAAAATAAATGATTGACTGATTATCCCTGGAGTTTGCCATTACAATATTATCGCCGTTTACGCGGGCAAAAGCGAAAATATTCTAATGGCAAAGTTCAAAGTAAAAGGCTATTAAAAAATGCCTTTATCATTAAGTCCGCCTCTGTACATTTGTGTGCATGAAGTATTAAATATATAAAAGGCTCTGATCGGATGTAATTTTAAACAGATAAATTATGACAATCCATAGAACAGCAGCGAACACAGTGTACACATTCGTGGACCGTCATCGAACGCGGGCAGAGAATGAGTCCAACCCCACCGACACAGCGCTCGCACAACTGTACGCGCACATACAGGCCTTACCCGACTCGCAGCACAAGCGACGACTCATCAAACACTTCAACAGGCAGAATGGCTACGGTAAGATATTAGTTTGTGTGATAAGATAAGAGTCCAACCCCACCGACACAGCGCTCGCACAACTGTACGCGCACATACAGGCCTTACCCGACTCGCAGCACAAGCGACGACTCATCAAACACTTAGACAGGCAGAATGACTACGGTAAGATATTATTTTGTGTGATAAGATAAGAGTCCAAACCCACCGACACAGCGCTCGCACAACTGTACGCGCACATACAGGCCTTACCCGACTCGCAGCACAAGCGACGACTCATCAAACACTTCAACAGGCAGAATGACTACGGTAAGATATTAGTTTGTGTGATAAGAGAAGAGTCCAACCCCACCGACACAGCGCTCGCACAACTGTACGCGCACATACAGGCCTTACCCGACTCGCAGCACAAGCGACGACTCATCAAACACTTCAACAGGCAGAATGGCTACGGTAAGATATTAGTTTGTGTGATAAGATAAGAGTCCAACCCCACCGACACAGCGCTCGTACAACTGTACGCGCACATACAGGCCTTACCCGACTCGCAGCACAAGCGACGACTCATCAAACACTTCAACAGGCAGAATGGCTACGGTAAGATATTAGTTTGTGTGATAAGATAAGAGTCCAACCCCACCGACACAGCGCTCGTACAACTGTACGCGCACATACAGGCCTTACCCGACTCGCAGCACAAGCGACGACTCATCAAACACTTAGACAGGCAGAATGACTACGGTAAGATATTATTTTGTGTGATAAGATAAGAGTCCAAACCCACCGACACAGCGCTCGCACAACTGTACGCGCACATACAGGCCTTACCCGACTCGCAGCACAAGCGACGACTCATCAAACACTTCAACAGGCAGAATGACTACGGTAAGATATTAGTTTGTGTGATAAGAGAAGAGTCCAACCCCACCGACACAGCGCTCGCACAACTGTACGCGCACATACAGGCCTTACCCGACTCGCAGCACAAGCGACGACTCATCAAACACTTCAACAGGCAGAATGGCTACGGTAAGATATTAGTTTGTGTGATAAGATAAGAGTCCAACCCCACCGACACAGCGCTCGTACAACTGTACGCGCACATACAGGCCTTACCCGACTCGCAGCACAAGCGACGACTCATCAAACACTTCAACAGGCAGAATGGCTACGGTAAGATATTAGTTTGTGTGATAAGATAAGAGTCCAACCCCACCGACACAGCGCTCGTACAACTGTACGCGCACATACAGGCCTTACCCGACTCGCAGCACAAGCGACGACTCATCAAACACTTCAACAGGCAGAATGGCTACGGTAAGATATTAGTTTGTGTGATAAGATAAGAGTCCAACCCCACCGACACAGCGCTCGTACAACTGTACGCGCACATACAGGCCTTACCCGACTCGCAGCACAAGCGACGACTCATCAAACACTTCGACAGGCAGAATGACTACGGTAAGATATTATTTTGTGTGATAAGATAAGAGTCCAACCCCACCGACACAGCGCTCGCACAACTGTACGCGCACATACAGGCCGTACCCGACTCGCAGCACAAGCGACGACTCATCAAACACTTCAACAGGCAGGATGGCTACGGTAAGATATTAGTTTGTGTGATAAGAGTCCAACCCCACCGACACAGCGCTTGCACAACTGTACGCGCACATACAGGCCTTACCCGACTCGCAGCACAAGCGACGACTCATCAAACACTTCAACAGGCAGAATGGCTACTGTAAGATATAAGTGTACCGTTTGACCGCATTGAAAACATCCAAAGATGTTTAATATTAAAAAAACCCGACCGCTAAAAACGACTAAAAAGTTCGAAATAAGTCGCTCTTCAAGCAGTCTGATGCAGTTGGTGGGATCAGATCAGTCATTGAACTGCATCAGACTGCTTGAAAAGCTACTTGTTTCCAACTTTTTAGTCGTTTTTAGCGGTCGGGTTTTTTCACAAAGTCGATTTTTTTATTTCCTACATTTTAGTGAGTTGCATTTTTGGAATCGTTTCCTCGAGTCCTTTATGTTGATACCCCACTCGATAGGTTTTGAAAAAAAAAAAAATTTGAAGACAATATGGCGCCAGAAATGTGCCATTTAGTTTTTTATTATTTTGATGTAGTGTCACTCTCACGACTAAGACGAATCTATTGACACCACTCACATAAAAATACGACAAGCCGTTTAGGCTCTAGGGCGTGCCAAAGAAATATACATACATACATACACTCGAAAAACATAACCCTCCTTCTTCCGCAGTCGGGTAAAAATCTTTACTTTCATCAAAAGATTCCAAATCAGTCAACCGATTATCTTGGACTCTGCAGGAAGACCATTTTAATCATCAATATAGCCCTCTAAGTTCATGTAGTTCGAAAGAATGATTATTTCTGAAATATTCATTCTTTCGAACTACATGAACTTAGAGGGCTATAATGATGATTAAAATGGTTATAATTCTTTAGATAAATACGCGTTACGGTCGCAGATCGCATTTGGTCCACATACAGCTTCACCCTGACCGGCAAATTGCAAAAAACATAAAAATATTTGAATTTCGCGGGCTACCCTGGAGCATTCACCTTAAGCCTCAATTTCTTTAAGTAGCAAGTATTTATGTAACTAAATAATTCTTAGTTTAATTTAAGTGGTGTGTTTTTTATATTGTGCTCACACCATAATTGACATAATGTTGTCACGTATAGAACGTGAGGAATTGTTATTGACTTGCTGGTGACTACAGTTTCCCGACTCGCAGCACTAGTAAACAAAATTGCGTTTTTTGCTTTAAGTTTGGGAATGTTGTAAGAATACCGTTTAACTGGATAGCATAATAATTATATTGGGGCTCTAAAAATAAATTGGATGACATACTTTGCTGCGATTCAATCAATACATTTGAAATACCCATAATTCATAAATTTAATCTTAAACGTTATACATTCCAGGCACGCCAATACAAATCCAAAGAACAGGTAAAGTGGCCGGCTCCCGGAGTTTCGGCGATTCGATCAAGAGGCACATCTTTAACAAGGGATTACTCAACAAGACACCAAAGAAAGGCTCCGGATCTAATATTAACGTAATAGATGAGGTAAGATTCATGTTCTCTCGATTTTTCATTAACAATGTTCTTGCTGTTTGAAAATAATAATGACTGTTGAATCAAGATCGAAATACACCTAGTACAGTTACAATCTAACTTAATGACGGCTCGGAATACTCTGCAAGTCATTTGCAATAGCAATTTCATGTGACAGCGGGGTGAGAGTCGAAAGAGACGTCATGAAGTTTGAATCGACCAATAAATAATCTCATCCATCATAATTCCCAATTTATTGATGTTCAATTTTCTCTAAGTTTTCAGGATATATTAAGAGGTAAAAAGGTGTATGGCGAGCTTAAATTCTTTGCCTATGATAACCAATTAAATCTTTTCAAAACTAAAATGTTTTGCACCCCATAATTAGGATGTTATCACACTGCTGTATGGGGCAGTATTTTCGTTATTTTTATCCAAAAAGTTTCTATATTTTCTAGGAACCTTAGGGTGTTACTACACCAAAGTGTGGTAGCTTTGACTAATCGACGGATAACCAGCGATAAAAAATTTATTGACCGTCGGTCGATGCCATCGATTGACGTTCTTTGATAGCTTTGGCTGATCTAAGAAAGAAGTAAAAACTGGATCGACGTCGACTAATTCATTCTACCATCAATCGACGGTCAATCGATGGCATCGATCGACGGTCAGTCGATGGCATCGATCGGCGGTCAGTCGATGGCATCGATCGACTGTCAGTCGATTGGTGTAGTAGAAACTATCGATCGACTTTGGCTAATCCATTCTACTATTGATCAATTGACGATTTGATTTTAATCTCAGTCTCAATTGACTTGACGAGTTGGCGATTTATTTGAACGTTCAAAAGGAATTGGCCTTCCGCTAAGCGTGCAAAATAAAAATGGCGGAAAATTCTGAGTGAAACAGAAGTGTACAAACGCGAACGTCAGTGTGATAACTCCTTAAATCATCTAACATGACGAGGACACAACATGAAAAAATCTTGGTTACTTTTTTCTAATGTGTTTTCTCCATTCAGCATGTAAACGCATACTTGTAACTAATATCCTATCCGTGCATTGTGTTGTGATGTCTTATTTCTCTGTCTCTCTATGTGCTATCCTCTCCCTAACTTTCTCGTCATGCTTAACGCTTACAGAAAACCGGAAAAGGAAAACTAAGGTTCTCAGATGACAGTAAAGTCGACGTCACACATAAAAATATCGTTCTCAAAAACTTAGCTCACAAGATAGCTAGCTCGGAATCCTTAGACGATGACTACGAATCGGACGCGAGCAACGAAAGCACGTTATCCGAAGGCGCGTTGAATACATCCCGAAAAATGAGTCCAAAATTCGTATCAGAGCCTAATTTGAGCGCTCTAGACACAAACGATGAGACGCCGAAGAAAAAACGCGGGAACAGACTGTTTCGTTCGAAGATAATGACGACCCAAACGTTAAACAAGAAGTATCAAAAGCGTAATGGCGTTATTCGGAGTACGCCGACTTGCGTGTCGTGTTTCGATGACCAAGACACGGCGTCGGAAAACGAAGTTTCGTATCACGATATGAGCGGGGAAAGGAGTCCTATTGGTGATACGCCAAAGAAGACAATACAGGATGAAGTGAAGCACTATCTAACAAGTACGCCGGGTATATCTGAAGCGGTTCTGTTCGATGATGACTCTACTACGCCGTATACGATCAATTTCCGAAGAGCGTCGATGTCGCCTATTACTAAGTCAACTCAAAAGTTGTCCAAAGCCATGCAGGTTGGTTGTCTGTGCATGAGTTGCATGTTTTATCTTATATGTTCTCTTGTATCTAATGTTGTGCTTTTAAATGTGTTAGGATGCTTTTGATCTCTCTCTCTCTCCTTACCGTGTGGGCAGTAAGGTCTAACGACTCCACACACCCTAGTGTCAGAGTTTCTAAACCGCCTCAAGGGCCTCTGACATGGTTTATTTGACGACCGCCATTTGGCGGCCGGGACCACCGGCTTATACGTACTTTCCGAAGCACGGAATCATCTTTTTATCAGACAATCGGGGAATTCAAGCCTGCAATGTCCTAGATAAATTGTAAACAAATTTACAAAGTATGCTTCCCGTGGGAACAAGGCGAACGCCTAAATCCCTCGAACACGGAGGCAGTTATAATGCTTTTGATAATATAATTCGTGAATGTTTAAATGACTTAATAAACTTTATTTAGTTGTCCTATTTTGTGATAAATCAGGCTAGAAATAGTGGCCTCGATCTTCTCTATTCAAATCATTACATGATGCGAATTTATACGCGGTGGTAACGTTTGATCTACGAAAACAACTCTTTCTGCAACGAAATAAGGACAATTTTTCGCGGTTGTATTTACGTTTGTGTGTTATTGTTTGGCGAAGTTAGTTTGCAAATTGAGATTGACATGTCCATTTCTTTATTTTTTTTTCTTGATCCATTAACAGCATAAACAAACATATAAGTTGATATAAGATTTGTTAACATAGAGGCAATTCGTATATTTTTAAAAGAGCGTTCGCAAGTCCTTATTAGAGGTGTTTTGACAGTGTGCAACATTGATTATCGCTGACATGATATCGCGACTTAAATTTGAATGCGTATGAGAAGTAGCCTTCAGATCAAATTACTCAAACCATCTTTAAAAGTAGTGTGTACCAAAAAAACTCAACTAATCAAACAACTCTTAAATTCCAGGAATCAATAATGACTCCCCGTTCCCGAAAACCGTTAATAATAACCTCAGAGCAGCGAGACATGGCGGACACAACCGTTCAGAAAGACGAGACGATCAAGTCTGAGGGAATGTACCAATCAATGTCACCGAAGAATGACAGTGATTTTGTGTCGTCAGACGATGACAATGACGGCACTAGGTCAACATTCTCGTGCGAAAGGTAACATACTAACGTAGTTGTTACTAACAAACGAAGAAATTATTACTAACAAGATTTTTGTGACAGTATTACGCTAGAAAATTAAAAAAACAACTCATAAAGGCCGCCAAATTATCTGCATTTGTAAATATGGTGCCAAAATCGACACCAATCTTCGATGCTTCATTGATGATTTTTGTTTTGAACCTTCACTAAATTCAAACTTAATACAAGAAGATCTAAATCAAGGTAAATAGGCAACACATGACATCAGCGTTTCTTTACTCTATGGTTTATTTGCTGTAGTCTATACCCATACCTACTTCTACATTTCAGATCGAGTCACTCAGCAAGCACATCTCTACCGCGAACGAATCTATTCGATGCTCGGTCAATAAATTCACTCGGTGACAGTCCTCTACGGCCAGAAAGCACTCGATTCGTTATAAGCCGAGAACGACCGAACTTAGTCGAAGATTTAAACACCACGTTATGCGGAGACGACGATGGCCTACCAAAGTTTACGATAACCCATGAACAAAACACCAAATCTTTGTCAGAACCGTTCAGAGAATATCTCCTAAGCAGATCTGTGCTCACAGCAACTCCAATCGATTTATCAATACTAAATAAATCGAATGATACAGATGATAAGATAAGCGATTCTCTACTCTATTGTTTAGACGGTAACGTCCCTTCTGATTTGACGTTGTCGATCGGTAATTTGGCAGTTGATAAAGAATCGGGAATGCGATCGCCATTATCGAATATAAGTGTAAATATCGATAAAAGTCCGAATAGGAAGCGTTTGGCGAACGCCATTGCATGTTTAGAAGAATCAACGTCTGGGAATAAAAAGCCGATGGTTGAAAAAGAGAATTTTAAAGAAAAGGTTTTTGAAATACGGGAGACTGAACTTTAGTGGTTGTTAAAAGGGATAGAACGTTTGTGGCATAGCCAGCCCGTCGTTTGTTTTTTTTTTATCAAAATTGAGGCGCACTATCTTACATGCATATTGGGTAGAAGAAGGAAGTAATTTTTAATGATTTTCATTGTTCTTACTTGGCGAATCTACCTCTAAATATCTCAGCAACTTTGGGCACTTTGGGGCACCATGTTCCTAACATTTTTTGTTTTTTTTTTAAGTGTGATCTACCTATATAAATGTTTCATCGTGAATCGCGATTTTGAAAAATAAAAATGACGGCTGGGGGCTATGCCAGCTCTCACAGAAAAATGTTCGAATCCCTTTATGTCGATTAATCATGGCTGGTTTTGCCAAAAAGTTTGTACAAAAAAGAAAAACATTTATAAACGAAGAAGTAATTTCACGAGCGCTCGTCAATTTTGTCTCTTATGTCGTTGTTACAAAGTATAAATTGGAATGATTGACGCGCGTTCGTGAAATGCAACATCTTACTTGAGGTCTAGCTAGATTCACAACCAATAATGTGTCTTTTTTATTGTTTAACTTTTTTATACAGTGCCTTAGCAAAAAGGTCTCGTAAGGATGCGTTAACTAGGTAAATGAAGCAATAGGGAATATGCATGAAAAACGTATTAATCATCTATACAGTTTATCTAAAAATATACAAAAATATAATACTAACAGTGAAAATAGAATCAAAATTACTTGAAAAACGAAGGAGATATAATTATTTTAAACAAAAATATATCTGGCCCTCTCGCGAAAACGCTGTTTTCTATGGTAGCTGTATAGTCGTCATAGACGATAACGTCAAAGTTTTCATCGGACTTCTCTTTCTAATTGTAATCTTTGAATCTTTATAACTTCATCGCTGATGAAGGTATTTAAAAAATAATTTCACGATTGTTTACTAGAGCTAATAAGTATTTCATTTAGCAAATTAAAAAATCGCATGCATATTCTATTGTCTCGTTCATCTCTGGTGGAAATTCAGCCTAATTTCCGGGTCCTGTGACCATAATGTCCGTATGCGTCGGACTTTTTTGCATAATGTATGAGATTATTCCTATTTAGATATATTATTGAGATCTCCGAATTATGAAACTATTGTATAGTATTTTCTAACTTTTTTTATTACGTTTAATTTGAACCTGATACCGTTGACTTAAATTTGATTTTGGCTTGAAAAGAATGAAGAAGAATGTTGGTTAAAAATATTTATTTTAATTCTCTCAAGGACATTTGAATTGATTATTTTATTGTTTTAATGTAACTATTTTAGTTACGAGTACGTTTATAAATATAGAATATTTGAGTACATTATAAAAACGTTTTTTTTTTATTTTCCCTAGCGGCACTAGAATCATTAGGTGATTGAATTATCATTTTTTTATTTACTTATAGTGCAGGAAAAGGAAATCAGAGCGATGATAGATTCGTGTAGTTTTGAAAATTGGTATTGTTGTTCTTTGAGGTGTCCAGATGAACATACTAAAAGTCTCGAAAAGTTATTTAACATCCATTCTTACAAGTATGCCGGTCGTATTGGGCTCATATGAATTGCACAGATGGGTTATATCCATTGCAGCTAGTAACGACCTGATGATGGAAACCATAATGGTGAGCTGTGGCTCACTTAGTTGACTACGCTTACACCCATCATGTTTGGGCTCATATGAATTGTCCAGATGGGTTCTATCCATTGCAGCTAGTAACGACCTGATGATGGAAACCATAATGGTGAGCTGTGGCTCACTTAGTTGACTACGCTTACACCCATCATGTTTGGGCTCATATGAATTGCACAGATGGGTTATATCCATTGCAGTTAGTAACGACCTGATGATGGAAACCATAATGGTGAGCTGTGGCTCACTTAGTTGACTATGCTTACACCCATCATGTTTGGGCTCATATGAATTGTCCAGATGGGTTCTATCCATTGCAGCTAGTAACGACCTGATGATGGAAACCATAATGGTGAGCTGTGGCTCACTTAGTTGACTACGCTTACACCCATCATGTTTGGGCTCATATGAATTGTCCAGATGGGTTCTATCCATTGCAGCTAGTAACGACCTGATGATGGAAACCATAATGGTGAGCTGTGGCTCACTTAGTTGACTACGCTTACACCCATCATGTTTGGGCTCATATGAATTGTCCAGATGGGTTCTATCCATTGCAGCTAGTAACGAACTGATGATGGAAACCATAATGGTGAGCTGTGGCTCACTTAGTTGACTACGCTTACACCCATCATGTTTGGGCTCATATGAATTGCACAGATGAGTTATATCCATTGCAGCTAGTAACGACCTGATGATGGAAACCATAATGGTGAGCTGTGGCTCACTTAGTTGACTACGCTTACACCCATCATGTTTGGGCTCATATGAATTGCACAGATGGGTTATATCCATTGCAGTTAGTAACGACCTGATGATGGAAACCATAATGGTGAGCTGTGGCTCACTTAGTTGACTATGCTTACACCCATCATGTTTGGGCTCATATGAATTGTCCAGATGGGTTCTATCCATTGCAGCTAGTAACGACCTGATGATGGAAACCATAATGGTGAGCTGTGGCTCACTTAGTTGACTACGCTTACACTCATCATGTTTGGGCTCATATGAATTGTCCAGATGGGTTCTATCCATTGCAGCTAGTAACGACCTGATGATGGAAACCATAATGGTGAGCTGTGGCTCACTTAGTTGACTACGCTTACACCCATCATGTTTGGGCTCATATGAATTGTCCAGATGGGTTCTATCCATTGCAGCTAGTAACGACCTGATGATGGAAACCATAATGGTGAGCTGTGGCTCACTTAGTTGACTACGCTTACACCCATCATGTTTGGGCTCATATGAATTGTACAGATGGGTTCTATCCATTGCAGCTAGTAACGACCTGATGATGGAAACCATAATGGTGAGCTGTGGCTCACTTAGTTGACTACGCTTACACCCATCATGTTTGGGCTCATATGAATTGTCCAGATGGGTTCTATCCATTGCAGCTAGTAACGAACTGATGATGGAAACCATAATGGTGAGCTGTGGCTCACTTAGTTGACTACGCTTACACCCATCATGTTTGGGCTCATATGAATTGTCCAGATGGGTTCTATCCATTGCAGCTAGTAACGAACTGATGATGGAAACCATAATGGTGAGCTGTGGCTCACTTAGTTGACTACGCTTACACCCATCATGTTTGGGCTCATATGAATTGCACAGATGAGTTATATCCATTGCAGCTAGTAACGACCTGATGATGGAAACCATAATGGTGAGCTGTGGCTCACTTAGTTGACTACGCTTACACCCATCATGTTTGGGCTCATATGAATTGTCCAGATGGGTTCTATCCATTGCAGCTAGTAACGACCTGATGATGGAAACCATAATGGTGAGCTGTGGCTCACTTAGTTGACTACGCTTACACCCATCATGTTTGGGCTCATATGAATTGTCCAGATGGGTTCTATCCATTGCAGCTAGTAACGACCTGATGATGGAAACCATAATGGTGAGCTGTGGCTCACTAAGTTGACTACGCTTACACCCATCATGTTTGGGCACATATGAATTGTCCAGATGGGTTCTATCCATTGCAGCTAGTAACGAACTGATGATGGAAACCATAATGGTGAGCTGTGGCTCACTTAGTTGACTACGCTTACACCCATCATGTTTGGGCTCATATGAATTGCACAGATGAGTTATATCCATTGCAGCTAGTAACGACCTGATGATGGAAACCATAATGGTGAGCTGTGGCTCACTTAGTTGACTACGCTTACACCCATCATGTTTGGGCTCATATGAATTGCACAGATGGTTTATATCCATTGCAGCTAGTAACGACCTGATGATGGAAACCATAATGGTGAACTGTGGCTCACTTAGTTGACTACGCTTACACCCATCATGTTTGGGCTCATATGAATTGTACAGATGGGTTCTATCCATTGCAGCTAGTAACAATGCTCTGATGATGGAAAACATAAAGGTGAGTACTTGAATTTAAACAAACAATTTAAACAATATTTATTTTGTTCAAGACTTAAACCTAATTACAATAATTGTACCTTAAATAGGACTTTATAAGTTAAAGGCAAGATACAAAACACGTGCAACTGGGCTTAAACTAGGAGGACTCCTGTGCTATAAGCACCAGTTACTTCGGTCACCACCGTAGTTGAGCTGCCTTACAAGCGTGATGCGGTGCAAAGTAAGTATTACTAATTACAATTTATTTTTAATTAATTAATTACTAACATGCGTGAGTGTGTAACATATGTCTGTTTTAATGTGGTGTGTAGTGTGATGTGTGGTGTGGTGTGTGTGTTGGTGTGTTTGCGTGTGTGAGTAGGGCCTGAGCGACTGTATTTTATTTTAGGTATCTTTTTATTTTATGATTTTTAGTAAATTTTTAGTATTTTCATAATTTTGAGAGAGTAGGAAGTTATCTATGGTAAGTTTTAATTTATTTATCGGTAAGTTATGTAACTGTGTATTTTTACTTGTTTTGTTATAACACGGTTGTCTCCTAAAGAAGTATGTATTATGCGATTTCAAGTCAAAGACTAGGTCCTTCCTACGTTTGTGTTTCAGTCTTTCCGGGTCGTACGTTGAACCTTTATGAGTTATGAGCATAACCCTCCTGATATAAAATTGCCGAACCGTTAAAACCATACAATCCCTATATAGCTGCTCCGTTGGATACTGAAAGTTCCTTTTATACATTACTTTGAGAACTGCTCGCTGGGCTCTTTCTAGGTTTAACATATGAGTTTTGTGTGTACTCCCCCAGTTAGAGATACAGTATTCCAGGACTGACTGGCACAGGGATAGATATATTGTTCTCAACAGGTTCGAGTCGCACACCCTGCGCAACTTCTTAAAAACTGTTATTAACTTTCTGACCTTAGAGCTTAGTGTTTTTACGTGGTGGTGGAAGTTTAACTGGTCGTCCACTTGTATTCCGAGATATTTTATGCAGTTTGTTTTCTCAATAGGAAGACATCTGCATTCGCCGATATTGTTTTGATTGCAGGTGTGTGCTCTGACTTCAACCAATTCATCAGCGGATGGAGCCTTCTTTATCGAGAACATGAGGTATTTTGTTTTTTCTACGTTAAGGGTAAGTAAGTTTAGGTTAAGAGGATCGCCGTATCGTCTGCATAAGTTATTATTAGTCCATTTTGTAGATTTAAATTACATATCTCATTCATATAAATCAGAAATAAACTAGGTCCAAGTACACTTCCCTGTGGTACACCAAAATCTATGTTTGCACTATTACTTATATACCTGTCAATTTTAACTATCTGAGTTCTATTAGTAACATAGTCCGTAAATAATTTAAGAGGGGTTCCACGAATCCCTATTTTCTCCATCTTCTCCACAAGCCTGGGGACAGAGACAGTGTCAAAAGCTTTTCCTAGGTCTAGAAACACTCCTGTACATTTATTTTTACTGTCTAGTTTACCTGCAATATGTTCTGTTAGTTTTATTACCGCGTCTTCTGTAGATTTGCCTGATACAAAACCGTATTGATTTGGAGAAATTAATTTGTTTTTATTTAGATAACTTATAAGTCTGCTATTCATGAGTTTTTCTATTATTTTGGAAAGTATTGGGAGCACAGAAATCGGTCTGTAGTTGCCGACACCGGCCCTGTCGCCAGACTTGTAAATTGGATGGACCACTGAGAGTTTAAATAGTGTGGGGAATGTTCCCGAGTTAAAACTTAGGTTGGCTATATGAACAAGAGCGGGGACCAGAACATCTCTAGCTAATTTTATTATCTTGACAGGTATATTGTCCCAACCTCTAGCGCAGTCTTCTCTTAGGTTTAAAATAATTTGCTCAACTTCCTGCTCATCTGTTTCAAGCAAAACTAGTAAGTTACACACTTGTGGGTCTTTACCGTTTATTGGAATGTCGTTAGGAGGAACAATTTTACTTGCTAGGGTTTCACCTACTTTGACAAAATAGTTGTTTACACTGTTTACAGCCTCTTCTGGGGTTTGTTCCAATTTGAGTAAGTCTAAGTTAGGCTCACGTGTCGAATTTATGTTTGCGATTTCTTTGATTAGCTTCCATGTTTCCTTTGGGTTTTTTGTATGTTTCCTTAATTCGGATTTTTCATGTGTGTCTTTAACTTTGTTCAAAATGTCGTTGCAAAAGTTGCGGTATCTAAAGTATGTAGTTTTTAGGATGTTATTGTTAGGGTATTTTTTTTGGTGCAGATGTAGTTTGTCCCTATGCCTTATGCATCGGAGTAGGCCTGGAGTAATCCACGGCTTTAATACTCTTTTACGATGAGGAACTTCGGTGGTGGTTTTGTTCACTTCGATTGCTTTATTTATTGTATCTACAAGAAATTGGACCGCAGAATTTACACTATTTATTGTATAAAATACATTACTATTTAAAAGGTGGTGTCTTATATCGTTTGCTGCTTTTACATAATTTATCCTTTCTAGAGTGTTATTTACAACTTTACGGGTTAGGCGTGATTCTAGTGTGAGACAAACAGGATAGTGGTCGGTGACAGATGACTTTATTATTACAATATTCGAACTACATTCGGTTTTTATGTTTATATGGTCTAGGCAAGTTTTGTCACGAGTTGGATGACTGTGACCCGGTAAAAGACCGTGAGTGGCAAGCATATCGAGATACATGTGCGAGCGTGCATCCATATTGTCAGGGTCAATATTCAGGTTTATGTCCCCAGTTAAAATTATGGTACTAAAGGACGATAGAGTTTGTAAAACATTATTACACGAGCTAAGGAAACTATCGATATTTTTAATTGAGGGAGATCTATATATTGCCATTATGGCTACTTTAGTTCCGAGTTTTATGACCACGCAGTTCGCTCCTGTAAATGGTGGTTCGTATACTTCATGCATCAGTGTTGAATGTATATAGGCAACGACACCCTCATTTTGCGTGGCACAGTTTTTAGTCGCATAACTAGTGTAGTCAATTAGTGGAGGTATTTGAACATTTTTATTAGTCCAACACTCTGTCATAATGATTATGTCGAATCCCAAACCGATATTTGCAAGAAAAACTTCAAACTGTGGCATGTTTCGACCTATACTTCGAATGTTTTGCGTGATCATAGTTAAGTTTTTATCAGATTTATTTATAAATCGAGCGGCACAGCTTGTTTCACACGTTATGGAGTCGGACACTCGGTAGTCATCTAGTTCGCTATTTATTTGGTGTGTGCATGCCATTTTTGTGCGGTTATAATAATTACAGTTTGATTAATTAGTTCCATAAAATATAATACATGGCTAAATACTATTTCTTGAAAACTTTTGAGAAGACCTACTTTCCTATAATTAGCTATAACATCCATGCGCCAGATACTGTGCGGGCCCAAAATTATTAGTTTTTGAATATGTATGTTTGGAGTTGTTTGTCTCTTTTGTGATTTGTATATGGATAGTCGTAATTGTGTATGTGTGTTGTTTATTATTGTGTCATTAATGTTACTTTTTTGTTGCTTCAATTTGTATAATATGCTTGAACGATGGTGAAATGGTGTGTTAGCGAGGTTTATTACGTTTTTATTTTTTACAGATGTTGTACTGATATCAAGACACAGATTAGTTATATAGTTGTAATTTACATTTTTGATAATTTCATACAATATAAAATATAGACAAAGAAGCTCATCGTGTTTTACAGACTTTACTTAAATGAAAATACCATGCAGTATGTAGTCATTGGGTATTTTTCAAAGAGGCCAGTTGCTCAGCTGATTTTATTTGGATTTGCTTACTACCAACTGCCTTTCTCAAATAGATCTTACCGTTTGTTGCCCAACAGAATTCATATTCGTTAGATTTCGCAAAGTCTCTCGCAAGAAAATGCAACCTTCTCGTTTTAGGTGTTAAGTTGTCTGATACATAAATTGGCTGTGGATCATTCATGAATCCCAAGCATTTGGTATTTAGTTGATTTTGCTGGTTAGATGAGTTGTATTTCCTCACGGCTGTTATTAATTTTGATTTAAGAATGGGAGACGTCATTTCGGCTATGACTAAGTTTGACCCTTTAATCGGAAGGCGATAGATGTCACGCACATCTGACTGCGACATACTCACGTCAACAGTATGAGCCACCTTAAGTACCATGGCAGCGATGCTTTCCTTATTTTCGTCTGCGGTTTTCGGTAGATTTTTAATTTCCAGCTTTGATAGTCGTGACATGCGCTGTAGGTCGTCGATGGATTCTTCCAGGGTTTGGATATGAAGGTTATAAATCACGGTGCATCTGTTCCAAGTTTTTGTATTTGTGTCCAGATCACTGCATCTATTACTCATGAAATCCACAGACTTTTCCAGTTCTGTTGTTGTAGTTTTTATTTCACTGTTTACATTCCGTATCTCTTCCTTAAATTTTTCATGTTGATTTTTGACTTCAGAGATCTCGCGCATTATTTTCGACATGGTGCTTTCTTGATCCTTTTTCCAAGACTGAAACATGGACGTGAGTAAAGACTTAATTTCATCTTTAAATGTACTAAATTGTTGTCCAAAGTCTTCAGCGTCTGGATGCCGGCGTTTTATACGGGTTGAGATATTACTAAACTCCTGAGAACTTGCTTTAGAAACGTCTGGTTCTGAGCGGCAGATATTTCCTTGTTGAGACGATGAAGGTGGTGAACGTTGCATTGTTCTGCGCAATCCCGAGTCACCCTACCTCACTCTTCTTTCTGATGCGCAGGTCTGCGGAACGGTAAGTGCGTGGGTCCTTTGTCCACTTAAAGGGGTGAAGGCGGGCGCGCGAAGTGTCTGCACTGGCGGTCGGATGGAAGGTGACAGCAATTATGAACCCTAACATCTTCCCGCAGAACTGAAGGCGGTTACGCGGCGCAGAATGATTCACGGGGCCTGATGCGATATTGAAGCAGGCCAATCTCTTCCAATTTCATTATACTTTATGTCAAGATTAGGAAGAGTCAATGAGCGTTGGCTAAAACGCAGACGCTATTTATAAAAGTGCTCCGTGAAGTGAACGAACTAAAGTCTCAGAAGAGGGTTTGCATCAGTGCAGATTGTGGCGAGGCGCAGCGCTGTCAATCAAATATTTTTGTATATTGTGTTTCTAAATATATTTACTCCAAAGTAGGTAAATATCCAATATGGTAGGTAGTACTCGTCGTGGAAGATTTTATACCTTATTTCAATCAAAGCAAGGTAGTAATTTGGCAGTGACAACATCATGTCCTAGATGTGTGTAGGCCTTAATCAATTTAAAAAGAGGGTATAATTATGTACAAAAATAAAACTACTTCTAATATCCATCTAAAAAATTTTACTCCTTACACTCCATTTCCACAATTCAAAAAACAGTGTTTCAGTAATAAAATATGATGACTAGACCTATTATCATCAAGAAGGTGATACAACAGTAGAATTGGCAGCATACCTTGTAGCAGAAGTTCGTTAATCTTTCATTGAAAGTCCTCTTCGGGCTGTAACTAGAAAATAAAATAGTTAATGCGGGCATAGATTTAAATATTAAGGACAAGGGATCGTGCAGGCAGTATAGATAGCAGCACAGAAGTTTCAGTGTCAAGTGTATGTAAGGCTAAAGTTCCGAAATTTTAACGCCGTGCATCATGTTCCCTATAATGATCAACGTGCAAGGCGTTGACTATGCCATCTAGTGTTGCATATTTCGAACTTTAAAGTTTAGAATATTTGACATTGACGTTTCTATTCTGCCAGCTAATAGTTCCTGCACGCTCCGTTTAGGGGAACGTGCACGAAGTAGACTGTCATCTAGCGTTGCAATTTCGAGACTTATAAGTAAAATATACCTGACATTGACGCTTCTGTGCGGCCACCTATAGTTTCTGTATCGCGCACAGAACCGCTCTCGAAGATAGCCCACCGCGTGACCGGTAGGTGCCTATATTATATCGATGCATTTCGGCATTAAATTATTCGAATATCTGAATGTGCAGCCCTATTAACCGAATGAGTGTGGAATCATTTCAGTCGTTGCTTCCAGCGGTGCCCTTAAGATGCATCCATTTTACTGAAATCAGTGAATCCATCCCTAATAGTACTACAACACCAACCCGTCGCTGGTGTCAGTTGAGATGACCATAGATCGTATGCATCGAACAACGATCGATTGATTGGTGTTTGAAAGAAATACCTTACACAATAGGTAATGCTGATTCACGCGTGAGGCTGTGTTGCTACCTGACATTCTATTATTTTTAAATACATTGCAGGGCACGATTGAGCTACTGAACCCACTATAGTTCGGTAGCCAGCCAAACATGAACAGTGACCCACCGTGTGTTCATGAAACATGACCACAAGGTGCGTCAAAATGACGTGTGTGGACGGAACGTGCGCGCAGCGGACAATGGGCCAAACGGACGATTTGGGAACTTCGCTGTGACGTCGCATCGGGAAATGCAGCGTCATCTAACTCCATTGTCGTTCAAAGACTACACTCTGTTACGTCAGAGAGCGGTGTGTTGTGTTGCGTCGCCGCATTTGTGAGGGTGGCACCCTATTCGTCGAAATCACAGCGTTGCATCGAAGCAACAAACTGGCAACACCCGTGTGGCATCGCTTTTAGTAAGTGATTTCGCCTTGGACCTACTTTACTCACCCGTTAACTTTGGCGTGCAGTTTTTTCAAGTCTTTCGGTATACTGTTCGGTATTGTGGTTCTTGGCCTGCTCCTCCCTAGCCAACTCGCCATTGCGGAACGAGTGAAGCAACGCTAACGTCTGGTTTCTGGAACGATAATTAATCATCAAATAATTAGCTAAAAATGTCAAGCGCGTATAAACTGCTGACTGAATTTTACAGATAATCGGATTACTTGACATGCATTTAATTTTGTCATAGCATTGTTCCAGAAACCGGCCGTTAATGATTTTTTTTCGCGGATTTTTGAATTGTTGATGCCTTAGGTTTTTATAGAATTTCTTAAGCCGTGTGAGGTAATAACCAGAAAATGAACTCTGGCAATCCACCGTTGTCATGGTAGTAGAAATCTCACAAAATAAGTTGCAAGAGTGACGTAGGTTTAACAATTTACTCCTTGGTTTTTCTAGCTTCATGAGAAAGGTAAAATACTTGATCAATACTCTGTAGAAGACTGAATGAGAAGGTACGTACATGTACTTACTATGTTTTTGCATTGTCACAACAGACTTTGTCGAGTTTGACTCTATCTTCACAACAAAGCTTAACTTCCGTGGCCTTTATATTGCACGGTTTTTTTGTTTTCTGCTTTTTCGGTTTACACACTATATGTTGTCCAATATACGGGAGTGCGGATACGTCCGGTATTTCTGCGAGTTCCTCCTCAGCGCGACGGATCTCTTTCTCTCTTTGTACCAAATGTTGTAAAAATTCTGCCTCCCTTTCGCGCCGGGCTTTCTCGCGTTGCAAAGCTGCTAGCCTTTGGTTTTCAAGCTTATTTATTCTTCTAAGATCACTCAGAGCTTTCCTTTTTTTATACCATAGGCAGAGGGCTGATTTTCGGTTTGATGTGACTACTGGAGGTTTTTGGCAGCGGTTCCAGGGATTCTTTTGGCAGGACAACACTGTAGGGGATTCTGAATTGAAAGTCTTCTTTTTTTGAGGCGGAAGAACTACTGAGCGTGTTTTGTCTTTGTATGTTGTGATTTTCACTGGCACAGGTAAGGCTTTGGATCCTTCGACAAAGACCAGAGGCCTGCAAATTGAAACGGTTCACCTTTCAGTTAATTGTGCTGAAGAATTTAGTGACAGCGTAACAACACATATAGCTTCAATTTTGAAATCCAAAAAAGGTATGGTTGACTGAGTTTTAAAACATAAAGACTAACCTTAAATAAAACTTAATGCTGTCAATTCTTATTGTGGTGTCTATTTTTTTTTAAGGATGAGAAATCATCAAATGTGTTCCGCTCTGGGCGGAGCGGAAGGGAGTGTCAGACTTATACTGTCTAAAAACCCATCCGTGTTCTTCCTAATGCCCTTTGCGTTCCAAGGCCGCAGTCCTGGCGCACGTTCGGTGATGTCTATTATCGTTTTTTTTTTACCGTTCGGGAAACATACCAAAATCTTACTATAGTGTGGCCATTAGTGCTGTACTACTCCTACTCCCTGAGGTATGCGCGGCGAGGTGAGAGGCGAAGAAAAAAGTGCATGAGTTCACATAAGATCGATGCACGTCGGACAGATCTTACGATATCAGTTTGCATTTCTAAGGCAAGACTTGTGGCGGGACGATGGTCGGAGGCTATCTATCTGTAATATATTATACTTACTTAGTTGATTAAAATGTAACCCAAATAAACTCATAATTTATTAAAAATATGCAGGTGATAAATAAGAACTAAACTTATAATTCAAAGCAGAACTTGTTTTATTCAACATTTTTTTATATTTACATACAATTATATATTCTAACGAACGTTATTCTGACATAGAGTCTGTTTCAACTTCATCTTCCATTTCGTCATCATCTTCATCTTCCACTTCGCCAACGAACTTGAATCAGAGTCTTGCAAATTTATTATCAATGAATCGATAACATTATCGAACCTACTATCGCGACTCCAGTAATCATTTTCATTTTTCTGGACATGATCGTCGCATCTCTGCCATTTTTCCGCCGTGAATTCCGAAAACAATTTATCCAATAAGATTATCTTTTCGTCTAGAGAAGTATTAATATAGTTTTGGGCTATGTTGTTTTTAATATCAGCCCAGACCAACTCAATTGGATTTAAATCTGGGTGGTACGGAGGTAAACGCAGAACAGTGTGTCCACTGGCTTTCAGGAGTTCGTCAATTCTATACACGGGTTCTTTTTGTGTATTTTTTATAAGAAGTAGCAGTTGAGCCTTTGTCATGGTTCCTGAAAATTCTACATTATGGCGTAGCAACCAGTTCTGAATTTCATTTTTGAGGCTTGATATAGTTGGTTTCTTCTCAACCTGAACGCTGTGGTAAGACGCGTTGTCCATTACAACCACAGAATTCGGCAGCAACTTATCTTTTAACTTTTTCTTTTTCTTATCTGATTTAAATATAGTCAATGCATCATCCACTAAGCTATTTCGACACCCAGCGTGGAGAATTACCAATCGCCGTCCTTTCCCAATATCAGCATGAATTCCGGGTTCTGACGATGATTGCCAACATTTGCTGGCATGACGTTGATGTATGTTTCATCAAGAAAATATATGTTGCGGTTTTGCGTTCTGTAATTTTTGATTTGTGTAAGATATTTTTTCCGCCATACTGTAATATTAGGCTGCTCTATAAGGAGATGTCTCTTTGATTTGCATTTTTTGAAACGGTAGCCCATTTTGTGTAAAAGCTGTCTTAAATATTCCCGTCCACAATTCAATATGCCATCCTGTCTCAAACTTGATAGTAACTTAGACACTTGGTATTTTTTTTTCAACTTCGAAAAACTGATGACTGATGTCTTCTGATAACTCCAAGGTCAAAATCATCCACAACGTGTTTTTTCTTTAGAACTTTTGGTTTATTTGGCGATCGAAATTTTAATTGGCTTGAATTTTTAATTGATAAATAACCCACAGAAATCACATTATGCACGGTTTTTTTGCTGTACCCCGTAGCCTCCGCAACGATTTTGGCAATATTCACATCATTTTAAACTCAAAGCTTTCTTTGTCTGCTTTTCTTTTCTTAAAATATTTAGCCACCTTAAAAATTACAGTCTTCATATCACGAGATAACGCACGACCCATCTTTGAATATTTATCTCATGTGCGTCTGACATAGACAGTCCGATACAGATAACACTACCTGCCGCCACGAGCGTTGACGGCGCACTGACAGAGCGCAGCAGCCGATTCTCCCCCCCGTCTCGCCGCGCGCATATCTCAGGGAGTGCACAGCACTAATGGCCACACTATACCAGAATTTTATAGCTAGGATATTAAGATATGCATCTCGAGGAGCTCGTGGCTAAATAATAACAGCCGCACGGGTTGATCTTTAAGGTTAAACAACGCTTGCCAAGGTTGATCTGTGGATGGGTAACCATCTTAATATCTCGTTGGTTCCAGCTGCCATTTGTAGATCTTTGGCAGTCGTTACGGATTGTCAGAAGCCAGTAAATCTGACTCCAGTCTTGCCAAGAAGTAACGTGTTACCCAGTTAATGGGTTATGGAGGTCTGGTAGGCAGCCGCTCCACGTAAAACACTGGTATTCAGCTGAATCCGGTTTGACAGGAAGCCGACCCCAATATAGTTGGGAAAAAGCTAGGCAGATGATTAGGAAATTCATCAGCGTGTTAGGAACGTACTGTGTGTTCCCCACCCACCAGTACCTACATACAGGTTAACTAAAATCTTGTAAGAAAAAGGGCAAGGTCGCCGAGCTTTGCCAAACTGAGAGCCCCATAAAAAGAGGATCGGACTATGTACTTGCTACGAAACTAATTGTAGGGCAATCGCACTCCACTGCAGTAAATATTGGATAAACAATCAAACGATCATCAGACTGTATGATGCTGATGGCCTATTGCAGTCATTTCCGTATTCTGATTTCTGTAATTCCCCTACAGTTTTCTATGAGAAGATTAAAAAATATATATTTGGAATTTTGCTCTTGACTCTACATAGTCTAGTTCAGAGGTGAAGGAGACAAAGTAGACGATGGCATGAGCTTACCCAGAAGAAGCCTGTTCACTCTAACTTTGAAGAGATTAGGGTTGAATGTGTTCGGAAACACAGACGCAGTTATTGAGTTCCACGTCTTTGCTGTGCGCATTATACCTTAAAGTCGCTTGGAAACGTTTAGTGCGAATAGGTGGAACAGCAACAAAGTAGGAACGGTACCAACGGTGTGTCCAGATGTCCGATGATAGAAGGGGGCCGGTGGGATGAGGTGACGAGTTAAAAAGACACAAGCAATGGGTACCTACATAAAAATTGTCAGGCTAAAGGAACTAAGTAGAAAAATTACTTCACTCGTACTGCTTTCTTATTCTTGCTGCATGCTGGACATATCTTGCCGGAGGGACAGGAGCAGGGTTTGCCTTGCGTGGCCAATCGGATCTTACTAATCATTTGGTTTCACCACATATCAAACTAATTTCATTTGTTGCCAGACTACATGATTTCCTCTTTAGTTTCGTCTTGTAAAATTTACGGCTAGAATGTCAAGTTTGACAATTACGAAGTGTGGGTTCTTTCTTTTCGTATTTTGTGTTAAATAATCTCGTGGGGCTCAAAGAGTTTTTTGAGGGTGGTGAGAAAAAGTATCTATATATTTTTATGGTCGAATTACTTAAAACTGCGCAAACTTACACCACCCTAAGGAAGGAGTGACGAGGATAATTTTCAAGGAGGATTCGGATATCATTGGTATCAGTCCAGTAACTTATACATCAGAGCTTGCGTCAAATCCGGTAGTTCGGATTTTTTGCAGACTTGTTTATGATGTTGGCCCAATATAATCCATGTTTGTGACCTCCAGTGCCCAACTCAAAAAACCGCGAAAATTTCGGTATTTTTTCAGATTTTGGTGAAGAGCTATTATTTGATAGTACCTTCTCAGAACGTTTTTAAAGTAAACTAAAGGTAGGGCCATATCTGACCTGCTTTGCGAAGAGTGGCGGACTGTAACCAAAATAGTTTTTAACTAAGGGGAACAATATGACCTTTCATTGCATATAAATAATGAATTACAACATTTTAATGAATTAGCATTTTATTCATCTTCTCTATATCAGTTTATAACACTTGAACTTTCCGAGATTTCCGGGGCTCACATTAATGTGACTAATGCCTTAGCAAAACAGAGTCATATGTCAATAAATTCTGCTATATTTCGTTTGTGTCCGCCATGGGTATGGTTTTCACACCAAGGTGCCCAAAGACTTTTGCTACAATATGAGACAATAATTGTCTCTGTTGACCCAATAGTTTTAACAACCGGACACGGTTGTTGAGGGAGATACCTGTTTCGGATTCGGCGAGAGGACACGCTCGGGTGTCAACACTGTGAGGATTGCCCGGAGGACACGGTGGAGCATACGGTGGAGGTCTGCCCTGCTTGGGTAGAGCATCGCCGTGTGCTAGTCAACGTGATCGGCGGCGGCGACCTATCGCATCCGGCTAGTCTGGAGCGAGGAGGCATGGGAAGCGTTTACTTCCTTCTGCGAAGCAGTAATGCAAGCGAAAGAGGGGGCCAAACGTGTGAGAGAGAGGGAAAACAAAATCAATAAATCAAAAGGTATTTATTCAAACTAGGCTGAAAATCAGCACTTTTTGAACGTCAAAATTTACATGAAGACAATCGCCCGCCCGTCACCACTTCCTAGTGTTTTAGCTGGGAAGAAGAAGTGGCCAATAAACTCCCCAGCAACATAACTGTCTGTTAAGTTTGAAGAACTTGAATTAATATAACAGTATTACTCAATATTTTGATAAACTAGGACCATTGCTTATAACACTTAAAAGATATAACAATAATAAATCACGGTCAGCAAGACGACCAGTCACCACTATCAATTTGTTGAGGTCACTAGGTAACCACTTAATGCAATACAACTCATAAAAAATCATGTTAATGAGAAGATTATGTCAATAAATAAGTAAAAAAAAAAACAAAAATGACCTACGGTCAAAATAATAAACAATGTCATCTTAAGCATTAAAGAATCTATGAAAGAACATTTAGCCTTGTCTGGTGTTCAGCACAGCGACCAACTATTTTTATCGTCTAAGTAGTCGTTTATAGTATAGTATGCCTTCGAAATAAGGTTAGATTTCACTTTCGCTTTAAAAGCATTAAAAGGCAAGTCTAGAAAAGGAACAGGTATAACAATAAACAATTATAAAAGCGGATACCGAGCCCTACAAAGTGGCCGGACCTTACGAAGAAAGGAGTATGTAGTTTGTGTTTATTTCTGGTGTTAAAGCGGTGGATTTCACTGGTTTTGGCACATAAATGTATATTTTGCCTGATATACAGTATGTTGGCATAAATGAACTGCGAAGCAACCGTGAGAATACCTATTTCTTTAAAAACTTCCCTTAAAGGGGAGGGAAACCTTACGCCCCAACCGCTGCAACAGAGGAAGAAGCCACGGCCGATTCCCAGCCACCGCAGGCGCGGGCCTGCATTTTCCAAAATTGTTAATTTTTGCAACTTCGCAAATTTTGCAAGACTTTAGACGTAACTTGAACAAGTAGCAGGTCGTAGTTCCAATTATTTCCGACTGCAGTGCTGCTCGTGTGAAATCACGAATGCAAACCTAAACCAAAACAAATGCAACACCTCTTGTGGATGATTTCTTGCGACTGCAAGAAGTGTTGTGGGAACGCGTGCAGCTGCAGGAAGGCAGGGTTGAAATGCTCATCAGTCTGATACCTGATGTAATTTGCTACAATATGAGACTAGAAATGTCTCTGTAGACCAATAGTTTGTGTAACCTTGGTTGAAAATAAAAGTGGCCTCATGTTTAAAATTTATTTTTTACGTTTCTCGTCCTTGTTTGGGGAAAAAAGTTCGTATTCGTAAACATACATATCCACCAAACTGGAACTAAATCGGTCTAGTAGAACCTTGAAAGATGGATTACCTTTCTGTAGTTGCAAAGAAATTCGATTCCGTCCTGGACAAAGATTTTATTAACATGATGTACTTACCAGAATATCTAGCTAAAAATTGCCTAGATGCCTAGACCTGTTCTGATAAGTAAGGTACTTCTAAAGTTCTCCATCTTAATTCCTTTTGGTGCTGTAGGTAACTTGGTAATATATTATGTTAATTACTCTTAGATTGGCAGATAGCCAAAGCTGGTTTAGTCTCTAGAATATTATGAATAAATTAACAGGCCTCGTTGGCTTCACTGGCCGCCTGAGGTAGCTCTAATTCATTATACAAGGTGGAGACAAAGTTAGACGGAATAATATGATGGAAGAATGGAACTATGTCTACAAAACTGACTGCTGAAAAATTAAACGTTTATCTGGGAGCGTTAGTGCCCTTTTAGGGAGGCGCGGGGCGTCGAGCGTCGCGTGTGGCGTGGCGTTCCGCACTAAATTCAAGATTCAATCAAACATAAATTATAGCGTTGTATGAAAGCGTTTACGGAGAAGCGTCGAACGCGGCGGGGCCCGCGGCGTGCACGCCCGACGCTTCGCGTCTCCGTTGTAAAAGAGCAGAGTGGCATGGCATACGTTTACATTGCTTAAACGCCTTCTTACTCCTCCATTGTTCCTTAATTTTTTATTAATTTTGTTGCGGAAATGTAAAGGCCATTTTCACTCATTCAAACTGATCGCGATCAGTACATCTGAACTGCGTCAAGAGCTGTCAGTGTCCATTTTCCACAGAAAATAACGACACTGACAACTTGTTAACGTGGTTTATAAGATCGCGATCAGTTTGGTTGGTGAAATTCGCCCTTAAACGGTTGAATTGTTTTTCCGGGATTCTTTGATCTTCATTTACCTCGGTCCTTTTCTGGTGGTCCTCACTGTTAATTATGTCTTTCACAGGAGCAGGTAGCAGTGATTTGGAACAGTGTGGCGCGATTGTACAGTGGTGATACGAGTACATACCCAGTACCCAGTTGGAGGATTATCGAATAAATAAATACCTGCTTAAATTGTGCATCCTGCTGGCACACCCTTTTTTTTAAGCATGGAATCAAATCAAATGATTCCTTTCGCTCTGGGCGAGACGGAAGTGATTGTCTGTGACTCTTACACTGTTCCTCCTAATGCCCTTTGCCTTCCAGGGCCGCGGTGACTCCTTCAAACAAATTCCGCAACGGCTGGCACACCCGAGTCTGTCAGCTAACGCTACTTACCAGTTTTTTTACTGTTTACCAAATACTACTTATTTATACCTACCTATAACGAGAGATTTGTGCTGATACGTGAAACATGAAGTTATAGAGTCGTTTTTACTCCCCAGCTTCTCTGGCAAGGTCCAAATGACGCAGTCTGTTCGATCATGCGTCATAATCAAATTCTACAGCCTGTAGCCGGCTTGTCATAAATCATTAGGGTGAATTGATTACTAGCTAATATAGACCCAGGCTCTACCTAAGTCTATATTGCCAGGATAATAAACTTATACCGTGATACTTTAGTAGGAAAGGTAGGTTAAATCTTGTGATTTCGAACTTTCTCGCATACGAGTCCCAAAATTATGTTGAGTGATGGCCGTTTTGATCGATGAGATCTATATTTTTTCACAATTTGTTCGTTGTTGTTGTAGTTCGTATGCGTTATGCTTGGTTCAAATAAACTCAGGCATGATATGACCGACTATTCTCTACATAACATTTAAAAAAAATACGATACCTTCGAAATCCTTTGCGCACGAGTGCGTAATATTTCTCTATTACACAGGACGGTGCTGCTCGCTAGAACAGAGGGCTTAGTGTAAGTTTTTTAACGCACTCGATCGCGTTAACGTAAACGTTCGCTTATGTCAAATTGTATAGAAAAAAAAGGGTTTCCGTTAGTTTTACCAGACGGCGCTTATCCAGTTTCAATACAAATTGACGTTAACGCTAACGCGCTCGAGAACTTTAAAAAGCTCGCACTATGCTACCAGTGCACGTTCCCAAATCTATTGAAAATAATCAACTCCGATACCTTGGCTCCTAATGAAGGTACACTGGTACACATTACTTAGCTTAGCCTTGTCTTTATGACATCACCTAATACCTAAACAGTGAATCTCTTCTAATGCTCCAAAACGATGTTTGTACCACTATATTGATTATAGCAAAACTGCCACAAGATAGAAACCAAACGGGTCGTTTAACAAGATCCCAAACGGTATTGAATTTGCATCGCCAGTGACGTCAATGTAACTCTCAAACATTTTGCCGTACATTCATAGAAACAAGTATTCTGGACAGACAGCTTTGGATTCGACCGTCAATTATTTCCATTTGCGAATTTAGTCAAAGGACTGCACTAGAATACTGAGCAACTATATAAATCTAGATTGGTGAACTCAAGCAGAATTTAACTAAAATACCTCTCTTTAAGCCCGATTAGTGTGCATGCAACAGTGATGCGGAGCTGCTACTGTGCCAATTAGTTATCTTTGAGCTTATTGTGAAAATGTTTTACCTAATTAATTAATTCCAACATACCTGCCGACTATTGAGTTGGGTCCTCTACTTTAGTCATAGATAATCATGGTTCTTCTTCACTTACGTCAATTTATTTCAGTTTGTGCTGTATGTCTTCTCTAATAAAAACCGGCCAAGTGCGAGTCGTTTTCAAACAATAGACTCAGTAGTATATGAGGGAACGGGCATTTTTCATCTAATTTCTTGAATAACATCGGAACCATTTATTTTAGAATTATAAAAAAACTTGTTGACCCGCGCAACTTCGTCTGCGTCACAATTTTCATTACTGCTCCGCTCCTATCGGTCTTAGCCTATAGCCTTCCTCGATAAGTGGGCTATCTAACACAAAATCGGACCAGTAGGTCCTGAGATTAACGCGTTCAAGCAAACAACCAAACTCTTAAGCTTTATTTATTAGTATAGTGATTTATTAGTATAGTGATAACCACTATAGTGATTGCCCAGCATATAGCGATTGCCAACATTAAGAAGCAGTGCATTTATTTGATAATTTTTAAAGGGTTAGTATAAATTTAATAACCATAGTTGTTACTACTATTTATATAGTAGCATTTTAAATTCCAATAACTGGCAACATTTTATTTTTTAAATGTCATAACCGATTTTGATGTAACAGGTGTGCAGCTCGTCAAAAAAAAGTAAGTTTCTTGTGATTTTTCTTAAGGATAGTTGTTTCAAAATTGCATTTTTTGTTGGCTTTTTCTGTGTTAAATGTTTTGTGATTAATGTTATTCGATAAAAAAGATATTTAAGTGCCTATCTAACTACTTGGAATAACGGTTATTTTTTTCGTAAAGTTTTAAAAGGGGGTGGGCAATCACTGTACCAAAATTCTAATAATTTTAGTTATTGCCATATCATTATGTAGCTATTGCCACTGACAATAGATACAGCTATTGCCCGGGCAATAGTTGTATATTTATCCTTATTTATTTTTCTAATTTTTTCTAATCGTTTCTTTCAGAATGCCAAAGGTGCCTAAATTAAAATACTCTCAAGAAAACCTTCAGAAGGCAATAGCTGAAGTTCAAAATAATGAACAGCAATTGTCAGATCGCCAAATTTCTCAAAAGTACGGTATCCCGAGGTCAACACTTCGCTTTCACAAACGTAACCCGGGCCATAAAACCAGTCTGGGCCCATCGCCAATTTTGACTCCAAGCGAAGAATCGATTATTGAAGATTGGTTAATTACATCTGCTCGAAAAGGTTTTCCCAAAAACAAAGACAATGTGTTAGACAGCGTACAAAAATTTTTAGTCGATAACCCAAGACCAAATCCTTTTACCAATAACAGGCCTGGGATTGGATGGTGGAAGGCTTTTTTAAAGAGACACCCAAGGTTAAGCATCAGAACTTCGGAAGGAGTCACAAAAGCCAGTTCATGTGTTTCCGAAAAAGACATAAGGGGATGGTTTGATGAAATACGTTCATACGCTGAAGAAAAAGGTTTCATTGAGGTTCTCAGCCAACCCAGTAGAGTTTTCAATGCAGATGAGACAAATTTTCAAATTTGCCTAAGTTCAGGACTTGTTATAGCAGAGAAGGGCTCTAAAAATGTTTACAACATCGAACATTCTAACGCGAAAGAGTCTATTACGGCATTATTCACGTTCTCAGCTGCAGGTGACGTATGCTGCCCGTTTATTGTATATCCCTACCAGAGACTACCTGAAAAAATATGTGAATCCATACCAGAAGGATGGGGTATTGGAAAATCAGATAATGGTTGGATGACTACCGAAGTATTTTACGAATTTATAGCAAATGCTTTCATCCCTACTTAGTAAGCAAATCTGTCGAATTTCCTGTCATTCTATATGTTGATGGCCACAAAACACATTTAAATTATCATCTAAGCCAGCTATGTACGCATCTGCAAATTGAGTTGATAGCTTTGTACCCCAATGCTACAAGAATAATCCAGCCAGCTGACGTCTCTGCATTTAGACCTCTGAAAATGGGCTGGAGAAAGTATCTGAAGAAATGGCAACTATCAAATCAAAATAAGGGGATAACAAAGTTAAATTTTGCTCCTATACTCTACGAAGTGGTTACAGCAAGTCTGAGGCCGGATATATTGATAAATGGTTTTAGAACGTGTGGTCTTTGCCCTTTTAATCCCGATTCCATAAATTACTCGAAGTGTTTAGGTAAAGATGTTGTTGTTCCGCCAGAGTCTTCAAAGGGGATTCTCGACAATGCTACAATTACATACGAGACATTCCGGAATATAACAGGAGCCTCTCTTTGCACAAATTTTGAAGATAAGTCATTTAATACAACTGACAGGTACCTTGCTATAATTTATAAGCTCTGGAGAGGATTTCAAAATAATGGTCAAACTGCTGATACATCTGTTGGAACATTGGAAAATGAGTCTCAAATAAAGAGTTCCCAGTCTCTCGATTTTGTTGAAAATACAGCTAAATCTCCAACTATTTTGAATCCAGATAGCAACAATCAAATTGCTGAAATATTAGGTGCAGAACAAGTTATATACCCAATTGAAGTTCCTCCAGCCGAATTAATCAGCATCCCTAGCACATCCAAAACTGAGCAAATCCCCTATTACTTACATAGTCTACCTGGAACATCTAATTGTGGACAAAATATTTTTCTGGCTGATCACTCTGAAACTCAAAATCATTCAGAATTTCAGTCTGACCTCGTTACTCCAGACGCTACTACCATTGAGAGTCCAAAGTTGGTAAAAATAAAATCCGCTTTTGGAGAATATCTAGTATATCCAAAAACACCAATAAGAAAAGGAAAACGACAAGTAGAGCGACAGCCGTTTGCTATCGCATCAGAAAAATTCAAATTAGCAGTAAAGAAAAAGCAGACAGATAAGGAAAATCAATTGAAAGAAAAAGAACAGAAAAAATTGGAGAGAGAAGTGAAGAAGAATGAGAAAAGTAAAAAAGAATGTAATAAATTACAAAACAAAGATAAATTAAAAACTCAAACAATAAGAAGAGAATCTGACGATGATATTGTTAATGATGTCCATGATAGTGGCAGTGTATTCCCAGAGTCGAAAAGAATCACTGTTTTAAAGGAAGTCCTGGTGAAGTCCAGTGATATATGTGCAATGTGCAAACACATTATTATAAAAAACAAAATCGAATGCAGTAGCTGTCACCAGTCGTTCCATTTACGATGTATTCCAGAACACCATAAAACTAACATCCCTGATGATGCTGATATGTTGCTATTTTTATGTCATTTGTGTTATAAAATTAATGATTCTGACGATGATACGAATTCTGATTGCGAAGAATTATATTTAAATGTTCAAAAGGCTCGAAGAGATCTCAACTTTTAAGTATTATTATTAGAATAAGACGTTAATTAATGATAACTGCTAGGTGGACAATAACTGTTCATTATGTATGACAATTACTATGTCTGCTGGGCAATTACTGTGATTTTAGAGGTTTTGCTTTTGTTGATTTTTTATTATTTTATTTCTAAAGATATATAAACAAATGACTGATTTTCCTATAAAAAATATGGTAAAGTTACATAAAAACAACTATTTTACTTAATTTCGTTATTAATAAACATAATAATAAGAAGAAACGACTATCAATCCCTTAACCGGGCAATAACTATATTAGTTACCCTATATTTAATCCCGCCACAATACGCCCTTTCATTTGAGATATCAAACGGTACAGTTTGTATTTTCTTCTAATTTATTCCCCAAAAAGTGACCCCATCTTCGCGATGTATTATTTATTTTAGTTATTTCGATCACGGAACTTCATATGTGTACCAAATTTCAATTCCAAATCTGTTTTGTAGATTCGGAGAAAATCGGCTGTGACAGACGGACAGACAGACCGACAGTCGAGTGATCCTATAAGATCCTTCAAAGTTTCTGTGTTGGGAGCTTAAATTTTGGAGCTCGCTTTGCTTGCTCTTCACCCACATTTGAATTTCCCTCAAGCTTTTCAGTGTAGGAACCTACTGAGGTGTGAAGCCCCATTCGGTCTAAGTTGGCCACTGGTTGCGTCTGGTGCAGATCTCGATCCCTCCTGAGTAAATTCGTGGCTACCGCTTTGTTAAAGAATTTATCATAGCTCAGTGTTTCTTAAAAAAGGCCTTCTTTAACTGTTTTTAGGGTACGGTACCTCAAAAGGAAAAAAACGGAACCCTTATAGGATCACTTTGGTGTCCGTCTGTCTGTCAAGACCGTTTATCTCGGGAACACGTAAAGGTATCAATTTGAAATTAAAACCGTATACTCAGGTCTATGGCCCCTTGCAGTTGTGAAAAAAAAAATAAACTTCTAAGTTAACGCAGAAAAAAGTTACGGACGTAATGCCGCAAAAAACGTATATTTCGACACTCTCAAGGGAATCAAAATTAATAGGGTATTTATTGCCCGTTGACCTAGAACTATGAAATTTGGCAAGTAATACCGTCTTATACTGCGATTACAGGGAAAAGTCTATACATTAGTTATTAAATCATATAAAGTCTTGGCCGGTTTTTTTTATCTCTTGCAACCCTTCGTAGCAGAATCGCTTCATTACCTAGCCTCGCTCAGCGCAAGCAATTCTATTGGTTATTAACAAAGACATCCCTCACTACGCATCCTCGTCTCTGGTCGAAACGAAGCCTTATTCGTATTACCTGCTCTGAGTACCTACGTAGATAGTTCTGTCGCGGTCGGTATGTATTTGGTTGGTAGCCAGCAGGAATGTTCGCTCGATTTCCAATCGGTGGAATTTCTACCTATATTATATCGAACTAATGCATCTCCTTTGCTAGGTAGGTAGGTAGGTAGGTACCAAGTGGAATATTGTCGTTTTGAACATTATAGTGTATTAATAGGTAGGTACAGTCAACAAAGCTATTCGGTATACAGGCAAAAAAATATTAATTTGTACACAGCACTGCCAATGGTTTATTAGAAATAAACCATTGGTAGTAGTGTATTATACTTTTTTAAGCTTTTGACATATCTACTTACGGAACTAATTGCATCTCCTTTGCAAGGTAGATAGGTAGGTACCAAGTGGAATATTGTCGTTTTGAACATTGTGTATTAATAGGTAGGTACAGTCAACAAAGCTATTCGGTATACTTACAGGCAAAAACAAATAAAACATACACAGCACTGCCAATGGTTTATTTATGTGTGCATTAATTTTTTTTTTAGCATTTGACATACTTACGGGTGTGTTGTACAATAATTGTCTACTCAGCACACTCACAACATTGTGTGAAAGTAGTTGAAAGTTAGCTTCCTGCATACCTAATAGCTTTGTTGACTTTACCTACATTTATTCTGATTGTGTATTGAATGGACATAGAAATTCTCATTACTTAATAACCTCATTATTCATTACTTCCATCCATCATTATTCCTCATTATTGTATAGAATCTAAACAACTCCACAAAATAATTTAAACTTACAATTTTAATAATGTCACGTTAAACCCCGTAAAAGACGGCGGGACAAGCTACACAAAACTAGGGCCGCCGTCCGTCCGGGTTTGCCCGGATTTGTCCTAGTTTTGAGGGCGTCCGAAGAGCGTGCGGTCGGGGGCTTCAATAAGGGACTTTTTGTGTGTGGGGAAGTTCGATTGTTTGAAAGGTAAAAGTCAGTAATAAATTAAAACAAATCTTAATTGAAAATTATTTATAAATTTTTAATTTTTCATACAGATCCCTAACTTTTTTGAAAATATTCTATAGCCTATGTCCATCAGGGATAATGTAGGATTCTAATGGTGAAAGATTTTTCAAATCGGCCCAATAATTTCGGAGCCTATTCATTTCAAACAAACAAACATACAAATAAACAAACAAATCTTTTCTCTTTATAATATTATTATTATAGTGTAGATGTAGATAGTGTAGACTAGCGATCAGCTCCGTAATTTTGTGTAGTAAAGCGCCTACTCAAATCTTCCTCGCAACGCAATTTCTATTTGTAAAAACCGTTTCAAAACCCGTTGGGTGATTCAGAAGCAGTAACTGGAGAAACAGACCGAGGTAGACAGCAACATTGTTTTATTATGTACTATTTACTAAATTGTTTTATTATGTCTATTTAGAGATTTAGACGAGGAGCTGGAAGTCTTGGTGAGAGTATTTGCTTCGCTCAGCAGTGGTGTAATTCACGCTGTAGGTAAAATCCAGCCAATTGCGAGTTGCACTCGCACACGAAGTTTTCCTTACCATAAACCTTATTTTTTATTATTTGTTGTTATAGCGGCAATAGATATACACATTCTGTGAACATTTCAAGTGTCTACCTATTACGGTTCTTGAGATACAGCCCTTTGACAGACAGACGGACGGACGGAAAGTGGAGGCTTAGTTATAGGGTTCCGTTGGAGACCCTTTGGGTACGGAACCCTAAAAAAGGCGGTGGCACAGTGATCACGTGCTGCTGTGTGAGGCTCATTATTATTATATTTTCACCAGGGTTGTGTCCTAACAGGCGTTGCAGGAAGAGATTATTGGGTTTTGAGAACCAATGAAAGACACTGTATAATTTCCATAGAATTATTTATTATATTCGTTAATTAGGAGAGGGGTGTGCGCGCTCTCGCTTAGTCCTGACGGAGCACAGCGGTACACTAACCGCTAGGTAATAAAGCTATGCACAATGTAAATACGTATGGAAGAGAAAGACACAACACACACACACACGTCACACAGTAACTATCAAATCGTGTTGTCATTCATTCTTAGTGATTAGGTGACACGGAGTAGAAAATGCCCGTAACTACGGACTTCGGGCTTAGAGAGTAGGCCCCTGATGCGATTAGTATTTGGTAAGGCTGAATTGATGTATGAAAGTACCGATATATTTTGTTTTATTCCACTAGAGATTCCGGGGTAGTCTGTCAAGAGGTCACAGAGCTTCTTCTATGTGAAAACCAGGGTGGTTTTAGTGAGGTATACCCTGATCTTTGCCCCGAAAGTCCAAGCTCATTTTGAAGGTTTCCTTCCGATGGCAAAAAAAAGGCCGGCTGTATAATATCCCTTATGTCACTACTTTAAATCAAGCTAATTATTTACGTAGAGGAGTGGACATTGAACACGCACGTGCATAGATAAGGGCACCATAGAGTATTTAATTGTAGTTAGGACATGGATCTTTTAGACATTCATTTTTTTTTTTGTTTGTAATGGGTTTGCTCTTGACTCTAGTCTATGTCAGAGATGACAGAGACAAAGTCTACGATGGAGCGAGCCTACCCAGAAGGAACCTGTTCACTCTAACTTTGAAGAGATTAAGGTTGTAAGCTTTTGGAAACACAGACGCAGGCAGAGAGTTCCACTTCTTTGCTGTGCGCATTTTAAAAGACGTTTGAAAACGCTTAGTGCAAATTGGTGGAATAGCCACAAGGTAGGGATGGTAAGAGGCAGTGCGTCTGGATGTCCGATGGTAGAAGGGGGCCGATGGGATTCATTATCTAATTCAAACCTGTCTTTCGACAAACATGGCTGACTCGACTTTCTTTTAGCTTAAATATGTCAACGGAAAAAATAGCAAACTTCGTAAGATTATAAACTTTCAATAAATTGTCAACTGAACATTTGGAATACGTTTTAACACATCAAAATTTGATAGTCTTTAAATTCTTGAAGTTATTCTGAGAAATTGTGAACTGAAATAAAATGGCAACCAAACAGAGCACAAGTCCACATTCATTATATTTATTTCTTACTAGTTGACCCGCGCAACTTCGTTTGCGTCACAATTTTTATTACTGCTCCGCTCCTATTGGTCTTAGCGCGATGATATATAGCCTATAGCCTTCCTTGATAAATGGGCTATCTAACACTGAAATAATTTTTCAAATCGGACCAGTAGTTCCTGAGATTAGCGCGTTCAAGTAAAAAAACAAACTCTTCAGCTTTATAATATATTAGTATAGATTCTGTATAATGTTCTTTTGATCTAGTTATCATCTTGTATAATTGACGTTTGATTTCATCTAACTTAAGGCACACTGACACGGATAGGTTAGGTTCGGAATCCTCAAGGGAAAAGGAGCGTGGCTGTCCCCGTCAAACCTGATGACTAACTGTGTTGTCAGGAGCATCGGCATGACGTGGAGTGATAGTGAACTAGAATCAGAGAAGAAAAAAAACTTATAGAGGTTAGGTTAAGGTTTTATCGGTTTGTCCAGGGGCGGCGGACTTGGAGATATCCGTCGCCCCGTATTCATTCGGACCCGTGGTGTTCCCGTGCGCCCCTATTTGACGTCGCGTTGGGAGTCAAACACCTCACTCCCCCCGCTGACCCGAGCTGGCCCGCAGAGGCAGGCCGGCACCAGCCGGGGATTATATAAGTCGCATTAGTTCTTGCGATCCCCGGTTGGTGAGAGATGGAGCACCCAAGATTCTGACAGACCCCTCTGGCCGCCCCAGGGTGGAGGATATCCATGAGGATTTCCCCCCGTTAGTAAAAAAAAAACTTTTATTGCATGAACGTGGCCTTGAAGGTTGTCACCGAATGGGGTTGGGTTGATGTTAACTTGGTGAAATTCAACGCTTTTGGGCTAAAAAGAGCGAATTTCTAAAGTCATCTAGACCACCTTCGTTCATTTCTGTACAGTTCTTAAGAATTTATTAATGTACTCTTATAAAAATAAATACATATGTAGATAATTTGCAGTGGGCAAATGCGGCAAATGGCCGGAACATCTAGATCTAAGTACATGACGTTACGAGTCCAGTCCAGTCATATCCAGTATGCTTTCTGGGACGGATTTGCCAATTCAAAAACCGTTCAATTATTGTATAAGAAAAAAGCTAATTACCATGAAGTAAACATCCCACTTATCCATGGTTCGGGATCAAAGGGTATCTGATTAGTGTTATTATTCCTTATGTTGACAAGCCTTCGTTAAAAATATGTATTGTCGTGATCAAATTACGGGTCACACGTAGTTGATATATTATTCGGTATTATATTTTTACGTAATATTTGAGATTACATGAATGGCTAACTATTTGATAATATAAATATCTACTTGTTTTTATTTTGCACTTTTATCAAATGTTATCTTTTTATTAAGCGGGCAGTTATTTATTGCGTACGTGTTTGGATATATTCTGACATAAGTATTTTATAGTCAGTAGTATAGTATTTATTAGATAATCATAATTTGGAAAAGAAAACCTACGTTTCAATCAAAATAAACATCCACTAAAATATTTATTTTATATCCAATAAAATAAAAATAAAATACTTGTACCTTTATAAGAAAAAGAGTCTTGTTTTGTTGAAGTCAGGTTTTTTTATAACATTTCTTTTTTATTTTCGTCATCGTTTCTTTACTGTATATCCGATATTGAACTTCACCCTTAAATATGAAGACGCAGTTCTAAAATACCCTGCACATAAACGGAACCAAGTAAAAATCAGTCGCATGCGGAAAGTTCCACAGTCAATATCAGCATGAATCAAAAACCAAAGCATTCTAACTTAAAACAATTGCTAGTAGTTATCTTTACAACAATTGACTGCTATTATAGTTGCAATTCAATTTAAATCAATTGCCGCCTCTGGTTTCAACTACTCTATGTTGCAAATAAAACTGCGTTTATGCATCGTGCACCTCGGTAACATAAACTGTCAATTGACGCAATTCCTCTATTTACTTGTTGCGTGCTATTGGTACTCATATACATACGTTATATACCTAATACATGTATATTAGCTTGTATACTTGATATTCCAGTCTTTAAACTATCAGGAAGTTGTTGAGATGTAAATAATAACACGTCTAGCGTTCTAGTTCCTTCTAAGATAACTGTGACAAGGTATAAAAGGCGAAAGCAAGAGAGAAAAATATTTATTTTGATTTCATATGGATTATTATTTTTTGTTTTGTGTATTTTATTTTAGACTGACTTGACTGCTTTCGTTTCCGTTTGCCTTGTGACCCGGTGGTCGTGGGTTCTATTTCCACGGGAAGCATACTATGTAAATGTTGTTTTCCAGTTTAGCTAGGACATTGCAGGCTTGAATCACCTGATTGTCTGATAAAAAGATGATTCCGTGTTTCGGAAGGCACGTATTAGCCGGTGGTCCCGGCCGCCAAATGGCGGTCGTCAATTAACCATGTCAGAGGCCCTTGAGGCGGTTTAGAAACTCTAACACTAGGGTGTGTGGGGTCCACCCCCGTGGGAACTGGAGGCGCGAGTGCTTGCCGAAGTTTACCAACAAAGTGTGCAAGTTCGGGCGGAGAGCGGCAGTGGTCCGCCGGCTGAAATGGTGATGAGATGGCGCAGAGAGGCGCAGGCTGCCATCATGAGCAGGTAATGGGCGGAGAGGCCGGAGACGCTAGTGCCGGTCACTGGACTGTTGGGGCTATCCAGCCAATCCTAGAGGAGTAGGCACGATGGCGACACGGGATGTTGTCCTTCCGTTTAGTGCAGGTTTTGTCAGCGCATGGCTGTTTTGGCAAATACTTGCATACAGTGGCAAGACGGGAGGTGACTCCCGTGTGTCACCAGTGCGGCTGCAGCCAAGACACGGCTCTGCACACTCTCGAGCAGTGCCCTGCCTGGGAAGCGCAGCGCCGTGTTCTGGTGGCAGAAATTGGAGAAGATCTATCGCTGCCGGTCGTTGTTAGGTGTATGGTCATCAGTGAAATGGTATGGGAGGCGGTTGCGTCTTTTTGCGAGGACGTAATCGCGCAGAAGGAAGCGGCGGAGCGGGTCAGGGAGGAAGACTCTCTCGCTGGCCGATTCGCAGCAGAAGGACAGGACGGCGCAGGCGGCGAAATGCCGACTTGATGCCGCCATAAGAGGGGCCTGCAGACGATAGATCGGGGACTCTATTGTCCACGCTGTAAGGTCCCTGGAGTCGTGGTGATGTCCCAGTGCACCCGAACATCGCTGAAAGAAGAGGGAGCCCGAACGGGCATAGAAGAGGGAGCCCAGAAGTAGGCCACGCTGGATGGGTCGCGAATGTCATGCGCAGCAGTCCAACCCACCCATCAAGGCGAAAGTAGGTGCACAGACGAAGTTTTTAGTGGGTGCAAGTCCCACATAACCACATCGTCTCCCCGGATGATGTGGTATGCGTTAGGTATTTTCTTCGCAAGGAAAAAAAAAGGGAGTGTGGGGTCGTTAGACCTTACTGCCCATAAGATAAGAAGAAGAAGCTCTACCAAGATTAATACTACCTATGCATGCTGGCCAAAAATATTAAATTATTTATTTTCTGCGACAAAGTTACAAAGATAAATATTTTATAACCTTAAAACGTACCTTGTAATTAAATAATACGTCCACGGTACCTTTATTATTTTAAGTGAGGTAGTTTAATAAGCTAATCTTGTGGCACCAGCAAAGGAGTAAGACAATCATCAAAAGAATAAGGAAAAGAAAATATTGGAGTATCGAAATATCGGAGTATTGAAACATTGGAGTGTAGATATCGTACAACTCTCCTCAGATTTGTACGCATAGATCAAGGTCTTGAGTAACTTGCTAATACAGGGTGTTTGGTATTTCTCGAAAGATTACCCAGAAGTGGACTTACAGTACAACCCAAGCTGCCAGTTATTTTTAAATTCGATGTAAAACGAGCCTTTTTCTATTACCCGGGCTTGCGCCTTTAATTTTTAGTTGATTTATGTACTTATTATTAAGCTGAAGGAATTTGGTCAATAGCTGCATTAATGTTTCATCTGGCTAAAACAGTCAATCATAATCAAAGGTCATTTATTAAAACTAGGTAGAGAACAGTTTCACAGACAGTCCCCCAAAATGCCCGCCCGTCACCACTTCCTAGTGTTTCAGCTGAGAGAAAGAAGTGGCGCAACATTTTCCAGAAACATACAATAAATACTCGTATTAATAATATTATTAATTTAAAAGTAAATATTTCTTAAGTTTTAAGATCTTAATAAATAATAGTAGGTTTAAATAAACATGTCATAATGTCCTAATAAGTAGGTAAACACATAAAAAAGTAAAATCAATTTGGATTTGCATTCGATAGAAAAATGGGAATTTGATTTACGCATAATTTGCCAGCAAATAACATCAATGATGTGGGTACCTATAACTAATTAATTTATAGTAAACGTATTGTGTAAAGTTGTAAACATTTTTTGGCTCAACGAAATCCAGAATTTAATATTATAAATGTGAAAATGAGTTTGTCTATTACGCTTTCGCACTAACAACGTCGAACTGATTTTTGAAGTGAAATCTTCTTTAGCGGCGTTGTGCACTTTTTTTGTGAAGGGTAAAAAATGTTAAACTCGCGTCAGGACACGTGACCCTGATCGAAAATGCGTGAGACAGTCACGTGTCAGGACACGTGACCTGTTTTTATGAATTTTTGTGCATAGATGGGGGACCCTGGAGATGGTTAAAAACTACTTTTGGGCGTGCGAAGCCGCGGGCAACAGCTAGTAAATAAATATTACCGGTTGCTAACTATTTGCTACAAGTATCTAATTTAAAACAAGTACTCACATACATTCATTAAAATAAATTGTCTTGAAATAAAGATTATAGTAAAATTATATTTTTAGGGAAATATGAACACTTTTACGTATTTCACTTTCCTACCGTAACATATTTTATCTAATATAAAAAATAGCGCAAAATAAATATTATATTAGCAAATCCCTGCTACCCTGTATTGTATAATCAAACACATTATCACTGTCGTCATAAACACTATAATAATTTTATTGTATATCTCTCGCGAACCTCGTACGGTACACAACGCGTCGCTATCGCACGCAGTATGTATTAAATAGTACACTATTAATAGTAAAGAAATAGTTTATTTAATAATTTATTAGTAAAGTGATAATAATGTATAAATCGTTGTTACGCGGCGTGAGTGCCGCGAAAGTTCTTGGCTTTCAAAAGAGATACTTTTCTGTTCATGGAGTTTCATGGAGTGTGAGTATTCAGTTTATTTTATTTTATTTGTTACGTATGAATAGTCTCAATTTTAATTTATAAGTTTTATTTATTTTTTGAAAGTGGTGCGAAATCTGGGATGAATGCGGAACAAATCTTTTATTTTGTTAACTGGGGCACTTATGCAATACATGCTGCACATCGAATGTAATTAGCGTTAAATGAATTTCTTAGTTTTATCCTTCTTTTTTAATTGATTTTTGTAATATTTTTGTGTAAGTATTCAGTTTTATTATTTTTTTTAGTTTGTTACGTATTCTTCTCAATTTTTTTTAGGGATTTTTTCCGAAAGTGGGACGAAAAAATGGGACGAATGTGGAGCAAATCTTTTATTTTCTTAGAAGTGCTCTACATACTTCAGTCTACACATGCTGCACACAGAATGCAATGAGTGTTAATAATTTAAATCATAGTTCCATTTTTCTTCTTTGTTATTGATTTGTCGATTGCCTATTTTTGTTTTTTCTAACTATTGTATTTTACTATATAATTTAAAGTGTGTGATTTAACGTTACATCGCATTTATTTATTTAATATACAAACAAATGTATTAAGTTAATTCCCTAAATCGGGGGTTATGCCACCACCTAAATCCCGATTTAGGTAATTTTCAACAAGTTCCTAACTTTAAATTCTCAATTCAGAAAGTCAATTACCCCAGGCAAGTGGCTTATTTAACATAAACCTAGGATATATATTTGTGAAAACTAAAATAGTTATAATATTAATTGGCCGTTACAATAGTAGTTTCTAGTCTTGACAATTGTTGAGACTCGCAATGTATTGAATCCACTTTCAATTAAAAGTTTTAATTAAGTAACTTATTTTAGATATTTAACAAAAATATGCTTTTGTAGTTCCAACTAGCGATGGCGTCTGGATAGATCTATAAACAAAATATCGTCTTTAGAAGAAGGACGTATCTACACAAAACGGAAGAACCGATTTCCGACATTAATAAAAGAAGTTTAGGTCGGAAATCGGTTACTTCGCTTGTGGCTGAAAATCACTCATACGATCACACGATCCAAGAGTTTCAACCCCAAATGTCTCGAAAATATGATATGATTACCAACGAGTTACAATACACCAATGAGTAACATACTAACACTTTACCCCGTCTTCGTTCACGCGGGTTTAGTGTTGCAATTTTCGAAAATAAATTATAAGCTTTTAGCTTCTGCCAGCAGCTTCCCCCGCGTGGTCCCTAGGGAACATATTCCTGGGTTAAAAAGTAGCCTGTGTCTTATCTCGGGCTCTAGACTATCTCTTTACTTAAAATCGGTTCAGTAGTTTTGGCGTGAAAGCGCGACAGACAGACAGAGTTACTTTCGAATTTATAATATTAATAATGAAGTAATTATGTTACATCCTGATAATTTAGCTTTATATTCGTAAAAAATGGTGAAAATCGGTCCAATGTTTCGTTATAAATACACATCTGTCCTCTTTATAAAATTGGTGTAGATGTAGACATCAACAAAATAAATAAATACCCAATATATAGTAAGATACCGGAAACCAAACAATACACTTTGTCCCATTCAATATTTAAGAGCAATAAACAGCGTCGGTGCGGTCGCACCTTGCACTGACATGAACTTTCGCAATACAAGTTTGCCCCGGAAACTGTTTACTGAAACTGAATTACAGCTGGTCTACCGCAGAAGACCATTTCAGGACTTTCCGGATAATTTGTTTAAACGTTTTGCTTTGTAAAAGATGGATAGTTTTGACCCATAGTCAAAACTATCCATCCCTGCCCTGCCCTGCCAGCCCTGTTTTAAAGATTTATGTTTTTTTTTTAAGGATGGGAAATCATCAAATGACTCCTCCCGCTATGGGTGAATCAGGAGGGAGTGTCAGACTCTTGCTGACTAAAATCCATCCGTGTTCCTTCTAGTGCCCTTTGCGTTCCAGAGCTACGGTACCTCTTTCGAACAAATTCCGCAGCCCCAGTGTTTTACAGATTTGCGGGTCTAAAAAGGCCACTTTAGCAGAATCAGAAAGCAAATCACGCTACCTGTCAGTAGCGTCAAATTTTTCCAATCAATCTTGAACCTAATTCGTTAGCGATAAAGATGAAAATGAAATTTGAAAGATCGTTGCGTAATTTAATGTTATGATTCTCCTCAAGTGGCCTTTTTAGAACCCCTGTGTTTAGACCACTGGTTTTTTGAGTTGAGCTTGTATATACGGTGTTAATTTAGTCGTGTTACAACGGCAGCCCACTTCATCTATCCAATGACTTCTACAGATTCATTAAGAAAAAAAAAATTTTTTTTTTAAGTGATAACTTCTTTAGCGGCGTTGGGCACTTTTTTGCGATGGTTAAAAAATTTTAAACTCGCATCAGGACACGTGACCCTGATCGAAAATTCGTAAGACGGTCACGTGTCCTGCATACTTTTTTAGCGGCGTTGTACACTTTTTATGTGGTGGGTTAAAATGTTAAACTCGCGTCAGGACAGGTGACCTAATCGAAAATTCGTAAGACGGAGGGAGAGAAGCACGTATTCAAGTTTTCACTTGTGCCGGCACTCCCGGAGTGCAACCCGTTGTTTTTTTTAATCATGATCATGACGCATGACGCACATGCATACAGTTTGAACAGCCAGGAGTGAGCGTAGTCCGAGCCTTGTGCTTCAAGAAGGCTTGGCAGATGATGATTTAATAGTTCCTCTTCTAACATGTGAGGAATTCATGAAAGAGATGACCCATTTTAATTTTTCAAATGTATTTTTGTTTTCCTTTTTGTTTGTATTTAGAAGTTTTTGTGCTTTAGTTACTGTAATCGGTTTTAAACAGTTGTAATTCACTAAAATAAAGAAGCATGTATCTACCAATCGTTTAATAGAATATTAGATGTCATGGCCATCACAGTCCAAGTTCCGTAGTGGAAGTTTACGAATAGATATTACGTATATAAAAACAATAATATAATTTGTAATAACATATTCTTCAGAATTTATGTGTGATGTTTTGTAAATTATAATATACTTATTATCTGATGTTTACCTACAAATTATTACGTATCATTTTATTACTTTAATAATATATTGATAATAATATGCCAATGACTTTTGTAGTCAGGTCTCGTATCTTTATTTTATTGGTAAGCTTTTGGTACAAAGGTACTACGAAATAAGCAATTAAATGATAAATACTTCTGTTTCCGGGATATGAATATACAAGGTTAATGGTGGGTAATGGACAGCCATTACAGCGCAGTGAGATAGCGGAGCGGAGAAAAGGAGAAATTTTAACCAATGGAATTGCATAAAATCTCCGCACCACGTGAGTCACTTACATTTTGACTGACATGATTGGTTAATTTATTTATTATCTGTTTATTTCGGACAGGATTCATAAGTGTTAGTTACCATTTTTCTTAAGATCTATGTTAATAGGAACATAATATGACAGAATATATTTTTGAAAAACTAAAATTTTCCCGTAACTATTCCCACCCAGTGTGCCTGTATGGGACAGTCATGGCGGGATGCAATCATTTGCAAAATGCTGTTGGTCTTTGAAATAATGACGCCACTTTCTTACGCACTATAGCGTGGAAACCGTCAACACGCGCTTTTGCAAACATTTGTGACGCACTACAGTGGCGCGGCAACCCCAACAGCATCCTGAAAGCATTATTATACTGAATACGCAGGACGTTGAAGGTTCGCTGCGTATACCGAACCCACAAGCCGCTCGAGTAAAAAGATTGGCAATATGCCCTAAAAAGTGTAACCTTAACTTCCTTAGTACATCGAGCGAACCTTCGGGCCAGCATATTGCTCCTCACCGCCAACGTCCTGCGTTCTCTATCTATATCTGGGTCATCTTTTAAGTCCTCTGTGACCAGATGACCAAGATATTTACCTCACTTTTTGAATGTGTTGTACATGAGACCATGTTCGGATGCATAGCGTTCACAAATTTTAACCAATGTCCTCAAGGCGTTGACCGAGGGGGCCAGCAGAACCATATCATCAGCATAGCTTATGTTGTTGACACATGTTCCGTCAATGTAGCATCCAACATGTGTACTGCTGAGCCCCTCGATCAACTAGTTCACAAATAGGCTGAAGAGGCTCGTTAATGATTCTCCGCTCCGCTGTAAAGGAAAGGCACCTTCTGGGTGCCTGACCAGTCAGGGTCTCCTCCAAGTTCGTTAATGACTTTGACGGATCTAATAGGTAGCCATTCGATTTATGACTGTTAATTAATCATGCCATTTATTTGTGAATGGATTTATTTTTGCGTGGCTAAATAATTACAGCCGCACGGGTCGATCTTGAAGGTTAAGCAATGCTTGCCAAGGTTGGTCTGTGGATGGGTGACCATCTTAACATACTGAGTTTCCTCCGTGCCTCGGAAAGTACGTTAAGCCGTTGGTCCCGGCTGTCATTTGTAGACCTTTGGCAGTCGTTACGAATTGTCAGAAGCCAGTAAATCTGACTCCAGTCTTGCCATGAAGTACCGTGTTACCCAGTAAATGGGTTGTGGAGGTCTGGTAGGCAGCCGCTCCACGTAAAACACAGGTATTCAACTGAATCCGGTTTGACTGGAAGCCGACCCCAATATAGTTGGGAAAAGGCTAGGCAGAGAGAGAGAGACTAACATAATTTACTTTGAAACAATTCAATTAAATTTCTACTTTTGGCATGTTTCAGATGAAATTATTTATTAAAATAATTGTCGGGTTGCCCTGCCAGAACGAAATGACAGCCGGGACCAACGGCTTAACGTGCTTTCCGAGGCACAGAGGAAACTCGCTATGTTAAGATGGTCACCCATCCACAGACCAACCTTGGCAAGCGTTGTTTAACCTTGAAGATCGACCCGTGCGGCTGATATTATTTAGCCACGAGCTCTTCATAACGCCGTCTATATTATGAAAAGTAAATTATGTTAGCAATACCTAATATTAATTGTTGTAAGTGCCATCATATTTGAGGAATTCGAAAACACAAGAACGGTTTTCAGAATAAAAAATTTGAGTCTTACGAAAAGCCGCAAATATTATCAGAAATGCTTACTTTCGTCTATCACATAATAAGAAAAAAAAAAAAACCACCGATTCACCTCCAAATCATTGAAATGAAACCATTTTACTCCTTCATCTCATATCAAAAGACTATAAAAAAATATTTACTGCTTTGCAATACAAATGAAAGTAATTTGATTTTGACACTTTTTTAAAACTTGCATTATTTTTATTATAAAAAATTTAAAATGCGTGTAGCGGAGTGGCGCGCAGACGAGTAGTTAGCTACGTTTATATGCATAAGGTCATTGGCATGAATACAAGCCTTAACGCGCTTTTCTCAGGAACTACTACTGGTTCTAATAGGGAAGATGCAAATACAGAATTTTGTCAGTAAAATGATAAAAAAGTATAAAATAAAGGCCATTGCAACGTTTTTATTTTGGTTAATGTCGATTTTTAACTAAAATAATGAATTAAAGTAACGTGAAACAGAACGTATAAGCAGATACGTCACTAAACGCTGAATGTTGTTTTAAACAACAATCAGCGTTTAGTGACGTATCTGCTGTTATGCCAACGAAAAGGCAACCTTATGTCTGTGAGTTAGGACAGTTCTTGACCAGTGATAGACACGAGTGACGTTATCGTCCGTTTTCGTGCGTCGGTTTCAAAACGCAATTTTGGCAATAAATTAAAGCGTTTTCATTTCTTATTTATGTGGTGTCTATTCTAGACGGAGTTCTATAAAATTAAATCAAAAATGGAAATATCGCATGTTCCCTATTGAAAAATTATTTTAGTGTTGGATAACCCGTTTATCGAGGAAAGCCATAGGCTATTATAACATCACGCTACGACCAATAGGAGCGTTCTTACTGTTAAATGAAAACGTTGTTAAAAGCAATATTCTTTTCTTGCTTTTCTTTATCAAACAGTGTCAAATACTTTAATCCGAACTTGATAATACGATGGCTGTACAAATAACAGGATTATTGCAGTACAAATGATAGCGATAAACTATGTAAACATTGGAACTAATTTCACAATGAGTTCATAGTACTCGTAGAGTCGACTACTTATCGTTTTAATTAGGTACTAGTCTAAGCAATAACCGTTCTCTTATAACGCTAGTAACGGTATCGGTTCTATGTAGCGGCTATTTTTCTATGAATCCCATTCACAAGCTCAAGTACAGACGCTCAGGGGGCTTGAGCTTGTCATAACAAACTATCCGAGACTGTCAAATTTTCCCAATCAACCTTGAACCTAATCACTTTAGCGATAAATTTTAAAATCTAAATCAAGTAACAACAATCAAAATTGATAGGTTGTTGAAGCTTGATCATATGCTAGCGTTTGTATCAACTTGGGTAGCGCTCGATTAGCGGATTCTAGATTCAAATGCTCTAATCTATGGTTAAAAAGTAATTTTATCAAACCGTTAAAAAACCAAGCAATACAGGAAAAGTTTTTATAAATAATTCCTAAAATATTTGTTGCAATAATTTTTTTTTCAAGCTAGGCAGGCACGATAAAATGAGGTGAATAAAAACGTAAGGGTATTTGTTCGAAAATATTCACAATTCTATACAAAAAGAGAGGACATTCAAACTAAAATCACACTTAGACATAAAAATAGGCTTAACATACCCACTTCACGATTGAAAATGCACTCTTCTAGTGCATTTGTTATGTCTATTAAAATATATAATAAGTTACCAGAATTTATCAAAAATGCAGACAGTAATAATATGTTTATCAATAAACTAAAACAATTTCTAATAGACAAATCCTACTATACTATAGACGAATACTATAACGATAAATATAAACTACAATAAAAACTATTAATTATATACTGTATCACTGTAAAAATGTATCTACTTACAATAGTGAATAACATATAAATTAAATTTACACAAAATTAATTTGAATAAATACATCATTTAAAACTGATGACGATACAAATACTAGACATTTAATTTATTATACAAAGACATTACAAACATAAATTAATTTAAATAATAACATAACTTCATAATAATGATGACAAATGAAATAACTGACATCATTTATCAAGACTACACACAGACATAATTATAATATTTATACATAATTAATTTAAATAAATACATAATTTAATAATGGTGACGATAAAAATAAATAAAAATAATTCAATATTAATAAAATTTAAAATAACGATGACAAAAATAAATTAAAGTATGGAACATAATTCACCACACAATAATATACATATACATCTATTAACATTTTAACCATCTAATTACCTGTAATAATAATTAATTAATTCCATGAATTGTTACTTAGTCTTCGTCCTCTCTCCTAACTTTGCTGTGCCCGACAGGGTCCATTCCATGTTGATCTTAACAATATTTATACCACCTATATGTACATAATATGGAATGCAATAAAATATTGAGTATTGAGTATTGAGGGTGAATACAAAAAAACTTTGAAGGAGATTTTCACTTTATTCTCACTTCACCTTTTTTTTTTAAGGATGGGAAATCATCAAATGACTCCTCCTGCTTTGGGTGAAGCAGAAGGGCGTGTCAGACTCTTACTGACTAAAACCCATCCGTATTCCTCCTAGTGCCCTTTGCGTTCCAGGGTACGGTGCCTCTTTCGAACGAAGTCTGCAACCCCAGCAGGCACTGGCCCTAGCGGGCCCCGTGTTTTGTGCTGACAGCTCTTTGAGGCGCGCGTGGAACACAGCGCGCCGTCGACCCGGGCCTGGTTCTGATCAGACGGCAAGCCACCCAAAGCTCGCCGTCCGCAGGCCATTCTCACTTCACCTGCAAGCAGAATTTAAGGACTAAAATTTGAATAATTAAAATTAACAAATACGCTAAACTAACAACAAACTAAAACATAGCGTCAAAAAATCCATCCTCAACGCTGTCAGCTGGTAATGTGCCCAAGAAACTGGCGGCATTGCCACGTTGAATGGCAATATAAATCTCTGCCCAAAGTAAAAGCCAGCTCTTGGGTCACGGGAAGTGTCAACCAGCCGTTTCGAAATTTTCTTGAAAAGGCTAGGCTGTGAGCACAAAAGTCCCACAGCCCGAGGGTTTCAACCCCAAACGGCTCGAAAATTTATTTAAGGTTTACGCCGCTTAAGGTAAATTTCTAAAGTTTTCCAATTTTTAAATCAATATAAGTTTTAAAACATTGATATTTTTTTTAGTAATCAATAATGTGACATTCAAGTGAATATACCATTCAAGGTTTTGTTTCTTTTACCCCGTTTACCGATATTTAATTTTACTTTGCTGTTTTTCTAATTCTATATTGTACACATGAAACAACTTATATTAGATACAGACATAATAAAGTTAAAAGTTAAAGGCGAGCATAACTCAAAGATGAGTTTTCTCCCAGCAAACCTTTGAGTGATAGAGACAGATCAGCATGGAGGGTAAATATTAAAATAATGTACCTACATATATAAATATAAATATATGAGGAGCTCGTGGCTAAATAGTAACAGCCGCACGGGTCGATATTCAAGGTTAAGCAACGCTTGCCTAGGTTGGTCTATGAATGGGTGACCATCTTAACATAGCGAGTTTCCTCCGTGTCTCAGAAAGCACGTTAAGCCGTTGGTCCCGGCTGTCATTTGTAGATCTTTGGAAGTCGTTACGGATAGTCAGAAGCTAGTAAATCTGACTTCAATCTTGCCATGAAGTACCGTGTTACCCAGTTAATGGGTTTTGGAGGTCTGGTAGGCAGCCGTTCCTCGTAAAATACTGGTATTCAGTTAAATCCGGCTTGACTGGAAGGCGACCCCAATATAGTTGAGAAAAGGCTAGGCAGATGATGATAAAGAAGAGAAAGATGAATTGATGATTAATAAGATGATATTTTTACCCTTTACCCGTAGCTTAGCTCATATGAACTTTGTATTCTGTACTAATAGGTAGATAAATGATCAGGAACGTAGAGTCAAAGTACATTCGAAGAAGAACTATCTACTTTTGATAATTTAAACTAAAGATCCTTATTTACGATGACATTTGAGATAATATCTAAATGCAAAAATACGCTCAGAATTTAAAATATAGAATGAAGGTTGCAATCCGCTGAAAGTTGCCAAATTAGATGACCAACGTATTTCTTATTATTTTCCTAAGGCTAACTCTTTACTAAGTTTAATAATTATGTTTTGTATTCACTGCAAATTCTCCTCTCATTACAATGATAAAATTTGGTAAACAAAAGAGCTCACCAACATAACGCTTACCTACATACACATTATAATATCCTCTAAGTTTTCCCCATGGTCACGACGGCACTGAATGACAATCAACTCATCAGCGACACCATGAACCTTCAACGTGCTTTATATTAAATGATGATATAGGTAAATCATACATAACGCATACAGTACCTACATTAACAAACCGCAAGACTTCAGAGGCAGGCATCATTTATCAAACACTAACAATTCAACCACGACGTACTGCAATAACGTTGAATTTATATATTAATTAAGAATTATCGGTTTCAAATTTTAAGGTCGAAAATTGCTCGATCTACAAGTACTTAGTCTGAAAGTAATATTTAACGATCTCAAGTTAATCTGTTATTTGCTTAACAATAAGTGTTTAGTTAATTATTAGCAAACAGTATGATAAAACGGCCCAGTTTATCTTCCATAACGTTATAAGTGGTCGAGCAGAATGGTTTTGTGTTGTTCTGTTTAAATAATTTGTTTTATATATTTGGAATATTTAAGTGTGATGGTCAAAATGTTGCAACTATGCGGCAGTGTGATAAGAAAGGTTAATGGAAGAAGGTTTTATACTGTTATCGGTTGGAATGGGTCAACGGCCGTCCGACAAAAAGTTTTGGAGGTGAGTGTGGCCACTGTTAGTGTTAATATTAAGATTTAGCTTATTCAAAATTGTAAGCCCTAAGGAATTTCATAGAGCGAGATACAAGAGGCTCCAGATAAGTGATAATCTGTTAACGGTAGCGTGGCGAAGTCAATTGTCAAAACGTCAAAAATGTATGGGATTGATAAACGCTGTCGAATTGTCACGGGTGTTTCAGTCCCATACTTATCCAGCAACTGGTGTTCAACTGTACCGACTAATCAAAGAATATAGTCTCGTGTCTACCGTTCATATACCCCCTACGCACTTGCTTTCTCAATCCACTTTAGACATTGGCATAACAGTTGACTTCGGCTTTACTTGCCATATAAAAATATAGAATATAATTGTCACGAGATCAATCTCTTATCTACTTATATAATTAATACGCGAAGCAAACACTTTGTACCCCTTTTTCCGAACATTACGGACGTAAAAGGCACAGTTAAAGTTTATATGGAGAAGGAGTGCAGAAAGCTAATATTTTTTTTTTAATAATGCTTAAAAAGACATCAAATCGAAAAAAAAAAATGGTTGAATTTCAACCACTGGGCAATGAGTACTGCTCATTTGAAAATCGCTCTCGCTAGAATGTCACTATGTGTAGCGCTTTAGATGATGATGAAATAAAAATTTGTTGTTACATCCCAAAAAAGATCTTGTAGTGCTTATTTAGTTATTTTGAGAAGACTCTGTATTTTTTTAATAATTCCAAACATTTAATTAAATTGTCAGTTACAATGTAACCAAATTACACTGTAGGGAATTACATTTCACTTTTAAAGTTTGCAGCTTGCTTTTAGTCTTCAATAAACTATTTCACGTAACACTTTTCTTTCATACAACTTTTTATCTAGAAATACTTTAATTACTTCAGGTTCAATTTATTTCTAAATAGAGTTGGCTACCCTGCGGTGCTGGCTATTTTCTTCGTCCATTTTATTACTTGGCATAGTCGGGATTAACTGAAGAAACTCTATACTGTTTGCATGGTGCAGAAAATGTTTACATTGACCAGACAGAGTTGAAAGAAAGGAAATTATTATTTTTTAGTTGAATAGGTTTGCGTTTAATCAATATCTATTTATTTAAAACTCTTTCGTTACTGAGTTACTGACAGACAAAAAAACGGAATCCTTATGGATTCGTTATGTCTGTCCGTCCGCATGTCACAGCCACTTTTTTCCGAAACTATAAGAACTATACTGTTGAAACTTCGTAAGTAGATGTATTCTGTGAACCGCATTAAGATTTTTTCAACAAACCCATATATTATATAACATATCTATGGATAAGTCTTCAAAAATGATATTGAGGTTACTTATATAATTTTTCTCTAAATTGAAAAGTTTGCGAGACAGACACTTCCAAAGTGGTAAAATGTGTCCCCCCCTGTAACTTCTAAAATAAGAGAATGATAAAACTAAAATAAATATATGATGTACATTACCATGCAAACTTCCATCGAAAATTGGTTTGAACGAGACCTAGTAAGTAGTTTTTTTTTAATACGTCATAAATAGTAAACCGCAATTTACTTTTCATTCAATCAACCAAATTTTAAAAAACATAAGGTTTATTGTACGGAACCCTTCGTGTTCGAGTCCGACTCGCACTTGGCCGGTATTTTTTATTTAGTTTAAAAAAAAATCGTTTAGTACTTTTAGTTGCTGTAACATATTATTGCCAATGATTTCAGACTCGCTCTGTTTTTTAACTCGAAAATGTTCCTACTAAATTTTAAAGACACGCTGAGCGTTTTGGGTACCTTACCGTATTGCTAGCAGATCACGTTATCATTCTTTGGCCAAAACCTTGATCCATTTCGGATTAATTTCTAAGAGTATGTGTGAATAACAATGATTTTAAGACGAAGCATTCTAAAACAATTAAAGCACGTTTAATATCTATTTGCCCATTATCTAATTAAGTTTCCTTGTCATTATCGGTTGGTCCGGATGAAGAACAAAACATTATGTGTGTAGTTGTCATAAAATGTTTGTTTTTAAATTCTTTAATTATGAAATTGAGACAGACTTTGTTTTGTATTAAAATCAAGTACTTACCGTGCTTTATATTCTGTTTTATTTATGAAAATTGGGCGAGTGTAGGTAATGGTTGTTCTTTTTTAGCAGCCGACTCTAGCAAGAAGCTTGTGACACAATTACCGCTTTTTGTTTAACTTATTATATATAATAATGATAATTATTAAATATAATAGAATAATATTAGGAATAGTGGGGATTTTAGTATCATGATATTAATCCTTATATATTCAAATTATTTCATAATTAAGGTTGGTTATGTACATGTAAATTTCATTTTAAATTGTTCAAAGCGGAACTTTCGCTTAAAAGATACGACGGGTATAAAAATACTCTAAGTAAGAATCATGTTACGGATAGAGCGAACTGCCCTACGTCCTTTAATAAGTTAGTCCTTAGTCTTTTGATAATTAATGAAGTTCGTGGAGTACCAACTAAATTCGCGCGAACGAAGTCGCGGGCGAAAAGCTAGTACGGGATATGCGTGTACGAAGTCGCGGGCCAAAGCTAGTTACTTATGTATGTATTTAGAGTGTAACACATCGGCAAGTTATAATAAGGGTAAAAGACATGATAAATATTTTTTGTACCTACTGTTGTAAAAATATCATTGAGCCAGGTCAAAGAGTCGGGAGACGTTGCTTATTTTCTCAGTAAAAAATGTGTGGGAACGTAGGATAGACTAGTGTTAGTGTGCACTTTGATCGTACGTATGCTATATTTTACCGACCGGAAAATATCTAAGAATCTATATGATCAAAGAAAAAATCATTTTTGCCGTCGGCTCAAGCTAGCTAACTTTCAAAGTAAGTAAATACTCATCTGCCTAGCCTTTTCCCAACTATATTGGAGTCGGCTTCCAGTCAAACCGGATTTAGTTGAATACCAGTATTTTACGCGGAGCGGCTACCTTCCAGACCTCCACAACCCATTAACTAGGTAACACGGTATTTCTTGGCAAGACTGGAGTCAGATTAACTGACTTCTGACTATCCGTAATGAATCCCAAAGATCTACAGATGACAGCCGAGACCAACGGTCAACCATCCAGAAAATCGACCCGTGCGGCTGTTATTATCTAGCCACGAGCTCCTCAAAGTAAGTAAATACTAACAGAGACTAACCCCTTAGATGGTAGTCGCTTCAAAATACTGGCCTGTTAAGTTTAATAAAAGACTAAGCTGATTATGATCCTGGTTTATGTATATATGTACTGATGAGGTGTTAAACACTTCATACATAAACAACATGCACTATTTATCTTTATTTATTTACGAGTCATGCGCTAAGTAGGTGGGTACTTACGTAACAAAGGTAAGCTTGTAATCGGTGAAGGATACGAGTAAAACTCATCATAGATAGTGCTTTCATATTTATGTATGTCGGTGCAATAAATACTTGACGCGGAAAAAAAATACTTTCATTACTCATAAGTTGCGAAGGAGCGGGTTGAAAGTATTACTTTTCAGCCCTAGGGAGCATCGTTTTCAATTGACAGCCGTCACTTTATAAAAAATAAAACTTCTATACAGCCTCTCAATTACAGTGCGATGTAAAATTGAAATAACTAAAGATGAGTATTAATTAAAGATTATAATTTTGAAATGACTGTATCTTAGTTTATTTCAACTATTTCTTAAAAAAATGGTCATTGTTTTGCCCTAATGTATGATAGTTTTGGGCAAAATATTGACCATTTTTTCAATTATGAAAATGTAACATAATGGCTGAGTAGCCTGCCGGTCACAGAAAAAAAAAATAGGCGGGAAAACGGCAATCTGATCTTCGTTTGTTTTTCGAGTTGTAGTTTTTTGTTCTCATGCTTTCGTATAGCAGAGATTTGTATTAACACGATGAGTTCATCGGATTTAGATATGGAGTTTTTCTATAGCAAATTCGTGTTTTTATTTTTACTTTCGTAACTATTGGCACCGTCACTACGCTCGGGCGCAAACGCCGTCACGGGACTAAATCAGTTGCTTTCACCCTAAGATAAAAATGTACTATTGAACGAAAGATTCATCGCGGTCCTGGGCGGCTACTCTCTAAGTCCAAAGTCCGTAGTTTCGGGCTTAGTTGCGGGCGTATTCTACTCCGTATCACCTAACCACTAAGAAGTACCTAATGACAGTAACTGTCTAATCGTGTTATCATTAGTTAATACTGAAAGGCGAGTGCAAATGATTGTGCGTGTCCAATAAATTAAAACCGACAATGTATCAAACTATTTAACGAAGACTGCACTTCAATTGTTTTCAATTGCCCATCAAGGCACCTTCAAGGAAAATCATCTGTTTATTATTCACTATTAGTTGCCAATGGAGACGATTTATTTATTTTTAGTTTTGTGACGTCGTGTCTGGTTAATAGCAGTGTAAAGTTCAATGTTTAGTTTTAATTGAGAAAAAAAAAGACTTACACCATAACACTTGCCAACAGCTTCTCTTTTCTAACTGACCGACTGATCTTGGCAATTAAAAAAAAAACCTTATATGGTTTAGAGAAATAAATGCTTGCAGTTCGAGTTTGACACACAACTCACTGCCAATTATACAAATTTTAAGAATGTATGGAAATTGGGAATAAGATGACAAAAAGTTCTAAAACTTTCTAAAATCGTGTAGTGAATTCATGGTAACAAAGGGCCAATTTAACTTACTTTTAAGCAACGTTCATCTCAGTCGCAATCTGCCAAAACAACTAACCAAGTGCGAGTCGGACTCGCGTGCATAGGGTTCCAAACGGATTTCATTTTTGTAACATCTTATTTGAATACTATAGACTTCTTATAATCTGTAGGTAAAGATATATGATCTCTATTTTTTTTTCAAATTTTAGCCACAGTATGGACATTTTTCGTTTAGATTTTGAATAACTTCAACTCTCACAATAATCCCTTTTATTTGATTACTTTTTATAATTTTCTAGTTTTTCTGTTGTTTTTTTTTTATTTAGTGAACTTTCTTGACAACCAAACTGAAGTAGTTGCATACAAATGCAACAATCAAGAATAATATATAACTATTATTTTGTGAACTACCAACTCCAGAATTGAAATATTATCGCATATGGGGGTTAGCCCATATGCGATAATATTTCAATTATCACAACAAAGCCTGTAGCTAACAGGTATGTTGAGTTCTAATATACTCATAGTTTAAACTGATGGAGATAATTTTCTCTCTAGAGTACCTACCTGTATATGAGGAGCTCGTGGCTAGATAATAACAGCCGCACAGATCGATCTTCAAGGTTAAGCAACGCTTGCCAAGGTTGGTCTGTGGATGGGTGACCATCTTAACATACCGAGTTTCCTCCGTGCCTCGGAAAGCACGTTAAGCCCGTTGGTCCCGGCTGTCATTTGTAGATCTTTGGCAGTCGTTACGGATAGTCAGAAGCCAGTAAATCTGACTCCAGTCTTGCCATGAAGTACCGTGTTACCCAGTTAATGGGTTGTGGAGGTCTGGCAGGCAGCCGCTCCACGTAAAATACTGGTATTCAGCTGAATCCGGTTTGACTGGAAGCCGACCCCAATATACCTAGTTGGGAAAAGGCTAGGCAGATAATAAAATAAAAATAAAAATTGATTTATTATGCCAAAACACAGTACAGACAACATTTTAAGCCCTAGACCCCACACTAGGATTCCCTGTGTTGTGGAGTCTAGTCTCTTTCAGTCCAGAAGATACATTCGACACAATAAAAGCAGAATTTAAACAACGAGAAAAAAAGTAATAAATTAAAATTAAACTTATAGATAATAGCTAGATTATACGTAGCCAAAAATAATTTCAAAATTGTGTGTGAGAATGTGAATTGTGAGTGTTTTTAACAGATGTGTGACAGTGACTGAGTGTACGTATCCATGTGCAGGGTTTGTTTAAATCAATGTGTTTGAGGTTAGTGTAGGTGTGTAAATGTATGTGTGGGGTGAGTGAAAGTGTATGTGTGTATGCGTGTAGTGAGTGTGTGTGTGTCTGTGATGTGTGTTTTGTGAGTGTGTCTTTTTATATAAGTTGAGTTTATATGGCAAGTCCTATTTGGGTGTTTGTAGAATTGCCTCAGTCTGCGTATAGTCAAGGCTCAGTAACCACTTATTAACAGTCCTCCTACAGGCCTTTTTTAGTAGGGTGACAATTTTCAGCTTGCAGTTAATTTTCTCATAAATAAATGGTCCCATGAATTGAGTAGACTTTTGGCCTATCTTTTTGCAGCATTGGATGGGATTCCATTTCAGAAATCTTTGAGATCGTATTGTTTGGACTGTTTTCATGAGACTGCATCTATGAAAGCGCAAAGTTAGTGATAGTATGTACAATTGCCTTACCCTAAGCACTTGTGTCTCCTGGTACAGAAGGTCAGTAGGGTACTTGTATGGTCGACTGAAAGCACATTTCAAGAGCGCACGCTGGGCCAACTCAACTCTGAGTAGGTGGGTCTTTGCAGCCGCTCCCCAAGACACAATGCAGTACTCTAAGATGGATCGGCACAGTGCGAAATAAATAGTCTTCTTTAATTTGTCATTAGCAATTTTAGCCAGACGTTTAAATATATATTTAAGTTTCCTAACCCTTATACGCAATGCATCAATATGTTTGGACCATGTCAGACAGCTATCAAGGATGACCCCCAAATATCTGATACTATTCGTGTTTTCAATCGTAGGGCAGCCACAGGAATTACGATCCGAGCATTTATGTATCTTTATGGTAACAGGTGCTTTAGGAGCGGTTCGAGAGGAGACGCTAAAGCATAGGGCCTTAGTTTTAGTGACGTTAAGGGTAAGGAGATTCACATCCAGCCATTTGGCAACAGTTATAAGACCAGATTCTGCTTTGTCGCAAGCTTCTGTCCAGGATTCGCCGTGGAAAACAATTGCAGTGTCATCAGCGTATGTGTATACTTTAGCTGCGGGCAGTGTTAGCGAGCACAGATCATTAATGTATATAATAAAGAGGGTAGGCCCGATAACGCTGCCCTGTGGTACACCAAAATCAACCGAGGAAACGTCACTGCAATGCCCCTCCACGACAACTTTTTGACTTCTGTCACTGAGGTAAGACCTAAACCAATCTAGTGGTGCACCACGGATGCCAAGTGCTTTCATTTTTTCCAGGAGTATTTTCCGTGACACGGTGTCAAATGCTTTTGCGAGATCAAGGAAGATGCCGATACATGCTTTACCACTGTCTAATTTTTGTGTGATGTAGTCGACAGCGTTTGCCACAGCATCCTCCGTTGATCTCGCTGCCCTGAACCCATACTGACTATCTGACAGTAGATTGTTCTGTTCAAGGTAAGTCAGGAGCCTTTTATTGACGACTTTCTCCAGAATTTTGGACAGAGTCGTCAGCAAAGAGATCGGTCTGTAGTTGGCTGGATCTAGTACGTCACCACCCTTATGGATAGGACAGACATTAGCGACTTTCATACTTGTAGGTACGCAACTTGTTGCAAGGCTGAGATTGCATAAGAAGGCGATAGGCCTAGCTAGGAAGTTAATACCCTTCTTGGCAATGGAGTTGCTGATACCATCAATACCAGCGGCAGATGTTGTTTTTAATTTTTTAATTATTATTGAGATTTCTTCTTCGTCTGTAGGAGAGAGAAAGAAAGAATTTGGATTATTTTGGTGGTGTATGGCCGATTCACTATATTTGGCAGCTAAGCTGTCCTCTGTGACATCCAATCTAGAGAGAGTGTCAGATGCAAGTTTATTTCCAACTGTAGAAAAGTAGGAGTTCACCGTGTTTAACTTTTGCTCTACGTCTTCATTAGTTGATGTTAAAATACCAAGTTCCGTTTTAGGGCCTGCAAAATTACAAATACTTTTAATTTCAGACCACATTTTTTTAGGATTGCCCTCAGCACTGTTTAAACGCTTACCGTCATATTCCAGTTTGATGTTTGTTAGTATATTGTTACAATAGTTCCTATATTTTTTATATTCTAATTGAATCGCAGGATTATCGCGGTTTTCTCGTTTTTTGGCTTTTATATGCAATGCATCTCTGCGTCTTATGCATTTCAGGAGGTTTTTTGTGATCCACGGTTTTTTGATTATGTCTGAGTTGTGCACGGTGGAAGTTGTAGTGTTCTGGGTAATTGTTTTTTGAAGAGTGTCAGTAAAATTATCAACTGCCTGAGTGACGTCAGTATGTGCATAGAGGGAGTTCCAATCGATATTCTTCAGGTCGTCTAGTAAAGCATTGTAGTCAATTTTAGCAATCTTCCTAGTAACACGGGTCTTAATGGGTTCCTTGTAAGAGCTAAAAATCACCGTATCGTGATCCGTAATACCAGACTCACACACCACGACAGTTGTTTTAAACTGTGACTTGACTAAAACATGATCCAGGCAGTTAGCTCCCCGAGTAGGGAAATTGTGACCAGGATAATATCCAAAGTGACTAGTCACTTCCAGATATTCTGTTGACCGTGGATCATTATAGTCGACTTTGATATCTAGGTTTATATCACCTACAATCGCACAGGTCTGACCTTTGCACAATCCCATGACATTACTGAGTGAATCACAAAAATTACTAATATTTGAAAAAGAAGGAGACCTATATAGAGCTATGAGTGATACTTCATCTCCAATATTAACAAGTAAACAGTTCGAGTCTCTGAAAGGAGGCTCCGAGATGTTAACATGTAAGTTTGATCTAGCGTATACAACAATACCATCGTTTTGGTTATGGAAAGTTTTAGAGCAGTGATACGAGTAGTTGTCTATATTATAGCAAGGCGATGAATCATCTAACCAGCACTCGGTTAATATAATGATGTCTGGGCAAAAGCGAAGGCGGCTGAGAAGTACAGTAAAATCATCAATGTTTTTGTTTATACTGCGGATGTTCTGTATAATAACCGTGTACTGTTGCTTAGTTTTTCCAAGATAGTGTATACAATTATCAATTGACTCAGTTTTATAGGAATTAACGATGTCTGTGTTATCAATGTCGTCTGTTAGTTGAGCTAAATTAGCCATTTATATGCAATGGAAAATATACTTCGTGCCTAAAAGTGTGCTTGAGCTGACTAATCAGCCAATTTCGGCTAAAGTGAGCATGGTATACTGCTATTACAGACTGTAGTATTGCAAAAAATTGATGGCGATAGCACTCAACGTTATAGGAGAAAACTGATCGATCTAAGATATAGTGTAGTTCGTGGTTATTAAGAGAAGTGTATGTGTGAGAGTGAAGTGTGTCAGTGTAGTTTGTGTTATTAAAAATTATGAGTATTCCGAACAAGTTATTATTATAATTTAAAGCAGTAAACAATACAATTAGTTGTAGTTTTAGGTTGCAGGTGAGAAGGATAATATAAACAAAATTACCCAACAGAGTAAACCCAGAATAATGTAAAATTAAACAAAAAGGGCAAAATTGAAAACATGCAAAGATATGCCCAAGTAGCATGCTTGGATAGAGACTATGCAAAGGTGTTAGTGGCCATAGTAATAGTCACTTTGTGTTGAATTTTAGTGCTTGCAGTGAACTTTCATTTTTAATGAGACAAGCAGGTTCCCCTTGCTTTTTACGAAGAAATACCCTGCCGTTTTTTATCCAGCAGTATTGATATTGTTCTATCCTTGCAAAATCACGTGCTAAGAAGTGGAGTCTTCTTGTTGTAGCGGTCAGGTTCTCTGAGATGTACAAAACGCTCGGGGCCCCAGGTAGACCTAGATGGGTGGAATTCAGGTGACTACCTTTGTTATCTTGATTAAAGTTCTTCGCAGCAATGAGCACCTTTTCCTTAATTAGTGTGTTGCATAACTCAATCACAATTGTGCTCGAAGCGTTTTCCACTTTAGAAGGCAATCTAAAGACATCTTTTACTGAAGAGTGAATGGAGGGTGTTTCAATATTTAATTTTTTCATGACATTAGTAGTCAGCTGGAAAAGCGTTTCCTTTGTTTCTTTCTGCGCTTTCGGGACTCCTCTAATTTCTATGTTCATCTTTTTGCTGTTTCGTTCTAAGGTTTCAATTTTTTCTTCAAGTATAAAGAGTGAAGCAGAGTAGTTTTTACGTTCACTTTCCAACTTATCAATCTTTTTCTGAATGTCGCACATTTGGTTACCCAAGAATTCCACGCTCGCACTAATCTCTGTGTTTTTTGCTTGAATATCCCTATTTTGCGTTTTTATGTCACAGATGTACCTCTCAATACTAGAGTAATGTTTCTGTATTTCTTCAAATCTGTTCTCCAAAGCGTCAACCCGCGTATTTTGCTGAGAAATCAATTCTTTTATTAGATCTCTGAGTTCCGCGTTAGCGTCCACACGGCAAGTAGGAGCGTCGATGTCGTCGTCGTCTAGCCGCAGTCGCTTTATATTCCTAGTGGTTACATTTCCAGTTGGTTCCATACTGCGCGCTAACAGATCAGTTTCTGATACCGATAATCCCTTAGGAGGAGTGCGCATTGTGCTCATGACAGGAGGAATTGCTTGCAAAAGTACGGCGTGCGCGTACAATAATAACGATTACTTTTAAAAACGTAATTGGCTAATGTTTACAAGTAAACGTTAGCGTCGTAATCAGTGGTTTCTTACGCGCCTGTCTATGTATATGTATCCATAAAATCACTGTGGAAGCACGAGGATCGCTTGATGTTTAACACAGCGAGTGTGTTGACGCAGCGGTCAGTTATTAGACAAGGATGAATTATGTATACCTGTCTCGTCGGTGCTGCGGGTGTGGAGGGCGCCCCGTTGAGACCTTCTCAGATATTGGTGGTAATTAATTTCACTGTACAGCTTGTTAGGTCGAATTTTGCTTATTAATCTGTTATTTTTGTATGTTTACAGTTGACTGGTAAGACTTTAATGGTTCGAAAAATATTTAAACTGAGGCAAAACACGTCTGCTCGCAGGTAGACATCGGACGAAAGGGGGACATCGGACGAAAGGGGGATGATGAGTACCTACCTGTATAAGCTGCTGCGTGTAACGAAACAATAGCGCGATCTAATTCGACGACAACGCCATCTCGTGCCAATTTGGGAACTAAAATAAGAGTATAAATTCTGTTGAATGCTTGAAATGTTTAGGAATTGAAGCTTAGAGTGATTGATATATTGATGGTTTTTTTTCTCATTCTCAACCATAATTTAGTGTTGTCTGGTTGAAATAAAAATAGTTTCCTAAACTAGGTACTCAAATCATTAAGACTGCAATGAAAATCAAATCTAAGTAGTAAAACATCATGATTCCCAGCTTTACTAAATTGCAAGTGGCTTAATAGTCTAGTCAAGCTAACGTGCTTTAAACGGAATTCAGACGCAGACAGTACTGCTTTTTGGTCATCTACAGCGCTGTGAGCGCGCGCATTCGTAAAACTTGCGTCGTCGGCGCGTTAAAAAAACGTGGTGTGCACAGGATCTAACTCAATTTTGTAACTATTTGTTGCACAATAAGGAGACAAATTGTATTTCGTAAACAATTCACTGTTGCAAAACATAAACTACGATTTTCAGTTAAAATGTTCGATCTATAAGGTTAAGCAACGCTTGCCAAGGTTGGTCTATGGATGGGTGACAATCTTAACATAACGAGTTTTCTCCGTGCCTCGGAAAGCACGTTAAGCCGTTGGTCCTGGCTGTCATTTGTAGATCTTTGGCAGTCGTTACGGGTTATCAGAAGCCAGTAAATTTGACTTCAGTCTTGCCAAGAAGTACCGTGTTACCCAGTTAATGGGTTGTGGAGGTCTGGTAGGCAGCCGCTCCACGTAAAACATTGGTATTTAGCTGAATCTGGTTTGACTGGAAGCCGACCCCAATATAATTGGGAAAAGGCTAGGCAGATGATGATGATGACTAAATTGCAAGTGGCTTAATAGTCTAGTCAAGCTAACGTGCTTTAAACGGAATTCAGACGCAGACAGTACTGCTTTTTGGTCATCTACAGCGCTGTGAGCGCGCATTCATAAAACTTGCGTCGTCGGCGCGTTAAAAAAACGCGGTGTGCACAGGATCTAACTCAATTTTGTTAACTATTTGTTGCACAATAAGGAGACAAATTGTATTTCGTAAACAATTCACTGTTGCAAAACATAAACTACGATTTTCAGTTGAAATGTTTGGAACACCTAGAGCACACTAAGTTTAGATTTTAGAGGTGCGCCACTCGAAACTTCTCGATCTCGGGTCAAGTTGGAGTCGCGTCGTTGGTTCAGTTTGGCAGTTTCAATTCGCTATTCAAAAGTTATGTATAAATGATATTACAAGCTTTAACTGCTGAGCTGAAACTTGGCAGAGATTGCAATTCAGCCTCTTGGGGCATTTGGAAGTCTTTGATGAGTGATGCTTTGCGAGCAATGCAATTCTAATTTATACAATTCTTCCGTGAGTGACTGAGTAACTGACAAACAACGCACAACCGAAACGACTGGTCGTTGAAAGCTGAAATTTGGCATGTAGATTTTTTGGGGAGTTTAAGGGAGCACTAAGAGAGGTTACCCCAAAATTCCTACGGGAACGGGAAAAAACGGGATATGCGCGTACTAAATCGCGGGCAAACGCTAGTTAGGCACTTAGTTATAGCTGGGATTCTTTAAGTGAATAGGTTACTTCTAGGCAAGCGTGATCCATCTTCGACCACATCATCTCTTACCATCAGGTGAGATAGTGGTCAAACGCGTTCCTATCAATATTAAAAAAAAAGAAAAGGTATATAGGGTGTAAGACACATCGGTGTATAACGGTACCATAGATTCTGTACCTGATTCTGGGCTCCAGTGTTAGAATATTTGCTAAAGTTTACTCCTAAAAACCTGTTTTCTCCGGAATAAAGTTAGCCTGTGACATTTAGTAATTGTGTAGCTTTCTCTATGAATTATCGTAATCAGATCATGGCACCTACCATAACGTCTTAAAACCATCATGATGACGATGTGGGAGGGAGACGGAGTCATTATGCATATAGTGAAACAGTAGGAAACGTTGTGTCTGTAAGCTTTACCAAAAATAGAATGGAACCGATTAAAAAGGAACATGTGACAGCTAGTACTTACCGCTAGCCGCTAGCTGGTGCTTACCGATTTCCCGTTTGATATACTGCAATATTGCACGGCGATATCAAGAGATATATTTATATCGCACTCGTGTATAATGTAACAGTACACTCTTCATATAAGTATTATCAGATTAATGAATATTGACGGCAGATATGCATCGGACGTATTCTGCGGTCACGATACAAGGTCCATTTGTATCAATTACAAGCCTTCCACTACAAGTAAATGCTATTTAAATACGCTCAGGCGTAACATTACTAAACGTGAATGACGGAAATAATGGTAAACGGAAAATTATGTTGTGGTCCTTGTTTTCCTTGAAATAAAATTCTTTGTAAACATGGTAAATACTGTACTTAGGTATAAACATCTACTACATTTAAGGCATCTTTTTATTCTGTTCTTCATCATCATCATCATCACTCTCTTCATGATCATCATTCACAGCCGGACTTCGCTCACTGCTGAGCATAGGCTTCTCTTTTCTTGTGCCAATGCCTACGTTCCTGTATCCACCAGCCTCATTCAGGTCCTTACTGTGATAGCAACAATATCACCTGCCCACCTTGTCGCCGCGCGCCGTAAGACCGACACTTCTTTCAGTTCGTGGATGTCACTCAGTCACCACATTACTCTACATATGACCATCACCTTGCCGGGTGTCCTGCCCAGCTCCGTTTGAGTTCTGCAATTCGTTTTCCGATGTCTAAAATCTTCGTACGACTTTGGGTCTAGACGTTTGGATCTCGTTCTTGCCATAATGCTTTCATACTCTTGCCTTTATGCAATTGTTCTGGAGTCGACGCGTTATGTCCTTTTGTTCTGTACTTCATACTAATTATCAACTTAGTAGTCTCCCCTTTTCTAACCTTAGTATATTATACAAAGTCCATCAATCGTTTTTTCACCTCTTAAGACGAGGTGGGACCGAGTTGTAGGCCATTGATAGCTTCCCTCGACCCATGACCCCTCATATACAGCTCGTCTCCGAATATACGATTCAGCGAAGAAGCTGTCCTTCTTTTTTTATGCTTGCCGGCTCATGAAGATTTGTAAATATTGGCTATGTATGATATTCCGGATTTTCGAGTCTTCGATCTACCATTGTCATATTGTATTGCTTCTTTCTACAATTTTAAGTAACCTCCTCAATCTGTTCTCGAACAGTAAAATATTTACACTTCTGATACAAACCTTTAACCTCCTCTGAGAAAGTCTGTTTATGTAGACGGGTGACCCATTTACATAAACAAACTTTCAAACTATCGGTAGACTTATGGGATATTAGAAAACAATTTGCCGAGCCAAATTGTGTGCAAATATGAATATCGTTATTGTGATGTAGGTCGAATTTCGTGTAAAGCTTTCCAGCCCGGGATTATGTTTGTTAATTATTCGAAACTATGGTTTCGATACAGGCTTATTTGGACATAGGCATAGGTAATCTACCGGTTACAGTACTGTTAGTATTTTCCTACAACAATGCGAAAGTGATTTTGTTTCGCTTATTTTTTATTTAAGAATGGGCTTGCTCTTGATCACAATCACGCCTAATGGAAAGCTATATATGAGGTCTATGATGGAGCGAGCGTGTCCAAAAGTTACCTGTTACTCTTGCTTTGAAGGCAGACGGGTTATTCGTGGACGGGAACACGGATTATACGCTTAACTCACTGATTCCTGGTTCTGAGGAGCTACACTCTAAGCCCGAAGTCCGTTATAGTTTCGGGTCGTACTCCGTACTTAGAGAGTAGCCCCTCTGAGCTTTAAATGTCCGTTAAGGTGGTTGCGCCAGGGTAGACCGCGAAATTTAAATTTTCTTTTGATTTTTGCAATTTGTAGGTTATATGTTGATTAAAGTATGATTCGCGGGCGTAAGAATTATTTATTTTCAGAATTATAACCATTAAAGATCTAGTTATTAGTTATTTATAATCTAGTTATTGGAGTATCTAAAATTTCATAAGTAAATTGGATCGGGTTCGGTTTGCGGGTAAAGTTACACCCAAGTTCGCGGGCTACCCTGGCGCATCCACCTTAACGCTGTTTGTCATAACGCCATTGGTTGGTGTTGGTTAATGGACGGATATACGAACGAGAAATTACCTCAAAAACCAGGCATAAACCGGTTTCGATGAATTTTGGTACAGAGTATGTACAGAAATAGATGGTAACCTTTTTTTCCGAAAACTTATAGTATCAGGAGCGAAGACGTAAAAAATAGCATATTGTAAACTTGAAAGAAATGCAGTAGATATTTTTATTGGAAGAACTAGTTGACCCACGCAACTTCGTTTGCGTCACAATTTTCATTACTGCTCCGCTCCTATTGATCTTAGCATGATGATATATAGCCCATAGCCTTCCTCGATAACACTGAAAGAATTTTTCAAATCGGTCCAGTAGCTCCTGAGATTAGCGGGTAAACAAACAAACTCTTCAGCTTTACATATTAGTATAGATATTTCCATCACATTTTATTAACACAACTTCCTTGTGCTCACGACTTCGTACGCGCATGTCCTGTTTTCTTCCGTTCCCGTGGGAATTTCGGTGAATTCTCTGTTAATTATCCTTTAAAATTCCTAAGGAACCTATATGTCAAGTTTCAGCTTTCTAGCTTTCTTTAGTTGTGCGTTGTTTAGCTGTCAGTCGGCCATTCACTCATTAAGGAACGGATTTTTTTATACATATATTAGGATTTCCTTTGTTCTTGTTACTGACCTGCAATACTAATTTTCAAATTAAAATTCAAAAAGTTACAACAACTTGTAATTGTTTTTAATTGTGAAATTGGCCATAAATATTGCTTAACAAGAAAATAAGGAGCAGCGTTAATTGTAATTTAAAAAGAACGTGCAAACTGTCTCACTCTTAATTGCATCGTAGATCATTCAGCCCTATAAAATAAGGCACGTGATTATAAAAAAAAAACATTAATAGCGTGCTTTGAAGGTACATTTCTTACTGAACTAATTAAATCTTTCTTATCAAACTTTAGCAAATCGAAAAGAAAAACAAAAAATTCACTTGTTTCATACGAAAAGAAAAATAATAACTAGAACCAATATTGTCACGAACGATTGTCAAAAAGTCGAATATATACATGATGGTTGGTTATCGAATACTCTTAGAAAAAATAGTTGACGTAGTTGAAATAGTTGAATAGTCACCCTTAACCACCACGAACTTCTGGCCACTTTTTAATCGAAAATAAAGACTACTTTTAAACCAAACAAAAAAGTTTAATTTATTTTCCCTAGTCCGTAACTCCTAAAAAAATCACAACGCCCTTATATTGGTCCTTTCTAAAATTATCTGGTCACTTCCATTGAACTTTTAATTACAACGTTAAAAGGGATTTTCAAGTAGGGCAACATTAACATTTTGTGAGGAGCAAATTATTTCGGAACATTTTCAATGTCTATATTAATTACTTATGTTGTTCTATGTGTTAGGGAAAACAGGAGTGTGTATATACTTAGTTAAACGGGTTCTCAGTAGGCTGCTCCGACTTCCTGTTTACTTGTGGGGATGTGTTTTAAATTACGTTGTTAAAGAGATTGTTTTGTTTGGCAAATTGAAATATTTATATATAGCCTTTGTAACCCATAAGTGGCCGCTTATTTTAAATTGGAGCACCTATGTTTATCCGCAACTTTTAGACAGCAAAACCTTACTTTTTAGGGTTCCGCACACGAAGGGTAACCAAAGGAATCCTATTACTAAGCCTTCGCTGGCCGCTCGTCTGTCTGTTAGCAGGCTATATCTCAAGAACCGTAGGAGGTAGACATAGTAAATTTTCACAGAGTATGTATTTCTATTGTCTGGTATGTATTACTACATACTTTGTAAAAATTAACAACAAATAATAAATTTAGGTAAAGAAAAACTAAAGGGGGCAATAAACGAAATGTGTTTTTCGGTTTATGGTTTGGAACCCTTCGTGTGACACACTTTGCCGATTTTTAAGATTTATTGGTCCTTCGGTTCCACATTATTGTTATTTAAACATTTAAATAAATAAAATAAAATCATCGTACGTAAAATAAAATATCTAACATTGAAGCCACAAATTTCTTCCTCCTGTAAGAAGACTTGGTAAAGTTTACGAGTAATTTCAACCTAGGGAGAAATGAATACATATTGCAGTCGTAAATATAATAGCTCAAGTTTTTTAGAAGAAATCTTGCTTTGGGGCTCCAGAAATTGCGGTAAATCTGAGGGTAGTTAAGTATCCACAATCAAAGGATCTCAGGACCACCGCTTGATCATTCCATTCAAATTCTGTAAGTTTATTGGAGTGGGAGAATGTAGTGTAATCTATACACCGCTAAAACCGACTGAAAAGTTCGAAACAAGTCGCTTTTCTAGCAGTCTGATGCAGTTAGTGGCATCAGATCAGTGATTGAACATTAAGTTTTTTATTTTATTTTGGTATACCAAGTGGCACTCTAACAGTAAATACGTATCTAACGACACCCCTCAGGCCGCAGAGCGTGCCAAATAATTATACATACATTCATACATACCTACATATTCTTGAAAAAAACATAACCCTCCTTCTGGCGCAGTCGGGTAATAAAATAACGATTTCTAAGTGTTTTACCAAAAATCCTTTAGGAGCTGTAGTCGCGTAGGCGTTTTACGAATGCTATTTACTTTTTTGACAGTAACATCATGCCTGTCAGTCTCAACTTTAAGGGCTTCCACAGACACATGATTGTGCAACTAGCTAGCCGAAATATTTAGATGGATTGGTCTTATGCGACAAATCTTCTACAAACTGTGGTCGATGTACGAGAGTTGTTACACTATCGATTTCCAAACTCAGTGCTATAACAGAGAAATACCCAATGTAAGACCCAATAACACTTTTCCACTATAAATAACAACACACTAACACTTTTTGTTTTGATGATATCCACGTATTACGTACTTACGTCAGCTTTAGTCCGCGAACAGTGCCACAAAAAAGTGACGAGACTTTAGCTTGGGTGATCTGTGTACAAAGGCAGGATGCCTTTCCGCCCGTAGAAAATTGAGTAGAAATTGTGAGGAGTATTCTCCCTCATATGACAACTAAAATTAAAAACAAGCCTCCCCTTATACTATTACGTGTCAATGCCATGATGATTGGGGGTAAGGACTGGAAATGATCAGTCAGCTGTGTGTAGGAGCCGTTATTAAACTTAAGCCGTTATAGATATTCGACGAATTTAAAAGCATCGAATATTCCCAGAAGATATTAGATATATTTTCTGTATGTGTTGTTTGAGTTATTTTCTTACAGAAAGTTCTACAAGTTTCTTTAAGAAAATTGCTTGGGATCATAATTTTAGGTAAGGTGTTTCTTAGTATTCGTGATAACTTTCTCGAATATTAATAGCATATAGAGTGTTCCATTAAATAACATTTTATTTTGGAGATCTTATACAAACAATTTTAAAGTTTAAGAAAGACGTGGGTGTGTGTATGTACATGTTAGGGCCCGTTCTCACTTAGAGGGACCGGCTGTTTAAACGGAAGACGGCGGCAGACGATAGCCAGTCGGTCGATTCTGTAAACATGTCGCAGTGAAGGCTTGGGTGAAGTGATCACGAAGTAAGCCGTCATTCCATCTTGATTACTTGAATTGACAGCTCACTTCGAGATCACTTCCCCCAAGCCTTCACTTCGACATGTTTACAGAATCGACCGGCAGAGTTACCTATTCACACTACATCCGATCCGGGCTTCGGGGGATCCGTTTTTTTTCTCGGATCTTATAATTGTAAACAGTGTCACAAAAATAATACTGCCAGCTAAATTGAAAGTGGTAACGGGCAATAACTGATAAAAATAGGACACATATTTATTAGTGTGGGTGTCGTTCGTAAGGGTATGAGGGCTGACTAATAGCATTTTTGCTAAAAATAACACATTTTGACGCCGGATGGTCCTGCACAAAGTGTAAATAATTAAAAAATAGCAGAATTTAGTTATTTAAAAAATAACGGTACCTATAGAACCTTATTGTAAGCGAATGGTGGCGGTATATCGACTTGCATAAATTAAAACCTTTATCTTCTGTTTCAGACCCTGAACGTGGACAAGCGTAACCTGGCGAGTGCTGAACGAAAACAAAGGACATTCACAGACAGGTCTCAATTGAAGTACGCCAGGAGACTGGTCGTCAAGTTAGGCAGTGCAGTCATCACGAGGGAAGATGGCAATGGACTGGCTCTGGGAAGACTCGCGTCTATTGTTGAACAGGTAAATACTATAGATCAACCGTAACCTGGTGAGTGCTGGACGAAAACAAAGCACATTCACTGACAGGTCTCAGTTGAAGTACGCCAGGAGACTGATCGTCAAGCTAGGCAGTGCTGTTATCACGAGGGAGGATGACAATGGACTGGCTCTGGGAAGACTCGCGACTATTGTTGAACAGGTAAATACTAGAGATCAACCGTAACCTGGTGAGTGCTGAACGAAAACAAAGCACATTCACTGACAGGTCTCAGTTGAAGTACGCCAGGAGACTGGTCGTCAAGCTAGGCAGTGCTGTTATCACGAGGGAGGATGGCAATGGACTGGCTCTGGGAAGACTCGCGACTATTGTTGAACAGGTAAATACTAGAGATCAACCGTAACCTGGTGAGTGCTGAACGAAAACAAAGCACATTCACTGACAGGTCTCAGTTGAAGTACGCCAGGAGACTGGTCGTCAAGTTAGGCAGTGCAGTCATCACGAGGGAAGATGGCAATGGACTGGCTCTGGGAAGACTCGCGTCTATTGTTGAACAGGTAAATACTAGAATACAAACGTAACCTGGTGAGTGCTGAACGAAAATAAAGCACATTCACTGACTGGTCTCAGTTGAAGTACTCCAGGAGACTGGTTGTCAAGCTTGGCAGTGCTGTTATCACGAGGGAGGATGGCAGTGGACTGGCTCTGGGAAGACTCGCGTCTATTGTTGAACAGGTAAATACTAGAATACAAACGTAACCTGGTGAGAGCTGAACGAAAATAAAGCACATTCACTGACTGGTCTCAGTTGAAGTACTCCAGGAGACTGGTCGTCAAGCTTGGCAGTGCTGTTATCACGAGGGAGGATGGCAGTGGACTGGCTCTGGGAAGACTCGCGTCTATTGTTGAACAGGTAAATACTAGAATACAAACGTAACCTGGTGAGTGCTGAACGAAAATAAAGCACATTCACTGACTGGTCTCAGTTGAAGTGCGCCAGGAGACTGGTTGTCAAGCTAGGCAGTGCTGTTATCACGAAGGAGGATGGCAATGGACTGGCTCTGGGAAGACTCGCGTCTATTGTTGAACAGGTAAATACTAGAGAACAACCGTAACCTGGTGAGTGCTGAACGAAAACAAAGCACATTCACTGACAGGTCTCAGTTGAAGTACGCTAGGAGACTGGTCGTCAAGATAGGCAGTGCTGTCATCACGGGGGAGGATGGCAATGGACTGGCTCTAGGAAGACTCGCGTCTATTGTTGAACAGGTAAATACTAGAATATAACCATACCTGGTGAGTGCTGAACGAAAACAAAGCACATTCACTGACAGGTGTCAGTTGAAGTACGCCAGGAGACTGGTCGTCAAGCTAGGCAGTGCTGTTGTCACGAGGAAAGATGGCAATGGACTGGCTCTGGGAAGACTCGCGACTATTGTTGAACAGGTGGTGGTACTTGGGTGCTTACTAGATCTTTTTAAAGGTTTGCATTGAACCAATTTCTCACTTGATAGTAAGCGATGATGCAGTCAACCATGGAGCACGCTTGTCTTGAAGTAACCGAACTTTGCTTTTGCAGGCGATAACTATAGGCTGTGTTAATATCTTAATGTGTTCATCTTGTTTGCAAAACCTACTTGTCCTAAATAATCCATAAAATTCTATCATAACTGAGTGAGTGAGTGACTGACGACCGCGCCGAAACTACTGTACGCAGAAAGCTGAAATTTGGCATGTAGGTTCCTTGGGGAGTGTAGGAGAGCACTAAGAGAGGCTTTTCTGTTTTTTTTTACGGGAACAGGATAAAACGAGACTTGCGCGAACGAAGTCGCGGGCAACAGCTAGTTACAATTAAAGTACAAAATATCTGGTCATCAGTGGTTTCATCTCCATTTATGTTTTGCTGATCATCATAAAAAGCTGAAATGTTCGCAACGAAATTAACTCACATTCCTCCCTTAATGCCGTTTTAACAGCACTTTCAACATTAATGAAAATTCTTCCCTCATGTGTTGTCTGCGATCCAATTATTTGTTTGATTCAACGATTTTTCCCATTCCTGCGCAAAATTTTCGACCACATTAGTATTCATTTAAATCAAGGACTCGGAGAAGAAATGTTTTACAGATATCAGAATAATGAAAAAAATCTGTAATATTATTGCCCTCCGTTCTAACAAAAACATTTGAATTTCGAATTGTTGTTCCATAATTATGATGTCTGAACAATCAAAATCATATGTATTTTTTTTAAATTTGTTTGTTAGGATTTCAGGTAATATGACACATTCAAGCCTGCAAGTAAAAACTAACCTTACTCTTCTAAAACTAAGGTACTTTTCCGCAGGTAGCAGAATGCCACCACGAGGGTCGAGAATGCATCATGGTGACAAGCGGGGCGGTAGCGTTTGGACGACAGAAGCTGACCCAAGAACTTTTAATGTCACTCTCTATGAGAGAGACTTTGTCTCCGAGCGATCACACACGAGAGGTCAGTGACACGACATTGATAAGCTATCGATATTGGATAGAATTCCGTAATGCAATTGAAATGTTAATATTGATAATTAAATGCATGGTCTTATCTGAACGATGATTGTATGTCCAATACGATGCAATCAAATGAATAGTCTTTTTATAATTACTCCATGTTTTTATGAAAACTCCAACGAATATTCATAATACATAATATTATTAACATTGTTTCCATGGAGGACCTAGTTCAGGAGTATTTAAAATTACCTACATATGTTTTAAGCCTTTAATGTTGTTAAAACTTGAGAGATTTTGTTAGTTTATTCGGATAAAATTATCCAATAGTACCAATAACGTAGTTTTGTCTATCAATGTAAGGCAGTCAGCGATAGTATGGCGCTCTATCAGTAAATCATTTTCAAAATCAGGTTAGTTTTTGTCAGAAATTACCCTCTGCAAACAGTCATATCTCTATGATATAATGTTACCCCCTTAATACAATACGTGGTACATGTAAGAGCTCGTGGCTAAATAATAACAGCCGCACGGGTCGATCTTGAAGGTTTAGCAACGCTTGCTCTGTGGATGGGTGACCGTCTTAACATAACGAGTTTCCTCCGTGCCTCGGAAAGCACGCTAAGCCGTTGGTCCCGGCTGTCATTTATAGATCTTTGGCAGTCGTTACGGATTGTCAGAAGCCAGTAAATCTGACTCCAGTCTTGCCAAGATGTACCGTGTTACCCAGTTAATGGGTTGTGGAGGTCTGGTAGGCAGCCGCTCCACGTAAAACACTGGTGTTCAGCTAAATCCAGTTTGACTGGAAGCAGACCCCAATGTTATTGGGAAAAGGCTAGGCAGATGATGACAATACGCGGTACATTCTGAAATGCTTAGATTTGCATCTGACAATGTACTCCATACTTATAAAAGATGATAATCTTCAAAAACCAGAAATGAGGTGAAACCCGAAAATAGAATAGAATAGTTAATCTAGCTAGTCTTTAATACCTCTGTAAACTGCAACGAGCTTTCCATTCACCACAAAATTACTGAAAACCAATCAGCAAGCTACTATGTCCCGATCTTTGGCGCCGAAACTTCATTAAGACTGTTTCAACATGAAAATCGTTTCACTAAAAAGCCATTGCATTTTAGGACTTCTAACTGTAAGCGGTTTGACTTTCCAAAATATTTTCGACGTTAATTAAATGTATATTCGAGGAGCTCTTGGGTAAATAATAACAGCCGCGCTGATCGATGTTCGTGGTTAAGCAACCCTTGTCGAGGCCGGCCTGTAGAAGGGTGACCATCTTAACATATCGAGACTCCTCCGTGCTTCGGGTCGTAAGTCGTTGGTCCCGTCCCGGCTGTCATTTGGTAGCAGTTGGACTTTGGCAGCCGTTATGGATTGTCAGGAGAAAGTATATCTGGCATCAGTCTTGCTAAAGACTAGCGGGTGTTAACCAGTAAATGGGTTGTAACAGTTAACTGCCTCCGTGGTCGAGTGGTTTAGGTGTTTGGTCGTAGGTTTGATTGCCACGAGAAGCATACTTTGTAAAGTTGTTTCTAGTTTGGCTAGGACATTGCAGGCTTGAATCACCTGATTTTCTAATAAAAAGATGACTCTGTGCTTCGGAAGGCACGTATAAGCCGGTGGTCCTGGTGGCCAAATGGCGTGGGGTTATTTGTCCTTACTGCCTACACGATAAGAAGAAGACTAGGTTGTAGAGGTCATATAGGCAGTAGCTTCATGTTAAACACTGGTACTCAGCTGCTTCCAGATGTACTGGAAGCCGACCCCCATTTAGTTAGAAAAAGTTAGGCAAAAAACACTCTCACACGAACAAGTCCGGTTTAGTAGTTGACAACCCTCTAGGGTTGAAAACTGCGAGTGGCCATCGACAAAAAAAAAAAAAAAAAACACTCTCACACGAAGGGTTTCTGTACAACAACCTGAAAAAAAAACACGTTTCTTGTATAGGAGACCCCTCTAATTTTTTATTTAATTATATTTTTATAATAGACACTGAAAATTTCAAATGTCTACCTATTACGGCTTTGAGATACAGACGGATGGACGGATAGCGGAGGCTTAGTAATAGGGTTCCATTGGTTACTTTTCTGGTACGGAACCCGAGAATATCATATGACATTGAAATAACAAAACGTGACATAATATTTGAGGCACGGAAATTCAGTCTAGCACAAATTTAACACTAACGTATGATGTTATGTTATAATTATGTTTTGTTATGGTGCATCATGTAGATAGTGTTGTGGACTTGTGGTCTTCACTATGAATACCTAACACTATCTACATGACGCACCATACACCATAAAACCTTTGCAAGATACAGAAGAGACACTAAAGTCTACAACATCATCATCATCATCTGCCTTGCCTTTTCCCGACTATATTGGGGTCGGCTTCCAGTCAAACCGGATTCAGCTGAATACCAGTATTTTACGTGGAGCGGCTACCAACCAGACCTCCACAACCCGTTAACTGGGTAACACGGTAGTCCTTGGCAAGACTTGGCAAGAGTCAGATTTACTGGCTTCTGGCATCCGTAACGACTACCAAACATCTACACATGACAGGCGGGACCAACAGTTTAACGTGCTTTCCGAGGCACGGAGGAGTCTCGGTATGTTAAGATGGTAACCCATTCACAGACTAACCTCGGCAAGCGTTGCTTAACCTTGAGATCGACCCGTGCGGCTGTTATTATTTATTTATTTATTATAGGTTAACCAACAGCTTATGTATACAGCGTTTCTTAAGAATAGGTAACAAATTATAGACCTATACAGTCGCCAATAATAGGTCAACCAACATTTAAAGTGAGTTTAACACATACTTAAAATATAAAGATTATGAGATTACAAATAATTAGGATATAAATTTAAATTAAGAAATTAAATTAAATTAAGAAAGAGAACAAAATTATAATTATTCGGTAAGTTTTAAAATAAAATAAAACAATTAAAAATTTAATTGAATTACATTTAATTAAATTGAAGATATTAAAATAATAATATTATATTGAATAAAAATTAAATAAGAATTATTATTTAGCCACGAGCTCCTCTAAAGTCTAGTATAGAACATGCCAAAGATTAAAAGCAATACTTCTTCGTGAGCCATTGTAATTCATCATAGTGTTAACCAACCCTGTTCAAAAATCAGCTTTTTCACACTTTTGTCGAGTCATGCACAAATAAATGTATGGGGCAGTCAATTTTTTTCGCGATTTCTGGTTTGGTCCCATGGTAAAAGTTGTTTATAATGCGACGTTATGTGTACAGACAGAACATGGAAGGTGCAACTTATGCACTAGCCATGATCAACAATACGCCCAGAGCAGCCAAGTCGGGCTGTGGATGATGATGATGATAATTAGCAATGAAATATCATGTAAATACTTTTTGTTCTCCTTCATTCAGGATGCCGGCAGTATCCTGGACCCTCGGGCAGCCGCAGCAGTAGGACAGTCGGAGCTCATGTCGATGTATGACGCCATGTTCTCACAGTACAACGTCAAGATTGCTCAGGTAAGCTCACGCAATATACTCGTAAGTAATAGAAGAACACTTCAAACGTCGTACAAGAGAGCTTATTGGGCTCTAGCGATAACGCCGTTGAAAAGTAAAAAACGTATGAGTTTGATATGCGCCACGGAATTTTCACGTAGTTATTCCTAAACAATTACTAAAAAAACCCTGTGTGAGTCGGACTCACACACGAAGGGTTCCGTACCATGAACCTTAACTTTTATTATTTGTTGTTATAGCGGCTATCATCATCTAAGCAGATGATGATAGCGACAATAGAAATACACCATCTGGGAAAATTGACGGTTCTTGAGATACAGCCCGCTGACAGACAGTCTGACGGACGGACGTACAGCTTAGTAATAGGGTTTCGTCGGTTTCCCATCGGGTACGGAACCCTAAAAAAGAAACGAGTTAAAATTATTTTAACAAATATATCTGTCGCCCTGCGCCTCGCGAAACCGCAATTTTCTCTAGCAGCTGTATAGCCGTCATGGACTTTGTCAAAGTTCATATCGGACTTCTCTTTCTAATTGTAATTTTGAAACTTTATAACTTCATCGCTAATGAGGGTACTTAAAAAATAGTTTCATGATTGTTTTCTAGAGCAAATAATGATTTTAGAAAAAAAAGGCATGCATATTTCCTGTTCTACAAATTTTCAAATTTCGTTCGCAATCTGACTGACATACGAATATCAGTCACAATCTGTCATAATGTATATAAATTGAGGCATTTTTGACAGATCCCGAATGAAATGCGAATGCGACGGTAGCTTAAAAGTTAGTAGATTTGGCCCTTTGGTCTAAAGCCCATGAAGATTGGAGTTGTTTGACAGCATAAATAATAATAATAAAAATAATAGTATTTATTAGCAAAAAATACGACTGACACACACATTTCACATAATTGTCACATGGGGGAAGAAAAATATAAATATGACCAATGAGGATTAACTAAGGAACTAAAAACTTATGTCACAATGTCATGTATGAGACAATCAATATTAAGAACATGGACAATAGGAAAACTAGGTAGATAAGACAAGTGTTTTTGAGAGATTAAAATTAAATTCAAATGCGAAAAAACCAAAAATGTTGGCGTCAAACTTATGAAGCACTAGTTGACCCGCGCAACTTCGTCTGCGTCACAATTTTTATTACTGCTGCGCTCCTTTTGTTTTTAACGTGATGATATAATCCTCGATAAATGAGCTATCTAACACCGAAATAATTTTTCAAATCGGACCAGTAGTTCCTGAGATTAGCGCGTTCAAGCAAATAAACAAACTCTTCAGCTTTATATATTAGTATAAGATTACTCTCCTTTTTGGGCGATCGAGCAAAATGGCCCAGAGCCGTATCGTAACGTATAGGCATCCCTTGCAGTAAGAGCTACGTAGTCTGCCTCCTGAGACAAAAAACAGTTATTCAAAATGACACATTGTATTATTCCCTATTACCAAAATAATCTTTAACCTTAATTAAACAAACAAGACAATTTCTGATTGTGTTGTTTGTTTAATTTATGCAAATACTTAAAAGTAACACTACAAGCTGTACATAACTACTTATAATATAATAATTGGACATTGTACTCGTGTAACTTCGGGCGCATTCGTATGCAACGTGTTCTAAACTGGGCTAGAACTTTTCATGCACCCACGTCACAGCTGTAGGTAATACAAAGGACGCACGTAGTTCCATGCAGTTAGTGTTCGTAGGTTGTTCCTACTTCAATGTTGAAAACCAGCTTTATATTTTTAGTGCGTACCTATTGTTGTGTGTGCTTCTCGTAGGTACGTATGTTGTTTAGAACTACGGATTTTAGTCAACTATGTTTTGCATTTGAGTTTGTTAGTACGTAATTATCGACTCTTGCAGTTATCGCGTAAAGTTCAATTTTACTCGGCTTTCACGATCTTTCGTTCTGTATACCTACTTAAGTTGCGCTACGGTAAAAAATAATATTTTTACTATCGTACTTATATTCCTTAAAGTTAAGGTGAATGCTCCGGGTAGCCCGCGAAATTCAAATATTTTTATGTTTTTTGCAATTTGCTGGTCAGTGTGAAGCTGTATGTGGACCAAATACGATTCGCGATCGTTTCGCGTATTTATCTAAAGAATTATAACCATTTTAATCATCAATATAGCCCTCTAAGTTCATGAAGCTCGACAGAATGATTATTTCTGTCGATCGCGAATCGTATTTGGTCCACATACAGCTTCACACTGACCGGCAAATTGCAAAAAACATAAAAATATTTGAATTTCGCGGGCTATCCTGGAGCATCCACCTTAAATATTTTGATTTGCTCTTTGCCAAAAGTGTGAGTTTTGGAGTGTAGGAGAAAGGAAATTTCCTAAATACAGTAAATGAAAATATGATGCACCAACAAAAAGGTTAAAATAGATGGACAAACTTTTAGAAATCATTCAGTCCACCAAAATACGGACAACGGTAAACCTTACCATAAACCTTAACTCTTATTATTTGTTGTTATAGCGGCAATAGAAATACACAATCTGTGAAAATCTCAACTCTCTACCTATTACGGTTCTTGAGATACTGCCCGCTGACAGACAGACAGACTGGACGGACGGACGGACGGACAGCGGAGGCTTAGTAATAGGGTTCCGTTAGATACTCTTTGGGTACGGAAACCTAAAAATACAAAGCAAGTGCCTACCCATACCCGTACCCACAGAACAGATAAATTATGTGTTCTGTGCCCGTACCCACCCGCATAGCTGTTGTTCATTCTAATGTGCCAGCACCTTATTATTTTAGGTCAAAATGAAATCACTTTAGTGTTTTTAAAGTTCCGTATCTCAAAAGAAAACAACGGAACCCATACAGGATCATTTGTTTTTCCGTCCGTCCGTCCGTCTATCTGTCAAGACCCTCTAACTCGGCAACGCGTGGAGATATCGAGTTACAATTAAAACCATATACTCTACTCTACAGTCTCTTGAAGCTGTGAAAAAGAACAAACTTTTAAGTAAACGTAAAAAATACGGCCGTTTAAGCCGTAATAAACGTATATTTCGACACTCTCAAGGGAAATATATAGGGTATTTTCCATTTTTTTTTTGCTTGGAAAATCCGTCCATCTATTTTAATGATACCGTATACAGCTACAAAAAATAAAATTATTATCTTTTTGCCTACCTAATTTTTTTTCTAATGATGTGTAAAAAACGTGTTACGTCCGAGGAAGCAGCCCAGCCTTTATCAAAAACAATTTACCATAGACTTTAACAAATATTACCTTCCCTAAATTCCTTAAAACGTCAGAAAAATCAGATCTGACCTTACCAAAAGATACATCTCTTCCATTTGATCCAACGCCCTGAAAAATCCTTTTGTTGTCCAAATCCCTTTGTAGTTTTAGAGGCCCCCCTCAAGAAATCCAAATCCAGAAAATGTAACCCCTCAAAGATTGTTGAACTTATCAAATTTTAAGTTTAAAGGTTGATGGTTTAATTTATAAGTTCTAAAATTCGTTTTTCATTATGTAAAAAATAAAAATATATTGTGTACGTGCAATAAAATAGATGAGAACCGAGCCTAATGTAAATGATGTCTACTAGACTCTAGAGTTGCAGTCACTAAATTGGTTTTAAAGTCACTGTTAGTTATTTTCATAAAACAGTGACTTTAAGGCGAATACCTAAGAGTTGCTGATTTTAAAATGAGAATCAAATCCAAACGGCTAGTCGTATTTTTTTGGAATCAATATATGTTACACTAGTTGACCCGTGCAACTTCGTCTGCTCCGCTCCGATTGGTCTTAGCGTGATGATATATAGCCTTCCTCGATAATGGGCTATCCAACACTGAAATAATTTTTCAAATCGGACCTCTAGTTCCCGAAATTAGCGCGTTCAAGCAAACAAACAAACTCTTCCACTTTATATATCAGTTTAGATATTTCTATTTTCGTAATGAAAATTTTGAGTTTAATTCGCTCAATATAGTGTAAATAATTTGTAAAGTTATGTCTAACACGGACATAAAAACGATAATCGGACCAAAACAGCGTATTTTAATAGAATTTACACTATCACAAAGACAATTTAACTATAAGCATTTTGACATACGGCTATTATACGAGTACATACATCATTTTGGGTCGCACGGGTGTTGAACGATTGGGCGTTTTGTTCCCTCAAAGTTGCTGGCGTATGTCGTCGCTTTAAAACCAATTATGTCACGCTTTGTAAGGGGTTAATTTCATGTTGGTCTGGCAGTTTGAGTTCTTTTTGTGACCTACCAAAATGTCCTTACTTTGATATTGTTCGTTAAATCTTTGTTTGAGCTCCTTAAAGTTCTAAGCTACACGAGTACTGACAAATGTTTGTACTGTTTGGACAGGTGCAATCAAATCTATGTGGTATTCATGATATGATTTGCCCAGTTAATAGCGTGAGATTTATTTATTTTTATTGATATTTACAGCTGCTTTTGTAAATACTTAACTAACTATATACACTAATATTTGACCAGTACAGTTATATGGACTTTAAAAGAGACTTTGACCTCTGAAATTATTTCAGTGGTTCTTCTCAGAGTAGTCAGCTAGGAAACACCGGCCTCATATAGCTTAAAATTATCATAAAAGATTGACGTGTAAAAGTGTAATTTAAAATTTACTTATAAAACAAATATCATTTATCATAAACTCGACCTAATATAGGTATCATTAAACTTATCATTTTCATTGCTTCAGTTGGAGTACACTACCCATTCTTCCCATTTCTTTTTGTGAAAAATGTATCTGATGGTATTCTTTTTCTTATCGTGTGGGTCCATCTGACCCCACACACCCTAGTGTTAGAGTTTCTTAACCGCCTCAAGGGCCTCTGACATGGTTTATGTGACGACCGGGACCACCGGCTTGTATGTGCCTCCCGAAGCACGTAATCATCTTGTTAATAGTTTAATATTAGATATTCTGTATGGAACTTTTGTAAAGCTCCTATATTAATTTAGTTCTGAAATGGATTTACTCAGAATGCATACAGTATTAATGACTAATTTTAAGAATTTATAAATTTTGCTTTGTTATAATATCTGTCTATAACGTCCAATTAATTATGACTTAAATTATAAAAATTAAAGTACACGCCGAAAATATTTAAAATATTTTCCCTTGCCTTTGTGCTGTCAAAATTAAATTACATGTCGAAAATATTTATACTATTCTCAGAATAGTGTCTGGCCGTAACGATTGAATAACCAAAGACCGACCGAAGGTTCAGTTTCAGTTTCGGCCAGCTTCGACCCAAAATTCTAGTTTTGGCTATAGTTGCCCGAAAATTAACCGAACTTCCGGCCCCGCCGAAACTCAGTATTTTTCGTTGCTTTTAACACGTTGATAATTTTTATTTATGTTATATTGTTAAAATTACCCATTTTTTTTTTGTTTAAATATCAGAAACGAATAGAAGGTTTGATTACGGTTTAAAATTCTGTTTCAGTCGGGCACTTCGTCTCCTTGTGACAGTCCTATGTCGTTTACAAAATATAAATAAATAAACATTGACTTTGAAGCTTTGAATTTTTCAATTTTAATGCACTTAAAACCTCTTAGAATACAAATGTTAGTATTCAAAGCAAAAGGCTTCAATAAGATTGCATTAATTTTATTTATTTGATTCCTTTCAATTCAGTGAGCAGACTAAGTAGTCAGTAGCTGTATAAAATATTTATTTAAGTGATTCAAAAGAAAATAAGAGTAGCTATTTACCTTGAAATTATTTATTTAGTACATACCTATCTGTTTCATTTGACTGACAGATGATAGTGGATTTTTTTTTCGGTTTTTGGTAAGGAACCCTTCGTGAGATAGTCCGAGTCGCACTTGGCCGGTTTTTAAATTAATGGTTCTCAGTTGTAATCTTTTCACATAAACAGTAGCTACTGTTTAACATTAGATAAGTTTTCATTTTATTCTTGAAAGACTTTTTATTTTGTCTTTTGTTTTGTGATGGGTTTGCTCTTGACTCTAGTCTATGTCAGAGATGACAGAGACAAAGTCTACGATGGAGCGAGCTTACCTAGAAGGAGCCTGTTCACTCTAACTTTGAAGAGATGAAAAAGCTTTTCATATTGGAAAGTTACTTATATATATTATGGCAACTATGTCAAAGCACTAAACAATGTACAAAACCACATCAGTTTAATGCAAAATTATTCAAAAACGTTTTGTGTTTCGCATAAAAAATGCATATTTTATGAAACACAAGCACTCCATCTGTTCTGTGGCGCTTGGGACGAATAAAAATAATTTATTAATTAATTCTGATACGCAAATGTGCACCGTTCATTATCATAAAAGTGCTGTAACGAATATTTTTATATATTGCCTTTAATTTTCATATTTTTGTTGTTATTACTTTTTTAATTAATTCCCCCGAAGGGAGAGCAGAAGAAAACTTCTAGTTTTCTCTTGAGAATTGTAAATCTTCAGAATAATTAATGGCAAGCAGCAGACGGTCTGTGTATATTGAAAATTTCTCATTATCTTGGCGTGCATTTAAATATTTTCTGGACAGATTGTATATCACATTTCCAATTTGAATGATTGCCAATCCTTAGGGCATGGCTCTTTTCTGTGAATCTCATATTGGCATGAGACAACAAACAAATCTAGAAAAAAAATTAACGTCTTGTTCGTTTTTTTTTTTTTTTTTCTAAAACGAGTAATGCCGTTTGTTACACGAAAATCAGCATTGTTAAACGAACGAGAATATCATCCATCAGCTTCTCAAGATGTTTTTATAACACCACCTGTATAAACTGTATTCGAAATTCAAATGGTGAACAAATTCGAAAAATCCATAAACATTACTCTATGGATATTCGATCCAAAAAATATGAACGGTACATACCTATGAGCAGGCAAGAATGTATGCCTTTCCAAACAGGATTTTACAAAAACTAGGCCGTAGCTCAGCCAAAAGCCGTTTCCTCCTAAATAATTAATACCAGAGCAACAGACACACGAAAACTTTTGACATAAACTTCACATAGTGTTGTGAAGCTACCTTCGTCAAAGTTAAATTATACCGACGCGTACAAACTTTAACTTGCATAAATGTCCCAAATTAGAAAACTAACTGGGTCTAAGTGGAGTTTAGACAAAGGCTTACTTGTCATTATAATTGTTTCTATGTTAGTTGGAGTATTGTTCCGGTGTACGTTATTTATTCTAGGCAGTAATAGATATACAGTGTGATATGTTCAAGCGGGCCCTGCAGTGCCCTAAATTATATTGATGCTGCCAATTTGACTAAATCATTCAAATCATATTAGGGTGCTATTTGCTGCTCCTTGGGCAGCCTAGGTGGCTTGCTCACAGCAAGTCAAACACGCGAGATCTGGTTTATCCAGCTGTTATGTCTCTAGTAGTATTTGTAATTTAGACACACCTGAATGTAAGGACCAAATATACAAAGTCTCATTGTAAGAAAACTAAATATACCTGGTAACAAATCGAAACAATATCCTCTCGATCCAAGATGTTTGAACTCTATTGAACAATCCGCATGCAGTTGTAAACGGAACGTATTGAAGTCAAACTCTTCCTTTTAACGTCGGAGTCACGTAGCACATCCATGCAGATTTTACAAAAAGCTTGCATACGTGCATAGAAACACACAAAACACAGCAACGTTTGTAGAATTCGCCAAAAATCTGTGCAGGATTAGTTTCTGTACTAAACTGCAACCTCTGTCCAAAACTAATTAAATGAATCTCCAGGATTTGTATATTACTTTTATTTTTGTATGGGAAATCGTCAAATGACACCTTTCGCTCTGGGCGGAACGGAAGGGACTGTCAAACTGTTACTGATTAAAACCCACCCGTGTTCCTCCAAATGGCCTTTGTATTTGTTTGTATACTCCAGGAGGAAGTTTAAAAAAAATACTTTCAGAAACGTTTGTTAACTTTCAGCTCCTTATAGTACTAAAAAATAAAATGAAAGAAGAAGAAAGAAAGAAGAGACGTTTATTTCGCCAAAAGATGGGCTTTTAGAATGGGAGCAACAATGAAATCGAAAAAAAAACAAGTCAGCTGTTCCTTTCATTTTGTCGAGATTTAGTATTGGCCCCTAAGTAAGAGTGGTTTATAATCACGAGTACTCGTAGGTACTTCAAGTCCTTGAAAGATGATTAGATGAACAATAATAAATTAGTCACCCTGTATAGAGAACGTGCACTGCGTTGATTATGCCGTCTAGTGTCGCATATTTGAAATTTTAACGTTAATAATACTTGACATTGACGCTTTTGTGCTGCCACCTATAGTTCTTGCACGAACGTACACGAAGTAGACAGCGCCATCTAGCTTTGCATATTCGAAACTTATAAGTAAAATATACTTCTGTGCTGCCACCTAGAGTTCTTGCATGTTATAGAGCACGTATTTGATCAAAACAAATTGCGAAATACAAACTGAATGTTTCAGCTCTTCAGCATGTTGAGAATCTCGTAAAAGTCAATCGTTGAAGAATTACTGTTGTACTAAAAGATATTGATGTGCCTCTACCAGTGCAAAATAGCTTTTCAATGGGTTTAAAGTACTAGATTGCCTAATGGTTAATGACTTCGTGGCTATAAATAACAGCCGCACGGATCAATCTTCAAGGTTAAGCAACGTTTGCCAAGGTTGGTCTGTGGATGGGTGACCATCTTAATATACCGAGTTTCCTACGTGCCTCGGAAAGCACGTTAAGCCGTTGGTCCCGGCTGTCATTTGTAGATCTTTGGCAATCGTTAAGGATAGTTAGAAGCCAGTAAATCTGACTCCAGTCTTGCCATGAAGTACCGTGTTACCCAGTTAATGGGTTGTGGAGTTCTGGTAGGCAGCCGCTCCTCGTAAAATACTGGTATTTAGCTAAATCCGGCTTGACTGGAAGCCGACCCCAATATAGTTGGGAAAAGGCTAGGCAGATGATTACCTAATGGTTAAAGGGAAAGGAATAAAGGCTGAAGAACGAACTTATTTTGAGCCTTAGCTATAAGTAATTGTAGTATAGGTACAGTAATTTACAGTAATTTACCTACAGTAATTTAATTAGATAAAACGTTTCTATGTAGAAAGAGTTTTTTTTAAATGGGCAAACAACATATATAAAAGAATTTACAACTTTTCCTTAAGTTAAATAAATAATAACAAACACACGGTTCTATCTCCAATAAGGCGATGACATACGCCAGCGACCTTGAGGGAACAAAACGCGCACTCGCTTACCACCCGCGCGACCCTTAATGCAGTAGTTTTTTGTACTTATCTTATTATTTAAAGACTTTAAAAAATAGCCGTATGTCAAAATATAGATACTTAAATTGTCTTTGAGATAGTGTAAATTCCATTTAAATACGCCCGGCGGTTTTGGTCCGATTGTAGTTTTTATGTCCGTGTTAGACATCACTTTACTAATTAATTACACTATATTGAACGAATAAAACTCAACATTTTCATATATGAAATTGTTAAGAAAATAATGTAATGTTACATATAACTTTTTCCAAAGAATTACGACTAGCCATTCAGATGTCATCCTCATTTTAAAATCTCAGGCAATGCCGAGATATCTTAGCTCCTCGGATGGTACTCTACGTCGCCGCCGTTGGTGCCGGCTGTCAAATATTGTAGATCTTTGACAATCGTTACTTTTCACGTTTATCGGGTAGGCAGAAGTCAGGAGAACTTTCACCCAGTTACTGGGTTGTGGTAGTTAGACAAGCAGTAATTTCAAGTAAAATACTGCATCCGGTTGGACTGGAAGCCGACCCTGACATAGCCGGGAAGAGGCTTGGCAAAATGATTGTCCCTGTTACATGCTTGGTCAAATAAATATCTACCTAAATGCTGTCCCACATCACATCCAAAATAACACATTAATTGTTCTAAAATCAGAACTCTGATAGCCAATAGATTTACTAACTGCCAGTACAGTACACAGTTTACCAATATAATTACCACACCCGTATCTCTCGGATCTGAATCCAATCCCGCACGACGCTTTTGAAATATTACGGCTGTAAAACGATACGGACTGTAATACTACAACGACATAATTAGCTTTTGTTGATTGACTTTTGTTAATTCTGAATAGGAAAGATTATGATTTGTTCCGGATTCGCGCACAAAGTTCGCCTAATTTTTATTTTTCTGTTTTCGTCCACTTTTCATTCCTTTTTTGCCGCGTTTATCATTTTATTTCATTCATATGATTATTTGATTACTGTTTCGACTCATTTTGGTTCCTTGTTCGCCTTTTTTTTCTAATGAAAATGTAAAAAGTTTAGGAATAATAAAGATACAAATTGAGTTAAGAACTTGAGTTTTTGGAAAAGAGGGTACGTGCAGCGCAGAAGCATCAATTGCAACTATTTATACCTAACGTGAAATTTTAGAATTTGCGCCACTAGATGGTACTGTCCACGTTCGGCATGATCCCCTAATGGAAGCTTGTAGGAACTAAAGGTGGCAGCACAGAAGCGTAAATATCAAGTATTTATAACGTAAAAGTTCCGAATTTGCGCCACATATGGTTCCATCCACGTGCCGAACGTGTTTCCCTAATGAAAGCGTGTAGGAGCTAATAAACCAATGGAATTGCTTCATTTACCAAGACTCGCTCAGCGCAAGCGATTCTTTTGGTTCTTTACAAACACATCCCTTGCTACGTATCCCCGTACATCTCTGCTCGATATGCAGACTATGACGACTATGACCTTAAGTGACTATGACCTTAAGTGTCTATGACCTTAAGTGACTACGACCTTAAGTGACTATGACCTTATGTGACTATGACCTTAAGTGACTATGACCTTAAGTGACTATGACCTTAAGTGCCTATGACCTTAAGTGACTATGACCTTAAGTGACTATGACCTTAAGTGACTATGACCTTAAGTGACTATGACTTTAAGGGGTACACTCTACGCCATGCACTCATCTTTCTCCATAATTATGTCTTTTTCGAAAAAGTTCTTATACCTAGATATCTTGCGTTTGCGTTTCAAGTTTCCTTACAATCGGTTCCTGCATTTCCAAGAATAAAGACATCCAAGTCTGCATTTAATACCGTTAGGACGAAACGTTCTTAATGAAATTCCGCGGACATGCTTACTTTTTTTTTGAGTCATTATCAAATGACCCCTTCCGCTCCACCTTGAGCGGAAGGAGTCATTTATTTATTTATTCATTCATTTATATGTACTTTATTGTACATTAAGGAAACCTTAAAGTAAAAAACATACAATTGGCGGCCTTATCGCATTCCGTGATCTCTCTCATTGCGGTCATTTGTGAGTTTATCAGATTCTTACTGACTAAAATCTACCTTTGACCCTCAAAATGCCCTTTGCGATCCAAAGCCGCGGTGACTCTTTCGAAAAAATCTGCAACCCTAGTAGGCCGCGGATATGCTAGGGATCTAAACGGTGTCAGATGTAACAGCAAACTGAAAAGGAATCATTGATCTGAAATCATGAACTTTACTGTGGGCCATACGGTAGAATTAGGAACACAGTTTCTCATTTTCAATATAAATAACATGAAACGTCGAAATCTAACGAAAACTATCTTATAACACATGTATGAAATTGAACGTCGCTTTAAAAGGATTCAATACGTCGTTCACTGGTATTGCCTCGAGCGGTTTTCTCTTTAGAGAAAAGCTGTAACGATCCACATTGTTGGAATGTTACAAAGAAAATACAGTGTTCTTTTCTAGTGCCGCAATAACATCTAATTCAAGTCCCCTCGTCGATCAATCCAAGCCTTAATATAATAATCATGAATTTCTTTCACTTTCAAATTACCTCTGAATATAAATTGGAGCAGAAATTTCAGGCATGTTTCCCCCTTGTTATCTACAACGTAATTTGTACGGTAAAAAATATTGAAGATGGTAACAACAAGAAGTTATTTGTTGATGTTTTTCGCAGGTTCTTGTCACGAAACCCGATTTTTATAACGAGGAGACTAGGAAAAACTTATTCTGCACGTTATCAGAATTGATTTCGTTGAACATAGTGCCCATTGTTAACACTAACGATGCCGTCAGTCCGCCGATGTATATCCATGACGACACCGTGGTACCGGGAACCGGGAAAAAGGTAAGCGATTTTGAACCTTCAGCTAAGATATGTTTAGTACAAAATTCTGTTAATTGCAGGCAGGAAAATTATTTGTGTGAGAGAATGATTATTTCCTAGAATATAACGACAAAAAATAAGGAGTTATTTTCATGCCTTTCGCCGAAGCAGAATTTCGAAAAATGTTTTCCAATTTATCTGTCAATACATGGGGTAAAAACAACTTTATTTGCCCAACATAATATCAAGATTCACAACATGGGTCTTCCATACTTGTATAAGATTTCTCACTTACACAGTTATATCTACAGCTATTTGCAGATTCACAAAAAAATTGCTGTCATTTTGCGACTTCTTTCCACTCAATTTGCTATAACGACCCAGTCAGATGACCGTCAATCAGCTGTCAATATCTTAATTACGAATTCATTTCCTCCATCCCCTAACCAAGACTCATAAATCCTTAGATTTATGTCAGGAGGATCTTGCTGCGTTTGCAAAAAGTTTTACCTCATCATAAAACATATCAGGCTAGTAGCTGTGGGTGGGCCCTGGTGACTTGTAATACAGGTTTTATAGAGACCTACTTCAAGCAGCAGTCTCTCACTAAGTTAATTCTTTGTTCATGCTCCACTGGAAATTGCGTAAAAAAAAAAATGATTATATTATTATTATTTATATCCAGGGTATAGGCATAAAGGACAACGACAGTCTCTCCGCTCTGCTGGCTGCTGAGATCCAATCAGACCTACTGATCATGATGTCTGATGTCGACGGCATATATAACAAGCCTCCATGGGAAGACGGTGCAAGAATGATGCATACGTACACGTCAAAGGACCGAGATCAAGTGGAATTTGGACAAAAGTCAAAGGTAAGATTAAAAAACTAGAATCTCATTCTTGTTGTATGTTATTTTAACACTATAGACTTCTTATAAATTAAATTAATTCGTTTATTTCGGACTACAGTGATCCATATTATAGGCTTCTCAAAATTACTTAGCTCAGTAGCTTCGGAAATAACAGGGGAATGGTCTTTTTTTTTGGAATAACTACAAAACCATTTATTAAAAAATACTACCATCAAAGTTCTTTCATTATTTTGATACACGGCACAGTTTGAAACGTTTTTTAAAATTTTCTATTTTGACAAAATTTCAACCGAATTGGTCCAGTAGGTTCGGAAAAAATTTGCTATGATAGACGGAGAGACAGACAGACACCCGAGTGATCCTATAAGGGTTCCGTTTCTTACGGATGGTCGGAACCCTAAAAAGACCACTTCTTTACAAGACGATAAAAATAAAGTCCAAGTGTAGGCGGCGAGACTCAGAAAGGATCATACAGTAAACTCCGAAATGATAAAGAGCTTATAGAGGATGAAAACCTAAATTTAGTCTAGCGTCGAAGTGAATTTGTTACCGAAACATTATTATATTTTCTTTTGAGCTCATGCTGAACTATACAAAATGTTATTGATGATTTTATTAGACAAAAGGGAGATCTTCATGTGGGTGTTTCATTGTAAACCCACGCAAATCTAAAGGATAATAGAAGCAATATTGTGTTTCTCAATATAAACATTTTATTTTTTATAAGCGACTGATTCTTCGTATCTACCCTAATATCGACTCTGATCAATCAAATTATTTTGTGAATATGTTTCAGAACAAAAGATTTTGAACCGAGAGCTGTTATCTAATGTTTCTCAATTCATTTAACCGAACAAAGCCTATTAGTGTGGTTACAAATTTATGCATGGATAATTAATTTGTACTTAGATACACATACTGATTAAACAATGCATCTGCCATGTTTATTCTTCGCCATCCTTGGCTGATAGACAGAGAATGATTGGGATATTGCGCATGAATTCTAAATCAATAAATAATGGTTTATTCACTATACTACAATAGTAACAAAACTTTTTTACAATCATAACGTAATTGATAAAGTGTTGGTTTTTAACAATACAAATTTCCATCTTCAGGTTGGAACCGGAGGTATGGATTCTAAAGTAAATGCTGCAACCTGGGCTATGGCTCGAGGAGTCAGTGTTGTCATTTGCAACGGTATGCAAGAAAAAGCCATCAAGACGATCATTAGTGGAAGGAAAGTTGGAACATTCTTCACGGATTGTGTGACCACCCCAGTTGCAACTACATCTGTTGATGTTTTAGCAGAAAATGGTATGTATAACTTATATATCGGTCAAGCACTGCAATCTCTCTTCTTATTAGTAGATAATAGTGTACGACCATATTTAATATTAAAACAGTTTTTTTTATGTAATAATTAACAGTTCTTGTACCAATCCAATAAATAAGCAAAATGTCCAGTTTATTACTGTAAACATAAGGAGTATTTACACTATTTCTAATTTGCAGCAAGAACTGGCAGCAGAGTATTACAAAGACTTACACCATCGGAAAGAGCAACAGCCATTCACTCTCTAGCAGACTTATTGGTTGACAAGCAAGAAGAAATTCTAGAAGCAAACTCAAAAGACTTAGAAGAGGCTACAAATAGTGGACTTGCGAAGCCGTTATTGAGCAGATTATCTTTAAGTCCTAGCAAACTGAAAACTTTATCTATAGGCCTTAAGCAGATTGCTGATTCGAGCTACGAAAACGTTGGTAAAGTGTTGAGGAAGACTAAACTAGCTGACAATTTAGTTCTACGGCAAGTATCAGTTCCAATTGGAGTTCTTCTAGTCATATTCGAATCTAGACCTGACTCATTACCCCAAGTAGCTGCCCTTGCAATGGCATCAGCTAATGGTCTCCTTTTGAAGGGTGGAAAGGAAGCTGCTCATTCAAACAAAGCTCTCATGGGATTAGTTAAAGAATCTCTGAAAAGCGTTGGTGCTGACGACGCCATCTCTCTTGTATCGACTAGGGAAGAAATTAGCGACTTACTGTCAATGGAGAAGCACATCGACTTGATTATTCCTAGAGGCTCATCCGAATTGGTAAGAAATATTCAGAAGCAGTCGCAGCATATCCCTGTACTTGGCCATGCTGAGGGCATTTGCCATGTATACTTAGACAAAGATGCTGATCCGGTTAAGGCATTGAAGATTGTTCGTGATGCTAAGTGTGATTATCCAGCTGCTTGTAACGCCATGGAAACTCTATTGATTCACGAAGACCACCTTGCTAGTGACCTATTTAATGATCTCTGCAATATGTTGAAGAGGGAAGGTGTTAAGATCCATGCTGGCCCTAAACTCTCTAGTCAGTTGACATTTGGGCCTCCACCTGCAAGGAGTATGAAGTTTGAATATGGTGCTCTGGAGTGCTGTATTGAAGTTGTCAAGGATATGGAGGAGGCTGTTGATCACATACACAAGTTTGGAAGCTCGCATACGGATGTCATTGTAACCGAAAATGGTGAGTTGCACTGTGCTTATTCAATACGTACAATGAAAATCATATGGTACATATTATTTATAACCAATAATATTAGTTTCTCCCAGATTTTCCTCTTAGCCATGAGTTATGACTATATCATCTGTAACTGTAGTATTATTAACGTTAACAAATAGGGAAGTATTTGCATTAATAATGATAATTATTACTTCAAGGCAAACAGCTATAGCATGTGGGACAGTTTGTTGACGCGTGATATTTACATTGTGTTTTTGGAAGTCATTGTTATCAGTTACAACTATATAGCTATAGATAAGTTTATCTGTGGTAGTTACTCTTGTTTTATGATCGTGTGCCGTCTGATAGATACTATTTGTAAGTACTTCAAATTGTACTCAGGGACATGAAATTATTCCTATGACTGATTTTAGCCCGGATATATAAATATTTACTTATGGAGAACAAAATAGACGAATGTCGTTTGTAGTAGTAAACAAGTGCTTGGAATAAATTTTATGAAGTAGCTTATTGTGTCGTCCGCGTTTCTAACAAAGCTCCAACTTTTTGCTTTTTTCATTTAACTTTTCTACACATTTAGTTAGGATTTTCTGTAGTTTTACTATGTTGTCTATCTACCATGCTTATGAAATCGTTTGTCCTGATCAAAGCCGAACCAAAAGTACTAAGCCAGGAAAGCTGAAATTTACAATATACTGTTTTATTATTTTTATTGGTTTATTCTACAATTCATCTATTGCATCTGCTAAGGAAGAATTTGTGAAAATTAAAGTTTAAGGAGGGAAAATGGGAGGGCGGGGATACTTTGTTTGAAAGTATTTCGATTTTGTTACGGTTTTCATTACCAGATATGTAGTTATAAACGCAGAATGCTTGTATACAATGCCAGCACATCCAGCTGCGCAATAGTTTGTCAAATTTATTCAATTGATTTTTAAACTCGTACAAAGCTGAGGCGGGCCGCTAGTTTATAATGTATTTTCATTTCTATGGGCTCCAAAGCACAAAGCCTGTGACTATAATTATGATCATGTAATTAACTGAAACCAGCGGATTATAGGCCTAATTAAGATAAAAATTGGTCATAAAACATAATTTAATCAATTGCAATTTTCTACTTCTTTCAGATGCCGCAGCAAAACGCTTCTTGAGCTCCGTGGACAGCGCTTGCGTGTTCCACAATGTGTCGTCGAGGTTCGCCGACGGTTTCCGTTTCGGTCTCGGCGCCGAAGTTGGTATCTCGACCGCCAGGATACACGCTAGAGGTGAGATAAAAGTTTTGTGCTGTGGGTTTATAAATAACAGGATTGCAGTTTACAGTTTGTTTTCGAACGGCTCTCCTATAATTATTGTTCTACATCTCCTGGCATAGTACATAAAGATCGCATTATGCCACCTATCAGAGAATAAATGAGTTATGTTTTTGTTATTGTATTTGACATTCTTCAGTTAACTACAATTTTTCAAACTAATGTCAAGTGATTTAGTGGACTTGGAGTAGTAAGCATGAGTTTTGATGAATATTTTTAAAAACCTGAGGGGCAATTTTCGTATTTTTACGGAGCGTTTGCATTTGCATTACAATCGCAAACTAAACGTTCTTTAAGGCCCGTTCCCGATTAGACGAACCATCTGTTTTAACAGAAGACAGCGGTCGGACGAGCATAATCAGACTTAGACGGTCCGTCTGTTTAAACGGAAGACCGCGGTCGGGCGAGCATAATCACACTTAGACGGTCCATCTGTTTAAACGGAAGACCGCGGTTTGACGAGCATAATCACACTTAGACGGTCCGTCTGTTTAAAGGGAAGGCCGCGATCGGACGAGCATAATCACACTTAGACGGTCCGTCTGTTTAAACGGAAGACGGCGGCCGACTATCTGTAGATTCATTCAAACTACTTACGATCCGGGCATTTAGACGGCTCTACGCAGTGGCAGAACGTACGTCTACAAACCCAGCTCCGTTCTTTTTCTCGGATCCGTTTAAATGTAAACAGTGTCATATAAATTATGCTACTTCTGGAATATCCGTCTCTTTAGACGGACCAAGAAAACAGACGGTCCTTCAAGTGGGAACGGTCACTAATCTACCTACATTTACAAGTTTTTGACATTGATTTTCGCTGGAATGATATTGCGACTTAGTTGCTGCCATTAGGCTTCCCACGATTCAATTTAATTCAGTCTGATTCGAGTGCTTCAGTGAAGGATTTTTTTACAGTTGCTAAATTAAATTGAAGGATATATTTTACTTTTCTGTTAAATGAAATTATGATGACTTTGGGTAGAGGTTTTTTTTCAAAAAATTCATCATCATCATCATCATCTGCTTAGCCTTTTCCCAACTATATTGGGGTCGGCTGAATACCAGTATTTTATGTTGAGCGGCTGCCTACCAGACCTGCACAACCCATTAACTGTTTTTTTTTAAATTATTTAAACATAAATTTCCAGGGCCCGTAGGAGTTGAAGGGCTGTTGACCACCAAATGGATCCTGGAAGGTACCGACCACACCGCTGCTGAATTCAACGAAGGAAAGAGAACCTGGCTCCACGAAACACTCCCAGTTAATTGACTAACTGGACCCGACGCTGAAGAACCAACAAAAACTCTTTGGACTAGAATCAAAGAGTTCTTTATTAGAAAAAAAACTTAGTTTATTTTGATAGATGTACTCGTAGCTTTAAGTAAATAAATGTTTTTGTAAGAAATTAAGTGTATGATAGAAGTAGGAAGATAAATGCAATGTAAAATTAATGTTCAAGTAAGCTGTAAAAACGAATCGACTTAATAAAATTTTGATAAAATATTGGTAGTTATGATTCCTTTTTTACCTACTATTGATAGGCACACTATTGACTACCTTACCTGATGGTAAGCGATGATGCGGTTGAAGATAGAGCACGCTAGCCTTGAAGTAACCTACTCACAATAGGGAACATGCAATATTTCCATTTTTAAAGTTAATTACCTTAATTTTAAAGAACTCCATCTAGAATAGATCACCACATAAATAAAAAATTAAAACGCTTTAATTTATTGCCAAAATTGCGTTTGTAAACCGACAGCTTAAAGGTTGCTATCCCATGAGAGATTTTTGTTTCTCCGTCATCTACTTCGATTAATTTAAATCATTTGGACAACATTTTCGAAACATATCGCCACGTTTAGTGATCACCTAAACGCAGACCGCAACCACGCCCGCAGCGGTTAAATTTTGGAGATTACAGTGCGCATTTCTGTTGATAGGAAACCACAAGCTACTTTATTGATAAAAGCGGTATTGCCAATGCTATTTCGGAGAGGTATTTGTGATGAGCTAGATGATTTTGATAAAAGGTATTTTTAGATAGGAGTACTTAACTACACGAACGACAATAGCTATTCAGAGGGGCAATGAAAATGATCTTATTTTTAAAAAACGTTCTCATTCGCATCGCAGCACAGTCGCAAGTTCAGGAATTTCTTCGTAATAGTCAACGCGGCCCTGGAATGCAAAGGGCATTAGGAGTAACTCGGCTGGGTTTTAGTCAGTAAGAGTCTGACACTCCTGCTCCGCCCAGAGTGGAAGGAGTTATTTGATGATTTTCCATCCAAAGTGCAGTAGAAAACTCATCAATCAAAAGGAAACTTAGCTCTTTGCTTCGTTTAGTCGAGTAAAAACACATCTAATTTACATTCAAAATTCCTAATCGATTACGGATCCAGGAGCCTATTCTCCAGGGCTGCGGAATTTTCGAAAGAGCCAACGCGGCCTTTCGAAAATTCCGCAGCCTGGAGCGCGAAGAGCATTAGGAGGAACACGGATGGGTTGTAGTTAGTAAGAGTCTGACACTCCTTCTGCTCCGCCCGAGTACGTGGAGTCTTTAGATAATTTCCAATGTGGTAAGTATGTTTTTTTACAGTCACATATTATTATCAGCGAGCTATCAATAAATTAACTTTAATTATTATCGTTTCTCAACTAGTGTCGGTGTCTTAACGGTTTTCCAAAGGTTTCTTTCATTATGATGCTTTTTAATTTGATTAATCTAAAATAGCATGTTGTTTAATCCACCCATATATATAAGTTCAACAGGCTTTGAAAGTCAATGACTTACTAACTGAAATGATTTTAAGTTGATTACTTAAGTTATTTCTATGCCCATTTCCATGACGTGCCATCACTATCATAATAATTTTGTGAATAAGGGATAGTGCTATTTGCCTTGGATAACTCCGGCTCTCTCTGACATTTGAATCCTACGCCACAGGCTTTATTACGTCACAGTTTGGCCGATCTCTCCATCATCATATTTCTTCACGATGGGAATACGTACGTTAGGCAACTTTTCAACAACTGTTCTACTCGTGGAGTTCAGAAAGGGAAGCGCATCGCTGAGAGAGCAGTCTTCGGGAAAGTCGATCACCCACCGAATATCTGTCCATGTAAGTACCTCATCTCCGCAGCCACGACTACTCTGACAAGAGTGTCCGACTAAAAACAAACAGACGTGTCCATCCCAACTTGAAAGCCTTTTGGCGGGTTTTCAGGTTTAAATCGATTAATTAAGCATTCGAAGTTGAATAATGCTTAATTCAGAAATCGGGAGATAATTATTTGTTGTATTATCATTTACAAGTTGATGCTGGCTTAACATCAATAAGAATCTCGCAGCAATTTTATTTTTGGGACAAGCCCGCCACACATTCCCAACCACTGCAACTCCTGAAAGCCAGAATCAACAGTGGCGACCACCAGAAAAACGCCGAGCCAATGAAACCCGACGAGTCCCGGAGAAACGATTCAACTGTCTTGGATCCTGCAACGAAATTAATCAGAAAAGTACAGCGGAGGAGTAGGAAAAAAAAATATATATAATTTCCACTTCCCTCCGTATCAAGCAGGAGACAGAATAGAACTAGGCCAATAGGCACCAAGGGACAAATACAACTGGGTTAAGCCCAGTTGCCAAGCACCACGGATTATATTTTACCACTTAAACTAATGGGTCCTAAATTGTGAGCTACTTTTGATTCCAGTAATAGGTATGGCAAAATCGCTTGAACGCACGGAAATTTGTTCTGGTTTCAACAAGGTCCGTATAGTAAACTACCCCAGATGTAACCTTAATACTATCTAACATAATATTGCGTTCAGTTTGCCAAAGACTACACTCCCATAAGATGTGATGTGCGGATTGTTCGTATTCATGGTCAGCTGCAGAACATTGACATAAAGGCGAGGCCACAAGCTTAAAGGAAAATAATTTACTCTTAAAATTGCCATGACCTGTGAGAAATTGGGCAACACAGTGATCCACCTCCAGCCATGTCCTGTCCAGCCGCTCACGAACAGATGGAAAAAATTGGTGGAGGTGACGGCCTTTGATGGAATTTTCCCACCTACATTGCCACTCGGATAAAAGTTCCTCCCAGACATCAGTCTGGGGTTTTAGTAATCTAGAGATCTTAGCACGGCCGCGTTGCGGTAAGAACTCTGGGTCCGTAATCTTTCTAGCGTAGTAGTACATTGCAGCACGCCGCTGCACTTCTAGATCGACTGGGAGAACACCCGCCAGCACTGGTAAGGCTTCAGTACTAACCGTCCTATACGCCTTGCATAAGAATATCAAAGCCAAACGCTGGCTTTGAAGCAATTTACGTCGTACCGCACCTATGGTGGCCCTATCGGCCCAGACAGGTGCCCCGTAGCACATACAACCCAAGTAGGTAGCCCCATAAATAGTTTTTAAGGTTTGAAAAGATAGACCCCAAGTAGCTTTGGATATTCTCGTCAAGGCGTAGAAGTTCTTTTTTGCTTTCTCACCTACTGTTTTTATATGATCAATAAATGAAAAGTTATTTTCTAATAGCATACCGAGATAGCACACGGATTCTTTTCTTTTAACGGGTACGTTATTGAATTTAATACTAGGCCAGGATTTAAGGTTTCCTTTTAAAATAAGTTGATAGGTTTTATGCGGTGCAAAGGTCAGACGGTTTCGATCGCCCCACTGAGATATTAATCGTAGGCATGTGTCAGCCAAATTCTCAAGGCCAGCACGAGTACTTGCCTGAATGAGAAGCAAGCCATCGTCCGCGTAACCGGTTAATGAGCAGCCGCATGGGAGCGGAAGCGCGAGGAAATCATCGTAGCCAATATTCCAAACATATGGACCGATAACTGAGCCCTGAGGACATCCCATGGTTAGAGACTTAGTAATGGAATGATGTCCTAGTTTGAGTTTCACGGAACCGTTTAGAAAGTAAGAAAGAATCAGATTATAGATGTTTTTGTAACAACCACGGTTTTTCATTTTAAGTAGTAGCATCGGCCACCATGCGTTATCAAAAGCGCCAGAAATGTCGAGAAAGATTCCAACCACATATTTATGTTCCGATAAGTTAATAATTTTACGAACAGAGAGCACCGCGTCGACGGTGGACTTACCAATAGTGAAACCAAATTGATTATTATGAAATTTAGGTCCATTCGGTAGTAAGCGCGGAACGATTAGTCGCTCTAAGAGTTTTCCCAAAGATGGAAGTAGGGTTATGGGCCGATAGGACTTAGGGTCATCCGGGGGCTTATCGCCACTCTTCGGAATAATGCGTATAAAGCCCTGTCGCCATATTCGAGGAAAAATACCTTCCGCAATGCATCGGTTATATACTGATAAGATCGCGTCTCCGGCTGTCTTACACGCTTCTATAATCATTCTATTAGATATTTTATCTTCACCGGATGATTTGTTAAGAGGTAGTTTCTTCACAACGTTTATGAATTCGTCAGTGGATGGAAGATCTGACTCCGGCGATTCAGGTGGCACCGTGGCCCACGCTCTGATCTGTTGGTGGTATTCATTATCATTTACTGATGAATCGTCTGGTATAAGGGATTCAAGCAGAGCATCAGTTGTTTCTTCAATGCCGGTTGTATGTTTATTGTTTACTTTAATGTTTTGAACGTACGCAAGGTCGACAGATCTATTAGCTTTGAACTCGTGGTACAAAGGAGACCACGGACCCTCCCTATCAAGTTTATCAATAATTTTCCGCAATAAATTACCCTTAGATTTTTCAACAGATGCTCTGTAGCGTGACTTGGCAACTCTAAAAGTACTTAAAGCAAGATTAAGGAGGTCCCCGGTAACCTTACGTTTTTTTAGCTTGTTAAGCTGTCTACGAGCTCTACGAAAGCTTCTACGTTGTTCAACAAGGTAGTCACTCCACCAATCACATCTACGAATATTGGTCATGGATGCGCGACCAATAGCAATGTCAGCACAGTAAGTGAAGGCGTCCGACATTATCTCAGCACTTTCCTCAGCTGACAGTCCGTCGCGAGTGAAGTCTTTGACATGACCAGAAAAAAGTGAGCCGAAGAATTCCCAATTCGCGCCCTTACTTTTATATCTAAAATTTCCAATTAAGTGTGACGAACCTTGAGTAAACATAGGAACAAACTCGTACACGATCAGGCGATGATCACTACAAGACGCGTCCGGAAGGACACGCCACCTATCCAAGCGTACGTCTGCACTAGAAAGTGTGACGTCAATACAAGATTCGCCCATTTGGCTACAAAAAGTAGGTGGTGCGTCTGGGGTGTTATGAATTGATAAATTCATCTCAGCAATAAAATCTTCAACCGCACAACGTCGTTCAGAATCAGTGGATCGAACTTTGCCATACCACAGGGAAGAAGATGCATTTACATCAGCACCTACTATAACTTTGCAGCCCGCGAGCGACCGCAAGACGTGACGGAGATTATGTATATGTGGAGTAACTGGGTCTGAGTATTGAAAGTAGCAGCTCACAACGTAAACCTTAAAGGTAGGCGATGATACTTCCGCCACGGCGCAATGAGGCGTCATGAGATTACTTATAGATGTTACAGTAAAGCCCGAAGAACGCGCTACATAAATTACGGCCCGCGCCCTGCAGTCCAGCTGAACCACCCTGTGACGTAAGCGCGCGTTTTGGTATTGTTCCTGAATAAGCACTATGTCAAGATTATAATCCACAATCAATTTATCCAGCTCGGATGTCGCCACCCTATCGTTATGGAGATTTAATTGTCCTATGGTTAAAATATCCATTATTAGTAGTTAGTGTTTAGGATTAATTGTTCGAGTTTCAGTTTGTAGGTAGTACACTCTTGAGATCCGCAGCGATGATCACACGGTTTTTTAAAGCGTTTGCACGCCACGCAAGTCGGTTTAAAATTTAAGTCGTCCTTATGCGGGCAATCATTTGTTTCGTGTGCCTCCGAACAATTGGCACAGGTCGGTTCCTTACTAGCGCAGTGTTTCTTAACGTGACCGAACTGTTGGCAATGCAAGCACCGAACTACTTCTACATCATCAATAAAACGGCAGGTAGCCCAATCAATAAATAACTTATCCTTGGTAGTCACTAAATGTTTACGTACCGCGGGTTCTATTTCAATGCCAATCCATTTCCGACCGTTATCTAAAGAGCGCCTACGAATAATTTTGGTAGACTTTATAAAGTCATCCTCTTTAATTTGCATCTCATCCTTAATATTTTGGCGGTAAAGCGCGTTTAGAAAAGCGCCATCATCCATTGATGATGGAACATCCTTCACTAACACTCTAGGGCGTCTACCCTTTGGCTTTTCTAGTCGTAAACCAGCGGCCTTGATAGCATCCACAGATTCTAACTTTCTAAGTTGAATTTCATTAGCAACGCGTAGTACGACTCCAGATTTCGCGGTTTTTTTCACGCCTACAATTTGAAAACCGTCGTCACTGGGCTTAATTGCCTTCATGAGCGCTTGTTTTGTCGCGGACGAAGTGTTATAGTCAGCTGACCGGTCCGCGGTAGGGTATGCGACCACACAGGGTAACGGTGGTCGGGACTGCATAATTGCTGGAGCTACTTTTGGCAAACGTAGTTTCAACGAGTCCGCATATGAAATTTTACAGTTGTTATTGACAGGATCGGGATTGACAGCGTTATTCGACTTGATTTTATCTAATTCGCGTTCCGTATTGGCTAACTTCGTCTCGTTGCATGATGATTTTATGGCCAGCATAGAAACAATGGCCGTGACACGCTGTGTCATATCCATGATAGCTGATTTATTTGCAACATTAATTCGAGAGCCCTGATCATTCACTAGGTCGTTAATTTTAGACAGGTATGACGACGCCTCGGAAACTAAGTCACAATAGTCGGTATTGCTCACATCACTGATATTTAAAATCGGCGAGGATTTTTCCACGGTTTCGAATGTTTGATGAAGCCGTTTGGACCTATCATCGGGCGAAATGTATGATGGAGACATTTCGCTGAATAAACGTTTCGAATTAGCGGAGGTCGCCACGGGCGACCTTTGGGTTTTAGTATTTCTACGAAATATTTCTCCGCCGCGATCTGGTGGGTCATCATTTGTTGACATCATCATTGACGGAGAATACGATAAATAAACGTATTAGAACGCGAATGAATGAAATTAAAGAATTAAACAAATAAATATCGATCGATTAAGTTATTTCGCGGTACCCACACACAGAAAAAAATAAATGCACTTACCGAAGGCTGGAGAAATTTACTAATTAGCAATAAAAGAATAGACAGACAGCTTTAAAAACTTACAAAACACGCACTTAAAACACTATGGCACAGCTAGGAACAGTTCACAAGCCTTAGAATAGACACACAATGCAAATTCCGAATTTACAGAACGGAGCGATATAATAAACACCTCACAGCGCACAAGCGGGAAGGGAAGTCGAATCTCGCAGCAAGCATGAAAACTCAAATCTTTAGAAAATGGCAACCAATTTGGAACACTCAGCAATAGTGTTTCCCACCCTTTTAGTAACACAATCACTGAAAAAAAGAGAATTCCAGAACGTCTGATTGTAAGTCAGACATGTTAGTGATTCGTGTGTATCTAGACGTAGACAGAATCGTTTTCTTTCCAACGAAACTTTATCTCTAGCTAACGGAAATCTACGCGATTGAATCGTTTGAGTTACTAGTACACTGAAAGCGAAGCGCTGGCGTAGATATGACACCTTTTAATTCTAAACAACATTTTTTTGTTTATTTAAAATCATTTATTTTTTCGTTTACCCCAATGCTAAATAACAATTATTAAATCAAATCAAATCAATTTTTTTTTTGTTTGCCTGAATGTAAAACAATGTCAAGATCTTAAAACTATAATGGCCCCTTACATTCTGCCATTACAAATGATGTGCAAATATTACATTTTATGCTAGTATTTTCATTAAATAATACAAAAAAATAATACAGATAGCAACAGTTCTGTGTCAAAATTATACCATACATGTCATTTCACAAGATAAAATGTCAGATTAAGGAGATATAAATAATTGCAATTGTAAATTGCTAATTGTAATTGTTAATTGTAATTGTTAATTGTAATTGTAATTGTTAATTGTATAGCTATAATACATAACACGAAGGTATATACCAATATTATTCATTCATGTTTTCTTCTCCACGATATGACATGTACTCATTAATATTATAAAAAAAAATCTTTTAGTCATTGCGTTATTGCAAAGGAGCATAATGAACATTTCTTAAGTTTGTTAAATTAATTTCTGAATAACGCACTGACGGACGGTACACTATCGCTTGGCTTATTATTCCCATAAATGCACGGTTTCAGCAAAATAGGATAATCACAGACAATAGGCTAGGATAATGAAGCCGCGGAAGGTAAAAGCATTAGATTTGACTATTACAACTACATTACTAGTGTTATTTTACCTTGGCGTCCTAACAAGCAGTGGCAAAAATTTGATTTATGCTAGGTTTTTGTCAAAAGACTGACCGCTCATTAAATGGGACTTTAATATGACAAAAACCTCCGCCTAGGCCTTCAAGATACATCTATAGGTCATTTCGTTTCTCCTTCAATTACCTAATGCAAATTGTTCGTCATAGCTCTGCCTTTCTCTGTGACACCCACCCTCATGTTACCAACCAATGTAGGTACTAAAGTTCCACATTCGATAGATTGAAGTAAGTTTCCCCAGTAGGTCTCGATACACAAACAATTCTTTTTATTTTATTCTAACTTGCCTGATGAAAATGCGAGCCCATCTGAAGACAGCTATCAATTTTTATTTAGGAATAGACGAGATATTGTAGTACTATTTATCTTTTGTGTGCTGTATGTGAGTAAAGTACCTGTTTGTCGAGATTTCTGGATAAAAGGAATGATGTGGAATAAATTCGGTTTTAGACAGCTACATTTGGAATTTAGTCTTAATGCTGAATGTCGAATGAGACGGTTAAATCTTCGCCCGCATAAAATAAAAGATTCATCTTTTACGTCGCCGTTTTCAGGGTAGGACTTACCGACTCATCTACCTGTAAATGTCCTAAGAAGTAGTATGAAAACTTAGTTATTAAATATACGTCGTTTTTTTTTCTGGGACGCAAACATTTACTAACAAAGCCATTAAGAAAATTTATGTCGTAGTTATTTTATTAATCACAAGCTTTTTCCCGCGACTTCGTACGCGCATATCCCGTTTTTCCCCGTTTCCGTCGGAATTCTGGAAAATCCTTTCTTAGTGCTCCCCTACACTCCCCATGGAACCTACACGCTAAATTTCAGCTTTCTACGATCAGTAGTTTCGGCTGTGCATTGTCTGTCAGTTACTCAGTAACGGAAGAACGAATCTGTAGACGGATATATTGGCATGATAAAATATTCTAGCTCCTATCTGCCCTCAGCTTTGCCAACATGAAAAGTCTTATGGCAACGTTCAAACGGAATAAAAGGCGTAATGTATCCTAGTTTAGAGTCTAATCGTGTGTCAACTTTGATGACCGATGAGGCGTGATTGATGAACAAACATGCAAATTCACCATCATACAGATCAACATTTATAATATAAGTAGCATAGGATTACGTATATCGTACGCACTGCAAACAAGCAGGCCGACCCGCGTGAATTCAACGAGAGACCGTTAAACATAATGGGCAGTGATACAATACACTATTTACGTAGGCCGTGTCCATTACTAGAGTTTCCTATTTCAATCCCTGGGGTTTCAACGGAATAATTTTGCTGACGCTGAATAAAACGGAATGTAAACAATTTTGAGCTACATTTAGGAAATGGTTAGTTGAATATTATCAACTAAGTAGTTATTTTCAGAAGAGGTCTCTGTATTTTACAGTAAAAATATTTCTATAATGCCTACCTACATATCATGTCTAGTGATACTTGTGCTGTGACGAAACAAAATCAGAATTCGTTTGTACATGATTTGACAGTTACAAGATATACTTCAGGTCATTTGGAAAAATCATTGAGTTGAGTTATAGAACTACTGTTTTGTAGTTTTAGGCACTTGTCTCACCGCCGGCGAGGAAGCGAGTAGATATCGACTATTTTCTCGCTGAGGAGAGGGACAAAAGATGTAGATAGTGTGAGTAAAAGAATTACATACATTCATAGTCGATAGCTGGCTGTTCACACTGCCGACGAGCGGCTCTTACCTCTACTTTGATCGCAGCAACAAGAGCTATCAAAGATTGCACTCGCTCAGCGACGCTCACTCGGCGATGCTCGCTTGGCAGTTAGAACTCACCAAACAGCGGTAATTTCTACCTGTGTAGTATTGCGAGTACGAGCCCGTCGCACAAAAGCACTCGCTGAAAGCCGGGCGTCAATACTATCGAAACTTTCACACTCGCTACTCGCTGCTCGCCAACTCGTTTCGCGTTGAGACATAGGCCGGCGGAATGGACATAGGCCGGTAGAGTGGACATAGCCCGGTAGAGTGGACATAGGCCGATAGAGTGGACATAGGCCTGGTATATCGGCCATATCGACTCAGGCTGTACTTCCCGTGGTCTTCACAAATTACGTCACCGAACTTCAATAAATAAAGAAATAAAGACGTTATAGTGTTACAGATGTTGATTCCCTAATTAATTATAGTGAATTCCACTGTTGTTATGTAGGTAATAAGGAAAGTGTCAGTATCTTCGTAACTGTGTAAATACTTCTCATTTCGTCTGTTACACTAATAACCAAGATCCAGAGACACTTGAGCGTGCTAATTAGTTATATTATAACTAATTTCCGTACCAAATAATAAAGTTATTAACATTACAGTACTGCAGAGTCTGCAGACATACTTATAATATTTACTGTTTCGAGTTTACGACGGCGGTGTCCTCGCTAAATGCTGCCATGCAGAATACAAGCAAAAATAATAGGGAATTATGTTTTGGAATTATTTCAACGACTAGCTCGTTTCCGCGGCTTCGTTCGAATGGCGTAAATACCACAGCAACTGTTTTTTTTTCGGGATCAACAGTGCCTGTGACGCTCAGCTATTCAAAAACAATTATGTCAAACATGCGAGACGCACAAGACCGGTTGTTGTGGCGATGCTTGGAGGAGGCCTTTGTCCAGCAGTGGACGTCTTTCGGTTGATATGATGATGATGCCAAACCTTACACAAATATCTAAAAATGCAGGCTTTTCTACTCAAATTGAGACAGAGCTATCCTAAATGCCTGGATTATGAACACAATTAGTCATCTAAGTATTTAAGTCCGCTAAATTAGTTGGGATAAATAAAAACGAAAGTATGATGATTTTTAGCCGCGGGATATGCAACTTACTTTTTGAGAATGAAACGCAGGTATTCTGATTACATTTATACCATTAAATCTAATACACTGGCAAAATCTGACGCGCAACATGATACACAACATGTTGTTCATCATGTGAAACGGTAATGAGGAACTTGTATGTATGCATGTAAATCGGGCTGGTTTCCGCAACTCCACGACTAAGCGCGTATTTTGCGTGCAGGCAAAAAACGAAAAAATAACCTAAAACACCGACTTCCGAAATTAAAGTTGTTTTGTACTTTGTAGTGTTTTGTTTTTGTAAGTTGGTTGTATTTTTTAGTAAAAAACGTTTTTTTTGTCTCTAGAATTAGAAAAATAGAACAAAGTCTTCATAGTTTTAAAACCTAGGGACCTTGGACTCTACTGGAGCTGCAAACTTTGTTCGAAAGAGGTACCGTAGCCCTGGAACGCAAAGGCCTCTAGGAGGAACACGGATGGGTTTTAGTCAGTAAGAGTCTGACACTCCTTTCTGCTCCGCCCAGAGCGGGAGGAGTCATTTGATGATTTTCCATACTTAACGAAAAAGGGTCCTTGACCTACTGTTCAGTTTACAAAAGTGGTGCATACTGCATACTTAATATCTATACTATTTCTATAAAACTGAAGAGTTTGCTGGTTTGTTTGGTTGAACGCGTTTATCTTAGAATCTACTGGCGTGAGTTAAAAAAATATTTTAGTGTGAGATTGCTCATTTATCGAGGAAGGCTACAGGCTATGTCACATCACGCTAGAACAAACAGGAGCGGAGTATTTATGAAAAATATGACGCAGACGAAGTTGCTAGTAAGTGATGTATTGGTACTTCATAATGCTTATGTGGAAATGCGGGCGGATAGACTTTGTATCTAAAAAGTCATAATTTAATGTTTGGCTCTCGCCTGTTTCGTCCTCCAATATTGGACCGATTTCAAAGATGTTCAGAAACTGAATAACACTGAATTTCTATGTTTTCCGTTTTTCGTTAATAAATGCCAAATTTGTACACTAGGGCTCTATTGACGTGTCATCACTGCGAGGATAGCCCGGAGGTCACGGTAGAGCATACGGTGGAGGTCTGCCCTGCTTGGGCGGAGAACCGCTGCATCCTCGTTGAGGCGATCGGCGGCGGCGACCTCTCGCGACCGGCCCTGGTTCAATCTATGGTCCAGAGCGAGGAGGCATGGGAAGCGATCACCTCCTTCTGCGAAGCAGTAATGCTAGCAAAGGAGGGGGCCGAAAGTGTAAGAGAGAGGGAAAGCTCACGACCGAGCCGCCGCAACAGAAGAAGACGTCCCGGGCGTCGGGGGTCGCAGGGCGATTTCCGGCCGCCGTAGGCGCGGGCCTGCGGACGGCGAGCCACCCAAAGCTCGCCGTCCGCAGGATCAGAACCAGGCTCGAGTTGGCGGCGCGCTGTGTTCCATGCGCGCCTCAAGGAGCTGTCAGCAAGGGAGACGGGGCCCGCTAGGGCCAGTGCCTGCCGGGGTGCGGAATCCGTTCGAAAGAGACGCCGCGTCCCTGGAACGCAAAGGGCACTGGGAGGAACACGGATGGGTTTTAGTCAGTAAGAGTCTGACACTCCCTTCCGCTCCGCCCAGAGCGGAAGGAGTCATTTGATGATTTCACATCCATAAAAAAAAGGGCTCTATTGACAGCGGTTTATCGAAAAATTTTGACCAGTTTTAGAGGATTCTAGTGCTTTGACGGTTAATATACCATCGAAAAGGAAAACATAAAGATAGGATCTTTCTTATTAAGTTTGTGAAATTTGTTTGAGGGGCTCGTGGCTAGATAATAACAGCCGCACGGGTCGAATCTTCAAGGTAAGCAACACTTTCCAAGGTTGGTCTTTGGATGGGTGTCCATCTTAACATACCGAACTTCCTCCTTGCCTCGAAAAGCACGTTAAGCCGTTGGCCCCGCAGTCATTTGACAGATCTTTGGCAGTCGTTAGGGATAGTCAGAAGCCAGTTAATCTGAATCCAGTTTTGCCATGAAGTACCGTGTTACCCATTTAATGGGTTGTGGAGGTCTAGTAGGCAGCCGCTACGCGTAAAATACTGGTATTCAGCTAAATCCGGTTTCACTGGAAGCCAACCCAATAAAGTTGGGAAAAGACTAGGCAGATGATTAAGTTTTGTGAAATATCTTTTAAATCGATTTAATATTGGAGGAGAAAACAGGCGAGAGTCAAACCTCAAATTATGTCTTTTTACGTACTAAGTCTCTCCGCCCGCGTTTCCTTTTAAGATGATGATGACTAAGGTAGTGAAACACATTAGCCCGTGAAAACACAATTTAATAATCATCTATTTCCACAACCAGCGGGTTAAGTAAGACCGATATTTACAAACATCTACATCCGTTTTCAATCAGTCCCTTACCAAAATAAAACTTCCTATTCCCACTGGGAATCCTTTTCAAGCGTTTGTGGACTTTCCAAAGTAATGTGTGGACAGGTCAGGTATATTTCGGGTGATAACAGATTCCAATTTTAGATCTATTGTTGGAAATATCTTTATGGTTGAGAAGGTAACTGATCGGGGCTCGTTTTGGGATGAATGGTTTTTGTTTACCTGTTGCGTCATATAGTAGGCTTTCATGAAGGTATTTACATTTTACATTGCTGTTTTTCATCGTTGGTTCGTGTTGTGCTAGGGCGGCTGCAGAACCTCGCGCTCATTTACGAGAAGCGCGTGGAGGCGCAACGCCAGGGCGAGACTCCTCTGCCGCAGTAAATCGCAGCAAGGCGGACGGAGCTCCTGCAGGATCTCATGGCGGTATGGAGACTGCGAATATCGCAACCCAGCGCTAGGCACGCCACAATCCAGGCGATAAGTTCCCTTTTTGAGGAATGGCTAGAGCGGCGCCACGGCGTCCTCACCTTCCGTCTGACGCAGATGCTCACCGGATACGGTTGTTTCGGGAGATACCTGTTTCGGATTCGGCGGGCGTGGGTGCCAACACTGTGAGGGTCGTCCGGAGGACACGTTGGAGCATATGGTGGAGGTCTGCCTTGCTTGGGCGGAGTACCGCCGGGTCGTCGTCGAGGCGATCGGTGGCGGCGACGTCTCGCGACCGGCCCTGGTTCAATCTATGGTCCGGAGAGAGGAGGCATGGGAAGCGGTCACCTCCTTCTGCAAAGCAGTAATGCTAGCGAAGGAGGAGGCCCAACGTGTGAAAGAGAGAGAAACCTCACGCCCCAGCCGCCGCAACAAAAGAAGACGCCCCGGGGGTCGGGAGTCGCATGGCGATTTCCGGCCACCGTAGGCATGGGCCTGCGGACGGCAAGCATTGGGTGGCTCGCCGTCCTTCTGATCGGACGGCGAGCCACCCAATGCTTGATCAGAACCAGGCTGTTAATCAGTTGGATAGAAGAACGGCAAGACTCCTAACAGATTTCATACTTCAGTTGCCTTAAAATTGTATTCCTTATTTGTCTGTTAAGTTTCACATTTACCAAAGTTACAGTAATTTAGGTATCACAGGCCAATAAAGCAGTAACCAACTCTAAGTATGCCCAGTAATTTCCTTTACGATGTAGGTATCAAAGATTTTCCAAATTCCACCCCTAGGGTACGTTGGTTGAAAGTTTCTTGCAAACAAAGGCGCTGGGGATATCCAGTAACTTTAATTAGCCAAGTAGACCCTAAGTTTATAGTATCTAAGCCTAGCCTGGCATATTAAAACTTTAACTAACAATCCGACCGACTAGGTTCTACGTGAGATCAGGGAGTATTGGCTGTAAACTCGGCAGTAACATGTGCCGACTTTTGGGAACATTGTTAAAAGTCTCGCCAGTTCATTAATGATACGGCTAAGTTTATACTTGTTCTGTAACATTTCTAAATGATACAGAACTACAAAGCTATACATTGGGATTTGGTGGATATTCTTCATGAATCGAATGAAAAATGCAGTACTTAATCTTATTTTTGGTCAGTTCAATACTAAATGAAAGTATAACTAGATGCGCCCAATGCGTCTTCGTTCTAATACAAAGCGTCCATTGCGGTAATAAGCAATCGGCAATCAGTTTATTTGTTCGGAAAAATGGAAAAGGCGACGCGATCTCTAGTGTCGTCGGACGCTCTCGTGTTAGCGCTATCGAATGAAGGCGATGATCGCGTATTTGCGCGATGGTTGCTTTGCTTTGGTTTAACACTTTGGCCAATGCTCCGTTCATGCAAATCTTCTGAAAATTTCTTAAAACCGGTCAGCATCACCTGCCTAGCCTTTTCCCAACTACAGGACCTATTGGGGTTGGCATCCAGACAAACCAGATTAAGCTGAATACCAGTATTTTACGTGGAGCGGCTGTCTGCCAGACCTCCACAACCCAATTAATGGGTATCACGGTAGAAGCCAGTAAATCTACTGGCTTCTGACAATCCGGATAGATTGTCAAACGACTCCTTCAAACTGACCAGCGAATAACTAAAACTAAAAATAAAAGTTGACACACAGACGTGCACAAACACTTCTTGTTATCACATCAGAGGTGGAAAATAAACAAAGCCGAATCAAAATCCAGAAAAATGCAAAAGAAAAGGAAACAGAAATTTCCTTCAACCTTTGCTAAAGTTTTCAGCCTATTCAAGCGCTTACGGCAACCAATAACAGGAACAGAACTAGAAACGAAGTTCTGTATAACTTATAAAAACTTAATCCCTCAGATAATACGAGGAACAGAAGTGAGCGCGGTGTGGAAAGTTTAACTCTTCCAGTAATTGAATAAGTCTTGGACGCACGTCCCACTGTTGGATGAAATGAGACATTTCTTGCTGAAAATGTTCGCTGAAATGAATCGATTTGTCTATGTTTCTGTGTTTATTTAAAGGATCAAGTAAGTGAACATAGCATATTCAAGGAAAACAGTTGACCCAGAATAGTGGGGTGTAAACAGTAAACTAGATTTCAATCAAAATGGTGCCGAAGGCACAAGGTGGACCGATGAACTGGTGAAGGTCGCGGGAAGCCGATGGATACGAGACGCGCAGGACCGGTCGTTACTTGGCTTGGGGGAGGCCTATGTCCAGCAGTGGACGTCTTTCGTTTGATATGATGGTGATGGTGCCCGAAATGGCGGAAAATGCTGCGCTCTGTAACCTTTTGAACGCGTAGGTTTTTTCCCTATGAAGGTAAAAAATATTACTGCGACTGTAATCTAGAGACACGAGGAAAACTGAACTCAAAGGCATTTGAACTATCTCCTTTAATTTATTAAAGTTCATTCTAAGTACTACATTGAACACCCCATTGTGAAAATGTAAAGGCATTCTAGATCCATTGCTTCAAATTCTCCTCGACAACGTGAAATGAACTGTTGAAATTACAAAATAGTAGATTATAATATGATAAACCGCATGAATTTTTGTGTAACACAGTAAGCAAGGACAGTGTGGAGGTATGTAACGCATGTAACTAAAATAATTATGAATATAAACGTGGATGGAGCGGGAGAAACGCAAGGAAGGAACGCCAAAGAAAAGATGGATGGATTGTGTGAGGAGCGATATGAAAGAAAAGGGAGTTGGTGCAAAGCTTTCATGTAGAGGAGCGGACAGGAAATGAAGGTTTAGGAATTCATATTCAGTCAAGTAGGTACTCACATACAAAGATTCAGCAACATCGACATAAAACTTCATCTTCGACCAAATCATCGCTTACCATCAAATGAGATAGTGGTCCAACGCGTGTTTATGAAAACTAAAAAAAAAACTGTTTTGCTCTCAGTACTATATATTTTGGCTACGACATTATTGCGCTCAATAATTCACATAGTGTTACTGATCCTACCAAAACAAAACATACCAAGTATATCCCAATATCGAGTTTGCCCGCTCAGTTCCCTCAGAAACCTAGCCTCAAGCGAAGTCAGTAAGAACTTATACACTCCCCTTCTTTATAGAATAAACTACACTTTGATAAGAAAGTAGCGTGCGTCCAATGTTTGTTTTAGTAAAATTGGTTTCAGCACTTGAATTTGTTCTTCTATTTCCGTAAGAAATAACCGGAATTAACCGCGTTTGTACAGTCGAGGCGTTTATACCTTCGACAGTTTTGAAGTTCTTTCTTTAATCAAGTCAGAACACATTGAGGTCATGCATTTGTTACATAAGACGATTTAGGGGGGAGGGGGGGTCGACCATGTTTTATTTTTTTACAAGGGGTGAGTATCTTGGTAGTTCTTCTATAAAATCACAAAAAGGTTTTGTAGGTAAAGATGAATGATTGAAACCAAAGTTTATTACTACCGAATGATAAAAAATACTATGTAGTACCTTTATGGGTACAAAATAAACATTCCTGAAAATTATAACTTTGAGAAATAGACATTTAAACCAAACGAGACATGTATTAATTTTTTTCTTTAAGATTCTCACGTAAGAATATAATATTAAACAAGGGAGGGATCGCCCTAATATTCTTATTTTTTATATGTATAGACGGGGGAAGGGTTCAAAATCTAGCCACAGTAGTCTTATATAATAAATGAATGGCGCCATTGTAACTTTTCCAGCACTGAGCACGATCAGCTATCACTTGAAAACAAAGATCTAAATAGATGAAGGATTTAAGCTACTCACCAATGTCTGGCAAACTTACTTAAGTCTGTTTTCTTTAACGCGTGGTTAAATAATAACAACTGCACGGATCAATTTACAAGTTAAAGTTTTACGCGTGACCATTTTTAACCGACTTCAAAAAGGAGGAGCTTCTCAATTTGTCGGAATCTTTTATTTTATTTTATGTATTCTCAGATTACTCGAAGACGCCTGGACCGACTTCCATATTGTCCCATGATCATCAGGTCAGAGTCTGGAGAATTTGGGTAGTTTTTGGAAGAGTATTTTTAACTTGCCAATATTTCTCCGTGCCTCGGAAACCACGTTAAGCTGTAGGTCCTGACTGTCATTTGTAGATCTTTGATAGTCATAGCCGCGTAAGAGGTAGTGGCAACGGCATACTGAAGATGATCGCTGGTATTTAATTACTTTGAGGAGCTTGTGGCTAAAGAATAACAGCCGCACAGGTCGATCTTCAAGGTTAAGTAACGCTTGCCAAGGTTGGTCTGTGGATGGGTGACCATCTTAACATACCGAGTTTCCTCCGTGGCTCGGAAAGCACGATAAGCTGTTGGTCATTGTTAGAAGCCAGTAAATCTGACTCCAGTCTTGCCAAGAAATACCGTGTTGTTACCCATTTAATGGGTTGTGGAGGTCTGGTAGGCGGCCGCTTCACGTAAAATACTGGTATTCAACTGAATCCAGTTTGACTGGAAGCCGACCCCAATATAGTTGGGAAAAGTCTAGGCAGATGACTGAAGATGATCGCTGGTCCTTTGCAGTATAGATGGATGAGGACAACAATGGGCGTTTAAATTTTGTTGTAAGTACCAATAACCTATACAACGTTGATACGACAGAGGGGCTTTCCTTTAAACTGCCTATACTAGGTACCATTTTCAAGCTCTGTACCAAAAATTTATTAAATAGGAGCAGTAGTTTAGTCGCAAATGATTTTTAAAGTTTTTGCACCGTTTGAACACGATGTATCTTTTCTAACAGCTGATTATCGTCTAAGCATAGGTCATGCACCTTACAACGATAAATCTACGATGCGTTGTTGCCGCTCTGACGCATGTCGAAGGACATTCACTAAAAATTGGCAATGCAAACAAGGAAGCAATAAATACACACACACTTGCACTTTCACTACGAAAGCGACTTGTTGTTGTTGTTTAGAGCGACTGAAAGAAACAGAGACAGGTCAGTTTGTTGCATCCTTGTTTTTTGCGATCGGTAAGTGGGGCCTCTTGTTTTTTCAGTGCGCCGACGCTGTCTTTTCGGAACGTACGGTTTGTGAAATTTGCGCGCAAACAATTGTGATTTTATTTTGTTATTGTGATAGGACACTAAATAAGTTTAAGACAGTATTTCTTGCTTTTATTGTGAGAGGACACGTAACTTGGGATTATTATTATTTAGTATTAGTGTTTTTTTTTGTGATTTTTTATGGTGATAGGACACGTAACATGGGATTATTATTATTTAGTATTAGTATCTCCGGACCTCACTTCCATGGATTTCTTTTTGTAGGGGTACATTAAGGGTGAAGTGTATGCCTCAGAGGTAAATACAATTGATGAGTTAAAAATAGGATTATTATAGCATTTCACAAATTAAAGTGCTTAGCGACGGACAGTGATCTAATTAGAAAAATAAATAACAATTATTCTCCGTCAATATAATTTGTGCATCAATGTGAATGGAGTACACATCGAAAATTTAAAAATTTAGTGTGTTTGATTTTGTAGGCGTACTTCGAAACATTACCTAAGCCGCGCCCCCGCCCCGGCCCCCACCGAGCACACGAGATACCGCACACCGCGCTCCGGCGCGCGCGCAACGTTGCCGCTTTGTTACCTAGCGGTATCTAAGGTCAGTGTCATTTTTTTACAAAGGGTGGTTGCGTTTTATTCTGATTTGCAAGCTATTTAGTTTGTTTGAAAAACATATTTTCTCATTTTTGGCACTTTTTGTTTTTGTACTGTATCGAATTAATACTGAACACGTATAGTATACGTAGTTTAATTTAATGCCCCTCTGTCGTATCAACTCTGTATAATAAACGAACTATAATTGTAATTAATTACTAAGTCATAATTCTAATTCACTTTAAATGTATTATGAATCTTCATTTGTTATTTTGTTTTGTTATATAATTTAATTGTTGCTATTAATTAATTATATATTGACATTTAAATTATTGAGTTGTATTTTAATGTTGTATATGTATAAGGATTATTCCGTAATAAATGAATTATTATTATAGCGAGTAGCAAGTAATTTGACGCCAGTTTTGCCAAGTGGTATCGTGTTTCTCAGTTATTGTAAAATAGTGGTGCTCACATGCGTTTGGCGCTGGTTTTTTTACTATTGATAGACACGCGTTTGACCACTATCTCACCTGATGTGAAAATAGTTTATTCAAAATCTGCCTAATGTTTGTAAAGCTAAGTTAGCCTAAGAACTCGAGACATTTAGGGTTGTGCATAATTAGAATCAGACCTAATTGTCTGCAGTGTGAAATTTTCATATTAATAAAGACTTTAAAAAAATAAAAAACCCGGCTATATGCGAGTCGGACTCGCACACGAAGGGTTCCGTACCATAAACCTTAACTTTTATTATTTGTTGTTATAGCGGCAGTAGAAATACACACTCTGTGAAAATTTCAACTCTCTACCTATTACGGTTTTTGAGATACAGCCCGCTGACAGACAGACGGACGGACGGACGGACGGGCGGACGGACGGGCGGACGGACGGAAGGACAGCGGAGGCTTAGTAATAGGCTTGCGTTGGATACTCTTTGGGTACGGAACCCTCAAAAACTGTAAAATAGTGATGCTCAGCTGCGTTTGGTGCTGCGTTTGGTTCAGTGTCAGGCGCATTGAAGTAATCACAACAATGCGTCTCTAAAGCAGACAGGCAGATTCCCTCGTGAAGTGAACCCGACCGATGCAGTGACTTCCGACACCCGTACTTGGTCGATATCCCAACTAGTCGTACCCAGCGCTTCTCTTCCACATTTATTTTACGCACAGCTAAAGTGTGGAACTCTGTGCCAGCATCTGTGTTCCCGTCCACATATAACCCGTCTGCCTTCAAATCAAGAGTGAACAGGCATCTTCTGGGCACGCTCGCTCCATCATAGACCTCATCTATCGCTTTCCATCAGGCGTGATTGTGGTCAAGAGCAAGCCCATTACTAAATAAAAAAAAAAATAAAAAAAAGTGACGAACCATTTTTTTCTGTAACTGTTCTTACAATCGGTACTTATTTCAACGTTGTGAAATAGTTACTATTCTTGTACTCATTGCGTGTTTCTAGATTCATATTTGATTACGTTTTAGTAGGTATACGAGTAATAAGCAGTTTATGTTAGCCCATAAAACGGTACAAAGTTACCATTAAATAAAATACAATTGGGAGATAATAATGTGAGTCGAGTTATTAGGGTTCCTTAAAATGAAAATGCTTAGAATAAAAAGTACGTTTTACGATTATCTTTTGTTCTTGTTTTAGGGAGTTCAGTAAGGTGCTTAGTTGAAATGGGAAATCTTATTGTTATTTCCTTTTACTTGGCTTCGAAGTGAAGATGGGCTCTTGGAAAATGTTCTCACAATCTTTTAATATTAAGTTCGCCTATGTAACCACTAAACACTTTGACACGATATTTTAATTGGTACATTGGGAATGTTTGTATACAATTTTCACGAACAGGACAAACTATGTCTACTACAAACTATGTCAAACTATGTATGTATGTATGGGATTGGATCAACAAGATACAGGCTGTGCCTTGTTTTGGCTGCTTCATCTTTTGAATTGTCTTCTGATAGTTTAATGGTCTTAGCCTGTTATTATTCTGTTTAAGATTTTTGTTAAAGTTTAATAAAGAAAAGTAATAAACGTAATGGACAATAAATATATAGCTTAGCCGCGATGAGTGATCACAATTTGTTTTTTTTTTACACATTCTGACGATACTTCTTCTATCTTTGCTTTATGAAGCCGCAAAACAATATAAACTTATCTGCCTAGCCTTTTTCCAACTATATTAGGGTCGGCTTCCAGTCAAATCGGATTCAGCTGAATACCAGTATTTTACGTGAAGCGGCTGCCTACCAGACCTCAACTAGTTCATAAGACAACAGAGGATACCAGCGACAGAATAGTTATGCCTACCATCAACAAGGTATCATCTTGCTCTTTAGTAAATAGTTGTCAAAAAGGGAGTCAGCAGCATGCCTTGAAATTATTTCATCAAAATATTCAAGGTGTCTCTTCCAAATTATTAGAAATTGAAATGTTTTTAGAAAAAACAATGTTTGACATTGTATGTTTTAGTGAGCACTGGTTGAAGGATTACCAGATGCTAATTAGTTATGAAAATTATAATGTGGGCAGTTGTTTTAACCGCAAATCTACGTTACGTGGTGGTTCCCTCATCTTATTAAAAAAAACTTTAAATTTAAGCAACGTAATGACATTGTTAACTTATCAGTGGAACATTGCATCGAACTGTCCTGTGTTGAGCTAGATAAGCATATCATAGTGTGCGTGTACAGACCCCCAAACCCTCAAAACTTTACTTTATTTGAGTCAACAATGGAAGATATCCTTGCAAAACTTGCAGCAGGTAACAAGCCCGCGATTATTTGTGGGGATTTTAATATTAATATTTTAGAAATTAATTCAAACAGCAGCAGATTTATAAGCCTTTTTAAATCGTTTAATTTGTCTAATGTGTTTACAGAACCGACTAGGGTAACACCAACTTCTTCAACCTGTATCGATAATGTATTCTGCGATTGTGAATATTTAGATAAAGCCATAGTTAATTACCTTCCCTCTGATCATAGTGGTCAATTGGTAACATTTCAGTTTAAAGCAGCCTTGGAAAAAATTCATATACAATATAGGCCAATTACAACTGGAAAACTAGCTAAATTCAATGGTACCTTACAAAATAAGTTAAATTTTCTAGGCCATAACATTGAAGATGCTAATAAATTTCATGATAATTTCTTTTCAGTGGTTCTAAAGGAATTCAATGCAACTTTTGTTCAAAGAAGTCTAAGGATACTTTCCCTAAGTATGTATTTAGTGGCTGGGCGACTAAAGGCATTAGGATAAGTAGGGAAAGACTATATGAGCTATATGGCCTTAAGCCTGTCATAAACACTGATTCTTTTAATAAGTTTGTAAACAAATATTCTAAAGTGTTCAGAAATACTTGCAAGGTAGCTAAAGCCCTATATATTAGCAACAAGATCAAATCGTCAGAAAATAAAATAAAGACAGTTTGGAAAGTTATTAATAATGAAACTAATAGAAATAAAGAACGAAACATTGATTATTTTCTGGAGACTACACATGGTGCCAAAAGCTCTAATTTAGAAGTAGCCCAAGAATTTGTAAATTTTTTCACCAATATACCAACTAAAACTACGGAATATTTAAATTCTTCACCTGAGGTCTCATATAATTTATTAAAAGCTAACGTTCCAGGTTGTACGGTTGAATTCCAGTTCAAACATATCAACCCTGTGACAGTCATAAAAGCTTTCCGGCAAATCAAAATCAAATTGACCGAAGACATATGGGGAATGTCTATTAAAGTGTGCACGTCCATAATTGAAACTATAGCACCATACTTGGCTTTAATATTTAATTTATGTGTGGACCAAGGAGTCTTTCCGGATATAATGAAATATAGTAAGGTTATACCACTATTTAAATCGGGCGACAGCAAAGACACCAATAATTATAGACCTGTATCTGTTTTGCCGGTTTTTAGCAAAGTGTTTGAAAAAGTAATGCTCAATCAGATGCTCAATCATTTTAACATCAATAAAATTTTACACGATCAACAGTATGGTTTTACCAGGGGTCGTTGTACGACTGACGCTGGTGCCACGTTGTTAAAACACATATACTCAGCGTGGGAAGAGGCACAAGATGCCATAGGAATCTTTTGTGACCTCTCCAAGGCATTTGATTGTGTAAATCACGAAACCTTGCTCCTAAAGCTAGGACATTACGGACTAGGTAAACTCGCACTCAGTCTAATAAAATCTTACTTAAATGATAGACAGCAGCAAGTTCAAATAAATGGTGTCAATTCACGGGGTTTAAAAGTCAAAATGGGGGTACCACAGGGCTCTATTTTGGGTCCTTTCCTCTTTCTAGTATATATTAATGATCTACCCCATCTTTTAAAAAATCAACCTCATATGGTATTATTTGCTGACGATACGTCCTTAATTTTTAAGATAGATAGACGTTCCATAAATCTTGACGACGTGGATAACGCCGTACAGCAGGTCCAAAATTGGTTTACTGCTAATAATTTAGTATTAAATGGGAAAAAAACTAAATGCATCAGATTTGCCTTACCGAACGTTAAAAGAAATGATTGCGACGTAGTATTGAACAAGGAGAAACTTGAATTCGTCGAAAACACGGTTTTCCTGGGGATTACGCTTGACTCAAGGCGACAATGGGGTCCTCATTTAACATCTCTTGCGGGACGGCTAAGTTCAGCAGCATACGCTGTCAGAAAAATCCGTCAATTTACCGATATAGATACCGCGAGGTTGGTCTATTTTAGTTACTTTCATAGTATCATGTCTTACAGTATCTTATTATGGGGACGTGCTGCAGACATCGAGTCTATATTTATCCTGCAGAAAAGAGCCATCAGAGCCATTTACAATCTCCGTCGGCGTGATTCCCTAAGAGAACTGTTTAAGGATATAAACATCATGACGGTACCTTGTCAATACATTTACGAAAATATTATGTATGTTCGGAAAAATCTTCATCTCTTTAGCAAGATTAGTGACAAGCATAATTTTAATACTAGAAATAGGAACAAATTAGATCAACCCCGATTCAGATTGGCCAAAGTACACACTTCTTCTATGGGGTACTGTATTAAATTTTATAATAAAATACCAGTTGATATTCTCGAACTGAATGAGAGAAAATTTAAAGCATGCATAAAACGCACACTATGTAGACACGCGTATTATAAACTGGAAGATTATATCCTCGATAAAAACGCTTGGCTAAATGCTGGTCCTGCTCCACAGTCACACCTGCTTCGGTCCACTTTTTAGGTTTTTATATTTGGAAGAGATGCTCGCTCCTTTGTTTTTTTTTAGAGGTCCTTACATTATTTCGTTTATTTATTCTTATATACATACAAATTATATTATTATAATTACTTATTTATTCTTTTTGATGTAAGAACTTAACCTTCAAGCAGTCGCGTGGCGTCGAATCGACCGCGCTCGATAAGTTTTCGCTGATTACATCGTGATTTCTCGCTACAAGCATTTCTCTTTTCCAGTAGCTTTTCATTATTTCACTATGCACGAAAATGACTGCATTCCACTCTTCTCCGAGCCTCTGTAGTGGAATAGAATGCATTTGTTTGCGTCGCGGCGCAGGCGTCGAAACGACTACACGCGCCTGACTCTTTCTTTTACCTTGACGAGAAGACTAATTTCGAAGTAAAATACCTGAGTTGATAAAATAAACACTTTGATAGTAATTATTCGATTGCATAGAACTAATAAAAAAATGAAAACATCTAAATAAAAATGAGAACACAAATCACTCTCCCAAGAGAACAAAACTTTGGTTTGGCGGGTCTGGCGTGCATAGCTGGTTTGTAATCGAACGATAGTGGGTTGTTTTATTTTTAATTCCAAAAAAATTGTTGCCTGGGTAAAAATTGATAATGTCTGAATTTAAACATAAATAATTATTAATTTATCAGTATTGTAAATTCCTGAAATCTCACCTAGGTCTTTTAGGTTACGCGCGACCGCTGTCGCTACAAATACCCACGCGCCCGCTTGAAGGTTAATCGTTGTCTTTATTAATTTATTTTTCATTATTTGGTCATTGACAACCATAGTTTTGTGTAAAGTAGAAGCATATTTTTAAAATTTTGTAAATGTGAGTACCATAAAACCATTTACATTTTATGTGAGTAGTTATAGTTTTACTTGTTGGACATGAACGAGCATGGTGGTTGAGAGCATGTCACTCACTCAAATGTCTCGCTGATGGAGGCGCGTGGGTTTGATCATTCGGTTCCCTTCGAAATGGTTGAGCTGAAAGGTGCCGATACACGCGTCATGTTCGTGAACAGGCGCCGTCGGTTGAGACTGGTCATCTCTTAACTGCCATTGGCTTATTTTAATCTTTATATTTAAAATTCTTATAATAAGCCCTTTTTTTTTCCTTTGCATTGTCTTCACACGCAGAAGCAACAAGTATATGTAACTTGGAATTTTGTAAAACAGAACATGATTTAAAAGAGTGTCCGTGGAGTTTCTTGCACGTTCTTCTCCATAGAGATAAAAAGTTGTTCCTGTTTTTAGTTGAAAAGACGTATTACTCGTTTGAAGACTATTTAAATGACAAATTATGACTAAATTTAATTTTCTTTGACATTCTTAATAATTAATAATATAATTCAATTACTTTATTTTATGCGGCTCATGACATTTTTCAATTGCTTCATTTCTTTTATCCTAGACTTTATTCATTATGATAGTAAAAATAACCTGCTTACTAATATTATATTTGTATGCCGATTATTGGCCGAACATACAGATCAGCTAAAATGTATAAATAACATCTTTTTGTACTTATGTTCACAAATAAAGATTTGATTTGATTTTGATTTGAGATCTACGCTTTGGAACGTGCAAATAGCTTCCATGTTTTTGACTGACCGACCTTCACGTTTCAAAAGTGCCTGTGAATGGTTTATTTGAAATAAAATGCTTTGAATTTGAATTTGAATTTGACAGCCTATTAACTGGGTAACACGGTATTTCTTGGCAAGACTGGAGTCAGATTTACTGGCTTCTGACAATCAGTAACGACTGCCAAAGTTCTACAAATGACAGCCGAGACCAACAGCTTAACGTGCTTTTGAAGTATAGAGTATAAAGTCTCGGTATATTAAGATGGTCCCAAAACAATATAAACCATTCCAAGAAAAAATATAAAAGTAATACTGGAAGCACAACGTTCCATAAACAAAAAACTTTATCAATACACTGAGAGAAAATTTAAAATGTAGGACCAAATTCCAGCCTAAGATAAGCAGGTAAATAGATTCTCTGTCGAACTCCAATTAAGGGTAGCAGGTGGCCTAACCACCGACCAAACGTGAGTCCCAATTTTCGGCACCACTTTTCCGAAAAGTAGAACTGTTTACGAAAAATTCTAGGCCACCGACAAAATGTAATTGAGAAACTTTCACACTAGGAGTCTTGTTCGAAAGTACATTTTTGCTTCCGAAAATATTGACAATAATAACAAATTCTTGTAAGAAGTTAATTGAATTGAGAATTGTAGTTGTTTTTTCGTTGACCGGATAATTGTAACTGACCTTACTGGGATGGTCTTCAGAAAGGTTTGGTGCGTAATAGTTGCAACTGGCTAGCGTGTATTGATAGTACTGGGTACTTCGTCTCTGCAGTCGATGTCGCACCTATCGTCTTGCACCGGTTCATGTGAGGACCTTATGAGGAATCGCGGGTGGAGAGATTTTGTATGTAAAAAGTCATAATTCGAGGTTCGGCTCTCGCCTCCTCCACTATTGGCCGATTTAAAATATATTTCATAAACTGAATAAGAAGATTATAGGCATACTGTGTCCCTATGTTTTCCTTTTTAGCCGACTTCTTCAAAGAGGAGGAGGTTCCATGTTCGGCTGTATGTATATTTTCTTTTCTCCGCCAATTGTGGACCGATTTCAAAAATTCTTTTTTTGTTCGAAATCCTATACCTACTCCTGAGGTGGTTCCATTGTCACCACCAAGTCAGAATCTGATGATGGGATCCCATAAAAATTGGGGGAAACCCTCAAATTTTATAGGTACATACAATGTTTTTCATTAACTTTCTAACGAAATTCAGATATTTGTGCCTGGTGATCATCTCATGTTGCTGAGTTCATGATGGAAGGTTGTTCAGCGATATTCTCGCCACTTGTAAATCGATTTGGATGATTCTTTTTTTGTTTGGAAAAATATTTTCCCGGCTGGTTCTATTTAAATTTGGTGAAGATCTGATGAAGAACTTCGGAGGTAGGCAACAGAACTCAGCAACATGAGATGATGATTATCAGGCACAAATATCTGAATTGCGTTAGGTATTTCATGAAAAACATTTTTCGTGCCTATAAAATTTGAGGGTTTCCCTCGATTTTTATAGGATTCCATCATTAGAATCTAACTTGGTGACAATGGGACCACCTCAGAAGTACAGGCTTTCAAACAAAAAAAAGGATTTTTCAAATCGGTCCACAATTGGTGGAGAAATCGGAAAACACATAAAAAAAATATATATATAAAAAACAAATAACCCGAACATAGAATCCCCTCCTTTTTGAAGAAGTCGGTTAAAAAGAAAAACATAGGAACACAGTATACCTTTCTTATTGCCCGATGATTGATATTCTGGCGGATGTACACACATGTTCAAATCACACGGTAAGTTCTGTGCCATGCAGGATTTCGACGTAGTAGTTCGTTGCTAGTTGAATAGATGGCGTTGCGGATCTTTTTGTTGTGATGTAGTTTGCTCCGTTGGTTTTTCTTGTGGCAGCATTGATGCCTCTACAAGAGTAAAGGAACAAAGAGTATCCCTGAGAGTGCTCATCTGCTCACACACTAGCGCACAATAATATCTGCTGCGTACCTCCGTGGCTAATCTGCATTGACGTTGACCATCGTAACCAAAATTCGTTTGCCTCCCGAAAGAATTATTATTAATGGTTTTTAGTTCTTTCAGTCGACGTTATCGTGTCTTTTTCAGTAATAATCAGTTCTACAGTCACAACTAACAAACAAGATTTGTGTCGAGCTTAAAAAAAAGTTCGTCTTCATAATTAAAATAAAGATATTATCTTTTTGTGAAGAAAAAGTGTTTTATAATTTACTTAGCATCTTTCTCTTTAATAAAGCCTAAGGGATAACTTAGCTTTGAGTCATTTTTTGTTTAAGTTACTTAGCGTACCTAAGTTCACAAAATAATTATTTAGATTTCTATTGTAAGTCCGACGAATAAATCCATGCTTAATATTACTAACTAGCTTTTGCCCGCGGCTTCGTACGCGCATATCCCGTTTTTTCCCATTTCCGTGGGAGTTTCAGAAAATCCCATCTTAGTGTTTCTCAAGAAACCTTCATGCCAAATCTAAGCTTCCTACGACCAGTACGTTTTTTACACTCCGTCTTAACGGCTGAAAGGATTTAGTTGAAAGAAGATCGGCAGTGTCAGTGTCGCTCTATTTGACAAACGAGCCTAAACTAAATTATATGCATTTTATAGATCAAGTAGAGTAGTTCATTTTCCTGTTTAAAGATATTTTTTATTTTGTGGGAAAAAAAGAAAAATTATATATAAATAAATATTTTGTTATATCAGAAGTGAAAGTAGCAATAATTAAACACGAAACCGCGGTATTGAAGTAATCATTGCCATTTTCAGTAGAATCATACTTATCAGTAGAATATGAATATTGGCTAAATGGTTAAAAACTAACCATAGTTTTATAATAACATTATAAACACATTTTTCTTTTTATATTAATAGACATTAATGCGAAGGTATTTGTTTCATTTTATCAAATAACATACCTTACCTACCTACCTTATTGCTGAACCTAGTTTTACATTGCTAGGAATATATATATTAACATAAAGCTGAAGAGTTTGTTTATTTGTTTGTTTGCTTGAACGCGCTAATCTCAGGAACTACTGGTTCGAATAGAAATAATCTTTTAGTTTTGGATACAGCATTTTTATCCATAAAGGCTGTAGGCTATGTAACATCACGCTACGACCGAATATGAGCGGAGTATTAATGAAAAACGTGGACGAAGTTGCGCGGGTAAAATAATATTAATACAAATATAGCTTGTAGAAAAAGGATTCTGAATTTTTTACACGTGTACGTCTAACAGATTCTAGGAAATTCTATCAATTTCAGAAACTTTAAATTGGGTACTTTCCCTAACATAGAGTTACTAATTACTTTCCTAAGAATTGCGATCGTCTTTAATTTATTCCTTTAGCAAGATTTTTTATAATATTTAAAATGACGTCTCTCATCATATTGTGCTAATCGGACAGCTAGTTAAAAGTTCAGAACTTACCGTTTGTTACAAAATCTAGTTACAGTTTACAACTTCCAACATCTTTGAAAACATATTTCATAACAACAGTCTATTGTTAGGGTTCCGTACCTGAAAAACAAAAACGGAACCCATATGGGATCACTTTGTTATCCGTCCGTCTGTCTGTCAAGACCCTTTATTTTGGGAACACGTGGAGGTATCGAGTTGGATTAAACCATATACTCAGGTCTACGGTCCCTTGAATCTGTGAAAAAAATATAGTTTGAAGTTAACATGAAAAAGATACGGCTTTTTATGCCTCAAAAAACGAATATTTCGACACTCTCAAGGGAATCAAATTCATAGGGTATTTCCCGTTGACCTAGAACTATGAAATTTGACAAGTAATACCGTCTTATACTACAGATGTAGGGAAAGTCTAAAAACTATACATTAAAAATAAATATCATTCATCATTTAGTAACATTTAGCGTTTCTTTCGTCAAAATCGACCCACAAAATCAAAAGATATTGAATTTTTAAGTTTAGGAAGAAACTTCCTAATGTATTCTGGTCAGTCCGAGCGCCATCTGTTGAGAATAAATAAAATGCACGAAAGCATGAAAGTATCACCATAACAAATTTTTGAGTTATTTGTGAAAGTTTCAATACGTAGTATACGTATAGATGCGAGATAATATCAATCGATCACCACTAGCTCAAGTATCGATTTTAGGGATGCGGTTTCTAAGCTTTTATACAAGTAGATTTTTAGCTGACTATCTCTATATACTTATACTTATCTCTAGTAATATTATAAAGCTGAAGAATTTGTTTGTTTGGTTAAATGCACTAATCTCAGGAAATGAAAAAATATTTGTGTTGGTTCGAAAGGCTTAGGCTATAAAATCACGCTACGACCAATAGGAGTGGAGCATTCATGTAAAATGTGACGCGGACGAAGTTGCACGGGTCAACAAATATCATATACTAGTTGACTCGCGCAACTTCGTCTGCGTCACAATTTTCATTACTGCTCCGCTCCTATTAGTCTTAGCTTGATGATATATGTTGGCCTATAGCCTTCCACGATAAATGGGCTATCTAACACTGAAAGAATGTTTCAAATCGGACCAGTAGTTCCTGAGATTAGCGCGTTCAAGTAAACAAACAAACAACCAAACAAACAAACAATCAAACAAACAAACTCTTCAACTTTAAATATTAGTATAAGATAGCTTGTAATGAGAATTACAAGGATAGAAAGATAGGAAGATAGGTTTAGGATAGGTCATTTATTGAGAAAAGCTTGAGGCTGTATAACATCACACTACGACGAAAAATATGACGCAGACGAAGATGCACGGTTCAGCTAGTTCGAGATAATATCAATCGATCGCTGCTAACTCAAGGATCGATTTCAGGGTTGTGACTTCTAAGCTTTTTTATATAGTCCGGTCAAATTGGACCAAAAAAATAGGAGTGAAGGTTCAGTAAAAAATTTTCAAAATTGGTACCTAGGATTGTTCTAAACACTATGATAAATAAAATGATTAATAAAAAGTTCTCATCGATCCGATACCTGGAAAAAAATAATCGGGGTCAAAGGTCGATTTTCAGCGAAACGTCAAGGGTTTTGCTGAAAATCGCGTTTTTTTTTAATCGTTATATCTCAGAAATGGTGGCTCTCGAGGAAAAAAGTATCTCGGCATTTTTCATAGATCTGATCTACAATTTTCTCTCAACTAATTTTATGGCAAAACTTACCGTTTTGCTTAAAACCGCGTTTGTTATCTTTGACCCCGAGTATTTTGATCTGTATGGCACACAGTTTATTGTTTTAAATACTTTTGTTTGATAATGATCTCGAACCCTGAATAAAAACATAGCCTCTTTGATAAGTAATTATGCACCCAATTAGATTGAAAGAAAAAACCTGACAGAGCGACTGATTCTTAGATTTCAGGGCTTAGCACAAATGTTTTTAAAAGCTTCTATTTAACTTGCAATGTATGTATGTTTGTTCAGGTGGAATCTTGATCTTCAACCGATTGAGCTGAAATTTTGTATACACATTTAGTTTGGTTGTAAACCTTTATTTAAAAAATGTAATATTCTTCCACTACCCTGTATGTATATTAGAGATATCTGTATATTTACCAAGAATCACATGCAATACTTTAAGCAGCGTAGTGAGGTTCTACCGAGACAAAAAAGGGCTAAGTTTCTCAACCTATTATATCACCCACCTGGTCATAAAGATATTTATAAAAAAATGTGTTTAATATGTGTGTACTGATTTATAATAATATTCCAAATGTATTGAAATTGTTGCAGGGTATTTTATTTAAGAAAAAATTGACAGAGTGGCTACAAAATAAATGTTTCTATAGTATTAAGGAATTTATGGAATTAAAAAATGAATGTTAATGATGGATATATATGAAAAATAGATTTTATAATATAATTGTAATAATAATATTTTGTAATAATTTGAATTGCATGATAACAATAATTATGACAAAATTGACATATAAATAATTTGCACGCTTGCTTGCAGGCAGAATACAATGACTTTTAGAATGTAAGATCTTTCCTTGTAATTTGTTATGTATATTCTGGCAAATAAATATTTTTGATTTGTTTTGATGACAATATACGATAAGCTATGTGACGTCATTCTAAATTTAATATGGCGGACCATCCAAGATAACGGAATAGTTATTTTTAGTGCATTTCTACAATATGGGTATCAAAAATGAAAGGGCTTGTTGAGAGTATCTCGAAATAACTAGAAAGTAAATTAAAAGAAAAAAATAAAATAAAAAAAGCTTTTATTTAAATGCTCTAAAAGAAGAAAAAAAAAATTACATTAAAATCGATCATAGCAGCTTGTCGCGAGGTTTGCGTAAGTACCTATAAGTATTTAATTAATCAACCTACCTCTATACAACGTGTACAACAATCTTTACTACGGGACCAACCCCGAAATCACGAAAAAAACAAGTGTTCAGAAATTTTTGTCGAATTATAGAGAGCGCAGGAGCGCACATCTATACTAATATATAAAGCTGAAGAGTTTGTTTGTTTGCTTGCTTGAACGCGCTAATCTCAGGAACTGCTGCTCCGTTAAAGAAAACAAACAAACTCTTCAGATTTATATATTAGTATAGATGTATAGGGACTCATGGTGTACTCGATGGTTTTTCGCGACTTTAGTGTTGATTCTATAGTGAAACTTGTTCATAATAAACAAAATATAAAAGAGAACAATGAACCCTTAACAGGTAAGTATTAAGTTTATTCTGTTACACATTGTATAAAATAAAAATAGATAAATTACTAAGTAAGTACAACCATTGCTGCATTGTCCACCTACACTTTTTTAACGTATGCATACAGAGATATTAAAATTAAATACAATTGAGTTACTGAAACGCATCGGTTTATTAAACTCCAAGGGTATTACGTTTCATTCCACGAACCCAGATTATACCGGTAGAATATTTATTACCTCGTTTGTGAAAACAATTGCGCTTTTATTAATAATTATGTTAAGGGTTGTTTACATTGGGTCGGAAAATAAAATTTTATTTCGCAATTTAAAATGTAAATTAGATTTCAAATTTAATTTTTATTCGTGCGGAAAGCGGAGTATAGTTGCGCTTTTGCAATGAGCGTAATTTCGGCAAATTAATTTTCGTTAACTAGTTTTTTCACACGGCTCTGTTCAGGTGAAATTCGATTGGCCCACAGAAATGCACTCATCATCATCTGCCTAGCCTTTTCCCCCTTTGGGGTCGGCTTCCGGTCAAACCAGATTCAGCTGAATACCAGTTTTTTACGTAGAGCGGCTGCCTACCAGACCTCCACCGCTCATTAAATGGGTAACACGGTACATCTTGGCAAGACTGGAGTCAGATTTACTGGCTTCTAACAATCCGTAACGACCGCCAAAGCCGGGACCAACGGCTTAACGTGCTTTCCGAGGCACGGAGGAAACTCGGTATGTTAAAGATGGTCACCCATCCACATACCAACCTTGGCAGGCGTTGCTAAACGTTCAAGATCGACCCGTGCGACTGTTATTATTTAGAGCTCACGAGCTCCTCACCTAATGCACTATTAGGATAAAAGTATCCTTTTGAATATTGCAACAATCAATTTACAAAGCTATTCTAATATCGTGTTAGTCTGAGATTATTTTCAATTTTTTTTTAAGAAGCTAACAACACCAGCAAACAACAACAACAACATCAACAACAGCAACATTAACAGCAACAGCATTAATTCATTTAAAAAAGTTGTCAATTTCTAAGAAGTATGTTTATAAGTAACCTTGTACATTGATACAATTTCTTTGAACGCCAGTGTATTATACAGCAATAAGTAGATACGTGTAAGATAATTTGTGATAGAAAATTTTCATTTCCGAAAAAGATGATTTTCCTAAAGAATTTGTTTATTGAAACTTTTAAGCGTGACACAGTTCTCTTTATCCTTAAAGAGTGGACAACTATTCAGGTCATAAAAATAAGTGAAATTCTTTTGCCGTAGTCAAAGCGGTGCAATTGGAAGTGCCTGTCAGTTTCGCGACCGACATAGCCGTCTGCCACCGTTTGGTACGAGCTTTACTAAATTGGTATGCCTCGAGGCAAAAAGTATAAGACGCCTCCGCCGTCATATGCCTCATGTTTTGAGTTTGACTGGAAATGGTTTCGGATTGGTGCCTTTAGAATTCGAAATACGTTTTTAGTCAAGAGAACTGTGGCGTTTGTGCCAGTTTTCCTTTTTCCATACAATTTGGCAGAAGCGAACGAAAACATCACATTTGGCCTTTACTATAAACTATCTTTTCGCGGCTTCGCTCGCGTGATAAGTGTTACCGAAGTCTTAAAACTTCTTAAACGCCAAGATAAAAGTCACAATTTTATCTTGGCGATTATGAATGTAGAGATTTTTTGTACACGGTGAACTTTATGTGCACGGTGAAATAAAAAGTTTTAGGGTACAATTCCATTGTGCGAACAGCCATGGAGTGAAATTCCCTGCTGGAGTCTGTGTTTCCGGATAGCTATTATAGTAGTTAAGTTAAAACTGAATACGTTATTTCTAGTCAAGCGTACTCCATCGTTGACCACATCATGGTCTACCATCAGGTGAGGCAGTGGTCAAACGCGAGCCGATAAAAAGTCCTAGTATACGTGTATTTACCTGTTCAACAGTAGACGCGAGTCTTCCTAGAGCCAGTCCATTGCCATCTTCCCACGAGATGACAGCACTGCCAAGCTTGACGTACAGTCTCCTGGCGTACTTCAACTGAGACCTGTCAGTGAAGGTCCTTTGTTTTCGTTCATTACACACCAGGTTGCGCTTGAACCTCAGTATTTACCTGTTCAACAATAGACGCAAGTCTTCCTAGAGCCAGTCCATTGCCATCCTCCCACAAGATGACAGCACTGCCAAGCTTGACGTATAGTCTCCTGGCGTACTTCAACTGAGACCTGTCAGTGAATGTCCTTTGTTTTCGTTCAGCACTCACCAGGTTACGCTTGAACCTCAGTATTTACCTGTTCAACAATAGACGCAAGTCTTCCCAGAGCCAGTCCATTGCCATCCTCACGAGCCGATAAAAAAGTCCTAGTATACGTGTATTTACCTGTTCAACAGTAGACGCGAGTCTTCCTAGAGCCAGTCCATTGCCATCTTCCCACGAGATGACAGCACTGCCAAGCTTGACGTACAGTCTCCTGGCGTACTTCAACTGAGACCTGTCAGTGAAGGTCCTTTGTTTTCGTTCATTACACACCAGGTTGCGCTTGAACCTCAGTATTTACCTGTTCAATAATAGACGCAAGTCTTCCCAGAGCCAGTCCACTGCCATCCTCCCACAAGATGACGGCACTGCCAAGCGTGACGACCATCTTCGGTCACATTATTATACCTAAAAGCTAACGTACTCTAGATACCTGTCACTCAAAACCCATCGAAATCTACATAACCCCCGAACGTAAAACATTTTCGATCCCTACAAGCCATTCTTACAAGCACATTTCACCTTGAATGTCCTAATATCCCGAGTGACGACGCTGAATGAATACTAATAGCCCTGGATGAAGTAATTGTGTCCTAGACATTGTAACATGATGGAGAGCTTCCATTTGGAGACAACGGACATTAGCAATGTTTTGACGTAGGTGCTCGTAATGGAGATTTCTTTGTCTTTTGTTTTTAGGAGGATTTTGTTTAGTTTTTTTTTGTAAGGTTTCATGTGAAATACTGACTTCACTATTCAGCTGCATCCGGTTCGACTAGAAGCCGGCTCAATATAGTTTCGAGTTATGTTGTACAGTATGAAGTTTCTTGCACGTTCTTTTTCATAGCATCTATTCTGTGGCCGCGTATATTTAACTAGCTTTTGCCCCCAACTTCGCACGCGCATGTTCCGTTTTTCCCTGTTCACGTAGGAATTTCGGGAAATCCTCTCTTAGTGCTCCCCTACAAGGTGTAGAGAAGCTTCATGCAGAGTTTTAGCTTTCTACGACCAGTAGTTACGGTTGTGCATGTCAGTCACTCAATAACGGAAGAATTTGATTTATTACGATGATTACTAAGCAAAGTTAAGTAACTGTAACCCAAACAAATAAAAGGACTGCACTACCAACACAACCACACACACCGTAATTCTTACGAATACATACAAAAACACACCAACATGCACAACACACCACACTATATGGGCAATCATATTTTTCATATTTTTTTTTTTTCATATTTCTTACTATTGTTTTAATCACGTTCATATTTAATCTAATTAGCTTTTTTATATCATACGTTTCATTGTTTTTTTATGTTTTAACTAGCACTGTACCTAGCATGTAAACAAAATGTTTAATGTAATGAGGAAGGGAACTGTCTCCTGAGAAACAGGTTAACTACCTAGTTCAGGAGGCAGGGCTTTTTTGTAAGAGTGACACATAATGTTTGCAAATAAATGAATTTATTATTATTATTTATTATTATTATTATTATAAAATAAGGCGTCAATTGTGATTGTATTTTAATCTTAATTTGATCGCTTTTAACCTCGGTATTTCAATGACTTGTGACGGTGTTAATGGGATAATATGAAAACCGAAGTGCCAAGAAAAGCATAACAAAATTGTTCAATAAAATGCGTATTACTTTGTACTTAGTAAGCTGTCATACCTACCCTAAGTCGAACTTAGTGTATGTAGTTATACACCTCTGCCCAACTTGCGGGAAATACAAGTAAACCGTTATAGTTTGCTTTATCGTAGTAACTTTATAAGTAAGCCAACTTTATAATATCGAATGAGGATGCTCGAAGAAATACGCGTAATTTCAATTCAAGCATCGCCCACGTACGACTTTAATCCAAAGGAACTGTACAAGAACTCTACAAAATATGAACCACTTACTACTTTCAGCAATATTTTACACTGTAAGTCCTCACTAAAAATAACTTCACGTAAGGACTCTATTCTTGAAGCAGTCGTTACAAAGTTCTCGGAACAACGAATGCACTTTCGTGCAGAATAAATGCTAAAGTATTTTACAGTCTTGTTCAGTTTGGGCCATTACATTCCCTGACTGAACTTGACTCGGATTTTCTCACGTTTTCGAGTTAACGGCTCTCGTGTTACGTCTTTATGGTCTAACACGTTAATCTCGTTTTATTATAGTTAAAAAGATATTTCGAAACTCTGAATCGAAAGGGATCGAGATTTTTTGATGATGTTGGCCGCTGTAGAAACAATCTGGCTATCTGCCTGACCTACTTTTCTGTCTACAATTCACATCCTTCCATGATCTGATTGTGGCTAGCAAAAAAGGGGTCTAGGTGGCCACATCGGTTGGGGCTGCGGACTTCGTTCGAAAGAGGCACCGTACCCTGGAACGCAAGGGGCACTAGGAGGAACGCGGATGGGTTTTAGTCAGTAAGAGTCTGACACTCCCTTCTGCCGGCTTCACCCAAAGCGGGAGGAGTCACTTGATGATTTCCCATCCTTAAAAAAAAAAAGTTGGCCACATCGGTTAAAATCTGAGAAATGAGTAAAACGACACGAAAAGAAGAACCTTGTTCATACAGATATGAAAAAAATACTTAGTTTGTGTATTAAAAATGTTTCTAGTAACAAAGTGAGTTACCAAGTACTTTGTCCCAATATAATAAAACTGAGAACAAAAAGATAAAGATAGGCCTCTGTAAATTCAGAAAAAAAACTCTGTGTTTATTGCCAATAGCCTCGATTCTTATTTTGAATATTATTCCGCACTGGCTGGAAACAACAAATAGCTCATTGAAAAAGTTTCACTTTATTTTTGTGTTTGAACGAAATTCTTTTCTCTTATTATTTTGTAACTTTATTAACTTGGGTTTTCTTTTGTGTATTCGCAGGTTTTTTTTTCGTATCTGAATTTTGGTAGACTATATTTAAATTATGTCTTGGGATTAGAATTTATTAACTTTGCGACCTTAGAGCCACGTTATCTCACAGTTTTATGGAGCAAAACTTTGACTTGCTTCGTTATTTAAATTTTGTTTTTTAAAGCTACTTTTTAAGGTGATTTTATGGCGCCGTAGTTTTAAGGGGTTCTATGCAATTTTATTATGGTAATGTGTATTTGGCCCACGAAATTTAAAAAGATATAGATTTTAAAAGATAAGATATTTCTTTTTTATGGTTCCGTACTCAAATGGTAACCAACAGAACCCTATTTCTAAGTCTCCGCTGTCCGTCCGTCCTTTATGGTACGGAACCCTTCGTGTGCGAGTCCGACTCGCACTTGGCCGGTTTTACAAAAAAGAGACTTGAGCTGATTTGGATTGATTTGGAACCTTACTCGCGAGTTATTCAGAAACATTTTCAATATACATTTTTGCCGATATAAACTGAGCTGATTTCAAGGATATAACTTTCCAAGCACAAAGTAAAATAAAATAAACCGTTTTCTTTTACCAGCCGGTATTGTATCGCACGCTTTAATACCACATATTCTTAAAAGAATAGGAATAAGAAGGCTCAAGGCTCTATTTTGGGTCCTTTCCTCTTTCTAGTATATATTAATGATCTACCCCATCTTTTAAAAAATCAACCTCATATGGTATTATTTGCTGACGATACGTCCTTAATTTTTAAGATAGATAGACGTTCCATAAATCTTGACGACGTAAATAACGCCCTACAGCAGGTCCAAAATTGGTTTACTGCTAATAATTTAGTATTAAATGGGAAAAAAACTAAATGCATCAGATTTGCCTTACCGAACGTTAAAAGAAATGATTGCGACATAGTATTGAACAAGGAGAAACTTGAATTCGTCGAAAACACGGTTTTCCTGGGGATTACGCTTGACTCAAGGCTACAATGGGGTCCTCATTTAACATCTCTTGCGGGACGGCTAAGTTCAGCAGCATACGCTGTCAGAAAAATCCGTCAATTTACCGATATAGATACCGCGAGGCTGGTCTATTTTAGTTACTTTCATAGTATCATGTCTTACGGTATCTTATTATGGGGACGTGCTGCAGACATCGAGTCTATATTTGTCCTGCAGAAAAGAGCCATCAGAGCCATTTACAATCTACGTCGGCGTGATTCCCTAAGAGAACTGTTTAAGGATATCAACATCATGACGGTACCTTGTCAATACATTTACGAAAATATTATGTATGTTCGGAAAAATCTTCATCTCTTTAGCAAGATTAGTGACAGGCATAATTTTAATACTAGAAATAGGAACAAATTAGATCAACCCCGATTCAGATTGGCCAAAGTACACACTTCTTTTATGGGGTACTGTATTAAATTTTATAATAAAATACCAGTTGATATTCTCGAACTGAATGAGAGAAAATTTAAAGCATGCATAAAACGCACACTATGTAGACAAGCGTATTATAAACTGGAAGATTATATCCTCGATAAAAACGCTTGGCTAAATGCTGGTCCTGCTCCACAGTCACAGCTGCTTAGGTCCACTTTTTAGGTTTCTATGTTTTTATATTTGGAAGAGATGCTCGCTCCTTTTAGAGGTTCTTACATTATTTCGTTTATTTATTCTTATAAACGTACAAATTATATTATTATATTAATTACTTATTTATTCTTTTTGATGTAAGATCTTAATCGTTCTCTTTATTAATTTATTTTTCATTATTTGGTCATTGACAACCATAGTTTTGTGTAAAGTAGAAGCATATTTTTCAAATTTTGTAAATGTGAGTACCATGAAACCATTTACATTTTATGTGAGTAGTTATAGTTTTACTTGTTGGACATGAACGAGCATGGTGGTTGAGAGCATGTCATGCTCACTCAAATGTCTCGCTGATGGCGGCGCGTGGGTTTGATCATTCGGTTCCCTTCGAAATGGTTGAGCTGAAGGGTGCCGATACACGCGTCATGTTCGTGAACAGGCGCCGTCGGTTGAGACTGGTCATCTCTTAACTGCCATTGGCTTATTTTAATCTTTATATTTAAAATTCTTATAATAAGCCTTTTTTTTTTTTCCTTTGCATTGTCCTCACATGCAGAAGCAACAAGTATATGTAACTTGAAATTTTGTAAAACCAGAACATGATTTAAAAGAGTGTCCGTGGAGTTTCTTGCACGTTCTTCTCCATAGAGATCTACGCTTTGGAACGTGCAAATAGCTTCCATGTTTTTGACTGACCGACCTTGACGTTTCAAAAGTGCCTGTGAATGGTTTATTTGAAATAAAATGCTTTGAATTTGAATTTGAATTTGAATTTGAATAAAAAAATACATCTACCGATATTACAATCGTTTAGCAATAGCGCAACAGAAAATTTAAAACGTATTTAAAATTTTAAAACGCTTTTTAAAAACTATATAAATAAAAAGCGTTGGGAAACTGAGAATTTTAATGCAAGCTTTCATAGTAATTCACTGAATGCCATAATAATATTTCATTGTTTTAGTGTGGATGTGGTTCGCTTTTTTCTTTGTGGGAGAATGAAATATGTGGAGCAATGTGGAGGAAAGACTGACAAATGAATAAAATATTTGGTTTGTGCTATGCAGTATTTTTTATGAAATGTGTACAAAGTGAAATTTATACGGTTAACAACATGGTGCTTCTAAAGAAACTTTTGATTATTTACACAATGATAGAGTAGATGTTCACATAAGCGAGTTTTAGGCTGACTGTCCACTCCGCTAGCTCCGCTAACTCCACGGAGCTAGTCAGAGTTCACTCGAAGAGTATTTCGAGCAGGCATACAGCACTCCGCTCCTTTCCTCTCCGCTTCAATGGACAGTCAGCTAAAAAAAAATCTGTTTCTAACATACGTTAATTTCAAAGCACACCAAGGTTACGTTAGCACCGTCCCGCAGCGTCGATATGTGAATGTAATTACTAAATGGAGCGGTGCGGCTGCTTATACCGACACCGATGTATAATTTTAGTCTGGTAGTGAATAGTTTTGTTGCGGCATTCTAATGATGCGGCATTTACTGGCTTTGGAAATCTTAACAGATTTTATTTTGGATTTATTCTGTTTTCTGTGCAAACGGAATTGGATAAATTTTTGTTTTAATTTATATATCGAAACGATTTGTTTTCTGACAAAATTTTACGATACTTCTGTTAAAACATGTCTTCTTAGGTACTCGATATTCTAAAGACTTGACATGGTTTTTTAGTCTGTTCCCAAAATGCTAACGTAAACTAAAATAAGTTAATTTCAAAGCACACCAAGGGCAAGTTAGCACATGTGTCGATATGCTAAATGATAATTACTGAATGGAGCGGTGCGGCTGCTAGTTAGTGTTGTTGCGGTATTATGATGAAAATTTCCTTGGGGCTTTTTACGGCTTTTATAAAATGCAAATGTAGCGTTTATTTCAGTTTGTGTTAAGCTTTGATAATCATCATCATCATCATTTCAGCCGAAAGAAGTCCACTGCTGGGCATAGGTTACCTCCAAGCGTCGTGTCGCCACAACGACCGTTCCTGAGCGTGTCGCATCCATCGGCTACGCGCGACCTTCACCAGGGCATCAGCTTTGATAATATTAGGATTTTAAGGCTTGTATACATACCAATGACCTTGTGCATACAGACGGAGCTAACTACACCTCTACGCGCCACCCCGCTATTATTTTTATTATAGAAAATTAAATACACGGGTGTATTTAATTTTCTATAATAAAAATAATACATATTTTTAAAAAGTCCCAACAAAATTATTTCCGTTTGTATTACAAAGCAGTAAATACAGTGTAGTTCGTTTATTACGGACTTCGCATATAACAACCAACCGTTTTTAGCGACGAAGTATAGGCATATGTTTGGTTTTAACATGAGCCACTATGAAATTGTCAGTTTGTTTAGTATGACTTCTGGTTAGTACGACGTAATATCACCGGTCCCTTGGTCGTCGTTATAATCGGATTCTACTGTATATGTTTTATAATCTTCTGATACAAAGTGAAGCACTAAAATGTTTTCATCTCAACGATTTGGAGGTGATTTGGTGTTATTTTTTTTTTATTATGTTATACCGATAGATAGATAAATTCTGGCTGAACCAAATTACGTATAATATCATGTAGATTATTATTTTTTTCAGATGTAATTTTTCTGTTATTGCCGACGAAAAGTTGCTTCATCTGCACGCTGTTTTTAAGCATTTTTCCAGAGAGTAGCCTTAAAACAGTAATTTATGCTTAGGCTTTTTCCAGACGAGATGCAGACGAATAAAAGTATTTTACTAGAAGCTATCTGACCTCCAAACCCAGATGATGACCACACGGACTGTGTTGTCAGTTTGAAAATGGAACATATTCAGGATCTGACGATATCAGTCCACGTTACCTTACAATTTTTCAGATGTAGTCGGGAGCTTACTTCAATCTGAACATAAATAAAAAAAAAAATTGTCATGTCGTTACTTTCATACATCCTTGACAGGAAGTAGCACTTAGAATTAAACGGTGGCATAAATATATTTATGTGACACCCGGATTTGCGTCCCAGAATGCAAGGCTTCCTGAAATATATTGCTGTATTTAATATTGAAGATGCAAAACTTTACCTTACCTTAGTAATACTTAATAATTTCCTTTATATCTTAGAATCCAAAAATGTGGAATGATATGTTAGATGAGGAGCTTGTGGCTAGATAGTAAAAGCCGCACGGATTGAAGGTTAAGCAACGCTTGCCAAGGTTGGTCTGTGGATGGGTGACCATCTTAACATACCGAGTTTCCTCCGTGCCTCGGAAAGCATGTTAAGCCGTTGGTCCCGGCTGTCATTTGTAGATCTTTGGCAGTCGTTACGGATAGTCAGAAGCCAGTAAATCTGACTCCAGTCTTGCCATGAAGTACCGTGTTACCCAGTTAGTGGGTTGTGGAGGTCTGGTAGGCAGCCGCTCCAGGTAAAATGCTGGTATTCAGCTAAATCCGGCTTGACTGGAAGCGGACCCCATATAGTTGGGAAAAGGCTAGGCAGATGATGACTGGATTCTATCTTAGAATCCAGTACAAGGCCAGAGATGAGCGAAGATGCGTTTGTTAAGAACCGATAGAATCTGAGCGAGGCTAGGTAAATGAACTAGCCAAGTCGAATCTTGAACCTTCATTTACCTTATTTCAGGATTAGCTTAGGACAGGACTTGGCACCCATTTAGACCTCAATTTTTTCTCGCTGAAGTCGACAATCACGGATATTATTAAAATAAAGCTTTGGCTCCCTATTAACTTTTATGCTTTTGATGAGATATATTGAACGTGCAGGAAGTAAAGGTGGCAGTAGAGTGTCATAGTCAAGTATATTTTGATTATACTCGTAAGTTTCAAACATGCAACACTAGATGGCACAGTCTACTTCGTGCACGTTACCCTAAACGGAGCGTGGAAGTGGCAGCACGAAAGCATCAATGTCAAGAGGATTTTACTAATAAGTTTCGAACTTGCAACACTAGAGGGCACAGTCTACCATACGGTTTTGCTGGACAAATTAAAGCGAAGGACGCGTATTCGCGTGATCATAAAATTTTTAATAGGTACTAAGGGCATTTGCACATGGCGTTTTTTAACTTGCCGACGTCACGCAGATTTCGCAGACAGTACTGCTTTTTGTTCGTAAAACGTGTGTCGTCGGCGCGTCAAAAAGGTTCATAGGTTCAGGTTACGCTAAATTAAATGTCTGCATTCGTAGTAAAAGGGTCTGTGGATCGTCATTGTCATTAATTGGCTGAGTGGTTTGATTGGTCACTAGAATCTACGTCATCTGTAATTGCATGGACAGTCCATCAGCTGCCTATTAGCTGAAGTGCAACACCAAAAGCTGTGCAGGAATATGATCCATCAGATTGAAGCGTGGCTGTATGGGCCTTATCCGCACAGATTAAAATCTCATGCGTCATTGACAAGACCATAGAGCACGAAACAAATGTCGGTGGCTGCCATAGACTACAACAAACAACAAAAAGGGTAATTGGGAAAATGTAATACACCACCAGATGGCGCCACGTAAACAACGTTGACGTCAACCACCTTATGTCGGAAAACATTTTCACAGCTTTGCCAGGTTCCTTTACCTGATGCCTGCTGACACTTGATGCAATCATCTCGTCATTTCAGAAAACCTTAATTGTGTTTTTCACGTGGTGTATTAATTAAAATTATTATATATATCTATAGTCACAAGACGGAAGACGCAGCGTTGGGAGACCTGTTGAAGGCTGGCATCCGATGGATGCGAGATGAATGTTACTGACACAGGCCGAAGGATCACCAAACTGAAATGGCAGTGGGCAGGGCACATTAGTCGCAGATCAGGTAAAGTTTTGGAGTGGCAACCGCGTACGCGGAAGACCCAGCGTTGGAAGGCTTCCTACAAGGTGGACCAATGACCTGGTCGCAGGTAGCCGGTGGATGCGAGAAGCACAGGATTGGTTGTTGTGCTGACATTTGGGAGAGGCCTAAGTCCAGCAGTGCACGTATTTCGGCTGATATGATGATGATGATGATTAAAGTTAGAATAACTCACACATTTAATCTTCTCAAACACACGTTGGGTGTGTATGGAAAATAAAATTTGTACAATGCCGTTTCCAGCAGTTGCCGGCGAGGTATTCAGCGCTCTGTGGATACGACAAATGTTCTATCATTTGTCTGCCCTTTACCAGCATTTCCATTTAAAACCAATACAAAATATCAGGATCTTTTATTAGGGTTCCATATCCGAAGAGTAACCAACGGAACCCTATTACGAAGCCTCCACTGTCCGTCCGTCCGTCCGTCCTTCCGTCCGTCCGTCCGTCTGGCTGTCAGCGGGCTGTATCTCAAGAACCGTAATAGGTAGAGAGCTGAAATTTTCACAGATTGTGTATTTCTATTGCCGCTATAACAACAAACAATAATAATTAAGGTTTATGGTACTGACCCTTCGTGAGCGAGTCCGACTCGCACTTGCCCGGTTTTTTGTTTTGCGTCCATTACGCAATAGCTTCATGTTCCATGCAGCGTCAACCGTTATCAGCAGACCTCGTATGGTAAAATTACCATAACATTATGCTGTTTTAGCGAACCCTTGGGATACAATTTTCAGATATTCAATTTCCCTTTCCGCTTTTATCGTATTACTTACCGCGTGCTGAAGGGACTAGTTCAGATTAATATTTGTTTTATATGTGACTAGATTATGCCCGCGGCTTCGCCCGAGTGAAAGTCGGGAACCATCCTATATGTACTTCCAGGATGAAAAAGGTTCAATCTATTTGTGCACCAAAATAGGGGAAAAAAAGTTGGTTCGCTTTCGGTTTTAAAACGCACAAACAGGCACACTGAGTTTTTGCATATTTGATTAAAGTGTGGATTTTGTTTGCATGGTTTGTGCTAAATAATCATAATGTCCATTAATTTTACCTGTTTTTGTAAAAATTGGTGGTATCACTGTTTTTTTACACACGGGAAGAATGGATATTATGCAGATAATTAGGGTTCCATACCCAAAGGGTATCCAACGGAACCCTATAACTAAGACTCTGCTGTCCGTCCGTCCGTCCGTCTGTCTGTCAGCGGGCTTTATCTCAAGAACCGTAATAGGTAGACAGTTTAAATTTTCATAGTTTGTGTATATCTATTGCCGCTATGACAACAAATAATAGGTCTTTACCTATGAAATTACCGTTTTGTATGAAAAAATTTAAACGATTTTTTTTCATGTATTAATCGAAGTAATCACCCATGCAACCAATTGCCAACGCAGTGGCAGTTTATTGATGCCCTTCTTAAAGGAATCAGCTGGACGGGAGGCAACAAATTCTTCAAAGGCATTTTGTACTGCCTCGGGTATTGAATTTTTTTCCCGCCAAGAAGTTATCTAAATTCTGGAAAAAGTAGTAGTCTGTAGGCGCAAGGTCTGGTGAGTAGGGCGGATGACGGAGAGCTTCCAACCCCAGTTCTTGCAACTTGGAGACCGTCTGCTGTGCAGTATGAGGTCGCGCGTTGTCGTGCAGGAGCAGCGGAGACGAGTGATTGACCAATGCTGGTTGGAGATGTGCCAGCTTCTCCATTATTGTCTTCAGTTCTTCACAGTACACATCTGCAGTAATGCTCACCCCATTTGGTAAGAAGCTGTGATGAATCACACCGGCCCTAGACCACCAAACAGTGACCATCACTTTTCTAGGGGTAAGTTTTCGTTTAGGGCATTGTTTAGGTGCTGAACCAGGATCCAACCAACTTGCTGAGCGGTTGCGGTTATCAAACAGAATCCATTTTTCAGTTTAGTGTTAGCTCCGTAAACGTCGTTGATGTTGCGTGCCGCTTGTGCCGCGTTGCTGCCACGACGGTATTCATATTCCATAATTACTCGAATTTTTAACGTATCCATGATGACGAAAAAGATTGAAATGCGATGAAAATGTAATCAATAAACAAATGACTACTTTTGGAAAAAAAAAACCATGTTTTTAAAATAAAATTAATTTGAAATTAGAATTCTTAGCCAAACAAAAATTATTTTGATTTGAAATGGCCAGTACTGCAGAACGGCAATTTCATGTGTAAAGACCTAATAATAAAAACTAAGGTTTTATGGTACGGAACCCTTCGTGTGTGTTTTTTTTATCGTCGAAAAGAGAGACTTGTCCTGAAAATCGTGTTATGCAGTAGCAGTACTCGTTATTCCTATCATGGTTCACGCCACGTATGGTTTGTGAAGAATATCAATATGAAATTCCAAAGTTATTTTATTTGTTTTCAGTGAAAAGTTTTACGGTTTGGTCTTTGTTGTTTTCCTCTCTTGTTTTCTCAGTTTGCCAAACCAGTAAAAAAAATCTTAATTATTTGGATTACTGCATTTTAATCCATGCTTTAAAAAATAATTTCAGGGACAATTATTTTGATTGAAACATTCCTTTATTGAAATAATTCATGAGCTTAGTACTCATCAATCCATAAGAATTCTTAACTTTTAATAGGTATCTGTATATAAATATAGTTTTTATCAGGTTCAGTGCGCCTCTTGGCACAGGCCATACACTTTCTAGTACATTTACATAAATTCAAATTATGAATGTATGTACTAGCTGATCCGCGCAACTTTGCGTCACATTTTTAGGGTTCCGTACCCAAAGGGTAACCAACAGAACCCTGTTACTAAGCCTCCGCTGTCCGTCCGTCTGTCCATCAGCGGGCTATGTCTAATGAACCGTAATAGGCAGACAGTTGAAATTTTTCACAGAATGTGTATTTCTGTTGCCGCTATAATAGTAGTTCCTGAGATCAGCGCGTTCAACCAACCAAACAAACAAACTCTTAAACTTTATAACATTATAGTGTAAAAGTATAGATAGATTCCAATTATTAATGTATTCAGTTCAGACAGAGACTTTAGACTCTCTGCCTAAATACATTCATAATTAGAAACCCTAAACACATACATATGTGGAGACATAAATCTTCTCAGCTGTGTAATGTAAATAGAGTAATAACTTATATATGAAGACGTTATGAAATCTAACAGAATATCTTTATGCTAATATACGTATGTGAAACTCTGATAACGGATTTAATAACTTAATATAACCTAATAGATATGATGGTCTGTACCTACGCTAAGGAGCTTTGTGAAATGAATCATTTTCAAAGTGTTATTTTAGTTTATCACTTTCAGCTGTTTCATAGGATTAGTTTGTGCGGTCGTAGTTAGTATAATTATTTATATACAAAATATATGGTACTCACTTCCATAGACACAGATTTTGACCGCGCTTATTTCGAAAATTACTCTTAGAGAACGTATTCCTATATTTTTTTCGCGTTTTCTGTATTTGTCCCATAGTTTAAGTTGTTCATAATGATGGGTACAATGAACCGTTAAGAGGTATTGCGATAATAGGGAATATGCATGAAAAATATATGTATCATCTATACAGCTTATCTAAAAATATACAAAAATATAATAATAACGGTGAAAATAGAATCAAAATTACTCGAAAAACGAAGGAGATTTAATTATTTTATTTTATTAAAAATTTTAAATACCTAACTTAGTAAATATAAAACAATTGCGGTCTGCTCTGCTCTGTTCTGTTCTGTTCTGTTCTATTCCGTTCTATTCCATTCCATTCCATTCCATTCCATTCCATTCCATTCCATTCCATTCCATTCCATTCCATTCCATTCCATTCCATTCCATTCCATTCCATTCCATTCCATTCCATTCCATTCCATTCCATTCCATTCCATTCCATTCCCTTCCCTTCCCTTCCATTCCGTTCCATTCCGTTCCATTCCGTTCCATTCCGTTCCATTCCGTTCCATTCCGTTCCATTCCGTTCCATTCCGTTCCATTCCGTTCCATTCCGTTCCATTCCGTTCCATTCCGTTCCATTCCGTTCCATTCCGTTCCATTCCGTTCCATTCCGTTCCATTCCGTTCCATTCCGTTCCATTCCGTTCCATTCCGTTCCATTCCGTTCCATTCCGTTCCATTCCGTTCCATTCCGTTCCATTCCGTTCCATTCCGTTCCATTCCGTTCCATTCCGTTCCATTCCGTTCCATTCCGTTCCATTCCGTTCCATTCCGTTCCATTCCGTTCCATTCCATTCCATGCCGTTCCATTCCGTTCCATTCCGTTCCATTCCGTTCCATTCCGTTCCATTCCGTTCCATTCCGTTCCATTCCGTTCCATTCCATTCCATTCCATTCCTTTCCGTTCCATTCCATTGCATTGAATACATTGAGCTGTCGGCTGATAGTTTTTCTTCTGATTAATCAAAACGCGATCGATGTGATCTTTTGAGTTATCGATGTGATCTTTTACATACAACTAAAGAGCAGTTCAATGAAAAAACCTAATATATAAAATGCTTCCGTTACTGATAAGTGACTGATAGACAACGCACAGCCGAAACTAATGGCCGTAGAAAGCTGAAATTCGACATGTAGGTTCATTCCATTCCATTCCGTTCCGTTCCATTCCATTCCATTCCATTCCATTCCATTCCATTCCATTGAATACATTGAGCTGTCGGCTGATAGTTTTTCTTCTGATTAATCAAAACGCGATCGATGTGATCTTTTGAGTTATCGATGTGATCTTTTACATACAACTAAAGAGCAGTTCAATGAAAAAACCTAATATATAAAATGCTTCCGTTACTGATAAGTGACTGACAGACAACGCACAGCCGAAACTAATGGCCGTAGAAAGCTGAAATTCGACATGTAGGTTCCTTGGAGAGTGCAGGGGAGCACTAATAGAGGATTTCCTAAAAGGATTACGAGAACGAACGGATTACGCGTGATATGCGCGGATGGAATCGCGGGGAAAACCTAGTTTTATATTATGCGGCTGATTTTAGGCTATGTCAAGACCAATCTCGGGTCCCAAACTTGAAGCTATTTCATAATTGTTGGAACGAGGTAAATGTACACGAACCAGCATGAATAATATATCTTAGGCTTTGTCTAAATTAAGCCTTTGAAGTAATATTTAGTGTTTGTCTTACGTATTTACGGTTGTATATAGTGGTGAGGTATTGCTTAGTATACTTGGTAGTGTTCAAGTTATTTTTCGTAGTATTAGTTGAAAGTGTGATGACAATTTGCGATAAGAGACTTGTGAAACAGCAGTGTGATTCTGTAAATATCTTACCATGTTTACATGGTGAGATGTTTTAGTTTCCATTGTAAACTTATGGCGGCCATACCCGCACGCCAGGGTTTGCATTATTTTATAACCTTACAAGTTTAACCAACAGGCAAACCCTACCATGTAGGTTATAAAACTGTACAGCTGTCCATTTTATCAAACTTGGTTGTAAGCCGGTCGGATGCGCAAGGATAAAACCCAGGTCTAGTATGTACCTTTAGTTGAAGCGAACATGAAGTAAGCTGTGAATGTGGAATTCCCTGCCGGAGTCTGTGTTTCCCGATAGCTACAACCTGGGAGTCTTTAAGTCAAGAGTGAATAGGTTACTTCTAGGCAAGCGTGCTCCGTCTTCGACCACATCATCGCTTACCATCAGGTGAGATGGTAGCCAAGCGTGTGCCTATTATTAGTAAAAAAAACTGAATGACAAATGACAATTCTCTTCACGCTTAATCCACCTTAGTTTACACGCTGAGATGTTGACAGAATAAACCAGCCAGTTACTTGAAATAATATAAACAAAAAAGGCAGTGGTACCTTGTCAGTTTCAGTGAAGTCTGTAACAGGCTATTTTAGTGTTATTTAAATACCTACCATTTTTGCCATTTTAAAATAATACGTCTAAAACAGCAAAACCTGAAACGAATATTTGATCCAAAATATTTGAAAAAACCTTATACATTTTTCCGAAAAAGATTTTAAACAATTTCATAATTCCCATTTCAAGGTTTTGTGACCTTTTTTTCATAAAAAAAACGAACTTTTTTATAACATGTGAACCGTGAAACTCAGTAAATAACTTTAGGAGTAATAACTTTGATAAAATGTGGAATGATATGTTAGATTCATCGTGCCTATAAAATTATAATGTGCTGTCTGCAGCATAATCTACGTAATAATCTACGTAATGGTGTGAAATTGAATTTTGAATAGGTCTGCGTTTTTATTTTTGCGCACTAATTTTTAACATTAATTTAATATTGTTGAATGTGGTGGTTGCTTGCTTAGTCATAAACTTGGCGGGAAAATATTATAGATATAACTATGATGACTAAGCATATTATCGCTTCGATACTGTAACTCGATGAATGAGTTTTTCATTTGGTTGGTACTGTCTAGAGATAGCGTGTGAAAAGAAAAATTCTAAACTAATGTTATACAGAGGTGAGTATATGGTAACTAACCATTTTTTTTTTTTAATTCAATTATTAAATACGATACGATACGACTACTCTTTTGCAGAGCTGGTTACTTTTCATCCTAAAAAAATGTGTAGTTCTTGTGGAAAAAGCCACGCGAGTAAAACCGCGGGAAAATGCCAGAATAAGAGTTAATCTTACTTCTTCCATGGAAATCATAATAAAACTCTTACAAATAACACCCAAAATATCGTGACATTTCACATCAAACTACAAAAACATCACGCTCAATGAAAATCCTCACCACAAACAAGACGAAAATTGCCTATAAGTACAAACAACACCGCCAAACACCATTCAGATCTCAATATCTCCGACTAAAGCAATCTTTTTTGGCGCGTACTCTTTAAAAACACCCACAAAAGAGGTCTACAGTAATTTGTGCGCGGATTATGGCTTGCTTACGAATATTCTCGGAAAAGGTCTCATTATGCCTCCCTGGGGGACGCCGAGAATGTTTTGGGACGTCATAAAAGACTACGTGATACAATAACACTGGAATACGGCTACAGTTTAAACAGTGGTGTCTATGTTGTGGGCGTGATAGTATTGAATGGGGAATATGGTAATATCTGAGATTATGGAAATAAGGAAGCAGTGTGAAACGTGTCGAATGGAATTCTTGGTGCAAATATACATAGTTTCTTAGTATCTAACTGTTTTGAAGTTAAGGCGGAAATACCTGAGAGTAGCTCATTTTATAATGAGGATCACGTCTGAACCGCTTGTCGTAATTTTTTGGAAAAAAATATAAAGTTACACTAGACTGTTTCTTAATAGTTTGATGTATAATTTCGAGGTTGGTGGTATGTCTAACACGGATATACAAAACGACAATCGAACCAAAATCGCCGGGCGTATTGTAGTGGAATTTTTACTATCGTAAATAAAATTTTATTATCTTTATTTTGAAATACGACTATTGTATTAAGTCTTAGAATATGTATATATAATTCAATTCAATTCAATTCATTTATTTATTGCATCAAATATGGTAGGTATAAGTTCTTATCAATATTAAGTAACACACATTTGGCCAATATATAGCATGCAATATTACAAGTCCTTACTTCACATATTAATTACTAGGTTAGTTAACATTTCGTCAATTTATGTAAATATATTTACTGAACAATTAAATATGTCTGTGCTTTAATGTATAGAATTTACAGGGACACTTTTGAAAGAACTCATCTATCGAATAAAAACACTCCTGTAACAACCACTTCCGCAACTTAACACAAAACTTATTGAAGGGTACTTGAGTGATTGACCTTGGTAAAGCATTGTAAATTAAAGGAGCCATATAAACGCAGCTCCACCGAAAAATTTCTAGCTTTGGAACTAATAATATAAGGAAAGCAAAAAAACTACTGAATTTTGGGTCGCGTGGGTGCTAAACGAGTGCGCGTTTTGTTCTCTCAAGGACGCTAGCGTATTTCGTGTCTTCAGCTAACTATCAAGTTGTGATAATTCACATCATTACTTTGATACACGTGTCTTTATTTCATCAAAATGTACTATAGAAGAAAACACAGCTAATTTGTTAAAATAAATATACATCGCTGACTGTTTGTTAAACTAAGTAAACAGAGGAATCTAATATCCCTCTTAACATTTCTCGAAACATTTATCTAAACTTATATCGTGTTACTAAGTAAACGTAAACAAAACAAACCTTTGAAATCTAAACACTTCTTAACAACCCACCCCAGACGGTTTTCACAGAACTTAGATATGAAAAGGGGTTTTATTTGATCAAAAAGTTTATTTTTAATGTGATAACTTTCATAAACGACCTCTTCAAAAGTGTTTTTATTGATAAAGCTTTGAAAGGTTATTAATTCTTTAGAAATTGTTGTTTCAATGTTATTATTTTTGAATAGTTTGTGATAGTGACCTGACCCGCGTGAAAGTTCGAACTAATGTAATGGCTTACTGAAATCTCAAGTTGTTTATTGCAATCCATAATGAACACACACAGGTGGAAAAATGAATCAATAGAAACAATTATAGACCCTGTCGGGCACAGCAAAACTTAAAAAAAAAACGCTCTTCCTTTCTACTAATTATTTAGGAGAAAGGAAGAGCGTTTTGTTAACTTTTCTTGTAAAATATTTGTTTAATTATTTTATGTCTATCTTTTACCTATTATTTAATATTTTATACGTATTACTATCATTATCTAAATATCAACTGTAGCCTCTGTCCTATTTCAATATTTTTTTTACTCTTTATAGGCATAATTTTGATCACTCTCTCACCTAATGGTAAGCGATGATGCGGTCGAAGATAGAGCACGCTTGCCTAGAAATAACCCATTCTTGTCTTAATGACTCCCAGGTTGTAGCTATCAGGAAACAGACTCTGGCAAAGAATTCCACTTCTTAGCTGTACGCACAATGAATGTGTTCCCAAATCATTTTGTGCGTGTAGGTGGGATGTCCACCATGTTCTATTAACCGTATTGTGTTACGATGTTCAAATTTTCATTCTAATTACACCAAGACATACAGAATGTTGCATCGATCGTCTACTCGCGACCCTCACCAGGTCATCGGTCCACGTTGTGGGAGGCTTTCTAACGTTGCGTCTTCCGGCTGATATGATGATGATGACGAGGATACAGAATTTAATATTTGTATCTAATATCATTACTAATGTGGTATTTTGTTAAACATGTTTTTTGATGGTAAGTTTTATTCTATTTTATTTTTATGTTATTTTACTTTTATGTGTCTTGTGTGAGTCCCAAATAAACATTTTTCTTTCTTTCTTTCATTCTTTTCTTTCTTTTTTTTTAGCTAAAAAATGGTTAAGGTACTTTAGCAAGACTTTTATATTGAATCAAACAATAATTCATGCGAATGTCTCAAAATCAATCTTACCATTTATGAATTGCGGGTTGAGATGTTATCAAATATGGCCACTGTGCAAGATGGTTCAAATATTGAAATTTTCAAATAAAACTCTTTAGCTAAGCTAAAAAAAAGTTCATTAAATAAACTCATTCGCTGCAGGAGATACATTTTGTAAAATGTTAAATATAATATTCTGAAGTTTTATCGGTAACTTGATATATTTTGGGATCAATGGTCAAGTGCTTGTAGATTTTAGATTCTTGTTTTCTTTTACCTTTCAGTTAATAACAAGGGTTTTGTTTAATGGAATGTTTTGGATATTTTTTTTTTTAATATGCGGAGGCATTTTTCACAAGTCGTTTTTGTAAGTTTAAATCAATCTGCTACGTTTATATCTAAATGTTTCTACGACCTAAAACTCCATATGTAGTTTTGCTGTCGTACGTTGTTTTATTATTTACTTAATGCAATTGGCAGCTTCACAATAAATGTTGCTAACCAAAAATAATATTGCCAAGTCATTTTTAGGGTTCCGTACCCAAAGTTTTTACAATTAACCAACGGAACCTTATTACTAAGTCTACGTTGTCCGTCCGTCCGTCTGTCTGTTTGTCAGCGGACTGTACCTCAAGAACCGTAATAGGTAGAGAGTTGAAATTTTCACAGATTATGTATTTCTATTACTGCTATTACAACAAATAAAAAAAAAAGTTCGTGTGCGAGCACGACTCGTACTTGGCCGGTTTTACAGTTTATTTATTTAGTTAAGTTATTTGTAATACTGCCAACAACAACAACTTATTTCAGCAAAATGACACCAATGAAAACATCAACATGAAATATTAAAATATATTTTTCAACCGCATATAAATCCTGGTGTAAAAGTATTAAAATTTTAAACTTCCATGTGATACCTCGTTAAAAATGTACACCTGATGAAGTAATGTCGGTCGACCGAGGTTGGAGCGTCAAAGTTATATGAAGTCCTTGCTGAACCAACTTGTTTAATTAATGGTCTTCTAGCGCTAACTAGAACAGCTAGTCTATTCTGTAATGTGTGTCCATTTCGATATCGAGCTTCACCTGAGTGAAAAACCTCACAAGGTGAGCTTTATTACAACATCACTTCATTTTTTACACGTAATTTGATACTCACCTCGGATTCCGCTGTCGAGATACGAAAATGTTGTTACGGAACAGGGGTACAGCTTTCATATTGGTCATTGCATTGTGGGCGGCATCAAAATATTTTAACTTCAATCAACATTTGTCTGGATCCGCAGATTTTGTAACGAGCCGCTTATTAATTATTGACCCACGTAACTTCGTCTGCATCACAATTTTCATTACTGCTCTGCTCCTATTGGTCTTAGCGTGATGATATATAGCCTATAGCCTTCCTCGATAAATAGGCTATCTAACACTGAAATAATTTTTCAAATCGGACGAGTAGTTCCTGAGATTAGCGCGTTCAAGCAAACAAACAAACTCTTCAGCTTTATATATTAGTATTGAAGTAAAGATTAAAACGTTTAAACCGCTAGTTAGCAATGGTTTAATAAAAACGATTACCTGAAATGGTGGCTAAGTTAGACAGGAATCGCATGCAACGCAACATACGATAAGTGTGTTTATTGCATTGTTTTCCATATAAAACATGAGTCCAGATATCATAATACGTTGTATACTTTGCGTACGCAGGACCAGTGTGTCTCTAGCTTAATTCTAAACTGATTTACAAAACTATTATACTCTGTTTTTACCCGACTGCGAAAGAAGTAGGGTTATGTTTTTCTAGTCTATGTATGTATGTATATTTCTTTGGCACGCTCTAGAGCCTAAACGGCTCTATGGCTTTTAGCTTGAGAGGTATCGTTAGATTCGTATTTACTGTGAGAGGGACACTGGGTATAAAAAAAATGTGAAAAAAGCAAAGTGGCGGATTTTTGGCGCCAAATAATGCCTTAAAAAAAAAAATCAAAACCTATCGAGTGGGGTATCAAGATAAAGGGCTCGAGGAGACGATTCCAAAAAAGTAACTCACTAAAATGTAGGAAATAAAATAATTGACAGTTGCAGTTCTATCACTGATCCTGCAACAGCATCAGACTGCTTGAAAAGCGACTTGTTTCGAACTTTATAGTCGTTTTTAGCGGTCGGGTTTTTTGAAAAATATTTTTTTATACATTAGAAAGAAAGAAAGAAAAAATGTTTATTTGCGACTCGCACACAACAGACAGATGTAAATTTAATTAAATTAACAGAATTAAGTAGTCTAAACACATTTTAGTCTGTGCGAGGCCAAAAAGGTCTATCTCAGCATAGGCTGCGAAATTAGTTAGTGCATTAGTTTTATATTGCTTACCTAAATCGAAAGTTATATTTTTCAATCACTAGAAACTTAATGGTCGGATTCAACTTGCAGGAACTAAATTGAAAGCAAAATCTCTCTCAATTTCGTGTCCTGTTACTAAATTTATATCTTTAGAAATATAAATGCTTTAAAAAGTTCCTTGAATATTTCTCTGTCTTCAACATATTGCATGCGTCCTTCAATGCAAACGAAAGCGCTGCCAGGTCGTTTATAATTTCTATCTTATTCTGCAACATTTTCTACATTTATTTTAACTACATTCTCGAATATTCCGTCTGCATTGTTCTTTATATCCCCGTCCCCATTCATGGTCTGTGTTTCTTTCACAGTGTTAAGTAAACCTCCTTTGTAGAGTGAGAATGACGGATGTTTTTCTTTTGAACTATAAAGCGAGCAATTTTAAAAGGAAATGTTGTATCGCTCTGGTGAGGTGAATGATATTCGTTGTAGTCTACTTGAGTGTTCTTTGAACTGAAGTCAGTGTGTGGTTACACGTTTGCTGTGTTATTTTGTTGCTGTGAAGTCAAGAGTCAGTCAGTTTATTCCATTTGGCGACTTTTACATTAAATATTTTGTGTAGCAAAAAAAAAAATGTATAAAAATCATAAATATATGCATTTCTTTCAACCTGAGGGTAATTCCAAACGTATCTATGTTTATAAAAAGGTTTCTTTTTTAAAGAGATTTAGTTATTCTACATGATTATATTATGCAATGAAATTAATTCTAACAATATTGTCCAATTTAGACTTACGTACAGCTGAGCCACTTTGGTCACTGAAAAAAGCTCCAAATAAAACGAAAAACCGAACATAAAGATGGGTTAAATTATTAAGCACGACAATTTGAACTATAAATAGCCAAAAGCTTCTTCAAACGTGTGACTATAATGTCATATTTCAGCGGCGAGTCAGCAGTTGCAAATTATATTTCGTGTCCGGATTTAAAACGTATTTTTAATCTGAGCCGTGTTTAAGTCCCTCGCCATTCATCGCCGCCAATCCTAACTACGAACCTTGGGTCATTAGATAGGCAAAAAACAGAAGGTTGGTTTTAAGAAGGTTATTGATTTACAAGTCACTACTTGCAAGGATCAATGACCTTCTTAAAACCAACCTACTGTTTTGCAAACCACTGTTTATCGTTTAGCAAACGTTTGGAGTGTTACCTCAGGTTGAAAGAAATGAATATATTTACGTCTAACAATCGAAAGATATACTATACTTTGGATAAACACACGATAAACACTACACCACAATACCCAGATACTGTAGTTTATCTAGCGAATATCGATGCCAAAGTTGCAACATAACTACGACACATATAACTTATAGTGTGAATGAGTAAATCAACCTTATAACATCCTGACCTCTAGTGGGTTGCTAAACTACTAAGAGGAAACATGGGCGGCGAGACTTTGGATGTAAAAAGTGCTAAATATTGGACTAATTTTAAAATATTTCACAAACTGTGTCCACACAAACTGTGTTTTTGATTAATAATTGCCAAATCTGTACACTAATGACTATTTTTTAATCTCATTGACAATTTTAAATATCAAACCTGACTTAAATGTTATTGAAATCTATGTCGGTTTGCCATTTTCACTTGTCAATTTAGTCTCTAAGATTAAAAAAAGACTATAGTGATTTATCGGACAACTTTGAGCATTAAGTGAGGGTTCTAGTGCTTATACGGTTAATAAATCATCAAAAAGGACAACACAGGGACACAGTATATATCCTTCTAATTCATTTTGTGAAATATCTCTTAAATCGGTTCAATATTGGAGGAGAAAACAGTCGAGAGCCAAACCCCGAATTATGACTTTTTACGAATAAAGTCTCGCTCCTATGTTTTCTCTTAAACCTTCTATAAGTAAGAGACGGAACACTCACTGATGCACCACGACGCCATCTAATTACAAAACGAATTCACTATGGTCTGTCGAAAGAAGAAACAATAAAGGAACCTTATTGTTAACTTCAGGCTTTGGTGGTATTGTAGTAGATAATATAATGTTGATCAAATTAAAACTTCTGTTCTATTTTATCCCAAGAGTTTTAAAAATGGTAAACATTTATACTTATTTTTATCCGGAGGGGCTTTTAATGGATTGGCTTCATATATTCACACAAGGAATTTGCGTTACTCACCTAAGTTTTTCAAGTACCAGGTATTTATCTTTCTGCTCCCGCTTTTAGCTACTAAGTTAATTTTAAACGTTGACTGCTGACGGAGAAGGTAAACTTCTAAAGGCTAATAGGACTTTTTAGAACAACTGAAACTTGCTAATTTCTGCAAGAAACTTGGAATTTCTTTAACTAGCGTTATCCTAATTATACTGCTTCGCTCAGCTTTTAAATTGTTAAAGCACAATGTCTTGTGTACTTAAATCATTCTTGAGTTCCTCGCTCTTCGTATATTTGTTCAAATTAGTCCTTAATTTTCTAAAAATTTATGACTTTAGTGCAGAAAAATTAGCTTAATTAACGTCGATCAGAGCCAATAATTCGTGTAGTTTTGAAAATTAGTAGAGTTGTTCTTTGACGTTTCCAGAGGAACATGCTGAAAGTCCCCGAGGGTGGGAGGTGAGCCGGCGGTAGTGGAGGGGGGGGGGGGACCTTTTTTCAGTTTTTTGCTTGTATCTTGGATAGGTCAAATAACGGTAGGAGGGGTTCACATCAGCATTGGGTCGATGACATACCGGGGTCTCGTCCTCGATAGCCGGTGGAACTTCGTCGAGCATTTCCGACGTCTGGCTCCCAGACTGGGGCGGGCCGGGGCTGCCGTCAGGCGACCAAACGCCACTTGCCGGAGGCTTTACGCGGAGTCGTACGTTCCATGGCCCTTTATGGGGCACTGGTGTGGGCGCCTACTTTGAGGAAGCGACCTGCCCGTTACCTCGACGCGTCCCAGAGAGTCATGGCCATCCGGCTGGCCCGGGGATATCGCACGGTCACTGGCGAGGTGGCGAGCCTCCTTGCCGGACTGGCGCCATGGGATCTGGAGGCGAGAGCCCTCGCGCACGTTTACGCGTGGCGCGTGGAGGCGCAACGCCGGTGCGAGACTCCTCTGCCGCAGCAAATTGCGGCAAGGCGGACGGAGCTACGGCAGGATCTCATGGCGGTATGGAGAGAGCGACTGTCGCAACCCAGCGTTGGGCACGCCACAATCCAGCCGATTAGTCCCCTCTTTGAGGAGTGGCTGGAGCGGTGCCATGGCATCCTCACCTTCCACCTGACGCAGGTTCTCACCGGACACGGTTGTTTCGGGAGATACATGTTTCGGATTCGCCGGGAGGACACACCCGGGTGTCAAGCGGTTACCTCTTCTGTGAAGCAATAATGCTAGCAAAGGAGGAGGCCGAACGTGTGAGAGAGAGAGGGAAACCTCACGAACCAGCCGCCGCAACAGAAGAAGACGCCCGGGCGTCGGAAGTCGCAGGGCGATTTCCGGCCACCGCAGGCGCCGGCCTGCGGACGGCGAGCAATGGGGTGGCTCGCCGTCCGATCTGAACCAGGTCCGGTTCGACGGCGCGCTGTGTTCCACGCGCGCCTCAAAGACCTCAGCATGGGAGCCGAGACCCACAAGCAGGTTTCTGCTTGTATCTCCAAAACCATTGAAATATCTCCCTGCTCACTGCTACATTATTTATCTTCATTTAATTTTCTATACATTATGTTTTTACATTTAACTGTAGGATCAATACTTTAGGAGATAGAAGGTATCAAAAATTGATAAAAAAAAAAAAATATAAATCTTACAAAGATGAATGGTAATTTCTGACCTAGAAGCCGACTGTGTTGAGACCAATCGTAGTTTTTTTGTCATCTAAACTAGAGTCGGACTATCAACCCGGTTTTTTTTCGAAATTGATGGCTAATGTAATACTTGACCTTGAATATGTCTTCAGCAGACGAAATCTCAAAAAGTTATTTTACATTCATTCTTACAAGTATGCTGGTCGTGTTTCAGCTCATTAGAATTGTCCCGAAGGGTATTATGCATAGTTGTTAATAAGGGTCTGATGATGAAGAGCAGAAACGTGGAAAGCGGTCAAACGTGTCCGACGCCATTTTTTACCCAGAGTCCGACAAAAAATTGAGACCTATCGTTTTTTTTTGTCATTTGACATAGTACAAGAATATGTAAGTTTTTTTTTTTCGATTTCGATGGCTAACAGATGGATATTATAATGTGAGCTTGAGTATTTCTGTAGACAAAGTATAGAAAAGTAATTGTTTATCCACTCTAACAAAAATGCCTATGAATCGTGCTGTTGGGTACCATTCACTGGAGTTGGTAACAAGGGCCTGATGATGGAAATCATAAAGGTGAGTAGCGGCTTTCTTAGTTGACTACTCCTTTACCCATCTTGTTTGGGTTAATTAAAATCCATCTGATGAGCACTATCCATTGCACCTGGTAACAACGATCTGATGATGGAAACCATAAAGGTGAGTAGTGGCTCACTTAGTTTTATACCCATCGTAGACTTTGTTTTTGTCATCTCTGATCTAGACTAGAGTCAAGAGTATACCCATCACAAATAAAAAAGACAATGAATTATACAGACGGGTTCTATCCATTGCAGCTAATAACAATAATCCGATGATGGAAACCATAAAGATGAGTAGTGGCTCTTGGTTGACTACTCCTATGACCATCGTGTTTGGGTTCATATGAATTGTACGGGGTGGTACTATTCAGCATAGAGCTGAAGCTTAATTTTCCTGCACTACTTTATGTTCTGTGTCTGATGATTCCTATGAAAACTGACAAGCTTTCTAATTATTGATCGCAGTTTGTTGCTACCTCAAGGGTATGAGCTGTAACATCTTCGTGGCCATCCTAATCACCAATCTCATGGTCGAGAGCGGTTATTACTACAGCACTATGATCACGAGCAGTTTAATGGATCACCTTTGTCCACAATCTGACCGGATAGTTTTTTTATGTTGGGGAATCATCAAATGACTTCTTCCGCTCTGCGGGAGCAGTAGGGAGTGTCAGATTGTCACCCACCGTCACCCATCCGTGTTTTTTTTTTAATGCCCTCTGCGTACCGGGCCGCAATGACTCTTTCAAACAGATACCGCAACGATTACGCATGCATAGATGTAACTTTTTCACTCTTGAATTGTGGCGAATTCATTAAAGTTGACTCCCTTACCTGTTATCTCACACAGACAGTATTTTCAATAACAAAACTTCCACTAGCTAGTATTCCCAAAGGCATGTGATGTGATGCGATGCACGTCTTAACCCGAGATATTCTGCAATCTCGAGCTGTTTCACCTCTCGTAATACAAAAGCTCTCTGAAGGATATAGAGTGAAACTGAAGGCTTCGTACAGAGCCAACAGTAACGAAGGAAGGAATACTGAGAATTAAAGATGAGCTTGGAACACGTGTTAAGGCTTCAGTGCAAACGTATTCTCGACCGGCTCCAATATTTTACAGTCGGTTATTGAATAACGCATCGTAGAATCGTGTTTTGAATGTCTATGAATTAAGTGTGCTTTTAAATTGTTTGAGGGTGTATTATTTGACATCACGGTTGTTTTTGACTTTTGGGTATAATTTAGTACCGTTGAATAAGTAAACCAAAAATTCGATATGGAAATAAAAATAAGACATTCAATTTATGATGATTTTGATGATGATGAGGAGCTCGTGGCTAGATAATAACAGCCGCACGGGTCGATCTTCAAGGTTAAGCAACGCTTGCCAAGGTTGGTCTGTGGATGGGTGACCATCTTAACATAGCGAGTTTCCTCCGTGCCTCAGAAAGCACGTTAAGCCGTTGGTTCCGGCTGTCATTTGTAGATCTTTGACAGTAGTTACGGATTGTCAGAAGCCAGTTAATCTGACTCCAGTCTTGCCATGAAGTACCGTGTTACCCAGTTACTGGCTTGTGGAGGTCTGGTAGGCAGCCGCTCCGCGTAAAATACTGGTATTCAGCTAAATTCGGTTTGACTGGAAGCCGACTCCGATATAGTTGGAAAAAGGCTAGGCAGTTGATTGATGATGATGATATTAAATTCGAAAAAGAAGAAAACTAGAAAAATCTTTACATGCTACGAGTAAATCTTTCTGCATATCTTTATGTGCCTAGATTTTTATAATTTATATTTCTATTCCATCTGTTTAGAAGAGATTGGGCTTTATGGTGACAAAATTAATAGTGAAAAAAATTTACTCTTACTGACCCGAAAAATAGTGGGATCTTCAACAGTTAAAAGTTACAAAGCAAAGCCAAGATTATGACTCGCCAAATGTGCCAAGTTTCTGTTCCTAATGCTACAGATTTGTTACGATATTCACTATTGGCTTATAAATATTGAAGAGGTATTTGTTCTCAGGATTTATTGGTTTGTCGGTAGAAATAAGGTAGTTTATTGTAACCCGTGAATATATTACTGGTTTTATCGCTGAAACACTATAATTTATTGAATTCTGGCTTGTTTTTATAAAGGTGGCAGAAGATGCTTTGTTTAGGTTGGATTTTGCTGACTACTAACTTAACGCTAGCAACGTTAGGCGGATATCATCAGCACCTCGAGAATTAATTTCTAGGTTTAACCAGAAACTAAGTTAGAGTGACTATGGCCTTGCCAATGGCACATCAACTTACTCGCTAGGACGGTGGTACGCTGTGTTCCGAGCGCGCTTCTCTAAAGGAAGAAATTTCCCCTTCTCCGGTGACGGGACCTCCTTGAATTCATGCGGGCCAATAACTGGCCGGGCGAGTGTGACGAAATGCGGAGGCACTCCAGCATCTTGACCAAAAGTAACTGCAGAACACCGTGTGGTAAAAAAGATGTAACTACAGTAATTTCTTATATCTTGCTTCTAATATGACAAGAATGTACCGTTAAGTTGTTGAACGTTGTGACAATTCCTTGGTTCTGAGAAGCTTAGAATCAGTTACTTTTATCGCCATTTGGGGGATTCTTATGTCTAACGGAGAACGTTTTTTCGTCTTAAATTATGATAATGACAAACGAGAAGAAAAGTAAACTTTATACTGAGGTTTGTGTTGGGCAATGGTCATCATCATCATTTCAGTGGAAAAACGTCCACTTCTGTAAATAGGCCTCCCCCAATTGTGGGCACATGGATCAGTCCTAAGCCTCTTCTATCCAGCAAAAAGTTTTTTTTTTTTTACTATTAATAGGCACGCGCTTGACCACCATCTCACCTGATGGTAAGCGTAGATGTGGTCGAAGATGGAGCACGCTTGCCTAGAAGTAACCTATTCACTCTTGACTTAAAGACTCCCAGGTTGTAGCTATCGGGAAACACAGACTCCGGCAGGGAATTCCACTCCTTAGCTGTACGCATTATGAATGTGTTCCCAAAACGTTTTGTGCGTGTGGGTGGGATGTCCACCATATACCGGTGGCGCATCGCCGTTCGTCTTGTGGTCCGATGATGGAAAGGGCTTGGCGGAATTAAGTAATCTGAAATCATGACAAACTAGCTTTTGCCTGTGACTTCGTACGCGTATATCCCGTTTTTTGCCGTTCTCGTAGGAATCCTACCACTACTACTAACCAAGGAACCTACATGCCACCAGTAGTTTCTGTCAGTCACTCAATCACTAAATAACGGAAGAATTTAGGTTTCATACTTCGTCGTTCTCAAGAGTTCAAGGGCATTAAAGCTATTACCACCTTGTACAATGCTCTGATACGAAGTCAGTTGGAGTGTAATGCAATCATTTGGTCACCACATGAAACTAAATACAGTCTCATATTGGAACGCATTCAAAATAAATTCATTAGGTATCTGTACATGAGACTTTATGGAGTATATCCTTATTATCCATTGATGTACCCAACATTGTTTGTTCTAGGCATGGTTGGGTACAACAAATTAGAATTAAGAAGGGATATGGCTCTCACCATTTATATATTCAAACTGATCAACGGTAAAATAAAAAATCAGGGGGTTTTAAAGGAGGTGAATTTATGCGTGCCCGATAACTACGTGATGAGGCGGAGACGGCCGCAGCTGCTGGCGGTGCCGCGCGGCAGGACTAACTTGCTTCAAAAAGCGCCAGTTACTCGCGCCTTACGTACACAATGAAGTCGCCGAAAGGATTGACATTTTTCACTGTTCATTGAATGAATTCGCAAGAATGACTGCATACCATTTATGTTACAATTTGTAAAGTAAGACCACCCTATCGATTTGGGATATCCTGTAATGGTAGAAGTGTTGTGATAAATAAATAAATACATAAATAAATAAAATAAATAAATAAAATAAATTTTATATATTAGAAGATTAGAATAAATCTGCTAATGTATTTGATAATCACCACAAAATTTAATCAAATTAATTTCATAAGGATTAATCATTCCTACCACGCATCAACACTGAACTACTCAAACCATAAACAGCTGTGGCTTCAACGGTGTACAAATGGCGACAGCAGACAATATAAAGCTATTTCAATGTATTATGATTGATAACACCAGACGTTTTCCACATTACTGGAAAACACGCAAACTATTATTTGTTTCGGGCATATTTAGGAACGATCTATTGCCGAGACAGAGCTAATAAACAGAAAATAAGGTCAAATGATATTGTGACTTGGATTTGAAATATATGGAATCGTCTTTGTGGTTTATTAATATGAATTTTGAAATCTGTGGTCTCTTACGGGGTAATCAAGACAAAAAGAACTGGTTCGGGTGTTGTACCCACGTGGATTAATCGCTCTCATGACTCGAAAAAAACAACTAAACGTGTTCGGTTCTGTTATTTTTAACTAAAGAAAGCTTATATATTCACACAGAAGATAAGCGCAGTGGCGTGACACGTCAGTGAGTGGTACTATTATGTAATCGTTTTGATTCCCATCTTATACTTTTCATGGAGTGAAAACACAGCTAACTAAACAAATCTGGTAAACTTCCTTAATATTGCCAACACATCGTATTAAAGTACCATCGCCAAACAACTGACCTGTAGTACCTTCTAGCTATTTCATTTTATGACGGTCCTGCAATGTTTGTACCCATAAAGCTGCAAAATCCGTTGTAGCCAACATTAAGGAAGCAAGTAACAATTTTAATTAACAAAAGTTATACGTACAGGATTAACCTTATAAACTTATGGCCACTATATAATTTGACAAAGTTAATGGCACATTAAATTAAAGTGCATATCCTGTTCTGTACATTCATAAGTTCCGGACCCTAAAGTTATTAAGCGTTAAATATTTTGTAACGGTTTTACGGATACTTGACCTAGAAATAATCATGTTGTTTTATAGCAAGAACCTACTCGTATTTGAATATTATGAAATTTATAAACATTTTGTAATAACAATAAAAGTTATTAACGAATTTAAATAAATAATCTTAATAGGTAAAACTGTTTGTTTGTAGAATGTTGCTTCTGAAAGTATTGATAATTAATAACAGCCGTTCAGGTCGATCTTTAAGATTAAGCAACGCTTAACGCGGTCAGTCCGTGAATGGGTGACTATCTTAACATATCGAGATTCCTCCGTGCATCGGAAATCACTAAATTAAACTGTTGGTCCCGGCTGTCATTTATATATCCTTTACTGACATCATATTTGGTCCGTGAAAGTATTAATCCAATTTCAAAAATCTTTCACTTTTAAATACTACATTATTCCTGTGCCATTATCGTCATATTAGCCAATTGCCGTCCACTGGGAGCGTAAGCCTCCCCCAAAGAGCGCCAACCATCCTGGACTTTAGCAGTCCGTATCCATCCTTCACCAGCCACCTTCTTCAAATCTTCGATCTATCGTGCCGCAAGGCGCCCACACTACGTTTGCCCATTAGCGGTCTCCACTCTCTCACAAGTCTGCTCCATCGACCGTCCATAGACATGGTCTGCCCACTTCCACTTTAGCATGCTGATTCTACGTGTAATGTCGGTGACTATAGTTCTCTGGCGAATGACTTCGTTCAGAATTGTATCCACCCGAGAAATCCCGAGCATTGCTCTCTCCATTGCCCGCTGAGCAATCTTAAATTTGTGGACCACGCCTATGGTTAGCGTTCAAATTTCGACTCCGTAAGTCATTACGGATAGGTTTTTGCTTTTTATATTGATTGAATACACTCGGTTCCTGTGTAATTTTCGAGGAGAGCAAAACTGCGGGAGAAAGCGTGTTTTCATAACAGGTATAATTATTCGAGACTGTTTCATTCCAGTAATTTGCTTGAATTCGTATTAATTTATACAATTCTTAATGGCGTACAATTGTGTACTCGTTGAATTAATTTGTTTCTAAATAAATAACTAGCAATTATAACATAATATTGTTACGTTCCGAGTTCTGTATTTAGGTTCATTTTAGTTCGGTATTATAACTGAATAGCTGTAAAGTAATGGAATAATTGAGGGAAAATACAATATGGTATGGTGTCATTAAGTTTATCATGAACAGGAATCTTTTATCGGCTGCTGCTATTGTAAAACCCACTAAAGTTTGGGCTAACAATAATTACTGAACTAATTTAAATTTAATTGGGTAATAGGTATTGTGATAAGGTCGTTTAGGAAATGATATCATTGCCACATATCACACGTGGTTATCGAAAAAGCCTAGCAGATTTCGCCATCTGGTAACAGAAACAGTCACAGTCAAAGCTTCTACCAAAGCAATACAGAGTTCCCCTTTAATCTAAATATAAAAAAATCTTCCGTTACTGAGTGACTGACAGGCGTTCATTCATTTTTGACAGTTGTTCCGGATAGTCAGAAGCAAAAAACTGCACCAACCATATTAAGACGTACTGTGTTACCATTTTATTTTTATGGATGTGAAATCATCAAATGACTCCTCCTGCTTTGGGTGAAGCAGAAGGGAGTGTCAGACTCTTACTGACTAAAACCAATCCGTGTTCCTCCTAGTGCCCTTTGCGTTCCAGGTTACGGTGCCTCTTTCGAACGAAGTCCGCAACCCCAGCAGGCACTGGCCCTAGCGGGTCTTTTGTGCTGACAGCTCTATGAGGTGCGCGTGGAACACAGCGCGCCGTCGACCCGGGCCTGGGGGGCTACTCTCTAAGCCCGAAGTCCGTAGTTTCGAGCTTAGTTGCGGGCGTATTCTACTCCGTATCGCCTAACCACTAAGAATTAAAGAAAACACGACTAGACAGTTACTGTTAAATCGTGCTGTCATTCATTCTTAGTTCGGGTTCGGGACTAATCGTAAGTCTGTACCCACCCAAAGCTCGCCGTCCGCAGGCCCGCGCCTACGGTGGCGCATGCCAAATACAACCAGTAGTTTTTAGTGGATGTGCGTTGTCTGTCAGTCACTCAGTCAGTCACCAGTAACGGAAGAAGTTTATATTATAATTACACAGATCCAAGGAAGACTATTTTCCTCACAAAAATCACGAAAAATATTTTTTTCGATGAACTCTAAGAACGTAAGTTTATCGAAAAACTTTCAATGCAAAGTAAAAACTCGATAGCACTTTATATATCAAAGTTCGAACGATAAACTAAGTCTGTCACTTCGAATAAAACTTTCGTCGGGGTCATACCCTAAGCATCGACCTTTTCTAAATATAGCCCAAGAGCCAAGAAGCCAAGATGGATCGCATCCCGTGTACACGTCGTGACAGTACTGAAATATCGGAGCGGGAATTTTGCTTCAATTTTTTCTTTTATTTTTACGTTCAGTTTTGGTTCCTAAAGTGTAGATTTATACTCTTTTAAAAGCTTTGCAAACGTAAATCGACTTATGCAACTTATTTTTTTTTTGTTTCTTAAAAACATATAGCCTTTATTTTCCGTTCCTGTCTAGCTTATAACCTTCTTCATGGCTGTGGCTATCATATAAAAATAATTTTCCAAATTCTACCCCGATCCGATGGTAGTTCCAGAGATTAGCGCATTCAAACAAATAAACTCTTCAGATTTATTATATCAGTAAGTATAGTATAGATAACAGTTACTTATTCTGAATGTCAGTTATATGTAAGTTTTTTAATTATAGTGTAAACGAACGAATAACAATATTCAAGACTCTCAGAAAACAAACTCCTGCAGGAAATTTAACTCTCCATTACAAACGAACTTGCTTACAAACGAACTAAGTATTCCTATATTATATTTCAAACGGGTCCATATCTCATATCATGGTAAAGCAAACACTTCTGAGCATTCCGTCAGTACAATACAGCACTAATTTCTCAGCCGGGAGACGTTTAGACTGAATTCAATTAACACTATGTGTATAGTGTTCATTCGTGGAGCTATGATGAACAGACAGCATCATAAATTAAGTTCTTAAGAACTGGTAGAGCACCTTGCATAATTGCTGGCGTAATGACCTGAGAGTAAAGTGACATTCTACATATTAATAAATAGCTTTTGCCCGCGAATTCACCGTCTCCCATCAATCTAAAATCACTTACGCGATTTAGGCGCTAGACGCACAGAAATGGAAATGAATGAAACGGGGTGCGGACAGGGCGCAGACTTTGCGCCTTCGCGAGTTTTCAAAACATAGACGAGACGCTGGGCGCCGTAAGAGATGACGGTATTCAAACAACTTCATTCAGCCGTCCGATTTTGACCCGATAACATGTCTTCCGAAGATGTGTAAGCCGCCCCTCGTCCCCTCGCGCCTGTGCCCCGTCCAATCTGTATGTTTTTACAATAGTGCTCAGACGAGTAAACGTCGTGTCCACGCCCTGTCTTTTCTAAATGTTGTTTTACTTTGTGACGTTTCTATACATTTTGTATCAAAGAGACGTGGAAGAGACATATGTCCACGCCCCGTCTGTGTCTTTTCTGTGTTTCCATCGCCTTAGACATGAAATCCTTCTCAGTCGAACACTCTTATCACAGTGATCGTGGTAGCGCAGATCCCATGTATTGCACATGGGAAGATGTTTCATGGGTCGACGACTTTTCCGAGGACTGCTCTCATAGCGATGCGCTTCCACTTCTGCCAGTTAGCCACGTTACGTGCACACCAGACGATAGTGGACTCGGTAGTTTTCTGTATCAGGTCAGTCCAGCGAGTGCCCCAAGTGCCCATACACCTGTACTATGGAAGATTTGATGAATACCACCGATGCTGCAATTAACGTAACCACCCAAAGGATCTAGGGAATTGGCCATCGATTCGAAAAGAAAAACAAGCGCGTTGGTGATCGACCGCGTACTCTCTTGCCTTCCAACTGGCATATAATAGGCATGAAATGGTAACACACAAAAAACTTTCACGTTTACGGTATTGGTTAGGATAGCATTACAATTGGGTGTTACACTTCTATTAAAAATCGGTGGAAAAATAGGGAAAATTTATTCTTATTAACTGAAGGTCACCTTTAAGTTTAAAATAAGTGTTAGAAAATAGAACAGACGCAGGCACCTTAGCGCAACTACAGTATGCTAAGTAAAGACGACGGCAATTGGCTGATTATTATGATAATAATGGTGAATCGGATTAGGAGGAGCTCGTGGCTAGATAATAACAGCCGCACGGGTCGGTCTTCAAGGTTAAGCAACGCTTGCCAAGGTTGGTCTGTGGATGGGTGGCCATCTTGACATACCGAGTTTCCTCCATGCCTCGAAAAGCACATTAAACCGTTGGTCCCGGCTGTCATTTGAAGATCTTTGGCACTCGTTACGGATAGTCAGAAACCAGTAAATCTGACTCCAGTCTTGCCATGAAGTATCGTCTGATAGGCAGCCGCTTCTTGTAAAATACTTGTATTCAGCTAAATCCGGCTTGACTGGAAGCCGACCCCAATATAGTTGGGAAAAGGCTAGGCAGATGATGATGATGAATCCCAAAAACTTCTGACTTTTGGCAATCGTTATAGCTAATAGCTAATGGGACTGTAACTGTTAAAAATTTAATTTAATCCAGAAAAATTAAAATAACATTTATAACATTATAATAGATTTCTGAATGTGGTCAATATTGCTAAACGTAATGAAGAAAAATCTCTACGGAGTACCCGTTTCCCACTAGATTATCTTCCCCATCTTCATCAATCTTAGCCCTTTAAGTCCTAAGTGCACCTTAAGTGCCATAACGGCCCATTTCCCATAAGGACCATAATGGCTCCCATAACTCTTAATTCACTTATTCACGTTTCTAATGGTCCTTTTTCTCTTACCTCCGGAAACATTCACATGGTGCCCGGTTAATAAAGCAAGGGCTTTTTAAAAATATTTATTGTACTGTTTATTTTTTGCTACTATTAATTAATTGAACTCGTAGCTAAAGAATAACAGCCGCTTAGGTCGATCTTCAAGGTTAAGCAAAGTTTGCCAAGTTTGGTCTGTGGATGGGTGACCTGCCTCGGAAAGCACGTTAAGCCGTTGGTCCCGGTTGCCATGTGTAGATCTTTGGCAGTCGTTACGGATTGTCAGAAGCCAGTAAATCTGGCTCCAGTCTTGCCAAGTAGCACCGTGCTCCACGTAAAATACTAGTATTCAGCTGAATCCAATTTGACTGGAAGCCAACCCGAATATAGTTGAGAAAGGGCTAGGCACACCTTTGCACATGGGATTTTTAAAACCGACAACGTGCAGATGACGCGCGCTAACGCGCTTTAAGAGAAATTCAGACGCAGATATCTACAGCACCGCAAGCGCGCGTCCGTAAAACGTGCGTCGTCGCTGCGTTAAAAATACGCCGTGTGCACGGCTCTAAAAAGAAACCTAAAAAGAAGTACTACTCCAAGATTTCCAACTCGGGTGAAAAATTGAATTTATTGGCGACCAACTGCATTACAATAGAAATGGAGTGGCATATATCTGAAATGTGGCATGCAACGGATTTCGTAGTGTTGAAGCGGAAATTGGCATAGGGGGCGCATATGTTGGATTTCATTGTTGCTTACCGTGACGGCTGAGCGCGGGACATGGCATGAGAGCTAGCGATTTTAGTAGCAGTTTGCTTTTATTATTGACTAGTTGACCCGCGCAACTTCGTCTGCTCCTCTCCTATTGGTCTTAGCTTGATGATATATCGCCAGCCTATAGCCTTCCCTCGATAAATGGGCTATCTGAAACAGAAATAATTTTTCAAATCGGACCAGTAGTTCCTGAGATTAGCGCGTTCAAGTAAACCAACAAACAAACAAACAAACTCAGCTTTATTCAGCTTTATATATTAGTAATAGATGAGTTCGCGTTTATCATAATCTCATTTCATGAAAAGCGATGTTGTGGTCGGCGATGGAGCCTACCTAGATATAATTCACACTGGTTGTTTATAAATTCACAGAGTTGCAGCATTTATTTTATTTAACGATATTTTTCTTAATTATGTAAGTTAGATCAACCATTTCATAGATTAGCTAAAGTACACACATCTTTCATGGAGTACTGTGTTAAATGTTACAATAAAATACCTTGTGACATATTAGAACTAAATGAAAGACAATTTAAAGCGTATATCAAAAGCACACTTTGTAAACAAGCTTATTACAAATTAGAAGATTACATTCAGGATTTTCATTCCTGCTCCGTAGGACAGTCAATGTTGTGGACAAAATCAAACTGGTTGCTTTATGTATTAACATTATAGATGTTCTGTTTCTTTTTGTGTTTGTATTTTTCTGTTAACTCACACACTGTTAATTAGTGATTCCAATATTTGTAAATGTGTGAGTATCATGTACCTACTTATTTAGAAAATTGATAAGTCTACCTCTGCATACCTAGTTTCATGGTCCTCACATATTACTAAATTTTTGTATACTTACCAAATATTGTAAAATATTTATTTGAAAAGAGTAACTATGGAGTTTCTTGTCCATTCTTATCAACAAGAATCTACCTTTCCGAATGGACAGTAGAGTCACTTCAGAATTTTTATATATTTGAAATGTGAATGACGTTCAAAAGTGCCGTTTAATGGCCTAATTGGAATAAACGTTTTGAATTTGACTTTGAAATTATTCTTAGCCAACTACCTAACCTTTAATTCTATTTTAAAATTTATGAACGCCCTAGAAAAGCAAATACTATGAGTCTTCCCGTCCAAAGATGGGGAGCAGCGTCTTCCACTTCCACTACTTTCCGAGTATGATAAATGAAAAGCTGTCTTCTCTTCGCTTAGACCGCGCAAGCAAATCGTTCCACCTCTAAAAGCCCGGACCTCGGCGCAGCGACTTAAGTAACAATTTTATTGCTTCTCCGCTCCGTTTCAAGGGTGCGAACAGTTTATTTGCATTGGAAACACACCTTACGCAATGAAACTGTTATTTTATGATATTTTCCACAGCCTTTTAATAGGTTGTAAAGCGTTAAGAATGTTGTTTTCAAACTTTTTATAGGGTTATTTTCAGTTCAAATGCGTTTACAAAGTACACTTTTAATTAAAGTGGCTGTTATGGCGCCACATTTAGATGCGACGCAACAATACAAAGACGCGCTTTCATAGTTTTTTTCATTGATCAATTCTAATGCAGAATCATCGCTGCACAGTCGGTGAATTGACGCGTTCGACCTGTCTTTTTCTGGTAACAATGTTGTGCTATACATATAACACACGAACACAGTGTTTTATAAATTACTAGCTGACAATTTTCATTACTGCTCCGCTTCTATTGGTTTTAGCGTGATGATATATAGCCTATATATAGCCTTCCTCAATATATGGGCTATCTAACACTGAAAGAATTTTTCAAATCGGACCAGTAGTTCCTGAAATTAGCGCGTTCAAGTTAACAAACAAACAAAGAAACAAACTCTTCAGCTTTGTATATTAGTATAGATATATCAGACTCTAAGAAAGTGCTACGGACTTGTGTAAAAGTGCAAATGGACACTATTCTTAGTTTTAAAATAAACTATAACGTAACATATTAAGTTAGGGTTAAATTGCTTAATAAAAAGAGACGATATCAGACATCTATGCAACGTGACGATTTAGGGTACCATGTTGTTTGCATATTTTGTTTTTTAAGTGTCCTCTTCTACCCATACATTTATGATAGATCGTGCGCCGCAACTTTGAAACAAATCAAAGTGGCGGCGGGGAGGATACGCCAGCTACCATAAAAATCTTCGAACCCCTTTGTAACTTGATTATTATAACGGAAAAATATCTTCATGTACATATTATGTTCATAAAAAGATATCGGAACGTTTCCAAGCGTGTTTAAAAAAAACATTTTTGTTTTAAACGAAACATCAAAAGTGTTATCTAAACACAGAGCAATCCTCTTGATTAAAATGCATAAATGACAATTTTACCTCTTTCTTTCTTGAATGCTTCGTTGTATTTTATTATGATTAAAAGAATGAATCGTAAGGCAGCTAAAGACCGCAGTGGATATTTATTTCCGTTTTGGTTAAGTAACTTACACTCTACCACATGCAACGGTTGCCCTGATCTTTTGGACCTTTTTTTGCGGTTGAGAAATCATCAAATGACTTCTGCTTTGGGCGAAGTTAGAGGGAGTGTCAGACTCTTACTGAATAAAATCCGCAGCTAAAAAACGTCCACTGCTGGACAAAGGCCTCCCCAAGTGATGCCACAACAAACGGTCCTCGCATCCATCGGCTACCCACGATCCTTACCAAGTCATCGGTCCACCTTGTAGGTCTTCCGAAGCTGCGTCTTCTGGTACGCGTTCGCAACTCCAGAACTTTTCATCTCCATCGACCAACAGTTCTGCGAGCAATGTGCCCTGCCCACTGCCACTTCAGTTTGGCGATCTTTTGGGCTTGAAGTAACCCAACGGGCAATGGAGAGAGCAATACTTGGAGTATCTCTACGTGATCGAATCACGAGTTCAGGACCGATGATATCCGCAAGAGAACCAAGATTACCGACATTACCCGATGGATAACCAAAATTTTTCCTTGTTCCTTCAAATGCTTTTGCGTTCAAGGGCCGCGGTAAGTCTTTCGTGATTCTGCAACCCTGGCAATGATCTCTTTGACTTGCATCTTAAATTCATTGTGGAACACACTAAAACACAGTGTTTGTCACAACCGAAGGAAATTCTGATCCATTGCTTCATACGAGGTTTTGCACGAACATTTTCTTTAGAAAGATTCATTTTCGTACGTTACCTGACAGATTCCAATCGAAGCTGTGACTAAACAATAGCATTAATCCTAACACTTTCAACTGTTTTGAGATTCAAAATTTAAACACATTCGAATATAAAACAGTTCCAGATTCAAAATTGCCGGGAAACATGGAAACGACAGAACTTAAAGGCATGCCTAGTCTTCTTCTTCCACCTGGCGTTAATCCCGGCTATTGCCAGGGTCCGCCTAAAGGCATGCCTAGTACTAGTACGTATATACTTAAAGTTTTATAAGTCACTTACATAGTTTTGGAGTTCATGCTCCGCTCACAAGTGTAGCGTGCTTCATAAGTTTAAAAGCTTAAATAATTAGGTACTATTCAACTGTCAAAATGAGATGCATTGCGTAATAGGGTAGACGACTAAAAAATCTAATTAGTACGTCTGTTAGATTTTCGAAAAATATTGGACACGTATTTTTTGCATCATCAAATCAATAAAAATTGACGTAGATAATACGCATCAAAGATCAGGAGTGGGGGCTTGTGACGTCACTACTTAGTAAAAAGTATACTGAAATGTAACGTCACACGATGGGTTTAGACAAAATTTTCTGTTTATATGAAACAAGAAAAAATACGTGTATATTAAATATTTTTTGCAATCTATCTGAAAGACTAATTAGATTTTCTTTTTGTCGTTTACCCTATAAACCTTGAAGTTTTTCAATTAAACTTTTTTATCTTAAGAATAACGATCTAAACAAAAAAAAAATATACAACCGAATTGAGAACCTCCTCCTTTTTTTGAAGTCGGTTAAAAAACATCTTAAAAGAATATAAGAAAATCTCCGGCAGACGAAATCCGTGCATTTCCTCAGTTAACAAATAAATACAAGATACGCTAACTGGAACGGTCTCCGCATTTAAGATATAATACCCGGGCTGTTAAAAGCTCGTTACCGAGTTTGTACAATTGCAGTGTTTGCAGTTAGTCGCTGGAAAAGATGGAGTTTTGTAAAAGATTTTTGTAGAAAAAGCCCTTTTAAATAAAAGTTGTGATTGTTGTTTTATAAAAGGGTTTGTGCATTGTATAGGGAATGATATAATCCTAATATCTTTTGTTTCTGTGTTGCAATAACGGTTATTGTTCTGTCTCTAATATCTCAAACTTCTTACTATGGCAGGAGACAGATAAACTTGCAATAAAGTACATTGAATTTTCCCTAATATCCCTTCGTAGATACCCGAAAAGTAAAATTTTGAACCGTTTTTCATTATTAGAGGTAAAGGATCACGAAATAACTCGATTCAGGATAGCTTTTTGTCTTTATTTCTATTTTGATGTAAACAAAGTCTATAAATATATGGGTCAGTGCCCGTTATTGCACATTTTTCTGGCGCCTACGGCACTACAAAAGGCAAATCACGCCAGAACGGCTGAACAAATCTGGCTGAGGTTTGGCACAGATTTTGATAAGTAGGAGTGCTCCCTTTGCATAATTTCGACATCAACGCACGCGAAGCTGCTGGCAGAAGCTAGTGAACTGCATATGTTTAATTTTTAAATAATTATAAAATAGATGATGAAAAGAGTCCAAAAAATTGAAAATTTATTATAATAGCCCGACGAGTTCCGGAGAAACGATTTAACTGTCTTGGATTCGCAACGAAATTAATCAGAAAAGTAATTACAGCGAAGGAGTAAGAAAAAAAAAACCACTTCCCCGCTAATCGAGCAGAAGACAGAGTAAAGCCAGGCCAATAGGCACAAAGGGACATATACAACTGGGTTAAGCCCAGTTGCCAAGCACCACAGATTATATATTAACACTAAAAGTAATGGGTCCTAAATTGACTACTTTTGATTCCAGTAATAGTTATGGCAAAATCGCTTGAACGCAGGGTAACTGTCTACTGTCAAATCAGCAGCTCGCACTGTGTAAATTAGCCATAACGATCGCTGCACCAACCGGTCCACTGCATCTCCCATCCAGCGGGCTCCCATGGTCAATGTTAGAACAAAAATGTTTTAGGTAGTGCCCATATGTAGTTACTCTGCGGTCGCCTGCATTGCGACAATCACTAATATTCACAGGCTCCTAAAACTCGTTTCTATTTGGTTAAACCACTGTGGTTGCTCAAAGACCTGCAGCATTCAGCAACCGCATTATGAAACCGCTATGCTACCAGCATTATTAGAACAATGCGGTCAACCCGAAAGGCTGGCTACATTGTATAACACCACGTGGTACTCGTACAGTATCTGTGGTTATTGTATTTTTGTGGTCACTATAATTTGGTGAACAAAATACCATTAAAGGCCATTTCTTGTTGACTGTACTTTTAAAAATTATATTAAATAGCTGTACCCAAATTACTAAGTGATCAGACATATCTTTATACGACCTTAAAAGAAATATTTTTCTATTGTTTTCCTTTCATTAACAAAAACCTCTAATCATTTGAACATTATCTATCCTACGTTAGTTCTAAAGTTATGAATAATTGGTTTAAGTTAAACTTGTGAAGCAATAGTAACCAAATAAACTGAAATAAAAACATTTAAATCCATACTAATGTTATACATGCGAAAGTAAGTCTGTCTGTCTATGTGTTACGCAATAACGCCTAAACCACTAAACCGATTTAAATAAAATTTGGTACAAAGATAATCTAGACTCTCAGACAGTACATAGTCTACTTTTTATCCCAGGAGTATGTTCCCTAGGGACAACGCGAGCGAAGCCTGGCAGAAGCTAGTCACTACATAGTACAAAACAAAGTCGCTTCCGCTGTCTGTCTGTCTCTATGTATGCTTAGATCTTTAAAACTACGCAACGGATTTTGATGCGGGTTTTTTAATAGATAGAGTGGTTCTCGAGGAAGATTTTAATATAATTTGCATCCGAGCAAAGCCGGGACAGGTCGATAGTTAATCATAAAACTTTTTTAGAAAAAAATAAAACCGACTTCCAAAAACAAAACACTACAAAGTAAAAAGTAACTTTAATTTTGGAAGTCGGTGTTCAAAAACGAAATAACCAAAAGCACCGACTTCCGAAATTAAAGTTTTTTTTTATTATTTTTTGTCGCTGCGTTTGTGATGTGTGATTTTCAAGGGACCCCATCATCAGATTCTAACTTGGTGAGTATGGGGCCACCTCAGGAATACAGGCATTCCAATGAAAAAAAAAATTTAAATCGGTCCAGAAATGGCGGAGAAATCGGTGAATATACATAAAAAAAATACATACAGCCGAACATAGAACCTCCTCCTTTTTGAAGAAGTCGGTTAAAAACGCAGCATTGAGAACGCGATGCGACATTGTTCTTCGTTAAAATTATTCTACAAATTAATCCGTATTCTAATTCCATTAAAAACTGGTCGTAATATAATTGTCCCAATATTACGCTTGTCTGTGGGAGCCGTATCTCCCAAGCTCCCTCGAAACAAGATTCAATTGAATAGCGAAGCCGGAACAATTGAATTCAATTAATTATATCTATGACAGTATTCAGATACTCGTTCCTACCAGTACTCAGAATATCGTCGAATTTGACTAACGATGTCTAGAAGACAGTCATTCTATTAGGAAATTGTTTTTAGCGTTCCGTACCCAATGGGTAACCAACGGAATCCTACTAAGCCTCCGCTGTCCATCCATCTGTCTGTAAGCGGGCTATATGCCAAGAACCGTAATAGGTGGACAGTTGAAATTTTCAGTGTGTATTTCTATTGCCGCTATAGCAAAAAACAATAGAAATTGCCGTGAAGAAACGTGTTTTTTCCATTTATGGCACGGAACCCTTCGTGTGCGAGTCGTACTCGCATTTAACCAGATTTTTCGGTCTATGGTACGGAACCCTTTGTGTGAGAGTCAGGCTCGCACTTGACTAGATAATAATAATAATATTATTGCGATATTGTAGAGACTCTTCTTCCTCCAAATGGAACGTTATTAATATTGGTTTTAGCCTTTCTCTCCGTTTTTCCTCTTCAATATACCAACTTTCTACTCATATATTTATGGGTATTGTAAAGAAAAGTGTATATGTTACGCTCAAATGCTGAATTTCGCATAGTGGTGTGCAAGAAAACGCCCACATCGCGAATTTCGCATCGTGGCGAGCAAGAAAACGCTCACATCGCGAATTCCGCAACGTGGGGAGCAAGAAAACGCCCAAATTGCGAATTTCGAAAACGGCCGCAAAGTGTTGTATCTACGATGTCGTTGCTATGATGAAAAACCATGACGCGTGCTGAGCCCTAACTGATGCAACCACATGTGAGCAATTTTTCGCTCAATGAGCGTAACATTTGTATATGTTAATGTAAAAGCTCGAACAGGAGCTCGTGGCTAAATGATAACAGCCGCACGGATCGATCTTGAAGGTTAAGCAACGCTTGCCAAGGTTGGTCTGTGGGTGGGTGACCATCTTAACATAACGAGTTTCCTCCGTGTCTCGGAAAGCACGTTAAGCCGTGGGTCCCGGCTGTCATTTGTACATCTTTGGCAGTCGTTACGGATTGCCAGAAGCCAATAAATCTGATTCCAGTCTTGCCAAGATGTAGCGTGTTACCCAGTTAATGGGTTGTGGAGGTCTGGTAGGCAGCCGCTCCACGTAAAACACTGGTATTCAGCTGAATCCGGTTTGACTGGAAGCCGACCCCAATATAGTTGGGAAAAGGCTTGGCAGATGACTGTAAAAGCTCGAACAACGGTAAATCCTAACATTAAAAGTAAGTCTTAGGATTTACCGAGTGGTTACATGAGTTGGTAAATGTAAGGATTTATGAAAATATGGCGATTTTTTGGGCTTTAACCATTTGAATTTGGTACATGCTAGGTTTTACCACTGACGACTGGTAAATGTTGGTTTTGGGAATAAAACAATGAGTAATTCTTTATCATTTATTTCAATTACATGTTAGTCAAAACCTTACCTATTTACTATAAACTTTTACATTATCATATTTTATTTTATTTTACTTTATTTATTGGGACAATACAGCGTTACTTTTTGATCGTTTTAATCCCGTGAAGGATCGATCCGGTCCATGAAACACTATCGATTTGTAAAGATAAATTAAAAAAATAAAGTACTTTTTTTTATAAACTCGAATTCATTCTCGTCGAAGTGAAAAAGCAATGCGAACCATTAGTAGTCACCATTCGGTACTAACAACAATGACGCGTAAGCGCAGTCAACGTGGACTCACAAAAATTTGCCAATCCTAGACAAAACCCCGCCCCCAAACCTCATTTGATTGGCAGTGCAAAAAGGCGCGCGCCCCGCGCACCCCGCGAGCCCCTCGCTCCCGCACAGTGCAGCGCATGACCTTCACCAAGTCATGTAAACAATTCAGTTCTCCTCAGACGTCATCGGTGTGTTGTTGTTACGAGTGTCCTTGTCGCGCGAATGTAATGGCGTCTCGTAATTACGTGTACTCCAATCTGGAGTTCGTTGCCATGGTGCAATTGTACGCGATCGCGGGTTTTGATGCGCAAGCGGCTCGTCGTCTCTACAGTGAACCAAACCACTTACAATCTTTGCGTCTGCGTGGTATTCCCAACCCCCAAGTTCCGTCAGTGTACACACCTGAACTAGACGAAGAAATCCTGGAGTACTTTGAACGAGATCCCAGGCGTTACTACACGCCAAGAACGACGAGACGGCTAGAGTCACGTTTTGTCAGTGGCTATTAAACAATCGCGAAGCTAATATTCTGTGGGGACCAGTTGCTTGGCCAGCAAGAAGCCTGGACCTGACACCTCTGGATTTTTATTTGTGAAGTGAGGTGAAGCGATTTGTGTACAAAAATGAGCATCAATCTCGTGAACAAAAGTGCGATAGTGGACGCGTGTGATGTTATAAGAAGTGACAGAGACCCATTACTAAAATTAAAAGACAATTTAATTAAAAGTGTAAGATTATGTATCGAAAATTACGCTATCGTGAAGTGTAGCCCTAAGTGATAGGTAATTTAGAGGTTACAAATTATTAGGTTTGGTACAAAACTCTTTTTTCAATCGTAAATAATTTTGATTCCATATTTTATAAACAATTATCACGTATCGCAAAGGGTCCGAAAGTGTCAAATAAATCGGAGTTGATTTAGGTAAGTAACATAACTTTTTTTATATCGTGTAATGAGCACTTTTTGTCTTTTCAAATCATTTTTAAATACGCCATAACTAGCAGGCCTGTTGGGGCTTATTTTTTATTTTACAGCGTTTAGCATAAATCTTTTAATTTTATTGTATGGTATGTCCCGTAACCTAGGCACAAAGCAATTATGACGGTCCTAAACCTTGAATTTGGAATTATTTAATACGTGAACATTAGCTTACTAGCAGAGTCAATAACCTTAGTTGATCGGGCGGAGTATAGGTAGTTAGGTACGCACCGACGACATCGCGTCGAAAGCACGCGTAGGTAACTAACTCGAGGCGCTACGTTTCATGCATTTTGCGAATATTACGTTATGACTTGCTGTTTTTTTTTATTTTAAGAGATACCATGCTGGCAAACTTTTAATGAATAGTATTTTGTGAGTAAAACCACCCGTCCAAGGGATTAAAACGATTAAAAAGTAACGCTGTATACATATTTAGAAAAAATTACGTTAAGCGATTTTTTACATATATTGCAGCATCCACATATTTACTTACAATAATAACGGCAGAAAATGCCGCAGGACAAATAAATATACTCGTAAATACAAATTCAATTATTATAACGTATGTTAAAACATTTAGATACATTTAATAATATTATTAAAAATGATCTATCGCTTTTAATTACACATTACATCATACTTTAAATTACACATGAAATTAAATTATACATTAAATTAAATTGTACATTAAAATAAAACCAAACAATATAGAATATAGAGGGACTCACAAGTTTTTACAAAAACACTTACATTTAAATCAAATTTATTAATTAATGAATTCCAAAAGCATGAATTTATTTATTATAATATTATTAACAGTTTGACTATGCAGATACAATTTTGAGTACCTACATGACATTTAAATTTATAAAAATGTCAATGTCTATGAAATTACTATTGTAAGTGCCAACCATTCGACGAGTAGGAACCGTAAACCCGAGTTAGTGCGACAACTGTTCACAGCAAACATTGTTCCGGCTCGAACACTACGATGTTGACAGTGCGGGGCGCCGTGTAGCATAGCTTACTTGTAAGCTCAATGGAGTCAAAGTTATTATGGACGATATTATACAGAATATTGGCTTCAAGTAGTTTACGTCTAGATTCTAAAGTTGGTATGATAGATATGTCTTGTGGCATCTATAGTACATAGCACGAAAAAATCTTCTCACCCAATGTACGCTTACGATGGCTAATCCAACTAAATCAGTATTTTTCTTATTACTTAAACAAACAAATGCAGACATACTCCTAACGCTTACGTTGTCTAATCTAACTGAATCAGTATTTTTCTGTTCAAACGTGTGAAACGATCGACTGAAGCGAGCCAAGATGGTGCCCACATGTACGAGACGATGCGCCGAACACGTTATGACATGATTTGTTTCAACATTTACCGTGCCTAATGTAAATCCTAAGATTTACCAAGTGAATGGTGGTAAAAGTTCGAATCGCAAAACTGTTCGGACTTGAATCGTTAAGAGGTTATTATTTACCTTAGGTTTTACTGGACAATCTTAGGATTTACCGTAGTTCGAGCTTTTACCGTAACACAATGACCCCTTGAGAGGTATTGCGTTTATTCTGTTTCGCGATGTAAAAGTAATAATAATAATAATAATAATACTTTATTGATACAAAACCTTACAATTGCTTAACATCTAGTTACAGTTCTCTATAAAATTAAAGGCGCACAAAAGTTGAAACCCTGACTCCTAAACTAGGAATACCTGTGACTTAGGAGTCAGTGTTCTACTGCTACTTGGACACTATAAACCTTTATAGAAATTAAGAGCTGGTAAGCCGATATCAAACAAAAAAGAAATATATAACAAAATATGAGTAAAAATGAACTTGGAAACTTAAAACAAAACAATTAAAAAGTAAAATTGGAAAGGGGAAATTAATAAGTAAAATGACTGGGTATTGATTCTGCATATGAAGACTGGTAATCGTGTTAGTGTTTCTGCTGCGTTGAGTGTTTATATTTGTATGAGTTAGTTCTGCTATATTAAAGATGTCGGTGACTATATTACTTACGTGTTTTGAGTGGAATGTTGTGGGATTATTTCAGGCTGGTTAGTAGTTCTTCTGTTTTGGCGTAGTCTAGGTGGAACAACATATTCTTCAGCTTAGCCTTTACCTCGTATTTGCTTAACCTTGCTATTTGTGTGGTCCTATTAATATTTTTATAAACTAGAGAGCTTAACACATACAGCTGTCTTCCAGCAAAGGCAGTTCTGTGGCTAGGGGTGGGGCAAACTATTCTTTGACCGCGTTTATTTGAGTCTGGGGGTGATACTTGGTTATGTTTCCAGAGCGTGGTTCTTAATAAGAATAGCTGTCTCACAGTTAAAAGTTTAAGCTCGGTGTAAAGCTGATGAGTCGGATAGCGAAACGGCTTTTGCAACATAACCTTTAGTACTGCTCTTTGCGCACGTTCCAACTGTAAGAATTTAGTTTTCGCCGATCCACCCCAAGCTAGAATACAATAACCGATGATGGACTGGCAAAGTGCAGCATAAACCATTTTGAGGGTCTCTAAGTCCGCGGAATGCCTTAGTGTTTTGAAGAGGTGAATTGTTTTCCTGACTTTACTGGCAGTAGACTCTATATGCTTGTCCCATCTCAGTCCATCATCGATCATCACGCCCAGGTATTTCACCGATGTAACTGAGGGGAGCGGTAGGCAAGAGCAGTTCGAAGAGTCCAGACAAGAGTGAGCTCTAATTGAGTACATGTTTGGGGGTTTCGTACTCGTATGAATAGAGAACGGGACAAAGTTTGTTTTTTGCAGGTTTAGGGTGAGTAGATTTTTGTGAAGCCATTCCGTGACAATTTGCAGGGATTTTTCAGCATTATTTTTCACCTCAGCCCAGTTTCTCCCATGTACTACAATAGCTGTATCATCGGCATAGGTATATATATTAGCAGATGATAGAGTAAGGGTGCACAAGTCATTAATGTAGATGAGGAAGAGCGTTGGGCCAACGACACTGCCCTGCGGGACTCCGTATGACATTATCTCATCAGCACTAACACATGAACCTATCTTTACACAGATTTTTCTGTCAGTCAAGTAACTCTTGAAGAGATCATGAACACTGCCTCGTATGCCGATGCTATGCAGCTTGGATAGAAGGATGGGAACAGAGACTGTGTCAAAAGCTTTTGTCAAGTCAAGGAATAGACCCAGGCATTTGTACTGGCTATCCAACTTCCTAGCAACTAGTTCAGTTAGGTCCAGCACAGCGTCCTCTGTAGATACTCCTTTTCTGAAACCGTACTGGTTATTTGCTATTATGTCGAACTTTTGCAGGTAGTTTAGAAGTTGTTTATTTATAATTTTCTCCATTATCTTCGACATAACAGGCAGCACGGCAATGGGTCTATAATTATTTACACAATCTCTGCTCCCACTCTTATGTATTGGGTGAATAACGGCTTTTTTGCAGGTATCAGGGAATATACCTGTGGCCATAGAACAGTTTACTATGTGAGTAATTAGTGGTACGAGGACGTGACGACATAGCTTTACTAGTTTTACGGGAATACCATCCCAACCAGTGGCACTGTCTTGACGTAGTGATAAGATAACGGAATCCACTTCAGCATTATCCACTTCAAGAAGAACAAAGGACCCAACAGGACACGTGCGTGGGGAGAGATGTGGAGGGGAGAGCGGGGCTGGGGTATTTATCCTGGACGCTAACTTTTGACCGATGTTCGCAAAGTAGTTACAGACGAGGTTAGCAGCATCGCGTTTATCAGAGACTGTACTCAATAACTCATAGGGGGGGTTGCTTTGTTTATTGGTGTATGTAAACTCTTTGATTTTATTCCACAGTCTTTTTGGGTCGTTTTTTGCTTTGCGTAGCTCATTCTGTTCGTATAACCTTTTCAGATTTTTGAGTAGACTATTACAATAGTTTCTATAACGTTTGTATGTTGTTTGAATAATTTGGCTGTCAGGCGATTTTCTTGCCTTTGTGTGAAGTTTATCTCGGTGGCGAATGCACCGTAGCAAACCGGGTGTAATCCAGGGTTGAATATTTCTGTCTTTTTTAGGGATGTTTACTATTTTTGTATGGCTAATAATCGCGGCGTTCAATATTTTAGTAAGTGTGTCAGACGCAAGGTTAGGATCAGCAGTACTCAGTACTTCCGAGAAATCCTGGGCTTCGATGTGGTTTGTGAGAGTATTGTAGTTAATTTTTGGTATCTTGCAAGCCGGCACTGATTTTCCGGAGAGACGTACGTTATTAATAGTTAGAAGAATTGGGAGGTGGTCAGTAACATGTGACTCAATCACAATCAATGTGGCAGTTTTGTCCGTTTTAAGCATAATATGGTCTAAGCAGCTATTAATTCTAGTGGGTATCCGATGGGATGGTAACAGGCCGTGTGTGGCGTTTAGTGTTAAGTATTCGGAAGCACGTTCCTCCAGACCAATAGGTCGAATGTCTATGTTTGTGTCCCCGATTAGGCATATATTTTTATAGTTTTTTAAGGACGAGAGGATATTATCTACGCTATTCAAAAAGTTGTCAAACTCAGCTCTAGTATTATATGACGGGGAACGATAGACAGCCGCAAATGCGAGTTTATTTGTGATTTCACATGTTAGGCAATTTCCGTTCAGAAAAGTCGGTTCTTTAATAGTGCAATTTATGTTATCTTTTATATATATGACAATGCCGTCATTTTGGTTGGCCGTCCGTTTTGTATAATACGAATTATAGCCACTCAACACAGGGAGATTCACCACTTTACTTAGCCAGCACTCAGTAAGTACTAATACATCACATCTGACATTAATTGACTTTATCAACACTAATAGTGCATCAAAGTTTTTATTAATACTTCGTATATTTATATGGAAGATTTTGATATGATGATTTGACCCTGCCAGGTATTTAGGGCAATCTGACGGTGGGCATTTGTATGATTTTGCTACTTCAAATTCATCTAAGTCAGCTGTAATAATAGATTGCAGAATATTAGCCATTTGTAACAGAAGATTTACGATTATATGGAGTATTTGGGATGAATGCTATGGGCAGAAAATAGAAACTAATGTAGTTTGAAATACACCAACAGTCATGTGGATTGGTTAGGTTGGGTTTGGTTAAATTTGAGAGAAAGTTTGTGTGTTTTATATGGTGTCTAATGAAGGAATTTGAATGTTGTTTATGAGTCATTTTACTTGTGGTACGCAACAAAATAAAAATATAAAGTAAATTAGCAATAAAAATACTGTAGCATAACTTATGTATAGTAGAGATTAGAACAAAGAAGATTAACGAAGTACTGCTTACTATTGTTGAGCTCCGACATAGTCATTCCTGCAGTTCTTTTAATGTTGATTCAGACTTGACGAGAATTTGTTTATCTCAGGCTTGCTTTCGAAGAAAAATGTTGCCATTCGTGGTCCAGCAGAATGCGTACTTTCTTAGGCGTGCAAATTCTCTTGCCTGGTAAAAGAGCTTTTTGCATGTATTTGATAGGTGCTCCTCAACATACACTGCCTGTTTTTGTCCCGGCATTCCGAGTAATTGCGTATTCAATTTGTCCTCTTTGTTCGTCTTTTTGTTGTTATAGGTTCGTACGCGTGAGATGAGGTCGAACTTTGTTTGGACGTTAGTGAATTCAGCGATTATAGATTTGCTGGTGCCTCGGTTCCCTGGTGTGCGATATATATCTCGAAAGTGGGAGGTAGTTAGTGGTAAGTTCACTAAGTTGGCTATGTCTGTTACAATTTTTGACAGATCTTCTGTCGACTCCTTCTCCTGGTATGGTATGTTGCGCACTTCAATACTGGACGATCGGGACTTATATTGAAGATCTTTGACAGCCATTTCCAATGACTCTGAGTGCTTCTTGTATTCTATGCTTTCTTGTTGCAGGCGCTTGATTTCTTTTTGGAGATCATCGTACTGAGAGCTGAGAAATTCTACGGATTTCTTGATCTCGATATTAATTTCTTGAATTTCGGTATTAGTGTTTTGGATTTGTATGCTTTGGAGTTTCAGATCAGACATGTCAGAAACCAGCTTTGCAGTCAGCTCAGTTTGCATTGCAGACTGCTTTTCTGCACTCGCATCTAGGTCGACCTTCCACGCCAGGAGCATTTCCTTAATTTCTGATTTAAATTCCTGTTTAAATTGTTCAAATTGTTCCAACTGGTATTGCTCACGCGGCGAATCATTTAACCGTGGGCGCTTGTTGCGTGAGTTTATGTTAACAAACTCCGGGTCGTTCACTACCTGGGTGATATCGGGTTCCGATTGTGCTTGGTCCATTTGGGTTCTTGTGGGTGGAGAACGCTGCATGCGAAATGACATGGTAGTAATTTTAAATATGCAATATTCAGTACGGTCGAACGCTATTCTGTTTATATCTGCGCCCACTTCACGTAGCACTCGTAGTATGTCTCGTAGCACGTCTCGTAGCACTGGTGACTAGTACACTGTAACGTAGTCGGTGTCGTAGCACTCGTAGCGCAAACTCGTAGCCGTTGAATATTTCGCCAGTGTTGATGACTGTAACAGTGGCGCAGCGGCCAGCGCGCTCTCTCCCTCCAGCGTGCACGGGTGGTCGCAGGTTCAAATCTCACCCAATCACGAGAATTTGTATGTCAGAAATTTTGAGTGTAGTTTCGCGAAGTTTGCTTGTCTCACTCTAAGACCGCCCAAAAGGCGTGAACTATTCATTAAAAGACTGTGAGAGAAACAAGGAACTCAAAATTACTTCTATTAACCAATCACAATAAAGTTAGGGGTTTCGCACAGCACGCGTCCGCACTCGACCGAAGCTCGCAGTAAACTGCGAAGTGAGTAAAAGTTTTAAATTAATTTCGAAATCCACTTTTGTAGCATACAAAGTACAACAACGAAAAATAATTAACATAATCAAACAGTTTCGTATAAATAACGTGTAATTAACGCTTATGAGCGCTGTCGCCTGATATTACAGGTGTTCAACCGGTAGTACAAATTCTTCATCAGTTGATACACTGAAGTATTCAATTTTAATATTTTGTTCGCGACAATGAAGTGTGGTAAAAAATGCGCAATTTCGTAGATTGCACTGCTTTTCTTACTAAGTATAGCTTTGGTCTTCTATAAATGAGTTAAAATTCACCCACACCACACCACCATCCACAGGATTTTGTTAAAGAGAAATTACCATTGTTTAAAACGTTTGTACAAGGTGCATTTGTAGTCAGAGAGCACGAACTACAATTAGTACGACTAGGGAGCAATCAAGATTTCTGAGAACATATTTTTCATTTAGCGACTAGGGGACATTTTGCAAAAACGGAAGCTTTGCGAAAGGTACGTTTTGCGTGAGTGGCATTTTGCGACCAGGGGACATTTTGCGAGAGGATCATTTTGCGGAAGGGACATTTTGCGACAAAGCCTTTTTGCGGCATCTCCCAAACCTTATGTATGTATGCGTTTTTTCCTCACATATTTGTCATTGCTTCGTAATCTCTCCTTAACATGATAATTTTGTGCAAATCCATTAATTTATTCACAACCAATCCAAAATGAAAGCTTTTATAACAATTTACTAAATACGTGGAAAAAAGAGAAAGCAATATTTTTTCAAACGCAAAAATCCCTAATCCTTTTAAAATGAATGAATTTAACAAAACATGATCGCATGCATAATAAATAAAGGGAAGACAAACTCCATTACTTGGATACACAAAAATTACAATGAACACAAATATGTATGAATTAAGGAGATTCCTATTAAAAGGATTCTTTTACAAAACAAACGAGGGATCGAAAGCAAAACGTGTTTAGATAAAACCAGTCAAGTGCATGATGGTTCAATTTTAATGTTGGGTTCCGTAGTTAGTGAAATTATGGTTTATCTGAGCATCCAGGGTTGCGGAATTTGTTCGAAAGAGTCACTGCGGCCCGATTTTTTTTCGCGATTTCTCTGTTGGTGCAAGCGTGTCTATTTTCCACCAAAAGGAACCAATTCCACCCAGCTCCATCTTTCCGAGGTGAAACCGTGCCGATGACCGACCAACTTGAGCTTCTTGGGGTTACATTAACATCTATCTTAATTTTGGCCCTTTCATAGAGCTGCTCAAACACTATCAAGTTCGATCGTGTATGGAATACTGCTCTCATCTTTGGGATGAATCTGCCAGATACCAGCATCAAGCTGGTATCTGGCAGATTCATATCTGGCCTTTGAGTCAATTGAGAAACGAGCCAAGAGGATCATCGGCAATGAGAGGCTCATCGCGACGAAGCTCCTAAGTCTAAAACATCGACGACGAGTTACTACCAGCCTGTCGGTTTTCTACCGGTTGCATTTTGGGGAATGTGCAACGGAATTGCATAATTTAATTCCGCCAAGTCCGTTCCATCATCGGACCACAAGACGAACGGCGATGCGCCACCGTTACATGATGGACATCCCACCCATACGCACAAAACGTTTTGGGAACACATTCATAATGCGCACAGCTAAGGAGTGGAATTCCCTGCCGGAGTCTGTGTTTCCTGATAGCTACAATCTGGCAGTCTTTAAGTCAAGAGTGAATAGGTTACTTCTAGGCAAGCGTGCTCCATCTTCGACTACATCATCGCTTACCATCAGGTGAGATAGTGGTCAAACGCGTGACTATAAATAGTAAAAACAAAAGTAAAATTTGTTTATAATCTTGAGTACAATGACCCCTTTATTACCTTTACCTTTTTTACCTTTGAGTTTATTCTGTTAAACGTTGTATAACATCGAAAAGATACTTTTTATTTCGCCACGGAACCCTAATGCCTAAACGACGCGTTCCTTTTTTTGGCTCATGAGCCCCCACAGATATTTCATTTCCTGACCCATATCTCTGTTGGGGTAAATCGAATGATGTCAAACAATTGTTTTTGAAGTAAATGGACCGGGCTTTGTTATTTATGTAATTCGATTTTCGGTTCATTTAGCATACATTCACTTCAGGAAGGAATTGAGATCGTTTCAAGTCAAGTGCTTTTCTGTAGTTAACATTTTAAACAAATTAATAAATCCGAAGAAACAGAAATACCAAAAAAAAACAACTCAAAAAACTACTCTCTCTACGGTATATAAGTGTTGGACGTTCATTAAACGTTTATGAAAAATATTTATATTACTTACAGCTCATCACCTTCTGTTCAAAAATTTCTCGTCTATCCATTTCTAACCCTTTCCAGTTCTACCTACTTCAAAATACTTAATTTTATTTCGTAAAATAAAACGTATAATAAAAACGCAATCGTGTTCATTGATCTTTAGTATCATTTTCATCTGATAGCCTTTGAAACTTCAGCTGACTTATTTCAATTAAGAAAATGAAAGAGGTCGCCGGTGCGTGGAATTGAAAATTGGTTAAAGAGCGACGGCGAAAAATGTTGCTTATTTGAAAATTAATAAGACTTTTTGATTTACGTATAAGATTGTGATTTTGTTTTTTAGACCTTACGTTGTGGCCTACTTTCAGTACCTCGGGTCCGCTGGTCCAGGGGGGATGGGGATATAGACCGAGACGTAACGCAGATAAAATCAGGATGGATGAATGAGAATAGATAAAGTGAGAAATGTGTACATTAGAGGTAGTTCGAAATTGGTGCCAGTGACGAAAAAGTTGAAAGAGAATCGCTTGTCTTGGTATGGTCATGTGAAGAGGAGGGATGAAAAGCATGTAACTAAAAGTATGAATATAAATTTGGATGGATGGAGAGGGAGAGGGAGGCCAAAGAAAAGATGGACGGATTGTATGAGGAGCGTTATGAAAGAAAAGGGAGTAAGTAACAGCGTGTAGGCTGACAGGACAGAATAATAAAAAAACGTGTTGCGCCGACCCCAAGTAACATGGGAAAAGAGCAGGAATAATACTTAGGCGCTTCTAAATTTCTTTTTACTGCACTTCTTGTATCTTCTAATCAGTTACAATTTCAACCCTATAATAAAAATATAACATAACAATTTTTTTTTTTTTTTTACTATTGATAGGCACGCGCTTGACCACCATCTCACCTGATGGTAAGCGATGATGTGGTCGAAGATGGAGCACGCTTGCCTAGAAGTAACCTATTCACTCTTGACTTAAAAACTCCCAGGTTGTAGCTATCGGGAAACACAGACTCCGGCAGGGAATTCCACTCCTTAGGTGTACGCATTATGAATGTGTTCCCAAAACGTTTTGTGCGCGTGGGTGGGATGTCCACCATGTACCGGTGGCGCATCGCCGTTCGTCTTGTGGTCCGATGATGGAACGGGCTTGGCGGAATTAAATTATGCAATTCCGTCGCACATTCCCCAAAATGCAACCGGTAGAAAACCGACAAGCCAGCAACTCGTCGTCGATGCTCAAGACTTTGGAGCTTCATCGCGACGAGCCTCTCATTGCCAATGATCCTCTTGGCTCGTTTCACAATTGACTCAAGGGCATCAAGCTGGTATCTGGCAGATCCGTCCCAAAGATGAGAGCAGTATTCCATACACGGTCGAACTTGTGCTTGATAGAGTTTGAGCAGCTGTTCCGGCGCAATGACAAGCTAAGTAAACAAAGTAAATTCCAAAACAAACACCCTTCACGACTTAATAGAATTTCTGAAACATTCTCTATTCTAAAGTTAACTCCACACAGTAATAAGTCAAATTTATTATCATCGCAGGTTCAAATTGTTTAATTAAATTGCTCGAAAGCTAATTATTCCGTCTTGAGAATTTGCAAATAAGATGCCTTGTTCGAAATCGGCAGGTAGAGTTGTTGAATGGTATAACTTCGAATTGATGCCCGGGAATTAGGTCACGCAATTTTAAGCCTGTTGATAATGTTGTGACTTGAATTTAAATGTAGCGAGGAACCAATTATTGTGCACGATAACTTTGATTACTTTTCTTTGATGATTATGAATCGAAATTTTTAGACATAATAATATTGTGGCTAAAAGAAATACTTTTTTTTTCTACTTGTTAGTAACAGGCTCCCGTTTGACCACAATCTCACCTGAAGGAAAGCGATTATATACTCGACGATGAACACGCTTACCTAGAAGTAACCTAGTCACTCTTGAATTGACAAGAATGTCATCATCATCATCATCAGATCAGCCGAAAGACGTCCACTGGAAATATGCCTCTCCCAAGTGTCGACACTTCGTCTTGTCTCGCACTTGTCTCGCATCCATTAGCTACCCTCGACCCGCATCAGGCCTTCCAACGCTGCGCTCACCGGTACGCGGTCACCGCTACAGACATTTTCGGCCCCATCAACTATTTATTCTGTAAGCTGCTCACTGCCACTTCAGTTTGGCGATCCTTCAAGCTATGTCGGCAAGAATATGATTAAATGCAAATGGAAGAGATGAACAAAAATATGGACGAATTGTGCGAAGAATTATATTAAACAAAAGTCTTTCTCTAAGTTTCTGCTACCGCCACAGTCTCTGGTAAGCCATCTATCGGGAAAAAACTCCTATAGGTTAGTTTTTTCCCAATTTAATCCAGGCTAGGACCAATCTGTGTGCAAAATTTCATCCAAATCCGTTCAAATGTTTTTGCGTGTCTGAAACACAAACATACAAACTTTCACATTTGTAATATTAGTAGGATTGGTTTTAAATTTCGCAGAAATTAATTAATCTCGAAAAAGTGTGGAAAGCCGGTTACTGGAAGAGAAGTTTAAAGTTTGATGAAGATAAAGTTTATAAATTGATGTTCTAGAGAACAATTAGGATACGCTGCTTGTTAAAAAGTTTAGATGCAGTAACTACAAACCCGTGTAACGAAACTTGTCTTAGATATCGTGCGGCTAAGTTAACATTTTTGTCGTCAAACATCATTCTGAGTGGTACAGAATTTCAAGTACATGTAATTTTGACTCCAAAAAGTTTATCAATATCAATCTATGTAAAATTCTCCCGTTGCTGACTGACTGAGTCACTGACAGACAACGCACAGCCGAAACTACTGGTCCTACAAAGCTGAATTTTGCCTTGTAGCTTCGCGAAACTCTGTAGGGGAGCACTTATAGAATATTTTCCGAAATTCTTGCGTGAACGCGAAAAGCGGGATATGCACGTACAAAATCTAGTTATGGTATATTTTAGGAATCAAGTTAAAAGAGAACGGGAGAGGGACGCCAATGAAAAGATGAATGGATTGCGTGTTCAGTTATATGGAAGAAAAGGAAGTCAGTGATAGCACGCTGGTTGGGACAGTATGGAGGAAAAAAGTGTGTTGCGCTGACCCCAAGTAACATAGTATAAGAGAAAGAAGACGTTGATTGTGATGAAGCAGCGAGCAGAGCACGTTGCTCACAGAACAGATGATAAAAAAATAAATAAAAGTGTTTATTCATGAAAAATGCATTCTACAATTTATTATTAAATTTATTCTGCCAAACTTGTTGGCAGATGCAGCTCCTTTTATCTATCACATGCACAGTACAGGTCGATGGGGCAGAAAAGTTCTGGAGTGGCGACCGCATAACAGAATACGCAGCGTTGTATGTGGAGACTTCCCGCACTGGACAGATATAGGAGCGAGGGAAAGCATGGGCCGATAAAAAAAAAAATAAGTAGGAAGCTAAAAACTATTTGTAAGACCCTGTGGCCTACTGATAGTTGTTTCGGGTCTGGCTGTTTCTGTATACGAGTTTTTATGTTTGTGAACGCACCCAAGACACAGAGTAAAGTCCTAGTATGGGGCAACGTTTTTTTCAACCAAACGTGACTTATTCAACCAGTCAATCAAGTAAATATAACAATATTGAGCGATAGAGGAACCCACAAATCAGGAAGAAATCTTCGAAACCCTGTAAACAATGACATGAAATAATCATGTTTACTCTTCGTGATTTCTGGGTCAGTGGGACAAACGGAACCGATGAGAGTAAATTAATCTTCGATAGAGATGTTCTGATATAACTATTAGCATAATAAATCTTTCTTACGATTCTGTAATGCTGTGCATAGATTTTTCGTACGCATATATGCCGTTTCTTCCCGTTCCCGTACGAATTTCCGGCAATTCACTCTTACACTCCCCAAGGATGTAAGTTCCATACCTCAGCTTCAATACTATTAGGATAAATCAAGCATTATTTTCCATAGTTCAAACAAAATGTTTCTTGTTTCTTGCCTTTTGCTACACAAAGCACCCCACACACGGTAGCAAGGGCAATTCAAGAATGGACATTATTCAATATCCTATTTCTTGTGGCAGTTTCTAAACAGGCTGTTGCAGAAGCGCGTGGGTAAAGTTTTGAATCTATACTTATAATATTATAAAGTTGAAGAGTTTGTTTGTTCCGTCCGTCCGCCCGTCTGTCTATCAGCGGGATATATCTAAAGAACCGAATTAGGTAGACTGTTGATATTTTCACAGATTGTGTGTTTCTATTGCCGCTAACAACAAAATAATAAAAATTAAGGTTTTTGGTACGGAACCCTTCGTGTGAGAGACTGACTCGCACTTGGCCGGTTTTTTAGTCTTGAGTAGCCCGTTTATCGAGGTAATCTATAAGGTATACCATTGACGTCCAAAAATAAAATTTAGATCCCTCGTAACCTTGGGTATCCGATTCACCCCATATATGTTTCGCGACTTTTTAAAGTTTTCGAGCTATGATTTTTTTCAGAATTTTTGAGAATTATCTACCTGATCAACTTGGAAAAATTCTAAAAATAAAAGTAGATAACTTTGTTGAGATTTCTTTTTTGCAGTTGAATTTTCATGAGATGTACTTTTATGCATAAAATTATCAACTTCGTAACTATGTTGAAATTTATGAAAATGTTGGTCTTAAGTGAAAAATTATGACCTAAATTTTCAACTTTAAATTAAAAATCTGAACAGGTGATTTAATGCTTCCTAAGTCAGTTTCAAGAATGTGCCAGACTTTCAGCTTTCTTAGTTATTAAAAAAAGAGTACTTTTAAACGGTTACTTTTGCTGAAGTTGGCCTCCAAAGTCGGCAAGATGGAAAATTCTGAAAATAAGCCATCTGATTAAACATATTTTTTTGGCCATTTTGCCATTAGATGATGTGTCACGAAGTAAGATGAACCAAGGTGTTACAAAACAAAAAAATATTAAAAAAAAAACAAATAACTTTTAGTGTTTTTTTTCTTGAAGTGTTCTTGCTATCTTTTAATTTTCTCATCATGATCATTTATCACCGGATCAGCCGCAAGACGACTACTACTAGACATAAGCCTCCTCCAACTGTCGCCACAACAATCGGTTCTATGCGTCCCGCATCCATTGGCTACCCGCGACCCTCACCAGGTCATCGGTCCATCTTATGGGAGGCCTCCGACGCTGCTTCTTCCGGTACGCGGTCGCCACACGACAACTTTTCTGCCCCATCGACCTTCTGTTCGGCGAGCAATATCCTGGCAAGGCCCTGCCTACTGCCACTTCATTTTCGCATCATCACTCTTAAGGGTATGGCCAAACGAAGGTATTTTTGTGAGTTGCGTAAAATGAAGAAAGAAAGAAAGAAAGAATTCTGTTTCATACTAAAGTCCAACTCATTTTGCGTCGTGGCACAAACAGGACGTTAGTATGAAACCGAAAACAGCGTAAATTCCGCCGACTTATTTCACGCGACTCACAGCTCACAAAATTACGTACGTTTGTATGACCACCCAATTCTGTAACAACCTGTATAAAATGCTAAGTATTGGATAATTTCCGGGCCGAATAGTACCGCGGAAGTTGCTAAGAGGAGGTTCTGCCCGAAGGTATCAATTTTTCCATTGAGTACCATTTACGCGTATGTGAATAATAGGGAAATATTACGGTTCACCAACATTCCATTAGTAGGACCGGACGTGGTCCAAATTGTTATTAAAATGGCCCCTTGAAAGATGCAAAAGAATCCTGTGTATCGTTATAAGAAAGTGATGTGTGTGTTGTGTTGTTACACAATTATAATAGGACTCGTGACTCTTGATCGTAGCGTGATTTTATATAGTAAGCTTAAAAATAAGAAAAAAATATTTAAAAATAATTATAAATGCGCATACATACACTAAAAGTGTATGTATGTGTGTTTCTTTTTAACCCAAAGGTTGACTGGTAGAGAATGCCTTGTTGCATTAAGTCCGCCTATGTACCACTATTGTACATGAAGTTTAAATAAATAAATAAAAGATTTATTTAATTAAAACCAGTAGTTCCTGAGATTAGCGCGTTCAAACAAATAATTTAATTCTTCAGCTTTATAATATTAGTATTTTTAATATCGATAGGTACTTCTACGCCTTGTTAAAAATATATTCATGAATTTGAAAAGCTCTGAATGTTTACGCAATGAAAACAGTATACAATGGTTATTTTTTATAATAACTGAACCTATATTGTAAGTCTATATCACATTGAAACTAGATTTCTCTACAAAACATAAAAGAAATAAAAGTAAAGATTGACTGGTAGAGAATGCTCCGTTGCATTATGTCCGCCTATGTACCACTATTGTACAAGAAGTTTTAAGTAAATAAAACAAAACAGTCAAAATTAACTCTAGAAATAGTTCAGTTTTAAGTTCATGAACGTGCCCTGGAACGAAAAACGCATTAAGAGGTACAGGGATGGATTTAACTCAGTAAGAGTCTGACACTCTCTTCCGGGCGGAGTGTCCAGAGCGGAAGGAGTCATTTGATGATTTCACGTCCTTAAAAAATAAAATATTTAACATCCACTACCAAACCAAATTAAAGCTTAAACTACCTCCAATTTGCGCACACAACTTACACAAGGACTCAGAAAAGGAATATATGGAGAGTAACTTGCAGAAGCTAAAGTTTAAGCTGTACCCTCAAACGTTAAAGTACTTAATTATGCTAATACTGAAGGTAACAGTTTGAAAATTCCTAGCGAGCGATCTGAGTTCGAAAGTGGTCAGAAGTTTAGATTAAAATAAAGTTGGAATAGCGTTCCTCCAACTGACCTGTCAAAGTGTTGGACGATGCGCCGAGTTCGACTGAAGTAAATATGGAGTTGGAGACTAATGATACGACTATCCGCAAGTTTAAAAGGATTAAAGCCGCTTTATCGAAAAGGCTTAAAAATAGCGTACAGATAAAGCACTTTTTCGTCAGCATTTACTGAGAAATTACATTTGAAAAAAGGTAGTAATCTACATGAAATGGTACGTAATTTGGTTTAGCCAGAATTTATGTATACGTATACATAAATTCGTGTGTGTGTGTGTTTCGTGTAATTCGTGTTTATGTATACTAAGAAAACAAAAAACCTCCAAATCGTTGAAATGAAACCATTTTACTTCCTCACGTTTTAACAAAAGACTAAAAACATATCTTCTGTTACAAGCCTTAAGTGAATTTGCACATTGCTCGCAGAACAGATGGTCGATGGGTGCAAAAAGTACTAGATTGGAAAACGCATACCGGAAGACGCAGAGTTGGAAGGCTTCCCACAAGGTGGGCCGCTCACCAGGTGAGGGTTGCGCGTAGTCGATGGATGCGAGGGACCGGTTTTTGTGGCGACACTTGGGGAGGTCTATGCGCTGCAGTAGACTTTCGGCTGATATGATGATGATGATGAAGCGAATTTAATGGAAGCTGAAACATTGGTAGTTCTAACTATAAATTATTATATTTAGAATATATATGTATAGAAGTCTTAAGAATGCTCAAAGTCTTTACATTTGTCTCCACAAAAAATAGATATTAAAAAGGAAAAAAAAAAGGAAAAAAAGAAAAGAAAAAAAAGGTGAAAAGAAAAGAAAGGTGGAAAGTGGCGTGAACAGTTGTTTGCCGTATCGCGAAGTTTTTTGAAATATTGATTTTCTTGCAAGTATAAGAGGTGTATGGTGGAGGGATGTACTTTAAGTGTGCCGTTGAGGTTGTATTTTGCAAACTCATTAGATATGAGCGCCATGGCGATTTTTGACGGCGGCGACCTCTACGCGGAGGTAAATTTTCCACGGCGGCGGCGCGGCCTTGAATCAATCACTGAAGGAGGGTTTTAAAGAAAATAGCCATCTAATTTCTAAGTGAAATTAAAAAAAAATCTTTCAAATCCATTTTGGGCTCTGCCCCCATTGTCATCGTCAACCTAGAGCAGTCTATTGCGAATATGGTGTCCCCAATTGCCGGTCACTCATCTCGATTCTCGACAACTCTTATCTAATTCTTGTCACCTTGTGAATCCCTCAGAGCATAACATTTTCTATACTTACCTAGCTTGTTGAGTTATCTTCAACATAAGGACCCGAAAGTATCCATGTTTTTAACATTATCCAATGTGTTTGTCAACCATTTTTTTTTTCTAACGGGGGGAAATCCTAATGGATGTCCTCCGCCTTTATCCGTCAAACATTTTTTATTTTATTTAGCCTATACTATCTCACTGCTAGGAAAAGGCCTCCCCCCAAGTCCTTCCTATGATTTTTTGTCGACGTTTTGTTTGGCTAACACAATAATTATGTTTTTGAGTCATCAAGCAAAATATGAAAACGTTATATTTCGTACACTCCTGCATATCCTGTGTGGAACTCAATTAAAGTAGGTAAGAAGGGCCTGATAATGGAGACTAGATGGTACCTCTTTTTAGTTCCGTACCCGAAGGGTAACCAGCGGAACCCTATTACTAAGCCTCCGCTCTCTGTCTGTCAGTCTGTCAGCGGGCTGTATCTCGAGGACCGTAATAGGGAGACAGTTGTTTCCACATAGCGTGTATTTCTGTAGCCGCTATAATGACAAATACAAAATTAAAAGGTGGGGTTCCCTTCAATTTTTTACATACAATAAGCGCGTTTTTTTCGATCGTTTGGTTCGGAACCCTTTGCGTGAGAGTCCGTCTCACAGTTGGCCGGTTTTTTGAAAGCAACGATTTATGACTTCGTACAAGTAATAAAAATTCTTGCAGATCTCTAGGGAGTTAAATACGCATTACCAATCACAAAAAAAAAAAAACAAAACGGAAACGAAGACTTAATTAAATGAAAGAATGCATTTGAAGAACGCTGTTTCTTTAATATCCTGCTTTACTATTCCTTGAACAATTGCTATTTGCTAAACAAGAATTATAATTGTTTCTGTGAATGAAACACTTTGTATAAATTAGTATAATATATTAGCGGAAAATTGCAGACACTGTTAGATTGTAATAAGTATTTATTAGAATGTAATTTCTCGTGAACATCAGAATGACTGGCCAAAATCACCGATCAGGATTAAAATGTTACTAAAATCTAATACCTGTTTGCTACTATTTTCTACCTTTGTTTAAATAATTAGTACCTAATTATTAACTGAGAAAATGCATAAAGAAAATGGGCAGTCATTCAGACGCCAGGTTGAATGGAATGCCCATTTTGAATGTACGTGAACGTAAGGGCTCCCAAATTTAACTTTGCCTTTACAGAAGTTTAGTACCTATTTGGTACCTAAATATATATATTTTCTAGATTTTTAGGAGAAAGAATAAAAATTGTTTTTTTTTTTTTTTTAACATTTACCTCATACTACAGCTTTAAAATATTAGGTATCAAACAGGTACTAAATTTCTGTAAAGGCGAATTGAAGTTTGGGGACCCTAAAGTGGAGAATCATATTGGCGTTAGAACGTCTGCCTGTTTTTAAAATTCATTTTCTCAATTAATAATTATTATTTAAAAAAAGAAATCAAATAATAGCAAATAGGCATTCGTTTTGGTAATATTTTAAAGCTGATCTTATGAGGTAAATAGTATAAAAAAAATTCAATTCAATTTTATTCTTTGCCATAAAAATCTAAAAAAAATATATGTTTAGGTACCAAATAGGTACTAACTAAACTTCTGTTAAGGCGAATTGGAATTTGGGAGCCCTTACGTGGAGATTCGAAATATGCAGTCATCCTGGCGTCAGAACGACTGCCCATTTTATTTATTCATTTTCTCAGCTAATAATTAGGTAAGTACTAATTATTTAAACAAAGGTACCAAATAGTAGCAAATAGATATTAGATTTTAGCAATATTTTAAAGCTGATTTGTGATTTTGGCCAGTCATTCTGATGTTCACTAATTTCTCGACACATATTGAAAAATCGTTTCGTATAAATTCAATCCCATCCAAATTCAATAGTTGCCAACATATTCGTGTCTTATTAAGAAAAATATAGTTAACATTTTCACGTAATATTTTACAATCTTACGGTGTTTGCATTTTTTCGGTAAAATAAACACAAAGCCAACTTCACTATAGGGACCTGAATGATGTATGGTATGCTTCAAGCCATAACGTATGCGAAACAGATATCAGAATATCGATGCACCAAGCCCGATGAACTCATGAATATATATTTAAAAAGTTTGCTAGCACAATCCGCAGGGAATTCGTGAAATGACACTCAAAAAATGATGGTGCATGGCCAAGAGCATAATAATATGACTCTCCGTCATAAGAAAAAACCGGTCAAGAGCGATTTGGACTCGAGCACCGAGGTTTCCGTACCATAACATAAATGGTGGTACGTAATGTTGGTACGTAATGGTGGTGGTGGTGGTGGTAATGGTGGTAATAGTGGTGTTTTTAAATTTTCATCGGCGAGGTCTATATTCGTTAAAAAATTTTAACACAGTTTTAGATCAGCGCCATCTTTTGACCGATAGTGGAAGTTTTTGTTGATGATTTCTTAAAAAATGTGCTGTTTAGACACATTGTTCTACTTTTTCTGTATCTTTTTATAAACTTCTATCACATAGATTAATTTCAGATTTTTCTCTACGCAAACTTCGGAGATAAGGGGAGTAATAATAATTTTTATATTTATTTTATTTATTTATTTATATGTTTTCATCAATAGTCGAAAACCTGAGGAGCTCGTGGCTAAATAATAACAGCCGCACGGGTCGATCTTTAAGGTTAAGCAACGCTTGCCAAGGTTGGTCTGTGGATGGGTGACCATCTTAACATAACGAGTTTCCTCCGTGCCTCGGAAAGCACGTTAAGCCGTTGGTCCCGGCTGTCATTTGTAGATCTTTGGCAGTCGTTACGGGTTGTCTGAAGCCAGTAAATCTGACTCCAGTCTTGCCAAGAAGTACCGTGTTACCCAGTTAATGGGTTGTGGAGGTCTGGTAGGCAGCCGCTCTACGTATAACACTGGGATTCAGCTGAATTCGGATTGACTGGAAGCCGACCCCAATATATAAGGTGTAACTATTCATACACTAAATATTTTAAGACAATCATCTAACGGTTATAACGAAGCCATTTCAAAGGATTTTTTTTTTATCTAAGTATATTTTATAAAAAAATAATAATTTAAAATCACTTGACCCACAAAATAAATACTGGCTCCTTATTTTTTCAACATCCATTACGCCCGCACATGACGGGCATCGCCCGTCGCCGTGTCGTCGGCCCGGTGCGTCTCATTCATAGAATAGGGAGTAAAGGTTTTATGCAAGATGTCTCAAGAAAATGTAAATTTTGTAAAAACAAAAGCACTTACATACAAATTTTTTTTTCGTTGAAATGGCTTCGTTATAACCGTTAGATGATTGTCTTAAAATATTTCGTGTATGAATAGTTACACCTTATATAGTTGGGAAAAGGCTAGGCAGATGATGATCAATAGTCGAAAACCATGTGGCTTAAAAAAACGAGCCAAGAGGATCATCGGCAATGAGAGGCTCGTCGCGTCGAAGCTTCAAAGTCTTGAACATCGACGACGAGTTGCTAGCCTGTCGGTTTTTTACCGGTTGCATTTTGGGGAATGTGCGACGGAATTGCATAATTTAATTCCGCCAAGCTCGTTCCATCATCGGACCACAACACGAACGGCGATGCGCCACCGGTACATGGTGGACATCCCACCCATACGCACAAAACGTTTTGGGAACACATTCATAATGCGTACAGCTAAGGAGTGGAATTCCCTGCCGGAGTCTGTGTTTCCTGATAGCTACAACCTGGGAGTCTTTAAATCAAGAATAGGTTATTTTTGGCAAGCGTGCTCCATCTTCGACCACATCATCGCCTACCATCAGGTGAAATAGTGGTCAAACGCGTGCCTATCAATAGTAAAAAAAAAAAATGTGCGCGTCGGACTCGCGTGCGTTGCGAACCAGTTTGATTTTTTACCATGTTATTGTAGTTTTGGAGATAAGAAGAGGAGGGGGGGGGGAATGGTCGTAAATTAATTTAATTAAGTTATTAAATAAAACTATTGATTTAAAAGTTAAGAAAATAATATGATTAAAAAAAAGCCCTCACAGTAAGCCCTTTTATTTGATATGTCACTTTTTATAATTTTCCGGTTTGACCCTCAAAAGTGACCTCCATACTAAACAATATTTATTTACGTGACACGCCCGTATTCGGGTCACAGAAGTCCATATGTATATCAAATTCCAATAGAATCGTTTAAGTAGATCCGGAGAAAACTTGCTGTGACAGACGGAAAAACAGACACCCGAGTGATCCTAAAAGGGCTCCGTTTTTCATGGATGTTCGGAACCCTAAAAAGAAAAGAATTGGGAATTAATTGAAATTGCGAATGTGATAATAACGTTCTTTCAAATGATACCCCGCATGCCTTATTAGCTCCACTTTGAATATTTAAGAATCCCTTTCAGTCTTTTCTTTTCTATTTGCAAAATAGTTGAGCAAACGTTTTCTAAAACTATTCCAAAATTCAAGTTGATAGCATTAGTAGTTCTTGAGATATTCAGCTCTGACAGAAGGACAGACTTGGTCATACCATAAGGGTTCCTTTTTAGCATTTTGGTACGGAACCTTAAAATGGACGTATCTACACAATACGAAGTAACCGATTACCGTTACATTAAGGAAATATTTTAAGGTCGGTAATCGATGTTTTTGTTTTGTGTAGCAACGTTCCTTTTTTTGAAATCGAATAAAGGTACCATTTTTCGGTCTCAGTATTCTGACCCTTAAGAGGAGCTAGACAACATAAACTTGTATCACAGAGAATAATTTAAGATTTTTCTTTATGCAATCTTCGGAGATAGTGCGAGGGGGGGGGCGAATATTTTCACATTGTTCGTCATAAGTCGAAAACCATGAAGCCTAAAAAACAAGGAAAATTGTTTGAGAATGTGCAAATAGCGCTCTTTCATATGCCCTAGTAGCCCCACTTCCATTTTTTAAGAACACCTTTCAGTCGCTGTTGCAAAAAAGTTATATACATTTTTATTTCTTTCTAATTTGCAAAATAGTTGAACAAACGTCATCTAAAACTATTCCAAATAAGTAGTTCTTGAGATATCAAGCTGTGACAGACGGACAGACTTAGTCACACCACAAGGGTTCCTTTTTACCATTTTGGTACGGAACCCTAAAATCATAAACTAATTTGTATTTTTGTATAATAATTGTACTAACTTTTAAGTAACGTTCGCATTCGTAGTACATTCAAATTCCAATCATGAACAATTATCTACATAATTAAGCACACTGCTCGTGCTACCAATTAGTCTAAAACCGATTGACCACCAAATTACACAGTAATAAGGTGACAAAACTAGCTAAATGTTGTTTGTTGGACGAAAATTATGCGTCTTTATTATACAGACGAGACGACAGCACAGCGAACTAAAATCTGTAATTTTTTTATGTATATTTTCAATTTGTCGCTAAAGCAATTGGTTCAAGGATGATAAGAAAAATGGCTTGTGTTTAAACACCGCCCAAAAAAGTACCTATTTTACTACCAAAAAAGTTCTAAATGGTTAGTTACCAAAACGGATAAATGGTCACCAAATAATATTCGAGAAGTAGCGCTCGCCGTCCGCTGCCGCGGCACCGCTCGCTTCGCTCGCTCGGCTCGCGCGCGTTTGGTCACGATTCTAACCTAACCTAACCTATTTTATCCAGTTTGTAACCCCAAGCCTACATTTTATGGCAATCACAGTTGAGTTGGATAGAATTTGGTGACCGTTGATCCATTTTGGTGCCCGTCTAAATTATACCCAAGAAAAATATACAGTTTTGGGTAGCTTGATGTGCCTCTATGTCATGTGTCTGTACACCAAAACAACTTATAGTGTTCACGGATACGATAATCACAACAAAACAAACAAATCGTACTTTCAGTAATATCTTAGAAAAGTATTCATGTAGATTTTTGAAAGCAGTAAAATATCCTATGGTCATCCTATCCTCATACTGCAGTCATAAAAAAAAACCGGTCATGTGCAAGTTTGACTTACAGACTGACTGAAGGGTTCCGTATCATAAGCCGAAAAAAAATTGTTTATTTTATGGGAACCCCAATTAATTTATAATTTTATTTTTTCCCGTATTCAACAAATTAACCTACAAATTACATTTTTAAATATTTGAAAAAAAGAATTATAAAAACATTTAAAAATATAATAAATAGTAGCCCACCGGTATCGGGAACAGGGTCCAAGCTACCGGCGGTCAGGGCTCCAGAGAGAGAAACCTCCTAACAATACGAGCCGTGTCCAGAAGTACCGCTTTCTGAATCAAGCCCTTGATCCAGCAGCCTAACGAGAGCCTCTGGAGGTATTAGTCGAGTCTCGTGGCTATTAAGCCATTGGCTGATACGACTATCGGTACAATGATTGCGGAATCCACATCCCACATGTCGACAACCTCGCGAGCCAAGTCAATATACTTGATTTGTTTATCTTTCTCGGCTTTCACGAGGTTCTCGTCATGTGGGACGGTTATGTCTACAATCATTGCACGCCTCTCGATTCGCTCCAACACCACTATATCAGGCTTATTGGCAACAATAATCCTGTCAGTGATGATGGACCGATACCAGTACAATGTGATATTGCCATTATCGAGAACTGGGTCGGGCGCATACCTGTAGTACGGCACCTCCGACTCCACAAGAGAGTATTTCAGAGCAAGTTGCTGATGGATAATCCTGGCTACAAGGTTGTGCCTATGCAAGTATTCTCCGTTAGCTAGACGAGAACAACCAGAGATAATGTGGCGAATTGATTCTCCCAGACAGTGACATGCCCGACATATGTCAACCGTGCCGTCCTTCACAATAAATTTCCGGTAGTTCCTTGTCATGATAACTTCGTTCATAATTGCACAGACAAAACCTTCGGTTTCTCCAAAAAGATCACCGAAACGCAGCCAGGCTACGGACGCTAGTTGATCTACGTCAGGTCCATGTAGGGCCCGGAAAAAGCGTCCGTGAAGCTCCTTGCTCTGCCATACCGCCCTGCGATCGTTGGTGTCAAGTACTGCAGGTTTGCGCCAGTTCTCATTTGCCAAGGGAACGGGGTGATTCCCTTGTCCACCGCCACTACATCTCGATGCATACCCACGTCGACAGCTAGGAAGTATTCCCTGAGACTGCATATCTCGCGATTGTGGAGAGTCTTAGCATTTAAAAAGCCTCGACCTCCACACTTTCGCGGGATATACAGTTACCGACGACCGTGGGTGATGCATTCGATACGCAGTAAGCAGTGTACGGACCCGCCTATCCAAGGCGTCAAGTTCCGTTTGAGTCCATTTGAGTACGCCGAAAGAGTACATCAATACCGGTATGACCCAACCGTTGAAGGCGCGCACTTTGTTCCCGCCCGATAGAAAGCTATTGAATACCTTCTTCAGGCGGCCAAAGAAGCGCTCTTTCAACGATTGTTTCATGTCAGTAATATTGATACCTAACGCTTCCGACATACCCAAATACTTGTAAGTTTCAGTTGGAGAGAGGGATCTCAGGTTTATAGAATCCGAGAGTTGAGTTCCCACGGATTCCATAATCTCTCCACGTTTTACATGCATGACTGCACATTTGTCCACACCAAACTCCATCCTGATGGCGCTACTGAAAGTTTCAGTTACCTTCAGTAGCTCCATCAATTGCAGATTAGTGGGGGCAAAGAGTTTCAGATCATCCATGTAAAAGAGGTGAGATATAACCTGACCACCTCTCTTCAACCGATATCCTAGCCCTGAATTCTCCAGCAGTGTGCTTAGAGGATTCAAGGCTAGACAAAACCAAAGCGGACTCAAACTATCGCCCTGAAATATTCCCCGCTCGATCCTTATCGGTTCGCTAGTTCTCTGGATATTTCGACATCCTGGATAGCGAAGGACTGTTCTCCACTGCCTCATACACGACATCAGGAAAGTGCGTAGCGTTGTATCAATTTTATACAATTCTAGCACCCTCATGAGCCATGTATGAGGTACCGAGTCATAGGCCTTCTTATAGTCTATCCAGCATGTCGACAGATCCTTTCGGGAAAGCCGAACCTGTTGGCTAATGGCCATATCTATGAGGAGCAGCTCCTTAGTACCGCGGGACCCATTCCTACATCCATTCTGAGAGGCAGACATAATCGAGTTGCTGTCTATATGAGTGTTAATTTTAGCTCTTAAAATGGATGTAAGAACCTTATAGACCGTCGGTAGGCACGTGATCGGTCTATAATTTTTGGGTTTCGCGGTGCTACCAGATTTGTGAAGCAGGTGGGTAACTCCTGTTGTAAGAAACTCGGGTAGTGAGCCGGTATCCAAGGCAGTCTGGTACTGAAATGCCAACCGAACGTGCGACTTTTGTAGCCACTTAATCCCAAAATTATGCAGTCCGTCTGGTCCTGGAGATTTCCAATTAGGCAACGGACGGACTGCACGAGCTACATCTTGGGGGCTGATTGTGATTGCCCCCATTTCTGGTATTGAATCGCACGCTCGTTCAACCTCTCTAGTCCAACCACCTTCGGTGTGATTGACAGGCACCGACCAAATGCTGCGCCAGAACGAACACATGGCATCATCATCCGGCAAGCGCGTGTCAGTCACACCTTGGTCCGGTCGCTCCCAAGCTCTGTATACCCATCTTTCATTACTCTGGAATGTGCGATTCTGGGTGTATCGCTCCACGCGCTGCTTATACCTCCGAATACGGTTTGCCCATGCATACACCTTCTGCTTCAGGAAGTCGATGCGCTCTGTGACCCGGGACAAATACCCTCGGGGACTAATATCAGTCCCCAAAAACGCCCGTCTCACAAAGCGCATCACTCTTGGCCGAGTGTTGCCCTCCCTGAAGCAAACTAGTTTGCCGATGAGTGCTCTGGCCCCACCAATACGACGCTCGATCCTGCACTGCCAAGCCGGCACGGCTTTTTTTGGTCGTGTAGCCCTGTGATCAGCAAATTTGACGTGAGCTACACGACAAGCCGCCACAGCCGCGCAGTACATGATCGAATGTGTATCGGTGAGGCTATCACAGTTATCAAATAGCTTGACAACTGCGAATCCAGAGCAGCCACCAGCGCCCTATTCTTGTTATGCATGGGCAAACGAGGTAAGCGTGGCCTAAGTTCAGGCAGCATGTAACGATACTCCCGAATAGCACACTCCAAAGCACTCCTCAATTCGTCACTGCACTGGGTACTTACATTTGTAACCCTGTCACTAATCTCCTCGTCAACATGGCTGGGAATTTGGTGAGACTGTGGTAGTACCACAGTCTGCGACGAAGAGGCAATGGCACGGCTACTCAGTTCAGCTCGGAGGCGATCAAGTGCAGCATCATCCAACATATGGTTACGCAGGATGACCCGCACCTGATCCGATAGACGTTGGGCCGATACGTTTACTGCTGGCTCAAGCACCTGAAACAAAGAGAGCATCCGAACACGGTACGCGGTCAGGTTTTATGGAACGTGTCCATCGCATACGCTGCACACTTCCGCCGGGAGCTGGGACCCTGTCAGAGGCCGGTGGGCCTCGGGATCCTAAGCCGTCCGGCGGCCGGCGTCCTCTTCGCCGACGAGCAGGTGGTGGCGTCGTGGGCGGCGAGAAGTACTCGTCGCTGGAGCTCGACGCGACTGCCACGGCCGGTGTCACAGCACTCACGGTGGGGCTGGTTTCCGGCGGCGGCGAGGCGGAGCTGAGCGACGAGGCCGGAGATGGTGGGCGTGCTCGACGAGCTGCGGCTCTTGTCAACATATTTCTTTTCGACTTATTGTGGTGGAGGTGGTCATAATTTCATTGTATATTTTTGTATTTTGATTTCTTAACTATTTAAATTTGTTTGTCGCTATTGTATTTATCTATATTTCGTTTCATTTTGTTTTATTTCTATAAATTTTTCGTAAAATATTCGTAGAATTTTTTTTCCGTCACTTTAGTTGACAGTCGAGCCACAGATTGAACCCTATTACCTAAGCTTCCGCTGTCCGGTCCGTCCATCTGTCCGTCTGTCTGTCAGCGGGCTATACCGAACCGTAATAAGTAGACAGTTGAAATTTACACAGAATGTATTTCTGTTGCCGCTTTAACAAAAAATAATAAAAATAAAATGATACGGAACCCTTTATGCGCGAGTTCGACTCAAGACAACTTGGCCGGTTTTTTTTCTTAAGACCGTAGAATGTTATACCTTAAGCAGAAAGTGACCCACTTTTATGAAATCGTATACAAATATCCTGGAGACGGTCAAAGCCCAGGCTACTTTAACGCGGACAAATACGTAGGCAAAATACAGTGGGCGGTGCACCACCGTGTCCTCGTCGAGGCAATTGGCGGCAGCGATCTCTCGCGTCCGGCCCTGGTTCAAGCCATGGTCCGAAGTGAGGAGCCATGGGAAGTGGTAACCTCCTTCTGCAAAGCAGTAATGCTAGCAAAGGAGGAAGCCGAACGTGTAAGAGAGAGAGAAACCTCACGCCCCAGCTGCCGCAACAGAAGAAGACGCCCCGGGCGTCGAGAGTCGCAGAGCGATTCTCGGCCACCGCAGGAGTGGGCCTGCGGACGGCGAGCATTGGGTGGCTTGCCATCTGATCAAAACCAGGCCCGGGTCGATGGCATGCTGTGTTCCACGCGCGCCTCAAATAGCTGTCAGCACAAAAGACGGGGTCCGCTAGGGCTAGTGCCTGCTGGGACTACGGACTTCGTTCGAAAGAGGCACCGTACCCTGGAGCGCAAAGGGCACTAGAAGGAACACGGATGGGTTTTAGTCAGTAAGAGTCTGCCACTCCCTTCTGCTTTTCCCAAAGTGGGAGGAGTCATTTGTTGATTTCCCATCCTTAAAAAAAGGCAAAATACAGTTAATAAAATATAGAATGTCACTTTACCAAGTCTCAGGTCGTTATGCCAGCAATTATGCAAGGTGCTCTACATAATATTCCTAAGAACACAATTTATTATGCTGTCTGCGATGTTCATCATAGCTCCACGAGTCAACACTGCACACATAGTGTTAATTGAATTCAGTCTAAACGTCTCCCGACTGAGAAATTAGTGCTGTATTGTACTGACGGAATGCTCAGAAGTGTTTGCTTTACAGTGATATAATTTATGGGCTATATTGGAATACAGGTAAAAGCATCTATTACAATCATAGAGCAACACAGTTCGCCGGTGGCCTGTGTTGCTCTATGATTACAATTAAACAGGCACTTTTTAATTGTCAAAATCGGTCAGTCAAAGAGGTAAAGCTATTTTCACGTTGCAAAGCGTGGATCTCTATGGATAAGAACGTGCAAGAAACTCCACGGACACTCTCAAACCGACTTCTTCAAAAAGGAGGAGGTTCTATGTTCGGCTGTATGTATTTTTTTATGTATTTTCACCGATTTCTCCGCTAATTGTGGACCGATTTAAAAAAAACTTTTTTTATTCGAAAACTTATACTGTTGAGGTAGTACCATTGTCACGAAGTCAGAATCTGATGTTGGGATCCTATGGAAACCGAGGGAAACCCTCAAATTTTATGAGCACATACAATGTTTTTCATCAACTTTGTACCGCAGTTTAGATATTTGTGCCGGGTAATCATCGTTTCATGTTGCTGAGCTGATGATGGGAGGTATTAGTTAGGATCTGATGATGGAATCAAATAAAAATGTTTGTTTAGCGATATTTTCGCCAATTGTCAACCGATTTGGATGAATCTTTTTTTTTGTTTGGAAGAGTATTTCCCGGACTGGTCCCATTTCAATTTGGTTAAATCTGATGAAGGACTTTGGAGTTAGGCAACGGAACTCTTCAGTAAATAATAGAAAATGGATGGGGATTGCTGAAATCGCATGCCTGTTTATTGTTTACAGCAGTTCGTAACATAACATCACGCCGCCGGTACGCTGTGAATGGGTACGCAGGTACAAGTAAATAGTTTAAATAAAAAATAAAATTATAAAAAAAAGTACAACCGACTTCCAAAAACAAAACACTAATAATAATAAATAATTAAAATAACTTTAATTTCGGAAGTCGGTGTCAAAAACGAAAAAATAATCATAAAACCGACTTCCGAAATTAAAGTTATTTTATTTTATACTTTATACCTAGTCTTTTGTTTTTGGAAGTTGGTTGTATTTTTTGTAAAAAAGTTTTTTAGGGCAATAAATTGTTAAAAAGTTGCATTGGTCGTGTTGAAACTAATTTGACTAATCATGTATCTCAAAACAGCAATCATGTCACTTTAATGTGCAAATATTATAATGCACCTCTCACTCTCTCACTACACTATACTCACTACTATCCAGCTCAGTTTCGTCTTATCTACTAACTATCAGCTCACCGTACTTGGATACATTATAAGTTGACGTAGCAACTACTTCGAGCAGAGTCGTCTGGCTCAGTAAGCAAGTGTTCTTGTTAACCACGTAATTAGCCTCTCACACTAATGTGCCGTGAATTTTCGGTTTCCTTAGCTGGTTTGGGCTGTGATCAACTAAATTGTAGATATGGTATGGTATGTTATTTCGGTGTTGTGAAAATATGGCAAATAAATCATTTGAAAAATAAAAAAAGTTCAAAAGAGGCTTCGGCCAATAGCAAAAAAATATTATGTAAATCGGCGAAATATAGTTCGGTAGAGTAATACTTATGCCACATGATACTTCCATGATCTAAAAATATGTCAAATAATGCATATAGCAAAAAGACGTCATTCAATAGTTTTAACAAAAATAAATCGGAAAAGTGACCAGTTCCCGTGTGGGTCATGTCGACAGAACTGTACGAACAAGGAGTTGTATTTTATTCTTACAAAATGCCTTCTCTTGAAGCAGTAATGCTAGCAAAGGAGGAAGCCGAACGCCCAAGCCGCCGCAACAGAAGAAGACGCCCCAGGCGTCGGGAGTCGCAGGCGATTCCCGGCCACCGTAGGCGCGGGCCTGCGGACGGCGAGCATTGGGTGGCTCACCGTCTGATCAGAACTAGACCCGGGTCGACGGCGCGCTGTGTTCCACGCGCGCCTCAAAAATCTTTCAGCATAGAAGACGGAGCCAGCTAGGGCCAGTGCCTGCTGGGGCTGCGGACTTTGTTCGAAAGAGTCTCCGTGGCCCTGGTACGCAAAGGGCACTAGGAGGAACACGGATGGGTTTTCGTCAGTAAGACCGACCCAAGAATGCACTGCTCGTGTTCATGTAGTTCCTTGCACGTTCTATTCAACGTCAAGATCAATGTTTTAAAATGTTCAAATAGCATTCTTTTTTACATTTTCTGACCAACTAAGCAACTGTTTCTGACTGAAATGTTTCACGAAAATTATAAAAGTCTTTTGACTCAGTGGTATTTATTAAATGGTTTTCATTATTGATAGACACCAATAAATGGTAAGCAATGATGTGGTCGACGATAGTGGTGGTTATGTTAATCTAATATCTCTTGACTAAATACTCATCAGCTAATAAGGCTTTCAGGAAACACAGACTCCGATTCCACTCTAATACACGAAGTCAGTTAATCGAGTTACACTATGGTCAACACATGCATATAAAATATTATGTCATTAATTACGTCATACTTGTACCTATTTGGTTATTGACATTAGTCAAAATACCACTTACCTGTATAGTTACGTACTTGTACCACAGATTGTAACCGCAAATAACTAAAATAATAATGGGATTATTGTTACAACGACTTCCCCATGATTCAAGTTATGAATGATCGCACCTCTGTCCTTGTTCTGTTTAGGTTACAAGAATAACCACCAAAAAAACCTAAAGCGCAAATATTTCAATGACTGTTTTTTGTCACGCGTAAATAGAGTGATATTCACGTCAACATTCACAACTATGTTGAAATGAAAGTGGCGTGATTATTACTCACGTTTTAGGTAAATAAAGTATCTATACTAATATTACACATTTGAAGAGTTTGTTTGTTTGGTTGAAGTTCGCCTTACATTAAAAATTAGCCTTACCTAACTAGACCGTTTTTCCCAGGTCACAATTTCGTGGATCTCTGATTTTAATAGTGATTGCAACATGCTTGGTTTTGACCATTTTCATTTTAAGACCTACTTTTTCGAAAGCTCTTCTGAGGTCCTCCATAGTTTCAGCGTTGCCGACGATGCAAATAAAAGGTGAGTGATTTACTCGCCATTGACATTAATGCCTTGCCTGCTCTAGTCCAAAACCTTGAAGACGTCCTCCATTGCGGCCGTGATCAGGTTCGAAGAAATAACGTCTCCCTGCTTCACAACCGCTGCACGAAGTTCGGTTTCGAGGTCTGATCCTAAAGTCGGACTGGCATTCGTACAAACACTTCAGTACCTTGATAATATACCGAATTACAGGAAGTCGCTTTTCAATTATTTGATCACTGTAGCTCAATAGATGGATCTCCCATCTATTGAGCTACAGTGTATTTGCACGCATCGTCTGAAGACTGCAGAATTATCTCCCGCCTCTCCTACGAGATCTTCAGAGTAGGACCAGAGAGCCTCTTGTTCTCATCTGTACGGTGAGTCTTGAAGAACTTAAACCCGACCGTAAGGACAGCTCCCTAGTTCCTAGAGAGCTCCGTGGACGAAATGATTCTGAAGTTCGGGCTGAAAACATTCGAAGTTTTGATCTGGATCTGTGCAAGGCGGAGCGTAGATTTCATCAGTCGAGATCTTTCCAGCTTAATATTTAGGTTCAATTTTCCTCTTACCATGCTGTGATCACTTCCGGTGTTCACTGCGTTGATCACAGAGACATCATTGAATATCTGCTTCTTCGTTGACATGATGAGTTCAATCTCATTTTTTGTTCCACAGTCTCTGCCACATCCACTTCCTGTGCTTTGAGTTCATCGTGTAAAGGCCTTCGTTCTCCATAAAACTGGCCAGTAGGTGTTCCCGGTGGTTCCGACGTCCTAATCTGAATTGCCCCACTCACAGCTCATCACTGTCTTGTTTGCCCAGTTTCGCGTTGAAGTCCCCCATGACCACAGTGAAGTGACACACACAGTGAAGAAGATGTACCTAGATTCCAGATATATCTTCATACATGGTCTCTATTTCGTTGTCGGTGTGTGTCGAGGTTAGGGCGCTAACCTGTACGACGTTCAACGAATATCTTGATGATATTTTGAGCATAAAGTACGCCACCCTGTTCGACACACTGTCGTTCACATTTACATCACATCGTGATCATTCTCGTTCACATTGGACACAAGGAACTAGTAAACGATAAACCCGACACCACCCTGGGACTTCTGGTCACCCTCTCGTAAATAGAACAGAGTCGTCGGTGTTTGTTGGGAGTTGGGACAGCCGGATCCACTCCGGGGATACTTAGCTCTCCCTGCCTCGCCGTGATTTTGGCCACTACCAGAGTCAAGGGTAGGCGTGCTGCCGGGCACTAGGGGCCGTTTTAAATTGTGCTCATCATATTGGGCGTTGGTTTGCCATAATCGTCACGCTTGGCAGACGGGTTGGCGATCGCAGTGTAGCTATTGCAATGTGCAGAGAGTGCTACTGCTCAATCTATGGTGAGTCCCTTAGAAGACTCTTACGAGACTCTAGGACAGTGATGAGATGGTGGTGGCCCTGATTTCACATTATTAAATAATGTGCAATCAGGGCCTCTCAACTGAACGACAGAGTGGCGAGGCGGTGCGTCAAAGAAAACCCCTATATTAAGGTTTAGCTACTGCTACCGATATATTTATAAAGGTTAAGGTACTGCTACCGAAAAATTTATAAAGGTTATAGGACTTCTACCGAAATATAAACGGTATGCATTCCCATGCATACCGGTACTCTTAAAATTCCGCTACTGAAAATTATAACGATATCGAAATATTTCGGTAACCTTTATTTAACGGTATGACGTCATACCGAAATTTAAAGGTACCTTAATTTTTGGGTAATTCAGTCCCTGGGTTGAACGCACTCATCTCAGAAACTACTGGTCCGAATGAAAATATTCTTTCAGTGTTAGGCAGCCTATTTATCGAGAAAGGATATATACACGCTACGACCAAAAAATTATAAAATAACGTTAATTTCGGAAGTCGGTGTTAAAAAATGAGGATACAAAACCAAAAACACCGACTTCCGAAATTAAGGTTATTTTATACTTTGTAATGTTTTTTTGGAAGTCGGTTATATTTTTTTGTTAAAAAGTTTTTTATTTTTCACTTTTAAGTGGTACTTGGACGTCTTCGTGTATGAAAAAAAATTAATAAGTAAAAATGCTTATAAAATAAAAACTACTGAACCAAACTGAAACAAATTTTTACAGGACCAAACGACAAGCATGCCGCTTCGAACTAAAAAAAACCTCGGAGTTATCGGTGTTCGTACATTAAAAAATACACGCCGAATCGAGAATCCTCCTCCTTTTTTGGAAGTCGGTTAAAAAGAAGCGGATCATTAGTGAAAAATGTGACGTAGACATAGTTGCGCGGGTCAGCCAGTTACAAATATTTTCCCTTCATCTTACTTTATTTTGATGTGTATTAACGCCCGTCATTTGTTTTGATTTTCATTTGTCGATTTGAATGTTATCTCTTGGGAGTCTGTCTAGACTTGTAAAGAGATCTTTGATAGCATCGAAATACGTTGATGGAATTATAAGGAGACCAAATGTTGTCAAAAGTGTCTGCTTACTGTTTATATTGATCTTATGGCTAGTGCAGTGCAGTAGCTCGCATCGTATCGTCGTTTCTTACTAGTAACTGCCACGTGCGAGTTGGATAGTAGCTTTCATCTGATATTCTTCAACATTTTTTGTTTTCACTCGCCTGCTCGCTTAACAGTAACTCGCACAAGGCGTCAACATCTCTCGCATTATTTGGACGCGTTTGGCGGTAGCTGGCAAGACAAGAGTCAACCAGGCAGTTACGCGCGGAATCGGTATTTTTTGTGTGCTGTGCCTCGCAAGAGACTGGTCAGTTAATATTATCGTGAAAACAGCTAAGGCGAGCCGAGCTACTGGCATACGAGTATCTGTATACTGTCTAGTCAGCAACTTGCATTGTGTAAACTAGTCATTACTAAACTTTCTTTTTATTTTATCTCAAAAAAGCTGCAAAGGCCTCTTGTCCAGAGCCAGAAAGGATTTATTTTTGGTAAGGGCGTCGAGCCCATCCTAGCATCTCTGCCTTAGCCTGCGTATGTCGAGCTCACTGAAAGAGACATTGAAGTGAATCATTCACGTCTTTAATACTTTTTCTATAACCCTTGATTTGTCAAAATATTACTTTTAAGTGACCGCTGAAATAAGTGATTAGACTTTTAATCGACCTTTTTTTTTTTTTTGTCGATGGCCACTCGCAGTTTCAACCTCAGAGGGTTGCAACTACTAAACCGGACTTGCCTGTGTGGGCCTTAAATTCACTTGATTTGATTTTTACCTACCCTACCTACCCTGCCTACCCTGCCTACCCTACCTACCCTGCCTACCCTGCCTACCCTGCCTACCCTGCCTACCCTGCCTACCCTGCCTACCCTGCCTACCCTGCCTACCCTGCCTACCCTGCTTACCCTGCCTACCCTGCCTACCCTGCCTACCCTGCCTACCCTGCCTACCCTGCCTACCCTGCCTACCCTGCCTACCCTGCCTACCCTGCCTATCCTGCCTACCCTGCCTACCCTGCCTACCCTGCCTACCCTGCCTACCCTGCCTACCCTGCCTACCTTGCCTACCCTACCAACCCTACCCTTTTTTGTTTTTAAACTTTCCCTGTATTCTGGCGAAACTAACAATTATTTAAATCGGCCCCGCCGTTCTCGAGTTATAGCGAAACTAAAGAACAGCAATTCATTTTTAAATATATAGATTGAAGATTTTGGAAATTACTCTGTCTCTGTTGTCATGCAGCCGGGTGATAAAGAATCATGATGCTTATGCATGTTTCACTGATCAGGATGACCTCATGAAGGTAATGTTTCACTGATCAAACAATACAGTGTTATAAACCCTCTTTATTATAAAGTAGTGAGTGAGATTATCAGTTATTTGTTTATGTCATTAAACTTTCCTAGTACTCACAACATAATGCTATCAAAACAATACAGTACTCGGGTTGTTTTACAACATGTTTTAATAGATAGAACATACACGTGTCTTGTTCAGGAAATTCTCTTGATGTGTGCTGTGTTGACACATGTAACGAAGGTGGGATCTGCATTGCTGGGTTAATATTACGAGTTTTTACCATCAACATCAACACGTCTTGAAATTAAGGTTGCGGTCGAAATTGGCGGTGGTCTAAAACTGGAGGCGTTTTGTTTAAAGATTTAGGGTCAATTTTTAGGGTTCCGTATTTCGTAACCAAGGGTACGAAAGCAGGCAGGCAGTCAGTGGGCTGTGTCTCAAGAATTTTAATAGGTATATAATTCAAATTTTACAGAGTCTGTATTTCTGTTGCCGCTATAATAAATTGGAAAGACGGACGGACAGCGGAGGCTTAGTAATAGGGTTTCGTTGTCGGGTACGAAACCCTGAAAAAACAAGACTTCAACTTTATCACTTCGAATTAAAAGCCACCTCCTATAATTTCTAGGTCTCACAACCAGCTTAGCCTGTATGAACTGAAAACAGAAACGAGGCGGCGAAGTAAAACGATTACGAGGCGCCCTCTGCTGGCTAATTAGGTGTGTTTAATATTTCGCGAGCTTTGATGTGCCGTCTACGAACGTAATTATATCTTTTGAGCACATGTTCAAAGGAAAAGTAAGTTTTTTTTCTCGTGTTTTTCGGTCTCTAAGTAGGTAAACATGTCGAAAATGTGATGTTTTTCAAGAAGCAAACAGGAAAGATATTGAAAGTACGAATGTAAGGATAACGTGATAGATGATTTTTCTTTTAGATATGTGTACTGAGTGTGGAGAAATACTGGTATCTACATAGCTGAATTCGGTTTGATTGAAATCCGATCCCAATCATCATCATCTGCCTAGCCTTTTCCCAACTATATTGTGGTCGGCTTCCACTCAAACCGGATTTCGCTGAATACCAGTATTTTACGCGAAGCGGCTGCCTACCAGACCTCCAAAACCCATTAACTGGGTAACACGGTACTTCATGGTAAGACTGGAGTCAGATTAACTGGCTTCTGACTATCCGTAACGACTGCCAACGATCTACAAATGACAGCCGGGACCAACGGCTTGACGTGCTTTCCGACGCACGGAGGAAACTCGGTAAAATAAAATGGTCACCCATCCACAGACCAACCTGGGCAAACGTTGCTTAATCTTGAAGATCGACCCGTGCGGCTATTATTATCTAGCCACGAGCTCCTCTGTAAACCGATCCCAATACAGTTACAGTGAGTTACAGTGGCAGATCATGATATGCACACTCAGTACCCATATTATCATCTGCCTAGGCGGCCGGCTGGCCTGCCTAGCCGGTTTTCTTCATCACTCAAAACCGGCCAAGTGCAAGTTGGACTCTCACACGAAGGCTCCTGTACCATAAACCGAAAAAAAACACGTTGTTATATAAACTTTAATTTCTATTAGATATTCGTTGTTATAGGAATACATACTCTGTCGAAATTTCAACTGTCTTATAGGTCTTGAGATACAGTCCGATGACAGACGGACGCGGACAGCGGGTGGACGGACAGACAACAGAGGCTTAGTAATTTACTTTATTTATTTATTAAATCTTGATGCACTAGTAAAAACACTGTTCAAAGGCGGACTTAATGCCATGGATATTTTCTACCAGTCGACCTTAGGATGGTGCAGAGACAACGTGGTAGGTGCAACTTTAAGGAAAGACAAACAGAGAGAAAAAGAAATACAATCATAAATACATAGATACATACCTATATAAAAAATAATAATAACGACATTTAGAAAAAAACTAAATCAACGAATTAACGCTTTGGTGATTCTACCAGCTTCTTGCAAATGTGCGGTTAAGATAAGTAAAAGGTGGTTCCGTTGGTTATCCTTCCGGTAGGTAAGTACGGAACCCTAAAAAGTATGGAAGGCTCTCTGCAAAAACATGGAGAAAGTCGTATCAGGACGATTTATTTGATATTTGTTATATAATTCTTCATGGCATTAGTCCGTCAGATAGATTTTCAAAAATATTGCAAACGATTTTTTTCTTTTTTCACGTAAACAAAAAATGAAGACACGAGTGACGTCGTGTCGCTGTTAAAAATTGTACCATCATATTGACGTCACACGTGTTTTATCCTATTATTTTTCATTGGGCAACTGCCTATTTGACCTCCACAACCCAGTAACACAATACTCTATACGGCAAGAAAGACCGGTATTCTGCGGACAACAGTCATAATATTTGAATTATAAGTATAATTTCCCTATTGATACCGAATCATTATTTACATTAAGTCTGTACGCTTGACTTCACAGGTCACCCTCTTAAAGTCAGGAGTTTATCGAACTTGGCAATCATACAAATAATATCTGTAGCAGCTGTATGGAGTAATGTCGTTTTGATTAAACGTACCTAAACGTATGAGGATAAATCAGTGTCAAGTGTTTTGATCAGAAGCTTTTTCCTTATAGCTACTAATTGCAGCAGTTTGGGAATTACGGAAGATAAGATTTTGTTATGAGTATCCAGCGTGCGGATGGTACGGATGCCAGACTTGGAAATTCACTACAAAAGCCAAGTACCAAATCACCACCTGGCAGAGAGGAATGGAGGGAAGCATGCTTAAGATAAACAAAACAAAATAGACAAGATGAGACAATAACAAAAGCCACAAATGCATTGAGCTATGCCCAGAAGCTCAAGTGGTAATAGGCAGAACACGTAGCGAGGCTCACGGACCAGAGTTGGACCCTCAAAATTACATTGTATGTAGGTCCACTGGGAAAAAGAGGAAGAGGGAAACCGTTTTCATAGTGGGAAGATAAAATAAAAAAAAATGTAGGTCCAAATTGGTGCCAAACAGCTCAAAATAGGGAAATTTAGGCATCCTTGGAGAAGGCTAGATTTAAGTTAACTTAGGAAGTAGTTAAATATTACGTCATTTATTGCTAAGAACAAATAAAGGCTTTTTATTTTATATTTTATTTTATTTATCCAGCGTGCAGCCTCTAGAATGGAGGAAATTTCAGGGGAAAGTCATTCACCATAAGCCATAAGCTGCCATAAGCTGCTGCTGCATTTCCATCATAGATGTGCGAGGATGCGTAGCCGGGGCGAGAAGCCTCTGCCGCGGCAAATCGCAGCAAGGCGGACGGAGTTCCGGCAGGATCTCATGGCGGTATGGAGACAGCGACTGTCGCTACGCAGCGCTGGGCACGCAACAATCCAGACGATAAGTCCCCTCTTTGAGGAGTGGCTGGAGCGGTACCACGGCGTCCTCACCTTCCGCCTGACACAGGTACTCACCGGACACGGTTGTTTCGGGAGATACCTGTTTCGGATTCGGCGGGAGGACGCGCCCGGGTGTCAACACTGTGAGGGTCGCCCGGAGGACATGGTGGAGCATACGGTGGAGGTCTGCCCTGCTTGGGCGGAGCACTGCCCGGTCCTCGTCGAAGCGATCGGCGGCGGCGACCTCTCGCGACCGGCCTTGGTTCAATCTATGGTCCGGAGCGAGGAGGTATGGGAAGCGATCACCTCCTTCTGCGAAGCAGTAATGCTGGCAAAGGAGGAGGCCGAACGTGTGAGAGAGAGGGAAACCTCACGTCCCAGTCGCCGCAACAGAAGAAGACGTCCCAGGCGTCGGGAGTCGCAGGACGATTCCCGGCCGCCGTAGGCGCGGGCCTGCGGACGGCGAGCAGTGGGTGGCTATTCGTCTGATCAGAACTAGGCCCGGGTCGGCGGCGCGCTGCGATCCTAGCGCGCCTCAAAGAGATGTCAGCATGGAAGACGGGGCACGCTAGAGCAGGTGCATGCTGGGGCTGCGGAATCTGTTCGAAAGAGGTACCGTAGCCTTGGAAAGCAGAGGGCACTAGGAGGAACACGGATGGGTTTTAGTCAGTAAGAGTCTGACACTCCCTCTTGCTTCACCTAGAGCGGGAGGAGTCATTTGATGATTTTCCATCCTTAAAAAAAAAAGCCTCTAGAATGGAGGACATTTCAGGGCTGCTGCTGCATTTCCATCATAAATGTACGAGGATGCGTAGCGGGTTTGTTAAGTTCCAATAGAATCGCTTCGTTTACCTAGCCAAACTCTGCGCAAGCGATTCTATTCTTTCTTGCTACTATGCATCCTCACACTGTTGGAAACGCAGCCATAGTGTCGCTGTATCCACCGGTCCAGTACTTCTCGCTTCTTATAGGCTACTGTTGCCCTCAATAGGTTATCGGCCCGCCCTGAGGCCGGGAGTCCTTTCAATGCTGCATCTTCCGCCATGGCCGTGGTCGCCACTCCAGAACCTTTTAGCTGTATCGAGTGAACTGAAGATTGGATGGTGTTACAATGTTATCAATCCTTGCTCCTTGACTCTTCTTTTTACGCTTTTCAGTCACCTCGAGACTACTAAACATAATCATCCACGGCCCGACTTCGCCCACATCTTAGTAAAGACCTCCCTTTTTTGCACCAATCCCAGCTTCGGATTGTATTTGTTTTGTCACGAATATATTGATTATGTTATGATATCACTTCACCCAGAACATGTTCTTCTACAAAACAATATTATGTATGTTAACCTTGTTTATCTTTCGGTACAGTTGTAAGCCGATTATATCGGTTCGTACCGCTTTCAAACAAAACAAAGATTACGTTTACGCACTATCCAGATAGTGGAGATACTTGGGGTCCGATAGTCCAATATTCAAGTGCCTGAAAACAACGCCCATTCCTTTATTATTACGACAGTACCAATAAATGACAGTTGATCGAATTTGGATGGAATTTGGCAAATGGGAGCCGAAAGACGTCCACTGCTGGACAGAGGCTTCCCTCAAGTGCCGCCACAAGAACCGGTCCTGTACGTCTCGCATCCATCGGCTACCCGCAACCAAAAATATATAAACTTATTTTGAATGTTTACTTATTAGGAACCAGTTTCATACGAATTTCCAAAAACCGAATTTTTCATGATAGTTTTCCTTCTAATTTTCTGAATAATTTAGTTCTTGCTTTCCCGAAAACAGCCAGACTTTTGAATTCTCTTCTATTTGAGTCAATGGCTAACTCTTTATATTGTTTTGGCCCAGTAAGTGGCTACGTTAAAAGCAAACTATAGGAGAATGCCCGCACTTGGGGCTTAGTTTTGAGTTTGTGCAAGATTACCAAAACCTACTTTCACTTTTTTGTGGTGTTATCTGCGTAAACAATAGAGATGTAGGTTTTTCAGTATTTGAAATCACGCGAATAAACAATGATAATTATTGTACTCTATTAAATCCGGAACATAATCTGTAAACTTTATACTAGGGACAATTCTCTATAATCTATAATTTAAATCCTATTTAAATTTTATAAGCTTTATTTAATCAATTTACGATACTACAATAAATAGAATATCGTATTGTATTTCCCTTTATTTTCCATTCGTCATACATATGCCGTGATAGGTCAGTGATATGTAGAAGTACAAAGTTTTGGGTTCCGATTTATTATGCGTATCTAAGTTGTTGCAAATCGATCGTGCTATTTATGTATGTTTCATGAGATACAGCCTGCTGACATTTAGACGGACGGACAGCAAGGCTGAGTAATTCAATTCAATTCAATTCAATTTATTTATTTCAGATAGATTACAATCATAATAATTATTAAAATATCACGAAACACAAACACAACAAGGGAAACAAACAAACAAACACAAAACATTGGAAACATTGGATCAGGTCCGCACTACCCGTATATGTAACTTTGTCCAATGCTCCATGAAGTGGTAATAAATTGCCATTGGTATATCCTTTGGGTACAGGACCTTAAAATTTATGTTTGCATAACTAGAATAAAGTTAATGGCTTTTTTATTATTTCAAGGTCTCGTAGTAAAAGTTGGATTTTTATGAGTACTTTTGTCTCCTGAAAAATCGACAAATAAATTAAAAGTCATCCTGTGTATATTTAGAGAAATTATAACTGGTTTCACCCTCTTTATTGCCTTTGTATTTACGATAAAAATAATACATAATATAACTATGTAGATAAGTAAAAATAAATTGTTGCCCGCCAGCCATTTAATCTCGACAATGTCAAGAGCGGTCGGTGCCACAGCATAGAGTATTTCTAGGTCAAGTGCTCTACATAACGTGAACAACGATATCCGTTCTTTGAGCTAACTCACAAAGGGTTTTGGTATACTGCAGAATTTGTTGCGCATTTGGATATTATGGGAAGTTATGAAAGCATTTAGTTGGTGTCAATTTTTTTTTGTACTCTTTTTAAGAATTGTAAAAATGAAGCGTAAAATCGTGACCGTTGGAAGGAATGAAGGGAGGCCTTGCCCAGCAGTAGGGCAGAACGGTTTTATCATCATCACATCAGCCGAAAGACGTCGAGTACTGGACATAGACCTCCTCCAAGTGTCGCCACAACAACCGGTCCTGTGCGTCTCGCATCCATCGGCTACCCGCGACCCTCACCAGATCATCGGTCTACCTTGTGGGAAGCCTTCTATCGCTGCGTTTTCTGGTACGCTGGCGCCACTCACTTTCCGACCCCATCGACCATCTGTTGGGCGAGCAATGTGCCCTGCCAAATGCTACTTCAGTTTAGCGAGCCTTCGGGCTATGTCGGTGACCTTGGTTGTCTTGCGGATATCATAACTCTTAATTCGATTACGTTAGGAAACTCTAAGTAATTAAATAAGTATAGGTTTTTCTTACGACCACCTGGTATTTAGGACCACCTAAATACCAGACAATAGACGTGTGGAAAAGGGACAAATAGATGATCTTCGTCTTTTTTACTCTGTCTACTATGCAAATATCTTTGTTGGGTATTAGTTAATCATGCTACAGCATGAAGCTATCTATACCTACATATGCTGCTGTTTATATTCCTTAACTAATAAAGTAGAAAAGTTACAGTAACTATGTGTTATTTAATAGTTTATCTCCGTACGGTCATAAATTATAATTAATTTAAATTGTTATTTGTATGATTCATACCTACACATTGATATGTGTTTTATTCCATTGTTTTACATTAAAAAGTTTACGGAACACAGTGTGTAGACCACTACAACTCCGTTCCTACGGTACTCTAGCCTCATCAGAAGGCTTGAAGTCACTCAAAAGACAGTGGAGTGGGCTTTGCTTGGAGTTTCCTGGCTTGATCTAATCAGACGTGAAGACATCTGCAGGAGATCAGGGTCATTGAAACAGCCCGCAGATTATCTAAACTTAAGCGGCAGTTGGAAACATATTGCTTGCAGAACTGGGGGTCTAAAAAAGCCACTTTAGCAGAATCAGAAAACACATAACGCTACCCGTCACTGTCAAATTTTCCCAATCAACCTTGAACCTTATGCGATAGTGATAAAGATGAATGTGGTTAATATTATGATTCTGCTAAAGTGGCCTTTTTAGACGCGCTGATGGCCAATGGGGCCTAAAGAATTGGCGACTTCAGACCGGAAGACAGCATTGGAAGGCGTGCCACAAACTGGACCGATGACCTAGTGAAGGCTGCCGGAACCCGCTGGACGCGAGACGCACAAGGCCCACTGGTCCAGTGCGTCGTAAATCCACTGTTTTTTTAAGGTTGCGAAATCATAATATGACCCGCTCTGGGCGGAGCAGAAGGAAGTGTCAGACTTTAAGTAACTAAAAACCATCCGCGTTCCTCCTAAAGCCCTTTGTGTTCCAGGGCCGCGGTGACTCTATACTTAGAACCAGTTCCGCAACCCTGGCAGGGTCGTACATCCACTGATGTGGCGATACTTAGGACGTTAAGGACGAAGAGGGTCTATGGACGTTTTTTGGCTGAAATTATGACCTTAGCATTATAATAAATTTTAACTATAAGGCTTGGGCCCTTAGTCACCAGATAAATGTGCAATAACGGTCATTGACCTACATAAATTTATTGACTGTTTTAATATCAAAAACAGAAATAAAGACATAAAGCTATCCTGAATCGATTACTATCGTGATCCTTTGCGTTCTCTAGTAGTGAGGAACGGTTCATAATTTATTGTTCGGGTATCTAAGAAGGGATATTAGGGAAAGGTACTTTATTGCAAGTGTCTCTGGTGCTTGCCATAGACAAAGTGATAATTAGCGATAAAGACAGACACAAACGCACAGCGACATAGAAAACAAAAGTAATAAGTATCAGGTACGCAAATTGCGCTGAGCGTGCCCATGCCGAGAGGGTAACCATCTCAGCATTAACGAAACGATACTCTAGCAAAGTCACTGTCGACACAATCCAGAGAGACCTCAGTGGTCGATAAAATCATCGACCCGTAAAAACAAAAGATAATCAAAAACTAAGAGCCCAAGTTTAACTAGCAGCCAGCTGTAGTTAGTTTAAGCAGAAGTTACCTAATTAGTTACTTTGAGAACTTATGGTCAACATGCGAGCTGCCGAGCAATGGTTTTTCTTTATTTAGGTATCGGAACATGTTTTCTTTTGTTTACACAATGAAGAATAACAGCCGCACAGGTCGATCTTCAAAGTTAAGCAACGCTTGCCAAGGTTGGTCTGTGGATGGGTGACCATCTTAACATAACGAGTTTCCTCCGTGCCTCGGAAAGCACGTTAAGCTTTTGGTCCCGGCTGTCATTTGTAGAACTTTGGCAGTCGTTACAGATTGTCAGAAGCCAGTAAATCTGACTCCAGTCTAGCCAAGAAGTACCGTGTTACCCAGTTAATGGGTTGTAGAGGTCTGGTAGGCAGCCGCTCTACGTAAAACACTGGTATTCAGCTGAATCCGGTTTGACTGGAAGCCGACCCCAATACAGTTGGGAAAAGGCTAGGCAGATGATGACACAATGAACCTCCTATAGACTTTGATCTTGCTTGCTGGAAAGCAATGGATGTGGTTCTCGATGGAACGAGTGATATGTTTTCTTGGGATGTGTTTGCTCTTGACTCTAGTCTAGGTCAGAGGTGACTGAGAAAAAGTCGACGATGGCACTCGTTGGCATGACTTTGTCTCTGTCATCTCTTGCATAGTCGATTTTTTCTCGGTGTAAACTCACTGGCTTACCCAGAAGCCGCCTGCTCGTGCTCACTCTTACTTTGAAGAAATTAGGGTTGAATGCGTTCGGAAAAACAGACTCTTGTAGAGAGTTCCACTCCTTGTTTTCAGAAGTTACCTGTTCACGCTAGCTTTGATGGTTAAAAGTGGTAGGGAACACAAACACTGACAAAATAACCTACACTTCACTGTATGCATAGTAGAACCATTGGAGATATATTTTTATGAATGATTTACTAAAAGTAATGGATTTTAAAATTTATATTTTTCGTTGTGTAAGTACCTTATTATCGTTTTTGATTATTCACTAGGCATGGTGTCTGGGTGCATGGGGTCTGTTACCATCTTAAGACCCAAGCCAACCTCACCTGCTAGCGGTGCACCCTGCTGTCCAACGGACGAGGCTCTGGCGAACCTGGTTTCCCTCTCGTAGGGTTGTGGGGGTCAGACGGCTGGTCGCCCCACGTAAAACCAACTTCAGCCAAATAATCAAATGGACAAGAAGTTGAAAACGGGTACTCGGGCTAGGGCGTCGCCGCATAACGACGCGCAGGCACATCGCCCTAAACCTGCGATAAGTGGGCTAGGGCTACCGTGTCGAGTACGGGCACGGCTAAAGAGGATAGTACCCAAGAAGAAGTTCCGCTTTGCCACCTGGAACATTGGCTCCCTAACCGGACGTTGCCGAGAACTCGCGGACGTACTTGCGAAGCGTCGGGTCCAGTGCGCCTTCCTTCAGGAGACGCGCTGGAAGGGAAATAAGTCACGTGACATCGGGCAGGGGTACCGGCTAGTGTACACCGGATCACCAACGGGCAGGGGCGGAGTGGCCGTGGTGCTGTCTAAGGACCTTCAGGATGGACTCCTTGAAGTAGACCGATGCAGCGACCGGTTGATGCGAGTTAGGGTGCTGATCGAAGGGTCGGTAACGAACCTAATCAGCGCCTATGCTCCTCAAACTGGTTGCTGTGAGTCTGAAAAGGAGGCCTTCTGGGATGACTTCGAGGACGTACTACGCGCTATTCCGAATTCCGAAGGTGTTTTGGTTGGGGGGGATCTCAACGGTCACGTAGGTCAGTTTGCTGGAGAGTACGGACGTGTTCACGGTGGTTTTTGATATGGCCAGCTAAATGCAGAGGGAGTCAGTATACTCAGCACCTGCGCTTTGTCTGACCTAGCCATCGCGAACACGTTCTTTCAGAAGAAGCCCCAGCATCTTATTACGTACCGTAGTGGTGCCTACTCAACCCAAATAGATTACCTGCTGGTGCGACGGTGCCACATTGGCAAGGTTACCAACTGCAAAGTCATCCCAGGTGAAAGCCTAACGGCTCAACACCGCCTCCTTGTCCTGGACTTTGCGGTTGTACCGAAAAAGAAAGTGACCGAAAAACGCAAACCCCGCACAAAGTGGTGGTTGCTTGATGGTCCTAGGCAGTCGGACTTCATCGCGGAGGTCGAGCATCTCGAGATAGCAAAAGTCTGGCGCCCTTGTACGACAAGCTGGAAACTGCGGAGGGGCAAAAGCTTATTTTTAAGCTGGCGCGTGCCCGGGAGAAAGCTACACGGGACATTAGCAAATGTCTCTGTGTAAGGGACGCCCAGGGTAAGCTGCTCTACGATGCCCCCTCTGTTAAGGAGAGATGGTGTACATACTTCGCGGAGCTGTCTAACAAACAGCATCCCCATAACCTTCCTCCCGAACCGCCTCCTAACCTTGGACTTATTTCCCCTATTTCCCCCGACGAAACCCGCATTGCTCTTCGCCACATGAAGAACCGGAAAGCGGTCGGGCCTGACAATGTGCCAATTGAAGTGTGGAAGGCGATGGGCCCACATGGCGTGGACCTTCTGACGGATCTTTTTAATCGCATCCTGGTCACCAAGGAAATGCCGAACCAGTGCCGATTTAGCCTGATTATCCCTGTATACAAAGGCAAAGGTAGCGTACAGGATTGTAGTAGCTACCGCGGTATCAAGATCATGTGCCACACCATGAAGCTCTTCGAGCGCATCATTGACACACGGCTCCGTAGCGAGTGTACTGTCTCTGAGTGTCAATATGGCTTCCGGGCGGGTAACAGCACCATGGACGCAGTATTCGCCTTAAGGAATCTGGCTGAGGCTTACAGAGAGTGAAGGAGAGCTTTGCATATGGCCTTTTTAGACCTGCAGAAGGCCTTCGACTGTATACCTCGGCAGTCCATCTGGTGGGCACTGCGCTTCAGGGGCGTTCCCGAGGCCTATATTGACATTATCAGAGACATGTACCGCGATTCCGTGTCCTCTGTCCAGACCGCTGTTGGCGAATCGAATGGCTTCCCAATATCTGTTGGCGTTCACCAAGGCTCGGCTCTTAGCCCGTTCTTGTTTAACGTAGTGCTCGATGTAGTTACGGCAAACATCCAAGATAAGCCCCCATGGCTAATGATGTATGCCGATGACATCGCCCTCGTTAATCAGAACAAAGCCCATCTTGAGCGCAAAGTCAACATTTGGAAGGACACGCTTGAAAACGGTGGTCTGAGACTAAATGTGGCGAAGACTGAGTACATGTCCTGTGGCGGCACGGATTCAAATAGGTTCATCCGAATAGGTTCGGACCTGATCAGAAAGTCCGATACGTTCAGGTACCTTGGATCCGTGCTGCACGAGTCTGGCAACGTGGACGACGATGTCCAAGCACGTATAGGTGCGGCTTGGGCGAAGTGGCGCGAGGTAACGGGCGTTGTATGCGACCGCAAAATGCCTCCGAAGCTCAAGGGGCAGATATATAAATGCATCATACGGCCTGTCCTACTGTATGGCGGTGAATGTTGGCCAGCACTAGGCAGACACATCCAGGAGCTTCGCGTCACGGAGATGAAGATGCTGAGGTGGATGAGTGGCGTAACGCGATCCGATCGCATACGCAACTCTTTCATCAGAGGTAGTCTTGGTGTCCGTGACGTGGGGGAAAAACTGCAAGAGTGTCGTCTGCGATGGTATGGCCACATCATGCGCCGCCCTATGGAGTACGTTGGTCGGGGATGCATGAATATGGCTGTTCTTGGGGCTAGGTCCCGTGGTCGCCCTCGCAAGCGCTGGTTGGACGTCGTTAAGACCGACATGAGAGCCAATGGCCTAACTGAGAAGGATGTCCAAGATCGGGCAAAGTGGAGGAAGCTAAGTAGGAAGGCGGACCCTGGCAATAGCCGGGATTAACGCCAGGTAGAAGAAGATCATTCACTAGGCAATTAAAAATACTTTTTCAAACCATTGCTGAACCCTAAAGTCTATTAGTTCTTTATTTAGGGTTAAGTCTCTTCTTTGCCCTCCAAAAGTTTAAAGAAAATAAAAATAAAATAGTACTAAGAAATCGTAAAAGACATGTAGAAACTCAAAACGTTTCATAACGAACGAAATAAATACGTCTGAACAAGTTGATATCTTTTTTGAACATTGTTTATTTTACTAACGATACATCAAACGTACTCGTACGCCTTGTGCCTTTTAAATTAATATTTGAGTACCTGAAAAGTAAACTGAGGTACTTATTTTTATTTATGCTTCTATTTATATTGGCACAAATATTTGGCATATTAATTTGTGCCATGAACGTATTTTTAACAGGTATATTTACATATTCTACTTTCATAACTTTATTTATACTTTTTGTTAGACATAAAAATATCATCAAATAGATCTTGGGTAATGGCAGTTTTTCATCGTAAGTACTAATTAATTTTTTAAAGTAATCAAGATACAATGTGCCCAGCTTGTTTGAGACATCATGCTATGTCACATTAACATTGAAAAAAAAACATGCAAGAAACTTCTAATAGAATGATCTCGTAAAACTGTTTTATCATTTTCATATAAGTTGCTGTGTAGTGTTTAAATAATGAAAACAGACGTTAAACCTGCAGGCGTATCTAAAAATAAAATATTCCATTCACACGAGTACCACTTACATTACCGACATTCAATGGTCTATGATAATATTAAAACCACGTGCATTTTAACGTGGACGCAAAACGTGAATGTTCACACACACACACACACACGTTGCATGCCCCACCCATACACTGATAGTTGCACGCTCGCAGCGCGTGGAGTGTTTGCTATCCTGACCAGTGCTCTGGTGGAATAAAACAGACCGCTCGGAAACTATGATGAAATTCAAGGAAAATCTCATTGTTTAAACGGTTTTTATTAACAGATTCATGGAAAATAACGATTCGTGGAACATTTTCAGGCTGTTTGCTGCACAGCTAGTTAGTAAAAGTTTTATTTGGCTCGGAAATTTTGTGTTTACATGGTTTTGCCACTGCACTGATTCGAACGAAATTCACTGGAACGTGAGCTTAGTTTGTTAGAGTTGTCGCTTTATATTTTGTTCTCCCTGACAGTACCTGTTACTAAAATAAATAGGGTATTTTACTGAAAAAAATCGAATCAGTCCGTCACATACATAGATTTTCAAACAAATATTGGACATAAAGCTTTTTATTTTTCACATTAACAAAAAATTAAGACGATACAGTGCGTTGAAGACACCGGTGACGTTATATCGCTGGTAAAAAATGTATCATCATAGTGACGTCACGCGTGGTTTCAACGCACTCATCATCATCATCATCTGCCTAGCCTTTTCCCAACTATATTGGGGTCGGCTTCCAGTCAAACCGGATTCAGCTGAATACCAGTGTTTTACGTGGAGCGGTTGCCTACCAGACCTCCACAACCCATTAACTGGGTAACACGGTACTTCTTGGCAAGACTGGAGTCAGATTTTCTGGCTTCTGACAATCCGTAACAACTACCAAAGATCTACAAATGACAGCCGGAACCAACGGCTTAACGTGCTTTCCGAGGCACGGAGGAAACTCGGTATATTAAGATGGTCACCCATCCACAGACCAACCTTGGCAAGCGTAGCTTTACCTTAAAGATCGACTCGTGCGGCTGTTATTATTTAGCCACGGTTTCAACGCACTATATCCTAAAAATATTGGATTTTTTTCTTTTTTTACATGGCAATTTAAATTCTTTCAGCTACAGAAAAAGTAATAGCCGCACGGGTCGATATTCCAGGTTATGCAGCGCTTGCCAAGGTGGGTTTGTGGAGGGTTGAGCATTGATTACATACCAAGACTCCTCCTTGCCATAAGTATGAACCCCGGCTTTCATTCGAACAGGCGTTACGGGTAGTAAAAAGCCAGTTAAGGCGGAGATACCTGAGAGTATCTGATTTTAGAATGAGAATCACCTCTAAACGGCCAGTCGTAATTTTTTGGAACAATATATGTCACGTTAGACTATTTTCATAATAATTTGATATAGGTATGTAAATTTTTTATAGTTTTAATCGTTCAACATAGTGTAATTAATTTTTAAATGTACTCGTATGTATAACACGAACATAAAAACGACAATTGGACCAAAATCGCCGGGTGTATTTTAATAGATTTTACACTATCTGAAAGATAATTTAACTGTCTACATCATAAGTACAAAAAACTACTGAATTCTGGGTCGCGCGGGTTTTAAGCAAATGCGCGTTTTGTTCCTTCAAGGTCGCTGGCGTATATCGTCGCCTTAATCAGGCGCAAGCTTTGCCCAGATGTACTATGTGACCCAGTTTCTGGGTTGTGGAGGAGAGATAGCCAGTCGCTCCCTGTAAAATGCTGGTAATCAGCTGTATCTGTTTGAACGAAAAGTCGACCCCTACATACTTATTCAAGAAAAGGCTACTCAGATTGAGAAATAATGTTTTCGGCTGAAATTTACAGGTTAATACTTTGGCCATGGCCTTAGACAAAGTGACATTGCACGCATCAGCAATTGCGGTTATTTTTAGGGTTCCGTACCCAAAGGGTAACGAACGGAACCCTATTACTAAGTCTCCACTGTCCGACCGTTCGTCTCTCTATAAGCGGGCTGTATCTCAAGAACCCTAATAGGTAGACCTCTTTTATCTGTTTTGTGAGGTAGACAGTTGAAATTTTCACAGACTGTGTATTTCTATTGCCGCTATAACAAAAAATAATAAAAATTAAGATTTATGGTATGGAACCCTCCGTGTGCGAGTCCAACTCGCCCTTGGCCGGTTTTTCAATAGTCTAAAATAATAATAGTATTAACCACTTGAAACGGTTGTTCATGGCGATCCTATATGTTATGACCAATCGTTATCGTTGTGAAAACAACACTTTTATTAGACCTCTTTGTAATTAAACCAATCCACAATTCATTTCATTGCATAACTCTCCTAAGTAGAGCAAAAGTTAGTAGGTATATCATGTTATCTATCACTTTACATTGTATTTATATTCATTTGTCAGCGCCAGGCTGTCTGCATTAGATGCGTTGCTAAGCGGTGCGTGTTAGCGTATATAAGCCTTGGTATTTATGTTAGCCAGGTACTCGCACCTCGGATCGATAATCATGTGGCGGGAAACTTTAATTATTGTTTTGACTAAGAATAATAATGTACATGTATAAATTAATGAATAATTTTAATTTAATTTATTATTTTATTTTTATTATTTGTTTATTTCCAAAGTTCTTAATCTACAGTTACACTTGTAATTGCTATACAACGTAAACCTGACAGGGTTTCTCTGTATACTGGCGAATTGTGTGTCTTGTATGTTTTGTGTTGTTCTTTGTAAAATAGTTTTGCACTAATAATGAGTCTATGTTACTTGACACTTAATAATAAATAAATAAATAAAATAATCTATTTTATTTGCGTTCCAGGGCCGCGGTGACTCCAAATTCCGCTACTGTAGTAGGCACTGGCCCCAGCGGGCCCCGTGACTAGGTTTTCCAATTTTAACAGCGGAGGCTTAGTAATAAGATTCTGTTGGTACCCTTTGGGTACAGAACCCTATTACTAAGCTTCCGCTGTCCGTCCATCCGTCCGTCTGTCCGTCCGTCGGTCTGTCTGTCAGCGAGCTGTATCTCAAGACCGTAATGGGGTAGACAGTTGAAATTTTTACAGACTGTATTTCTATTGTCGCTATAACAACAAATAATAAAAATAAAGGTTACGTTACGGAACCCTTCAAGTGCGAGTCCGACTCGCACTTTCTTCAGCGTCCGTAACCTGGCTACGTTTCAGTGATCTCTTTGGGGAAACTGAAGGTTTTGTCTGTGCGATTATGGACGAAGTTATCTTGACGAATAACTACCGGAGGCATATTATGAAGGACGAGACGGTGGACGTGTGTCGGGCATGCCATCGTCCGGGTGAGTCCATCTATACTCTATAGTAATATATAAAGCTGAAGAGTTTGTTTGTTTGTTTGCTTGAACGCGCTAAAATCAGGAACTTCTGGTCCGATTTGAAAAATTATTTCATTGTTAGATAGCCTATTTATCGAGGAAGGCTATATATCATCACGCTAAGACCAATAGGAGCGGATCACTAATGAAAATCGTGACGCAGATGAAGTTGCGCGGGTCAGCTAGTCAGACATTTTATATCTGGTTGTTCTCGTCTGGCTAACGGCGAGTACTTGCACAGGCACAACCAAGTGGCCAAAATTATCCATCAGCAACTAGGTTTGAAATACAAACTTGTGGATTCTGAGGTACCGTATTACAAGTATGCGCCCGACCAAGTTCTCTAAAATGACCATGTCACGTTGTACTGAGATCAGTCTATCATCACTGATAGGACTAATGTTGCCAATAGGCCTGGTATAGTAGTAGTGGTGGTGGTGGTAGTGGTAGTGTGGTAGATTCCTGAAGGAAGAGTTTTGGCCGAAGGGTGTAGTCTACCGACGTTTTCGTGGTAGGCTACGCGACACCTCGCAGCGTAACACGACGCCGTCACTTCGTGTGTCTTAGTTTATATTTAATATGTATTAGTTTATTTTAATTTTAATGTTTTGTTGTGTATTGTATTTGTATGGGCCAGCGTTGCCTGAAATAAAGGAATAATAATAATAGTGGTGATAGACCGATTAACGCGACGCACAATGATAATTGATGTTACTATCTCGCATGACGAGAACCTCGTGAAGGCTGAGAAAGAGAAACAAATCAAGTATCTCGACTAAGCACACGAGGTTGTCGCCATGTCGACTCAGCTATCATAGTGCCGATCATCGTCACGGTCAAGGGCCTGATGGCCAAAAGCTTCGACTGTCGAAGCTGGCGTTACGTGGTTGGGTAATGGGCCTGAAACAGAAGGCAGTTCTTCTCGATACGGCTGGCTCGTATTGTGAGAAAGTTTCTTTTTCTGAAGCCCTAACCACCAGACGCTCCCGACACCGGTGCGCTACTATTTTTTAATTTTTTAAGTGTTTTTTTAAGAAATATTTAAAATGTATGTGATAAGTGTGAGAAATGAATAAACGACATAATAATAATAATTTATTTATTTATTCAGACTACAAATACGGTCCACTGTCATCATCTGCCTAGCCTTTTCCCAACTATATTGGGGTCGGCTTCCAGTAAAGCCGGATTTAGCTGAATACCAGTATTTTACAAGGAGCGCCTGCCTACCAGACTTCCACAACCCATTAACTGGGTAACAAGACAAGTCAAGACTCGAGTCAGATTTACTGGCTTCTGACTATCCGTAACGACTGCCAAAGATCAACAAATGACAGCCGGGACCAAAGGCTTAAGGCGCGGTGAATAGACGAAGCAAAAAGACGCCGCGATGGCGCGGCGTTTCGTTCGACTCGTTCGAGTTATTTATCATTAAATACATTAATCCTTACAAATATCTTATTGCAATCGATAAATAAAAACAACAGTTCCCTTTATTATTATATATTACATCACTGTTATTAATTTTATCAAGATTAGTTTATAAATAATACAGTTACAATTGCTACAATTTCAATTTGAATGGTAATTTTATGAATTTTTTTTATCGAGAAAATTTACCGAAAACGTGTTTTTAACACAATGGTCCACCCATAAATATGATCAAGATTAACATATATTTTTTTAGCTGCTCTAAAATGTATACATTTGGCTAAAAAACTGTTTTGTGAAGCCTATTTTGACTGAGTACAGCGCCTTAACGTGCTTTCCGAGGCACGGAGGAAACTCGGTATGTTAAGATGGTTACCCACAGACCAACCTTGGCAAGCGTTGCTTAACCTGGAAGATCGACCCGTGCGGCTGTTATTTTCTAGCTACGAGCTTCTCAAATGCGGTCCACTGTGTTAGTAACAAAATTACTTAGCCTATGTTAGTATAACTAAAACAGACCTCGTTCGATCGGCTAATCAAGCGGGCTATCTGCCCGGGCAACTATCGAGGACCATAGAGGACGAGCTTGGCCTATCATATGGGCAAACATTAAAACTCGGTGTACCTACTCCTCAAAAACTGCTTGACGGAAAATACCATCATTATTTTGCTTGACCCCAGAGATCGTATGCCGTAATTATTTAGCGAAATACATAATATAAACAAAAGTATCAGTGCCTCTTCACCCGAATATTATTGTTTAGATACGAGCAGTGATACCACATGGAATAAAACAGCGGCGGTGCGTGAACTCATTAATGTTATTGTTTTAGTTCATGTTTGTGATGATATCATACTGTTGATACGGATAAGTGGGTATGCTAGTTATTGCAATTAAAACCCAGACAAGTGCGAGTTTGAATCGCGCATCGAAGGTCCCGTACAAAATTGTATGTCGATAGTTATTGGTCTAGTTGTTTATAAGTATTTAGTATGTAGATAGATTGTACATTGCGGGATTATTATACACATATACTAAAGTTAACTAAACTATTACAATTACTGTGTTTTTCTTCTTCTTTTCGTATGGGTCTAACGACCCCACGCACCCTAGTGACAGAGTTTTTAAATCGCCTCAAGGGCCTTTGACATGGTTTATACGTGGCTTCCGAAGCACGGAATCATCTTTTTATCAGACAATCAGGTGATTGAAGTCTGCAATGTCCTAGCCAAACTGGAAACAACAATGTATGCTTCCCGTGGGAATCGAACCCACGACCACCGGGTCACAAGGCAAACGCCTAAACACCTCGACCACGGAAGCAGTTGACAGACAAGATGATTGAAAAAAATATTTTTTACGTGATAAAATGTTACACGTCACATTCAATTACAGCTTCCACGAGTTTTTGAAAAAAGGCGTTGACAGACTGATACATGGATAGACTAGGAAGTTAACATAGAAGGATTCCATTTTTCCTTTGAGGTACGGACCCCTTGAAATGTAATATATCTTCAAATGAACATACTATTTTCTTTATGAAATACTAGTACTTCGCCCGCGACTTCGTTCGCGCGGGTTTTGTTGGTACTCCACGAACTTTATCTCCCATCTAACCTCATGTAGGGTACATATAAATTATTTATTAATAAGTGTAGGGCAGTTCGTTCACTCGCAAGTTTTTTCTTAGTTAGAGTATTTTTAAAATCGTTGTAACTTTTAAACGAAAGGTCCGATTTGGACAATTGAAAGTGTAATTTACATGCACATAACCAAACTTAATTATTAACTAATTTAAATAGACAAGCATTTATATCATGATACTAAAATCACCACTATTCCATTTCACCCGGGTTTTGATTGAACAATTTGAACAAAAAGTGGTCATTGTGACTTAACTATAATAGTTAGATGCATACCTCAACAGATTTTTTTGTAGATATTTATGTCTTCTATAAAACTGTAGTACATCACTTTGCTCTATTGTCAATAGTTTATACAGCGTAAACGATATAAGGATCTTTTTTGATATTTTTTTCCCACCTTGGGTTACATTATCGAAGTTTACATACGGATCCCTATTTTTTTGAAAATATTTTCCAGCTTATGTTCATCAGAGATAATGTAGAATTGCAATGGTGAAAGAATTTTTCAAATCGGTCCAGTAGTTTCGGAGCCTATTCAATTAAAAATTCAAACAAACAAACAAATCTTTCCTCTTTATAATATTAGAGTAGATTTAGGAACAAAAAACATTTGAGGACGGAAAAGTGGATGTATTACCCCATGGCACTATTATTTTCACGTGATGTTGGCAGTTCCAAACATCTGGCGACTAGTCGTTCCATCCTAATATAGGAACGGAATTCTTTTACTTATGTTCCATATAAAAAAACGACTAACATAACCCATACGGCTGTGAAAACCAATATAGCAATTTAATTCTTTAGTTTCCTAAAAAAACATACATTTTACTAATTAGTATTCTGATGAAAAAATATTTCATGAAACTTGTATCTTGAACGGGGTGAATGGAAACGTCGGGGGCAAAAGAAACAAACCTTTGAAGTGGATTTTCAATTAATTTAAATACTGTTTGCAGCATTTAAGGATTGCAATAAAAAAAAAAAATCCTTTTAAAAGATTGATGATCTTAAGAAACTAATAATATGACATTCGAGTGAAAATACCATTCAAGGTTTTGTATCTATTCACCCCTGTGTTTCTATTCGCCCCGTTAAAATTATTGATGCAACTTTAACACCGACACGCAAGATACTCGTACCTTAGCCAAAAAGTTAGTCGAGAACTTTTTAGGAAAAAATTAAAAGTTATTAAACGACACTAAAAATTGCACTGTCTCCCAAACTCGTTAGTTTTACTAAAATTGGTTTATTAATATTTTAGATTAAGGGCTTGTAAGTTATTAAGACATAATGTGAGGACAAAACTTGAGCAAGTTATTTTTTAGCACGTTTTTGATACTTTTCTTTTTCGTTAGTCTAAAGGAGATGTTTCAAAATGGGTCAGGTCTATGTACATTACCTCATAAAAATGAGAAAAATCCGTAGAATTCGGGAAAAATACATTTAAATGTTTACTGTTGTGGTAGTTACTCGATGTTTATAAATTACTTTTATCGATTTTCAACATGGCGTCGCACCGATTTAGTTACAGATCCTATGATCTGTAACTAAATCGGTGACAGCTGACAGTTATTTCTCTATAGAAATAACTGTCAGCTGTCATAACAATGTCACTTCAGTCACTTTCGTCTCGTTGGCGGTAAATAAATATGACAGAAATAAATCAATCAAAATGACAGCTTACCGCCATGACGGGTTTTTGTTGCGTGTTGTAATTTCAAGTGTTATTTATTTTGATTTACCAGCAAACAAAGCCATTTTAAAGAAATTGCACAGTTGAAAACTGTTTTAAATATATTTCTCTATTTTTAAGTATAGTGTACAAGGACCTGGCCCAGGGTCCATACATTTTGGAACAACTCCTTTGTGTCCTACTACTGGGTAAAGGCCTCTTCTTTCTCCGTCCAAATCTCTCTGTCTTGAGCGATCTCTGGCCAAGTTTCGCTGTCACACCATATTTGCCGCGGTTGACCTCTAAATACTTGAAAGTTTAAATGTTTCAATCGTTCATGCATTAATCTTGTAGTGGCTTTCAGGGTGCTTATCCACTACAGATGTACTATGCTAGCTATGCTGTAAGAATGTAAAAGCTAAGCAACGAAACTATGTAACCGTTTCCACTGATGCTAAGCTATGTAGCTGTGCAAGGAAGATGCGCAGCTCGAGTTATGCAATGTATCGACAATAGGGAAGTCACGCACTGCTCTTTATATAGCTACACACCTCGCGACCATCCATAGAATAGAATACTCTTTTATTATGTACACCATATACGTTACAGAAAAGATAGATGAAGAAAACATTACATAGGGTGACACAATCGGCGGCCTTATCGCTAAAAGCGATCTTTGCAAGACAACCTTTGGATGGATTTCAAAGATAACGGAAAGACAGTACTGCAGGTAGTCTTAGGTGTACGATTTATATAAACAAATACATAATAGATAAATATATACAATTATAATTATGAAACAAATAAATAAAAAGCATAGGAACCGAGTGAAAACGATCAAACAGAAAGGTAGTGATTTTTGACCATTGTTTTAAAATGGACAAAGATTGAGCAAGTCTTACTGATACGGGCAAAGCATTCCATTCCAACAGCACCGCTTGAACCGTAAAAGATTTGTCTTAGAAGCTGGTGGAGTGCATCGTCATCTCTAATCTCAAGTTTTCCATAGCACGCACCCATAGCTCGAATCCTACCATATAAAAAAAACGTAGCTTAGCTTAGTTGAATTAGTGTCCACCGGTACTACGCTATGTGGACCAATGAATATGATTGGTAGATATCAAACGCATCCATAACAACGTTTCATAGCACATCTCTAGAGGAAAAGAAGCCGTAAAGTTATATCTACTCACACGAAACATGTCTTACATAGTTATACAAAGTTGGTCACAAACGATTACATAATTTAGGGCCTGACCAGATTCTGGCCGACTTAGAAAGTGTAACTTTCTAAGTCGGCCAGAATCTGGTCAGGCCTTTGTTTATTAAAACCGGTGAAACAGTTTTAAACTTACAACTACATGGCAACATTCGGCCAGTAACCAACATTGGCAAAACCTAACCAACCTTGGATAATTAGATTTGCGCTTTTTTGTTGGCCTTTTGTGGTTCTTTGACAATCACAGTAGTTTTAATTTATGAGAGCTTACGAATTAACCGAGTTGAAAAGCAATGCCTCGTAACTTTGCTGAGCCATGGAAAACCGTTTTAACTAATGTTCAGAGTGAACGTTAGCTGAAACGGTATATCCGAAATCTGGCTCTGAAAAAACCTTTTGACTTTATTCACCTTAGCTAGAGTTTTTGCAAAAGTAACAATCCTAATTTAATATTTTCCTGCTCCTAATTCACTTTACATTAACATAACTCCATATTTTCCGGCACAACCACTCAAAAGCTTATACAGAGGTAAAAAACAAAACTGACCAAGTGCGAGGTTGACTTGTGTGCTTTCGAAAGGGTTTCGAAGGAATCAAATAATTTAGACAGGCTACATACTTTAACACCATAGACTTATTATAAGTGTTTCTGTTATCTGTAGGTAATTAGGTATAGAACATCACTCATAAATCATAATCTGCATTTTTTCAAAGGATATTGTTATGCGTCCTTACATCTTTCGACTAAGAACCAACAGCGAAATGAATTTACTTTCTATGTTCTAAATAATGCATATATTCGACTGCAACTAAATCGAAATCACGGAAACTTCTGAGAATTGTAATACATCCGAAATGCATTTGAATTTTGAGGTTATAATTAGGCCAACAGAAACATACCAAATGGACTAACACTACTCTATGCCACATATTTTGATAGTGAGAAATAAGAGAGGTCTGTCAGCTTTGGGATCTCAGTCTAACAGTGTTATTTGCAAATTGCCAAAGTGTCACTTGTCAATTCGTCGACTATGAGCATCAATGTTGCTCGTTTCACACAGCGCTTTCCTTTTTTTATTCTGTTGGTAACTTAAAATACTACTCATAGATCAAGCGCTGAAAGTGCTTTGTTTAATTTGTTCTTTTACGTTCAGTAAAAATGGTCAATTTTCATAATAACATCAACAATATTTATTTTTAAATTATGAAAAATACATAGTGGGTCCTTACAAATAAGTCCATTCATTGCATATATTATATCATACGGTATAGTTGGCCAAACTTTTTTTTAATTTTTTTATTTCTCCCCCAAAAGTGACCCCATACGGTGATCCTAAACAGTTCCGTTTTTCCATACGAAAGTTCGAAACCCTAAAAAACATCATTTATAACGCTGATGTATAAGAATTGGGCAACCATTATATCTGAAACAATATCAGCAAAAGGCTGAGCTGTTTAATACAAAATTTTCGGAGTAACGTTTTATCGCGAGTGCGCAGCCCTAGGCCGGTATCAGGCGGATAAAACTGGATATAACCGGTTAGTTGCAGATTCATTGTCATTAATCATTGGTGGTATCGCTGCTAGACTGTTGTTGTGATTTTGACGGCCACGTTGTTGACATGATTTGTTGTTTTGTTATTGTAAATAACAAACAGATTGTGTTTCAAGCAAAAATTATAAAAAAAGTGTAGATGCGGTAGGGGTGCGCTCTACAGCATACGGATACCAATACAATTTTCAGCAACCCTAGGTTTTTGTCAAATTTACAAACTGATATTTTACTGGTTTTAGTTACTGGTTGGGAGAGAAAAAAGAACCAGTACATGGTTCTTTCTTCTGTTTTTTTTTGTTTTAGGAAAGTGACTCCACAATAAGTAGTTGAGCTTAAAAGCTTGTGGAGGGGCCAGGTCCCTCCGTTGACGGTTGAACATCCATTGAATACCGAGACTTCCTCGGAGAGCACTCCGTTGGTCCCGACTGTTACTTAAAGATTTTTGGCAGTCGTTACGGATAGTCAGAAGCTAGAAAATCCGACGCCAGTCTTGCCAAGAGGTATCGTGATATCCAGTTAGTAGGTTGTGGTGACCATCACGAATCTCTATACAAAGCTGGCAGACAAATGAATTGCGTGATATGTTTTGTACGCAGGTAATATTATGATCCTAATATGATTCACGCAGCACTGGTCATTGTGGCTGCTTGGGGGAGGCCTACGAGTATGTCCAGCAGTGGACGTCTTTGGGCTGATATAATGATGATGAATATGACTCTACTAATGTGGCCTTTTTAGACCTGCAGTTAGGTATCGTGAATTTAATAAAACAAGGTTATCGCCTATCCTGTGTCTGCAATATTGCAGTTTAAATCCAATTGGTTTACTGGCTTAATGGGCCTGATAACGGTGATACTTTTGGAGAGGCGGTTGATAACAGTAACAGCATGTGACGCAACGTGACTGTATCTACGTCACTAGTAAGTTAGGCAATACAGATACAAATGATATCCCGTGGTGTGTAGATAATCTCTTGGAGACAGACTTTGCAATTCTTCTTTGTGAAATGTTCATGTAACAGTAAGAGCGCCTTCACACTAGCGTTTGTCCTGCGTGGGCGTCCGATAAACGCATGCGCAACGCAGACGCCGCGACAAAGTGGCGCAGGCGTTGCGTTGTTGCGGCGTTTCCTCTAGAGTCAATTTAACGCTGCGCTAACGCGGCGCAGACGTCACACAATTGCGTTTTCGTTTCGGAAATATCATTAAAAAAATGGATTCTGACGAGAAAACTATCGTTGGCTTTGCTTTTAAAAAGAAAATTATTGCGAAAAGGTGAAATTAAAAATAAAAGAATATGGGAAAACCCATTAAGCAGTGTACGGTCGAGTAAAAGTGATTAGTTAAGTGCTTTATTGTGAACACATAAAAAATGATTCAAAATATTTTAATTCTTACTTTCGAATGGTGAAGCCTATATTCGATGAACTCTTGCAAAATTACAAAGTGATATACAATATCAGGACACACATTTGTTGCGGTCTCTCTCACATTCAAGGATATGTCACACAGGACGTGTATCACAGGAGGTTCTTGTATGATATGAATAAACATTTCGATGTCAAAACCCCTTTCTGTTGTTGAACTCATTTTAAGTTGTATCTACTAGTTCCGGCGCTCTACTCCGAATGAACGAATCAACGGGTGTACAGGGGCTGCGGTTGGTGGGAGAGGTAGAATGTGAACAGGATTGTACTCCGCAGAAACGCGGCACATGCGTCGCGCACCTGCGGCGCTAACGCAGCGTATTCATTTACCTTTGCACTGACACCGCGACAACGCGACGCCTGCGCCGCGTAATCGCGGCGTCTGCGCTGCGCATACGTGCATTGAACGCCTGTGTGAAGGCGCTCTTAATTAGTAAACCACAAGTTCTCGGTATGTTATAAGAAAAAAGTCTGGTAATAATGCGTGCTACGGGTGTTACCATTAAACGGTGAATTTGAATCCACCGCCAGTCGCCACCCATTCTAGTACACCTATCGAATTTAGCACTGTATATTTTAAGTTACAATTTGTACTTGTAATTTTTATGGGGTAAGTAATATATGATATAATTACAAATTCTCTAATATTTACAAGATATAACAACTGAATCTATAATTTTGTTTGATAATAATCAGTCAGTATTATAAACGATTGGTATAATTTAAAATGACTTATTTTTATAAGCATAACATCCATTGAATATAAAATCGTTAGATATACCACTCAAAAAACATTTAACCTAATCTTAAGTCTAATATGATAGAAACGTCTAGTTAAAAACACAAATAAAATTTCTTAAAACTTAATTTGGTCTTTATATTGACAAATTGAAGCCTATTGGTAGCTTAACATTTATCATGATTAATAAGAGTAGATGTACCTAATAACTGATTACCACCCGCCATTCATACATGCAGCATGTAGCATGCAAGCAAACATGCAGCATGCAAGCAAACATGCAGCATGCAAGCAAGCATGCAGCATGCAAGCAAGCATGGACCATTCGAGCAAACATGCAGCCTGCAAGCAAGCATGCAACATGCAGCATGCATGGTCTCTGTCACGGCTCCGGCGCTGCGGCAGCCCCACGCGTGCTTATCGTTGCAGATGGTTTCATCGCTCACCACCTGGTCCTCAGCACGCGGGCCGCCTCACCTATTCGCGCCTACGCGGGCTTAAATTACACTTTAGGGGAAGGGTAGACAAGACTACGTGGAGTCGGTTTTGCAGCGATTCGTTTCTATCACTTACTTTTGTAGCACAACATATTGAATTTTAAGACCATATTTATTTATTTTAAACGTTAGACCTAATGATTTTCGATAAAATAAATATTATTTCCAAATACGTTACACAAAATAGTTTTTAGAGTATGTAAATGTTATATGTTAAGAAATTATATCAACAGTTGGTATTTCTCACGTTTATTATATCTTGTGAACGTTATTGAAATGAAAATGTACCAAATAACTTTATATGATACGAGACGCACCCCTTTCTATGACGATTACATGGAATTCTAAATTCAAATGTCAGTAGTCGTTTAGAAAGAGAATAGGGAACATGCAATATTTCCATTTTGGCTTTAATTTTAAAGAACTCCAACTAGAATAGACCACCATATAAATAAGAAATGAAAACGCTGTAATTTATTGCCAAAATTGGGTTTTTACACCGACAATTACAATTTTCGTGCGAAAACGGACGATGACGTCACCCCTGTCTGCCACTGGTCAAGAACTGTCCTAACTCAAAGACATAAGGTTGCCTTTTCATTGTCATAACAGCAGTGACGTCACTAAACGATGATTATTGTTTTTAAATAAGTTCCGTTTCACGTTACTTTAATACATTATTTTTGTTTAAAAATCGATATTAACTAAAATAAAAACCTGGCACTGGCCTTTATTTTATACTTTTTATCATTTTATTAACAACATTCTCATAAATTCTGTATTTGCATCTTTCCTATTAGCGAGTGAAGCGTCGCTTTCAGTTAAGACAAACCGTTTCGTAGTGATTTAAGTTTACAGAAGCTACACATAATAGCGGAGCTCGTGGCTAGATAATAACAGCCGCACAGGTCGATCTTCAAGGTTAAGTAACGCTTGCCAAGGTTGGTCTGTGGATGGGTGACCATCTTAACATACCGAGTTTCCTCCGTGCCTCGCCGTTGGTCCCGGCTGTCATTTGTAGATCTTTGGCAGTATGTTACGGATAGTCAGAAGCCAGTAAATCTGCTTCCAGTCTAGCATCAAAACATTCCTAAAAAGTCTGGATTATGGCGAAACAGAGAAACTTTTAAATACCTGCCGTTATTAAACCTCTCATTACCATCTATTATGACACTCACACACACTCACACACACACACACACACACACACACACACACACACACACACACACATACATTCACATCACACTCACATTACATCACATCACTACACATCATTACATTACATCACTATCACATGTTTAGAGACATGACACGCGCACAAACATATATTCATGCGCCAACACCACACTACTCACGCTCTCGTACAGTTTTGCTGCAAGACGACATGTATTTATAATTATAATTATTGTTTTAGTTTAAGTTTTTATTTAGTATCCATTAATATACTTGAACCACGATGAAAGAGACTGGCCTCCACGACACAGGGAATCCTAGTGTGGAGACCAGTGATGTATTTGTTTTAATTTGTGTATATTTCTGAACAATAAAGATTATTATTATTATTATTATAGTCTTGCCATGAAGTTCCGTGTTACCCAGTTAATGGGTTGTGGAGGTCTGGTAGGCAGCCGCTCCTCATAAAATACTGGTATTCAGCTAAATCTGGCTTGACTGGAAGCCGACCCCAATATAGTTGGTTAGTTTTAAAAAATGACACTTATTTTCTTTTAATGTGTATATTTAATTTGTATGTATTTGTGTATCTATTTTAGTATTTTTTTTTGCTTTTTTTCTATAACAATTTTTACTTAACTTTATATTTGCACCAAGTGCAACCCCATTTCTTGGCCAGACTATCCCTATCCATTCCAGGTTGCCTGGAAGAGATCGCAGAATGCGATAAGGCCGCCAATTGTATTTGTTTTAGTTAAAAGTTTCCTTCATATGTTTTAATTTGGTGTACAATAAAGTATATATAAATAAATAAATAATGAAATCAAGTACAAAATAAAGATAAACTGACGTAATATATTAAACATTGATTATTTTATCAAACATCCCAGTTACCAACTGCATTCTAAGTGAGAAAATAAATAAACAACTACAGAAAAGCAATATTTTCCAATTGGTAAAGAAAATAAATAAAGCTAATTTTAGATCGGCATTCGTGTTACATCACGAGATTGGCACAGTTAAGTAGCAGCTACTTGTGCTCACAGGTTTTTGGTAACAGAGAATCCACCCATAAATAAATAAAACAATGTGGGCAAGTGTCGTACTTGAGGACAATCTCGATTCTATGAAAACTTACATCGAAGAAATTCGTCAGGAAATCGATCACACAACTCTGCTTGGAAAATCCAAATGACTGGTAGAAGACAGTACGATCAATATTAAAAAAATCATTTGCAAGCTAGGTTATTTGCAGGCTACGTAAATTAAATTCTTATCGCCTTCATTCTCGCGTCGGGTTGCGGGTAGCCTATGGATGAGAGAGGACGTCTTTCGGATGATATGATGATGATTCAGTTTTCAGGTAAAATTTTCCTTGTACAGCACTTGTTCTAAATAATTTACATGATTTATTAAACTAGGCATTAGACTAGACGGCTAGTACTGGTGACCAATTACAATTAGAACAATCATTTCATGAGAGCTGACTCGGAGAAAAAGTAAGATAGTTTTAGGCTGGAAACAGTGCTCGACCGACGGTCAGCTCTGCCCGTCGGTCGGCGTAGCTATATCTATGCAAGTCTATGAATGCGCACACAGCTACGCTGGCGGTCGCGCGTACGTTGGTCGACCGACGAGCTATGAACTTGTATGGATGCGTTCAGTGCTTCGCTGACTGAGCGACCGACCGTAAGCGTGTACGTACACTCAAAGCAAAAATGAATATCGATACAGAGCACTTTATTCATGAAGAGCGGCTTCGTCCGGCAATATGGGATTTATCGTCTGTATTTTATAAAGACCGTGATGCTAAAATAAGTGCTTGGCAAGAAGTTTGTTATGAATTAATTCCGGATTTCGACGATAAGTCAGCATTTACAGCAAATTATTCATTTTTCTTGTGAACTGTACACACGCGTCGCAGTTCACCGTCAGCGTAGCACTGAATGCATTTTCGCAACCGACGGTCAGCGCTGACGGTCAGGACGTACGGTCAGCGCTGACGGTCAGGACGTACCGTCGGTCGAGCACTGTTTCTAGCCTTAGACTTATTTTACTTTTTTAGATATTTAAGGAGGTTGCGGAATTTACTCGGATGAGTCACCGCGGCCCTGGAACGCAAAGAGCACGTATTGGTTTTTGGTCAGTAAGAGTCTGACGCTTCCTTCCACTGCGGCTAGATTGGTGTTTGTCAGTAAGAGTCTGACGCCCCCTTCCGCTGCGGCCAGAGCGGAATATATATGGATTGTTGTAAAAAAAACTGATATTGGAACTGTATAGTGGTGCTGCGCAGTCTTTTCCCAGCTTTGTTTGGGACGGTTTTTGCCAAACTGACTATTGCTGAAATCGTCGATCGGCGACTGTCAGGATGTGGTTTGTGGATGGCAGTATAACCCAGTTACTGGGTAACGCTATACTCCTTGGCAAGATTATCGGTTTCTAACGATCAGTTCCGAGTTGTCATGCTGGAAATAGACAAATTCGCTGTTAAAGGTAAAATTTCACAATTTGAATACAGCTTTATCTACCGCTGAATAAGCTGATAAGAACGAAAGTTAATTAAAACAGAAACCTCGGAAAAAATATTGAATGCCCTCAAATACCTGTTTTTTTACATTTCGGTGTTTATTCCTATGATTCATTTTCAGAACTTCAGGCTTTGTGGAATAGTCTGAAGTAAACAAAAGGTTACTTTGTACAGTATTGGTTGTTGTCTTGGTATCACTTTCATTTCCGGTAAGAAAGAAACCATATTTTAAAAGAGGATTTATCCACACACCTTGCAGTAACTAACATTTATCTCCAACGTTCATTTATTTTTAAAATTGGCACAAATGAACACCTGTAATACTAGATCTCACTAAGGGGCCGTCTCCACGAGTGAGAGAATCGCGTCAATATTATCGTTGTGCCACATATTACTATAACAACTCTATGAACGTGTCTCCACACGGCGATTTGCCTCGAGTTTTGCGGGCAGCGGGGTGGCGGCAGCAACGGCGCGGGAGCGGCTGGATCTAATGTGTAAAATGAAATGGACCGACCCTCGAAAAGAGCGGCGCGGCAGCGGCGCGAGGGCGGGCAACGAGCGGTGCGTGCCAGTCGAGCGGTGACCGTCTGCGCGTCTGCATTGCAAATTTGCAATGTTGTGCAATTTATTTTCTTTTTTTGCTCACAATAAATCGAGCGTTAAGAATAAACAAGATTCAAAAAAATGTTGTCGCCGTTGTTTAGACATTTCGTTCGCGAATAAAAACAAATATCTCGACGATATTACCACGAACACAAGACTACGCCGCTACAGTGCCCCACGATCTGCCCGCTGGTTTCGAAAACCGGGTCTACGTTGCCCACCCCGCTCCCACGCCGCCGCAAAACCCGAGGCACAGGCCTTATCGCGGTGATTCAACGAGGAAAAACGTCAACTCGCCGCGATTCTCCCACTTGTGGAGACGGCCCTTAAGGCTCCGTTTCCACCAGAGATGTGCGAGGATGCGGAGCGAGGGATGTGTTTGTTAAGAACTAGAATCGCCTCATTTACCGAGGCTAGGTAAATGAAGCGACTCTATTGGTGCGACGACGACTTACGCCAGCGATCTGAGGGAACAAAACGCGCTATTCTGTAACACCCGCGCGAACCACACTTTAATAGTGTTTTGTACTTACCTTATTATCCTAAGACTTAAAAAAAATTGCCGTATATCAAAATGTAGATACTGGAATTGTCATTGAGATAGTGTAAATTTCATTAAAATACGCGGCGGTTTTGCTCCGATTGTCGTTTATATGTCCGTGTTAGACATAGCTTTTCAAATTATATACACTATGTTGAACGAATAAAACTCAAATTTTCAAATAATCAAATTATTAAAATAATAGTCTAGTGTAACATATTACATTTTTTGCAAAAAATTACGACTAGCCGTTTAGACTAGATTATCATTTTAAAATCAGCTACTCTCAGGTATCTCCGCCTTAACAAACACAGGGATGTGTTTGTTAAGGCGGCTAGCATCCTCGCACATGTCTGGTTGAATTCCTCCGTAACATTTTACCAAAAAGCCAATAATCGGACGTTCGTTCATGGCAATCAATTCTAAAGTAAGCTTTACACTAAAATTGATCGCACACAATTTCTTCAATGTTAGCAGACGAACAAATAGCGGTCACAAATCTTTCTCAGTACGGAGAAATGGATATTGCAAGGACTTTGCTTGCAATGAACGAGAAACGATTGCTGAGATTGCAGGAGTCAAAATATAGAGAGTAAGTAATGCTAGTTTTGCAAGGGCATATTGAACTGCCCTCGATTGAACGTCCGTCTGTCTTTCAGCGGGCTGTATCTCAAGATCCGTAATAGATAGAAACTTGAAAAATGTTCACAGAGAGCATTTCTGATGAAGATAAATTAAAAATTTGCCTTTGCCATTTTTTATATATTATAGTTACGCTTACGACATCGCATAAACATAGACGATTCTCGAATTACACCAACTTCTATTATCAAATATTTATTTAAGGGTTTAAAAACTTAAATAAATATTAGATTCTGATAATAGGCAAGTTGATCGACTTAGACAAACAGTCTCTTATCATAACATCCTATGTTATTATCAGTGTTTTATGTGTTTGTCTAGGTTTTTATACCATTTTATAAGTTAAAGTATTCTTCTAGCTGTGGCTCCTTCTATTACATTAGCATTTTTCCTTTAAGGTTTAACATATTTTGTTCTGATTATTTTATTAATGTTATTTTCTTCTAAGCGTTTTGATAGTAGTCTTATCTTATATCTGCATAGAATAAGAAAACATATTGTGAGAAATATGACCTATTTACTACACAACTTCACAATTGCAAATACAGTGTTATGGTTTTATTATTGTGCTAGCTTAAAGTAAAATAGCTTGTGCTCATGACATCGTGCGCGCATACACCGTTTTTCCCATTCCCGTTGGGATTTCGATAAATCCTCTCTTAGTGAGCACTAAGAGAGGATTTCTCTATACTCCCCAAGAAAACTAAATACCAAATTTCAGCTTTCTACAACAACTAGTTTTGGCTGTGCGTTATCTGTCGGTCACTAACACCCGTATTCACAAACGTTACTATGAGGTCTCACATTGCGCGCGAGCGCACATGAGTGGCGGCTAGCACTATGCGTCCCTTAGAATGAACGCACAGCTAAGGTAGCCTGCTAGCTGTTTTAAGCATAGTTAATGTCTCTCGATTCTCTGTGGTCTATTATGTGTTACGAGAAATATTTTTCGGGGCTGGATTTTACTGTTTGTGATAATTTTCCATTTTAATAGCGTCCTTTTACAATGGATTATAGTAGTGAAGAAGAATTTGATAATTATATCAATGAGAGAATCTCAATAAATACCAGAAAAGTGATACGGGATTTCCAAAATCCTTTTGATTTGATTCCAGTTGGGATGAATTTAGACGACGCTACAGGTTTTCCAAAGATGTGGTTCTTTTTATACTCTTGCCACCGATAAATGAAGACCTAGAAAGGAACGTCAAGCAGCGAAGTGAACTACGCAACACAAACGAACCAATCACAGAGCTCTATTCAACGCTGTGCGTTTGCTTAGTCAAGGGTCGTTTGAATGTTGTTTATGAATTGAAAGGCTTGCCATATGCAACGCAGTGAGAAATTCCTTACTTCGCATAGCATTGCTACTTTACTGAGATAAGTATTGTTTGTGAATACGGGTGTTAGTCAGTTAAGTCAAGCAGCGCGCGCGCGGCGGCTGTATTTCTCCCACAAGATGTAACAATAACCTTCTTAAGGTCGGAGAAATCTGCTGTATACAAGAAGCTTAAGATCGTTCTACGTGGCAATACTTGGGGGAAGCCTATGTCTAGCAGTTGATGTCTACCGGTAGAAAATAATGACTGACAATGGAGCAAACTGGCTGGGCAATTTCTGAGAGGGCAATGTTCGGGGTTTCCTTGCGTGATCGAATCAGGAATGATGATATCCGCAAGAGAATCATGGTTACCGACACAGCCCGAAGCGTCGTTAAATTGAAGTGATAGTGGCTCGCAGAGTGGATGGTTGATAGAGGCGAAAAGTTCAGGAGTGACGACCACGTACCGAAATACACAGCATTGGATGACCTCCTACAAGGTAGACCGATGACCTGGTGAGGGTCGCGGGTAGCCGATGGATATGAGACGCACAAGAACGGTTATTGTGGCGACACTTGGAAGGGGGGGGGGGCATACGGTAGAGCATACGGTGGAGGTCTGCCCTGCTTGGGCGGAGCACCGCCGGGTCCTCGTCGAGGCGATCGGCGGCGACGAACTCTCGCGACCGGCCTTGGTTCAATCTATGGTCCGGAGCGAGGAGGCATGGGAAGCTGTTACCTTCTTCTGCGAAGCAGTAATGCTAGCAAAGGAGGAGGCCAAACGTGTCAGAGAGAGGGAAACCTCACGCCCCAGTCGCCACAACAGAAGAAGACGCCCCAGGCGTCGGGAGTTGCAGGACGATTCCCGGCCGCCGTAAGCGCGGGTCTGCGGACGGCGGGCAGTTGGTGGCTCGCCGTCTGATCAGAACTAGGCCCCGGGGTCGGCGGCGCGCTGCGATTCCAGCGTGCTTCAAAGAGATGTCAGCGTGGAAGACAGGGTCCGCTAGGGCAGGTGCCTGCTGGGGCTGCGGAATCTGTTCGAAAGAGGTATCGTAGCCTTGGAACGCAAAGGGCACCAGGAGGAACACGGATGGGTTTTAGTCAGTAAAAGTCTGACACTCCCTCTTGCTCTTCACCCAGAGCGGGAGGAGTCATTTGATGATTTTCCATCCTTAAAAAAGGGGGGGGGGGCATGTCCAACAGTTGACGTCTTTCGGCTGATATGATAATGACTGACGAAACATTTCTACATTTAAAAGCAAAAAACAATACTGGTTCGAAATCTATCTTCATTTACGAACAAACTTGTAGATGTGATATTCAAACTTAACGTGATCGTATCTACTAGTAAATTAGCAAATCCAAAATGGTCTGATAACGTGATCATAAATATTGCTAAATACAATTTGATAGCGGCAATAATGTTATCTTAATTACAAATAGTACTATGAACACGTCGTTATTACTCAAAACTTTCCCTACACATGTTTTGTGTTGGTATAAGGATAATGAAAACCGGCCAAGTGCGAATTGGACTCTCGCACGAAAGGTTCCGTACCATCAACCAAAAAAAACACGTTTCTTTGTTTAGGAGCTCTTTTAATTTTTATAAAGTTTTTTTTTGTTATAGTGGCATAGAAGTACATATTTTGTGTTTTTTTTTCTTTTAGCTATTACGATTCTTGAGATACAGCCAGCTGATAGATTGACGGACCGACAGCGAACGCTTAGTAATAGGGTTCCGTTGGTTACCCTTCTGGTACGAAACCCTAATAAAGTATTAATATAGAAGTCAACATTCAATTATTTTTCACGTATATATGATTAATTTCTGTTCATCCTGAGCTTGAAAAACTTTTTTATAAAAAATACAACCGACTTCTAAATAAAACCACTACAAAGTAAAAAATAATTTTAAGATTGGAAAATGGTGGTTCTAGTGTGGTTTTCTCGTTTTTTTAACACATTATACTCGGCCATGTTTCGTCGAAAATAATTAGTATTATTCTGTGATTTTCTTTCGTAAATAACGTACCTACTTATGTATGCACCTCACCCGTAGATGAAACCAGAGTCCGTTAATATTATCGCACCAGCGCATCTTTTGGCATTGCTTCTTCCAATATTCATATCACAGCCTTGTATAGACTAGATCAGTAGTTCCCAACATTTTTGGGACGTGGGACGAATTTGATTTCTTTGTTCGTAGCAGGGACTAGAATAAAAAAAAATATTCTGGCCTTCTAAGGATGCCTGCCCATTTGCGCGGAGCGAGGCAGCGGAGCGGAGAAACGGAGAAATATTAACCAATCATGTCAGTCAAAATATCAGTGAATCACGGGGTGCGGAGATTTTATGCAATTCCATTGGTTAAAATTTCTCCGTTTCTCCGCTCCACTGCAATGGACAGGCACTATAAGGCTCTAGACAAAGTGACATCTAGTAGCGATGGCAATTGTTGAAATGCTAAAATACAAGGGATTTATCACGTGACTTTTGACAGCGTTTGTCAATCCTTTACATTATTCTTCACCACGCAGTAGCAGCAGTAGCTGGCAGAATGTCATTTACCTAAACCTAGAGCCTAAGGAATTTACTAGTGTAAGTCATCATCTGCCTGCCTTTTCCCAACTATATTGGTGTCGGCTTCCAGTCAAACCGGATGCAGCTGAATACCAGTGTTTTACGTGGAGCGGCTGCCTACCAGACCTCCACAACCCATTAACTGGGTAACACGGTACTTCTTGGCAAGACTGGAGTCAGATTTTACTGGTTTCTGACAATCCGTAACGACTGCCAAAGATCTACAAATGACAGCCGGGACCAACTGCTTAACGTGCTTTCCGAGGCACGGAGGAAACGGTATGTTAAGATGGTCACCCATCCACAGACCAACCTCGGCAAGCGTTGCTTAACCTTTAAGATCGACCCGTGCGGCTATTATTGTTTGGCCACGAGCTCCTCAAACTAAAAAAATTACTAGTGTAAGTGTTTATCTAAAAATAAACCTAATTTATCAAATGGGAACATTTAACATGAATTTGTCTATACTGCTCGTAATATTATAAAGAGGAAAGATTCGTATTTTTGTATGTAACGAATACACTTAAAAACTACTTGACTGATTTAAAAATTATTTGAATAGCTACATTATCAGCGAGTAACATAGGCTATGTTTTATTCCTCTACGCGGGTGAAACCGCGTGGCGTCCGCTAGTATTCTATAAAATCAAAAGAACGACTGTTGTCAAAAATTAAGTTGACGTAAATGAATTCTAAATTACGATATTTCTGTAGAAATGTAAAATCCGTTTAGGTCAATTTAATTTTTGAGTTGGCAGATTATAATTTGACCCATTCATAGAATAAATTTTAGCTCTTGTGGACCACCAGTGATCCCCGGACCACAGGTTGGGAACCAATGGACTAGATAGAGCTCTACATGTACCATTTGTATGCAGCAGTTACTTCAGCGATACATGGATCGGTGGCGGAGCTTGAGATTTAACTAGAATTACTTTTTGCAGATTTTTTCTTAAGAATCGTGATATTGAGGAGCTCGTGGCAAATAAACAGCAGCATAGTTCGATCTTCATGATTAAAATACCCATCGAGATTCCTCCGTGAGTTGTTGGCAAGCACGTTGAACCGTGATCAATGGACCCACGGTTTTTTTATTATTTTAAAGATCATCAAATGACTCCTTCCACTCTGTGCGGAGCAAAACGGAGTGTCAGACTCTTACTGACTAAAACCCATCAGTGTTCCTCCTAATACCCTTTTCGTTCTTGAAACGTGATCAATGGACCAACGGGTTTTTATTTTATTTTAAGATGGGACATTATCAAATGAATCCTTCCGCTCTAGGCGGAGCAGAAGGGAGTGTCAGACTATTACTGACTAAAACCCTTTGCGTTCTTGAAACGTGATCAATGGACCAACGGGTTTTATATTTTTTAAAGATGGGACATCATCAAATGACTCCTTCCGCTCTGAGCGGAGCGAAAAGGAGTGCCAGCCTCTTACAAGACTAAAACCTATCCGTGTTCCAGTTCCTTCTAATGTACTTTGTGTTCCAGAGCTGCGGTGACTCTTACGAACAAATTCCGCAACATCATGGGACCCCTGAACTTATAAATCGAAATAAACTGATAAAGTTCATTCATTTGTTTGCCTATACAACGTGTAACAGAATCAACGCAATAACTCTTAAGGGGTCATTGTACTCATAATTATGGACAACTTTTACTACGGGCCCAACCACAAAATCTTCGAAACCTGATTTGTTTTCGCGATTTCGTGGTTGGTCCCATAGTGAAAGTTGTTCATAATGTTGATACCAATGACCCCTTAAGAGGTATTTAGTTTATTATTTTAGATGTTGTTTACACTAGTTAACACCTGGAAACTTCTAGAATGTAATTACATCCGGTTCTCTTTAATCAACTTCAGTTATTACATCACAGTCATAACTCTTATCACTAAATGAATTCTTCCGTTGATAAGCGGACAGTTTGTAAACATATGTATGTATATAGTATATCAACTCTATGTAGGTAATTAACTGTTTTGTTAAAAAAATAAGGTGATAATTGTTTGTTTAAATAATAACTAAACAACGGCACGAGTTGTGATTAGTACTTAATTAATGAAGTATGTAACAACACCTATGTCCCGCGGTTTTAAAGAACTAAAAACAGGTGCCAGTATAGAGGAGATCGTGGCTAAATAACAGCCGTACGCGTTGATCTTGAAGGTTAAGCAACGTTTGCCAAGGTTATATACCGAGTTTCCTCCGTGCCTCGGAAAGCACGTTGAGCCGTTGGTCCCGGCTGTCATTTGGAGATCTTTGGCAGTCGTTACGGATTGTCAGAAGCCAGTAAATCTGACTCCAGTCTTGCCAAGATGTACGGTGTTTCGCAGTTAATGGGTTGTGGAGGTCTGTTAGGCAGCCGCTCCACGTAGAACACTGGTATTCAGCTGAATCCGGATTGACTGGAAGCCGACCCCAATGATGAGATGATGATGAAAAACAGGTGCGAGTATCTCTTACTGATTGTCCACAACACTAGCGTTTTTCTCTCTTAGCTCTACCAGTTGTAATTGGCTATTAAAATGCTAATTGATATTTAAATATATTAATCATTGCTACAGGCTTGTCATCGCAAGTAAGTATCATGTACCTAAAACACATTCAATAACGTGCCAGTAATAATTAAAACGCACACGTTTGAACGCAGCACGGAACGTGACACGTGCCTCCAAGCATGTGCTGCATTTATTGACAGTATTAAGTGTTTCTAATCAGTCATTAGAGTCTAGTTGGCCATGACGTCACGATATTGGCACGGTGGGCTTGCGATTGTACGAACTCAAAGAGTACTTAAGCTTTAACAATCTTAGAAACAAGAGAACTGAAAGAAACCGGCCAAGTGCGAGTCGGACTCGCAACGAAGGGTTCCGTACCATGAACCTTAATTTTTAGTAGGTATTTGTTGTTATAGCGGCAATAGAGATACACAATCTGTGAAAATTTCAACTGTCTACCTATTACGGTTCTTGAGATACAGCCCGCTGACAGACATACAGACAGACGGACGGACGGACAGCGGAGGCTTAGAAGTAGGGTTCCGTTGGTTACCCTTTGGGTACGGAACCCTAAAAATGAGTGTTAATTTATGCCAATCATGAAAAAACGCATAAAATTAAACGTGACGAGACGACATTAGCACGGGTGGGCTTGTGTTTAGATGTACCCAAAAAGAAAATCAAATTCAAAGTATTTATCAATATCTATACTAATATATAAAGCTGAAGAGTTTATTTGTTTGTTTGTTTACTTGAACGCGCTAATCTCAGGAACTACTGGTCCGATTTGAAAAATTCTTTCAATGTTAGATAGCCCATTTATCGAGAAAGGCTATAGGCTATATATCATTACGCTAATATCAATAGGATCAGAGCAGTAATGAAAATTGTGACGCAGACGAAGTTGTGCGGGTCAACTAGTTTCAAAAAAACCATAACCAGGAACTTCTGAATAGGCTCTAAACAAGTGGCAAAGGTAATTTTCAATACGTCAAAAATGTATGGGATTGACAAACGCTGTCAAAATATCTTGTGGTCAATCCTAATAAATAAAATTCTTCCATAACTGACTGAGTGACTGACACGCAATGCACAGCCAAAACTACAGCAGGTCTAAAAGGTCAATCATATTTTTTCCTGCTCCAACCGGGGATTGTCCCTGGGTATACTTTCAGTGCATACAGGGATAATCGTCGATTGCTGTCCCATTCCATTTGTAATGTCTAGTGAGGCCTCTGCGAGTTGGCTTTGGCACCTCGTACGCCTACCAAAGGACCTTTTTTTTTTTTTTTTTAAGGATGGGAAATCATCAAATGACTCCTCCCGCTCTGGGTGAAGCAAGAGGGAGTGTCAGACTCTTACTGACTAAAACCCATCCGTGTTCCTCCTGGTGCCCTTTGCGTTCTAAGGCTACGGCACCTCTTTCGAACAGATTCCGCAGCCCCAGCAGGCACCTGCCCTAGCGGGCCCCGTCTTCCACGCTGACATCTCTTTGAGGCGCGCTGGAATCGCAGCGCGCCGCCGACCCGGGCCTAGTTCTGATCAGACGGCGAGCCACCCACTGCTCGCCGTCCGCAGGCCCGCGCTTACGGCGGCCGGGAACCGTCCTGCGACTCCCGACGCCTGGGGCGTCTTCTTCTGTTGCGGCGACTGGGACGTGAGGTTTCCCTCTCTCTCACACGTTCGGCCTCCTCCTTTGCTAGCATTACTGCTTCGCAGAAGGAGGTGATCGCTTCCTATGCCTCCTCGCTCCGGACCAAAGATTGAACCAAGGCCGGTCGCGAAAGGTCGCCGCCACCGATCGCCTCGACGAGGACCCGGCGGTGCTCCGCCCAAGCAGGGCAGACCTCCACCGTATGCTCCACCGTGTCCTCCGGGCGATCCTCGCAGTGATGACACCCGGGCGCGTCCTCCCGCCGAATCCGAAACAGGTATCTCCCGAAACAACCGTGTCCGGTGAGTACCTGTGTCAGGCGGAAGGTGAGGACGCCGTGGCGCCGCTCCAGCCACTCCTCAAAGAGGGGACTTATCGCCTGGATTGTTGCGTGCCCAGCGCTGGGTTGCGACAGTCGCTGTCTCCATATCGCCATGAGATCTTGCCGGTGCTCCGTCCGCCTTGCTGCAATTTGCCGCGGCAGAGGTGTCTCGCCCCGGCGTTGCGCCTCCACGCGCCACTCGTAAATGTGCGCGAGGGCTCTCGCCTCCAGATCCCATGGCGGCAGTCCGGCAAGGAGGCTCGCCGCCTCGCCAGAGACCGTGCGGTATCCCCGGGCCAGCCGGATGGCCATGACCGTCTGAGACGCGTTGAGGTAACGGGCAGGTCGCTTCCTCAAAGTAGGCGCCCAGACCGGCGCCCCATAAAGGGCCATGGACCGCACGACTCCCGCTTAAAGCTTCCGGCAGGAGGCATTTGGACCCCCTAGATTGGGCAGAAGCCGCTTGAAGGCAGCCCCGGCTCGTGCCAGTCTGGGAGCCAAACGTCGGAAGTGTTCGACGAAGTTCCATCGGCTGTCAAGGACGAGACCTAGATACGTCATCGTCGACCCGACGCCGATGTGAACCCCTCCCACCGTTATTTGAGATCCCGATGGTGGCCTGTTCCGAAAACCATGGAAGCACATGGCTTCGGACTTGTGCAAGGCCACCTCAAGACCCAACTGCCGGATCCTCTCAACGACTATCGCAACCCCGCGTGTCATAGCGTCAGCCGCCGCCTGGTGCGACCTCCCCTGCGCCAGGACCAGCGTATCGTCAGCATAGCAGACAACGTTGACGCCGCCAGGGAGGTATGCCTACCAAAGGACCTAGGGACCCGAGAAAAAAAAAATCTTTTTTATCGCTAGCGTTTGAACGTTAGCGATAAAGATGAAAATTGATTGGGAAAATTTGATAGTGTCAGGTAGCTTGATGTGTGGGTCTAATAAGGCCACTTTAGCAGAACTAGAACTGGTTCTGCTAAAATGGCTTTTTTAGACCCGCTGGTCGCAGAAAGCTGAAATTCGGCAAGTAGGTTTCTTGGGGAGCACTTAAGTGATAATTTCCTTAAAAGGCCACTTTAGCAGAACCAGAAATGGTTCTGCTAAAGTGGCTTTTTTAGACCCGCTGGTCGCAGAAAGCTAAAATTCGGCAAATAGGTTTCTTGGGGAGCACTTTAGAGAGAATTTCCTGAAATTCTTACGGGAACGAGAAAAAACGGGATTTGCGCGTACGAAGTCGCAGGCAATAGCTGGTTTTGGTATATTTTGGGATCCTAGAGAAAGTAATAGGTTACTTTTTTGCGTCAATAAACCTTGAACGCGATCACAGCCTTTGGCGATAACCACTAAAACAATAACCACGAAACTGAAAAAGACAATCTGAAGAAGGTCCCCGAACAACAACAAACATTACTCAACCAGATTGAATAAAAGCACTTCTACCTTAATCTCTGACCTTTTCAGACAGCACTATCTTTAGAACTAAATCACTAGAACAAATTACTAAGACTTAACAGATAATAACGCATTAACAGGATTATCTTAGGACTTCAGTTTATTTTAGGAGACTTGTGGAATAGGTCAACACGAGACTTCTAGACTTATAGAAGATTTCTTGTGTTATTGTTTTGTAAGGAAATTCTTATACTGATTTCTGGGAATGAGTGAAGATTTGCAGAGCCCTACCACTACATACTGACGAACTACAAAAATATCATGACCCTACTTTTGCTTCGCCGTGGTTGCGTCAAAAAAACCCTGACGTCACACGAATCCTACATCGTGCTATTACAGCTAGTCTATTTTCTAAATAACCATTTCGATATCGAGCTTTACCTGAGTGACAAACCTCACAACGTGAGCTTTATTATAGACAACATAAAGGTTTTGTGTTTATACGAATTTGATACTCATCTCGGATTCCACTGCCGAGACACGAAAATGTTGTTACAGAATAGCACTACAGCTCGGCAACAACCATTGCACTGTCGATTGCCCACCTGACACCCGTCTAATTGGAGGATCCTCACTTTTCAATAGCGCGAGTTCAACTCACACTTGGCTGGAATTTTGTATCATCATCATTATCACCTTCATTATCATGTCAACCAAAAGACGTCCACTGCTTAACATAGGTCTTCCCCAAGTGTCCCTACAACAACCGGTCCTGTGCGTCTCGCATCTATCGGCTATCCGCGGCCCTCACCAGGTCATCGTTCTATCTTTTGTGAGGCTTTCCAATACTCATCTTCTGGTACTCGGTTGCCACTCCAGACCTCTTCGGCCCCATCAAACATCTGTTCTGTGAGCAATGTGTCAAGCCCACTGCCACTTCAGTTTGGCGACTCTTCGGGCTACGTCGGTAACCTTGGTTCTTTTGCGGATATCAACAATCCTTATTCGATTACGCAAGGAAACTTCAAGCATTGCCCTCTCCATTGTCCGTTGAGGTTGTTTTTATTTGACCCTGTGTAAGGAAACCTGTGTAAGTTACGTTGACATAGCGATCGAGAAATCGATCAGTAGGTAATTCATACGGTAAATTCAATCACAGCAATTAGGCTTCTGTTTGTTTGAACTAAACAAAGGAAGGGAAACTGACACTCAATTAAACAAAGACATGAATACCTACTAAACATCAATATTGTCTCTGATTACAGTTTCAATGATAACAGTAAACAAATTTACCTTACACAATTGTTGGATAACACTGAGTGGCTAAAACGATTTGATACTAAATTCCACGATAAACATATGCTCCGCCAAGGTACTGGGATTGTTCATAAGAATTCCCGCAGCCCTGGATATCAAAAGGAATCGAACATGGGGAGGTTTTATAGCCAATAAGAATCTGACACTCCTTCCCACTCCAACCAGAGCGGGAGGACCCATTGAATGATTTCACTCCCTTAAAAAACCGGCTTAGTGAGGAGCTCGTGGCTAAATAATAACAGCCGCACGGGTCGATCTTGAAAGTTAAGCAACGCTTGCCAAGGTTGGTCTGTGGATGAGTGACCAACTTAACATAACGAGTTTCCTCCGTGCCTTGGAAAGCACGTTAAGCCGTTGGTACCGGCTGTCATTTGTAGATCTTTGGCAGTTGTTACGGATTGTCAGAAGCCAGTAAATCTGACTCCAGTCTTGCCAAGGTGTACCGTGTTACCCAGTTAATGGGTTGTGGAGGTCTGTTAGGCAGCCGCTCCACGTAAAACACTGGTATTCAGCTGAATCCGGTTTGACTGAAAGCTGACCCCAATGTAGTTGGGACAATGCTAGGCAGATGAAAAAACCGGCTTAGTGCGTATCGGACTTACACATGAAGAGTTTCATACCATAAACCGAAAAAAAAACACGTTTCTTGTATGGAACCTTTGATTTATAATTTAGTTTATTTTTTATTGTTTGTTGTTACAGCGGCATTCAAAAATTTCAACTATCTACTAACCTATTACGGATCATGAGATACAGGCCACTGATAGACAGACGGACGGACGAAAGGACGGACAGCGGAGGCTTAGCAATAGGGTTCCGTTGGTTACCCTTTGGATACAGAACCCTAAACTAACCCGGTGGGACTGGAAGCTGAACCCAATATAGTTCGGTAAAGGCTAGGCAGATTAACTTACCTTCTTTATTTAATTATTTGCCAAGAACCAGGATGTCTTTACGCAAGACCTCCCCAAATCCATCCAGGCCAAAGGTTTTTTTTATGATTTAGTTACAAATGTATAGTTTTCAGACCCTATAAGTACTTGTAGTATTAGACGGTATTACTTGCCGAATTGCATAGTTCTGGGAAATACCCAATACATTTTGATTTTCATGAGAGTGTCGAAATCTACGTTTTTTGCGGCATAAACATATAAATATAAAATCTATGGGCACAAACAACCGTATGTCCGTATCTTTTTTTTACGTTAACTTAGAACTATGATTTTTTCCAGCTGCAAGGGGCCATAGACCTGAATATATGGTTTTAATTGGTTTTTCAATGTACGAATAAACTATTTTCGTTAAAAAAAATATATAATTTCTTTGAAGTACGGAACCCTAAAAAGAACAGAAATGTCTGCTTCAAACGTCTTTCATTTAAACTTGAACGAACAAGCCATGAAACAAAAGAGTGCTGATAATATTGACTCAGACATTTACCTCCGTTATTTTCCTTTCATTAATAAATAGATACTGTAAAAATTATGACTCGTTTTAGCAACACTTGTAAATAGCGTGATCGAGTGTGAAATCATCAGGAAAACGTTTTTGATAATAACACGTATACAAGAAAGGTTTAGGTAGTTAAGTAAAGGTTAGCAATCTTGATGTGACTTTTTAACCTGTGGTTTGTCGTCGGCACACGTGTGTGTCATTGGGAGTCAACTGAAATTGACGCTTAATGGCATCCCACCTGCCATACCAAATCACGAAGATTGAACTTCTTTTTTTTAAAAAAAACGCGGTGTTTAATATCCTATGGCCGCCATCGACCAAAAAATATGGCGGCCGCCGATTGTTTTTACAATAAAACTATTCAATTGTGGAGGCGTCGCAACGGCTATTGCGACACAAGTTAAACAAATACTTATAAAAAAAATAAACTACTGTAACTAATGTTAGAATAGAAAATAATAGTATACTCTTTATTATGTGTACACCATACAAGTTACAGAAAAGATAGATGAAGAAAACATTACATAGGGTGCCGCAATGGGCGGCCTTATCGCTAAAAGCGATCTTTTCAAGACAACCTTTGGATGGATTGTAAAGATAATGGAAATGCAGTGCTGTAGGTAGTCTTAGGTATACGATTTATATAAATAAATACATAATAGATATTAAATCAATCAATTATAATGATGTAACAAATAAAAATAAATGAAAAGCAAAGGTCCCAAATGAAAACGATCAAAGGGAAAGGTACCTAGTGATTTTAGTCCATTTTTTTAAAATGGGCGAAGATTAATGGTGCAATTGATTTAGCAATCATTATTGATGTATTTACATTGGTTTCGCTAAGTGCCGCGCGGCAGCAGTGCGACAGCAGCGCGACTGTCGCGCTGCTTTTTTAATCCATACAAATAACAAACATTTTTTTAACTAAAATCTTACCTTTATTCAACTACCTAAATTTTAAATTGTTTAACAAATTTATTTCTTTATAATAATTAACAATAATTCATTTACTGAGAAATAAGATTTAAAATTAATGTTTAAATCTTTCTAGCGTAAATGTTTAAATTCCTAGCTTCTGCCCGCGGCGGCGTCAAGCGAATAACGCCGCAAAATGTTTTATTATCCCAAGGGAACTTAATATAGGGATGAAAAGTATCGCACGTCTTACTCCAAGTAAAACATTAGTATCGGTGTGCCAAGTTTTATTAAATTCAGCGATATAGACGTCAAAAGGTTACAGAAAACATATTTTCTCTTTTATTTAAAGTACTAACGGAACATAATCCCGGGATTTAAATTCATTCATGTCCTTTTCAAAGGTCTAATCTATCTATAATTAATTATTCATCAAAATCGGTTTAGCAATTTAGACGTCCAAAGTTGCAAAAAGGCAGAGTTACTTTTGCATTTACAATAATAGTGTATGGATTGTGAGGAATAGGTAAAATTCACAACTAGTAGGTATTTGGGTATATTGAGCAATTCTCCTGTTATATTTAAGTTTCGGAAAACCCTTGTGTCATCGGGCAGTGGCTGTTGCAAAGTTTTACGTCATGTTATCTTGCAGGGTTAACTCTCGGTGACGGAACACTATATACGAATATAATGTACGTATAACGTCAGTCACATTACATATTGTTTTCCGTGACGAATCATAACTGGGTAAACTTAAAAGCAATAAAATTATCTTAAATGTGCAAAATAATATATGTAAATAAAGGTACCTACCAATTTTTTATTTATCAATTATATTACTCAATTAAAACTTCATGCAATAGTTAAATGCACTGTGCAAGGGCGGGCTTAAGGTCTTAGGCATTTATTGCCAGTCGACCTAATTGTAGTGTCGAGACAGAATTTAGTATACCGAAATAAGTATGTAAATCTGGGGATTTCTTTCAGATTTATTTCTCTTATTAAAAATGTAGGCATTAAGTTTATACAGAAACAGTATATAGGTAGCAGATTTAGTTCTTAGCGTTTGTATTTTTTATTTATTTACGTATGTTTTAATATTGTCATTGTAAGGAATTGCTTTTTATTTATTTATTAAAAACAAAAATAATAGATACCCACTTTTTTCGCTTTACTAATCCTATAGGACCACGTGTCAAACACATTGAAAGATTTACGATACAGGAAGTTTTCTATCTTTTTTATGAGGTCAGCAACTACTAAGATGGGATTGGATAGAAATTCCTATGGGAACATAAAAAACGAGCGATGGATACGATAGACGACTTTTCAAGTAGGGGAAGACGTTTAACGTTGTTTCTGAGACACACATGTGACTCAATATTACCACTAAGGGCCATATCGTTGTCGTGACCGAAAGTGACTGGCAAGCATGGGGTCCTAGGTTCGATTCCCAGGTCGGGCAAAAAGTGTTTTTGGGTTTCTTGGTAAGTAATTTCTGAATAGCAGCCCGGGGTTTGGAAGTTGGTAGTGTGTAATCCCACATCCTCTTAAAGTTGGTCCCAATGGACTAAGAGAGTAAAGGACAAGAGAGTGTTTAGAGGGTATGCAGTACAGAGAGATAAGTCCCGCAAACCTCCATTGAAAAGAGAGGATCCTCCGACCAGGCGGTTGTTGTGTCTGGCGTGGGGAACTGCCCGATAGTTGATATTTGGGCTGATGTAAATGTTCAAATCTCACGGTAAACTTTGCTTGCGCGATGCAGGATTTGGACGTAGTAGTTCGCTGCTAGTTGGATAGATGGTGTTGCGGTTTTTTTTGTTGCGATGTTTATTTGCTCCGTTGGTTTTTCTTGTGACGACATTAATGCCTCTACAAGTGTAGGTACCTGTGTCTGCGCTCAAACTTGTGCACTATAATATCTTCTGCATACTTGGCTAATCTTAGTTGAGTTAAGCCACCGCGATCAGAATTTGGTCGGTAGTGAAATTAAAAAACGGGCATAAATACCCTCCGACGCACGTTATTCCACTACCACCTTACTGATTGGTTTATATTAGTATTTTCTACGGCCTGAGATATTTTCATATACCTAGGCATGGTGTATTTGAACATATGCTTAAAAAGTCATTGGATTTACTTTGATTTGCTCGAAGAAAGTTGTTAATTTACATCGGTAGAAGTAGTTTATCAAATAAAATGACTAGGTAAACCTTTGCGTTACACTTTGTATCATCATAATCATATCAGCCGAAAGACGTCCACTGCTGGACATAGGTCTCGCCCAAGTACTGCTACAAAAACCGTTCCTATGCATCTCGCATCCATCAACTACTCGTGACCCTCACCAGGTCATCAACCTTGTGGAGGACTTCCAACGCTGCGTCTTCCGATTCGCGGTACCCAATCCAGAACTTTTCAGCCCCTTGGACAATCTATTTTGCGAGCAATGTGCCCTGCCCAGTGCCACTTCAGTTTGATGGCCCTTCGGGCTATGTCGTAACCTTGGTGAACCTCTCTTGTGGATATCATCATTCCAGATTCGATCACGCAAGGAAACTTCAAGGGTTGACCTCTCCATTGCCGTTTGGGTGACCATTGTACATTGAACCATTGGCAACACGCACTAGTCGATTAGACTTTTGTCTTTGTCTTTTGTCTTTTGTCGAAGACACTATGCCTTGTATAATCTCACCTAATGGTTTTGTTATTGTTTTTGTTACTGTATCACGTCATAAAAATCAATATTATGAAGGTGTGTCAATTTGCATATGCAATCGATAGTCAAGTGTTTACATAGCTTCTGTTTGTCTCTCTAGTGACGTAGTGGGGACGAAAATATGTATTTCTGGTTTTACCTGTTTACCACACTAACCCTATTGTTTAGATAGATTGGATTTCTGGTGATTGTATTATTGTCGATAGATATGGTATCTAAATATAGACACTTTATTTATTTATATTTCTTGTATAAACTAAATAACTTTTTTATAAAAGAACTAAGAAAGAGGAATAAAATTACTCAAAAATTAACATCTCAATGTCTCATTACTCAAAAATCATCATCCTACGTACGTTTCTAGAGGAAACTGTGGGACATATGTATGTAAAGTCCAATAGTGTTAATTAATTGCTTACCTTAAAGGATTAAATTTAGGTCACTCTCGACTACCGTTCCTTTGTAAGTTTTTCACATTATTATTCTGTCTATGAAAATGGGGACGACTACGACAACGGACAATTGCAAACTCCGTCAGGTTGTAATTCGTCAGGTTGTCTTTTAAAGATTGTAATTTCGCGATATATGAGAGATTAAATTAAAATACAAGATTATAATTTGGTAGTCGCTACGGATTGTTAGAAGCCAGAAAATCTGACTCCTGTCTTGTCAAGAAGTATCGTGTTACCCAGTTAATAGGTTGTGGAGTCAATTATCTGAAACATTCACGTGGACAGTTGGTACTGTTGCAGCTCATAAATAGGCAACTGCATTTGTTTCCTGACTTCCGGGCACATTGTCGAAGTCAATAGAAGTTAATTGAGTGTTACAAGTCAATGTACTGAACAATGCACACTATATGATTGCAAAACGTGCCTCAGTAACTTTTGTACTGCAACATATAAATAGCAATGTTTAACTATCTATTTTAATCAATTTCACTTTTATCACAGACAAAGAATAAGCATTGCCATACAACGTAGCAATGCTGTTAGGCATTTGGGCATATTACCTGTGGCCAGCGATGAGGAGGAATTTATTAACGCCATCTTTTAGTTTATTTTAAGTAATTTTGTATGATACTCAAATTGTGTACGTCATTTTTAAAAAGGTAGAGGTATGTTTTCGTAGAGTCTCGAATATTCAGCCAATTCACGTACCTAATTACTTCTTTTTGTTTAGAGAAAGAAACAAAGACAAAATGTTTATTTGGGATTCGCAAAAGGCAAATAAAATAAAATTAAGAAGGAGATACCTGAGAGCAGCTGATTTTGAAATGTGAATCACGTCTAAACGGCTAGGCGTAATTTTTTGTAGAAAATATATGTGACTATTTTCTTAATATTATGATATGTGAAAATTTTGAGTTTTATTGGTTCAACATAGTGTACTTAATTTTTAAAGTTATGGCCAACATGGTCATGAAAGCGAAAATCTGATCAAACCCACCGGGCGTATTTAAATGGAATTTACACCATCTCAAAGACACGGCTATTTTTTTTTAAGTCTAGAATAATAAGGTAAGTGCAAATAAAAACTGAATTTGGGGTCTCGCGGGTGTTAAACGATTCTGCGTTTCGTTCCCTCAAGGTCGCTGGCATATGTCGGCGCCTTAAATGGTAAAAGGACCTGTGCGAGGCCAAAAAGGCTCCTATTTCGGCATATGTAGCGACAAAGAATCGCAGCACTGGTATTATGATAGCCTTCTGTGTTGCAGTTTGTTGTGCCCGTGTCGAATATATATTTCTTTTGTATTCTAATCAACAGTGAAACTACACAATAGCGTCACGGGTTTCTCAACACGTGCTTTCCTATGCTGTGGTTATTAATATACATTGTTCACTTTATGCTTCATTGGACTGATCACAAATACACGTGCATATAATTTTAAAATGGCAGCATGCATTTGTAAGTTGACACTTTGTAGTCAAAGTTTTGTCTACTGACAGTTTACAGAAAATGTTAGTTACTATAGTTGGTAAATAGGTCAATTAAAATGTTAAACTTAATAGAATTCAGCCACCTACATTTATTGAAATTCTTAATAAATACAACGCTGCCCTCAATCAAAACTCATCGGTATCCACTACTATACACATACAGTCATGAAAAACGATTCATTATTTATTTTCTGGTACCTGTAACATATGTAGGGCAGACGCAACGTACTTTATAGCAAATTTATTTGTCGTTTATCATAGGGCGTCTATCTAGTAACTGTCTTCAGTTGACTTTAAAAAAATATAAATTAATAAAAATATCTAGTCCACTACTGAATATAATACGTAGGTCTCGCCAATCGCTCGCAATTCATTTCGATTCACGGCAACTCCCATCCACATGCTACCAGCCACCCTGTGAAGATCATTGGCCTCTAACACATCAAAATATCTTCTTTTATTTTACTTTAATAAAACAAAGGAGCTCGTGGCTAGATAATAATAGCCGCACGGGTCGATCTTCAAGGTTAAGCAACGCTTGCCAAGGTTGGTCTGTGGATGGGTGACCATCTTAACATACCGAGTTTCCTCCGTGCCCCGGAAAGCACGTTAAGCCGTTGGTCCCGGCTGTCATTTGTAGAGCTTCGGCAGCCGTTACGGATAGTCAGAAGCCAGTAAATCTGACTCCAGTCTTGCCATGAAGTACCGTGTTACCCAGTTAATGGGTTGTGGAGGTCTGATAGGCAGCCGCTCCACGTAAAATACTGGCATTCAGATAAATTCGGCTTGACTGGAAGCCGACCCCAATATAGTTGGGAAAAGGCTAGGCAGATGATGAATAAAACAATGGACCGGTCGTGACTCTTGAGGGAGGCCTATGTCCAGCAGTGGACGTCTTTCGGCTGATATGATGATGATATTGAATAAAACAGAGCAGTTTATTAAAAAGTACTTACTAAATATTATAGTAGATACCATTTTAATCTCTTTATCGTTACGTTCTTTGCTAAATGCGCAAAAGACAAACATACCTACCCAAAATAGAGGAAAACTAAACATATGATAAACGTTATCAAACTATAGAACTTCTAATAATTATGTTTTACTACGTCTATGATAATAGTTTGCGGTGTAATATCTAAGACCTCTGACATGATTTATTGCATCATAATAATCGCACCACTAATTAATGCAAAACTTAAGTTGTGTAGCATGCCAAAACCGACTTCCAAAAACAAAACACTACAAAGTATAAAATAACTTTAATTTCGGAAGTCGGTGTTTTTGGTATTTTTTTTTTTGGTTTTTTGACACCGACTTCCGAAATTAAAGTTATTTTATACTTTGTAGTGTTTTTTTTTTCGGAATTTGGTTTTATTTTTTGTAAAAAAGTTTTTTATTTTTCACTTTCTAGTGGTACCTGCGTACCACTAAAAGAACAATCAACCAAATTGGTTAAAAATTGGCGTATATCTCGCTGAACAAACATTTTCACGGAATCCCATCATCAGATCCTGACTTATTTATACCTTCCAGTATCAGCTCAGAAACATGAGATGATGATTATCAGGTACAAATATCTGAATTGCGTTAGAAATTTCATGAAAAACATTGTATGTGCCTATAAAATTTGAGGGTTCCCTCGATTTTCATGGGATATCATCATCAGATGGTGACAATGGGACCATCTCAAGAGTATAGGCTTTCGAACAAAAAAAAAAAATTAAAATCGGTCCACAAATGGCGGAGAAATCGATGAACATACATAAAAAATGGCAAAAAATATACATACAGCCGGTTAAAAATTTACTTATAAGTATTTTTGTCCATAAAACCATTTTCCAGCCTTTTTGAATGGTTAATCAGTAGGTAAGTAATCTAAAAGCAGTAGTCTATTACGCTTCAGCAGTAGTCTAGTCACTCAAAGGGCAATGGAGAGGGCAAAGCTTGGAGTTTCCTTGCGTGATCGAATCAGGGAAGATCATATCTGCAAGAGAACCAAGGTTACCGACATAGCCCGAAGGATCGACAAACTAAAGTGGCAGTGGGCAGGGCACATTGATCGCAGAACAGATGGTCGATGGGTCCGAGAGGTTCTGGTGTGACGACCGCGTACTGGAAGACACAACGGCCTCCCCCCACATGGTGGACCGGTGAAGGTTGCCGGTAGCCGATGGATGCGAGACGCACAGCGACACATGGAGGAAGCCTATGTCCAGCAGAGGACGTCCTTCGGCTGAGCTGATGCGGCAAGTAATTCAGGCAGGGCAGGATACCTGGCAAGTCGTGATGATATGATATGATATGATGGTGATGATATGAGGACAGGAAGAAGAACTGCGGCGACCGCGAAATTGTCTATATTGCGGGTAAAACCTGATGATGTTCTCACAGGAATCTTTTTAAAACGGATCGACACAAGAAAAGAGAGGGTTATGCTAAGCTGTGAATGAAGTCGGGATGATGAGATAATTACAGCTTATTACCAACAAGTCCATCCATGTGAGCTGATAAGTGGATTTTTCTTGTTTCTTCCTCTCATCACTGGATCAACAAGGAAAATAAGCTCACCAATGTACTTATTTAATAAGAGTCACACTGAACGCACCTGTCATTATTTGCACACCACCACGCAAACACAATGATAACTAATAATAAGCCTGCCGCATAGTAACTGCAGTATCGCCAGACAAAACAAACAAAATATTTCCAACAAGTCTGGTCTTATTAATTGGAGAGCAAACATAGTAATTAATGCTTATCTTAATAAATCTCACACTGAGCAAATAAACTGTAAAACATGTATTGTAAGATTTTTTATTATGAGTTGTAAACGGTTACAATTTCATCATAAAACAGTCTGTAGTCATTTAGACGGTCATTGGATCATCCAATGTTTATTTTTCATGGAACTTGTTTATTGGAAGTGATAGGTGACATTATGATATCATCATTCTGTTACTCTACTCCCAATTGATTTGGGGTCGTCGCAATATATCGTCTTTTTCCATACTTCTTAGTTGGTCATCATCTCAGGTTCATCACTTAAATCATCATCTGCCTAGCCTTTTCCCAACTATATTGGGGTCGGCTTCCAGTCAAACCGGACTCAGCTGAATCTAGTGTTCCATCACTCCAACTTAAATATAAGTAGCTAATAGCGAGGCCTATCTCACAGGAACTGTGCGTTTTTAGTTAGAAAGGAGCCTATGACACTGAGAAATGGGTGACATTCTAGCAGTAATAGGATCGGTACCTCCACAGGTTACCTCCATATTGCAAAGAATTACGACTTAAAAGAACACGGACGTGAAAAAGCTTGATGATAATTACTACGACCTGCAACCTAGACAATATATAATCCTAATATATAAAATGGTATATAAAATACTGACTGAGTGACAGACAGACAACGCACAGCCAAAACTCATCTGCCTAGCCTTTTCCCAACTATATGGGGTCGGCTTCCAGTCAAACCAGATTCAGCTGAATACCAGTGTTTTACATGGAGCGGCTGCCTACCAGACCTCCACAACCCATTAACTGGGTAACACGGTACATCTTGGCAAGACTGGAGTCAGATTTACTGGCTTCTGACAATCCGTAACGACTGCCAAAGATCTACTAATGACAGCCGGGACCAACGGCTTAACGTGCTTTCCGAGGCACGGAGGAAACTCGGTATGTTAAGATGGTCACCCATCCACAGACCAACCTAGGCAAGCGTTGCTTAACCTTGAAGATCGACCCGTGCGGCTGTTTTTATTTAGCCACGAGCTCCTCAACGCACAGCCAAAACTACTGATCGTAAAAAGGCTGAAATTATGCATGTAGGTTCCTTGGGGAGTGTAGGATAGCACTAAAAGTGGCTTTCCCGAAATTCCTACGGGAACGGAAAAAACGGGATATGCGCGTACGAAGTCAAATTTAACTTGATGTCAAATTGGCCAGCTGTAATCTTGTTTTAGATGTAACTACCGACGATTTTGCGTTGTTCTCGTATTGTTTTACTTATTCTACACCTACTTGCTTCGTCATTAGACGACGTTATCGTTAGCGTGATATATATATATATATATTTCCTCAATAAATGGGCTATCTAACTCTGAAATAATTTTTCAAATCGGACCAGTAGTTCCTGAGATTAGCGCGTTCAAGCAAAAAAACCACTACAACCTGGGAGTCTTTAAGTCAAGAGTGAATAGGTTACTTCTAGGCAAGCGTGCTCCATCTTCGATCACATCATCGCTTACCAGGTGAGATGGTGGTCAAGCGCGTGCCTATTAATAGTGAAAGTATATTAGTATAGATAGTGCAACTCTGAAAAATCCCATGGTCCATCATACTTTCTCATGTTCATAAAAGAACATGAAAAGCATCATGGTAATTCTTGCGACGTGCGACCAAGACATTAGGGCATCAGTAATTATACGAATTATAATTAATGCAACTAGGAAGCACTATCCACAATTTCTATTAGTAGGCTAGTAGCCTGGAGACTGTCACCATTTATGATATTACATTTTGAGTCGATGTATTTTCGATATAATTTCTCAAGTGCTAAAAGTAAAACCGTCTCAATTGTTCCCAGTTATGACAATAATAAACGCAGCTATTTTTAAACATGGTCCAAAGTCTAGGTTCTGATTGTAAACAAACACTGATTGATTGAAAATTCCTGATCAAACTATAAATCAATGAAATGGTAATTGAATGAGGAACTCACTTACATATTAATAATGTACACACACAACAATAATAAACAGGTACGAGGAACCATTTAAAAAGTAAATATTTATTTTAATTTCTGTAGCAATAATCATTAAATTAATTACTACTTATTTGTCGAACATACTCGCAAAACAAACAAAAATTGAGCAAATACAATCTGTTCTACTAAATTGCATGCTATAAAAATGTCTGTACCCAAACTGTGACTCAGAAACAAATCACCGAAATTGACATCCATTGAAGGGTTTATTTCATTTTTTAAAGAGAACTGAGACGTAACTAGGCAATGGAAGAATTGCTTATCTGTACGCCACGGATCATTTACAAAGATGACTGGATCTATGGTTCTAGTTACAGCTAATCTAAAAGTAGGTATATGTATTACGGCACGCGTTCGCAAAGTGCAAAGTTTACCAACACACACATATGTGTGTCACCGATACATAATACGTCGACAACGACGCTGTGTACCTTTATCAGTCAGACGTTGTGCACGTGCCTCCCACTATATAAGCGGCCGCAGCGTCCCCAAACAGCATACCACTACCACAACTCGACTGCTCAACACGTATTCTGAGCTCTCACATTAACTACGCAAAGTAGACCACCGGCGTCAAAGCTGTGCTGTATACTCTGCCTGTTGGACATCTTCTGCTTCGACAATGGACAAAAGGCAACTCATCGGCAGCGCCACGAGGTACATCGCCGGCAGAAATGCAATGCAGACGGTCTACTGGAGGAAGTCAGCGGAAAACAGCAAGGGCCTCGTCAAGACCACGAGAATGACGTTCTTCGGGAAAAACGAGGGTCCTAACAAAGTTGACAGTGCGGAAATGTTCGCGAGAGTACGTGAAAGGTACAACTAGATGAAGAAAAAACCCACCGTATTACGACTGTGATAGATCTTAGTATAATTTCTCTATGTAAGTTTATATTATAAGTACCAGTGATTGTTGAGGTTTTGTATGCCGTGCTGTGCCAAGTGGAATCACCGTAATGTACAAATACAATTATTTTTATAACTATTTACTTCTTTCATTTTCTTCCTTACGGTTTGCTGCGATCATTTGTCACTAAATGTTATCAGGAAATTGTTAGTTTCTTGTGTACAATATCTAGTGTCTTTGTCTATAGAGCTCTTGAATAGGGCTTTATCAGGTCTTCTGTTTATCCATTTGTCATAAAAAGTTATTTAGATTCCGTAGCAATTTCAGAAGACAATAGTTCGAACTGTCTATTAATTATTAATTTTGTTTATCAAAGATCAATGACTTAGAATTTATAGTCGCTTTAGAAACACTGAAGTTTGTTGTCCTAAAACTTAGCAAGTCAATGACAGGATAACAATTAATTTACGACGACAATGCAAACAAAAGATTAACTTCTTGCTACACCTATTAAACACCTCTCTTCATCATCGTTGTAAAAGAACAACACAAAACAACACACTAACATATAACATAACATGATTTTGGAGTTCCGTACACAAAGGGTAACCAACGAAACCCTTAGGGTTCCGTTCTCACAGCGTTACCAATGGCACCCTATTACTAAGTCTCCGCTGTCCGTCCGTCTGTCAGCGGGCTGTTTCTAAAGAACCATAATAGGTAGACAGTTGAAAATTCCACAGAGTGTGAATTTCTAATACCGATATAATAATAAAAATTAAATTAAATATAAAATAGTCGGCTCCCATACAAAGAAACGTGTTTCTTTCGGTTCATGGTACGGAACCCTTTGTATGAGAGTTTGACTTCCACTGGATCGGTTTTAAAAGCCTTTAAACAACAATCTATAATTGTGTGGCTTAGAAAACACAGTTCGCGGTCAAGAGGTATTACGATCATTGCCACTTCATTCAGTGGAAGTCAAGGATTATTTACATAAGTTTATTGACCTGCCTGCAGATTATAAATTGCAAAAAGGTACTAGACAGGGATTACGTCACTTCCAAAATAATGAATTGACAGTCGATCGATGAACGTAGCTCGTTCAGACTCGGAACTCGAGGCAGCCGCTGCGCATTGACAAATTAGCGGGGGGGAGGGTTACCTTTACTGGAGAACAAACTTTACATCGGTCTTGCTGCCATCAGCAGGTTATAGGTCCACCTAGGGTTGGTCTTGCAACGTGCTGCCTCTTCCAGTATATGGCTGCCACTCCAGAATTTGCAGATACTGAAGATGAACAAAGGGGACACGACGAATTACATTTTCCTGGAGGGAGTTGTAGGTATCCAGAATCATGGATACTTGAACAGGAACCAGAAAGAGTTTAACCTAAGAAAAATCCTAAAATATGAAATTCTTCCGTTAGGTACTGATGGGTGACTGACTGACAGACAATGCATAGCCAAAACGTGGTCGTTGGAAAATAAAATTTGGCATGTCATCCTCGGGAAGTGTAGGGGAGCATTTAGAGAGAATTGTCGTAATTCTTACGACTACGGGCAAAAACAGGACAGGTAGTCGAAATCTAGTTATCCTGCATTACTGGCAGAGACTCCCGTATAGGCGTGTTAGAAGGTTCCGTCCACATTTTGATAATATAATGGTGTAAGTCCCACGAAACAATGGTCTTGATAATTTCCATAAATCGGGTGTGTCTAACATCAGGGTTGCTACTAAGAAATACCTAATTGATTAATCTACTAATACTTTGTTGAATCATTAAGGTGGAACCTCCACGGTAGCCCGTGAAATTCAAATTTTCTTACGTTTTTTACAATTTGCAAGTTAGTATTAGGTTATATGTTGATTAAAGTATGATTTGCTGGCGTAAAAATGATGTATTTTCAGAATTATAACCACTAAAAGCAGTAAAATAACTCCATAAGTCAGTATAATCCTAAAATGTCAAGATTTCATGAAATAGTCATTCTTTCGGTTTACCTGGCCCTATGGAGTTTTATTGCTGACTTAAATGGTTAAAATTCTGAAACAACATAATTATTACGCCCGCAAATCATACTTTAATCAACATAAAACCTAAAACTGACTTGAAACTTGCAAAAAAACGTAAGAATATTTGAATTTCGCGGGCTACTGTGGCGCAACCACCATAAACGTAGGTCATCAGTCAGATATGGTAGATTCGAACCTTATGGCGGTTTGATATACGAGGCTAGTAGCTGCATAGTAGTTTTATGACAGCAGGGTTGAGGTGTGGTGTACCAACTGTTCTGCGAAGAGCGAACATTCGAGTCGCCATTACTTTTGAAATAACTTTTATTAGATTACTAGTTATAAAGGCTATTATAAGGTTTTATACAGTCTGAAGGTCATCCACAGATCTGTACTAATTACATTATAAAACTGAAGAGTTTGATTGTTGGGTTGACAGCGCTAGCTAATCTCAAGAACCACTGGTTGGATAGCCCATTTATCGAGGAAGGCTATAGGCTACATATCATTACGCTTCAACCAATAGGAGCAGAGCATTAATGAATAATGTGACGCAGACGAAATTGCACGGGTCAGCTAGTACTCGATAAGGGTGCCTGTCCATTACAGCGGAGCGAGGCAGCGGAGCGGAGAAACAGAGAAATTTTAACCAATGGAATTGCGTAAAATCTCCGCACCACGTGAGTCACTGATATTTTGACTGAAATTATGATTGGTTAACATTTCTCCGTTTCTCCGTTCCGCTGCCTCGCTCCGCACAAATTAACAGGCACTCTTAGTCTCAACACAAATCAACTACTCTAAAACGTCAAGTAATATTTAAAATATTGATCCATATTTTCTAATGTTTTCATCTAGATACGAGTAGGATCGGCTCAGCTAGTCACAAGTTTTACTCTACCTGTATAAAATATATGTCGGAGATTCAGCCACAAACCAGGGCAGGCATATTTAAAAAAAAACGATGATAAATGATTTAAAATACTTACATTAAGGCAAAATTGTATTATAATTTAGAACTTATGGTCAACATGCGAGCTGCCGAGCAATAGTTTTTCTTTATTTAGGTATCGGAACATGTTTTCTTTTCTTTACACAATGAACGGAGGAGCTCGTGGCTAAATAATAACAGCCGCACGGGTCGATCTTAAAGGTTAAGCAACGCTTGCCAAGGTTGGTCTGTGGATGGGTGACCATCTTGACATACCGAGTTTCCTCCGTGCCTCGGAAAGCACGTTAAGCCGTTGGTCCCGGCTGTCATTTGTAGATCTTTGGCAGTCGATGAGTTGATGCTGCATTCACGCTCCGCCACGACCGATATATAAAAAAAAAAAAAAGGGTAGCGAGTCTTGACAGTTGATAAGAGTGCTAACTATCTTTTGATAACTACTCTATCTTTCCGTTGGAATAAAACCGCATCACCTAATTAGAAAATTCTGTCAACAACTATTAATGAATGATTCATTACAATCGATGCCTAGAATACCTACTCACGTTGTTGAGGCACAGACCCCCTATAGTGGTCTAATGATAACCTGTGCACTAAGGATACTATACCAACTCGTAATTACCTCCTGTCAACCAAACACTGCGCCTCTTTGTGAATATCGTAAGATCGAATGACGCATCAATGGCCTAGCCTACAGACACAACACAGTATAATGCTTGCATTCCTGGGAGGCACACCCACACTTCGCTATTCATATAAGATGTGTAACATAATAAATAGCGGAAAAGGTCATTGTACTCATCACCAGGAACAACTTTAACTATGGAACATAGGTACACTGAAATCGAAAAATTACTGCCTGTACTGAACAGCTGATCTTTTTTTCGCGATTTCGCATTTGGTCCCATAGTGAAAGTTCTTCATAGCAAAACTCGACAAAATGTATCCACTGAACAGCTGATTTTTTTTACGTGATTTCGGAGTTGGTCCCATAGTGAAAGTTTTTCATTGCAAAACTGGACAAAATGTATCCACTGAACAGCTGATTTTTTTTACGCGATTTCGGAGTTGGTCCCATAGTGAAAGCAATATTGAGTACAAAGATATGTGGTGGTGGTTTCATAATATTGATTACAAAGGTGTGTGGATCTATTTCTTTTTTTCTGTTACGCGTTCTATACAGTATATGCAATAGGGAATCGATCTGGGGATCTTGAGGCGAGATACAACGAAACCAGCGATTTGACAGCATTCATGGTGACCACGACCACTCTGTCGAGCACGAAACCAAGAAAAAGAGAACAACAGGGGACTAGCCTATTGTTCTTAAACTAAAACAGCTATTGTCATTAATGAGGTACAAATTTGGACACCAGTTTGCACCAGGAAAATTCTTGACGGAAAATCCCAACCATGTTTTCAAGCGGTGGGGTATAACCGCTTGTAAAATATTATTGGGATTTTATAAAAACGGACGTCAGTCCGTATCCGAACATTCAAGATTAAATTTTGGACATTCATTTAATAAAGACGACACACCCTAGGTTAAATGTTTCAGAAACTACTTACGAGTATGTACCTCAAGAAAAAGAAAGACCAATTTTAAGGTTTCTCGGATTGTTCATTTCAAAGATTTTAGACTTGGAAGTTTACTAACGGTTAAGTTAACCCTAAACTTTTTTAAAGCTTTTATTTTTTGGGTTTCAAATTAAACTGCGGTTCAGATTTGGAAAGTATTAGGATCGTAATATGTAAGCGTCAATTGCTAAATATCAGACATTTAGATAAACCAGCTTTGAATTTGCTTTTACATTAAATTAATTTACATGTTATTGTTACGTCATCAATCTAGTTTTATTTTTTTTTTTTTTTTTACTTTCTCGGGTCCCTTTTCTTAGAGACCCGGTCCTTTGGTAGGCGTACGAGGGGCCGAAGCCAACTCGCAGAGGCCTCTTTAGACATTTTAAATGGAATGGGACACCAACCGACGATTATCCCTGTATGCACTGTGAAAGTATACCCAAGGACAATCCCCGGTTGGAGCAGGACTATTGCAGAATATGGAAACAAAAGATGAAACGCTATGGGTTTGGCTGGTTTAGTGGACTAATAATCGTTTACTATGGAAGAACTATTGGCCCCTGCCTGACCACTGACAATTAAAACGGCTTTAAAATGGCAGGGGGTGACTTGCACACTCAATAAATGGGCCCCCCGAAAAGGGTCGCTAGCACAAAGTAACGTAGCGCCAAGGGGGCAACATATCCTGAGGTGCTAGAGGAGTGGAGAGGTATACCACGGCTATCAGGACAATCCCGGAAGTACGGTCAAGATCCCTACCAGCACCTTACTGGATTATACATCCTTCTCCCGAGCACGTTTGCTCTTGCGAATCTCCACTCAGACCGGCCGATTAAGGCAAGAAAGAGGTGGGAGCTCTGTTCCTCGTCAGTTTTCACCCCGGCCAGCCAATAAAGGCAAGCCGGAAATGAGGAACAAGAATTCTCCCTAGAGATCAGGTCCGTGGGGTCGCCAGTGCCCAACAGTTCGCCACAAAACTGCCTTGCGGATATCAATCTAGTTTTTATCATTATTAATATAAATATCATGCAATAATAATACAGGTCAACGTAATTGTTTATTTGTTTAGTTGTGATTATAAAATGTGATGTAATATTTGGTCACTGCCTCCAAACGTATTGTATACCTAAATTGACCAATGAAGTGAACAAAAAAATACTATTAATCACTTATTATTTCTTTGTCTTCACAAGTCCGGGGGTCTGGGCTTGTGTATCCTTCCTTATCAACACGCCCAATTATAAAATTAAACAAATACAATATAATCTATAGTACTACAATAAAGCCGAAGAATCTATTTGAACGCGCTAATCTCTGGAACTAACAGTTGCGTTTGTTTTTTTTTGTATACGATAGCCACAATCATGAGGAAGGCTGTAAGGGAACGGGAAAAAACGGGATATGTGCGTACGAAGTTGCGGGCAAAACCTAGTGCATAATATTTATGTTTGTCAAAATGATAATAATTATAACAAGAAACAGGAAAGTGGGTTACGAGGAGCTCGTGGCTAAATAATAACAGCCGCACGGGTCGATCTTTAAGGTTAAGCAACGCTTACCAAGGTTGGTCTGTGGATGGGTGACCATCTTAACATACCGAGTTTCCTCCGTGCTTCGGAAAGCACGTTAAGCCGTTGGTCCCGGCTGTCATTTGTAGATCTTTGGCAGTCGTTACGGATTGTCAGAAGCCAGTTAATCTGACTCCAGTCTTGCCATGAAGTACCGTGTTACCCAGTTAATGGGTTGTGGAGGTCTGGTAAGCAGCCGCTCCACGTAAAACACTGGTATTTAGCTGAATCCGGTTTGACTGGAAGCCGACCCCAATATAGTTGGGAAAAGTCTAGGCAGATGATGACAGGAAAGTGGGTTACAAAATAGTTCATAGCATTGACCTACTGCTGGTAATCTTTTGTTTCTAGCCAATTTTTTGCGCGACTGTGAATGACCACTTTTAATCTGGGTAGTGCAAATTGGCATAGATTAAGGATCGTGTTCTAGAATGATATTGACTTAAAACTTATATTAATTGGTTTCAAAGATTAGTATGAAATTAGTTTTTTCTGAAAACTATTTTGTAAGTCAAAAAGTATTAAATTGAGTTGGAAGAAGTAGTGGTAATTTGTGGTAAGTAGTGGCAAGTTTGACGTAAATTATGAGTTCTACGATTTTGTTTGTAAATTTTTTATAGATGTAGAAATTTAAAAGTAATGTTCAGGAATGGAGAGGGAGCGACATGAATGTCGCTCCCTCCATTCCATTTGAATTTCTCATGATGGCGAAACGTGGGACAGGGGTAAATGATAGAAGACAATGTTGCGCCTCTCCCAAGCGACATGGTACAAAGGTATGACGATGATGATGATGCTGTCTCAATAGAAGATTTTGTTTTAGTTTGAGGATCCTAGCGACTCTACCTTTTATTACAAAATACAGCAAAACATCAAATATTTTATTGAACCGAACAAAAACAAGTAATCAATACTTCTATTATATCAAGGACTCACAAAGACTTATCTTTCATTAGCAAAAGATATTATATAGGTACTACGTTGGACAATGAACTCGACGCAATAACAAATATTATCTATCTATGTTTTAGCAAAACATCCAAATCATAAAATGTGTTGCTATCGTAACATTGTTACGTAACATAAAAACATCTCGAAAATCTGCTACAGAGCGTTAACTGTGAGTTTTTTAACTCGTTTGTCTTAGTGTAAACTTTCGCTTATATGTTAACTTAGATAAAAAAACCTGGGCAAGTGCGAGTCGGACTTGCGGCAATAGAAATACACAATCTGTGAAATTTCAACTGTCTACTGTGCTCTTGAGATGCAGCCCGTTGTCAGACGGACAGACGGACAGTGGAGGGTTCCGTTGGTTAACCTATGGGTACGGAAAAAAAGGTTCCTAAAAGGTTTTACGTTCTTGTCACCAGACGGCGCTTATTCAGTTTCAATATAAATTGACGTTTACGCTAACGCGATCGAAAACGTTAAAGAACTCGCACTAAGGCCACAGAACTGAGTGACGACCACTGCTGCACATATGGCTCCTCCAAGCACATCGAACTTTTGCCAGTTAGTTCTATGAGATCATCGTCATTGGCACCTTTTGCTTCCTCATAGATATCGTCTTTGGGCATGTGCATTGTGCAGGGGTCTGTTAAACTCAAATTGGCTAAAACAACTAAGCGTTTTTCTTCAATATATTGGACACTTCTGCTAGTAGCCTGTGTCCTTTCTCAGGCCAAATCTCTGTACCAAATTCCATTTAAATCGGTTCTGTGCGACAGACAGAATTACTTTCACATTTATAATATCAGTAAGGATAATTATTGGAAAAGTCTGATGTGGAGGATACGCTTTATTCATGTCTAAAATTTTTAATAACAATGGGAAATTATCAAATGACTCCTTCCGCTCTGTGCGGAACGGAAGGGAGTGTCAGATTTTTACTCAGTAAACCATCTAAATGTCCTTTGCGTTCCAGGGCCGCGGTGACTCTTTCGAATAAATTCCGCTACCCAAATTATGAGTATTATGGCTACACATACAATCAACTTCGCATACGCAACTCTTTCATCAGAGGTAGTCTTGGTGTCCGTGACGTGGGGGAAAACTGCAAGAGTGTCGTCTGCGATGGTATGGCCACATCATGCGCCGCCCTATGGAGTACGTTGGTCGGGGATGCATGAATATGGCTGTTCTTGGGGCTAGGTCCCGTGGTCGCCCTCGCAAGCGCTGGTTGGACGTCGTTAAGTCCGACATGAGAGCCAATGGCCTAACTGAGAAGGATGTTCAAGATCGGGCAAAGTGGAGGAAGCTAAGTAGGAAGGCGGACCCTGGCAATAGCCGGGATTAACGCCAGGTAGAAGAAGATACAATCAACTTCACTACCGGCTACTCATGTGATCAAACTGCGTGAATTTAAAGCATAGTTTTTCTTTTTATTTAGCCTGTAAATTTCCCACTGCTGGGCAAAAGTCTCCCCTAAATCCTTCCAAGTAATCTTTTTAGTTCGGTAAACTAAAATATTGCTGTACTATAGGCTATACAGTAGACTGATGTATAAATTGAAACAATATTTCACAAACACAATATCATATTAGTATTAGATGTCAGTTCGCCACAATTGACACTCTATTAGCTCCACATGTTTACCCCATTTTCTTTGGGTTATTGCAAACAATAAAGAACAAACTTATGTTAAAGCACAAAGCTCTACTTGTTCACAATTTTGTCTATGTTAATATACAAACAATACTGCTATTTCATTCCCTGAAATACATTTTAGAAATGAGGTAAAAGGGTTCCATATAAAATTAACTTTGGGAGATAAAATATAATTAATAAACATTTAATTAATTTTGTCTATCAAAATTACAACCATTTATCTGTAACAAAACACAAACATATTAATTTACTTTATTAGTAATACTGGCTGTTTTTGTGCCTTTGCCTTAAAAAAGCGCATAATGCTCGCGCATCGCTAATTTGTGAACAAGTAAAAATTACGTGAACGAACTAATTTCTTTACAAGCATTCTTTCCCTTTAAACCTAATTCCAGAGTTTGCTAATTAATTTTGCAAGACTCAACAAAATATCTAGACAGACCGCTAATCCAAGTTTCCCCTGAAGTTGTATGGCTTCAAAACTCCATCAAAATCAGTTTAATGGTTCCCTTGGAGGGCAAATACGGGTACACAAAGTTATAGTTACTTGAGTTAGTTTGAGTTCCTTGGTCTTAATTATAATATACATCCTGCGAGACGTATCTTCGTGCAAATATTATGACAACGGCATATGAGACAGCGTGGGAAACTGGAAAAATTAGTACTTAGATTTTAGTGTCAATGGATTTAGTGAGATGACCCGAAAACTATATTTTAGTCAAGGGCGAGGCTTTGGATAGCGATGGAGGTTTCACTTCAGACATTCATGGGTGGTGAGTAATTTTGTAAATCATATTCAAAATGAACGAGGATTGTTTAAAATGTGTACAGTCTTTGGAATTTCATTCCAACTGGATCATTACGGCACGATATAGAATGACTTAAATGTAAAAAAAAAATCATAACATACACCATCAGAAAGGCAACTAATTTTTAAGCAACGTTCGCATTCTCATTTCAGACGCAATCTGTTAAAATATACCTAAGGAAATTGAGGCTCTTTTGATAGTTTGCGACTGACATGCGAAAGCAATAGTTGCTGTTTAAAAAATATAAGAATAGGGAATATGTATGAAGATCTATACAGTTTGTCTGAAAATATACAAAAATATAATACTAACAGTGGAAATAGAATCAAAATTGCTCGAAAAACAAATTAGATATAATTATTTAAAATGAATATATCTGTCCCTCTCTCAGCTGAATAGGCGTCATAGATTTTTCTTTCTAATTGTAATCTTTGAAGATTTATAACTTCATCACTTACAATTTTAAATGTCACTGACATTTTATGCATTCCATAATATATTTTCCATTGGTTACTATTTCTCAGTTTCTCCGCTCCGCTGCCTCACTCCGCGTCAATGGACAGACAGTCTACGGTCCGCAAAAGTACCTTTTCTTTGTCTCCTCCTAAAACATTGTCACAATTAAACGAAAACAATTCCATTGAAAAATATAGCAATCAGTTAAAGTACTCAAGACCCCAGTTCGCGCATTACAGTCTGATCTCGACTGTCAAAATGCCAAATTGAGTTCCTCGAAAGAGGATTCATCAACTCTGTAGGCATTTCCTACAATTCTGGCGTATTTTTCGTTATATGTGGAGCCATGGGATTATGTGAAGCCGAAATTCAGTGGCGGTTTCAAACCAATCCGTCAATGGAATAATCATTGAAGTGGATTGAGATTTTTCTCGCAAGCTCGGTATTTTTTTTATTCTTTTGTTTTTTTTTTCCAGAAAGAGATTGTGTTAAGAGAATCTCTTGGAAGTAATAAAGTTGAATACTTCTTTGTAGTTTTTGTTGAGGAGATTGTGGCTAAGTAATAACAGCCGCACGTATCGATCTTCAAGCAACGCTTGCTGAGGTTGATCCGTGGATGGGTGACCGTCAAATTCATACTGTGACCTTTCTATCTTCTATGATTTGGAAAACACGTTTAACCGTTGGTCCCGGCTGTTACAAGGTAAGGTTGGCAGTCAGAAAATCTGACACCCAGTATCAAGAGGACACGACGTGTTAAGACGACACGTTAAGACAATAAATTCAATGAAAGGTAAACCAAATTAATATAAATAACTAAACTTTATATTACTAATTACCATTAGTTAGAAGTTAGATAAGTACTAAATTGAACAAAATTCAATGAATATGAGTAATGTTTAAATAGATCACTTATTTAAAAATTTCAACCATTTACCTATTCAAATAATTTTCAGCTATAAGTACCTACTTAATAGGCGTGTCAAAGCTTTCGAGCGAAATTTAATTCACTGCCTCTCACTATTAAACTGCTATACGTTGAAAATCATTTCAGTAACTAGATAACATTAAAATTAACATTTTCACCATTTCAAAAGGTTGGATATTTTGTGAAATATATGTGTTTGGCTATCATGTGCTGCTGTTGATTAAGCCACTGGTCATTGTGGATAATGACCGGCGATGCGGCACATCATTGGCTTATTCAATTTTGTGAACAATTGTGTTTGTTGGGTCGCGCGGAAATAGCTGTGGACTGAGATTGTTTTATTATGTTTCGGTTTTATATGTGTTAGTGTATACATGTTAATGAATAAAAATAATACAATTTTTGGGTTCGTTACCGAAAGGGTAACCCATCGGAATCCTGTTACTAAGCCTTCGCTGTCCGTCCGTCCATCCGTCTGTTTATTTATTTATTTATTAAAACTTTATGCACAAGGAAAACTCCTTGTACAAAGGCGGACTTAATGTCTTAGGCATTTTCTACCAGTCAACCTTAGGGTGGTGCAGAGACAATATGGCAGGTGCAAATTATAGGAAAGACAAGAGAAAAAAATACGACCATAAATACAGAGGAGCGAAACCAACGAATTAATGATGTGATGATTCTACCAACTTCTTGCGAATGTGCTCACGTGCCTTCACCTTAAAGAACAACCGACTGGTTGCCGTCCTGATGTTCAGAGAGAGCGCATTTTAAAGGAAGATCGCCTAGACAAAGAAAGAAGACTGGATAAACCCAGAGCGGTGTGAAGGACGTCGTAGAAGGAGATGATTGGTAGAGTAGATTTTTACTGTGGGCAGAGCAAAGAAATGTGAATTTGTGAAGTTATATAAAAGGGAGTAGAAGGATTATTAAGATAAGAAAATAGGCTAGTCAAGGCCCTCAGTGCTCTGCGCTGACGGATGGGTAACCATTTTAACACTGATCGATGCGCGGATACGTGATCATACTTAAGGAGGTTAAAGACTTTAATGCAGTTATTTAGAAAACGGTCAAGTTTATTGAGGAGATCTGCATTGAGGTCGTAGTATCACACATCACCATAGCCAATCGTGGGGAATATTAGGTACTGTACAAGCATGGCATTAATGTGTGCTGGGAGAAGATTTTTCAGTCGATACAGGGACCGCAACGTTCCGGTAACTTTTTGACTGATACTCGTAACCTCACACACTCGTCGCATGTCAAGACAGGTGTCAAGATTCTTAACCATAGCCAGACGGAATGACTGTGTTGTCAAAGATTACGGTTGGTTTAGTTAAGCCACCAAGCTTTCTCAAGGTATGGGGACTTCCAACTATGATAGCCTGACACTTGAGAGGGTTAACTGCCACCCCGAATCGGTCCGACCAACTCCAGCGGGCTGTCTCTCAAGAACCGTAAGTAACAGGTAGACAGTAGAAATTTTCAGTGTGTATTTCTATTTAAATTTTTAATTACTCACATCAGTTATAAGCAAAATTCTGTTACTAACCACAACAACCTTTGCTTTTGTCCGAAATAAATAGATAATAATAATAATAATAGTGGACTCCGCAATCATTGTACCGATAGTCGTATCGGCCAATGGCTTAATAGCCACGAGCCTCGACCAACACCTTAGGAGGCTCTCGTTGGGCAGCTGGATCAAGGGCTTGATTCAGAAAGCGGTACTTCTGGACACGGCTCGCATTGTCAGCAGGTTCCTATCTCTGGAGCCTTGACCACCGGTAGCTTGGACCCTGTTCCCGATATCGGTGGGCTACTATTTTTATATTTTTATGTTTTTTTTTTCTAATGTATATATTGTATAAAAATGTTTAAAAATATATAAATAAATAAAGGAAATAATAATAATAATTGGTGTCCCATTCCATTTGAAATATCTAAAGAGGCCTCTGCGAGTTGGCTTCGGCCTCTCGTACGCCTACCAAAGGACTGGGTCTCCAGGGACCCGAGAAAGTCAAAACCATAATAATAATATTATATGGACTTTTTTGTCGGAAATATATATAAATTTTGTTAATAAAATAAAAATGAAAGTGGGCTCCCAAATCAAGCTCTCCTCGGGAGTTTAATAATAAAAATAAAGAGGGACCCGAGAAAGTAAAAAAATAATGATAATAATTTATTTCAAGTTTCATAGACTCATTAAAATAATATTCATAAACACATAGTCAAATTAAATTTCCATTCTCAATTACATACAATCATACATAGTTAAATTTATAATTCAAACAAAACAACAAATAGTTACTTAAGAGACGCTTGCAGTGATGCTACATTACCTGCGTTCAATGTGTAACCCACAGCACTGATTAATGTAGGCGCAATCGACCCTTTTTGCGTTTAAGGTACGGAACCCTTCGTTTGCGAGTCCGACTCGCACTTGGCCTTTTTTTATACACTTTACAAGTTTGACAAACAAATACTTTAAGTGTAAGGAAACGGTTACATAGTGGACGAGAAATCTATATGCGTAAAACATTTTGGGAAAAGTGTTAAAATGAAACGCGGGCGGAGAGACTTTGCTGTAAAAAGTCATAATTCGAGGTTTGGCTCTCGCCTGTTTCCTCCTCCATTATTTAATTTTAGAGTTACCAATGAACACTTAATAAAAAACCATAAACTCACATCTGAAATCATTTCTAAAGAAAAGACGAAGTAAGTTCCACTGTTATAACTAATTAACAACAAAGACAGTTGAGAAGTCTTTTGTGTCGATAACTATAAAAGGTTTGACCTTAAGGCACTTGTCTCACCGCAGGCGAGGAAGTGAGTAGCTATCGACCATTTGTTCGTTGAAGAAAGGGACAAAAGACATAAATCTCGTGTGAGTAAAAGAGACGTACTATACATTCATAGTCGATAGCTGGCTGTTCACTCTGCCGGTGAGCGGCTCTTACCTCTAGTTGATCGTAGCGACAAGTGGTATTAAAGATTGTACTCGGTCAGCGACACTCGCTCGGCGATGCTCGCTTGGCGGTCAGGACAACCAAACTGTGGTAATTTCTACCAATAGTGTGGGCCGGAGCGAGTATTGCGAGTAAAAGCCCGTCGCACTAAAGCACTCATTGAAAGCCGAGCGTCAAAACTTTTCACTCGCTACTCCCTGATCGCAAACTGTTTCGAGTTTAAAGCTTTACTCGCTACTCGCTGATCGCCGGCGGTGAGACAAGTGCCTTTCTATCTATGTGTAGATTGTTTTATTATAGGTTTTTCTTTTTGAAAACATGAAAGGAAAATCACAAAATAAAGTTACAGTACTAGTACAGTAGTACAGTGATTAGTTTACAACTAGAGGCGCAAAAAAAAAAGACAAGACAAAAGAGACACCTGTGTGCTAAAATATTTCACGAAAATGCTTCAATATTTTTTGTTACGATACCACAAGAACATGGCACCTCTTTTTATCCAAATTTTGTTTCCACGCAAACCATGTTCCGCCTTTTCACGGGCAAAAAGTCTGGCAACATCCCAAACACTAAAAAACAAAATCTGAATAAAATTTTCTTCCGACAGCGCGAAATTATTATTTTGTTTTCTGTGTAAAAAATATTATTCCATTGTTTCGTAACGGCACGTGTAACTACAAGCTACGAGCCAAAAGCCTCTTCAGTTGATAAAAGGACTACGAATTCGACGAAGTAGGCTGAACTTACGGTTCAGCTACATGTTACATGGAGTCCTAGGACAGTTCTGGGAATATAGTCAGAATTGTTTTTAGATAAGGCTTTTTTAGGGTTCCGTAGCCAAATACCAAAAAAACGGAAATCTTATGGATTTGTCATGTCTGTCTGTCCGTCCGTATGTCACAGCCACTTTTTTCCGAAACTATAAGAACTATACTGTTGATACGTGGTAAGTGGAAGTATTTTGTGAACCGCATTAAGATTTTCACACAAAAATAGAGAAAAAAACAATACATTTTGGAGGTTCCCCATACATAGAACAAAAATAATTGGTTTGAATGAGATCTAGTAAGTAGTTTTTTTTAATACGTCATAAATCGTAAACCGCAATTTACTTTTCATTCAATCAACTCAAATATTAAAAAAATAAGGTTTATGGTACGGAACTCTTCGTGTGCGAGTCCGACTCGCACTTGGCCGGTTTTTTTTCCATTTCGATGGCCAGTCCATGTTCGTGGTTTTGGACGAATCGAATTTTAAAGTTTCAAACATCGAACTGGATTAAAAAAAAGACAGTCGGGGTGCGCGTGAATTTAATAATGTATCCCGGGCCCCCGACTTATGGTAATAATTGGAACTGGGGGGTTTAAGTCGGTAGGAGTCCATCCGGCGGACGGAGTGTGTCCATAAAGATTTCCCCACAAATAAAAAAGTAAAATAATTATGCATATTCAGATGTTTGACTTGTTGAGCTCAAAAGGCACTTAGAAACCCTTCAAATTCAAGTCGGTTATAATCAATGTCAAAATCTTATAAAAAATTAGGGAATTTAGAGGTGATTTTGACAATTTGCGACTGCGATGTGAATGCTCCTTAACGAACCGGCCAATGCGAGTCGGACTCTCACACGAAGGGATCCGTAACAAAACCCCAATTAAATATGTTTCTTGTATGGGAGCCCCCTATTTTTTTTAACTTTTTGTTGTTATAGCGGCAATAGAAATACACACTATGTGAAAATTTCAACTGTCTACCTATCATACTCTCAATTTTGGCCCTTTTATAGAGGCAAAAGCTCAAGTGGCTGCTAGGAAGTTGGGGATCCTAGCAAAGGTGAGACAGTACTTCACGCCGGAGCAGCTGCTCAGACTCTATCAAGCGCAAGTTCGATCGTGTATGGAATACTGCTCTCATCTTTGGGACGGATCTGCCAGATACCTGCTTGATGCTCTTGAGTCAATTGAGAAACGAGCCAAGAGGATCATTGGCAATGAGAGGCTCTTTGCGACGAAGCTCCAAAGCCTTGAGCATCGACGACGAGTTGCTATCTTGTCGGTTTTCTACCGGTTGCATTATGGGGAATGTACGACGGGATTGCATTATTTAATTCCGCCGAGCACGTTCCATCATCGGACCACAAGACGAACGGCGATGCGATGGTAGACATCCCTCCCACGCGCACAAAACGTTTTGGGAACACATTCATAATGCGTACAGCTAATTAGTGGAATTCCCTGCCGGAGTCTGTGTTTCCCGATAGTTACAACCTGGGAGTCTTTAAGTCAACGAGTGAATAGGTTACTTCTAGGCAAGCGTGCTCCATCTTCGACCACATCATCGCTTACCATCAGGTGAGATGGTGGTCAAGCGCGTGCCTATAAATAGTAAAAAAAAAACGGTTCTTGAGAAACAGCCCGCTGACTGACAGACGGAGGGATGAACGGACGGATGGCCGGAGAGACCTACGGACTGCGGTTCCGTTGGTTATCGTTTAGGTAGGGAACCCTATTACTACGAGAATTGCCTCTCATAATTAAATTTATCGATGGCATTTCATTTCTATTTTGTTTGATGACTGTGAAACAAAACTGGGGATGTGTGCGACTTTTTACAAAAAGAAGAATAAGTGGCTACCTACAAAATACATTTCTTAAATAATGATAACTTACCGTATAGGTCATAAGATAAAAATGTTAAAAATATACGTCAGATGTAATACATCACATTGACGAAATCAGAAGATTATAATTTACGTTCTAATGAACTTACCTAACCTACGCAAATATATATTTTTTCAGTATTGTGCGTAATGTTTTCGATTTTATCATCAAAATATTGCGTACTGGCAAGGATATAATTAGATTTATCAGTCGGTATTACGTCGACAATCATTGATTACAAAACATTATTATGCTTTGTTTGTTAAAAGAAAAAAACTTATCAACTTAGAAGTAGGTACCTAAACCACGCATGTAGTCCTTCGGGCATTTAGCTGTAGTTCCACTAATTTCCTACCTAAAAGACTTTTAGGCAAGTGCTTTATAGTTTTTTCGGTGCTACTAAACTCATCATCTGCCTAGCCTTTTCCCAACTATATTGGGGTCGGCTTCTGGTCAAGCCGGATTCAGCCGGATCAAGCCGTATTTTACGAGGAGCGGCTGCCTACCAGACCTCCACAATCCATAAACTGGGTAACACGGTACTTCATGGCAAGACTGGAGTCAGATTTACTGGCTTTTGACAATCCATAACGACCGCCAAAGATCTACAAATGACTCTTCTTCCTTATTACTTTTTAATTCATAGAATCTTCTTGATTATATATGTGTGTATGTATGTACAAGAATGCGCGATAAAAAATCTGTTAAAATGAAAAAATATGACTTTTTTAACCGGTAGAGCCTCACGGATATATTTAATGCTAGTTGACCCGCGCAACTTCGTCTGCGTCACAATTTTCATTACTGCTTCGCTCCTATTGGTCTTAGCGTAATGATATATAGCCTATAGCCTTCCTTGATAAATGGGCTATCTAACAGTGAAATAATTTTTCAAATTGGACCAGGACTCGTCGGGTTTTATTGGCTCAGCGTTTTTCTGGTGGTCGCCACTGTTGATTCTGGCTTTCAGGAGTTGCAGTGGTTGGGAATGTGTGGTGGGCTTGTACCAAAAAAAAAGATAGATAGATACTGATGAGGAAATTTGATCGCATCGTGTATTCCTTTAGAATTTAGGTAGATCATATATTCAAGAAACATAAACCAAAATATCAAATCCTTATCATTAGTACTTTACGAGAAAAAACAATTCTCAAAATGGCCTTATTATTAGCTTATCCCCTTAACTAGTTGACCCGCGCAACTTCGTCTGCTCCGCTCCTATTGGTCTTAGCGTGATGATAGGTATATAGCCTATAGCCTTCCCCGATAAATGGGCTATTTAACACTGAAATAATTTTTCAAATCGGACCAGCAGTTCCTGAGATTAGCGCGTTCAAGTTAACAAACAAACAAATAAACATACAAACAAACTCTTCAGCTTTATATATTAGTATAGAAGTATAGATTTAGATTTTTGATAGTAGTCAGAAATCCTATTTGCTACTGGCTCTGTTTCCAATTTAAAGCATCATTTTATAACATTTTTTTCGTTTTCAAAATATCAATTCAAAACATACATAAAAGCAATATCAGCAAAAAATCGGAACAATACAATCCAAATGTCATGGGAGTAGCAAAGTGGAAATATAGAAATAGTCCGTATAAAAGCCATTTGAATAACTAAATAAAATATTGGTAGGTTAGTATTCTGTTTCGTTCTATAAAAAATAGGATATCATTTTTGACGATTCCATATTATGCTATGAAACAGAAGTAAAATGGTTTACCAGATTGTAAAGAGCATGGAAATAGAAATGCATTTTTTTTTGTACGGAATTTATGAGGAAAAGAAAGAAGTTGGACAGTATAGTTACAGTATTTTTAGGGTTCCGTACCTGAAGAGTAGCCAACGGAACTCTATCACTAAGCCTTTGCTATCCGTCTGTCCGTCCGTCCGTCTGTCTGTCAGAGGGCTGTATCTTAAGAACCCTAATGGGTAGACAGTTGAAATTTTCACAGAGTGTGTATTTCTATTGCTGCTAAAAGAATAAAAATTAAACTAAATTAAAAATTAAAGGGACCTCCCACACAAGAATAGTGTTTTTATTTTTCGTTTTATGGTACGGAATCCTTTGTGCGAGTCTGACTCGCACTTGGCCGGTTTTATTAGGAATTCATTTCATCAATCGACTAAGAGAAAATTGAAGTTCACATTGCATTTTCGCAGACGATAAACCTACATTTACATTGAGTTTCAACTATTATGTTAATTGACAGGCGGAGCGTTATTCGGGAACATTGAACATTGCAAGCAAAACCGGGATCTTGTTGGAATCCCAATGAGCTATAAGTGTTGAAGGATCGTTTGCGACGCCCCTTATTTAAGTCAGTTTCAAGTATTTAAAGAATCGTAAAGGTCAAGTAGCTACGGGTCTAAAATTAGAAGCATTTGCATAAAATGGAATGGTTTAATTAAAAACCCGTTAAAACGGGCCAATACTAGAATAATGTTTACAATTTAAACTGTATTAGTGACTAACCGAATTAGAGCCTGTTGCACCACCGTGGATTAAGTTACCACTAACTTATTTGGTAGTAGAGCTCGTGGATAGTGAATAAAAGTCGCATGGGTCAATCTTGAAGGTTGAAGTCGGTCTAAGGATGGGTGACATTCTTAACATACCTCCGTAACTCGAAAAGCACATTGAGCCGTTGATCCCGGTTGTTATTTGTTACGGGCTGGTATTATCCCTACCTTGTTGCTATTCCACCAATTCGCACTAAACGTTTCCAAACGTCTTTTATTATGAGAACAGCAAAGGAGTGGAACTCTCTGTCTGTGTCTGTGTTTCCGAACGCATACAACCCTAATCTCTTCAAAGTTAAAGTAAAAGAGCTCTTCTGGGTAAGCTCGCTTCATCGTAGACTTTGTTTCTACGATCCCTGACCTAGACTACGAGTCTTAGGTCAGGAGCAAACCCATAACAAATAAAACAAAGACTTTGCTGTCGCTACGGATTTTCAGAACCAAGAAAATCTGACTTCAGCCTTGCCAAGCAGTACCGTGTTACCAGTGGGTTGTGGAGGTCTGGTAGGTAGACGGTCCATGTAACATACTGGTATTCAGAAGAGTCCGGTTCCCGGAAACCAATACAGGATGGACCAGATTAGACAGATATTTAAACTTAGTAGGCAATTCATTTCATACGAGCGCTTCGTCCGCAAATGCAATTTTCTTGAAGACCTCTAATAATTAAAAAAATATATATATAACTCATATTACTTGCTGATAATGTTGAAATATTACTATATTACTGATAATGATCTATTTGTAAAAAAAAATGGTTGAAATCGGTCTCGTAGTTTCAAGCCTATTCGGTACTAACAAACAAAACAAATATCTTTCCTCTTTATCATATAAATTATCATGCTGCCTTTTTTTTAAATTATCATGCTGCCTACGGCTTCTCCCGCGTGATACCTAGGGAACATACTCCCGAGATAAAAAGTAGCCTATGTGTTATTCTAGACTATAATCTACCTTTGTGCCAAATTTCATAAAGATCCTTTCAGGCGTTCTGACGTGAAAGAGTAACAAACATACCTGTCCATCCTTACAAACTTTCGCATTTATAATATTAATACAATTAAGTACAAACAAATTGTGTATCAATATTAAATTTATGCCTTGAGTACTGGCTATTCAGACATCGTGAAATAAGCCCTTAGATTAGTACAGTATTTAGTTTGGGGTTGATCCTGTCTTTCATAGCCTCAGTTTCCTTAAAGTCTTTAAGGACTTATCCAACTTTCTGTAGTCGTGAGCCATATTGCCCGAAGTTGGGCGCCAACGTGTCGACTCCAATAAACTGTTTACTTGAACTAACGACTTGAGACAGTGGAATAACTTAGGATGCACTTTGAAATATTACACCAGATGGTGTTAACGCTCATATTCGTAATATCAACTTTGTTTTCTTGTAACCAAAATTATGTAACCAACTAGATTCTGCCAGCGGCTTCACCCGCGTGAGTGTCAGAAGTGTGTGTGTTGTGTGTTGGACGATTGTTGACAAAGAAGCCAATGTGCTATTCCAAACTATAACCTACCTATCTCTGACCCATCAAGATCCGTTTAGAGATTGAGTAACAAACATCTGAACTTTCGCATTTGTAATAATAGTAAAATGATATCAGTAATGTACTTGTAACAAACATCAATATTCAATTATACATCGTAATAAATATGAATATAATCTTATATCTTATACTAATATATAAAGCTGAAAAGTTTGTTTGTTTGTTTGCTTGAACGCGCTAATCTCAGGAACTACTGGTCCGATTTGAAAAATTCTTTCAGTGTTAGATAGCCCATTTATCGAGGAAGGCTATATATCATCACGCTAAGACCAATAGGAGCAGAGCAGTAATGAAAATTGTGACGCAGACGAAGTCGCGCGGGCCAACTTTGAAGATAAAAGTAGTAACGATAAAATGTACTGGATCTCATAGATTTAGATAAGAACGTCAAAAAAAATTCTAATGAAACAGAAACACTCAACGCAACAGCTGAAGTAATAAATACCAGCCATGAACAAGAACAAGAAGAAACCAAAATACAGCAAATTAAAGAAATACCACTCAAAGAATAAACAAATATCGACAATACCATGAAAATAGGTGGCAATGCTACAAGTAATAGAGTGCATACCTAGCTGTATGCAAATGTAGGTACATCGATCCATGTTTTGGCGCCACTTGCTTGTAGTCTAGTATTTTGGTCCACTCCAAACTAGTATGTAAATTGTTAGAATTAATATTTCTATTCAGTCCTGTTTTGCACTTATTCATAATACAAAATAGCTTCACTTTGGGAGCTTCATTATCTAGTTCATCAATTATTTTCGTACTAAGTTTAGTAACATATTATATACAAATACACTAAACTAAAAACAAACTAAAATATAACATCAAAAAATTCATCCCCAACACTGTCAGCTGGTAATGTGCCCAAGAGGCTGGCGGCATTGCCACGTAGAATGGCAATTCTTAATCTCTGCCCAAAGTAAAAACCAGCTCTTGGGTCACGGGAAGTGTTAAACAGCCGTTTCGAAATTTCTTTGAAAAGGCTGTGAGCACGCACCCACGGTTCGAGGGTTTAAACCCCAAACGGCTCGAAAATATAATTACATATTAAACTAATTGAATTTCGGGACCTACGACGCTCTTATTGGTCTTAGCGTGATGATATATAGCCTATAGCCTTCCTCGATAAATGGGCTATCTAACACTGAAATAATTTTTCAAATCGGACCAGGAATTCCTGAGATTATAATAATAATAATAATAATAACGCTGGCAACTCTGACTGTCATAGTAAATTTTATTTCGTGCTCCCAATTTTGTGTTAAATAAAATCAGTTTTTAGTTATATTTATTTACCTTTGTTATAATAGAAACACTCTACAACAAAAACAAACCATTACAAACTTAAAATCAACAAAAACTCAATAAAAATCATGGAAAAAGAAGCAAATATTTACGTCCGACAGATGACACATGTCACTCAAGAAATTATAAAATAGAAATTCCAATAATGACCGAAATAAAAGGAACATAAATGATGATCACAAGAGCAGCAGCACAACGTGCACGCCCAACACCTCCGGACCCGTCGCTGAGCTCCGCCTCGTCGCCGCCGAACTTTGGATTACCAGTGTCGCCGGCGGTTGCAGTTGCGTCGAGCTCCAGCGACGAGTATTTCTCTCCGCCGACGTCGCCAACACCTGTACGTCGGCAGGGGAGAGGCCGGCCACCGAGGGGCTTGGGACCTAGGGGCCAACCGGCCCCGAGCCGGGTCCCCGCTGCCGGTGGTTGTGTGCAGCGCATAAGATGGAGTCAATCCATGAACGAGAACGTTATGCGCGCATACTATGGGTCTACAGAGGGGGGAACTAATCTTACTGCGTACCGTGTCAGGATGCTGTCTCTGTTTCAGGACCTGGAACCAACCGTGAACGTCTCGGCCCAACGATTGTCGGATCAGGTGCGGGTTATCCAACGTAATCACAGGTTGGACGATGCTGCACTTGATAGGCTGCGCTCAGAGGTACTGAGCAACTTTATCATCTCAACTCCGACACAGGCCGCGGTTCAGGCGCCAGCTAGTGGCGCAATCATACCGCGGCCCAACAACGTCAGTGATGAGGTAGATGATAGGGTTGTCACGGTAAGTAGCCAGTGCAACGATAGACTGAGGAGCGCACTGGAGGATGCGCTTCGGGAGTATAGATCAATTCCGACCGAACTTAGGCCCCGTTTACCATGGTTACCCATGCACAAAAAAAATAGGGCGCTGGTGTGTGCCCTGGACTCGCTGCTGCAGAACATCTTTGAAAGCAGCGAGAGCCTCCTTGATACGCACTCAATCCTGTATTGCGGGGCTGTTGCGGCATGTCGTTTAGCAAATATTAAGTTAAATACTAGTGATGAAGCTATTCGACCAAAACCTGCTGTACCAGCCTGGCAGTGCAGGATCGAGCGGCGGATCGATGAGGCTAGGGCACTCATCGGCAAACTATACTGCTTCAGGGAGGGTAACACACGACCACGCGTGATGCGCTTTGTGAGACGGGCGTTTTCGGGGACTGGTATCAGCCCTCGAGATTACACGTCCCGTGTCACGGAGCGCATTGACTTCCTGAAGCAGAAAGTTTATGCATGGGCGAACCGTATTCGGCGGTATAAGCGGCGGGTTGATCGATACTCACAGAATCGCATGTTCCAAAGCGATGAGAGGTGGGTATATAGAGCTTGGGAGCGACCTGAACAAAGTGTGACGGATGTGTGCCGCCCGGATGATATCGCCACGAATACATTCTGGCGAAGCATCTGGTCGGTGCCCGTCTGTCATACCGAGGATGGCTGGATGCGCGATGTCGAGCGCGTGTGTGATGCTATACCACAAATGGAAAAAATTATCATCTCCCCATTAGATGTAGCCAAAGCAGTCCGTCCGTTACCGAACTGGAAATCTCCAGGACCGGACGGACTGCATAACTTCTGGCTCAAATGGTATAGCAGCTCACACGCGCTCCTGGCAACTCAATTCCAGTCATCCTTAGAGTCTGGGTCGCTACCACAGTTTCTAACAACTGGCGTTACCCACCTGCTCCATAAGACCGGTAGTCCCGCGGAACCCAAGAACTATAGACCAATTACTTGTTTGTCGACGGTCTATAAACTTCTTACATCCATTCTGAGAGTGAAGATCAATGAACACATTGAGACTAATTCAATTATGTCCACCTCTCAGAATGGATGTAGGAAGGGGTCCCGCGGCACTAAGGAGCTTCTCCTCATAGACATGGCTATAAGCCAACAGGTCCGTCGATCCCGCAAGGATCTGTCGACATGTTGGATAGACTACAAGAAGGCCTACGACTCTGTGCCACATACATGGCTCATGAGGGTGTTGGAGTTGTACAAAATAGATGCAACTCTACGCACCTGTCTTGAGTCATGTATGAGGCAATGGAAAACAGTCCTTCGCTATCCAGGATGTCGACCAATTCAGGGGGACGATGAATCTGTGTGGATTAAACGGGGAATATTTCAGGGCGACAGTTTGAGTCCGCTTTGGTTTTGCTTAGCTCTGAATCCTCTAAGCACATTGCTGGAGGGTTCAGGTCTAGGCTATCGGTTGAGAAGAGGTGGTCAGGCCATATCTCACCTTCTTTACATGGATGATCTGAAACTCTTTGCCCCCAACAATTCGCGACTGATGGAGCTACTGAAGTTGACTGAAACCTTCAGTAGTGCCATCAGGATGGAATTTGGTGTGGACAAATGTGCAGTCATGCATGTAAAGAAAGGGGAGATTATGGAATCTGAGAGAATTCAACTCTCGGATTCCATACAGGTTAGATCACTCAGCTCGACCGAAACCTATAAGTATTTGGGTATATCGGAAGCGTTGGGCATTAATGTTACTGACATGAAGCAATCGTTGAAGGAACGCTTCTTTGGCCGCCTGAAAAAGGTTTTGAATAGCCTTTTGTCGGGCGGAAATAAGGTGCGCGCCTTCAACGGTTGGGTCATGCCGGTATTAATGTACTCTTTCGGCATACTCAAATGGACTCAAACTGAGCTTGACGCCCTGGATAGGAGAGTACGTACACTGCTGACCGCAAACCGGATGCATCACCCACGATCGTCGGTGATGAGACTGTACATTCCGCGGAAGTGTGGAGGTCGAGGCTTTTTAAACGCCAAGACTCTCCACAACCGCGAGATGTGCAGTCTCAGAGAATATTTCCTCACAGCTGATGTGGGTATGCACCGAGATGTGGTCGCAGTGGACAAGGGTCTCACCCCGTTGTCCATGGCTAAGGAGAACTGGCGCAAACCTGTGATACTTACCACGGATGACCGCAAGGAGGTATGGAAAGGCAAGGAGCTTCACGGGCGCTTCTATCGGGCTCTTCATGGGTCTGATGTAGATTTTTTAGCGTCCGTGGCCTGGCTACGTTTCAGTGATCTCTTCGGGGAAACTGAAGGTTTTGTCTGTGCGATTATGGATGAAGTTATCTTGACGAATAACTACCGGAGGCATATTATGAAGGATGGGACGGTGGACGTGTGTCGAGCATGCCACCGCCCGGGTGAGTCCATCAGACATATTATCTCTGGTTGTTCTCGGCTGGCTAACGGCGAGTACTTGCACAGGCACAACCAAGTGGCCAGGATTATCCATCAGCAACTTGCTTTGAAATATAAACTTGTGGATTCTGAGGTACCGTATTACAAGTATGTGCCCGACCCAGTTCTCGAAAATGACCATGTCACGTTGTACTGGGATCGGTCTATCATCACTGATAGGACTATTGTTGCCAATAAGCCTGACATAGTGGTGATAGACCGATTAGCGCGCCGCACAATGATAATTGATGTTACCATCCCGCATGACGAGAACCTCGTGAAGGCCGAGAAAGAGAAACAAATCAAGTATCTCGACTTAGCGCACGAGGTTGTCGACATGTGGAATGTAGACTCAGCTATCATTGTGCCGATAGTCATTACGGCCAATGGCCTGATGGCCAAAAGCTTCGACGAACATCTGTCGAAGCTGGCGTTACGCGGTTGGGTAAAGGGCCTGATACAGAAGGCAGTACTCCTCGATACGGCTCGTATTGTGAGGAGGTTCCTTTCTCTGGAGCCCTAACCACCGGTAGCTTGGACCCTGCTCCCGACACCGGCGGACTACTACTTTTATATTTTTAAATGTATTTTTTTATGGTTTTTTAGAGATATATTTAAAAATATACTTTGTATGTAAATAAGAATAAATAAACGAAATAATAATAATCAAGTATCTCGACTTAGCGCATGAGGTTGTCGACATGTGGAATGTGGACTCAGCTGTCATTGTGCCGATAGTCATTACGGCCAATGGCCTGATGGCCAAAAGCTTCGATGAACATCTGTCGAAGCGTGCGTTACGCGGTTGGGTAAAGGGCTTGATACAGAAGGCAGTACTCCTCGATACGGCTCGTATTGTGAAGAGGTTCCTTTCTCTGGAGCCCTAACCACCGGTAGCTTGGACCCTGCTCCCGACACCGGCGGACTACTACTTTTTATATTTTTAAATGTATTTTTTTATGGTTTTTAGAGATATATTTAAAAATATACTTTGTATGTAATAAGAATAAATAAACGAAATAATAATAATAATAATAAAATAATAAATCCGCAAGGCAGTTTTGTGGCGAACTGTTGGGCACTGGCGACCCCACGGACCTGATCTCTAGGGAGAATTCTTGTTCCTCATTTCCGGCTTGCCTTTATTGGCTGGCCGGGGTGAAAACTGACGAGGAACAGAGCTCCCACCTCTTTCTTGTCTTAATCGGCCGGTCTGAGTGGAGATTCGCAAGAGCAAACGTGCTCGAGAGAAGGATGTATAATCCAGTAAGGTGATGGTAGGGATCTTGACCGTACTTCCGGGATTGTCCTGATAGCCGTGGTATACCTCTCCACTCCTCTAGCACCTCAGGATATGTTGCCCCCTTGGCGCTACGTTACTTTGTGCTAGCGACCCTTTTCGGGGGGCCCATTTATTGAGTGTGCAAGTCACCCCCTGCCATTTTAAAGCCGTTTTAATTGTCAATGGTCAGGCAGGGGCCAATAGTTCTTCCATAGTAAACGATTATTAGTCCACTAAACCAGCCAAACCCATAGCGTTTCATCTTTTGTTTCCATATTCTGCAATAGTCCTGCTCCAACCGGGGATTGTCCTTGGGTATACTTTCACAGTGCATACAGGGATAATCGTCGGTTGGTGTCCCATTCCATTTAAAATGTCTAAAGAGGCCTCTGCGAGTTGGCTTCGGCCCCTCGTACGCCTACCAAAGGACCGGGTCTCTAAGAAAAGGGACCCGAGAAAGTAAAAAAAAAATAAAAAAAAAATAATAATAATAATATTCACACAATTATCACACAACGCCATCTAGTCCTAAGCTAAGCAGAGCTTGTGTTATGGGTACTAGACAACTGATAAACATACTTATATATTTCTAAATACATACATATTATAGATAAACACAGTAATACATAAACACACCCAGACACAGAACAAATGATCATGCTCATCACACAAACATTTATCCTGGGTGGGAATCGAACCCACAACCTCTGGCATAGCAGTCAGGGTCACTAACCACTAGACCAACAGGCCAGTCATTGAAACTGATATATATGTGATGATTAATAGAACGGACGGTTAGTCTGTTAATCTATTTCTACCACCACTGTTAGTCCAAAACTAAATAAATCTGCTATTACTTAATTGTATGTATTCGTAGTAATTTTTTGTAGGATATGGTCACAATTTGTAATGGATTCTTAATGTTACCCATCCCAAACTGGCAAAATACTCGTATAAATCCAAATGCCTCTTTTATAATCTATATATACTAATATATAATGCTGAAGAGTTTATTTGTTTGTTTGTTTGTTTACTTGAACGCGCTAATCTCAGGAACTACTGGTCCGATTTGAAAAATTCTTTCAATGTTAGATAGCCCATTTATATATATTATCAGGCTAAGACCAATAGGAGCGGAGCAGTAATGAAAATTGTGACGCAGACGAAGTTGCGCGAGTCAACTAGTAATTTATATTTTCATCATTATGTACGCACAGAACACTTACTAGAGAAAATTATATACATAGCGAAGAGCCCAAAGGTTCATAATTCAAACGAATCTGATATTCTGATGATGATCTGTGACAGAAGAATAGGATGAGAAACGTAGAGGTTTAAAATGAAAGATAAGGAAACTTTCCTTCCTAAAACTTATTATTTTTGTTTTTTATTTTATCGGGTCCCTGGAGACCCGGTCCTTTGGTAGGCATGCGAGGGGCCGAAGCCAACTCGCAGAGGCCCCGTTAGACATTTTAAATGGAATGGGACACCAACCGGCGATTGTCCCTGTACACACACAACCGGGGATTATCATTCTGAAAGAATACCCAAGGACAATCCCCGGTTGGAGCACGACTATTGCAGAATATGGAAAAAAAGATGCAAACACTATAGGTTTGTGTGGTTTAGTGGACTGAAAATCGTAAAAAAAATCTTATTATTAATATTATATAAATAAATCAAAAATACCAATTATACACACATATTAACAAATGTAGAGATAGAATCATGATTGTAATAAAAAATACAGCTTTAAAATACGGAATATCACATAATGGAAGGAAGATAATGAATCACTTAATAACTGACATCACTACATAGTAGCGCTGTGTTATTTATTTCTAAATTTCACAGCCTATGCTGAGTTAGGGACCTTTTTGGCCTCGCACAGACTAAAATGTGTTTAGACTACTTAATTCTGTTAATTTAATTAAATTTACATCTGTCTGTTATGTGCGAGTCCCAAATAAACATTTTTTTCTTTCTTTTCTTTCTTTCTTTCTTTCTTAGTATAAAATAAAGTCGCTTCCGCTGTCTGTCTGTCCCTATATATGCTTAGATCTTTAAAACACCGCAACGCATTTTGATGCGGGTTTTTTTAAGAGATGGAGTGGTTTTCGAAGCAGGTTTTAGTACATAATTTGCACCCGTGCAAAGCCGGGGCGGGTCGCTAGTGTGAAATAATTTATAGGAACATTAAGGATTTCAATTAGTATTGCAAGCATTTATTTTATTCAAAATTATATTAACCTTAGTTTACTCATCATCTGCCTAGCCTTTTCCCAACTACATTGGGGTCGGCTTCCAGTCAAACCGGATTCAGCTGTATACCAGTGTTTTACGTGGAGCGGCTGCCTACCAGACCTCCGCAACCCATTAACTGGGTAACACGATACATCTTGGCAAGACTGGAGTCAGATTTACTGGCTTCTGACAATCCGTAACGACTGCCAAAGATCTACAAATGACAGCCGGGACCAACGGCTTAACGTGCTTTCCGAGGCACGGAGGAAACTCGTTATGTTAAGACGGTCACCCATCCACAGACCAACCTTGGCAAGCGTTGCTTAACCTTAAAGATCGACCCGTGCGGCTGTTATTATTTAGCCCCGAGCTCTTCATATTAACCTTAGTTTACTACATCTTGCTAAAGTTTTCTCAAGAGCGTTCTCATCAATCTCAAGTGCTCCATTGATGGTAACTCCGCTAACGTTACGCTGTCAAAATTTTGTTAATATATCTCTAGTATGTGTGGAAAATTAATAATAACTCTAACAATGTTTACGTACATAGTTTCCAATTTAGTTATTAAAATCGTTGCTTAGCAATTTTGTTGGTTATTAGTTTTCATCACTGCGTTTTCATTAGTGGTATACAAATATCTGATGTGCAAACAAAATGCCAGACATGTTTCAGTGAAAATTTAATTTATGTTACAATGTATTGTTGTCTTTTAGTCCTACATGTTATTAGTTTGAGTTATACAAATGAAAAGCTTGTGTCATATGGAAGTACTATACTGTCTGGCCTTTGTACCTTTGATCAATTTAGATTATTGGTTAAAACATGTTGTTATACGTAAATACTCCCAAAGGCGACCTCTCTCTTCGCAAAGCTCACAACTTGAATAAATCGACGATTTATTTATCCGTAACCATAAAATTGGCGCTATGGCATGTCATAACCGTTCATACTCAGGAAAACCCAAAAGATAAAACCGAAAAAGTATACGCATAAAAATAATCCCGTCGTTTCATTAAAACATGAACAGATTTGTTCCAAACAATTTTTTAAAAGCGTTCTCTTAAATTCAAATGTATGGGCGAGCTGGGAAGGAAACTGGGGAGATTGGGAAGCGTTCCAGTTTACATAATTTAATGGGATTCAAGTGTTCGTCGCAGGGTCAAAGGTGGCCAAATTATTTAGATCGTCCGGTTTAAGGATGATCGCTTACGGTAGTTAAAAGAAGTACACGAATATTACTCAAAGGTAAAACGTAACTCTTGAACGAATTTCTATGATCTAAATAATTCTACATTTGAAATGTTTGATTTTGAAATTATCTACGAAAGTAATACTTTTTTTCACGACTATCTTAAACTGAAAAGGTCGTAAACTAACGATGTCATTCATCTTTTATTCACTGGTTCATTGAATTTAGTTTTTCATCGCCAGTAATTGCTTCGGGAACTTTACCGAGAAGCCTTGCTTGACCTTTGCTTGGAACTTGACATTACCTGAAGTTATTTAACGTTTAGTTATTCGCTGCAATATAAAGTCAAGCTGAAGTTGTAAGTTTAAATTGCATATTCCAATTTATGACGACTGAAGTTTTTAGTGTAGTGGTGCTTTTGTGAAAATATCTTTAGAGAGTGTATTTTCATCATTGGCCATACCTATTACCTATCTTTGCACGTTTTTCTCCATAGTAGTCTCTTTGCAACATGCAACTACCAGGTAGAGATAGGGCTTGTAGTTTTGCAGCAAATTTGCGGCTCTTGTGGCTACCGAGGCAGAAACAACTTCATCTATTTGACTGACAGATCTTGAAAATTCATTTTTTTTATTTATTTGAAATAAAGGTTTTTAATTTTTATTTATTTAATTACAATTAGTCTCGGCACTTAGAGTAAGGACCTATCAACATGTACAGAGAGTCAATAATATAAGTATAAGATAATGTTTTATAAGTGCCACAATAATTTTATTACTAATTAATAATTTTGCAATGCATTTTTAAACGCCCTGATGTTGGAGGCGTTCATAGGCAAGATTTCTGTGTTCCCTTCCACATATAACCCACCTGCCTGCAAAGCACGAGTAAACAGGCATCTTCTGGGCACGCTTGCTCCATCATAGACCTCATCTGTCGCTTTCCATCAGGCTTGATTGTGGTCAAGTGCAAGCCCATTACAAAAATAAAAAAAAAACATTTTCCTTCAGGTGTGTCGACAAAATTAAATAATAGACGCTATAATGTATCACCTGTCCATATTTCTGTGTATATATCTGCTAGATTGCTATATTCAGGTTTACTGACTTTGCACTTACTGGCATGACAACGTGCCATAGTAGTTTGCATTTAAATTGGCTCAATTAAGTTAACTGGACCATCAAAAGATCTAAGAGAATATTTGAGTGAAGACATAGGTCTTTGTTCTAGCTGGCTTAACTTGATTGGATTCAAGCTACAGTCAACTGTGTCCAGTACTAGACAAGTTTCGAACAGGCTTTGTTCCACACATATTGTTAGTACTATCATGTAACATAGTTCCTTGCCATTAAGCAACTTTGTTGGTTGATAGTTTGGTATCGACAGGACAGTGAAATTTTAGGGGACCGACTGCAGCAAACTTCGAAACGAGATTATCGGCACTGTCTACATTGTTGACTTAAAATATTGAAGACATTGTACGAATAATATGTTTCTGTGTCCTTCTGAAATTTCTGTGAGGATAATGTTCATCAGTGAAGTTTTGCCAAAAATATGTAACGATTGTGATACTGATGAAAACTGTAGCAAAAAGCTGCGGAAGTGGACAAATCCGGGCTGTGGATGATGATGACGACTCGAACCCTATACCATACCATAATTTATTCAGGTCCAAGAAAAATCCGGACAAGTGCAAATCGGACTCTCACACGAAAGAGTTCCGTACCATAAAACGAAAAAAACACGTTTCTTGTTCTTAAAAATTAAATTAAAATAATAAAAATTAAATTAAAAGTTTAAAGGGTCGGATTTACTTTTAATTAAATTTTTATTATTTGTTGTTTTAGCGGCAATAGAAATACACACTCTGTGTCTCTGTGACAACTGTCTACTTATTACGTTTCTTGCGAAACTGCTGACAGACGGAAGAACGGACGGACGGACGGACAGTGGAGGCTAAGTACCTAATAAGGTTCCGCTGGTTATCATTTGGGTACAGCACCCTAAAAAGAGGTCACTTATGAACGAAGTTTAAAAAACTGGCTAAGTGCGCGTCGGACTTGCACACGAAGGGTTCCGTACCATTAACCTTAATTTTTATTATTTGTTGTTATAGTGGCAATAGAAATACACAATCTGTGAAAATTTCGGCTGTCTATCTGTTACGGTTCTTGAGATACAGCCCGCTGACAGACAGACGGACGGACGGACGGACGGACAGCGGAGACTTGGTAATAGGGTTCCGTTGGTTACCCTTTGGATACGGAACCCTAAAAAGAGCCAAGATTCACAACATACTTTTTAAGAATATGGGCTCGTAAATAAATAACATTGTTAACTCTTTGTTTACATCTACAACCTTAGAAACTTTGTTAGGAAACATTTCGCGTAGATTACATTATGTACCGGCTAACCTTTAAGGCTTTAACGCGGGTACGTTTCACCTCTTTATTTTGTTTTGGCTCGTGTTCGTAAACCGTAAAATTTTAGGGTTCCTTTTAGACGCAAGACGTTGGTATTTAGTTTTGGTTCATAGATTTTTTTCTTTCAATAAAAATTATATTTTGCCAGCGGCGTTGACCGCGGTTTCATCAAAATAATCCAGATAAATATCAGAAAAACCGGCCAAGTGCGAGTCGGACTCGCACACGAAGGTTTTACACAATCTGTGAAAAACTCAACTGTCTACCTATAACGCTACTTTAGATACAGCCCGCTGACAGACAGACAGACGGATAGCGGAGGCTTAGTAATAGGGTTCCGTTGATTATCTTTTGGGTACGGAACCCTAATAAATATCCTATGGCTAAACCAAGCCTCACTTGGCTTGAGAAAAAACCTCTTAAGCGAGATTGATAGATAAACAATCTACCTTATATGGCTTTCACAATTTAGTAGGAAATATGACTTATTGCCCTATTTTAAGCGTATGCCTATATCATCCGCCTAGCCTTTTCCCAACTATATTAATAATAATAATAATAAATCCGCAAGGCAGTTTTGTGGCGAACTGTTGGGCACTGGCGACCCCACGGACCTGATCTCCAGGGAGAATTCTTGTTCCTCATTTCCGGCTTGCCTTTATGGCGGGCCGGGGTGAAAACTGACGAGGGACAGAGCTCCCACCTCTTTCTTGCCTTAATCGGCCGGTCTGAGTGGAGATTCGCAAGAACAAACGTGCTCGGGAGAAGGATGTATAATCCAGTAAGGTGCTGGTAGGGATCTTGACCGTACTTCCGGGATTGTCCTGATGGCCGTGGTATACCTCTCCACTCCTCTGGCACCTCAGGATATGTTGCCCCCTTGGCGCTACGTTACTTTGTGCTAGCGACCCTTTTCGGGGGGCCCATTTATTGAGTGTGCAAGTCACCCCCTGCCATTTTAAAGCCGTTTTAATTGTCAATAGTCAGGCAGGGGCCAATAGTTCTTACATAGTAAACGATTATTAGTCCACTAAACCAGCCAAATCCATAGCGTTTCATCTTTTGTTTCCATATTCTGCAATAGTCCTGCTCCAACCGGGGATTGTCCTTGGGTATACTTTCACAGTGCATACAGGGATAATCGTCGGTTGGTGTCCCATTCCATTTGAAATGTCTAAAGAGGCCTCTGCGAGTTGGCTTCGGCCCCTCTTACGCCTACCAAAGGACCGGGTCTCTAGGAAGAGGGACCCGAGAAAGTAAAAAACATAAATAATAATAATCTTTTATTTCCACCAACAGTGGATCATATACAAAAAAAAATACAAAACTTCAAAACAAATCAAAATAAAAACACAAAAACACACAATAAAAACACATACAATATTAAAAAGACAAAACACATTACATGTCTCGATTGCCTAGTATGTGAACCATACAGCAATGGTTCAGGTACTGGCCATCGAACCTCTGCGCGAACGCCCTCAGGATGCTGCTGGAGCTAGTCCGAACCCTGCGCACCAGGGATATGCACCGTTTTCGCATAGTAGTATAAAAACAGTCTACTTGCGACTCGGCGAACATGCCTGATGCGCTACAGGGGCAGCCCCATCAGCACCCTGAATGCATTATTATATTGCACACGCAAGGCGTTGTACTGTCTGCGCGGCTTCCAGTCAAACCGGATTCAGCTGAATACCAGTGTTTTACGGCTGCCTACCAGACCTCCACAACCCATTAACTGGGTAACACGGTACTTCTTGGCAAGACTGGAGTCAGATTTACTGGCTTCTGACTATCCGTAACGACTGCCAAAGATCTACAAATGACAGCCGGGACCAACAGCTTAACGTGCTTTCCAAGGCACGGAGGAAACTCGGTATTTTAAGATGGTCACCCATCCACAGACCAACCTTGGCAAGCATTGCTTAACGTTAAAGATCGACCCGTGCGGCTGTTTTTATTTAGCCACGAGCTCCTCAAGCGTATGCCTATAAAACTTTATTATTTCTAACTATTCGGCAACAGATGGCTAATCCCTAGTTGAATTAGAATCAAACCAATATCTGTACTCAGTCTTTAGAGTTCATTCCTGTTAGCTAAACATAATTTTGTAACTCCAAAGTTGAACAACTTAGCCTAACCTAACACTAAACCACCTGTACTTACGGACGCATCTGAATTACACACTATTACGACCACATAAACTCACCAAGCAATATTCAATTCCACTTACGGAACCCGTATAACAACAATGTACGGTACTGAAGTGTTAACTTAATACTCACGTGTTCAGCACTATGAGAGAAAATATTACAGAAGTTTGACTCCATATAACGAACGAAAACTCACGCACACTTGGACACGCTTCACGTACAGCAAATGCAAGCGCGCTCGCGACCGTCATTTGTTTGAGATCGCCGCTGTACATACGAACACACACGCATATATAGACACGCTTCACGAACAGCGAGTGCAAACGTACTCGGGACCTGCATTTGTGCAAAGGGTAACAACCAACGGAACCCTATTACTGAGCCTCCGCTGTCCGTCCGTCCGTCCGTCTGTCTGTCAGCGGGCTGTATCTCAAGAACCGTAATAGGTAGACACTTGAAATTTTCACAGGTTGTGTATTTCTATTGCCGCTATAACAACAAATAATAAAAATTATGGTTTATGGTACCCTTCTTGCTTGGCCGGTTGTTTTTATTCGATAGTAAATAATCGATACCTACTACAAACCAATTAAAATATATCAAGCGTATCGATAATTTACAACAATCGAATCGATAATTTATTGAGATGATAATTCCGATTGTCAAAAATGTATTAAACTGGTTGGCAAGATATAACCTTCTGTCAGATACTGTGACTGAAAGAACTTTATAATTCCAAGTCACGTACCAGATTCACAGCCACGATTGCAACTGGTAGGAACTCCTCGAATTTATTTCATAGCAATAATACATGGCAGCAATAATTGCAACGTTTTATGGAGATTAAATAGGCGAGTTTGGCCCAGCTCCTGTTTTTCCTGGTCGCATTATCTGTTTATGTAATTTATTGAATTTGTTTTTGGAGATACCGATTATGCTAAGAGGGGCATGATAATTAGGGTTCTGTGCCTATAGCAATGTGTAAAATGTTTAAATGTTATTAATTATTATGTTAAACAACGCTTGCCAAGGTTGGTCTGTGGATGGGTGACCATCTTAATATACCGAGTTTCCTCCGTGCCTCGGAAAGCACGTTAAGCCGTTGGACCCGGCTGTCATTTCTAGATCTTTGGCAGTCGTTACAGATAGTCAGATGCCAGTTTATCTGACTTCAGTCTTGCCATGAAGCACCGTGTTACCCAGTTAATGGGTTGTGGAGGTCTGGTAGGCAGCCGCTTCACGTAAAATATTCATATTCAGCTAAATCCGGCTTGACTGGAAGTCGACCCCAATATACTTGGGAAAAGGCTAGGCAGATGATGATTAATTATTATGTTTTCAATAAAAAAACCGGCCTTGTGCGTGTCGGACTCTCACACGATAAACCGAAAAAAATAAGTTTTTTGTATGGGCCACCCTTAATTTTAATATTTAATTTTTATTATAGCAGAAATAACGTTTCAAGCGCCTTCCAAAATTCGTAAACCATGCCATTTTTTTCACAGAACACTAAAATAATTCAATTGAAATTCATCAGACTTTAGTCGGGAGCATCAATTGACTGAAGTGCATCGACACAACACGGTTTCGTACAAACGAATTCTCGTGCTAAATTGGTCATACAATGAAAATTGCCAACACTTTTTATTCTGAACGTCATGCGTTTCAATAAAATCGTTTGACCCCAATAAAATGGTATTAATTACAATGGCTTTATTGCACCAACAAAAACAGTTGAATTAAAGTTAAAAAATACCTAAGTGTGCGTATATTCCTTTTTAGTATATTTGGAAGAGATGCTCACCCTCTTTTTATAGGTACATAGGTTCTTACATAATTATTATAATCATTTATTTATTATTTTTGGTGTAACAACTTAATCGTTGTCTTTATTAATTTTTTATTCATAATTTGGTCATTGACAACCATAGTTTTGTGGAAGGTAGAAACATATTTTTCAAATTTTGTAAATGTGAGTACCGTGAAGTCATTTACATTTTATGTGATTATTTATAGTTTTACTTAGGCTTGTGTTTAAACACCGCCCAAAAAAGTACCTATTTTACTACCAAAAAAGTTCTAAACGGTTACCAAAACGGATAAATGGTCACCAAATAATATTCGAGAAGTAGCGCTCGCCGGCCGCTGCCGCGGCACCGCTCGCTTCGCTCGCTCGGCTCGCGCGCGGTTGGTCACAATTCTAACCTAACCTAACCTATTTTATCCAGTTTGTAACCCCAAGCCTACATTTTATGGCAATCACAGTTGAGTTGGATAGAATTTGGTGACCGTTGATCCATTTTGGTGCCCGTCTAAATTATACCCATTTGGTGACCGTTGATCCATTTTGGTGCCCGTCTAAATTATACCCTTTTACTTGTTGGACATGAACGAGCATGGTGGTTGAGAGCATATTACGCTCACTCAAATGTCTCGCTGATGGCAGCACCGGGTTGGATCATTCGGTTCCCTTCGAAATGGTTGAGCTGAATGGTGCCGATACACGCGTCATACTCGTGAACGGGCGCTGTCGGTTGAGATTGGTCATCTCTTAACTGCCATTGGCTTATTTTAATGTTTATATTTTAAATTCTTAAGCTTTTTTTTCCTTTGCATTGTCCGCACATGCAGAAGCAACAAGTATGAGAACATGATTTAAAAGAGTGTCCGTGGAGTTTCTTACACGTTCTTCTCCATAGAGATCTACGCTTTGGAACGTGCAAATAGCTTCCATGTTTTTGACTGACCGACCTTGACGTTTCAAAAGTGCCTGTAAATGGTTTATTTGAAATAAAATGCTTTGAATCATGAATCTTTGCTTACGACGTGTTTCGGAGTGTTATGAAGTTTTTTTTTTAATATTGATAGGCATGTGTTTCAGCTAAATCCGGTTTGACTGGAAGTCGACCCCAATATAGTTGGGAAAAGTCTAGGCAGATGATAATTGATAGGCATGCGTTTGATCACTTTCTCACCTGATGGTAAGCAAAGTGTATCTTGATGTACACAGTTTGTAGGTTTTATAATTTGGTATGGATCTAAATTTAAGAATAAACATGAACTGCAGTAGCCCATATAGAAAGTACTTACTTAACGTTGCGCACCCTGGTAGGCCAGGTACAACTTCGTCACTGATGAATTTATTCAAATATCTATATTAATATATAAAGCTGAAGAGTCTGTTTGTTTGCTTGAACGCGCTAATCTCAGGAACTGCTGGTCCGATTTGAAAAATTCTTTCAGTGTTAGATAGCCCATTTATCGAGAAAGGCTATACGCTATATATCATCACGCTAAGACTAATAGGGCGGAGTAGTAATGAAAATTGTGACGACGAACGAAGTTGCGTGGGTCAACTAGTATTTCATAAATGTTTAGTACACGTTAAGTATTCAATTAAGAAAATAAAAAATGACATACTAATACCATATTTAACAAAATTTCTGAAAGACTGAACTTACTTGAAGTAAACTTTTTTTTTGGTCCATAAGCGAATAGATTTGGTCTATTCGTACATTATGATTCAACGTTCGACTTAACGGCGAATCGACTAAACGTTCAGCACTTTATGTATGTTGTACATTTGAATATTGGTTGGCTGACTGGAATAACGTTTTCTATTGACCCTTACAGATATTGCGCATATAAATTATACAAACAGCCAGCAATCACATACATAACCTACTTCACAACCCTTTTTCACGATACCAGTTCATGCAATAAAGAGAATGCGTGACTGTAGCAAGCTTATGCTTATGTCAAGTTATGTTATTTTTTTCCACATGCGTCGTCTTCATGGTCACAAACAAGAACAGCCATATGTCTACATACACGAGGACCTAGTTTAATCGACGATGATTCTTCCACGTCATTAGCTGTTTCTTATGAGAGGTCCGCTTTTCCTCTTAATTCTTCCATTTTATCTTGACCCCCAACACTGTCTTTTACTATTCTTTCTGCCTTCATTTTTTAGTTACAGAGAACGGATATGAGGTCTTTCTACACTGGTCCTTTTTACCATGTAATGCATTGTCAGTAGTTTTGTATCAAGATTGTGTACTAGTGATATAAAATGTGAGTTAAGGGATTTTTATGTGCAGTGACGTGTATGCTAATTTAATGCTTATTGCGTTGTGTTTTTGTGTCAGTTTCCACACATGTCACGATGTTTGTGTCCCGTTAAGCTCCAAGGAAAGGAGAGACGATAAGTTACAATGGTTTAAGGAAAACAACGATCCAGAGCCCTAAGATAAGTAAGATGAAGTGGTTTTGGCACTTAGTGAAACGGGTTTTTGTGACTTAGTGTTCATTTAAGAACAATAGAGATGATTCTTGAGTAAAAAACATATCAATCTATTTAGTCCGTCTCGTCCGATAAATTACCAAAACATATTGGACTTATAATTTTGGTTTTCCAGTAAATCTGACTCCAGTCTTGCCATGAAGTACCGTGTTACCCAGTTAAGGGGTTGTGGTCTAGTAGGCAGCCGCTCTTCGTAAAATACTGGTATTCAGCTAAATCCGGTTTGTCTGGAAGCCGACCCCAATATAGTTGGGAAAAGGCTAGGCAGATGATGATGATGAATTTTGGTTTAACGTATCACAAAAAAATTGACTAAGATAAATCGCATTAAAGATCAGAAGTGGGCATGTGACGTCACTGTTCTGTAAAAAATGTAGTACTTGCTAGTGACGTTCCATGAGTTTCCAACGCACTATGTCGTCTTCAATTTTTGTTTATATTATAAACAAATACATGTCCAATATTTTTTGGAAGTTTATCTGACGAACTATTTTGATATTTTAGTCTCTAAATAAATCTACCCTATTCTAAAATAGTAAAAGTATTTCATGAGTAATTAATTTGCGCTTTAAAGGACCAAACTTAAAATATAGCCCACTGTTTTTAACACCACAGTGGAAAGAGATTACAAATTTCACCTAAATAATTTCAGCCGCTGGATCTTTTTTTTATTTGGATCTACAAGCGTCGCTAAATCGACCAGTCCTGTGTTTCTTGCAGCCAGTAGATTGTTGGTCAAAAACTGAAATAATTGTAATAATTTCCTGACAGGTGTTGTTTAAAGCAGAGAATGTAAGAAATAGGCTGCCCAGTACATTAGAACTTTTTGTAGCACCGATAATCGGGCCGATTTATCCTAACTAGGTAAAAATTAGCGATTACACTGTTGCAATCAGAGAGCTTAACACGAATATTTTTGACGTCTGGTAACGTACCATAAAATTTTACTACAGCTAAAGTACTCGTTTCTCGCATAATATTTATTTGAATTGAATACTATAAACATATTTTTGAATGATATAAATTGTGTACGTCTGAAATACGATAAAATACTATGGGGATGTAGTTTTTCACATTCAAAATTTACTTACGTTAACGTTACTATGCGTCAAAATATTCGTGCTAGGCCGTCAGTGCGTTCTATTTTCTCCTACAAAAAATCGGTCGCCTACTATCAGACGTGGGCAGCCTTAAACTAACAAAATGGTCGAATCGTCAGATTATCGCATGTCATTTGTCATCTATCAGTTTTATAAAATAAGCCCCAGGACATCGGTCTACTCAATGGGACGTTTTCACCAATTTTACATCTTACAGTTCGCGATCGCCAACCAAAAAACCATTGGACCTCATCGACACATCATCATCATAACTACATTCCAATGTACTAATTACTTTTGTTCAAAGAAAAAGCTTTACTTATAAAAGATTTATGCATTCTGTGATTAGTTTATATGTTTCAGAAGCAGCTGGCACTAGAAAGATGATTGAAATTAATTTTCTCAGAATCGAACAATGTTTTAAAATGAATGACTTATAAAGAACAATGCAATCTATTGAGAATGCTAGTGGCTTTAATAAAACTTTCAATCAATCTTATTTCTCAGTAATCCAGGTTTTTCCAATCCATTTGAGTCTTTAAGTACTGTAATTTATAAAGTTACTGCCTTTGTATTTAAAGGTCAATAAAAACCAGACTTTTTCGTATTATATTTCAGATTTTAAATAAACATCAGCTTTTGCCCGCGACTTCGTACGCGCATATTCCGTTTTTTCCCGTTCCCCTAGGAATTTCGGGGAAATAGTGCTCCTGGGCACTAAGATAAGATTACCGGATAACGGAGTGTAGGAAAGCTACATGCCAAATTTCAGTTTTCTACGACGAACCGTTTCGGTTGTGCGTTGTCTGTCAGTCAGTAACGATCGAATTTTATATAACTAGGTACTAGCTTTTGTTCGCGACTTCGTACGCGTATCCCGGCCATTTTCGCATTCCCGTTCGGGAAATCCCCTCTTAGTGCTCCCTACGGAGTGTAGAGAAGATACATGCCAAAGTTTTCTTCGACAGGTAGTTTCGGCTGTGCGTCGGCTGTCTTTAACAGAAGATTTTAAATATTGGGATTGATTTCAGTCAAGACTTTTCCAAATTAAGTTGGGGTCCACTTCCAGTCTAACCAGATGCACCTGAGTACCAGTATTTACATGGAGCACCTATTCAAAGTCTACAACCCAATACCTAATTTGGTAGCACGACACCTCTTAGCAAGACACTGGTGTCAGATTTTATAGCCTCTTTGTAACGACTGTCATCATCGTCCATACCAGTCGAAAGACGTTCACTACTGGACATAAGCAACCCCGCACGTGTCGCCATAACAACCGGTCCAGTGCGTCTCGCATCCATTGGCTACCCGGGACCCTCACCAGGTCATCGGTTAACCTTGTGGGAGGCCTGCCAACGCTGCGCCTTCGGGTATGCGGTCGCCAGTTCAGAACGACGACCGACCGACCGACAGTCAAATATTTCAAATGACAGCTAGGACCAACGGCTTGATGTGTTCTCCGAGGAGTTTCTCCATGTAATCGTCATCCATCCAACCTCAGCATGAGTTGCTTAACTTTGAAAATCGAACCGTGCGTCTGTTACTACGTAGCCTGGATTCCTGGATTTAAAAAATATATTCAATTTGATACTAGAGAATGTCCCTATGACGGGGAACGGGAATTAAATTTACATAGAGTTAATGGTGACATTTAAATGTTAGAACATAGTGAACAACATGTTTTGCAACGCTTTTGTCGGTTGAAAAGAGGTATCAACGTATGTATATTTGTTTAATAGGGAAGAATTGAGGTTAATTCGATTTTCATATTTCTTCCATACCGATTTTTGACTAAACTGATCTAAATTTTATTAAATATAAATTTGTTCCTATGTTTGATTGCTTGAGGATCTACTTTAAGAAATCAAAAACAATAATGAACAATTTGTGAGACTAGCATCAGAATTATTTCACTGCTATAAAAAAATGTAACCTGAAGTGTTGCGTGTAATTTAGTAAGTGAAAGGCTCATTATTTCACAAGGCATGTGAAGCTCCTTTTTTTCATAATTGTTGTGTGTTGTAGATAAAACTGTTGCAATCAATTCGGGTAATTTTCTTCTTCTTGATTTCTTTTCTTTTTGATTCATCATTATCATATCAGCCGAAAGACGTCCACAGCTGGACATACCCAGGACCCACCTTGTAGGAGGCCGCACCTACGCAGCGTCTTCCGGAACGCGGTCGCCACTCCAGAACTTTTCGGCCCCTTCTACGAGCTAGGTGCCACTGGCAGAGCACCTTGCTCGCCACTTCAGTTTGGTGATCCTTCAGCCTAAGTCGGTACCCTAAGTTCCCTTGCGGATATCATCATTCCTAATCACGAAAGTAAACTCCAAGCATTGCCCTCTCCACTACCCTTTGGGTGACATTAAGCCTTCTGATGAAGCTCATTGTGAGCTAACACGTTTTGGTTCCATAAGTCATCACTAGGAACACAAAAGCTGATTGAAGTTTACTATTATTTCAACATAGAACGCTTTTTGAATAAACAGTCGAACAAGTATCGGCCGATGGCTCAATGTATTGCAGCGCACATACGCCCAATTAAACAGTTGATCCGCGACTCAGTCTTGTATAGAATATGACGTAGATTAAGTAAGATTGTATGCGTATTCTCGTCAACGAAAGTGTTTAGTCGTCATGAAATATTCACAACCACACAACTCGACTAAACAGTTTGATTGATTAGAAAAACTTATATATGTGGCTAGCTTTATGAATATTAATGATAAATTAATCAATCTCCCTTATTCCTGAAACTAAAAGAAATAATTTTACAAAAAAAATCAGGAAAACTTATAAGAACTCTATGGTTTTAAAATAACATGTTAAAAATATTAATCATTTCGAACACTGCGCGCGAGGCCGCTTCACAGTTGGCCAGTTTATGTTATCAAAGAGCTGATCATGAAATGTGAGAAGATGGTAAGTGGTTTCTTGAACACGAAATATAAGCCTGATATCTATTTTGGCGATTCACTTCCTGCTATAGAAAACACACAACTCAAGCCAAACGACCATCGACAGCGGTGTCATCCACGCCATAAGTTTCTTCAACTCTAATCTCTCCTAATGACACTAGTTTCTGTATTTATAGCATATTTTTATTGTTCCCCATGAGTTTGAATGGCGAAGAAAAGATAATTACGAAGAGATATTTTTATTTCTACGAGCTTTCAGGGGGTTATCTTTTGGAAACCTCCGATGGAAGTTTTTGGTGCCATGATAGCAAGCGATTATAATTTTCTGATATTTTATCTCGATTGGCGGCTACCTTGCTTGTCGTGGGTTCGATTCCCGCACGGAACAAATATTGTAATGTTTTGTAATGTTTTCTTCATCTATCTTTTCTGTAACTTATATGGTGTACATAATAAAGAGTATTCTATTCTATTCTATATTTATATAGCTTACAGATAGTTGTTTTGGGTCTGGCTGTTTTTCTATTGAGTTTATATGTTTGTTAACTCACCCACGATACACAAGAAAATCTTAGTGTGGGGAAAAGTTTCTTAAAAAAAACCTCTGAGTAGGTATATAAGAAAAGGAAAATGTTTATTGAAATTAGTCGTTACCTTATCATGTAACATACGTCATCAAGTTCTTTGTTAAAACTCTTTTTTGATGTTCCAAATATTCGTACTAAACGCTTCTTATTCTCATTGTTTATTCATACAGTCAAAGTGTGGAATTCATTAGCAGAGTCTGTGTTTCCTGCACAGACTTTGGTAATGAATTCCATTCATTTTTATGCATAAAAAATGACAACCCGAACCTTCAAAGCAACACTTAACAGACATCTTCTGGGTACGCTCGTTTTAAGACCTCCTTTAAGTAGATCTCTCGCTGTATCCTTGATTAATCACTTTTCATCAGGCAAGATTTAAGTATAACAAGAGAAGGAAGACACTTCAACTAAAATGCAAAATTAAGAAATTCGCCCTAAGTGTTATAAAAACGTGTTCTAAATAAATAAAAATTATATTTCATAGTCCCGAAATGATATCACAGTAATCAGTATTAATATTAAGACCAAACAATTCAAATGTGTAAAAATACCAGAGTTTTTTCAACTTTGTTAATGAAACATCGGGTCCAAGCATTAAATGGACTGGGTCCATTAAGAGCTTAAGATTTAAGTTACAAACATTTATATGCGGGATCACACCAACATATTTGTCCAAGTAAGTGGTGTCATATACCCTCAGTAAATGTTGTTAAAAGATACTTTGCGAATCCAAGCCCTGTTGTAAAAATGGCAGTAATGTGAAATGTAGCCTATTTGAATTTTATTACATGAACGCTGTTATTTTATGACCTTAGACCTAGAACTAAATTGGAGAGGGTCAAAAGTATTATAATGAGATTTTTGGGTCATAATATACGCTGAATAAATTTTTAGACCTTTGGGTGAAATAACAGTCTAGAAACTAAATATGAAATCGTCTATGAAACATCAACAGTCTGGCTGTATTGGATGGCACAGCAACTAAAGTTAAAAAAAAAAACCGGCTAACTGCGAGTCGGCCTCGCACACGAATGATTCCGTATCATACAACTTAATTTTTATTATTTGTTGTTATAGCTTCAATAGAAATACACAATCTGTGAAAATTTTAACTGTCTACCTATTACGGTTCTTGAGATACAGCCCGCTGACAGACAGACAAACGGACGGACGGACGAACGGACGCATAGCGGAGGCTTAGTAATAGGGTTTCGTTGGTTACCCTTTGAGTACGGATCCCTAAAAATATCTTATTCGGTCGAAAATTATACGTAATGGTGTCTGGATCTGGAATCAACGGCGGCGATAGGCTAATGAGAGTCTAAGAGGCGTGAAAAAATAATTTTGGAGGAAAATCTTAAGGGAAATGTTAGAAATTGTCGGATGAAAATTCGATGTTGGTTATTTGCATGATTTTATGTTATTGGCTTATAAATGTAATAAAATTTTATGATGCCACTATTTCATAATTCTAAATTGAAGGTATAGCGTGCATGACTCAATTGATGGGCAACGGTCACTCTGCCTTTTATGTCTGCAAACTTTTTTAACACTGTGGACTTTTGTGGATCCTGGTCATTTGTTTTATTTAGCTCTTCTAGTCATCTTCTGCAGGATCTACCGTAATGCCTTTGGACTATGTTCAAAGTTACACAAGCATATTAATTACATAAGGCACTTGTCTCACCGCCGGCGAGGAAGCAATTAGTTATCGATTTTTTACTCGCTGAGGAAAGGGACAAATGATATAGGTCTCACGTAAGTAAAACACATACATTGATAGTCTATAGCTGGCTGTTCACACTGCCGGCGAGCCTGATTTTACTCGCGGCGACAAGAGCTATCAAAGATTGTACTCGCTCAGCATCACACGCTCCGTCGCTGAGCGAGTGACGCCGAGCGAGTGCAATCTTGGGTCGCTTGGCGGTCATAACAAGGGTTGCCACCTTTTTTGTGCAAATAAAGTGCATTGGTTATTAAAAAGAAAGAAAAAACGTACACTATGTCAAAATAAAGTACGATTTATTTTGCTTAAAAACATGTTTTTCGTTACTTTTAGCAACTTTTAACAAATCATCTATTTCATTTTTGGGTTCTGCACCCAAGTGAACCCTATTACTAAGCCTCCGGTATCCGTTTGTCTGTCTATCTGTCAGTCAGAGGAAAATCTATTGGCAGTAAAAAGGAAAAGAATAATACCAATGACATCTGTTAAAAACTGAAAAAGTATTTATTTACATATATTGACTAAATTTTTTAATTTTTTTTTCACTTTTTAGCGGTGTGGTAGTGGTGTGGTCTCCACAATTAAATTGACATTCACATGTGCGTACTCCTTTACAGTGTACCGGCTTAATGTTAAGTTATGAACTGGTGTAAACAATAGACAGACATGAGATTTCAGCAATCCTGGTCCATTTGTTATCATTTATTGAGGAGTTCCGTTGCCCACCTCTGAAGTTCTTTGTCACATCTTCACCAAGTTGAAATGGGACCAGTGCGAGAAAGTACTCTTCCAAAAAATACCCAAATCGCTTCAAGTGTGCAAATAAAATTTTGAAGAGTTCCCTCTATTTCTCCAGGATGCCATTATCAGATCCTGACCTGATGATCATGGGAGCACTTAAAAAGAAACAACAAAAAAAAACCCTCTCAAACAAAAAAGAACTTTCCAAATCGGTTCAGGCATCTTCGAGTAATCGGGGTACATCAAAAATAAAATAAAAAAGGTTCCGACGAATTGAGAACCCTCCTTTTTGAAGTCTGTTAAAAAGTTGTGTTCATCACATCGCAACTAACTCGGCTGGCTGAAGTGAGTAGTGCGAGTATTGTGAGTAAAAGCCCGTCGCACAAAAGCACTCGCTGAAAGCCGAGCGTCAAAACTATTGAAACTTTTCACTCGCTACTCGCTGATCGCCGGCGGTGAGACAAGTGCCTAAAGCTCTTTGAAAAGTTGATCCATTATTAATCAACTTCCAAAAAAGGAGGAGCTTTCAGATCCGATTTCTGTGTTTCTTTTTTAGTTCGATTCGAAATACTTGCCATTTGGTCCCGTATAAAATTGATTCAGTTTGGCTCATCATCATTATCATCATAACAGCCGAAAAACGTCTATTGCTGGACATAGGCCTCCCCCAGAAGGGGAGGAGGTTTGGCTCAGTCAATTGTAATTTATGAGCATATTTGCTTACTTGGATGATGTGATTTTTACGATGACGATGAGTCGACCAAGTATCACCAATAAAAAGTGAAATTAACAAAAAAAATATATTTGGAAGTCGGTTATATTTCTTTGTAAAATTTAATATTGTTTAACTTCACATTTCTAGTTCAACTTCAGACTGATCCAATCCGTCATACCACTTCCCAATATTTGTTTACTTTTTCAAAGCCTCTCTGATTGAAAATTCACAGGGTTGTTAGGACAAATTTGTAGCTCGGAGATCGCAGGCGACTTTCGCTTTTATCAATCAACGCGTCAAAGTAAATCCTGGATACAGATTAGGCAATTAAACAAGATTTGCTTGACACACTTGAGCAGAAAAATGTCGTTCAAAGTGAGTTACATATGGAAATGTAAGGGTACGGTTTCACTGTCACAGTGAAAATAAATGTACGGATTATGTCAGTCTCTGAAGATATTCTATAGTAAGCTATTGTAAGCTGTGCGAATGGAGTGGAGTGGAGTGGAGTGGAGTGGAGTGGAGTGGAGTGGAGTGGAGTGGAGTGGAGTGGAGTGGAGTGGAGTGGAGTGGAGTGGAGTGGAGTGGAGTGGAGTGGAGTGGAGTGGAGTGGAGTGGAGTGGAGTGGAGTGGAGTGGAGTGGAGTGGAGTGGAGTGGAGTGGAGTGGAGTGGAGTGGAGTGGAGTGGAGTGGAGTGGAGTGGAGTGGAGTGGAGTGGAGTGGAGTGGAGTGGATTGGAGTGGAGTGGAGGATAAAGTCGTAAAACACAGTTATGTTTCTAGTTTTATTACAATTCGCGCGTTGAGATCGCATTAAGACAAAAGTTGTAACGACACTTTTTGCTATAGTTGTAAGCCATGCGGCGTAGGAACTTCGTTCCATCCGGGTGTCCCTTGACACCTCTCAAGTTTTTTTTCAAAAGAGGATGGCAATAATAGGCTTACGACTATATATTTTTGCTTACGACTTAAATGCTACATAGATTCAACTTTGCTTTATTCTCCGGGCAACACAGGCTATTGAATTTATGTTATGTACCCATATATAGTATAAAATTATATAGCACATTATTTTGTAAATGGCTCTCACACGAGGAGAATTGCAACTAATTTTATTTCAGTGTCTCATCTCGTTTTTCCTCAAAATTCCCACTGGATTGAAACTTTTCCGAATGGATCCCTTGGCGATCATTTGCGGAGTGTCATGCATGCCTGAGAGTTTGTCAGGTACCTCCGAGAAATGCTCAGGATAAAATGTGTCGAACTAATGCACGTTGTTACAAAATAATGTGGCCATATAAATCATGTTATGGGTTGGAGGAGGAACTGTGTAATTCCGAGTTCTAAACGGTTGTTTTAATTTCTATCAAGTTTATTTCCGGTGACATACCTAGATCCAACAAATATTTTGATACAGCCCTTGTTTATTTTACTTCATCATTCAGGCAAAAAAAGAAATGGACTGTACACACACATGTCTAGGTAAACGTTCTTATGTTTGCTTGTCAATTAGTCCTTAACCCTTGAACGTTTTTAGATAAATCTGGCAGTTTAATCGTAGCGTGACGTAGTAAGATTGTTTTCGATTTTCACGTTAGCAAATCTAATCTAGAATTTGTCTCTGTCATCTCTGACATAGACTAGAGTCAAGAGCAAATCCATTACAAATAAAAAAAAAATCTAATGTGGCCCGTAATGTCCCACTGCTGGGAAAAGGCCTACCTCTACTTTGCCACACACGTCTGTCCCCTGCCAATAGGCTAGTTTCTACTATCCATAAATTGCAAATCTAGTCCGTCAGTTAAAGTTAGGAAAAATAATGGACGTTTTTTATTTTTGTAAATCAATGAATATTGACAAAGATGAAACGCATCAAAACTCGGGAGAGGGGTTGGTGACGTCACGTCGCTAGTAAAAATTGTACTGACGTCACGCGAGTTTTCAACGTATTGTATCTTCGCCATGTTTTGTTTACGAGAAAAAACAAAACACTACAAAGTAAAAAATAACTTTAATTTTGGAAGTCGGTGTTTTTGGATTTATCGTTTTTGAAGTTTAAAGTTATTTTTTACTTTGAAGTGTTTTGTTTTTGGAAGTTGGTTTTATTTTTTTGTTAAAAAGTTTTTTTTATTTTTCACTTTTTAGTGGAACGCAGGTACCACTAAAAAGCGAAACCGCAAACACAGCGTGCCGGCGTGATGTTATGTTATGAACTGGTGTAAACAATCAACAGACATGTGATTTCAGAAATCCCGATCCATTTGCTATCATTTATTGAAGAGTTCCGTTGCCTACCTCCGAAGTTCTTCATCAGATCTTCACCAAATACATTTCAACCGACGGCCGACCTCGACATGCCTGGCCCGGCCCGGCGGTTTTATGTCAACGAGCGCCTCACGAAGACAAACCGCCAGTTGTTTCGGAAGGCACGGGACGCTGCTGGCCTCTGCGGCTGGAAGTTCGTGTGGACCAAACGCGGCCGCATTCTCGCCAGAAGGAAGCCCGAAGACTCAACCCACAGAATTCGCTCCGAAGAAGACATCACTCGCGTGTTTGGATCTGTCAATGATACAGTCTAATTATTACTTGGTGCTAATTTTATCTTTACATTTTTATGTGTTTGTGTTGATTTTTGTTACTGGGGAAGATATGCGTCGCTGCTATTTGCATTGCGCGTGTAACCATATATCGACGTCAGGTGTGTATAGAAAGGTTTTAACTGTATATCTATATATTTACATACTTATCCTATTTATACTACACAATATTGTTTCATTATACATACTTATCCTATTTATACTACATAATATGTTTTCATTATACATACTTATCCTATTTAAACTACATAATATTGTTTTATTATACATATTTACACTACATAATATTATTTCGCTAACTAAAATAAATATATTTTTTACTAAAGAAATCGCCAAAATATTTACAGTAATTCTTAACTATTATAATGACATCCTGTTCTTGAATCAATTCGGCCCATTATATCCCACTGCTGAACGTAGTGCCAACCTCCATTTCTACATATACATATTATACATACATAGCACACGTAGACACACATATTTAAATAACAAAGATGGCAAATACAAATGACTCCTAGTAAATGTGTCAAGTTTGGTCTACTGAATGCAGGTTCTCTGGGAACTAATCATGATGAGTTTTTGATGGCCATGAGCAACCACGCTGTGGACATCATGGCTATCAATGAAACATGGCTTCGAAGGGGGGAGGAGGATCGGGCACCTAGTGTACCAGGTTATAGGCTTAAGCATATACCGCGACCGGTATCTGTAAGGGGTGGGCGTGGTGGAGGGGTTGGTTTTTATATAAGGAATAGCATAGCAGCACGAATAAAGGTTCACCCCAACCATCCTGATGTTGAACAACTTTGGTTGGGCCTTACAGTAAATAAAAAGAAATTACTCATTGGTACTGCATACCGCCCACCATGGTTGGACTTAGAGCTCTTTCTTGAGGGCCTAACTGCCAGTATCAGTGGCCTAGCCCCTTTCGATAATTTAATATTACTAGGTGACCTTAACGTCAACATGCTAGATGTGGGCAGCTCAAAAACGAAACAGCTTATGCAATTTTTCAGCTATCTGAATGTTCAACAGTTGGTCCAGACACCTACACACTTTGTGGGTGACAGCAGCTCACTTATTGATTTAATTTGCTCAGACGCCACTATCCGTAATGTAGTAGTACATCACAATAGCGATCTTGGTCATCACTCCTTCATCTCTTGTGAGACTATATTTAGGAAACATAAGCTTAAGCCAAGACTAGTTGTGTATCGCCCGCTCAGAGACATATTGGAGGATCATTTTGACACTGACCTAAGAATGATACCATGGTCGAGTGTTGGAGCCATGAACGATGTAAATCTAATGGTTCAGACATTCAACACGTTTATTATTCAGCTCTTCGATCTTCATGATCGTCTTAAGAAAAAGACGTTTAAAAATCGCCCTACACCTTGGATAACTGACAATATTCGTCTTATGTTCAAACTTAGGGATGAAGCTAGGGAGGCATCTCGTAAATCAAGAGAGAGAGCATATTATCTGGACCTCAAGCGTCAAGCCGCCATGGCACTCAGTGCTGAAAAAAGGGCATATTTTACTAAAAGTGTCAATGACCAAATTAAGGACCCAAACCTGCTGTGGCGCAATTTAAAATCAGATGTGCTTCCAGACCATAAGGAAAGAATGCTGCCCGGTCATTTTGATAATCCAGAAAATATTAATGCATCATTTCTGGCTGTCCCAGGTAGTAGTCTTCCAAATGTTGCACAACTGTCTTACTTTGACTCTTGCAAACATAGCCCTGCCAAATTCTCTCTTTCGACAACCAATCAGGAGTCAGTATTAAAAATTATTAGGAGTTTAGGGTCTAATGCACAGGGTGTGGACGGGATAAGTCTTGACATGATATCTCTAACATTGCCTCAAACACTGCAAGCTATCACAGACATTATAAACCAGTCTATCCTTACAAGCACATTCCCTGAAATCTGGCGATGCGCGGTTGTGCGCCCTATTCCTAAAAATAACAACCCGGTTAACACAAAGGATTTGAGGCCAATTAGTATTCTCCTCTGTCTGTCAAAGATCCTGGAACGTGTGATATACTTGCAGGTTATTGAATACTTGGAAAATAATGCCATTCTCCCGGACCTTCAGTCTGGTTTTAGAAGGGGAAGGGGTACTGCGACAGCCCTGGCTGACGTGGTGGGGAATATCCTTGAGGCACGTGACAGGGGTGAGGGAACAATTCTAACCGTGCTGGATTTTTCCCAGGCTTTTGACTCTCTTAATACTAGTTTGCTGCTGTCAAAGTTAGCTTACTACGGCTTTGATAGTAGCGCTGTTGAGTGGTTTCGGAGTTATTTGACTGGAAGATCACAATACGTTGAAATCCGCAGAGAGGATATCCATCCACTCCACTTTCCACTTTTTTGTCTTCCCCCCTCCACGTGTCACGAGGAGTGCCACAGGGATCGATTTTGGGCCCTTTATTGTACATATTATACAGTGCTGATATCATAAAATCATTTTTGAACTGCAAGTACCACATGTATGCTGATGATATCCAGCTGTATGTCTCATTTAAGGCTCAGGACACATTTTTGGCAGTGAAGAAGATGAATGAAGACTTGCAAAGAGTGGTCTCGTGGTCAGAGGAAAACTCTCTGGTTCTGAACCCTCTCAAGTCAAAATTCATAGTGCTGGGCACTAAGAAGCAGATCTCTGCAATAATATCAGCCAAACCGGAAATAGTAATCAAGGGAGAGATTATTGACAGAGTGGAGTATGCATGCAACCTTGGGCTGCTTATGGATCCGGAGTTGCACTTCGAAGCACATATAACCAATGTTCTCAGAAATTGTTTTTATAGGCTGAAGGTCTTATATGGGATTCGTGAATACCTGAGTCTACCAGTACGGAAACAACTTGTTGATAGTCTTATACTTTCTAAATTAAACTACTGCGACATTGTGTATGGGCCATGCCTACTCAGTAAAACAGAAAGACTGATTCAACGAATTCAAAATGCTTGTGTGCGTTTCTGTGTTACTGTACCACGTAGGAGCCACGTAACTCCTTACATAAATCAGATTGGGTTGCTAAAGATGGCAGCCAGGAGGAAACTTCATTTAGCCAACTTAATGTTTGGTATAACTACGTCCATGAAACCTCACTACTTATATGAGAAGCTAACTTGGAAACAAAGCTATCTAAAAAACAAACTTCGATCCATGGTTAGTCCGCTGACTGTGCCAATGCACAAAACTGCTTCTTTCAGGGGGTGCTTCAGATTTGCAGCCACGCATTGTTGGAATGACCTCCCGCCACCAATGAGACACCTGAAAACATTGCAGTGTTTCAAGTACCAACTCAAGAAGTTACTCATGCTTCAACAACTGTCATCCTGAGTGATCTTTTTTTCGTATATGCCTCACTGTACTGTACCTCGAGGTCACGGCCATCAGGCTCAGGCTGGAGATCTCCAACGGTGCGGGCTATATTTTAGATCCCGGTTTTCACTTTCCTCTCCTTTGTTCCTTTCTGTGCTCGGTTCCACTTTCTCTTTGACTGGTATTTAACTCACGCCTGTAAAAATTTAAGAAATTTTATTTAATTTGATCTGACATATACCTATGTAATACAATAACTACATTGACTAATTTTAAATTTTTATACATTTATTTATTGACTGATTTTTATACATTTATTAATAGCGATCTTCTCCTTTTGCTTGGTTTGGGTACTCATTCTAGTGTGTTTATCATCTAGGAACATAGCTATTTACGCCACACTCACTTATTACACACCAAAATGAATCACAAATAACACTATCCAATACAATCTAACAACGCATTACAAATCTCTCACTTTAAACACATTTTACTAAGTGATAACAGAAACATTACCGAATATTACGTGTATTGCGCAGGTCAAGAACTTCATTGCATAATAATTGTAATGTCAGGACGAATTCCTTTGTCTGTCAGCCATATTGTGGGCGTGCGCATTGCATGGACTTTAGTTTTGTTGTCTTTGGTGCGCACAGATAACATAGCTAATCTTTTACTTTTTTATATTTTTATTACTTTTTAGAGTTGTACGCACCTTTACTAATCAGCCACATTCACATTGTTGCCATTATTTATTATATTTTACCCTTATGTATTTATTTTTTCTGTTTACTTATCACGTTTAAATTACTTTTATGCCGCTCCGATCGACGTCATGCTTAACGCCGGCTGTCGCTGAAAACCAGCGCTGTGGCTCTGTCTCGCACACGAGCCCCAGCATTATGCTGAGCGATGGCCGTTTTGCGCGAATATGACGCATATCTTCCCAATTTTTTTTATAATTAAGTATTAGTTAATTTCTATCTTATTTTTTTGGTATGCGTCATGCTTGGCGCAAATAAACGCTTTTTCTTTCTTTTCTTTCTTTCTTTCTTCAAATTTAAATGGTACCAGTCCAAAAAAATACTAAAAAAATTTTTTTTTTTTTTTTACTATTGATAGGCACGCGTTTGACCACTATCTCACCTGATGGTAAGCGAGGATGTGGTCGAAGATGGAGCACGCTTGCCTAGAAATAACCTATTCACTCTTGATTTAAAGACTCCCAGGTTGTAGCTATCGGGAAACACAGACTCCGGCAGGGAATTCCACTCCTTAGCTGTACGCATTATGAATGTGTTACCAAAACGTTTTGTGCGTATGGGTGGGATATCCACCGTGTACCGGTGGCGCATCGCCGTTCGTCTTGTGGTCCGATGATGGAACGGGCTTGGCGGAATTAAATTATGCAATTCCGACGCACATTCCCCAAAATGCAACCGGTAGAAAACCGACAGGCTAGCAACTCGTCGTCGATGTTCCAGACTTTGGAGCTTCGTCGCGACAAGCCTCTCATTGCCGATGATCCTCTTGGCTCGTTTCTCAATTGACTCAAGGGCATCAAGTTGGTATCTGGCAGATCCATCCCAAAGATGAGAGCAGTACTCCATACACGATCGAACTTGCGCTTGATAGAGTTTAAGCAGCTGTTCCGGCGTGAAGTATCGTCTCACCTTTGCCAGAATCCCCAACTTCTTTGCAGCCACTTGGGCTTTTGCCTCTATATAAGGGCCAAAATTGAGAGTAGATGTTAATGTAACCCCAAGAAGCTCATGTTGTCGGTTGGCACGGTTAAACCTCGGAAAGATGGAGCTGGGTGGAACTGGCTCCTTTTGGCGGAAAATAGACACGCTTAGGTCTTAGCAGCATTGAACTTGACCAGATTGGCATCGCCCCATTCAGAGACTACCTGTAAGGATACGTTCAAGCGGTCAACCATTGCCTCCCGGAGAGACCGGATCTGCGACCCACCAGCTCGTGCGTCGGACACGTATCTCTCAGCAACAGTGCTGTCGTCTGCATACCCAAAGGTACCGGGTTTAAGCAGATCATTAATATGCAGCAAGAACAGTGTTGCCGAAAGCACCGAACCCTGAGGAACCCCGGCATTAATATCCAGCAGTCCAGACGAGCAGCCATCAATGACCACTCGGATAGACCGATCCCTCAGGAAATCTGCGATCCAATCACACAAACCGGCGGGTAGACCGAAGGAAGGAAGCTTACTAATAAGGCTATCGTGCCAGACCCTGTCGAAGGCCTTCGAGATGTCAAGGGAGACCGCTAGTGCCTCCCCGTGCTTCTCTATGGCCTCACTCCAGATGTGGATGGCATACGCTAGAAGATCCCCAGTTGACCGATTTCGGCGGAACCCGTATTGACGGTCACTAAGAATATCATTCGCTTCTAGGTACGCCAGGAGCTACCTCAACGCCTCCCACAGGGTCCTGGCCATTCGGCTGACCCGGGGATACCGCACGGTCTCTTGCGAGGCGGCGAGCCTTCTTGCCGGACTGCCGCCATGGGATCTAGAGGTGAGGGCTCTCGCAACCCAGCGCTGGGCACGCCTTAATTGCGGCAATAAGTCGAGACGAGTGACTAGAGCGGCGCCACGGCGTCCTTACCTTCCGCTTGACGCAGGTACGCACCGGATACGGTTGTTTCGGGAGGTACCTGTTTCGAATATGGCGGGAAGATACACCCGGCTGTCAACACTGCGAGGATCACCCGGAGGACACGGTGGGGCATACGGTGGAGATCTGCCTTGCTTGGGCGGTGCACCGCCGTGTCCTCGTCGAGGCAATCGGCGGTGGCGATCTCTTGCGTCCGGTCCCGGTTCAAGCCATGGTTTGGAGCGATGAGACATGGGCAGCGGTCACTTCCTTCAGCGAAGCAGTAATGCTAGCAAAGGAGGAAGCCGAACGCGTGAGAGAGAGGGAAACCTCACGCCCCAGCCACCGCAACAGAAGAAGATGCCCCGGGCGTTGGGAGTCGCAGGACGATTCTCGGAAACCGTAGGCGCGGGTCTGCGGACGGCGAGCATTGGGTGGCACGCCGTCTGATCAGAACCAGGCCCGGGTCGACGGCGCGCTGTGTTCCACGCGTGCCTCAAAGAGCTGTCATCATTAAAGACGGGGTCCGCTATTGCCAGTGCCTGCTGGGGCTGCGGACTTCGTTCGAAAGAGGCACCGTACCCTGGAACGCAAAGGGCACTAGGGGGAACACGTATGGGTTTTAGTCAGTAAAAGTCTGACACTCCCTGCTGCTTTATTCAGAGCAGGAGGAGTCATTTGATGATACCCATCCTAAAAAAAAAAGAAGGCTTCTGTTGACAGCCGTCTATATAGACAATGTCGAGCATTTTTTGAGGGTTCTAGTGTTATGCGGATAATATATCATCTAAAATGAAAATATAGAGGCACAGTATATAATCTTTTTTATTCAGTTTATGAAATATCTTTTAAATCGGTCAAATATTGGAAGAGGAAACAGACGAGAGCCAAACCTCGAATTCCCCCCTCCCACACACACACACACATGCACACAAATATTGTTTGTTAATATAAATATTGAAAGTTGATTGTGAAAGAGCGGAGTCTCCCAATACATGCATTACTTTGCTTAAAGGAAGACTCCAATCTCAATTCTGTTTATGTTATTTAGCTGAAGAAATAAATGTATTTTTTTTTTTTAACACCATCCTGCGAGCGCTGGCAGACCGGTGGGACTCTCCGATGCTGGCTCGCTGGATACGGCTGCACGCAGTCGTATAGTGATTTGCTACCATCATCGGTGAGTCCACCTGGACCTGCCACTCCGTTAATATTAGTTTGTAGTTTTATTTTTATGTTATTTTTGTTACTAACATTAGTTTTTTTAAGTTTGTAATTTTGCTAACAAATATGGATTACTTATGTTATCTGAAATAAATGGTTTATTATTATTATTATTATTTCCTTTATTTATTTTCTTTACATATTTAGATATTTTTAAACATTTTTAAACTATATATGCATTAGAAAAATAAAAACATTTAAAAATATAAAAATAGTAGCCCACCGATATCGGGAACAGGGTCCAAGCTACCGGTGGTCAGGGCTCCAGAGATAGGAACCTCCTGACAATGCGAGCCGTGTCCAGAAGTACCGCTTTCTGAATCAAGCCCTTGATCCAGCTGCCCAACGAGAGCCTCCTAAGGTGTTGGTCGAGGCTCGTGGCTATTAAGCCATTGGCCGATACGACTATCGGTACAATGATTATTATTATTATTATTATTACTTCTCTGCCCGCGTTTCCTCTTAAACAAGCACAACAAGCAGCTGGTAAAACCGTTGGCAAAAGCGATATAATCATAAATATGATAGAGTTAAGATTGCCAATTTAGCGAGTGTATATCGAGTGAAATGCTCGTCAAGTGAGAATAAGTCGCGTCAGGTACCCATGTTAGTTGTGTTTATTGGGTCGTGGAGGCACTAATGAGTTTTCTCTTAGTTTGTTTACATACATCACGTAACGAAAGTGAGTTCAGTTATATGTTAGTAAGGAACAAACAGAATTAATGAATGCTTATAGTTGGTGGTTCCCTGTGACTCAAATCATACTAACATTATTAAAGCAAAAGTAATGGAAAAAATTTATTACCATAGAACTGACATACACGCATAATTTTAAATCTAATGTAGAATTCTATAACGATAATAATGACTAGATAGTAGTTATTTAAATTATCTCAGTAAAGACCTTTGTCTACTTCTTAAATTATGTTCTGGAATGGGACATAAAACACCTTTTGTCCCGGGAGTGTGTTCCATTGGGAAAACTATCGCTTGTTTCAAGAGTAAAGCCACTGGCAAAAGCTTTTGTCAGATAAATATATACTCGATGAGACAACTTTTATTTAATAGCCCGCACTGTTCCACTCTCAAAGGGCAAAGGCCTCCTCCAAGTACTTCCAGTACTTTTCATTGCATTACCTCGTCCCAGCCCTCAAAGTATACATCCAGGTCGTCTCGCCACTTCTTTTTTTGCTGTGTTGAAGGTGCCGTCCGTCTTCGGGGCGGGCATTCATTGTGTGGAGACTTTTGGCCAACGGTTACAGTACATTCGGCGTACGTGACCCACCCAATCTCATTTGAGCCTGGCAGCCATCTTACCCTCGTCCATTATTCCCGTCTTGAAACGCGGCGTATTGTATTTATATTAAATTATAAAATAGAAGTCGAGACTTTAAACACTATTCTATTTTAATAGTATGACTTTGATGCAAATTGTAAAAGATAGGTCTATAGATGTACCTATTATTTGTGTTACTATAAAGAAAATTCAATCAACGTGAATGTAAACCTGATCCCGAATCCAATTAAAATTAAACAATTCTTTATGAATCAACCATGATTTAAACATGTGCTTTGTTTAAAACTAATATTCTCTTCACAAGCGTATTATTCACGTATTCGCATGTGAATTCATGTTTTCACAAATACTCAGATTTCAGTACAATTAAAACGGCATTCAGAGTGGGATTTTACAGAATTACTGAATTTAAGAGTCAATTTATACCGAAAGGCGAGAGAACAGCGATGCTACGCGCAATCTTCGTAATAGCGATTGAATTTGTTCATTTGCTATAATTCATTAACTTTTTTTTTTAATAAGAATTATTGAGGAATGATGATGGCCGCAAGAGAACTAAGGTATTACCGACACAGCCCGAAGGATCGCCAAACTAAAGTAACAGTGGGCAGGACACATTGCTCGCAGAACAAATGGTCGTGTGGGCCGAAAAGTTCTGGAGTGGCGACCGCGTACCGGAAGACGCAACGTTGGAAGACCTCCCACAAGGTGGACCAATGACCTAGTGATGGTCGCGGGTAGCCGATTATTATATACGTAACATAACGACATCACAACAGCAACCCACGGGTGGGCAGTGTTGGAACTAATTCGTATGAAAATGAATGATTTAATTCACACAGTACTACATTGTATCGCCAAGTTCATCCGTGTCGGCAATACCGATCACCGCGCACCGAAGTCTGTCTGCAAACACTTGCCATAACCAAACGACATTACCACTACTTGCGGACCACTCTTTGTCGCGGCGATGTGGTGTAGTTGTGTTTTTTACTATTGATAGGTATGCGTTGTGTTACGAGAGAATGCTCCTTACACACAACGAGGTATGTACAATTTGAATAAAATAGAATTTTAAATACCGCGATGTGTTTCCGAATTCTCATCGCTATCTTTAAAAGCGCACCCGCTAATCCTTAAGCTTCGCTGGTTAATTAGTAGAACGTTATAATATTGAAACAAGCGCCATTTGGTGGAATGTCCCAAATGTCCTTACAGGTAAGATGACTTAAACATCGCCTCCATCGAAGCAAAAACGGGGCCACCTACTGGGCCCTGATATAATCTGATAAACCGTGGACACGATAACAAGAAGATTATCGTAATAGAAAAAAGTGGTATTCCATTCCTATTTCATATTTATTTATGTACACACAAAAAGATTATCTTAAAAAAAGGTAAGTATTGACATAGAGAAGAGCACAAATGTGTTAAATTAATTTTCTTCTAGCTGAACAAATAATGTTAAACATAATTATATAGTGCAGGGAAATTAAGGAAATCAGAGTGGATAATTCGTGTACTTTTGAAAATTGGTACAATTGTTCCTTATGGTTTTCAGATGAACATACCAAAAATTCCCCAGGGTGGGGGAGGGGGTTATAGGTACCTTTTTTCAGTTTTTTGCAAGTATCTCATCTGCCTAGCCTTTTCCCAACTATATTGGGGTCGGCTTCCAGTCAAACCGGATTTAGCTGAATACCAGTATTTTACGCGGAGCGGCTGCCTACCAGACCTCCACAACCCAGTAACTGGGTAACACGGTACTTCATGGCAAGACTGGAGTCAGCTTAGCTGGCTTCTGACTATCCGTAACGACTGCCAAAGATCTACAAATGACAGCCGGGACCAACGGCTTAACGTGCTTTCCGAGGCACGAATGAAACTCGCTATGTTAAGATGGTCACCCATCCACAGACCAACCTTGGCAAGCGTTGCTTAACCTTGAAGATCGACCCGTGCGGCTGTTATTATTTAACCACGAGCTCCTCCAAAACCATTAAAAATATCTCCTCGCTCACTTCTTTATCCACGATCTACGATCTTCTGTATAACACGATGGGCATAGGAGTAGTCATCTAAAAGAGCCAATATTCACCTTTATGGTTCCCACCATCAGATTATTGGTATTAGCTGCAATGGATAGAAAACGTCTGTACAATTAATTTGACCTTAAACACGATGGGAATAAGAGCAGTCAACCAAGTGAGCCACTTTTTTTTTTTTATGGGACAAGCCCGCCTCACATTCCCAACCACTGCAACTCCTGAAAGCCAGAATCAACAGTGGCGACCACCAGAAAAACGCCGAGCCAATGAAACCCGACGAGTCCCGGAGAAACGATTCAACTGTCTTGGATCCTGCAACGAAATTAATCAGAAAAGTACAGCGGAGGAGTAGGAAAAAAAATATATATATAATTTCCACTTCCCTCCATATCAAGCAGGAAACAGAATAGAACTAGGCCAATAGGCACCAAGGGACAAATACAACTGGGTTAAGCCCAGTTGCCAAGCACCATGGATTATATCTTACCACTTAAACTAATGGGTCCTAAATTGTGAGCTACTTTTGATTCCAGTAATAGGTATGGCAAAATCGCTTGAACGCACGGAAATTTGTTCTGGTTTCAACAAGGTCCGTATAGTAAACTACCCCAGATGTAACCTTAATACTATCTAACATAATATTGCGTTCAGTATGCCAAAGACTACACTCCCATAAGATGTGATGTGATGATTGTTCGTATTCATGGTCAGCTGTAGAACATTGACATAAAGGCGAGGCCACAAGCTTAAAGGAAAATAATTTACTCTTAAAATTGCCATGACCTGTGAGAAATTGGGCAACACAGTGATCCACCTCCAGCCATGTCCTGTCCAGCCGCTCACGAACAGATGGAAAAAATTGGTAGAGGTGACGGCCTTTGATGGAATTTTCCCACCTACATTGCCACTCGGATAAAAGTTCCTCCCAGACATCAGTCTGGGGTTTTAGTAATCTAGAGATCTTAGTACGGCCGCGTTGCGGTAAGAACTCTGGGTCCGTAATCTTTCTAGCGTAGTAGTACATTGCAGCACGCCGCTGCACTTGTAGATCGACTGGGAGAACACCCGCCAGCACTGGTAAGTGAGCCACTATTCACCTTTATGGTTTCCATCATCAGAGCGCTGTTACAAGGTGCAATGGATATTGCACATTAAAAGAAATTCAACTAACCCAAACCCGATGGGTACAAGAGTAGTCAGCGAAGTGAGCCACTACTCACCTTTATGATTTCCATCATCAGACCCTTGTTACCAACTCCAGTGAATGGTACTCAAAAGTACCCACACACACGCATACACACTCACACTCACAGGCATACTTGTAAGAGTGGATAAAAAATTACTTTTATATACTTTGTCTAAAGAAATACTCAACCTCACATAATAATATCTATGTTTTAGTAAGAAATGGCGATGAACACGTTTCACTACTTACCAGGTTTCTGCTCTTTAACATCAGACCCTTGTTATCAATTATGCATAATACCTATCGTAACGATTCTATTGAGCTCAAACACTACCGGCATAGTTGTAAGAATGGATGTAAAATAACTTTTCAAAATTTCGTCTGCTGAAGACATATTCGAGGTCATATACGAGTATTTCGAAAAAAAAAAAAATTAGATATTCTTACTCTATTTTCTAAAGTAGAGTAAGAATACACAAAAGTAGTATTGAGTAGTGTTGTATTGTGTTGTAGTAGTATGGTATTGACAATAGGTCTCAACTCTGTTGGCTTCTGGGTCAGAAATTACCATTCGTCTTTGTATGATTTACGAAAAAACATATTTTGTTAATTTTAGATACCCTCTACCTCCTAAAGTATTAAAGATAAAGATAAAGATATATTTATTTGTAAACATGTGTAACATTGTACATATACATGCAAATGTGGATGTAAAAGTAAAAAATATTGTGAGTTTCAACATGTTTTGCCCCCATTGGCGTACAAAATTAATTATAACCACTCGAAATACAACACAATTACTTAAGTAAGAGAAGAAAAGCATAACAAAATTAAAATATGACACAAATTGATTAGAAACTATCAGTTAAAAAATCTTTAAAACAATAGTAACATTTTTCAGTAAGTAACTTCTTAAGTTCTCTCTTGAATAAAATTGGCTGGTTTATATTTTTAATAACCTCTGGAATTTTATTATATATTAATGGTGCCATACAAAACACGCTTTTATGAAGGAGTGCTGTTTTCGCAGAGTGTGGCTGTAAGAAGTTCTTATATTTAGTACGTCTATTTCTAGTGACATTGTCTGACAAAAAAGGAAACCAGTGAGGATTGCATTCTGGATTCTAACAAATAAAGCTATTTCCAAGATGTATAGTGACGGAAGTGTCAGTATATGGTATTTTTTAAACAGTGGTTGACAGCTGTCGGTAGTTTTGATCTTAAACATAGCCCGAACACAACGCTTTTGCATTTTAAACACCATGTCGGTGTTTGTCGAATTACCCCAAAATATTATACCGTATCTAAGCACTGATTCGACAAGTCCATAATATGCCATGAATAATGCGTTTCTACTCACTGTTGGTGCCAGTTTGTACATCGCAAAAGATAAACTACTTATTTTTGTACAAAGTTCTTCTGTGTGACATTTCCAATTGATTCTACTGTCAATTTTTAAACCGAGGAATTTGGCTGTTTCTACTTGATTTATTATATTACTATCATATATCAATTTAAATTTAATTGAATTTTGAGGCCTTTGACTGTAGTTCATTACATTTGTTTTATTTATATTTATTTTTAGATTATTATTGGTTAGCCATGTTATTATAGATGTTAGTGCTTTATTTATGTCGTTTTCAAATAGACTTTTATCATTACATATGATATTTACTGTGCTGTCGTCTGCTGCGTCTGTCGTCGGGAGGTCATTGATGTAGATAATAAATTGCGTAGGTCCTGTTACGCTGCCTTGGGGAACACCATATCTAACATATCTTACTTTGGATTGGTATTGTTCTTCCTTTTTAGTTTTTATGTTAAATCTTGTAACTTGTGTGATTTGTTTTCGATCAGTTAAGTAAGATTTAAATAGTTCTAACACGTTTCCTCTTATAACGTATGCCTCCAATTTACTAGCCAGTATTTTGTGATCAACATAATCGAAGGCTTGTGTCATATCGCAAAAAATGGAGCATACAGGGGTAGTTTTATCCACCGCAGTCATTATAGTTTTCAAAAACTCAAAGATCGCCATGTTTATATTTTTATGTTTTCGGAAGCCTTTTTGTTCGCTGCATAAGATATTGTTATTTTCTAAGTAATTATTTAATTCTGTATTGTAATAAGTTTCAAAGATTTTGGAAAATACAGAGAGGAGGGCAATGGGTCGATAATTTTCAACTAATTTTTTGTCATCTTTTTTCAGCAAAGGCTTAACAATTGCTAGTTTAAGATCCTTTGGAAATGTGCCATTTGTTATAGAGAGGTTTATAATATGACTTAAGTGATGTCATATCTGACTATTTACTTCTTTTACAATTTTTGTAGAAATTTCGTCATAACCGACACTTTTTGTATTTTTTAGGCCATTTATTATCTTAAATATATGAAAAGGTGTACTTGGAGCTAAAAACATTGAATTGGGTCTGTGGTTAATTAGGGATGTTACTTTTTTACCAGCACCCAAGATTGGTTTAACTTTATCAACGAAGTAATTATTAAATGTGTTAGCTATTTCTGTAGGATTTGTGATACTTATATTTTGGATTTTAATTTTTTCTATGGGTTCTCTTGGTAAATTTGGTCGTACTTTATTAATCATTTGCCACGTTGTCTTTGATTTATTATTCGACATTTTAATTGTGTAATTATTTTGCGCACGCTTCGTTAGTTATATAATTTTATTATTATTATAATTTTTTTTAGTAATTTGGAATAATTAATATAATTTTGTTTATTCGTGTTTGTTGCTTTTTGTCTAAGTTGCCAGAGCAATAATCTTTTTCTTTTGCTACAAATTTTTATTCCGCGTGATATCCACTTAGATTTATAATTAACTTTCATCATTAAGTTTTTCTGCGGGAAGCACAGATTGTAGAATAATTTAAAATTATCCATGAAATATGTATAAGCATTATCTACGTCCTTAGTTGTGTAGATTTCTGAGAAAGAAAAATTATTCAGGCACATTTTGAACTTATCAATGTTTTCTTTACAGAAATCTCGTTCCGTTTTATACTAGTATTTAAATTTGAAAATCTTTTTTATCGGAAGTTTTATTAATTGGGCCGTGTGGTCTGATAAACCAAAATCCAACACTTCAGTCTTACACTGTTTTTTGAAATCATGGGCAAAGTTATCTAAACAAGTCATGCTAATCAGTCTAGTAGGTTGTTTTAAAGCAAGCTTTAAGTTGAAATTCAATAACAAACATTCGAAATCTAGGGATACACTATTACTTTTTAAAATGTCAATATTAAAATCTCCAGCTATTAAAATATTATTATAACTTATTTTTGAAATGAGCATAAGGACTTTTTCAAGTTTTGAAAGAAATGTTACCACATTGTTCGGGTTCGGTACTCGGTAGACACAGACAATAATAACCTTATAATCAATAAGTTCGATAGCACAGCATTCAAATACATTAGAAGACTGACATAGAGAAGAAGAATCCTACAGTTAAATGTTAATGACATAATGTCTAGAAAATTTAATGTAGATTATTAATGCAGAAGTAAGCAAGGAGATATTTTTGATGGTTTTGGAGATACAAGCAAAAAACGTACCTTTCCCCCCTCCCCCACCGCCGGCTTACCGCCCATCCTCGGGGACTTTTAGTATTTTCACCTGGACACTTCAAAAAACAAGTGTACCAATTTTCATCAGTTTTTTTTTTTTTTTTTTTTTTTACTATTGATAGGCACGCGTTTGACCACTATCTCACCTGATGGTAAGCGAGGATGTGGTCGAAGATGGAGCACGCTTGCCTAGAAATAACCTATTCACTCTTGATTTAAAGACTCCGAGGTTGTAGCTATCAGGAAACACAGACTCCGGCAGGGAATTCCACTCCTTAGCTGTACGCACTATGAATGTGTTCCCAAAACGTTTTGTGCGTATGGGTGGGATGTCCACCATGTACCGGTGGCGCATCGCCGTTCGTCTTGTGGTCCGATGATGGAACGGGCTTGGCGGAATTAAATTATGCAATTCCGTCGCACATTCCCCAAAATGCAACCGGTAAAAAACCGACAGGCTAGCAACTCGTCGTCGATGTTCAAGACTTTGGAGCTTCGACGCGACGAGCTTCTCATTGCCGATGATCCTCTTGGCTCGTTTCTCAATTGACTCAAGGGCATCAAGCTGGTATCTGGCAGATCCATCCCAAAGATGAGAGCAGTATTCCATACACGATCGAACTTGCGCTTGATAGAGTTTGAGCAGCTGTTCCGGCGTGAAGTACCGTCTCACCTTAGCCAGAATCCCCAACTTCTTTGCAGCCACTTGAGCTTTTGCCTCTATGTAAGGGCCAAAATTGAGAGTAGATGTTAATGTAACCCCAAGAAGCTCAAGATGGTCGGTTATCGGCACGGTTTCACCGCGGAAAGATGGAGCTGGGCGGAATTGGCTCCTTTTGGCGGAAAATAGACACGCTTGGGTCTTAGCAGCATTGAACTTGACCAGATTGGCATCGCCCCAATCAGAGACCGCCTGTAGGGACACGTTCAAGCGCTCAACCATTGCCTCCCGGAGAGACCGGATCTGCGACCCACCAGCTCGTGCGTCGGACACGTATCTCTCAGCAACAGTGCTGTCGTCTGCATACCCAAAGGTACCGGGTTTAAGCAGATCATTAATATGCAGCAAGAACAGTGTTGCCGAAAGCACCGACCCCTGAGGAACCCCGGCATTAATATCCAGCAGTCCAGACGAGCAGCCATCTATGACCACTCGGATAGACCGATCCCTCAGGAAATCTGCGATCCAATCACACAAACCGGCGGGCAGACCGAAGGAAGGAAGCTTACTAATAAGGCCATCGTGCCAGACCCTGTCGAAGGCCTTCGAGATGTCAAGGGAGACCGCCAGTGCCTCCCCGTGCTTCTCTATGGCCTCACTCCAGATGTGAATGGCATACGCTAGAAGATCCCCAGTAGACCGATTTCGGCGAAACCAAAATCAGTTAATGTTCCAAATAAATAACTTTTTACTTTTTTTTTACATAACTACACGAATAATTCGCTCTGATCGACGTTAATTGAGCTAATTTTTTTGCACTAATACATATTAATAAATTACAATAATAAACATTTATAAAGTTACAATGGTCTAATCCCAGATTTCTGCACTCTACAGTCTGTCAGAGTAAGCGGTTCGTAAGCACGCAGTTCAAAGCTTTCAAGAGCAACTAATGTCGAGGGCACTTAAGCTAGGTTCTTAGTGAAGTGTGCCAAATAGTGTACTTATCATAGGTATGTGGAATTCACATTGTTGTAGTAAGAGTGTGGGTTATGTTTCTAGTTTTGGTAGAAAATGGTCTTTGTAGAACACTTAGGCTGGAATCGCACGCCATGGTATACAATTTCTATCCATTGAGGGCTAGCACGTTTGAATTCGCCACTAGAGGCGCTAGTGTAGCGTGAGATCTTCGAAATGTCAAATTTCACTGTTGGTTGGCTATTGACGCGAGTTTATTCACTCATTAGCTGTGATTACTGTGAAAATTTTACTAAAACAGTTGTTTTTCTGTTTCTGTTTGACGTCCATTAAATAAAAATATTATACGATCAGCTAAGTTTTTATGCTGAACCAACCTAAATGTCAATAAATAACTTTGCCTTAAAGAACCCACTTTGAAATAAAAGGCTTCGGTTTAATGTATCTGTAAAAAAGTAACTCCCCGTCCTTTATCATCAAGTAGTAACACCGCGAACCTGTTTGTGTACGCAGATTAAACAACACTTGAAGAATATTAATTTTCTTACATTGTTAAACTTCGCGATATTCTTTTATGAACTTCGTGTCGAAATTTAAAATGGAGTATACTTTCCCTCTTTTCACCACAAAACATGACAAGTGGGAAACTTTTCAGATGAATGATTATTATGGTGAATTTTTGGAACGAATGCTTTGAGGAAAACGCGCAAATAATGTGGGAAGGCTGAATATTTGCATTGAATTATTGATGATGATAAATGCCAATGTGATTGAGGGAATTACATACGGTACGTTTACTGAAATATTGTTAATAAAGACGAAAGTTCGGAATTATATAATTGATAATGTATTTTGAGTTGGAAGCAGAACAGTAGTGCTATTCTGTAACAAAATTTTCGTGTCTCGACAGCGAAATCATGGCATGGAAATTACGGCACTAAATTCAATTGTTGTTCAATGTGAAATAGCTTCTCTCATACAAGTATCCTGTTTGGCTATAATAAAATATTATTCCCGAATAACAAAAAGATTCCTCCATTGAAGACATCGCGGTCCCCCTGGTACCAGAGTAATGAGCAAGCTTTCACGTGTGTCACCGACGTTGAACCAAGTAAGTTCGCAATCTTAAAAAAACACGTAATATAAGTTTGTATGTCTATCACTTTAACGAGGTTGAAAAAAAAGTAAATTTTTTTTCGACTCGGAAATATGTTCTTTTTATTTAAGTAAATAGGAGAATATCTAATAGGCTACTAGAAAATTTTATGTGAGCTTGATGAGTGACGGAATGAACTGGTTTATTCATCGAGGGTAGTGAACAGCCTATGTTCTGAAGTGGAGTTCGTGCGCATAACGAAGCTATTTGAAACTGGGTACTTTTTACCGGACTCAAATTCAAAGTCAAAACTTTTATTTCAATTAGGCCATTAAAAGGCACTTTTGAACGTCATCATTACATTTAAAATTACATTTAGAAATAACAAGTGACTCTACTGTCCCTTCGAAAAGGTAGATGGAAAAGAACGGACAAGAAACTCCATAGTTACTATTTTCAAATAAATGGTTTACATTATTTTTACAATCTATATACTAATATACTCGTATAAAGCTGAAGTGTTTGTTTGTTTGTTTGTTTACTTGAACGCAATAATCTCAGGAACTGCTGGTCCGATCTGAAAATTATTTCAGTGTTAGATATCCCATTTATCGAGAAAGGCTTTAGGCTATATATCATCACGCTAAGACCAATAGGAGGGGAGCAGTAATGAAAATTGTGACGCAGACGAAGTTGCGTGGGTCAACTAGTTAAATATATGTGAAGACCATGCACCTATGGAATATACTACTTATAGGAACAAAGTATTCCCAGCAGAGGTAAACTTATTCACTTTCTAAATAAGTACGTACACACATTTACAAACATTGGAACTATTAATAAAATAAAATAAAACAAAGTACTATCATTTTATTGGTAAAGAAAAGGACTTAATTATCGGTAAAGGAAAAATACTTTTTTAAAACTTATCTATGACGAATGAATTGATTTCGCTGAAATTTACCCCGAATATAACCTCTATATTGAATTAAACATTTGAAGTTGTGTATTTCTCCTAATAATTTTATCGTGAAAACCATTATCATTTTGGCACTAAAGACGGGTTCGAGACATACTTAATTCAAAATGCTCAATATAGAACTGCGAAATAAATTATAGAAACTAATAGAGACTTAATCTTCTAAAACAGAAACGCATTTACAAATAAATTATTCAATCGCGTGGATTTCACTTTTAAAATAACAAAACTTTTAGTTTTAAAACCTTTTATCTTAGATGTAGTTCTATCTTGATTGAAATTTAATTACGATAAGAGACCTTTCTTAAATTTTAAATGGACAAAATTTAAAATGAACTTCTATTATCAAGTTTTTCTTGAATTTTTTAATTTGAATATTTAAGTAGTTAAGACAGTACTAAGTCTGTAGCTTTATCAATGCCTATGTGAAATCAGTTCTTTAGACTTTTAAAAAAATTAAATAATTAGACAGAATTAGGGTCTTGGGATTGATCTGACTTAATGTTGGCACATTGCATAGAATTCTCTTTCAACCATAATATTGAGATGTTGCGAAAAGTTTCTTCAGGTTCATAGCCCAAAGGTAATACGTAGCAGTCTGTTTGCATTTATTGAATGACAATGCTTTAGTCATAATTATACATTGAGGTTACAAATAAAACGAACAAAATTAAAAAAAAAGAAAACGAAATGTCCCCTGTTGGATCAAAGGATTAATATTAAGTGCATTAAGTACAAACAAAAAGATCCTAAGGAGCTTAACCTTTTTTGCACGTGTATTTGATGTCGTTTATGCTGCACACATGTACCTTCATTAGGATATCTACGGCAAAACATTGGTATCCGGCTCGAAGGACTAAGGAAAATGGAACCATGCAAGAATCATAATGTCCTTTTGATATGTCCCATCCGTTACCTTATCTCTGTTTTGTTACCCTCGTTTATCATCACGCTGTCACGAAATGGAACAGGGGCAGGGTAGTAGGGTAAAAACTTCGCTGCACGTTATTTATGCTTGTTCTAAGCGTATCCGTAATACAAGTATAAATAACAAAGCTCAAGGAAGAGTTCTGAGTTTTTAAATGAGTTATTTTATCTCTGTGTTTTGAGCGAAGATAATGTTTCAAAATAAACATATTTCTGTCATAGTGTTGTCCCCTGAAAAATGTCATGAAAATATGGAACAATTTGTGACTGATATCATATCGGTAAAGGGCAGTTAAACAAACTAGGGAGCACACTCTTATTGTATGTTAACACAAATTATACAACTTGTAACAAAATAAACGTAATACCTCAGAGTCATTGTACTCGTCATAATGACCAATTTTTACTATGGGACCAACACTGAATTCGCAAAATAAATCGAGTCATAACTAGACAAAAAAAATGTTCATAACATGACCTCTTTAGATGTATTGGTTTATTCTGTTACATGTTGAATATCAATCTGCTGTTAAGTAGTTCTAAGTTTTTTTTAAACAATATTGAGCTTTTGCTCATCATAGTCTCACTGCCCTTGTCCCATGTCACTTGTGGACGGCGCAGCAGATTTTCTTCTTCTCAACCATTCTACCTAGAACTACATACACGTAGATATATGCATGCTTGGTAAGTTCACGTTTACCGCAAACCTCCCAAAACAGCGCAATACAATTAAAATAATTACTCCAAACTACTAGCGGCCTCAAAAGCGGGCACACGATTAAACCAATTTGCGTAAAGAGAAGCATATTCAGCAGTATAAAGGTTACCTCACATTGGATGGCATCGCGATGCTAAGAGGCGCATCGTGGATTATAAGGGTATGTTGCTCATCAGAAAATTGCAAACGTCGTATAATTGTAAAATGTCAAATGTCACGAAGATATTGGGATTTATTGTTGACGAAACGATTTTTTTGTAATATATCGAGTTATCATAATGTTATAAAAATGTATTACAATCTTATGGTCTGCAATTTTGCGGTGACATATCCATGCATACTGTACATGTTTTGCGGAATTTGTTCGAAAGTGTCACCGGGGCCCTGGAACGCGAAGGTCTGACACTCCCTTCCGCCACATATGCCATAAATGAACTGGGTCCGCCCAGAGTGGCAGGAGTCATTTAGGATGATTTTCCACACTTTAAAAGTAATTTATAGTATAATATTAATACAAACTAATACTATAAATGCGAAAGTAACTATATCTGTCTAACTGCCTGTTATTTTTTAACCGACAAAAAAACGGACGAGGTTCTCAAATAATTTAAATTTGCGGACGATGATGCATTGTGCTGTGCCCCGCTGTACCGCGACTTAACAGGCTGCTTCTATTATCTCACTAAATTGCGTAACTTTTTGTGTAGTAAATAAAGTTCTGTATCGAATATATATCAGCCAATTGCTGACCACTGCTAAGCGTAAACCTCCCGCAAAGAGCGCCATCCATCTCGGTCTCGAGCAGTCCGACTCCATCCGCTGCTACCTTCTTCAAATCATTGATCCATCGTGCCGCAGAGTGTCCAACACTACTTTTGCCCATACATAGTCTCCACTCGGCCGTATATTGAAAGAAAGCTGGTAGCCGGCGCCAATCTACCAGCGCTTATCGGCGCTTATTTGGTCCATTCTGGTAACAGTTACATAAAGCAAACAGATTGAAGCTTGTTGTTAATTAATTTTCGTGGAGGGCGCGCTAACGCTGACTGGCGCGTGTCGAAGATTGTCGGAAATTGTCGGCGTCGTTTGGCGCTTATCGGTGCTTGTTCACATAAATGTCTGCGCCGGTTACCTGCGTGGACCGTCCTTTAAGCGCTGGGAGGCTGCCAGCTTTCTTTCTGTGTACGGCCTAGCACAACTGCTCTATCGACCGTATGTTCTATCGCTATCTCAATGAGTTTCGCTGCGAGCTGCTCCTTACCGATCGTTATCAGATACAGTATTGTCGCAACATGGTAATTGATCGAACGACTCAGGTGAAAAATTTCAGAATTCGACGGTACATTTTTAAATTGACGATTGTGTATTTCGAATATTTCGGTTCTACTTGAATAGTCGGCATGATACCTGATGTAATTTTTGAAAGGAAAATTTGTATTGCTTATGAGAAGGTCGATAAAAAAATTACATAATATACTTAAGCCTTATTTGTGTGTCGTACAAAAATATATATTTTTTTCTCTGATAGAAAATGTATTTGCGTGTAATATAGTCTAATGTAGTGACTTACACCAATACACGTCCACAAAGCAATTTATTACCAACAAATTACGCCTTACACGCCTTACGCCGGCAGCAGCGTGACTGCAGCGCTGCTTTGTTAATCCATACAAATAAAAAACACGCGACCGCTGCGTTGCTACCACTCGGCGCTTTGCGACAAATTTCAAGGCGCCCTTAAAGTCACACAAAATAATTTTGGTAACGCTTTTTTTCATAATTATAATAATTATATTTTAATAAAATCTTTTTTCTGACTGTAATTAACAGCTTTGTATAATTTGATGGTGTCCAAATAGTCAGTGAAAAAAAAAATTAAAATGTGCCAATTCGGACAATTGCAATTTGGTCCTTCGAGCGAAATTGCGACAAAATTAGCCCGCTTGCTCTTTTCTGCTAAATCTTTCAGAGTAGGCGTTTTACTACAGAATAATTTTAATCTAGAAACAGTTTATAAGCCAGAACATCAAACATTTTATCTCTAGCAATTTAATCAAAGGTACTTGGTGGAACACTTGTTGAAGACGTGTATTTACTTTATGTACGTAGGTTATGTTCAAAGAGAATCCACAATAGGCTCGATCCATTACCTTTTAATTAAATTCTTCTTACAAAGGGCCCAGTACGTGTCGGATCCTAGCCCTATCTATACAAGGCTTCGTAAAAATGGGGCATACCTGACAGGTATGCCACCTGATCGCTTGAGGGCGTTTACTGATGAATACAATAATAGCTTACTCACGCACATAAGCCGCCCATGTCTAGCCACTAGAGTATTAATAAACCAATGTCTTTTTTAGTATGAAATATTCTCTTTCGTCAATATAGTATGATAATTTTTGAGTCGTCTGTGTATAGGCACGGATGACTTATAAATTCTGTATCTACTCACCAAAACTCATCAACTATCGGATTTTTTTCACAACTGCCCAAAAAGGTGTGATAGATTTTCAGAAATTATGTACATATGTACTAGCTGCCGCCCGCGGCTCCGCCCATGTGAATATTGAAAACTATCCCAAAGGAACGTACTCCCGGGATATAAATGTATTGTGTGCATTATTTCAGGCTATAATGTACCTCTGTGTCAAACATAAAGATCCGTTTAGCCGTTATAACGTGATTGAGTAACAAACATCGGATATTCTACTCGTATATTTTATTTTATGAACTATATTACGTAAGTATAAAAGTGTAGGTGTTTGTTACTTTCTTTATTTCAATTATAACTTGAACGCAAGATTGATTTTGTGTTTAAGTTATCCTGCTAAATGATGTATTAACGATATACGACCTATATGAAGCTTGGGAGATTATTGTAATAGACATGAAAAAAAAAACATTTTATTTGTTCGCGACGAAGCGTTTAGTATGTATAACTCGCGTACATAAAGACCATGTATAGTTATAAGCTTATGTACTTGATAGTTAAGAGCTTATGTACTTTCATAGTTATAGTTTCATGGCTATGTAATTTATTAAAAATATAAATTTTGTCGTTTTCCCCCGGACACATAAGATGTTCTGGGGGAACTTATTTTCATTAAGTAAATTGATAGGTAGGGCTACACATTGCCCCTACACATTCCTGGTAACCCCTAAAAGGTATGGTTTTGATGGTTGGTAAAAATCAAAGGTAATGAAGGTACACAGGTATTGAACCTTTCACACATACCTACACAGGACAGTTACTCAAAGGTAATGGGGTGGATAGCAAAAACCACCATTTACAGATACCTTCATTTACTAGACATACAGAAAATCTAGGTATATAGGCTTCAAATAATAGGCACTGGAAGCCTGGCACTGAGCCCTATCCAGATATATACACATCTTTATGGTCAGGCAAGGCATAAAGCCGCAAATTAGGAAAATATAGAAACACAGATTTTTTCCCCTTCCCGGTTCCTGACCTTATAGTACTTCCACCCTTAGAGGGGTGGCTTCAAAAGTTGTGTATCTGGATAGAAGGATGATCCACCTACCCTGTTACAGATAGTTTGGTAGCAAGTTCACACTTGTAGACAGTTTCGACAGTCAAATGCTACAAGCCCAATAGTGGGCAGGGTTGAAGGGTTTATTTTCACTCCATTCGACGGGGAATTTCGGAGGATTAGCAGAGAGGTGCATCAACCCCTATCCAGACCTAGAATAGACCTAGATATAGCCAGGAATGTAATAGAACCATAGTTAAAAATAAACTAAAACAGTTAGTGGTTTTTGGTCCTCGTTACAATAAAGTAACCTAGTACATTAGTAAATAGACAAAAAATAGAAATTCGTAGTCACCGGCAGAAGAAATATAGAATTTGTAACTAGAATCAAAGTACTCGTGAATTTTCCCTTAAACCATTAGCTGCAGTGTCGTCAAATTCCTGCATATTATTTAACCCTGGTAAGCCCTTAGTCATCCCTCACCCCAATCTATCCCAAAGAGAGCAAGTAAATAGCAAGATAGAAGAACGTTGCACGCGTGGTACGGGGAACCTCAGTACCCCCGGTACAGGACGTCAGCGCGGCTGGACGCAGTCGGGTGGTCACAGTTCACAACGGAGGATTAGAAGAAGGATAGACCTACCCCATCACACCCCCGTTCCAGTCGATCACGCCCGTCCGGTACATTATTGATAACAGTGTGTAGTTGGAAAATCAGAAAAACTTTGCTACTAATATTATTCGGGATCGCCCGAACTCCGTAAAAGAAACAAGATAGTAAAGGAAACAAGATAGCAAGTGGAGGCGACGGCGGCGGCGAGGATCTGATGCGGGAGCTGGCTAGTCAATCGGGCAGAGGTTCGCCTTTTCTTGTTAGGCTGCTGGAACTCGAGTACGCCGCGAACTATGCCCGTACCTATTTTATATCGTTCTGTTTTGGCTGGCCAGCGGACCCTTCCTCACCCCCGCTATCACATATTTATTTAAATCAGTGTAAATACATGCCATGAGCTGGCGCGTCTCTTATTATCTAACACTTAAACCTAATACCTAACTATTGACATATAGTTCTTACCTCTGCGACGTCCCATTACGCTATGGCGTGAGGATAAAGCGGCGCGCATATTTAAATGGCCTCTCCCCCCGCCTCACCACTATAAAACCGTACGGCACCGCCGCAGGCCTGTTTATTGCTATTGCGGGCGTCGCAGAGATAAGGTGAGGAAAAAACAGGTGGTAATCATCATTTAATTACATAACCTACCTATTTACATAACTGTCATCTTTTACAAACTTATTTCTAATTAGACAGTTTCCTAAAAACATTGTTTACATAGTAATTTGGGGTTCTAAGTGATTTATTTTTGCATACTACACGATTATTCTAATAAGACATACTCTAATACATTATTCTAATTACTAATTAACAATTCTTATTAGACATAATCTTCACACATTAAATAAGAACATTTTACAACAACTATTTTACAATAAACTCGTAGGAATCGCGTTATACTATTCGACGCTCGGTAGCTTGCGGTCAGTTGCGGTCCTCACTACTTGAGCCTAGGTGTGAGTTGACCTCAGGGCGTCGTGCACATTCTCCCGCCGTCGCCACGCTGCGACTCCGTTGGTAGCACGACGATCTTCCTGGTGGGGCGGCGCAGAACGTGGCCGCTGCTGGTGGTGACGTCCACTACTCGTACTTCTCCGTCGGCGCCTGGATACAGCTGGCTTACTCGTCCGCGGGGCCAGATGTTGCGCGGCAGGTTGCTGTCGCAGATGATGACGAGGTCTCCGACCTTGGGCTGGACTCCTGTGCTGGTGGGCTCCCGCCGGTGTTGCAGTAGGGACAGGTACTCCTTGACCCATCTTCGCCAGAAGACGTCCGCAAGGACTTGTGCTCTCTTCCATTGCTGGCGGGCTGTCACGTCCTTGCCTTCGAAGTGACCTGGCACTGGTACGTGGGAGTTGGGTCCGATGAGTATGTGGTTCGGTGTCAGGGCCTCAGGTTCTGATGGGTCGACTGAGACGTGGGTGAGAGGTCGAGAGTTTACTGTGTTCTCAACCTCTGTCAGTAGGGTCACCAGCGTCTCATCACTCGGGTACCGTTCGTTCAGGGTGATCTTCAGGGCTTCTTTCACCGACCGCACCATGCGCTCCCATGTGCCTCCCATGAATGGGGCCGACGGGGGGATGTACTTCCACACGATGTGATGGCACGTTGTCTCATGCTGAAGAGCTTCCAGCGCTGCCTCGCCGAGCTCCTTGTCTGCCGCCTTGAAGCACGTAGCGTTGTCGCTCCACAACTCTTTGGGGCAGCCTCTTCTCGCCATAAATCTTCTTAGCGCCGATATTGCCGAGTCAGCGCTCAACGAATGTACGACTTCTATGTGTATCGCTCGTGACGTCATACATGTGAAGAGAGCGCCATACCTCTTCTCTCGGTGGCGCGCGACCGTGACTTCTATGGGGCCGAAATAATCAAGTCCCGTGAATGTGAAGGGACGAGTATGGTGGGCGAGACGGGCTGGTGGTAGGTCGCCTGTTGATGGGCAAGCTGGCTTCACCTTTCGTATGCGGCATTGTAGGCAACTTTTTATCACATCTCGTACAGCTGGTCGTATCTTGGATATCCACAATCGTTGTCGTAACTCATTTACGACCATTTCCACGCCGCCATGATGTAGTCTTTCATGTACATAAGCTATGTACAACTTAGTGTAGTTTTGTTTACCGTCTAATATAGGTGGGTTGGACGTATCTTCACTTATCTCATGCGCTGCGGTTACTCTTCCTCGCAAACGTACTGTGCCTGCCGCGTCGAGGTACACGCTGAGGTGACTTAAGCGATCGTAACTATTTGGCGCGCTTTTCTTCTTTATTCGGTCGATCTCGGCGCTGTAGCTCTCTCGCTGGCTGGCTCGAATCCACATATGTTCCGCTTGAAGTAGGTATGAAGTAGGTATTTCTATATAGCGACGTGTAGAGTTAGGTATTTCCTTATTTTCTTGCGTGGATTGAGTTTTCTTAGCTCGCGTAGTTCGCCAGTCGGGATCTTTTGCTTCGGTTTTCTTAGTACGTTTTCGTGTAGCGGTGACTGTATTCTTGTTCGGTTTACACAGGTTAGTGAACTGTAGGACTCGTGCCGTTGCTCTTATCAGTCGTAGCCACTTAGAAAATCGTTCGATTTCCGGTAGGCAAACTCTATCGCAGCCGTTGTGTTGTTGACATGAGTTACATTTTTCTCTTTCTTCTCCCGTGTCGTACTTCACCACGCTCTCTTCTCGGGGCCACTGGGACTCTGGTGACTTCAAGAATGAAGGTCCGTGGAACCATCGATGGGTGGCGCTGAAGGTGTCCGGCGTGTCTCTGGTCGCGTCGTCGGCCACGTTGTCTCTGGATGGAAGCCATCTCCACTCGTCTTTCTTGGTGGTTTCTTCTATTTCGGCCAGACGGTGAGCCACGAAGGATTTGTAGACGCGGAGCTCTGACCTGATCCATACCAGTGCAGTGCGGGAGTCACTCCAGTAGGTTTTGCTCGTAGGTGTGAAATCATGCTCTTCCACGACGGTCTGTGCGAGTCGCGCACCTAATAGGGCTGCCTGCAGTTCTAATCTGGGCATGGAGACGGGTTTCAGTGGCGTGACTCTGCTCTTGGCGGCTGCCAGCGATACGTGCACGCTGCCATCTATGCGCTCCGTTCTCCAGTACACTGCAGCGGCGTACGCTTCTTCACTCGCGTCGACGAAGGTATGTAACTGACTTGATACGATCTGTTGATAATCGTAACATCTAGGTATTCTCAGCTGTTTGATGATGTCGAGTGACGTAATCCACTTGTTCCATCTGTCGATCAGCTCTACTGGTAGTGGGTCGTCCCAGTCGGTCTTGTAACGCCATGTGTCTTGGAATATTCTCTTTGCTGGGGTGGTCACGGGTGAAATCAACCCCAGTGGGTCGAATAGCGCCATGATGATACTCAGCGCTTCTCTCTTGGTGGGAACGCGCTTGTTCTCTTCTAGTTCTGATGGGATCTTCATGGTGCCTGTGTTGAACCCGATGCAGTCTTCTCTGACATGCCAGATTAAACCTAATGTCTTCTCTTCTTTGCCTCCCAGGTTCACGGTGGTGGTGTCTTCGATGGGCCCCAGCCCTTCGATGGTTTTCATGTTGTTCGATGTCCACCCGTTCAGCACGAAGCCTGCCTTCTTGTGGATGCCATCAACTTCTCTGGTGATCTTGCGTGCTTGTTCGATGTCACGGAAGCTTTGGAGATAATCATCCATCTAGTGATTCTTCTGGATGGCGGCTGCTGCGTCTGGATATTCAGTGGCAAAGTCTCTTGCATTCTTGTCCTTGATGAACAGTGCGGTACATGGTGACGAGGTGGCTCCAAAGATGACTGAGGTCATTCTGTATTCCTCTGGCGCGCCCTCCCGCCGTTTGCCCCTCCACAGGAATCGTAGGGCATCTCTGTCTTCTTTTCTTATCTTTATTTGCATGAACATTTCTTTGATGTCACCGCTGACGGCGTATGCGTGCTGCCTGAACCTCATGATGACACCTGGGAGTGACTGGAGTAGATCTGGCCCCGAATGTAACATGTCATTGAGGGACATGCCGGCTGCTCTTGCTGATGCGTCATGGACCAGGCGAGGCGGTTTGTGGGGCTTCGCTGGGTTGATGACGGGAAAGTGGGGCAGGTACCAGGTCTTCCCTGCTGGTGCTGGTGTTGGCGCCTTCTCTGCATAGCCTGACTGGAATAAGTTATCTATTCTCTCTTCATACTTCTTTTTTAAGTCTTCATCCTTGTCTAATCTCTTCTCTAGTGAATGAAGACGTCGTTCAGCTTCTTGATAGTTGTTAGGTATTGCGAGCTCCTTCTCTTTCCACAGCAAGCCGGTTTCAAATCGCCCTTCTGGTAGTCTTCTGCTGGTTTCTTCGAGGATCTGGAGGGCCTTCTGGTCAGGAGCTTCTCTGGGTCTTCTTGGTTCGATGCATAGTGACTCGAGCTTGAAGTGATTCTTAACCAAATCTTCTAATGATCGTTCCTCTTCTTTTTGTTGAAGTCTGCCGCAGAACGCTACCTTAGCTGTGAGTGAGCTATGGCAGCCATGAAGAACCCAGCCGAGTTGTGTGAGTGAGGCGACTGGTTGGTTACGACGACCGGTGCGGAGCTTTCTTGACACGATGAGATGCCAGTTGTCTTGTCCGATTAACAACTTAGGCGAGGCTCGTTCATATGTTATCTGATCTCTAATGTCGATCAGATGTTCGCAATCTTCAATGTGGCGATCTTGCACTGTTTCTGGCGTGAAGCTAAGTCGGTTGACAGTACGCGCGGCTTCTATCTCGTACTCTTCGTCTGCGTACTTTCCCCTGATGCTGAGACCGACGACCTTGCTGTTGTCGTGCTTCATCTCATTGCCGACTCCTTGGATCCACATGGTGCTGCCCCAATGACGTCTGCTATCGAGGCGTCCAGCAGCGTGACTGTGCTTCCTTCATCCAGCAGCGCGTAGGTTTCAATGCTGGAGTGCGGCCCCTTCAGTATTACGGGCGCTATTTTCAAGAACGCGCGTCTATGGCCACCTGGTTGCGCTGCTGATGTGACTTCTACTGCTGGCGCGGCTGTCTCTCTCTTCTCGGAGTCGTCACTGGAGCTGCTTGGTTCCTTTTCGTGATGCAGCAGCTTGTGATGCTTCATTGTGCACCCATGTCTTCCACACGGCGGCGCCCTGCAGAGGAATCTTCGATGGCGACTTCGGAGACAGCGGTAGCAGATGTTGCTTTTCTTGGCTACCTCCCATCTTGTATTCGTGTCGAGAGCGATGAAGTGTTTGCAGTCGGTGAGCTTGTGTTCTTGCTTGCATTGCGGGCACAGGTCGTCTGATGTCATCTTCTTCCCCATAGGCATAGCGAATGTGCGCTCCACCTTCTTCTGTCTTCTGTCCCTCCCCCAGTTTTCATCAGCAACTGACTCGGGTAGGGCGTAGGCGCCGCACTTGTCCGCTTCTTCGTTTAGAAATGTGGACATCTTCTTTAGTTCTGGGGCATCTTCTCTCTTCGTAGCTGCATAATCGTACCACTTGTTCTTCAGGATAGGAGTGAGCTTCTCAATAACTGTTCGCGCCATCTCAGGACTGTGTAGGTATTGGGGTTTCTTCAGTGCTTCGATGGTGCCGACTATGTTCGCTATTCGCCCAGCGAAGATGCACAGGTCTCGGGGGTTGTCAGTGACCTTGCTCAGTGACTTCAGCTTCTCCATTTCGACGAGAATGAGTGCTTCTGGTCTCCCAAATCTTCTTTCTAGAGCTTCTACGATCGCTCTTGGGTCGGGTTGACTTAGTAATAGGCAACCGACAGCTTCTTTTGCAGTTCCACGCAGACTCCGACGTATCCGCGCTATATTCTCGTTGCGTGTGAAGTACATGAACGTCTCCTCAAATGCAGCCTTGAAACCAAGCCATTCGGCGCTAGCCCCATTGTAAAGTGGAAGCTCTTGTATGTACTTAGGCGGTTCCCTCGTGCTTCGTACCGCTTGTGAGAGTGCGGCGGCCAAGGTGGACACGTCTATCAGTGGCTGGCTGGTCACAGGCGTATCTTCTTTTTTCTTCTTAGATTCGACGTCTTCTTCTTTATTTTTCCTGACTTCTTTGCTTGCTGAGTGCGTCTGGTCCGCGTTGGGTTCTTGGAGCCACGTACTGATGCGTACGGAGGCCAAGTCATCTTCTATTTCTTCTTCTTCTTCTTCTTCTTCGTCAGAGGCATCTGCTTCTGCTTGCAACCGTTGAATACGTAACTGTTGCATTTCTGTTTCTGCTTGAATCTTCGCTTGTTTCAGCTTCAGCTCGGCCAGACGCTCTTTCGCCTCTAGCTCCGCGAGGAGTTTCTTGCGTGAGGCTACGGAGCGACTGGAACGGGCGTCAGCAGGCTTGAGGGTTCGCTGCGAGGTCTTATCCTGATGGGACGCGGCGCTGATACCCTCGGTTCCTGATGACGTCGTTGCCTCGGTGCCCGTCGAATCACTGGTTCCGCTTCTGGTGCCCGACGTGTCGGTAGCGGCGTTCGACGTGCTGGTGGTAGCTGTGTTCCCTCTTGAATTCTCTTCTGCAGGCTTGACGACGCCCAGCTCGTCCTGCCGGCGCTTGGTCTGCTCTCCATCTTTGCTTCGTGTCAGCACCATCTTCTTTGGTCTGGAACAGCGATCCGGCTTGCGAAGGACCAATAATATTCGGGATCGCCCGAACTCCGTAAAAGAAACTCGAGTTCCAGCAGCCTAACAAGAAAAGGCGAACCTCTGCCCGATTGACTAGCCAGCTCCCGCATCAGATCCTCGCCGCCGCCGTCGCCTCCACTTGCTATCTTGTTTCCTTTACTATCTTGTTTCTTTTACGGAGTTCGGGCGATCCCGAATAAATATATTTTTAAAACATTCTCTTTCATGTTCAGGGTATTCATCTCATTTAGTTTCATAGCTTGCTTTTGATAAAACTTGTACAAAAAATGTTGTGTGTCGGCTTCATCATAGTTTTCTTGATATAAAAACTTAGATCATTGTTCCAGAGACGGCAATTATTGGGAAAGTTGGTGTATAGGTTACTAAAATATGGTGAGCTTTATAGTGGGTCCACCCGACAACGATTATTGTCTGCGCAGACTTTAAATTTGAATTAAAAATGTCTGCATTTAAATATATTGATGAGATAGAATTTTTTATTCCGAGTTCAAGTTCTAAACAGATACAGATTATTTAATCCATTTTTGACGTGTTATAAAATAAGCTTCAAAAAAAGATTAAATATTAAAAATATATTAATAATTTTATTGAAGAAAATTGCTGCTTTTGAAGAATAAATGAAGACAGCCCCAAAATAAACCTTAATTAGATTATTATTGTTTTATCGCCAGATTTGCTTATACTAGGTCTTAACATATCGTTTTGTGAGTTTTCTTTTTTCTGTGTTATTGCCATACTAAGCGTAGTTCAAAGTGGATCAAAAATAAAAAAGGGCAATTTGATAGGTAAAGACCCAATAAGTGCCATTCGGAAATGGTTGTCTTTTGATTAATTTTACATTATTACTAGTTCATAATTGTAATTTCGGTCCGATCCCCTACTCTTTTTGCCAATTAAATACCTACAGTCAACCGAAAAATAGTTATTCACGTAAAAAAAAAAAAAATTTATTTGTTTCCATAACGAAAATGTGTATTTTAAATTAATTTAATAAAATAAAAAAAACGTTTATTTTCAGGCGTCGAAGGCCCATAGCGTGTTAGTATTACCAAACAAACTTAAAAACTGTTAGTAATAACACATGAGTACAAAAAAAAGACACAGCATCCACTAACATACAGGCAGAGTCATCAAGTCCCATGTCTGACATGTAGCTTGATAAACCTATCCATTGTAGGCCCTTCTAACCTGTCAGCAAATACCTTCAGAATGCTATTGCTGCTTCCCCTCACCCTGCGCACCACTGATGCCACTTTTTTGCGCATGATCACGAAATAATCGTCAGTGTGCGCGTCAGCAAACATCCCTGACGCACTACAGTAAGGCGGAAGCCTCAACAGCGCCCTGAAGGCATTGTTGTATTGAATGCGCAGTGCGCTGTCTGATTTTTGGGTATGATTAGCTCACAGACTGCTGGTGTAAAATATTTGACAAAACTCATTAAAAAGTGTTATTTTAACCAGGACTGAACAACCAGCAAACCTGCGTGCCAACATGTTTCCCCTCACAGCCATCGCCCTGCGCTCTCTTTCCATATCCAAGTCATCTTTAAGATCCTCCGTAACAATATGGCCCAAATATTTAAATTGTGCTAGCAAGCAAAATTTAAATATTTGGGCGTAGCCTAGCGTATCCGACCGGAATAGCTCAAATACCGTACCGTTACATTTTTTAATGTTTATTAAATAATCTACTTACTATTATTACACTGAAAACTATATAAATTCTATTCATCTGTAAAAATAAATCATGTTATGTGTTCCACATTTAAAAAATTCAGCCAGTTACCCCGCTGTGCACGTCGGTGACCTACAACATTTATTATTCACAGACACAACTGAAAATAGAACACTATTTTATTCTATTAGCTTTTCAAACAGCAGTTGCATGTCGCAAAAAAATAACAAAAATCTAAAGTGCGCGTCGTCTCTTGCTTATGAGTGTTTTTACTTAATTTTTTTAAATATATTTTAGTATGATTGTGTTCTAATGGAATTCGCTGGAATACTTTTATTTGCATTAATATGTATTAAGATAGATTAAAATGAACGCGTTTGTAATTAAATCAACTGTCAATGACTGCTCAGCATCCGGATGTAGTCATATTCCACTCCAATGCACGTCTATTTCTAAAAAGATTGTTTTGGCGTTTAAGATGATATTATTATTTAAAAGCATTCAACTTATTTTTGTATTTTTTTGTCTATTTTATTTTTTATTAGTTTTTAATTCTTACGCTGCCGCTGTTCGTATGATTTTATATTTTTTTATTCAAATTGACATTAATAATATTCTGTTTTTTATACATATAATAATATTAATAATCAATCATCAATATATTATATAAAATGAGTGACTGACAGACAACGCTCAGCCTAAACTTCTGGTCGTAGAAAGCTGAAACATGGCATATTGATTCCTTGGGGAGTATATTGGAGCACTAAGAAGCGTTTTCCCAAAATACTCACGAGAACGGGAAAAATGGGAAATGCGCATACGAAGTCGGGAGAAATAGCTAGTATGCCTACAATATTGGGGTCGCCTCCGATCTTACAGGCTGCAGCCTTAATACCAACATTTTTCATAGATCGACTGCCTATCTCGCCTCAACAATCTCCTTTTCTCAGTAACAAAACATTTATTTTTTATAACTAATTACTGTATTTGTACACTTAAATAAAAAACCGTGAATGGGAAAAGAATGGGATATGCGCGTACGAAGCCGCGGTCAAAAGCTAGTAATTTATACAGTGTATAAATTGCCGTTTGGTACGACTTCGCATATAACAACCAACCGTTTTCAGCGACGTAAGTATAGGCATATGTTTGGTTTTAATATGAGCCACTATGAAATATTGTCAGTTCGTTTAGTATGACTTCCGATTAGTTCGACGTAATATCACCGGTCTCTTGGCCGGCGTTATAATCGGATTCTACTGTTATTACAATTATTGACTCTCTACAAGTGTTGGCAATAGGTACTGTTATTACAATTTGGAATAAAATAAATAAATAAATACGCTTTTGACAGTCTCGGCGAGGTCCAAATATTATACTGAAAGATTGCTTTACCACAGATAAAGCAAGCTTTGCGTTTTAAGTTCTACACTATTAGGTGCATAAAAGCACTGATGTCAAATCAAAAAAACCACTAAATAGTTTGCTCATTGGGACACTTAATAGGTACCTAGAAAATAATAATAATTTATTTGTTTAAGAAAGTGTTACAAGTTGTACAGTATTATAATTGAAATATTGTTATATGCACAACAATAAAAATGAGCGACTGCGCCTGAGCTAGGCCAAGCCTGTATTTCAGGACGCAGTTCACTTTCCAGAAATAATTATCAGTATTAACAGTAGATAAGTTTTACATTTACGTGTCTAAAAAAGAAAAATATAAAAATTTACAACAGATAACTTATAATAGCATATAGAGTAAGTATTGTGTGAGTGTTGTGTGGGAGTTGTGTGAGTGTTGTGAGGGAGTTGTGTGAGCGTTGTGAGGGAGTTGTGTGAGTGTTGTGCTTGCGTTGAATGTGTTTGCAAATGTAGTTTTAACTCAAAACTTTAAGAAGCTCTTCTGTAGTTTTATAATCATATGTTAGTAGAAAATCTAACACTTTAGTTTTGCATTCTTGTTTACTTACTGTATAGGTAGGTATATATTAAGTGTAGTAGGTATTTAGTTCATTTTAGAGAAAGGGACCGGTGAAGCAGAAGAACCTTAAATAGATGGGAACGGTGGACTACAGCATTGCGGCGACGTTTAAGCAGAGTATTGCTGTCCAAGGGGGTAAGAGAGTGCTGTTTAAGTACCGTAGTTAAGATGTACAGCTGGCGAACGGTTGGTAAGTTCCAGGATCTATACAGGAGATGTGTAGGGTAGTCAATCGGTCGGAAGGAGCTGACCTTTAGAATCTCATTTATTTATTTATTTATTCAACTTACACACACTATCTTTACAGGATGACCCCAATACAATAGTGCACAATGTAGCACAATGGCCAGATTCGTGAACTAAAGTAGATTAACGTAACCCAATACTTCGTCACAAACTCGTAGCTTTTTGTGTGCATTTGCTGAACCAATATTTTCTCTAAATATAAACATTATCTTCCCATTGTGTATCACATTTCTTGTCCACAGGGACAGAGCAGAGAGCGCAGAGCCATGCCTGTGGACAGCTCTGTTAAGAGCTATGTAGGAATATTTTGATTATTTAGGGTTTCGAACATCTGAAAAACTGAAACCACTCGTGGTCACTCGGTTGTCTGTCTGTTCATCTGTCACAGCCAATTTTCTCAGAACATACTGGACCGATTATTATATGGAAATTTGGTACTTACACATAATGAACTTCTGTGACTCAAACGCGGACGCATAACGTAAATAAATAAAATCTCGTATAAAAACTAGAAAACTAACTAGAAAATAAAAATAAATGTTTTTCAAACTAATCAAATGGAAGGCCTTGAGAGATAGTTTTTTTAATTTTTTTAAATTAATGCTTTTTAATTTGACGAAAAACTACTATTTCCATCCCCTTACCTCCGGAACCAATGAACCTGACTTTTGAAAAAATAAATGTAGATAACAGTAATTCTTTACATACAGGAAAATCTATAGTTACATGTTACAAAAATGAAACTCATGCGGAACCCTTTGTACGCAAGTCCGACTCGCACTTGGCCAATGTCTTTTTGTGTAAGTATTACTTGCCCAAAGCAAGAAAGAATGGAAGGACAAAAGAAAGTCTTTACCCTGCAGTACGACGAGTTTTTTTTTTTTTTTTTTTAAGGATGGGAAATCATCAAATGACTCATTCCGCTCTGGGCGAGGCGGAAGGGAGTGTCAGACTCTTACTGACTAAAACCCATCCGTGCTCCTCCATGCCCTTTGCGTTCCAGGGCTGCGGCGTCTCTTTCGAACGGATTCCGCACCCCGGCAGGCAGTACGACGAGATACGAATCTTACCTGGTGCAGGTCGCGGGAAACCGCAGGCTGCGAGACGCACAGGGTTATGCCCAAAGGAGGAAATCTTTTGGCTGAAATGATGATGTTAATTTCTCACACTTGTTCAAAACAATAAAACAAAAACCGGTCACAAGCGAGTCGGACTCGCGTGTAAAAGGTTCCGAACCAATTTCATTTTTGACAGGTTTTCCTGTCAAGATCATCATCTTTATTTTTCACAAATTTTAGGCTCAGTAGTTTTGGAGGTAAAGCAATGGTCATTTATCGTCTCATTTTTTAAATAACTTCGAACCTATTTATTTTAAAGTTATGAAAAAAAATAGTTAAAACCCTCAAAATTAGCCTTTCCATTTGATTTGCCACACGGTAAAAAACATTTTGTTTTTATTTTCTAGTTTGTCTCCCAAAAGTAACTCCCAAACTCAAAAAATATTAATTTAAGCGTCCGTGTTTGTAAAACAACCTTTGGATGGATTTTAAAGATAAAGAAAATGCAGTACACTAGGTAGTCTTAGGTGTACGATTTATATAAACAAATACATAATAGATAAATACATACAATTTTAACTAGGAAATAAAAAGCATATATCCCAAAGAAATACGATCAAAGAGAAAGGTAGTGATTTTTGACCATTGTTTTAAAAGTGGATAAAGAACGATCACGTGTTACCGACACGGGCAAAGCCAAAGTGTGTGTTAAAAGCTAGGTATTTAATAATCTCTTTCAGACCAGCTATCTACTTAGATAGCTGGTCTGTAAGCGTAAGTTGCGTGGGTCAACTAATACTTACTAGTTGACCCACGCAACTTCGTCCGCTCCGCTCCTATTAGTCTTAGCGTGATGATATATAGCCTACCACGATAAATGGGCTATCTAACAATGAAATAATTTTTCAAATCGGACCAGTAGTTCCTGAGATTAGCGCGTTCAAGCAAAAAGTTTAGATTAGGAAGTACAGTCAACAAAGCTAATCGGTATACAGGCAAAAATACTAATTTTTCCACAGCACTGCCAATATTTATTTCTTATGTGTGCCTTATATTCTTTTAAGCTTTTGACATACTTAGGAGTGTGTTGTACAATAATTGTCTACTCAGCACACTCACAACATTGTTTGAAACTAGTTGTACATAGGTACTTGTAGGTTCAAATTACGACATTAAATTATGTTATCTGTATTGTTGCTGTTAACACGTTAATAAATTGTCCTAATCTAATTTACAATGTAGACGCAGCTTAGACTATGTCTAGATTAAGACCTACCTGTTGTACCTATCTTGAGATGTGTTGGACGAATAATACGTAATATGAATACTTGCTATTGTGTATATATATATTTTGGTATTTGGAGAGGAGCTGGAGGCTAAATAAATAGACGCACAGGTTGATCTTCAAGGTTAAGCAGCACTTGCCGAGGTCGATCTGTGGATGGGTAACCATCTTAACATACCGAGTTTCCACCGTGCCTCAGAAAGCACGCTAAGCCGTTGCTTAGCAGCTAATCTTATACATTCGTCACGGATTGTCAGAAGCCAGTAAATCTGACTTGTCTTGCCAAGAACTACAGTGTTACCCAATTAATAGGTCTGGTAGGCAGCCGCTCCATGTAAAATACAGCAGTGCGCTTCTGAAAACATGTCGGAGTGAAGGCTTGAGTGAAGTGACCACGAAGTGAGAATAGAATAGAATACTCTTTATTATGTACACCATATAAGTTACAGAAAAGATAGATGAAGAAAACAATACATAGGGTGACACAATGGTCGGCCTTATCGCTAAAAACGATATTTTCAAGACAACCTGTGGATGGATTGCAAAGATAATGGAAAGACAGTACCGCAGGTAGTCTTAGGTGTATGATTTATATAAATAAATACATAATAGATAAATATATACAATTATAATTAAGTAAGAAATAAAAAAATAAAAAAAAGCATAGGAACCCAAGTGAAAACGATCAAACAGAAAGGTAGTGATTTTTGACCATTGTTTTAAAAATGGACAAAGATTGAACACGTCTTACTAATACGGGCAAGGCATTCCATAACCGCACCGCTTCAACCGTCAGCTGTCATTCCATATTGATAACTTGGATTGACAGCTCACATCGTGAACACGTCATTCAAGCCTTAACTTCGCCATGGTTATAGAATCGACTGTCTGGTATTCAGATGAATCCGGTTTGACTGGGAGCCCAATAAAGTTGTAAAAAGGCAAAGCTCTCCAAAACTGACACTGCACAATATCAAGACTTTATACCTATTACTGGAATCAAAAGTAGTTCAATAAATATGTACGAGTACCATTAGTTTAAGTGGTAAGATATAATCCGTGGTGCTTGGCAACTGGGCTCAACCCAGTTGTATTTGTCCCTTGGTGCCTATTGGCCTAGTTCTATTCTGTCTCCTGCTTGATACGGAGGGAAGTGGAAATTATATTTTTGTTTTTTTTTCCTACTCCTCCGCTGTATTTTTTTGATTAATTTCGTTGCAGGATCCAAGACAGTTGAATCGTTTCTCCGGGACTCGTCGGGTTTCATTGGCTCGGCGTTTTTCTGGTGGTCGCCACTGTTGATTCTGGCTTTCAGGAGTTGCAGTGGTTGGGAATGTGTGACAGGCTTGTCCCAAAAAAATAACACAGCTTGTGTTCCTTAGCACAACCTCTCAGTAAGTATAAACAAGTGTCTGCTTTTCATATAAAAGTATATAAATGATCCAATAAGACCTCTTCCCAATACAAACATTTCACTTTCAACCGTCGTCGTTAAGTCAAAGAGCGTCGACACAAAAATAGCCGCGCGCGGTACAAAGCTAATATACCAAAATTTCTCACAGAAAGGGCTTTATTGTTCGTGTATTGATTCCTTAGCTCCCTATTATTCTCTGTCAAACTCCTTTTGTATATTTATTTAGATAGATCACAAGGAGTCTGCCATCTTTTCTCAGGCTTACAGCTATAAGCTATTTTTTTTATTCATTTCTTTCACTGGTACTTTATTGCTGTGTATTTTTTCCTGTGGGACTTTATTGCTGTTTCTACAATGTTGTTTTGATTTTTTCGATAACAAGTCGATGTTTTCGTTTTTGTGAAGTTACTTCGAGGAAATAAAGGCGGAAAGTCGTCAAGTAATAAGGTAACTGTTTTCCTTTAAGTAAATGATTAATGTTGTTAGATTGAGATTGCTTGGTATCGATTTTTCATAACACTTTCAAGATTAGGTGAAGTTTTTTTGCGGGTTTTATAGAATAAAAAAGAAAAAGAAAGAAAATACGTTTATTCTGCCAAAAATGACGCACAAAAACACAAAATTAAAAGAAGTTATATTAGAGACCATGCTAGCCGCAAGCGAAAAACCTAAATCAATAGGAATTTAGTGATTAATGGTCGTAACACTCGCCTGTTGCGTCAACTTGAAGGTAATAGAAAAGTAATAACAAAGAAGAACATTTTAATTATAATTTTAACCGACGTCAAAAGAAGGAGGTTATCATTTCCGATTATATATATGTATTTTTATTAATGTTTGGGCATAATTATATAGGTGAATTTGTTACATTTTTCTTTTTTTTATTCGAAGGAGGTTTATTCCAAATGGTCCCATTTAAATTTCGTAAAGATCTGATGAAGAACTTCTGAGATAGACAGCTATAGATTAAGACTGCTTGGAATTTTGTTTTATTTTTTTGGGGAGTAGCACTAAATTATAGTGAAAAATAAAATAAGGATCTTGGAATTCAGTTGAACATTTTTGTAAAAAAGTTCTATATTATAATATATAACTTCAGCGTATGCAACATCAATGCGATGTAGGATTTGCGTCATAAGAGCCCATTTTTTTTTTTTAAGGATGGATGGGAAATCATCATATGACTCCTCCCGCTCTGGGTGAAGCAAGAGGGAGTGTCAGATTCTTACTGACTAAAACCCATCCGTGTTCCTCCTGGTGCCCTTTGCGTTCCAAGGCTACGGTACCTCTTTCGAATAGATTCCGCAGCCCCAGCAGGCACCTGCCCTAGCGGGCCCCGTCTTCCACGCTGACATCTCTTTGAGGCGCGCTGGAATCGCAGCGCGCCGCTGACCCGGGCCTAGTTCTGATCAGACGGTGAGCCACCCACTGCTCGCCATCTGCAGGCAGGCGCCTACGGCGGCCGGGAATCGTTCTGCGACTCCCGACGCCTGGGGCGTCTTCTTCTGTTACGGCGACTGGGATGTGAGGTTTCCCTCTCTCTCACACGTTCGGCCTCCTCCTTTGCTTGCATTACTGCTTCGCAGAAGGAGGTGATCGCATCCCATGCCTCCTCGCTCCGGACCATAGATTGAACCATGGCCGGTCGCGAGAGGTCGCCGCCGCCGATCGCCTCCACGAGGACCCGGCGGTGCTCCGCCCAAGCAAGGCAGACCTCCACCATATGCTTCACCGTGTCCTCCGGGCGACCTTCACGGTGTTGACACCCGGGCGCTTCCTCCCGCCGAATCCGAAACAGGTATCTCCCGAAACAACCGTGTCCGGTGAGTACCTGTATCAGGCGGAAGGTGAAGACGCCGTGGCGCCGCTCCAGCCACTCCTCAAAGAGGGGACTTATCGCCTGGATTGTTGCGTGCTCAGCGGTGAGTTGCGACAGTCGCTGTGTCCATACCGCTATGAGATCCTGCCGGAGCTCCGTCCGCCTTGCTGCGATTTGCCGCGGCAGAGGTGTCTCGCCCCGGCGTTGCGCCTCCACGCGCCACTCGTAAATGTGCGCGAGGGCTCTCGCCTCCAGATCCCATGGCGGCAGTCCGGCAAGGAGGCTCGCGTCATTAGAGCCCTAATTAGACGTCTTAAAACCTCATGATTTTGGTGAGGGCGAGAGACGGAGCTATACAAAACGCATTGTTCTATCCCTTTTACACACAGGGATCATCATAGCATGACCCCAGGTCTGAGTTTCGATCGCAAGTGGCGGAATAGATGAAGCTTATTTTTTTCTGAGTCTTAATTTTGAAGCTCAACATTATTTTTTATTATTTTTTTTGTAACGGGTTTGCTCTTGACTCTAGTCTATGTCAGAGATGACAGAGACAAAGTCTACGATAGAGCGAGCCTAGCCAGAAGGAGCCTGTTCAATCTAACTTTGAAGAGATTAGGGTTGTAAGCTTTTGGAAACATTTTATCGCAAGCCCTTAGCATATCAATATCAATCATCAATATATATTAAATTCTTCCGTTACTGACTGATTGTGTGACTTAGTGACTGACAAACATTGCACAGCCGAAACTAGTGGTCGTAGAAATTTGGCAAGTAGGTGCTTGGGTAGTGTAGGGGAGCACTAAGAGGGATTTCTTGAAATTCTTACGGGAACGGGAAAAACAATATATGCGCATACAAAGTTAGTGAGGTAGATTATAAAAGTTATCAGACATCAAATACAGATAAAAACAAAACTAAGTCGTTATTTACTAACAACTTGTCGCCTCGTAAACGACTTTATGTTTTGTTACGAAAATAAGCTTGAACGAGGTGCTTAATATTAAACCTACCTATCTTGACAAATTCAATGGCTCACTATTATTGTTTTGTAGGTATTAGGGTTTTGTTTATCTATGCTAATATTGTAGAGAGTTTGCTTTTTCGTTCTTTTAGTGTTGGATAGCCAATTATGATATCCTTAGTGACCGGCAATACGGGTTTCGCCGAAATCGGTCAACTGGGGATCTTCTAGCGTATGCCATTCACATCTGGAGTGAGGCCATAGAGAAGCACGGGGAGGCACTGGGGGTCTCCCTTGACATCTCGAAGGCCTTCGACAGGGTCTGGCACGATAGCCTTATTAGTAAGCTTCCTTCCTTCGGTCTGCCCGCCGGTTTGAGTGATTGGATTGCAGATTTCCTGAGGGATCGGTCTATCCGAGTGGTCATAGATGGCTGCTCGTCTGGACTGCTGGATATTAATGCCGGGGTTCCTCAGGGGTCGGTGCTTTCGGCAACACTATTCTTGCTGCATATTAATGATCTGCTTAAACCCGGTACCTTTGGGTATGCAGACGACAGCACTGTTGCTGAGAGATACGTGTCCGACGCACGAGCTGGTGGGTCGCAGATCCGGTCTCTCCGGGAGGCAATGGTTGAGCGCTTGAACGTGTCCTTACAGGCTGTCTCTGAATGGGGCGATGCCAATCTGGTCAAGTTCAATGCTGCTAAGACCCAAGCGTGTCTTTTTTTCGCCAAAAGGAGCCAATTCCGCCCAGCTCCATCTTTCCGCGGTGAAATCGTGCCGATAACCGACCATCTTGAGCTTCTTGGGGTTACATTAACATCTACTCTCAATTTTGGCCCTTACATAGAGGCAAAAGCTCAAGTGGCTGCAAAGAAGTTGGGGATTCTGGCTAAGGTGAGACGGTACTTCACGCCGGAACAGCTGCTCAAACTCTATCAAGCGCAAGTTCGATCGTGTATGGAATACTGCTCTCATCTTTGGGACAGATCTGCCAGATACCAGCTTGATGCCCTTGAGTCAATTGAGAAACGAGCCAAGAGGATCATCGGCAATGAGAGGCTCGTCGCGTCGAAGCTCCAAAGTCTTGAACATCGACGACGAGTTGCTAGCCTGTCGGTTTTTTACCGGTTGCATTTTGGGGAATGTGCGACAGAATTGCATAATTTAATTCCGCCAAGCCCGTTCCATCATCGGACCACAAGACGAACGGCGATGCGCCACCGGTACATGGTGGACATCCCACCCATACGCACAAAACGTTTTGGGAACACATTCATAGTGCGTACAGCTAAGGAGTGGAATTCCCTGCCGGAGTCTGTGTTTCCTGATAGCTACAACCTAGGAGTCTTTAAATCAAGAGTGAATAGGTTATTTCTAGGCAAGCGTGCTCCATCTTCGACCATATCCTCGCTTACCATAAGGTGAGATAGTGGTCAAACGCGTGCCTATCAATAGTAAAAATAATAATAATAATAATAATTGATAAAAACAATACAACATTGCGCTACGACCAATAAGAGCGGAGCATTAATTAAAAATGAAACGCGGACGAAGTTGCTTAGGTAAACATAATAGAATAGAATAGAATAGAACATAAAATAATTAATAAAACTAAGTACAATTTCGGGCAGTTTCCTCCAGTCCTCCTCCATAGACTCAGGTGATTCAGCGACCGGAGAATTATAGAGAATTTCCGACAACCTTGTAAGCCCTACGAGGCCCAAGTAATCTGTTTCCTGAAACATTGTTTTCAGGGGTTGCAATGTAAACATTTACGGAGTTATGTGGTCCCCTGGGCTTAGACGTGCCCACAGGATGTCTCCTAAATACGGGTCAAAGTAATCATAAACGTTACATAAGGATTTATAATCTTCTTAAATTACATCGTAATATCATCGTATACATGTTTATACAATCTTTTTTTTTAATTTGTAATGGGTTTGCTCTTGACTCTAGTCTATCGTATGTCAGAGATGACAGAGACAAAGTCTACGATGGAGCGAGCCTACCCACAAGGAATCAATCTGTTTAGTTTTTAGGGTTCCGAACACCCGTAAGAAACGGAAACCTTATAGGATCACTCAGGTGTGTCCGTCTATCGGTCCATCTGTCACAGCCGGTTTTTTTCCAGATTTACTGGACCAATTCTGTTGAAATTTGGTATAAATATCCATTTTTGTGACCCAAATTCGACCGCGTTATGTAAATGAAATAAAATGAGTATGGGGGTTACTTTTGGGGGTCAAAATAGAAAATTAAAAAAAGCAGTTTTCCAAACTGTATCTTGTGACACATTATAATAATAATATATATTAATGAAAGGGCTTACTGTGAAAATGATAAATACATTTTTTTCATAATTTTATAATAAATAGTTTTGAAGTTATTCAAGAAATTAGACCAATAATTACCATTCCCCACATATCTCCGAAACTATAGTCTGTTTTTTAATCTCAGAGACTAAATTAACAAGTGAAAATGGCAAACTGACATAGATTTTAATAGCATTTAAGTCAGTTTTGACATTTGAAATTGTCAATTTAGTCTCCGAGATTAAAAAACAGACGTTACTGAACCTACAATAAAAAAAAAATGCAGATAATAGTTGTCAACCTAATAATTACAGAAAAATCTATAAAAAATTTGTAGTATTTTGTAGTATTTTGTTGTTTTGTAATAAAATGTTGAAAAATTAAATTGGTTGGAAACCCACTCGAGTCCGACTCGCGCTTGGCCAGTTTTTAGGGTTCCTTACCCAAAGGATAACCAACGGAACCCTATTACTAAGCCTCCTCTGTCCCTCCGTCCATCTGTCTGTCAACGGGCTCTATCTCAAGAATCGTAATAGGTAGAGAGTTTAAATTTTTCACAGTTTGTGTATATCTATTGCCGCTATAACAAACAAAAAATTATAAAAATTAAGGTTTATGGTTTTAATTGGTTTGTGTTTCCGTAATTACGTGTTTTTTATAAAGAATAGAAACAATTTTAGTTTGTACAAATCAAACAACTTGGCCTTTTTAAACTATTTTGGGGTCTTCAGTTTCATTGGATGCAGCCGAGTTTGAGCGACTGCCTACACAACCCAGTAACGGGGTAGCTGCGGGTAGCACGATACTCCTTGACAAGACTGGTAATTATCTGGCTTTGAACTACCAATTCAAAAAAGAAACATACTGTATAATTTTAATAGTTATTTATAATAAAATAAAAATCCCAGACAAAAAATAAAATTATTGATTCTTTTAGTTTAATATACCTATATACAATTATTTGTGTGAAGCGTCCTCGCCTCGGGAGACCACAAATCTTTTGTATTTACTAAGTATAAGTACTCGTATTATAAGCGGTCTGCCGACGCGATAATGTCTGGCCCAAAGAATCGTACCTATATTAAACTCTGGGGGGACCGACCTTAACACTTAGGATAATACAGGAAAAACGAAAATTTATTCAGCCTAGGGTAACTTCGGTCACATTTTATAACTCTATATTCTACTCGTCAAGCCCTTTTATGTGATATCCATATGGAGGGACTTGTGAAAAAATATGTAATCCGCCATTTTGTGGCGGCGGCCATCTTGGACCGATTTTCATCAAACATAGCTCAGAACGAACGAACACTCCAGACTAATATTCACCTTTCAAACAAAATCGGGTCTTCTGTTCGGTAGCTACGATACCACAGACAGACATACACACATAGACACGTTAAACTTATAACACCCCGTCGTTTTGCCTCGGTGGTTAAAAAAAAGCATGCGGCATGCAAGCAGGCATGCAGCATGCGAGCAAACATGCAAGCATGCAGCATACAGCAGGCATGGTTTCTGTCTCGGCTCCGGCGCTGCAGGGCTCCGGCACCCCCGCGCGTGCTTATCGTCACAGATGGTTTTATTGGTAGTTGATTTAAGCCCGCGCCTACGCGGGCTTAAACCTAATAATTATCGATTAAATAAACATTATATCCAATAACAATACGAAATAAGTTTTATTGAATATGAATATTATTTGTAAAGAAATTATATCAACAGTTGGTATATCACACGTTTATTATATCTTGTGAATGTTATTGAAATAAAAATATACTAAATAACTTTATATGAAATGGGACGCACCCCAAATTTGTAAATTGACTTATAATTCATTTCACTAGACAGGCCCTAAATAGTTCAAGTAATTGAAAAACTATCCGAGATCATCAAACAAATGTAACCTAACTTTATTTAATTTGAAAGTTTACACTTGAAAGTGCAAGACAAGATATTGAATGACTTTTACTAAAACTATTTCAAAGCATGTAAAGTATTCATGTATGCGTAATTTAAAAGCTGAAGGTGGAGTAAATTTAATTACAAATTTCGAAGCCTAGAGTTAACTTGATTCCCAAAATAGTTTGAGTAGGAATACTATAATAACGAATTAATATATCCGCCACAAACAGTTTTTTTTTTAAATAGGTAGGGTAGCTTCATATTTTATATAAGAGAAAAATTCGCCACAATGTTCCCAATCACTACAACTTATATGGACCAGAATCAAAATTGTCGACCACAAGAAAAGTGCCAACTTAATGAAGATTAGCGAACTCTGGAAAAAAGATTAAACTAACTTGGAACCCGCAACGAAATTAATCAGATTAGAACAGCGGAGGAGGGAAACACACACATCTCCTTACCACGCAAAACACAGTACTGCCAATACTATGACTTGCCAATGCCATCATGAGTTTATAAGTATAAAGGGCTAGTGCTATGCGATATGAATAGCTTCGTCTCCCCCATACACCGGAATCATGATGGTTTTAAGACGTCATCATAGAGTGAGCTAGGGTACGTACATGGTACTGCAGAGATCCTCTTTGGGAGGTGCAACCTCAATGACATAAGTCTTGAAAGAGTTAAGAAAAAAGAGTAAGTTAGAATTCAAATGTGGTGACATAATGAAGTGTTAGTTTTTTCTAGAAGATTCGATTGTTTGCCCTGGCGTTGAAAACACGCAATATATAATTATACTTGAAAATACTCGGATTTTATTTATTAAAGAGTAGGTGCCTTACGCACCCCATTAAAAGCGATCCTTATAGTACCTACCAGGGATGTTTCGGAGCTTCGTCTCCGACTCCGATATGTCTAAACTTCCAATTGATCTCCGGTTCCGACTTCGGTTCCGATCTTTTAAATAGGAGGTTTATTAAATACAATTTGCTAGTTCTGGAGTCAATTGATTTAATTATCTAACTTTTTTATTTTTTTATTTGTAATGGGTTTGCTCTTGACTCAAGTCTATGTCAGAGATGACAGAGACAAACTAAAAATAAACTTAGTAACTGTTATAAAAATGTGATTATTTTAGTTTGACACCCCTATTAAATTGGTTTATTATTTTTTAATTGTAATTTAAGAGGCTAACAGATTAATGTTTATATTATTTTATTTTATTGCTTGTCCTTAACACGTCTTTCGTATACCACTATCTCAGACTTCGCTCCCGATTCCGACTCCGACTTCGCCTTCGACTCCGATTCCGACACCGATAAACCAAATTTCCGCCTGCCTATGGATCATCAACTTTTTGAAGATATAGTTGGTAGTTTTTACTGCATAATCTTGACTAAAATTTGAATCCAGTTTAGTCCAGTCGATTTTGGTGCTTGTCTTTAAAGTTTTCAGAAGCGCCGAGAACCTCTCTCTGCTGGCATTGTATTGCAGCATTGTACAGCATATCAATCACACCTTTATTTTGAACCCTTGCATTGAAATTATTTAGCTTTTCGGAATATTCAATTCAGAATGGCTCCGTGGACCACTTCAAGTTCTGCCACGGGCCTCCAGTGGTCCGCAGACCACCGGTTAAGAACCACTGCTTTAGACGGACTGGGAAAACAGACGGTCCGTCATTGTGGAAACGAGCACTAGAGAATCGTACTATTCCTATTTACGCGAGTACAGGCGAGTACGTAATGGCAACAATGTAATACAACCTGCTTATACAGCTTGAGCGTCCGGTTCGCAATCAGCCGGTCACAATTCTACGTAGAACAAAGCAGAGGCACTATGGTGTTTGCTTACCCTTCTCGGGTGGGGGCCATTAAAATGGAGACTAATTGTAACCTCCATAACTATAAACTACATTTTCATCTACCATTGCTATAATTACGGCATGGGCGTTATGGCTAGCTTCAAACAAAGTTGAAAAGGACTGTCTTCAAGAAGGTTTTGTAGTTTAGTTTTTCCCGTCTATTGTTTTGAGCCAGACTATGGTTTCTTGCCGTTTTTGACCTACGGTGTGGTTATTTTGCTATTCTCTGTATTTTCAGGCTAACTTAGCTTGCTTATTACAAAGTTGTGCTTGCTTCCCTAGCGAGGAGTCTTCGTGAGTTCGCTTTGCTCGATCGCCTTGAGAGTTTACCATTCGTATGTGTATGTATAACAAGGGTGTGTTACATAATAAAATTATATTATTATTTTTTATTGATAGGCACGCGTTTGACCACTATCTCACCTCATGGTAAGCTCTTGGGGGCCGAGTCACCCGCGTCCGTAGGAGAATACCCAATGTAAGACCCTACACGTGGTCCCCGGGTGGTGCTAATCAGGTGACACTAACTGGTGGTAGGCTTCGGCCGATGGCTTGTGACCACCCACTGGGCAAAGACGTACCGCCAAGCGGCTTAGCTGTGTTCCGGTACGATGCTCAGTGTAGCCAATTCAGAGGAGTTGGGTCGAAATAGTTGATCCAATGCAGGCAGACCAGCCAGGCTAGTCCTGGCATGGGCGTATCGGGAGACTAGTCTTGGAGGGTAGCGGGATCCGAGGCACGGTGCACCGCTGGCCGACCGCAGATAGTTGGGGGCCCAAGTAGTGTGCTAGCCACACATGAAAGGCTGCCCCGCCATCTGACGAAAAATCCCGGAATGCACCATCGTGCTGGTTGGCGACCAGATGAAAGGGCCCGATGGACATTCCCGGGGGGACTCGGGCGTCCCCGCAGTCTCCAGACTAGTCCCCCAAAGATATCGTCCTGTCAGGGCGTGCCTGAAGGTTAGCAGCTTGGAACCTCATTTCACTTCCTTCTCCTCAACCTCCATCACTCAAGTTTAGTAATGAACAGGAATAAAAAGAGAAAAGCTGTACAGCGGCAGCACGTCCTTTCGCATAAAGTGCACCTCTCTAATATACGAGGTCTGCACTCAAATCTCGCCGCAGTCCATCACCATCTTGAGACCGAGAAACCAGCGCTCTTGTTCCTGTCGGAGACGCAGATCGGATGTCCGTCGGACGTGTCATACCTGTCTTACCCTGGGTTTACCCTGGAGCACCACTTTAGACCCCGCGCGGGCGTATGCATGTACGCCCGCGCGGGGTACATGCATACATACATACGTCTCCGCTACCTTGAAGACTCCAGGTTCTCAACGCTGTGGGCTATGGCGTCTACCGTTCGCACAGCGGTGATTTGGAGACAACTGGGCTTACACAGCACCTGAGTGAGGCGGCGGATGCGGCTCAGCAGCGGTACCCTTCTGCCCAATTGGTGTTACTGGGGGACTTCAATGCCCACCACCAGGAGTGGCTCTTCCCATACCAGTGCACAGACCATGCTGGACGAGAGACGCGAAAGCTAGCGCTTGCGTTAAACCTTACCCAGCTGGTCCAGGGGGCAACGAGGGTGCCGGATGTTGATTCGCACACTGCCAATTGCTTGGACCTTCTGCTGACAACAGATCCAGACCGCTATTCGGTGTCGATTTCATCACCACTGGGTAGTTCCGACCACTGTCTGGTGAAGTCTGTGTCTGTCTACTCTCCGCCCGATCCTAGCCCAAGAGGCACCCGGCGGGTATGGCGATACAAGTCAGCAGATTGGGATGGCATGCGATCTTTCTTCGCATGTTACCTTTGGCAGTCTACTTGCTTTTCTTCCACTGATGCTACGTCGTGCGCGGACGCCGTGACGGATGTGTTGCGGAGGGGAATGGAGTACTACATTCCGTTCTCTAACATAGCAATATCTGGCGAAGCTCGTCCTTGGATTGGTGCCGAGTGCAATCGCGCCGATGCACTTAAGCACGCGGCGTACCTAGCATGGGTCGACGCTCGTACGCGCAAAGCAAATGACGTGAGTCAGAAGAAGAGAGCCTTCAACAGGGCTGCTAAGTCCTGCAAGAAGGTGTTGCGGAGGGCTCAGTTTGACCACATTAGCCGAATAGGGAACAAACTTGCTTCATACCCAGCAGGTAGTAAGGCTTTTTGGTCCCTGGCTAAGTCGGTCGAATCGAACTTCTGCCGCCCCTCACTACCACCACTGCTGAGACCCGACGGGACGCTGGCCCACTCCGCTGAGGAAAAAGCGAACTTGTTTGCTTCTTTGTTTGCGGAATCTTCACGTCTGGATCCTGGTGGCGCGACGCCCTCCGCCTCTCCTGGTGAATGCGAGTCGAGTATGTCGAACATTCGCATTCATCAGAAGGACGTCCGTAGGGTACTGCGTAACCTAGACGTGAACAAGGCTAGTGGTCCCGACGGGATACCGGCAATTGTTCTGAAAACTTGTGCGCCTGAGTTGTCTCCGATCCTGACACGCCTATTTCGCCTTTCGTTTGAGACTGGAAAAGTGCCGAAGGCTTGGAAGCAAGCTAACGTGCAGCCCGTGCCCAAGCAGGGTAGTCGAGCTGACCCGTCGAATTATAGACCCATCTCGGTAACGTCCATACTCTGTAAGACTATGGAACGCGTGCTGAATCATAAGCTCCTGGCGTACTTAGAAGCGAATGATATCCTTAGTGACCGGCAATACGGGTTTCGCCGAAATCGGTCAACTGGGGATCTTCTAGCGTATGCCATTCACATCTGGAGTGAGGCCAAAGAGAAGCACGAGGAGGCACTGGCGGTCTCCCTTGACATCTCGAAGGCCTTCGACAGGGTCTGGCACGATGGCCTTATTAGTAAGTTTCCTTCCTTCGGTCTGCCCGCCGGTTTATGTGATTGGATCGCAGATTTCCTGAGGGATCGGTCTATCCGAGTGGTCATAGATGGCTGCTCGTCTGAACTGCTGGATATTAATGCCGGGGTTCCTCAGGGGTCGGTGCTTTCGGCAACACTGTTCTTGCTGCATATTAATGATCTGCTTAAACCCGGTACCTTTGGGTATGCAGACGACAGCACTGTTGCTGAGAGATACGTGTCCGACGCACGAGCTGGTGGGTCGCAGATCCGGTCTCTCCGGGAGGCAATGGTTGAGCGCTTGAACGTGTCCTTACAGGCTGTCTCTGAATGGGGCGATGCCAATCTGGTCAAGTTCAATGCTGCTAAGACCCAAGCGTGTCTTTTTTCCGCCAAAAGGAGCCAATTCCGCCCAGCTCCATCTTTCCGCGGTGAAACCGTGCCGATAACCGACCATCTTGAGCTTCTTGGGGTTACATTAACATCTACTCTCAATTTTGGCCCTTATATAGAGGCAAAAGCTCAAGTGGCTGCAAAGAAGTTGGGGATTCTGGCTAAGGTGAGACGGTACTTCACGCCGGAACAGCTGCTCAAACTCTATCAAGCGCAAGTTCGATCGTGTATGGAATACTGCTCTCATCTTTGGGATGGATTTGCCAGATACCAGCTTGATGCCCTTGAGTCAATTGAGAAACGAGCCAAGAGGATCATCGGCAATGAGAGGCTCGTCGCGTCGAAGCTCCAAAGTCTTGAACATCGACGACGAGTTGCTAGCCTGTCAGTTTTTTACCGGTTGCATTTTGGGGAATGTGCGACGGAATTGCATAATTTAATTCCGCCAAGCCCGTTCCATCATCGGACCACAAGACGAACGGCGATGCGCCACCGGTACATGGTGGACATTCCACCCATACGCACAAAACGTTTTGGGAACACATTCATAGTGCGTACAGCTAAGGAGTGGAATTCCCTGCCGGAGTCTGTGTTTCCTGATAGCTACAACCTGGGAGTCTTTAAATCAGGAGTGAATAGGTTATTTCTAGGCAAGCGTGCTCCATCTTCGACCACATCCTCGCTTACCATCAGGTGAGATAGTGGTCAAACGCGTGCCTATCAATAGTAAAAAAAAAAAAAAGCGATGATGTGGTCGAAGATGGAGCACGCTTGCCTAGAAATAACCTATTCACTCTTGACTTAAAGACTCCCAGGTTATAGCTATCCGGAAACACAGACTCCGGCAGGGAATTTCACGCCTTAGCTGTACGCATTATGAATGTGTTCCCAAAACGTTTTGTGCGTATGGGTGGGATGTCCACCATGTACCGGTGGCGCATCGCCGTTCGTTTTGTGGTCCGATGATGGGACGGGCTTGGCGGAATTAAATTATGCAATTCCGTCACACATTCCCCAAAATGCAACCGGTAGAAACCCGACAGGCTAGCAACTCGTCGTCGATGTTCAAGACTTAGGAGCTTCGTCGCGACGAGCCTCTCATTGCCGATGATCCTCTCGGCTCGTTTCTCAATTGATTTAAGGGCCTCAAGCTGGTATCTGGCAGATCAATGAAGCTTTTAAACATTTCAACGTAACAAAATGAATAACTTATAGGTAGTATAATTATGTATTCTTTGTTCGCAACTGAAGTACTACAACACCCCGCGGAAAATGGCTGTGTGTGCACATCCTTCAAAATTTATCGCCAGTAAGGATGGGAAATCATCAAATGACTCCTCCCGCTCTCGGTGAAGCAGGAGAGAGTATCAGACTCTTACTGACGTTTGCGTTCCAGGGCTGCGGTACCTGTTGAGGCTTACTTGACGGACAGAGCCGTCATCTACTCCGGTCACCTGGGACAGTGGAACCGGCGAGAGATGTCGTGCGGTGTTCCACAGGGTTCCGTTCTGGGGCCGCTTCTGTGGGACATCGGCTACGATTGGGTGCTGCGCGCCAACCTCCCTGGCGGCGTCAACATTGTCTGCTATGCTGACGATACGCTGGTCCTGGCGCAGGGGCGGTCGCACCAGGCGGCGACCGACGCTATGACACGCGGGGTTACGATAGTCGTTGAGAGGATCCGGCAGTTGGGTCTCGAGGTGGCCTTGCACAAGTTCGAAGCCATGTGCTTCCATAGTTCTCGGAACAGGCCACCATCGGGATGTCAAATAACGGTGGGAGGGGTTCATATCGGCGTCGGGTCGACGATGACGTACCTAGGTCTCGTCCTTGACAGCCGATGAAACTTCGTCGAACACTTCCGACGTTTGGCTCCCAGACTGGGACGAGCCGGGGCTGCCTTCAAGCGGCTTCTGCCCAATCTAGGGGGTCCAAATGCCTCCTGCCGGAAGCTTTAAGCCGGGGTCGTGCGGTCCATGGCCCTTTATGGGGCGCCGGTATGGGCACCTACTTTAAGGAAGCGACCTGCCCGTTACCTCAACGCGTCTCAGAGGGTCATGGCCATCCGGCTGGCCCGGGGATACCGCACGGTCTCTGGCGAGGCGGCGAGCCTCCTTGCCGAACTGCCGCCATGGGATCTGGAGGCGAGAGCCCTCGCGCACATTTACAAGTGGCGCGTGGAGGCGCAACGCCGGGGCGAGACACCTCTGCCGCGGCAAATCGCAGCAAGGCGGACGGAGCTCCGGCAGGATCTCATGGCGGTATGGAGACAGCGACTGTCGCAACCCAGCGCTGGGCACGCAACAATCCAGGCGATAAGTCCCCTCTTTGAGGAGTGGCTGGAGCGGCGCCACGGCGTTCTCACCTTCCGCCTGACACAGGTACTCACCGGACACGGTTGTTTCGGGAGATACCTGTTTCGGATTCGGCGGGAGGACGCGCCCGGGTGTCTTCACTGCGAGGATCGTCCGGAGGACACGGTGGAGCATACGGTGGAGGTCTGCCCTGCTTGGGCGGAGCACCGCCGGGTCCTCGTCGAGACGATCGGCGGCGGCGACCTCTCGCGACCGGCCTTGGTTCAATCTTTGGTCCGGAGCGAGGAGGCATGGGAAGCGATCACCTCCTTCTGCGAAGCAGTAATGCTAGCAAAGGAGGAGGCCGAACGTGTGAGAGAGAGGGAAACCTCACGTCCCAGTCGCCGCAACAGAAGAAGACGCCCCAGGCGTCGGGAGTCGCAGGACGATTCCCGGCGCGGGCCTGCGGACGGCGAGCAGTGGGTGGCTAGCCGTCTGATCAGAACTAGGCCCGGGTCGGCGGCGCGCTGCGATCCCGTCGCGCCTCAAAGAGATGTCAGCTTGGAGGACGGGGCCCGCTAGGGCGGTGCCTGCTGGGGCTGCGGAATCTGTTCGAAAGAGGTGCCGTAGCCTTGGAACGCAAAGAGCACCAGGAGGAACACGGATAGGTTTTAGTCAGTAAGAGTCTGACACTCCCTCTTGCTTCACCCAGAGCGGGAGGAGTCATTTGATGATTTCCCATCCTTAAAAAAAAAAAAGGGCTGCGGTACCTCTTTCGAACAGATTCCGCAGCCCAGTTACATAGCCCTACTAACAAAACCCGAGTAGGTATAATCGATATCTGAATAACAACCAATTCATTGTACCTACTTACCGGCAACCACCATTATTTACCGTTTTATTGCTATAGAACAGACTCATAATTAAATGGAGGTATTTGTTCAAAAGACTTGCTTTTCATATTCATCGACGCGAATACCTGTTTTTATCAATCAATTTCGATTTACCGTGTTCAATTAGCGAGCTGTTCGGTTTTGCTGTCGATTTTCTGTGGTTTGCTCCTGTAAAATGAATTAATTATTACAATCAATGGTATATCCGGGATAAAAGCTTACATAAAATCAAAATAAAATGAGTGAACATGTTGTTTTTTTTCCAGATTCAAAGAAGTTGGAATATAAGATTAAATATGTTTGTTATTCTTAGCAAATATAAACTGTAAATATTTAAAATTAAAGCTCACCTGTGAATATTATATGACTGTGTATTATTACCTTCTGAGGCCCGAAGGCTCGCCAAATTAAAGTGGCAGTGGGCATAGCACATTGCTCGCAGAACAGATGGTCGATGGGGCCGAAATGATCTGGAGTAGCGACCGCATACCAGAAGACGCAGCGTGAGAAGACCTCCCACAAGGTGAACCTATAATCTGGTGAGGGTCGCAGGTAGCCAAAGGATGCGAGGCGCACAGGACTGGTTGTTGAGCAATACTTGGGGGAGGCCTATGTCCAGTAGTGGACGTCTTTCGGTTGATCTGATGATGATGATAATAATGCAGAGATCCTCTTTGGGAGGTGCAACCTCAATGAGATAAGCCTTGAAAGAGTTAAGAAAAAAGAGTAAGTTAGGATTCGAATGTGGTGACATAATGAAGGGTTGTTTTTTTCTATGGGATTCGATTGTTTGCCTTGACGTTGAAAACACGCAATATATAATTATTCTCGAAAATACTCTGATTTTATTTATTAAAGAGTAGGTGCCTTACGCACCCCATTAAAAGCGATCCTAACAATAACTCCTTGACTTTTAAAAATAAGTGTGGTCCTAAGTTACGAAGTAAAGGTCATAGACTATCTCCGTCTCCATCATCATCATCATCATCATCTGCCTGCCTTTTCCCAAGTATATTGGGGTTGGCTTCCAGTCAAACCAAATTTAGCTGAATACCAGTATTTTACGCGAAGCGGCTGCCTACCAGACCTCCACAACCCAGTAACTGGGTAACACGGTGCTTCATGACAAGACTGGATTCAGATTAACTGGCTTCTGACAATCCGTAACGACTGCCAAAGATCTACAAATGACAGCCGGGACCAACGGCTTAACGTGCTTTCCGAGGCACGGAGGAAACTCGGTATGTTAAGATGGTCGCCCATCCACAGACCAACCTTGGCAAGCGTTGCTTAACCTTGAAGATCGACCCGTGCGGCTGTTATAATCTAGCCACGAGCTCCTCCAAAGACTATCTCCGTCTCTATCTTGTTTAAAAACAGAAATAAAGAAACTTTCAATTTGGGTCCAAGGTCATATAAACGACTTTTACGACTGCCCTAGATACCATTTTTATGATCAAAAAGTATTTTTATGTATGTCCTAACTTGCCTGTTGTAATAAATAAAATATTTTCGGGTTATTAAATACAGTATTAAACCCAGAAACAGCTTATCTAGGATTAAACAGATGGAAGAAGAATGAATAGTAAAAGTTTTATAGCTAGGTCCTTGTTTTCAGCATACTTGAGAGATAAATAAAGCGGTATTTCCATCATTATGGACAGTTTTAAGTTGTGCTCGAGACACTAAAAACGAAGCTTTTGTTAAGTCTTAAAACCAGTAACCGTAAAACATCGTCCTCTTAATAGTGATAGGCTACCTAGGCCAGAGGTTCCCAAACTGTGCGTCGCGACCACCCGGGGCGTCGTTGTGTTTATCCAGTGACGTCGCAAACTGTTATGTATATGAAACATCATGCAAAACCTGTTGAAGATCTGATGCTGAAGCCAAGTTTGCAATAAATTTGATATTGGTCGAACACTTATTGAGCTTAAGCACACAATTTTATAAATATTTTCAGTAAGTCTTAATCAAAAAAGAAAATTCAACCGTCTCATTCATTCTCATACCACAAGTTTCTTTTTTTAAGAGGGAGTTTCTTTTTTTAAGTTAAAAAGATGATGATGGATACCCCTCTGACGTAGGCGTTAAGGGGATAAGCGAATAATACGACTTGAGAATTGTTTTTTTATACTTAAGTACCTGTAATAATTATTTGATATTTTGGTTTATGTTTCTTGACTATATGGTCTACCTAAATTTTAAAGGAAAACACGATGCGAAGAAATTTTCTCGATAGCAAAAAAATACAAAGTTCTATCTGAAATGACGTAGTGCATTAGATTGATGTTATAAAAACTGCTTTTAAGCAATGAAAATAACCTTATATTAGCTAAATCCACAACAGGTTTTGGATTTCATAACTCTTTTATGTTATAAAATCCAAAATTTACTTTTGGTATTTCCGTTATTTATTCCGAGCCACCCTCAATCTATCGCCATCTTCTTTACAAAAGGCATAACCTTTTAAAAGCATTTGCATCACTGTTGATTCAGATGGTCCGTGGGCCTTGTCGAGGTAATACCTATGTCACTTTTTGCAGATCCTGAGCTGTCAGATTTTGGTTATTTTTTTCAATTTATATTTTACATAGATCAGCAGCTTAAATTTCTCATTTGTTAAAATTAGTGATATAAAATTATTTCCACCGTGTGAGTGTATTTTTGTGACCTTGAACAGTATATAATTGTCGTAATTGAATATGCGTACCAACATTGAAATGATCGAATTAAATTAAAAATCTAAACGTGCCCAAAGCACATACAACAGCAACATACCTAAACGCCACAAAGGATTCATATCACAGGAAATTAATAGTGGCTAATAACACCGGCAAATCATTATAAAAATATCAATTTCACTTCTGTGTATCTTAGAACATCCACAAACATTATTTTATTAAGTTTAAAAAGCATTAAATAAAAATTAAATTAAAAATTAAAAAAGCCGTGACAAAAAATAACTTTAAAAAGTGTAAAAACTAATACATATTGATCTTTTTACTTTATTACAGGTACGATTCTTTGGGCCAAGCGTTATAGCGTCGGGGAACTGCTAATAATGTAGAGGTACTTAACAAATACAAAAATTTGCGATCGCCGAGGCGAAGACGCTTGGCCCAAAGAATCGTACCTATAATAAAGTAAAACTACTTAACCGATTTAAATGAAAATTGGTACAGATATAGTCTAGAACCTGAGAAAAGATATAAGCTACTTTTTATCCCGGGAACCTGTTCCCTAGGGATCACGCGGGCGAAGTCGCTGGCAGAAGCTAGTTGAAAATAAATGACTAAAATTACTATGAATTCGTTTCGTAAAATACTGGTTTTCAGATGCATCCGGTTTAACTGGGAGGCAAACCCAATAAAGAGAGAGAGGTTAAGGCAAATGATGACTATTTTTATTATTTATCATAACAAGTTTTACAAAAAATCTTTCTTATAACTCATCATCATCTACCTAGCCTTTTTCCAAACTGTATTGGGGTCGGCTTCCAGTCAAACCGGATTTAGCTGAATACCAGTATTTTACGCGGAGCGGCTGCCTACCAGACCTCCACAACCCATTAACTGGGTAACACGGCACTTCATGGCAAGACTGGAGTCAGATTAACTGGCTTCTGACTATCCGTAACGACTGCCAAAGATCTACAAATGACAGCCGGGACCAATGGTTTAACGTGCTTTCCGAGGCACGGAGGAAACTCGCTATGTTAAGATGGTCACCCATCCACAAACCAAACCTTGGCAAGCGTTGCTTAACCTTAAAGATTGATCTGTGCGGCTATTATTATCTAGCCACGAGCTCGCTAGTTATAAGAAAGAAAAAATCTTTCTTATAACTATGCCTCACAAAACCGTTTACACGGTTTGTCTGCGGGAACGGAACAAACTGTTGTTACAAACAAACTATCTTAAAACTAGTAGTGCAGACACGTATAATTAACTCACAGAATTATTTGTCTTCGTCGTCTCAAAAACCTGTACAAACCACTCATTAGTCTACAAATTCCTGAGAAAGAACTGCATAACTAACTTGGCAAATATACCTACTTTTTATTTCCTGGCTTCTTATATCAGCGGGTAATTTATTGAGAAGATATGGTACTCTTTTATCAAGCGTTCAGTCGCCAAAATAATTTCTGATTGTGAATTCGATTCATTCATTCGAATTTCCTGACCTGGTGAGCGCCGCGGGTAGCCGATAGATGAAAGACCTTTTGGCAGATATGATGATGATGATGATTCGAACTTATTATTATTACTTATTATTTTCTACAAAAATACCTTTTTCTGGGTGGCCAAATACTTTTGAACGATAGTGAACAACCCGAATACTAGGCGTCACTTTATTTCACAGAAAGACTTCTGCAGCACACTATACGTCAGCAAGGATGAAGATAAGTTTACAATGAAACGACTTGATTTGAATTTATAACCGTATATTGAGCTCATTTTTGCATGACAAATGTCTCGACCTAGTTAAAGTGCGGAGAATCTTAACATCGCGATTCAGGAATCGCCACTAATCTAACAACGCCATCTATCGGCACGGAGGTTAACAATTAGTGATTAAACATTCCGCCCACCAAGGACAATATTTTTTTTTTTTTTAAATTTGGCCTTCCGTTACTTTGCTCAGTAATAATTCCGCCCACCATGAAACATCATACTTATTATAATATGGTTAACAACCTTAATCAATTACATCAAACCTTACAATCCTAAAGAATGCAGCTGTTTGTCTACATGGATGTCACAGGTAAGATACAAATCTTAGAAATAGACCTTTTAATTACAGCATTTTTTGTACGTAGAGATACAACTCTAGTGATACCATCGTTGCCAGGGTGTTTTGCAACCACACGACCAAGCAGCCATCGAGAAGGCGGCAAGTCGTCCTCTTTTACTAACACTAAATTACCGATACATGGTTCAGGAGTTTGTTGGCTCCACTTATACCGATTTAAAAACATCACTAAATATTCCTGCGACCATCGTCGCCAAAATTGTTGCGTCATCCGTTGGGTCAGTTGCCACCGGCGTAGACTACCTAAAGTAGAAGATTCGAAATTGTACTCCGGCACAGCTATCAACGGCTCACCCACCAGAAAATGACTTGGTGTCAATGCGTCTAAGCCGTCCGGATCATCGTCCATCCTTGACAGAGGTCGCGAGTTGAGGCAGGCCTCAATTTGGGTTAAAACGGTTGATAGCTCCTCGTAGGTAAGGGTTGATTCTCCAACTACTCGCCGAAGGTGGAATTTTATCGATTTGATTCCAGCCTCCCAAAGCCCACCAAAATTAGGCGAGTACGGAGGGATAAAATGCCACTCTGTTCCCTGAGACGCTAGACAGTCAGCAAGTTCCCTTGATAGATTCGCTTGCTCCGCAGAGAATAACTTCTTTAACTCCCTTGATGCTCCCACAAAGTTAGTTCCATTGTCTGACCAAATGTCCGAACAATGACCTCTGCGAGAGACAAATCTCCTAAATGCTGCTAAAAAGCCTTGACTGGTCATATCACTCACAGCTTCGATGTGTACGGCTTTGGTGGCCATACAGATAAACAAGCAGATGTATCCCTTGTAAGCATGATGACCCCGACCTTTGGAAGTCCTAATGTTTATAGGACCCGCGTAATCTATCCCAGTACATTTGAAGGGTCTAGTAGGCGTTACCCTCGCAGCTGGTAGTTGCCCCATCAACTGATTTGATATAACTCCCGATTGTCTTACACATGTAACGCACTTACGAACGTGTGATTTGACCAGTTCCTTGGCCCCTAAAATCCAATATTTAGTCCTCAAATACGCTAACATAAGTTGAGGCCCCCCGTGCAAGGTTTTGTTATGAGAATCTGCTACGATCAATTTGGTTAAGCTTGACTTTTTTGGTAATAATATTGGGTGCTTTCTATTTTCACTTAGTTCCGACTTCTGTAACCTTCCGCCTACTCTTAACATTTTATTTCCATCTATGAATGGGTTTAAAAATTTTAACGATCCTTTTAGCTTAGCCGAATTACCATCCTTTGATATCTTTTCAATTTCTTCTCCGAAAACTTCTGATTGACACTGTTTGATACAAACATGTAACGCTTCTGTTAGGTCTTGCGCTGATAACCCTGTTTTTTCACCTTTATCCTTCTTTCGTTTTATCCACATACGTCGACAATACGCAATCACTCTTATTAATTTCGTTAAATTTGAAAACCGCTCCCATAAATTTGTTTCAGTGCTCGAGAAGTGTACCTTTTTTATGGCTTCTAAATCTGTATCCACGTCTTTAGGTTTGTTATAAACTATTTTCACTGAAGATAAAAATGCAGGACCATTAAACCATGTAGTTTGTTTCTTGAGATCTGACGGGTTGAGCCCTCTTGACGCATAATCAGCTGGATTTAGACCGGACCGTACATGAGACCACTGTTGAGCGTCTAAAGTAGTTAAAATCTCCGATACCCTATTTGCTACAAATGTTTGCCACCTATTTGGGTGACTATTAAGCCAGGCCAACACGACAGTGGAATCACTCCAGGCATGTATGTTCTCCTTCGGAATATTCAATGTGCGAGCTACCTCAACCAATAACCTACTCAGAAGAACAGCTCCACAGAGCTCTAATCGTGGGATTGACACTTGCTTGATGGGTGCCACCTTTGTTCTCGATGTTATCAAATTTACCGACACCTGACCCTGGTCATTGATGGACCTAAGATATACTACCGCGGAATAAGCCACCTTAGACGCATCGCTGAATCCATGTAATTCAACAATTGCGTTATTGCGTTTTGTGCTAATCCAGCGAGGTATTTGTAACTTGGACAACTGACACAAATCGTCACGGTAAGAAAGCCACTCTTTCAATATTGCTTCGGGTACTTCCTCATCCCAGCCTATGCCTGATAACCATAGTTTTTGAATGATTATTTTTGCAACAATGACGCTTGGTGATACCCATCCAAGTGGATCGAATAAACGCGAAATGTCTGATATGATGATTCTTTTCGTCACAGGTTTTTTAGTCGGTGGAAGTGTCACTGTGTAGCGGAAGGCATCTACTGTTCGATCCCAGGTAAGTCCTAGTATCTTAATCACTCCATCTATTTTTATTTTTATTGTTTCTTCAGTAGTATCCTGATCATTAGTTTTCAAACTTCCCAATAGCTCCTCGCTGTTGCTTGACCACTTCTGTAACGAGAAACCTCCTTTTTCGACCAAACTGTTCATTTCCGAATACAGCTTGACCCCTTCCTCAACCGTATCAACGCCCGTCAGTAAATCATCCATATAAAAATCGTGTTTGACCTTTACAGCAGCTGTTGGGTACCTCTCCATCTCATCTATGGCTACCTGCTGAAACACTTTAACAGCAAGATATGGGGCACCTTCTGTCCCAAAAGTAACCCTCAATAAACGATATTCATTAATTTGAAGATCAGTAGTTCCTTTCCACAGAATTCTCTGAAAGTCTACGTCATGTTCATCGACCTTGATTTGACGATACATTTTAACTATGTCTGCCGATAAACATATCGGATACGTTCTCCATTTCATTAAAATATGTCTTAACGTTGGCTGTAATGTAGGGCCTATCAAATCATTTAATGAAACACCATTTTCACCTTTACAGGATGCATCGAAAACTATCCTCACTTGGGTGGTATCTTTATCATCCCTAACAACCGCAAAATGAGGCAGGTAAATCGCCTTAGAATTATTTCTTTCTTTTTCAGGAACCTTCTCCATGTGTCCCAGCAGTAAGTATTCTTCCAACACATTTTGATACTTTACTTCCATGTCCGTATTTTTACTTAACTTTGTGACTAATGAAGACAATCTCTTTTCAGCTATCTTTTTGGAACTTCTCACCGTAGGTGTCTCGTCTTGGGTTTTAAATGGTAACCGTACGATGTAACGTCCTTCACTGTCCCTTCGCGTTGTTTCAGCGAAGAAATGTTCGCACAGTTTCTCTTCCTCGGATAATATCATATTATAATCGTTAATGACATTATCCTCAAGTTCCCAGAACCTCTTTATTAGTTCTCTTTCCTCCACATGAGCATGCATGACTAAAACATTGTCATGTGGTTGATATGTCTTCTCCACCACGCCTGACAAAATCCACCCAAATGATGTAGCTTGCGCAACGAGATTACCCTGAGGTCCTTTCCTAACTCCTTCCTGAATCACTTGCCCATAGATTTCAGCCCCCAGCAGCATGTCGATTCTGTTCGGTGTGTGATAATTTGGATCAGCTAATGGGAAATCACATACCCAATCCACCGGTACAACTTGTTTGCCAGGCAGAAAGGTTGTTATACTTTTTAGTACGTAAGCGGCAACTGTAAGCTGAGCGTTAGGGTTGTGTATAGACTTTAAAGTAACTTCCACCATAAATTTTGATACAATTTTATCGCTTCCTTCTAATCCTGAAATGTGTCCCCTTACTGGCGTCTTTTTAAGACCCAAATACTGTGCTGTTGCCTCTGTTACAAATGAGGCTTGAGACCCTTGATCTAGCAACGCCCTTATAGTATGATAACTTCCGTTGTTGGCTGTGGCGTTGACTAAAACCGTTGCCAATAAAACTTGATTTGTCCTACGTATTTGATTAGCCGCGAAGAACGCTGCTACTGTGTCCGAGATAGTCGATCCGGTTGGTTCAACGTTTCGCGTCGCGTCACTCCCATTCTGAGCTACGTTGCTATCGGAACTGTCATCGGCATGACCTTGACCTGTGGGATGAAGCAACGAATGATGTTTGCGTCTGCAAACCCTACATACGGCTGAACTCAGACACTGCTTGGCCGAATGGTTGTTCCCCAAACAGTTAAAGCATAAACCGTTTTGTTGAACAAATTGCCGTTTTTCATTTCCATCAGTTTTTATAAAACTCTTACAATGTATAATTTTATGGTTTTCTTTACAAAATTTACATTCTAATGTGGTATCAGACGTTGAATGGAAAGCTTTAGGCTTATCCGTGATTTTACCTCTACCCGCATTAGAGCCCGCGGTCAAAAATTCCAATGCGCGATATCGGCTAGTTAAAAAACTTTTAAATTGCTCGAAAGTTGGAATCTCATCACTGCACGATTTTTCATTTGTCACATTGAGTTCCCATTGTTTTCGAGATTCTAGATCCAACTTCAAAGAAATAATATGAACAACGATGAGGTCCCAATTACGAACATCGATGCCAAGATTCACTAAAGCTTCCAAACAATCGCTAGTATTATCAATCAGTTCCTTCAGACCAACAGCTGATTCATTGTTAAGATTTTTTTGACTGAGTAACCTTTTCAAGATGAAATGTGATAAGTACCTTTTATTATTGTATCGCGCGTTAAGTTGTTCCCAGCACCGTTCATAATTTGAATCTGATATAGGAATGTGTCTAAGTAATTGTTCCGCTTCCCCAGATAAATACCCTTTTAAATACTGCATGCGCTGAACATTATGTATAGACTTATTGTGATGAATGAGCGATAAAAACAAATCTCTAAAGGTTACCCACTCGGTATATTTCCCAGAAAATGTTGGGATAACAATTTTTGGTAATTTAACCTGGCACTGTTTACCACTACTTGTTACATTTTTAGGATATTCTACATGGCTTTCTTCCTTAACTTCAAATGACTCTAAAATAGTTTCTAACTCTGTTTTATATTGAATGTAAACCTCTTCGGTTTGATCATAACAATCTTGTTTAACGTAAACACATGTTTTTAATTCCTTTGGATCATATTCCTCGTATAATTGACCATGACTGTCTGATAACTGTTTCCATAATACATCTAAATTTTCCAATCTAACTTTAACATATGGACGGGTTATTCGTTCCTTAGGAGATTTTTTAAAGTTATTATATGCTTTGACTATTCTTGAACAATTGTCTTCTAATTTGTTACTTAACGATTCCATAATTTTATTTCGAATGTAACAAGTAACAAATATCTATTAAATAGATAACGGTACACGACTTGACTAAGCTAGTAAGTAACTAAGCTATTTATTCAAACATAAAATATACAAGAATAACACCAAACTATCAATTTGAGATGAACGATTAATTCATAAGATTGCAAGTCTTTTGAACACAATTATTCTAATACTAAATCTAACACACACAATTTTAAAGTTTATACTACGAAATTTAATATTCCAAAACTCTGAAGAAATAAAGTTGCAAATTCCGAACTAATAAACTTCCACAAATCACAAATGTGCACAAAGTTATTATTGAAAGGTCACTCACGGTTTTAACTTCGTTTGATACCACCTGATGAGTCGCTCACTGATGATAGATTGACGTAAGGTCACGTCACGCACGTCCCACACCTCCTCCAGAACACGAGGTCACCCCTGCTGCTGATTCCTGACGATGTCGTTCACCCGGCACCGTCTGCAGTAGCCCGCTTCTCGCGCTGCTGCTGCTGCTCCCAGAGTTGCTGCTGAATGTCACCGCCGCACTGATGCTGCTGCCACTAGCATTGCACTGATGCTATGATCTTGGTCAGCTATCGCAAGCGATCCACTTGCCCGACCAAGGTTGGTACACAAAAAGCTTCACAGTTCAGTTCACCAAACCTCCGAATATATCGGACCCGGCTACGAAGGACCATATGAACAACCCGAATACTAGGCGTCACTTTATTTCACAGAAAGACTTCTGCAGCACACTATACGTCAGCAAGGATGAAGATAAGTTTACAATGAAACGACTTGATTTGAATTTATAACCGTATATTGAGCTCATTTTTGCATGACAAATGTCTCGACCTAGTTAAAGTGCGGAGAATCTTAACATCGCGATTCAGGAATCGCCACTAATCTAACAACGCCATCTATCGGCACGGAGGTTAACAATTAGTGATTAAACAATAGTGTTTAATAGTGCGTTATGTAAGGCTTATCAAGATAGAGCATCACAATCCCATTACCCTTGAACGATACTTGCGTCTTAAGCTCTTCATACAGCGAAGGATCTGGCGCCAGATGCGGCCATTTAGAGATAGTAGGATAAACTACCTTCATTTTATATTTTTTGTAGGTCTACATTGCATAAAGTATAAAGTTAAATAACGTTATTATGGTAGACGTCAGATACCCGTGCAATAACGGTCATTGACCCATATACATTTATTGACTTTCTTAATATCAAAAAACTTTTTAACAATAAATACAACCGACTTCCAAATAAAAAAACACTAAAAAGTATATAACACCAACACTAAATATAAGTACCGAAATTCAAGTTATTTTATACTTTTTCAGTGTTTTTTAATTTAAAAGTCGGTTGTGATTTTATGTAAAAAAGGTTTTTGATTGAAAAGATTTTTATTTTTCATATATGTATATAACACTCAAAATTTCAGTATCATATGTTTGTGTTGCGCGCCTAAACTATTGCTTACATAACCTCATCATAATCTTCCTGTTTAAAAAGTACCAGAAAAGTAATAAAATTGTAAAATAAAGTTTTTGACACTTAGTGTCTTTTCATATACCTTGACTTTTCATGCCGGACAAATAACGCCGGTACGTGTGAAAGCTAACGCACATGGCTATATACTTCGCCGCTGGGTACCCGACACTGGCTACCCAGTAACCGGCACATAAAAGGTAGTTAGAGGTACTTGTCAACATTAAAATACTAGGTAATACTATTAATAAGCTAGAAGGTCTAGCTTTGAAAGCAAATTACGAAGTCACACACTCGTAGTAAATTATTCACACCAGCATAATAAGTAGCTAACGGATTATGTAGTCGTAGTACATAATTCACACAAGCATAAAAGCACCTACCTAATAGTTTATTTACGTATTTAGAATAGGCTTGTCCACCGAAAAAATCTAGTCCGTCAGTAACATTATCAATAAAATATTTGATTCGATTTTTTTCTTTTTTTACATGAAGGTGGATGCTCCAGGGTAGCCCGCGAAATTCAAATACTATATTTTTATGTTTTTTGCAATTTGCCGGCCAGTGTGAAGCTGTATGTGGACCAAATGATCGTAACGCGTATTTATCTAAAGAATTATAACCATTTTAATCATCAATATAGCCCTCTAAGTTCATGTAGTTCGAAAGAATGATTATTTCAGAAATAATCATTGATGATTAAAATGGTTATAATTCTTTAGATAAATACGCGTTACGGTCGCGGATCGCATTTGGTCCACATACAGCTTCACACTGACCGGCAAATTGCAAAAAACATAAAAATATTTAAATTTCGCGGGCTAAAATTGACGAAGATACGACGCTTTTCAAATTCTCAGAACGTCACGCCGCCGTGGTATAATTTTTAGTGCGTTCTGACGTTACGAGCCACTCCCGAGTTTTGATGCGTTTTTATCTTTGTCAATATTCATTGAATTAAAAAACAAAAAGCTTGTGTCCATTATTGTTCAATACTCTAACTGATGGACTAAAAGTGTGGGAAAATTAGCTCAGTTAACGTCGATCAGAGCGAATAATTCGTGTGGTTTTGAAAATTGGTACGGTTGTACTTTGAGGTGTCTAGATGAACGTACAAAAAATCCCCGAGGGTGGGAGGTGAGCCGGTGGTGGGGGAGGGGGGGAAAGGTACCTTTTTTGCTTGTATTTCAAAACCATTACAAATTTAAAAAAAACCTCGACAAAAATAACTCTAATAAGTGAAAAAATAATACGTATTGATGAAAATTTGCTCTCTGGCCTCGGGAGAGAGCAAATTTTTGTATGTGTTAAGTACCTCTATATTATTAGTGGATCCCCGACGCGATAACGCTTGGCTCAAAGAGTCGAACCTATAATAAAGTAAAAGGATATTATTTTTTTAATTTTTGTAAGTTATTTTTTGTTGGGGTTTTTTTAAATTTTTAATGTAATTTTTATTTCATGCTTTTTAAAATTAATTTACCTAATTGGTGCTACTAGATAATCTAAGATCTCATCATTTTCCTGCCCTTATCCCATGTAACTTGGGGTCGGCGCATGACGGTTTTTGCTTCCATTTTGTCTTATCAACTGTCACGCTATCACTAACTCCCTTTTTTTTTCATTTTGCTCCTCATACCATCTACATTTTTTTGGTATTTCTCTCCCTCTCTATCCATCCACATATGATCTACACTCACCTAAACGGCACTTCATCCAGCAATGTATTAATTGCGACCATTTAAATGAATACAAAAAGGAAGGTCTGTTTTAAGTAAGTAAGGAGTTGGGTATCCTGCAGATTTCAGGACATGCTTCAGCATCAGGTTAAGGGTACTACTGATCTAAAGTTCTAAATATAAAATGCTCATTGAAACCATTCCAGTGAGTTCTAACACAATACCTCTGCTGCAACTTAGTGAGGAGTTGGGTATTCTGCAGACCTCAGGTAATGCCACAGCATCAGTTCAATATAACCATGTTTTTGCAATATCATTGAAATAACAGAATACCAAATTTCGCATCGATCAGACCCGTAAAAGCTGGTTAAATGCCTTCATCAACTAGAAAAGAGCTGACGATCTTCAAATGGCTCAACGGTTTTTTATAAAACTTACCTAAGAACAACCGCTGGAAAACCTGCTTTCAATTAAAAAAAACCGCATTCAATTCGATTCACCCGTTTAAGAGCTACGGTGCCACAAACAGACAGACAGACAGACACACAGCGGTCAAACTTATAACACCTCTCTTTTTTGGTCGGAGGTTAAAAAAGGTACCTTTCCCCCTCCCTCACCTCCCACCCTCGGGGATTTTCAGTATGTTCATCTGGACACCTCAAGGAACAACAGAACTGTACCAATTTTCAAAACTACACGAATTTATTCACTCTGATTTCTTTAATTTTCCTGCACTATAAATAGATTTGCAATTTATTGATGGTAAGAACTAGCCTATTGCGGTGAAACTAGGAACCTCTCTTAATAGATGTGTTTTAACTTTACTGCATTAGTAAGACGTGTTGAGTGCTCGTATAAGGATTCCCAGAAACAAGAGAGAAATACGGTGTATATTATAATTATATAACGCTTGTATTCTTGGAAGTGTTATTCATTACTGTACCTATGTCATAACCAAGTATTAGAACACGAATATTTGACTAGTTTTGTTAAGCTCCCATGTTATAGAGGATCAGCCTATTGTCATCAACCGGGCACAACTCTTTTAGTGTGATTCTATTAACAAAACAAAGTGAACAAATCGAAGTGAACTACGAGTTTCAAACAAATAAGATTGCGTTCCCTCCTCCTGGGAGAAAGTTCTTCCACCACAATGTGATGGAACTCAATAATTGAAGTCAAGTCAAGATAGCCAAGTGTAGTAACATATTAAGTGTAGATATTACTAACTGCCCCTGAACGAATTTTCATAGCAATGGTTATACATAATGTTAGACTGTAAAGATGGAGGTCGGAAGCATGCCATCTTTTTATACCCATTTTTAGGATTCCGTACCCAATGGGTAACTAAAGAAACCCTATTACTAAACCTTCTCTGTCCATCCGTCCGTCCATCCGTTTGTCTGTCCAGAACCGTAATTGGTAGAGAGTTGATATTTTCACAGATTGTGTTTTTTTATTGCCGCTATAACAAAAATAAGTTTTATGGTACGGAACCCTTCGTGTGCGAGTCCAATTCGCACCTGACCGGTTTTTAACCGACTTCAAAAAAAGGAGGAGGCAAACAAAACACTACAAGGTATGAAATAACTTTGGAAGAAAGAAAAGAACTTTAATTTCGGAAGTCGTGTCAAGAAACAAAAAAATAAACAAAAACACCGACTTCCGAAATTAAAGTTCTTTTCTTTCTTCCAAAGTTATTTCATACCTTGTAATGTTTTTTTTTTGGAAGTCGGTTGTATTTTTTGTAAAAAAGTTTTTTTATATTGTCTCTTTGCTATAGGATGTGGGTGAATTTTGACCTCTTTCTTCCTGTGGTAGTTTGCTCAACTCAGGAATCAAACTCAGGAATCAAACTCAGGAACATATGCTCGGCAGTAGCGCTTGTGAACCCGAGGCCAACGAAGCAGACACATGAGTGGAAGTTCACTCATTTATTCATTCATCCGGGGAACATTTTAAACCAAAATGCTTTGTCAAAGGATGAGAACGTTACCGTTCCAAAGTTTTAATTAGAACGTACTGCTTAGATAGGTTTCCAAAGGTACCTGCTGACATATACTTTTCCGCGCTTTGTACGATTTATTCCGGAACATTTTATGAATCATATTTTGAGCTTTATTCAATTTAGTAGGTTTTTCCTGTTTCCCTTTTAAACATTTCTCTCATCGTCGTCATCATTTCAGACAAAATACGTTTACTTACCGCTAAAAATAAGTCTTTCCATGCTTCACTATATAATTCAGTCCTTTTTATGGATGGGAAATCATCTAATGACTCTCTTGAAGGGAGTGTCACGCTCTTACTAATTAAAACCTACCCGTGTTCCTGGCACTGGCCCCAGCGGACTCCGTCTTCTATGCTGACATCTCTATGAGGCGCGCGTGAACACAACGCGCCGACGACCCGGACCTGGTGCTGATCGGACAGCGGGCCACGCAACGCTCGCCGTCTGCAAGTCTGTGCCTACGGTGGCCGGGAATCGTCCTGCGAATCTCGACGCACGGGGCGTCTTCTTCTGTTACGGCGGCTGGGGCGTAAGGCTTTGCAGAAGGAGGTGCTTATAATTCAGTCCTGTAGAGTTATTTTGTAAATATTTTACCGAGTATAAGTGAGCTGTCCATCCATACATATACGAGATGGAATAACAGCTCACTTCATGCTCTCCACCTAAGTTTACTCGGTCACTCCGTGTAAACTGTACCATTGACAGAATACTACACCGGCTGTTCATCTCGCATTTCCATGACCTCTACTAGGGTATCGGTACACCATGTAGAAGGTACTGTAGAATATCCTCTTTGGAAGGTGCAACCTTGAAAGATTTAAGAAGAATTAGATTAGGTTTGAATTCAAATATAATGACATAAGAATGTGTTAGTTTTTTCGAAGGGATTATGTAAAATATTCTCATAGAGTGAAGACGTAATGTAGTAATTCTTAAAAGTTGCATCAGTTTTTCTTTTTTAAAGTAGCTCCCGCTACGCCCCCACCTTCGATTCCCACCAGTACCTACCAACGCTGTAACTTCCGATAAGTATTAAGTACTTCACATCCCATCAACCAACCGTTTTGCGACCAATGAGCTCTGTCCACTACTATATACTTACATTAGGCCATCAAAAAGATTACCAACAAAAGAGGTTTTAACATAATATTACATAGTTTTTAATTTTTTCACGAAACAAAAAAAATAAAGAAGAAGAAGTTGAAATTTCGTGTGTCGTCACGTCTACGTACAACATGTAGGTACCGCTTTTTACCCCACTCGTGAACTTTGTCGTTTTGTGTTTGTCAATATTATTGATTTGATAGAGCAAAAAATACCAAATAGAATCATATTTTTATCCAAGACATATCCCTATTCATAAGCACGTACTTTTGACCTTTTAAACTTTTAGACTACATGCAGTTTTTTGCAGTCACAAAAACGATTGGCCATTTTCTCGTTATTTGGTGGCTGGTTAACATTCACTTCCTAATGTAAGTGAACGTGACCCAGCCACCTCCAAAACTCCTTCGAAGTTAGAATGCTCCCTTACATAATCTTGCTCGCCATACCTGACATACTTTCCGTGTTCAAGTTTGTCGGTCAAGGTCAGTCAAGGTTACTCCGCAACTGCTGAAATATTGTAACGTTACGTTTTCATGAAAATAGTTCTTACTTTAACGAGGTTTGTTCTGTAACTTGGCTTTTAGGGAGTTTGCAATGTAATTTAACATGTAGGTTGGGTTCTTGGGTTTTAGCAGCGTTTAGAGTGAGACTGTTAAAAGTTTTAGACTTCATCTGTTTTTCATACATACTTTTTTTAACGATAGAAATCATCAAGTGACTTTTCTGCACTAAGCGGAGCTGAAGAGAGTGTCAGATTCTAACTGTCTAAAACCCATCCGTGTTCCTCCTAATACCTTTTGCGTCTTAGGGCCGCGGTGACTCTTCCGAACAAATTCCGCAACCCTAGCAGCCCTTACATACTTACAGCATGCTTGTGGATTGACAGAGGCATCGTCGTCATCATCATTACAGCCGATAGACGTCCACTACTGTACATAGTCTTCCCTCGTGTTACATAGTCTTCCCTCGAGTGACATAGTCTTCCCTCAAGTGTCACTGCATCGACCGTTACTGTGTATATCTCATCCAGCGGATTCTCGCGGCCTTCACCAGGGCCTGCAGTCTCTATATGTAGAGACTACAGGCCCTTAAGCCTTAGGCCTCAGGTTTTTATCTATGGATAAAGATCGCGTAGCGACTGAATTTTGCCGTTAAGTCCGGATCATACCATTGATTTTGACCGTGGAATGCGTTCGAGAATTCGGTTGCTAGGCGATCGGTAATTATGTCGAGACTTCCCGCTCTGGTCATCGGTCCAACTATTGGGAGGCTCTCCAACGCTGCGTCTTTACAAGCGTAGTCGTTTTTAGAGGATCTAGACAAGTGACATTCGGTCAGCGGTAGTGTGGCGGAAGCGATTATCAAAACGTCAAAGATATCTTTGACGTTTTGATAATCACTTTTGAAATATAACGTGATGAATTCCTTAGGCTGACTGTCCACTGGAGTAGAGTGGAGAGGAGGGGAGAAATATTAACCAATGGAATTACAAATTGATGGACACGAAGCGGAAACTTCATGCAATTCCATTGGTGAATATTTCTCCGCTCCTCTGCTCTCCGCTCCAGTAGACAGTCAGTCTTATATTTTGTCATTTCGACAGTCGTATTCACTAATGCAATAATATTTTGTCAAGGGCCTCTGTACATTTCAATCATCGACTATCTGTATCGCGAGCATAGTGCCTATTGCCACATAAGTTGGGAGATTCAGCGGGCTATGTTGGTAACCTTGGTTGTCATGCGAATATGTTCATTTCTAATTCGATCACGCAAGAATACTCCAAGCAATCCATTTCCATTTTGATGAGACCCATCATCATAAAATATTTTTTGCTAATTAACATACTAGCTTTTCCGCATGGCTTCGCTATTGTGTCTTATACTACAGGAAAAGTGCATTTTACGTGATTAAGAGTAGCCTATTTGGCATTTTGCGGTAGATTAGTTTTCCATTAATGACACATTTTTCAGAATTAGGTAGCCAATTCTAAACATTTTTAAACAACGTTCAGATTCACATCTCAGTATAGAAATTGAAGCATTTTTACAGATAGCGTAAAAAAAGCCTCAATTTCAATACATTTTTGACAGATTGAGACTGACATGCAAATGCAAACTTTGCTTAAAAAATTGTAGATCTGATTCTGAAAAATGTTTCAGTGCTTTCAATGAATATTTTCACAACCACAAAAATAATCAATTTTACTTCCGTATTCCATGTCATGCTTTTTTTAAACATACTACTCTGTCAAGAAAGTACCGGGAAAAGATCAATAATACACAAAATGTCTGTTATTCATCCAAATTTATTTTATCACCTTCAAAGTATGCTCCTTTAGAAACGATACACTTGCGCCAACGAATAATCCATTCATCAAAACATTTTTTAAACGCTGCTTCCGGAATTGAGTTCAGTTCTCGCCGCGAATTCTCGTTTATGTCTTCTATCGATTGAAAACGGGTGCCACGAAGTGGTAATTTGAGTTTAGGAAAAAGAAAAAAGTCAGCAGGAGCCATATCTGGTGAATATGGTGGTTGCTGGATGGTATTTGTTGAGCGTTTGGTTAAAAATTCGTTCACAATGATAGCCTTGTGCGAAGGCGCATTGTCATGGTGCAAAATCCAAGAATTTTCTTTCCAGAAATCTGGCCCTTTTCGTCGAATTTGCTCTCTTAAACGCCGCATAACGCTCAAATAATATTCTTTATTTACCGTTAGACCTTCCGGTAAGAATTCAGAGTGCACAACACCGCGATAGTCAAAGAAAACAGTCAACATGACTTTGACTTTTGATCGACTTTGGCGTGGTTTTTTCGGTTTCGGTTCAGTTGGAAGGCGCCACTCCGAAGCTTGTTGACTAGTTTGCATGTCAAACTCGTAAACCCACGTCTCGTCACCAGTAACAATGCGTTTCATGAATGTTGGGTCCGAACTGACTCGTTCTAGCATGTCCTCAGCGACTTTCATGCGATTGAGTTTTTGGAGAAAATTCAGATCTTTTGGGACTAGCCGAGCAGCAACATGTTTCATACCCAAATGATTAGTTAAAATGGTACGGATTGACTCGTGAGATACAGAAAGTTCGGCGGCTATCTCTCTCAGAGTTGAATGGGGATTTTCAGTCACTATTTCCTTCACTTTTGCGATGTTAACTTCAGTTGCAGACGTTGACGGCCTACCAGAGCGAGGCAAATCTTCCATCACATCTCGACCGCTTTTGAATGCTTTGAACCACTCATAAGCACGAGTTTTTGATAAAGTCAATTCACCGTAAGCCTTCTGTAACATTTTCAGTGACTCCGAACACGAAATTCCATTGGCGATGCAAAATTTAAGACAAACTCTTTGTTCGATATTTTTGTCCATTATGAAATTCGCAATACACACTATGTATGAAATTACTAAAACCAGCACTGTATTTAATATAAATAACAGATGCAACTCAAACTCCGCGCCAAAATGGAAAACAGTTGTGCCAATCTAACAACTACAAAAAGACAAAAATTTGAATTTGGAACCATAAACAAATCATCCATTCCCGATACTTTTTTGACTGAATGTAATTTAGATATTGAAATTCAACCTACGTTAACTGTAAACAAAAAGCCGGCCAAGTGCGAGTCGGCCTCGCCCACCAAGGATTCCGTACTTTGTAGGGACATATTACTTTAAATAAAGACTATTTTTTATGATTTAATTACAATTGAATAGTTTGTTGTAGATTGGATACTTATTAAAACGGTATTAATTGCCTTTCATAGTTCTACGTTAACGGGAAATATCCTATAAATTTTGATTCCCTTGAGAGTGTTGAAATATACATTTTTTGCGGAAAAAACGGACGTTTCTTTTTTTAACGTTAACTTTGGTATTTGTTTTTTTTTTACAGTGTCAAGGGACCGTAGACTTGAGTATATGGTTTTAATTTCAACTCGATACCTCCTCGATACTTCCCGAGATAAAGGGTCTTGACAGACAGACGGACGGACAACATAGAGATCTTATAAAGGTTCCATTTTATCCTTTTGATGTACGGAACGTTAAAAATAATAATTGTCAAGAAAAATCCTTAAAAGTTTAAGCCGTTAATATATGAGCACTCTCAAATGATTGGAGCTAAGCCGTTGAACTTTATTTTAATCAAAATGTTCATTGTTTGTCTTTTGTTAAGCTTCAGTTATTAACCAATCGCTTGAAGTGTTTTGGAAACTTCTATTATAAAAAACCGACCGAAAAAGTCGGACTCTTACACGAAGGGTTCTGTACCATTAACAAACACGTTTTTTGTATTGGGGCCCACTTTAATTTTAAAGTAATTTTATTTTTATTACTTGCTGTTATAGAGACAATAGAAATAAACATTCTGAGTAAAAATTTTAACTGTCTACCTATTACGGTTCTTGAGATACGGCCCGCAAACAGACAGACGGATGGACGGACAGACAGCTGAGGCTTAGTAATTGGGTTGCTCTTTAGGTACGGAACCCTAAAAAACAAAGAGAATGTTTTATCAAAGGCTTGTCGAGATTTGTCTACGAAACAATTATTAGAAATGTTTTGATGATTGATTGTGTTAGATGGATCAATTAATCAAAGAGTCGTTTAGTTTTAACGTCTAGAAATTGTTTAATAGTTTTGTTACTTTGTTTTGTATCTAATAGGTGTTTAATTTTACGAGGGTTAAATAGTTTATTGATACATTCAGAATTGTTGTCTGATTGGTAGTCTGATATCCCAAATTTCTACATACCTAATAGATAATTGTGTTTATGCGTACCCGCACAAGATTTCTAAAGTTTCAATTCTGTAATTTTCATGGAGTTACCTATCTGATTAACAGGATTTAATCGTGACAGCGTAATGCGCGGTATACCCTGCCGGAGTATGTTTCCTGGTAGCTATAAATCCTAGTCTTTAAGTTGTACGCTCTATTGTTGATCAGGGCATGTCTTTCTTTCAAGCGAGATCGTGATAAAACGCGAATCTATGGCATCGTCCTAACTGGCTAACGATTGTACGAGTTGACGTTGCAATTTCGTCGCACGAGATTAAACACACGCATTTCTTTAGGATTATTCCAAGTGAAGTTGTAACTCATCGCGCGAGCACAGTATTCATTAATCGTGCGATGAAATGGCATCGTTAACTCGTACGATCATTAGCCGTTTAGGACGACGCCTATCAATAAAAACAAAAATTGGTTTTACGTAAAGTCGGCTTACAGACGATAATTTTACGTGATAACGTCATAAGAAAACAATAGAATTCTTAACAAAAGAGCCGAACGCTTAGGCCGATCGTGCCTCTCTATCGCTTATTCCGCGCTCTCGTTTGCGGAACGTGACACTTTTTCGTGTGCACAGCCAGCGTTCATCGTTTTATAACACGTTACCACGTCAAAAATATTAATTTGTATCAAAGGTATCTACCACATAGTCCTTGAGGCTGCAGGCCTGCAGGCAAGATTTAATAAAGAAAATTGATAGTTGTTTGTTTTCCTTATTATGACCAATTTCGAGGAAAACATTCAGGTTATTAATTTGATGGCTTTGAGAAACAACCTTTGTAGAGAAAAACCAGATGGATTAAGATTAAGTATACAGAGGGAAGATTGAAGTGAAATTAATACCGTGCCATTGGGATTGTTAAGTCGAGCAGAGAACTGGTTTTGACTACGCACAAACGGGCCACAGACCACAGTCACTGGTGGCTGGCGAAAAGTTGTTAAGGTGGAAGCTCCAGATTAGCCCGCGAAATTCAAATATTTTTATGTTTTTTGCAATTTGCCGGTCAGTGTGAAGCTGTATGTTGAACAAAATACGATTTGCGGCTATGGTTGGTGGCCCGTTTGCGCGAAGCCTTAGGCCGCAAATACAAACTCAGCGGCGGCGGCGCTGACAGTTCAAATGCATAGATATATATGGAACAGCCCCTTACCCACTTAATAGGTTGTGGAGGTCTGGTAGGCAGCCGCTCCACGTAAAACACTGGTATTCAGCTGAATCTGGTTTGACTGGAAGCCGACCCCAACGTAGTTGGGAAAAGGCTAGGCAGATGATATGGAACAGCCCGCGCCGCCACCGCCACCACTCCTTGCCTGCTAAGTTCGAGTGCGCGGCCTTACAATCATGACAATGATACAAAAAAGATAGAAGAGAATAATAAAACCTTCTTATTTTCTCTTCTAGTGAAAATATTTGACTGACAGCAGTTTAATAGCAGTTTGACGTTTATTGAGCGTTATAACTTATTAGTTTATTATAAAAATTATATGTTCCCAATATTAATGAATGATGAAGTAATATTCTCTAACTAAACACGCAGATAAATAGATTATATCTGGATGATTTATTTTGACGCTTATTATCAAGTTAGGCCATTATTACAATACTAAAGATGTAAATCTATTTGGTAATGCCACAAGACCCCAATAATTCCAGAGGCAAATTATCGATATGGTGCACCTTTAGCCTTTAGGGTCTGATTTAGTAGTTGTAGAAAATTATTGTTAAACTTCCTAGTGATAAATATGGGATTCGAATCTGATGATACTCTGTAATGGTTTATTGGGAAATCATACAAGTTATTTAAAACAGTAAAATACCATATTCGTTTTTTAGGGGTCAGGATATTCAAATGTCCAGAAATGTCATTTTATCGGTTTAATAGCTTTTGCTCGCGACTACGTACCTACGCGTATATCCCGTTTCTTCCATTCCCGTACGAATTTCAAGAAATCCTCTCTTAGCCCTTGTTCCTTGTTCTTGGCATGTAGCTTAGAATAGAATGTAGCGTAGAAATCCTCTCTTACTCCTAACATAATAAAAAAAAAAAAAAACATATCAAATTCAAATTTCAGCTTTCTACATGCAGTAGAAGGTTGTGCGTTATCTGTCAGTCTCTCACTCAGTTACTGAATCACTCAATAATGGATTAATTTTATATCGTAATGATGATGGTACGGAACCGGTTTTTACAAATGGATATTTTTTTTTCACCTTTCACAGTATAATTAAATAGCCCCGCTTCATTTTCACTTTGAAGTCTTGTAAGAGTAATTATTCTGTGTTAAAAATAAAAAAAACACAACCTTCTCAAAAGCTCGTTCACAAATATTTGACTCATACAACTTTATATTAACAATCCCACTCCACGTCTTCAGTACTCAAGCGCGTATCAAAAGACAAACAGTGTTTTAGCGTGAACAAGCAACGGCAGAACAAAAGATCCATAGAGTTGTCTCGTCAAAGGAAGACGCTTTTATTCAACATACCTACGTAAAACAATGGAGACGGTGCGAGTGACTTTCAAATCGTTTTTAGGGCACGAGTATACTAGGTTTGGCCTTGGTTTCCTGACTGGAATTGTTTCTGATTTTTGAGGTTATTACGAGTGTTTTTAAAGCTCTTGCAGCCTTAACTTGTACTTAGCTAAGCGATATGACTGTGTTCGACTTTGAAAAGTGACGACAGGGCTTCAATTTGTCTTTAAAACTGGCCACATTTTGATATGGTCAAAGACTGCGGCAATTATTTTTATCAGTTGAAAAGACAAAAATTTTGCTATCGTCTTGATCTTTATTTTTACTAATATTAAAAATTGGTAAAATTTATTTCATTTGTTTGAAAAGGTTATCTTTATTATTACTGATCCAGCCACTGAAATTGTTTCACTGACTTCACAGCCATTGGGTTACCTATCATAAGTTAGTTCGCCGGCCAGCCTCATTCGCAGCGGCGGGCCTTCAAACCACCTGCTCCTCAGCTCACGTGCCGCTCCACCCCTCCGCGTGCTTAAATTACAGTCTAGGGGTAGGGCAGACAAGACTGCGTAAAGTCGGTTTTGCAGCGATTCGTTACTGTCACTGTAGCACAACATATTTACTTTTTATGACTATTTTAATTCAAAATTGAAAATGCTACTTTGGTTGGTTACGTTGGCTATGTATTTGTGATAAATATTCCGTAAAATGTTGTTTCGGTGCAGTGAAAATATGGCAAATAAATCATTAGGCAAATGAAAAAAGTTCAAAGGGGGCTTCGGCCAATAGTAAAAAGTTAGTATGTATATTGGCGTATAGTTCGGTAAAATAATACCTATGACACATAATACTTCGATGATCTAAAAATATGTCAAATAATGCACATAACAAATAAAACGTCGGTCAATAGTTTTCTGTAAAATGAAATTCGTTCAAAAAAATTCGGAAAAGTGATCGGTTCCCGATCTGTTTATTTGCTGAAATACTATATACTGCCGATATAAGAAAACAATGAGCCGCCCAAATCCCGCAGCGCCGGAGCCGTGACAGAAACAATGCTTGCTGCATGTTGCTTGCCTGCTTGCACGCTGCATGCCTGCTTGCATGAACCATGCCTGCTTGCATGCTGCATGCCTGCTTGCACGCTGCACACCTGCTTGCATGCTGCATGCCTGCTTGCATGCTTCTAACTGGGACCACTTGAAACTACTTTTTTTAACCATCACCACCACCACCACTATAACACCACCATTATACCACTTAAATTAAAACAACAAACACAACAAATATTATTTCAGCTAAGTGTAACTTCGGTAAAAAGTTTTTCGACCAAATGTATCGTCGGAGTGACGAAAAAAATCGAATTGATAATAGGTCAATGGATACAGTGGCAGACGTGACTTCGATGAAGTAAAAAAAAGCGAGACGATAATAGTTGAAAAGTTTTAGGTGAAATGAAATTCCGTCAATTTTTTTAAGAGCTTATGATACTCGTAGGTAACCGTTTTATATAATTACGTCCTTTTTCTTATGATGGCAGTATAGGTATTACATGGTGTCCGAAATTTCTTTAACGTAACACTATATTCGAAGTTCCAGTCGTGCAAGTAAGATAGGCTTACGACGACAGATACAATTGTTAAATTAGTCCTTGTCGTCCTTGATATTATTGTCAACCATCTCTTTTCACAATAATTATAAGTGTGATTTATAGTCATTATTACAGAACATACTTAGCACAAATCCAATCGAACCCATAGCTACCACATTTGAAATTCAACATCCTCCCGCTAATTGCATTACATTGACAAACAATGCATTCGATTGCCGAGTAAATACTGGATCAGAATCGTGTTGATGATTTGCGGCTGATGCATCCCTGAGTTTGGTATTTAGAGGCTCATGTTGGTATTGGGTATTGTTAACTGTCGATAGGTGAATACCACCCCTCCGCGCCTACGCGTGCTTAAATTACACTCTAGGGGTGGGGCAGACAAGATTGCGTAAAGTCGGTTTTGCAGCGATTCGTTTCTGTCACTAAATTTTGTAGCACAACATATTTAATTTTTATGACTATTTTAATTTAAAATTGAAAATGCTACTTTGGTTGGTTACGTTAGCTATATATTTGTGATAAATATTCCGTAAAATATTGTTTCGGTGTAGTGAGTCAGTGAAGATTGATAAAGCGGTTTTATACTATCGGTACTCCAGAGAACCCCGTTTATCAAGACATTCTATTGCTGAGTAAATATTGAAATAGAATCGTGTTTATAATTTGTGGTTTATGCATCCCTGAGTTGAGAACTTAGAGGCTCATATTGGTATTAGACACTGTTAACTGTATATATTCACTTTAAATTTGGTCAACATTGGCCATGCGTTTTTCATACTATCGGTCTCCAGTTTGAATCGTTTTAATGGTTCGTGGCTGATGCATTCCTGATTTGGATATTTAGAGGCTTACGTTGGTGTTGAGCATTGGTGCAACTATAGATATTCAATTTAGTGGAAAATAATATTGAAATACCTAGCTCAACATTGACTTTACCAGTTTGGATTATTGGATCAGGTTCGTGTTTATGATTTGCGGCTGATGCATCCCGCGGATGGGTATTTAGTAGAGGAGGAGGAAGATATCAGATGGGAATTCAGGGGTTGATTGTCGGTATTGGGTAATATTGAATGACACGTATTATGTTTAGAGGGGAATTAAATTAGGTGAATAATGAGCGAGGAATTTTCGTTGTTCGCAGAACAAGGAATTTTGTGGTGCAGACGCCAAATAAAAAAGTATCAAGTCAACGTAATTACTCAACGATGAGAATCTTCGTATTTGTGCTGTTCCTGAAAATGAAGTAATATATTCTTACCAAACAGGAGTGAAATTGGGTATAAAAAAACAACGAACGATCACCCTAGACAAAACGATTTATTATTTAATGGAAAATTACAACAATTACAGAATCCGCAATTATATGATTTACAATCCTAAATTCCTGAACGACTAATTAACACGCAATGCAATATAGGTCCGTGGTCCGTCCGATCCAAGCGCAGCGTAGGAAGAAAAAAGGGCCGATCAATGTTTGACAGCCGCTTTTATACTCGTACACCGCCACTTTGTCCAGCTTCTGTGGTAGGGGAGTTTGCTAAGAATATATTAATGTATGCTCCTGTAGAAGCCACACTAATCACGAGAAAAACCAAAAGTTTGAGGTATCAAACTCCACACACGTTGTGTGGAACCAGGAGACTCTCCTCATGTATACTGGTATAGAATTCTAGATTCTTATTTCAAAACACCTTACAGAAAAAAGATGATGATTGAAAAAACATATGCCTAATTCTCCCACAAAGTGGACCGATGACCTGGTGAAGGTCGGGTAACCGATGGATGCGAAACGCGCAGGAGCGGTCGTTGTGGCGACGCTTGGGAGAGGCCTAAGTCCAGCAGTGGACGTTTTTCGGCTGATATGATGATGATGATATGTCTTTCAAATAACAATTTCTTCAATTTCATAGAGCTCAGTAAATGAACCCTCCTTCAAAGAAGCTATTTCTTCACACCTTTTTTTAAGAAACAAGTCGGCAAAGCAAATAACACTAACTCGATAACTATCCTTGAAACTTCTCACCGCGCCTTCCACGTTGTTCATAAACCAACTAGTCAGTTATTCTCAGGGCGTAGAGTAATAAAAACTGTGACGTCATCGTCTACATGAGCCAAGCTTTGTTCCATCAGCGGAGAAAATCTCGAAGTTGTCTTACAAACTTGTTCAAATCTATTCAGAAACTTGTCGCTATGGATACGGGGGAGTGAAGAGACATTTGTTGACGTAATTGCGCGATTCTGAAAACGCAAACCATTTATGTTCTAGCATTTTTCCTCATATTTTGGGCAGAAGCGAACGCAAAACTTTAGAGATACATAAATAGGATTTACCCAGACGTGTCGCAGTTGTTGGAAGCGGAACTTTTCCAGGTCGATTTGATTAAAAAACACTTTCTGTAATTTAATTTGCTGGATAAATTGTGGTTTTTTAAACCTATCTAACTATTTACTTTATTAGCTAAGAAAATGTATACATCTAAGTCTATGGAGTTGTATTATTAATTCTTAAGCCTTCTACTTCAATTTGTATTTTTTATTACATTTATGTTATCACTCTATTTGGTAAATGCAGGTTAACCAGTAATTGGCGACTGTGTAAGTCCATGTTGTAAAATAATAAATAAAAAAATAATTCTAATTAAGGAGCTCGTCAAATAATAGCAGCCGCACGGGTCGATCTTTAAGGTTAAGCAACGCTTGCCAAGGTTGGTCTGTGGATGGGTGACCATCTTAACATAACTAGTTTCTTCCGTGCCTCGGAAAGCAAGTCTAGCCGTTGGTCCCGGCTGTCATTTGTAGATCTTTGGCAGTCGTTGCGGGTTGTCAGAAGCCAGTAAATCTGACTCCAGTCTTGCCAAGAAGTACCGTGTTACCCAGTTAATGGGTTGTGGAGGTCTGGTAGGCAGCCGCTCCGCGTAAAACACTGGTATTCAGCTGAATCTGGTTTGGCTGGAAGGGAAAAGGCTAGGCAGATGATGATGAAATAAATAATTCAAATACATAAAAGCCTCACTCAGAAGTTGTGCATATCGCTGAAGGAGCAAGTGGAGAAATAAATATAATCAATCAATATATATGAAATTCTAACGTTACTGAGAGAGTAACTGACAGACAATACATAGCCGAAAATACTGGTCGTAGAAAGCTGGGCATGTAGATTCCTTAGGGACTGTAGGGGAGCATTAAAAGAGGTTTTCCCGAAATTCCTACGGGAACAGGAAAACACCGGATCAAAGTCAAAGGCAATAGCTAGTAAAATATAGTGTTTTGAAATTATTATGTGTACAAGACCCCCAACATTTGAACCACGACGCAAGGAAACGATTCAATTTCCAACTGTGTCTAATTACGTAATCTAACAGTTTACGCACTATTTTCTACGTGTAATTAAAGGAAATGACAACTAAACTAATTCAGACAAATTAAATTTCAGTAAGTAAATCGTAAGTAAATCGTTTACAGAGGGACGTCGACTGAACAAAACCTTTGTGGAATTCGTGCTGAGTACGTAAGGCGATGGTCATATAGAGGCGTTAGCGAGATCAAACAGAATTTTTGCTTTGGGAACAGAACTATAAAGTATAACACCACCTTGCCAACATCACGTATAGTTTCAAATGTAAAATACGAGTAATACATAGCTGACTGTAAACTTTTTAAAGGATGGGTGAGTGAAAGGCAGTGTCATACTCTTACCGTTTTTAACCCATACGTGTTCCTCCTGTCCTTGTGTGCCGCGGTGACTCTTTCGAACAAATTCCATAACCCTGGCACAGTAATAGTTGGTTGCGAATTTGTTGTATTAGATAAGTTCAAAAGTCCTCAAATATAGTCGTACGTTATAAATAGCGGCCCCGCTAACTTTCGGACCTCACCTAAACTCTTGTTCAGGACTGGACTTGTTGAACGTAAGTAATCAGTAACGTTTTGAACAACTTTAATGCAATTGAAATGTTTGCGCTTTCATGTGGTGGTGTGTTTTGTACTTTCGACGGTTTTAATTGTCGTTGCAAGAAGGAAGGAGTTAATTGCACATTAAATTATAGTTATACAGCTGTCAGTAACGGCGCGTGATTCAAATGTCAAAATATAATAGTTTGAAACGAACGCATTTGCAGTATTCATCGCTTCGCTTAAATAACCCATGCTGCGTTAAAAAACAGCTATTCTACAAATTGAATAATTCTAAATAATGTGATTTGAGGGATAGACGTGCGTGATTATGTACAAATAATAATGTAATTTCTTACTCTGCTTATGTACTACTCTGTCAAGAAAGTACCGGGAAAAGATCAATAATACACAAAATGTCTGTTATTCATCCAAATTTATTTTATCACCTTCAAAGTATGCTCCTTTAGAAACGATACACTTGTGCCAACGAATAATCCATTTATCAAAACATTTTTTAAACGCTGCTTCCGGAATCGAGTTCAGTTCTCGCCGCCAATTCACCTTTATGTCTTCTATCGATTGAAAACGGGTGCCACGAAGTGGTAATTTGAGTTTAGGAAAAAGAAAAAGTCAGCAGGAGCCATATCCGGTGAATATGGTGGTTGCTGGATGGTATTTGTTGAGTGTTTGGTTAAAAATTCGTTCACAATTATAGCCTTGTGATGATAGCATTGTCGTGGTGCAAAATCCAAGAATTTTCTTTCCACAAATCTGGCCTTTTTCGTCGAATTTGCTCTCTTAAACGCCGCGTAACGCTCAAATAATATTCTTTATTTACCGTTAGACCTTCCGGTAAGAATTCAGAGTGCACAACACCGCGATAGTCAAAGAAAACAGTCAACATGACTTTGACTTTTGATCGACTTTGGCGTGGTTTTTTCGGTTTCGGTTCAGTTGGAAGGCGCCACTCCGAAGCTTGTTGACTAGTTTGCATGTCAAACTCGTAAACCCACGTCTCGTCACCAGTAACAATGCGTTTCATGAATGTTGGGTCCGAACTGACTCGTTCTAGCATGTCCTCAGCGACTTTCATGCGATTGAGTTTTTGGAGAAAATTCAGATCTTTTGGGACTAGCCGAGCAGCAACATGTTTCATACCCAAATGATTAGTTAAAATGGTACGGATCGACTCGTGAGATACAGAAAGTTCGGCGGCTATCTCTCTTAGAGTTGAATGGGATTTTCAGTCACTATTTCCTTCACTTTTGCGATGTTAACTTCAGTTGCAGACGTTGCCGGCCTACCAGAGTGAGGCAAATCTTCCATCACATCTCGACCGCTTTTGAACGCTTTGAACCACTCATAAGCACGAGTTTTTGATAAAGTCGATTCACCGTAAGCCTTCTGTAACATTTTCAGTGACTCCAAACACGAAATTCCATTGGCGATGCAAAATTTAAGACAAACTCTTTGTTCGATATTTTAGTCCATTATGAAATTTGCAATACACACTTTATATGATATTACTAAAACCAGCACTGTATTTAATATAAATAACAGATGCAACTCAAACTCCGCGCCAAAATGGAAAACAGTTGTGCCAATCTAACAACTACAAAAAAACAAAAATTTGAATTTGGAACCATAAACAAATCATCCATTCCCGATACTTTTTTGACTGAATGTATGTGTAACTGTTTTATGTGTGTAGATAACAAACAGTGCCTGACAGGCAGTGACCTTAACCGTGTGACCTTGACTACGTCATAATTTCCCGCGGGTGCCATAAACGCGACCAAGGTAATGGACAACAGAATTTAACTGAAAACAAATAATGAATGGTTTGTTTGTACTGTTAAACGTAACTAACATAACTGGTAGTTTAGGACACTACAAATAATGTCTCTGTTGATTCGGTTTACTTATAAAAAGCATTTAGAAATTAATGTGTTTCAGTGAGTGATAGTGAGACCCACGTTTTGTAAATATGGCCCCAGTTAAAAGAGGGTGAGAGAATTGTCATTAGTCAGGTACTAATCTAGACATCATACTACTAAGATCTGCCAGGGTTGTGAAATTTGTTCGAGTCACCGCGGCCCTTGAACGCAAAAGGCATGAGAAAGAACACGGATGGTGGATGGATTTAGTCAGTAAGAGTCTGACGCTCCGTTCCACTTCGCCCAAAGTGGAAGGAAGCATAAGATGATTACCCACCTTTAAAAAAAATTCTGAGATAAAAAATACTCTTCCAAACAAAAAAATAATTATCCAAATCGATTAACAATTGGCGAAAATATCGCTGAACAAACATTTTTCATGGGATCCCATCATGAAATCCTGACTTATACCTTTCATCATCAGCTCAGCAACATGAGATGATGATTCCAGGCACAAATATCTGAATTGCGTTAGAAAGTTTATGAAAAACAGTGTATGTGCTTATAAAATTTGCGGGTTTCCCTCGATTCTCATGGGATCCCATCATCAGATTCTAACTTGGTGACAATGGGACCACCTCAGAAGGCTTTCGAATGAAATAAGAAATTTAAAATCGGTCCAGGATTGGCGGAGAAATCGGTGAACATACATAAAAAAAAGATACATACAATCGAACATAGAACCTCCTCCTTTTTAAAGAAGTCGGTTAAAAAGATCGTTCAGAATGGGAGTCGAAGACAAAATCCATAGCTTAACAATTTTCAATTCGACCAAACTGCTTGTTTAGTTACCGCAAGTTTAGACGTAAACCAACATTAACAAATATCAGAAACTAACTCATGAATCCTTATCCAAACACGGACTTCTAAGGGAACTTGTAATATTCAGTTACGAGTTATAAAGCCTAAAATCTAATCGAAATGTTTGCTTTTAGGGCAACTGCTATATTAAAATAGTTAGCGGTTGATGTGAAACCAAGAATCTTAGTTTGTTATGATATTAGTTGTAATTGTGGGTATTAAATGTTGGTTTAGTAGAAGATTGCGGTTCAGGTTGGGATTTTAGGGTGGCTAGCAAATGTATATGGGTTACACTCAGTAACAGTGTAGGATATCTAGCTACGTCGATGTGTTGAAATATCCTTGAATCAAGTACATTAACAGTACATTTTTACTTGTATAACAGTTCATACGGCATTTTGAAATTATGATTTAGTCAATTAATCATTAAATAAAACAGATTATTGTTTCCTTGTCAACTTCGTGAAAAACACATCAGATCTGGCAAGCGCACCGACGATTTAGTTCATTAAAATACTTTTAAGAAACACCACTCCGGACTCCAGTTATACTCGAATTTTGAATTATCAAAATGCAGTACGATTCAGCTAGTCTATGCTGTCAAAGCCTCACGATGTGAACTAATGTGGTGCGGCATGCAGATAACTATCGATACATCTTGTTCGTATGGATTACAAACAAGAACAGGATCACACTGCTGAAATCTCATAGAACATGAAATGTACTGCCAAACCAGATAAAAAAGAATGAATGACAGTTCACTCTACCTTAGTTTACACGTTAACCGGTTAACGAATAAAAGTTACCAACGAAAAGCAATCTACAATCTAAGTAGTCTTACCCTTTTAGAGAATTGGGCCTGACTGAGGTTGTATTTTTGTACGTAGACAAATAATGCACTTAATTGTAATCACTCAATTTTAGACTTTTACCTGTAATTGTATATTTGGTACGATCTCCAAGAAATTCTACAGAAATTGTCCTTAGCTACCAAAACTATCTAAGAATCAACTTAGACAGTTTGTAGTAAAATATTACTTTTATTTCACTCAACAAGTCCTTTCACACTCCATAAAACTAAGTTACAAATGAGCCATGAGTAACAAGTATACGTGTAGGTACATAATGAAATATTTCCCGCACTAGTGCCTTTAACTTTTCTCACTATAATTCACCAGAAAAATTACAGTAGTCACTCAAGACATATCAAAGTAAGATCTACAGAAGTTCCATTCCTTAGAAAGCGGCTATATTGGTCGACTCAAACTTCATGAAGTCTGTGCAATAGGGAAGATGCAAATACAGAATTTATGAGAATGTAGTCAGTAAAATGATAAAAAAGTATAAAATAAAGGCCATTGCAACGTTTTTATTTTTGTTAATATCGATTCTGAACAAAAAAAAAATTAATTAAAGTAACGTGCAACGGAACGTATTTAAAAACAATAATCAGCGTTTAGTGACATCTCTGATGTTATGTCAACAAAAAGGCAACCTTACGTCTTTGAGTTAGGACAGTTCTTGATCAGTGATAGATAACTCGTGTCTATCACTGGTCTAGAACATCACCGTCCGTTTTCGCGCGAAGCTTTAAACTGTCGGTTTAAGAACGAAATTTTGGCAATAGATTAAAGCGTTTTCATGTCTTATTTATGGGGTGGTCTATTCTGGATGGAATTCTTTAAAATTAAAGCAAAAATGGAAATATTGCATGTTCCCTATTCGCTTTTACGTGGTGTGTATGTTTGATCAATTTATATAGTGCTCAAAGGCATTTTCGTGCTTCCGAAATAGTTTGGCTATGATGTCGTGTTGTTTTTGAAATGCCTAATTATCATGTTGGGTTATACCAAAAAATAAGTGTTAAAAAAAACAAAGAAAACGACAAAAAAAATGATTTTGTAAGCAGTGGTCTTTACTTTAGTTTTATTTTGATGGCATTAACTGCATCAGAAAAGTCATTTGTTCGGAACTCTTGAGTCGTTTTTGTGGATTTTTTTGAAAAATCACTTTTTTTGGTTTTGGTATTTTTTCTTAATATTAATACAACATACACACATACATTATTAACCTTATTAAATATGACCACATTGACTACGTAATTCAGGATCACTCTATATTGCGGTGTTTTAGAATAAATAAATAAAAAAGAAGGCTAGGCTAGGCTTTTAACTATCTCACATTTTCTGTGTACACTTCGTAAATAGAGCTATTAAAATTTGTTGCCTTCTGAGCCTTTCCTGTATTACACAGTACTACAAAGTAGTTTGTACATAGTACCAAAAGTTGCGAACATTACCGCGAAAACCCGCTCGTCCCTTTACTATCCACACTTTAACTTAGTTCCGCATAACTTACTCGTACAATACGAGTGCAAATAGGACATTCTAACTGATTATATGTAGTTTCTGTTAAGTATGCCGTACACTATGTATTACTTTGTTAAATACTCTACTTTTAAATTTTATGTGCCCGGCTGGTCGAATTTTGCCTGAATTTGAAATCTCTCGCTCGTGACGACATTTACAAGTATATTCTATATTTAAGTTTATAAAACAAAATCGGGTTAGTTACAGCAATTGTAATTGAAAAAAGGCTGGTGCGATTTTTATGAACTTTAATTTGTTAGAATTGATTCTACCCCGATCAACAGAGTTATTGTTATAACATCGGGAAAAATCACGTCATTTTCTACTCTAAAATGACAGAAACTAAACACGGAAAAAATAACATGGTATTCATTGATTTTGAGGGGCTGCCAAATTCGCCGTTAGTTTTTAATCCTACTCATATTATAAATGTGAAAGTTTGTATGTTTGTCCGTCAGTCACGCCAAAACGGCTAACGAAATTTGAATTAAATTTGGCACACATATAGTTCCCATACTGGAATAACACATAGGCTACTTCTTATCCCAGTAACTTACGTAGCTTAATGGATACAGAGGAAGAAGTGGAAATCCAGAGTTACTGCTGCTTTATTACTTCAGTATTGCTGCTGCCTTAGTACATGCAAAAACATGTCGATGTATGTATCTTTGGGGCTGGAATTATGAGCGCTAAAGATTCACAAGTACCAAGAGACAAGAGACATGTGAAATTCCTTTTGAACAATATTTTTTTTGCCAGAAAAGCAGAAACGTGTCGAAGTTTTTTTCAGCCTGGAATTGTAAACGCCATAGATTTACAAGTACCAGGAGAGCAGAAACATGTGTCGAAGTTTTTTTCAGCCTGGAATTGTAAACGCCATAGATTTACAAGTACCAGGAGAGCAGAAACATGTTGAAGTATTTCCGGAGCTTTAGTTGTAAGCAGATAGGATTCAAAAGTACCAAGAGACCAGAAACATGTCGAAGTTTTTCCGATGCTGGAATTGTTAGCAATTTTGATTCAAGAGTACCAGGAGAACAAAAACATGTGGAAGTATTTTTGAGACTAGAAATATGAGCACTAAGATACTCAAGTACCAGGACCAGAGATATGTCAAAGCATTTTTGAGCAAGAATGTTTTTTTTTACCAGGAGAACAGAAACATGTCGAAATATTTTTGAAGTTGGAATTGTGAACGCTTAAGATTCACAAGTACCAGGAGATCAGAAGCGCTGGTCGGTTAGCACGGCACGCCAGCATTAATGACATTATACGTCGGGCTCTTGCCGGGATGCCAGCTGTTTTAGAACCCAACGGCTTGGCACGCGACGATGGGAAAAGGCCAGATGGGATGACTATAATGCCTTGGAAGGTGGGTAGGCCTTTGGTGTGGGATGCAACATGTGTCGAAACCCTTGCGCCATCCCATTTTCTTAGCACGGGCGGGCTGTGCTGGGGCGGCTGCTGCAGGTGCAGAAAACCTCAAACGGCGCAAATATAACAACTTAATTGGAAGTTACATATTTGAGCCGTTTGGCGTTGAAACACTAGGCCCATGGGGTCTGAGTGCGCATCGAGTCTTTCGGGACATTAGCAAACAACTTGTCGACTGTTCACGTGACCAGAGGGCTGGGCTTTTTTTCGGCCAAAGAATCAGCATTGCGATTCAACGCGGCAATGCTGCCAGTGTTCTGGGAACTTTTGCCATTGACAAACGATGTGGATTATTTTTTTGATGCCCAATGATTAATTTTGATTTTATACGCGTTTGTACATAATTTCGTGTTAATTAGTGTATGATAATTAAGTATTTGTTAATTTATTTAGATTATGTTCCCTTCTAATAATAAATAAAGTAGAAACATGTCAAACTATTTTCGGGGCTGGAATTGTGAGCATTGAAGATTCAAAAGTACAGGGGAGAACAGAAACATGTCGAAGTTTTTCCGTGTTGGAATTATGATCGCTAAAGATTCACAAGTACCAGGAGGCTAGAAACATGTCAAAGTATTTCCGTGGCTGGAATTGTGAGCAGCTAGAAATAAAAAGTACCGGGTGACGAGTAAAAGTTATAAGCGCTACAGATTCACAAGTAAAAACCAGGAGACCGGAAACATTTGAAAGTATTGTTTTGCCAGGAATTGTGAGTGCTAAAAATCACAAGTACTAGGAGATATAAGCATGTCGAAGTTATTCCGGGGCTGAAAAGCTGCTGGAAAGTAAGAACCGCAAAAGACTCACAAACTGTCAGGATACCAGAATCATAATGATGCATTTCCGAGGATGATAATATGAGAGAAAAAAAGTTGCGCGCCAGCTCTAAAGTCTTCGCAGACGAAGTCGCGGGCAGAAGCTAGTACATTATATTTTGAAGAAGCACCGTAGAAGTGCACAATTTCGCATTCCTTATGGCAGCCAATCGCTTCAACACGAAATTTGCAGCAAGTTTTCGAGTTTGACGTTTAAGCCTTTATAAAAAACACAATACAGAGAAATATACAAAGTTTTTGATGTGGTGTACATTTAAGGTAGATCCACGCATATCTAGGCCGTTGCCGGGTTGTGGTTCATGGATAGCTCAAAAAAAATCGTTGATTACATTTTGTATGTACTCGTTCACACACGTCCATGTCCAGGCCGTGCCCGGTATTTGACAGATCACGTAGTGACTGAAATATTTTTTATCAAATTTTAAGTACCCCACACTCGTGTAAATAAAAAATACCTAAACAAACTATTAAAGTACAGAACTTCACAATTTTCTCGCTGTAAAAATAACAAGTGGTAGGTAATCTTATAACCGGCACAGCGGTAGCCAGCATGATTACATTTTAACGAACCCCAAAAGGTCATGCTTCGATTCTTTTCATTTTTCTTTGCATAATAATAGGAACCAAGCCATGTTGGAATCAATTTGAATGGGCTTTCTTACTGGCAGATTTTTTTGGCCTTCGATTCTGGGAAAAAATCTTTTGGTTTTCTAATTTTGAAGTCGATACTGAGTGTATGTGTATAGCGTTTATTTAGGGTAAAATAAGAGAGCTCTTTATACTGGAGAACTTTTGGGGAATTTTTATGATTGGTGTAATTTTCAAAAAGCGTAAAGAACATCACATATACTTAAAGCTAAAAAAATATGAGAACAAAATTGACGGCAATTATAAATGATTGGAAGCAAATAGCTACAGAATCCCATAAAGATTATTTAATTTTGAACGTGCGTTTCACTTTTCAGGTATGATAATATTAATATTTTAAGCAGGTGTTGCCGTTATTTGAACGCTTAGTAATCAGAATGTCACATAATGTCTTTCACTCTTTGGGTATCAACATGTGCTGACCTGAACTTGGCTTCTTCTGTTCTTCAGTTGGTCCCTTATTACTGAGGATCGTGCTCACTGGACCTTTTTAAGCGGATAATCTGTCTCCATCGATTCCAGTCCAAAGTTGCTATCACTACCCGCTAGAATTTGCTTGAGGACGTAGCTTCTTTCATCTGGTCAAACCATCGTGCCAGCGACCGGCCTCGTGCTTTCCTTTGGTATTGTCAACAATTACCAGCTTTTCAAGGCTGCTATCTCCCTTTCACATTATATGGCCAAAACAGGTCAATACACTGTAAGATAACCTTCGCTACACTACATCAATAAGCCTGAAAAGAAAATATAATTATCAAGAGTTCATTCATCATCTGGATTGGGTCCAACTTAACCTTTAAAAGCCTTAACCCTAACTAGCCTAACCTGACCGTGACGAGTACCTCTACCTTAAGGGAAAGATCTGGAAACTAAAAGGGTAGGGGTAACAAATGATTCGTTCGCACTCCTATGGCGATTAGCAACTCACTCAGTTCATTTTGTTAATGTGATCGCTATGGCCAATCAGGGGCCCTAAACATTAACACGATGTATTTGAGGCAAAGAGGCAAGTGTGAGATTGTTCCCATGTTTAAGGCTGGCGAACACGGAAGTACCTCGCGAACCTTACAATAGTAAGGTTACTTCTAAGCAAGCGTGCTCCATCTTTGTCCACATCATCGCTTATAATCAGACGGATAGTGGTCAAACACGTGCCTTACAATAATGAAAAAAATAAATGAAAATAATGAACTCTTTGGTACAATTGCGCAAAACTTAAATTTTTTCCTAGACAAAATTTGTTGGTAACTTCTTTCTTGGAATAAAATATATGTTTGTTTGACAGTATTTGTAACGAGTGTCGATAATATTATAAAAACCATTGATAAATCTCAATAAAGGTGAAAAATTACGAAATATTTGTATTTACTTATGTTATGGACACAACCGGTCTTGCGAATGTATTAAAACAGTTTCTGAGAAAATTTAATATTCGCAATAGGATATTTTACTGAAAAAATCTGATTTGTCCGTCAGATATATTCCTAAGAATATTGAACACGTAGTTTTTCTTTTGCATAAAGACGATTCAGTGCGTTGAAAACTCGCAAGACGTCATTACGATGATACAATTTTGTGACGTCACTAACCAACGGGGGTTAGTGACGTCACGTCTTGAATTGTGATGCGCTTTATCTTTATCATAATATTTTTTATCGATTTGAAATGGCAAAAAATACGTGTCCGATATTTTATGAAGATCTAACGGAAGGACTTAATAAAATTATAACTTTTGTATCTATTCTATTCCTTTTTTATTATCATTGCTCGCATATCTCTATCATTTCACCTGATGGAAAGCGATGATGGGAACGAAGATCGAGCACGCTTTCTGAAAAGTAAACTATTATATTAACTCTGGATTTAAAGACCGCAGGTTGTAGCTATCAGACTCCGGCATAAAATTACACTACATACGTTAGTTTCAGAGAATTTGCGGTGCATCATCTACCTAGCCTTTTCCCAATTATGTTGGCGTCGGTTCCAGTCAAACCGGATTCAGCTGAATACCAGTGTTGAATGGTGTATATATTTCACTATTGTCTTTTAATTATAAAACTAATTAGCTCATGGCACTTACGAACCACTTAGTAAAATGAGCCTCAGATAATTGGAATGATTACGCTGCAGCCATTCATATTTGCTCCGAGGTTTCAAATGCTCATTCAAATTAAATCATCCCATGTCTAGACGGGATTAATAAAATATTAGCGCCGCATTTTGCTCATTATATATTTGTGAATGAATTACGCATTTAAATTAGAAATTAATTAAACATCGTTATCATTAAAACATTGTAATTATATACTAAGGGTTGTTCAGACTCGCCACAACGGTTTACCGTGGAACGGAGATAATGCTGCCAGCTTTCAATTGTAGGTATTGTTTTTATTCTTTATTTCACTTTCAACTTTCTTACCATCAGGTGAGATAGTGGTCAAAAGCGTGCCTATCAATAGTAAAAACAAACGGCAGTCGTTCATTGCAACGCTCATGCAACCCATTATCCTAGAACAAAATAATTCATTTTAGGATTTTTATAAACAAAATATGAGGAAACCTGTAATATTTAACTTAATAATATTCCGGGACAAAAACATCGGGATTCCCAATAACTTCAGTAGCACTAAAAGTATCAAAGTATTTAAAAAAATACTCACATAAACATAAAAAATATTGAAGCCCGAACTCAAAAACAATACGGAAGCCGCTTTTCGCAACCATTACGTCACAGCCGTAACAACATACTCAAAAATATAGGCCATGAAAGTGGGTTAGCGTAACACGAGATAATAATGGGGGAGTAGGCAAATAAAGTCATTATTATTGTCGCTGGCAACCCCGACGATAACTTTGTTTATGCCACCACTAAAGAACTTTAGTCTTTGGTGTTGGATACGAATTCTGTTCGAAGTTTGAAACTGATTTCTGAACGATGAACGATAGGGGAGACTTTTGCCGCGAATAAGTTTTATCATAGTTTGAATTTTTATTGCAAAATAATAGCCAGTGACAGGATGTTTTTTTTCTTTTCATTCTGCAGCAGTTTTATAATAAAGGTTACGTTGTTATGATCTTTCGTGTATATTAAATAATTGTTGAAGTACTTAATTTTACATGTTGAGTGTTAATTCAGTAGGCTTTCTTTTTTATAATTTAAAAGAAGGCCAGTAAATGCGGTTTCCCAATAGCTATCACGTCATATTAGAAATCTATAATTTAGCTTGCTAGTTGGCACTTTATAAGTTTTAAAATAGACACAATGTAGTTATTTGTATCGGTAATTATATTCTCACGGTATTTATTGAATCGTAATATTTGCTACGATGGGTTGGTACCTAAAATGTCATACATAATATTTAAAATTCTTCCGTGACTGACAGACAACCACTGCCGAAACTAAAGGTAATTAAAAGCTGTATGTGTGTGTAGACACCAAGACAGGATTTCATGGAGTTCTTACATGAACGGGAAAAACGGGATATGCGAGTCGCGGGCAAAATTTAGTACAAAACAAAACATTATTTTCGCATCCTCATCCGCTCACGATTTATGAAGGCAGCGTATGAAAATTCGTAAGCAAGTATGTGGCAACTCTGGCAACTCTATGCATGCATATTATTACGCTTAGCGCCAGATCTGAATGAACACACGAACATAAGTAGATGCAAATACCTTTCAACATGTGGTGTGCGGCGTGAGGACTTCAAGACGTCCGTGCAATGTTAGGGTTGATTCACGCTAGACTGTAGCAGAAAATAAACAATACAGAACAGACTTAAAATGAACGCATTAAGGTTCAAAATAAACAAAAGAAAAATAACAATTAAAAATCTTCGTTCTATTAAATAAAGTCTCTTACAAGATGATGGGCTGGAAAAAAACATGAACTATTCTCTTATAAGTATTACCCCCCCCCTCCTCCCTAAAGTAAGGCGACTAATAGAAGATGCTTAAGGCACGAACAGTGTTTTTTTTTCAGTAAATATAATTTGGTGGTGCGAGAAAAATGGCGAGCAATTGGCAATAAGGCCTAAACTCTTTCATCTTGTATTTGTGTAAAACTAGCTTTTGTCCGCGATTTCGTAGGCGCATATTCCGCTTTATTCCCGTTCCTATAGGAATTTCGGGAGATTTTCTGTTAGTGCTCCCCTAAACCCCCCAAGGAAGCAACTTGCCAAATTTCAGCTTTCAATGCACAGCCGAAACTACTGCTCGTATAGTTTCGGTTGTGCGTTGTCTATCAGTCACTCAATTAGTCAATAACGGAAGAATTTTATATATCCTTAATTAACTCTGTCTGTCTGTCTGTCGCGCTTTTACGCCAAAAAACAGATAGTCTAGAGCCTGAGAAAGGACATAGGCATACTTTTTATCCCGGAAAAATGTTCCCTAGGGACCATGCGGGCAAAGACGCTGGCAGAAGCTAGTTAGTATACGGAAAAAATACCCAAAACCTCTTAATCCTGACCCTGAACAACATTTGTTCTACGACTTTGAACTCAATTAAACAAAGTAGCCAAAAAAAATTTGTTTTCATTTATATAAAGTCTGTAAAATTCGCGCATAACACGCGCGCGCGTGCAACCAGGCCCGCGCCGCCGCCCGGCGGCGGTCTTTCGTCGGCCGCCTCATAAAGAATATACAAAATTTTGAGTATTTAAATTTTTTGTATGGAAAAACAATGTTACAAATTTTGAAAAGACCGCCGGCCGTCCGGCAGGTCTTTCGTCAGCCGCCTCATAAAGAATGAAATGCAAAATTTAGATTATATTTAAACTTTTGGTATGCGAAAAAAATGTTACGAATTTTGATAAGTCGTTCAACAAATGTTATTCAGGGTCATGATACGAAGTCAGGATTAAGAGGTCTCGGGTATTTTTTTAATTTCACTGTATATTGATTGATAACATTCATTTTTACCGCACGGTTGCTACAGTCTAACGTGTACCAATCCTTGTTCTGTGACAGCATACCATGCATGAAAAGATATTTCACTCGACTCGTAGAGATTATCCGAATGTGGGTATTATAATGCACATAGGGTTTCCAAGCAGATAAATAGTCGCATTTCCGTCTGAAATAATTTCTTGTTGTTTTGAAGATTTTCATACATTTACATCATATTCTTGAACAAAGTTAGAAGTTTAATATGTTAAGAAAGAAGAATGTTTGAAGATGGAATAATATTATTCTTGCCATTCAGAGATATCTTAACAAGTAATATTCTTATCTTTATCTCAAAACTAGTAAAATAAATATGAACATTTTTCGTTTGTTTATAATCTTTGGTTATTTCTGGATGTACTGACCTAACGAAAATTATTTCATGGATAAAAAGCGAAACCCTTGCTACGTTTCATTTTTAGAGATCAAAGGGTAACTACCCTTTGGGACTACGGAGGCAAAGTAACGAAACCCTATTACTATGCCTCCTCTGTCCGTCCGTCCGTCTGTCTATCATAGGGCTGTATCTTAAGAAGCGTAAAAATTAGACAATTGAAATTTTCACAGAGTAAGTATTTCTATTGCCGAAAATTAAAAATCAAAGGTGCTAAAATCTCTCCTTCATTGTATGTCATTCCATAACCCAACATAATTGACAGCCAATTAAAAAAAAACCTACCTTCTTCTATTTTGTTTAGTATAAGTCTTCTAAACTTAATTAACTCTTCTCCCTACATGATGACATACATTGTAACAACACTGATATTCATCCCTTACACCAATGACGCGATTACACCGTAAACCACAAACAACGTAGAAGAAATAGGAAATAAAGTACCATTCGTATTTTACGACGGTCCAAGCTGTTTCCCATACCGCTGATTTTATGGCGCCATAAAACAAAATCGCTTATTATCGTATCCAAAAGCTATCTTTTATCTTGTTGTGTTGCAATTTTATGTTTCAGCATTTCAGTACGTACAGTCATCATCAATTCGACTAAGTCATCGCACATTATACCGGCACCGCAACTGCACAGCTGCGCACGGCGTCGCCTCGAATTTAGGCTACGCCTAGCCGCTAGCGCGCTAACTGCGCGTCGTCTGTGCGGTGCAAGCTCGCAGTCCGTGGGCTGGCCGCGAGGTGCATGCTTGTTGTCACCGCAAACACAATTCTTATATGCATTTGTTTTCATAATGTGACTCGGAGTCGGCGTGCAGTAAGCAAGAGGTCGGCGCGATGTAAGTACGCCGTCGGGGCGCTGTAAGCACGCGGTCCGCTCGCTTGCAGCGCGCGGGCTGCGAGTCAAGTTGTATGGTAGCGGCAAGCGCGTTGACTGCTCGCTGTTGATTTTTTCATATTGACATACGAACAACATTAAACGACACACGATTTAATGCTCTAAATTGAATAAAATGTAAATTGCTGGGTTGGAGCGGTGCCGTTGCGGTGTCGTTATAGTTTGCCATGACCTTAAGAGACATCCACTGTTGAACATAATGCTGCTCCAAGTGTCGCTACATCGACTGTTCTTGTGCTTCTTGCTTACAGAGGTCACCCGCAACCCTAAAAAGGTCATCCGTCAACTCCATCATCATCTTAAACCCGAGTTTGTCGACCGCTGAGCATAACCCTCTCTTTTTTTGTGCCAATCCCCATATTCTTGCACCAGCATAATCCAGATTCTACCCGCAATGCAACAATTTTGTCTGCCCATCTCACTGCCGAACGACCCACACATCTTACAGTCCGCGGACGACACTCGGTCACTGCCTTACTCCACCTATCATCACCGCGTCTTTCCAAGTTTTCTGCCCAGCTCAATTTCGGTTCCGTAATACATTTTCCGACGTCTAAAACTTTCCTACTTTTTCGGATCTCGAAATTTAAAACTCGGTTCATCAGTCCGCTTAATAGTATAGAATTATACATAACTGAAGCCATGGTAAAAACTGCCTTCGAAAAGAATAATCTAATGACTGAAACACAAACACATTACGTTTGTTTTCCTCAAAAGCTTGGCAAAACTTAGTACATAAGAGAGAGAACCTAATTAATCTCTTTTAGTTGCCGCCAACTAGGCACAAATCTAGACTCCTCACTACTAGGTTCTGGCCAATCAATCTGCTTAGCCTTTTCCTCACCGGATACTGCTGAGTACCAGCATTTTACTTGACCTCTAATCATCATCATCATATCAGCCGAAAGACGTCCACTGCTGGACAAGGGCCTCCCCCAAGTGACGCTATAACAACCGGTCCTGTGCGTCTCGCATGCATTAGATTTAGACTACACGGGAACCTTACCAAATCATCGGTCCACCTTATGGAAGGCCTTCCAAGACTGCGTCTTCCGGTATCTGACCTCTACCTACAACACAGTAACTAAAAACAATATCGCTTGGCAAGTTTTTTTGGCTACTAAGTACCCTCTAACCTTTTCTGCTAGAAACCTAAAATAAATTAAACAAGAGCGATTAAAACGCTAAAATGAAGAAAGGATCTTTAGCTAAATCATCCCTTTTATCCATTAAACCCATTTGTATGTCATAAAATATGGATGTTACATTATTTACAAGCACTAAAGGTTTTGTTAAAATTATTTATAAGTATCAAAATTAGAGGTCATTCTTCCAAAACAAAAAAGGATCATAAATAAAATGAGACACATTAAAAATATTTATTATTCTGTAGAACTATTAAATTGAAACGAAGTAAAATTAAAAATAAAGTGGTTTCAAAATAAGTTTTTATTAAACTTTTATTTTATTGTACCTAAGTATTGAGTAAAGTGAAAAATGAAAACATCGCATTTTTTTTTTTGCTTATAATGGAAATGATTTACTCGTACTTTTCAATCAAACATAGATACACACATCAAAGTGTCTAGTGTTAGTGTTATCTTCAAAATTTTTGGGACAATAAAAAATTCCACGACTTTTTGTTTGTTTGTGTTCCACGGATTTTACGTGTGGAATATAACCTTAAAATTATGGGATATCAAAAGGAACACGTTGTATGAAGCTAGTGTTACTATTATCTTTGAAACTATATAGGTAGTTTTGGAACAATTATTCTAGAACTTTTTGCATAAGTTTTACATATAGAATCATCATCGTCTGCCTAGCCTTTACCCAACTACGAGTACGTCGGGATGGCTTCCAGTCAAACCCGATTCAGCTGAATACCACTATTTTACGTGAAGCAGCTGCCTATCAGGCCTCCACAACCTATTAACTGGGTAACACGGTACATCTTAGCAAGACTGGAGTCAGATTTACTGGCTTCTGACAATCCGTAACGACTGTCAAAGATCTACAAATGACAGCCGGGACCAACGGCTTAACGTGCTTTCCGCGGCACAGAGGAAACTCGGTATGTTAACATATATTATATAACCTTAAAATTATGGGATATCAAAAGGAACACGTTGTATAAAGGTCAAAGGAATTTCTTAGTAGCAGCCCGGATTATGGTCTATGACAATACGTCCACTCCGGGTCTAAACATAGCTAGTAGAACGTAAATGTACATACAATCGCTTCTGTCTGCCGCTTTGGGGAACAATATACAGTATAGTGCAACAAAAGCAAGCTCAGCTATTGTTCAAATCGACACCTCAAAATAGCAATTCAACGAAACACTATACCGCTATCGCAGGCAACAGGTAACTGAATCTGGTGGGATAAAGAAGCTTCCATTGGCTTTTCCATTAACTCCAATACCGCTGACCAGCGATATGGACACAGAATAGATACGTGCAGAAGGCTGGATTCATAGTAATTGACATATTAGCTAATAATGTCGCGGTGAAGGATTTCTGTCAACACAATCAAGTTTAAACAAAATCGGATGTTAAATTAACGTCTTGACATCAAGACGCAAATAGTTTTGAATCTCTATATGATTATTTGATCTTTGATTCTGCTGAGAAAAAGAAGGAGCTATACCTGCAGCACAAATAGCACTAATCCTATTTCACAACGAAATCATAACGTCATGAATTGTCACGTCATAGTAGTCTGTCGGTCGGTAGTTGTCGCGAGGCTGCATGCTCGATGGCATATGCTGCAAACATAGACAGCATGTACGCACAATAATCTCAAACCATGTGTGACAAATAATGCTAGATGCCAGAAAAGATGGGCAATCAATCTAGATTATTCTGAATTACAGGGTTAACCCTCCTCTTTTAAGCGCGGTGTGTGTTTGTGTGTCTGAGTATTCGCTCATTTTACGAAGGTGACCTTCTGAACCAAACTCTTCTGCGGTATAGTTAGCAACACAATAGATGCGACCGTCCACCGACCGTTGCAATCAAGATAGAAGAGTTCTATTTCACTTTAGATTTATTGAACGGTAAAATAAATTTAGTGTAGCCTTTTGTTGGTGTGTAGATCATAAACAAAGAATGGCGATGAACTTATGAAGATGGACGACAGCGAAATGAAATGTCGGAATAGCGTGTTGTGTGTAGGCAACAAACCTAAGATAATATGAAATCACTACACAATATTATGCCATCTAAATCTTAATGATGAACAGGCTGGTTTGACATTATACTTCTTTTCAAGTCGATGGTTAACTCTTTAGATTTTTTGGACCCAGTAGCTACGTTAATTGCAGCGTCGTCAGTGGCATTAATTAAATCCTCCAAAGTATAGGTGTATGGGCACTCCTACGAATGGCGTCTATTCTAAACAGGAGCACCGCACAGTATCCGACGGATCAATGAAACCCCATTTCGCCAGGTCGTGTTTGCAGCGCCCTACCAATACATTGTACTAGTTTTATTCTATTTTAATCTGTAAAATGTAAAATAGAGTAGGTATGTTTTTAACTGACTTGAAAAAAAGGAGGAGGTTCTCAATTCGGTTGTATTTCTTTTTGTTTGTTACTTCTCAAGAACACCGACTTCCGAAATTAAAGTTTTTTTTCTACTTTGTAGTGTTTTTTATTTATTTGGAAGTCGGTTGCATTTTATTCATACTTGCATTTTCACTTTCAATTAACCTTATAATAATATACACTTGGCCCACAGTCACACAGAACACCTACTTCACTAGACACGCGCTTGTAATTCTGCACATAGTGACTAATTAACTAACTGCATAATTACTCGAGGTATTTGCTAATATTCAGTAGTGTACATATGTAAATTAACTTAGTATAATGACACACTGTAGAGCGTGGGACAATATTGGTTTCTTCGTTGTTACACCTTGATTTGTTACACTGCATTTGATAGAAATGAGTTTTTCTTCTATAATCGCGATAGCATGAGTTCGGGTGCGGAGCACCGCCGTGTCCTCGTCGAGGCGATTGGCGGCAGCGATCTCTCGCGTCCAGCCCTGGTTCAAGCCATGGTCCGGAGTGAGGAGACATGGGAAGCGGTCACCTCCTTCAGCGAAGAAGTAATGCTAGCAAAGGAGGAAGCCGAACGTGTGAGAGAGAGGGAAACCTCACCGCCGCAACAGAAGAAGACGCCCCGGGCATCGGGAGTCGCAGGGCAATTCTCGGCCACCGTAGGCGTGGGTGGGCCTGCGGACGGCGAGCATTGGGTGGCTTGCCGTCTGATCAAACCAGGCCTGGGTCGACGGCGCGCTATGTTTCACGAGCGCTTCAAAGAGCTGTCAGCATATAAGACGGGGCCCGCTAAGGCCAGTGCCTGCTGGGGCTATTTTTAGTATAGTATATATTATGAAGTACCTGTACATAAGTGTTTATCTTATGGACGCTGTTATTTTGTTGTGACTTAGGAAAAAATAAATTATAGGTTTTGAATATAATTTAATTTTATTACCTGCACATTGACCCGAACTCATGCTTTTTTTTTAAGGATGGGAAATCATCAAATGACACCTCCCGCTCTGGGTGAAGCAGGAGGGAGTGTCATGCTGAAAGCTCTTTAAGGCGCGCGTGGAACACAACGCGCCGTCGATCTGGCCCTGGTTCTGATCAGATGGCGAGCCATCCAATGCTCGCCGTCCGCAGGCCTGCGCCTACGGTGGCCGAGAATCGCCCTACAATTCCGACGCCCGGGGCGTGTTCTTCTGTTGCGGCGGCTGGGGTGAGAGGTTTCCCTCTCTCTGCCCCTTTTTTCACCCCTGCATTTTTATTCACTCCGTTTTACCCGGTAATAAAGAAGAACGTTTGAATTAAGACTGAAAACTAAGAAAATTACACCGATAAAATGTATTTCAAAACCTACTCGCTGTTGTAGTGCTGCAATTAAGCACTTCAGCTTAGCCAACTTCTACTTAGCTAAAATATGATCCTTAGAGTCTAGTTTAAAACAACACCGTAAGTAGCTTCATACTTCGTGAAATATCGAATTATTACCAGAACGCCGTCTTCCGGGAAATCACGTGATTATTACCGCCAATAAAGAAGAGAAAATGGTTGAAATGGAGAAAAATGACCCTCAGCTAACAAGATTTAATAAGCTGTATAATTAATAAAAGGCTGTTTTATCGAAAAATTTCTGTCTGAAGATATAAATCTTAGTAAAAAATAGCAATGTTTGTTGTTTTTATAATCAATAGGGAGCTTCGTTTGCTGAATCACGCGTCATATATTTGTTAGGTAAATATTAATATGGTCGATTGTCGCTTTAGGCTTGTCTGAAGAATAATGCGATATATTGAGTTCTGTGCCTCCGGCAGACGTTGTTACGAGACCTTGTTTTCTTTCTGTCTCTTTGCCTAGCTTTTTCTGATTAATTTGCGGTCGAGTCTCCTCGTCATTCTTCGCCAGATGTGTCTGTATTATGGTAGGCACCAGATAAACTTGCAATAAAGTTCATTGACCTTTCCCTAATATCCCGTGGTAGATATGTACCCGAACAATTAAATTAAATTATGAAGCATTCAATTTTATTAATTACAAGAAGACAGGTAAAGGACCGTTATGGTCAGCTTTATGTCTTAATTATTTTTTTGAAATTTACAAATACAAATTTTATTTATGATTCAAAATATTTACATTAGTTGGTGATTGGAGCCTCCTTTTAAGCAAGAAATGCCTGTGTTGGGAGCCTCCGCTCTTCTACAGCTAAATACGGTTTATTAAGTACCTTAGATCTTAACAGTATGTTTATGTATGTGATGATGCGTCTGTGTGTGATGGTGTGCATGTGTGTCTGTGAGTAATGGTGTGCATGTGTGTTTTCTGTGTGTGATGATGTGCATGTGTGTGTTTCATTTTGTGTGTTGCAATAATGCCTCAGTGCGTAATTTAGTGTCTTTATCCAATTTGTTACAATTTTTTCACACTCGTGAATAGGTTTATTGTGTATATATTTTTTTTTATTTATCCTATTATAAAGTTGACATGAAAGTTAATTGTATTGAATGGCAGCAAATTTTGTTTTAGTTTGTGGAACCTGTGCTATGAGATCTTTCCGTCTTCTCATTATTGTGTTTTGATCAAATGGTAATTTCTTATGTTTTTTTAGAACGGTATAAATTATGTATAACTAAATTATGATAGTCAATAAATGTATGTGGGTCAATGACAGTTATTGGACATTTATCTGGTCAAACCTAGATCTTCGAGACATCCATTTTTCTTTGACTTCATCTGTCATCCAGGTTAGAAGGGTTCCGCGCTTTTTTGAACTGGTGTCGATACTCAGGATTAGTCTGGTCTTGTGTTCTTTGGGTCTTCTCATCAAATGCCAATATCATAATGTTGGGTATCCACTATCTTCGCGAAAAGCTTGCAGTTGGCGCTCCTGCAACAGCATCTCATAGTGGATACGTTTGCGAACATGGTAGGTACTTGGTTCGCAAACGTATCCACTATGAGATGCTGTTGCAGTAGCCACATAATTGACATGTGTGATCCAGAGAGCATTGCCATTAGCCATTGCGGCTTCTGCCCAATCTAGGTGGTCCAAACGCCTCCTGCCGGAGGCTTTACGCGGGGATCGTGCGGTCGATGGCCCTTTATGGGGCGCTGGTGTGGGCGCCTTCTTTGAGGAAGCGACCTGCCCGTTACATCGGCAAATCGCAGCACGTCGGACGGACGGAGCTCCGGCAGGATCTCATGGCAGTATGGAGACAAAGACTGTGCCAACCTAGCGCTGGGCACGCCACAATTGCGGCGATAAGTCCCCTCTTTGAGGAGTGGCTAGAGCGGCGTCACAGCGTCCTTACTTTCCGCTTGACGCAGGTACTCACCGGACACGGTTGTTTCGGGAGGCACCTGTTTCGAATACGGCGGGAGGATACGCCCGGGTGTCAACACTGCGAGGATCGCCTGGAGAACACGGTGGAGCATACGGTTGAGGTCTGCCCTGCTTGGGCGGAGCACCGCCGTGTCCTCGCCGAGGCGATCGGCGGCGGCGATTTCTCACGTCCGGCCCTGGTTCAAGCTATGGTCCGGAGCAAGGAGACATGGGAAGCGGTCACCTCCTTCTGCGAAGCAGTAATGCTAGCAAAGGAGGAAGCCGAACGTGTGAGAGAGAGGGAAACCTCACGCTCCAGCCGCCGCAGCAGAAGAAGACGCCCAGGGCGTCGGAATCGTAGGGCGATTTTCAGCCACCGTAAGCGCGAGCCTGCGGACGGCGAGCATTGGGTGGCTCGCCATCTGATCAGAACCAGGCCCGGGTGAACGGCGCGCTGTGTTCCATGTGTAAGGGCTACTTCAATGAAACTCACTTTATTCACACTTATCACTTTTATTTCACTGTCTTGCCTGTATCGCAGTAAGCAACCGACTTCCTCCAAGAACTAGCGCGCTACACAGGAAACCAACAAGAGTGGGGCCGGATGTAGCGCGCCAAGTTGACAGAAACGGTAAACTATTTATTCAAATTAGTAAACGTTAAAAAGAACGAAAACAATTTCAACAAAAAATATAAATCTCTAAAACATTTGATTTTAAATAATTAATGTAAAATCACTATTTAACTAAACAAATGGATCGTAAACACATCAAAACTACCGCCGTCTAGCGATAACATTCGACAGTGATTTCTAATGTCAAACTGAGTTTGGCATATTCTATTCTGACAGTAGTAACTTAAAGTTTAATTACCATACAATACAACAATCTTATTTAAGTATAACTAAATTCTAACACACGCGTGCCTAAAAGAGCTGTCAGCGTAAAACACGGGGCCCGCTTGGGCCAGTGCCTGCTGGGGCTGCGGACTTCGTTCGAAAGAGGCACCGTACCCTGGAATGCAAAGGGCACTAGGAGGAACGCGGATGGGTTTTAGTCAGTAAGAGTCTGACACTCCCTTCTGCTTCACCCAAAGCGGGAGGAGTCATTTGATGATTTCCCATCCATAAAAAAAAGACCATACAACTGAAAATGCTAACAAGGCGAAAATAATAAACAAGATAATTACTATTCATTATTCTCAAATATCGAACTACTGTAACCCAGTGACTGAGATATTTTTAAATATATACTCATAATATAATAAAGCTGAATAGTATGTTTGTTTGTTTGAACGTGTTAGTTTCTGGAACTACCCGTCGGATTCTTGAGAAAGGCTATACAACATTCCCGTATATAAGAAAAAACGGAATATACGCATAGATAGGCGCGTGCCAAAGCTAGTATTATTAATATATCAGAGCTCCTTAAATCTATACTTCTATACTAATAAATTAAGCTGAAGAGTTTGTTTGTTTGCTTGAACGCGCTAATTTCAGGAACTATTGGTCCGGTTTGAAAAAATATTTCAGTGTTAGATAGCCCATTTATCGAGGAAGGCTAATAGGCCATATATCATCACGCTAAGACCAATAGGAGCGGAGCAGACGCAGTTGCGCGGGGCAACTAGTGTTTGTTAAAATGAATTGTTCAAGACGTAATAGAATGATTAAACAAATGCAGTAATTTTAAATGCAAATGCCGCTTTCACTCCATGTAACAGATGCTCTTGAAATTTGGCCTTCAGACGCCATGTTTGGATCAGTTTATTAATACTGGCTTTAGATTTATTGATCCAAGGACTTAAATTTATCTCCGAGGCTTTATCGGTTATCCATTTGAAGCTCAGTTTTGAAGTTGCATGAAGTTTAAGGCTCATGCCTAGAGAATAAGTTGTGGGTTTACAAACTGGATTGCCAAGGTTAGTTTTACAATTACGTATTTCAAAACACGAATGCGCTTTTAAAGGACCAATAGGAAAATTAAAACAAAATTTTTATCATTGAGGTCATTCACCTCAAGTAAAAGTTTTTAGCTTTGCAAAAGAAGAATGAGCCTGTACACTCTAACTTTGAAGAGATTAGAGTTGAATGCTTTCGGCAACACAGGCGCAGGGAGTGACTGACCCTTGCGGACTTCGTTCGAAAGAGGCACCGTACCCTGGAACGCAAAGGGCACTAGGAGGAACACGGATGGGTTTTAGTCAGTAAGAGTCTGACACTCCCTTCTGCTTCACCCAAAGCAGGAGGAGTCATTTGATGATTTCCCATCCCTAAAAAAAAAAAGGTGTGACTGTTCCAGGGTTACGGAATTTGTTCGAAACAGTCACTGCAGCCCTGGAACGCAAAGAGCATTAGGAGGAACACGGATGGGTTTAGTCAGTAAGAGTATGACACTTCCTTTCTGATTCGCATTTGATGATTTTCCTTAAAAAAAAACAGAGAGTGACTAAATGAGTCAGCACACACACACACACACACACACACACAGAAACACTGCAGAATTTTCTCGTTTTTACGACTAGATTCAATTATCATTGTTTCTCTGATTACCCCGTTAGCTGTGTTTGTACGTAGGTAGGAGTGTTTTTAGCTCCGGGCTGTCTGGCGTGACCTGGTTGAGATTTTCCCTCGTGATGACGTCAGAAGTAGGTCGGCGTTGCCCGTGAGAAAAGAACAGACGTGCCAGTGTCTCGGGGAATGGGAATCTAATCCGTTTTATGTGAAAATGTAGTGCGGTAAACAAATATGTTTTGGAAATATCCATATGATAGAAAGGAGGACCATATCATGAGGAAGTTAAATTAACTGCAGCTATACTAGGGTTTATTTATTTAAACCTTATATACTGTACAGCGTAATAAAGCAGTCTCTATTAGTCAATTTTTGAGTTTAAATACTGCACCGGGGTAGTGTATAACAAATAATTAATTTATCAAATCGAAATGAGTTGTTTTAATTTTTCAGAATAGGAATCCCACTAGCGTTAAAATCTGTTTTTTTAATCTCTGAGACTAAATTTACAAGTGCAAATGGCCAACTGACATAGATTACGATAGCATTAAAGTCAGTTTTGAAATTCGCATTTGTCAATTTAGTCTCCGGAATTAAAAAACAGACGATAGGTACCTTTTTTTTAAGTATGGTAAATCATCAAATGATTCTTTCACTCTGGGCGGAGTGAAAGAGTGTCAGGCTCTTACTAAATAAAACCCATCCGTGTTTTGGTTATGACCTAGGCCGTGGTGACTCTTTCGAACCAATTCCGCAAAGCATTTGGTTTCTAGCTTTGTAGGATCAATAAATTGCGAATAATATTGCTAAAATCTATTCAGAAAATGTACTGAGAGACAAGCCATGATCCCGAACAAACAAACCTTTACTTTCTAATGCGCTGTTTCCTTATTAAAAAAACTGTTCATAGCATTAGTAGTTTTTGAGATATCCATCTGTGACAGACAGACTTAGTCACACCATAAGGGTTCTTCTTTAGGGTTCCGTACCGAAAGGATAACCAACGGAACCCTATTACTAAGCCTCACTGTCCGTCCGTCCGTCCGTCCGTCTGTTTGTCAGCGGGCTGTATCTCAAGAACCGAAATAGGTAGAAAGTTGAAATTTTCACAGATTCTGTATTTCTATTGTCGCTATAACAACAAATAATAAAAATTAAGGTTTATGGTACGGAACTCTTCGTGTGCGAGTCCGACTCTCCACCTCCGACCGTGTTTTTACCATTTTGGTGCGGAATCCTAAAAACGAGTGAAACAATAACTGGTACATTAAGATCTTTTAATCACTGCAATTATAATAATAAAACTGAAACATTTACAAACAAAAACGCTAGGTTTAAAACGTATTTACCAATTAAAAACATAACAGCAAATCGGAATTGCGATCGTTGCTGTGCGACTAATTGGATGGTCAAATTGATCAATTAAATTTAATGCTCAGCTTCATAGCATGCAGTTTAGGATTTTCATGTAAATATGAATAGAGTTATTTTGTTTCAGTTCAATAAGAGAGCAAGTGGTGTGTTAAATAAAACGAAATGAGCATTTTCGAAATTAATTAGTGAATTTAGAAAAAACAAGTTTTTACAAGCTTTTCATTAACCTTCCAATGTTCGTTTATTTTTTTAGGTCAAACCTTGCAATCTGAATTAAAACCAGTCGAAATTTAACATGTTGGTTAAATTCGATGACAATAAGTAGGATTCTGAAATCCTTAAAAAACGAAACCTTTGTTGGATCACTCGGTTGTCTGCCTGTCTGTGCGTCTGTCACAGCCAGTTTTCTCTGGATCTGCGGAACGTTTCTGTTGAAATTTGGTATACTTATGTATTTCTGAGACCCAAACGCGGACGCATTACGTAAATATTTTTTTTTTAGTTGGGGGATCCTTTTCGGGGGAAAAACAAGAAAATTAAAAAAAAGTTTTTCAAACTTCGTCGTGTAACATATCAAATGACTACCGAATCAAATGAAACGTTAACTGTGATGGTTTTAACCAATTTTTTCTCATAATTTTAAATAAAAAAGTATTGAAATTGTTCAAGATATACTATTATAAATGACCATCTCCCCATTATCTCCGAAAATACTGAGATTAAAATAAAAAAAAAATACAGTTCTATCCCAACTAACATTTTGGTGTCAGTTACAGGCTTTTTTATGACTTTAAGTAATATAACAGGGTTATAATTATCTCAGTTATTACTAAAGACGATATAGAGGAGTTAACAAACAAGTTTTAGCCCCAATCGCAGCACTATAGCGTTAATGGACGATGTAATATAGCTTTGAGAGTTATAATGGCGCTAGTAGCAGCAAGTATACTTAATACGTTATAGCTTTAACCTTTTTGTGACACCCAAGTCTTTATAAAAGTGTTCGCCGACACCTCTTAACACTTATTGTTGTATAGTTATTGCAATGAACTCTTTTATACCACTTAAGGTGCTATATTTACTATTATTGCAGTCACAAGCTATAAAATAGAGTTTATCGAGAGTTTAGTAACACGAGAAACTAAAGGTGTCAAACAACTCCTCTATCTAGGTTTAACCTGTAATAAAGGGTTTAACTAAAGCTTATTGTGTTAGGCAGTCCTCTTTTACAGACGTTCTAAAGGTATTGGTGTCAAACAACGCAATATGGATCGTTATTAACACTAACCTCACTTTTGTAAAGTTCGCCATTGTTTTGGTAACCTAACAATTAATATTATTTCGAGTTATTCAACATTTGACTACAATAAACAAAATTTCTTACATTATTTGAAGCATTCCATGAATGCCACTTAATTTTACATACCACTGCTCAGGAAGCAGGAATGAATAGTAATGTTTAGCTTGAGGTACCTATTTTATTATCATAATTTTTCTTTTAAATCTTTAATAAATCCTAGGCGCGTTAAAATTGAGATGAGAAACATGGTATACATTTACTGTGAAATCATAAGGGCAGTCATTTTTCACTTCACATACTTAAATAACATAATATTCCATAATATTATTCTGCTTTGTTGAATAATGGATGACATAACACTTCCATTACGAACAGATTTAATTTTAGTAAGGTTACAGGCTTTTTTATCTTGACGTGCGCTTTTTACTACCTGTAGTGCTCACTAACGCGGTAATATCGGTTAAAGTAGTAGCTGACGATGAATAAACGCTCTTGTGGAGCTTTAAGATCTTTTTGACACCTTACTATAGGATTTATAGCACCTTTAGCGTTTACCAACTCTATTTTACAACGGTAATACATATTAAAGTAGTAGCTGACGATAAATAAGCGCTCTTGTGCAGCTTTAGTATCTTTGTGACACCGTACTATAGGCTTTCTATAACTTTTACCTGTAAAACTGTGGGCCTCTTTCGTGGTTATAAGTGAGTTAGAGCATGCTCTAACTCTGTTGCACAGGTATGCGTTAACACTTATAAACTCAAATGGAACTGATATACGAGTCTTATATAGGTTTTTTTAACGCTTTGGTGCTAGTTGGGATACCTAAAGATTACAAAAAACCTTTTAGAAGTCTGTAGTGTTAAACATGTTAAACAAATAAAATGGGTTTGGAACCCTTTGCAGGCGAGTCCAACTCGCACTTGGCCAGTTTTTTTGTGGTAACTATAATTGGATTCTCCATTATCCATCAGACAAAGCATTAAAATAAAAGCTTGTTTTAAAAAAAATTTCATTACTAAATATACATAGCTAAATAAAATTTTTGCTGCAAAAATTCAAACAGGTATCGAGAGACAAAGATTTTACAATTTGCAAAACAACAAAATAAAATAACTAAAAAATGCAGTGATGCGAAAGAAAACCACATGGGAAATTAAAAGAAGCCTTACTAGAAAACTAACGCAAACAGGTTTCATTGTTTAAAGCACTAAAAGTCTCGTAAAAATAAAGGCAAAAAAAAAAATTGAGAAATAAGAAAAAGATTCTTGACCCGTCTAGTCGTAACAATATCAAAGAAATATAAAACTGTCAAGTACAGAAGCTGTGCAGAATAAAAATCATTATGTTGCTGGTGGACTTTAAAGCACAAAATTAAATAATAGAATAGAATAGAACACATTTATTCGGCACAGACACAAACGTACAATAACAAACATAAAGTAACAGAAACAATAACATATTATACAGAATTGCTTTTAGCGTACCTAAACCGAAACGGGTTAGCATTTACTGGGCGTCAGGCACCCACGATATTTCTTTGATATTGCTAACACAATGTTTATGGAAACAGCATATATTTTTCTAATTAAGTACTTTAAAATGGCTATATCTATGAAGGTTCCGTATCCGAAGGGTATCCAACGGAACCCTATTACTAAGTCTCCGCTGTCCGTCCGTCCGTCCGTCTGTTCGTCCGTCCATAATAGGCAGACAGTTGAAATTTTCACAGAATGTGTATATCTGTTGCCGCTATAACAACAAATAATATAAACCAAGGTTTATGGTACGGAACCCTTCGTGTGCGAGTCCGACTCGCACTTGAACGGTTTTTTAGAGTGAGTTTTAATATCCAAACTCTAACAAAAATGTTCATTAATGATGGGGTCAATGACCGGTATTTCCATGCCAAAAGGCAGTTCTACTAGCACTCTTTTAAAATGTCATATTTAGGTACTGTGTGTTGCCTGAATGAGATGTTTTTCGAATTTCTATACCATTTAACAGACCAAATAAGTAAAGCAAATTATTGTACTTATAATGACTACTAAAACCTTATAAATGTGTACATATTTATTCAGGCGTGTCCATGTTATGGCGCTGTAATTTTGGCGTTTATGGTAAAGTGCTAGGACTTTTTAGTTTTTTTTGTAAAGTCAGAAGTGCCTAGTTAGTGAAGCAACGCCTATTCAACATTTCGGCAGCACGTTTGAGTGTGCGCTTAAAATATGTTTTTACTGAAATGTTTGTATAATGAGTTTATTTAAAAATGAAAAAATAAGGTGGGAAAGTTTTAAAGTAAGTTGCTCAAATTAAATTAGTGAGGAGTGTCACTTTGTATAACATGTCAAGCCTATGTCCCCCAAAAGGTAAGGTTTACAGAGAGAGAGAGAGACATTTGGTAAGAGGGGTGCGCCGGGACGTGGCCGTGCAGTGTCAGGGCTGTGACCTTGCATCTGTGTCCCGTCAGGGAAGCTACCGGGCCGTGGCCGGGCTGTGCACGTGCCGCTCATTCATCAGTTTGTTTGCCACGCGCACAAAAAGACACGCGTTGGAGAAACGCGATTTCACCAATGGAGAGACTATTCGTTTGTTTACGGTTGGGCAGTTAAAAAAACACTAGTTTTTATTTGGCCATCTAACCATTTATTTGCAAATTAAGTTTAAATGCTTCAGTAAGTTTCTATTTATTAAGTTAGCCACATGTTGTCGTGATTGTGAAGGCTGTGTACCTATTTTATAATACATAACGTATAGATTTCAGAATTATCTGGTTGGTAATTTGACCACTTCATGTGGCTTGTCCACATACATTGGTATTTTTCATTTTCATCGGATCGTTGAATACATATGGACACTATTAGACAGGTCCACTAAATCAGTGATTTCTCATGATACCTCAAACATTATCCTTCATGGCACTCATATGATATAGAGTATAAACAGAAGAGAAAAAACAACTCACAAAATAAATACTTATTAATAATTCACGTTGAAAAATAGTTTTATTATATTCTTAAAAGTTACTTGTTTTAAAATAGATATAAAGTTAAAAACACACACACACAATCGTTTTGAACATAAAGTCACACACAAACATAATAAGTAAGTAACATAATAGTAGCAATATTTATAAGCGACTAGCTGACCCACGCGGCTTCGCTCCCGTCAACCGGCTACCTACCCTCCCTACCCTACCTACCCTACCTACCCTACCTACCCTACCTACCCTACCTACCCTACCTACCCTACCTACCCTACCTACCCTACCTACCCTACCTACCCTACCTACCCTACCTACCCTACCTACCCTACCTACCCTACCTACCCTACCTACCCTACCTACCCTACCTACCCTACCTACCCTACCTACCCTACCTACCCTACCTACCCTACCTACCCTACCTACCCTACCTACCCTACCTACCCTACCTACCCTACCTACCCTACCTACCCTACCTACCCTACCTACCCTACCTACCCTACCTACCCTACCTACCCTACCTACCCTACCTACCCTACCTACCCTACCTACCCTACCTACCCTACCTACCCTACCTACCCTACCTACCCTACCTACCCTACCTACCCTACCTACCCTACCTACCCTACCTACCCTACCTACCCTACCTACCCTACCTACCCTACCTACCCTACCTACCCTACCTACCCTACCTACCCTACCTACCCTACCTACCCTACCTACCCTACCTACCCTACCTACCCTACCTACCCTACCTACCCTACCTACCCTACCTACCCTACCTACCCTACCTACCCTACCTACCCTACCTACCCTACCTACCCTACCTACCCTACCTACCCTACCTATCCTACCTACCCTACCTATCCTACCTACCCTACCTACCCTACTCCTGAATTTTCTTTGACATAAACCTCACGGAGCCCGAGACCTTTCCAACGAATGCAAAACCGTGGAAATCGGTTCGTGCGTTCTGGAGTTATAGCGTCAGGAAGGAAAACCCGACTTATTTTTATATAGTAGAAATAAGCAATTCTCTGGTAGTTATGTTATTATCTTAACAAAATTCTTTGCTTGCCCATCCAATGCAGATTATACTGTGTTACAAAGTAATCTTGCTCATCTGAAAAAATTAAATTAAACATCAATATAATAATCAATCAATCCATATAAAATTCTTCCGTTATTGAGTGATTGAGTGACTGAGTGACTGACGGACAACGTACAGCCGAAACTACTGGTCGTTGAAAGCTGAAATGTGGTATGTAGGTGTGTGGTGTTAGGGACGCGTCCGGCCCTTGGTTCTAGCCATGGTCCGGAGCGAGGAGACATGGGAAGCGGTCACCTCCTTCTCCGAAGCAGTAATGCTAGCAAAGGAGGAAGCCGAACATGTAAGAGATAGGAAAACCTCACGCCCCAGCCGCCGCAACAGAAGAAGACGTCCCGGGTGTCGGGTGGCGATTCTCGGCCACCGTAGGCGCGGGTTTGCGGACAGCGAGCATTGGGTGGCTCGCCGTCCGATCAGAACCAGGCCCGGGTTGACGGCGCTCTGTGTTCCACGCGCGCCTCAAAGAGCTGTAAGCATAAAAGACGGGGCAGTGCCTCCCAGCAGGCACTGGCTGCGGGATCTGTTCAAAAAAGGCACCGTACCGTGGAATGCAAAGGGTACAGACGGAACACGGATGGGTTTTAGTCAGTAAGAACCTGACATTCCCTTCTGCTTCACCTAAAGCGGGTGGAGTCATTTGATGAATTCCCATCCCAAACAAAAAGGTGCCTTAGGGAGTGTAAGGAAGCACTAAGAGAGGATTTCTCGAAATTTCTACGGAAACGGGAAAAAACAGGTTATGCGCGTACGAAGTCGTGGGCAAAAGTTAATTGGCATCTGACGCATTAAGCTACTTCATCTAGTTTAAGTTGCCGATTGCTCTTGCAGAAAACTTACAACTGATTCATAGTTCAACGACGCCGGTTTCAATGGGGTTGCCGAGCTACTCGTAGATACCATAAGCTCATAAGTTTCTTTTCCCATTAACAAAATATGACTGGGTAACTGGATATCAGCGCTGATTTGTTTGCCAAAACATACATTTGAAGGTGTTTACCATACGATAAACAACAGCCGGATTTTTTTATATATTTTATTTGTAATGGGTTTGCTCTTGACTCTAGTCTATGTCAGAGATGACAGAGACAAAGTCTACGATGAAGTGAGCCTACCCAGAAGGAGCCTGTTCACTCTAACTTCCAAAAAATCGCTTATTTTGATTAACGTTTATGAACGTTATGATTACACTTGACATCTTAACATTTTTCACCTTTCCTCGTCGCCTTGTTGAGAAAAGAGGTGCGAGGCTGGCTTGATCAGAGTGGGAGAAAATGTCTTTTCTATTCCGTGTTGGAAAATTCGTTACTTACGAAATAAACGTTTGAGAATGGCAGAGGCGATTTAAAACCAAAAAAATCACTGCACTTACAACTAATTACTTTTTTTGTAACAATTTTTAAAATTAGCGTAGTCATGCGTAACTAAAGCTCGGAGAGCCCTGATGACGTATCCGCACGTCACTGCGTCGGCCCGGCCACGGAAGCTCCGTCGGCTGGCCGGACACGGATGAGTGTGAACGAGTTCATACAAAATGTATGCAACAATATTTTTATGAGCTCCTGACAGCGCACGGCCCGTGCTCGTTACGGCCACGTCCTGGCTAAGTGTGGATTAAGCTTAAAGCGTAACCTACTCTAGCGTACCTCACTCGCCAGTTATGTTAATGACCAATGTAAAACGGAACGAGCCTATACCTATTAGCCAGGCACAAATCTGAATTCCAGGAAACTGTCGAGTCTTTACCCGACCGGTAATCCTACTCAAAAGTTCATACGCAGCGGTAGAATTTGTGACCACTAAAACAATACGATTCAATTAAAAGAACTGCCTATGTGCGAGTCGGACTTGCGTGCAAAGGGTTCCGAGCGAATCTCTATTTTTAACACGTTATTTTAACACTATAGACTTATAGTTTTTTTTTAAATATAGATAATGATCAACTATCTCCATGTTTTTTTCATTTTTTTTTAGTTTCGGAGATAAGGGAATGGTCATTTTTCGTCTAATTTCTTAAATAACTTAAAACTATTTTAAAATTATGAAACTATATTTTTTTTATATGACATTGTTCAAAAAACGTTTTCTTTTAATTTTCAAAAATTTTATAATTTGCGTAACGCGTCCGTGTTCGGGTCACAGAAATCCATATATGTACCTACTAAATTTCAACAGAATCGTCCGGTGGATCCGGAGAAAACTGACTGTGACAGGCGGACAGACACCCGAGTGACCCTTTAGGGTTCCATTTTTTGTTCGGAACTAAATAAAATTCATGGAAAATAGTTACGGGAAAGTTAAAAAAATGTCGGTGTTTAAGTAGATTTAAAACAAATAATATTTTAAAAAAACAGTATCTTCAAAAGTACCTGTAAATGAACTTTAAAGTTTTTACTCTCCGAGATACATTATCGTATTAAATGTTAGACTCTCGTTAGCTAATGCAATAGCAAGAGTCATTAGTAGCAAAAGTTTCATAGCTTTTAAAAGAAAATATGCTAACGACGACTCTGAAAGTAGTAAAAAGTTTTTCTGAAGCTTTGTGACAAATCGAATTTAGAGTTTTGATTTTAATTTAAAGTGTTAATAAATTAATTTAAGTGATTGTTAAAAATTAAAGCTCCAGAAGAAGGGCGAAGAGTGACGAAGTGGCCACAACAGCCCAATTATATGTAACTGATGCGCGCAACCTCGTCTGCGTCTCATTTTTAGGGTTCCGTACCCAAAAGGTAACCAACGGAACCCTTTTACTAAGCCTACGCTGTCCGTCCGTCCCGTATCTCAAGAACCGCAATAGGTAAACAAAAAGTTAAGGTTTATAGTACGGAATCCTTCGTGTGCGAGTCTGACTCGCACTTGGCTGGTTTTTATAGTCTATGGTCCTTTGAAGCTGTGAAAATATCTTTTTTATGTTAACTTATAAATATGAGTTATAAGTTATCATAAAAAAGATACGGCCGTTTATGTCGCAAAGAACTAATATTTCAACACTCTCAATTAAGGCACTCTCAATTCATAGGGTATTTCCCGTTGACCTAGAACTATGAAATTTGTCGTCATAGGTACCGTTTTATACTACAAGTGTAGGAAAAACTCTAAAAACTAAACATCTGTAATTAAATCATCAAAAATATAGTGTTTATTTAAAGCAAGTAATCAATCATCGAGCCTGAGGAGCTCGTGGCTAAATAATTACAGCCGCACGGGTCGATCTTGAAGGTTAAGCAACGCTTGCCAAGGTTCATCTGTGGATGGGTGACCATCTTAACATAACGAGTTTCCTCCGTGCGTCAGAAAGCACGTTAAGCCGTTGGTCCCGGCTGTCATTTGTAGATCTTTGGCAGTCGTTACGGATTGTCAGAAAACAGTAAATCTGACTCCAGTCTTGCTAAGTTGTACCGTGTTACCCAGTTAATGGGTTGTGGAGGTCTGGTAGGCAACCGCTTCACGTAAAACACTGGTATTCAGCTGAATCCGGTTTGACTGGGAGCCGACCCCAATGTAGTTGGGAAAGGGCTAGGCAGATGATGATGATGATGATGAATCAATCATCGAGCCCAAACCACTGATTGGATTCAAAATCTACTCGTAGTTACCTAAAAAAAATGTTATCCTGAGTAACATTTAGCGTTCACTTAATCAAAATCGATCCACAATATCAAAAAATAGTGTTTTTTTAAGTATAGGAAGAAACTTCCTAATGTATTCTGATCAATCAGAGCGCCATCTATGAAAAAAAAAGTATGAAAATAACACCATAACAAATTGTTAAGTTATGGCGCTGCCAAATACTTTGTCAGTTTACGAAATGGTCGATAGATGGCATTGCACTGATTACGCATTTTTATGAATCACGGTGTTAATATTTTTCATTGGAGAACGACACTCGCACGATTTTAAACAGTGCAGCGTTGTAGTTCGGGGTAGGGTAGGTAAACTAAACCTATACCAGGTTTGGTTTCTAAAAGGTCTTGAAAAATATCTGCTATGGTCCAAATTCGTTAAATCTCTGCTGATTTGTTCTGGTTCGTTAATTGTGCATTTATCGTAAAACGAATTTGGTAGTTGCGAAGTTCTGGACATTATGGCAAACCTCCCTTGTCTTGGGGGAGGCATATGTCCAGTATTGGACATCTTTCGGCTGAAATTTTGATGATAATGAACTACTGGAAGGTTCGACATGCGGATCAAGCCTGTAGGGTTCCGTACCAAAGGTAAGGCTGACAGGACCCTACTATATTAAGTCTTCGCGATAGATTCTTAGCTCGGAAAAGCTTAAGAATTTATACGTACTCGTACCGAATTTGTACGGAAACCTCGGTGCTCGAGCCCGACTCACTCTTGTTTTTTCATTAATGCTCAGCTCCAATTGGTCGTAGCGACAAATGGGCTATCTAATACAAAAATTATATTTCAATTCAAACCAGTAGATATTAACCCGTTCAACCAAACAAACAAACAAACTCTTCAGCCTTTAATGGAGATTCCTCTTCAATCGCATTTCCATAGAACAACATCTATGAAAACTCGTTGCCGCATCGCACGTGTCTACAGGAACATTTACCCACCTGGAGCACTTCAATCATTCTGACTAGCCTATTCCCAACTGCATATGCAGCTAAGTATCAGTATTTTACGTGAGGCGACTGCCTCTACTACTCCCATAACATAGTATCACGATACCCCTTGGAAATACTGGTGTCAGATTTCTCGACTTTTGACTGTTGAATATACAAGTGACACACGGGACCAACAGCTTAACATGCTTTCCGAGGCTCGGAGGAATCTCTGTACCTTAAGGTGATGTCCCATCTACACGGCTTAACCTTGAAGATCGACCCGTGCGGCTGTTATTAATTATTTAGTCACGAGTTATTGTACTCGCCGCTCCACGTAAAACACTGGTATTCAGCTGAATCCAGTTTGACTGGAAGCCGACCCCAATATAGTTGGGAAAAGGCTAGCCAGATGATGAATTATTGAACTCGTGCATAACTCGTGACTTAATACTTAATAATTGAGTGGAATTTGGTCCAGTAAGACATTGACCTTACAGGACCAAATTCCACAAAAATGTGGGCAGAAAGGCGAAGGCAAAAAGGGTCACCTATAACTATTTGGCATAATATAACATCAACTCTAATCATATCAAAAAATCATAAAGCTCGAAGTGACATATTTAAAGGTCACTACAAACTATAAATAGAAACTAGACTCTCCCTCGCCTACATAACCCATTCAAATTACCTACCATTAGAAACTGTTTATCTACATAACCGAATTATTAAGAATTCCGAAAACATAATAAATTACTATGTCATTTATTATCTTCGTTCCTTTTAATGTTGAACTAGCTTGTTCCTACAACTCCACTCATATGGCGACACTCACAGAAACCGAGTGTTTTAACAGTTCCGAACCTGTCCAAATAGATTAGCGTTGAGTTTATTACTTACATACAGTCCACTGATTTGAGTAGTCGCAAATAAACTTGCATGCAAACTACACGTCGTTTTCTTTAAAAATCCCGGTCAAATAAAAGTGAACCTTAACTAATGAACATTTGGTCCTTCGAGCCGGATAGTGCTAATGAGCTTCGAGCCCGTCCGACTCGCGTGAACAAAAGATTTTTATCTGAGTGAGACAAGGAGTCGACCGGTGACAATTTTTGCCAATGTGTTATGAGTTATGTGCAATTTTATTAAAAAACGAGTTATTACGGTAAAATTTATTGACTAGAAACTGTTACTTGTTTACAAGGTGTATGTGACTTTTGGAGAGAATCATAATAACAGTACATTGAGTGAGCGTTTAAAGAAGTTGACAGTCTGTTATTTAGTGAGAACTTATTACCCAAAACCAGTGACTATTACAAGTGTTTGCTGTGACCGCTGCACGTGTTTATTTGTTACCAAAATGGAAACACGTCTTTCACTACAAGATGAGTTGTACGAGAATTTAAAGAAAGCAGAGAAAAATTATAGGAAGACACCGAAAGATAGAATTAAACGCATGTACGTAGAAACGAGATTAGAAGTGCTAGAACAATTATATAAGGAGTTTAAAGATGGACACAAGGAGATTGTTGCTAAAGCGAAGAATAAGGAGGATGCTTATTTTACTGGAGAAAAATATGAGAGTTTTGAGGAGTTATACATTCAGTCAAAAAAGTATCGGGAATGGATGATTTCTTTATGGTTCCAAATTCAAATTTTTGTTTTTTTTGTATTTGTTAGATTGGCACAACTGTTTTCCATTTTGGCGCGGAGTTTGAGTTGCATCTGTTATTTATATTAAATACAGTGCTGGTTTTAGTAATATCATATATAGTGTGTATTGCGAATTTCATAATGGACAAAAATATCGAACAAAGAGTTTGTCTTAAATTTTGCATCGCCAATGGAATTTCGTGTTCGGAGTCACTGAAAATGTTACAGAAGGCTTACGGTGAATCGACTTCATCAAAAACTCTTGCTTATGAGTGGTTCAAAGCGTTCAAAAGCGGTCGAGATGTGATGGAAGATTTGCCTCGCTCTGGTAGGCCGTCAACGTCTGCAACTGAAGTTAACATCGCAAAAGTTCAAATTCAAAATTCAAATTCAAATTCAAAGCATTTTATTTCAAATAAACCATTCACAGGCACTTTTGAAACGTCAAGGTCGGTCAGTCAAAAACATGGAAGCTATTTGCACGTTCCAAAGCGTAGATCTCTATGGAGAAGAACGTGCAAGAAACTCCACGGACACTCTTTTAAATCATGTTCTGGTTTTACAAAATTTAAGTTACATATACTTGTTGCTTCTGCATGTGAGGACAATGCAAAGGAAAAAAAAGGGCTTATTATAAGAATTTTAAATATAAAGATTAAAATAAGCCAATGGCAGTTAAGAGATGACCAGTCTCAACCGACGGCGCCTGTTCACGAACATGACGCGTGTATCGGCACCCTTCAGCTCAACCATTTCGAAGGGAACCGAATGATCAAACCCACGCGCCGCCATCAGCGAGACATTTGAGTGAGCATGACATGCTCTCAACCACCATGCTCGTTCATGTCCAACAAGTAAAACTATAACTACTCACATAAAATGTAAATGGTTTCATGGTACTCACATTTACAAAATTTGAAAAATATGCTTCTACTTTACACAAAACTATGGTTGTCAATGACCAAATAATGAAAAATAAATTAATAAAGAGAACGATTAAGTTCTTGCATCAAAAAGAATAAATAAGTAATTAATATAATAATATAATTTGTATGTATATAAGAATAAATAAACGAAGTAATGTAAGAACCTCTAAAAGGAGCGAGCATCTCTTCCAAATATAAAAACATAAAAATCTAAAAAGTGGACCTAAGCAGCTGTGACTGTGGAGCAGGACCAGCATTTAGCCAAGCGTTTTTATCGAGGATATAATCTTCCAGTTTATAATACGCTTGTCTACATAGTGTGCGTTTTATGCATGCTTTAAATTTTCTCTCATTCAGTTCGAGAATATCAACTGGTATTTTATTATAAAATTTAATACAGTACCCCATAAAAGAAGTGTGTACTTTGGCCAATCTGAATCGGGGTTGATCTAATTTGTTCCTATTTCTAGTATTAAAATTATGCCTGTCACTAATCTTGCTAAAGAGATGAAGGAAATAGTGACTGAAAATCCCCATTCAACTCTGAGAGAGATAGCCGCCGAACTTTCTGTATCTCACGAGTCGATCCGTACCATTTAACTAATCATTTGGGTATGAAACATGTTGCTGCTCGGCTAGTCCCAAAAGATCTGAATTTTCTCCAAAAACTCAATCGCATGAAAGTCGCTGAGGACATGCTAGAACGAGTCAGTTCGGACCCAACATTCATGAAACGAATTGTTACTGGTGACGAGACGTGGGTTTATGAGTTTGACATGCAAGCTAGTCAACAAGCTTCGGAGTGGCGCCTTCCAACTGAACCGAAACCGAAAAAACCACGCCAAAGTCGATCAAAATTCAAAGTCATGTTGACTGTTTTCTTTGACTATCGCGGTGTTGTGCACTCTGAATTCTTACCGGAAGGTCTAACGGTAAATAAAGAATATTATTTGAGCGTTATGCGGCGTTTAAGAGAGCAAATTCGACGAAAAAGGCCAGATTTGTGGAAAGAAAATTCTTGGATTTTGCACCACGACAATGCGCCTTCGCACAAGGCTATCATTGTGAACGAATTTTTAACCAAACACTCAACAAATACCATCCAGCAACCACCATATTCACCAGATATGGCTCCTGCTGACTTTTTCTTTTTCCTTAACTCAAATTACCACTTCGTGGCACCCGTTTTCAATCGATAGAAGACATAAAGGTGAATTCGCGGCGAGAACTGAACTCAATTCCGGAAGCAGCGTTTAAAAAATGTTTTGATGAATGGATTATTCGTTGGCGCAAGTGTATCGTTTCTAAAGGAACATACTTTGAAGGTGATAAAATAAATTTGGATGAATAACAGACATTTTGTGTATTATTGATCTTTTACCGGTACTTTCTTGACAGAGTAGTATGTGCAGTATAAATCAAGTTTAAGAGAAGCTTTGCAGCAGTTTGTGCCCACAGTTTCTGAGTTACCTTATTCAGCTGTTACTAATAGCGCGACCAATAATTGCACTGATGTGAAACTACCTCGCGTACAATTACCTACTTTTGGGGGTAAATACGAAGAATGGCAAACCTTTTATGATATGTTTTCCTCATTAATACACAATAATAGGAGTATTTCATCGGTACAGGAATTACATTACCTTAACTGCAATTTGAGTGGAGAAGCGTTAAACCTACTCAGTAATTTTTCGACGACTGATTCAAATTATGAAGAAGCATTTAAGCAGTTAGTTCGGCGTTATAATAACAAGCGTTATAACTGTAATGCGATTATGAGGAATTTATTTGGCGCCAAGAAAATTGTAAACGAGTCAGCCAATGCAATTAAGAGTTTGTTGGATACGACTTCTGCTTGTCTTAAGTCTTTGGAGAACTTGGGGATTAGTACCGCCACGTGGGACGCAATTGTCGTACATCTAGTCATTTCGAAACTGGACACAGAATCGCTTAGACAATGGGAGCAACATGTGAATATGGTCTGTGAGGACTTGCCTACATGGGCACAGTTACAAGATTATTCAGATCGTTGGAAATGATCGATACGAACGAGAATCGTACCGCACAACATAATACTAAGCCTAAGTCAAAATCATATCACGCATCAGTTGAGAAAGAGGAAAAGTCGAAGGCTAAACCAGAGTGTCCTATGTGTAAGGAGCAGCATTATCTCAACCAATGCAAGCGTTTTGGCCTTTTGGCTGCTAAAGAAAGACATGACTTCGTACAAACGAGTAAACTATGTTTTAATTGCCTAGCACCTACTCATGCGGCAGTTAGGTGTCGGCAGGCGTTTAGCTGTATGAGATGTGGCAGAAGACATCACACGATGCTACACTTTGAGAGGGAGAACCGGGAGCCAACCAGCAACAAGGCGGTGGCAGCCGCAGTGCGTGAGTCACAGGAGACAGCGAGTACAACACGAGGTGACACACTGGTGACTGCTACATTTTCTAGAGGCGAGCTACAACCCAACAGCGTGCTGCTTGCGACGGCTACGGTCAAGGTATTCCGTTTATCTTCCTCACCATGCTGTGGTGAGAGAAGATAAAGACACCACGCAAGTGAGAGTCGTTTTTGACGCTTTGAGCAAAGGTGACAACAGTGTGTCACTAAATGATAAGCTTCTTCTTAGACCAAGGTTACAATAAGATTTGAGGCATATTTTGATGAGATGGCGTCATTATAAAATCTGTATCGTAGCCGATATTGTTAAAATGTATCGGATGGTGAGAGTGGCGGACGAGGACACAGATTTCCAGAGAATTGTGTGGAGATTTGATCCTTTGGAGCCTATACAACGTTACAAATTGTTACTTTTAACGTTCGGTACAGCATGCGCGTCATATCTAGCTGTCAAGGTATTACACAGACTTGCCGAGTTAGAAGAGGAGAAGTATCCATTAGCTGCAAGAATAACTAAACAATGCCATTATATGGATGACTTAATGACCGGTTGTGACACCGTTAATGAGGCCATACAAATTTATGAGGAGATGAATGAGTTAATGAGGAGTGGTGGTTTTGAGTTACAGAAATGGAATAGCAATAATGAGAAGTTTTTAGAGCAAATTGGCAAGACTGAACTGATTGAAAAGCAATCCATAACATTAAATAATCTAATCAAAGTGTTAGGATTGTGTTGGAATAGAAAAAATGATAATTTTTAATACGTGTTAAATTTACCTGAACCGAAATATTTACTCACTAAAAGACAAGTATTATCTGAAGTCGCGAGATTGTACGACCCAAATGATTTTTAGCGGGCATAATTATGCCCGCTAAAAATCATTTGACTAAGGTAATTCTTGCGGACGCACATGCAAAAACATTACACGGCGGTCCGCAAGCTATGTTAGGCTTTCTTAGAACAAAATATTGGATATTACGTGCAAAGGAACTTGTAAAAAAATATTTTAGAGAGTGCACTATTTGTTTGAGATACTCCACAAGGAAGACTACACCCCTAATGGGCCTGCTTCCAGAGGTTAGGTTAAAACCCAGTAAGCCATTCAAATCTACTGGTGTGGATTACTGTGGCCCTATTTTTATTAAATTTTCGCCAGGCCGTGGAGCTAAGTCTTATAAAAGTTATATTTGTATATTCGTGTGTATGGTAACCCGAGCAGTCCACTTAGAAGCAGTAACCGATATGACTGCAAAGGTTTTATTGCTGCGTTTAGAAGATTTACTGCTCGTAGAGGTCATCGTCAAGATTTATATAGTGACAATGGCACTAACTTTGTTGGAGCCGATAAACAAATGCGAGACATGTTTAGTAGTGCTAAGTCTTCTCTTCCTGGATAATTAACTGAATTACTTTCTTTAGAAAGAACCACCTGGCATTATATTCCTCCCCACTCGCCTAACTTTGGCGGGCTCTGGGAGTCCTCGGTGCGTAGCACTAAGACCCATTTAAAAAAGGTAGTAGGAAATAGTACCCTCACCTACGAGGAAATGTCGACTGTCCTAGCGCAAGTGGAGGCGTGTTTAAACTCGAGACCGATTTCTTTGTTGAGCGATGACCCAAATGACCCTCTACCCCTGACACCAGGTCACTTCTTAGTTGGTGAACCGTTGTTAAATATTGCAGATGAGGATTACACTAACGTGAATGTAGTTGGTTTAGATAGATGGCGATTAACGCAAAAAACTGTGACAGAGTTTTGGAAAAGGTGGTATAAGGAGTACCTAGTTAATTTAAATCAAAGGTATAAGTGGAACACTAAATGTGATGAACCAGAATTAGGCGATGTTGTTGTTTTGAAAGACGATAATATACCGCCAGCAAAGTGGATACTAGGTAAAGTTATCAAAAAATATCCTGGACCAGATAATGTAACTCGAGTCGTATCTATTAAGTGTGAAACTGGAGAATTTAAACGGCCAGTGAGCAAAATTTGTATTCTTATAAAATTATATTTTATAATGTTTGTTATTAGTCGTTAATCACTTTGTCAAAACCCGTTTTATTTGTATAAAGTTACGTGTTTAAATACGAAGAAAGAAAGAGTTTTCAACTAACCCTATAGCTATATACATGCATTGAGAATATTGAGATTCGCACTAATCACCTGTTTACTATCAACCTGTTTTTTCTATCAATGTATGTAGTTGTTTACGATTAGGTTGCGCGAGCTTGTTAGATTCGTGTACTTACTTACTTACCGTAGATAAGGAAGATAAGTTTTATTGTGATTCAGTTGTTATTAGTTTTATGATGTTTTGAGAGTGAATTCTTAAGTATTTTATTTACATTTGTTAAGTTAAGTTTAAGCATTTGTAAATCAACCTTTTGGTTTGAGTTAGGTAGTGTTTTTATTTTAAAAGTGTAGTTAAAGAACTAGGTATGTTCTTTGGCGGGCGGAATGTCCAAATAGATTAGCGTTGAGTTTATTACTTACATACAGTCCACTGATTTGAGTAGTCGCAAATAAACCTGCATGCAAACTACACGTCGTTTTCTTTAAAAATCCCGATCAAATAAAAGTGAACCTTAACTAATGAACAGAACCTCTATTTGGTAAAATCGGTCAAGAGCGAGTCGGACTCGCGCACCGAGGGTTCCGTACCATCATATAAAACGTGAAATGTTTTTGAATTTTCATCGGCGAGGCCTACATTCGTCAGGAAATTTTAACACTGCGGTGTATGTTGCAGTTTTAGAACAGCGCCATCTCTTGACCGATAGTGGAACTAATGTAATTATTGTTGATGATTTCTGAAAAAATGTGCACACATTAAATTTTTAGTCAAAACTCAAAAAACCATGCGGCCTAAAAGAAATGTTTGCGAATGTGCAAATAGTACTTCGATTTTTTAAGAACGTCATTCGCTGTTGAAAAAAAATCGACTTTTTATTTCGTTCTTATTTGCAAAATAGTTGAGCAAACGTCATCTTTATCAATTTCAAAGTTTAAGTTGATAGGATTAGTAGTTCTTGAGATATCTTGCTGTGTCAGACGGACAGACTTAGTCACACCATAAGGGTGCCTTTTTACCATTTTGGTATGGAACCCTAAAAATGGAAACTTTATAGTATCACTCGGTTGTCTGTCTGTCTTTTACAGCCATTTTTTTCCGAATCTTCTCGACCGTTTCAGTTGAAATTTGGTAAATATATAATCTTCTGTGACTTGAACACGGATGTGTATCGAAGGTCAATGATTTTGAAAATGGGGTTATTTTTTAGGGGAAAACTTGATTAAAAATGCCATGGGAATGAACAAAATTAGATAAAAAATATAATTCCTTTATCTCTTAAACTACTGAGCTACTAATAATAATAATAAATTTATTCAGTTCAATAACACATTGTACCATAGATAGACAATATTGCAATACATTAATAAAGCCTTAAGTGCTAGGTTTGATACCACTTTGCAGGATTTCTTTGATGATTGACGATGTTCCTTGTTAGCTGTACAGATGTCGCCGCAATACGTCGGTGTAAATTCTCTACGTCAGTTTTTATTTTTGTGGCGGCAACAATGCTGCTCCAGAACAAGCCAATAGACAACAAGAGTCATTTACAGTTGCTGTAAGCCCAGTAGAGCTTATGTACTTCCAGATATTGCCTCCAACAAACAAACAAGGTATTTTACTCGTTTATTATATCAGTATAAACTAATAATAAACGTCCTAACTTTGACATTTACCCATTTCTAAATTGGCGGTTGCTTCGCGTAATAGAAATAAAATATAACCATTTCGATTTCAGTTATGTGAATAACAGCGATTTCTTCGAAAATGATGCCCGTTGGTAAAATTAGTGATTTCTGTTTGATTGAACTGAAATTTTATTTTAGATTTATTGATTTAGTTTTGTAAAAGTTTTAGGTTCTGTGAAGCGAGTGTTGGTGGATAATTGGAATAGTTTTTAGTGTGCTTGTTTTCATACGCCTACCCTTTTCCCAATTATGTTGGGGTTGGATACTATTTTGTGAAAGTACTAAATGAATATTTTTCAAAGATATACTGCTCTCCGACCTCCAGGAGACAATTTCCGGGTAATATCTTTAATTTTAGGCCGTAGAAAGAGCTTGTGGCCAAATAATAATAGCCTCAAGAGAAGATCTTCGAGGTAAAGCTATGCTGACCGAGGTTGGTCATGGACGAGCGATCATCCAGTATACATATTTAGACTCCCTCGTGCCTCAGAAGGCAAGCCAGTCACGGACCGTAAAGACCGATTGGTGCCAAATAGCTGTCTTGCGAGCTCGGTGCCTGACGGGTTGAGCCCTCAGTCGTCGGTCGCTGACAGTCGTTACAGGTAGTCAGAAGTTGACAGCAGTCTTACGTGTTACCGAGTTGCTGGGTTGTGGGGAGTCTGACAAGCACTCGCTTCATGAAGAATACTCGTACTCAGCTACGTATGGTCAAACTAGAAGCCGATTCCAAAATATTTGGGAAAAGGCAACGCACATTTTTGTTAATTTAAGGCTAATGGAAAGTTAAACTAACGTTTATCAAAACTGATAAAAGTCGTAGAAAACCACAAAAATAGCTTGCAATAACATAACGCCGACCCTCGAGAATAAAATGATAATATACGATTTTTCAGGAAAAATAAATAAACGATTTTTGTCGTTAACTTGCTTAGCGTTAGACGTAGAGAGAGAAAAAAAACGCTCATTGATAGCTAATTTTTAAACTTTTATAAAAAAATTATATAACATAATTTTTTTACTAAGGTTATCCGAACAGAAGATATTTAGAATTTTAAAATATAGTAAAGTTCTGTTGTAGATATATTAATTAAAAAATGTTACAGTAATAAACCATAGGTTTTTAACCGACTTCGAAAAAAGGAGGAGGTTCTCAATTCGGTTGTATTTTTTTTTTTTTATGTTTGTTACCTCATAACTCCGTCATTTATGAACCGTTTTGAAAAATGTTTATTTCATTTGAAAGGGTATACTTCTCGATTGGTCCCATTGTCACCATGTCAGAATCTGATGATGGGATCCTACGAAAATCGAGGGCAACCCTCAAATTTTATAGGCACATATAGTTAATATTTTTCATGAACTTTCTAACGCAATTCAGATATTTGTGCCTGGTAATCATGATGAAAAGTATAAATTAGGATCTGATGATGAGATCCCATGAAAAATGTTTGTTCAGCGATACTTTAGCCAATTGTCAGCCGATTTGGATGATTCTTTTTTTGTTTGAAAGAGTATTTTCCTGGACTGGTCCCATTTCAATTTGGTGAAGAACTTCGGAGGTAGGCAACGGAACTCTTTAATAAATGATAGCAAAGGGATCGGGATTGCTGAAATCGCATGTTTTTTTAGTGTTTACACCAGTTCTTAACATAACATTGCGCCGGTACGCTATTCATGGGTACGCAGGTACCTAGGTACCACTAAAAAGTGAAAAATAAAAAACTTTTTTACAATAAATACAACCGACTCCCAAAAACAAAACACTTCAAGGTACAAAATAACTTCGGAAGAAAGAAAAAAACTTTAATTTCTGAAGTCGGTGTTTTTGGTTATTTTTCACCCATCCACTGACCAACCTTGGCAAGCATTGCTTAACCTTGAAGATCAACCCGTGCGGCTGTTATTATCTAGCCACGAGCTCAGACGATTCCAAAATGTAACTCACTAAAAAGTAGGAAATAAAAAAAATTGTGATGCAGTTCAATCACTGATCTGATGCCACCAACTGCATTAGACTGCTTGAAAAGCGACTTGTTTCGAACTTTTTAGTCGTTTTTAGCGATCGGGTTTTATGACAGTAATTTTTTTTTTATTTTAGCCTACGATTCCTAATATATCAACTCTACTTTTTATTTTGTGACTTTCAAGCCATTATTCAAAAGGTTACAGAATAATCCAATATTAGACATAATATAACTATGATTTTTTTCATTGATTTGACACAACTATGAATTTTGTACTTCGAATTTATTATGATTATTGTATTTGTACGCATTTCTAGGGAAAACATGTTGAAACTTTTTTTTTGTAATCGTTCTAACCTACACATGTTTTTGACAAATAAATATATCTTATCTTATCTTATCTTATCTTAGTCGACACTTTTTCAAGGATACAAGGCGTCTTGAATTAAATATAATATGATATTAGTGAAACAGTTTCTTCATACGACTTTATACGACATTTTTTTTTGCAATAATAGACGCAGAAAATAAACCGGCGAAATAAATGTAAACGCTATCGTCATTTTGCTTTCTAAAAAAATCTGCTTAGGCGTTTGTTTTTTAATATTTAACTATTTTCGGTTACTTCGGAAGAAAGAAAAACACTTTAATTTCGGAAGTCGGTGTCAAATAATGAAAAAATAACCAAAAACACCGACTTCAGAAATTAAAGTGTTTTTCTTTAGAAACTGTTTCACTAATATCATATTATATTTAATTCAAGACGCCTTGTATCCTTGAAAAAGTGTCGACTAAGATAAGATAAGATAAGATATATTTATTTGTCAAAAACATGTGTAGGTTAGAACGATTACAAAAAAAAAGTTTCAACATGTTTTCCCTAGAAATGCGTACAAATACAATAATCATAATAAATTCGAAGTACAAAATTCATAGTTGTGTCAAATCAATGAAAAAAATCATAGTTATATTATGTCTAATATTGGATTATTCTGTAACCTTTTGAATAATGGCTTGAAAGTCACAAAATAAAAAGTAGAGTTGATATATTAGGAATCGTAGGCTAAAATAAAAAAAAAATTACTGTCATAAAACCCGATCGCTAAAAACGACTAAAAAGTTCGAAACAAGTCGCTTTTCAAGCAGTCTAATGCAGTTGGTGGCATCAGATCAGTGATTGAACTGCATCACAATTTTTTTTATTTCCTACTTTTTAGTGAGTTACATTTTGGAATCGTCTGAGGTCGTGGCTAGATAATAACAGCCGCACGGGTTGATCTTCAAGGTTAAGCAATGCTTGCCAAGGTTGGTCAGTGGATGGGTGACCATCTTAACATACCGAGTTTTTTCCGTGTCTCGGAAAGCACGTTAAGCCGTTGGTCTCGTCTGTCATTTGTAGATCTTTGGCAGTCGTTATGGAAAAGAAAAGAAGCCAGTAAATCTAACTCCAGTCATGCCATGAAGTACCGTGTTACCCAGTTAATGGGTTATGGAGGTCAGGTAGGTAGCCAGTCCACGTAAAATACTGGTATTCAGCTAAATCCAGATTGACTGGAAGCCGACCCCAATAAAGTTGGGAAAAGGCTAGGTAGATGATGATTTTTGGAATCGTCTCTACGAGCCCTTTACCTTGATACCCAACTCGATAGGTTCTGAAAATAAACAAAATATTGTAGGCATAAATAATACGGCGCCAGAAATCGGCCATTTTAATTTTTTATATACCCAGTGTCACTCTCACAATTATTACGAATCTAACGACCACCTAACGATACCTCTCAAGCTAAAATACATCGACCCGTTTGGGCTCTAGGGCGTCCCAAAGAAATATACATACATATAATATATATACACTCGAGAAACATAACCCTACTTGTCGCAGTCCGGTAAAAATGGGATAACACTAAAACTATGGTAATATAATCATTTTATTCTCTGGGGGCCGCGCTAAGTAAACATCAACATGTATCTCTACAATTCCACATAGGCTAAAAAGAACGTAGTTGACAACTTGCCCGAAAAAGCTATCTGCATATTTGTACAGAAGCAATAAATTACATTTGCCTACTAGGAAAACATAACCAAAATGGACCAACAAAAAACAATTGAAATCTATCATCCGATGCCGGAACGAGTCATGTTTGCCCACTAGATTTATTTATGGGGACAAACTTTCGTAGGACCGACCGCAAATATTCCTGTGGTCAGCTTTGTGGGAGAATTAGTGGTCGTGGCTACTATGAATAGGATTTAAAATATGATTTATGTTTGTACTGCTCTTAGCGGTTTTGAGCTGATTATTTTGAGGTCGTAATCTGTTTGGTTTTTGTGAAGATAACGCTTACATCTCTACCATTTTAACTTGTAGTGTATCTGTGCTTATGTCTTTGACATCGTAGCTACTAAATCAATAAACTATTCTTGTTTTTTTTTTTCGGAATGTAACTTGATCGACGATGTTCTTAGCTATGATTCAAGATTTTTGAAGATCTATCTGTGTATTGGCGATTCAAAATCGTATCAAGACTGGCGCCCGAACTACCGGTTCACCGAAATAAAGAAAATATTTCTGGCAACTTATGTGGAGATTGAAAAGTCGGCCCTTAAAATTAATGACGTATTATGATAAATGAAGACATTGACCGACAGCGTTGTCAGTAGAACGATTGTATTATTGTTACTGAACAAGGCCAATGCATTCTATTTATATAGATTGCCGGCAATGATAACTGAGCCAATTTACCAATAAGCAAATTCAGTCAGGTTTTAGTGTCACATGGTATTTGTTTAACACATTAAATATTCAGTGATCGTTTGAAGATGAGTTGGTAATTTTTCACCACATTATGACCGTTTGTGGACCTTTTCAGTGGCGTTAGTGAAAAATATGATTTTCGATAATTTAACTACGGTGTCTTATAGAGATTTAACAGTTTCTATTTGTCATGAGAACATTGTCTAAATGAGTCAGTGTCAGGAAATTGCCCTTTTTAATTTTACTCAGTGAAATTCCAGGTAAGTGAATTAAAATGTATTTACAAATTACCCTTAGGAAAGTCGAGGGGAGATGAAGTTCGTGGAGTACCAAATAAACTCGCACGAACGAAGTCGCGAGCGAAGTGCTAGTTTATTATAAAATTAAAAACAAGTTTGTGTGTTGGTTGGTGATATCTAATTGGTTAGGTTGCTAACTGTTATGATTTTTAATTTGGTTTTAATAACCAAGAGTTTTGCTAAGATTCATGTCGTATGTATTTGTACGGAAATTGGACTTCTAAAAATACCAAATAAAATTTCTATATTTTTTATCTCAATATATTTGCACCTCTCCGGTACCAATGGATCCTCTCGGACCCACTAGCGTCTAATACCGTCAACACCCAGGTGGGTCCCTGTGGCTCCACCCGACCTACGGATTTAAAACTAAATTTTAGTAATTTTTACGGTTAATTTTCTTTTCTCAACGATTGAACTCTATGGTATATAATATTTTTCATATGGGAACACTGTCGGAAAAAAAATACGCTTGACAAGAAAAGACATGTCACAAAATACATTTGTCAAATCAAACAAACATTCGTTCAACTTGTGCGCGTGAATTTTCGATTTTTACGTGTTTTTCTGTGGAAAGTAAGCCAAGTATTGATAGAAATTCATAATTTACTTTATTTCCGTTAAATTTCAACTAATATTCAACGTCAAAAGTGTAAATTATCTGGTGAAAATTACGAAACAAAACTAGTTACCGGATTTCTTCCCGTACGTAAGTAATTTGATATTTCAGAATTATAGTGGCATATTGTAACGATATACAATTAAAAATGAGTTCGTGAATACATGGCTAGTAATCTAGAAACATTTTTTATTGGAATCTTATTGGAATATTCTTGATGTTTGTTTACAAAAATACAAATTACGTAAATCAAAATGTCTGCTCCGCGTACTATGAAGTTTGAGCTTAAATATTGCGGCAGTCGATTTTTGATTTCGTAAAATAACATCATCACTAGATTACTTGTCTTTTTATGACCTTAATTCCAAAATTTTGTGTAAATTGATTCAACATTTGTGTCAGAAATCAACATAATAATACAACAAAATAGCTTTCAGCAAGTACTCTCGTATCTATCCAAAATGTTTATGTTTCGGTTTGTTATAAGAATATTGTTTACATTCTAATACATAGTGACATAATTAAAGAACCCATAACAGTTTCAAGTGTGTGAATAGCTGCTTTGTGAGCGGAGAGATAAGGTTTTTTGTGCTGCGGGTCATATTACGCTTGCGATAAGCGGGCGCCCGCGATACGCGACGGAGTATGACGTTGTGAAATTCGAGTATCGAGAGGTTAACGCTCTGAGGAATTGAAATTAATAACATTTATAAAAGGCAAAAAATCTGCTTTGATATTCAATAAACCCTGAATCTATATTCAACAAAAAGTTTCCTTTTACGTCACGAAAATGATGAATGATTTATAAATTTCTCTATTAGTCAACTGTGTAATTTAAAGCAGAAATTAGGTACTGTCTCAGATTTTAGCGGTTACAAAGCTGCGACTACACTGGGCCGGCGAGTATGAGCGAGAATTCGTATTGAGCGAGCCCCCAAAGAATAAAATAGTATAGAATATCTCTTAAAGATTTTATTCATCGTCTAATGCGAGTTTACATTATACTTAAAATACTTATCTAACTATGCAGGGTTATTTGTTAAACACCAACAACCTCTTAGGCAGTTAAAGTATACTATACATGATTAAAAACCACTTTTACTTTAAGAAAACCCCAAAAACTGGAAAAAAATACCAGCTGTTACATACAAAATTGAGCTAATGAAAATGTATGAAACAGCTGATATATTTCTCGAGTTTTCAGGAAAACTAAGTACTAAAACACTTAAAGAAGTAAAAAATTGTTTACAATCACGTGTACTTTCAATGCCTAAGAGGTTGTTGTGGTGTTACAAATAACCCTGTATACACTTAAAATAAAAATCCCTAACTAAAATATGGCGTCATAACATTCGTCCACATCGCAGTCGACTGGAAGCGAACCCAAAAGACTGGTGGCATTGCCACGTCGAATTGATCCAAGATCTACAGACCACACGCACAAAAGGATTTGGGAACACAGTCATAGTGCGTACAGCTAAGGAGTGGAATTCCCTGCCAGAGTCTGTTTGCTGATATCTGTAACCTGGGAGTCTTAAGTCAAGAGAGAGTAGGTTGCTTCTGGGGAAACGTGCCCGATCTTCGACCGCATCATTGCTTACCATGGATGAGATAGTGGACAAACAAATGCCTATCAATAGTAAAAAAAAAGTTAAATGCCAGCCAGGCTTTCAGCCTAACAGGATGTTGCTGACTACCAGTATTTTACATGAATCGAATGATTTTCTGACCTCCACAAACCAGTTTAGCGTTTGGTGAGCCCCGTGTAACCTTTTAGCTTCTGAGTACCCGTAACGACAGCGACTGTAAAAGATTAAAAAAAAAAAAAAATATATATATAAAAAAGAAAAGAGTAAAAATTAATAAAATGAAATAGTTAGAATAGAATATAATAGAATACTCTTTATTATGTACATTACATAAGTTACAGAAAAGATAGATGAAAAAACCATTACATAGGGTATATTACACAATGGGCGGCCTTATCGCTAAAACCGATCTTTTCAAGACAACCTTTGGATGGATTGCAAAGATAATGAAAAGACAGTACTGCAGGTAGTCTTAGGTGTACGATTCAAATAAATAAATACATAATAGATAAATACATACAATTATAATCCTACTTGTCATAAGTAGATCTTCTTAGTTCAACTAATGTGCGATTTACATTGGTCAAGGACAGTACAGTGGCGAGTGGCAAACGCCTGGATAGTGATTTTTTACACTACAGCGAGTCAAGTGGCATTTCTCCGTTGCGATGGACCAGCAACGTCGACAAATACGTGCGAATTTGCATTCAATTTTCTCCATTACTATAGAGCATTAATTTTAAATAACGGGCTTTTGCAGTTCAATAACCATTCGTGACGTACATGTATATTCATTGACAAACTGCGCTGTTGTGGTCTCGGACCATTTAGCCACCTTTTTGTTTACAATTTCGCAAAAAATAGTACTCGCGCTTCGTCCTGTTGCCGGCTGCTTATACACTGTCCTAAATTTGACTGTTTTCACTAAGCTAAGTTCTAGTCACAGTACCGCGCGAGGCACAGAGCGAGCGCGCGAGGGTTGGTACTTGCCACTTGCGATACTATTTGATGCCACTTACAAGACCGTTTACTAGCAAAGTTAATTCGCTGCTGCCCGATCGGTTTACACCACTGTGCTTACTCACTGTACTTATAAACTTCGCTAAACACTTGAGCAATGTAAATCGGGTTTAACCGCTTTAGGCATACAGGTCTCTTGGTATGTGGTACGTGAATGGCCACCCATCCACGCACCGACCTCTTCAAGCGTTGCTTAACTTTAAACATCGACGAGTGCGGCTGTAATTATTTCGAGCTCCTGGAGACACAGCTTTATATCTAGACTTTGTAAGAGACTAAAGTTTCGACGGTACGTGATTCATCTTTCTGTCATTTACACCGAAATATTCTAAAATATTTCGCAAAATTATTAAACAGCCGAGAAAATGTGACGGATACGTATCTTCCCTATTTCATGTTTAAAGTTTGTGATGTCCCTTCATAAAATTTCGACCGGCACGTAAATTTTTTATTGTGTACATAATTTCGTGTACTTAGTCTACTAAGAGATGAAATTAAGTTGTGAATGTGACGTTTTAATAAGGTACTCTAGTTTATGTGTTAATTTTGAAGTGTTATTAACTTTGTGTATTGAACCAACTCTAAAAAGGGAAGGATTAGTACGGGCTTTTTCAAATATTTTTTATGAAAGACTTGCTAGCTCACATAACTTTGCCTGCATCTCATTTTCATAATTGCTCTACTCCTATTGGTCTTAGCGTGATGTTTTGTAGCCTATAGACTTCATCAATAAATGGTCTATCAAAGACTAAAAGCATTTTCAATTCGAACCAGTAGTTCCTGAGATTAGCGCGTTGAACGCGCTAATCTCAGGAACTACTGGAAAACAAACTCTTCAGCTTTATATATTAGTATAGAAGTATAGATATTATAACGGTTGCTTGTCTCTTTGACATAATTTGCTTGATATGTGTCACATTGGTGCGACCGAAATCAAACATTCAACAGCCAAAACGCTGTTGAATGTTCGATTTCGGTATTCAACTTATTTCCAAACAACGTTCACATTCGCATTTCAATCGCAAACTGACAAAAATTGATGAAAATTAAGACTTTTTTGACAGCGACTGACATTCGATTGCAAATGTCGTTTAAAAATATTAGAATTGGACCTCTGATGACAGCAAATTTCCCGTCATTTTATTGCCCTAGACATTTAATTATAAATTTACACTGTGTGTTTCGTATGAGGAGCTCGTGGCTAAATAATAACAGCTGCACGGGTCGATCTTGAAGGTTAAGCAAAGCTTGCCAAGGTTGGTCTGTGGATGGGTGATCGTCTTAAACTAACGAGTTTCTGTGCCTTGGAAAGCACGTTAAGCCGTTGGTCCCGGCTGTCATTTGTAGAATTTTGGCAGTCGTTACGGATTGTCAGAAGCCAGTAAATCTGACTCCAGTCTTGCCAAGATATATCGTGTTACCCAGTTAATGGGTTGTGGAGGTCTGGTAGGCAGCCACTACACGTAAAACACTGGTGTTCAGCTGAATCCGGTTTGACTGGAAGCCGACCCCAATGTAGTTGGGAAAAGGCTAGGCAGATGATGATGACTGTGTGTTTCGTATGAACTTTTTGTTTAGTCCATTTAATGATTCCACTCATGGTGTAAAAAAAAAATCTGTACTACACAATTATTAAGAAACACTAAGCATGTCAATTATTCAAGTCACGTGAACACTCGCAGTAGTCGCAATCGAAATTATCAATAAGAAATAACTACAAATTCGAGAGCCCTTCACCAAAACGCTACAACAGACAAGCAAACAACTCGAAAAGTAACTTCTGTTTTACAAGCGGCACTCAAAGATCTCAATAAAAACTTTTATCATTAAAATATTTGACAACTCTGAACACCTAACGTCGGCCGTTTGTGTAAATGTCAAAAATATTAATATTAAAAACTTGGTGACGGAGAATTGAGATGCCGACGAATGCCGACGATTAGTTTCCCGTCACGTAGCCACGTCGTCGGCCTAAGGAAAGTTATAATGAAGCTGAGAAGTCCCAGCTGACGATTTAATCCTACCAGTGATCAGTCATCGTGTTTGGAGACGTGGTCTTAGTGATAGCGGGGTCAGGTTTTCCGGAAAGGTAATGTTTGATGTCGCTGAAAACTGTCGCTTTGGCTCTCGTTAACATGAGTCCCGTTAATGTGCTGAGCGATGGCCGTTTTGCTCGAATGGAGCTGTGATTATCCGTCGCTCCTATGAACAAAATATTTAATTTACTTTGAAACGCTTCACATGTTAGAAGAATCGTAAATTTTCCTTTTAATGGTAGGGAAATTTATTTCGAGAATTACAAAATGTGGTTTTAAATAGCGCAACGCGATATTCTGGCCTATTTAAGAGCCACTCGAACTTTTTTTAAGGGTAAACATGCGCATATGTGCCAAACATTGGGTCGATAGCAATACTTTACGTCAATAGAAATTCAACACTCGCCACGAGTTCTAAGAATCAAGAGGCGAATAACTGAGACGCTTTGTACGTTATTGGAGCAAAAACGTCTGGTTACCTAAATGTAACTCAGGAACATATATTTTCCTGATCAGTATATCAGTCAAAATGTTGTTTTTTTTTGTAGTATACGTCATATTTGGCGCAAATTAACTCGTTTTCTTTCTAGCCAGAAACCAGGCTTACTTTTCATAGGTATTGGATTCAGATTACACGTCGAAAATATATATTTCGAGACATAGGACAAACTATTCGCTATATTTCCCATATCTCTTCAGTTTGAGTCCGCTGTAGAAGCCAGTCGACACAAGTTAAAAATAACGAGGTATAGACACAAAATTAATCTACCTCCATTATCCATAATGCAATCTTGCTAATGCGTTTTCTTACTGATTATTTGAACAAGGGTACTGTGAAAATCTGCCCGACATCAGCGAGCTGTGTAAAATTCCATTAGGTATCGTGCTCGTCTGCGGTGCCTAGCCAGGCCAAGATGCAACTGTGTCGTTCTCAGAAAGCACTTCGCGGTCATTGCTCCGTGTTCGTGCCCCGCTGTCCACGGCCTAGAATTTAAGCTTTGTTTCTCCTTGAAAACGTAGTTTGCAGGATGTTTCAGAAGTAAGTAGTCATATTTAAGGATGATATTCGTTATTTGATATACACGGTGCCATTTTAGTCGTCTTACAAAGGCAGTCCACTTAATGCACCCAACATAAACTACCTCTAGGTGTAATTATTTTTTCAAATAATTCGTTAGGATAATAGGTAAAATACAAATAAAAAAACAATGGTAAGTACCTATACCCTTTACACGCAGTGTCTACATATCTTTTATACAACTCTCCTTTCGTAGGTATACTGAAAGAGATTTCTTTTGAAATAAACATCACCTTTGTACCTGTTTTTCAGTTTCCTTCTTTTTATATTTCTACTAGTTGACCCGCGCAACTTCGTTTGCGTTAGCGTGATGATATATAGCCTATAGCCTTCCTCGATAAATGAGCTGTCTAACACTGAAAGAATTTTTCAAATCGGACCAGTAGTTACTTAGATTAGCGCGTTCAAGTAAACAAACAAACATACAAACAAACTCTTCAGCTTTATATATTAGTATAGATGTAATATGTTAAACTGTTAAATAAATAAATAAATCATTCATGAGAATTATGAAACACCCGGATAATAATGTTAACGTATCAAAACAATTTCGCTGTTCCATTTCGCGCCGTCCATGGAACGTAAGGCTCGGACTCCGCTCTTTCTTGGATATTTCAAACTACTCATGCGTCACTGTAATGAATAAAATTTTAATTTTTTAATAATTCATGTGTTCATAAAAACTAACCATACCACCACCACCACCATCCTACCACCATACATATATCTAACTTACCATATATCTAACTATTTTTTTTCGATAGTAGTCATTGGATAAATGAAGTAAACTGCCTTTGTATTTTTTTTTTTTTTTTTTTTTTTACTATTGATAGGCACGCGTTTGACCACTATCTCACCTGATGGTAAGCGAGGATGTGGTCAAAGATGGAGCACGCTTGCCTAGAAATAACCTATTCACTCTTGATTTAAAGACTCCCAGGTTGTAGCTATCAGGAAACACAGACTCCGGCAGGGAATTCCACTCCTTAGCTGTACGCACTATGAATGTGTTCCCAAAACGTTTTGTGCGTATGGGTGGGATGTCCACCATGTACCGGTGGCGCATCGCCGTTCGTCTTGTGGTCCGATGATGGAACGGGCTTGGCGGAATTAAATTATGCAATTCCGTCGCACATTCCCCAAAATGCAACCGGTAAAAAACCGACAGGCTAGCAACTCGTCGTCGATGTTCAAGACTTTGGAGCTTCGATGCGACGAGCCTCTCATTGCCGATGATCCTCTTGGCTCGTTTCTCAATTGACTCAAGGGCATCAAGCTGGTATCTGGCAGATCCATCCCAAAGATGAGAGCAGTATTCCATACACAATCGAACTTGCGCTTGATAGAGTTTGAGCAGCTGTTCCGGCGTGAAGTACCGTCTCACCTTAGCCAGAATCCCCAACTTCTTTGCAGCCATTTGAGCTTTTGCCACTATGTAAGGGCCAAAATTGAGAGTAGATGTTAATGTAACTCCAAGAAGCTCAAGATGGTCGGTTATCGGCACGGTTTCACCGCGGAAAGATGGAGCTGGGCGGAATTGGCTCCTTTTGGCGGAAAATAGACACGCTTGGGTCTTAGCAGCATTGAACTTGACCAGATTGGCATCGCCCCAATCAGAGACCGCCTGTAGGGACACGTTCAAGCGCTCAACCATTGCCTCCCGGAGAGACCGGATCTGCGACCCACCAGCTCGTGCGTCGGACACGTATCTTTCAGCAACAGTGCTGTCGTCTGCATACCCAAAGGTACCGGGTTTAAGCAGATCATTAATATGCAGCAAGAACAGTGTTGCCGAAAGCACCGACCCCTGAGGAACCCCGGCATTAATATCCAGCAGTCCAGACGAGCAGCCATCTATGACCACTCGGATAGACCGATCCCTCAGGGAATCTGCGATCCAATCACACAAACCGGCGGGCAGACCGAAGGAAGGAAGCTTACTAATAAGGCCATCGTGCCAGACCCTGTCGAAGGCCTTCGAGATGTCAAGGGAGACCGCCAGTGCCTCCCCGTGCTTCTCTATGGCCTCACTCCAGATGTGAATGGCATACGCTAGAAGATCCCCAGTTGACCGATTTCGGCGAAACCCGTATTGCCGGTCACTAAGGATATCATTCGCTTCTAGGTACGCCAGGAGCTTATGATTCAGCACGCGTTCCATAGTCTTACAGAGTATGGACGTTACCGAGATGGGTCTATAATTCGACGGGTCAGCTCGACTACCCTTTTTGGGCACGGGCTGCACGTTAGCTTGCTTCCAAGCCTTCGGCACTTTTCCAGTCTCAAACGAAAGGCGAAATAGGCGTGTCAAGATCGGAGACAACTCAGGCGCACAAGTCTTCAGAACAATTGCCGGTATCCCGTCGGGACCACTAGCCTTGTTCACGTCTAGGTTACGCAGTACCCTACGGACGTCCTTCTGATGAATGCGAATGTTCGACATACTGGACTCGCATTCACCAGGAGAGGCGGAGGGCGTCGCGCCGCCAGGATCCAGACGTGAAGATTCCGCAAACAAAGAAGCAAACAAGTTCGCTTTCTCCTCAGCGGAGTGGGCCAGCGTCCCGTCGGGTCTCAGCAGTGGTGGTAGTGAGGGGCGGCAGAAGTTCGATTCGACCGACTTAGCCAGGGACCAAAAAGCCTTACTACCTGCTGGGTATGAAGCAAGTTTGTTCCCTATTCGGCTAATGTGGTCAAACCGAGCCCTCCGCAACACCTTCTTGCAGGACTTAGCAGCCCTGTTGAAGGCTCTCTTCCTCTGACTCACGTCATTTGCTTTGCGCGTACGAGCGTCGACCCATGCTAGGTACGCCGCGTGCTTAAGCGCATCGGCGCGATTGCACTCGGCACCAAACCAAGGACGAGCTTCGCCAGATATTGCTATGTTAGAGAACGGAATGTAGTACTCCATTCCCCTCCGCAACACATCCGTCACGGCGTCCGCGCACGACGAAGCATCAGTGGAAGAAAAGCAAGTAGGCTGCCAAGGGTAACATGCGAAGAAAGATCGCATGCCATCCCAATCTGCTGACTTGTATCGCCATACCCGCCGGGTGCCTCTTGGGCTAGGATCGGGCGGAGAGTAGACAGACACAGACTTCACCAGACAGTGGTCGGAACTACCCAGTGGTGATGAAATCGACACCGAATAGCGGTCTGGATCTGTTGTCAGCAGAAGGTCCAAGCAATTGGCAGTGTGCGAATCAACATCCGGCACCCTCGTTGCCCCCTGGACCAGCTAGGTAAGATTTAACGCAAGCGCTAGCTTTCGCGTCTCTCGTCCAGCATGGTCTGTGCACTGGTATGGGAAGAGCCACTCCTGATGGTGGGCATTGAAGTCCCCCAGTAACACCAATTGGGCAGAAGGGTACCGCTGCTGAGCCGCATCCGCCGTCTCACTCAGGTGCTGTGTAAGCCCAGTTGTCTCCAAATCACCGCTGTGCGAACGGTAGACGCATGCGTAGACAATTTTGTCTAGACCTGTGTCCACCATAGCCCACAGCGTTGAGAACCTGGAGTCTTCAAGGTAGCGGAGACGCCGATAGCAGATGTCGTCCCGGGCGTACATGCATACGCCCGCGCGGGGTCTAAAGTGGTGCTCCAGGGTAAACCCAGGGTAAGACAGGTATGACACGTCCGACGGACATCCGATCTGCGTCTCCGACAGGAACAAGAGCGCTGGTTTCTCGGTCTCAAGATGGTGATGGACTGCGGCGAGATTTGAGTGCAGACCTCGTATGTTAGAGAGGTGCACTTTATGCGAAAGGACGTGCTGCCGCTGTACAGCTTTTCTCTTTTTATTCCTGTTCATTAAAGTGATGGAGGTTGAGGAGAAGGAAGTGAAATGAGGTTCCAAGCTGCTAACCTTCAGGCACGCCCTGACAGGACGACATCTTTGGGGGACTAGTCTGGAGACTGCGGGGACGCCCGAGCCCCCCCGGGAATGTCCATCGGGCCCTTTCATCTGGTCGCCAACCAGCACGATGGTGCATTCCGGGATTTTTCGTCAGATGGCGGGGCAGCCTTTCATGTGTGGCTAGCACACTACTTGGGCCCCCAACTATCTGCGGTCGGCCAGCGGTGCACCGTGCCTCGGATCCCGCTACCCTCCAAGACTAGTCTCCCGATACGCCCATGCCAGGGCTAGCCTGGCTGGTCTGCCTGCATTGGAACAACTATTTCGACCCAACTCCTCTGAATTGGCTACACTGAGCATCGTACCGGAACACAGCTTAGCCGCTTGGCGGTACGTCTTTGCCCAGTGGGTGGTCACAAGCCATCGGCCGAAGCCTACCACCAGTTAGTGTCACCTGATTAGCACCACCCGGGGACCACGTGTAGGGTCTTACATTGGGTATTCTCCTACGGACGCGGGTGACTCGGCCCCCAACTAAGGCGACTAAAATTACACCGTTTATAGTTAGGAAAAATCCGTACTAATATTATAAATGCGAAAGTAGCTCAGTCTGTCGGTCTGTCTATCTGTCTGTCTGTCGCGAAAACTACTGAACCGATTTAAATGAAATTTGGTACAGAGATAGTCTAGAGCCTGAGAAAGGACATAGGCTACTATTCATCCCGGGAATATGTTCCCTAGGGAAAACGCGGGTGAAGCTGCTGGCAGAAGCTAGTAACAAATAAAACGAATTTTTCAATAGGTAATCGTGAAAGCAAAAAAAAATACTTTTAAAAACCGATCGTTAAATCGACTACAAATTGGTGACTTTAAATCTATGATTGAACTATAGTCAATGCTTTATATTGCATCCGACTTCTGGATTTGTTTGGAATTTTTTTGACAATATTTATATATTTTGACTGAAAATGGAATAATAATAAATTTATTTCTTTTTTTTTTCTTCTCAAATATCCGAGATAGTAATGAAACGTTAGAAAACTTTAAAAGTAAAACTGCATAAGTTTTCTCACGAAAACACACACAATTACATACACTAAAAACAAAAAAAAAAAACAAATAAAATTTCTCACTAAATTATAGACTGAAGTCTGAAAATAAAGTTTTATTTATTTAATTTTATTTATTAAGAGTTTTGAATCATCAATATCATTAAAAACCAAAATCGTCCTAAGCGTTTTGGAGTTTAGGATCACAATAATAATATTCAAACCAAAGCCATTTACTACCAGCTATAAGCAAAGCGTCGCTACATCGACCGATCCTGTGCTTTTTATTATTGACTAGTTGCAACTTCATTACTGCTCCGCTCCTATTGGTCTTAGCGTGATGATATATATCCTATAGCCTTCCTCGATAAATGGGCTATCTAACACTGAAAGATTTTTTCAAATCGGACCAGTAATTTCTAAGCTTAGCGCGTACAAGCAAAGTAACAAACAAACTAACTCTTCAGCTTTATAAATTAGTATAGATAGGCTCGCATTGACTTCAATCTCACCTAGTGGTAAGCGACCATAGAGCACGCTTACCTTGAAGTAACCCGCTCACTCTTGATTTACAGGCCCCAAGGTTGTAGCAATCAGGAAACACAGATTCGGGTAGGAATTTTACTCCTTAGCTGTACGCACAATTAAAGTATTCTTAAAACGTTTTATGCGTATGGTTTTTCCCGCCCTCATGGTTACTGGTCCACCTTGTGGACGGTCTTCCAACGCAGCGTTTTCCGGTATCAGTAGTTTCGTTGCTATGTTCTCCACGGGATTCAAAATTAGCATCATCATCATCGTCTGCCTAGCCTTTTCCCAACTATATTGGGATCGGCTACCAGTCAAACCAGATTTAGCTGAATACCAGTATTTTACGAGGAGCGGCTGCCTACCAGACCTCCACAACCCATTATCTGAGTAACACGGTACTTCATGGCAAGACGAGTCAGATTTACTGGCTTCTGACTATCCGTAACGACTACCAAAGATCTTCAAATCATAGCCGGGACCAACAGCTTAACGTGCTTGCCGAGTCAAGGAGGAAACTCGGTATGTTAAGATGGTCACCCATCCACAGACCAACCTTGGCAAGTGTTGCTTAACCTTGTAGATCGATATGTGCGGCTGTTAATATCTAGCCAGGATCCAAAATTACCATTTATCCATAAACAGACTTGTCTTTCTCATTCTGGAACCCCATGTGGGTGTTTTTCATAAATATTTAACGGTTTACAAAAATAAATCTAAAAGATAAACTTGCATGCATAATTAATTAATCGCGTTTAATTTATCCATCAAACGTATTGAAGGTAGGTATTGAATAATGCATGAATTTTAGTACCAAGCGTCTGAGCAATAAAAAATCTTTCATTTTAAGCGTTATTTAATAATCTGAAATAGAACTTTCAATATACAGAGCATCACTAATAAAAAATGGTGAATGTACTTACACAAATAGCTAAAACAAATAGATGCCATCAAAGTATCCTTAAAAACATTTCGCCCAGCCTTTATCAAAGTATGATAGGCGTCAGGTTATCAGGTGATTCAAGACTGCAAAGTCCTAACCAAACTGGGAAACAACTTTACAAAGTATGGTTTCCCATGGGAATCGAATCCACAACCACCGGGACACAAGGCAAACGCCTAAACCATTCGACCACGGATGCAATTGTGATGATGTGATGGATACGAACCCATTCCCGGCCCAAAATTGGCAAGTGTTACTTAACCTGAAAGAACAACCCGCACAGTGTTATTATTTTGCCTTGAGATCCTCCTGAATTCCTTACATAAGTTAAAATAAATTTTATTCGTCGCTTACCAAGAAACCCCATCCGAAATGGAAAGCTTCAATTTTTTCTTCTTAGTGACAGCTAAGAATGTTTTATTCTACTTGTTTAAGGATTAAATTCTTTTCGTCTTCCTTAAAACTTCTTACTGTAATAAGTTGAGTACTCACTTAAAAATTGTGTCAAGTTTTCTGTTTGATTTTGTACTTTATTTTTTTGTTCGTTACATTTTTTTTTTTTTTTGGTTAGCCTGTCTAGTGAACGGAAGAGTAATTAAGGTTACATTATGGTTAGTTGGTATTTTTAAAGATAGTTATTTTAAATAAATAATGTCTATATTATATTTAATTGTAATTCCTCAATACTAAACACTAAATAAGTAATAGTCATCCAATGTTACGCACGGCTAAGAATCTTCAATACAAAGTTTCCAAAGCTTTAAGAGAGTATCCAGTTAAAGTAGTGTAACCCTATGTTAATTTATAAGTAAAACAGTAGGTATAACATTAATCAAATTTCATTAATGTTATATCATGCAAAAAGTGAATCAAGTACCTACGTACATAAAAGAATAAAACTTGTCATCGTTCCCAGCCTAAGTCTACTACGGCGTAGACAGCTCGCGTAGCGGCAGTTGATAGCCGGTCGCTACGGAGTACGCCCGCTACGGCCCGCTACGAACATGCTACGAGAGTGCTACGAAAGTATAGCTTGACAACTTTAGACTAAGTGATTGTGAGAGCAATAATAAAACTATAGTAGTAATTTATGAGTGAGAAAAATACTTTTAATGCTGTAATGTTAAAATAAACTTTGGAATTTTAAAACTTTATTCGTAAAACTATGAAAATGTTTTAGTGTATGTGAACTGAGTAAAATAATATTGTACGATGAACACATTTTTAACAGAACCGAATATTAAATAGGTAAGTTTAATCACAAAGTAATTTTATTATTTTAATTCGCGCGCTTATAGTTAAAAGTTTACAGAATAAAAAATGTTGAACTTGTTTATACTAAAATAGAAAGAGAGTATTGTTAAAATATTTTATGCTCGTAAAGATTTTAATTCAGCCCAGCTATAATTGAACATAACTATAAAGTGTAGGCAAAAAAGCACATCTCAAAAATGATTGCCAATCATTATTATTTTCATATTTCAAATAAATATATAATACACTAATATTATATATTTATAATACACATATTGTCATCGCATTAAAATCGCTTTACGAATTAAATATCTTATCGCGATGCTTTTAAAATATTTTATGCTCGTAATGATTTCATTTCAGCCCGGCTATAATTCAATATAACAATAAGTAAGCAAAAAAGCACTTCTCTAAAATGATTACCTACCATTTTTATTTTCACACTTCAATTAACTTATCACATTTCTTAAATGTCTCTCACATATTTTTCATCGCATGAAAATTGCTTTACGAATAAAATATCTTGTCGCGATACCTTGCAATCCTAGAAATCACACTGTCACTGAGCATTCCAGATTAAATTTTAGGTACCTACGCCAAATGACTTAAAGAACGGTAAAAAATATTTGAAGGGAATTCTTGAATAATTTTGTGGTAAATTGACTGAGACCGCGGTAAAGTTACGTTGCCGTGGTAAAGTTACGCCGACGTAGTAAAGTTACATCCGCGGTAAAGTTACGCCTGTGGTGAACTTAGGCCGTGTTTTAGGCGTAGGTTTGTGCGTCTTCGAGGAAATTATGCTCTGCCGGTTCACGGTTGAACTCTTTAATGTTTCGACGCGTATATTAATATACTTTCGAGTAACGAGAACGAGAAATAGGTATATATTATTCTAGTAAGTATAATAATATATTATGATTTTTATTTCTTTACTTAACGTCTTGCAAAGAAGATTCTTTTTTTTTTGGTTTTCAATTTCAGTTGACTCAACATGTATCTGCACTCCAACCAAAGCTTGACTGAAGAAAATACCTTAGACAATTAACCTTTGCACAGCATAACGTTTTATATAGCAGAAGCTGATTCTGCTTATTTTTTTACCTTTTTCGTAATAATCAAAGGTTTTTATCGATTAAAAAAGGTTTCATTATAAAAAATAAAATTTCGTCAAATAACGACATTTTATTTTACCTATCATATGAGATGTTGAGGTCGTAATTTTGGTCTTTGTTTGTAAAGATTTATATTCACATTAGATGTAAATAGAAACACGCCTTTTTCCAATGGGGCAGTGAAACAAAACGCTACCTGCTACGATTCTTAAATACTTATTTTAGGTACATAATATTATACTTATTCGTAATCCTTGAGGTAGTGAGAGGATACACAAAATAAAAGTTTACCAGTGATAACGGTAATAGGTCAAAATCGAAGAGATTGACAACGTAAAATAAATACATAAATAAAATTCGGTACCACACATATTTTACTTTTTTTAAATACTGTTATTGCTGTTCACGTTGTCAAGCTGTGTTTATTAACTGTAATACTCTGTCTATAAATCGTTTGTTACTCGAAATAGTAACTGCATACTTACAGTAGGAACATTGGAATATGCTTGTTCACCGAAAAAATCGAATTAGTCTGTCAGTTAGATTATCAAAAAAATAATTGACCCGTTTTTTTCTTGTGTTACATAAACCTAAATTGAAAAAAATACGACGCTCCTAAAATCCTCAATACGTCACGCCGAGGTATAATTTTCAGTGAGTTCTGACGTCACGAGCCCCCACTCTCGAGTTTTGATGCGTTTCATCTTTGTCAATATTCATTAATTGACAAAAAACCTGACGAACTAAACAGATTTGCATTACATTGATGGTGGAAATTAGCCTATTCCATGCCGGAGTCTGTGTACGCTGATAGTTAATTAGCCTGGGGGTCTTTGAGTCAAGAGTGAACAGTCACTCTATTCTATCTTACAGTAAAAACTAAGGTCCTGAGCATGAAGCGACTCATCATCATCTGCCTAGTCTTTTCCCAACAATATTGGGGTCGGCTTCCAGTCAAACCGGATTCAGCTGAATACCAGTATTTTATGTGGAGCGGCTGCTTACCAGACCTCCACAACCCATTAATTGGGTAACACGGTACTCCTAGGCAAGACTGGTATCAGATTTTCTGGCTTCGGAATACCCGTAACGACTGCCAAAGATCTATAAACGACAGCCGGGACCAACGGCTTAACTTGCTTTTTGCCGATGGTTCTTAACATACCGAGATTTCTCCGTGCCTCATAATGTTAAGATGGTCACCCAACCTCGGCAAGCATTGTTTAACCTTGAAGATCATCCCGTCCTGTTGTTATTAATTAGCCACGAGCATGAAGCAACTGTCAAATTCAAATTATTTTTTGCGAGACATGTGTACAATATTAAAATAAGTCTCATTCTAATGTCGGGATCGCTATGTTTAACCTAATAAAATTAAATGTAATAAGCATACAAATTTTGGATACATTTAATTTTTTTTTACTGTTGATAGGCACGCGTCTGACCACTATCTCACCTGTTGTCTCGATTGTTATTAAAATCACTACATAGTATAAAACAAAGTGCTTGTGCTGTTTGCCTGTCCCTATGTATGCTTAGATCTTTAAAAGTACGCAACGGATTTTGATGCGGGTTTTTTCGATAGATATAGTGATTCTCGAGGAAGATTTTAGTCTATAATTTGCACCCATGCGAAGCCGGGGCGGGACACTAGTAAAATATATAATAGTAAAAACATTTAGTAGAATTAAGTTTCAAGAGACCTCTTTATGCATACAGTTTCGAAATTCCTACGGAAACGGGATATGCGCGAAAATAAATAGTCTTTGATCTTGCTTTATCGCAATTATTTGTATGAAAACAACTATGTTGGTTTCGAGATCTACTTCTAAATGTCTTAAGCACCAACACCATCCTGTCCATGATAGCAGCAGGCTAGATTGTGCGTTTGTGAACTTCTGCTCCCGGGTATCAGCTGGGCCTGTCACCCATTGGTTTTGGTTTTTATGTTTGTTAATGTTTTACTAACATAGTTGTTAAGTACATTGTTACTAATACTATGAGTCTTGTTACTTGAGATACCCGTGAGGAACATTTCATTTGATTGAAAATAAATTATTTCAGCTCCAAGAATTTGTTATTTGTACAATGACATTAAATGAAACAATCCACAATCATAATATCAATAAATAAAATATTATTGCAATTTCAGCATTCACAAAAATTTTCTATTGACCTAGTATTCGACAGAAATCAAGGCAATAATTGATAAATTTTCTACGAATTACTTTCACAAGCAGTTTCTATTGAAATTGACCACATTCAACTATTATTTTAGTTTTCTAGTAACGCTTCTTGCGAGCAATATTCCCGAGGTCCTACAGTGATTTCCCCACTAACTTGATTTTTTCCAAGCAATTTCCTTCAAAAATAGATTATTCCGTCGATTTTATAGATGAAGTAGGTAAAAAGGTTTTGCTTTTCTATTTGTTGAACGTTGTATTTTAAATCGGTTTGAGTTTGACCAAGAATGAAAAGTGTAAATATGTAGGAAAGTTTTTGAACTAAACCTAAATAGGTTTCATAAGTCCAATGTTTTTATTAGAAAGGAAAACTAACAGTAACCCGATTAGGAATGATCAGGAGCTGAGTTGATGGATTTATTCATCTGCCTAGCCTTTTCCCAACTATATTGGGGTCGGCTTCCAGTCAAACCGGATTCAGCTGAATACCAGTGTTTTACGTGGAGCGGCTGCCTACCAGACCTCCACAACCCATTAACTGGGTAACAAGGTACTTCTTGGCAAGACTGGAGTCAGATTTACTGGCTTCTGACAATCCGTAACGACTGCCAAAGATCTACAAATGACAGTCGGGACCAACAACTTAACGTGCTTTCCGAGGCACGGAGGAAATTCGGCATGTTAAGATGGTCACCCATCCACAGACCAACCTTGGCAAGCGTTGCTTAACCTTAAAGATCGACCCGTGCGGCTGTTTTTATTTAGCCACGAGCTCCTCAGTTGATGGATTTATTAATAACTAGCAATTCGCCCGCGGCTTCGTACGCGCTGCAATTTTCTTAAGGATCCCTAATTTTTTTTCTAGACAAATTATAAAAACTTTCCTCGGGAACCACTCTATCCATTGATGGAAACATCATGAAAATCGGTGCAGTAGTTTTTGAGTTTGACAGACAGACAGACACGGTGGAGAACTTTGTTTTGTAATATGTAGTGATAGTGATATCTGCACAGCATTTTCTCTACTATGTTGTGGCCAACTTCTAGTATAACCAGATATAGCTGAATACCAGTATTTTACATGGAGTGACTGCCTAGCTTACCTCTAAAACCCAGTAACTGGATAACACATGCCTCTTGGTAAGACTGGGGTCAGATTCCTTGGCTTCTGACTACCCGTAAAGATGTTCAAATGACATTTATGACTAATGGCCTAACGTGATTTTTGAGGCACGTTGGATCCTTTGTATGTAGTTGGTTACCCATCCAACGATCAACCTCGTTAAGTGTTGCTTAACCTCGAAGAATAACTTGTGACTGTTAGGTACCTCATGATTCTTTTCTTTTCAAGAATCTTTTACGTTGTCCTAAAAAACCTAAGCACTCATTTACACTGCGGCTCTAAAATTAGAGAACCAGGAAGAAACGGGTCGTAGCGTTTACACCGGCAATTTCGTTCGTCAGTTTGTGAGTGACGACCCTAAGACTTCTTTATAGATGCCTAATAAACTGAGGCTGGCATTTTTATCGACGGCTACATAATTTACGTGTAGTTGTTTCGGCCGTAAAATCTTGGCTCGTTTGGTTTCGTTTTTTTAAGCAAAGCTTTATTTTTGTATACATGTTTTAGGAACATTCCTTTACTGGGTATTTAAAGTACCAATCGAATCTAACAGTGTGGATATTCATATTACGCTTTTAATTTTACCATATAGACCGTATTTTTAAAAATAAAAAATAGTCTACGACCTATTCTCAGATCTAACAAATATACACAAATAATTTCTTATAAATCGATCAAGTCGTTACGGGGGAGTTCGATAACAAACACTGTGACACTAGATTTTTATATTTTAGAATTTAAATTTAATGTATTTTAAAAGCATTACTATAACAAGCTTTCTGCACTCAGTCTCCATTATAAATTTAAACTGTGCGAAATTTCATACTCCTCCGCCCGCGTAATTTTGGTAAAAAGGGGTACAAAGTTTTTCCTTCACGTGTTATTATTTATAGATTTCATAATTATTATGAAACAATAGGATCCTAAAGGAACATAATATCTGTTAATATCTGTTCCTACCAAATTTTGTCTAAGTACTTTAAAAAAGTACTGGTTGACTTTTTACGTAGAATTCACCGTTTAGAAGACATACAGTTCAAAGTTTGGGAAATTACCAAAAAATTTGAAGTTTTCCGAGCACCACGCAGTTAGAACAGGTCTTTCGGGTTTGAAAAATTTGGGAGTACACTAATAATATACCAAAAAATCGCGATTGAAGTGCAATGTATTGCGACCTAAAATGTCTTAGATGACTGGCTTAAAATGCTTCTAACAATATTTGTATAACGTGAAAATTCAGTTTTTTTTCGATTACGCTTCATTTCTATTCACCCCGTTTGTAGGCATAAACATTATAAGCACAGCGCGTTATTATGGGCGTCATTACGGATAGTCAGAAGCCAGTAAAGCTGACTCAAGACTTGCCAAGAAGTACCGTGTAACCCAGTTAATGGGTTGTGGAGGTCTAGTAGGCAGCCGCTCTACATAAAATACTGGTATTCAGCTAAATCCGGCTTGACTAGAAGTCGACCCCAATATAGTTGGGCAAAGGCTAGGCAGATGATGTTAATATGAGAAAACAAGAAGTCGTTACTGCACCTACCTTTCTTTATAATACTACAAACTCACGAGCCCACTATATGGTAATACTTTGGCTTCTCGCCAGTAAGGAAGACACTATAAACAGAAAAAAATCTTTATCGTAGGTATTCTTGCTCCATTTGGTTGAAGTTTTCTTTTACAAATTATGAACTTTAGGTTAACCGTTAAAGTAAATGAGTCTCCAAAGTGTTATAGACAATGTCTTAGGTTTCTTTGGTAACTTTATTTTGGTGTTTTACCATTTCTTAGCTCGGCGGCGGGCTGCTGCGGATGCTGAAACAAACATACTAAGAATTATCTATACAATTCTAATATTATAAATGCGATAATTTGGATGTATGGGTGTTTGTTCCTCAATCAAATCAGAACAACTGAACAGATCTTGATGATGAGTTTTTATATATGGAAGCTGAGCAGAGAAAATCAAAATGGTGGCAGAGGGGCCACAATGGTTCTATGCCCTTTGGCACAAAGGTAGATTATAGTCTGGAATAACGCATAACGCGGTACTTCTTGTACTAGGAGTATGTTCCCTTGGGATAATTTACGACATTCAGGAGGGCGGCAGCTAGTACATAATATATTGGATCCATTTGGGTTGGAACACTAGGGCCACTAACCTGTGGCCCTATTATTCCAATCCTTGGACTCTTGGACTCCTAACTCCTCCCTCCTTTGCCTAAGCACTGAATAGGTTACTTTTAGGCAAGCATGCTCCATTTTCGACCACATCAGCAGTTACCATCAGGTGGGATAGTGGTCAAACGCGTGCCTATCGACAATAAAAAAAAACAACACTCCTAAGTGCTCATTGAGTTCTAGTAACATCAGCGAGTAGGAAGTCAACTCTTTACGTAACCACAGAGCTGGCCTTTTTTGGCCTCTACACTTTTGCTTTTTCTATCTTGAATCTGGGCTATCACTTCAAAATGTTTTTAAAAAAACCTAGGATCAGACCGAAGCCAAGACCACCTCAAGGGGTGTGTCACCACCGATGGAGTCAGAATTAATTTGCATAAAACCACTTTGTATTTTCCAAGGGGTTATGCACACACATTTGACTGTACACACCGTAATAAGTCAAGGCTCTTGTAATAGGAGGCGAGTAAAAAATCCTATTAATAAAGCTCAAACCGTATTAAGGATGATACTCGTTCCACTGTGAAGCTTTACACATAAGGTAAATTAACATAATTAAACAGTTCTGGAAGCTATTATTTAATGCGGTCCTTCATATTTAGGTCACGAGATCCATTCAATATGTACTTCGAAACAAATAACTATTATAGAATAGTATTACAAATACAATACATGTGTGGCATACATGGCATTTTGAAACAGTTGTGAAAAAGTAACTATTTTTCGAGTGTGTGTTTGAAATATAAATATTGACACTGTTTTATTTTAAGAAAAAATAAAAATGCGACGGTGAGATATTACACTTTTTCGCCCAAATCGCTGAACTGATTTCAATGAATTTGGGTACAGAGATTGAATGGGACCCTGAAGGCGGTTACTGGCTATTTTTTTGCGAATATAAAACGTGAAGGCAAGCGAAACCGCGGGAAAAACCAGTCAACCTATAAGGTTAGGTAATATAGACTTAATTTCAAGAAACCAAGTACCTAATACACTCAGAAAACCTAATACCATAAAATCGAAAAGAAAAATAAACCTCATTCGGCTCACCCCGCGCCCCAAAGGACCTGTGGCCGCGAAACAACATCTGTACATTTTTTACGCAAACAAATACGGGACAACTTCACGGTCCGTCGCCCGTCCCTATCTCGTGACGTCATCACCAGGCTAAATTATTGGCGCTCAAAATTGGTAGGCCGAAGCTATGGCAGTGACAAATGGAAGGGCGAAACGGGTTCAGCGTAATGTATTGTGAACCTAATAATCATGGTTTAGTTTGAAATTATGGTGTTCGTTCAAAGTTCTACCGTTTTTGGCATGAGGAGTTTTGTGAATGTGGGTAACTGATTCGGGTCAATTGGTATAGTTTATGGGAATATTTTTTACCGTAGATCCTTTTTTGGGATTGAATTGAATAGAATATCTCTTTATTATGTACATGATTTTAGTTACAGAAAAGATAGATGAAGAAAACATTACATAGGGTGTTACTATAGGCGGCTTTTTCGCTGAAAACGGTATTCTTCTTATTTATCAATATTATTCATGAGTATATAATAATACTCATAAACCGTGTTAGCTTCAAAATTACAAAATTGTATGGAATTTTTAAGCTATCATAATTTTACTTTTACGGAAATACTATTAAGAAATTTATTTTTTCGCAAGTTTTGAAAGAAAGAAAAGTACTTTATTCTAAAAAAAAAACAATTTTTTTTTGGGATAACCCATGTTTTTCCACTGCTGGGCAAAGGCCTCCCCCATATTTTTTCAGCCAACTTTATCCGTTGCCTCCTCCATCCAATTCTTCAGTTATTAATTCAAATAGTCACGCCAGCGTTTTTAGGCCTGCCTCGGTTGCTATGTCCGTCTTCAGGCACCCACCGCGTGACGATCTTGGTCCATCAGTCCTCATGCATCCTGTAAATCAGGCCCACCCAATTCCACTTTAGCCTCGCCGAATTGAAAAAAAAAAAATAGTACCGATGCACTTAAAAAAAAATAGTACCTTTGGTGTCACTACTAGTAATTTTTAATTAACTTCAACACTATCTCGTTCGTTCGCTACCACCCTTGCTGACAAGCTAATCTTTCACCATGAGTTTATACAGAACTATTACCGTATCACTCGACTTGACACGAACGACTAATGGAAAAGACATTCAATTAGACACCATAGATTTACTATTGTGAGAATAGCACAAAAACCTAGCAATTAATAATTGACTTTGTGACCTCAATTCCATAGGGACCCAAAACGTTAAAAAACTGTACAAAATGAAGATAAATCTTCTTGCTTTTCTACCTTTTTTTTCTTTTTATTCGAATAAATAAAGGGATGGAGATGGCACGTTTTGTTTAACCGACTTAGAGAATAAAGGGCTTTTTCTTCCCACGTTCATGCACGTATTTTATAAAGGAAGAGGAAGTACGTTTTACTTAAAAAAAATACATGTTTTATGAAACCATTGAAATTAATTATTGCAATGGTTTCGACAAAATATTTGATACACATCAAAAGACAAAATCCGATCTACAGATCCTTGACATAATAGATCCTTGCAACATCAAAAGCACCTTTTTTGGGATGGGAAATCATCAAATGACTCCTCCCGCTCTGGGTGAAGCAGGAGGGAGTGTCAGACTCTTACTGACTAAAACCCATCCATGTTCCTTTTTTTTTTTTTTTTTTTTCTTTTTATTTAAGGAATTTTTATACACAGTACATGTCAATTCCATCGTAACCTAACTTAAACTAAACTACATCTACTTACTAGTTATGGCTTACGACTAAATAACATAAAAAGCGCTTTAGCGGCTTCGGACAATGGAGAGGACAACGTCTCGTGGAACATACCCACATTAGTTCTGCTCAAGTTGTAAGTTCTTATTAAGAGCTCTCGATCGGTATCGTAACGGACACATTCCACCAACAGGTGATGCACGTCTTCAATAACACCGCACACATCACAATTTGGAGAATCAGATTTTTTCATCATGTGTGCGAACTTATTTAGAGGAACGTGACCAGATCTTAACCTGAGCGCTGTTACAATTAAAGACCTACTCAAATTCGAATTAATGAACCATGGAATTCGAGGAGGCTCACTTTGTATTGTTTTGTACCAAATTCCTTTTACCAGAGATCTCTCATTAAAATATTCCGCCCAGTTACTGTGGCAGTGTTTTTTGTATTTAGGTAACAACTCAGTGTAATTTGGCAAACTTAGAACCTCTTTTCCATCTACTGCTGCTTTTCTCGCTAATATGTCAGCCTCCTCGCCCATCCATGTTCCTCTTAGTGCCCTTTGCGTTCCAGGGCTTCGGTACCTCTTTCGAACAGATTCCGCAACCCCAGCAGGCACTTGCCCTAGCGGGCTCCGTCTTCCGTGCTGACATCTCTTTGAAGTGCGCTGGGATCGTAGCGTGTCATCAACCCGGGCAATATCAAAAGCACCTGCAGTTTCGTTGTTTCGTTTCCTGCGTTTTCATATTGTCAGGTAGCAGCTGTCTTTGGGAGCTGAGTACTGAGTATAGTGACACATTTATTATCGATCAACACTTTCAAAAAAATATCGTGCAAATCATTAGCTATTCTCTAACATAATAATCCTAATAGTACGGATGTCTACATACTAATGCGTCGTCTTAATAAATAACGTGTAAGAACTCATAGGTGGAAGCACCAAAAATGTGATTGTGAAGTACATTTACTTAGAAGTTTCAAAATTGCAACACTAGATGGCACAGTTTACTTCATGCACTTTCTCCTAAATGGAGCGTGCAGTTACCTTAATGTGGCAGCACAGACGCAACGATGTCAAGTGTTCTTTACGATAATGTTTCGAATATTCAACACTAGATGGTATAGTTAACGCCATCGCCGCACGTATACAAATCTACCATCGCGTGAAACCGCAGTGCGTTCATTTGCGCGACAAACTATACCGCGTCGTCGTGTCGGTAGAGGTCGCCTTCCGGTTATGCCAAACAATCATGGCGTCGATCGCATATTCGTGCTATGATCGCTTTGTTTGTACTAGGACAATGCCTAACGGAGTTTAGAAGCAAAACTTTATTGCACAAACACAGATAATTCAGAAAACTGCTTGAAAGCGCGGAAGCGATCTAAAGTCAAACAGTTAAGTTTGAAGCACTCACTGCAAACACTTCTATCCGATTACACCAAGGCTTTGCTGCGATGCTTTTTAGTTCAAAATAAAAGTGTGCTTACATAGCTTTGATGGCACAGAGAACAAATACATAGACATTCTGCCTTTGGTCGTTATTGTGATTAAATGCGATACTACTGTGGTATTCTGGATGAAGGGAGAGAGAAAGGAAAACCAAAGAAAAGGTGGATTGTGTAAGAAGCAATATGAACGAAAAGAGAGTTAGTGATATCGTGACAGCTGATAGGACAGAATAGAACATGGGATAAGGCTGCAAAACTTACCAGAATAGTCAGCATCTTCCTGCAAAGATGTTGACTATTATGGTAAATTTTAGTTTCCTGTCATTTACGTATGATTATATATATTTACATATATACTTTATAAGGTGCTCTTTAATCCTTCTACTAATTTTTATCTTAAAAAATGCTTTTAGTTTCTCTGTGACACGCATTCTAGGTCCTTGAGATCATCGGAAAATCTTAAATTAAGTATTCGTATGCATTCCACATCCTTCTTTGACAAATCTTTCACTATTCAAGCAGCTCGTTTGTGGAATGCATTACCAATATATGTGAGGCGCGTTCAAACGCTACCAACGTTTAAAAAATGTTGAAGAAACATTAACTTTTTGTCTCCTTTCCCTGTTACATACTACTCTGTCAAGAAAGTAACGGGAAAAGATCAATAATACACAAAATGTCTGTTATTCATCCAAATTTATTTTATCACGTTCAAAGTATGCTCCTTTAGAAACGATACATTCAGTCAAAAAAGTATCGGGAATGGATGATTTGTTTATGGTTCCAAATTCAAATTTTTGTTTTTTTTGTAGTTGTTAGATTGGCACAACTGTTTTCCATTTTGGCGCGGAGTTTGAGTTGCATCTGTTATTTATATTAAATACAGTGCTGGTTTTAGTAATATCATATAAAGTGTGTATTGCGAATTTCATAATGGACAAAAATATCGAACAAAGAGTTTGTCTTAAATTTTGCATCGCCAATGGAATTTCGTGTTCGGAGTCACTGAAAATGTTACAGAAGGCTTACGGTGAATCGACTTTATCAAAAACTCGTGCTTATGAGTGGTTCAAAGCGTTCAAAAGCGGTCGAGATGTGATGGAAGATTTGCCTCGCTCTGGTAGGCCGTCAACGTCTGCAACTGAAGTTAACATCGCAAAAGTGAAGGAAATAGTGACTGAAAATCCCCATTCAACTCTGAGAGAGATAGCCGCCGAACTTTCTGTATCTCACGAGTCGATCCGTACCATTTTAACTAATCATTTGGGTATGAAACATGTTGCTGCTCGGCTAGTCCCAAAAGATCTGAATTTTCTCCAAAAACTCAATCGCATGAAAGTAGCTGAGGACATGCTAGAACGAGTCAGTTCGGACCCAACATTCATGAAACGCATTGTTACTGGTGACGAGACGTGGGTTTACGAGTTTGACATGCAAACTAGTCAACAAGCTTCGGAGTGGCGCCTTCCAACTGAACCGAAACCGAAAAAACCACGCCAAAGTCGATCAAAAGTCAAAGTCATGTTGACTGTTTTCTTTGACTATTCTGTCAAGTAAGTGTCAAAGTATAAAGTTAATTATGGTACAATTATATTGGCAACACTGAGTTCTTGTATGATATAGTCTAGGGAAACTGGTCTGCTAAAAATATGGAGGATTTTGTGTGCGTAGACTCATTGCTGTTAAATGTCTGCCATGTCTGTTATACAGGGTTATTTGTAAAACACCAGCAACCTCTTAGGCAGTGAAAGTATACATGAAACAGCTGATATTTTTTTCGAGATTTCGGAGTTTTCCCAAAGTAAAAGTTGCTTATAATCATGTATACTTTCACTACCTAAGAGGTTGCTGGTGTTTTACAAATAACCCTGTATATATAGATATTAAAATATGTTCGAGGAGCTCGTGGCTAGATAATAACAGCCGCAAGGGTCGATCTTCAAGGTTAAGCAACGCTTGCCAAGGTTGGTCTGTGGATGGGTGACCATCTTAATATACCGAGTTTCCTCCGTGCCTCGGAATGCACGTTAAGCTGTTGGTCCCGGCTGTCATATTTAGATCTTTGGCAGTCATATACACAAAAAAATTAATAAAAATCGGTCAAGCCGATTCGGAGGGGTTCGATAACAAACACCGTGACAATAGGTTTTTAGTATCTGTCATTATCGGAATCCACACAAACTACTATTCGGTAAATAATAAAAGAACTGATTTCACACATCCAGATAAGCATTAGTTATTCATCACTGCTTTTCTCTTTAACATTTGCCAAAAAACATTGTTATCAAACAGATAACAATGTTTCAACAGCTCATGTATCAAAACAGATTACGAAGTGGAATGATTTTATGTAATATTAATGGGATGATAAGATTTGTAATCTCGCGTGCAGGTTTAGTTTTAATAGACTCAAGCCCCCTAGGTGTTGAATTAACGTCTGTACAGTTAGCAACGAAAGCTAGTATTATAGTATGTTGGTCCAAAAGGGACATACTTCATACGAGTGGTGTTACTCTTGAAAATAAACAACATTTACAATTGGACTAACTCTGAAGACTACCTTTACATATGAAATTGGATTACTATTGCTATAATTCGATTATTGTGTACAGAACCGCTCTGTTTTATTTTGAGTACCTACCTAATAATTTATTGCTCCCATGATACGACATTCATATTATGTATAAGTACTCTTACACTTCAATTTATGTTCTTACGTATTTAACTACTAGTAACAATACCATATAAACATAGTAATTACACACTCAAACTTTCCCGCAACTTTTTTGTGGTTGCCGTCGCGACGCAACAACAATTAAAAAAATCGGCGGCCGCCATAGTTTTTGGTCGATGGGGACCATAGGATATTAAACACTGCGTTTTTTTTAAAAAAAGAAGTTAAAGCTGCGTGATTTGGTATGGCATTTGGTATGCCATTAAACCTACATATAATTGTATCACATTCTATCGATCATGTTTTTTGACAGTTGTATGTTAGCAAGATTTTTACAGATTTTAAGGGTAGTAAATATTACGACTTTCACTGTCTTTAATACTGGTATTCAGCTAAAATCCGGTTTGACTGGAATTCAACCCCAATGTAGTTGGGAAAAGGCTAGGCTGATGATGAATGTCCTTAAAACAAATAGAACTCTTAATTACCACCACGACACACGGCTGGTTTTTAGAAAAGGTTACCCGACTCTCGTACCTATCCTATCTATATCTCGTATCATCCATCCACCACAAACTGACGTAGTCTAATGACAGCGCAATTACTTCATGATTGGATGCGCTACGGTGGCTGTCTTACGGTTGAGATTGTCACTTAGTAGTGATACGGTGAAGTGTCGTAAACCACAGAGGAAATGGAGGGACGACTTGTGAAGGTTTATGCGGTAAAAGCCTGGTTATGGCATCAGACAGGAGATGGAGTTGTTTTGATTTTGTGTCTCAAAAACTAAGTAGTCTTAAAAACTGTTTCTTAGAAACAATTTTAACAAAGGGTGGCCATTGTATTGAGCTTTGGCCCGCAACTTAGTACGCCTATATCCCGACTTTTCTTGTTCCCGTAAGAATTTTCCTTACTAATTTTGCACCTAAACATTGCCTAATTTACTTTGTTTATTTTTTGTGCTTAGCACCTATGAAAAATGGTAAATTTAACTTATTTTACAAAAAGCTACCAGTTAAGTCATAATTCTGATATTTCTAAATTAAAAATAAATTAATTCTCATTTGTATAAAATTTAAATTATTCAACCAGCTAGGCACAATAACATCGGCTGTAATGTTAATAAATTAATAATTGAGGGTGGGCACTGATACCTATAATTACAAGATATTAAGTTATCTTAACAACTCAAACATACAACTCCAATTACCTGAAGGCTGCAAATAAACTATTTTATTTATTATTTTTATAATTTAGAGAAATCCATCTCTTAGTGCAACTCTACACTCCTCAAGAAACCTACATACCAAATGCCAGATTTCTACGACCAGTAGTTTCGGCTGTGCGTTGTCTGACAGTCACGCAGTCAGTCGGTAATGGAAGAGTTTAGCAGAAAACTGTATTATATTTTAATTAATCTTTACTATACTATTTTTTATTTTTGACATTATTTACTTTTTAAACCCAAAGAAAGGTTGACTGGTAGACAATCTATTTAGAATTTACTTTATTTAAGCATTAGCTTTGCTATTCGATCTATTTTCGCGAATACAGAAATATTACGGTTTTACTTCTTTTTATGTCATGCGCAATAATACTTATACACTATGCGATGGGGTTAATGTATCTAGCTAGGATTAAAATTACAATTGACTGAATTTCCATTAGAAAAAAAAACCTGCAAATACACCCAACTAATCCAACAAACAAAAATAAAAATTCCATTCGCCATATTGTTTTTGCTAACCGTCTGATCCAATTTGACACTCCAATACAAAATAATTATTCGAAAACCAATGCGTATTGAAAACAAACAATTCAATATTCTATCAAAGAAATATGATTAATTATTCGATGACGAGGCAAATTTTCGGGCGAGTGGAGTTCAAAGGATAGCCGTATTTTGCCGTTTGGTCTTTGTTTTGCAACAAATGATCGGGAAAATTTGGGTGTCCTCTGGATGTCTAGTGGATGAGGTATCGTTGAAAAAACATTATCTTTAATTGATGTTTTTATGCTGTTAACAATTTAAGGCCCTTGTTTCCTATAGAACACTTACTTTTATATATTCATTGGCAATGTGTAAACCGTTTATTTTTTAGAATTATTGTAAAAATGTAACTGTTTTTTGTACCAATATGTGTATGCCTCATACTGTGGCAGAAAGCGGAGACACACTACAGTAACACCTATTGTAACTTTATTCAACAATAAAGTTAGTTGATTTAATTTAATATAAAAAACTTCTTCTGTTTCGTCTTCAAATCCATCTTGGAAAGCCCACAAATGATTCCATTTAAACATTGATAGCATTTCATGTCATGTCTTATTTACTTAGTTTATTCTATAAAAGCCATAGTTTATCTGGTGTAACTAAAAACGTCAAAGGGACATTTCTTAGATCACAGAGCATAGCGATGAGATCAGAGGAGATATCTTTAGCACGAGTAACTACAGAACAGGGGCCTTACAATGTCATGTCAATACCATCAAACAGTTTGCTTAGCCTTTCCCAACTTTGATGAAGTTAGCTGCCAGTACACCCGGACGCAGCTGACCGATCAGCCCTCTACAACCCAGTAGGTGGGTAACATGGTTGTTCTTGGCTAGACTAGTGTCTGATTTTCTGATTTCGGTAAATCCACAACGACTGCCAAAGATCTACAAATGACAGCCGGGATCAATTAACAGCTTTATATGCTTTCCGAGGCTCGGAATCTCGATATGTTAAGATGGAACGGCAGACCAACCTCAGCATGCGTTAATCTTGACGCGTGATCGACCCATATGAACTTGTATAAAGTATTAAAGGCATAAAAAAATATGAAAATAAATTCTAGACATAAAAATATGTAGCCTAAAAACATTAACATTTTCACCAAAAATAATTAGAAAAGCAATGAACTAGGTTAACTTGTTGCACGGTTAGTTCCAGCCAGGTCAGAGGCTACTTGACTTACAAATAGTACCTACATTAATTAATGTATGAATACCTTTGACGCGGTTTTCGGTAACCACTGGCAATTAGTTCTAAAGGTAAACTATTAGTATAGTAAATACCTTGTTTAATAAAGTCTCTAAGAGCGGTGGTACTTAAATATTTAGATATAATTGACTGTATAGTTACTATTTGAATTGAAGATTGAATGGAGGGATTGAAGAATTAATTAATCGAATTGGGCTGTTTACATTAAGTCGGTCACCGAATACGGCGTCCGTATTGGTTTAAGATTGTAAGTTGTAGGTTTACCGCATTCGGAAAACGACCTGCAGCTAACCGAAAACCCGTTTACACTAGTCAGTGATCGAATACGGGCTGCAGCCGAATCGGTCAAAAAAACATATGTAAATGAGTCATTTAGGTATTCTTTTTATTTATAGAAACAAGGAAAGAAGAGAAATGGAACTATCAAAGTACCTTTGATGCCGTAAATAGAGTATTTTCTTAGTCTACTAATAAGTTTTATAATAACACTATGCTATAAAAGTTCTCAAACAAGAATAGCACCTATTAGAATAAGTAAGATAAAGATTCCATAAACTAGGGCGTGAAAGTACTGGAAATAAGAGGACCTACCATTATGGCTGGCGTTCGTAGTAGAACATGATTAGGTCACATTTCACAGAGATTCTTTCCCTACTGTAATAAAATACTGTTAAACTTAGAATACTAAGGAAATTGCCCTAGAAAGTGGCAGTAACGACTGTGCCTAACATTACTATTTTTTTTAAGTATGGGAAGTCTTTGAATGACTAGGAAAGCAAAATACGCAAATTCGTTTACTTGGATGACATAAAAACATCATCCAAGTAATCGAGTTCCAGCTATTTTGATGTAAAAGCCAAACTTCCAAACCGATTTTGATAAAATTTATATGGGACTAATCGGGAAATATATCCTTTCTGATAAAATAAGAATTTTTCAAATCAGTTCATAAATGACGGAGTTATCAGGTAGCAAACACAAATAAAAACTGAATTGAGAATTCCTTTTTTAGGGTTCCGTACCCAAAGGTATACAACGGAACCCTGTTACTGAGCCTCCGCTGTCCGTCCGTCCATCCGTCCGCCTGTCTGTCAGCGCGCTTTATATCAAGAACCGTGATAGGTAGACAGTTGAAATTTTGACAGATTATGTATATCTATTGCCGCTATAACAAAAAGTAATAAAAACTAAGGTTTATGGTACGGAACCCGTCGTGTGCGAGTCCGACTTGCACTTGGCCGGTTTTTTTGAAGTCGGTTAAAAATAGTGTTCACAATGATGAATACAACGACCCCTTTTAAGGTATTATTGCGTTTATTATATTATTGTGTTTATATTAGAATCAAAATAACGCATGGGCTAAAATTATAAAAAGGTGAAGTGAACTATTTCAGTAGTAGTTCAGGCAGTTAGTAGACCATGAATAAAATGATTTTGGCTTCATAAAATTGCATTGCACTTGAATTTAACTTATTAGCTTCATAACTCTCTGACATCCTTACTTAAGAGGAAGATCATTCGTGTCGTTATTTCGCAATTTCGTTCATATAAAATGGGGTAGCATTGAACGTTCGCCCTTGAGCCTCAAGGAAATTAGTCCTTAGACAAACGACGGGTCGTCCACACAATAAACTCTTGGAATGTGGTACAAGTTATAAGTGTCAGTATTCTTCATTACTTTTGGTGGATTAGTACCGCCTCAGAACGCAATTAGGTGTAACTACAACCTCAAAGTAGGGCTACCGTGACAAATCAACAGCAGGATGTGAATGTGGAGCCGAGTTACAAACCATGCTCTATCTCCTATCATACCCTCTGTGCCCCATAAAATTTAGCGAAAGAGACCCATATGCTGCCACTAGCGATGCTGTGGAGGTGGCAATGTTTTGGGTCACCCAAATCTAAAAAAACCCTGTCGTGCCCGGTGCCAGCGGAGCAAGAAGCTGCAAAATGCCGCGCTGCTGTCACGCTGCAGCCACGCGGCACTTTGCGTTTATTGATTGTATGGATTAACAAAGCAGCACGACAATCGCGCTGCTGCCGCGCGGCACTTAGCGACTAATTTGAAGGCGCCCTAAGACATTGTGTTCAAGCAAAATAGATATTGTGTACTATATTTGAAGATAATCATCACTTACGAGTAGGTATGTCAGGTTATTGGAGGTCGAATGATTTTGAATGCTTTTATCAAGAAAAATACAACTATTTAAAGACGTTTTTATGCAAGAGCACAATAACAACAAAAATACACGCTTAAATAAATGCTATTATTCTTGTACCACGATAGGAAAACCTCGGTCATAATAGCCACTTGTGAGATAATTTATTTAGTAACAACATGCTGTTGACACATCTTACAGTTTCTTTTTGGCACTTCCTGCGTTTTTGCAACCTGTACTGCCTGAACTTACGGCAAAAAAGCCCAGAAAAGCTTGGTAGAAATGGCTTGCAGTGCCTATAGCTAGATACAAATAAAATGATAACTGAATAAGGATGACTAAGCACACTTACCGGAAGTGCTATTCAACCTACAAACGACAATCAACTTGACATTTCTATCAACTTGAAACGCCACTCCTATTTTATGATGTAACTATTATTTATCACTGCAATGACTTGGTATATTGTTTGTATTTCAGGCTTTTTAACCGACTTATTCAAAAAGGAGGAGGTTCTATGTTCGGTTGTGTGTATTTTTTTTTTATGTATGTTCACCGATTTCTCCGCCAATTGTGGACCGATTTTAAACATTCTTTTTTCATTCGAAAGCCTACTTCTGATGTGGTCCCATTGTTACCAAGTCAGAATCTGAAGATGGAATCCCATGAAAATCGAGGGAAACCCTCAAATTTTATAAGCACAAACAATGTTTTTCATGAAATTCTATCGCAATTCAGATATTTGTGCCTGGTAATCATCATCTCATGTTGCTGAGCTGATGATGGAAGGTATAAGTCAGGATCTGATTATGGGATCCCATGAAAAAGTTTGTTCAGCGATATTTTCGCCACTACAGATTTGGATGATTCTTTTTTTTGTTTGGAAGAGTATTTTCCCGGACTGGTCCCATTTTAATTTGGTGAAGATCTGATGACGAACTTCGGAGGTAGGCAACGGAACTCTTCAATCAATCATAGCAAATGGATCGGGATTTCTGAAATTGCATGTCTGTCGATTGTTTACACCAGTTCATAACATAACATCACGCCGGTACGCTGTGTTTGTGGTGTCGAAAAACCAAAAACACCAACTTCCAAAATTAAAGTTATTTTATTTTATGTTAACGTTATTTTATACTTTGTAGTGTTTTGTTTTTGGAAGTCGGTTTTTAGGGTTCCGTACCCAAAAGGTATCCAACGGAACCCTATTACTAAGCCTCCGCCGTCCGTCCGTCCATCCTTCCGTCCGTCCATCCGCCTGTGCGTCTCCAGAACCGTAATAGGTAGACAGTTGAAATTTTCACAGATTGTGTATATCTATTGCCGATATACCAACAAATAATGAAAATTAAGGTTTATGGTACGGAATCCCTCGTATGCGAGTCCGACTCGCACTTGGCCGGTTTTATTTGCAACGGTTGATTAACATTGTGGGTACATTTTACTTTAAATAAAGATTATATTTTTAGTAATTTAATTATATCACCAAAGTATCAATAGTTTCCGAGATAAAAGGTTTTGGCAGACAGACAGAGTTCCGTTTTTTTCTTTTGAGGTACGTAACCCTAAAAAGATTAACTGTCCGTACATTTTAACTTTTCAAAAGAATATTACTCATGTCGATTCTTTTCATATTTGAGACAGTTCGACATACGTATTCGAAATTCATGTCAGCAAGGAAACTCTCCTCGCATTTGAATGCAGAAAATCTGGTACTACTTTTGAATATTACCAATTCTTGCAACGGGATTGCCAACAGCTGCAAACTTTGTAGAACTTCTAAGCACTTGAACATACCTATCTTTCCTCGTAATCTATTGAGTCTGTTGCGAGTTAAAGTTCCTAGGAAGTAAGTCCTTTATTTCCTTCGGCGATTCTTAGAATACTTTCGGAGTTTTCAGGAAAGTTATAGGAGCTAAAAAGGAAATTAATCACTATGTTTTTGTTTCATATTCCAGTGAGGTCGGAAACTGCTATTATTTCATTATAATATTCTGTAATCATACAATAGCTACGGATGGGAAACTTTGTTCCAATGTACTTTATTATTAACAGTGAGTACTTTTAATATGAGAGTTCTTGTTTGTACTGCAGAGTCTTGTTCATAGTGTTCACATAGCACCCATTTCCATCTAAAACTAGCTTCTGTTCGCGACTTCACCCGCGTTATAAGTGGTTTATTATTCCACGCATACATACTACTAATCCTGGTCATGTTTCATACTTGTTCGTGCTCCATCTTCGACCACATCATCGCTTACCATCAGGTGAGATAGTGGTCAAACGCGTGCCTACATATAGTAAAAAAAAAAAAAAAAATCGGGCCAAAGGACATAGCCCCGCCGCCATTTTTTTTTTCAATGTGTGATGCACGATCTAATATGGTTATATGGGTAAAGGACTTTTCAACGAATAAAAAATGTTAGGAACATGGTGCCTTAAAGTGCCACGTTGCCGAGATGTTTCGAGGTAAAGTTACCACGCATACGTTTCGCATTCATTTACTTCAGCTTTCTCAAGGGGTTATAAGTATTTTATAAACCCTATAATTTAACCTTCACATCATCTGCCTAGCCTTTTCCCAACTATATTGGGGTCGGCTTCCAGTCAAGCCGGATTTAGCTGAAGTTGTGGAGGTCGGGTAGGCTCCTCGTAAAATACTGGTATATTTTACGAGGAGCGGCTGCCTACCCGACCTCCACAAGCCATTAATTGGGTACCACGGTACTTCTTGGCAAAACTGGAGTCAGATTTACTGGCTTCTGGCTATCCGTAAAGACTGCCAAAGATCTACAAATGACAGCCGGAACCAACGGCTTAAGGTGCTTTCCGAGGCACGGAGGTAACTCGGTATGTTAACCTTAACCCTATAATTTAACCTTCACAAAAGTACTGATCTTGTCAATAGTATGAATGAGAAATTATTTGCTTTATTGAGACCGTTTCTTCGAAGCGGGAATATAATGAACAAAGCTACGATGTGGGCCCATTAAGGGACCATTAGGAAGCTGGAGGCCCTTTCCGGCTGTCGGACAAAGCACCCTGAGAATGATTGCCGATTTTTGGTAATTGGAGAGGTTGGTACGAGTAAGGGATGACCGTTGGGCTTGGTCACCTTTTTACGATGAATGACTTTATACCTTTCTGTTCTACTAGCTGGAAGTGGACCCCCGGATTTTTTTGTATTGGAATAAAAGGTTTTTCAATAAACTCTTATAGGATTTTACAGAGAACGGAACCCTTATAGGAGCTGCTGGTCCTGCTCCACAGTCACAGCTGCTTAGGTCCACTTTTTAGGTTTTTATGTTTTTATATTTGGAAGAGATGCTCGCTCCTTTTAGAGGTTCTTACATTATTTCGTTTATTTATTCTTATATACATACAAATTATATTATTATATTAATTACTTATTTATTATTTTTGATGTAAGAACTTAATCGTTCTCTTTATTAATTTATTTTTCATTATTTGGTCATTGACAACCATAGTTTTGTGTAAAGTAGAAGCATATTTTTCAAATTTTGTAAATGTGAGTACCATGAAACCATTTACATTTTATGTGAGTAGTTATAGTTTTACTTGTTGGACATGAACGAGCATGGTGGTTGAGAGCATGTCATGCTCACTCAAATGTCTCGCTGATGGCGGCGCGTGGGTTTGATCATTCGGTTCCCTTCGAAATGGTTGAGCTGAAAGGTGCCGATTCACGCGTCATGTTCGTGAACAGGCGCCGTCGGTTGAGACTGGTCATCTCTTAACTGCCATTGGCTTATTTTAATCTTTATATTTAAAATTCTTATAATAAGCCCTTTTTTTTTCCTTTGCATTGTCCTCACATGCAGAAGCAACAAGTATATGTAACTTGGAATGTTGTAAAACAGAACATGATTTAAAAGAGTGTCCGTGGAGCTTCTTGCACGTTCTTCTCCATAGAGATCTACGCCTTGGAACGTGCAAATAGCTTCCATGTTTTTGACTGACCGACCTTGACGTTTCAAAAGTGCCTGTGAATGGTTTATTTGAAATAAAATGCTTTGAATTTGAATTTGAATTTGATCACTCACCAGAGAATGAGCAGCAGCGTTCTATGTAAAACGCAACACCTAACACTACGATCGCAAACCCGTCTGCTAAGCATGGCTATTATGGCAAACCCCCCCTTTGGGGGAGGCCTATGTCTAGCAGTGGACGTGTTCCCGCTGTTATGACGATAGGATCTCTCGGGTGTCTGTATGTTGTTCTGTCGTCTGTCTGTCTATCTATCACAGCTAGTTTTCTCCAGATCTACTGGACCGATTCTGTTGAAATTTGATACACATAAATGGTGTTCTGTGACCCAAACACGAACGCGTTACGTAAATTAATAAAAAATAAAGTTTTTAAACTGTATCGTGTGACATATTAAATGAAAGAACTTATTGTGAAGGTTTTAAATATATTTTTTCATAATTTAAAAATAAATCAAGTTTATTCGTTACATAAAAAAAAATGGACACATATTTTTGCCATTTCAAATCGATCCAAAATGATAAAGATAAAGCGCATCATGGTTAAAGAGTGGGGCAAGTGACGTCACGTTTTAGTGAAAAATGTATTAAAATGTTAAGGAGCTCGTGGCTAGATAATAACAGCCGCACGGATCGATCTTCAAGGTTAAGCAACGCTTGCCAGGGTTGGTCTGTGGATGGGTGACCATCTTAACATAACGAGTTTCCTCCGTGCCTCGGAAAGCACGTTTTAGCCGTTGGTCCCGGCTGTCATTTGTACATCTTTGTCATTCGTTACGGATTGTCAGAAGCCAGTAAATCTGACTCCAGTCTTGCCATGAAGTTCCTTGTTACCCAGTTAATGGGTTGTGGAGGTCTGGTAGGCAGCCGCTCCATGTAAAATAAAGGTATTCAGCTAAATCCGGCTTGACTGGAAGCCGACCCCACTATATTTGGGAAAAGGCTAGGTAGATGATGGTATTAAAATGTTACGTGACGCGAGTTTTCAACGTACTGTGTCATTTTTTCCTTGCGTTAAAAGTAAGAAAAAATACCCACACACACATGTCCAATATTTTTTGGAAATCTATTCTAATAAATTGTAATATGATTGTTTCAACAAAACACCCAATACGCAAAAAGATAAGACAAATTAGAAACAACTATACCATCTGCAAAATCATACATTAAACCTAATTCCCGATCCCAAAACTAACAAACCTGAGACAGGCCGTTAACATGAAATAAAACCAACGATGCAGCCCACTTGATTGCAAAAGGGTCAAAAACTGTTCACAGCCCATCCAACATCTATTCAATTACCTAATGTGATCTTTCAATCACTTATACAACCCTAAATTCCATTTTCATTGAAATATCTGAACTGGAAATCGAAAAGTGATGAATCCAGAGGAATATGTGGGGTCTATCACATAACGGTTCGATTACTAATCAATTAACAATTTCGATTTCAATACGAGGTAAATCTCTGATTTGAAGAAAATCTAATATCCTTGTGAATGGCTCCCATTCATTTTGCTCAAACCCTAATGAGCTCATTAAGTAAGGGATACAGGTAGCACGTGAATTAATTATCTTTCGTTTTTCACAGAATTTTATAAGGTTTCAAAGGGAGCTTTGGATCTAATTTAATGTTAGCATGTTAAGTCTCTGGTGGATATTAACTCAATTAGAATTTTGTTAAAATAGAACGGTATATTTATGAATTAAAGCTAAGCTGTTTATGCGTAATCAGCTTATTTTGTTCCCACTTCTGGGACTTGGCCTTATTATCTCCGCTTTCCTTTTGTGAGGTCTCTCGATAATAATTTGTTAATCACTTGTTCATACAAAGCGTAACAGAATGAATGCAATATCTTTGCTCAAAGTCGTTTAATTCTCATAAAGAAATTTACATTTCACTTACATTGTTCTCATGTAAATAAAATGTAAAATTCTTTATGAGAATTTAAAAATAAAAATTGTTTGTCTGTAAAGTCGGTTTACGGATGACAATTTTACGTGATAACGTCATATGAAAATAATTAAACGCGCGGAACGTGACCGCGACACTTTTTCGTGCGTGCAACCGGTGTTCATCGATTTACAAGACGTTATCACGTCAAAACTTATCATTGTCTTCGACACTCGGACTTATAATAAATCTAATTTACACATAGCATCAACTTACATTGTATTACAAATTAATAAGGTTTGTATACTCCCAAAATCTAGGTTGTGTAACTACGCGCAAATGGCCCACTTGACGATAAAGAGTGCGGTCTCGTTGTCACAGTGCAGATAAATTAGCCAGTAATACAACAGTTGTTTACAAATGCTGTTTTTAAGATTATATCTCAAACTAGTTAACCCGCGCAACTTCATCTGCGTCACAATTTTCATTACTGCTCCGCTCCTATTGGTTTTAGCGATATATAGATGATATACATTCAGTCAAAAAAGTATCGGGAATGGATGATTTGTTTATGGTTCCAAATTCAAATTTTTGTTTTTTTGTAGTTGTTAGATTGGCACAACTGTTTTCCATTTTGGCGCGGAGTTTGAGTTGCATCTGTTATTTATATTAAATACAGTGCTGGTTTTAGTAATATCATATATAGTGTGTATTGCGAATTTCATAATGGACAAAAATATCGAACAAAGAGTTTGTCTTAAATTTTGCATCGCCAATGGAATTTCATGTTCGAAGTCACTGAAAATGTTACAGAAGGCTTACGGTGAATCGACTTTATCAAAAACTCGTGCTTATGAGTGGTTCAAAGCGTTCAAAAGCGGTCGAGATGTGATGGAAGATTTGCCTCGCTCTGGTAGGCCGTCAACGTCTGCAACTGAAGTTAACATCGCAAAAGTGTAGGAAATAGTGACTGAAAATCCCCATTCAACTCTGAGAGAGATAGCCGCCGAACTTTCTGTATCTCACGAGTCGATCCGTACCATTTAACTAATCATTTGGGTATGAAACATGTTGCTGCTCGGCTAGTCCCAAAAGATCTGAATTTTCTCCAAAAACTCGATCGCATGAAAGTCGCTGAGGACATGCTAGAACGAGTCAGTTCGGACCCAACATTCATGAAACGCATTGTTACTGGTGACGAGACGTGGGTTTACGAGTTTGACATGCAAACTAGTCAACAAGCTTCGGAGTGGCGCCTTCCAACTGAACCGAAACCGAAAAAACCACGCCAAAGTCGATCAAAAGTCAAAGTCATGTTGACTGTTTTCTTTGACTATCGCGGTGTTGTGCACTCTGAATTCTTACCGGAAGGTCTAACGGCAAATAAAGAATATTATTTGAGCGTTATGCGGCGTTTAAGAGAGCAAATTCGACGAAAAAGGCCAGATTTGTGGAAAGAAAATTCTTGGATTTTGCACCACGACAATGCGCCTTCGCACAAGGCTATCATTGTGAACGAATTTTTAACCAAACACTCAACAAATACCATCCAGCAACCACCATATTCACCAGATATGGCTCCTGCTGACTTTTTTCTTTTTCCTAAACTCAAATTACCACTTCGTGGCACCCGTTTTCAATCGATAGAAGACATAAAGGAGAATTCGCGGCGAGAACTGAACTCAATTCCGGAAGCAGCGTTTAAAAAATGTTTTGATGAATGGATTATTCGTTGGCGCAAGTGTATCGTTTCTAAAGGAGCATACTTTGAAGGTGATAAAATAAATTTGGATGAATAACAGACATTTTGTGTATTATTGATCTTTTCCCGGTACTTTCTTGACAGAGTAGTATATAGCCTTCCTCAATAAATGGGCTATCGAAAACTGAAAGAATTTTTTAAAAGGGACCGCGGGGCGCGTTCAAGTAAACAAACAAACTCTTCAGCTTTATATATTAGTATAAGATAAGATAATATAAGATAGATGGGGTACATTGTATTCATCATCGTAGCATAGGCATCTTCTGGGCACGCTCACTCCACCGTAGACCTCATTTATTAGCTTTTCATCCGGCGTGATTGAATTCAAGAGTAAGCCCATTCCTCAATAAAAAAATAGACACTATGAACAACATTTACTATGGAACCAGAACAGAAATCGCGAAAAATAAATGCACTGGGCACTCGACAAAATGTAATGTCAAGCTGATGTTTTTCGCGATTTAGGTGTTGGTCCTATTGTACAAGTTGTGCACAATACTGAGTACAGTGACCCCGTTTCAGGGGTTACGTTGGTTCGGATACACTTATTAGCCCACCACGCGAAAACCAAATACTGCCAACTACGGAAATTATTTGTGTACAAGCGAATTTTAGCTATGTTGTAGGGAATGGTGTTTTAAACAACATATAAAGTACTTATCTACAAATATACCAAATTTCGTTTACACTATATTCGCTTATATTTCCCTTATTTCTCTTTAATTGAGTGGACTATATTACATGTTGTAAGTATACTAGTTAATGAAAGTCACAATTTAATTTAAAATTATAATTAGGACAGCATGCTGCCTTCCGAAATAAGAGTTCAAGTATCGCTTCTGTGTCTTTCGATTGACGTCATAATGGTTTTGCAGTTCTTGAAGAAAAGATTTCACCTAAAAAAATTGGTTGTCTGTAAAATTGGTTTACGGACGATAATTTTACGTGATAACGTCATAAGAAAACAATTGAACGTGCGGAACGTGACCGTGACACGTTTTCGTGCGTGCAGCCGGTGTTTAACGATTTATAAGACGTTATCACGTCAAAAATAAGTCTATCTTTATTTTGTTATTCTAATAAATAGAACGTGAATCAATTAGGCTAATCTTATTATAGTCCGACGTCCCTAATGTTGACAATATTTTAAATCTCGAAGCATTTAGGTCAAAACACGAACTATTTATTCTGTTTATATTTATTAACTTTTAGTACCGTTAATCTATTTTTACTCCTAAAACTAGTCAGCACAACGTCACCCCTGTATTTACAAAAAGGGGCTAAATTCGCGCCCATATTTACCGAAGGAGTCGGCTGTAGTATAGGAACAACCGCTTTTTACTAGTAAAGTTATAACATGAATTAGGGGAAAACCTTTGCCACTAACCAAGCATTCCACAAAAAAAAAAATGAAATAACGCCAAGTTCTCTATAACGGCTTCGCTTATAAAAGAAGTTGAGATTCAACTCGGAATGGAACTTCGAACGAAATTGAAGTACAGTTCACGGACAACCTATCTTCAATTTCTGGAATTATTCTAGATCTTTTTATAGTGTGACATGTTTTTATTCACTAACATAAATCTATGTATTTAGAGTAGGAGCTAGATAAACTTGCAATAAAGTACATTGAACTCTCCCTAATATCCTTTCGTAGATATCCGAACAATAAATTATGAACAGTTTTTCATTACTAAAGAACGTAAAGGATCATGACAAAAGTCGATTTGGAACAGCTTTATGTCATTATTTCAGTTTTTGATATTAAGAAAGTCAATAAATGTCCGTGTTCGAGTCCATGGCCGTTATTGCACATTCATCTATCGCCTATTTTAAGGGTATTTAAAATAGGCACCAGAAAAATGTGCAATTGATAGCAAAAAAAGGCTAGTTTTCACCATGAGTACCTAAATTGCAAATCTATTTCGTGTGTCAGTTAGAGTATTGAGAAAGAATGATGAATGACACGTATTTTTTTTTTGTAAATTAATTAATATTGTCAAAGATAAAACACATCAAAACTCGGGCGTGGGGCCTCGTGACGTCAGAACGTACTAAAAATAAAATTATACCACGACGTGACGTATTGGAGAATTTTAAAAGCGTCGTATATTCGTCAATTTTGGTGTAAGTCACAAAATATATAAAAAGGGTCAAATATTTTTTTTGATAATCTAACTGACGGACTAATTAATTTTTTTCAGTGGACAAGCCTATTATAGAAATACACATTGCGAAAATTTCGACTCTTGCCTATATTATGGTTCATGAGATACAGCCCGCTAATAGACAATCGGATAGTGGAGGCTTAGTGGGTTCTTTTACTTATTTTTCGGGTGTGGAACCCAAGAAACGAGTAATATTTGTTCGTTTGATTTCCAGAACCTGAAACGCTATCGGCTCGACTGGCGAAAATCCTTATAGATTTATTAGAACAATATTTTACAACAACTTTGGAAAAGCGTGGGTTTCCTATTTAACTTTCATAATTACTTCTTTCTAATTGATGTTTTAGTCACTTTAGGCTGTTTGACGGTTTACGTCTAAAAATATATTCAAAATTAATTAAGGAGAAAATCAAGATTCACATCAAATATATTTCGTCAAAAAACTTGGCTCATAAAATTGACATAAATAAGTTTACAGCAAACTTATTGTTATTATACTTAATATTCTTTTTTCATAACAAATAACGGTAATAGGTACTTGGGTACGCCCACCGGGAACACTAAAACCTTGCTATATTTTTATTCTTAAGATTAAGTAAAAATAAATTACTATGTAAATAGGTTTTACTAAGATATACGCCTTGGAGGTAAACTAAAACATTTTCAGCAAAAAACTAGAATAAATAGGCTCTTAAAAACGGTGACCTAGTCCTTGAATTTAGATAAAAATCTGTGTCAAATAGTCCGAGAGCCGTAGGCATGTTCAGTGTAAATAATATTAGGCTCGCATAATATCGCTATTTGTTGCCCTGATACGTATTTTTAGATAAAAGAAACCTCAATTTGCCGGTCTCTTGAGCTTTTAAGAAAAAGCTAGGATCAAGTTACTGATCACTTGAATTTTGTTTTTATTTGTCGTTTGTTTTTTTTCCGCTCAATTGGACAAATTTACTAACATTTTTGAAGACATAATGTATAAAAATGATCTAAAAATAAACGTTTTTATCAAAATATAAGAATTTTTACTTGAATCCGATTTCACATGCTCTCGCAAAACCGTGTTGTTTATTTTGGTCCTTTCTAAAACTTTTTTTAAGCGTTACGCGAAATTCACCAACCATAATCAACGTGCGACGATGAAAAAACTCGACCTATCAACCACGCAGGCAATCTTTTCAAATACAAATAACAGGTACCTGTTAGGTACAGAAAATTTCCTAAATCCCTTCTTCATGCCTATTTATCTAGATTCCAATAAGCCGCAGACATTTGGAATACGCGGGATTTTCCAATGAGATCTTATAGGTATTCGTCTCAATGACTTTAGGTTGTATAGCCTAATCCGATGGGCGGCTATCTCTTTCAATCTTGGTACAATGGAAGCAGTGAATCAATGCGACCTCATGGCTCAATTTTATGCTATCTCATTTATTTTCGTTTGAAAGGAAGAAATTTTGCTCTTGAATTAAGTTTGAGGCAGATTTCTTTCACTGTACCTAGTAATTTGATATTGAGACCACTTTCTTTTCAGTTACTTAACTGTTCTAAGGGGCTGTCTCCAGGAGCGATATTATTGTCCGTGCCACGTATTTTTATGACAAAAACGTGCCTCCACACGGCGATATTATCGCGGCACGTAACCATTTGCCTGCGACTTCATACGCGAGTACCGTAATGCGCGTACGAAGTCGCGGGCAAGTGCTAGTTCACACTATAATGTCCCTTTGCTGGGATATAAACCTCTTCTTCGTGAGTGGGAGTAGGTCAAAATCCACCACACGCAAAAGACACATACGTTACATTACGTTTTAAAACAAAATTATCAAAACACCACAAATGAGGTGTTGTATTTGCATCAAAAGTAAAGGTCAAACCCTAATTCAGTAAAACCATTAATTTCATTGGAATATACCGTCATTACGATCCATGGCAACACATAGATACAAAGGTCAATGTACCAAATTTGAGGTCGGGTACTGTTTCCATAAGTAATGCCATAATGAGGAAAATTTCAGGAAAGAGTTGAATATGAATTAGGGTGGCAACAAAAGTAGAGGAAGATCAATGAAACGACAAATGGACTGACAAAAATTAATTCAACCATTTCATACCTGGTTTCTTTGGTCTTCTGGCGATGATATTTCAACACATTATCTGGGAGTCCACACTGAAGAGAACGTACTGAATACTTCTATCAACTAAGACTTTGACCAATTTAGAAGCGTAGAAGAAGAAATTTTTCACTGAACTCTAAATAAGTTGTGATAAGGACAGGATAGTGATGATGATGAAACGATACTTCACCTACATGATTTTTTACTTCATTATAATACCCTTAATTTATGTGTCGTTTTCTCAATAAACTCTTGTCTTACACGGTTATAAGGTTCTGAAAATATCAATGTACCAAATTTAAGGTCGGTTTAAATACAACTGTCCGTACTCCATATCAGTCATATTTTGTAATGTGGAAGAATGAGGAAGTTGTCGTGATGAATGTTTTCAGTATAAATGTGGATGGCTGTCAGAGTCTGGAAATACCAATGAAACGGTGGTAGATTGTGTCAAAGATAATTTGGTTCGAAAGGGGGTGACTACTGATATAACAACCAATTATTTATTGAGAAGTACCGTAACGGGTTGAATAGAAACGCAGAGGGCTGAATAGAAAAAACAACTTTGAAGAGGATTTTCACTTTATTTAAATTCTGCTGCAGCATTTAAGGACTTCAATTTTGAAGTTAATATTAGTTTTTAAAGATTGATAATTCTAGAAGCTTGTGGCTAGATAATAACAGCCGCACAGTTCAATCTTCAAGGTAAAGCAACACTTGCCAAGGTTGGTCTGTGAATGGGTGACCATCTTAACTTACCGAGTTTCCTCCATACCTCGGAAAGCACGTTAAGCCGTTGGTCCCAGTCATTTGTAGATCTTTGGCAGTCGTTACGGATAGTCAGAAGTCAGTTTATCTGACTCCAGTCGTGGAGTCAGATAAACTGGCTAAAATGGGTTGTGGAGGTCTGGTTGGCAGCCGCTCTGCGTAAAATACTGGTATTCAGCTAAATCCGGTTTGACTGGAAGCCGACCCCAATATAGTTGGGAAAAGGCTAGGTAGATGATGTTAATTCTTTAGAAATAATAACATGGCATGCAAGCGAAAATACCATTCAGAGTTTTGTTTTTAATCACCCCTGCGTTCCTATTCACCCCGTTTTACCGATAAAAAAAAGAAATTTTTAACCAAATCCAAAATAAATTATCCAGTGGTAATGATGATTTCTCACTCCATAATAAAGCAATTTAAATAGATTTAAAGTTGATAATATTCTAAAATGATAAGTCGTTCTCTAAATGGACACTCCTCTCTCGTAATTTATGGTTATTACCTGGAAGTGTCGCTGAATTAGGCTGTTTCAGTGAATTGAAATAGTTCTAAAACTTGGTTGAGTACTTTGAATAAGAAATGAGATAGACTTTCTTGGTGACAGTTTTATATTATACCTGCGAGCTGTGCCTGCAGATTTAGGTGTCTTTAATTTCCGGACTGAAATTATGTCTCTTTTCATCAGGAAAAGGTAAGATTGATACCTTATCTTGGTTAATACTGGCTGTATAATACATTTAGAGAGTTGTTAGTTTAGCTTACTACGAGTTCGGTTTCCTATTATGAGTTTTGAGTACCTAATTATTTTGTTGTTTAGACAAAAGCAAATTTTTTTCGTGATAAACCCGCTCTGAGGTTGCGGAATCTGTTCGAACGAGCCACCGCAGGCCTGGAACGCAAAAGGAATTAGAAGGAATATGAATTGGTTTTAGTAAGTAAGAATCTGATACTTCCTTCCGCTTCACCCGGAGTGGAAGGTAACATTTGATGATTTCTTATCTTTTAAAAAAAACTTTGCTCTTACCTAATTGTACTCGTAGAAAAACGATGGGTGAATTAATATCTTCGATGAAACAAGCAAACCCAGAAGATTACAGTACAATCTTATTTTGAAGGCTGTTGGGTAACAGGTGGTCGGGAACACAGACGATTGCAAAATTAAACAGCATTAGGCGGTACTTTCCAATTGTAAACTATTACACTCGTACAATTACTTAAGGTTATTTTAAATCGCGTTAAAACTTAATTATTGACAACGTTGAGTGTCAGTGTAAATTTGGTATTCTAGCTATTGCCTATTGCCTTGCTTGAGTTAAAAATTTAAAAAATCCTTTCCAAGCTTTTATCTATATCTATGTCAGAATGTATTAAAATCTGTTCAGCGATTTAGGCTTGATGTAAGAAACATACAAAGTTTTCGCAACGTAAATCAAATTAGCTTCTGCCAGCGGTTTTGTCCGCGTGAAAGTAAAAAGTATGTCAAGGGAACGTTCTCTCGGGATAAAAACTGTCCTATATTCTAATACATGTCATGTTCTTTCCGAGTGCCTAGTTTCATCTAAAACGTTATAGCTATTTAGAAGTGAAGAGGGAACAAAAAACTCTCCCTTTTGCATTTATAATAATAATATTAGATAGGATCAGACCTTGCCCAGAAGGAGTGGATTCACCGTTGCGTCCAGAAGTGGCGCACCAACGCGCGAGCATTTGTGGTATTTATATCAAAATGTTGGAACTCCATTTTCCTTGACACGTGCACTCACTCTGAAATTCATGCGTGAAATGGACGCTACAAGGCGTTCCTAGTATCTCGATTCGCGCGCGGTACACGCGGTTTAGAATTCGCGCGGTTTAGAATTTGATGATTTCCCATGCTCAAAAAAAGGTCATTTCAAAATCCCATGATACCTACGCGAACTAAAGTAACCTACAAAGAAAGATCAGTAGAAGAGCAAGCAATCACAGAACGCCGACGCAGCTTCGCAGTAATTTAACGCATGACGTCACCCGTCCTTTGATCACGAGTTGCAACAAATAATGAATCGGACTCAAAGAAAACTTCACTGATCTGTGTGGACTTTAAATAAAAATAAAAATATGAATAAATGAATGCAACAATAATTACAAGAGGTCTAGCTTCAGCGAAAGAGTGGTTATAGAGTGCTTTAACATTTTTATCTTTACTTTTTTGTGTCAGCAACCTTCGGCTTTTTTCTCACGTACCACAAACACACCACACCGTCGCGACAAAAGGTGCCTGCAAAACGTGGATGTGTTTGCGTGTGGTTGTGATGTGGTCGGTATCACACACGCGGTCAATAATGACAGCAAAATGTGGTCCGTGTGAATTTAACCATTAATACAAGGCAAGCGGGCTCCATCTTCGACCACATCATGACTTACCATCATGTGAGATAGTGGTTTTTGAATAAGTAAAAAAAAAACATTCGAATTAGCGCACACCTACGTGTTGTGATTGTGGTGTAGATGTAGTACAAAGCCTTAGCGAAAAAATCACAATGAACTCAAGTGGTTGTCAACTACGGACTAAAACCTTGTGTTCCATTACCGTTCCGTTCAAATGCTCTTTGCGTTTCAGCGCCGCGGTAACTCTTTCGAACCCATTTCATTTTATTGGTATAGATTTGCACTGCAAAAGTTTCTCAAACTGTATTTATATATTTTTTTTTTTTCACTATCTCACCGATAAGCGATGACGTGGTCGAAGATGGAGCACGCTTGCCTAGAAGTAACCTATTCACTTTTGACTTAAAGACTCCCAGGTTGTAGCTATTAGGAAACACAGACTCCGGCAGTGAAATCCACTCCTTAGCTGTACGCATTATGAATGTGTTCCCAAAACGTTTTGTGCGTGTGGGTGGGATGTCCACCAAGTACCGGTGGCGCATCGCCGTTCGTCTTGTGGTCCGATGATGGAACGGGCTTGGCGAAATTAAAGTATGCATTTCCGTCGCACATTCCCCAAAATGCAACCGGTAGAAAACCGACAGGGTAGCAACTCGTCGTCGATGCTCAAGGCTTTGGAGCTTCGTCGCGACAAGCTTCTCATTGTCGATGATCCTCTTGGCTCGTTTCTCTTTTGACTCAAAGGTATCAAGCTGGTATCTGGCAGATCTGTCCCAAAGATGAGAGCAGTATTCCATACACGATCGAACTTGCGCTTGATAGAGTTTGAGCAGCTGTTCCGGCGGCGTGAAGTTTCGTCTCACCCTTGCTAGGATCCCTTACTTCTTTGCAGCCACTTGAGCTTTTGCCTCTATGAAAGGGCCAAAATTGAGAGTAGATGTTAATGTAACCCCTAGAAGCTCAAGTTGGTCGGTTATTGGCACGGTAGTACCTCGGAAAGATGGAGCTGGGTAGAATTGGCTCCTTTTGGCGTAAAATAGACACGCTTGGGTCTTAGCAGCATTGAACTTGACCAGATTGGCATCGCCCCATTCAAAGACAGCCTGTAAGTACACATTCAAGCTTTTGTTATTTAGGGTTCCGTACCCGCAGGGTAAATAACGGGACCCTATTACTAAGCCTCCGCTGTCCGCGTGTCTGTCAGCGGGCTGTAACTCATGGACAGTTGAAATTTTCACAGAGTGTGTATTTCTGTGACGCTATAAAAAACAGAAATGCTCACAGGGTTTGTATTACTTACTAAATAAAAAATAAAATAAAATGAATTAAAAGAATATAATACAAATATATAAAAGAGTTTTACAATTTTTTGTTCTTGATTTTATAAACGTGGATTATAATAAAAATTAAATTAAAAATGTAATATACCCCGACAAAAAAAACTTTCTTGCCACATAACTTTAGACGTACTCGTCAGCAGTTGATGCAGCATTTGATGGTCAGAGGCAAAATCCGCGCCCGGAAAAATTCTGTCCTGTTAATAATGGAGGTAGTACGGAACTCTTCATGAGCGAGTCCGACTCGATGATGGGCGGTGTTTTTTAGTGAAAATAAAAATGCATTTTGAATATCCATTTCGTTTTGACTGACGGATTCAGTTTCAATTAGTATGAAAGCCTCCAAAACTTTGTGTGGGTACGAGTCGAATCAAACGAGCAATCGGTTCGATGTATTCCAATTATAAAATTGGTATTCGTCCATGACAACGCTACATCAGGCACTATATTTTCATTGCCTTTGTGTGCTCTTTATATTTTAATGGACGGAAATATAATGATTCTACAGAGTGAATGCGATATTATGACGTCTTAAAACCGTCATGATGTTGATGTGGCAGGGAGATGTGCAGGGTTTTATGGACTATATATTAATAATACCTTTAGTAAATTGGTATTAGTAAATGTATGTTCGTATTTATTGAAAAAAATTGTTGAACACTATATTTCCATATAAGTCTCATAGTGAAGCAGTAGTGTAATGATTCGGTACCTCTAAATGATTGCCAATGAGTGAAACGTCATTTTGAGTATGTCAGGACGAATAGTAAGTTGAAAATAATAATTAAACTAATAAACTCTATCGTGGTTAGAACACTTACCCTACCTACAGTATCTCGATAGTATAAAAGTTATTTTTGACGTTGGTTTTACCTACAGTGGGTAGGACACCCAATTTGTCACATGAACCATACACGCAATTTAAAATAACGAGATCATATCACAAATTCAGATTAAAATATCGAGCTCATAAATATTTACACGATACGATCATTATAAATTACCTTATATCGCCTTAAAATAAATATAATATTAACGTCACATGCGTGGCAAGGAATGTGACAATAAAATGCTAAATTATTTAGTTACTCCACAGCCTGAGTACTAGTGTTTGACATACCAAAAAAGCCTCAATTTTCATTCATCAGAAATGTATATTGAAACTTGTTTAACATATTATTGCAACTGAGAAACTGTCTTTAAAAATATTAGAATTGGTCCAGTTACTGAGTAAGATACAGTTCTGACTACTCGTAACAAATCTCAAAGATGTTCAAATGACAGTCGAAAACAACAGTTTAATATTTATATTTTTTTATTTCGGTATGTTAAGACTGTCACCCTTGCACGGACCAACCTCGGAGAGCGTAGTTTAACCTCGAAATTTAACCCGTGTGTCGTGCGGCTCATGCATCTAATACCTTGAAACGAGTAATTCTTGTATATATGTATTATAATCTGAATCTCGGAAACGACTCCAACAATTTTTATGAAATTTAGTAGGTATGCGAAGGGTTTCAGGGGCGATGAATAAATATAGCTAGGTTTTATTTTTAGAAAACGTCGTAAAAAAAGCCAGTCATCCAGGTACTATTGCTGGTTGCTACTGGTGATGTTCTGAATTTAAAAAATTAAAACACTTTTCATAAATCTAAAACCAATTCTAGATAGTCGTTTCACACTCGGTCCGCTTTTACCGCTGGGGCGTATAAAAAAATGGTAGGTAGGGACTCCTTCATAAGCCCCTTTTTGTTTGTCCGACTCTACCGAGACACAAATCAATCGAAAATCGATTCGCAGGCAATTTAGATATTTTGTCGGAGTAGCTTTAGGCAATCCAATTTCTCTAACGTAAATATAAACGGAGTTGATTCTTATTTTTATAAGCAAAAACAATAAAAAGGCGGTTAGGGTAGAAAGATAACTGAAATCAATGTTTATGACTAAGCGCTCGTAAAAACGTTTATATCCGGTAAAGCTGCTACAAATGTTTATGCAAAGTGTATCAACATAAATGATGTGTTTTAAGACTTGTAAAATTTTGTTTGAAACCTTCAATCTGTGAAAACAATCTTGAAAGAACTAACCAAACAAAGTGGTAACTACTTCACAAGCAAAAAAAAAACTGTTTTGCAAAATTATATTTTCAATTTTGTTACGTTTCCTCGCATAAACAGCTGATATAATTTTGAAAACGACCTGACCTTGGAAAAAAAGACAACACTTTTTAGCCCGGCTATCCCTTAAAAAACTTTTATAGAATCATCATTAACACAACATTACAGTCATTTTCTCTGATTTCATTCAACTTAAGCATTAAAAATTGAAATGTTCCTAATAAACGATACCCCTTAAAGATTAAGAAAGGAGTCCAAAGTCATAATCGTAGCATTTTGTCGTGGGAGTATCAATAAAGTCGCTTATGGCTTGTCATCAACGTGGATGCAGCTTTATGCGGTCGCCGGTCGTGATTGCCCCGATTGCCCGATTTGTAACACGCCGACGACCCGTATTAACCGGCAGATGAGGGGAGAATCGCGTTGTGTCACAGGATTCGCGTATTAATTTTTAATGCTGACGTTAACTCAATTTTGCGAATAAGCGATCATGGGTTTTTATTTTGAGAATCGTGATCATAACTTGAGTCAATTTAGCCATGGTAGTTTAATTGTGTTCCTGTTTATATTGGTTTCTAGTCAAAACATAAATAAATAACGATTAAAAATGTATGTGTCTGCAAAGATCTTGTTGAAAATCTGTACTCGGCTTGGCCTGTATCCCAAGCAAAGCATATTAGTCAGTGCGGCTTCCAGCCAAGTTTTCCTTGCCAAAATCTAGATCAGAGTCAAAGAGCGTAAAGTATTGGGATCCGTAAGTGGAAAGCCGTTCACAAAGTACTGACATATTGAAACTGGCTGTGTGTCTGAACGGTTTGATCTATGTAGTTGCTACAAGAATCGGTCTCGTATCTCAACTGAGAGTGTAAAGATTTCATGTTCGCTTGACTTCGGTTTATTTAGTGACATTTGGGGTGGCATATGGCCAGCAGTGGACGTTTTTCTACTAAAATAGGGATTAATCTAAAAGGTGGTTTTATTTTCGATCGTATTTTTTTTGGTTTCGGGTTTGGGGATTGTGATAAAGCAAAGCAGTGTCTTGTAGCTTTTTGACTATCCTCAATAACTGGAATAGTCATGCTTATAGTGGCAGATGAGATAAAGTAGTTAACCACATCCTCGCTTACCATCAGGTGAGATAGTGGTCAAACGCGTGCCTATCAATAGTAAAAAAAAAAAAAAAGAATTGTGTTTTAAAGATAAATAGACCTGTCTGTGTGTTTTGGTCTGTGGATGGGTGACCATCTTAAGAGGATCTATTTAGTTTAAGACCGTTTTTCACCTTAACATACCGAGTTTCCTCCGTGCCTCGGAAAGCACGCTAAGCCGTTGGTCCCGGCTGTCATTTGCAGATCTTTGGCAGTCGTTACGGATAGTCAGAAGCCAGTTAATCTGACTCCAGTAGTGCCATGAAGTACCGTGTTACCCAGTTAATGGGTAGTGGAGGTCTGGTAGACAGCCGCTCCGCGTAAAATACTGGTATTCAGCTAAATCCGGTTTGACTGGAAGCCGACCCCAATAGTATAGTTGGGAAAAAGGCTAAGCAGATGATGAGACCTGTCTGTGTGCAAATAACCGTTTCGTCCGCAAAGCAATTACACAATTTGCCTTTAATCAAAATTGTCACAATATTACCAACGATATCGTAATTATTTTAATGATGATGCGATACGAACCGTTTGGTGAAAATCATCCTTAATACTGATTTCAGGTTTCAGTAAGCTGAAATTTGTTACTTAGTTGTTTTGTATTAAAATAGAAATTAATTATAATATTGTTATTTCCGTCCATAATTAGCAGTAGGAAAAGACGTGATGTTTTCGTTATCGTAATTGTTTGCTTGTTTGTATTTTACTCACGTAGAAACTAATTGGAATGGATATTTTTCTAACTCGTAGCAAGTATTCGTTGGTAATTACTGAATTATTCATGATGATAAATCCTTGGAAAATTTATTATTTTTAATTATTACTATTCATTTATTTGCCAGACCACGGGAGCCATTATTTTGATAAATAGGTTCACCATATTCTAATTTAATGTTTTCTGTCAGTAGGTATTTGATTTTCGTTCAAATGTCCTATTTTTTTGTTTCATAGCTCGTATACGGTTTTTGGTAAAAATACATTTTATTTACTTAATTAGTTTTTTATTTGAGATGGATTTGCTTTTGACTGTAGTCTAAGTCAGAGATGACAGAGACAAAGTCAACGCACCTAGATAAAGCCTGTTCACTCTAACTTTGGTTAAATAAAATACACTATCATAGGTTACGAGCAACAACGGAACCATTTTCTATTCCTTTGTCTACGAGATTACGGAACTTACACACGCCATACAAACTGAACTACCTAATAACTCAAACTTAAAGCCGTATAAAACTGCAGCAGTTCTTTGAAGTCCAAGTTTTTCAAACAGTGTTGTACATGTCTGTTTATGCAGTACAGTCGGCCACACGAAGATGAATTTCCGTCACACAATTCGCATATTCAGAAAGCTCAACTTGTGTTGTACGCTGTACAATGCTTAAGCTGAGGGAAATGTCGTCTGTCTCCGCATGATAATGCTATGTCATACCACTAAATAGATTGGTGTAGAAGGTCAGCTCAATACAATAAGTGTGACGAACGAAAACGCATGAACATAATATAACCATTAGACAGTAGACACTTCACACTGTCCGTACAATAAAGATTGGAATTCCTTGCCGGAGTCTGTGATATCCTGATAGCTACAACTTAGGGGAGAGTGAAGTTAAACAAGTTCCAATCTGCAGGCACGCCGCGATGGCTTGTGATTGGTGTACCTTGCTAACATGACATTTAACTGCGTCATGTCAGTCATCAAATTCGTGCATTAAGAATCATAATATATTCGCCTTTCGTGACATTCAAAGCCAAAGAAGTCGATACTACTCATTTTTGCAACTACGGTGGATCAAAACCTTGGCGGCGTCCTTGGCGGTGTATACCAGTTTGTACGCCAACGACAACCAAAGACACTGGTCTACTGAGCCAAAGGCAATGAATGACCCGACATCGTTACACGTTTTTGATTTCCAGTCGAAAACGACCTTTTGTCCTACATACACACATAGTGTAGGTGAACCCATTGATGAGCCATAACCCCTTTTGACTAGAATTTACTTGTTACCGCCGTACTCACCTATATGTTGGTGCGCCATTTCAGAGTACGTTGTGTGGAGTTGACCTTTTGCCTCAATTTTTTTTACTCAAACGTTCCCATGTAAATTGTATTACCAGCTTTTTCGTTCCTTTAAATTGAGAAATTTTCGTTTATTCGAGGCGTTTGTTTTGTATGTATGGTGTGTTTTAACGGCTAAAATGAACACTTTGATGATTGTATGATATGAATATTAAAGGGGAAACTCTGTGAAAGCGAGTTTTTGAAGGTGTTTTGCGATAATTTATATTAAGGAAGGCTGAAAATGAGGCTGGTATGTTTTTAGTTCAAGGTAAAAATACGTTGGGAAAGTTGAGTCAAGGTTTGCGTAATTCAGCGATAATTTGAGAAAAGATATTCTGAACTTCTGAAATTGTTCGAAAAACATTATATAAAATGAGACTCAAATAAGAATCCAAGACTATTATTATCTTACGCATGATTTATTTTCTTCGGATTCTTAAGTCTAAAGTTCTTCAGAATAAAGACATTACAGCAGTACTCACAAATGTTCCACATGTGCGGTGTTAAGTCTTAAAATAACAGTTCTTTAACAATTCCCCCGCGTCGCCATTTTCATAATGTGTTGCGGCAGCACTTTACCAAAACGTCTGCTCGAAGACTTATGAGAACCTATTTTGTTAAAATGCAGACTTTGCAATATTTCAATGTATTTGCGATCTAGTGGTTTATCGATGGCTTGACTCGTAAAATACTGGGAGGACGCTCGAATATTGTAATTTAGGACCTTCTTGCAGTGAAGCTGTACTTATTTTTGGTATTTATCAGAGTACTAGACTTATTTTTAAAATTTATTTATGAAATAGTTATGTAGTCGTTAGGTCTGAAATAAAAGGCTATAATATTATAACTAGCTGCTCCCGCTACTTTATCTGCGCCACATTTTTCGGTCGTAGTGTGATGATATAGGTATACAATATCACCAATTGAATAAAATATTTTATTCTTGGATCCAACGCAAAAATAATTAAGAGATTAGCCAAGAAAGAAACAAATTCTTCCAATCTATACTAATAGATAAAGCTGACGAGTTTGTTTGTTTGTTTGCTTGAACACGCTAATCTCAGGAACTACTGGTCCGATTTGAAAAAGTCTTTCAGTGTTAGATAGCCCATTTATCGAGGAAGGCTATATATCATCACGGTCAGACAATAGGAGCGGAGCAGTAATGAATAATGTGACGCAGACGAAGTTGCGCGGGTCAACTAGTGTATTATATTGGTATAGATTATTATTGTTTCTCAGAGTAACGTCAGCAATGTAACCGGCAGCTACAGCAAAAAAAAAAACAAGACTGCATCTAACGCTGAACATATTGAAAATTTTCCCCATAGCCCATGCATTTTATGAGTTCAGCTGTTATAATGAAAAGTGGTAGCCGTTCTTCACAAGAGAATTCTAAAGATTAAACCTTCTTCTTTTTGATAAAATGCTAATAAACTTTCATTCTTGGTCGTATCCGAAGCTAATATTTAGTATTAACTGGTACCACCACATATGAGAAAAACTGTATTAGCATTATACAAATTCTTGCACTCTTCGGCATATGAAATTCTGATGAGAAAATTCCATTTTTTATTAAAAACTCCTTCGTCGAGAAGAGTGATTAATTGATTCAGCACTATGAGATTGTGTACTGAGGTTGGGAATTTGAGACGGTCTGCTAAAAGGAAAACTGTTGGAATAATATCTGGTGTCAAACTAGAGATAAACAGTATCGTCTGTGAGCGACTACCTGAGAGTTTAGTAGATAATCTTGTTGAAGTTTGCAAACTACAGACTGCTGTCTTAATTTAGTAGTGAGTTTGTAGTGCCTTTGATTTTGCTAAGGCTCTGGACAAATATTTAAATGGTCTATTTTTTTTGCCCACGAAATTCGTCAAATCTGATTTGCCTGAAAGCAAAGATTAGGTCGAAGGTAGACCTCTCATAAGAAGGCCGATGACCTTGACTTTGATGACTTTGAGGCTTGCGGGTATCCGATGGATGCGAAACGCACAGGTCCAGTTATTGTGGCCACAGTGGACGTTTTTCAGCTGATATGATGATGATGAAACATTAGGTCTCAGCAAAATTAGTTTGATGAATTTATCTCCACATTGTAGAGTGTAAACAATTTCTAATATTTGTTGCCATATTAATTTCGTTAGAAATTTTCATATTTTATTTTATTTTATTGTAACAGGAAAACAAACAGTATCAACAACTACAAATTTAACAATAAATTATGCAACTAAAAACCAATTACATGTTTTCGCATTTAAACAGCTAAATATGAAGAGCATGCTGGACGGAGAGAAAAAAAATTACAATAAAAAAAAAGTAAATTACAATGACGCTGTACGTAAACAATATTATACAGTCAAAAATTATATTTAGTTAAGTGCTAAAGAAAAACAGTTAGTGAACCAATTCGAACCAATGTAAAGCAGGCAGGCTTAGTAGTAAATAAGTCATGTTCAGAAAATTCAACCAAATTGTTGTAAGACTTTGCGCATCTTATAAAGAATGAATTCTAATGAGGGTAATATGTAAGATTATACGACTATGCAGAGGACACAAGAAATCAAGAAACGCGTTGTCGGTCCGAAAGAGGGTACCTTCCGGTTTTCAAAAACAATCGAGCATTTTTGCGCGGTAACCGCTTAAATTACATTTTAGCTTCAAGTGTAACAAATCCTTCGAATTCCTGAAGCGCCTCAGAACGCAAAAAGGAAGGTGTGATTCGAAATTCGCAAAGTGGGGCTGCCGTGACGTATCAACTGCAGGATGTGGATGTAGAGACGAGCCACAATCCAAGCTCTTGCCCTCTGTGCTCCAAAACATGCGACCGATATGCTGCCACAAGCGATGCTGTGTATGTAACAATGTTTTGGGCCACCAAGATTTAAAATACTGTCGTATCAGCGACACGAAGAAGAAGACTCCTTGAAATGAAACTAAAATCGAATTTAAATATCAAATATCTTAAAAATTATCGACCCATGTTTTTATTTCCGAAAAAAAGATCGGCATTTGGGTTTCCAATACAGCGGACTAATATTTCAAAGAAACGAGGAAATTATTTGGCCTACGCTAGGCTTCCTAAGACGTGATAGAAGGCACAACGCAAAGCCAGAGCGCCCGTAAATTTAATATTATGAACACTCCGTCAATATTGAACGTTGTTGGCCGGACTCCACAGAGTAGGTACAATGTTTAGCTAAGATAAGGTTTTATCCTATCTAAGCCTAGTTTTAGTAGCAATATTCCGCCAAAGCGTTATGAATATCTTCGTAAAGGGTCGAAGTGTTAGGTTGAGAAGCGTTTTTGGTATCTTCAAAATGTTTGTTGCTTGTAGCTAGATAAATTGATGCATGACTTGGGAGAAATTTGGAACATTTATGTTTTTGCTTGCTATGTTTTTGGGTTGTTTTATCGTTATTTATTTTTCAGTAGATAGCTATATAAATTGAATATGATTTATTGTACACAAAATTCAGTTACACAACTCCTTTGCTCAAACTTAGGGGCGCACCGAGGAAACGATACGTTTATGGCGTTCGTTCGATCCCTTGCTGTATTCTTATTTCTTAATCTTAAGTTAAATAAATAATATGTAATTCATATAAAGATTCACTCTATAAATCATATACTTTAGAAACACCATTACTTGTGTGTGGTATTGTAATGAAAAAAAACCAAAGTAATCTCTAAAAAATGACATAAACCTTTACTTACGGCGAAGATAATTCATAGAAGGTAATCAGTTTTTGAATAATAACAAAACTACATGTTTTATATAACATACATATTTCACATTTTCAAAATGTGTGCTTTAATAATTCGAACGAAATACCTAAAATAGCGCGCGTTCCATCCATTCTAGCTAGAGTCGACTTAGTCTTCTTTCCGCTTAAGTCCTACTTCGGCCGTCGGACTTTGAACTCTGTGTCGCTTGCGCTTACGCACACACAGATCGCTTAGAGTACCTGAACCCAGAAGCTCGGTGCGCTCTTAATTCTATGACAGCATTATCAACCGGAAAAGCTTTGAATTGAAATAACTTTTAAAAGGTGGCTGGTCCGTGGTGTAGCTGTCACCGGAAAATGGCAAACGCCGTAAGATTGTAAAACATCGCGTGAAATTGTAAACTATTTGTTCTAAGTAAAACACGGATGTATTGGAAACTATTGAACTTGGATGGGCTATATTATACACAAAACTATATATATCGAAAAATAATAATCTAATCAAGATATATTTTAATCTTACGGAGTCTGCCATTTTCCAGTGACATAGCTATTGCTACTAAGTTATATTTATATATTAAAAATATAAAATGAAAATTATAAAAATTTTAGAAAAAAAAAATTAATAAAAAAACCCTCTCTGTAGATTTTCAGTTTTTCAGTGAAGGTCAGATGCCAATTTGTCACAAAGAATAAAGTAATAAACAATTCAGTGTTACCTACACTACAATACACAAACCTCGAATCGCTTCACAAAATCCCTAACAATTCAAATATCCTCCAAAGCCTTTATCACCGAGCTTCAAAGCTACATAGTGTAAACACCTTCACAAGAAACGTAAAAGTAGCTTCCATTTCGTACAACACTTGAAACTCAATAGAATAGTTCTAACAATGATTGTAAGTAAACAGTCTGCACCCGACGTCGCTCGTTTCCAACGATCTTTACGTGCGGAGGGCCTATTCTTCTGTCTTGTTTGCTCGTTTGAAAGGAATCGCAATTATCGACTGCGTTGACGTAAGCCCCTCTATAGAAGCTCCCTTTATTATAGAAGATAGGTAATGTTTTGTAGAAATCTCTACTTGGAGCTATTGTGACAGATAGGAGAATAAGAGCAATGAAACGAGAAATTGTCGTACAAGGGATGTGTTGCCGAATTGATTTTAACGGGTGATTGAATATGGTATATCAATTTTGGGTTGCTAAAGGGTCTGATTTGAGGGCTTTAAATTTACAGAATAGAGGTGACTTTATGAATATCCTATAGACCTAAATTAATCTAAAGGTAAGAAAAAAAGTACCATTTCTAAGCATAGGTATTGCACGCATGGAGGAGTGTGAGATTTAGGATGTAAGTTAAAGTTTTTACAAAGGAGGAAAGCAGAATTTTTTTTTAACGAATAGTAGTCGAATTTCACACGGCAACCATTACTTGTAATGATGCAGCAAATATTAGTGACCTTTTGTCACTTAGAGGTAAAAAATAATAAATTATTCATTAGGACTAAAGTTGCAAATTTTTCTTGCAAAATCACCTCAATTGTCACCAGTTTAATGTCATTAGTACACCGTTCAAACCTGCCACCTTAACATGATCCCTCACTTCCCTTAGCCTTTTTATGACAAAAGCGAAAATCAGAAATTGATCCCTAAGGGTAAAATATGCTATGTCATGCAAGTAGGGAAGCGATTGAGAAGGGTTATATTAATGGAGCTTATGGTCTGTGGGTCAGCACTTTCCTGTGACCTACCTTCCTTCCACCTTTACTCCGTATTTCCTTTTTTTTAAAGCATCATCATCGTCCTCTTATGACTTTGATTGATTAATCTGCAGACGTATGGAAAAGCAAGTTTTATGTGCACAAGTTGCTGTAACATGTTGCAGGAGCCGTTGCAAGCTTGTAACATGAAACGTTACAAGGCATGTTGCAGATCTATTAAATTGCAGATTAATTTTTTTTTAAATAGATTTTCGTACTTAATATTTCACAGCTATTCCGACGAGAACTTCCTTTGATACTAATATAACATTATGTGCATACTTGGTATTGTTATTTATATTTAACAAAGCAAGCAAGCGTGCTCCATCATCGACCACATCATCACTTACCATCAGGTGAGATAGTGGTCAAACGCGTGCCTAACTATAGTAAAAAAAAAAAGAAAATATTCTCACAATCAGACCGAATGCCAACCGACAGATTATTAGTAGTTGTCCTGCAAAAACAAAACTATTTCCTTTCAGAAAAATAGGTTTTCCAACGAGAATTGTACAAGATGTCTGCTTCGGCGACAGTTTCTTTTGCAACCAGGTCAATTGGAAACATACTACACACCTACATAAATTGTAGAGCCCTGGCGTCAGCATCCGCCGTAATACCGTGTTTCCGTAATACTTATATTGATAAAAATTTAGACACACTAGTTTTTGCCAGCAACAGTTTCACCTATGTGAATGATTATAGGCCATATCAAGAAAACTCTACTCGAGAGTCTAAATGTCCTCTATCCTCCAGGATGGATACAAACAGGATGGAGGATTTTTAGACCTTTTTATGGGGTTTTCCCTCCATTTATTAACGATAGATATTTTTACATTTACGAGTATATACTTGAAGACGGACATCGTAACCGAGGCAGGCCTAAAAAACGCTGGCATGACGATTTGGGCTGTTCGGCCCAAATCGTCACGCCAGCGTGACGTGCGAGAAGGTAGGAGTTTAAGTGAGCTGGAAAAATTTGGGTGAAGTATGGGTATGGTTAGGGAACAAACCCCTAAAATAAAATAAAAAAAAACAATAATAGTGTTATTATTATTTATTTATTATACGCTTTATTGTACATACACCAAAAGTAATACAAAAGGATACTTAACACTAAAACACATACAATGGGCGGTCTTATCGCATTCCGCGATCTCTTCCAGACAACCTGGGATGGAAAGTATTTGTCCGGACATGAAATGGGGCTGTCATTGGTGTAAAAAAAAGAAAAACAAACTAAATTATAATATAATAGATACATACATATATACATAAAACGCTATTTGAAATAGATACATAAAACACAAAGTCACAATTCTCAATCCATTGTGTGTAAGGTCAGGGCCGAAAGTGACAACCAACTTAAAATACAAACACCAGTTGCGTCGTTCAATAAAAGAGCCTGTCCAGACAGGAGCGTTTTACGCGCGAGGGCACTCGCGCGTTTCAATTAAAGTGTGGCTTCACGCTCTAGAACTTCTGAACGGTGTGTATGTAGCCCTACCTCGGGAACGCGCGTGTGTCTGGACAGGCTCTTTTATTGAACGACATTGTTCACCCCTCTATGACAGTTGTTAGTCGTTAAAATCGTCACGAAAGGGGGTCAGTGTGTGAATACAACACTATGTATGCGTTCGTTTGTTTATTTTCTTTTTCTTGTAAATGCAAAGCATTTTCAACTTTTTTTCTTTATTTATTTAGGGATTTATTATCGCAATGCGTGTGTCAGTCCTATCGTACCCTCAATACAAACTATTCATATCTGGGCCATGAACTTAAACAGACTAGTTTTATTGAAGGTGCTTACGTAACGGTGTTTAAACCTCAAGACCCTTAACAAATCATTATAAACAAACTCCACAATATTTTTAACATTGTTACTTGAAATATTAAGTGGCCCGGTCTTGTATTGAGCTCCGTGGACTTGCAAGTTTTTTAACGTTCTCGATCGCGTTAGCGTAAACGCAAATTTGTAAAGCACCGTCTGGTGACAGTAACAGAAAACCCTTTTTTTCTAACTATTTGGTATAAAAGAAAGTTTACGTTAACGCGATCGAGTACGTTAAAAAAGTCGCACTAAGCCCTCTGGATACAATAACATTGAATAAACATTAAATGATTAAACAATGTATAACTTTGTTTCTTTTTGTGATTTCAGGTAATATACTTTTCAATCTCAACTTCTGCTGTTAACAGTAAGTGCATTCCGGAATGTAAATCATACCCTAACCAATCAAAAAATGAAAAAATTTATTTGTTAGTATCGTCGCACTATTCACCGTTCAAGGCATTTTTGGTCATCTTCGTAACAGTCTGTAATGAAGATGACCAAATCCATATAGTCAACTAAGTGTAGCTCACTTAGTTGACTATATAGATTTACCATATTCACCTTTATGGTTTCCATCATCAGGTCGTTATTACTACCAGCAATGGATATAACCAACGACGGATATAACCCATCTGTACAATTCATATGAGCCCAAACACGACCGGCATACTTGTAAGAATGGATGTTAAATAACTTTTCGAGATTTCGTCTACTGAAGACATATTCAAGGTCATCGAAATAAAAAAAGAAAAAGATATTTCTGCTCTACTTTAGATGACAAAACCACTACGATAGGTCTCAACTCTATCAGCTTCTGGATCAGAAATTACCATTCGTCTTTGTGTGATTGTGAGTGTATTAAATGTAAATAACATGTGCAGATAATTAATGTGCAAGTGAGATATTTTTAATGGTTTTGGAGATACAAGCAGAAAACTGAAAAAGGTAACTTTCCCCCCTCCCCCACCGCCGGCTCACCTCGCACCCTCGGGGACTTGTAGTATGTTCATCTGGACACCTCAAAGAACAATTGAACCAATTTTCAAAACTACACGAATTATTCGCTCTGATCGACGTTAATTGAGCTAATTTTTCCTGCACTAAACAGAATCTACAATTGTTTCTTAGCAGTAGGCTTTGTGCCCTCATGTTTTCGTTACACTGTGGAACGAAAAAGCAATATATGAATCCTTACCGTGACCTAAATCTTGTCACGAAAGATAAGCTCTCCTCCCTTTATACTTTACCCCCATTAAAAACCATAATGGAAATGTAATGTTTTTATAACAGGCGCATCACATTTACCTCAAAACACTGGGAAGCAAATGAGACGAATTAAAATTGAAGCCTTCCTCGCATGCGGCATAAAAATGTTGGCCTCGACTTTTTTTTTGTTCCCAGTAATTATGCAAAATTTTTAGCTTCGCACAGCACCTTTGGGCAGTTTTCCAAGTTAATTATTTTTTTGTGCAGTCATAACCGTCCCTTGGGGAGATTATTTAAATTGTAATTAGGAAGAATTTCTTCAAAATTACGTATATTTAACTTATGTTTGTATTTTTTTTCTGAATGAGCTTAATTTTCTTTAGGCAGCTTCGTTGACGTTGTAAGTATGTTTAATTATGTCTTATACAAAAATAATTAGGTTGACTGAACTTTTGTTTTTGCTTTTAAAGAGATTCTAATGATGCCAATGTAAAATATTTTGTCATTGGAAATACGAGATGTATTCAAAGAATTTTCAGAATTTCATAGTAGATATTTGTTCGTAATTTGCATGTAGACAGCCACTAATTGAAGATATTTTCAATTATTAAATGATGGATTTCAATGGATTTCAACATGAAGAATCATTAAATTAAATTAAATGTTTTCAGTGGGAAACAATGAATGTTTCACGTACCCAGTAAATGAGTGTTGGAGGTCTGGTAGGCAGCCGCGCCACATAAAATACTGGTATTCAGATGATTCTGGTTTAACTGGAAGCCAACCCCAATATATTTGGGAAAAGGCTAAGCCGATGGAAGCTTGAAAAATGTTTCGATAGTTGCTAATACCTAAAACCACATCAAAGAGAAAGTAATCAAGGAAGGAATTCACTGGAGCAAGGTTAATGTCGAAATTGTGGGCCAAACTTAATATTTAATGGCAGGCTAAACCACGTGCGTCTTTCATGAGCTTCAAAACTAGCTGATGATTAAAACATAACCTTTGTTCGTGTAACTCAAGGTTGAGCTATTAAAAAATACTACTAGCTTGTATACACTGTCTGATAAGTGGTTTGTATTTGAATCTTTAAAATAATTATATGATCAAAAGTAATAATTATATGGATCTTTAAATCAACAGTTAAAAAGGATAAAATAGGTTAATCATATACCTCAACTCTTCTGACAACTCCGTGTCAGAACTGGGTTTAGAGGTCCGATAGGTAGTCGCTGTACATAATGTACTGGGATTCGGCTGCATCCGGAGACGGAAAGCCGAATCAAACATAGGTATTCGGGAAAAAGCAAGGCAAGTAAATTTTAAAAGACAAAACAGAAACTTATTACTCTCACTGCTTTTTGGCAATTTCAGACGTTTTTTTTTTTACTATTGATAGGCATGCGTTTGACCACTATCTCACCTGATGGTAAGCGATGATGTGGTCGAAGATGGATCACGCTTGCCTAGAAATAACCTATTCACTCTTGATTTAAAGACTCCCAGGTTGTAGCTATCAGGAAACACAGACTCCGGCAGGGAATTCCACTCCTTAGCTGTACGCATTATGAATGTGTTTCCAAAACGTTTTGTGCGTATGGGTGGGATGTCCACCATGTACCGGTGGCGCATCGCCGATCGTCTTGTGGTCCGATGATGGAACGGGCTTGGCGGAATTAAATTATGCAATTCCGTCGCACATTCCCCAAAATGCAACCGGTAAAAAACCGACAGGCTAGCAACTCGTCGTCGATGTTCAAGACTTTGGAGCTTCGACGCGACGGGCCTCTCATTGCCGATGATCCTCTTGGTTCGTTTCTCAATTGACTCAAGGGCATCAAGCTGGTATCTGGCAGATCCATCCCAAAGATTCGACGTCTATGGCAATCCAAAATATTAGTTGTCTAGCACTTCGCCCAGGATTTTGTTTGCACGGATTTAGAATTGCACTTTTCGTTGGTATCTCTATTTTTCCTCAAATACCAACCTACCCAATGTTACTTCCCGATAGCGGAGCTTTATCATCATCTGCCTAGCCTTTTCCCAACTATATTTCAGTCGGCTTTCAGTCAAACCAGCTTCAGCTGAATACCAGAAAAAGAATATAGTGTAGCTTTATATTGGTCAAAAAATGGTAAGAATCGGTTCAGAAGTTTTGAGTATTTTTTTTTTGTTTTAAGTATTGATAGGCACGCGCTTAACTACCATCTCACCCGTAAGCGGTATGGATGGTAAGCGATGATGTGGTCGAAGATGGAGCACGCTTGCCTAGAAGTAACCTATTCACTCTTGACTTATAGACTCCCAGGGTAAACATACATAAGTATTAGGTTTTTTTCTTTATAATATTAGTAAAGATACAAATTGATAAATAAACTCGCTTAAAGAGATGTCAGCAAAATAGACAAGGCTCGCAAGGGCCAGTGCCTGTCAGGGTTTGCAAAATTTGTTCGAAAGAGTCACCGCGGCCCTGGAATTAAGGGCATTGAAAGGAGGAACACGGATAGATTTTAGTCACTAAGAGCGTCACAAAATCACGTCTAAGAAGTCATTTGATGATTACCCATCCTTAAAAAAGACACTGATTATTAGAAACTTGGAAACTACAAATTTTAATCCGTCCGATAAAATACATCAGTAAAGTGTTGAAAACTGATCCAAACATTTCGGTAATATCATTATCATATTTAAACTAATTAAATACTGGTATTCTGCTAAATCCGGCTTGACTGGAAGCCGACCCCAATATAGTTGGGAAAAGGCTAGGCAGATGAGATGATTTAAACTAATTAATAGCGAAAAGGCTGAATTCTTAATAATGTAAATTCGTGGTTAAAATTAATGGTTTATTTAAATAACGGTACAAATTTGATGAGAACTGTGACCCGTACCTATTTTAGCATATATTTCAATATTTATGAACACTGTGGGTGACAATAAACAGGGTATGATGAAGTCTAGACAGGAATCGTGGTCGATGTAAATGAGTATTTTGCTTTGAAACCTTGTAAAATTATATTTTTATGTTAATTTTAAGCTCTTTGTCGGGAATCAGAGCTTAAATTTTTTAACATTATGGTTAAGACACTATTTATTTGTAGCTAGTGAAACACAGATTCGAAATTTAGAGAATTGTAATAATTTACGACGCGTTGTTGTCTGGATTCAGTGATATTTTTTACAGTTACATTACTAACTTATATTATAAAATGCAAAAGTAAGTTTGTTACAAAGATATGGGACCCTGGAGCCGTGTTCAGGGTCCCACATCTTTTAACAAAATTCATGAAAATCGGTTATAGGCTATTTTTTGAGAATTAGCACGAGCAAAGCCCCCCCGGCTTTGCTCGTGCTAATTCTCAAAAAATAGCCAAAAAGCCAAAGGCCAACTTGTTGAAAATATTTAAGTCTGAGCCTGAGTTTATTAATAAATTGGCACTTACCATACTAAAAAAAATACGCTGTCTGAACCTCTTTAATTTTATAAAAAACGGTCAAGTGTGAGTCGTACTCGCACAGGAAGGGTTCCGTACCATAAACCCTAATTTTTATTATTTGTTGTTTTAGCGGCAATAGATATACACAATCTGTGAAAATTTGAATTGTCTACCTAATAGGTAGACAATTCAAATTTTCACAGTAGACGGTTCTTGAGATACAGCGCCCTCTGACAGACAGACGGACGGACAGCGGAGGCTAAGTAATAGAGTTCCGTTAGTTACTCTATGGGTACGGAACCTTAAAAACTAGCTTTCGCCCGCGACTTCAAACCCGCATATTCCGTTTTCAGCGTTCCCTTAGGAATTTCTGGAAATCCGCTCTAGTGCACCCCCACGGAGTGTAAGGAAGCTACATGCCAAATTTCAGCTTTCTAGGACCAGTAGTTTCTGTCAGTCACTCAGTCACTCAATCAGTCAGTAATATAAAACTCTTCCGGAGTTTTATGTATTAGGATTGAAAACAAACCGGCAAACGATCAACATCATTTTACTTTCAAACGCTTTGTTTGCTTTCCATTAGTAACTGTGGTGGCGTAGTACTACAAATACAAAAACTCAGGAACATCAAACGCGGTCTTCCTCATACAAAATGTATACAAGTTACGTTTGCGATCACATGTGTGACGTTTACACAAATTCATGAGCGATTTTCTCGTAAAATTACTATTATGTCACAGGAACAGTTTGATACTAACAAGAATCACCCAACTATCCGGCTCCGATTTTATCTATTTTTATACATATGTTAGAGAGAAAGGAGGAGCTCGTGGCTAAATAATAACAGCCGCACGGGTCGATCTTAAAGGTTAAGCAACGCTTGCCAAGGTTGGTCTGTGGATGGGTGACCACTTAACATACCGAGTTTCCTCCGTGCCTCGGAAAGCACGTTAAGCCGTTGATCCCGGCTGTCATTTGTAGATCTTTGGCAGTCCTTACGGATAGTCAGAAGCCAGTAAATCTGACTCCAGTCTTGCCAAGATGTACCGTGTTACCCAGTTAATGGGTTGTGGAGGTCTGGTAGGCAGCCGCTCCACGTAAAACACTGGTATTCAGCTGAATCTGGTTTGATTGGAAGCCGACCCCAATGTAGTTGGGGAAAGGCTAGGCAGATGATGATATGTTAGAGAGAAGTCTAAAATAACAGACATGTATTTTTTAGCTGCCCAGTCTTAAATTATTGGGAAGAATTGTCTTTCAAAATACAGAGTAGTACAACATGCAATCTCGTTTTGAATTTTATAAAAATATCTCATTTTTCTCTCGCAACTGTATCTACTACCCATCCTTCAAAAAGGTTACAAAGATAACTAAAGATTAATGGCAAAGACTCCCCTTGTCTCAACCACTTATTTTTCTAGGTCAAAGTATTTGCTTCATGAAACCTGTCGCCATATTTTATACATGCGGAGAATCAGCTGAAAATATAAATGATGAGTTATATACGGTAATGTCGTGAATATTCTGAGAAGTTCTGAAAGCTTGTGGAAGACTAGAAGTTTGTAATTTCTAGATTTATTACGGGGAGAGTTGGAGTAAGATAGGGTGGTCTAATCACTAAGGAGTGGATACCTAAGTAAGTAAGAATAACATGAATATTAAATATTCATATTATATTTTAAAAAGCTTTAAAAAAAAAATTTTTTTTTTTTTTTACTATTGATAGGCACGCGCTTGATTGCACTAGATCAGTATTCTTTAAAAAACTTGCGAATCGGAAAGTGCGAGTCGGACTCCCGTGCAAAGGGTTCTGAACGATTAATATATTTTTAATTTGTTATATCAAAATCATGGATTTGTTATAGGTTTTCCCGTAATCTAGGGGTGAACCTTTTTTTTTGTTTTTGTTTTTTAATTTTTTTTTGACGTGATAACGTCTTATAAATCGGTAAATGCCGGCTGCAGGCACGAAAAAATGTCACGTTCCGCCTGAGCCGAGCGTGCAAGCGAGAGCGCAGAACAAGCGATAGAGAGGCACGATCGGCCTAAGCGTTTGTCTTGTTTGTTATGAATTCAATTTGTGAAGTTTGGTCTTTTGTCAAGAATTCAATTCAATTCATAATAGTATGTAATTTTTCATTAATGTTTTCTTATGAGGTTATTACGTAAAATATTATCTGTAAACCGACTTTACACACAACCAATATTTATATTTTTTCTCCCAAAAGTGACCCAATTTCCAAAATTTATTTATTTTTGTAACGCATCTATATTTTACGCACAGAAAATGATATATTATTGCTTAATATTTTGATTTCTCTTATTTCAACTCTTTATACAACACCCGGGGTGCCACCGGGAGATTTATGTATAGACGTAGAGTACCTAGAGATAATATTGGGTGTGATAGACGGACATACACACACTACAATGATCATGTCAGGGTTCCGTCATTTCAAGAAAACAAAGAGTTGGATTACGAGTAGCCCGAGTAGGAGTACCACGTAAGGAAACAATTTACCCTAAAATAATTATTTAAGTGCTTCGTAAGCCAGTTTGGAGCTATGACAGGTTAATTCCGAAATTTCGTCGTGTGATGAAGTGTACAGATAGTGAAAATTCTGTCTTTTTTATTGCCATACCGTGACCATTATATCTTGATACTTTATGACTGATAGCCAAAGACGGTATTAAACACAGTATAGTAGCTAAAGAGCAAATTGGATTTGAAAAACGGACATACAGACACTCGAGTGATCATATAAGTGTTTTGTCGTTTCATTGAGATGTAAGGACCCCAAAAAAAGCAAAATTGGCTAAAACAAAAGTTTGACATGAGTCATGAAATTGCCACCTCTATCTTCGTTATAAGTTATTATTATTTTTCTCTTTTATTATTACACAAAATTAGTACCTAGCATAGAAAAAAAACAAAATTCTTGTGCCTGATAACGAAAAATCAGCCAAGTGCGAGTCGGACTCGCACACGAAAGGTTCCGTACCATAAACCTTAATTTTTATTATTTGTTGTTATAGCAGCAATAGAAATTCACAATCTGTGAAAATTTCAACTCTCTACCTATTATGGTTCTTGAGATACAGCCGTCTGATAGACGGACACACGGACAGACAGCAGAAGTTCCGTTAGTAATAGCGTTCCGTTCGGGTACGGAACCCTAAAAACCCAGAGCAAGAAAACAAAGAGTTAGATTACCGTATTATACGAGTACGAGTACCACGTAAGGAAACAATTTACCCTAAAATGATTATTTAAGTGCTCGTAAGCCAGTTTGAAGCCATGACAGGTTAATTCCGAAATTTCCTCGTGCGATGAAGTGTACAGATAGTGAAAATTCTGTCTTTTTTATTGCCATACCGTGACCATTATATCTTCATACTTTATGATAGCAGTGCTAGCCAAGGACGATGTTAAATACAGTACATTTTCAATTTATTTTCATTTTCGCGTGTCTGGTTAAATGGCGGGTAGATTTTAGTTACCTACATCACGCAAATGTACTGTTAGTTTTATTGTTTTTTAGGTGTGTACCAATTAGGTGTAGTTTTCAGTAGTTATGATTGCAATGGAAGTATTTAATAAAGTGAAAAGGCTTGACGCGCTCTATAATTTTTTGTTCAAGGATAGGTCTTGCAACATACGTTACATGTACGCTAATATGTTGGTGTTGTACGTAGTTGGTATACGGGTGGGTGGGACAGCCTCAGGGTTATCCTCAGCCCTGGGGAGGGGTCTGTCAGACTCTTGCAGACTAAACCCAGCCACGCGTTCTATCACCCATCTACGCCGGGGATTGCGGGAACGTACGTGACTTCTGTAATCTCGGCTGGCTACCTTAACCTTTGGGAAATATCGTGAAGAGGCTATAATATTGGTAATGGTGAGCAGGATACTGTACTCATGATTCAACCAGTTGATAAAACAGATACACTTAGCCGTCAAACTTATAACACCCCTCATTTTGTGTCGGGGGCTAATAGTCAAATTTTTTAAATCAATTTTGGTTTTAGGACTGTTCAAACATTTTAAACTATTGTTGTGCGTCCATCCGTGTTCCTCCTAGTTCCCTTTGCGTTCCAGGGCTACGATGCCTCTTTCGAACAAAGTCCGCAGCCCTAGAGACACACTGGTCCTACGTACGCTATGTATGCGTATCGTATGTTGCGTTGCATACGATAAGTGAGTTTCTTCTATTGCATGGTTTTCCATATCAAATCAAGAGTCTATAGCATGATGCGTTGCATACGTTGCGTACGTGAAACCAGTTTGTCTCTTGCTTTAATGTTATGTATCGTATCTGGGATTCCGTAGGTACCCGAAAGGCTAATTACGAACGAAACAATATAAGTAAGCTGTACTGACCGTTCATGTGTTGGTCAGCAAGCTGTACCTAGGGTTATTATGGTTTGGGTCCAGAATAAATGATATTTTATGCACTTTTGGGTTTGTACAAAAGGTATGTAAGCGACCAGCGTGCTCGGCCCTGGCGTTCCTTTACAATACAAAAATGAAATTCAGCAAATTGCATCACTAGAGTTGCTATCCGTCCCCTATTTTTTTCAAAAAAATTTTACATTGGTCAAACTAAAGCATACACATACACATAGCACAAGCATTTTTTTATCCATATGCTCCTTAGTGGGCTAATCTGAACTCAGAGTGTAATTTGTTCAACCAAAACTCGTAATTCGGGTAAATAAACGTAGGTAGTGTGTAAAATTGTAAACATACCATTTTGCCCCACTGGCTCAAATGAGGCAGATTAACGCGGCGAAGTGAAATTGTAGGTATTTGTCCACCAAATAAAAGTCAAAAAATCACTGGGAACGGTTATATTTTAAAGTTCTAGTTTATGACGGTTACAGAAGAGTAGGAAGCACGATACACTTTAGCCAACAGTTAGGAAGATAGAAAAACATAAAATAAGATAGAAGAGTGACAAGCAAAGCGAATTTAGATAGGAAGAAAACAGATTAAAATTACGAGCGGGAGCGCGGTAAGCTAGTGCGGAGGCAAGCGAGCGCGTGAGTGCCCAGCGCAACGGCGAACAATGGACTGGCGGGTGCGCAGGCGTCGAAACCGACAGCGCGCGAAGTGCGGCGGAAGCACCCGATGATCCAGGCCTGTGACTCGGGTCGCTTCGTCGTGTGGCGGCGATGCCGCTACAGTAGCCCCCCGGCGAGACCGTGACTACGGTCGATAGAAGTCTGGGAAGCGAACTCTTCTTCCACTGCGAGTGCGTGTCTCAGGCTCATCGGTTGATGGTGGTGACGAGTTGGTTGTAGAAGCGCTGATTGGGTTTGAGGTTGAGCTGTCCCTGTGACTGTCCAGAGCTACATAAGCTGGTTTCATGCGGTCCAGCGATATGTTGGTGCTCTTGCCTCGCACTACAACTTCAAAGTACTTTGGAGTCCTTTTGAGTACCTTATAGGGACCAGCATACGGTGGCTCTAATGACTTTCGCACGTAGTCTTGCCTCACGAAAACATGGGTACAGTGCTGCATGTCTTTGGGTATGTAGAATGTATGGTTTCTGTGCCACTTGGTTGGTCTCGGAGTCAAGCTAGCCATGTGTTTCGACAGGCGTGTAGCGAAGCTGGTGATGTCTTCGACGGTGTGGTTGTCTGATGGCGACAGGAACTGGCCCGGCAAGCGTAGAGGCTCGCCGTAAACCAACTCGGCTGAGGATGCTTGGACGTCATCTTTCCAGGAGCTGCGTATGCCGAGCAGAACGATGGGCAAGACCTCTGTCCATTGTGTGTTGTTGTGACACATGATGCCTGCCTTGAGTTGTCGATGCAACCTCTCAACCATCCCATTTGATGCGGGATGATAGGCTGTCGTACGGTAGTGACGTGCGCCGAGCAGGGATGCCAGGGCCTTGAACAAGCCGGACTCGAACTGCCGGCCGCGATCAGTGGTGATCTGCGAGGGGCAACCAAACCTTGATATCCACCCGGATACCAAGGCGGCCGCGCAGGTCTCGGCAGTGATGTCTCTGAGTGGTATGGCCTCAGGCCATCGTGTGAACCGGTCAACGATGGTGAGGCAATATCTGTAATCAGAAGATGGTATTAGAGGCCCTACTATGTCGAGATGGCTGTGGCAGAATCTCGACGAGGTTGAAGGGAAATGGGATAGAGGAGCGGATGTGTGACGGGTAACTTTACAGCGCTGGCATTGAATACAGCGTCTGCACCACTCTCTACAGTCCTTACGAATCCCTGGCCACACAAATCTTTGCGTGACCAGTCGCACGGTAGCTGTACGTCCAGGGTGGCTCAGACCGTGAAGGGCATCGAACACTTGATTGCGCAGCTCAGGTGTGACGTAAGGTCTTGGTGGTTGCGTAGAGACGTCACAGTAGAGATTGGTGTCTGAGCCAGCCGGGGTTATCTTTTTCAACTCCAGCGATGATCCCTTTTCTAGTAGCGTCTGAAGTTCTGGGTCTGACTCTTGCGATCGGGCTAAGGCGCTGTAATCAATCGTCGTTGCGACCTCCTCAATACGTGACAACGCATCAGCGACGACATTTTCTGCACCTGGTATGTAGCGTATGTCTGTAGTAAACTGAGCAATGTAATCGAAATACCTGAATTGTCTTGGCGTGCAATTTTCTCTTGTGTTCCTGTAAGCGTACGTAAGTGGGCGGTGATCGGTGAAGATGACAAATTCCCTTGCTTCCACCATATGCCGGAAATATTTGATTGCCTCATAGATGGCTAGCAGCTCGCGGTCGTAGGGGCTGTATTTGCATTGAGCTTTGTTCAGTTTCTTTGAGAAGAACGCGAGTGGTTCCCACTGCGTACCGACACGTTGTTGTAGAGCTGCTCCTATGGAAACATCAGAAGCGTCCGTTAGAATAGAGAGCTCTGCCTGCTCTCTTGGGTGTGCAAGAAGCGTAGCGTTTGACAGAGTTCTTTTGCATTCTTCAAATGCATCCAGCTGAAGCTGCGACATCTGTACCGGGTCTGAGCCCTTGACCTTTTCTCCACCCAATAGCGAGTTTAGCGGTGCTTGACTTTTTGCAGCATTGGGTACGAACCGTCTATAGAAGTTTAGCATGCCCAGGTACCTCCGTAATTCCTTCACCGTGCGCGGAACTGGAAAGTCTTGTATCGCCTGTACTTTCGTGCTGAGAGGTTTAGTACCATAAGCCGATACCTGGTATCCTAGGAAAGTCACCTCGGGCTGGCCCCACACACATTTTGCTGCGTTGATGAGAACGCCGTATTCTCGCAGGCGTGACAGTAGCTGGCGCAGGTGAAGTCTGTGCTGATCTGGAGAAGTAGAATAAATTAAGATGTCGTCGAGAAATCCGAAGCAGAAGTCGTCAAAGCCGGTAAGTACTTCATCTATAAAACGTTGAAAGGTTTGAGCTGCATTCCTAAGGCCAAACGTCATAAATGGAAACTCAAACAATCCGAATGGTGTCGTTATGGCCGTTTTTGGTATATCCGCTTCATTTACCGGTATTTGATTATATGCTTTTATTAAATCAATTTTTGTGAATATAGTGGAGCCGGAAAGCCGCTGAGAGAAGTCCTGGATGTGGCGTATGGGGTAGCGATCGGGCACAGTACGTGCATTTAGTGCACGGTAGTCGCCACACGGGCGCCACCCATCATCTTTCTTCCTCACCAGGTGCAGCGCTGAAGACCACGGGCTTTCAGAGCGCCTTGCAGTTCCGCTGGCTATCATGTCATCAAACTCTTTCTTTGCGATCTTCAATCTCTCCGGATCCAAGCGCCTAGGTCTGTTTGCAACGGGTGGTCCTGGCGTGGTCTTAATAAAGTGCATGGTTTTATGTTTAGGTTTGTTTTGATTCACAGTACCTGCTGGACGTGTAACCTCTGGGAACTCACGCAGCAGCTGGTGAAACTCAGTCTCTCCGGTAACAGTTTTGACAGATGCCACATCGTCAGGAACCCGCTGCGAAGACGCTGCCACGAAAAGTGAAGTGGTGCCATCTATGAGTCTGTGGTTGCGGCAATCTATAAGCAGATTATAATAACTTAAAAAATCTACGCCTATAATTGGCTTTGACACGTCAGCTATGGTGAACTTCCAAGCAAATGCACGGCGAAGACCTAGGTTGAGGTTAAGCTGCACTGGTCCGTATGTATTTATATTACTTCCATTAGCTGCCGTTAAACTAAACTTCGTAATATAGCAGGGCGTTTTTATTGCTGACCGGGGGTAGACGCACAAATCCGAGCCAGTGTCGATCAGAAATAACATTTTTGAAAAGCGGTCAGTTACAAAAAGTCGGCCTGATGCTAATGGGCAGTCGTAGGCCGCTAATTCGGGCTGCCTTTCGGGTTTTCCGATCTCCATGTGCAAGGCTGTGTGCATTTCCTTGCACGGGCGCCGTATGTGAAATGATAAAAACAATGAGGGTGGTTTTCAGGTGGCTGGCGCGACCTGGATTTAGACCTGCTTCGCCAGCAACCACTTTTAGAGTGTGAACGAGAGCGACCACGTACCTGCCTTCGGTTATTCACTTTAGTAGACAGTGCACTCACTTGTTTAGTTAATTCCTCTATCCGACTCGCCATCTCTTTTATAAGGGTAGATGTACCTGACTCTGCTACGCTCGCCACTTGCATGGGCCCCGCCGGTGCAATTTCATTAACCGTGTCCGCCAGTTCAGCTAACTTGTCCAACGGTAGCTCAGGTTGCGACGCTATAACCGTCTGCAGGTTAGTCGGTAACCTACTCGACCATAATGTCCTTAGAAAATCTTCCGGTACTATTGGCCCTGCTAGATGACGTAAGTGACGTAAAAACTGTGATGGCTTGCGGTCACCAAGCTCCTCATGCATAAGTAATTGCTTAACTTTCCGTTCCTGTGAGGCTGACAACCGCTTGATAAGTTCCGTCTTTATTTTTTCATATTTATCCTTCGCCGGTGGGTTGGTGATTAAATCCCTCACCTCGATGGCGTAGCGATGGTCCAGCGCTGTCACGATGTGGTGAAATTTCGTCTGATCGACGGTAATGTTTGCCATCACGAACTGGAATTCCATCTGAGCGAACCACATTTCAGGGTCATCTGGCCAAAATGGTGGCGGACGAACGCCTACACGCGACGTCTCTGCAGTCGAACTATCTCCTTTAGGCGTTTCCATGTCGGGGTCACCAATATGTAGGTATTTGTCCACCAAATAAAAGTCAAAAAATCACTGGGAACGGTTATATTTTAAAGTTCTAGTTTATGACGGTTACAGAAGAGTAGGAAGCACGATACACTTTAGCCAACAGTTAGGAAGATAGAAAAACATAAAATAAGATAGAAGAGTGACAAGCAAAGCGAATTTAGATAGGAAGAAAACAGATTAAAATTACGAGCGGGAGCGCGGTAAGCTAGTGCGGAGGCAAGCGAGCGCGTGAGTGCCCAGCGCAACGGCGAACAATGGACTGGCGGGTGCGCAGGCGTCGAAACCGACAGCGCGCGAAGTGCGGCGGAAGCACCCGATGATCCAGGCCTGTGACTCGGGTCGCTTCGTCGTGTGGCGGCGATGCCGCTACAAAATAATTCTACAAAATCCTACAACTTATAGAACATACAACACCAAACAAAAACTAACTGCTTATTTTCTTTTCTTGTTTTCTTTCAAATAATTTATGAATTAAATTGTTTGTACTAGATTTTTCAATTAATTCTTATTAAACAACAAACGCCTGTAACCAACAATGAGTGGACTAGACACATTTGTCTTTGGTCCACATCCGAAAGATTAATGTGTAGTAAAAGTATTGCGGACAACAAAACCATTTGTATTTCATAGTCGTTTATTGCGACATTCTTGTGTTTAGGCTTTCTATGTACGGTCAACAGAACATTCCCACTTTACTTTACTTTCCAAACTGTAACCTGAAAACTTGCCGTAGTTAAATTAATAATTGAAGCCCAATTCTCCTGCTTTAAAAGCCTTCTATTCTAATTTTGCAAACGTCATTTCAAAAATCATGTCAACATGTGGGGTAATTAGAAATGTTTTTGACACTATGCGAATACGATGTGGGTTCGAATGCTCCTTAAAAATACGAAAATTGACACTAAGTTCTCAAATTCAACTACTCTCAAAACAGAATCCATTTTTGTAACCTTATGGTTACAAAAATGGATTCTGGTTATATGGTCGGTAGTTTGAAAAATTTGCTGAAATCGCCATAGTTTACTTACTTAAAAATAGATACAGCATATTTAAGTACATATATTCTACTTTATTTGTATTGCCCCCTAAAACCTACACAAAAAAAACAGCCTTTTTCCACGTACAAACCAAACAAAATCACTTCCTTTTTACTATTTTCCTTATGAGGAAATAACTAAAATTTTATGTCATCGTTACTTTCAATAGCTTCCTTGCCCAAATTGCCCCATTTCAGTTAGATCCCCATTGCTGAATAACTTATGACGGTGGTGTAATTTGCACTATTCTCAAGGACTACTAATCCCTGGGCCCAGATAACGGAAACTGACCGTATATTCCTCCCAAACAATGGATTCCTTTTATATCTTCGTTTTAATAACAACAGTTATGGCCAAGATAAAATTATTTACGTTAGAGCTATTCACGATTATTTGTTTAGGTAAGTCCGACTCTACTCCACAAGCATAAAGCTCGTTTTCAATTAGAAAGAGATCAGTGGGAAGCAATTTGATTATTTAACGCTGCCGCTGACCGTGGTTGTGATGCCTTATTGGAATTTGCAAGGCGACAGAAATGCTGTTTTAAAATTCTATCTACGTGAAGTATTTTGAATGTAAATCCACAATAAAGCTGGTTTTTGTTGGAATATTGAAATTAATTTAAATACTCCGGGAATTTATCCCGATTGAGCTACGAGTATAATAATGATTAATTCAGGCGAAGCGAATTCATTATGATCATTGTTCAACTATCGAGGATCTGGTTTCGGTATGGGTAAATTAAATTCATTGAAATATCGTGTATACCAAAATAATACCTTATTTGTTAGGGTTCCGTACCCAACGGAACCCTATTACTAAGCCTCTGCTCCCCGTCCGTCCATCTGCCCGTCCATCCATTCGTCCGTCTGTTTGTCAGCGGGCTATATATCTAACAGTCTAACTAGTAAAATTAAAAGTGGGTCTCCTCATATTTTGATGTTTTTTGTATAATCTGTTGCAGTTATACCAACAAATAATGAAAAAATATGATGGTATGAAATCCTTCTTGCGCGAGTCCGACTCGCACTTGGCCAGTTTTTTTAAGTTTTCTTTCAGTATAAAAACTTCAAAAAGGCGAACTTAAGCCTTGACACTCTTCGGTCTTATTGCTTTTTAATTTCTTACAGTCACGAGTTTCAGACATTCATTTCAAAAGTTCAGGGTGACCAAACACCACAACCGTTTAAGTTCTAATTTCTATTGCGCTAAGACCAGCGGGTTTTAAAAGGCCACTTTAGCAGAATCAAAAAGCACATCACGCTACCCGTCACTATCAAATTTTCCCAATCAATCTTGAACCTAACGCTGTAGCGATAAAGTTGAAAATGAAATTTCACAGATTGTTGTGTGATAAATGATGATGATAATGATGTGATCCGACCGATTTCGGCCAAGAAGATTGTTTCAACTCCGCTGTAGTTGTCGCTCGTGAGCTCGCATGTGGCTTATGTAACCAACCTTCTTTCTGAAGATCCGCACTCATGGCGGGCACGTGAACACGCCATCTATGAAACAGTATGTGATAAATACAGTTGTACTAAAGTGGCTGTTTTAGACCCGAAGGTGCAGAAGAAATCCATAGTGGGTTATACATTTTTAATGCCTACGGCTACGTATTGATAGCCCCTAAGCTGCATCCACATGGAAAATATTTGGTACGGTGTTTTCACGTATCACGTTTTAAATCGTTCACGTTGTTGCCAATGAAAACTATACCTACAACATATAAATATTAAGGTTCAATTGCACTAGAAAAAACCGGCCGAGCTACGAGTCGGACTCACGTGCAAAAGGTTTCGAACGATAAATCTTTTTCTAACGTATATTTTTATAACATATATTTCTAACATACTAAAGAATTCTAATAGGTTTTCCTGTAATCTATAGAACTTTTATCTGCATTTTTTCCAAGATTCTCAGTAGTTTTATATCGTATCCAATGTACTTGAAGAGTTGCGCCCATGTTGTAGACATAGCTTTAACTATCAATCGATACTGCTTCAGTTTTATTGGCCCGTGCAATGGACGCCATAAAAATAAAATGTAAGGAAAAGTGGCAGTTTGCACCATGTTGCCCAGGGATTAAGGGTGTGTAAAATTGTTAATAGGTACCGTGTTAAGGGTTGTGTAGAAATACTGATCAGATTTAACCAAAGCAGAAGCTTTTTCATAAAAATTGTTATTAAGCTGTTTTAAAGACACACATTTCAATGATAACAAGATCTTCGAGATCTTTGTCGCATTTCCTGTAGTCTCAACCTTTTAGCTTGTTTGACTTACCACAACACTACAACAGCATGTTTTATACAAAATAATAATTTTAGGTTCTTTACATATCTGCTGCTCCGCCCAGAGCGGGAGGAGTCATTTGATGATTTCACATCAATTATGCAGAGTCAGTCTATTTAAAGAATTTTACAATCACTCATCCAATACTTCGTGAAGAAGCGCTTAAAAACCAAGCTAAAAGCTACAAAAACAAATAACACTAAAACGGTACTTAACACGTTTTCTCATGAATCGCGAAAATATTCTTTGAGTCCGAAATCAAAACGTTACTTAAAACACTATTATTAAATTTAGAATTCGGATTGCTACAAGATGACTTGAAACCAAAGAAAGCAGTGAAAGAAATCAGAAACGGGATCCTACCGAACGCAGCTCGGAAATGTTCGTGAAAATTCGTATTTTATGTCAAAAGTTTCCAACAATTTGATTGAATTTTACCACCGATTGTTTGAACCTCGCATTTAGATGATTGTTTAATTTATTTCAAAGAAGCATCATCAATCTTCGACGGAAGTATCAAAGTGTTTTTATAAACTATTGTTACCAAGCGGAATTTTCGTATAAAGAATCGAAATCTTGCTCTGACCTCTTTTTTATACGATACTCATAAAACTTTTGGAAGAAACCCTTTATGGCTTTAAAGGCTTTCAGTTTTGTTTCGCTCAGATTTCATTGGAGAAATAGGTCGAGTTTGAAAAAAAAAAACAGCTGGAAAACACTGTTCTCATCTTCATTAATCATATTTTAATATTTTATTACCCATTGTATTTTCTTTGTGGTAATTTTTTTCGGAAGTTCCTCTTCCTCCTTATTAAATCACGTATTTCAAAAGTCTAAGACCCACATTCAGAGCCATGTCCTTCAACTTGAATCCACCACACATACCTACTAATATGATAAAGCTGAAGAGTTTGTTTGTTTGGTTGAACACGCTAGTCTCAGGAACTGCTGGTTCGAATTGAACAATTCTTTGAGTGTTGGATAGCCCAATTATTGGCTATATGCTATATATCACATCACGTTACGACTAAAAGGAGCGGAGCGTTAATGAAAAATGTGACGCAGACAAAATTACGCGGGTCAGCCAGTGATCGAGGAGGAACCCACAAAACTTTATTGCTTCAAGTTGAACGGGCGCAGAGGGCTATACTAAAGGTTATGCGGTTCAAACACAGAGACTACCCTACTGCTTTGCTCTATTCTGAGTCCCATGTACTCACAGTCCGCCAACTCTTCGTTCTGCGAGCTGTATTGCGTCGGCATTCCTCTGTTCCGCTTGAAAAAAATGTTCAACTTAGACGCAAAGGGCTCCCAGTCTGTGGTCCTGTACGATGCCGGACAAAATTCGCAAGCCATCATTACACTGCTCTAAGTGGACGTATCTACAACAAAGTAAACAGCCAAATTGACTCAAGCACAAATTAAAACACAAACTCACTAGTTGGCTTCAAAACCAATCATACTAGGACACTGATGACATTCTTTGCATTATATCTTAACACGTTAATTTTTACACCTTACCTCACTTAATTTTTTCAGCATATATTTAACATTAATTTATTTGACACAAAAAGAAAACACACAACCTTACACTCAGTACAACAAACTCACACAATACATCACAAACAAAACTCTCTTCATAATTTTTACACCCATCCACATCACAGTATTCCTTGTTGTCTCTTGTCACTAGTACGTAAGCAATTAGACATAGTAAAACGGTGTGGAGACCTGGTGACCTGAAACACAGGCCATTGGCCTAGCTTAGGCACCAGTCCCCACAATATTTTCAGTGTTGTACTATTTGGCAATTAATTCATGTAAATGTTTCTGTTAATATTGTGGTGAAAATAAACGTATTATTATTTATTATCGATAAAATAGCCAGATCGAATTCAAACACACAAACTTATACACATAGACATACACACACAACTATACAAATCTTGTTTAAAAACAAGACCTACATTCAGTCTCACAAAAGCATACAACTACAGTTAGACAAAGAGCGCTAATTACTTTATAAGTCTTTTACTGTTAATTTTTCTTCCTAAATTTAATTTTTAGTCACCTTTAGTAATAATAGGTGCAATACTCTCAATATTGTTAATAATTACGGGAAAGAGCGAGATATGCCCCAACATAAGTATATAATTACTTACTGGGCATGTCTCATTTATATTTTTTTTTCTTTTGGGACAAATAAACATTTTTCATTTTTTTTTTTCATCATCGTCTGCCAAAACCCTCAAGTGATGTAAAAAATCAGCAAATAAATAGCCATATTTGGCAATTTTACACCGTTTTTTTACATACCGAGTTTCCTCCGTGCCTCGGAAAGCACGTTAAGTCGTTGGTCCCGGCTGTCATTTGTAGATCTTTGGCAGTCGCTACGGATTTTCAGAAGCCTGTAAATCTGGCTCCAGTCTTGCCATGAAATACCGTGTTACCCAGTTAATGGGCTGTGGAGGTCTGGTAGGCAGCCGCTCCACGTAAAATACTGGTATTCAGCTAAAGGCTAGGCAGATGAATAGTACCTATTCTTAGCAGTCTTCCGACGCGATGACGCTTGACCCAAAGAATTGTACCTATATTAAACTAAAATTAATCAATGAAGTAATTTTTTACTTTTAAAGTTTATTTGTCGGGGGTTTTTTAATTTAATTTTTATTTCATGCTTATTAAACTTACCTTACTACTAGTCAAGCCCTTGCATTTGATTCCCACATTGAGGGAGTTGTGAAAAAATATGTAATCCGTCATTTGGTGACGGCGGCCATCTTGGACCGATTTTCAACAAACATAGCTAAGAACACTTCCGACTAATTCACCTTTCAAACAAAATCGAAATCGGTTCATCCGGTCGGGAGCAACGATAATGCCGTCGATTAAAAAAAATGTAGAATTAACAATCGAATTTATTTGCTTTTCAGTGTTTAAATTGCGAAGTACTAAGCATACTACGAGTACAAGATCATTAGCCTCATTTGCCTGCCCTACGATTCACGCAAGTCTGCAGTCATTTGTTAGCCTGAACTGATGAAGTTTAGTGGAACTGAGGCGGCAGCGAACTTCGTAAGTTACTAATGAGCAATATTGAGTTAGACTTACTTGTTCAATGACTCTAGTTTATACCACCAGCGATGGTTACGGTTCTTGCACTTTGATGCACTGTATCGATTTATGACTGCATGAAATAAAAATTAAATTAAAAAACCCCCGACAAAAAAGCTTTAAAAGTATAGAATTACTTCGATTCCTTTTAGTTCAATATAGGTACAATTCTTTGGGGCACGCGTCATCGCGTTGGGAGACCGCTAAGAATAGGTACTATTCATCTGCCTAGCCTTTAGCTGAATACCAATATTTTACGTGGAGCGGCTGCCTACCAGACCTCCACAACCCATTAACTGGGTAACACGGTATTTCTTGGCAAGACTGGAGTCAGATTAACTGGCTTCTGAAAATCCGTAACGACTGCCAAAGATCTACAAATGACAGCCGGGACCAACGGCTTAACGTGCTTTCCGAGGCACGGAGGAAACTCGGTATGTTAAGATGGTACCCCATCCACGAACCAACCTTGGCAAGCGTTACTTAACCTTTAAGATCGACCCGTGCGGCTGTTATTATTTAACCACGAGCTCCTCTGTTCCTCTCTCTGTATCGATTTATTACTTTTAATAAAAAAAATGATTTAAAGCTTTGGACTCACTTTTTAGAAACTAGGTAGTATTTAATTTTCCATCATTACATAATATAAATCTGTTCCGTTACTGACTGACTGCGTGACTGTCAGACAATGTACAACCGAAACTACTGGTTGTAGAAAGCTGTTTGGATGTAGTTTCCTTGGAGAGTGTATAAAACGGGATATGCAGGTACGAAGTCACGGGAAAAAGTTACTATCGTTGTACTGTATTCAGTTTTTACGGAAAAAATAACTTTAATTTCGGAAGTCAGTGTGCAAAAACGAAATAACCGAAAACACCGACATCCGAAATTAAAGTTATTAAGTAGAAAATAACTTTAATTTCGGAAGTCGGTGTTTTTGGTTTTTTCGTTTTCTTTATTTTTCACTTTTTAGTGGAACGCAGATACCACTAAAAAGCGAAACCGCAAACACAACGTGCCAGCGTGATGTTATGTTATGAACTGTGTAAACAATCAACAGACAAGTGATTTCAGAAATCCCGATCCATTTGCTATCATTTATTGAAGAGTTCTGTTGCCTACCTCCGAAGTTCTTCATCAGATCTTCACCAAATTTAAATGATACCAGTCCGAAAAATACTCTTTCAAACACAAAAATAATCATCCAAATCGGTTAACAATTGGCGAAATTATCGCTGAACAAACATTTTTCATGGGAACCCATCATCAGATCCTGACTTATACCTTCCATCATCAGCTCAGCAACATGAGATGATGATTACCAGGCACAAATATCTGAATTGCGTTAGAAAATATATGAAAAACAGTGTACGTGCTTATAAAATTTGAGGGTTTCCCTCGATTTTCATGAGATCCCATCATCAGATGGTGACAATGGGACCACCTCAATTTTTAAAATCTGTCCAGAATTGGCGGAGAAATCGGTGAACACACATAAAAAACAAAAAAAAAACATACATACAACCGAACATAGAACCTCCTCCTTTTTGAAGAAGTCGGTTAAAAATAACACTTCAGCAATGAATAGTATGATCCAAGCTTTCAGACGTTTGGTAATAGACTGTTTATACCAAGAACAATAATAAACTTTGTACTAGTTAATTCAAACCATCTGCTAATTAAATCAAAACAGCTTAAGAGCCTTTACTCCTCAGGGTATATTATAACCCGCGAGGCATCGTATTGTTGGAAATGAATCATCCGATTTGAATGAAACATGATTCGCATACGGAAGGTACCTAGGTCTTAAAATTATTGCTGAATTAGTTCGAAAGAGTCATCACGGCACTGGAACACAAAGGGCATTAAGAGAAACACGGATGGGTTTTAGTCAGTAATAGCCGAGCTACATGCTCCATCTTGCCTGCTCAGTCCAGGCCTGTGCAGTCATGTCTGTTCAATAAAAAGACAGGGACACGGGACATATGAGTCTGATTCTCCCTTCCGCTCCGCCCAGACTGCAAGGAGTCTTTTAATGATTTCCCGAGCTTTAAAGAAAAAAGTCTTAGAAGTTGAGAACCTTTTAGAAAAAGAGTTTGAAGACCTGAAAGAGTGACTGTTCTCTCTGCCTCTTACGATTTAGGATTCGTATGAAATAGCGTGAGGAGAAATAACTCCAAAAAATCGACAAAACAAACAACTCTTTCTTATAATAATTCCCTTCCTTATATTTGAGCCCCTTAAGCCTCATATTTGGCTTCGAGCCATAATCCCCTTTACAATCTTCTACAAATAAATGTTAATTCTTCCTAAACTTTGACTGTTGACAAATTGATTCGCACAAAGCGGATAAAGTGAATCCCTTCAATTTATTTTCGTGGATATTATTATAATCCGGTTTTCCCATGATGTACGCTAATGAGATCCTGATGTACGTTTTGCGATAAAATTATTAATTAATTATTATATTATAGGCGAAAATTGGTTGGCAAAGTAAATATTTTCGATGTTACAGATTATGTTCTAATTAATTATTGCATACGTTAATACGTTAAATTAATGGTACTTTTAATTATGCGTTGTGATAAATATTCAAGTTATGTTGTAAAACGGACTTTTAAAAACAGAAAATATCATTGAATAGAGACAGGCTGGTTTTTTGTTTTATTCATTTCGATGGCCGCTCATTCTTATTGCATTTGCAATGCCAAGCATTTACTGTTATAAGGGGGCTACCCTTCCCCTATTATTTTTCAGTTCTTCACAACATCTCGCGACAGTATTCACATTGTGATACACCTAAATGATTATGTAACATACTGTTACTCAGGTACGGCTCAAATAAGGCAAAAATAAGACATACAAATTACGCAAAAGTATGTCTTACTTTCATAATTCAACAAAGACAAAATAAAAATCGTGGTTCACAACATTTGTCCCAACCAAAATCTAATAAAAACAAAAGTCTTGACTTACGAATCTATTAATCAAAGGCCGAGCGACCATTTTGTCAGTCAAGCTAGGGAATGTTTATTAAATGCCTAAAGCCCGTCAACTACAGAGTATTAAGTATGAATTAGGTACAGTCTGACGAGACGACACTCCATTACTGGAGCAACGACTAATAAAATGTCTCAGTTTTCACTTGAAATAGTTCGTAATTTATTTCTGAAACATTGAAAAGGGTTTTCTGTTGAGCTGCCTATTAAATGGTCTTCACTTTGACGTGAAAAAGACCTTTGGATATCGCAAAGTCTTACGTTGTTGACGTTTATAATTATGACAAAATATTCAGCTTCGTGATCTTGGTATCTGAAATGAATTCGTCTCGCCCCAGCGTGGCAACTTGCCTCGAGAAATTTAATCTCGTCATCAAGTGACTAAAATTACAGTCATTTGTGGATATTCTGCAATGTGTTGTTGACTAACGACTGTGGTTTGAGTTGGTAATCAGTTTAGTCTCGTATGAATATGTTCATAACATAATTATGTACATTAAAAGACCAATATTTTGATTACCTTTGTCACTGTGTATTATCTCCCCTCTGCTGTTCAACATCCACACAGAGTTTATAATGAGAATCACCCTTGAAGACTGGACCGACGGTGTTCTGATTGGTGGTTTAAAGATATCTAACTTGCAGTATGCGGACGACACCACCTTGTTTGCTACAAGTGTCAGTCACATCAAAAGTTTTCTCCATAAAATAGAGACCGTCAGCATCGAGTTTAGACTCAAAATCAACTGGAAAAAGACCAAACTGATGATTTTAGATCGCGTTAATAACATCTTACCGGAAATTACTGAAATTGCGAACTGTGAAGTAGTACAATCATACATATACTTGAGCGCGTTAATCACCAACAATGGAGGATGTGTTAATGAGATTAAACGACGAATGACAATATCAAGATCCGCCATGGATAAAATGAGAATGAACTGAAAAAACTGCAACATCACCAAAGCCACTATAACCCGGCTTGTGCGAGCGATAGTGTTCCCGATTTTCCTCTACGCTGCAGAGACGTGGACCCTGCGAGAAAGTAAGAAGAAGAGTATAGATGCTCTGGAAATGTGGTGTTGGAGAAGAATGCTTGGAGTAATATGGACAGAGTTTCGTATCAAACTCCAAGAACTTGGCACCAAACAGCGTCTATTGTCTATAGTGTAATCTCGTATACTCACCTTTTACGGACACGTATCACGTCGTAATGAGTCATTGATTGAGCGCCTGGTGGTACAGGGACGAGTTGAGGATGTACGGGCCAAAGGCAGGTCACCCATGAGGTGGACGGACCAGACAAAATCGGCACTGGGTGGACCTCTCCATGAATGTTCCAGAAATGCAGCTTAGCGTGGCGAGTGGCGAAGGATTGTGAAGCGAGCCACTACCCCTAAATAAACTTGCTAAATGCGAGTCAGACTATCGTTTCTTTTTTTTTTGTACGGGAGCACCCTATGATTTTTAATTTAATTTAATTTTTAATATTTTTTGTTCTAGTGGCAATAGAAATACACACTGTAGTAAAAATGTCAACTTTCTATAACGGTTCTTGAGATGCAGCCCTCTCTCTATCAGCACGTACGTCGAATAAAAAGTAACCCTGTATAATATAGTATTATAAGGAGGTAAAGTTTGTGATTTTGTGAAGTTGTAGGGGATTAGTAATCTTTGGATCTACTGAACCGCTTTGAAAATACTTTTAGCAATAAAAAAGGCCACGTTAATAATTAACATAATTTCTTGTTAATTAGTGTAGTTATTTTTTATAAATAACTACACTATTTTTTTATTTTTTTTATTTATGTAATGATTAATTTGTGGCAATGTTAAAAAGAAATAAAAGATGAGATTTTTTTTTTTTTACATAAGGCTATAAAATATTATTGACATAATTATGTATATGCTTACACGATAAGCACAAAATAAAAGTAATTAAAACACACGAAATTAATTGATGTACTAAACAACTTACCGTTTACTCAATCTTCAAGTAAAGAAATAGATTTAATTTTCGCAGCAGACATTATTGAAGCGTTTGTCAATGGCTAGACTTGCTTCTCATTAGTTTGAGCGAGGAATTATTCCTCTTCCTTTAGCAGGCCATTTGTTAGGCCTGATTCTAAAGGAAGTTTAATGTTGATGCCCGCTGTAGGGCCAATTAACAGGGATCCGTCTCGTTTATGCTAGCCTAATAGATAAATATTTATTTGTTTCGTTATAAGTACATTTTTCCTCGTCTTATGTAAATGCGATGTTTAGGAATTATTCTTTCATTAAAAGTATAAAGACCCCCATGGGCGAAGATGCCTAGCAAGTGACGTGTTTGTTCAATTGTACAATTTGACTGTGTTTTTTGCGAAAAATGGCCAACTTTGGTTTTCTTATTCTCAGAAACTAAAAAATTTAGACAACTTTGGGTTATTGGATAGTTGAGAATAGCTATTAGTGTAGTATATATCGGCCTCACTTTTTGCATTTTTTTCTTATCTAAACTAATATATAAAGCTGAAGAGTTTGTTTGTTTACTTGAACGCGCTAATCTCAGGAACTACTGTTCCGATTTGAAAAATTCTTTCAGTATTAGATAGCCCATTTATCGAGGAAGGCTATAGGCTAATAATAAAGAAAATTGTGACGCAAACGAAGTTGCGCAGGTCAACTAGTCTATTTGTAAAAAGTCAAAATTCTGAAGAAAATTTCTCATGAAAAGCGCAAGGTTGCTTATTCGAGCTTGTGGATTGAACTACTGTACTAACCAAATAAAATTAAAAATATATATATCCTTATAAAATTTGAAATAAAAATGGAATATCCTTAAAAAAACCCATTCAAATACATAAGAACTGCTAATAATGCGCAGAATGAACTGTAAATTTCTCCTTATTATATTAATATGATTATGTAAAATTTATACCAAAATAAACCATAGTTCATAACAAATGAAAAGTTAATAAATATTCATTACTTAAATTAATAATAAACATAATTATAACTGCCTAGTTTCTATATAATGCGGTGAGTCAGCAGTTTTGTGAATGAATATGCAATTTTGTGATAGGGCTCCTAAGAACCATTCGCTTCCACTGAGCGAAGCGATTCTATTGGTTCTAACAAAAACATCCGTCGCTTTGCATTCTCGCACAAATCTCTAGTCAAAATTCAGCCTAAATCGTAACTAGATCTGCCTGCGTTTGTGTTTCCAAAGGCTTACAACCCTAATCTCTCCAAAGTTAGAGTGAACAGGCTCCTTCTGGGTACGCTCGCTCCATCGTAGACTTTGTCTCTGTCATCTCTGTCCTAGACTAGAGTCAAGAGCACACCCATCACAAATAAAATAAATAACTAGATACTTAAAATATATTTTATTTCTAGCTTTAAGCAAACCCTGGCTGATACGTATTAAACCTTGGTTTTTAAAATAACGTACCTAGTTATAAAGTTCTTAAATAAATGCTGTAAATGCACTTTTTTTAATTGAATTAATTTAAATTGTCTATACTGCTAGTATGAAATTTTTGCTCCGATGATATTTTTGCTTTGTTTTTTTCTAATACATTTTTGGAAGTTAGTATTAAAACGGGTATGGTCCTACCGTCCTTACCTACGGACCATACATTATTTTCAATGTACGGCACAAATTCAGGCTCCATTTCCTGCCTGTCGGGGTGAGGAATCCGTTCGAAAGACGCACCGTACCCTGGAACGCAAAGGGCAGTAGGAGGAACACAGATGGGTTTTAGTCAGTAAGAGTCTGACACTCCCTTCCGCTCCGCCCAGAGCGGAAGGATTAATTTGATGATTTCCCATCCTACAAAAAAATGCTGCATTCTCCTAAAAGAAAAACTTGGCCTGACCCGAGAATCGAACTCACTTTCAATATATTGTGCAATCTGTCTCAGCTATTAATTTCTTCTCAAAACATAAACATTTTGATCGTAAGTTAATACAACATAGCTATATCACGAACTTGGCAACTTTGCCAACGGTAATAATTTCTTTTACATTATGGCTCGCAATTCAACAATTTTCAACGCTTTTAATTTCGAGAGAGTATGCCTGCCATGTGTTCCAATTTGTTTTTGACATGGTAACGTCTTATAAATCGCAGAAGTGTCACGTTTCGTAAGCGAGAGCGCGATTCAATCGATAGAGAGGCACGACCGGCCTAAGCGTTCGGCTTGTTTGTTAAGGCTTGTATATTTGCCAATGACCTTGTGCATACAAACGGAGCTAACTACACCTCGGCGCCCCACTCCGCTACCCATGTTTTTAATTTTTTATAATAAAACAAATACATATTTTAAAATTAAACTAAACAAAGTTATTTTCGTTTGTATTGCACAGCAGTAGATATTATTTTTTTAGTCTTTTGTTAAAAAATGAAGGAGTAAAATGGTTTCATCTCAACGATTTGGAGTTGATTTAGTGATTTTTTTTCCTATTATGTGACACCAATACATAAATTCTGGCTAAACCAAGTTACGTGCAATATCATGTAGATTACTACCTATTTTTTTTGAGATTTAATTTCTCAGTAAATGCCGACGAAAAACTGCTTCATCTGCACGCTTTAAGCCTTTTCGAGAGAGCACCCTTAAGTATTGAATTGTTTTCTTACGGTTAGTACTGTCCAAGTAACACTTCGACGGCGCATTTCAACTTCATATACTACTTACATTTTTACACATTGTTTGCACAATAGGGAATATGCATGCGATTTTTTTATTTCCAAAATGAAATACTAATTAGCTTTAGTAAACAATCATGAAATTATTTTTTTAATACCTTCATCAGCGATGAAGTTATAAAGCTTCAAAGATTACAATTAGAAAGAGAAATCCGATGTAAACTTTGACGTCATCGTCTATGACGCCTATACAGCTGCCATAGAAAAAGCGTTTTCGCGACAGGGACAGATATATTTGTTTAAAATCATTATATCTTCTACATTTTTCGAGTAATTTTGATTCTATTTTCACTGTTAGTATTATATTTTTGTATATTTTTAGATAAACTTTATAGATGAAATATATGTTTTTCATGCATATTCCCTAGTAACAAAAATAACACTAAAAATTATCATCGTTATGAACAACTTTTACTGTGAAATTAGCTTTTCAGTACATTTTGTTCAGTTATGCAAACAAATGTTTAGGAAAGTGGTGTGAAGGATTCCGTACCCGATGCGTAATCAAAGGAACCCTATTACTAAGACTACACTGTCTGTCCGTCCGTCCGTCCGTCCGTCCATCCATCTGCCTAGCCTTTTCCCAACTATATTGGGGTCGGCTTCCAGTCAAACCGGATTCAGCTGAATACAGTGTTTCACGTGGAGCGGCTGCCTACCAGACCTCCACAACCCATTAACTGGGTAACACGGTACTTCTTGGCAAGACTGGAGTCAGATTTACTGGCTTCTGACTATCCGTATCGACTGCCAAATATCTACAAATGACAGCCGGGACCAACGGCTTAACGTGCTTTCCGAGGCACGGAGCTAGGTAACTCGGTATGTTAAGATGGTCACCCATCCACAGACCAACCTTGGCAAGCGTCGCTTAACCTTAAAGATCGACCCGTGGGGCTGTTATTATTTAGCCACAAGCTCCTCCGTCCGTCCATCCGTCTGTCTGTTATCGGACTGTATCTCAAGAACCGTAATAGGTAGAGAGTTGAAATTTTCACAGATTGTGTATTTTTATGGCCGCTATAACAAATAAAATAATCAGTTCGACTATTTAGCCTGAAACCAGGCCAGTTTATGTTTATGGGCTTCCTTTTAGTTTGATATGAAATTAAATTAACATTTCTATTTTTAAATTATAGACAGCTTTGAGAACGCGTGCATATGGCGGATTAATGTGTATTTTCTATTCACTTAGACTATTGAATATATCAGTAGTAAATAACATTATGCAATAATTACGTAAGTTCTTATAAAAAAAAAATGGTTGAAGGCAAAAAGCAAAACTATGAACCCTGTAGAGCACATAAAAATAACAATGAAATTAGAAATAGCTAATATTTTTTAGGCATGTAACACACTTCATTAGTTCTATTTTATATTTTGAATATGGAAAAATAGTCGAAACCAGTTCAATAATTGAACTGGTTTTAGCTGGACCGGGCAAATATTTCAATAAAAAATTGTGACTGCATACTACATAATATTTACACGTTTACCATTTTTTTTATGACATTGTCACCCGCATCCTTATAACACATCAAAGCATAACATGCAAATAACGTCGCTTTTATAATAATGTCAATGTGATTGTGTGGGCTCGAAATAGGTTATTAATTTTGAGTGAACTGAATTTGACATGGTTATTTGATGTCCTTTGTATTTAACGCTGTCATCAAAATGCGAACACATTTTATCACTTTGATGCGACCGCGTTGCCATTATGACGTGTTGTTTAGTTATTTATTGAATAACATAATAAACTCTTTATTAACCAGCTGTCATTTGTAGATCAGTCAGTCAGAAGCCAGAAATATCTGACACTAGTCTTGCCAAGGAGTACCGTATTGGGTAATACGGTGTCCTTGTTGATTTCCTTGTTAATCTACTCCAATAGTTAATAGGTTATAAAGGTTTGGTAGTCAGCCGCTCTTCGTAAAATTCAGCAGAATCCCAATAAAGTTGAAAAAGGGCGAGGCAGATGATGATAAAAAGTATTTGTCAAATAACCTCAAAAATTAAAATCAAGTCAGCCTAGTGTATATATGCCTTTTTCGAGCTGTATTACAACAGACAGTCCTTTTCAGCCACTTTTTAGTATTCCGTCGTCCCAATGAAAAAACGGAGGCATTGACATAAGAGCATCTGTGTGTCTTGTATGTACAGCGAATTTGCTCCAAATCTACTGAACCGATTCAGTCTATAGGTATACTTCTGTGATAACTCGTTACATAAATGCTAGCCAAAATCAACAACGTCATGGAATTTTTGAAAAAAGCATAACAACTTAACCAAATAATCACAATTTCCTTTTAAAAGCATACCTAACACTTACATTTTCTGCAAACGTTCGATAGTTTTATTACATACACTAGTTGACCCGCGCAATTTCGTCTGCTCCGCTCTGTTTGGTCGAGATCCTTAGCGTGATGTATATAGCCTATAAAAAAAAAGGCTATAGCCTTTTTCGATAAATGGGCTATCTAACACTGAAATCGGAGATTAGCGCGTTCAAACAAACAAACTCTTCAGCGTTATATATTAGTATATTTAACACGAACTAAACTCAAGGGAACTCAACACACTGCTAATGACTATATTAAAACAATCACACCGGTTTGCTAGCCCGCGGTACAAATTGCGAAAGTTACCAACATGAGGTCACTAAGCCCTCAGAAACCAAACAACTTTAATGAAAACTACTAATGAATAAAATTGAGGTGTAAACGGAGAAAATCAGGGTTATTTTATAATTAAAATATTTCTAAACCCACCTAGTTGTGTTTCAGACTTTGTGAATATAATTATCTTCATTTTATTCAATTTCCGAGGGTGATTTTCAAGTTTATTTGAACTCGGATTCGAACTAAAACCAAAAAATCTACAAAATGATGAATAGAGCTTCCATTCGATACCGTTGTATCTTATCCTGTGGTAAACCCTATATTCTATGGCAAATTCGTAAATAAATTTTATTAAATTATTAAAGATATAATTTCCACAAAATTCCGTTGAATATATAACTCCAATCTTATTATAAGATCATCTTTTGTTTAAATACTTATCTGAACGAAACAGAAGTCTCGGCTGGATCCCAAAAGTTAAAATCATAAAAGAAATATCATGATAGTATCATCTCAATCGTTAGCCAATTTTAATATAGGTACCCGTTTGAGTGGCAGCCCAAGATAAGCCCGACTTTACCAGGCCAACGTATAGACCCGTTATTGCTACCTATACTTTGACCTGAGGCCTTTAATACAAACTCCATTATTTTTAATATTGATTCTGGCCACATCATATTTTGTTTCAGTCAAGCTAAAAAAAGTAATTTTGGTTCGGACGGCTTTTAATAAATAAGTAGAACTTTGAAATTAAAAGGGGCAGTTAGGTTGTATTTTTTTGCAAAATTATTTACGTATTGTATTTGAAGTTTTGACGGACGGACAGCTTTAATAAAACTTCACTCGCTGACTGAAAAAGTCAAGTAGATAATGATAAATATAAAAGGTTATTTTTTATTTTTATGTAAGCCAACATGGGGCCAAAAAGCACGTGGTTCACCTGACGGCCATCACTGCATTTAGGATACCGGTTCATTGACGCGGAGCGAAGTAGTGGAGCGGAGAAATATTAACCAATGGAATTCATCAGTCACTAATATTTTATACAACTCGCTCCGCGTCAATGGACAGGCAGCCTTAGACATCTATAGTTTAAAAAACATGTTAAAAATATCTTCTTAGGAACCTTTTGTACGTGAGTTTGACTCGCAGTTGGCCAGTTTTGTTTAAACTATGCGAAACGTATTAAAACTGAAATTGAAAAACTGTCATCGATTGTTCAATTTTACATAATTATTTTGATGATTGAAAGATGATGATACTTGAACATAAATAAAATGCCTCTTATAAGCCCTTAAGGTTTAATTCCGACTCGGTCAACCAACACTAATATTCAAACGAATTATGATTAATGGGTGTCGGGTAGAGCTTAGTTTTATTTGAGTATCGTAGCATGTATTCATTGGTGAAAAGCCTTTTATATTCACTCAGCTTATCAAACTGCGTCGTTTGTAAAGGTTTTGTACCAATGTTGGCTGAGTATCGGGTTTTCTTTAAGGAATTTTCTCAGTAGCTTTAGGCAGATTATGAAGTTCGGTATTCTGGGTTATTTGTGTATGCTTACCCTGGAAATTTAAATTTTCATGTTGTAAAGTGGTAAAATTTTATTGTTTGCTTTCTAGAAGTTTGGCAGTGCGATTCTATAAACATGTCGAAGTGAAGGCTTGGGTGAAGTGATCACGAAGTGAGCTGTTAATCCAAGTAGGTAATTAAAATAAAATGACAGATCACTTCATCCAAGCCTTCATTCACTTCACCATGTCTACAGAATCGACCGGCAGGTTTAATTCGGAAAACTCTTTCCACGGAAAAAGTCAAATCTTGCCTTTTTTTTTAAATATTTTTATTATTTAGAAAAAAAGCCAAGATTTGACTTTTTCGCAAAGTCGCTGTTAAGCAGAAGTTCACCAAAATTTCTGGACTGACGATCGCGTACCGGAAGACGCAGCGTTGGAAGGCCTCCCACAGCGTGGAGCGATGACGTGGTGAGGGTAGCGGGTAGCCGATGGATGCGAGATGCACGGTACCGGTCGTTGTGGCAATACTTGGGAAAACCAGTCCAGCAGTGGACGTCTTTCAGCTGATATGATGATGATGAAAGTTGCTATCTACCTGTGTCCGTTTCTCCGCTTACTTCTTTTAAACCACGCAACGGGTTTTGATACGGTTTCCACTAATATTAAGAGCCATAAAAGAGACATGTCTGACTTTGTGTTTGTTTTCTGTGTGTGCCAAAATAAACTTGTTTTCTTTCTTTCTTTTCTTGCCTTAAGAATTGAAAGGAAGATGCACAAAATCGTAACCGTTGTATGAAGGGTCGAGGCCTTTGCCAAGTGGGACAGTACGGGCTAGTTTCTTTTTTCCATCAAGCTATAATATACTTCCACAGGTACAAACATTCCAAATATGCAAATACATACACAACTCAACGGCAATTAACGTAAACCAATTACAAATATACCCACATTAAGGAGCAGTGGTAATTGATCAAAGGGTCGAACCTATTGGGACCGTCATGACTGAGTAGGGAATACAAATTGAATGCTTAGCATCAATTATAGAAGGGGCCGTACTATTTGTATTACACGTCATATTTGTAAGTGGAAAGTTGAGGAGCTCGTGGCTAGATAATAACAGCCGCACGGGTCGATCTTCAAGGTTAAGCAACGCTTGCCAAAGTTGGTCTGTGGATGGGTGACCTTCTTAACATACCGAGTTTCCTCCATGCCTTGGAAAGAACGTTAAGCCGTTGGTCCTGGCTGTCATTTGTAGATTTTTGGCAGTCGTTACGGATTGTCAGAAGCCAGTAAATCTGACTCCAGTCTTGCCATGAAGTACCGTGTTACCTAGTTAATGGGTTGTGGAGGTCTGGTAGGCAGCCGCTCCTCGTAAAGTACTGGTATTCAGCTAAATCCGGCTTGACTGGACGCCATGATGATATTTTTATGTTGAAAGTACTTTATATCAGCTGCTAAGTGTCAGATTTTTACTGGCTAAAACCCACCCGTGAACAAAGGGCATTTAAAGTAGTACACTTTAAATGCCCTTTGCGTTCCAGGGCAGCGGTAACTCTTTCGACCAATAGCTACTCTATGATTTAAAAAAATCTAATAAAAATTGGACACATATTTAATCTTTATGCTCGAAAACAAAAAATTGAGACTCGTACATGGCGTTGAATATTCTTGTGACGTCACATTTCAGTACCTACACCTTTTACTGAATACTGACGTCACAAGCATCCACTTCTGATCTTTGATGCGTTTTGGCTTCGTAAATTTTTATTGATTTGCTAAAGCTAATATGACGTGTCTTATATTTTTCAATAATTATCTTAGTGACAGACTAAATACAATTTTTTTTTTTTTTACTCAAGAATCATTCTTACTCCGCAACACTGGCATGTTTTCACACCTGAAAAATTGTCGACGAATTAAAAAAACACTGTTGATACATTCTTGACTCAAAACGCTTGGCCATAATTGTTGATAGTCAGCAAGTTTGTGAACTGTTGAATTTTTATACACGTCAGCAAATTTTGCCTGCCTTTTCGACTGCTATGTTCATTAGGACGGAAACTAGTATGTAGGTAGTGGCTTACAATTTTGTATGTATTCAAAGTGTTAGATAGTGCATATCTTTGTAATTATTTATCTCACTTCTTTTTTTTTATTTTATTGTTGACTGTCTCGCGTTCGACCACAAACTCAACTGATGGAAACGATTATGTGGTCGACGTTTAAACTAGCTAGCCTAGAAGTAACCTTACTTCAATACCCCTAGGTTTTATATATCAGGAAACACATCATCATCATATCAGCCGAAAGACGTCCACTGTTGGACATAGGCCCCCCTAAGTGTCACCACAACAACCGGTCCTACGCGTCTCGCATGTATCTGTTACCCGCGACCCTCAACAGGTCATCGGTCCATCTTGTAAGAGGCCTTCTAACGCTTCCAGTACGCGGTCACCACTCTAGAAATTTTCGGCCCCGTCGACCATCTGTTCTGCCAGCAATGTGCCCTGCCCACTACCACTTCAGTTTGGCAATTCTCAAACACATGCGGTAGGGAAATCTAGTCTATAGCTATGCATATGGAAGTACGAAACACATTTTTTCACTCAAGAATGTTATGTTCTTCCTTTAGTGCATTTTTATTTAAATTCAACCATAAACACTTAGTCAAGGGTACAATGCATCACTGATTGCTACACATAATTCTACTCTTCACACGAGTACCCATGCAAATAAGTCGTGACAATCCTCTTGTCACCACTCTAACAAAGCAGTCTTCATTACATCTATTTACCATTCCATTCTCCCGTTCAAATAAACTCATTCTTCGTTCACTCATTCGCTTCGTTCAATATCCGTGATGGCGCCCGTCTAAACCGCACTTTCCAAGTACATTTCTATTATGTTGGTAGCAACGCGTTGTAATTATACGTGTCAGTGCGTCTAGTTGCCTCCTATTGTGTGTAGTAAAGGTTTATGCTCGAAGAGGATTAACTGGGTACTCTGTTTTTCTGTGTTCCGTGTTAGATAGATTACGCGTAAAGTGTCAGTTTTGTTGTGCAGTAATATTTTTCCTTGTTGCAATGTTGGTATACCTTTCATACAGTATTTAGTATGTAATTCAATGCTTGCAGTGCAATAGTTAGGTGGACTGTGCACTGAGTGAAGAAAAGAGGAGCGGAGAAATATGAAGCAATGGAATTGCATAGGTAAAATCTCCGCTGCGCGTCAGTAACTGAGATTTCATTTCAACTCCTCTCCGCTCCGCTCCAATGGTCAGTCAGCCTTACTGATGGTATTATGCTGTCATATCTCGCTGCTGACTGACAGTATTATTATCGAAGTTGAGTCTAAAGATATTGAGCAAAATAAGGGCTACAAGCTAATACTGTATTTTAAAATTATAAATAAGGAAAAGGTAAGATATAAGACCATATTTAATCTGTAACACAGGAAACACTGTTCTTGTTACCTCATCTATCTATCTATCTATCTATCGGGGTTTGGTTTCCGCATTTGGTCCTGACGTTGGACCATTGTGCGTCAGCCATGGCGGCCGTCACTCCAAAACTCCTGTTAACTCAACACTGACGTTGACATATGTGAAATATTCGTACATATCCAGTGAAATGTAACAGTATGCTACCGAGCATCAATTGCATGCGGGATACATCAGCCGACGTGATTAATGTCAGGTTAGATAAGGTCAGCTGATATATATGATATACTACCCTCATCTAATCTCGTACCCCTTACGAGATTAGATGAGGGTAGTACAAAACTGCAGTAACGTAACATAGATGGTTAGGAAAATTAAGCTTGTACTCTAGCTTCCTGTTTAAAACTATCTATAGTAAGATTATAAAGCAGAATAGTACAAATCGTACAAGAAGTTCCTGAGCTTAGCGCGTTCAACCAAACAAACAAACGAAATCTTCAGCTTTATAATATTGCTATAGATTTTCTCTCTATTTTATTCCACTTTTTGCCAACATTGTTGGGTTTTCAGACTTCTGACTAACTGTTTCGTCTGCGTAGATATCCTCATTGATGTTCTCTGTCCTGGGGTCAGTCAAGAGGTCTGACAGACTAGTACACACTAAACCCGCTACGGCTTCCCCTCGTTCGCTTGCAGTTAGAGCTGCGAGGTCTAGACATAAAGGGAGTTTTTGCGTAACTTTCAAACATGGGATGAGGCCTGCGGAAGTCCAATAGGCTCCTGACTACTTGCAACGACCACTAGTTGAAAATCTACGTTCCAACATCATTGGTTTAACTTGTACGAGTAATAATAATATTATTTTAGATCAATTTAAGTCGTTACGGCCGTAACCGAGTGTACAGAAACTATGCTAAACTGAATTTATTCCGCCAAATGTTCCCAAGAATCTTATTATAGTTCAAAGTTTCTTACTTTGTTTATTAGTTTCAAAGCCGAGCGACGTTTTGCTTAATCGAGTATATATTGTACTAACTTTATGCCGAGGGTGTGCTTCCGTGGTCTATCTCAAAAGAACTGCGCAATTTTTCGGGGTAATGGTACCCACATGGTGGACATCCCACACCCACACCCAGAAAGCGTTTTGGGAACACTTTCATTGTCCGCACAGCTAATGAGTGGAATTCCCTGCTAGAGTTTGTTTCCTGATAGCTACAACCGAGTCTATAAGTAAAGAGTGAATTGAATAGGTTACTTCTAGGCAAGCGTGCTCCATCTTCGACCACAGCATCGCTTACCATCAGGTGAGATAGTGGTCAAAAGTGTACCTATCTATAGTAAAAAAAAAAATGTTTTTACTAGCGAAAGGGGTTGGTCCGTTAACGTAAATTTTCGGACCAACCCCAGTAACCTATCATCCCCATTATGCATCCGCCGCTAGGATACAGAAATAGTGCTTTCTCCCCCTTCACAACGAAATCATTGTGGCATTGGTAGTCATAGTAGCAGTGGCAGGACTTCCAGAGATTACCTCTAAAGGTTTGTATACATGCCAATGACCTTGTGCATACAAACGGACCTAACTACACCTCTACGCGCCACTCCGCTACACGTGTTTTTATTTTTTTTTTTTTAATAAAAATAATATATATTTTTTAAAAGTAACAAAACCAAATTGTTTTCGTTTGTATTTCAAAGCAGTAAATATATTTTTTTTACTCTTTTGATAAAAAATGAAGGAGTAAAATGGTTTCATCTAAACGATATGACATAATAAGAAAACAAAAAACACCAAATCACCTCGATTTGGTGATTTTTTTTCTTATTATGTGATACCGATAGATAAATTCTGGCCAAATTACGTATCATATTATGTAGACTCAAACTATTTTTTTCAGATGTAGACGCTGTTTTTAAGCATTTCTCGAGGGAGCAGCCTTAAAAACAAACAATTCGGCGTGATGTTATTTCAGTTGATCTCTTTCGATAATTAAATCAACTCATATGTGTATAAAGGCAAATAAAATAAAATAAAAAACAAATCAAAAGTCAATATAAAATGGAACAAAATATGCGATTCAGTAAGTTATACTCTTTCTTTTTAGGGTTCCGTACACGTAGGGTAACCAGTGGATCCCTATTATTAAGTTCGTCCATCCGTCCGGCCACTTCTGTTAGCGGGTTAAATTTCAAGTTAAAATTTTCACAGAGTTTGTATTTCTATTGCAGCTTGATTTCTATTTGACCACAAATAAAAGAACAACAGTATAAAAATATTTTAACTAAGATTTTAAAGGGAACTTTTATTCAAGGAACGTGTTTTTTTTGTTATGGTGGGTACGGAACCCTTCGTGTGAGAGTCCAACTCGCACTTGGCCGGTTTTTACACTTGCCTAGAAGTAACTTAATCATAATAATTTATTTGTTAGAACATGGTCGGTATGTATAATTATGGCCTTAAGTTTAAAAGGATTATTTCATCACATTCTTCCACATGGGAAAAGCTACTCTGACGAAATCATCTTCTCTTCGCGTAAAGTTATGTTATGTGCAAACAAAATATATTGGAATGTCTTTTAAATATTAAACTGTTATCACAAAGATACTGTCGGCTTGTTTATGCGCTCATGAATGTAATGTATGTTGCGTACATTTCACTGTGTATCGGGAAAATGGTGCTAAATATGAGACATTGGTGCTACTTGTATTCATATTTTGTTTGTTTGTAAGATAAGGTTTATTTTATTTGGACTTTTATTTTTGTAAACGATTATTATTTCTGTTTTTAGTATTTGTACTACAGAAGTTTTTTTTAAGATAAAACAAATAGATTTTCGATTAAATAACACTGTTTTATTCAGTGTTTTCTGATTATCCAATGTTTTTAAAGTTGGTAAACGAGTACAATTCTAATTTATAAAAATATCAATGATAATGTTATTTATTAATTTTCTACTTAATTAAAATCATTAAAATAGACTGCCTAAAAAGGTCTAAAAACTTGGTACGTGGTAGTTTCTCTTATATCAAAGTGGACGTTAAAATTTGTAATAGATAGCTAGTAGGTAATAAAAATTCGTCTTTATTTGCCGATGGCCAATTTGACCGAGCACAGGTTTGTTAAAACGCTAAAATTCCTGTCATTTCAATTACCCCTGTGCCCAGACTGTAACTGTAGCTGACGGGCTACGCCGTAGCACCGCTACGAATGTGCATCACATATCCGGGCTGAGCAAGTAATGTCATGCATCCGGCGTAGCGCCGCATAGCACACATATCATTGCACTAACAACCTTTTTTATCTACCTACTCGTGGATATCTAAATCGTCAACTAGCCACGATGTGTTTTGTGGGGGTTAAACATTGTATATGGATTATGTTATTGTGTAGCGTCGGTAAGTGTGTACAAAATTCAATGCTTGAAAGGCCTAAATCTATATCTATTCTAATATTATAAATGCGAAATGCGTGTTTGGATGGATGAATGTTAGTTACTCAACTTCTTTAAAACGGCTAGACGAATTTTGATGAAATTTGGCACACATTATAGTCTGGAATAACTCATAGGATATTTTATATAATCCGGGGGAGCTACGGTTGGCAGCTAGTAGAATCATAATAATGTTCATATTCAATAAATATCCTTATTACGAGTATAAATTCCTGACATACAATATCCCCAACCCAATTCGTAACTATAACTGCAGCTGATTATAGCTACGCCGTAGCACCGCTACGAATGTACTCATTAGATATCCAGGCTAAACATGTAATATTATGCATCCGGCGTAGCGCTGCGTAGTTCACATCTCATAGCTCTAACAACTCTTGTAACGAGGTAACTAGCCACAACGCATGTTATGGGGGAAAACATTGTCTGAGAAGTATGTTGAGCGTCGTCAGACGTTATATTTGCATAAAATCTTGCTTGTTTTGAAGAAGCTGAGTAGGTAGTTAAAATAACAGTGTCATTTCAACGATTTTATTGGTGAACAGTAAACTGAAATTTAGAAAGCGCCAAAGTTACAACATTCTATACAATCAGATGAATTTTTGTGGTTAACGAAATGTTTAAGTGATTTTAAAGTATGACAAATTGAATGCTTAGCATCAATTATAGAAAGGGCCGTACTATTTGTATGACGTCATATTTGTATGTTGAAAGTTAAAGAGCTCGTGGCTAAATAATAACAGCCGCACGAGTCGATCTTTAAGGTTAAGCAAGGCTTGCCAAGGTTGGTCTGTGGATGGATGACCATCTTAGTATATCGAGTTTCCTCCGTGCCTCGGAAAATACGTTAAGCTGTTGGTCCCGGCTGTCATTTGTAGATCTTTGGCAGTCGTTACGGATTTTCAGAAGCCAGTAAATCTGACTCCAGTCTTGCCAAGAAGTACCGTGTTACCCGGTTAATGGGTTGTGGAGGTCTGGTAGGCAGCCGCTCCACGTAAAACACTGGTATTTAGCTGAATCTGGTTTGACTTGAAGCCGACCCCAATATAGTTGGGAAAAGGCTAGGCAGATGATGAGTAAGCTGAAATTTAGAAAGCGCCAAATTTACAACATTCTGTACAATCAAATGAATTTTGGTGGTTAACGAAATGTTTAAGTGATTTTAAAGTATGACGTTTTTACAGAGGTAGGGTAAACCAAGGTATAACTGGCCACTATCAATAACTAGCCACTTGGTGCTTTAACTATTTGAAATAAGAGTAATGATTTATTTGCGCCATCTATGAAAGAATTAAAGAACTCCCTTGTCAGTCAGCTTTCATAGTAGTTCAATATTTTCTCACTGCAGATACCAGCGCCAAAGCAAACGGCCATTTACTGACAGTCGGTGTACGTGTTTTGACATGAAACTACTTCACTACGTAAATGTTAGTGGCTAAGTTTTTACAAAATTGAAATTATTGGTGATAATACATAGTGTTTGAGTTGAGAGTTAAATTCAAAAAGACTAGTACTTTAGAAAGGGTTTATTGAGAACTATTGAGCATGAAGATATTGCGTTACGTCCGATCGCGAGTGCGCTTGATGGCAGAGTTCCACGTCAGCGGCGCGTCCTCTCGCTTCTGTCATGGCGGCCGGCCGGCGTCCGCCATAGGGATGGGACACACGGCGTTAACATCCTCCCGCGCCTTGAAACCTCCCGTTTCAAAGTTCATCTTCAAATAGTGGACATATCCGGTTCACGGCTCTGCGCACGATGCCCTTGGTAGTTCTGATGTCAGCGACTCGACAAGCGCCATCGGAGCCTGGAAAAACGGCTTCGATCCTTCCCAGAGGCCAATTCAATGGTGGAGTAGTCTCCTGCTTGACTAGGACTAGCTGACCAGGTGACAGGTTAGGGTGGCGCTTCTGCCACTTAGTGCGCTGCTGGAGCTCGCAGACGTACTCGCGGCTCCATCGACGCCAGAAATGCTGCCTGGCTTGCTCGATCTTGGCGTATCGTTGTAGGCTGCTGCTCTTGACTTCCAGCAGATCGGGCGCTGGCAGCGAAGTCATCGTTCTTCCGATAAGGAAGTGCCCTGGGGTAAGAGGGGACAGATCGTGAGGGATGGTAGAGAGAGGGGAAAGGGGCCGTGAGTTCAGAATTGCTTCTACTTGTGTGAGCAGAGTTGTAAGCTCTTCAAAATTAAAATGGAAATCACCCAAGGCCCTTTTCAAATGGTACTTAGCAGACTTTACAGCTGCCTCATGCAGACCTCCAAAATTTGGGGAGTATGCAGGTAGAAATTTAAATTTTATGCCTTCTTCTGCAAAAGGCTCTGACACAGAGTTAGAGTTAGATTTTAAGAATGTTCCCAACTCGCGACTGGCACCGACAAAGTTCGTGCCGTTATCACACCATATTTCACGGGGTTTACCCCTTCTACTTATAAAACGACGTAAAGCTAGAATAAAAGCTTCTGTGCTCAGACCACTCACTAACTCTAAGTGTACAGCTTTAGTCTTGAAGCACACAAATACACAAAAGTAACATTTAATTAGTTTAGAACCGCGACCTTTCCTATCGCTATATAAGAATGGCCCAGCGAAATCAGTACCTGTCACTTCGAATGGGTAGCCTGGAGTTAACCTCGGAGAGGGTAAGTTACCCATTATTTGTTTGGCAACTGCTCCTCTCATACGAGTGCATAGAATGCACCTTCTAAAAACTTTTCGAGCTAAAGCTCTTCCTCTGATAGGCCAATACTTTTCGCGAATTAGTGAGAGGAGGAGTTGTGGACCTGCATGCATGTGTGAAGTATGATAGTAGTTAAACAATAACTTTGCTAAGTGATGATTAGAATCAATGATAGTGGGGTGCTTCTTATTATATTCAAATTGAGAGTTTTGTAGTCTGCCCCCAACTTTCACTAACCCATCACCATCAATAAATGGACTTAAACTAGTAAGGGGAGCTACCTTACATTGCCTTTCAAAATTTGGAAAACTTTCTTGTTGCGCTATACATACTAACTTAGTCTCTGCATATTCTAATTCTTCTACAGTTAAAGTTTGCTTATTTTGATTCTTAGCATTCTTAATATTATTATAAAAACGAAATAGATATGCAACAATGCGTCTTAACTTAGGGAAACTAGAATAGTTCTTTATATCAATTACACAATTAGAAGATTGTGTCTCATTGACACATGCAGCATTTGCTCGTATTTCAGGCAGTGTTGCATAGCTACCTACTTGACTCGGCCAATACTCATCCCCGTCGTGAATGAATGTAGGTCCCTGCCACCACAATGACAATGACTTCACTTCGTTTGGAAAAACACCCCGAGAGGCTATGTCAGCTGGGTTTTGTGATGTAGGGACATACAGCCACTTGCTGTCATTACACAGTTCATTGATAGATACAACACGGTTCGCAACAAAAGTTTGCAGTTTATGAGAAGGCGTGCACAACCAACCTAGTACTATTTTAGAGTCTGACCAATATGTTTTCTTAGAAATATCACACCGTAGTGATTTACAAACTTTATTGCATAAGCGAGCAACTAGAAGAGCACCACATAGTTCTAACCTGGGTATGGTTGTAGTCTTCAGTGGCGCCACCTTAGCTCTAGCGGACAAAAGACGTACTGTGCAGTTGCCGAGAGCATCAGTCGACCTCACATATACACATCCAGCATAAGCCTTTACACTGGCATCAGAAAATGAGTGTAACTCAATGGTTACAGGATTAGCACAACAAACATTTCTTGGTATATCTATAGTTTGTAAGTGATCCACATTATCAATAAATTTTCTCCACATTTTATTAATGTTAGGAGGTATCTCATCATCCCACGATAGTTTCAGAGACCATAGCATTTGTAGAAGTATTTTACATACAATAGTACAACAACTTAGTAAACCCAAAGGGTCGAATAGACTAGAAGTAAGGGACAGAATGGAACGCTTAGTAAATGGAGTATCATTGTTACAGTCATATAGTTTAGAGGATACCATTAAAATTTTATCAGTGTTTGGATTCCATTCTATTCCGAGAGCATGGCCTGGTGATGAGATAATCTTAAAGTTTTCTTGTTCAGAGTTACCTGTACTTGAAATTGAATTTATAAATTAACTTGAATTACTTTTAACCTTTCGCAGATTAAAACAAGCTGATTCTAATTTTTCAATAATCTGTTGATATATTTCTGCAAGTGTGGACTCGTCATTACAACCAGTAATCAGATCATCTACATAGAAATCATGCGACATTATTTCTCTGATCAACAGGTCATTGCATTCCTGACTCAGCTGGATTAAACATCGCGTACTTAGAAAAGGGGCCGATGAAGTACCGTAGGTTACAGTGTTAAGCTGTAAGTACTTCATAGGCTCCTCCTCGTTTTCACGCCACAAAATTACTTGCAGGTATCTCTGGGATTCTTCTACTAGGATTTGACGATACATTTTTTCAAATATCGCCAGTAACTACGTACGTATGTTGCCGAAATCTGATCAATATTGAGAAAATATCATCCTGAACTGTTGGCCCTACCATAAGCAAATCATTTAAAGAGAGACCTGATTCGGTTTTCGAGGAAGCGTTAAATACTACTCGACATTTTGTCGTTTCGCTCTGTGATCTTAGGATTGGATGATGTGGTAATAGATTCACCGGGTCAGGTTGCTCTACTACAGATAAATGACCTAGGCCAGCATATTCGTTAATAAAGCTTACATACTGTTCTTTTATGTCAGGTTGCCTTTTGAATCTCTTCTCTAGTGAATACAAACAATGCTTAGCTCGAGCATGAGAATTGCCTAATAGTTCTGGTTTATCTCGCAAAGGCAACGTGACACAAAATCTGCCGTCCTTCAGGCGGCGCGTGTGCTGCACGTAGTGGGCCTCACAGGCACGTTCCTCCACGGTTAGCTTCGAGGTCTCCGGCAGCTCCTCCAGCTCCCAGAATTGCTTCAGTTGATGCCGTATGGCTTGACTGAAATTACAATGAATTTCCTTACTTGGTACATAGTTAGGACACATGATGGGCCCCACTACCAACCACCCAAATTGAGAGTTTTGTAGTACAGGTTGATTAGAATTTCCCAATTTGATCTGATTAGTAGGACAAATCACATCCCAAAAAACATCAGCTCCCAACAACAGATCTATTTGTGAAGGGTTATAGAAAGTAGGATCTGCGAGTGTGATATTCTTGGGCAGGTTTAGTGTTGATACATCAACTTTGGAATTAGGTAAGCTATTTGTTATCTGTGGTATAACAAATGCTTTGATTTTCTTACAATATGAATTAGTACGAGAATTAATAGTAATGTTACAGCATTCTAGAGCTGCACATGTCATGTTATTGATGCCAGTTACTGATACAGTGTTAATCGATTGGCTCTCAATACATAGTTTAGATTTTAGAGATTCCGATATGAATGATGACTGACTGCCGCAGTCCAATAGGCATCGGACCTCATGGCTTTGCTTATTGCTACATAATATAACAATAGCTGTTGATAGAAGTACCTGGTTTTCTATACAGGTGGATAGTGCAATTGGATTACATACACTAGTGGTAGGATTAGAATTATACTTTCTTTCTACATTATTAGAACTAGACACATTAGTTTTATGTAATAAGGAATTGTGTTTCCTTTTGCAAAATCTACATGGAGTGGCTGGGCATTGATGGACAAAATGCCCACTCCGCAGACAATTTGTACAGAGCTTATGTTTAGAAACTTCTGCATTTCTTTCATCGATAGACATACTATTGAATTTTTCACAATAGTAAATTAAATGTTCCTTACCACAGATTAGACAGGATCTAGATTTAGATTTACTTGGGTTGTCTTGGCAAGCCGCGGCAACAAACGTCTTATGAGACCGTTCCAAACGAGATGCTTTCTCATTTGACTTCTGTGGCTTTTCATTGTTAGTGTGTTTGTCACCGTGGCTTGCATTGACCATTTCCAATACATCAGCATTATTTCGTAAAAACTCATAAAAATTATCTAGTGTGGGTTTTTCTGGTAAACTGTTTCTATACTCCTCCCATTTGGTGGAGGTCACTAAATCCAATTTTTGGCTGAATAGAAATATAATTAAAGTATCCCAATTCTCAGTTTTTTCATTTAGACTAGTCAATGCTCGCATGTGCTTTGATATATGATCAACTAATGCTCTGAGTGAAGTTTCAGATTTCTTTATAGTGGGTATATTCATAAGTGAAACTAAATGGTTGTGCACTAATTGTCTTGTATTGTTGTATCGATCACAAATCAATTTCCATGCTACCGCATAGTTACATGTGGAAATTTCTAATGATTCTATAACCGATGCTGCTTGACCGGTTAATGAAAGCTTAAGGTATTGGAACTTGTTTATCTCATTTAAATCTGGATTATTGTGAATTAACGAACTGAATGTGTCATGGAACTCAAGCCATTTATTGAAATTCCCATCAAAATTGGGTAATTTGATTGTGGGCAATTTGATGTTGTTAATGTTTTTCTCACCATATTGTGAATGGACACTTTCGAAAGTATCTTGAGCATTGTTGGACTTCGAAATTAATTCTTGTGCTAAACTTATTTGGCTATAAAAGATATTTTCCGTTGAATCCCTATCTGAGTCCAGTTCCTCAGTGGAATCTAAAATTTCTATTTTAGTTTGCACTTCATCATAGTCACTAAACAAGGATTCAATTTTACATAATCTTAGTTTTAATTCCAAAAATTGCTGTTTAGACGGATCTTCACAGTTAAATTCACTTAGATACTTTTTGAAATTTGTTAGCCTTCCTTTTATCGATCCTCTTTGACGTCTCAAGTCCTTTAACTCCGTGTCAGACATAATGCAGATTAGAAGTACACTGGCATAAGCCCACCAAATAGTAAAAACGTGAACTAAATACCTGATCTCCACGCAAACCTCACGACCATTGCATGCAGCAGCTGCAAACCAGCGTCAGTAGTCCACTTGTTGAGGTCCCGGTGCACCGGTGTGCTGTAGACTCGGCACGTGGCACGGGGAGAAGGTAGGTGCACGTGGCACGGGGAGAAGGTAGGTGCACGTGGCACGGGGAGAAAGTAGGTGCGCGCGGGGAGGGAGGTTCGTCCGGTACAGGCGTCGCTCTCCTCGTGTCCCGATGCGCACTATGCATGTACCTATACCTAGGTGCCCTAGGTAGGCGCTTGAGCTGAAATGAGTATAAACATGCGCTGTAATGCAGTGCAGAAGCTAGCAGCGTGCAGGGTTACGGAGAAAATTGACCAGAGACCCAAAAGTAGGTACATATGTCCCTTTAGGCAGGAAATGCAAAAAAGGCAATGAAATAAAAAGGAAATAAACGATTAAATGAGTAATGTATTAGGTATTCGGGGTTACAGCCTATGTAATCGTTCGGGTGAACGAATATGTACACATTAAGTAGCTGTAACAGTGACTCCACCCAGTTGAGCTAGACACACGCAACCGATATTCTAAGCAATAAAACAGTGCTCACACAAACAAAGGAATAGTTATTGGAATCGGCGATGTCTGGTAGGTTGGATTAAGGAACGAGCACACCTTATTACTGATGTAGCTTGCTGCCAGGCCCTGGATTCCACTTCTTCCAACCTCGACTGGTCCGTACTTCCGTTGACTATCTTCGTTGTTTTCTATTCTTCTGCGCTTCCCGCACAGAAATCGTCCTGTCACGGTCGCCAAATTGTTTGAGTTGAGAGTTAAATTCAAAAAGACTAGTACTTTAGAAAGGGTTTATTGAGAACTATTGAGCATGAAGATATTGCGTTACGTCCGATCGCGAGTGCGCTTGATGGCAGAGTTCCACGTCAGCGGCGCGTCCTCTCGCTTCTGTCATGGCGGCCGGCCGGCGTCCGCCATAGGGATGGGACACACGGCGTTAACACATAGTGTTGGTGAAAGAATTACATTGTTCTACGTGTTTAAATAATGAGTTATATTAATCTTTAGCTTAATTGTAATTAAATCTTATATTTTCCGTTATTGAAGGGGTGGCTAGTTTCTGAAGTAATTTTTTGCATATTTTTAGTAATTGGCCACCTATGCCAGTTACTAAAAGTTTACCTATTGTTCAAATTTCTTTAAAAATAAGTCGTATTTATGATGTTTATAAGGTCTAATATTGTGTATTTCCGTTTCAAAAGAATTTTTGGACTCTAATCAGAAACTGGCATAGGTGGCCAGTTTGTGGCCAGTTACTAATCTATTTTCTTAATTATTTTACAGTTCGTTAAAAAGTGTTGAAAATGTCAAAAAAACGTCAATACCCCAAAGAATCTATAGATAAGGCCCTTAAATTTATTGAAAATAAGGAGGGTTCTATTCGACAGGCGGCAAAACAATTTGGTGTGCCTAGAAGTAGTCTTCAATTTAAAATTCAAAATCCTGACACTAAGTTTAAGTCTGGACCAGATCCAGTGCTAACTGAAGCTGAAGAAAACAGTTTATGTTCCTTCATCATACAACTGTCAAAGCGTGGCTTCCCAAGAAAAAAGGAGGATATCCAATTATGTGTCCAGAATTTTTTGCAACAAAATCCGAGACCCAACCCTTTTCGAGACAACAAACCAGGAGATGTGTGGTTTAAGGCCTTCCTGAAAAGACACCCTAATATTTCTATTCGAACATCAGAAGGAGTTACCAATGCTAGTGCATGTGTTTCAGAACAGGATATTAGGAAATGGTTTCAGGAAATACAGCAGTACATTATCGATGAACAACTAAATGTCGTCATTCAAGATCCCACAAGAGTGTTCAATGCCGATGAAACTGGATTCAACATTTGCCCGAAAACAGGCAAAGTATTGGCTGAGAAAGGGTGCAAAAATGTGTACCAGATAGAAAAAGGATCCTCCAAAGAAAACATTACAGTTTTATTTACATTTTCTGCTGCTGGACACGTCTTTAGACCAATGATTATCTATCCTTATAAACGGATACCTGACCGAGTTTCATTGAGTGTGCCATCTGGTTGGGGAATAGGGCGAAGCGACACAGGTTGGATGACGGCAGCGGTTTTTTATGATTATATCTCTAACTGTCTGTACCAACAGATTATAGAAAGTAATATTCCACTTCCTGTTGTTCTTTTTGTCGACGGACACAAAACTCATATAACTATCGAAGTATCAGAACTATGCCGTCGTCTTCAAATACATCTTATAGCGCTTTATCCAAACGCAACTCGCATACTACAACCAGCAGATGTTGCAGCTTTTCGCCCAATAAAGGTTGCTTGGAAAAAGGTACTGCGCGATTGGTATGCTGAAAATAATTACCAGAAGAGTCTTACCAAAGAAACCTTTGCTCCACTATTAAAAACCGCTGTGGACTCGTGTTCTAAGAAAGAAACATTAATAAATGGGTTTAGAGTATCAGGTTTGTGGCCATTTGAACCAAATAATGTCGATTTTAGCAAGTGTATTGCAAGAGTAAACCAACCAGACGATATATTCACGTCAGAAACAAATGTTGAGCATAATATGAGTGTGCTGACCTATTCAGAGTTTTGTAACATTGTTGGTGAATCAATTCTTGAAAAATGTCGAACAGTCTCGTCCATTTTAGAGTCAGATGATAATTTTATTGCAATTTACAATTTATGGCAAAGATTCGCGGCAGCACCGGAAAACAATAATAATTATAGAAGTAATAATGACGTGGACTGTGAACCTTCCGACCTACCGACCAGAATACAAGATAATTATGTGACTGATATTATAGAAGAAACTGAAAACCCTAGGACTATTCTTGATGAGTGTACAGGTGAGTTAATAAATATTACCGAAAAAAGAGAAGATGAAAAGAAAGTGCACAGTGAGCCGACACTTCATAATATTTCAATAGAACGTATTCCCACTCCGCAGCCTAGCACTTCAAGACAAATCACAAATCCGAAGGTTTCCATAATTTCTAATGTGTCTCTGACTGAATATTTGAAACAAAACTTGCCAGTATCACCTAAGCGCCAAGGAAAGCGTCAAATAGAAAAACTGCCATTTGCTTTAACTTCAGACAAATTCGTGGAAAAAATAAAAGCAAAACAGTTAAAAAAAGAAGAAGAAGAAGCTGCAAAAGAGGAAAGAAAGAGAATACGAGAAGAAAAGAAGAGGGAAAAAGAGAACAGTATACCTAAGAAGAAAAATAATAAAAAAAGTAATGGAAAAAGTAAAATAAAGATAACTAAAGAAGATAGAAGTAAAGAAAAGACTGAAAATACATATGAGGCTAATGAACAATTCGTTTTTTGTGATTTTTGTTTGAATCTCATTACGCGTAGGGTTATTGAATGCAACCAGTGCAAAAAACGGTTTCATTTAAATTGTATTCCGTCATATCACCGACACCATGTACCCGTGGAAGATGAGGATCAGTTTTTGTGCCACATTTGTTACCGAGAGAGTAACACTGACTCATCTGACGATTGTGATGACATGTTTAGCTCTGCTTGTGAAGAAGCACGGAAGCAAGGCTTCAGTACCTACTAACTTCAGTCTATACAATTATTATAATCTTAAGATGTGTCAATTTGTGGTTTCTGTGAATCAAGAAAGTTCCTGTCGTAATATTTTTGGTCTCATATTAATATTGTAAAATTTTGATTTATTGTCTAATACCTATAATTAATATTGTGTTGTGTAAAGTTTATTTTTTTATGTTCCTATAGGTGATAGTAGGATTAAACTGGTACTTTTTTAATGTGGCCAATTAATAGTTTAATGACGGCCAGTTTCTAAAATTAGTGGCTAGTAACTACCAAAACGTGAGAGTTTTTTTGTTTTATTAAAATTTTATACAAAATATTGTTTTATTTTAATTTTTAAACCTTAAATTGTATAAAAGAATATGCATATTATTGTGTGGTATTGCAATAAATCTAATATAATAACCTATTTTTACTTAATTCAAGTGTGAGTTGGTAAAAGTGTTAAAGTGGCCAGTTACTGGTGGTTTTACCCTATATTTTTTATATTTCACAAAAGTTGACCAGCGCTACTTCATCTGATCCGCGCCTATTAGTCTTAGCTTGATGATATTTAGCCTATATATAGCCTTTCTCGATAAATGGGCTGTCTAACACTGAAATATTTTTTTAAATCAGACCAGTACTTCTTGAGATATGCGCGTTCAAGCAAACATATAAACTCTTCAGCTTTATATATTTGTATAGATAGTTAATGTTTTTAAAGAACTTGCTCGAAATGTGTTAATTAACAAAGCCTTACTCACTACTTTTCGTCCACGGCTTTATTTGTGAAAGTCTAAATTTTTACTAATAAGTCTAGCCTATAACCGACTTCAGGAAACCTCCTGCCCTGACCCTGATTTCTGTGCCAAAATTCAACAAAATAGGTTTAAAAAAACTCACTTTTGCATTTTAATTTGAATTTTTTAGGGTTCTGTACCTCAAAAGGATAAAACGAAACCCGTATTGGATTACTTTGTCGTCTGTCCGTCTGTCTGTCAAGACCGTTTATTTCAGGAATGCGTGGAGGCATCGAGTAGAAATTAAAACCATACAATCAAGTCTATGGCCCTTTGGAACTGTAAAAAATGAAACTTCTAAGTTAACGTAAAAAAATGATGCGGCCGTTTATGCCGCAAAAAACGTATATTCGACACTCTCAAAGGAATCAAATTTTTTTGGGTATTTCCCGTTGACCTAGTACCTACTATGAAACTTGGAAAGTCTGAAAACTATACATTTGTGTTTAAATCATAAAAAAATATCTTTATTTAAATTTATTTGTAGCTTCAAAGTTGTACGGAACCCTTTTTGGGCGAGTCTGACTCGCACTTGGTCGTTTTTTAAATTTCATATTACTTTCTTTCAAACCGCTTCGCCAAGTCCAGCAATGAATATGGAGATACGGTGACGTCACGCACGGTTATTACGCAAACAACTTCAAACACGTTAATGTGATTACAAATTCGACATTTCCGCTACTAACGGCAGTTAAAAATAGAAATGTGCGAACCTTTGAACAATTAGAAAACCACTGACTCGTATGAATTAATTTGCAATAGTACTTTCACGTTTATTGAGGTTAGGTTAAATAGGTAGCATCTTTGTGCTACGCAAGTGACGTAGGTATATAATTTGGATTTTTTACCCCAGGTTGCCTGGAAGAGATCGCGGAATGCAATAAGGTCGCCCATTGTATGTGTTTTAGTTTTAATTTTCCTTTTTGTAATTCGTTTTTGGTGTACAATAAAGTATTTAATAAATAAATAAATGTAGTCAAAAGAAAACCCGTTGAGTTGCCCCATGCGATTCGTTTCATTTTGTAGGTTTAATTATTTTTTATATTATAATTATAGCCATATAAAAAATATACAAGGTGTAACCGACATCTATACATATAAATCTATATACCAACATAAAGCTGAACAGTTTGTTTGTTTACTTGATCGCGCTAATCTCCGGAACTACTGGTCCGAATTTGAAAAATTCCTTCAGTGTTAGACAGCCCATTTATCGAGGAAGGCTATAGGCTGTATATCATCACGCTTAGTAGGAGCAGAGCAGTAATGAAAATTGTAACGCAGACGAAGTTGCGCGGGTCAAAAAGTCAGTTGTAGGTAGGTAGATAATTATATATATTTTCACATGGGTGGTTGATTTTCCTTTCGCTATTTCAGTGTTGCTCCATAGTACGAGTTATAGTTGTACATAATAATAAGTACAATTCATGTTTTTGGTTTAATCTGTTTGTATTTATTCGTAATACAACTTATTAATTTTTCCAGATAAAGCTCTTACCCTTTTGCTTCGGCACGGAGCTTCTTTTTATTAAGATTACTAAAGGAGTGCAAGCTTCCATTTCCATTTTCAATCCGATTTCCAATTTCAGCGAGAAGTTAAACTTGAAGTGACATGAAGATCAAATACTGTTACCACCTTAAAATGATTGCGAACAATATGAAAATTTCTATAATTAAACACACGCGTCGATTCAATTTCAGTATGGCTCACTGAGCTGTGAGTCCAGATCACGACGTAGAATGTATAAAACGCGTGATTTAATGAATCGAAAATGTGAGTTCATTAATCATTTTAATGTGTGACTGGAGAGTCCTCCACAATTTTTTCGTAAGTAGCACTTCGCCCACGACTTTGTTCGCGTGGGTTTAGTTAGTACTCCACAAATTTCAACTCCCCGTGTCAATTACTTATTAATAGACTAAACGTTCGACGACGGCAGTTCCCGCAAACTGCTAAATTTTTCTTATTTGTTTTTACACCATCATAACTTTTAAACGAAAGGTCCGATTTGAATAATTTTAGGTTTAAAACCTTAACTATTAAACAATTTAAATAAATAAGGATTAATATCGTGATACTGAAATCCCCACTATTCCATTTCACCGGGATTTGATTGAATAATTTGAACAAAAACCGACTTCCAAAAACAAAACACTACAAAGTATAAAACAACTTTAATTTCGGAGGTCGGTTTCTGGTTCTTTCGTTTTTGAACACTGACTTCCGAAATTACAGTTATTTTTTACTTTCGGTTTAATTTTTTTGTAAAAAGTTTTTTTTTTGTAAAAAGTTTTCACTTTTCAGAAAAAACACAACACAGCGTGCCAGCGTGATGTTATGTTATGAACTGGTATAAACAATCAACAGACATGCGATTTCAGAAATCCCGATCCATTTGCTATCATTTATTGAAGAGTTCCGTTGCCTGCCTCCGAAGTTCTTCATCATATCTTCGCCAAATTTAAATGGAACCAGTCTGAGAAAATACTTTTCTGAACAAAAAAAAAATCATCCAAATAGGTTAACAATTGGCGAAAATATCGCTGAACAAACATTTTACATGGGATCCCATCATCAAGATCCTGACTTATACCTTCCATCATCATATGTTTTTAAATCGGTCCAAACTTTGCGGAGAAATCGGTGAACATAAATAAAAAAAATACATACAGCCAAACATAGAACCTACTCCTTTTTGAAGAAGTCGGTTAAAAAGCGGTCATTGTTACTTAATCATAATAGTAAGACATATATACCGTTGCGGACTTTTTTGTAGATATTAATGTCCTCTATTAAACTGTAGTACATCACTTTGCTCTATTGTCAATAGTTTCCGCAGCGTACGCGATGTAACGATGTTTTTTCACACCTTGGGTTACATTATCGAAGTTTTCATACGGATCTCTTACTTTTTTGATAATATTCTATAGCCTATGTTCATCAAGATTAATGTAGAATTCTAATGGTGAAAGAATTTTTCAAATCGGTCCATAAGTTTTGGACCGTATTCAATTCAAACAAACCAACATACAAACAAACAAACAAATCTTTCCTCTTAATAATATTAGTGTAGAAGTGTAGATGACACTACAAAATACTAATACAGAGGTATAATATAAAAATTCTTGCCATCTTGCGTTACTAAATGACTGAAAGACAAAACATAGCTGAAACTACTGGTCGTAGAAAGCTGTAATTTGGCATGTGGGTTACTTGGGAAGTGCAGAGCCGCATTGAGAGAGTTTCTCCCAAAATTCATACCGGAACGGGAAAAAAACAGACTATACGCGCATGAAATCGCGGGCAAAAGCTAATTATTAATTAGATCAATCACTGATCTGATGCCAACTGCATCATACTGCTTGAAAAGCGACTTGTTTCGAACTTTTTAGTCGTTTTTAGTTGTCGTGTTTTTTGACAACATATATTTTTTTTTATATTACTGCTGGAGTTTATTTTTAAATAAATCGTGTATTTTTTTTTGTGATGGGTTTGCTCTTGACTCTAGTGATTTGCTACATATCTCATCATCTGCCTAGTCTTTTCTCCCAACTTTATTGGGGTCGGATTTCAGTCAAACCGGATTTAGCTGAATACCAGTATTTTACGTGGAACGGCTGCCTACCAGACCTCCAGAAGCCATTAACTGGGTAACACGGTACTTCATAGCAAGACAGGAGTCAGATTTACTGGCTTCCGACTATCCGTTACGACTACCAAAGATCTTAAATTATAGCCGAGACCAACGGATTAACGTGCTTTCCGAGGCACGGAGGAAACTCAGTATGTAAGAATGGTCACCCATCTACAGACCAAACTTGGCAAACGTTGCCTAACCTTGTAGATCAACCCGTGCTGCTGTTATTATCTAGCCACAAGCTCCTCCGTATTTGCTTCATACCTAATTCCTCAAAAACCACTGCTTAGTCAATGGAAACTAAGCCCGCATTTGAAGAAACCGGCCAAGTGCGAGTCGAACTCGCACACGAAGCGTTCAGAACCATAAACCTTGATTTTTATTATTTGTTGTTAAATTTCAACTATCTACCTATTACAGTTTTTGAGATACAACCCGTTGAGAGACAGACGGACGTACGGACAGCGGAGGCTTAGTAATAGGGTTCCGTCCATTAGGGTACGGAACCCTAAAAAGACGACATGCTGCGCAGCGCCCCAAATAAGATGGAAAAGGGAAGAGGTGGATGATCAAAATATTGTCTACTTACCGTATCACTGCATTAAGCGCTGTCGTTATGATGACTATCCGAATATTTTGAATAATTAAACAATTTCAAAGAAGGTCGAATGCTCGAATAGGTTTTCAATGAATTTGAATTTCCTTCAATTTATTAAAATAAATTTCTGTACTTTCTACTTAAAATTATCCTTTAATATTTCAGCTCACTTTACAGTTTTATATTCAATTTTAAACATTGTTCAATTGGTAGCAGGGATGTGCTCTAAAAAGGAAATTTGAAAATCTTCGGTAAAATCGGTTGCCTCACTTGCCATTGTCAAGCTCTGCAAAAGAATCTGTAGAATTTTCTCAGCGAGAATTTTCTCAAGTTTTATTATAATTCAATATGCTTGTAATTAAGATCCATTCGTTAGGTCTGCAATCGAAGAATTTTTCGTCAAGGTTTAAAGTAGGTATTTTTTATGAATCTTGGCTAAGTCTGAATATCGATTGGCAAAAAGCACTACTGCTAACTTTGTAATGTTTCAGCGATTAAAGCTCCGGATTTTTTTCTATGTGTGTGTGTATGTGTGTGTCTGTGTGTACAACACACACACACACTGGATCATGCCAAGTTTATTTTAAATCCGTGCACCCGTTACGACGAGAAGAGACAACAAATGTTTTATGTCTCTTTCATACTTACGAGTAAAAGTCAAGAAATGTTGTAACTTGCTGTCAAATAGACTCCTTAGATTGATCGAATATAGAAAGTTTTATATTAAAAGGTTTTTCTTTAGTCTTCTTTGTGGTCGACGAAATAAAGAAAAGACGATCACGCACAACGATGAATAAATGAAAACAAAAGAAAGCAGCCCCACATACATTTTAATCCAATACTGTGAAGCGGGAATAATTTTAATATCGTTACGAAGAATGACGTACGCGGTACGATACAAGGATAGGAAACTCACAAGTAATCTATTTAGTTGTAGTTTTGTACTGCTTTGTAGTCACTTACAAAAGGGTCGAGTTAATTTGGAAATATTGGTAGGTATGTTGTATTGTAAGTAACTTGTGACCCACAGATTTCATTTCAGCTTTAATTTTATTAATTAAGTGTTCGTCCATTCATCAATAAATATATCCGTCCATCACAGCCAATCTATCCGAATTATACAGGGCCAAATCAGTTTAGATTAATTTGTTACACATATCATTTTTGAGTCATTTTAAGTGGGCAAATTAAAAAAAAAAGTTATCGCCTCGCCCTGTAGCGTGTGACATTTAAAATGTTTTTCAGTTACTCAAAAATAGAAAAAAATTAACCATTCCTTATCTGTAAAAAACTACAGAGTCTTTTATAGTTTTTTTACTTAAATACGTTACAGGAAAACCTATAAATACGTCCAGTTTCTACTTCATATCTAGTCATAAGACATACCATTTCCTACCATGACAAGTTGCTTATGAAGTTGGAATACGCTCTTAGGTATTCCAAGAGCCCTTTATGTTAACGTCGAATATATTCTCTAGAGGACGCCACGACGTTTGTCGTCACGAGCAGGTGTAACCACGTCTTGCGGTTCTGGCACACTGTTATTGAGTCCTGATTTCAGTTATGGTTTAGTTTGAGGGTACTTCTCCGCATCTTCTGTAAGTTACAAGTACCTCTGTAACTGAGGGGCAGCCTCAATTTAAGTATATTAACAATGTCTTGAGATGGTAATAATAAATAATAAAAAAAAACACAAAAAAAATGCAAGAATGTATTTTTTTTTGTGTTTTTTTTTTGAGGAATTTTGTGGTTAGCATGTAAAGTTTAAATGATCTAGTTCGTGTATTGAATTCAGGAGATATTCTTTTAATATTCTGGTTAAAAAGAGTGTTCATAGAGTGTCAAGCAACCCGGTACCTTTGGGTATGCAGACGACAGCACTGTTGCTGAGAGATACGTGTCCGATGCACGAGCTGGTGGGTCGCAGATCCGGTCTCTCCGGGAAGCAATGGTTTAGCGCTTGAACGTGTCCTTACAGGCTGTCTCTGAATGGGGTGATGCCAATCTGGTCAAGTTCAATGCTGCTAAGACCCAAGCGTGTCTATTTTCCGACCAAATGAGCCAATTCCACCCAGCTCTATCATTCCGAGGTTTAACCGTGCCGATAACCGACCAACTTGAGCTTCTTGGGGTTATATTAACATCTACTCTCAATTTTGGCCCTGACATAGAGGCAAAAGCTCAAGTGGCTGCAAAGAAGTTGGGGATTCTAGCAAAGGTGAGACGATACTTCACGCCGGAACAGCTGCTTAAACTCTATCAAGCGCAAGTTCGATCGTGTATGGAATATTGCTCTCATCTTTGGGATGGATCTGCCAGATACCAACTTGATGCCCTTGAGTCAATTGAGAAACGAGCCAAGAGGATCATCGGCAATGAGAGCCTCGTCGCGACGAAGCTCCAAAGTCTTGAACATCGACGACGAGTTGCTAGCCTGTCGCTTTTTTACCGGTTGCATTTTGGGGAATGTGTGACGGAATTGCATAATTTAATTCCGCCAAGCCCGTTCCATCATCGAACCACAAGACAAACGGCAATGCACCACCGGTACTCGGTGGATATCCCACCCATCCGCACAAAACGTTTTGGTAACACATTCATAATGCGTACAGCTAAGGAGTGGAATTCCCTACTGGAGTCTGTGTTTCCTGATAGCTACAACCTGGGAGTCTTTAAGTCAAGAGTGAATAGGTTACTTCTATGCAAGCGTGCTCCATCTTCAACCACATCATCGCTTACCATCAGATGAGATAGAGGTCAAACGCGTGCCTATCTATAGTAAAAAAAACAAAATGCATTTTTTTTCCATAGAGATCTCGATGGAAACTTTAGAATGGACTTTTTCAAGCCTAGTGTCCGAAAGCTGTAAAGTCCTTCTTCTTCTTCCAATCGTCTCTGTTTAGCATGATCTCTGGCCAAGTGTGTCGACACACCACCTGGACGGCAGCACCCACCTCAGGAGTTCAGTAAGTGACCATCGTGCAACAAGACTAGCCCTAACAACCTCTTCTGCCTAGCCTTTTCCCAACTATATTGAGCTCGGCTTCCAGTCAAACCGGATTTTACGTAGAGCGGCTGCCTATAAAAACTCCACAACCCATTAACAGGGTAACACAGTACTTCTTGGCAAGATTGGAGTCAGATTTTACTTGCTTCTGACAATCCGTAACGATTCCAAAGATCTTCAAATGACAGCCGGGACCAACCGGCTTAACGTACTTTCCAAGGCACAGAGGAAACTCAGTATGTTAAGATGGTAACCCATCCACAGACCAACCTTGACAAGCGTTGCTTAACCTCGAAGATCGATCCGTACGGCTATTATTATTTATAGCTAATCAAGTTATACAAATACAATATCCATTATTTCAAATAGACTATTTACAGGCACTTTTGAATAGTCAAGGTTTGTCAGTCAAATAAATGAAGCTTATTCTGCCACGCTAGCGACAAGAGCAGCAAGTTGTTTTGCAGCTGTTGTTTTTTTTTTTCAATTTTGTAAAATTAAATTTAATTATTCAATTTCTTATTATTGTTTTTTAAATTATAGTAATTTTTTAAATTTTAATGAATTTACCTTTTTAATTAATTGAATTTTGTATTTTTTTATCATAACTATTTTTTTACATATTTATTGAATTGTTTTTTTTTTTTTAATTTTTTTTTTTTTTTTACTAATAATAGGCACGCGCTTGACCACCATCTCACCTGATGGTAAGCGATGATGTGGTCGAAGATGGAGCACGCCTGCCTAGAAGCAACCTATTCACTCTTGACTTAAAGACTCCCAGGTTGTAGCTATCGGGAAACACAGACTCCGGCAGGGAATTCCACTCCTTAGCTGTACGCATTATGAATGTGTTCCCAAAACACATTAAGTTACACATTATGTTTTTTACTAGTTTTTTTTATTATAAAAACTGTCTATTTTTTTTTAATGTGAATATGGATCTGGGGTGGTCTGAAATAAAGTTTTATTATTATTAAAACGCACTCACCGACCCTATCTCCAGCAAGGCAGATGCACGTTCCAAAGAGTAGATCCTAGAATATAGAACAAAGGACCATGTTTCTAACGTGATCGTATTTTACCATAGACTTTAAAGTTGAGTTAGAACTTTTATTTAATTCTTATAATGTTTGAAGTCTCATTTCAAAGAAACTCATAAACCAACCTGGGCCTTTAAGTCAATAGTGAATAGGTTACTTCTAGGCAAGCGTGCTCCATCTTCGACCACATCATCGCTTACCATCAGGTGAGATGGTGGTCAAGCGCGTGTCTGACAATAGTAAAAAAAAAAAGTTATAAGAATAAAAAATCACTTTTAGTACAACAAAGGAAAGATATAAATAACCCTATAAAAACTCAAGCAGTACTTGTAGAGTACAGCATGCATACCACACGACTCACAAGTGTTCGTGACAATCGTCGAGAGTTCCTGTGCCAAGTACCTACTTATGACTTCGCAACATCCCCTGAGGCAAGAGAGGGTTAACATTAAAGAATGACTTTACGTTTTGTTAGCTATGTTTTTGTAATGCCATAACGCATGAGGTAATTAATTTTCGTGAAAGTATCATGAGGAAAAATTCTTTAGAATAAAGTCACGAGTGTTTTGTTGTGATCAAAATTAACAATGTGCTGTATTAAGGTTTTTTTTTTAAATAGAGCTCATCTTAAAAATGACATGGTTTTGTAAATATATCACTGTAACAGCTTAGGTGAAGTGAGCTTAACCAGTCAGGTAAATCAGCCTCAGAGGGACAAAATCGTTACCATCCGTTAAAACCCGTAAAACCCTATTGCGCCAAGCGAAAATAATAAAGAAGCTCGCAAACATACATATATGAACCACGACAATATAACTCTCCTTTTTTTAAGCAGTCATGTAATAAACGAATATTTAAATATTATTATTTTATTTTTTTTTTCTTATTAACATATCATTATATTTTTAAACATTTCAATAAAAGTATATTAAAAAACATTTAAAAATATAAAAATAGTAGTCCACCGGTATCGGGAACAGGGTTCAAGTCACTGGCGGTCAGGGCTCCAGAGAGAGGAACCTCCTAACAATACGAGCCAAGTCCAGAAGTACCGCTTTCTGAATCAAGCCCTTGATCCAGCTGCCTAACGATTGCCTCCTGAGGGGTTGTTCGAGGCTCGTGGCTATTAAACCATTGGCTGATACGACTATCGGTACAATGATTGCGGAATCCATATCCCACATGTCAACAACCTCGCAAGCCAAATCAATATACTTGATTTGTTTATTTTTCTCGGCTTTCACGAGGTTCTCGTCATATGGGACGGTTATGTCCACAATCATTGCACACCTCAGTAATCGGTCCACCACCACTATATCAGGCTTATTGGCAACATTAGTCCTGTCAGTGATGATGGACCGATCCCAGTACAAAGTGATATTGCCATTATCGAGAACTAGGTCGGGCACATACCTATAGTACGGCACCTCCGACTCCACAAGAGAGTATTTCAGAGCAAGTAGCTGATGGATAATCCTGGCTACAAGATTGTGCCTATGCAAGTATTCTCCGTTAGCTAGACGAGAACAACCAGAGATAATGTGGCGAATTGATTCTCCCGGACGGTGACATGCCCGACATATGTCGACCGTGCCGTCTTTCACAATAAATCTCCGGTAGTTATTCGTCATGACGACTTCGTCCATAATTGCACAGACAAAACCTTCGGTTTCTCAAAAAAATTAATTTATTCTTACTTACAACTAACTTACAGTAAAAGAGCAAAAATAATTGGATTAAGCAGGCAACCAACTTGTTTTATTGGTAAAAGTATTTTATATTAAAATTCGACTGTGCAAAGTTGAAACAAGTTAATAAAAAGTTCGTGAAAAACCTACTCGTTCCAAGATCGAGTATCTTGTTACACACGACTAATCGTAGATGTGTCCAGAGCAGGCGATATATTTTATTTACTTTCAAATCTGTAAGAATTAGAAATTCCATTATAAATAGTCTGTATTGGATAGCTGTTTTTTACTTTTTTTATTCAATTTGAGATGGGTTTGCTCTTGAATCTGAATTTCATACGTGAGTATGAAAACAATTACCTAATTAAATAAAAATAAATAATAATATAAAAAATAAATAATAAAAAATATGAAAAAAAGGGTTCACTCTTCGTGTTTGTCTGTCCGTCTGTCACAAAATTTACTGGACCTTTCACCATTCATACACTTTAGTGGTTTTAAAGTACATGTTAAAAATATGATTCGTTTGGAATTCTTTGCATGTGAGTCCGACTCACATAATGCTTAGTAATATTATTATTATAACTTTCATTATTTTTTTTTTGTCTAAAAATATTATGCACTAAACTAACTCATAAAAATGATAAAAATCACTTGACCAATTAAAAATCCAAAATTTTGTTAATTGTAAAGTAATGATTGCGTATTAAAACTCGATACTAAACGTGTGTTGATAAAAAAAAAAACTAGTTTTTTCCCGTGAATTTTTACGCGCATATCCCAAGTTCCACGTTGCCGTAGGTAGGAATTTTGGAAAGAATTAAACCTTCCTCTGGAATCACTTTGTCTATTTATGAAAACCGCATTAAAACCGCATTAAAAGTATATCTTTTAAACTTATCGTACAGACGGAAAAGCGACTTTGTTTTATACCACATAAAGATTCCTAAAAAGGAGTTCAATAAGCAAATATGTAAAAGTCATCGTCGCGAATACGCAACGTTGCGATTTTATAAATAAGTACCTTCAGAAACAGCAATTTCACGTTCCGTTTACATGAAGGAGGGTAGAAATAATTTATCTATACTCTGTCAAGGGAATAATTTATCGGGTGCTTGAATTATTCCTTGACATGTAGGTATGGACCATTGTCATATGAGATGTTCGAATAATAGAGTTCATTTTAAGTGAACTTTCTAACATTATATAAGTTTCAATTTGGCATTGTGTCTCTGATGTAGATAAAGGGATTGTTATAACTTATGTTTATATTAAAAGAACGTGTGTATATATGTATACTATATTTATACCAGTATTATAAAGCTGAAGAGAATTAATTGTTTGTTTGTTTGGTGGGAACTACTGATTCAAAAAATATTTCAGTGTTGGAAAGCCCATTTATCGAGGAAGGCTATATAATATAATTACAACATCACGCTACGAGCAAAAAGAGTAACATTAATGAAAATGTGACGCAGGCAAAGTTGCGCGGGTCAGCTCGTTTACACGAATATTGTAAAGCTGAAGAGTTTGTTTGTTTGGTTGAACGCGTTAATCTCGGGAAATACTAGAATTTTTCGAATCGAAAAATTCGTTTAGTGTTGGGTAGCCCATTTATAAAAAAGCGCGGGTCTGGTATTTTTTTTTTTCACAAAACTGTCTTATTTGTCACATCTTCTGAAGAAAGTCTTAGATAAAGTAGGTTTTCAATAGGGTATTTTACTGAAAAAAAAATAATTGGTCCGTCAGATAGATTTTCAAAAAATATTGTACACGTTTTTTTTTTCACGTAAACAAAATATAAAGTATCCTGTTAATTTTTTGTTTATGCGAAAAAAGAAAAATTTTGTATCTGTCTGACGGCCAAATTAGATTCTTTCAGTAAAATACCCTATTGGTTGCTAACTAATCACTGTGGTGTAGAATTCAAACTGATTGAACATAAGTTTTCAAGATTACATTTTACAGAACTGGTTATTTGTATTTTTTTTTCTTCGAATTCGAATCTGAGTTTCCTAGTAGCTACAACCTAGTGGATACTTCAAGAAAAGCGTGCTTCATCGCCAACCACATCAACCTTTTGTATGTTTAACCGACTTGTTCAAAAAGGAGGAGGTTTCTATGTTCGACTGCGGCATTTTTTTTTTCATGTATTTTCACCGATTTCTCCGCCAATTGGGGACCGATTTAAAAAAAACTTTTTTTATTCGAAAGCCTCCTCTTCTCCTGAAGTGTTCCCATTGTCACCAAGTCGAAGTCTGATGATGAAATCCTATGAAAATCGAGGAAAACCTTAAAATTTTATAGGCACTTACAATGTTTTCATAAAACTTCTAACGCAATTCAGATATTTGTACCTGAAAATCATCATCTCATGTTGCTGAACTGATGATGGAAGGTATAAATCAGGATCTGCTGATGGGATCCCATAAAAAATGTTTGTCCAGCGATATGTTTGCCAATATTTAACCGATTTGGATGATTATTTTTTTGTTTGGAAGAGCATTTTTGTGAGATTCTGTTTCGCGAGCCTTTCAATAACTGACAATATACAAATAATATTAAACAGTCTATAATTCTGAACACTACGACAGTTTATAGGGCAAAATAATTCTTGAAGCGAGGGGACGACAGCTGGATTGGACAGGCGAGGGTAGCCATCCCGCTCCCACCGATCTGCTTATGAAAATGTTATTGAAATCAGTTCGTACGTTCACGAAATACGAGAAAAGTAGAGCATCAGGATTCATATAATTTTCAACTCTATAACGGATGCAGAAATCTTCGGATTTTCGGTTTATTCTGTTGTAAAAGGAGTTCGAACATTATTCCATGGCAGCTGGCATAGATCCCCATAGCCAAATGCGTTTTCAAAAATTCTTTTTGAAAACGCAGCACACTATGAAACATAATATACTATGTATGAGTAGAGCACAGTTAACAAAAAAAAAATCGCAACATGGTGCCCTAAAGAGTTGCTGAAATATTTTGAGTTAAAATTGCCTAGTGAGAACAACTTACATATACCTTTGTGGCATTGCTCCCGTCGCTATTTTGTTTTTTTTTTTTCTAAATTACTTTTGGTACAAAACCTTAAAATTAACTACACATTTGTTTTACAAAACTATATAATTTTTTTATATTTAATACCATTTTCCTATCGAATTTTTACAAAAGTAACATTATCAACTGGGTTCCATTAAAACACCATTAATTTTATATACCGTGTTGTATTGTACTAAATGTCGTCAAAGTTCCGTTACTATGAACATTATATAACAATCAATCACCTGTATCAGTTTGTTACATCAAACAAAAGAAAAACATATAAAAGCAAACGGGCAAAGGTAACATACGAATAGTGCAGGAAAATTAGCTCAATTAACGTCGATCAGAGCGAATAATTCGTGTAGTTTTAAAAATTGGACAGTTGTTCTTTAAGGTGTCCAGATGAACATATTAAAAATCCCCGAGGGTGGGAGGTGAGCCGGCGGTGGGGGAGGAGGGGAAAGGTACCTTTTCACCGGTTTTTGCTTGTTTTTCCGAAACCATTAAAAATATCTTCTTGCTCACTTCCTTTTAAATTATCGGCTTTAAATTTTCTATACATTATGTCTACATTTAACTGTAGAATCAACACTTTATGGTGGGTATCTAAAATTAATAAAATTAAATTTTACATAAATCATACAACGACGAATGGTAATTTCTGACCCAGAAGCCGACAGAGTTGAGACCTATCGTGGTATTTTTTGTCATCTAAAGTAGAGCAAGAATGTCTATTTTTTTTTTTTCGATTTCGATGGCAAACGCATAAATATATAACCTTGAATATGTTTTCAGGAGACGAAATCTTAAAAAGTTTTTTAACATCTATTCTTTTAAGTATGCCGGTCGTCTTTGAGCTCATTAGAATCGTCCCCCGATGGGTTTTATGCATAGTTGATAACAAGAGTCTGATGATGAAGACCAAAATCGTGGAAAGCGGCCAAGCGTTTTTCGGGTGAATATATAGCCTATGATATTCATAAATAACGGGGCTTCCAATGGATAAAAAAAAATCAAAATCAGTTTAGGAGATCCAGAGATTACCTCACAAACTTTACCTTTTTGAACAATTAGTATACAAGAATATACCATTCATAGGTAATAAAAAAGAAAGACCTTCGTTAAACAAAATACTTCAATGAAAATCGATGCATATCGCGCCGTCTATTAAAATAGTTACAAAAAAAGGTAAATTGAAAATTAAGGTAAATTTTGGTACTCACAAGTTTTTGCAAAAATCTAAATTTGCCCATATATTTTTATCTTGTTGACTCAGGACCTTGATTTTATACATCTAACAGGGACTTGGTGATACGGAACCCTCGGAGCGCGAGTCAAATAGAACCTACTATTAAATAGATAAATAGAGAAATAAAACCTACTATTGCGGCATTCACCTGAAAATACAATTCAAAGTTTCATCTATTTAACCCTGCGTTTCTATTCATACCGTTTTACTTTCTGGAAGACTTAACTCCTATCGTATGTTTTTATTTTACGGAGTTAACCTGAAACAGAAGAGGCCTGAGACTGTACCTGAATTCTTCCGTAGTAGTAGTCTTAACTCACTGACCGCCACTTCACGTCCCCGTAAGTGCTTTAACCTTACTCTTGCGAATTTAAGAGGTACCAAACCAGCATTTTTAAAACTAAGGCACTTACGAATCTGGTAGCAAAAGTGGTTTGGCACGTAAGACTTGAGTGCAACGCTCGCACAGTTTTACTTGATAATGGCAACTTAGCGACGATCAAAACTATATCATATTATATTTTTTTTTAGTCCCCACGTTTTCCGTTTTCGTATTTCCAAGTTAATACTTGGAAAAAAAGACATGATATCCCCAAAAAAGTATACAAAAATGTCATAAACGCCAAGTTATAATCCCCAAAAGTTCGGTCTATAAAAGCAGAGATCAATATAGGCCAAGCATTTCAGAACTGCAGAATAGTCTATGACTTTAACATGTGTCTTTTGAGAATACCAGTGAACAGAAAGCTTGGATCTTTTCTGGCCTTGTAAAATGATGAAACACGTTTTATTAAAATATGACCTTACTATGAACTGGCAGGTTTGTTTTTTCGAAAACGTCTGTAAACAATCAATTTAATAAAGAAAAAACTTGCCAGGAGCCAACTCTTCATCATAATCAAAATAATGTAATGTTTTTTTTAGCAAAAGAAAATAATTGAACCAATTACATTCAGTTCAATTTATTTTCCGTGGAAAAATCTAGAATTTGATTAAATCCTCGATTGAAAAACGAACGCCATTCGAGAAAAAAATACTGGTTTTTATTATTGGTATTGAAGGCTAGCTAACATTTTCTTTGTTAAAACTTTATTTTTCTTTAAGAGGTGACTTTGAAACTAAATATACATAATTGTGTTTTTGGTTCTTCAGTTGCATTATTTCATCGTACCTACTTAGTAATAAATCTCTTCGAGATGTCAGATTAATGCAAATTGAGCTAAATTATGACCAAAATAATGAATACCTACTTGTTATATTTTTATTTAGAGTTTCTTCATTTAATTTTGATTTAAACCTGCTACTATTTATGCATTTTTAGAAACTTTTTTATATTTTTAGAAGAAAATTCTGTATGAGTATGTTATAAAAGTTATTTTCTGCATTAGCGAATAACGTCAAAGTAATAATTTTCAACGTCTTCAATTCCCTGAATACTTGAAAAGTTTCTCTCTAAAGATCTAAAAAAAATGTGATTGAATTTAGGTATGTGGGGTACCTATTTCGTTCTGGTCTGACCACGATTGCTATTATGTCAAAGCCACGCTGGGATTTCTTTTTTATTAAGAAAGTTGGCATTAGGCCGTAGGGAAAACAAGGTTATTATCGAAAAACTGAATTTGAAAGGCGTCCTCGTTTATAACTGAAGTTTGAAATTCTGTGGACGTTTGAAGCCTATTTATTTGTCTTGGAGAAAGGCACCAATGTAAAAAGATTTGTCTTTTTAATTTACTGAAAATATTACCAACTAGCTTCTGCCAGCGGCTTCGCCCGCATGATCCCTAGAGAGCCTTTGTGTTATTCCAGACTATAATGAAGATCCTTTCAAGCGTTCTGACGTGAAAGAGTAACAAACAATCATCCATCCATCCTCACAAACTTTCGCATTTATAATATTAACTATTTATATTATTCCTAGTAAGCATTCCTCGTGCCTATCATACATTTATCTGATGAATGCTCCTTGAGATCGCATAACGCGATAGCATCTCCTAATGTTCTTGCCTCATAAAGGATATTTTCCCTCCATACCTGACTAACTCTGATATATGTTCTCTTTTGTTACAGATTCGTCTGCGCATCAAAAAATGAACAAGTCACACAAATGGGACTTCCTAGTAAAGATTTCCAGCAGGAGGTAATTTATGCGTTACTCAGTAGTTTGCCTTTACACGACCCTCTTCGATAGAAAAAAATCACCAATACATTTCCATTACGCATTGAAATGGTTATTTATTGTTACAGAAAATTGGAGTATGAAAGGATGAATAAAGGAAACGCACCCGTCTCGCACAAGAAGAATTATCGACGGACGCTTGCCAAGTGCTTTGAAAGAATTTTGCGACTCACGGTCCTTCCCAACAGTACCACGTGAAATGTAGCCAAGTACTAGATACAAAGACATCATAATGGGACAAGCAGCTACAACCGTTGACGCTAACTACACATTAATAAACTACACTGATGAGGTAATCGAGGTTGATAGAGACGCTTGCGCTGTCGCTGATGATCCTAAATATCCGAGTAGCTTCGGGATAACACTAGCAGTGCCAGAATGGGAGGCAATCTGTACAGCAATAGTACTAACGCTGATAATAATCTCAACGATAGTTGGAAACATCTTGGTAATCCTCAGTGTGTTCACTTACAAGCCGCTCCGGATAGTCCAGAATTTCTTCATAGTATCTCTCGCTGTTGCGGATTTGACAGTAGCAATATTGGTGCTACCACTGAATGTGGCATACTCAATTCTCGGGCAATGGGTATTCGGAATATATGTGTGCAAGATGTGGCTGACATGCGACATAATGTGCTGCACTTCGTCCATTTTAAATTTATGTGCAATCGCATTAGACAGGTATTGGGCGATTACAGATCCTATAAATTACGCACAAAAGAGAACCTTAGAACGAGTGCTTCTAATGATTGGGGTAGTTTGGGTTCTCTCATTAGTAATAAGCTCTCCACCGTTGCTAGGCTGGAACGACTGGCCTGAAGTATTCGAGCCAGATACACCATGTCGCTTAACCTCACAACCAGGCTTCGTCATCTTCTCTTCATCCGGATCCTTTTACATACCGCTAGTAATAATGACTGTAGTCTATTTTGAAATATATTTGGCCACTAAAAAAAGACTTAGAGATCGCGCTAAGGCTACTAAAATCAGCACTATTTCTAGCGGTCAAAATAAATACACAAATAAGGAAGATCACCATGATCAGGATTCTGTAAGCTCAGAAGCAAACCATAACGAGCACCAAGGTGCCACACGCTTGGTTTCAGATAATGAAAAGAAGAAACGCACTAGAAAACTGACGCCAAAAAAGAAACCAAAGCGACGATATTGGAGCAAAGATGACAAATCACAAAACAAACTGATCATACCAATTTTGTCCAATGAAAATTCCGTTACTGATATGGGTGATAATTTGGAGAATAGAAACACATCATCGGAGAGTAACTCTAAGGAAACTCATGAAGATGATTTGATTGAAGTTAGTGAGACTGTGCCAGTCAAGTCCAGCCACAAGCGACCAAAACCAAACCAACAAAGCGCAGTTTACCAATTCATTGAAGAAAAGCAACGTATTTCATTGACACGTGAACGCCGTGCGGCTAGGACTCTGGGCATAATAATGGGCGTGTTTGTGGTCTGTTGGTTGCCCTTTTTCGTCATTTACCTCGTCATCCCGTTCTGTGCGAGTTGCTGTTTGTCGAATAAGTTCATCAACTTTATAACTTGGCTTGGATACTGCAACTCTGCCCTAAACCCTCTCATTTACACCATATTCAACATGGATTTCAGGAGAGCATTCAAGAAATTACTTTGTATGAAACCGTGATCGTGCCAAAGACAGTTTGTGTAACTGTAGAGTTTTATGCTTATACTGAATGATGCTGATTTGCTCAAATGTTTTAACTCATTCTTAAGTAGAGTATTAGCAATTATCAAGTAAGATAATGAAAATTCAAGTATGTATGTAAAAGTAAATAATTACGAATCTCAGTGTGCATTTCTTGTAAACAGAAATGTTATAATGATATTGCAAAAATAGTAAAATATCTTTCAAATATTGTAGAGTAGTTTCATGTACATATTTAATGGTTGAATAGTGCATAGCACGTTTAGAATTCTATATGTATGTGTGTAAATAATGTTTTGTGAATTGACCGAATTTGCACGAATCATTGATAACCAACGAATACTTTCAAATGTGTAATCTTAATTATGTAAATACATATCTTGGTCCGTTTGTATATAAGTATTAAAGTACATATTTGTAAATTACAATATCTGTAACTATTCATACTTGATAACACTAATGTACTTAGTAGAAATAAATTTAAGAAGTTCTCTCAGAAATTCAGACATTAGATTACGATTATTTTCACGATTGTATATCCCTTTGAAATAATTTGAGCCCTTATTTAAAGGGGATATTAGACTTGCAACAGTTTGATTAATTTACTCCTGGATTGTAATAAAATTTGAATTTACTTTTGTGTTTATTTTTTCATGACGCCAATTACCTACTCACCTGAAAACTGAAATCGAGTAACGATTTGAAGTAAGTATAAAAAGTTGGAGGTGCACGGAGGGGGGAGGATAGTACTGCCGTGGTATGTCTAAAATACCATTATTGTATAAGTAGCTTAAGCATTTGAATAAGTAGCTTTAGTAATCCGCAAACACTGATCGATCGGCATTTTTGCTCATTAATATATCATCAAAAGTTAAAAATCGACCAGATGACGGACAACGGCATTTTAGATATACCACGGCAGAGTACGACGAAGCTTTTACTTAATAATCGCTATAAAGGTGCAAAAATGGAAGAACAGCCATTTTTGGTTCTTTTCATTTTATTTTTGGTTTTCATTCTACTATCTAAAATACTTTAAGGGTTAAAGAAAGGAACACTGTCTGAATAAAACGGCTACAACTCGTTGTGGAAATGAAGAAACTCCATAACGCGTTCTAAGCCCTAACTGGTACAACCACATTGCGAAATAAGTCTAATGTATAGTATATACATGGTTCTGATATTATCGGTCATCTGAAACCTAACTAATTCGACGGGCTCTTGTTTCTGCAGGGTTTAAAGAAAATGTAACATGAATGATATGACAGGAGCTAAGTTCAATCGCTACGCTCACTCACTCTAGCTCCCACCATCCCATTCGAACCTAACCTGTCCGTGTCGGGGTATCCTAAGTTCCCTCAAAATAAACTTTTTTCGCGATGTGAATACATCAGTTAGGGCTCAGAACGCAAACCGGAAAACAAAGCGTTGGAAGTCCTCCCACAAGGTGGTGAGGGTCACGGGTAGCCAATGGATGTACAACGCACGGGATCGGTTGTTGCAGCGATACTTGGGGGACGCCTACGTCTAGCAGTGGACGTGCTTCGGCTGACATGATGACGATCATTGTTATTTGTATTAAAATAGTGAGTTTCACTTCACTTTCAGTAGGTACACTCTGGATTGGCATGTTAGGAAAAGCCTATTCGACATAACGATAAGATTAATGTATGGATAGTTTGACATAATTGCAAACAAAAAAAAAATAGTCAATAACTGTATATGAATGGTTATAATATATTAAGGTATGAGTAAGTCAGAAAACACAATTTTTTTAAGAAGCAATTATTACTAAACGAAGCTATATTAAAATTGACATTGTAATGACAGCACTTACAGGAGCTTAATATGTAATATGCATATCTGAGTTCCAGTTCTTCTTATTTTACAGCAACGTTCGCTTTTCTTAAGTTTTCAATTGAATGTGTTAACTGAAACAAAATAGTTCCTGCTGAATACTCCTGATGACTTAAAATTTTGAACACATTACGTGATGTCGTCGGAAAGGAATTTGTCTAAGCAGTAGAAGTGATGAGGAGAATAGACCGGCTGAATAGATTCATATCTATTCGGCCGGTCTATGAAAAGCAAAAGGACTTTCTAGAAATCGTAGCAGATTTGCATTTCTCAAGGTAAAAGTCATGAATTTAACGTGAGAAAAAATATTTTGGGCAGTTGAGACACAGAATACAGTTCATCATCTGCCTATCCTTTTCCCAACTATATTGGGATCGGCTTCCAATCAAACCAGAATAACTAAATACCAGTATTTTACGCGGAGCGGCTGCCTACCAGACCTCCACAACCCATTAACTGGGTAACACGGTACTTCATGGCAAGACTGGAGTCAGATTAACTGGCTTTTGACTATCCGTAACGACTGCCAAAGATCTACAAATGACAGCCGGGACCAACGGCTGAACGTGCTTTCCGAGGCACGGAGGAAACTCGGTATGCTAAGATGGTCACCCATCCACAGACCAACCTTGGTAAGCGTTGCTTAACCTTGAAGATCGACCCTTGTGGCAGTTATTTTCTAGCCACTTATGTACTTATTATAATATAGCAGTTATTATTAGAATAAAGTGATTACTCTTTAATAATTCACTCTCCCTTTGCTTTACAGATTATTGTATGAGTTCAAAACCGTTTGACAAAATTACTGTTTGATACTATTTCCGATATTGATACTCGTTTGTTTACCAATCATCGAAGTATACCGCTTGTGCAAAGTGGTACTTACCTTTATTTGGAGTTTGAGATAATTGACAATTTATTATCGTCCTGTAAACTTTACGTCGTACCAAATTACGTTCAAATTCCATCGCATCATTAAATGATTATTTTTTAATGTAAAACTGTCATTTAAAAATCAACTTAAAATACAGAGCAGTTAAGTCAGTGTTTGAGTATGTGGCGATAGATTCAAACTATCTCGATAGGTACATTTTACGGTCTGCACAGTCTGGCGGATGGGAAGACAGAGGATTTTTTAACTCATTTGAATTTAATAGTAATCCAATCGAAATAACGTATATTTTTCAATGTTCGGTTTTTAACTGTAAACTGCACTGCAATGCTCCGAGGCCGATCACCGAGAGTTGAAAGGTATACCTTATTTCGATTGTTAAACTATTAAATAAATTCTTTAATTTAAAAATACTCTGCAAAACGTCCGCCAGCCTGCGTAGGCCTTTAAGGTATAACTTCCGCCTCTGCGATAAGTCCTGACGAAGTCTCTATTGCAGATACGCCAGGAGGAATAAAATGTCAGGGAAAGGAACACAATAAAGACTCATTTCCGGTTTTCTGAGGACCCAAATGGTGCGGTATCGGGTTCCTGTATTGTGACTCAATACTCCCGTGGGAACGAAATTGTATACGAATGATAAAAATAAAATATGATGTTCTTGGAAAATAATTTGTAAGTAAGTATTTATTTTAGAAGATGCTGAAAATATTGTTTATAATTTTAAATATTCGTAGCTAAATAAGTCGCGGGTAGCCGATGGATGCGAGACGCTAATGGGGGAAGCTTAAGTCCAGCAGTGATGTAGCGAAATGGCTTGCTAATTTCTGTTCTATATTCTAATTAACCTTATAAGTGTTAGGTACTCTATTAGACGGAACACTAATTACTGGGGAAATTAAACTCAGATATCATTAAAACTAATAAACATAAATCTTATCATCTAAACAATGTAGTGGTCAAACGCAAATAACAATAAGTTAAGAGTTAAAGCCGAGACATAACACAGTAGGTATAGATCAAAATAATATATATCAGAAACTACACATAGTAATGTTTCAAAATCTATTGAGATATGATGATGACATAAAACAAAAAGTTCTCTGCTCTTAGGTGTCTACCAGTTCGGGACACTATATTTACCTCCGCGGAGCCTCTCGAAACCTTCCTCACGAATACTCTATCTGTTGGTGAAACCCGCATGAAAATCTGTTCAGTAATTTTTGAGTTTATCGCGAAAAAGACAGACAGACGCGGAGGAGGACTTTGTTTAATAATATGTACGTAGTGACTAGTGATGTGCCATTGCTTTAAACTTATCGGTGGAAGGTTCAAAAGCACTTACCAAACCCCTTGGTCACCAAGCATGACTTTACATTCAGCAAATTATTATTTTATCCGTGTACTAAATTTTCAAGACCTGTTCTTGTGTACTAAATTAAAAAGACACAATACTTCTAAAGAAGATAAAAAGTAGAACATAATAAAGAAACTCGAGTTGTAATTTCGTCGAACAATGTACTCTACAAAATCACATTGTGTTTGACAACAAACAGTGTTTGCTTCCAACTTGAGAATCCTGACGCGAGTGGATGACGATGTTTGCTCGTTTTTGATTATCGTACAATACGCCTGTTAGAAACTTTCAGTGTTTCACTTTAGACATTCTTTATTTTGTTGTTGTTCGTAGATTTCAGATGCTAACGTCGTAGTCAATTGGACCCTGTTAAGCGGAAAAGATCCAACCAACATTTTTTGTAAAATCGAGTTATCTACGTTAATAACTAATAATTTATCATCTGCCTAGCCTTTTCCCAACTATATTGGGGTCGGCTTCCAGTCAAACCGGATTTAGCTGAGTACCAATATTTTACGCGAAGCGGCTGCCTACCAGACCTCCACAACCCAGTAACTAGGTAACACGGTACTTCTTGGCAAGATTGGAGTCAGATTAACTGGCTTCTGACTATCGGTAACGACTGCCAAAGATCTACAAATGATAGCCGGGACCAACGGCTTAACGTGCTTTCCGAGGCACGGAGGAAACTCGCTATGTTACGATGGTCACCCATCCACAGACCAACCTTGGCAAGCGTTGCTTAACCTTGAAGATGGACTTGTGCGGCTGTTATTATCTAGCCACGAGCTCCTCAATAACTAATAATTTATATGTTTATGTTAATAATTTATTAGCCTATTACACTACTAACTTTCAAATAGATACTTTTTCATACGATTTTTTATTCTCTGTCTATCGCTAAACTGCATTTACTCAAAAGTAATGAAACGTTGATTGGATCTTTTCTGCATAACAGGGTCCAATTATTTTGAGGGTTTTCTTTTATGAAAAGAAAAATTACTTTGATTAATATTTCCTTAATATGGCAAAACATGTAGATCCTGCTCCCAAATGTTATTTTAATCTTCTTTTTTTTAAAAACGCAGTGTTTAATATCCTATGGCCCCCGATCAACCAAAAAACATGGCGGCCACCGAGTTTTACAATAAAACTATTTAATTGTTATAGTATACTCGTGTTTTTACAAAAAATAAATATCTTATCTTATCTTATCTTAATATATAAAATTCTTACGCTACTGACTGATTAACTGACTGAGTGACTGACTGACAGATTATTCCATCTCACGTCATTCGATTTCAAGCAAAGGAACACCTATTTATGTGACGCTTAAATAACCTAACATTAATACAAAACTGCCATGTTAAGTTTTTGGTTACGATTAAGGGCTGCATTTGCTGCCAAAGAGTGTAGTTTTTTACTTTTCGGCAGATCATTGTTGCTAGTTGATTAATTTATTGAGCATTATTTCTTGACTGAAAGCTTTTTCTCCATATTTCTACTTCTATATTTATATCCAAGGAATGAAAACATAAACACACATTATGAATGTGATTTCTATTTCAGTAAACGGGAAAAGGTAAGCTCGTTATTGTCGCTCCTATAATCCAACCTTTAGCTTTACGCTGGCAACATCTGTCAAAATTATTTACGATTTGCTACAGTACCGTTGATATGGTTTTTATTAAATTTCACCCTTTTTCTTTATGGTAGTAAACGGTACTGTTTTATGTGCTCTTTTGAAACAGACCTTTTTGGATTTAGATTATAGAAAAATCGTGAACGTTTAAGGCTACTTTAGACAAACACGTTGCGGCAACTATGCCAAATGCCAAAAAGGGTTTTTTCTACATATTGTTGTGTATCATTCGCAGGATAATAAAATTACTAGGAAAAATAGTGGTTGCGACGCTTTTGTCTTGTGAGCGTTTACACATATTATTTTTTTCTTTTCAAACTGATTAAAAATGCACTTACAATGTTGTTTCTTCACTACAAGTACAAAAAAAAAAAAATATTGAGTCCACCTTAGTATCTACATATGCGAAGTCTAAATAAATAAATGTGTTGTAACTTTCTGTTGGAACGACTGCCAAATTAAAGCTTTACGATAATGGTAATAAGCTTATTAGATTTTATGTGAAAGATGAATTTACTACCTATGAACAAAATATTTATGAGCCGTAAATTCAGCGCAGAGTACAAAATTGTTTTCACTTACCTATTTGATATTTTTTTGTAATGTACTAAGTTCTAAATTATCTGGATACGAACATATTAAGTTCTTAATTAGGGTTGTACGTTGTTTTATAGAACACAGTTTCATAGAATTTCGTTTCACATAATTTTTTTCTCGTATTAAAAATGTGAATCGTATTAGTTGAACAATCAATACGTAGAATATTTACTTACTTTGAATAAATTTAAATCATAGATTTTCGTAACAAATAAACTTTATTTTTCGATATTCATATCATAGATTAACAAATCAAATATTCTTCGTAATTTTATATTTATTAATGTTTTGTTTTCATTTAATTGTAATATTGGGACTTAGTGCCCTAATAAACAAATTTATTATTATTATATTGAGTAGTTAATATAAAACTTGTTACCACGAATTTTTTTTTAGTTTCTAAACGTTTAATAAAATGCATACCTTCCTAAATAATTACAACATTGCGTTCACATAAACAATGCAAGTAAATTCTAGTCATCGCTTGACTAGAATTTACCTGCATTGCAACTTTTCATTCGGGCCCGGTCGACGAAACCCGCGAAGCGGCAATGGTAGCAAATGGCGATGGGAATAAAAGTCAAAACTATGCCAACAAGAATACACCATGCATCCAGCAAGCACACACTAATCATGCAGCAAGTACGCAGCAAGCATCCGGCATGCAAAATGTAGCATGCAAGCAAGCATGCAACATGCAGAATGGCGGAAACTAAGGCGGCGGGCGTTATAACGCCTGCTCCTCAGCTCGTGGGCCGCCTCGCCTTTCCGCGCCTACGCGGGCTTTAACTAGACTCTAGGGGTAGGGCAGACAAGACTACGTGGAGTCGGTTTTACAGCGATTCGTTTGCGTCATTATTTTTTGTAAAAATACACCGGGCAAACAATATTCGTTAAAAATAATTCATTGAATTGTGTTTCTGTGAAATAGGTTTCATTCAATCAAATAGTCTTTGAAACAATAATATTCGACATAAAATTAAAAGGACCAAATATTATATGAAACATTTTCTGCAAAACGAAATTCTATGAAATTTCTGTCTACAAAACAAGGGTACACCCTTTATTAGCACTGAAATATCTGAAAAAACGGAGACAGTCGAAAGGCATCTAATCAGAATATGTAAATAGATACGCATAATATAATATTCTATCAAAAGACTGAAAAAACCATGAACAAACTAGAACTAAAAAAGGTATAAAGTTTAACATTTTAACATTACATTGCCGATAAAGCCGTTCGTCCATTGAAGCGAACTGAATGAAAAGAGTGTGAGGAACTACTGCGAGCGCGGCGGTATGCAGCGTTTGAGCGATGCAGCGGTAAAAGAATGTCGAAGCATTCGAATCAAAGTTGCACAGTTATTTGCATAAAAATTTCGCTGTTCATCATCACTGCTGTTGGTCGATTTATTCTGTCAATACAAATCTATAGCCTACTAGCTGACCCGGCAAACGTTGTTTTGCCATATAAATAAACACAAACACTTCATGAAATCGGTCAAGTCATTTTGGAGGAGTTCGACAACAAACACTGTGATCCGAGATTTAAATACATTAGAAGATTAGAAAAAGATAGATAGCTGTTGCACGCGACTTCGTTTAGTATGTCGTATAGTAAAATTATGTCGCTAGGTAAGATCGCTAAGATAAGATATCATCATATCAGCCGAAAGACCACCACTGCTAGACATAGGCCTCCCCGAAGCGTTGCCACAACTACCGGTTCTGCGCGCCTCGCATCCATCAGCTACCCGCAACCTTCACCAGGTCATCGGTCCGCCTTGTGGGAGGCCTTCCAACGGTGCATCTTCCGATACGCGGTCGCCACTCCAGAACTTTTCGGTCCCAACGACCATCTGCTCTGCGAGCAATGTGCCCTGCCCACTGCCACTTTAGTTTGGCGATCTTTCGGGCTATGTAAGTAACCTTGGTTCTCTACGAATATCATCATTCCTGATTCGATCACGCAAAGAAACTCCAAGCATTACCCTCTCCATTGCCTTTAGAGTGACTTTAAGCCTTCTGATGAGGCCCATTGTGAGCGAACAGCAACCATTGTGACATAAGATATACGAATAGTCAACTTCTAGCATTGTTTGACCCCTTAGAATGCAAGGCATTGGTTGTATCACCTCTTCTATTCAAAACACCGATCAACCTTAGTATTTTTTGTAATGAAAAACGTTTCAATGATAACGCTATACATGATGTTGAAGAAAGTTGCTAGGGTTGTTAACACGCGATAGAGCTACATAAAGTTGAAATGAGAAACTCTATCCAGACGAAAAGACTACCCCCGTAACGGAGAGAGTATAGTTGGGATATCATTATCCACAGCACCGTTGTGCTTAAGAGTCCTGGCAAGGTTAGCTAGCGAAGCTACATAATATAGGTCTCGCTGAGCGTCCTCATCGTTCTGAGGATTTTTGCACGTCGGGTAGCAAGGCCTCGTTTCCAGAATGAAGTCGGCGACTGATTTCTTGCTATCGAAGCATCCTCTGTACATGGCAGGCTGCATATGGTGACTATCATTATCAAAAGATTATGCCAGCCAATTGCCATCTACTGTTGAATGTAAGCCTGTTGTCTTGAAGTTCAGTTGATCTCTGGCAAATTCATGTACGAATCAGTAAGAAATTTAAGAGAAAAAGTGGGTACAGGTCCAGCAGTACCGTTTCGAAAACTTTCTTCGCGATTTCGTCTCTGACGTCATTGCTTGAGGATCTACAGTTTACCATGATCCACAGGAGGGTGAAACCCGCAACGGATAACTTTTGCCCTGAGCTGTTGCTTCACTGGGAATTGAACAGTTTTTAGCCATGCCGGAAGAAACAGCCACAATTTTATTTCGGCTATTATGACAGTTTGTTGGATACGTGTGACTTTCAACCGAGTGCCTTTGCAAAGTTTTTTAGAAAATACGTATTTAAATAAAAATCATAAAATTTTATCTGATGGCATCTATCATTTTTTTCTTTTACGTTATCATGGAAATAATTTCCTTATTTTTCGCAAAAACATTTGTCAATATTGTACGTATTAATGGTTTGCTTGGTCGGTGGGTACAGAAGTAATAAATTAATGCTGAAGCAACGGAACAACACAAATATCTTCTAAAATAACCTAACCATCTCTTGACTGTGGTATATGCCATCGTCAATTTTTAACAAAATCCGTAAAATAAGCATTTGAGTAGCTCTTACATCATTTTCGATTTTTTCTACTTCTCCGTCGTTTCTTTTTGCATGCTGAGGATCGCGAAAACACACTACGCGTAACCATGCGGTTTTTTGCTGCGTGGACCACTCTGTGCATGCTACCTTTAATAGCCTTCTTTATGGCGTCGCGCTATAAAAAGGCATGCTGATATTATTTTGCGCTGAATAGAATCATTCTTCAAACTACAAAGACAATAAACTGCTTAATCAAGTTAATTCTCAATTTATTTCTAATGCTGGAACGCAAATCGAAACGATTTAAGTTTTTAGAACTCAGTTAGACATCCGATTAACCAATCTAATTCAACTCTTTTCGCGACTCCTTTATCATGGGACTTCGCCAGCTGCTCGCGGCTGGTATGACGTGACCTCTGGCCCGTAAAGATTCATTGTTTAGCAACTAAAGTTTAACTGAGCAAATGTAAGCGCACGCCTGTTGACGATCCAGAAAATGTGATCAAACGCATAACGCCATCTATGGTATCTGAAGTTGAACTGTCTTAATATTATTTCGGAGTCTGTTTCATTATTATTAATTGGAATTGGTTCAGAACGATATTTTAAGGGTATTAAAAGAATCACTTTTTTTTAAGACGTTTTAAAAGTACCTACCACTAATAACTAAAAAATATGTTTTGATGCAATTCTCATGCTGTGGTGAGTATGATTTGGGTCAATAGATGGCATTACGGGTATCTGCATTACGTAATGTTGGTTTCATGTACATTACCACAATTCCTATCCGGTTAACGTGTAAAAATTATCTACATTGGTTTTGCAATTATCTACCTTTGAACATCCTGACCATTATATTTTGGCATAGATGAATGCTAAGAAACTAAATACAATAATAACATGTGATTATTGTATTTAGTTTTAGTATGTATAAAAGTACCTATTAGTAAAAATAAAAAAGAAAGGAATTGAATAATTTAAAAATATATATAAAATTCAAAAATAATCATTACTGTTTGGAATCAAACCCACACGAAGTCTTTTGAAAGGCTGTCCGTTGACAAATGATTGAAATAGCCGATGTTATTTATGTCATGGTTTTCCGCTGCTCAGCTCCTTGAAAGTATAGCGTGATGATTAACATTGCTAAAGTTAGACGCATAAGTATCTGCAATACTGTAATTTGTTGTGGCTTCTTAAAACAACTCCTCACTAAACTGTGCGAAAAAAATGTGGATTATAAACTTAAATGTTATTTTAAGTGCGCAGAAACCCATTTTATTATGTTTTTTTACAAAATTATAGTGTAAAAATACATTTCAAGAGATAAAATAAATACAAAAATAATAGCTGTTGCTGGCCGGGGACCGAACCATGTGCCATTCGTTTAAATTTACATTTTTTAATAAAAAAAAACTAACCAAAACCTTCTCCTGACCAGAACGAACACAACAAAAAAAGAATTATCGAAATCGGTCTAGCCGTTCAAGCGTGATGCGATGACCAAGGGAAATAGGGATTCATTTTTATATATATCCCCTCAGCCGTTACTTCATCTCTTGGAGATAATATTCAAATAACGCACGTCCGGTAGTTCGCTCCTGGAGATTTCTTAGTTCGGGGCGGATTTAATGTCAAATATTGCATGTCTTAGTATACCTTTCGTATTCTGACTTATAAAAAGTGTAGGAAAAAGAATAGGAAAGGCATATAACATCACATGCTAAACATCCGACAGCAATTTGTTACGGAATGTTGTATTAAATTTAGTCTGTGGAGACGCCTTCATTTGTTTTTGCAAGCGGTTAGTTGAGCAGTTATTTAATAACTCTACACTTTACACTTAAAGGAAATTAACTAAACATCCATGGACAAGTAAGTACTAAACAGTTTTTAATTGCTGCATTAGGTATTGGACAAAGATTTTGGACACAATTTGTTATTTTACCAAAGATAATTTCGAAGTTTGCACGCCATGCCGGTATATTTCTACTTGTTTTGAGTAAAAAATACAGTAGTGGTGGCAAAATTTTGTTATAAATATTATTTAGATACGTTACTTCATATATATTAGGCATTTTAATAGCGAAATTCGATAAAATATAGTGTAAATATTGAACTGTAAAAATGTAGCCGAAAATCGAATCTCCAAGAGATTCTGTAACAGACAGGCATTTCGCATGTGTATGACATGCAAGCCGCCATGTTTTTTGTGTGTCGTACACAGTATCGGATAATGGTCAGTAAACTAGGTTTTGATCGACTTAGAAAAAAGCGAGGTTAAATTATTTAATTTTTTTATCGGTTCCACGAGGCGGCAACAGCACTCGACGAGTGCGTGTATGAGTATTTAATTTTTCATAAAAAAATAACATTAAAAAAAAACAAATTAAAAAAAAAACATAAAAAAAACAAATTAAAAATTATCTAATTTTCATATTAATAGTATTAATCCTATCCCGGTTTAAAAATTGCTTCATTTTCTTTTTTTTAATTTTGTTGTTCAGATGTGATCTACTGGTTGTATTCTTTATTGTGTACTTGGAATTGGTCTACTGAAATTGCGTGTTTTTTGTTTTTTATTTGTTGATTTTGTTAATGTTTTTGCTAAGCAACATACCCTTATGTTGTGTTTTTCCATTAGTAAATATCATCATTATTTGGATTGTAATATAAGATTTCTAAGAAATGCAATAGTACTTGCTCTTTGACAAAAAATATGAAAGCGTCTTTTTATCGCTCTTTTTTTAATGTTTGTATAGTGACTTATTGTTCGTAAACTAAACAATTCTAACTGCTAAAACTTTGTCTGCAATAAGATTGTGTACCAAACTATATAATAAGATACTATAATTAGCCACTTGGCTTACAGAGTTCCCAGAATGAATGTGTAAACATACCCTTTTTTTGTTTGGCGTACGAGTCGACTGGCTTAAGCCGAGTTTTTGTTTAGCTTGCAGTATGTAAAATATGTATGGAGGTGTCTGTTATTTATCTTGATTATTGTAAAATAATGTTTTAGTATGCCAATGAAATAATAACATTGGAAAAAAGCGCTTTTATTCTATTAATATGACGATTTTTGTACGAAAAACTGGGAAAAAGTCGCTTACCTTACTTTCAACTTCGAATTAACAATAGATTCTATGACAAAACTAAACAAAACTATAAATTAGTAGATAGTTTACTTTACACCAATTTTAATGACATATAATTTGTAGAGCAGCGATGCGCAATTTTAGAGATATCGTAGTTTTAGTGAACACGGGGAAATCGCAAGATTTCGGCCGGGCGCGTAGTAACAGAACTGCGGAGTGACGTTATAGAGGCGTAGCGGCTGAAGGGATATAGATAGCTCACTCTAAGCTAAAGTAAACTGTCGTTCCGCTTTGATTGACTGCCGACTTCATGTTTACTTCACCTAATTTCACGGTGCAATTTTCATAGAACAGGACCACAGATCGAATAGTACAAGTCCTTTTTCAGTACGGTTTCAGGATGGCAAGGACACGTTAAAGTAAGGGGCTGATCACCTAGATGTGAAGTAGACTTCGTTGCACCTACTTCCACTGACTTAATTTGAATGTTTTCGTAGTGGCAATCTTCTTCGCATAAATGGGCAAGCAGTCTAAATCTAGTGTTGTACCAACACTGGTTCATTAAGCAAACGTTCGCTCCGACTGCAGCTGAGTCCGCAAACTGTGTACATTTGTATAATTTCCTGCTCATTAAGTAGCTATGTACAAACAAAGGCATCCTTAAGGAAGCCCGCGGCGTTAACATAATATTTTGTTTGAATGAGCTATTTTTAAAGTAAAGAATAAATTCGACGACAAACAAAAGATGAGGAAGTGTTCAGATTGTGATAGGAATGAAACTCATCTATAGAGTGTGATGGGACGAATATTTTTTTTAAATTTTAACCTCTGTCAAGTATGGTTTTAGTCTCTCTCTCTCTCTCTCTCTTTTCAGGCAGTCCCTCACTGCTGAGGATCGTGACTCCGTTTGATTCCGTCAACCAGTTGTCTCCGTCAGTCCCATTCTGTACCTTGGTGGAGTGCGTCGCTGGCAGGTATTTTCAACTCCTCCGCTATTTGGTCCGACCATCGCTTGGGTCTTTGACCTCTAGGCCTTTTTTATGATTTTAGCAATTTTTGATAAAACCTCACGATCTACCTTTTCGTAAACCCACTCCAAACACAGGTGCATTTTTTTTTACAGACCAAGCTTGAGAATAAATAAAATAGTAAATAGTGTTTGTGTTGTAAAACACAAACACTGTTTCAGGTCATTTATTGGCACTGTATAATGGTCACGGTACTTCTCCTAACGTGCTACCTATTTCCCAAAGAATGTCCTCTAATCATCACCATCATCATCATATCAGCGGAAAGACGTCCACTGCTGGACATAGGCCTCCCCAAGTGTCGCCACAACGACCTCTAATACCTATATTTAATTAGGGTGAAAACTGGTTAAGTGGGCCCTGGGTATGTGAGATGCCTGTGTTACAAACTTTTACTCGATAGATGAATCGTAAATTAATATAAGCATGCCAATTTTTATCAATTTTTATTGTTTTTAGTAATCATGTTTTTTTGTTTATTTAATTTCTGTATGTGCACTTTTAGAATTAATAAATAATGCTGTGTGAAATATTAAAACGTAATGTATCGAACACCATCATTATAAATTGTTCCTGATATAAATATCGATAATTAAGATGAGGTCCTGACACTTTTGCATTGATATACCTCTTTTAATGGGAATTTTAATCAGTAAGAGTGATATCCGCTCCACACAGAGCGAAAGGAGTCATGTGATGATTCTTGGAATTAAAAAAGGTCCTTTAAGATTAACCAGGTTTCACTGTAGAAATGAATGTAAATGTTTGTAAAATTTAATCTCTGTAAGTCATTTTTACTGTTAAAAAGCTACTTTATGTCCCGTAAAAACGGATTCTATGGAGCTTCCATGAACGAAGCCGCGGGACAGCCAGTACCTAAATAAACAAACCTAAAAAAATATTCTTCCAACCTCCATTATTTCGTTCTTATGGTGTACAAACAATACATTCAGATCAGATGGTCTCATATCCGTAGTTAGTATGCATACGGACTACCCTCGTATCTTCCCGGAATTTATATCAGAGTTACGAAAATGCCTGCAAAGAGATACAGTTTATGCTAAAAGCACCGAGAAGAAACTTTATCACGACTACATTTCAGTTTGCAGCAAATGCAAGAAAGAAAAATTGTTTATTATTTTCTAGTTATGTTGCAGATTCTGCAGAAATATAACTAGACACTTTAGTTATCATTTTTATAATGCGCACAGCAAATTAATGGAACTTTTTGCTGGCGTCTATGTTTCAGAACGCATACAACCCTAATCTCTTCAAAGTTAGACTGAACAGGCTTCTTCTGGGTAATCTTGATCCATCGTGAATTTGTTTTCTGTGATCACGGATCTAGACTAGAATCAAGAGCAAACCCATCTCAAATAAAACTTAACAAACATTTCTTAAATCATACCTTAAAACGTTCTCAATCAAATCAACTTGCAAACAAAAAAATAATCAAAAACGAATTTTCCGTTCAGGAGGTATGATGTCACATAATTATACGAATCAATCAATAAATAAATCACTTATTTCAATCCATTCCAGATCATAATGTTGTATGTAATAAATACACGGTACCATTAGTCGTCTTACAGAGGCGGCCCACTTAATGTACCCTACATAAACTACCTCTAGGTGCGTTTTTTTAAATAATTCATTAAGATAATAGGTACAATAAATAAAATAGAACTACAAACTAGGTCATGCTTGATGACAACAAATTAAATTACTTTTTTTAAAGTAATTCTAATGTTCATAAATATCATTTTTTAATGAATATTATAGTCACTAGATAGATGAAATGGGCTGCCGTTGTAAGACGATTAGAATAGCAGCGTGTATAGACAAAAATAATTTATGTCTGTGTATGATGTCTGTCGTCAACGTTGACACAAACACCGTTAATATGGCAGCCGAGAAGGGTGCTGCTGAGCTCCTATAGCAATGCGTTTACGCACAGGTTGAAGAGCTTTGGCGAGGCCAGCCCTCCCTTCACCCCGAACTCCAAATCTGTGCGGCTCCGACAGAGCACCCAACCATCAAACAACGGTCAGTTTGAGAAGCATTTAATGTTATTTAACTTTTGCCATATATATAAACACCCTCTTTTTAGTTTAAAATATTAAAGTGCAAAAATCCTGCGGAATAAATGACATCCAATCCTTCTACAATAAATTACGAGCTCATTCCTTTACATTATTTAAACTATTTCCTACATTTTAGTCTTACAACCGAAAAGAAATAACAACGACGTAACATAACACACCATGACCACTATCTACAAACTTAAAACAAAACATACACTAAACAGTTGAAGCACCCGCAAAAAACAACAAAGAACAAGCGACAGAGCCCATTAAGTGCCGTAACACAAAACCTCAACAGTACCTAATGGTGGAATGGCTGGCATCAATAAAAGATGTCGGCTGGCAAGATAAAAAAGAAAAAGAAAAAAACTGTTAAGGATAACGCACCCTGTTGTTAAGAAGGATGAAAGCAAAGTTTATCTTTTTACCCGGGGCTGTAACTTTTGAAATAATATTCGATGAAAATCCGGAAGATATTGCGATGAGAAATTGTGTGCTGTTATGGTTCTTTTGAAGTTTGTTTTAATTAATGGTTGTAAGTTTATGAGTATTGATTATTGTTGTGCATACCTTTGAAATGAGGAGCTCGTGGCTAAATAATAACAGCCACACAGGTCGATCTTCAAGGTTAAGCAACGCTTGCCAAGGTTGGTCTGTGGATGGGTGACCAGCTTAACATACCAAGTTTCATCTATGCCTCGGAAAGCACGTTAGGCCGTTGGTCCCGGCTGTCATTTGTAGACTTTTGGCAGTCGTTACGGATAGCCAGAATCCAGTAAATCTGACTCCAGTCTTGCCATGAAGTACCGTGTTACCCAGTTAATGGGTTGTGGAGGTCTGGTAATCAGCCGTTTCTTGTAAAATACTGGTATCTAGCTGAATCCGGCTTGACTGGAGGCCGACTCCAGTATAGTTGGGAAAAGGCTAGGCAGATGATGTTGTGCATACCTTTGAAATTATTTGGCTCAGTAGCAGAATGTAAACTAACACAAATCGTACTTATCCGCTTACGTCTTCACTTTTCGAAAAAATATACTTCTTTAAATTATTGCTGCTTGAATTAAAAATCTTTCCCGAAATTTAATCTTTCATAGATTGATTTTCAATTTTCATCTTACGGTTAACCTATTTTATGCACGGCCTAAGCATCTGCCAGCCCGTTCATTAAATATTATATTAGATGCATTGGCTGGATGTCATTTAGGCCGCTGATTAAACGGCGCTGATCAAGGAAAGGCTAGGGACCCAGTTAAACGGCTGAGTAAGCCAGTTGCTGTGACACACATATTGCTGAGTGCAACTGATCGCACATACGTGTTTGAAATATACGTGACCTTTTGGTAACAAATTAATATATCAATATTATTATTTCTGATAATTTGACACTTTGCTAAAGCCCTCTAATGTGACAACGATACAATGACAACGATATTACTATTGTACCAAAATTACTAAATGGCCGGTTGATATCGTATGCGTGGAATAGTTGTTGATAGTCGGATAACATTCTCATTTGAACTATCGTAATTGGCAATCGGTTCGTATGTAGGGCCTTAATAGGAAATGTTCCATGTTGATCCTTTGGCATCCGATAAAGCAATCAAAGTCCTGGCACAATTCACATAACAGTGGAAATGTATCCAATTAGTGCAGTGTTTTCGTCTGGCAAGAGTTTGTGTATGAAATCTCTCTGTCTAACCTTATCCCAAATATTTAGAGCTGCATAGGAAGGTAAAATAAATAAATAAAATTAACAAAGTAACTTTAATAGAAACTAATCTTACAGCTATGTAAACACCAACTTATAAAACACCTTAATAAAGGACTAATCTTCCTCCTTCTTCTTTCTTTTTTCCTTATTCAAACATCTAGATCAAGTTGTGGTCAGCCTTAATCATGTCAGCTGCTTTCTCTCCAATCATCAGGATAGAACCTACAGGATTGCCTCTAGTGATCGTCGGCAACACACTGGCATCAGCTATTCGCAAGTGTGTCACTCCATTCACACGTAATCGGCCGTCTACAACAGTACCCATTGGGCATGTGCTGGTCATGTGACTCAGACCAGAAGATACACACATAACGTAACAACGCCAGTATTCCCGAGTACCTTCCCCAAACTCTTTACAAGCAGGATCAGCATCCGACATAGTCGCCTCTACTTCCCTGTAGTAAGTCGTGTTCATCACTGGATTGAAATCTAAAATGTAATCAACTAGATTCTCAACATCCTCTTTGTTTGTGAAAAAGCCATTGTAAACAAGAGGAGGATCTTCCGGATTCGTACTTTTCAACAACACCTTTCCTCTTGATTTAGGAGCAATATTTAGAATTTCGTTGAACGCTTGAAGTCTGTCCACTCCCTGTTTGTACATATTGTTGCAGATTTCATCACTGAATCTAAAAGCAAATGTGCAGTAGAACAACATTACTTCTGCTGAACCTAAGTAGGTAATCACTTGGTAGTCAGGGTAGTTGGAAGTTTTGTTAAGTGCAACAAAACCAGTGAAAGATGACCCAGGTAATTCATATGGACTGGGTTGGGGGAAAGGTTCTTTTAACTTGTCCAAATTATGTATAAGGACAACGCAAATGTGCTCTTGCAGATTTTCACCAACAGGCAAATTTGATATTACTTCAATGTTTTTACTCTTCAAATGTTCTTCGGGTCCCACACCAGACAACATGAGAAGTTTAGGTGTATTAAATGTACCAGCTGATACAATTACCTCTTTTTTGGCTTTCAGATTCATTTTTTTACCATCTTGTGTGAGAATTTCAACTCCTACAGCTCTGTTGCTTTCATCGAAAAGGATTTTAGTGACGAGGGTATTTTTTAAGACATGAAGGTTGTGGCGGTCTTTGACTGAAGACAGGAATGCATAAGCGGAGCTTTGGCGGGATTTTCCAGATATAGTAACTGCCTGTGCAGAATAACCTAGAGGATGATGTTCGTTGAAATCTAAAACTATATCATTTCCGAGTTCGCGGTAAGCATCTAGGAATTTGTTGATTTCTGGCCGGTGGTCTCTTGTGATTCCTATATTGCCGTCAGTCCCATAGTATTGCTTGTCAGATGTGGCGAGCAGTTGTGGATCTTCTAGCCTTCCAGTCTTGAGGAAATACGGTAAAACATTTTGCCACTTCCACGATTCATCTTTGGTTAGTTCGGCCCATGAGTCGAAGTCACTGGGCTGGCCTTTATGATAGATCATGTAATTAAGGGAGCTGGTTCCACCAAGCATTTTACCAAGAGTGAATTCGTAGTAGGACTGGAGGTGGCAAGTATCCTTGTAGCCGTCGTACTCTGCAGTATAATTCCAGTCGTAGCGAGATCGTTTCATCAGGAGCGGTAAACCGGGTAGCTAAAAGAAAATAATATGAAATTTAGTGTGTATAGAATGTTTACAAAGATTAGTTTTTAGGGATAAACTACAAAAGATACTGCAAAGGGATTACAAAGAGAAGTTGTCTGAAGTATATGGGATTTATAGGTGTAAGACAAAATGTCACGACTCATTTGTTTCAGTATTTGAATTATCAGTCAGTCCCATCATGTTTTTTATTTCTCGACAATTGTTATTATTGATGTTATTTTGTTAAGGCTTTTTGGAACATTTACTATTCATAAACAATAACATAATGTACCTGGGTGGTACATCATTTAAACCTAGGATGTCTTAATATTGAAACCACTTACGTCAGACTCAAAAGGCGGATCGCCACCGGCCTCGATGAGCAGAACGTTGACATGCTCGATTTCTGACAGCCTGTTAGCGATGAGACTTCCCGCTGTCCCCGCACCAACCACGATGAAATCGAAACTTTGGCCATCTGTTAATGAATTTATATTACTTTCTTCTATAGGTCTAAGTATATGGAAGTGGACGAGTGCCTTAGGGGACCCTGAATAAAGGCATTTTGAAACACAAGGGTCTAGTTAGTAAGAATCTGACACGCGCAAAGCAGGAGCTTTGGGCGTTGCGGAAGGGAGTCATTTGATGATTTCCTTGCCAAAAAAGGGTAAAATTCTGAGTGAAAATAATGAGTTATTAATCACAAGACTTTAAAATTAAATTGGTTATTTAATGGAACCACGGTAAACTTAATGCTACGACTGGAATTACACAATTTTTTTGATGCGGTTAAATTACTACATTATACCCAGTTTCTGATTGAGAAGTTTGAATTAAAAACATGTGAAACTCTAAAGCAGAGTTTGACAAATTCTATTGTTTTGGTTCTTGTTTTCTTTTTTAATTAAACTTTATTGTACCATTGTTGGGCAAAGGTTTCCCCATAGCCTTCTTCGGCGATGACGTCGCTTGGTTTTGCAAACTACATACTTCGTACGCGCATATCCCGTTTTTTACCATACCCGTTGAAATTTCGGGAAATCCTCTCTAAGTACTCCTCTACACTCCCCAAGGAACCTACATGCCAAATTTCAACTTTCTATAACCATTAGGTTCGGCTGTGCGTTGTCTGTCAGTAACTTAAAAAATAGTAGGATTTATTTGTCGTGTAACCTACCGCAGTTTATTTCTGTTCGGTCCTAAGTTCAGTCCTTATAGGCATATTGAGCACTTACCATGCACATGGGCTTGATGTGGCCACAAGTAGGTGGTGAGATGCAAGTATGATAGTATCCTGAAGGCTCCTTGCAGCACCTGCACCGTCTTGAAAGTTGCCGCAGCGTCCATGGGTCTGTGAAAAGCATGTATTATTTAACCACAGAAGATATTAGGAGTGCCTTTGTGCTCTTTTCACTGTATACCTTTTTTTTAGGGTTCCGTACCTCAAAAGGAAAAAACAGAACCGTTATAGGACCATTCGGGTGACTGTCTGTACGTATGTCTGTCTGTCCATCTCTCACAGCTAGTTTTCTCCGAATGTACTTGACCGATTCTGTTGAAATTTGGTATACGTATGGATTTCTGTACACCAAACGGAAGTTTTGTAACGTAAATAAATATTTTTTTTTTAGTATGAGGGTCACTTTTAGAGGTAAAATCAGAAAACTAAAGAAATAAGTTTTCAAACTGTGTCTTATTACATATCAAATGAAAGGGCTTACAGGGTTTTAATTAAATTTTTTTTCAATAAATAGTTCATTTTGGAATAAATAGTTTTGAAGTTATTCTAGAAATTAGAACAAAAATCACCATTCCTCCCTCCATATCTGCAAAACTAACGAGCAAAAATGTTTGAAAAAAAATGTAGATAATAGTTCCATACCTTAAGAACACAGGGAAGAAGAACAAGAAGTCTGTAGTGTTAAAATAATTTGTAAAGAAAATGAAAGTGTTTCGAAACCCTTTTCGCACGTGAGTCCGACTCACACTTTGCCAGTTTTCTTTAAGGTACATACATAAAAAACACAGGTGTACGCTCGGATCCTTTACTCTCATAGTCCGATGGGACGGCTACCCCACATGACCGGAAAAAATGAAGCATAGGACTTCCGTGCTTTCCAAGGCACGGGCAGTTGGGAATATTACCTTTCGTAGTCATCATCATCATCTGCCTAGCCTTTTCCCAACTATATTGGGGTCGGCTTCCAGTCAAACCGAATATAGCTGAATACCAGTATTTTACGTGGAGCGGCTGCCTACCAAACCTCCACAACCCAGTAACTGGGTAACACAGTACTTCATGGCTTCTGACAATCCATAACGACTGCCAAAGATCTACAAATGACAGCCGGGACCAACGGCTTAACGTGCTTTCAGAGGCACAGAGGAAACTCCCTATGTTAGATGGTCACCCATCCACAAACCAGCCTTGGCAAGCGTTGCTTAGCCGTCGACCCGTGCGGCTGTTAATATCTAGTCACGAGCTCCTCAAATCAAAAAGGTTAACAAAATTGGTATAGATAACCCAAAGGCAAGTTTTTCCAGTCAACCCTTCAAGTAGCAGAAAACTACGAGTTGATTTTCTTTTAACATCATATCTTAACGATCATGCGTGTATTTTGTATTCTCTAAAGGATTTGGCATATATTTATTTATTTATTTATTAATAAGCACACCAACAGCACTATCAGCATTATAAATAACATTTACTATCAGCATTTTAGTAAGCATGCAAATAACAGGTATGCATGACATTGACATACTGAATATTAGAGACAAGATCATCGCTTACCAACAAGTGAGATATTGGTCAAACGCGTGCCTATAAATAGTAAAAAAAAGAAGAAAAAATTGAGAGTGTGTTCAGTAGACGTAAATCCAAAACATTACAAAAAAAGACGTGTGGCACTCGGAGACTGCCGCGGTAAAGCTATTGCATAGCATTTTTTATCAACTTATGCAATTATAATTATATATTTATTTTATTTATGCAGTATTTTTTTTCTTTGTTTTTTTTTCCTTTGATATTAATTCAAGTTACACTTTGAGCTTAAAAAAAGTAAAAAGTAAAACTAAAAAGTATCACCGCTGTGCCGGTCGGAGTGGGGGGTGTTAGGTTTTTTTCGTTACGGAATTTCTGGATTCGATCTCCACGCTCAAGGCCCGCGATAGAAGCTATGCAATAGCTTAAAAAACTGTTTACAAGAAAAAGAAATCTAAAATAAATTGAAGGGTTGAAAATCTAAAAGGTCTAGGTGCAAGATATACACTTAAAAAAAAAAACATAATACTTTATGTTCAACCCTTCATTTATGACCCAAACGCTTATTTGCTGTAACTAAAATTTTAAACATGAAGATAAAAATAATAGACGGAAAAATAAAACAAAAAAAAAAATTATCAAGAATTACAGCATACATTTGTATTAAAAATAAAACTATTAAATACGTAAGTTAGACGAGAAATATTGAAATTAAGAAGATTAATTAGCATAATTTTATTGCTTGCATGACAACTATGTATGTATCAACTTGACCATGAATCAACAAAGTGCGCATTGCGCGATTTCATAATTGATGACTTATATTTTTTTTCGAAGTACGTACGTCATACTGGACGTAATCTTTATTATTTTTAGTAATCTTTATTATTTTTTCTTACGCATAAATGTAAGTAAAAAAAAGTACCTATACCAAATTTTTTGTAAATTTTTAATTAATTTTGAAGTAACGTGTAGAAATTCAAGTCTTTATTTTTATTACCAACTTGACGTTAGCATTTCGGGAATATGAAATTCTAATCTTGAACAAAACGTTTATTTCTGAAATATTCATCCTTTCGAACTACATGAACTTAGAGGGCTATATTGATGATTAAAATAATTATAATTCTTTAGATAAATACGCGTTACGGTCGCGGATCGCATTTGGTCCACATACAGCTTCACACTGACTGGCAAATTGCAAAAAACAAAAATATTTCAATTTCGCGGGCTACCCTGGAGCATCCACCTTAAATTAAATCTGGTACACAGATAGTCTGAGAAAAGACTTAGGCTGATTTTTATGCCGGGAGTACGTTCCTTAGGGACAACGCGGGCGAAGCCGCTGGCAAATCCTAGTATCATATAACACGGCCCTTAAAAGAGGTTACCATGCTATTTTGTTTGTTTTTGGGTTCCGTACGTCCGAATGAAAAACGGAACTTTTATAGGCTCACTGCGTATATGTACGTCTAACTGTCACAGCCGTTGACAATAGTTATAAATAATAACATGCACTTCTATGATTCAGATACGAAAGCGTAACACAAAAATACAATTTAGAATATTTTAGAGTATGGGGTTAAATTAGAATTAAAAAAAATATCAATTAAAAACTGCGTCAGCTATAAAATAAAATGATTGAATTTATTCTCTGGCAGAAAATGAATTACCCAAACCACAAGGTTAAGAGACTTACAATCGTAACACAATTATTCTATAAACAAACAAGAAGATAGAAGAACGAAGGATTTTACAAACATTAACTTTGCATTGCCATCAAAACTGAAGTTTCGAAAAATTTAATTCCCATGGGAGTTTTCATCGGAAAACTTGATTAACATTTCCGATGAAAAATCCCCTGGAACTTGTTAATTATAAAACACTTACCTTTTTTACACAGACGCACGTATAATAACAAAGATCACAACAATCGGAATCCTATCCCACTAATAACTACTTCATACTATCCCACTATTCTGCTAACGAAACATTCACATGGCACAGGCCATAGAAATTCTCGATGCAAGTCGAAAGCAACTTGTATATATAGTCATCGACGACAAAGTAATAAGACAATAAATATTGGTACTTAGCATACGATTGCTGTGTTTGCTTATCTTTTAATAAGCGATGATGGCACGAATCGAAACCGCAACGTAATAAGGAAGTTTTAACACTAAGCTGAACGGATGTGGGTATTTGAGACCAACTGGTTTAATTTTGAATAAGTAAGATTTTTTTATATTACATTTTACCTCATAAAGTATTATGTTTTTATTGTTAATGTGAGGAGTATGTGGATTACTTTTCGTTTTAGTAATTTTAATATTTGACAAATGCTTGCTCTGTCTGAATAGGTCCACTCAAACCTCCGTGGTGCTTTCCACAAAGGGCCACTTCAGACGTTAATCTAAATGGTTTACAAATGTTTAACATTACATTGTATGGACTTCAAAAGAGACTATGACCTCTCGAATTTGTTTCGGTATTTCTTCTCAAGGTAGTGAGCTAGGAAACACCGGCTTTATCTATATCAAGATGACCAAAAAATATATTGACGTGTAAAAGAGTTACTTGTTATCTATTTGCAATAAAAATATTACTTATCATTTATTTACCATTCGATTGACTTTCCTATGTGCTTTTTATAATTAGGTGGTTGCCCATTTCAAAAGTATTTTATTTCATAATAATACATTGGCACTTTATAAAATGTCAGAAGTTACTCGTAGTCCACGCTTCGAATTGGTCGTTTCGAAACTCCCTTGGGATGATTTCCAACTCTCACACAGGCGAAGTTAGTGTAATATTATTATGTTAATTAATTATTTATTTACTTAGGTACTTATACCTATCTCCAGGGTCCCATTTAGCTCTGTACCAAAATTCATCAGAATCGGTTCATAAATTTAGGGTTGAGGATATTCATTCGTATTTTGATAGTAAAATCTTTTTTTTTTCGATAAGAAAGCGTTTATGCGGATGACATATTATAAGTTATTCGGCATGGGGACAAAGTGTATCGAACAAGTAAGACAATTATATTAAAGACGACTAATCAATTTATAATTACGTGCCATGTTCATGAGAAACATTCTTTACTATTATTATTTCCAAAACGCGACCTTATTGCGTGAAGAGTTTATGACAACGTATACGTTCTTTTCTGATTTTTTTTTCTCGCTAAGCATTGATTTGGTTGACAATGCAGCCCTCTTTCCTAAAAGTAACATCAGGTTACAATCTTGAATTAAGTTTTATTTTAAAGAAATATCCGGTGCAATGTGGCCGACTGCGAGGCGATTAACTGTTTTGTAAGTTCCTTCCTTCTTTAAGCAGTATACTAGTATAATAGTAGATTATACATCAAGCAGATAAATCAGTATCTTATGTCACTGACGTCATATTGAATCCTAGCGAGCGAGTAAAATTGAAAAAACCAAACGTTAGACACGTTTCACATCTACTGAATGAAAATTATGCACAAGCCATAAAGAGGGATAGTTCTCGCTGTAATCTGCACTATTTTTTTTTAAGAATGGGAAAACATCAAACGACTCCTTCTCTCTGGGCGGAGCGTAAGGGAGTGTCAGACTCTTACTGACTAAAACCCATCCGTGTTCCTCCTACTGCCCTTTGCGTTCCAGGGTATGGTGCCTCTTTCGAACGGATTCCGAACCCTGGCAGGCACTGGTCCTGGCGGGCCCCGTCTCCCATCCCTCTTTTTGAGGTGCGCGTGGAACACAGCGCGCCGGCTATTAATCTGCACCAGGTCGCAGAGTAAAAGTTTTCATTCGATTGTTTAGCCGAGTTCAAAATTCAAATCACATTATTGGCCACCGGTTTTCCTAATATTATGCTGAATTTCATTATATCCCGCGGGCAATTAAAACTTTTTTTTCTTTTTTACTGTTGATAGGCACGCGTTTGACCACTATCTCACCTGTTGGTAAGCTATGATGTGGTCGAAGATGTAGCACGCCTGCCTAGAAGTAACCTCCCAGGTTGTAGCTATCAGGAAACACAGACTCCGGCTGGGAATTCCACTTAATTTAGGTTCGGTTTTCACGAAATATATTTAGATGTTTTCGTGCACGTGATAAGACAAATATTGTAATTAGGACATTTTATGCTGATCAAATCTTAGCATCTTTTGTATAGTAATAAAAATGGATTAAAAACAAAACAATACTATTTATAATTAAAAAATAAACGTGCTCATTGTTTTAAACAATTAAATTATCATTTACAGAGCAACTTTTTTATTAATCTGCGTCATCAGCCAAAAAACTAACAATTATTTTTCTTAAACATTTTCAGAAAACTAAGAGGTTAGCTTTGAACGGTTGAAATGATGTACCGATACCTACACTTGTTAATCCTTATTACTACTGGAATAATAAGATAATTCAATCACTGTGTTAAGGTGATGTGGTAACCTAACCTAACCTAACTAGTTTTATGTTGACACAGACATAGGTATTTTAAACTAATATAAATACCACAGAGCTTTATGGAACCGTGTGTGGCTATTTTCGAGGCGACACTTTCAAAACTTTCCATAGATTGGTGTGTATTTTTTTAACAGACTTCACAAAAAGGAGATGGTTCTCAATTCGGTGGTTTTTTTTTGTGTTTGTTACCTCATAGCTCTGTCATTTATGAACCTACTTGAAAAAATATTATTTTATGTGAAAGGATATACTTTCCGATCGGTCCCATTTGAATTTCATCAAAATAGGTTTAAGACAGGCCACGAAGTCAGTGGGCAAAGAGCGACGGAGGCGGCGACGCGGGCTGCGGCGCGCGCAGGTAGTAGCGCGGCGGCACGGACATGGTCACGAAGCCAGCAGGCAGATCACGCGACGCCAGAGCAGCGATGTAGTATTGTATAGTGAAAAATGAGTGTATTGTTTGCGAACGCGCACTGCAGATACGCGCGTACCGCTCCTAGGCCGACGACGCGCCGCTACCCTCGCCGCTGCCTTCGTGGCTGGTTCCATTTGAACGCAGCGATACCCGCCAAGTTCGTGCCCGCCACCTTACAGCGGATAAATGAGCTAGCGCAGATTATGCGGGAATAAATCATTTATTGGTAACAATGTCTCTAGTCATAACCAGCGTGGAGGTTCCTTACTCTATGATTAATTCAAATACTTCGGACTGTAAACGGATCCAGCAAGATATTAATAGGATAGTGCAGTGCAGTGCAGTGAGGATATATTATAAGATAGGTGCTAACGCATTCATATGCGCTACAACAATGAACTGCAATCGCACTCAGGCATCTCCGTTTCAGTATGATATAATAACATTGTAATTTACAAAAGGAAAAAACAGAACCCTTAAGTACTTTGTTGTCCGTCCATCTGTCTGTCAAGACCCTTTATCTCTGGAACTCGTGGAGGTATCGACTTGAAATTAAAACTGTATACTTTAGTCTATGGCACCTTGTAGCTGTGAAAGAATCAAACTTCTAAGTTAACATAAAAAATACGGTCGTTTATGCCGCAAAAAACGTATATTTCGACACTCTCAAGGGAATCAAAACGTATAGGGTATTTTCCGTTGGCCTAGAACTATGAAATTAGGCTAGTAATGCCGTCTTATACAATAAGTATCTATAGGGAAAAGTCTGAAAACTATACATTTGTAATAAAATCATTTAAAAATGTAGTCTTCATATTTTAGAAAAGCTCGTGGCTAAAGAATAACAGCCACACGGGTCGATCTTCAAGGTTAAGCAACGCTTGCCAAGGTTGGTCTGTGGATGGGTGACCATCTTAACATACCAAGTTTCCGCCGTGCCTCGGAAAGCACGTTAAGCCGTTGGTCCCGGCTGTCATTTGTAGATCTCTGGCAGTCGTTACGGATAGTCAAAAACCAGTAAATCTGACTCCAATCTTGTCATAAAGTACCGTGTTACTCAGTTAATGGGTTGTGGAGGTCTGGTAGGCAGCCGCTCCACGTAAAACACTGGTATTCAGCTAACTCCGGCTTGACTGGAAGGTGACCCCAATATAGTTGGGAAAAGGCTGGGCAGATGAATAGTTTTCATATTTTAAAGTAATCTGTAGCTACAGATTTCAAAAAAAAAAAAGGAATCTACAGATTTTTACGGAACTCTCGGTGGGCGAGTCCGACTCGCACTTGGCCGGTATTTTTCTAACGGCTATGTTATAGATGTATAGCCGCACGCATATAAAATAAAATAATTATTTCACTACACGAAACTCATAAGCATATTTCATCTTGTCACGTGCTCCAACTATCCACGTTCGCAATCGTTTTTACAAATCCCAAGCTTGCAGATATTTACATAAATATTATGCTAAGCACCTTGATGATATTATGCTAAACATTTGCACTTAACATTTAAAAATTATCTTAGTTACAACACCAAAAAACATTGTAATGTTTGTTATGTCAAAAAGTTCTAAACTTAAATGGATTATTACTTTATATGATAAATTGTATGTTAATGTAGAAAATATGGTAATAACTACTAAATAAAATACGTCTAAAATACGATTTATTACGGTTCGATAAACTTGCACTAGTTTTTCCTTTGGATTTGCTCCGTTGCCTATCATTCCGAATACGTATTTTTTTCAAAATAAATGTTTGATGATGAAACCCAACTCAGATACGGCAGCTTTCTATCGATGAAAGAGATGGTGATGCAATTCTTCAATAGAACAAACAACAAAGTCATTGTGGCTATCAATTTATTAGTTAGCCGAAAAAATGAAGCGCAGTGTAATTCGTCCCCTCAATTTCGTTCACCTAGTGAAATGAACGAAAATAAAAACCGGTCAAGAGCGAGTCGGACTCGCGCTTTGTGCCACTCACCATTTTCCAAATTCTACTCCTACACTTCTTCATTTAATTTTCTTCTCCAGATCGCGTCGCTAAGCATGGTCAATGCTCAGCCGACGCGTTTTCTTATCATGATCTGATTTTTCTTTCATAAAAATTCACCCTCCTAAGGCTAAAGCTAAAGTTCTCATGCAACGCAATTTTGGTGGTTTGAACGTTGACAGTCTGTGCGAGGATCCACCAACCAACCAACAATATAGATTGGTCTCCTCTGTTTGCCTCCACGTCTGTTGACGAGCACTTTATATTTTTCTTTAAAGAACTTATGGAGCTTTATGACCGATATGCACCGGTTCAAGCGGTTAAACTTAAACATTTGCCAGCACCGTGGCTAGCTGAGGGTATTAAAAAGATAATGAACCAAAAGGCAATGGCAAAGTCTAAATTTAAGCGACGACGTACCCAATCCGAATCCACCCACAAATACAAATATACCCAATCCGTAATCGCTGTTATAAGGTGTGTAGGAATGCTTATCGTCAACATATTCATAACACCGTCCAAAATTGGGACGCATCCAAGGTATGGAATTTTCTAAGATCATTGGAGGTCGGTAAAAGCCGACAAAGGTCAATCCTGAAAGATTTAAACATCGATGCTTTAAATGATCATTTTACAGCTTCGTCCAATTTTTTCTTCCGACTCCCAGTTATACTTCATTTGTTTTAATCAATTTTCCGCATGCGATGTTAAGAAGGGCATACTATCGATTTCTTCTAATGCAGTAGGAAGCGACTGTATTAGCCGTTAAATGTTACCTACTCCCAGTGCTGGACATAATACTTCCTGTCATCTCAACTTTTCTGCATCCAGTGGAGTCTTTCCATGTTCTTGGAAACATGCTCAAGTTATTCCTTTGCCAAAAAAGTCCAATCCTTCATCCTTTTCTGAATTCCGTCCAATATCCGTCTTACCATTCCAATCCAAAATCTTTCCAGTACTTTGGATAGGAATGGTAAGTTTAATCCACAACCAATTAAGTACTTTTGTATCCAAAAAGAATCTCCTGAACCTCTTTCACTCCGACTTCCGTCCTGGTCATAGCACTACTACAGGGCTTCTGAACGTTACTGAAGCATCCAAGCAAGGCCTGCCATCGAAAGCAGTAATGTCGCGGTTTTGGCATTGCTCAATTTCAGTAATACTTTCAATACTGTTGATTTCGATGTTTTACTTGGCATTCTTTGTTATCTTAATATATCTCCATCGGTGATTGGCGTTGTAACCTGTTCGGACGCCGGTAAACGTATATGCATCGGAGAGACCTTATCCTCATGGTGTCGTGCTTTTGCCAGAGTACCACAGGGTGGCGTTTTATCCCCTAAATTTTTCGCAATTTTTATAAATACTATTTTTAATAAACTGACATCTTCTTACCATCTTTATGCATACGATTAACAAATTTACTCGCGAGCTCCTCTTGGGAATCTCTCTGTGGCCATCGTCACTATCCACAAAGATCTGGTTAGCATATGCTTATGGAGCAAACGGTATAGACTCATGGTCAACATATCATAGTGGGCAGTTCCAGCATGGTTTCAAGGGTTGACTGGACAACTCTTCCCCAAGTTATCTTCGATGGTTCCGTAATATTCCTGTCCGCGAAAAAGTTAAAAATTTGGAGATATTCATTGATAGAACCTTCTCTTGGACTGCCCAACTGTAGGAAGTTAGCCGCAAGTTATTTGCATCTGCTGCATCACTGAGGAGACTACGTATTTTTTTTCCTACTGCCACTAAGGTTGCGCTTGCACAATCGCTTCTTCTTTCCAGCCTTGATTATGCTGATGCCAGCTATCTTGAATTAACTCAGGAGCAACTCGATAAACTTGAGCGGCTTCGAAATTACTGATACATACATTTTTAAGCCGCACAAGTTTATCGAGTTCATATTCGGCTTACGCAAATTGGACCACATTTCCGAATTTCGATTCTTTCCTTTTTATACAATATCCTCTTTTCCCCTTTTACCCCTCTTTATTTTAAGGAACGTATCCAGTTTCTCTGTGATTCCCACTCTAAACCTCTGAGGTCATAACTTGCGTCTGTGATTGCCAATACATCATCATCATCAACAAGTTTTGTTGACAAATCTTTTACTGTACAGGCTGCTCGTCTGTGGAATGCATTGCCAGTCCCAGTAAGACGCGCTCAGTCGTTACCTGCTTTTAAAAGGCTTGTAAAAGAACATTACCTGTGGCTGTAATTATCGATAGTTGTCATTTATTTTCACTACTTGTATGTTTGGTATACGTATAGTATTTAAGTATTTATTATATAGATTTTTATGTATGTATATGTGTATCTATTATGTTATATTATAATTAAATTAGTTTTTGACACACTAATGACAACCCCATCTCATATGCTAGCAAATACGGTCCATTCCAGGTTGTCTGAAAGAGATCGCAAAATGCGATAAGGCCACACATTGTATGTGTTTAGTTTTATTTTAAGTTTCCTTGTTGTTCATTTTTTTGGTGTACAATAAAGTGTATATTAAAGAAATATTTTGGATATTTTACTTACTTTACGTTCAGATAGATGAACAGGCGGATAGGTGGATGAGCGGACAAACGGACAGGTGGAAGAGAGAACCGGTGGACAGTAATTTACTACTGTAATTTATAATTCTTAGCCATAACTGCTTATGGTAACTGAAAAACGTTTCAGCCGCTCCACAATGCAAACTCTTTATATAAGTAAATAAAAATGCTGTCGATACTAGTCATGTCAACCGTTGTGGGCACAAACATTTTAGGGAGAAAACCTTTACTGTGTAAATAGCCATGACATTTGGTTATTAGGATGCTTATTAAAACCAACATTAAGGTCTCCTACTATAATCAGTGGACTCTAGTATTATATTGTTAAATTATTATATGTTTTTACAGCGTACCTTTCGATATATATAAGTACAAATACAATAAACTGTTGATGTTGTTATGAACTGGAACAAAAACTTGTTGAAAAAAAATATACATGAAAATATTACTTAAGTCATCAGTTATTATTTTCACCCAACCCGAGACGGGATTAATTACGCTCATTCACCTCTGGAATGATATGTCTAATCCGGTAGTTCGACCCAGAACATTTCTCCCCGGTATATCTGACGACACGGTTGGCGCAGTGGTTGAACGATTGACTGCTGCTTCGATTCCCGCACGGAAATATTTGTACACAGATAGTTGTTCCGGGTCTGGCTGTTTGTGTATTTGAGTTTGTATGTTTATCAACGCACCCACGATACGGGAGAAATACCTAGTGCGGGGCAACGTTTAAAAAAAAACTCTTGCCAACTATATTTTACCTGCAATTTCACAAAGTTCGCTCCAGCGCGTGTCATGATGACGTTTACGCGGTAATTCAATATGGCGGCGAACGGAGCGTCATGGTCGCGTGCGAGAAATAACCTCAAAATCGCATCAACTAGCATTAGATTACTGGAAAATTAAACCGACGTGGCTGTTATGTGATCCTGGTGTTTTGGTCAAGGAGATTACCGTCTGTGCGGTGTTTATGTAGATATTTAGACGTAATGGCTGTCAGGTCCACTGGCAAGGGACGTAGACTCAGCTAAGTGACATTAGGTGAACAATGAAGTGTAGGGTGCTGGTAGGTAGTCGTTTTAGCCTAAGTGCCAACACGTCTTTATAAGACTTTAGCGTTTAATTTCGACCAATAACAACTTAGACGAATTATTATTTTCAAGGACGAAAAAAGTAGCGCCGTTTTCATAGTAAAACAACGAGAGCTTTACTAAAAACTGGTCAATTTTTAGGGTTTCGTACCAAAACGGTAGAAAGGAAGCCTTATGGTGAGACTCAGTCTGTCACAGCTAGATATCTCAAGAACTACTAATGCTATGAACTTGAAATTTGAAATAATTTTAGATGACGTTTGTTCAACAATTTTGCAAATAAGAAAGACATAAAACATCTTTTTTTTCTTGTAAAAAAAAAATGTTGTCTTGGATTATTTTTGGTACGGAACCCTAAAAATACACTGAAACGTTTCAAAAAAAGGGATCGCGCATGTGTGCAACAAGTCTGCTAAGCTGATGTGGGATTGGTCTCATCCCGCCACACATTCCCAACCACTGCAATTCCTGAAAGCCAGAATCAACAGTGGCGACCACCAGAAAAACGCCGAGCCAATGAAGCCCGACGGGTCTCTGAGAAAAAATTCAATTGTCTTGGATCCCGCAACGAAATTAATCACAAAAGTACAGCGGAGGAGTAGGAAAATTAAATATAATTTCCACTTCCCTCCGTATCAAGTAGGAGACAGAATAGAGCTAGGTCAATAGGCACCATGTGGGATTGGTCTATCAAATAATTATGTAGAATGTATCAGTCGGGAATGGATGTTGTTGCAGAGTTTGGCTGGAGAAAGCCAAACACCTGAACAACCCAACCCCCTTAAGCCTTAAGGCTACCTCCAATGAAACTACCCAACAGGAAGCAGCAAGTTGAAGAAAAATATTTTTTTCTAATTTTAGGAAAAAGACAAAAGCCAAATCAATTGAGGAAATAAAAACGGCTTATTTACGCACATAAGAAAAAAAAAGAAAGAAAAAGTGCTCACTTACGCTGACATGACGCATAGGACCTTAAAAAATATTTCAAGCGGAAGTTATTTTAAATTAAAAATGTAATATGGGTTTTCTGTAGGTTCAAGTGGAGTAAGTTATAAACTACATTATTTTCAAAAAATATATAAATTATAAATGTCATTCGATATGTTTGTTAATCAATCAAACCTCAACGGCTAAACAGATTGTTATTTTCGCACTCACTCTCGATTTGCTATTAGTATTTTTGTTTTCAAACATCATAAAGAATGTACCAAATATTGTCATTATAAATAATTACGAAAACTAAGGAAAGTGATACTTACAACATTTTCGTTTCAACAACGGATTTTCAGTGACGACTTACTGCAACCACTTTAATTGTAACAATAACGAAATACTGTAGTAAACCTATAATATATACTTACAGGGAAGAAAAAAAAAAACTCTTTGTCAGTAAAATGACCTAAACATTATAATATGATTTAATTACAATACAATTTTATAGGGGAAACTGGGGCAATTTGTCCTCACTCATAATCCTCATAATCATAATCAGCCTATAATGTTCCCACTGCTGGGAAACAGGCCTCCTCTCGGTGAGAGGGAGTGGGCCGTAATCCACGCGGGCCCAGTGCGGGTTGGTAGATGTCACATGTCTTCGAATTTTTGGTCCTAGGACGTGCCGGTTTCCTCACAATGTTTTCCTTCACCGTTTTTGAGAGCAGTCCTCACTAAAATTTAAAAAATGTCATAGCGTATAAACTTTTGTGGGAGGAAAGCTTTACAGAGCTATACGAAATTGAAATTTCTATTCAAACTGAAAAAATAACTGAGTAAGAATCGTCCAATCAGCTTCCCATTCAGAGTATTTTTTTGTGAAATTGCTTCAAAAGTTACTGAAATAAAATAACATATATTTTTTTTCAGTGCGTAAACGGTGAAAATTTGTAAGTATGTCATCATACCTGAGGTCACGCCTGGTAAATTAAATATTACCGAATCATATTTGCTGCTCGAAGGATTATAATAGCTGGAAGAAAACCTGAAAATCGTATGACCATACAAGTTTCAGAGTATCGAGACCAATTGAAAAGCTTAGAAGGGCCGTCGTAAACGAGGACCTCAATATCTCATCGTCATCTGCCTAGCCTTTTTCCTACTACATTTGGGGTCGGCTTCCAGTCAAACGGGATTCAGCAGGATTCCGTATTTTACGTGGAGCGGTTGTCTATCAGACCTCCACAACCTATTTATTTATTTCTCACCACAATAAACGTTACATATATTGTTACAATTAAGGTAAATGCTTTATTTAGTTTACTGTGGGAGACTGGTGCCTAAGCTTTAAGGGCCTGTGTTTCAGGTTACCAGATCTCCACCTTCTAGCAGTTCGTACAATTTTGAATTAGGAAGTTTTGATTTGGACTTTAGAAAAGTAGTATTTAAAAAAGCAAATAAAAATCAATACTTAAAACAAACGAATAGAAAACAGAAATTTAAATGGTTTGCAGTGTTAGTAATGTTAGTAAATATTTTTGTAATGTGAACGTGAGTAAGATGTGTTTCGTGTTATGTGTGAGAGTACGTGTATGAGGGTGGTGTGTGGGGGTGCGTGTGTGGGTGTAAGTGAGGATTTATCAGATAATAGCATTAACTGGGTAACATGGTAGTTTTTGGCAAGACTGGCGTCAGACATACGGCCTCATGACAATCCGTAACGACTGCCAAAGATCTACAAATGTCGTAAACAATAACTGGCCAAGTGCGAGTCAGACTTGCATGCAAAGGGTTCCGAACAACTTTCATTTTATTAATTTATTTTATTATTAATGGAAAACTTATAAGACCAGCATGCTTACTTATTCTAATATAATAAAGGCGAATCACAAGTTTTCAATTATAGTAAAAGCAAACATGTTTCTGTAATACTACAGACTACCTAAAGGTTTTCCTGTTAGTAATCTTTAGGTATAGAACTATTATCTGCATTTTTTCAAAATTTTAACTCCGTGGTTTCGGAGATAAGGGTTTGAATGGTGATTTTTGGTCTAATTTCTTGAATAACTTCAAAACTATTTATTTTAAAATTATGAAAAATATATTATTAAAACTCGCATATAAAAATATATCATTAAAACTCGCATATAAAAATATATTATTAAAACTGGCATATGAAAAATATATTACTAAAGCCCTTTTATATGATACTAAAAACGATACAATTTGAATAACTTTATTTTTTAATTTCCTCTTTCTACCCCTAAAAGTGACCCTCATGCTAAAAATAAAGTACTTACGTAAAATTTACGTATTTGGGTCACAGCAGTCCGTATGTGTACCAAATTTCAATAGAATCGGTTCAGTAGAGAAAAAACCGGCTGTGACAGACGGACAGATGGGGGTAAGGGTTCCGTTTTTTACGGATAGGTACTCGAAACCCTAAAAATCAGCATAGACAATCCGACAAAGAAAGATGAGGAGAGCCCAAATAACGGGCTCAGGCTGGATAAAGAGAAGGAGCTAGACTGTTATAGCACGAAAAAATAATATTACTACCTCCACATCACTACGATAACTTCAAATCATTCAAACAACCCGCACTTCCTCCCCGAAATGTTTGAAAATGATGTTCAAAAAATGGTATTCCCACGGTTTTCTTTACCTGCAAGTTAATATTTTACTTTCAGTTTAAACTGATTACCTTATTAGATACAACTGAATGCCCTCTAAGCAGGGTTATATATTTTAAGCAACAGAACCATATTACTAAGTCTCCGCCGTCCATCCATCCATCCATCCGTCGGTCTGTCTGTCTGTCTGTCTGTCTGTCAGCGGGCTGGATCTCAAGAACCAGACAGCCGTTGACAGTTGATTACTTTTTAGAGTTCCGAATATCCCTAAGAAATGGAACTCCGAGTGGTCATAGATGGCTGCTCGTCTGGACTGCTGGATATTAATGCCGGGGTTCCTCAGGGGTCGGTGCTTTCGGCAACACTATTCTTACTGCATATTAATGATCTGCTTAAACCCGGTACCTTTGGGTATGCAGACGACAGCACTGTTGCTGAGAGATGCGTGTCCGACGCACGAGCTGGTGGGTCGCAGATCCGGTCTCTCCGGGAGGCAATGGTTGAGCGCTTGAACGTGTCCTTACAGGCGGTCTCTGAATGGGGCGATGCCAATCTGGTCAAGTTCAATGCTGCTAAGACCCAAGCGTGTCTATTTTCCGCTAAATGGAGCCAATTCCGCCCAGCTCCATCTTTCCGCGGTGAAACCGTGCCGATAACTGACCATCTTGAGCTTCTTGGGGTTACATTAACATCTACTCTCAATTTTGGCCCTTATATAGAGGCAAAAGCTCAAGTGGCTGCAAAGAAGTTGGGGATTCTGGCTAAGGTGAGACGGTACTTCACGCCAGAACAGCTGCTCAAACTCTATCAAGCGCAAGTTCGATCGTGTATGGAATACTGCTCTCATCTTTGGGACGGATCTGCCAGATACCAGCTTGATGCCCTTGAGTCAATTGAGAAACGAGCCAAGGGGATCATCGGCAATGAGAGGCTCGTCGCGTCGAAGCTCCAAAGTCTTGAACATTGACGACGAGTTGCTAGCCTGTCGGTTTTTTACCGGTTGCATTTTGGGGAATGTGCGACGGAATTGCATAATTTAATTCCGCCAAGCCCGTTCCATCATCGGACCACAAGACGAAGGGTGATGCGCCACCGGTACATGGTGGACATCCCACCCATACGCACAAAACGTTTTGGGAACACATTCATAGTGCGTACAGCTAAGGAGTGGAATTCCCTGCCGGAGTCTGTGTTTCCTGATAGCTACAACCTGGGAGTCTTTAAATCAAGAGTGAATAGGTTATTTCTAGGCAAGCGTGCTCCATCTTCGACCACATCCTCGCTTACCATCAGGTGAGATAGTGGTCGAACGCGTGCCTATCAATAGTAAAAAAAAAAAAACCTAATAAGATCACTCGGCTGTCTGTCTGTCCGTCTGTCACAGCCAGTTTTCTCCAGATCAACAGGACCGATTCTGTTAAAATTTGGTATACATATGAACTTCTGTGACCCAAGTATGAGGACCACTTTTGGGTTCAAACTAGAAAATTTCAAGAAAAAGTGTTTAAAACTGTATTGGATGGATATATCAAATTACTGTAAGTATATTCATTATATTTTTTTCTGAAGTTATTCAAGAAATCAAACCAAAAATTACAATTCTCCCCCTTATCTCCGAAACTAGTAATCTTACAATTTTGAAAAAAAATACAAAATATGGGTTTTTACCTATAGATTACAGAAAAACCTATAAGAAGTTTATGATTTTTAACCGACATCACAAAAAGGAGGTAGTTCCATGTTTGACTGTACGTATTTTTTTTTAATGTATGTTCACCGATTTCTCCACCAATTGTTTACTGATTTCCAAAATTCTTGTTTAATTCAAAAGCCTGTACTTCTTGTTTAATTCTAAAGCGGTAACAGACCCCATGCCCCGTGGGGTGCATGGGGTCTGTTACCATCTTAAGACCCAAGCCAACCTCACCTGCTAGCGGTGCATCCTGCTGTCCAACGGACGAGGCTCTGGCGAACCTGGTTTCCCTCTCGTAGGGTTGTGGGGGTCAGACGGCTGGTCGCCCCACGTAAAACCAACTTCAGCCAAATATTAAAATGGACAAGAAGTTGAAAACGGGTACTCGGGCTAGGGCGTCGCCGCATAACGACGCGCAGGCACATCGCCTTAAACCTGCGATAAGTGGGCTAGGGCTACCGTGTCGAGTACGGGCACGGCTAAAGAGGATAGTACCCAAGAAGAAGTTCCGCTTTGCCACCTGGAACATTGGCTCCCTAACCGGACGTTGCCGAGAACTCGCGGACGTACTTGCGAAGCGTCGGGTCCAGTGCGCCTTCCTTCAGGAGACGCGCTGGAAGGGAAATAAGTCACGTGACATCAGGCAGGGGTACCGGCTAGTGTACACCGGATCACCAACGGGCAGGGGCGGAGTGGCCGTGGTGCTGTCTAAGGACCTTCAGGATGGACTCCTTGAAGTAGACCGATGCAGCGACCGGTTGATGCGAGTTAGGATGCTGATCGAAGGGTCGGTAACGAACCTAATCAGCGCCTATGCTTCTCAAACTGGTTGCTGTGAGTCTGAAAAGGAGGCCTTCTGGGATGAGTTCGAGGACGTACTACGCGCTATTCCGAATTCCGAAGGTGTTTTGGTTGGGGGGGATCTCAACGGTCACGTAGGTCAGTTTGCTGGAGAGTACGGACGTGTTCACGGTGGTTTTGGATATGGCCAGCTAAATGCAGAGGGAGTCAGTATACTCAGCACCTGCGCTTTGTCTGACCTAGCCATCGCGAACACGTTCTTTCAGAAGAAGCCCCAGCATCTCATTACGTACCGTAGTGGTGCCTACTCAACCCAAATAGATTACCTGCTGGTGCGACGGTGCCACATTGGCAAGGTTACCAACTGCAAAGTCATCCCAGGTGAAAGCCTAACGGCTCAACACCGCCTCCTTGTCCTGGACTTTGCGGTTGTACCGAAAAAGAAAGTGACCGAAAAACGCAAACCCCGCACAAAGTGGTGGTTGCTTGATGGTCCTAGGCAGGCGGACTTCATCGCGGAGGTCGAGCATCTCGAGATCAGTGCTCCGCATGAGTCCGCTCAAGAGATCTGGAGTAGGATCCATTCTGCAATCACCGATGCGGGTAAGCGCGTCCTTGGCACTTCTCGTGGTGGCCGCACCATAGAAAAGGAGACGTGGTGGTGGGATGACGGGGTGCAGGAGGCGACTCGGAAGAAGAAGGTTTTATTTAAACAGTGGCAAGGGTCCAACTCTCCGGATGACAGAGAGGCATATGGAGCGGCTAAGCGCGCTTGCAAAAAAGCTGTAGCCAGAGCCCGCAGCAAAAGTCTGGCGCCCTTGTACGACAAGCTGGAAACTGCGGAGGGGCAAAAGCTTATTTTTAAGCTAGCGCGTGCCCGGGAGAAAGCTACACGGGACATTAGCAAATGTCTCTGTGTAAGGGACGCCCAGGGTAAGCTGCTCTACGATGCCCCCTCTGTTAAGGAGAGATGGTGTACATACTTCGCGGAGCTGTCTAACAAACAGCATCCCCATAACCTTCCTCCCGAACCGCCTCCTAACCTTGGACTTATTTCCCCTATTTCCCCCGACGAAACCCGCATTGCTCTTCGCCACATGAAGAACCGGAAAGCGGTCGGGCCTGACAATGTGCCAATTGAAGTGTGGAAGGCGATGGGCCCACATGGCGTGGACCTTCTGACGGATCTTTTTAACCGCATCCTGATCACCAAGGAAATGCCGAACCAGTGGCGATTTAGCCTGATTATCCCTGTATACAAAAGCAAAGGTAGCGTACAGGATTGTAGTAGCAACCGCGGTATCAAGGTCATGTGCCACACCATGAAGCTCTTCGAACGCATCATTGACACACGGCTCCGTAGCGAGTGTGCTGTCTCTGAGTGTCAATATGGCTTCCGGGCGGGTAACAGCACCATGGACGCAGTATTCGCCTTACAGAATCTGGCTGAGGCTTACAGAGAGAAAAGAAGAGCTTTGCATATGGCCTTTTTAGACCTGCAGAAGGCCTTCGACTGTATACCTCGGCAGTCCATCTGGTGGGCACTGCGCTTCAAGGGCGTTCCCGAGGCCTATATTGACATTATCAGAGACATGTACCGCAATTCCGTGTCCTCTGTCCAGACCGCTGTTGGCGAATCGAATGGTTTCCCAATATCTGTTGGCGTTCAACAAGGCTCGGCTCTTAGCCCGTTCTTGTTTAACGTAGTGCTCGATGTAGTTACGGCAAACATCCAAGATAAGCCCCCATGGCTAATGATGTATGCCGATGACATCGCCCTCGTTAATCAGAACAAAGCCCATCTTGAGCGCAAAGTCAACATTTGGAAGGACACCCTTGAAAACGGTGGTCTGAGACTAAATGTGGCGAAGACTGAGTACATGTCTTGTGGCGGCACGGATTCAAATAGGTTCATCCGAATAGGTTCGGACCTGATCAGAAAGTCCGATACGTTCAGGTACCTTGGATCCGTGCTGCACGAGTCTGGCAACGTGGACGACGATGTCCAAGCACGTATAGGCGCGGCTTGGGCGAAGTGGCGCGAGGTAACGGGCGTTGTATGCGACCGCAAAATGCCTCCGAAGCTCAAGGGGCAGATATATAAATGCATCATACGGCCTGTCCTACTGTACGGCGGTGAATGTTGGCCAGCACTAAGCAGACACACCCAGGAGCTTCGCGTCACGGAGATGAAGATGCTGAGGTGGATGAGTGGCGTAACGCGATCCGATCGCATACGCAACTCTTTCATCAGAGGTAGTCTTGGTGTCCGTGACGTGGGGGAAAAACTGCAAGAGTGTCGTCTGCGATGGTATGGCCACATCATGCGCCGCCCTATGGAGTACGTTGGTCGGGGATGCATGAATATGGCTGTTCTTGGGGCTAGGTCCCGTGGTCGCCCTCGCAAGCGCTGGTTGGACGTCGTTAAGTCCGACATGAGAGCCAATGGCCTAACTGAGAAGGATGTCCAAGATCGGGCAAAGTGGAGGAAACTAAGTAGGAAGGCGGACCCTGGCAATAGCCGGGATTAACGCCAGGTAGAAGATTACAGAAAAACCTATAAGAAGTTTATGATTTTTAACCGACTTCACAAAAAGGAGGTAGTTCCATGTTTGACTGTACGTATTTTTTTTTTAATGTATGTTCACCGATTTCTCCACCAATTGTTTACTGATTTCCAAAATTCTTGTTTAATTCAAAAGCCTGTACTCCTAAGGTAGTTTCTTCGTCACCATGTCAGAATCTGATGATGAAATCTCAGGGAAATCGAGGGCAACCCTCAAATTTTTTAGGCACATACAATGTTTATCACATACTTTTAAACGCGATTCAGATATTTGTGTCTAGAAATCATCATCTCATATTACTGAGTTTATGATGGAAGGTAAGATCCGATCATGGTATCCCAGAAAAATTAAGGGCAACCCTTAAATTTTATATGCATTGTTTGGACCACCTGGGAAGTATACTCCCAGGTGGTCCCATGATCATCAAGTCGGTCCTGACTTGAAATGATGGGGTCCTGCAGAAATAGAGGGAACTCTTCAAATTTTATAGTCACACTAGAAGCGATTTGGTTAACTTTTGGAAGAGTATTTTCTTGGAGTGGTCCCATTTCAATTTGGTGAAGATTTAATGAATATATTTCGAAGATAGGCATTGGAACTCTTCAATAAATTTTAGCAAATGGACCGGGATTGCTGAAATAACATGTCTGTTTATTGTTAACACCAGTTCATATTATAACATCACGCCGGTAAGCTGTGTAGGAGTACGCACATTTCTGTATAGGTCACCTGGTATACCCTTACTTAACCAAATACTTATATTCAATTTCCATGTTTAAGAGTTATCTTTTGTGTAAGATAGAAGTTATAGCTATATTGTATTTGCATTGCACCTCCTCAAATTAAAATTTAGAAATATAAAGAGGGATATCGTAAGGTTTATGTTAATCCCAAAGGAAAGTAGATATTTAAGTATGAGCTGGTCTGGACTTGGACTGCAAAGGCACATAAAGTAACTTCATAACGACAAAAAACAGAAAGTGGTAGACTACGACAATTACGTGTGTAATTCTTTTTAATTGAAATTAAAAAAATATATATATTAATTCGGGTTCCACGTGAGTCCGACTCGCACTTGACCGGTATTTTTTTAAATTAAAAGTTAATTGGGAGCTTTGAACCATCTTACCCCTCAATGGCAGACGTACCTATAATAAGTAACGCACGATAGTGTGGCTAAAGGTCAATGTCGGATGTCAAACTTATCGGTAGGTAGTAACGCAGTCATAAAATTGATTTCAATGTCACAAACATCAAAACATAATCATAAAATACAGCTGACCCGTGCAACTTCGTCTCTGTCACATTATTTTTCAATAATGCTTTGCTCCTATTAATGAGCGTGATTTTATATATTGACTATAGCCTTCCTTCAGACTAGTTCAGACTGTAGACACAAGGGCTAGAGTAACACTAAATGATTTTTTTAATTCGAACAAGTAGTTTTTGAGATTAATGCGTTCAACCAAAGTAACAACTCTTGATAATAATAGTGTTACGCGCCAGAATTAATACTAGGTACATAACGACATTTACGTACATGTGGCGCCGTCTAGTATCGAGCAGATGAATTACTGAGGTCAAGATGTTTCAAGAATTTTCTATGCTAGAACATTCTCGATGTTTCGACACCTGGTCAGTTGGGACCGTATGTACCTGAACTTTCCAGAAGTTTCCATACTAGAAGGTTCTAGAAATAACTGTCGCCGGTGTATAAAGGGCGGACTCCGGCGACTGGGGTCAGTATTGAATTGGCGATACAAGCGATAACTTCGGGAGCGATCTTCAACAGCGAATTAAGTGAAGTGTTCAGTAGTGCGATTGTGTGTTTTAATTAGTGTGTTTAAAGTTATAAATACTGTTGTAAATTAAAGTTTTTTTTTTGGTGGTTTAATCAGCTGTTTTTTTATTGTAACGAACCCTAAGCTTGTAACAATAGTATTGATTTAGTTTGAAGTCTGCAAAGTTTCTAACATTAAACGCTATACTAGCGTTCGCTGAACCCGTCATTAGAAGAACAAAATGCTAATTCTATTAGAGAATATGATTGTTGAAATGCCGAAATACAACTGATTAATCGCGTGACATTACGGCAGCGTTTGTCAATCATTAATACATTTTTGACTTTTTAAAAATTGCCTTTGCCACGCTACTTCTGACAAAATGTAACTTATCTTGAGCCTATGAAATGAGCTACGCCAATGAAAGCGGAGCTATGCACGGCCACGTAAATGTATTTTTAACCTACTTATTCAAAAAGGAGGAGGTTCTATGTTCCGCTGTATGTATGTTTTTTTATAATCTTTTGATTTTTTTATTTCTTTTTATTATGTGATACCGATAGATAAATTTTGGCTAAACCATATTAACAATTGTAATAGTATCATAATCTAACTTAAATTTTTGTTTTTCAGATGTAATTTCTCCATTAGTGCTGACGAAAAGCTGTTACATCTGCGCGCTGTTTTTAAGTTTTTTTCCAAAAGAGCAGCCTTAACCGGTGATTTATCGTCGGCACATCGGCGTGCCATTGGGCGTCAACTGTAGTTGATACATCAAACACATAATAGCATCCCACATGCCGTACCGAATCACTCGCTTTCAACTTATTTATAAAAAAACGCAGTGTTTAATATCCTATGGCCCCTGATCGACCAAAAAACATGGCGGCCGCACATTTTAAGTTTACATTCATATCAGTCTTATATATTTTATATTATCTATATAGTTTTATATATATCTTTTTTTTATAATAATAATGTCTGAGGACGACTCATTTTTTTCCTTCCGTAGTTCTTCCGCGTCATTTTCATCTTTAGACGATTCCTTCTCTGTAAATAGCTTAATGGGTAGTGAAATTCAGCGATTTCAGAAGTGTTTTAATGTCTGCCATGTAAACGCACAAAGTATCCCTCAACATCACTCTGTAATGCTGAATTTATTTAATGATGTTGCGTTGCACGCCGTCCTACTTTCGGAAAGTTGGCTCAAGCCCGAACTTCCTTCTGCTTTTTACAGTCTACCTAGTTTTGTACTTATTCGCAATGACCGCACGGGAAAAAGAGCTCGGGATGTTGCCATTTATTTACGCAGCGACATTCCTTACAAAGTCATATCCTTATATAGTCATAGGCTATCCCGAATACTTAGTCCTTGAAATTGATGTCAAGGGGATTAAGGCCCTTCTTGGAGTTGTTTACTGCCCTACTGCTATTGATTATGTCTTTACTCTTGACTCTCTTTTTGAATCCCTTTCTTTGGAGTACAAACATCACATAATCATGGGTGATTTCAACACCGATCTCTTGAAGGATAACTCTAGATCATGCAGACTGAGAGCAGTCCTGGAATCGTCGAGTCTATCTCTTCTCCCACTGAATCCGACTCATCACAATCTACACGACACAAGCGATTCCTGGCTTGATCTTATGCTCGCCTCTTCAGTCAATTTGGTTGCTAACCATGGTCAGTTTGCAGTTCCTAGGTTATCTAGGCATATAATCTATCTTTCATACAAAATCAAGCCTCCCAAGCAGCGGCCTGCATTTGTGTTTCTCCGGAATTTGGAAGGATGGACAAGGACCAGCTAAATGAAGATGCAAGAGCCGTTGATTGGATCGATTTTGCACAGGCATCGACAGTGGATGAGAAAGTGGAAATATTTAATAGGTCTGTACTTCACCTCATTGATACACATACACCTCTGAGGGCCGTCCGTGTCAAACGCCCTCCGGCTCCATGGATTTACCCTGGAGTTAGTATGGCGATGAGACGGCGTGACAAGGCCTTTCAAAGGTATAGAAAGAGATCGCAGTGAGGAAAACTGGAACCTGTATAAAGTGGCCAGAAACCGCTGTAATCAGATAGTAAGAATTTCAAAACGCCGATACATTTCTGAAAATGTCCTTAACTCTTCACCGGCTGATATATGGAAGTTTCTCAAATCACTCGGCATAACAAAGTCCTCGTCTAATGTTATTTCTCCTAACGTGTCCTTGAGTGATTTGAATACACACTTTTCATTGTCGGCGATGCTTGCGGTTACTATCAAAACCAACACTTTTCTTGAGATCACTTCCACGCCTATCCTACTTCCCGATTCTTTTTCTTTTTCCCCTGTGAACGACTCTGAGATCCTCAAAACTTTCAATGCTATAAAGTCCAGGGCTGTTGGCTGTGATGGTATCAGCAGAACTAGGCTATCCCTCGTAATTAAAACGATTCTCCCTGTTATCACACACATAATTAATACCTCCCTACAGACTGGGGTATTTCCTGCAACCTGGCGTAAAGCTTTCATAATCCCTCTTCCTAAAATATCGAACCCCACTTTATTCAATGACTACAGACCAATCTCCATTCTCCCTTTCCTGTCTAAGATCCAGAAGCAGTTGCTCTTAGTCAAACTTCTTCCTTTATTTTTAGGAATGACCTTTTATCCCCTTTCCAATCAGGTTTTTGGTCTGGTCACAGCACAGTCACAGCTTTGCTTAAGTTTACTGAAGACGTTAAGAATGGCCTGGAGAGTTCGAGATTAACGGTGTTAGTTTTAATAGATTTCTCCAATGCTTTTAATACCGTTGATCACAACATCCTCCTGGCTATTCTGTCTCAAATTGGGGTTTCTTCGTCGGCATGGGATTGGTTTTCTTCTTATCTTCGTGGTCGCCAGCAAGCGGTCTGTGCTGATCAAAAATTTTCTGACTGGTGTGCGCTGAAAACTGGCGTTCCACAAGGCGGTATACTCTAACCACTTTTGTTTTCTCTGTTTATAAACTCTATTACCATTATCCTCAAATGCTTTTACCATCTGTACGCTGATGACCTACAGCTCTACGCGCAAGCTGACATTAACAATGTGGACAACTGCATCTCATTGTTGAATGCGGACCTTACATCTATCAGTGATCGGTCAAGCAGATTTGGGGTTACTGTCAATGTCAGTAAATGCGAGGCTATACTTATTGGTAGTTCTTATTTTCTCCGTAACTTGGACACCAGCCAATTACTGCCGCTTACCTTCAACAATACAGTCATACCTCTCTCGCCGCACGTTGAAGACTTAGGCCTATACATTGATGACAGGTTAAGTTAGAACAAGCAGATTGCTCAAGTTAGCCAGAGAGTAACATTCACACTGCAATCTCTCTTTAGATTCAAGAATTTTCTTCCTCCAAGCACTAAGACCACATTAGTCCAATCACTTGTGCTTCCCATAATTGATTATGCTGATGCTTGCTACTCTGATCTATCCCAAGAACTTCTTAACAAACTGGATCGACATCTTAACAACTGTATTCAATCATTTTTGGCCTTTGTAAATATGATCACATTTCTTCCCTCCGTTCTCAGCTTAAATGGCTGCCTAACCGACATAGGAGATCCCTCAGATCCCCTGCATGCTCTTTACTATTATGAATGATCCTTGGGCTCCTGATTATCTTGAAAAATATTTGAAAGTATTGGGCAGTTCTGACTTAACCTCCGAGCATCCAAAAATGTCATTCTACATATTTCTCCTCACCGCACCGGGTTTTTGGCTAAATCTTATATCATTACTACCATCAAGAACCCCCCCCCCCCCTTGACATCAAGAAGGCTGAATCTTAAAATCCGAAAACACTACTTGAAAGCCTGATTCTTAGTTTGGTTTTTGTCAGTATTATTATGAGTTCTCTTAATCAGAAATATAATTATAAATCATCATATTTATTAGTTTATTCTTCTTCCACCTGGCGTTAATCCCGGCTATTGCCAGGGTCCGCCTTCCTACTTAGCTTCCTCCACTTTGCCCGATCTTCAACATCCTTCTCAGTCAGGCCATTGGCTCTCATGTCAGACTTGACGACGTCCAGCCAGCGCTTGCGAGGGCGACCACGGGGCCTAGCCCCAAGAACAGCCATATTCATGCATCTCCGACCAACGTACTCCATAGGGCGGCGCATGATGTGGCCATACCATCGCAGACGACACTCTTGCAGTTTTTCCCCCACGTCACGGACACCAAGACTACCTCGGATGTAAGAGTTGCGCAAGCGATCGGATCGCGTTACGCCACTCATCCACCTCAGCATCTTCATCTCCGTGACGCGAAGCTCCTGGGTATGTCTGCTTAGTGCTGGCCAACACTCGCCCCCGTACAGTAGGACAGGCCGAATGATGCATTTATATATCTGCCCCTTGAGCTTCGGAGGCATTTTGCGGTCGCATACAACGCCCGTCACCTCGCGCCACTTCGCCCAAGCCGCGCCAATACGTGCTTGGACATCGTCGTCCACGATGCCAGACTCGTGCAGCACGGATCCAAGGTACCTGAACGTATCGGACTTTCTGATCAGGTCCAAACCTATTCGGATGGTGTTTGTATCCGTGCTGCCACAGGACATGTACTCAGTCTTCGCCACATTTAGTCTCAGACCACCGTTTTCAAGCGTGTCCTTCCAAATGTTGACTTTGCGCTCAAGATGGGCTTTGTTCTGATTAACGAGGGCGATGTCATCGGCATACATCATTAGCCATGGAGGCTGATCTTGGATGTTTGCCGTAATTACATCGAGCACTACGTTAAACAAGAACGGGCTAAGAGCCGAGCCTTGGTGAACGCCAACAGATATTGGGAAGCCATTCGATTCGCCAACAGCGGTCTGGACAGAGGACACGGAATCGCGGTACATGTCTCTGATAATGTCAACATAGGCCTCGGGAACGCCCTTGAAGCGCAGTGCCCACCAGATGGACTGCCGAGGTATACAGTCGAAGGCCTTCTGCAGGTCTAAAAAGGCCATATGCAAAGCTCTCCTTCTCTCTCTGTAAGCCTCAGCCAGATTCCATAAGGCGAACACTGCGTCCATGGTGCTGTTACCCGCCCGAAAGCCATATTGACACTCAGAGACAGTACACTCGCTACGGAGCCGTGTGTCAATGATGCGCTCGAAGAGCTTCATGGTGTGGCACATGATCTTGATACCGCGGTAGCTACCACAATCCTGTACGCTACCTTTGCCTTTGTAAACAGGGATAATCAAGCTAAATCGCCACTGGTTCGGCATTTCCTTGGTGATCAGGATGCGGTTAAAAAGATCCGTCAGAAGGTCCACACCATGTGGGCCCATCGCCTTCCACACTTCAATTGGCACATTGTCAGGCCCGACCGCTTTCCGGTTCTTCATGTGGCGAAGAGCAATGCGGGTTTCGTCGGGGGAAATAGGGGAAATAAGTCCAAGGTTAGGAGGCGGTTCGGGAGGAAGGTTATGGGGATGCTGTTTGTTAGACAGCTCCACGAAGTATGTACACCATCTCTCCTTAACAGAGGGGGCATCGTAGAGCTTCTTACCCTGGGCGTCCCTTACACAGAGACATTTGCTAATGTCCCGTGTAGCTTTCTCCCGGGCACGCGCCAGCTTAAAAATAAGCTTTTGCCCCTCCGCAGTTTCCAGCTTGTCGTATAAGGGCGCCAGACCTTTGCTGCGGGCTCTGGCTACAGCTTTTTTGCAAGCGCGCTTAGCCGCTGCCGCAGTTTATTATTTTAGCAAAATATGTGTATTTTATTGGTAATACATATTTCGTTTATTCATTAACTTGTATTATATATGTTATTTCTTTGTATATTTCTTTTTTCCGAAAAATATTCTATTTTGAATTTGATTTATTTGCTGTACACCTACCACAGTGTGTTACTTTTTAACCCAAAGGTTGACTGGTAGAGAATGCTTTGTTGCATTAAGTCTGCCTATGTACCACTATTGTACATGAAATTTAAATAAATAAATAATTTTTTAGAGTTCCGTACCCGAAGGGTAACCAACGGAACCCTATTACTAAGCCTCCGCTGTCCGTCCGTCCGATCGTCGGTCTGTCTGTCAGCGGACACAGATTGTGTATTTCTATTGCCGCTATAACAACAAATAATAAAAAATAAAGGTTTATGGTACGGAACCCTTCGTGTGCGAGTCCGAATCATACTTGGCCGGTTTTTTTTCAATGCGCCCAGTCAATCACAGGTCAAACACGGGTGATTTTTTTTTTAGAGACGTAGAAGTCAGTAAGACACTTTCTCTACCACTCTGCCCAGAGAGGGAGGAGTCATTTGATGATTTTTCTTCCAAAAACAAAAAGACTTCTGAAGATTTTTGCATAATATGTATAAACTAGTTGAACCGCGCAACTTCGTTTGCGTCACAATTTTTATTACTGCTCCGCTCCTATTGGTCTTAGCGTGATGATATACGGCACTGGCCGACACCAACGGCAGCGATTATGATACTTATATAATTACACTAGTTGGCCCTCGCAATTTCGTCTCCTCCGCTCCTATTGGTCTTAGCGTGGCGATGTAGCCTATAGCCTTCCTCGATAAATGGGCTATCTAACACTGAAAGAATTTTTCAAATCGGACCAGTAGTTCCTGAGATTAGCGCGTTGTAAACAAACAAACAAACTCTTCAGCTTTATATATTAGTATAGAAGTATAGATAAAAATACTCTAAAAATGGTGAAAGAAAATATAAATAAAATGACGGTCCCTCAAATAACCGTCATGTCTTTGATCCCGCACTGTTCTTTTTGGCGTATTAGGTATGTTACGGCACGCTCACCGCATATTAGGTATGTTACAGCCCTAGTTATGTTTTGGTAAAACAAACTTGTGATTCATAAAATAATAGTCTAAATTGTTCAACTTGCACTTGTTTACGCAAAAACCTGACAGCAATTAAATAAGAAAAAGAGTAGATAGAAAAAAACGAGTATTAGCATTGTGATGGAGATATAAGTAATAAATAATAAAATACAATTAACATATTATAATTATATAGCCGATGTAGTTTGACTTAACCAACTTCAGGAATTGTTTGTTCTTATAAACCATTTTTAGGGTTCCGTACCTCAAAAGGAAAAAACGGAACCCTTATAAGATTACTTTGTTTTCGGTCAAAACCCTTTATCTCGGGAACGCGTGGAGGTACATAAAACATATACTCAAATCTAAGAAAAAGATACGGCCGTTTATGCCGCAAAAATGTATATTTCGACACTCTCAAGGGAATCAAAATGTATAGGTAATTTTCCATTGACCTAGAATTATGAAATTTGGCAGTGAATACCGTCTTATACTCCAAGTACAGGAAAAAGTCTGAAAACATTTGTAATTTAATCATACAAAATATAGTATTTATTTAAAGTAATATGTACATTGTAAAGAACCTTTGGTGAGTGAGTCCGACTCGCACTTGGCCGGTATTTTTTCTTCCAGTATGACTTTTTTCTTTTTTAAAATATCGTATTTAACGATCTGTGAAATAAATTGTTTGTGAGTTGAATAGTTTATCTCCAAAGAGTTGAAGCAAAGTAATTTATAGAGTAAGATAAGTATTTTAAGGCGTAATAATAGTTAATAAACTAATGTGCTTATCGTCAAGTATAGAGTACTTTTCAGAAATCATTATAGTTGTCATTTTTACTAATTTTAAATTTAGGTATATATACATATACTACTCTGTCAAGAAAGTACCGGGAAAAGATCAATAATACACAAAATGTCTGTTATTCATCCAAATTTATTTTATCACCTTCAAAGTATGCTCCTTTAGAAACGATACACTTGCGCCAACGAATAATCCATTCATCAAAACATTTTTTAAACGCTGCTTCCGGAATTGAGTTCAGTTCTCGCCGCGAATTCTCCTTTATGTCTTCTATCGATTGAAAACGGGTGCCACACACACAGCTTGTTGACTAGTTTGCATGTCAAACTCGTAAACCCACGTCTCGTCACCAGTAACAATGCGTTTCATGAATGTTGGGTCCGAACTGACTCGTTCTAGCGTGTCCTCAGCGACTTTCATGCGATTGAGTTTTTGGAGAAAATTCAGATCTTTTGGGACTAGCCGAGCAGCAACATGTTTCATACCCAAATGATTAGTTAAAATGGTACGGATCGACTCGTGAGATACAGTAAGTTCGGCGGCTATCTCTCTCAGAGTTGAATGGGGATTTTCAGTCTCTATTTCCTTCACTTTTGTTAACTTCAGTTGCAGACGTTGACGGCCTACCAGAGCGAGGCAAATCTTCCATCACATCTCGACCGCTTTTGAACGCTTTGAACCACTCATAAGCACGAGTTTTTGATAAAGTCGATTCACCGTAAGCCTTCTGTAACATTTTCAGTGACTCCGAACACGAAATTCCATTGGCGATGCAAAATTTAAGACAAACTCTTTGTTCGATATTTTTGTCCATTATGAAATTCGCAAGACACACTATATATGATATTACTAAAACCAGCACTGTATTTAATATAAATAACAGATGCAACTCAAACTCCGCGCCAAAATGGAAAACAGTTGTGCCAATCTAACAACTACAAAAAAAACAAAGATTTGAATTTGGAACCATACACAAATCATCCATTCCCGATACTTTTTTGACTGAATGTATATATACATATTTTTGTAGCAGTAAAATACAAATGAACGTAAATTGTAAAAATACATATTCTTTAATCGGATCGGAACTGTCAATCCTTCATACAGGTTTTACATAGTAACCTAGTTAGGATATCAGAACTGCATCCACTATAATTGTAACAAATCTGTAATTTTACCATGTGCCTATAAATATATCCATGTAAACTTATAATAAATTATCGATAAAGAATATAGAAAAAAACTTTTTTACAAAAAAAAATTAAACCGACTTCCAAAAACAAAACACTACAAAGTAAAAAATAACTTTAATTTCGGAAGTTGATGTCAAAAAACCAAGAAAATAATACATAGGTACCATAAACACCGAGTTCCGAAATTAAAATTGTTTTTTTAATTATTTATTAAAGTTTATTAGTTTTCACTTTTTAGTGGTATGCAGGTACCACTAAAAAGTGAAACCACAAACACAGCGTACCGGCGTGGTGCTATATTATGAACTGGTGTAAACAATCAACAGACATGCGATTTCAGAAATCCCGATCCATTTGTTATCATTGATTGAAGAGTTCCGTTGCCTACCTCCGAAGATCTTGATCAGATCTTCACCAAATTGAACTGGGCCAATCCGTAAAAATATTCTTCTAAACAAAAAAAAAATCATCGAAATCGGTTAAAAATTGGCGAAAATATCACTGAACAAACATTTTTCATGGGATCTCATCATCAGATCCTGACTTATACCTTCAATCATCAGCTCAGCAAAATGAGATGATAATTATCAGGCACAAATATCTAAATTGCGTTAGAAATGTCATGAAAAACATTGTGTGTGCCTATACAATTTGAGGGTTTCCCTGGATTTTCATGGGATCCCATCATCAGATTCTAACTTGGTGACAATGAAACTACCTCAGGAGTATAGGCTTCCGAATAAAGAAAAAAATTTAAAAATCGGTCCACAATTGGCGGAGAAATTGGTGAACATACATAAAAAAGATACATACAGCTGAACATAGAACCTCCTCCTTTATGAAGAGGATACGTTTCCTTTCAATTTGCGAAGTTTTTAACCGACTTGGTTAAAAACTTCGCAAATTGAAAGGAAACGTGTCAGAGACCATCATCAATTCAAAACAAACTGTGTGTTGACCTTGGTAAGTTTAAGCAGGCCAAAAAAGCCTCCTCCTCTGCCTCTTCCTAGCCATTTCCCTATTTCTAAAGTATTGTCCTCTATTGATGGCCGCTTCACGAAACAGGCCTTATGACTGGCTTAACTAATTTTCTACGATCGTTCTATCTCGACACAAGTCCTTTAATAACCACATATCCACCTTTCTGGTGGAGGACGCATAGAGCACACTCTCCAGAGCCTCCACGGAGAAGGAAGAGACTTCAGCTCATCTGCTCCTAAGCTGCCCTACTGAGCAGCAGGAGCGACCAGAAAGTCGTTGGATATAGTGCAAATTACTTTGGTTACCCAGGTACCCTCTGTGAGAGATTTAATAATACATTGCTGGCCTTTAAGTGGATCGAATGATCTATGTAAGTACTTGTCCCTCCCGTACACAAAACATGTGCTTGAACGTAAATACCGCCAGACTGACTTGCATTTATAAGATACATCACTTATAATGGATTTGTAGCGACATCATTGCCGCCATAAGAAAAGCGTGATTTGAACATATACAACAGTCCAAATATCAGCTATCGGGCATTTATCCTCCAGACACAACACCTGTCTGGTTTTTAAGATCGTCTCTTTTCGATGGAGGCTTACGGAACTTTACACTCTGTTCCGCATACCCTCTATAGATTAAACAGAATTGTACATTCCATTTCGCCAGTTTCGTTTAAGACTCATTCAACTGGGGTTGTCAACAATCAACTAGACTCAAATAACAACTGTTGGCAGCTGCTCTGAAATTTCCGATGGAAAAACGAGAATCACCTTTTCTGACTCAAAAGTCTAATTCAGGATCTGCAACCGATAAACTAAAGAAGCAAGCTTCATAAAATACTCACTTACTTCTAATTAAAAAATGTTCAGAGCATTTTACTACATAGGAAAAATGCTAGCAGATGCGGAAAATAATCTCTTACTTACTGCTAATAGTCGCTTTGAGTCGTTTTAACTCAGTAAATTAGTACCTAATGATACGGAGATGTTATTAAGCAAAATGAAGCAATATGACAGAATACTAAATTGAACGCGTAATCATATGGAACATTTTATCCGATGTAAGCTTTCAAATTACTCCAACCGTTTATCAAAGTTTTAGATCCTGAAAAAGTATAAACCATTACAGTTAATGTCTATAAATGGGTTTAACATTCTCGCCGGCTGCTACGACTATAAAATGGATGATTTGAATAATTCTGTACAAGTTATGTTGTCCATTTTTAAACTTAATGTTTCAGTTTTAAAACATTTGTTATTCTATTTCAAAGTGAGCCCTATAATTAATTAAAAATATTTCAAACTGTTTTTTTAATAAAAATCACATCATTGATATACATTGTATTTTAGTTGACCATGTAAGAATTCACTCATAATTACTTAGACCCTGGTGTATCCGATCATGTAAATAAAAAGCGTACTTCATGAAATCATCAATCAATCAATATCAATTTCAATAAAATTCATCCGTAACTACCAACTGGGTGATTGAGTAACTGACAGACAACGCACAGTCAAAACTACTGGTTTTAGTAAGCTGAAATTTGGCATGTAGCTTCCCTACACTCTGTGGGAGCACTTAGAGGATTTCCCGATATTCCTCGGGACATGCGCGTAAGAAGTTGCGGGCAAAGGTTGTTTCGGCCTAATGCATAAAATTCTTCCGTTTCTGTTTAAGTGACAGACAGACAAAGATTGTTTTATGTATTCAAAATTCACTTAAATTAACGACACTGTAACGTCAAAACACTCATGGTAGGCCCTCAGTTTCCCTGAAATACTCATCTAAAACCATTACGACATTTATTTCTAGGTATACGTGCTCCATCTTCGACCACATCATCGCAAACCACAAACTCATAGTTATACATATAAGAGCCATAAACAACACGTCGCTGACAGAGTGTCTTGAGCCATTAGCTAATAAGTTTCCTTTATCTCCCCCTAACAAAGATATTTATTCTGTGATTACACAGAACCGGGTGTGTTTTTTGCAACTTGGTTCCATTGTTTTTACTCAAGACTTTACTTACATTGTATTTAGTGAAGCTCGTGGCTAAAGAATAACAGCTATAACAGCTGCACAGGTCGATCTTCAAGGTTAAGCAACGCTTGCCAAGGTTGGTCTGTGGATGGGTGACCATCTTAACATACCGAGTTTGCTCCGTGCCTCGGATAGCACGTTAAGCTGATGGTCCCGGCTGTCATTTGTAGAATTTTGGCAGTCGTTACGGATTGTCAGAAGCCAGTAAATCTGACTCCAGTCTTGCCCAAGAAATACCGTGTTACCCATTTAATGTGTCGTGGTATTTAGCTGAATCCGGTTTGACTGGAAGCCGACCCCAATATAGTTGGGAAAAGGCTAGGCAAATGAGATGAATATTTAGTGGAGCCTAAGTGAAGGAGTATCAACAGAGAGTATCTAGATTTTATGGAGTATTTTCAAGTCATTTTTGCTGCCCTTTCTGTAAAAGTCAAAATATGTAATGGCACTAGATCTGATGCAACCAAAGGAAGAAGAAAAAATTAAGAGAAAAAGTATATCATAGGCTACACACATCACAAAAAGTTTGAGATCACTACCATAAGCTGTTATATATTTTTTAAATGTAACTTTAACAAGAAAAAATCATTGTTTTGTGTTTTCTTTAAAAAGGAAAACCCTGTTTGATATAAAAAAATAGAACGATTTTTTATCAACAAAAATTGAGTAATTAATCAGAATGTAATTGTACCAGGAATTTGATAGAAAGAAAAAGACTGTTTAACCAAACTTAAACAACAATTTGTTAATAAAAGGTTTATATTGAATGTAATATGACTCCTCCTCTGGTTGGACACATGCGGAAATCCTCCTGGGTATGCTGAGGATCAAGTTATCCTGCATTTTTTGAGGTAACCTGTCCTATTCTTGAATAGCGGCTTCCCTGAGCTCGCACTGTCTGGGAACGTGGCTGACGGTTCCAAATGTAAAATGTGCAAATTAGTTTAATTTTTTTTAAAGTCCTCATGAACTGATTTATTCGTAAACATATTTAGTACAAATATAGCTTTAACACAATCTTTAATTAATTTAACAAAAATCTAAATTAAATTATTATCCTCCTTGATCATGTCAGCTGCTTTTTCTCCAATCATCAGAATTGGACCCACAGGATTGCCTCTAGTGATTGTTGGCATCACACTGGCATCAGCTATTCGCAAGTGTGTCACTCCATTTACCCGTAGCCGACCATCTACGACAGTACCCATGGGACATGTACTGGTTACGTGACTTAAGCCCGAAGACACACACATAATGTAACAACGCCAGTACTCCCGACTATCCTTTCCTAATTCATTACATGCAGGTATAGCATCTGCCATCACAGCATCGACGTCTCCGTAATAAGTAGTATTCATTACCTGAACAAAATCTAAAATGTAATCAATTAGGGCCTCGACGTCGTCCTTATCTGACAAGAATCCATTTTCAATAAGTGGAGGATCTTCGGGATTATTACTTTTCAACAACACCCTGCCTCTTGATTTAGGGGCAATGTTCACTATTTCGTTAAACGCCTGCAGTCTTTTCATTCCATCTTTGTATATGTTGTTACAAACTTCATCACTAAATCTAAAACCAAATGAGCAGTAAAAAAGCACAGTTTCTGCTGGAGCTACATACGTTATTACTTGATAATCTGGATAAGTAGAAGTTTTGTTTAGTGCTACAAAACCAGTGAATGATGATCCTGGTAGTTCATAAGGGCTAGGTTCTGGCAAAGGCTGAGTTATTTTGTCCAAATTATGTATAATCATTGCACTATAATGCTCCTGTAGATTTTCACCCACCGGTAAGTTTGAAATAACGTTAATGTTTTTACAATTCAGGTGTTCTTCCGGTCCGATACCTGACAACATTAGCAATTTAGGTGTGTTGAATACGCCAGCAGAAACAATTACTTCTTTTTTGGCTTTAAAATTCATAGTTTTACCGCCTTTTGTAAGAACTTCTACTCCGATAGCCCTTTTGTTTTCGTCAAATTTGATTTTAGTGACTAGAGTATTTTTTAAGACATGAAAGTTACGGCGGTCTTTGACTGAAGATAAGAACGCATAGGCTGAGCTCTGCCGTGATCTACCAGATATAGTAACGGTCTGTGCAGCAAATCCTACAGGATGATGTTCGCTGAAATCCAAAACTATATCATTTCCCAATTCTCGATAAGAGTCTAAAAACTTGAGTATTTGTTCGCGATGGTCTCTGGTTATTCCTATAAAGCCATCGGTTCCATAGTATTTCTTCTCTATTGAATTTAATAACTGTGGATCTTCTAGCTTTTCATACTTGAGAAAGTATGGGAAAACATTTTCCCACTTCCAAGAATCATCTTTGGTTATTTCAGCCCAGGAATCGAAGTCACGAGGCTGTCCTTTGTGGTATACCATGTAATTAAGAGAACTCGTTCCACCAAGCATTTTGCCTTGAGTGAATTGGTAGTTGGAGTGAAGGTGACAAGAATCTTTAAAGCCGTTAAATTCCGAAGTAAAATTCCAGTCGTAACGTGATCGCTTCATCAAGATGGGAACACCGGGAAGCTGAAATAAAAATGTAGTTGCTTAATTGGTGTTTCTAGAAGATTCAGTAGATAATTCTGACAACGTAGCACAAAAGAAAAAAACATTTTAGATAGGTAGAAGATCAGATATATGAACACACAAGGATAGGTATGCATGCCTGGCTGGCTATGAGTAATTATATAAAACACTGTCACTGTCTTCAACTGAAAAATGATTATTTAGCTAAAGAAGACCCATTGTTAATCATCATTAACATCAATATAAACGTAATACAAAACTAATTTATGTAGTAACTTACGTCAGACTCAAAAGGCGGATCGCCACCAGCCTCGATGAGCAAAACGTTGATATGCTCGATTTCAGACAATCTGTTGGCGATTACGCTTCCTGCTGTCCCACCACCGACCACGATGAAGTCAAAACTGGCGCCATCTGGATAAATATAAATAGACTAATTAGAAACAGCAGCGGAATTTCAGGGACTTTGTAAAAGATAATCCTAAGAATATTCCGGCCAAGTGCGAGTCGAACTCTCACACGTTAAGTTCCGTTCCTTACCTTAATTTCCAAACCTTAATTTTTATTATTTGTTGTTATAGCGGCAATAGAAATACAGAATCTGTGAAAATTTCAACTGTCTGACTATTAGGCCTCTGCTTCGAGTTTTGCGGGCAGCGGGGCGGCGTGGGTGGCGGCGTGGGAGCGGCAGGATCTAATTTGTAATAATAAACGTGCATAGCGAGACACAAGATAGGGATTTTACTTATAGACATGGAGTTTCAGTTAGTTCAGATTCCTTTACTTCCCCGAAAGACTGGACGTGTTTTGAAGACTTGGACTTTAGAGACTTTGATTTTTAAGTGACCAATGAGCATTGGCTACGAAAGAGCCCTAAAAAGGGAACAGCAAAGTGCATTTTGGGTTTGAGTGACATAGTTTATTGTTCCATTTGGTAATCTTCTCAAATTCTTAATGAATGATACCTAGAAGCGACAAACACGTCATTCTAAGCGAACGTCATAAAAAGGCATTGAAAATGAACAACTTGTTATCTTTGTAGGTATTTAATGTTCTCGAGAGAAACGGTATAAATGGTATGTTTGTAATTGATAAAGCCTTTCAAAAACGAGAGATCAATTTAAAACAATACCGAGCGGCAAGTCAATAAAACATTTTACAAAGAATTTTATAGGAAAACTAAACTCCACTCAGTTTTTACATCGTATAAAATAGATGGTAAATATAAGCGGAGCCATAATAATCGAATTTCACTGTATAGTTTCACTTATTATTTTAAAACAGTACAGAATTAAGCCTTTGGTCCCACCTGCACGCAAATTACGCGCTTAGTCGTGGAGTTGCGGAAACCAGCCCGATTTACATACATACATGCATACAAGCCTTTGGTCCCAGCTGTCATTTGGAGACCTTTGGCAGTCAAAACGGATTATCAGAAGGTGTTTGTGTTACCCAGCTAATGGGTGGTGGAGGTTTGGTAGGCAGCTCCACGTATAAAACTCGTTTTCAGCTGAATTCGATTTAACTGCGAGCCGACCCCAAAATATTTGGGAATAGTCTAGGCAGATGATGACAGAATTAACCTACCTCGAACAACGGCTTGATTTGGCCACAAGTACTTTGTGAGGTGTAAAGCAGCCATGATCCTGAACGCTCCTTGTAGCACCTGCACAGTCTTAAAAGCTGTAGCTGCTTCCATTGTTCTCTGAAAATATTGTTCATTTTTAATTTTAATTACTAGATCCAGCCGCGACATTGTCTTCGTGGAAATCAAATTTATATACTAATATATGAAGCTGAAGAGTTTGTTTGTTTGTTTGCTTGAACGCGCTAGTCTCAGGAACTACTGGTCCGATTTGAAAAAATATTTCGTGTTAGATAGCCCATTTATTGAGAAAGGCTATAGGCTATATATCGCCAGGCTAAGACCAATAGGAGCGGAGGAGACGAAGTTACGCGGGCCAACTAGTGTAATTATATAGTATCATAATCGTAATGGTGTCGGCCAGTGCCATATGGTGCCAAAAAAGAGCCATCTCATCACTTCCCGTGGGTGTAGTAAGAGGTGACTAAGGGACTCGCCAGTGAATGGGCAGCAGCGTTCTCTGTAATACGCAACACCATACACTGCGATCGCCAACCCGCCTGCCATGCGTGGTGATTATGGCAAGCCCTCTCCCCGCCCCCCAAAATTTGGAGGAGGAAGAGTGTCCAGCAGTGGACGTCCTCTGAAAGTGAGCACTATTGAAGCTATCGATGAGTGGATCACTTCCTGAGATTGCGTCTTAAAAAAAGACAAACAATTTTATGAGCTCAGATTTAAATAGCTATTAAAGTAATTATAGTAAAAAACTTAAACGTTTCTTGGCAGTCGGGTAAAAACGGCACTGTGAATAAATATACCGGTACAGTTTTCATTTAGAGGTCAAAGCCAAAATGTATGAAAAAAAACTTGCGGGGTCTTTGGGGACTGCCGATAGAAGTGAAAACTAAGTAACTTGTGAATTGTATCAAACTCATGGAAAACGTTCGGTGAAGATGACGCAAGTTCCACGATTTTTGTTCACCCAAAAACCCAAAAATATGTATTAAAATATCAAATATGTATACATACCGCTGTAAAAACGATAGAATACAAACTCAGCTATTGGTTAAGGTTCAAGCAACTAATATTTTTAAATTGTTTAAAATTAACTCTAAACATGAAGATAAATCCAAAAACTTACGTCTATTTAAAACGAAGTTTCTGAACAATGCTTCTCTCTCACCACTCAAGGCACAATGGACTATTAATTAATAACTTAAATATATTTATACCAGTTGCTATACACATCCGGTTAAATTATATACCTTAACATAACTGTTAACCCCGGCTAAGGTGAAACATAAAAATTACAAGGATTAAAAATTGTTAGTTTCACGTAATTAGTACGAAATCAAAATTAAATTGTAGGGTGTGAATTTTTCATATCCTTTAACAAAAATATGGTCTATCTCGAATTTGATATTTAATTGTGACGTTGTCATTGAATTATGATAACCTGAAATGATGAGGGAGTCCGACAATTTTCGCATTTAGTAAGTAGATAATAACAGCCACACGGGTCGATCTTCAAGGTTAAGCAACGCTTGCCAAGGTTGGTTTGTAGATGAGTGACCATCTTAACATACCAAGTTTCCTTGGTGCCTCGGAAAGCACGTTAAGCCGTTGGTCCTGGCTGTCATTTGTAGATCTTTGGCAGTCGTTACGGATAGTTAGAGGCCAGTTAATTTGACTCCAATCTAGCCATGAAGGACCGTGTTACCCATTTAAGGGTTGTGGAGGTCTGGTAGGCAGCCGCTCCACGTAAAATACTGGTATTTAGCTAAATCCAGTTTGACTGGAAGCCGACCCCAATATAGTTGGGAAACGGCTAGGCAGATGAGAGAATATAATGTATTATTAGTGGACCACTAATAATACATTATATTCTCTCATCTCCCGACGCAACGACGCTTGGCCCAAAGAATCGTACATATATTTAACTAAAAGGCTCAATACATATTATTTTTTCTTATTAAAGTTTTTTGACAGACAGACACACAAAGCGGTCCACCACCGCCCACCAAAATTTAAAACACCCTTCTTTTTGATCGGGGTTAAAAACAACGTTATCGTAAAAAAACGAATACAACAAATCAACGCTGTGGTGAATAGACGAACTATTTGCAATCGTTTGCAATGAAAGGAAAACCGTCTGGTTGTCGAGGGGAAAAGGAATACTAATCTATAAGGCAAACTGTGTCATATTTTGACAGTAAGGTACTTCAGAGGGATTATTCCCGATATATTAAGGAACGGCATTCACAACACAATCGCAATAAAAAAAAACCTAAAATTTCTCTACATTTTAAAAAAATATTGACATTAATTGCCACTGATGATATTAATTGAATTTGACCTTTTTTTTTATAACGAGGAATTATCCCAAAATTAGAAAAAACCTAAATGTAATGTAAGTTTTACAGTCGCATTAATTATTTTATTTTTATTATTAAAACCCGCGCAACTTCGTCTGCGTCACAATTTTTATTACTGCTCCGCTCTTATTGGTCTTAGCGTGATGATATAGTCCATAGCCTTACTCAATAAATAGGCTACCTAACAATGAAATAATTTTTCAAATCGGACCAGTAGTTCCTGAGATTAAAGCGTTCAAGCAAACAAACAAACAAACTCTGCAGCTCTATATATTAGTTTACTAGTTGACCCGCGCAACTTCTTCTGCGTCACAATTTTCATTACTGCTCCGCTCCTATTCGTCTTAGCGTGATGATATATAGCATTTCTCGATTAATTGACTATCTAACACTGATTTTTTTTTTCAAATCGGACCAGTAGTTCCTGAGATTAGGGCGTTCTAGCAAACAAACAAACTCATCAGCTTTATATATTAATATAGAATATATAGATAAATACATGGGTAAACTCGACAGTAGACCGATGCAAAAGTTCAATGTCCTTCTTTGAGTTCATTAAGCTGTACGTACTAAGAATATATAATGAATGTTAAACACTTCTTATGTAGAAGCAACTTACTTGGAGATCCCAAAAAAGAGGGCACTCATTTAGCATAACTATTAGTCGCCCAGTTGTCAAAATACCATTTATGATATTTTGACAACTGTATATATATACGGTGTCATTAGAGTTGTGTTACAACGGCAAGCGACTTCATCTATCCAATGCTTACAAAAACATTCATAAAAAAAAAATGTTTGTCTGTAAAGTTTACGGACGATAATTTTATGTGATAACGGTATGAGAAAAAAATTTAATTCTTAAGGTGAGTCAATCAGTATAAAGCCGTTTTTCGTTTTAACGTATCTTGTCAGGTTCCGGAACAGGAATGTGAAATTGTGGTATATGTTTTTTGACTATATGATCTAGTATTCAACTGAAGGAATACACGATACGAAGACATTTTCTCGATAGAAAAAAAATACAAAGTTCGAATATCTTTTTACTTTTTTTTAGCTACAAGACGCAACGCTTTATATTGGTCCTATGAAAATTACTTTAAAATAGATTAAATAACATTATCGAGGATTCAACTGAACAGATTTTAATTTAATAATACTTTTATGTTAACAAATCCAAAAATTTATTTTGGCGTTTACGTTTTTTTATTCCAAGCTAGTCTCTATTATCGTCATATCATCTTTTGCCTTGCAAAAGTATTTGCATCTCTCTCGTTTGTTCAGTTCTTCAGATGCTCCTTGGAGCTCTTGCAGACAGGACCTGCGTCACTTTTTTTTTCAAATCGGAGCTGTCAGATTTTCGTAATTTAATTATTTTTTTCCGTAATTTAATTATTTTTTTAACGGTAAATGGTACAGGTTCAGCAGTTTAAAATTAAATTTAGTGTTAAAAAAGTGTCAAACATATATTATACATACGTGGAGATACGTATGTATAATATATGTTTAAAGGTTTTAGCGTATAAAATGCCTTAGTGCCAAGACAAGTCTGCCAGCACTTAGGAAACCCAGTCGAGATAGGAATGCAATTAAGGCAAGGTGTATGCGGCTCAGACTATTTTAGTGCCGACGGAATAAAATGGATAACTACGGTAGAATGCTTGAAGAAGATAGCTCTCTACTCAGTATGAATTTTACGTATTTAATAAAAAACCTTTTTTACAAAAAATACAACCGACTTCCAAAAACAAAACACTACAAGGTACAAAATAACTTCGGAAGAAAGAAATAAACTTTCATTTCGGAAGTCGGTGTCAAAAAACGAAAAAATAACCAAAACACTCGTTTTTGGAAGTCGGTTGTATTTTTTGTAAAAAAAAATTCGATTTTCGTGGGATCCCATCATCAGATTCTGACATGGTGACAATGGGACCAATCGAGAAGTATACTCTTTTAGATGAAACAATTTTTTTTCAATTCGTTTCATAAATGACGGAGTTATGAGGTAACAAACATAAAAAAAAGTCTTACCGAATCGAGAACCTCCTCCTTTTTTTGAAGTCGGTTAAAAAGAAAAAGTGCTTAAGTTCCTTCCCTAAAGCTCATTCATTCCTGTTATTTTGTGTTGTGCTTTGTGTTCTGTTCATTCTTTTCCTAAAGCTGATCATACATGTATTACGTCCTCTTAATGTTACCAACCCCTTTCGCATTTGTATGCATATAATGTAACGACCGTTTAGTTTTGTATAAAAGATGCGGTCTATTGGACACTAAATTTAGGATACACTCATCATCTGCCTAGCCTTTTCCCAACTATATTGGGGTCGGCTTCCAGTCAAACCGGATTTAGCTGAATACCTGTATTTACGTGGAGCGGCTGCCTACCAGACCTCCACAACCCATTAACTGGGTAATACGGTACTTCATGGCAAGACTGGAGTCAGATTAACTGGCTTCTGACTATCCGTAACGACTGCCAATCTCCAAATGGCAGCCGGGACCAATGGCTTAATATGCTTTCCGAGGCACGGAGGAAACTCGGTATGTTAAGATGGTCACCCATCCACAGACCAACCTTGGCAAGCGTTGCTTAACGTTGAAGATAGACCCGTTGTTATTATCTAGCCACGAGGAGCTCGTGCACGTGGCTAGATAATAATAGCTAATAATAACAACTACATAGAAATTTAAAATACACTGCTGCTTAGAAATTGTTTTATTCATTTGAAAAAACAAAACCAAATGAACAGCCAAAACTATGACGCGTCATTCAATCAGATGTGAAAAAGGGATAATGCTGTTAGTTTTGTAAATGCCCATCTCTCTCTAATAATAGAATCATGATTACATTGGCACGTGATCATAATGATCATGATTGATTGCGTTGGCATACTAAGGGCATAATTTTTACGTTTTATTACATTAAATAAACAGGTTTATTATAATAGTTTGGCCTAGCGGAAGCTCAAATAGGATACCAAAATGTTCGCACATAAGTATACCCACACACGTACTTACTGCCTGGTATATTTAGCCCATAATTCATCGGGCTCGCGGCAAACGTGTCCAGCCCAGTCCCACTTAAGCTTGCCCGCTTTTTGTGACGTCCGCGATTTGTGCTTTTAATCGCATTAGAACTGAAATTGTAGGTAAGATAATAATTGGTTAAGCAACTTTCATGTCGTGCCTGTCTTCGTTGTTCTGTCAACCATCACGCTATTAGTCAACAATCATTACTTTCTTCATATTATTATTCCTGACAAAAGTTTGAAGAAATAATTTGTTAAAAATTAATAATAATAGGTCGTTATACAATACCTGCGATTAAGATTTGATGACGTCACTGTAAAACCACTGGGAAGTTTTTAGTAAAAAATCAAAAGAACAATTACAATGTTATTTTTAATGTTTCTCAATGGCTGCCGCGATTTCACTCGATTGTTTCATGATAACTACTAAAAATAATATTCCTTTTAACGTTTTAATCAACATATTATACTTAGTACTGTTTTTGCCCGCGACTTCATACCGCATATCCCTAGGGAGTGTAGGAAAGCTACATGCCAGATTTCAGCTATCTACGAGCAGTAGTTTCGGTTGTGAGTTGTCTGTCAGTCACTCAGTCATCAGTAAAGGAAGAATTTTATTTTGTATATTGATTAATTATTATCCAATATATTTGAGGTCAGAAAAGCATTTCTTTCTGTCATTATCATCTTTCACACAACCAATACGTTTAAATTTCTCCGCGCTTACAACTCGGCAATAATGCATTGGTTCAAAGTCTGATCATCGACGCCGAGTGGCCGGCCTGCCAGTTTTCTCTCTGTTACAAGGAGTGCGCTGAAATTAATCCTGTTCTATTATCGAACAAGAAGACGCACGGCGATGCTTCACCGGAACATGGCGGAACCCTCACCGTAACAAACAAAACGTTTGGATTGTTAGCTGGAGTCCGTATTTCCTGATACTTATAACATGGGTAAGTCAAGAGTGAATAGGTTACTTTCAGGTAAGCGTGTTTCATCGTCGACGATATCATCGCTTACTATTAGACGATTTGGTGGCAGAACGTGAGCCTACCAAAAAAAAAAAAGTGAGGTCTACGAGTTAATTAGAAAACATAAACATGAATTCAAAAACAATATTCGTACCAGCCTAAATTTGAACCCAAAACCTTTTGCACATTAAACACAAATAATGAAATACACAAACAACGTATCTAGTTTTTAGGGTTTTGTACCCAAAGGGTAACCAACGGAACCCTTTTACTAAGCCTCCGCTGTCCGTTCATTTATCCATCACCGGGCAGTATCTCAGTTGAATTTTTTTACAGAGTGTGTATTTCTATTGCCGCTGTAACAGATAAAAGAAATTAAGTTTAATTGAAAATTAAAGGAAATACAAGAAACATGCTTTTATTCGGTTTATTGAACGGAACCCTTCGCGTGATAGTTCGACTCGAACTTGGCCGGTTTATTTAAATCTTCCTATCGAACACAAAGTCACAATGTCAGAATGTTCATACAAAAAGTAAATGAAATATACGAAACCTGACTGAATAATAAAGATAAATCATCTTGCAGCATTTAATTAATTACTGTAGACAAAAATAACTTGATTTAGAAACGAAACAAAGGGCTAAGTTGTAATGTTCAAAGACTTAACAATTCTTTGTGTATTTTTAACAAGACGTTTTTAAAATAAAGTGTTCGGTACATTAAACAAAGTGCTAAATGATACTTTGGTACACAACAACAGCCGGAAGACGTCCACTGCTGGACATAGGCCTCCCCCAAAGGGGGAGGGTTGCTATAATCGCCACCTTTGGCAGGCGGGTTCGCGATCGCATTGTTTGGTGTTGCATTTTACAGAGAACGCTGCTGCCCATTCTCTGGTGAGTCCCTTAGTCGCCTCTTACGACAGCCACGGGAAGTGATGGGATGTTGTTATTCTTTTAAGGCACCATACGGCACCGACCGACACCATACGGCAAATATTATGATTATTTCACAATATTTTTATTTGAAACAAGATGAGGTTGGCGTTATTATCGAAATGCACAGAAAAGAAACACGAATATAAACTCATAGGTCACAAAAAATTGGCCACATCTCATCTGCCTAGCCTTTTCCCAACTATATTGGGGTCGGCTTCCAGTCAAGCCGGATTTAGCTGAATACCAATATTTTACGTGGAGCGGCTTCCTACCAGACCTCCACAATCCATTAACTGGGGGTAACGGTATTTCATGGCAAGACTGGAGTCAGATTTACTGGCTTCTGACTATCCGTAACGACTGCCAAAGATCTACAAATGACAGCTGGGACCAACGGCTTAACGTGCTTTCCGAGGCACGGAGGAAACTCGGTATGTTAAGATGGTCACCCATCCACAGACCAACCTTGGCAAGCGTTGCTTAACCTTGAAGATCGACCCGTGCGGCTGTTGTTATCTAGCCACGAGCTCCTCACAAAAAAAATGGCCACAACGACCATAATTATAATAAGTAAGAAAACAGATAGAAATCTGTGCCTGTTTATTTTTGTAGAGCACGAATTTGTCAGTAATCGTTTAGCTCAACACAGAACATAAGGAACTGAATGATTAACAAAATAATGTACAACTTAAAGTCTACGTACATAATACCAGTGATTTAGTAACTACTAGCTGGCCCACGTAAATTCGTCTGGGTCACATTTTTCATTAATGCCTTGCTCTTATTTGTCATAGCGTGATGTTGTCCTCGATAACTGGGTTATTAAAAATTAAAACATTTTTTCAATTCAAACCAATAGTTAATGTGATTAGTGCGTTCAACCTTAGAAACAAATTCTCTTCAGCTTTACCCGCTCAATTTTGTCTGAATCACATTTTGCATTAATGCTCCGCACCTATTGGTCGTAGCATCACTACATAGTAAATAAAACAAAGTCGCTTCTGCTGTCCCTATGTATGCTTAGATCTTTAAAACTACGCAACGGATTTTGATGCGGTTTTTTTATAGATAGAGTGATTCTCGAGAAAGGTTTTTGAACATAGTTTGCACCCGTGCGAAGCCGGGGCGGGTGGTGTTATAAATATCCTACAGCCTTTCTCGATCAATCGGCTACCCAAAACTAAAAGATTTTTTCAATTCGAACCAGTAGTTCCTGAGATCAGCGCCTTCTTCAACCAATCGTTTTAGCTTTTAAGCTATTGCATAGCTTCTATCGCGGGCCTTGAGCGCGGGGACCGAATCCAGAAATTCCGTAACGAAAAAACCTCACGCTCCCCACTCCGACGGACACGGAGGTGTGGCTTGAAGGCCGTGCATCGTCTAACGTCGTTTCAGTTCGGCAGTCTTCGACACGGCGTTGTCGACACCGCGGTCTCACCTTGACCTTAGAGGTTAAGCAAAACTCACCAAGGTCAGGTTTTGGATGGGTTACCATGTTACAGTTGTTTTTTTGTCTCACCTTGACCTTAGAGGTTAAGCAAAACTCACCAAGGTCGGGTTTTGGATGGGTAACCATGTTAATGTTGTTTTTTTGTCTCATTTGTACCTTAGAGGTTAAGCAAAACTCACCAAGGTCGGGTTTTGGATGGGTAACCACGTTAATGTTGTTTTTTGTCTCACCTTGACCTTAGAGGTTAAGCAAAACTCACCAAGGCCGGGTTTTGGATGGGTAATCATGTTAATGTTGTTTTATGTCTCACCTTGACCTTAGAGGTTAAGTAAAACTCACCAAGGTCGGGTTTTGGATGGGTTACCATGTTACTGTTGTTTTCTAAGCTATTGCATAGCTTCTATCGCGGGCCTTGAGCGTGGAGACCGAATCCAGAAATTCCGTAACGAAAAAAACCTAACACCCCCCACTCCGACCGGCACAGCGGTGATACTTTTTAGTTTTACTTTTTACTTTTTTTTTATTTATTTATGTACACACAGTATACTTAAAAATGAAAATTTTATACAGTGAGAAGAGCACAAAGGTACTGCTTGTTTCATATGAAATTTCTTCCAGCAGACCTGCAACAGGAGAGTGGGATAAGATACGTAGACACAGTGTGTAAAGAGATAAAGAAGGAAACTTAAAATAGACGGAATTGCATAATTTAATTCCGCCAAGCCCGTTCCATCATCGGACCACAAGACGAACGGCGATGCGCCACCGGTACATGGTGGACATCCCACCCATACGCACAAAACGTTTTGGGAACACATTCATAGTGCGTACAGCTAAGGAGTGGAATTCCCTGCCGGAGTCTGTGTTTCCTGATAGCTACAACCTGGGAGTCTTTAAATCAAGAGTGAATAGGTTATTTCTAGGCAAGCGTGCTCCATCTTCGACCACATCCTCGCTTACCATCAGGTGAGATAGTGGTCAAACGCGTGCCTATCAATAGTAAAAAAAAAAAAAAAAAAAAGAAGACTAAGCTAACTTAAATTAAACATACAACTATTAATAAATATAAATCAAAATACAATGAACATACTAACTAATATACACAAATAAATTTACCTAAATACATAATTATAATAAAATAATACATAGGTACCTATAATATAGTATATTACAGTATAGAAGAGAGATAGTGCTCTTTGACGGCTTTTATGAAAATAGAAATATTTTTACGTTCTCGTATTTTAAATGGAAGTGAGTTCCACAATCGTACCGCAAGAAATGAGAGTAAGAATGAGTTTTTTTTAATTAGCTTATGGTGTCCCACTGTTGGGCAAAGGCCTCCCCAATATCCTTCCAGACACCGTTTTCTTGCGCAACCTCGAACCAGCCTTCACAATATGCGTCCAGATCATCTCGCCACCGCTTTCTGGGCCGGCCTCGGCGACGCCATCCATTTGATTTATAATATTATAATAGATATAACATGTCATTGTATAAATTGCATCTACCATATTGGGGTTTCTGAATTAAGTGTTTGGCGTTCTTAACGTCAAACAAAAAGCTAAACTAAGCAAAGTTTGGCGGCTTCACAGGCTAAAATCTATTTTGACAAACATTCAATTTCAAAAATTGGTGGTCAGATAAAAATATTGATTTATTTTATTTATTCATTCATTACACAGTTACAGGCACCACTTAACTAAATGAGTACATTATCCAGATAGAGAGCAGCAATCAACTTCAGCAAAATATTTTTAATTATAAAATGTCAACAAAAAAGTAATAACACAATATTAATAGCTACTATTTTGCTAAAATATAGATAAACTACTACTCTCCTGCGAGCAACGTGCCCTGCCCACTGCCACTTCAGTTTGGTAATTCCGGTAACCTTGGTTCTCTTGGCAAGCGCGTACTGGAAGACGCAGCATTGAAAGGCTTTCCACAAGGTGGACCATAGAACAGGTGAGGATCATGGGTAGCCGATGGATGCGAGACAAAAAGGACCGATTGTTGTGGTGAATTTTGGAGGAGGTCTACGTGCAGCAGTGGATGTCTCTCAGCTAATAATTAAAGTAATGATTACTTGCTGCAGGCAGCCGAAAAAGGAGAATAATACAGAAATAAGGAAAATTGGCCAGTATCGAATAATTAAACCACAATAACAGTCAATTCCGACTGCTAAAATACAAGTCTTAAATTTAAATTGGTTTCATTTTCTTGATCGAGAACTGAAAGGTTTCAGCAAAACTTTTGAACTTCTCTTATTTCATTTTCCGTAAGATGACGCTGCTTTGCTATATACTAAACAGATTAAGACGAGCCGTGAATGCATTACAGTAACCAGTTTTATTCAGTGATTTATGCAAAAGAGAGAATGGATTAAAACATGATTTTGAGGACTGAAACATGGAGATCTTAATGTAATTAATTAAAGAAGTGTAAGTTGTAGGAACTTGTGGGCGGAATGTTCAAACTTAGGTGCTTTTACAACGGCATAGTGTGGGTAGTTAATGAGGAGCTCGTGGCTAAATAATAACAGCCGCATGGGTCGATCTTCAAGGTTAAGCAACGCTTGCCATGGTTGGTCTGTGGATGGGTTACCATCTTAACATAGCGAGTTTCCTCCGTGCCTCGGAAAGCACGTTAAGCCGTTGGTCCCGGCTGTCATTTGTAGATCTTTGGCAGTCGTTACGGATTGTCAGAAGCCAGTAAATCTGACTCCAGTCTTGCCATGAAATACCATGTTACCCAGTTACTGGGTTGTGGAGGTCTGATAGGCAGCCGCTCCGCGTAAAATACTGGTATTCAGCTAAATCCGGTTTGACTGGAAGCCGACCCCATTATAGTTGGGAAAAGGCTAGGCAGATGATGAGTGTGGGTAGTTAATACTATCCACACTATCTACTCACTGTTTGTATCTTTTAATTTTCTGTTTTCTATTCGTTTGTTTTAAATATTGTTTTTTATTTGCTTTTTTAAATACTACTCTTTCTAAAGTCCAAATTAAAACCTCCAAATTCAAAACTGTACGAACTGCTAGAGCGTGGAGATCTAGTGACCTGAAACACAGGCCCTTTAAGCCTAGCTTAGGCACCAGTCTCCCGCAGTAAACTAAACAAAGCATGTACCTTAATTGTAACAATATAATTATGTGATGTTAATTGTGGTGAGAAATAAATAAAATAAAATAAAAACTTTGTGAACGCATCCACGATACAGAGTAAATTCCTGTGGAGTGTGTGTCAGTGTGGGGGGCAATGTTAAAAAAATAGCACGTAACAAGTTAAGTAATTGCTTACCTAATTTACATTAGGTATCTACGCGTAAAACACGCTTTCAATATTTTTGTTTAATTCTAACTAAGCAAGTAGCGTATCCTAATTTCCCAGCACCTTTTGCTTTGATGTTTGACCTTTGCACACAAAAACGTCCAAATTACAACAGTTACGATGCTGGTTACAAACCATTACTCAACAAAACACAGACGCCTAAAACAAGCAATAAACACAAAAACCCTGTAATAAACCTATTAGTACTTATTGTCTTACTTTTATTACAGCGCCCAGATGTGCCCATTGCCTTACAGTCCTTCAGTTTTGTAGGAAAACCTAATTTTAAACCGAACAAAGGAATATAAACTCTGAAGTAAAAGTTGTAGAGTGCTATTTAGCATGAAAGGGGCTAGGTCTCTTTGATGGATATAAATCGAGTAATAAGGTTACTATAACGTTGCTTAATGATATGATTCCTAGTTATTATTCATAAACGGTGAATAATTTATTCAGTTCTTTTGAAAAGTTTTGTGAAGTGAACTTGTAACTTTTTCAGTCCCCGTAATAGTTAACTGAAATAATTTAGCTTTCAGTCTCAAAACCCATTATTATTTTGCGCATTTATTTTTCGGGCACTAACTCGCTTTATAGAGGTGTTATTTATATTGAAAATAAATAAAAACAAGCCAAGTGCGAGTCGGAATCGCACATGAAGGTGTCGTAAACCTTAATTTTTATTTAAAGCGGCAAGAAAAATACACAATTTGGGCAAAAATTTCAATTGTCTACCTATTACAGTTCTTGAGATGTAGCCCACTGACAAATAGACGGACGGACGGACGGATGGACAGACAGTGGGGTCTTATATTCCCATATTCGCTTTAATTTTTAAGAACTCCATCTAGAATAGACCATAAGAAATGAAAACGCTTTAATTCATGGCCAAAATTGCATTTTAATGATGTCAACATTGTCTGCCACTGCTCAAGAACTGACCTAACTGAAAGACATTAGGCTGCCTTTTCGTTGTCATAACCGCGACGTCACTAAACGCTGATTGTTGTATTTGAATGCGTTCCGTTTCACGTTACCTTAATTCATTATTTTTAAACATACTAAAGGTAAAAATAATATCAAAGGCAAAATAATATAAAAAGGCAATTTTTACGCAATCCAGAAAAGGCGCAAAATGGCACGTTACGCGCTCGCAAAGAACGTCTGATTTTAAAATCTCAAAATAAGAGTATTTCGACGGTAGATATGCATTTGCAGGTTACATCTTTTGATGTAACCTGCAAATTGAAATCACAATATTAAATGGTGGTTTCCTTTGTTTAAAAAGAAAATTAAAAGAAAGTACTCAGTGAAACCGTAAACCGAACACTTAACAAAGAATTTGTTACAAAACTAGATCCACGTACAATCGTACATCTTCCATCTAATGGTTTCGCCTATAGAAACTTTGTACACAATCTATAAACGTGCTAAAATCGCAGAAAGTAGTAGGCGTTAACGCTGTACTATGTTTCATTTTGTAGGATTCATGGCATCCAGACTTAAATCACCAATATTTCAATATATATACAACTAGTTGAGCCGCGCAACTTTGTCTGCCTCACAATTTTCATTACTGCTCCGCTCCTATTGGTCTTAGCGTGATGATATATTTAACCTATAGCCTTCCTCGATAAATGGGCTATCTAATACTGAAAGAATTTATCAAATCGGACCAGCAGTTCCTGAGTTTAGCGCGTTCAGACAAACAAACAAACAAACTCTTCAGGTTTATATATTAGTACTAGTTGAGCCGCGCAACTTTGTCTGCGTCACAATTTTCATTACTGCTCCGCTCCTATTGGTCTTAGCGTGATGATATATAAGCCTATAGCCTTTTTCGATAAATGAGCTATCTAAAACTGAAATAATTTTCCGTAGCCTCGGCTGGGGGCCTTAAATTCATTTGAGGCCCACACAGGCAAGTCCGGTTCAGTAGTTAACAACCCTCTAGGGCTGAAACTGCGAGTGGCCATCGACAAAAAAAAAAATATTAAAGAATTTTCCAAATCGGACGCGCTAATCTCAGTAGTTCCTGAGATTAGCGCGTTCAAGTAAACAAACAAACGAACTCTTCAGCTTTATATACCTATTAGTATAGATTCTTCCATTTCTGATGACTGATGAGTGACAGACAACGCACAGTCAAAACCATGGTCGTAGAAAGCTAAAATTCGACATTAGATTTCTTGGGGAGTGTAGAGGACTAAGAGAAGACTTCCCGAAATTCCTAAGGAAATGGTTGAAAAAAAACGGGATATGCATAATATACGAAGTTGCGGGCAAAAGGCATTATACCGGAGATAACCATTGACAACAAGACAAAAATATATGTGATACACGTAGGTACTAAAAATAAAAAATTTAAATAACAAAAAAAAAAAATTACGACAGTGACGGCCAAAAATGCCTAAAACGGTCCGACTTACGAATAGTCGGTTTTGAGTTCAAATCTAGCCAGGCGCGGTACTTTGTGTAATAAGTTTTGTCACCAGTGCTCTCAAGGAAAAGATCATGTCATCTCTGTAGAATAAAAAATCAAAAACATGAGTCAAGCAATGAACACAGGGCTCTCGCGCTGGGTCTGTATCCCATCATTGGGAAAATTATAGGCTTATGTCTAGATCCTACCAGGGTTACGGAATTTGTTCGAAAGTGTCACCGTGGCCCTGGAACGCAACGGGCACTAGGAGGAACACGGATGGGTTTTAGTCAGTAGGAGTCTGACACTCGAAGACACGGTGGAGCATACGGTGGAGATCTGCCCTACTTGGGCGGAGCTCCGCCGTGTCCTCGTCGAGGCGATCGGCGGCGGCGATCTCTTGCGTCCGGTCCTGGTTCTAGCCATGGTCCAGAGCAAGGAGACATGGGAAGCGGTCACCTCCTTCTGCGAAGCAGTAGTGCAAGCAAAGGAGGAAGCCGAGCGCGTGACAGAGAGGCAAACCTCACGCTCCAGCCGCCGCAATAGAAAAAGACGCCCCGGGCGTCGGAAGTCGCAGGGCGATTCTCAGCCAACGTAGGCGTGGGCCTGCGGACGGCGAGCATTGGGTGGCTCGCCGTCTGATCAGAACCAGGCCCAGGTCGACGGCGCGCTGTGTTCCACGCGCGCCTCAAAGAGCTGTCAGAAAAGAAGACGGGGCGGGGACTTTGTTCGAAAGAGGTACCGTTGCCCTGAAGCGCAAAGGGCTCTAGGAGGAACACGGATGGGTTTTAGTCAGTAGGAGTCTGACACTCCCTTCTGCTCCGCCCAGAGTGGGAGGAGGCATTTGATGATTTCCCATCCTTAAAAAAAATGCCTAGATTACCTATGCTGTCATGTCATATTATACTTTAGCTCGTATCCACTGCAAAACTTTATCCGCGTTGCCATCAGCAGCAGACGATATAAAGTAATGCATTGTTGTGACTTCTTTTGATCAAACCGAAGCCAAACAAAGTTTTGTGGCTTGAGTATTAATATTAAGAACTTATCTGAAGCCAGATGAAATCTGAAAATTAACCTAGTAAAAACTAAACGTATTTATTTAGATTTGGAAGACATGAGCTTTCAGTATCATTTCAGCCAAGAGATATCCACTGCTGTAAATAAACCTACCACGTATTATCCCATTGACCGCTCCTGTGCGTCATCCATCCACCGTATTCCTAGGGCCTTTACCAGTTCATCGGTCCATCTTGAGGGGCCTTCCAACGCTGCGTCTTCGGGTTTGCGGTCTCTTCTTCAGAATCTTTCAAATTTATCGACAATCTATTCTGCAAGTAATGCATTTTATGATTTGTGGTGCAAAATGGGCCTATTTCAAATATTTTTTTTCCAATAGATTAAGTTAGTGGCGATTTTATCACTAAAGTTGCTCCATAAAACATATAAATTGGAACCGTTAGTGGTTTTATTGATTTAGTTACAAAGCCAACGTATTTGCCCTTAGGTGAAATAAATTGCTTATTGGTTTTCAGAAGTTGCTAAAATAAAACTGATGACTTACAACAGCCAATCATACGAAATAATTCCAGAATTCTGCTTGATTCCAAATTGAATCTTATTGAACATCATATCGATTAAGAATAAGCGCATTTTTAGCTGAACCATTTATTTTGACCTTTAATGAAAATCGTGTTTGGAACACAATTAGGGCCGACTGCGTAGGTAAGGCACAGACAGATCAATGATAAAGTTTTAGTTTTCTGAAATGATTAGCGATATGTTAAGTTCAATTTGTTAACAATATACCAGGTAAAAAAATAAAGAGGTATCTTATGGACAACTGGTTGGATCAGTGATATTCTTTTGTTGTGTCTGTATTAAGTAATCTTTACTTCTATACAAAAAAGGTAAAGTTTGTGAGTTTGTGAGGTTGTAGGGGCTGATTTCTGGATCTACTGAACCGATTTTGAATTTTTTTTTACCAATAGAAAGCCACGTAATGTGAGTAACATAGGCTATACATATATTAACCCGATAATACCGCCCATCGAAGTGGGTACGGGTCAGCTAGTGATAAAATAAAAAAAAAACGGTAAAATTATAAATTATTTTTGCATATTCTCAAGACTTACGGCAAGCTGAATCGATTGAAAAAGTTTTAGCTGATCGGGAAGTGCCTCAAAAATCACAAGGTTTTTGGTGTCGTTTTACTTTGTTACACATTTTTCGGTCAAACTCCTCAACCTGCAAACAAATGAGAACGATAAGGCAATAAGGATCTCCATTCCAAAAACATTTGAATGAAAATTTGAAACTGCGATTTGGTTCAGATTCAGTGGAAAGACGACCACTGTGAACGAATTAGAAATGATGATATCCGCAAGAGACCGAAAGTTACCGACATAGCCCGAAGAATCGCAAACTGAAGAGACGCGAGACACACAAAACCGATTGTTGTGGCGACACTTGAGGGAGGCCTTTGTCCAGCAGTGGACGTCGTTCGGCTGATGTGATAATGATGATGATATTAATGCAAATGTGCTAACGTAGAGATCTTGACCGCACTTCCGGGATTGTCCTGATAGCCGTGGTAAACCTCTCCACTCATCTAGCACCTCAGGGTATGTTGCACCCTTGGCGCTACGTCACTTTGTGCTAGCGACCGTTTTCGGGGGCCCATTAATTGAGTGTGCAAGTCACTCCGTGACATTTTCAAACCGTGTATATTGTCATTGGTCTGGCAGGCACCCATAGTTATTTCATAGTATACGGTAATCAGTCCACTAAACCACCCAGACCCATTTCCATATTCTACAATAGTCCTGCACCATCCGGAGATTGCCCTTTTGTATACTTTATTAGTACGTACAGAGATAACCATCGGTTGTTGCCCCATTCCATTAGAACTGTCTAACTGGCTGCAAGTTGGCTTCGGCCCCTCGTACGCCTACCAAAAGGCCGGAACCCCAGTGTCCTGAGATTGTTCAAGACACAACTTAAAAATATTGACATTTAATTCAGGTAACAAACACCCACTTCAAAGATTTATCCCATAGTTTTCCAAAGCCCTTTGTATTGTGAATTAAAGAATTTAAATTAATATAATGAACATCATTACGGTTCGGCTACTGGTATCCAGCAAAATTGATTATTAAAGGTCTCCTCTATGAATTAATTGACACGAACTCGATTATCATTCGGTTTTCCAATTTTCTATTCCTCTCCAATATATTTTGAATAAACTACACGGTCGGATTTAATTTAAAGTTGGCAAAGTAATAAAATAGGCCCTTCTTTGCTATCCATTGATGTATGTTATAAAAGCTAATAGTGGTTTACGTTCATATTAAATTATATTGAACTAGATTTTGACAGTGGCTTCGTTACGTAGCCTTTTTCACAAAAAACGAGCAATGAATCGGGATAAAGAGAAATCTTTGAAACTACTGGAAATACAGCGAACGACATTTATAACCTTCATCATAGTCGCGAACTGACAAAATCACCTCTTTCCGTAGATTTTGTACCCAATTTTGACGGCGATACTGAGATTTATTTATTTAGGTTAACCAACAATTCATTACACTATACATTTCTGATTTAATTACAAGAGTTACATTTACAAGTGCAACAACTTATAACAGGTTAACACCACCTGCATACGGATTCACATAACATATTATTTAAATTAGAATTTATACATAAAAAATAACAATAAAAAAAAAAGAAAATTATCAGATCATTCAATGCTGCATGTACTCGTATGTAAATTACTGATTACAATTATATTTGATTAAATTATGATTTATTAAATTTAAATTATGAATAAATCATGATTATAAATTGATAGGAAATAAAATAGAGATGATATTGCGACTTGAATATTCTTTTTCTCGAGGTTTAAATTTAACCTTTTAAGCTCGAAAATAGCCTTCTGATCAGGCAATATCATCATCCAGGGCTCGGTTTTGCTGAGCAAAGGCTTCTCTTTTTAGGATTCCATACCCAAAGGGTAACCAACGGAATCCTTACTAAGCCTCCGCTGTTCGCCCGTCTGTCCTTTTGTTTATCAGCTGTATCTTGGTTGTATCACATAAACCGTAATAAGTTGAAATTTACACAGAGTGTGTATTGCTGTTGCCGCTAGAACAACAAACAATAAAAATAAAGCGTACAAGAAACATGTTTTTTTTTTTGCGTGTGCAAATCCGACTTGCAATTGGTCGTTTTATTTATGTCAATCCCGCCTGTGCCTAATTCATCTATTTCCACAATAAAATTCACCTTTTACTACTAAACGAACAAAAAAAATTTATTATAGTGTATAACAGTGAGCAGGTAAAATTTAATCTATGTGCGTATGAGTAAACTTGAATGTTTCATATCACGAATTATTTCAAATGGAAAAATAAATAACGCATCGAAGAGGCATTTATCTAAGCTGGTCGAATGGTTTCAAACATTATATTTCTATGTCACGTAATGCCTATAAAACTGAACGACCCGTTTCAGTTTTATGTTATCTTAAAAATATAAATGAAAATAACATAAACATGTTGTAATAAACCTTTTAATGTTATTTTGATTAATAAATTGAATTGTTATTTTTATTAACCCTGTAGACACATTACTGTCCACAGGGTTAATTTTCATTCATTAACTGTTTCTTTTTCAGGCGTTAGCTGTCAGTTAAAGATCTAATTTTTAAAAATACCCTCCCTAAAAAGAAAACCAGAAAACAGTTTAATCCCTATATTTTGCCACATTATGCGAGCCAAAATGTGCCGAACTACTGATTTTTTTACTGGCCCTTGAAAATAATAACCCTGTATACGAGAAAATAGGAATATTGGTCTGTGGCTGGCTTGTGAAATCTGTACAATGATATACACTTATTTAGCAGTTAGAAAATATGGTTTCAACAACTATATTAAAACAAAATATCCTCATATACCTGAATTTTCAGAAGTACTATGTGTAAAGAAACCGGGCAATTTTATCACTACCAAAAACCAATGTAGATAAACTAGTGTTAAGAGACTATCTCGGACTTATTACGACATAGGCAATCGCAAAATGAAATCTTTGCCATCTTTTTGCTGTAAATTAGTCCTATAGGTTAATCAAGAAACTAATTACTTACTCCCTCTGTTTCATCTTTCTCTTCACTTTGAGAACAAGACGTCGACAGAATGTCGTTGACACAGCATTATCTTTGACGCGTAGTACAGCAGACACCAGAACATCAAGGTACCCGAAACTGTCAAATTTTCCCAATCAAGTTTAAACCTAATATTTCACATATAGTGTTGAAAATCTATTGAAGAAATTTAAAAGATTGTTGTAGCTCGATGTACTGGCGTCCCAACTACAGTCACTGGCTGGCAATGTAACTGTATCTTTGAATCTAGATGCTACTGTATGATATCTGCCTAGCCTTTTACCGACTATATTGGTGTAGTTATTAATTAAAATAAAAAAGAACAATGTTTTCAGAGAACCATGGAAGCAGCGGTAGCTTTTAAGACTGTGCAGGTGCTACAAGGAGCATTCAGAATGATGGCTGCGTTACACTTCACAAAGTACTTTGGCAACATCAAGCCGTTCTTCGAGGTAGGTTAAATTCTGTCATCATCTGCCTAATGTCTGTTTTTTAATCTCGGAGACTAAATTGACAACTTCAAATGTCAAAACTGACTTAATTCTATGTCATGTGGCCATTTTCACTTGTAAATTTAGTCTCTGAGATTAAAAAATAGACTTTAGCCTTTTTCCAAACATATTGGGGTCGGCTCACAGTCGAATTGGATTTAGCTGACAACGAGTATTTTACGTAGAGCTGCCTACCTGACCTCCATAACCCATTAACTGGGTAATACCGTACTTCTTGACAAAACTGAGGTCAGATTTACTAGCTTCTGACAATCCGTAACAACTGCCAAAGAACTATAACTAACAGCTGAGACCAACGGTTTAACGTGCTTTCCGAGGCACGGAGGAACTTTGGTGTGTTAAGATGGTCACCCATCCACAGACCGACCTCGGCAAGCGTTGCTTAACCTTGAAGATTGACCCGTGCGGCGGTTATTATTTAGCTACAAGCTCCTCTAATCTAGATGCTACTGTATGAAACCTAACATATCTCATTGAAGAATCCTGTAAAATAGGAGGCGGACATCAGAAATATTTTAAACTAGCACTTCGCCCGCGACTTCGTTCGCGCGGGCTTTGTAGGTAGGTACTCCACGAACTTCATCTCCATAAGTCCTCCCTCTATAAAGGGTAACGTCTATATACTTATTAATAGAATCCCCTTCTTCTTATCGTGTGGGCAATAAGGTCTAACGACCACACACCCTAGTGTCAGAGTTTCTAAACCGCCTCAATCGAGTATTTTTATACCCGTCGTAACTTTTAAACGAAAGGAAAACGACTTTTTTTTTAATTTGTATAATTTAATTTTTTATTTACGTACACATAAAAAACCTAAATTACCAAATCATTTAAATGGATAAGGATTAATATCATGCATGATACCAAAATCACCACTATTCCATTCCACCCGGGTTTTGATCGAATAATTTGAATAAAAAGCGGTTATTGTGACTTAAACATATTAGTTAGATACGTGAACTTTTTTGTGGATATTGATGTCCTCTATAAAACTGTACTACATCACTTTGCTCTATTGTCAATAGTTTACGCAGTGTTCGAAATATAAGGATTTTTTTGGTATTTTGTTCACACCTCATGCATTATCGAAGTTTTCATACGGATCCCTAACTTTTTTCAAAATATTCTATAGTCCGTGTTCATCAAGGATAATGTAGGATTCTAATGGTGAAAGAATTTTTCAAATCGGTCCAGTAGTTTTGAAGCCTATTCAATTCAAACAAACAAATCTTTCCTCTTTATAATATTAGTGTAGACAAGCTGACATACGCAACTTCATCTTAATAATTTAATAATTTATTTATGGCTTGTGTTTAAACACTGCCCAAAAAAGTACCTATTTTACTACCAAAAAAGTTCTAAACGGTTACCAAAACGGATAAATGGTCACCAAATAATATTCGAGAAGTAGCGCTCGCCGGCCGCTGCCGCGGCACCGCTTATACCCATTTGGTGACCGTTGATCCATTTTGGTGCCCGTCTAAATTATACCCTTTATTTATTTCCAAAACTTTAGTTGTACATTACATCAATGTGGTCTCTCGACCCCTGAACTAGGACAACCTGTATGACAGGGGTCGAGGTTCATCCGGTTACATGGATCAGAGTAAGAATGCTTAAAGACAGCGTTTACTGCAACTACTACAGTGAATTACAAAAAAAAAAATAGAATAGAAAAAAATAATAATTATTATTTAATTCCGCCAAGCCCGTTCCATCATCGGACCACAAGACGAACGGCGATGCGCCACCGGTACACGGTGGATATCCCACCCATACGCACAAAACGTTTTGGTAACACATTTATAATACGTACAGCTAAGGAGTGGAATTCCCTGCCGGAGTCTGTGTTTCCTGATAGCTACAACCTGGTAGTCTTTAAGTCAAGAGTGAATAGGTTATTTCTAGGTAAGCGTGCTCCATCTTGACCACATCATCGCTTACCATCGGGTGAGATAGTGGTCAAACGCGTGCCTATCTATAGTAAAAAAATAAAAATATAAAATAGTCATAAATGTTACAGATATTATGGAGGAATTTAGGTAGCGGGTATGTGTGGTGAGAAGTGTGTGTGATGTGTGTGTGTTTTAAGTATGACATGTAACTAGGTTAGATAGCTGAAAAGGTTCTCAGTGTCATCGTAGCTAAAGTTTTCCAGCCAAAGTAAGATTTCCTTTTGGAACGAAGTTCCTTATCGCGCGTTGTGAAAGGGGGCTAGACGGAAAAAATTCTTACGAAAAGTTGTCACGACACTTTTTGCTATAGTAAGCTATTGTAAGCTGTGCGAATGGAATGGAATGGAATAGAATTTCTCATCTCAATAGGGACTGATTGAGATGAGAAACGATACCATCTTAGGGAAAAGGATAAAGTCGTAAAACACAGTTATGTTTCTAGTTTTATTACAATTCGCGCGTTGAGAAAGGGGGCTAGACGGAAAAAATTAAGACCAAAAGTTGTAACGACACATTAAGACCAAAAGTTGTAACGACACTTTTTGCTATAGTTGTAAGCCATGCGGCGTAGGAACTTCGTTCCATCCGGGTTTCCCTTGACACCTCTCAAGCTTTTTTGTATCTGAAAATTTGAAGGATTTCGAAGTGACTTGGTTTGGTTCATTTTGGAGTAGAGTCGTGGCGCTAGACTGTTATAGTGCTTTCTGGAAAACTTGTTCCTTGTCCTTGGTACGGGATATCTATCTGTTCTTTTATTTGTTTTTGTCAGGTTGGGGACCGTATGTCGATGATATCTCCGTAGGAACTCATAAATAAATAATTTCCTGACGCTCAACACCTGTGCCTGCTTATACACCAGACTGGTAGGGGGTTCTGTAGTTAAGTGACAGAAGCACCTTCAGTACTGCGCGCTGGGAACGCTCAATTTCTATCATGTTGGTTTTGCCGGCGCCACCCCATGCACAAATACCGTAGGTAGCCCAGGACGCAGTGACACAATGCTTTATACGTTTGTATAAGAAGTTTATGACTGGCAGCATGTTTCAGTGATTTAAATATGTAAATAAGCTTACGTGTTTTATTTGCTGTGGCTTTGATATGTTGGCTCCACTTTAGATTTTCATCAATTGTGACACCGAGATATTTTATAATGTTAACTCTCTCAAGCCTAGGGCAAGCACAAGTAATGCTATAGCCTGAACCTCTATTACAAGGGAACGTATGGATAGGCACATTAAAATCTGGACTGGGACTGCCTTTCTTTGTCATACTAAAGTAAAAATATTTTGTTTTGCTTGCGTTTATTGACAGTAGGCTGTCCTCAAGCCATGCAGTTACTCTAGCCATCCCTCGTTCGCTTACAAGTGTCAAGTTTTCCTAGGACTTGTAGTGGAACAAGAGTACTGTATCGTCAGCGAACATGGTAATTTCAGCTTGATGGATTGGAAGGTCACACAGTCCATTAATATATACCAGGAAAAGCGTTGGGGCTGTGCAACTTTCCTGTGGAACGCCATAAGCGCATAGAGCTTCGTCACCCATCAATGCGTACTCTTTGGGACCGGCCAACCAGGTAACCTTTAAACCACTCCTGGGATATGCCTCTTATGCCAGTGGTTTCCAATCGACTCAGTAGGATGGGAATTGACACCGTGTCGAATGCTTTTTGTAAATCGAGGAAGATTCCAAAACATTTGTCTCCTCTATCGAGACAGTTCGCTTTTGCCGTGGTAAGCTAGAGAACAGCGTCATTTGTGGAGCGTCCAGATCTGAATCCGTATTGTTTATCCGAAAGCAGTTTGTTTTTTTCTAAATAACCAATGAGTCGCTTGTTTGCCAGTTTTTCCATGACTTTCGAAATAGTACTTAAGAGAGATAATGGTCTGTAATTAGTTATTCTTGATTTGTCGTCAGCCTTGAAGACGGGAGATACAACGGCTTTTTTCAATGCTGCTGGAAAAATACCCTGGGTGAAGCTCATGTCGCAGAGGTGTGCAAGAGGCGGATCTGCGTCACAATTTTCATTACTGCTCCACTTCTGTTGGTCTTAGCATGAATTATTTAGCCTATAGCCTTTCTCGATAAATGGGCTATCTAACAATTAAAGAACTTTTCAAATCAGACCAGTTTCCTGAGAAACAAACAAACTCTTCAGCTTTATATATTAAAAGTACTAGTTGACCCGCGCAACTTCGTCTGATCCACTCCTATTGGTCTTAGCGTGATGATATGTACTACGTCCATTCTCTGTAAGACTATGGAACGCGTGCTGAATCATAAGCTCCTGGCGTACCTAGAAGCGAATGATATCCTTAGTGACCGACAATACGGGTTCCGCCGAAATCGGTCAACTAGGGATCTTCTAGCGTATGCTATTCACATCTGGAGTGAGGCCATAGAGAAGCACGGGGAGGCACTGGCGGTCTCCCTTGACATCTCGAAGGCCTTCGTCAGGGTCTGGCACGATAGCCTTATTAGCTTCCTTCCTTCGGTCTGCCCGCCGGTTTGTTTGATTAGATCGCAGATTTCCTGAGGGATCGGTCTATCCGAGTGGTCATAGATGGCTGCTCGTCTGGACTGCTGGATATTAATGCCGGGGTTCCTCAGGGGTCGGTGCTTTCGGCAACACTGTTTTTGCTGCATATGATCTGCTTAAACCCGGTACCTTTGGGTATGCAGACGACAGCACTGTTGCTGAGAGATACGTGTCTGACGCACGAGCTGGTGGGTCGCAGATCCGGTCTCTCCGGGAGGTAAGGGTTGAGCGCTTGAACTGGTGTCCTTACAGGCTGTCTCTGAATGGGGCGATGCCAATCTGGTCAAGTTCAATGCTGCTAAGACCCAAGCGTGTCTATTTTCCGCCAAAAAGAGCCAATTCCGCCCAGCTCCATCTTTCCGCGGTGAAACCGTGCCGATAACCGACCATCTTGAGCTTCTTGGGGTTACATTAACATCTACTCTCAATTTTGGCCCTTACATAGAGGCAAAAGCTCACGTGGCTGCAAAGAAGTTGGGGATTCTAGCTAAGGTGAGACGGTACTTCACGCCGGAACAGCTGCTCAAACTCTATCAAGCGCAAGTTCGATCGTGTACGGAATACTGCTCTCATCTTTGGGATGGATCTGCCAGATACCAGCTTGATGCCCTTGAGTCAATTGAGAAACGAGCCAAGAGGATCATCGGCAATGAGAGGCTCGTCGCGTCGAAGCTCCAAAGTCTTGAACATCGACGACGAGTTGCTAGCCTGTCGGTTTTCTACCGGTTGCATTTTGGGGAATGTGCGACGGAATTGCATAATTTAATTCCGCCAAGTCCGTTCCATCATCGTTTCACCATCGAACGGCGATGCGCCACCGGTACATGGTGGACATCCCACCCATATGCACAAAACGTTTTGGGAACACATTCATAATGCGTACAGCTAAGGAGTGGAATTCCCTGCCGGAGTCTGTGTTTTCTGATAGCTACAACCTGGGAGTCTTTAAATCAAGAGTGAATAGGTTATTTCTAGACAAGCGTGCTCCATCTTCGATCACATCCTCGCTTATCATCAAGTGAGATAGTGATCAAACGCGTGCCTATCAATAGGAAAAAAAAAAAAACATTATGTAGCCTATAGCCTTCCTAGACAAAAGGGCTATCTAACACTGAAATATTTTTTTTAATCAGACCAGTATTTCCTGAGATTAGCGTATTTAAGCAAACGAACAAACAAACTTTTCAGCGTTATATGTTAGTAAATAATGACTGAGAATATCTAGAAAAGCTTATTAGTTCTGGTTAGTAAGCAGAAATTATAACACTACCCGCAATAGAAACATTTGGAGAAAGAAGCTTTTAACGCCACAAGCGGTCCTTACGCAGATAGCATTAGTAAATATCGAACTAACACATACCTTGTACATATTGAGAATAAAATACTACCACCATAACTAAATTATATTATACTAGCTGCCGCCCGCGACTTTGCCCGCGTGTAAGTCGGAAATGTGTAACCACGTCCTAAGTTTTAACTAAACCCGTGCAGACAAGGTAACAAACAAATGAAAAACCTCACTTTCGCATTTATAACATTAAATAGAATTTCTTTTTTTCTATTGATGGGCACAAGTCTGACCACTATCTCACCTGAAATGGTAAGCGATGGTCGAAGATGGAGCACGCTTGCCTAGAAGTAACCTATTTTATCTGGATTGTTAGAAATTATTTATTTTATTTATTTATCGTAACTTAGTGCTATTACTACAGATTTTATTAACCTAATGCGATAGTCTACGTACTAGTAACTTCTATTATGCTTAAATCTCATCATCTGCCAAGCCTTTTCCCAACTATATTGAGGTCGGCTTCCAGTCAAGCCAGATTTAGCTGAATACCAGTATTTTACATGGAGCGGCTGCCTACCAGACCTCCACAACCCATTAACTGGGTAACACGGTACTTCATGGCAAGACAGGAGTCAGATTTACTGGCTTCTGACTATCCGTACCGACTGCCAAAGATCTGCAAATGGCAGCCGGGACCAACGGCTTAACGTGCTATCCGAGGCACGAAGGAAACTCGCTATGTTAAGATCCATCCACCCACCACACCCATCCACAGACCAACCTTGGCAAGCGTTGCTTAACCTTGAAGATCGACCCGTGCGGCTGTTATTATCTTTTATGCTTAAATCTGTGTCACTTTGCACACACATAAACTACTCGTATATAATAAATTATTATTACACTAATCTACAGTAAAACTTAATTTGCTTACTATGTTCTAGTGTGTTTAAATCCAACTTTGATTGGATTTTATCAACACTACATTGCTCTTTTTAACTGGGTGAAGTTTTTACTCAGTAATAATAATATTAACTAAGTTTATAATATAGACATGCAACGACTGCGTGTTGAGGATCAAATTGTTTGATTCTACTAACAGTTTAGTTTTGAGTTTTCCTCCATTCTCCAAAAACCGGTATCTAAATAAGCTTTCAAAATAATTTATTCAAATATTTATTGCGAAGCCTTCCGAATTTATGACGAGTATACTAATAGTCATTCCAACGTTGATAGATACGAATACCTCTCAAGGACCGTAAGCCCCAATTGGGGCCAAATGATAATGTCTTTCAATCGTCATGCGTGCTCGGTGTCTCACGGGACAGCTATCCTGTATCCAACATATTCTCGTTACTTTTTTCAGGACAAAGTGAAACCGTATCAGCGAAAACGATTGTATCAAAAAAGCCAAGAATTATTTTTCAAGGACTGGACGGCGACCTCTCGCTTCTGGCCTTGATTCTATCCGTGGTCTGGAGCGAGGAGAAGTAAGCGAAGCGGTTTCATGGTAGCGAAGGAGGAGCCAGGCCGCGTCAGGGAGAGGCAAAACTCACGCTCTAGCCGCCACAACAGAAGAACACCCCGGGCGTCGGGAGCCGTAGAGCGATTCTAGGTCGCCGTAGGCGCAGGCCTTCGGATGGCTAGCGTTGGGTGGCTCGCTGTCCGATTTAAACCAGGCCCGGGTCGACGGCGATATGTCAGCATAGTAGACGGGGCCCGTTAGAGCTAGTGCCGCCAGGGTTACTTAATTAGTTCGAAGGAGTCACCGTGGGCCTGGAATGCAAAGGATATTTGCAAGAACACGGACGGGTTTTAGTCAATAAGAGTCTGACTCTCCTTGCTGCTTCGCTCACAGCAGAAGCAGTCATTTGATGATTTTCCTTAAAACTTTCATGATACCGGTATGAGTAAGAAACCAAATACACTTATAGATCGAAAAGCACTATCCCTTTCCGATAATAGAATAATTGCTGGCATTGGCTTCGTATTAAGGCCTCAGATCTTTTGGGTCCCTGCGATCATTCATGTTATGCGAGCAATTTGTTTGCTAGCAAATTGCAATTGGCAGTACAATACACAATATTTCAATTTGGTTCTCTAGCGAATCTCCACATTTCTGATTAGTTAAATCACACTAGGACACTTAAATATTTATTTTGCTCTCTGCATTGCCCTTTCCATGACTTTGGCCCGAAACGAAAAAGTTATATCAAACTGCAGCTGAATTAAGGCTCAGTAACTATTATGGATTAGTCTCTTTAATTGAGGTGGATTAAACAGCCTCCACAAGCGACAATATTTTTGGAACGTCTGGCGCTGTCCCACTACCAACTTTCCTGACAAACCAACGATTATATTATTACTAGCTTTTCCTGTGGCTTCACTCACGTGAAATATCCCATAGAAACCATGTAATTCATATTGCATACATACCTAAAACACCGGCCAAGTGCGAGTCGAAATTTCACGCAGAAGGGTTTTTTGAACCCGAACGGAACTCTTTTTCTAATCCTGCGCTGTCTGTCGGTTTGTCCGTCTTTTAGTGACCTGTATCTCAAGAACCGTTATGGGTAGACAGTTCAAATTTTCAGAGTGTATATTTCTACTGTGACTCGCACACGAGGGGTTCCGTACAATAAACCGAAAAAAAAAACACATTCCTTGTATGAAAAACAGAACATGCTGCGAAAAACAGAACTTTTTAAAAACAGTGATCTTTTTTCTCTCTTGTCTAAAATGTTGCCTACCTAACATGTCAAAAAAGAATGTTAATGCATGCATGGAATGAATAACAGTGCAACATAAATTGGTTGGAAATTCAATACTTATTTTAAAATGGCACCCAGACTTTTAGAAATCAAATCTAAAGAACATAAAACATGATCAAATTTTTGAAATTATACATCATCATGACTTGTTTCCCGACCGGTTTCAAGGTGATGCAAAAAAATAGTTTTAGATGATTTATTGGATATTTACTGGGCGATGAGAACGTTTTTTCGGGTAGGTGTAAAAAAACAATAGACATATCTCCAAAATAAAGTTTATATTTAAAATAGAAATAAATTCAAAATTATAATAGTTTCTTTAAATAATCAGTCTAAAACCTCCAAAAAACGGTTACTCACATTTGCAGCACATTTATGTGACTCTGGATAAATTTTACACCACCTGCCAGCTCATCATCTGAACTGACACTTTTAACACATTACTGAGCACTAGTGGATCACTATGTCGCAGCTAGACGAGATTGTGTCAGCACAGAAAAGCCTTGAGGACAGCTTCATCAGGAAGATGGGAGAACTAGAGGCTCAAATTCAGAGTGCGGGACCTGCCAAGGATACTGTGGCAAGGATTGCTGATGAGTTCCGTACCTTCAGGGAGCTAATCTTTAGCATGCTTAGCTTGCTCCGGAGACAGATTGGCGAATGTGCTAAACAAATCGATGGGTTAGAGTCCAGACATCGGCGGAAGGCACTAATCTTCCAGGGCATTGCAGAGGTTGATGGTGAGGTTAGCAGCGCAGTCGTTCTAGACTTAATAAACAAAAAGCTGGCTACTCAACCTTTGGCTGCATCTTCCATAAAAGCCTGCCACAGACTCGGTGTGGGCAATAAGGATCATCATAGGCCCATATTGGTGAGATTTTCTTCTTACAACGACAAAGCTGCGGTCTGGAGAGCTAAGGCGGGCTTAAAGGGTTCCTCTATATCAGTCAAGGAGTTCTTGACAAGGACCCGGCAGACCATCTTCGGGAAGGCGCGGCTTCACTTCGGGATGAGATCTTGTTGGACTCAGGACGGTGTTATTGTGGTCAAGGCGCCGGATGGGAGTAAGCAGAAGATAACTTCGCTCGATGAACTCAGTCCACTACTGGCGAAGTATCCGAAAGTCCAAGGAAGCCTGCAAAACAAGACGCGTTGATTTGTGGTATTTATTTGCAATATTTGCTAATCAACAATCTCAACACAATAGTCTGGTTTTTACTTACCGTTGCAGTATTCAGTAGGTACATGGGTGGTACTAATAGATGTTCAATGTTAGCAGAGCTTTTCTTTTCTGTTTGTTATTGTTTTGCTGTCGAACTTTGTCAAATTTAGTAATGTGTATCACGTAGTTTGCGCTTCGTATTTTTGTGTTTACATTACTATTTTAGTGTATGTACCCTTAATTTCCGTTTTGTGTTCGCGTTTTTATTTCATTTACTGTCAATGTCAATGTCAAATCAACTTACCTATAAGTCATCTGACGTTTAGAGTAATTTCGGATAATATGTTTTCGTTGGGTTCCAAAGTGCGTTCTGAATTCTGCTCGAATATTTATATCGGTATTTTGCAAATCAACCTTCGAACACATTCATTTTTAGTTTCTTTTTTCGGGCATGCCCTGTGATGTTAATTTCGAGTTTAACACGTTGCTGTTGATTTTTATTTTTTTTATTCTAATTTTAATTAGTGTCTCTTGTTTTTGTTTAGGGTTATTTTTATGATGATGTTAGCTGGCGGGTGGTGCAGAAATGCAAACGCCTTACAACCCTTCGTATAGTATTTTGATATTTATCTTATTTATTGATATTTAATAGTATGTCTTCTGATAATGAAGCATTTTTTTCTGCCAACGATTCTAGTGCCTCTTCTTGTGGTAGTAGTTTCAAGTCTTTAACGGACAACCTTAGCGATTTGTTGCATCAAAAATTCCACTCAAATCCTGGCAAACTGTTTAACGTTTGCCACATAAATGCTCAAAGCATTCCCAGCCACCATACCGAACTCTACGACACGTTCCACAACAACGACGTTCATGCCGTCCTGGTTTCCGAGACTTGGCTCAAACCAGAACTCTTATCCACCACCTACTCTCTCCCTGGGTTCGTTCTTCTTCGAAACGATCGGATCGGTAGGAGAGGGGGTGGTGTAGCTATATATCTTCGCGGTGATTTTCCTTTTAAAGTTCTCGCTACTACTTCTTCTAATCATTCTGCTGAGTTTCTTTTCCTAGAGGTTTGTGTCAAGGGAGCTAAAGCTGTTCTAGGTGTCGTCTATTGCCCTCCTACCCTCGATTATTTCACCGAATTCGAATCGGTACTTGAATCTTTAGGTTCGGAGTATGAACACCATATCATCATGGGGGATTTTAACACCAACCTCCTTGTCCAGAGCTCTCTTAGATCCCGTACACTCCTGCATCTTGTTGAGTCAGCCGGTCTTCACGTACTGCCTCTCCTACCCACTCATCATAATAAAGTAGGTGATGATACTTGGCTTGACTTGATCTTCGTTTCTAATCCTTCCCTTGTTTCCTCACACGGCCAACTTGATGCTGCTGGTTTTTCCCGTCATGACCTTATTTACTTGTCCTATGTCCTCAAACCTCCTAAACCCAAACCCACGTTCCAGTACAGGCGTGCCTTTGCACGTATGAATAGTGAGAAGCTCCAAAAAGATGCAACCAGTATTGACTGGACACCCTTGCAGGAAGCTGCTACAGTTGATGACAAAGTTTGCGTCTTCAACAATATTGTCACCAGTCTGTATGATGTACATGCTCCTGTCAGGAAAGTCAAGTTGAAGCGTCCACCTGCACCATGGATGAATAGGGGAATTCGCATGGCAATGAGCCGGAGGGACCGCGCGTTTCGGAAATTTAAAAAGGACCGTTCTGAGGAAAACTGGAACTTATTCAAGACTGCCAGGAATCGGTGTAACCAGATGATACGCAACGCTAAACGCCGCCATATTCTTAGTAACATCACTTCTTCTTCTTCTGCCGATATCTGGAAATTCCTTAAAACTCTAGGCATTGGCAAATCGCGGCATTCAGACCTTCCTAACACAATTGGCTTGGACGATCTAAACCGCTATTTCTCCACTGTCCCTATGTTGGATAGTCTAACCCAAGGTCAAACTATTGACTACCTTGCTGGTCTGACGCGTCCCAATATTGCCCCCTTTGTTTTCACCCCAGTTGATCCGGGAGAGATCAAAAGGATCATCCTATCCATTAAATCCAAAGCCGTGGGGTGCGATAACATCAGTCGTCATATGATCGTTTCGGCTTTGGATCAACTTCTTCCTGCCATTTCTCACATTGTTAACTTTTCTCTTTACTCTGCTACGTTTCCTTCCCTGTGGCGTAAAGCTCATGTCAGGCCCCTGCCTAAGATTCCCAATCCCACTCTTCCCAATCACTTTCGTCCTATTTCCATCCTGCCCTTTCTGTCCAAAGTGCTCGAGGCCTGTGTTCATAAACAGTTTACAAGTCATATTTACTGTAACTCCCTCATAAGCCCATTTCAATCTGGTTTCAGGCCTGGGCACAGTACCGTGACAGCTCTCCTTAAAGTGACTGACGATATTAGGCGGGGAATGGAAGACACTAAAGTTACTGTTTTAGTGTTGATTGACTTCTCCAACGCGTTTAATACCGTCAGTCACGAAGTCCTCTTATCTATCCTGACATATCTAATGGTCTCTCCCGAGGTACTGAAATGGTTTTCCTCTTATCTTCGGGGGCGTCAGCAGTCAGTTCTTGCTGGAGACTCTTCGTCTGGGTGGTGTGACCTCGCAGCTGGCGTCCCTCAAGGCGGTATTTTATCTCCTCTTTTGTTCTCAATTTTTATTAATCTTATAACTACTCTGCTTCAGTGTGCGTATCATCTCTATGCTGACGACTTACAGCTATATTGCCAGGTGGGTGTTGACAACTTATCGAATGCGATCGAGGAGCTCAACCAGGATTTGGGTGTGATTAAGAACTGGTCAGACCGATTCGGGGTGGCAGTTAACCCTTTAAAATGTCAGGCTATAATAGTTGGGAGTCCTCATAGCTTGAGAAAACTGACTGGCTTAACTGTACCGCCCGTAATCTTTGACAATACAGTCATTCCGTTTGGCTCCGAGGTTAAAGATCTTGGTTTGCTTGTCGACACCGGTCTTGACTGGCGTAAGCAAGTCTCGAGTGTCAGTCGAAAAGTTACCGGAACGTTGCGGTCACTGTATCGACTGAAAAATCTTCTCCCAGCTCACATAAAGGCAATGCTTGTACAGTCCCTAATTTTCCCAATAATTGACTATGGTGATGTGTGCTACTACGACCTGAATGCAGATCTCCTCAATAAACTTGACCGTCTTCTAAATAACTGCATTCGATTCGTCTTCAATCTTCGTAAGTATGATCACATATCCGCGCATCGATCACTATTAAAATGGTTACCCATTCGCCAGCGCAGAGCGCTGAGGGCCTTGACTAGTCTGTTTTCTTTTCTTAACAATCCTTCTTGTCCCTCTTATCTAACTTCTCAAATTCAATTCCTTTGCTCCGCCCACACTAAAAATCTTCGTTCTACCAATAATCTCCTTCTACGATGCCCTTCACACCGCTCTGGGTTTATCCACTCCTCTTTCTTTGTCCAGGCGATCTTCCTTTGGAATGCGCTCCCTCTGAACATCAGGACGGCAAAAAGTCGGTTGTCGTTTAAGGTGAAGGCTCGTGAGCATATTCACAAGATGTTGGAAGAATCACTACATCGTTAATTCGTTGGTTTCGTGTTTTCTTAATAACGTTGTTAGTTTTGTTTATTAGTATGTATGTATCTATGTATTTATTATAGATTGTATTTATTTTTCTTCTCTCTATTTGTCTTTTCTTTATGTTGCACCTGCCATGCTGTCTCTGCACCACCCTAAGGTCGACTGGTAGAAAATGCCTACGGCATTAAGTCCGCCTTTGTACAGTGTTTCACTTGTGCATAAAGTTTTAATAAATAAATAAATAAACACAAGGCCTTTATTTTGCTTACAAAAAAAAATATTATTTAGGCCAGAGGCGTTACGCAGTTGTAGCACAGATTACTGAATAGTTACTAAGTAGTTGTAGCCAGGGAACGGGCGTCGTCGCCGAGGATGGCTCAGGAAACGCTGGCGTCGGCGCGGCGAAAGGCCCTGGGCGAGCGCCCCGTCGCGGAGGAGCGGGAGGCCGTGCGGCGGGAGGCGAGGGACGCCATCATCGCCCATTGGACGGACGACCTCGCCTCCGCCGCCTTTGGCCGCCGAACCTTGGACGCGCTCGGTCCGGTCCTACGAGACTGGCTCGAGCGCTCCCACGGTTTCCTCTCATTCCGTCTGGTGCAGGTATTGTCAGGCCACGGCTGTTTCGGCAAGCACCTGCACCGGATCGGGAGGGAGGAGACCCCGGCGTGTCACGACTGCGGCGCGGCGGAGGACACGGCTCAGCACACCCTCGAGGTGTGCCCGGCTTGGTCTGAGCCGCGCCGCAGTCTAACAGCGGAGATCGGACGGGACCTCTCACTTCCCGGCGTGGTCAACGCCATGCTGGAGAGTGAGGGGTCCTGGGCAGCTGTCGCCTCTTTTTGCGAGGATGTCATCTCGCAAAAGGAGGCGGCGGAGCGCGCGCGGGAGGACGACCCTCTCGCTGCGCCGCTCCGCAGGCGCAGAAGAGGTCGGAGAAGACGCCGTCTTCTCCCTCCTCATGGTGGTGATGGGCGGGCGATAGGCGCGGGGGCGCCTCCGCCCGCATTGCACTCCACACCACCTCCGCCGGTCATTCCCAGCCCTCCCCCTGAACGGGGAGGACTTGAGGGGCCCGCCGTTTTAGGCGGGTTGTCGTCGGAGGAGGACTGGACGCTAAGGCTGCGCCGATCTCCCAGTCCTCTTCCACTCGGACGACGCGGGAATAACACTGGGTCGTTTTAGTGGGTATACCGGGTCAGCCCGGGGAGTCCCACATACCCCTCCCGTTCCCCCGACGGGAGGGTATGCGTAATGCATTTTTTCCCAGTTTAAAAAAAAAAATAAAAATAAAAAAAAAAAAAAAAAAAAAAAAAAAAAAAAGGAAACGCTGGCGTGATGGCTTAGAGGCGTTTATGACGGACTGGTCGGAAAGGACAATACACCGGGAAAAGTGGAGACCTTTGCCCAACAGTGGGACAGTATAGGTACCGAGTTTTCTTAATGCAGGAATTCTTCTGAAGATGTAGAAATCTTCACTCAGAATTTCCAATTTCCAGCATTTAATTCAAATTCAAGAAACCTGGGCTGCTTTTAAACAGATTACACGGGCTCATGCACAAGTCTAAGAAATCAACAGAAAAGGTTTGTACGTTCCTAGCTCGAAATTCTTAGAAGTCTCTCAAAGTAACACGAATAGGATGTATTGTGCACGGAGAAGGGTTGTCACCTTGTGGCTGTCTTATCAGGGAAGAAAAACATTTCAGTAACGTTTATTTTATACTTATGTTTTTGTCATTTTTACACACAAATTTAATGAAGACGAACGGCGATGCGCCGCCGGTACACGGTGGATATCCCACCCATACGCACAAAACGTTTTGGTAACACATTCATAATGCGTACAGCTAAGGAGTGGAATTCCCTGCCAGAGTCTGTGTTTCCTGTGTGAGGAGCTCGTGGCTACAGAATAACAGCCGCACAGGTCGATCTTCAAGGTTAAGCAACGCTTGCCAAGGTTGGTCTGTGGATGGACCATCTTAACATACCGAGTTTCCTCCGTGCTTCGGAAAGCACGTTAAGCCGTTGGTCCCGGCTGTCATTTGTGAAACTTTGGCAGTCGTTACGGATTGTCAGAAGCCAGTAAATCTGACTCCAATCTTGCCAAGAAATACCGTGTTACCCAATTTAATGGGTTGTGAAGGTCTGGTAGGCAGCCGCTTCACGTAAAATACTGGTATTCAGCTGAATCCTATTTGACTGGAAGCCGACCCCAATATAGTTGGGAAAAGGCTAGGCAGATGATGAGTCTGTGTTTCTTTGATTTTTTTTTCATTTGCGTAGCCAAAAAAATTTTTTTTTTTTTTTACTATAGGTAGGCACGCGTTTGACCACTATCTCACCTGATGGTAAGCGATGATGTGGTCGAAGATGGAGCACGCTTGTCTAGAAGTAACCTATTCACTCTTTTCTTAAAGACTCCCAGGTTGTAGCTATCATATATTAAATTTGGTTATGGTAGTCGGTTTTATTTTTTTGTTAAAAAGTTTTTTTGTTTTTCACTTTCACATGTACCACTAAAAAGAAAAACCACAAACACAGTGTGCCGGCGTGATGTTATGTTATGAACTGGTGTAAAACAGACATACGATTTCAGAAATCCCGATCCATTTGCTATCATTTATTGAAGAGTTCCGTTGCCTACCTCCGAAGTTCTTCATCAAATCTTCACCAAATTTAAATAGAACCAGTTCGAGAAAATATTCTTCGAAACAAAAAAGAATCATCCAAATCGGCTAACAATTGACGAAAATATTGCTGAACAAACATTTTTCATGGGATTCCATCATCAGATCCTGACTTATACCTCCCATCATCAGCACAGCAACATGAGATGATGATTATCAGGCATAAATATCTGAATTGCGTTAGAAAGTTTATGAAAATCAGTGTATGTGCTTATAAAAATTGAGGGTTTCCCTCGATTTTCATGGTATCCCATCATCAGATTCTAACTAGTTGACAATGGGACTACCTCAGGAGTATAGGCTTTCGAATAAAAAAGATTTTTTTAAATTGGTCCCGAATTACATACATAAAAAAAAAGATACAGCCGAACATAGAACCTCCTCCTTTTTGAAGAAGTCGGTTAAAAAGGAACTCCGTTTCGACCGAGTGTCTATAAGATACTTCTTTATTTATTTATTTTGGAGTCTTTACGGCGTTTTAAGAACAGTGAAAACCCTAACATAGAGTATATTATGAACTGCACTTCATTTCCATTGCAGTACCTATTTAATTCAAAACTTTTAGCGTCCAAGAACCAATGCAAACAAATGAAATGTTGATAACCTTGGTTCTCTTGCGAAAATGATCATTTCTGATTCGATCACGCAAGGAAACTCCAAGCATTGCCCTCTCCATTGACCTTTGAGTGACTTTAAGCCTTCTGATGTGGCCCATTGTGCGCGAACACGTTTCCGTTCCATAAAAACGTTACGACATTATTATCTTATTGATATTTTATTTAAGCTCACGTCTTTTCCCATAGAAGTGCAATGAAACTAATTAATGCCATCTGCTATAATTCTTACTACCCTGTACGCGTTAGCTTGGCACCTGGCTCGACAAATTGCAAATAAGGTTTTGAGGTTTTAATTTAAATTTAACAATTCGATTTTGATGAAAATAATATACACGCAACGATAACAGTGAAGCTAACGCGTTCAATTCAAACAACATATTTAGACTTAGAACATAAAAAATTCGCCAAGTGGAAGTCGGACTCGCGTGCAAAGGTTTCCGAACGAATTTAATTTTTGTAACATGTTATTTTTTTTAAACTAGAGACTTCTTATATTTTTCCTGTAATCTATAGGTAAAGATCTATTATCTCCATTTTTTTTTATTTTAAGCTTAGTAGTTTTGGAGATAAGGGGGGAATGGTAATTTTCGTCTAATTTCTTGAATAACTTCAAACGCATTTATTTTTAAATTAGAAAAATAAAAAATTAAAATCCTTAAAGTAAGTCCTTTTATTTGTCTCACAATATTATTCTAAAAACTTTTTTTTTTTAATTTTCTAGTTTGACCCCCAAATGTGACACCCATACAAAAAAAAATATAATAATTCACGTAACGGTCACAGAAATCCATATATGTACCAAATTTCAACAGATCGGTCCAGTGCCGGAGAAAACTGGCTGTGACAGACAGACGGACAAACAGACAGACACCCAAGTGATTCTATAAGTGTTTCGTGTTTTGTTCGGAACCCTAAAATCTATTATTTCCATTTTTTTTTAATTTTAGGCTCAGTATTTTCAGAGATAAGGAGGAACGGTATTATTTCATCTAATTTCTTGAATAACTTCAAATCTATTTATATTAAAAATGTGAAAAGAAAAACATTATTAAAACCCCCACAATAAGCCCTTTCATTGGATATGGCACATGTTACAGTTTTAAAAACTTTTTTAATTTTCTTATTTGTACTCCAAAAGTGACCCTTGTATAAATTAGTGACTGTATAAATTTACGTAACGCGTCCATGTTTAAGTCACAGAGCTCGATGTTTGGGACCTTAAAAATTTATGTAATTCGAGTCAGGTGCCAAGTTAACAAGTACAGTTAATCATGTATCTGGTCATAATATATTACCGATTATATTTTACTGACGTTTTGGTTTTTGACCGGTCTGTATGAAACTCAAGCAACGCAAGGACAGAATAATTAGTTCATAGCCTTTGTAATTCATTTTTACATTCATCACATTAATTGGTCTAAATAAGAACAATCAGGTATCTACTCATTACATCCTAAGCATAATAAGCAAGTTCTCAAGCATCTTATAAAGCAGCATTTAGAACAGTTTTAGATCACTTAAAACCATACATTGTAAGCTCCTTTTCGTCCTCAATCCATCAAATGTTGTGCTATTGTTAGTTTACTTTAGCCTCTTAAAAGATTAGTGCTAGAAGCTGTACGGGGACCTACCTAGCTACTTGTTTGTTTGTAGACAAACTAAGATGCATGGACGCATACAGTGTGGACAAGATGAGACTTAGGCTGCGTTTTTACCATAAGTTTACGAGGATGTGTAGCGAGGGGACAGCTTTTAACCCTATACAAAGCACAAGTCCAATCCTGCATGGAGTATTGCAGCCACCTTTGGAATGGCTCAGCTAAGTACCAGCTTGCCGCGCTTGACTTGGTGGAACGCAGAGCTAAGAGGCTCATTGGTGACGTAAAAGTGGTGGATGCCGAGCTACACAGCTTGGCTCATCGCCGCAAGGTTGCCTGCTTCTTGGTCTTCTACAGATTGTACTTCGATGAGTGTGCCCTAGAACTCTACAACCTCCTTTCTTTTTTGCTATTTCACCAATTATTATTCACACTTAGCGTTTCCAAGTGTCTTTTATAATGCGCACAGCAAAGGAGTGGAACTCGTTGCCTGCGTTTATTTTTCCGAACGCTTACTTACCTCATCTCTTTAAAGTCAGAGTGAACAGGCTCCTTTTGTGCAAGCTTGCTCCATCGTAGACTTTGTCTTTGTCATCTCTGACCTTGACTAGAGTCAAGAGCAAACCTATCTCAAATAAAAAAATAAAAATGAGGGATGTATTTTGTTCAGAACCAATAAAATCGCTTGCGCTGAGCGAGGCTAGATTAATGAAGCATTTTTAAACACATCCCTCGCTTCGTATTCTCACAGATCTCTGATGCAAACGCAGCCTTAGACTGTCACACATTTCCAGTTGTGAAACTTGCACTAAGTTTAAGATGAATGTGATGTTCCCACATACTGTTGTAGGAGGTACTAAGCCTGCGAGTATTGTCTGTTGTATCTCTCACCAGATGGTTACCTAACGTCCCTACCAAGTAATTATTGTAATTAGTATTTCTGCTTTATGGAACCGTTTCTGAATGTGGATTTCCAGGAAAACTCACGCCACCAGTTGGAGCAACATAAAGAAAGGTCTATCCCTTGTAAAAGTGACTTTGAGTTTAACATGATGTTAAGACAGAGATACCTGAGAGTAGCTGATTTTAGATAAAAGCTAGTTAGCTAAAAGGGTAGTCGTAATTTTTTGGAAAAAAATATATGTTACATTAAATTATTTATAATAATTTGAAATATGTTTTTTTTTTTAGTTTTATCGTTCAACATAGTCTATGCATAATAAATATAATAAAACAGTAGAGACCGTGATTTCTGTACATAGAACAAAAATATAAAAAATCGAGTAGGGTTGATAAAAAAAGCTATAGAACACAAAAAAGCATTTTTTTTTGTCTGCCTGTTTACGGTAATCTCCGAAAATACTGAACAGATTTGTTGGCGTTTTCAAAGTTCGATTAAACTTTATTCTGAGCAAAATTTAGTCTTTGTTTCATTCAAAGTGGTGGCCGAAAAATAAAGTTAGGGACATTTAAAGATTTTAAAATTACGTATCGTTGTTTTTTGACTAGTTTTGTTCAACTTACTATAATTACTGGCCTGTTGGTCAAGTGGTTAGTGACCCTGACTGCTATGCCAGAGGTTGTGGGTTCGATTCCCACCCAGGACAAATGTTTGTGTGATGAGCATGATTATTTGTTTTGTGTCTGGGTGTAGTTTATCTATAATATGTATGTATTTAGAAATATATAAGTATGTTTATCAGTTGTCTAGTACCCATAACACAAGCTCTGCTTAGCTTGGGACTAGATGGCGTTGTGTGATAGTTGTGTGGAATATTATTATTATTATTTTGGTTTTTTTAATTTAATTTCTCAGGTTAGTACCTGGTATTTGCTAGAATCTCACGGGTGTAAACCAAGGTGAGATCCTAGTTATTACTTTGAGATTGTAAATTACTTTGTACTGCACTAAAATTGTTATCCAAATCAAGTTGTAAAAATTTTCTAACTATTCGGCAAGTATTTAAAATGACGGCTTTTTGTAGTGTTAAGTATGTGTATTTTGATAGATTGAGAACATTAAAACTATTGAATATTTGTTTTGGGATAACACCTGTTGTTGAAATTACGATTGGGACAATTGTGACTCTATTCATTTTCCAAACTCTGGTGATTTCCTCTTGTAGTTCTGTGTACTTCCTGATTTTTTCAGTGATAGTTTTTTGTATGTTGTTAGTGTTTGGTACGGCTATATCTATTATGTACGTATGTTTGTTTTCTTTATCAACAAGTGTTATATCGGGTCTGTTATTGTATATAGTGTGATCTGTAATTATGGTGCGGTCATAATATATTTTGTATAAATTATTTTCCAAAACAGCTCTTGGTGTATATTTGTAATAAGGTGTGTATGGATGCTGCATTAGTTTAAGATTAATGGCGAGTTTTTGGTGAATAATGTTAACGAGTTGATTATGTCGATGAGTGTAGTCGTTCTGGGTCAATGTCATGCAAGCTCCTGTAATGTGCTGTATTGTTTCAGGTTTGCTATGGCATTTTCTGCATATATCATTCCTTACTGTCCTATCTTTTATTATGTATTTTTTATAATTCTTGGTGTTAATTACTTGATCTTGGATGGCCAGCATAAACCCTTCTGTTTCAGGAAACAGCCCACTTAACTCCAACCACTTGTTAGAAGCTTCTTTGTCGATGTATGTTTGGTGTAAGTCATCGGGATGTCTACCATGCAGTTCTTTTTGTCTCCATTTTCTATTTATCTCTGCTATATGTCCCATTTGATCTATTGTTTCAACATTACTATCATCGCTAAGGTTTAGAGGTGTGTATTGTAGATCGATCTCCGTAATTGTTTTGTGTAATTTACTCGTACTTTTTTTTCGCCTGAAAAATTGTTTTAGATTTATGACTTGTCTTTTGTGCAGATGTGATATTTCGATTAATCCTCTACCTCCTTCTTTTCTCGGCATTATCACTCTTTCTATTGCCGATTTGGGGTGGTGATATCTGTGTTGTGTTAATATAGTTCTTGTCTTAACTTCGAGGCCATGTAATTCCGTTTTCGACCATTTTATTACACCGAAAGAGTAAGTAAGTATTGGTACCGCGTATGTATTTATGGATTTGAATAAATTTTTGCTGGATAGATGCATATTGCATAGCGAATGTATTCTACTATTATATTCCTTCTTTAGTTTATCTTTAATGGCCGTATGTTCTAAAAGTCGAGCTTGATTGTAACCTAAATATTTATATAGTTCTTCGTCTTTTATCGCTTCTATTGTTTCATTAGTATCCGTCGAGTAGTTTCCACCTACAATCTTACCTTTCTCTATATTAAGTTTTCGGCATTTATCTAGTCCAAAATCCATCCTTATGTCTTTTGAAAATGTTGCGGTTATATTTAATAATTCGTGCAAATCTGAATTTTTATTAGCGTACATTTTTAAGTCATCCATATATAGTAAATGTGTAATTTGGTGCAATATTGACCTACCATTCTTAATATCAAAACCAAATCTAGAATCAATTAATGCTCGAGAGAGTGGATTTAGAGCTAGACAAAACCAGAGGGGGCTTAATGAGTCCCCTTGGAAAATACCCTTTTTAATTGTTATATCGTCCACGGTTATGTTTGTTGTTTCAGATTGTAAATTATGTGTAGTTCTCCATGATCCCATAGTACTCTTAAGAAATTGTATAAGTAATGGATTAATTTTATAAATATTTAATACTTCGATCAACCATGAGTGCGGAACGCTGTCGAATGCTTTTTTGTAATCAATGTATGCCACGTATAAGTTTTTTCTAGATCTTTGACAATATTTTAAGATAGTAGAATCAATTATTAATTGCTCTTTACATCCCATATGTCCGCGCCTACACCCTTTTTGTTCTTCTGTTAAGATATCATACTTTTCAATATGTTTAATTTGTTCGTAATACATGAAGTTATGATTTTATATAAAGTTGGTAAGCAAGTAATAGGTCTGTACTGTGAAGGATCCTGGGTTCTACTCGATTTTGGAAGCATAATATGTGATACCCTTTGTTAAAAATTCGGGAATTGTTTGATTGCCTTTTAAAATGTCACTTATTTGTTCGGCTAACGTTTTATGGAGCGAAAAAAGTCTTTTTATTCAAAAATTATGTATACCATCTATTCCTGCTGCTTTCCAGTTATGTGTTTTATTTATAATTGTATTTAACTCAAGCCAATTTATGTTTTCAAACGGCATTTCTTCTATTGTTTCTGATCTACCTATTTCATCTTGTATCCACCTAGCGTTTTTATTATGTTCCGTGCTGTCTGACCAAATTCCTTGCCAGAATTCTTTTAGTGCAGCTTGAGATGGAGGGTTCTGGATTTTTGTATCGTTGCCTTTAACTTTTTTATAAAATTGTTTTTTACTTGTTTTAAATAATCTATTGTTATCCTTTCTTTCTTTCGCTTTTTTATAACGTGCTAGCCTATGACTCTTAACTAAAAGTTTTTGTTTCAGTGTGTCTAAGTGATCTTCTATTCTCTTGTTAAAATTTTCATGTGAACTGTGTTGTTTAGTATTTTTAATAATCTGTTTTACTTTCTTTTCCAGTTTGCTTGATATATTTCCATTTTTCTACTGTGTTAATCTATTTATATTTTTTCTTAGTTGTTCTATGTCCATTTCTAATCTTTTTTTCCAAGGTGGATCGTTTTTTGCTCTATTATTATTGTTTGTTTTATCTACATTTATTTTTAACTTAAAGTGAGTTACGACTGACATAGCTATGGAGTAAATTAAAGAATGTGTGTCGCATAGACTTTCTAGAGATGATAGTTTGGAAGGGATAATTTTTTGGTTAAAAATACTAATGATATCAGATAATTTGCGAGATGGTCTAATTTTTGGCAATAATGGTCTACACGATGGATTTATTCCGTTATATTTTATCATATTTGTTTCTAAATCGTTGATTAATTTGTTTAGTAAGGTAGAGTCAAAATCTATATTACTTTGTGTTTGTATGAATGTAGAATCATCTACTATAGATTGATTGGTGTGCTGTGTGGGTATAGTTAAATCTGTAACAAAATCTTCTGTGCCTGAATTCGCGTCGAGGTTTAGGGAGGTAATATTTGTTGTAATCGATTGGTTTAGTTGTGAGATGTTTGTTTGTTGTGTAAGATTTATACTTTCTTCTTCTTCTTTTTTGAGTTGTTCTGATATTTCATATCTAATTCTACTTGTAGTGTCGTCAGATAGCAACTTATTTCTGATAATTACTCTTCTTTGATCTGCAATTCTTTGTTCGGTTACATTAATTTCTGGGTATTTTAATTTAAATTTTTCGAATAATTGTGTGCAGTACACAGTCCTGTCCTCTTCAAGTTTTGTAACAAGTAAATAAGTGCGCATGATGAATATGTTCATATCTTCAGTCCATTTCATGCGCACTCTGGGCTTTCCCGCTTTGGTGGTCGCAGGCTGAGTAGCTGACGCCATCTGCGAAACATCCAGAGCGGATGTAACTGCTTTACTATCGTCCCTAACGTCTAGTCGGTCTGTCAGTTCGGCTGTAGTATTTTTATCGGGGAGAACCCGCCTGCTCAGTCGGCCCCGGCCACCGCCGATGGGTCGTATGCTGTGACACCCAGCATCGGCCCCAGGTGCGCCCCGACGATTGCCCTCGGGTAGCGGTTCTATATATTTACTTTTTGATCTAGTCTCCATGTTAAATGGGTTTCCAGAGCCACGTTAGCCACGCCAGTAATCTTTCATTCGTGTGTCCGCCCCCTACGTGATTAGATGGTCAATCAGGACGTGTGGTTGTTTAGGGGGCTTATTATTATTATTGTATTATTATTAATAAAACTAACCTTTATGGCATTTGTCTCACCGCTGGCGATGAGCGAGTAGCGAGTGAAAAGTTTCGATAGTTTTTACGTTCGACTTTCAGCGAGTGCTTGTTGTTTTTTGCAATACTCGCTCCGGCCTGCACTATTGGTAGAAATTGCCACTGTTTGGTGAGTTCTGACCGCCAAGCGAGAATCGCCGAGCGAGTGCCGCTGAGTGAGTACAATCTTTGATAGCTTTTGTCACTGTGATCAACTTCCGGTAAGAGCCGCTCGTCGGCATTGTGAACAGCCAGCTGTCGACTACGAATGTAGGTACATGTGTCACTTTACTCACACGAGATCTATATTTTTTGCCCTTTCCTCAGCGAGCAAATGGTAGATATCTACTCGCTTCCTCGCCGGCGGTGAGACAAGTGCCTAAAAACATGTCCTTAAAAATTATAATTATCACGCTATACCTTTGGGGAGCTAAGCAGTCCAAAACCATAACATATTATAAGATCGGCTATTTAATCCAACTGTCAGCTGAATTTATAGATCAGAATGAATCGGTGTATGTTCAAACGCCAGTTTTTGCAAATCCTTTTAAATTGAATTATTTTTAACTTTTTAATCTACCTGCTCTCTAATATTTTTGCTGGCCGCGACTGCGTTTGGCTGTATGTTTAAAAATGGGTGGAAGAGGATGTGCCGAAGCACCTAAATTCCGGATTAGTACGATAATTTACAGAACCCATTTTCTATTTTTCTGTATTATATTTTGTTCACATCACAATAAAAAATACAAAACCAAAGTAGATAACTTTCACACATAAACCTGGTAGGAATTTGTGGCAATGTAGATGCAATCAACTTTTACGTAATAAGTACAGATACCTGCAATGCCATCTATTGACCCAAATAGTACTTTTGACAGCGTGAGCTTATCTTTTGGTAGACCCACTTCATATTCCATAGATAGCGTTATGCATTTGATCTCATATTCACGGTGTTAACATTACAATATTCGTCAACAGGCGCGCTTACATAAGCTAAAGCTGCTTAATAACACCTGTACTCTGGAGGATTTAATGAATGCCACCAATGTTGCAATTAACGTAGCCACCTAATGGGCCAAAACAGTATAGAATAAGAATGAACCTTTACAGTCCCGAAGCCAGAGGTCGTGTCAAACCAACCAAGCTTGGCTTTAGTTGCCCAATACTGGACCTATACGGGCTTGGAGCCAAAGGTCACGCAATATCACACACGAGCAGGTGGCAAAGTCAAATGATAGAGGAATCACAAAAACAGTTGAACTGACGTATAAAGCGGCCAAGCATCCTTACAGTTTTGACAGTCGTGTAGAACGCTATATAGTAACGCCGACTATAAATGTACACCTCATTTGTCTTTGGTTACGATGAAAAAAAAATCAGCACTGCCATCGATCAAAGTTGTAACTTTTATTTTAATAAGAAAAAAACATAATGCAGCGGGCCTATAATGCCGCCGTCATTGGTTTTCTTGGGAATTAATTTTAAAAGATTTTAGTCATGACATCTAGTCCGTGTTTTGTTTCGCAGAATCATTATTTATCTACTCTCAATAATATTGAAAAGATTAGGTACAACATTAGTTTTGTCATAGTAGATACAAGAATATTTTACGTCAATTTGTCAACGTCAGTCCAATTAGTTTAAAGCAAAAAAAAAAATATTATAGGTAATTTTTTAGGCGCCGCGAAAGCCGCGAGGTCTATCCTGCGAAAGTTGGGAAAAATTAAAAAGAATATTTCAGAAAGTAATAATTACATCACGATGACATTTTATTTACACGATTACGTTCAAAATTCAAAAATTCAAAATTGTTAATTAATTCAACAAGATTATAAACATAACATTGTGATTGGAGCCTTTTTTTAAGCAATCAATGCATGTATTAAAAGGCTCCGCTCTTCCATAACAAAAAGTAAATAAAAATAAAGCAAAAAGAAAAGTATGTAATTAATTGCAAATTTACCAGAGGTAGACGAGATTGGCATAAGTATAGTTTGTGTGTGTGAGGGTGAGGTTGCGTGTGTATTTGTGTTATGTGTGTGCTTGTATGTGTGTTTGTGAGCCTGTGTGAGAAAATGCATTAAACAAAATGATGTTTATTGTACATTTGAATGATAAAAAAAATATTATTCAGTACCATTACACATGACGTAGTATGAAACCTCCAGAAACGAGCAGTCCGAGCCTTGTGTTTCAAGGACGGTGCGGAATGGAACGGGTTCATTGTTTTGATACGTAAACATAACTAACAGAGCGTTTCATAATTCTAATGCATTTTCATCGTACTATTTTCTAAATTAATTACTTTAAAAATAATCGCGGCTAGAGGTAGTGTATATCGGGTACATTTAGTGGGCCGACTTTGTAAGACTGTTTAAAAAATACCGTGTTTTAAACTGTAAAGATTGACGAGCTAGAATAAATAAAAGAATCGTTACATATTCGTTCACTATGACATGCCACTGCCATCATTATTCGGTTGTGAGAAAGAGTTAGCGTCTAATAGAGCTCGGAAAACACTGTTTATTGTACCCAACAACACGCACTATAAAACAATAACTTTAACACATTCATAGTGCGTACAGCTAAGGAGTGGAATTCCCTGCCGGAGTCTGTGTTTCCTGATAGCTACAACCTGAGAGTCTTTAACTCAAGAGTGAATAGGTTACTTCTAGGCAAGCGTGCTCCATCTTCGACCACATCATCAGGTGAGATAGTGGTCAAACGCGTGCCTATCAATTAGTAAAAAAAACTTATAACGTTTTTTATTAAAAACAAAATAGAAAAATAAAAATTATAAAACAGCCGAGTCATGTCAACGACTAAGATTACATGCAGCCTTCGTGGTCAAACCATAATATACAGAACGCACTATTGATTTATATACAGCTTTAGTGACAACCGTTAGTGAGTTCTGTCTGTGGCATGATGTCCAATATTGACAACAACATCCAAGTTTAAATTAATTCAACTCACTTCCTACGACGTGACTCTGGCAGAATAGTCTGAACCAGGGCCCCAAGTCTGCAATTTTTTTATAAATTCGTCAATCCAACACGATCCCATTGTCATTTTGCTAAAAGTTCGTAATCTGCTAATTCATAATGGTCGATCACTGGTCGGTCAATGGTCTCGTAATGAATCGTGGTAGAAAGACATGTTCGTATTGCCATTATTATAAAACCCATTAGTAGACATGATTTTCGAAAAACTACTACTAATTTTGAGTATTAAATTATGCCAGATTTCTTTTATATATATTTTTACATATCGCTTCTTTGCTTCAATAGCGTGATAAGTCTAACGATTCATTATTTTTTATGACGTTTTTTATTTATTAATTTATCATTGTGTACGAGATTACCATTCCATGCCATTTCTTTCAATGGTGTCAGTGGTTGACCATTGGAAAGTCATAATGACGCTTTTATTTTAGTAGATTGCCAAACTTGTCAAAATCAACAATTATGAAATCAATGATTGACCATTCTGACACTATTGTAATAGCAGACTTGAGGCCCAGTTCAGTTGCCATAAAAGGCAAAAATACTTTTCCACACCGAAATCACGATGATTTTAAGACGTCAAACGTCCCCGTAGTGTCAGAATTTGATCGAACTATTCTAGCCTACAAAGAAGCCATTTAAACATTTCTCTTAATCATTCTAGACTTTTCAAAACGGTTGTTTGAAATCTTTTATTTGTATGACGCGTTCGTTTTGATAGAAACCTACAGTAAGAAGGATAATCTAATCAAAACTTATTCAATCGAATGATTGATAAATGTACAACGTTTTTATTAACTCAAAAACACGTTTTTTTATACCGGATCTTGAGATTTTATTGGATTTACATAATCAAAACTCTTCGTTATAATAAAAAAATTATTATTCAAAATATTTTTCCAAAATGTTGATATCCGTTATAAGTTTGTTGAGAGGAAATCGGTGCTTGACTCGAGAAGAGCCATCGAATGGTGGAATATTATCTTTTGAACTCAATATGAAGTAATAAAGTTGTCGTTACTCCGTGTTTCTGATAAGCCGGCAATATTGCCCAAGGTAATAGTGTGAATATTGCTAGATAGATGCCTGATCTTGGAAGAAACTAGCAGTCTTCTTTTTAGGGTTCCGTACCCAAAGAGTAACTGACGGAACCCTATTACTAAGCCTCCAGTATCCGTCCGTCCATTCGTATGTCTATCAGCGGGCCGAATGTCAAGAACCGTAATAGGCAGGCAGCTGAAATTTCTACAGAGTGTGTATTTCAGTTGCCGCTATAACAACAAATAATACAAAAATAAAAATAAAGGGGGCTCTCTTATAGGAAACGCGACTTTTCGGTTAATGGTACGGAACCCTTTGTGTGAGAGTCCGACTCGCACTAGGCTGGCCTTTTTTTACCCAAGGCAAGGCTCTTAAAGTTGTTAGCAATTTAAATATCCCATCACGAATTATGATTTTAAGGCGTGTCTTTCTAACGAATGCTGGCCACTATTGGTTCCTTAAGTTGTCTTAATGAATGTTACGTGTAGCGATTGGTACGTGCACAAAAAGGGACAACCTTTTTGTCTGTTTTTTTTTTCACTGTTGTATATTTTTTATTTTTCGTCAGGATAGGATCATCATGCAAATGTCGTTTCGGTTTTTTGAATACTTTATCTTGATTAAGTTTTCCTGTTCAGTTTTTTGCTAGTTCAATACTAAAACAAAAAAATAGCGGAGCCGCTTTCAAAAAGAACTGGTCAAGTTTTTGTGAAATACTGTGGAAGGAGAAACCATCGAATGATTTAATTTTAAAATCTGTCTTTGAATTAGGGTTTCTTGAAACAATAGGCAGATAGATAGATAAATCTTATTTTTTTTAAATATGGCTAATGAGTTCGGAGTGAATATTTCTGAGATAATTAGTAACAAAAAAACAAATTTTTACATAACACAATTTTCGCATAAAACAATTTTTTGCAATTTGGTGCATGGAAAGAAAACAACACACAAAAACACAGTTACATAAATCACTAGGAAATAAAAAATAAAATATTAAAATGAAAACACACAAAACAAAAGAAAAAGGGCAGAATGTATGGCCATGACTGAATGACAAGCCTACCAAAAACAAAAAATGAACATGATCAGTCAAGTGTGCGGTGTGTGTGTGCAGCTTGCACCAAATGGGAGTCCAACTCAGCATGTGCCAAGCAAATATACCTGACGCTGGTATTCTGCTGGATCCCGGTAGCGACATACAGACTGGAATTCGAACAGAAGCAGGACAGTTAAAACGTTAAAAAGTAAATAGTGGTCTAAGAAACTGTTTGGTGAGTCTACATTTGTTTCTTATTTTTATATTTTACGCATTTTTTAATGAAAAACACTAGGTGTCAGCACTGAGGCGTCAGGTCCAGGAACCTGTCAAACGCTAATGTTTTCTGTCATTTTTTAAGGCGACGACATAAACCAGCGACTTTGAAAGAGTAAAACGCGCACTTGTTAAACACCCGCGCGACCCAAATTCAGTATTATTTTACACTAGCTGCTGCCCGCGACTTCGTTTGCGACATACACGCGAAAGCTTGCTTGTAAGATCGCTAATATAAGATATGCAAACAGTCAATATCTAACGTTGCTTGACCTCTCTTAGAATTCGGAAGACTGTTATTTAAGGCACTGGTTTTATCATTTCTTCTGTTCAAAATGCCGTCTAGCCCTAGTAATTTTTCCTAATGAGAAAGTTCTGTTTGCGTTGTTTAAGAAAGTTGCTAGGGTTGTTAACACGCAATAGAGCTATATAAAGTTGGACATCGGCATACTAACCAGAGAAGAATTCTGAGTAGACTTCTTCTCTGGTAGGTGACATAAATCTTTTGAAATTTATTCCAAAGAAAACCAGTAAAGGCACACAGTGCCAGCAGCATTATCAGTCGTGTGCGCTCGGAAACGGTCGCGTTTGCGCTACACAGCACGAATATTACGTTTTACGCAACGGCAACCGTTGTGTGATTTTCAATGATTACCTAATTCGCAATGGCTACAAAGCAGTTCATTGTCAACGAGCTTTTGGCATTTGTCAAGCATGCCATCGAATACATTGACGAGGTCTGCATCTTGCAGATTTGCAGTGCCAAGTTGCTGCTATTTAATTCACTCAATCAAGTCGGAGAGATGCCATCTCGCCGGAGGGATGGTGGCGAGAAGAGTCTGCAGGACATCATCGACCTGCTGAAGAGGACAGATGTGTTTGTGGCGAAGGACCTGCACAAGCTGCCTCCCGTCACTTTCGACAACGTCAAAGTACCTATTCTGCAATTGTCGCCATGAACCAACCTGCCGTGTCGTAAACGAAACGACAACCAGTAACATCAAAAGGGAGAAAGCAGAGTCGCTCAGCATCGAGCGCGACTAAAACTGTGATGGACCACAAACAGCAGGGTCCACCGAAGAACACATGCGATGAGGACGGCTTTATCAAGGTGGAGAGAAAGAAGAGGAAGCCTTCTTATCGCAACCAGTGTGGGACAGCGCCAGCAGGATCTAACATGCTGCTACGTCCTGCAGTACCGACGACGCACCTGTACGTGTCCCGTTTGCACCATTTCACGAAGAGTGAGACATCGTAGAGTACATACGGGTGAAGACCAACTGGACCTTGAGGGTGGAGAAGTTGGAGGCGCGCCATAACCGACCCATTTGGTAACCTTCCTCAAGGAAGAGTTTTGGCCGAAAGGTGTGCTGTATCGGCGTTTTTGCGGCGGGCTACGTGACACTTCGCAGCGTAACACGACGCCGTCACTACTAGTTTTTAAGTTTGTGTTAGTATAAATAATTATGTATTAGTTTATAGTTATTTTTAATGCTAATATATGTATTATGTTTTATGGGTCTCAGTTGCCTGAAATAAATAATAAAATAAAAAAATAATTAAAGGCCGGGCGGGCCGCCTTATAATTTTTTCTTATTACAATAAAAATTACAACTGCGATTAATGGCAGTGCTGATTTCTTTATTCATCGAAACCAACGACAAATGTGCACTTCACAAGCGTTCTATACGACTGTCACTACTGGATTGATGCTTGGCGGCTTTATACGGCATGGCTTGCATATGCCGGCGGCATGGCTTGCATATGCCGGCGGCATGGCAGCTCGGCAAAAACCTGGCGGCACTGCCGCCGGCACTGTATGTCTTAAGACTGCATTTTTGGTGTTGGATGTATCCTGCATCTAACGCCAAAATGAATTTAATTGTTATTTATTTATTTATATAAGTATCTTTAAAAACATTCTAATTTTTTTACTATTATTAGGCACGCGTTTCACTAATATCTAACGATGGTAAGCTATGATGTTGTCGAAGATGGAGCACGCTTGTCTAGATTCACTCTCGATTTAAATTAAGACACCCAGGTTGTAGCTATCAGGAAACTCAGGGCATGGAATCCCACTCCGGGTCAGCTCACACCGAGACGCGACGCGACGCTACGCTGCGCGCACACTTTAAAAGAGCGACTCAAAATATAACTTTATTTCCTACACGAAAAGATACACATTTCATTGTGAGAGTACAAAATAAGTTGCTCCATACAGCGCTGCACCTCGTGACGCCTCGCGGCGTGAAGCCACGCGACGCCGCGAGGCGCAGCCGAGGCCGCCGTGGTGACTTGTCTCTACTATTTCCGTCCATACTTCGTGTAAAATTGATGTAGTTCGGTCGAGTGCTCGAGTGGAATTATAATGATAGATTGGGATCTTGTTATAATCGGACTTCTTGCAGAAGAGGAAGAGGAAGAAGAATACAAAACAAGAATGCAGATACGTTACGATGCACCTCGCGACGTCGCAATACATCTCGCTTCGGCGCGCGGCGCAGCGCGAAATCACTGGCCTCTTCAGCAGCGTCGCGTCGCGTCGCGTCTTGGTGTGAGCTGACCCTTAGCTGTACGCACAATGAATGTCTTCCCGAAACGTTTTGTGCGTGTGGGTTGGTATGTCCACCATGTACCAGTAGCGGATCGCCGTTTGTGTTGTGGTCCGATGATGGAACGGGCTTGGCGGAGTTGAATAATGCCAGTAGCATTATCCAAAGGATTAGCGACTGGACTAAAAAAAATATCTTAAAAAAAGGCTTACACAAAGAGGCGCGAATCAATAATGCGATAGCGAAGCGACATCGCTTTCACATAGAAATTGATCATTATAATCTGTAATTAATTTTAGTCAAATACTTATAAAAAACGCGCCCTCGCATTGTCATGTCGCACCTGTCTGTGGTAGCTATTACAGCGGTTTTTATTCTCAATATATAACTTCGAATACCCAAGAGCTTAATAGCTGACAGTCGTTAAAATGATCACTTCAGCAAACCAATCCCTTAGGAACTTGATCAACTAGAACTTTCCTTGGAATACTGTTCACGCTTAACCGGTTTTATGGTTCGTTTCGAACATAAACATATTTTACAGAAGACAAGTAAACCGGGGAACGTTTGTTATCAAATAAAAATGGTTGTTCAAAATGTTTTGCAAAGTTATAAATTTACTTGATGCGTTTGTTTTATTTGTTTTGCGTTGCGACACTTAAAATTTCACAGACATTCAAATGTTTGAAATTTGGTTTGTTTTTATTAATCTAATGATTTTTCAACTCAAATTGTTAGTATTTTATAGCATCAGCCTTGGAAGGTGAGTTTTTTTTTTCTATTTGAGATGGGTTTGCTCTTTAGGCCGCGGACACGAACTCAGCGGGCTGGGAGCAGCTACATTAGACCAGCCCTGCAGCGGCGCGTTCAAATGCATACCGCCGCCGCCCCACTCCTTGCCCGCGGAGTTCGTGGCCTCGGTCTAAGAGTCTAGGTCAAAGGTGACTGTTAGTGTTCTGGCGTGGAGACCGCAAATCAGCATCGCATAGTAAAATGCCACGCTAGGTGTAGCAATGATAATCCTGAGTGATAGTTGTCGATAGTTGGGATGAATAGCGTGCAGTCGAAGAGGACTACTGCAAGCTAAAGATAACATTGAACCACCGAAGAATTTAATTTAGCTGTGTTTTGTTCTTTATCAATAACATTAAAAAAATTATCTGCACACGATTTTTTTTTTTGGCGGCACTGAACACTCCATGAAATTCCAAGCGTTTCCCTATTACGATTCATGAGATGCCAGGTGCCCACTAACAGACTGGCGGACGGAGCATAGTCTTAATAAGCAGGTTCCCTTCCTTCTTCTTTGGCAGGTTAATCATCCTTCGGGAACTGGAACCTAAAAAATGTTTGCTCATTAAATGTTACCTTATATTTTATCAACAGTTTAGTATTCAGAGCATATTGTAAAAGACTTAAATTAAGGAGGATAACTATTGAACAAATAAATAACCAATACTGACTGAGTGCGATCTACGTGCTACGACTAAATCTTTTTTTTTTTTTTTTATTTTACATTTATTGGGCTGGCTGCTTTCGTTTTTAAAGGAAAGCTATCGTACAATATATTTTGATTAAACGTAGATGATCGATCATTCAAAAAATATAGGTTTCAGTTTTGGGAAGTGTCGTGACGTGGGGTTCACCAATCAAACGAATATATTCAAGCTTACGTCATATTACGCGTTTTGTAGCAAATACACTGCGTCAGAAGATGCCATGATAACACAATTACGTGACATGGCTCTAGAAAAGGGTCATTCGGTTAACGCTAGCGTGGTGAAGGCGATTGTCAAAATGCTACAAGATATAATATGGGATCGATAAAAGCTGAATTATTCCGATCCGTCATCCTGCTTTGTCTTCTTGGAGAGACAGTTATTAATGATCCAGATTTTACTATTTTTTATTTAATATTACAATCAGTCTGTTGAGGAGCTCGTGGCTAAATAATAACAGCCGCACGGGTCGGTCTTTAAGGTTAAGCTACGCTTGCCAAGGTTGGTCTGTGGATGGGTGACCATCTTAATATACCGAGTTTCCTCCGTGCCTCGGAAAGCACGTTAAGCCGTTGGTCCCGGCTGTCATTTGTAGATCTTTGGCAGTCGTTACGGATTGTCAGAAGCCAGTAAATCTGACTCCAGTCAGACCGTCTACCGTGTTACCCAGTTAATGGGTTGTGGAGGTTTGGTAGGCAGCCGCTCCACGTAAAACACTGGTATTCAGCTAAATTCGGCTTGACTGGAAGCCGACCCCAATATAGTTGGGAAAAGGCTAGGCAGATGATTACAATCAGTCTGTTGATTTGACTTTATCTATCCTAGTTACAAACACAAACATTACTTAAATAATCTTTAAAATTGTAAATATCTGTCCCTCTAAGGGGACAAAGCAGGGTGATAGATTTAATTCCAAAAGCAGACGAAATATCACGTGATCGATCCCATACCTATAATTTGGCATCATCTTATTCCCTGATAGAATGGCACTTTATCTAGAACTAATGTGTTTGTAAATATTTCAGCGTTTGAATCAAACCCGTAACTCACAGAACCACCTTTTTCTGACTCTGGCTGGACAGGATATGAAAGGTACAATTTTTGACCACTCCTGTCCGTTACAACCTGTATCTCAATCCCTTTGTCCCTTTAGGGAAACAACGTCAATCCTATTATATAAAATTCTTCCGTTACTGGTTGTTCGCGACGGAGCATTTTGATTTATATAACTCGCATAAACAGCCTTATGTACTTATATTCGTAAGCCTATATGTTTTTTAAGTTAGAAGCTTATATACTTAAATAGCAATAGAAATGTTCGCGGAGACGCATTTAACATTGTATAACTCGCATAGATAGTACCTATGTACCTATAGTCGTAGGCCTATGTACTGAATTTAGAAGCTTATGTACTTGCATAGTGATAGTTTGTAAGCTGTGTAATCAATTTAAAGTCATATGTTTGTCGTTTTCCCCAAACACGTAAAAGATGTTCCGGGGAAAACATATTTTCAAAGAAAATTATAGTCAATAGGTAGGGCTACACATTTCCCTTACACATTCCCGATAGCACCCTGAGGGCGTGTTCTGATTGGCTGATGGAAATCAGCCAAATCGAAGGTATACAGAAAATAGTCATTTCACATTCGAACATAGTAGGGTGGTTGAAGAAAACCACCATGTACACGCACCTTCAGTGCTAAGTTTTTAGGGCATCTAGGAATTTAGGTCTTAAACCATAGGCACTGGAAAGCTGGCACTCAGCCCTATCCAGATATGTACACATCTTCATGGTCAGGCAAGGCATAAAGCCACAAAATAGATAAGAAGATAAACATAGTTTTTTATCCTCTCCCGGGTTCCTGACCTATAGTACCTCCACCCTTGGAGGGGTGGCTTGGTAAGTTGTGTAGCTGGATGGAGGGATGATGCACCTACCCGAATATAGATAGTTTCATAGCCCATGGGGCACAGTTTTTCGGGGAATCAACCCCAAATAGTAAGCAAGCTCAAAACTTGTGATATTTTTGATAGTTAAATGCAACAAGCCCACTAGTGGGCAGGGTTGAGGGGTTGATTTCCAACCCGTTCGACGGGGAATTTCGGGGGATTTGAATAGAGGTGCGTCAACCCCCATCCAGACCTAGAATAGACCTAGATATAGCCGAAAATGTCATAGAACCATAGTAAAAATTTGCAGTTAAAATAAACTGAAGCAGTTAGTGGTTTTTGGGCCTCGTTACGGTAAAGTATCCTCGTACCTTAGTAAATGGTTAAAAATAGCCAATTCGTAGTCACCGGCAGAAGAAACCCTAGAATCTATAAATAGAATCACAGTACTCGCGACTTTGCCCTTAAACCATTAGCTGCAGTGTTGTCAAATTCCTGCCTATTATTTAACCCTGGTAAGCATTCACCCTACACCCCAATCTACCCCGAAGACAGCAAGTATTTGGCAAGATAGAAGAACGTTGTACGTGTGGTGCGGAGAACCTTAGTTTTCGGTACAGGACGTCAGCGCGGCTGGACGTCGTCGGTCGGTCACAGTTCACTTCGGAGGAGAAGAAAAAGGATAGACCTACCCCATCACAACCCCATTCCAGTCGATCACGCCCGTCCGGTACATTTTTTGGTCCTTGCGAGCCGGATTTCTGTGCCGTCGTATCATGTTTCTTAACAGTATGTCAAAACGTATCCGTTCCCGAATCATCCCTTGAAGAATCAACCCTTGAAGAAACAAGCATTGAAGACTCAAGCCGAAGCCCTGCGATATAGTTTGGCACAAGAGCCAAATATACGCACCCCGTATCTTGTTTCTTAACAGTATGTCAATTGGTATCCGTTCCCGAATCAACCCTTCAAGAACCAACCCTTGAGGACTCACCCTGAGGCGGATCCGAAGCTATCCGTCAACATACGTTCCAGTCAAGAAGCCTCAAGCTCAGCATCGTGGTTCATCGTGAGGACTACCCCTTGAAGAAAACTACCCTTCAAGAACCAACCCTTAAGGACTCACCCTGAGGCGGATCCGAAGCTATCCGTCAACATACGTTCCAGTTAAGAAGCCTCAAGCTCAGCGTCGTGGTTCATCGTGAGGACTGCCCTTGGAGAAAACTACCCTTCGGGAGCCACCCTTAAGGACTCACCCCGAAACTTTGGACTTTGAAAATTTTCCTGAAAAACTGAAGGATTGCGTCTGGACTTAGAAGATTTCTAAGGAATCCTGGACTTCGAGAAAATTTGAAAGTTGAACCTGGACTTGGGAAGATTTTGAAGACCAAACCTGAGACTTAAAAAAAAAAAAATTTTGAGGATTGAACCCGACACTTAGAAAATTTTCGAACATAGAAGCTGGCACTTAGAAAAATTTCGAAGATTCATACTGGGACTTAGAAAAATTTGATCATCTGAACATAGAAAACATAGATTGATTCGGGACATAGAAAATTTTCGAAGATTTTGGACTTTGAAAATTTTGAGAAGATTCTACACTTAGAAGATATAGACAGATTCGGGACATAGAAAATTTTCGAAGAATTTGGACTTTGAAAATTTTGAGAAGATTCTACACTTAGAAAATATAGATTGATTCGGGACATAGAAAATTTTCGAAGATCTTGGACTTTGAAAATTTTGAGAAGATTCTACACTTAGAAAATATAGATCGATTCGGGACATAGAAAATTTTTGAAGAATTTGGACTTTGAAAATTTTACACTTAGAAGATTCAGAGCAACTCTGGACTTTGAAGATTGGGGACTTCGAAGAATTATCCGAGAATATAGAAATAGTTTGAAGAAAAAACTTTAGTTCAAGTTTTACCGAAGCCTTATCCAGGGATATAGAACAGTTTTGAAGAATCGACTTGAGGATTTGAATCATGTCAACCTCAAGAAAGGGAACCAGATTTGAAGCGCCTTCAGAAAGTACACTGAAGCCGACAGATAGAAGATACAGCCGAAACCTGCCGGTGACTACCCGGGGTTACGCCCGTATCGAACGTATCGAATGTGACAAGCCGCCGTCGACCGTGGGAAGGACGACGCGGTCTTATAGAAGAGTCACAAAGGCACGCGAAGACTTACTCAAGATTAAGTTGGAGCTTGCACAGTTAGCACTTCAGAGAGCCGAACAAGAATCGGACGACGATTACATAGAAGACAGAAACTCGAACGACGAGTACGTGCGTTCCTGGCTGGAAGAGGCACCGGAACCTGTTCCTGATCAGAGAGAGACCAACGCCGCCGAGGGAGACATCCGTAATAGAACACATAGAAACTGCGAGCAGAATAGAATAGATAGAAACTGCGAGCAAAATAGAATAGATAGAAGTTGCGAGCAGCAACCGTCTCCCTCTATGCACTCCGTATCGATAGTGGACTCTCGTCGAGCGCAAGTACCGGAACTAGAGCTGAAAGTCGATGAAGTGACTAAACAGATGGCACCACCGAAGAAAATAGAAGACGACGGGGAAAACAGATTACAGCCGTTAATAACGGACCTTACAACAGCACTAGTATCGCAAGCTGATAGAAAAACAGAACAGAATTCGTCCTCGCCGTCAAAGGTCATCATGACCTTACCGAATTTCAATGGTGCACACACAGAATGGTTGTCGTTTCGAGCCATTTATGTAACAGCTCGAAAAAATTTCAATGATGTCAAGAATACAGCAAGATTCAGAAGGCAAAGACAGTATCAGTCGTTACCTGACCTTTCGTTGTTCAGCGAATTCATCACTGAACAAGCCCGCTTCTGCAGCGCCTTTGCTCCCGCCAAGAATTTCAACGCAACAGAGGGCCCATCAAACAGACGTACAGCACAGAGAACCCACACAGCGATAGAGAAACCGGCCGATAGATGCCGCGTATGTGGGAAAGATGGGCACATAGAACGCGACTGTCGGAAATTCATAGAAGGCAACAGCGACAAGAGATGGAAGCTAGCAAAGAAGCTCAACTTATGCTATCGCTGCATGAAGTTACGACGTAAGCGGCACCAGTGCAAACCGAAGAAGTGTGGCATCAAGGAGTGTACAGCCACACACAACCGGCTACTTCATTTCGAGAAGAAGCCCGCTGCAGCGACTGCCGAAAAGCCGAAGGTCCTCGAACAGAAGCAAGAACCACAAGAAGTGGTTGCCAGTTCGCGAACATAGTCGAGTCATGCCTACCTCAAGATAGTACCGGTCCGGGTGATTGGACCGGCGGGAGAGGCATCTACGTTCGCCCTTCCCGACGATGGATCAACCGTATCATTGATCAGCGAGGACCTTGCCAGACAATTTGGAGCCGAAGGCCGCACAGACCCACAGAAGACATCTTGAAACGACACACCAAACAGATAGAAAATGGGCATATAGAAACCGCAATTTGAAATGCCCGATAGTTATGAGACAGCCCACAAGCGGCTTGTCTCTATAGAAACTCGATCGATATCCGACTCTTCGAGATAGATATACGGAACAGATGGACTCGTTCCTATAGAAAGGGTGCGCCGAGAAAGCGCCCGAAAATAGTACACCAGGAAGAACCTGGTACCTACCTCATTTCGATGTCTTCAAGCCGATGAAGCCAGAGAAGTACCGTATAGTACACGACGCCGCAGCTAAATCGAATGGAATGTCTTTGAACGACTTCCTACTCACAGGACCAGACCTGTTATAGTCGCTGCCCGGCGTCATGATGAGGTTCCGTAGACACCCCATAGCCATTTCGGGCGATATTGCCGAAATGTTTGTGCAGGTGAAAGTCCGACAAGAGGACACAGACGCCCTCCAATATCCGTGGAGAGGCAACAGACACCCTCCAATATCCGTGGAGAGGTAATAGTACAGAGGGAGCCCCCGACGAATATCGAATATCAATCATATTCGGCGCGGCCAGCTCACCGTGCACAGCGCCAAAAGCGAAGATGCACATAGAAAACGCGCTTGGTATAGAATGAAGACCAAGTGCAGACACGCTAGGTTTGAACCTAACTCTAGCGCGTCCATCGAGTGGAGTCTTAAGAAAAGACATAAAACCACAAACAAAGTCCGAAAAGAGGACATGAGTGCCCTCCAATGTTCGTGGAGAGGCAATAGAATTGAAGGGAGCCCCGCCGAATAGAGTGATACAATCATGTTCGGCGCGGCAAGCCCAACGTGCACAGCGCCAAAAGCGAAGATGCACATAGAAAATGCGCTTGGTATAGAATGAAGACCAAGTGCAGACACGCTAGGTTTGAACCTAACTCTAGCGCGTCCATCGAGTGGAGTCTTAAGAAAAGACATAAAACCACAAACAAAGTCCGAAAAGAGGACATGAATGCCCTCCAATGTTCGTGGAGAGGCAATAGAATTGAAGGGAGCCCCGCCGAATAGAGTGATACAATCATGTTCGGCGCGGCAAGCCCAACGTGCACAGCGCCAAAAGCGAAGATGCACATAGAAAATGCGCTTGGTATAGAATGAAGACCAAGTGCAGACACGCTAGGTTTGAACCTGACCCTAGCGCGTCCATCGAGTGGCGTCTTAAGAAAAGACATAACCACAAACAAAGTCCGAGAAGAGGACATGAATGCCCTCCAATGTTCGTGGAGAGGCAATAGAATAGAGGGAGCCCCCGACGAATATCGAATATCAATCATATTCGGCGCGGCCAGCTCACCGTGCACAGCTATAAAAGCGAAGATGCACATAGAAAATGCACTTGGTTCAATAGAGACCAAGTGCAGACACGCTAGGTTTCAACCTGACCCTAGCGCGTCCATCGAGGGGCGTCTTAGAAAAAGACGTGCCCACCACAAGAAGAGGCATTCGAAATAGTGCTTGGCGTAGCCTCAATAGTATAGTACGCGCCAAGCAAATGCTCCAAAAAGTATGGAGAAAACGAGTCGACTGCTATCAGTCACTCGACATAGAAACCGTACTCACAGAGAAACACCAACGAAGAGGTGTTGTCCACACTGTTGTGTGAGGCAGAGTACGGAAAACAGCCGCCCGCTGAAATAGGTATCAGTCGCCAGCGAAGGCGATGAATCCATCACGCCGAACCACTTCCTACTCGGTGGTTCGGCCAGACTGCACCGCACCCGGCGTGTCCCCCGAGCAACACGTCGACACCACGAAACTGGCGGCGCTCACAAGCGCTCGCCGACCAGTTCTGGCGCCGCTGGGTGAGGGAGCACTTACCCGAGCTCCAACACCGGCGGGAGCGCCACCACCGTGGCCGTGGTCTGCAGGTGGGCAACCCTGTGCTCATCGCAGACGGCCAGCTGCCTCGCAACACGTGGCCGCGAGGCCGCATCACCGCAGTCTTCCCTTGGGCGGACCACAGGTCCGGATCGCTGAGGTGCGCATATCTGGCGGCACTCTAAAGCGTCCGGCGAAGAGGCTGATCCCGTCATCGAAATGGTCCAGAGCGTCGGAGCTACGGGCCGGAGCGACGGGCGTCGCGCCGGCGAGCTTCGAGGCAACAGTCGCCGGGGCGACGAGCGTCGCGCCGGCGAGATTCGAGGCAACAGTCACCGTGGCAACGGGCGACGCAACTACAGTCGTCGCTCACCGGCGAGATGCAGCGCCGCGCCGACATCGCAACGAGTCGTCACTGCGCTGCACGGCGGGAGAAATGTTCGCGACGGAGCATTTTGATTTATATAACTCGCATAAACAGCCTTATGTACTTATATTCGTAAGCCTATATGTTTTTTAAGTTAGAAGCTTATATACTTAAATAGCAATAGAAATGTTCGCGGAGACGCATTTAACATTGTATAACTCGCATAGATAGTACCTATGTACCTATAGTCGTAGGCCTATGTACTGAATTTAGAAGCTTATGTACTTGCATAGTGATAGTTTGTAAGCTGTGTAATCAATTTAAAGTCATATGTTTGTCGTTTTCCCCAAACACGTAAAAGATGTTCCGGGGAAAACATATTTTCAAAGAAAATTATAGTCAATAGGTAGGGCTACACATTTCCCTTACACATTCCCGATAGCACCCTGAGGGCGTGTTCTGATTGGCTGATGGAAATCAGCCAAATCGAAGGTATACAGAAAATAGTCATTTCACATTCGAACATAGTAGGGTGGTTGAAGAAAACCACCATGTACACGCACCTTCAGTGCTAAGTTTTTAGGGCATCTAGGAATTTAGGTCTTAAACCATAGGCACTGGAAAGCTGGCACTCAGCCCTATCCAGATATGTACACATCTTCATGGTCAGGCAAGGCATAAAGCCACAAAATAGATAAGAAGATAAACATAGTTTTTTATCCTCTCCCGGGTTCCTGACCTATAGTACCTCCACCCTTGGAGGGGTGGCTTGGTAAGTTGTGTAGCTGGATGGAGGGATGATGCACCTACCCGAATATAGATAGTTTCATAGCCCATGGGGCACAGTTTTTCGGGGAATCAACCCCAAATAGTAAGCAAGCTCAAAACTTGTGATATTTTTGATAGTTAAATGCAACAAGCCCACTAGTGGGCAGGGTTGAGGGGTTGATTTCCAACCCGTTCGACGGGGAATTTCGGGGGATTTGAATAGAGGTGCGTCAACCCCCATCCAGACCTAGAATAGACCTAGATATAGCCGAAAATGTCATAGAACCATAGTAAAAATTTGCAGTTAAAATAAACTGAAGCAGTTAGTGGTTTTTGGGCCTCGTTACGGTAAAGTATCCTCGTACCTTAGTAAATGGTTAAAAATAGCCAATTCGTAGTCACCGGCAGAAGAAACCCTAGAATCTATAAATAGAATCACAGTACTCGCGACTTTGCCCTTAAACCATTAGCTGCAGTGTTGTCAAATTCCTGCCTATTATTTAACCCTGGTAAGCATTCACCCTACACCCCAATCTACCCCGAAGACAGCAAGTATTTGGCAAGATAGAAGAACGTTGTACGTGTGGTGCGGAGAACCTTAGTTTTCGGTACAGGACGTCAGCGCGGCTGGACGTCGTCGGTCGGTCACAGTTCACTTCGGAGGAGAAGAAAAAGGATAGACCTACCCCATCACAACCCCATTCCAGTCGATCACGCCCGTCCGGTACACTGGTGAGGGTTGCTACGGGAACGGAAAAAAACGGGATTTGTGCGTACGAAGTTGCGGGCAAAATCTAGTTAACTATAAGTTGTAATTGAGGGGATCGGCACCATTATCTGTCTGTCTAAGAGGTAGGTACATATAGGTACAGCAGTTCATTCAATAAATAGATAATACCCACTGATATTTAGCTACCTCCGAGGGCCTACTACTTATTTCTAAGCAACGTTCGCATTCGCATCTCAGTCCCAATTTGTCAAAAAGCCTCAATTTAGGCTTTTTTGACAAATTGGGACCGAGATGCGAATGTTACCTATTTAAACATTTTTAGAATTGGCTCTCTGCTTATATTGACATTCGAGATGAAATAAAGACAGAACATTACCATAGATCCTTGAAGCTTACCTATTTTAATGCTATTGCGTAATAGACATGCCGACTAACATTATTGATGTTGGAAACCTATTCAACATGCATAAAACTTGTAAAGTGAATAATTATGTACCTACCTAAAGGATCGTCTCCACGAGCGAAAGAATCGCGGTGGTGGTTGTTGACGTTTTTTCAATCGTCGAATCGCCGTGTGGAGACACGATCATAGAGTTGTTATAGAAATACGTGGCACGGTCCATAATATCGCCACAATTCTCTCGCTCGTGGAGATGGCCTAGGCTTTCGAAAAACATTTTAAGTAATAGATTTAGATAGTAAAATCTAGTTTTTTTAACCGACTTCTTCAAAAAGGAGAAGGTTCTGTGTTCGGCTGTATGTATTTTTTTTATGCATGTTCACCGATTTCGCCGCCAATTCTGGACCGATTAAAAAAATACCTTTTTTTATTCGAAAGCATAGGCTTGGCTACACTGGAACCACCTCAAAAGTATAGCTTTTGAGGTGGTTCCATTGTAGCCAAGTCAGAATCTGTTGACGGGATCCCATGAAAATCGAGGGAAACCCTCAAATTTTATAGGCACATACAATGTTTTTCATGAAATTTCTAACGCAATTCAGATATTTGTGCCTGATAATCATCATCTCATATTGTGGAGCTGATGATGGAAGGTATAAGTCAGAATCTGATGATGGGATACATGAAAAATATTTGTTCAGCGATATTTTCGTTAATTTTTAACCGATTTGGATGATTCTTTTTTGTTTGGAAGAGTATTTTCCCGGACTGGTCCCAATTTAATTTGGCAAAGATCTGATGAAGAACTTCGGAGGTAGGCATCGGAATTCTTCAATTAATGATAGCCCGACGTCATCGTCTATGACGCCTATACAGCTGCCATAGAAAACAGCGTTTTCGCGAGAGGGACAGGTATATTTGTTTAAAATAATTATATCTCCTTCGTTTTTCCAGTAATTTGGCGACTGGGAATCGCCATAGTTAGAATCTACCAGTAGCTACTGTGATTACATTAATGAATAATCAAAAGTTAATCTAATTACTAAATTTGCGTGTATTTTTTTAACGTATTGATAAAATTTCTTCTACAAAAATATAATACTAACAGTGAAAATAGAATCAAAATTACTGGAAAAACGAAGGAGATATAATTATTTTAAACAAATATACCTGTCCCTCTCGCGAAAACGCTGTTTTCTATGCAGCTGTATAGGCGTCATAGACGATGACGTCAAAGTTTATATCGGACTTCTCTTTCTAATTGTAATCTTTGAAGCTTTATAACTTCATCGCTGATGCAGGTAATTAAAAAATAATTTCATAATTGTTTACTAGAACTAATAAGTATTTCATTTTGCAAATAAAAAAATCGCATGCATATTATTACATGAGCTACCCATGCTATGTCGTGAACTTTTGTCCACGACTTCGCACGCGCATAATATGCGCGTGCGAAGTCGTGGATATTATCCCGTTTTTGTAGGAATTGCAAGAAAACCTTAATGCTACCCTACACTCCCCAAGGAACCTACATGCCAAATTACAGCTTCCTACGACCAGTAGTTTAGGCTGTGCTTTGTCTGTCAGTAATAATATAAAGAGGAAAGATTTGATTTTTTGTTTGTTTGTTGGTTACAATTTAACTCAAAAACTACTGAACCGATTTCAGAAATTCTTTCACCGTTATAATGCTACGTTATCCTTGAGTAATGTAAGTTACATTTATTACTACAAAAATTATGGATCTCTGTAAAACTGCAATACTAAACTCGCGCGATTGAAGTCGCGGGCGAAGTGCTTGTTTTATAAAGGATTGATTGCTTAAGTGCCTTATAGTAGCAAAATCAGCCAAATATTTCCGATTTTTGGGACACAAGCCTCCTCTCTGTAGGAGGGAATGGGCTGTAATCCATCTCGTGAGACCAGTCTGGCAGTGCGATTCTGTAAACATCTCACAGCGTAAGTTTGGGTGAAATGAACAAGAAGTGAACTGTTAATACAAGATAGAATGACAGTTCACTTTATCTAAGGTAAGACTTTGATAGAATAGATCTGACCGGGTTTTTATCTGAGTAGGTGCTCATACAAATAAACAATAAAAAATATGTAAGTATTGTTTCTATATTTAACTAAAAAATATCAGTCGTCCTTATTAAGTCCATGTTCATTTAAAATCTCAATATATAATGTACTTAACCTATAGGCAATTGACTATCTTACAGCGATTCTTAAATACATTTTCTTATAACATTCATTCAGTACAAACATATATATAAACCCGTTATATATGTTCAGATATATAATAAAATATTTAAATAATTATTATAATTTGATATCCTTATATTTATTACCGTATCACAATGTCTGTGGTTATATTATTTTATCAATTTGAATATATATTAAAATTAATACGATTAACATAAATAATATTGTCAGTAGTTGAATATAAAAAGTGTCACATTTCAAGAAAAGAATACTGAATTATTATTTCTCTGGTTTGTGTCCACATTTTTATGTGAGTTTAATTGATTGGCTGAGTTTAAAACATTGACTTCGTTGTCATACAGTATTAAAACACTGTATTATCACAATGTACACTGTAATTGTGTAATAGGCTGACATTCACTATACAATTTTTTTCATTATAAAAAGCAAAAAAAAATATTTTCATTTTTTCAATCATATCGACCCAAGACAATTATCTCATCGAACTATAATATAACATACAATAATGAAACCTTGTTTTACCCAAGCCAGAGTAATTACTACTAATATTATTTTGATCGTGTTGTCGATACGTTTAGTCATTAGTATTATATCGCACGCTATAAAGCTCTTAAACACTATGATAATCATTTTCTATATTAGTTGTGATTACATTACGCTTGAACAAATTAATGTTAATAAGAAACAATCGGCTTGGTCATTATATTAATTGATTTTATACAACAGTTTTTATATATTTCGATAAAAAGCATAACACATGCTGTTTATCTTGATATGTTCAATTATTTCAATTGAAGATGAGAATTAAAGTGGATCGATTACTCGGTATCGTCAGTCATATGTTGCTACTATTTAAGCAAGCGTATGTATGTATGTAAATCGGGCTGGTTTCCGGAACTCCACGACTAAGCGCGTATTTTGCGTGCATTTTAATCAAGCTTTAAATTAATTGAAAAAAATGTTAAGAACTTATAATTGCATGATATTTCATAGAGCACATGTGTTAATCTATTGCTTGTTAATGTGACATAGTTTAGTCAGAACCATTCGTGTTTGTGAAAATGAAAAAATGTTATATTATTATATTATATTCTGCATAAAAAAGACAGTTTGCAAAATGGTATCATTTTGTTTTTGGTTCGGATTGAATAGTGACGTCATATGACATCTATTGAGGCAATAATTACTGTGGTAGATATGCGTCGAAAATTACAAGTGATAACGTCTCAAAGTCATTTTATAAAAAGAAAACAAAGTACTAAAATCACGAGGTTCTAACAACACCATAAAAACTTGGCAATAAATTATATTGTATATCAAAAATTAAACCGAACTGTTGAATGTGATTGTACGAAAAACCCGTTTTTTGTTTCTGCTATTACAATACGTACTTATTTATAAGTACCAACTGTAAACCTGTTATGCTGGCACTTCATTTGGTGTATTTGGCTAAATATTCGCATTACTTGTTTAATACAAAATATACTTTCCGCAATTCGAAATAAGATTTATTTTGTATCTCACATACGACGAGAATATTTGACCAAATACAACAAGTGGAGTGCCAAAATTACATTACCTCCTTGTATTCGCAAGATATTTCGATAGTCATAGTTTTAATATGGTTTATAATAGATATGTATTAGTTTATTTTAGTTTAAGATAATTTTGTGTATTTTATCTATGGGCCTCAGATGCCTGAAAATAAAATGATATTATTATTTTTTTTTTTTTTTTTTTTTTTTTTACTTTCTCGGGTCCCTTTTCTTAGAGACCCGGTCCTTTGGTAGGCGTACGAGGGGCCGAAGCCAACTCGCAGAGGCCTCTTTAGACATTTTAAATGAAATGGGACACCAACCGACGATTATCCCTGTATGCACTGTGAAAGTATACCCAAGGACAATCCCCGGTTGGAGCAGGACTATTGCAGAATATGGAAACAAAAGATATTATTATTATTATTATTATTATTATTAAATCAATTCACAGTGAAGTGTTAACCCACAAGTTAACGTTTCATTGTCATGATATATTCAAAAATACCTATGTACACAATTTTACACTGGTGTGAACTAAATGAGTTGCACTTATCACAGTTCGAAATCGCGGTAGCCCTACTCAAAAGTTATAGCCCTACGAAAACGGCCGCGCCCCTAACATGTGCTTTGTGGATACAGCAATAAATTATAATACGTTAAAACACATTACTGCAAATATTTATGGGTTTTTGCGAAGGCCTTATCTCATCATTTACGAGATTTGCATAAATCAAGCAAATAACTGATATCACTTTTACAAACTAAATTATCTTAATAAATAACTTACAATAATATTAGTAAAAATAATACACCATTGCGTATGGCACCATGAGTAGTATCTTCTAGTCTTCATAAGTTTTAGTTTTGCACAACACTTTCACACATACCTCCAATCATAATTAAAAAATATCTCACTGGTAACTTGTACATTGTTTTGGTATCCCACTTTTCGATTTTAATCGTCTGGGAAGTAGAATCCTGTATCTTCAGGTGCTGGTGGCGGCGCCGGAGTTGGTCGCGCAGTCACTTCATCTTTGGCTCCAACTTCGCCAAATCTCGGGTTGATAAGGTTGCCCACTGCGTCGTCATCTAAGACTTCGTTTTCCGAAGTTTTCCGAGTCTCATAGTTCGTGGGGCCTGAGAAGGCGATCGCGTTGGGATCATCAGGGTTGTAGTAGTACTTCTTCGGCCTCGAATGCACGAGGTTCACGAGACACAGCATCACGATCACGAACTTTACCCGACACATGTTCGACACGACCTTGCTTAGCGACGCGGAGTAAACAAATGACCAACAACAGGTTGTTACCGTGTGTTTTAAACGTCGGGTCTTATGATCCGCAGTTGAATGAAAACTGCGAGTTATTCTGCAATATATATAGCGGTTCGTATTCCTGTGAACTTTCCTGTAGGTACTTTCGCTTGGATTAGTGAATCATGGCGTATTTTGTTTTAATGACCCGATATGCATTTGTACCTACTATAGCCTAACGAAAAAAATATAAAGGAATTGTGTCGTTTTCAATCATTCACTTTATTTTCTTTATTAATTAGTATAAAACTAAGTCGCTTTTTCAGTTTGTACGCTTTTATCTTTTAAACATCACAACGGATTTTAGCGCGGTTTTCATTTCAAGAGGAAGGTTTATTTTTATATTTCGTCCCGGAATTCTTACGGGAATGGGGAAAATGGGTTATGTGCGTACGAAGATGCGGGAAAAAGTTTGTAAAAAGTATAATCATAATGTTTTCCTAAATAAACTCGCAGATTTCGCCTTACATAACACCGACATTTTTCAAAATTGTTTTGACGTTTACTAATTTATTACATTAATATTACATAATTTTGAAAGTAAACAAAGTTATGTATTACATAAAGAATAAAACTTAAAAACAACATTTAACTTTTACAATAAATTTACCATTAATTTAAAATAAATTTAATCATTGCAACAACAACGAAATAATGTTTATAGTTAAATGCAGGGTAACTTTTATTTATTTTGGCAATATTTCAGAGGATATAAGATACATACAATATACATAACAAAAAAATCTGTTGTTGATTTCGTTTATCAAAACCTGTGTTAATTTTGGTGATGTTAGGATGGTTAATTTTGGTTTTTTTACTATTGATAGGCACGACCACTATCACACACATTTCGTAATATTTGTTCATATTCACGCACATAAAATTCATTTCGTAATATTTGTTCATATTCACGGAAATAAAATTCCCCCCGCCTTTAAGATAACCAATTTAATTTTAAAAGCCACCCTATATTTTTCTTCTTTTATGATATCATTTTAAACTTTCACGTTGTAATAAACTTGCATTGTATTTTAACGAATTGCAGAATACTCGCATCTCGGTGAAGTCCCGTAAACCAGTATGCAATACAACCTTACGGCATTCACTTAGCATAATATGTAGGTACTTGCTATCGGTGCTAACTTTTTTAGTACTTGACTTTAATTCTTACTTTTTGTTAAAAATTCCATAAGCGATTACCTTATTTGTTTCAAGGATTACATCGAGAAATCGCAAACACATAAAAAGGGTAATACTCATGTAGGTTTTATTTGCTATCGATACTTAAGAGTAATGACTAACATTTTAAGGCTTCATAAAAACTTAGTTGAATTTTTTGTTAGTAATTTGCAAGTGTATTTTCGCGGATGTTATTATTGTATGTAACTTAAGTATTTATATTTAAGTTACAAGCGCATAATATTATGCTTATTGATACGTGCAGTTTTATTTTTTGCGTTTTCACATTCAAAGACGGAGTGACATTTGTTTTGTTTTTACGTTAGAAGGAATTATTTGTTGAATAACAATAAAAAAAATAGTGTTATCAATAATTATAATTATAGTAATATAAGAAATGATAATATATTAAAAAAGAGCAAATATGTACATTTATTTAAATAATACTGTTTTTGTTAGTTTCAATATGTTTAATAATATGATATAATACATTTCCAATTATGGCCATGAAGGTACTGAGTCAGCATTGAATCAACAATAATAATATTATTAATAATATGTTAATTAGGGAAGATTCCTACGCTAATATGGATTTAAAACAACAAGGGATTCTCCCAGTTTATATAAATACAAGTGTCGATAACACTGTTTGTTCTATTCAAAGGATGTGGGTATGTAAATTTGTTCTTAAATTTTAATAATAGTGAAATTAAGTGCTTAAAGTAAATAAGACTATATAAACTTAATATAAAAAGTATGTTTTCGTACATCAAATACTATTCTTTGCATACCTTAAGAAGCACTTGGCCTATCCGGCTCGAAGCACCATTTTTTTTTTTCAAATCTAATTTTAATCTCATTAGGCATACAATCCAAATTTCATTAATGATTAATACAAAAACCTTAAATTGAAAAAAAAAATGCTTTTATTATTTTTCACTAAACATCTTCCCAAACTAGTAAAGTTTAAAACTGATGAATAAATAGTCTGTCTATGCCTGATTCTGCTTCTGGCATCAACATTTGAAAAGGGTAGACTGTTGCCGATGTTCAATCGGGACTTTTCTTTGTACGCACTTTTTAACAATGAAATTATTATTTTTTTCGCATGTGCGTTTATGTCTTTTGTAGTGAGTGACATATTAAATAAAAATGGAACATTGGTGTTCAAAGTTGGAACATTACATTACTACTAGACTACGCCTTAAGTATTTATCTTCTTTCTAATATATAAAAATCTTGTGTAACGGTGTTTGTTATCGAACTTCATCGAAGCGGCTTGACCGACAGTCATGACTTTTTTGTATTATAAATATTTTTTTTATATAAAAACATTTTTTTCCGGATCAGCCAGTTACTTTATATTATTATACTACAAAATTCAATGACGCTCAATGGCGGCATCAAATTGATTTAGGAATGTAAGCCGATTGCCGCTCATACGTATTTTGAAGTGAAAATATAGCTTTCTTACGTAGGCGTTGCCCACAAGCATAGACATAGAAACAAAGATAGTACCTACTCTCTTCGATTTTCAGTATTCATTTAGGTTAAAACATTAGGGAGCTTGTGGCCTAATAATAACAGCTATATAGGTCGATCTTCAAGGTTAAGTAACGATTGCCAAAGCCGGTCTGTCGATGGGTGACCATCTTGACATACCAAGACTCCTTCATGCCTCAGCAAGCACGTCGTCAGTCTCGACTGTCATTTTTAGAACTTTGGCTGTTGTTACGGATAGTTAGAAACCAGAAAATCTGACACCAGTTTTGAGTTCTATGTTATCCAGTTTACGGGTTGTGGAGGCAGACCTCCCCAACCCATAAACTGGGTAACTGGGTAAGATTGCTATTCATTTGAATCCAGTTTGACTGGAAACCGACTCCAATATAGAAGGGAAAAGGCTAGGCAGATAAAGATTTCCACAATTCTAAACAAACCAATACCTTGGTGACTATCACTGGAATATTCTTTTCCTTCCTATAACAGAAGCATAATTTTAAGTAAGGGGCTTTTTATCCTTTTCCGTTAGACGAAGACGTTGTTTACTGGGTTTATTCCCTGTAAATTAATGGATTTTGGTAAAAACGTAGCAATTAGTCACAATCGGCAGCTGGATCACGTACACCATCGATTGACTCACTGTTAGTACGTTGAATCGGAATTGTCTGGTTTATTTAGGTAATGTGAATTTCGGGTCATTTCAGATGACACGCCAAATGATTAAAATGGTTGAGTTGATTTTTTTAACCTTAAAGAAATACAAACATAAATATGAATAAACACCAACGTCATTTTTATTCTTTTTATTATTATTCATAGAAAAGTATTTACCATAGGTATATATTATTTTTTAAATATATTTTTTGTTGCATCGATTATTTTCCCTTAAAATTTTGTATGTTTTGTACTCGCGTGTTTAGGCTAAAATAAATATATTTCACGACAAGAAACCAACTCAGAAGTTACAGTCTATTTTAAATGACAGAGTTCCAGATCGATTGTATGAGTACCATGATCTATGCAGATGAATGTCTGATAGGTCTTTGAAAGAAATAACCACAACCTAATCTGACCATTCCGAACAAAACACCCTTATTTTTTATTTGTTTGCGAGACATTTTAAACAAGCCTCTTGAAAAAGGTTTTCGTTACAAATATGGCTGATCACGGTGATTTCTTAAGCTGGTAAGCTTATAATAACATTTTAGTTTGATGAATTTTAAAATGTATGAAAAAGGGACAGGAAAAAAATTATGTTTCATGTCAAACTCAAAAATAAAAAGATTAGTGTATTTTTTGTTGTTTTTAAACTTAATTATATAAGCACATTTTATCCATTTCATGTATTCAAGACTTGACCAAAATGCCTATACCTTATAGGCATTTTGGTCAAGTTCTCAAGAAATCATCAGAACCTAATCGACCTTGCAAAATTAACAAACGCAAAACAACGCAACGCAAATAAACGTTTAATAAAAAAATAAATACCTACGACTTCTTAATCCCTTAGGACATACGAAATGTATCGTGAAAATTAATAATAATTTAAATTCCTTTGTAAAAAGCGACTTACCAAAAATATGTAAAACTGTGTCAGCATTTTCTGCTGAGAACGGTGTTCTTCTTTTTGTCGTACTTAGTGGCAGAGCTATACATTCATCCCGTTAATAAGTTCCCGCTTTTCACGCAAAGGAGCAATATCGTGGGCCGAAAGCTAATATTGTTATTAATAACTAGTTGACCCGCTCAACTTCGTCTGCGTCACAATTTTCGTTACTGCTCCGCTCCTATTTGTATTAGCGTGATGATATATATATATAGCCTTTCTCGATAAATGGGCTATCTAACACTGAAAGAATTTTTCAAATCGGACTAGTAGTTCCTGAGATAAGCGCGTTCAAGTAAACAAACAAACAAACAAAGTCAGCTTTATAGATTGCCGATACATATCGCTTATACTAATCAAATGTGTTTTTGCAAGCAGGTGGTTTGGCAAGCAGATTTCAAAACACATTCATAGTTCTAAGTTGAGTTGCAAAACTGGTGAAATATTTTAGTTTCGACTATCAATGAGAAAATGCCAGCATAAAACTACTTTTTTTTCGAATAAACTTTTATGTTTATAAATTATATTTTAATCCTCTTTATGTTTTGTCAGTTTTGCAAAAAAAAAGGAATCGTAAAATGGTGGTTAAATATTTTTTTGAATAAAAGGTGATTTAGATCATAGGCCACAGCTCGTTTGTTAATTTAATTTGTATCTAAGCGACATTGAACTTTAAATCTTATCGACCTTGAGTGATTAGCATAATTTAACTCGGAGTTTTTTTTTTAAGATCATTTGCACCTCAGTAAATTGTTTTAAAATTTAACTTAAGTCCTAATTCTTAGAAATTAATGAACCGATTGTAATAAAACGTAAACCTATGATACCAAGGTCTAAAAAAAGCGATGAAAGTTTTCGAAACCCTGTTTAGAAGAAAAGACGGCAATTTTACGTTTTTTTTTTTATAGTATCTAAAACTAACTTTGTAGAACTAAGTATTTTACATGTAAGTTCCAAGTTTAAAACTAGTTTATTAGGATACACAGTGTTGTTACAAATTAATTATGTCTCACAGTGGACGTTCTTCGGCTGATATGATGATGATGATTGTTCAATCATCTGCCTAGCCTTTTCCCAACTATATTAGGCTGCCTACCAGACCTCCACAACCCATTAACTGGGTACCACGGTACTTCATGGCAAGACTGGAGTCAGATTTACTGGCTTCTGACTATCCGTAATGACTGCCAAAGATCTACAAATGACAGCCGGGACCAACGGCTTAACGTGATTTCCGAGGCACGGAGGAAACTCGGTATGTTATGATAGTCACCCATCCACAGACCAACCTTGGCTAGCGTTGCTTAACCTTGAAGATCGACCCATGCGGCTGTTATTAGCTGTTCCTTAGGAATAGGCTAGGCAGATGATTGTTGTTAGAAATTAAAATAAACTTAATTTTAAAACAATAATATTGTGTGCCCCACGGCTGCACCAAATAGGTCCAGTTCAGTAAAATACCAGACAGCTAGGTGCTGCCTGTTCGGTCAACAGTGGATGTCGTTTGATGAAATCTAATATTAAAGTAGTAATGAAGGTTTTCTTGGCCATTTGGAGAAATCCGGAAATGTGTCACCAGTCAAACATTTTCTTGTCGCTCATTTATTATTTCTATAAAATATAACACATGTTTAGAAGGATATGTTATAGTTAGTCATTAAACACTGACAATGAATTAATCAATACTTTACTACGAAATCATGACAACGTTAATGGGTAATAAATAAATTTTATCTCACGTTAGCCCGGATATTTTAAGATCCGTTTTACGCAAATATGTGGATTGTTGATTAGTTCGCATAGAAGAGGTAATTTTCATATTTTTGATCGTGGCAAAGAAGTTGGCCATCTTTACTTACCGAGATGACTCCGTGCCTCGGAAAGCACATGTCCGGCGGCACTTGGTCCCGGCTGTCATTTGTAGATTTTAGACATTCGTTGCAGGTAGTATAGGATCGTATCAGTCGCTCCTTGAGAATACTTAGCTCGAACACTTAGAAAATACTTAGAGCATACTTAGAGAAGACTTAGAGCTACACCAAGATAATTGGGAAAAGGCTAGATCGATTGGTAGCGTGGTGCCTGCAAACTGCAGTTCGATTCTGTAAACATGTCGAGGTGAAGGCATGGGTGAAGTGATCGCGAAGTGAGCTATCAATCCAAGTAATCAAGATGGAATGACAGCTCACTTCACTTCGACATGTTTACAAAATCGAGCCGCTGTATTGTAGTATGTCATAGTTTATGAATAATGCTTCAGCCGTGTGAGCTAAGAAAGAACTTACCTTAACTCATTTGCAACCGGTTTGAACCTTGCCTCAATATAATCCAGACCTTTTTTTTTTTATCCAGGCCTTAGAAATAAATCACCTGCTTGTAATAAGTTTAAACGAAATATTTGACATAGGACACTTGTTACCCATTTCAATTTTATTTTTTGCACCGTACACAAAATTATTGACATTTTATTATTGTTTTTATGAATTTGGAACTTTAAAAATGTTGATAAGGATCTTGATTCGCGCTTGAAATATGTAAAAAGTATGTTTTAAAACAGTTCAGGTTTCGATTTTTTTTTAAGTTATAAGTTCATTTTATTATAGATAACATCTCACAGGCTACAGTTTGGTTGGCGTGACCTATCCTTTCCAAAACATATTTTTTTGCAGCTACATAGGTATTGTAAACATCATCGTACGTTAGAGAACTATTTATTTATCCCGGTGAACTTAATACCACTTAATTTGAGTAGATTTGGTTTTTGTTTTAGGGTTCCGAACAAAAAACGGAACCTTTTAGGATTACCAGGGTGATTGTCTATGCTGCGGAATTTGTTTGAAAGAAGTACCGTAGCCCTGGAATGCAAAGGGCACTAGGAGGAACACGGACGGGTTTTAGTCAGTAAGAGTCTGACACTCCCTCCTGTTTCACCCAGAGCGGGAGGAGACATTTGATGATTTCCCCTCCTTAAAAAAAGGGTGTTTGTCTATCTGTCTGTATGTCTGTCCATATTTCACAGCCAGTTTTCTCCGGATCCACTAAACCGATTCTGATGTAATTTGGTACGCACATGGACTTCTGCAACTCAAACACGGAAACGTTACGTAAATCATTAAATTTTTAGTATGTGGTCACTTTTGGGGGTCAAACTATAAAATTAAAAAACAAAGTTTTTTGAACAAATTTGTGTGACAAATCAAATGTGTCTGTGAAAACTGTGAGGGTTTTAGCTATATTTTTTTCATTATTTTAAAATAAATGGTTTTGAAGAAATTAGATGATTGTTCTGCAGATGGTTGTTCCGGGTTTATCTGTTTGTGTATGTGAGTTTGTATATTTGTGGACGCTCCCACGACACAGGAGTATTCCTAATGTGGGGCAAAGTTTTTTTTTTTTTTTTGGTCCATTCTCCCTCCCTTATCTCCAAAACTACGGAGCCTAAAATTTTGAAAAATATGGCGATAATAGATATTTTTTAATCTATAGGACAGAAAAATCTATAATAATTCTATATTGTTAAAATAACAGTTAAAAAAAAAGTTTCTATACCACCCTGTATTATAAAAAATCAAACAAACAATAAATTATTTAAATAGGTCAGAAAGCCATTTTTTAATTCAAGCGAGACTAAATGAAGAATTATATTGTTTTATTTTTAAGATATTTGTAGACGGTCCTGAAAAAAATATAAATGTCCTGCCATTACATCATATTTTATTTTATATACTGTGCCAAACATCTCAATTCACATAAAAAGTACTTTTTGATAGTAATTAATGCAAATAGCCCCTTTATACTTGTTTTTGGAATACTGCCAAAATGGCCGGAACACCCCTGCATTAACCAGGAACTTGCCTGTTATGGCACCAACATTATCTAGTTTATATTAACTTAGAAGTAACTAACTACTGTTTGATTTTAAATGATTAAGTGACCACTTAGGTAAAATAATTTGACTATTTTCTTGCAATTGGTGAAAATAGTACCTGGTTTTTGCAATTTACTGCGTTAATGTTTGACTTTTATGGTGTGAGTTTTTGTAAAATACGATAGTAGTTAATGCATTATTTGCAGAACGTGATGAAAAATAATGGGAAAAGACGACTCCGTTAAAAATATTTGATTCATCCAGACTCCATGCCTTCTAATATAAATGCGAAATTTCCTGGGATAGAACAATGGATACTTTTCATCCTGGGGATATAATGGATACTTTTCAGTATGCATTTCGTTTTGCCCTTTGTATAATTTTTGAAGTACGTGCGGGCAAAGCTACTGGCAGAAGCTAGTATTCAATAAATCGTTAATATTTAGTTGGTGAACAAAAATATCACCTTACAATAATACCCTCCGGATTAAAGATCTTAGAAAGACTGCCTTTATTCGTCATTATAAAAATAAAAATTGAGGAGGCTAATCCAATGAACCGTGCCAAAAATGACAAGTAATAAAAAGTCTTCATAATCCATCAATATTAAAATCCATTGACATTCTAACGAGAATGTCCGACCACCTTTCAACTCGTCTTAAAACCGTCAACGGATTTGACACTTTCCATTATAAATTTTAGCATAAAATTAATGTTGAAAACGACGGGTTGGTTCAATTTTGGTAATGGTAAAATGTGGTCAGAGGCGTTTGAAACTGCCTGTGTGAGTACTGTCGGTCTAATAAATTGGTGTGTGACCCTCCCTCCTCCCTTGTTACCGCAAACCATTATCCTTTAATCCCCATGGGTGTAGGCTGATGGGAATTGGGAAGGTTAAGGTTTGGGGAAAGGTCGATGGGACCCTTATTAACTAGGAGTAGAAATTGTTTATTATCCAGGTAATACATAACCACCTTTTACGTAAGTAAGTATATATCGTGTAATAGAATAAACTCAATACCTCTTAAGGGGTCATTATATTCATAATTTTGAACATTTTTTAGTGTGGAAACAATAACGAAATCGCGAATAATAAATCAGCTGGTCTATACATTTTGTCAAGTGAAGCGCACATAAATGTAAAGAATAAGCATAATCATTCTATAATGTTCCCACTGTTGGGACACAGGCCTCTTCTCTTTCGAGCGGGAGTGGGCTATAATCCACCACGCGGGCCCAGTGCTGGTTGGTAGGTATCACATGTCTTCGAATTTTTGGTTCTAGGACATGCCGGTTTCCTCACGATGTTTTCCTTTACCGGTGAGTAGTAGTGATGAAATAATTTACACAAAGTAAAGCGCCTGCCTGGGTTCGAACCTATGACCTACAACTCGTAAGTCGCAGCGTGTCGGTCGGTGCCGTGAAAGAATAATAGCATCACCCCATTACTTCCCGTGGGTGTCGTAGGAGGCAACTAAGGGACTCACCAGAGAAGCCTATTCTCTGGTAAGTCCCTTAGTCGCCTCTTAGCAGCATTGTTCGTAAAACGCAACACTATACACTGCGATCGCCAACCCGCCTGCCAAGCGTGGCGATTATGGCAAACCGGGGCCTTTGGGGGAGGCCTATGTCCAGCAGTGCACGTCTTTCGGCCGTTATGATAATGATGATGAATGTTGGCAAAACCACATACAAAATTGAAACAACTGGCACCTACGTGTACAGCCGTATCCAGTGAGCCAGCATGGGGCTGTTCCACTTATCACACAATACACTCAGGATGCTATGGCTAGCACGTACTCAACCGAGAACAAAAGCGCACCTTTTCCATATAAAGGCATGAAAACCGACAATCCTGGCCTCGGTAAACATCCCAGAAGCGCTACAGAAACGTGGTAGCCCCAACAGCATCCTGAATACATTGTTATACTGGACATGGCAAGGCATTATAAAGGGCAGTTGATATTTTTTTTCTGCGATATTGGTTTTGATCCCGTAGTGTTAGTTGTTCACAATCTGTGTTCACAATGATGAGTACATTGAATCATTAAGAGGTACGTTTTTTTCTGTAACACGTTGTTTTACTTCTAAAATACAAAAAGAGAAACGGTTTATTTCCCATCAGTCTGCGCAGTACGCAGTCAAACACAAGTTGATAAAAAAGTCAAGAGTAACATTTTTTTTAGTACTTAGTTCTGCTACAATAAAGTTTTTTGCCCATAAGTATGATCTTATCATCATAACCTTACTGCGTAAAGCATAAAAACTTATGACGTTTTACCTTTAAAACCGTTACTTTGATATCCTGTCTCACAGCATCTCGATGACGACAATCTTATAACATTTTGCGTAAGAAATCTGATTCATAACTTAAATACGTAAGTAATTTTAACACCAGACGTTTAGAACCGTTTGAAACACGTCAGTACTGGACACCTTAGTTTTCCTCAATTTGAGAAGCTTGTGGTGAAATAATAACAGTAGTATGGGGTGATCTTCAAGGTAAAGCAACGCTTGCCGAGGCCGGTTTGTGGATAGATCATTTATACTGTATATGAATACAACAATTAAGCTGAAGTTTGATTTTTTGTTTAGTTGACGCGCTAATCTCAGAAACAACTGGTTCGAATTGAAAAACCATTTTAGTGTTGTATAGCGTCACATAGAAGAGTCTCAGCTGAAACCAAGCTAAAGGAGCTCGTGGCTTAATAATAACAGCCACACGGGTCGATCTTCAAGGTTAAGCAACGCTTTCCAAGGTTGGTCTGTGGATGGGTGACTATCTTAACATAGGGAGTTTCCACAGTGCCTCGGAAAGCATGTTAAGCCGTTGTTCCCGGCTGTCATTTCTAGATCTTTGGCAGTCGTTACGGATAGTCAGAACCAGTAAATCTGACTCCAGTCTTGCAATAAAGTACCGTGTTACCCAGTTACTGGGTTGTGGAGGTCTGGTAGGCAGCAGCTCCGCGTAAAATACTGGTATTCAGCTAAATCCGGTTTGACTGGAAGCCGACCCCAATATAGTTGGGAAAAGGCTAGGCAGATGAGCCGAAACCAAGCTAACCCGTTGGTTTCGACTAACACTCTTCTCGTCTTGTAACAAAAAAAAAAAATCTAAATCTATAATCTTTGACAGTAAGTTGTTACCGTAGTAACAAACCATAAAATTCAACACCTGAGGGACCAGCACGAATATTTTTTACGTAAAGAAACGTATTGTAAAACTTTTCCATATCCACAATACTCGTTACGCGCATAATATTTATCCGTTGTTGATGTCGCTGCGTACCTGCAAGAGGGCGCGGCAAGCAGTATCGGGGCGAAGCCCCCTGTCTGCGGTGGCATACCTCGGCCCGTATTGTCCCATAAAATTAAAACCAAAATAATATGGGGTAGTTTTTCACATTCAAAATTCACTTACGTTAACGTTACTATATGTCAAAATATTCGTGGTAGCCCCTCTGTATTGCTAAAAGGAATCCCATTCACTAGTTGGTGGAGGTCAGATAGGCTATCGCTCTAAATGAAATTCTGTTATAGCAGCAACCGGTTAGACTATAAGCTGACCAATAGTTGTGAAAGGCTAAGCAGATTGAATGACGTTTTGAAACGTTTGGTGCACGTCAGAACAGTAATCTTAATTGAATTCCTCAGCTTTCCTCAATTTATAATGTTGCGAAAATGTCTCCCATTTCCCCTTGTTCCGTTAATGCACGTCAATCCATCGATTTAGGAGAATATTATCGTCTTGTTAGCTGTCCGGATTGTCGCAATTGTCATTAGGACGCGTCAGTCAGGCGACTTTATTGAATTATGGGAAGCTCGAAGTAACAGCATTACTGAATTATCATGCGTAAGTGAATTATCGTACATTACCAATTGAATTACAATACCTACTTAAGTCAGACTTCGTTACTACGTCACAAATTCCGTCAATAATGTGGCCTAGGATCCTTCTTAGGGCTTTTTTTCCTAGGAGACATTCTGTGATTGGTCTATCCGATCATGATTCGGTAGTGAAAGAGAAACGCAGCTAAACCGGACAAATAGCGCTATCCCTTCCTCACAACATAAACATGAAGGCAACGTTATATCGTAGTAGTATCTATTAGGTTATATAAATTGTATACTAATGAAAAAGTAATTGATGAACTGAATAATAGATGATACGGCTAGAAAGAGGGACCATTAAGAGCTCGACTAATAGAACTATGGAAGAAGAATACTTGTTGCACCTAATAAATTAGGAAAAACATGGGCTAGATATCGGTAAAACGGGGTGAAATAAAACTTTGAATGGTTTTTTCACTTCAATGCCACATTATTGGTTCCTAAAAAAATATCAATCTTCTTAATTTAACATTGATTTAAGGTTGACTAGTAGAGAATGCATCGTTACATTAAGTCCGCCTATATACCACTATTGTACATGAAGTAAATAAATAAACATTGGAGTCCTGAAATACTGCAAGCGGAATTCTATTAAAGTGAAAATCCCCTTCGAAGTTGTGTGTCTATTCACCCCTGCGTTTCAACTCACCCCGTTCTACTTCGAAATATGATGACGATAATGTAATTAGTTCACTAATCGTTTGATTGCACCATTCTTAACAAGGTAGGCACAATCCAGTGCAATACACCTGTTCATATTGCGCAACCTGTAAGGTTATTAGTGTTGTTACCAAGGCTATATCCATAACGCAGACTGTCTCGGATTATATTATAAACAATATTTTATAGATACACGTGAGATTTTTTTCTATGCAGGTATTTACTTTAAAAGGTTGCACGTGTGGCCTGTATGGCTGAATAAATTTGTTTGGATATACCACGTGGTGTAAATAAGATAGCCTTCTTGGGCTTTAGGCGAAGTGATATATTTTGGCGATAGTGACATTCAATAGAATTTTTTTTTTTTTTTTGATAGCGACCAAAATATAATAGAACACATAGAATACTCTTTATAATGCACACCATATAAATTACACAAAAGATACATGAAGAAAACATTACACTGGGTGTCACAATGGGCGGCCTTATCGCTAAAAGCGATCTTTTCATGACAACTTTTGTGCATTTTAAAGTGAAAAAGAAAGACAGTACTGTTGGACCGATAAACATGTGTTTTTGGTTGTTCGACAATCGTTATAATTATGTAGCTATTAGAGTGCAGTGGTGTCCTAGTGGTAATGGCTGCGACTTACGTTTAGGTCGTAGGTTCGAACCCAGACAGCTGGCGCTTTAATAAAATTAAATAGAAAAGCCATCGTTAAATTAAATTTCTTGCCAATTACAGATTTAAATTACAATATTATATAAGAAAGATTAAATTACAGTATTAATCAGATTAAGCGTAATAAAATTTCGATATTATTAATCAATTATTTTTTCTTGTTAGTATTTATTCGTTATTTTTAGCACACACAGGCGCTTTACTTTGTGTAAATTATTTCATCACCATTGCTCTCAAAGCGGTGAAGGAAAACATCGTGAGGAAACTGGCATATCCTAGAACCAAAACATTTTAAGACATGTGACATCTGTCAAACCGCACTGGGCCCGCGTGGTGGATTATAGCCCACTCCTGCTCGAAAGAGAGGAGTCCTGTGACCCAGCAGTGGGAACAACATAGGCTGATTATGTACGGATGTACTATATTATTAGAGTAATACTTTGTGAGGCGTGTTACCGTTATGTTCAGCTAATAAAGTTCCTCTTTGTGAGGTTTATTCCTTTGTCAACACATTTTCCCAGCGCAGCGTCACTAACATTCAAGGAACCATATTATTTACCTTGTTAATCAACCATATCTTTGATTCATCACGTTCCATCAGGGGAGACAGAGGTCAAAGCAAGAACAGAAAATAATAATAATTGTGTGACAGTGTACCTACCTACCTTAACCCCACTTTCTAACAGCACTTACCAACAATCTTAACAAATGACGTACATTCAAAGTTCATTCTCTCGATCGTCGTCACGTACCACTTCACCTGACGTCACTCTGCGTCACCACAGTTAGCTGAACGCTTTCATAACTTTACGTCTTACCACAAAACAAATAAAAATGACTAACTCGGCCAGAAAACGGCGTCAAAGCTTGTTTACCTGACCAATCGACCCGGTGACCTTAACGTATACCTACATAAGTAGGTAGGTACAAAAGTGAATAAAATTAAAAATTAATTACGATGCGAGACGCGCAGGACCGGTCGTTGTGGTGGCGCTTGGGGGAGGCCTATGTCTAGCAGTGGACGTCTTTTGGCTGATATGATGATGCACTTTCTTGGGTTCGGCTTCCAGTGCAGCTCCATCATTATCTGCCTAATCTTTTCCAAACTATATTCGGGTCAGCTTCCAGCCGGATTCCGCTAAATACCAGTGTTTTAGAGCTCCACAACCCATTACAGCCTAAGTCTAGCAGTGGACGTCTTTTGGCTGATATGATGATGCACTTTCTTGGGTTCGGCTTCCAGTGCAGCTCCATCATTATCTGCCTAATCTTTTCCAAACTATATTCGGGACAGTTTCCAGCCGGATTCCGCTAAATACCAGTGTTTTAGAGCTCCACAACCCATTACAGCCTAAGTCTAGCAGTGGACGTCTTTTGGCTGATATGATGATGCACTTTCTTGGGTTCGGCTTCCAGTGCAGCTCCATCATTATCTGCCTAATCTTTTCCAAACTATATTCGGGTCAGTTTCCAGCCGGATTCCGCTGAATACCAGTGTTTTAGAGCTCCACAACCCATTACAGCCTAAGTCTAGTAGTGGACGTCTTTCGGCTGATATGATGATGATGATGAACCCATTAACACGGCACTCCTTACCCCTTGGGAAGACTGGCACAGAGGAATCTCGGTATGTTAAAATGGTCAGCCATCCACATCCACTGCCCTCGGCAAGCGTTGTTTAACCTTGAAGATCGACCCGTGCAGCTTTTATTCTTTAGCCACGTACCTGATGCATCTAAGTACCAATATTTTATATGGAGCGGCTACCATCTGACCTCCAAGACCTAGGTACTTCTTTTTCTTATCATGTGAGCAATAAAGTCTAACGAACCCACACAGGCCACACACCAGTGTCAGAGTTTCTAAACTGCCTCAAGAACCTCTGACATGGTTTGTTTGACGACTGCCATTTGACGGTCAGGACCACGGGCTTATACGTGCTTTTCGAAGAACGGAATCATCTTTTTATCTGAAAATCAGGTGATTCAAGCCTGCTATATGCTAGCTAATCTGGAAACATCATTACAAAGTGTGCTTCCCTTGGTAATCGAACCCATGACCACTGGGCCATTAGGCAAACGCCTAAACCACTCGACCACGGTGGTACTTTTGGCAAGACTGGTGTCAGATTTTCAAGCATGTACAAATGACAGGCAGGGACTTCACGAACTTGGTGGACATCCCACACACGCGCACATAACGTTTTGGGAACACATTCATAGTGCGTACAGCTAAGGAGTGGAATTCCCTGCCGGAGTCTGTGTTTCCTGATAGCTACAACCTGGGAGTCTTTAAGTCAAGAGTGAATAGGTTACTTCTAGGCAAGCGTGCTACATCTTCGACCACATCATCGCTTATCAACAGGTGAGATAGTGGTCAAACGCGTGCCTATCAATAGTAAAAAAAAAAACTTTCAGATACACGGAGTAGTTTTGATTTATAATAGAGGGTCACCCATGCACGAACGGTCACCCATCCTCCGCAAGTTCTGCTTAATTTTGAAAATCGAACTTTGTCGCAGTTATTATTTAGCCACGACCTCGTAATTACGTAACTTGATAATAAGATTTAAATGTCGTCAGATTTGAGACGAGGTCGTTAAGTCAGACTTAAAGAAGAATATGGTAATGACAATTTTCTTTCAATGTTTATAAGCCACTTTGCATTTTTGATTTAGTTTCAAGACCGCCTTGAGAGGTTTCTAAAATGAAATATAAAATGTTAGCATCATTAAATATTCATTGACTGTAGTCATGTATTTTTTGGGTTTAAACAATATGTAGATTGACAGTGTGTGATTGACGTACGTAGAATATAAATAACTAGCTTCTACCAGCGGCTTCGCCCGCGTGGTCCCTAGGGAACATACTCCCGGAATAAAAAGTAGCCTATATCTTTTCTCAGGCTCTTGACCATCTGTATACCAAATTTCATTTAAATCGGTTCTGTAGTTTTGGCGTGAAAGCGCGACAGACAGACAGACAGAGTTACTTTTGCATTTATAATATTAGTAAGGAAGTAAGGATTATTATTCTAGCAGAAATCAAGCCAAGCATTTGATAAATGATATTTTCTTTCATTTATGTAACTAAAAAAAAACCAGACAAAAAAACAAAACGACCTTGGGCCATAGACAAGTGACATTCTGTCAGCGGTAGCGTAACGAAAACATCAAAACTGTAAGGGATTGACAAATTATGTCAAAATGTCACATGAACAATTTGCCTTATATTTTGATATTTTGACATTCGCCAGTATAAAGGCGCAAACCCACCGCGGTGCACGCTGTGCACGGGCACGTGGCGCATTTTAGCTGCGTGGGTTCATTTGTTCGACAACATTTTTCGGTCTTTAGTTTCCGCTGCAGTACACACTACATACCCACGACTACACCACACTATGTACAAATGTAGCCTACCGTGGCACACGGAGAGGCTACGCACGTATTTTTGCAAGAATATGGTTTTGACATAGTTGTGGGTTCTTCTTCTTTTTAATTATTTTAATTCGTGTATAGCGTTTACCGCAAGCACAGCGTGCATGACGTTGAGCTATGTGAGTGCCATATTCGAGCAAGCCACGCGTGTACCAATGACGTCAATTGATGCCTAGCGTGTCCGCGGGTTGCAGTGGTGACAGTTTCACATATTTTCATGCAAGGCGAATAGTCATACACGTGCATAGGCTCTCCGCGCGCCGCGGTGGGAATCCACCATAATGACACTGTCTAGCGCTTCAGCTCACACACAAGTTCACAGAACTACGCTAATTATTGAGCTTCGCGGCAAAAGGAAACTTTTATTAACTACAGGCCTAGGTCTGCTCTTTCCCCTGCTTGATAATAGAACAGTGGTAACCACAGTTTTATTTACTCCCCATCTGTCCTATTTTGATAAACATCATAGCAGGGCCAGAGAATCGATACTCTTGGAGTTACAGTATGAGAAATAGTGTCATCATCATCATCTGCCTAGCCTTTTCCCAACTATATATTGGGGTCGGCTTCCCGTCAAACCGGATTCAGCTGAATACCAGTGTTTTACGTGGAGCGGCTGCATACCAGACCTCCACAACCCATTTACTGGGTAACACGGTACTTCTTGGCAAGACTGGAGTCAGATTTACTGGCTTCTGACAACCCGAAACGACTGCCAAAGATCTACAAATGACAGCCGGGACCAACGGCTTAACGTGCTTTCCGAGGCACTGAAGAAACTCGTTATGTAAAGATGGTCACCCATTCACAGACCAGCCTTGGCAAGCGTTGCTTAACCTTAAAGATCGACCCGTGCGGCTGTTATTATTTAGCCACGAGCTCCTCAGTATAAGAAATAGTGTAACGACCCCTTAAAATAATAATGATTAATTAAAAACAAATAGATGGAAAAATAACGGGTTTTTAAGAACAAAAACTCCTTAGAAAAACAAGGACAAAAGAATAAAGAAATGCAGACAGACTAGACTCATAAAAATATTTTAAACTTGTCTAAATACTAGTTTTGGCGCCTACAAAATATAATTTATTAGTACCGGTTTATCAAAAAAAACACTTTAGCAGAAATGTTCAGGTTTTTGTATGGATAATTCATAAATGTTTTAAAAATATTGCGGAGCTTGAAAATGTTATGTAACACAGTGACCTAAAACATGACAAAATCAAAATAAATGTGTATTTTTTCAATATTTTTACAACAATAAACCATTGATAGAAAATGTTTTAACTGGACAAATAAAAAAAAAACGGCCAAGTGCAAGTCGGATTCGCGCATGAAGGGTTGTGTTAGTTGCCTTTTGGGTACGGAACTCTAAAAAATTTAACTAATCGTACTCTTCAGTAATTTTACAAAATAGTTATATTCTTATTATATTATATTTTTTACGTATTGTGGTACGGGAGCTAGGATCTCGCAGTACCCCAGGAACTGGTTACCAAACAAAAAGCTGATTGAATTTCAAGGGTCATTATATTTTGTGTTGGCTCGCAAGGAAACCTTTTACAGAACTCTCAATATAAAAAGAACTAAATTCACACGTCATTATTTGAATTCCTAATCCAATATTTTTAACTTTTTTAAGGCTTTCATAAGTAATGAGGCTATACATCCATAGAGGATGTATTACAGTATATATAAGCCAAAAGCTTGAAAATAATTATCTAAACAATCAATATCGATTTGCACAATGTCTTCTCATTCAGCAAACATTGCGGAATGAAAAGACATAGGGAATAATCCGAGTCAAACAAAAATACTACATTCAGTATTATTCATTCAATTAATTTCAGAAATTATATACGGGTCAATCAATCAATCAAATTATTTATTTGCTAGAATGCGGGTATACAAATGAGGTCGTGAAATATAAAAGTAGAGCCATACATTCTGACCAATATTTGACATGCAAAATTTAAATGGATGGAACACCAATTAAAATTATAATATAAAAACATAACATTCAGTCAAAATACAATTAAAACGGGAAAATAAAATTTAAATGTCGATATATAATTTAAATGTCAAAGTTCAGCTTTAATTTGAAAATGTAATTAAAACAATTAAAATATCAAAATGTAATTAAAAATTCAAAATACAATTAAGATGTCAAAATGGGGAGTCGTTGTTACCATTTGTCTTATGGCATCTCTCAAGGTTAGGTCCGTGACCTCAGATAATTTGATACTCCTTCAAAGCAACTGGTACATGTGGCGCCAAGACCTTTACGGTTTCTATACCAAGAAATACGTTCATAGGCAACCTTGAATTATTTATAAAGGATATTCATTGTTCATACAGAATCTTCAAGCTACCAGATTTGTTAGGAATTACAATGTCAAAGAAATGTATTCTATACTAATATATAAAGCTGAAGAGTTTATTTGTTTGTTTGTTTGTTTACTTGAACGCGCTAATCTCAGGAACTACTGGTCCGATTTGAAAAATTCTTTCAGTGTTAGAAAGCCCATTTATCGAGGAAGGCTATAGGCTATCATTACGCTAAGACCAATAGGAGCGGAGCAGTAATGAAAATTGTGACGCAGACGAAGTTGCGCGGGTCAACTAGTTTGATATAAACGCGTTCAGTTTTAGTTAACTCACTTAGTATATATGAATAGAATAGAATACTCTTTATTATGTACACCATACAGGGTGTCCGGGACATCGTAACGCAAACTTCGCGAAAAGGCTACACCTGATGCCACTAATCAAATTGTGGAAGTCATTAATCTCGCTAATGATCGGTTACAGAAATTGTCATTTTCGAGCGCGCAATGTATTGTGAACAACGCGATCCAAACGCGCGAGAGCGTTGTACGGAGTACGTACCTACACTTCTTGAACACACTCAAAGCTGCGACGCCGCGCGAGCTTCTGCGTTAAATGTACTTAAGTACCTAAGAATATCGCCTACCTATCGCCGACCACAATATCACATAAAATCATTTTTAATCACTCAGAAATACCTACGGTATCTAATGATGGTAGGAACATGTTTATGCAGAATTCAAGAGAAGAAAAGCATCGACAAGCTATGTCTTTAGTCTCATAAAATCACGATTCCGATAAGGATTGATAAGATAATAAAAAAGAAAACTTGTAAGTAGGTACCTACATTGAGATCCGTTCACGTAAACTAATGAACTATCTAAGTCACATTGACACAACAATAATACCTACCTATCTCATAAAATGAATCATTTTTATCACTCAGAAATACTAACCTGCTAATGGTAAAAACTTGTTTTTGAAGAAATAAGAGAAGGAGCCTTAAGATTAATCTCTTAAAATACTTAATGATTCAGATAAGGATTGATTATAAGAAATAAGCTTGAAGTACCTACCTACATTGAGATCCGGTATCGTAGGTAACTACTGAACCGCCTCACTCACTTAGAAAGTACCTAAGTACCGACGAATAACACCCGTAGCCGACAACAACTGACATGTTTACGCAGAAGTTAAGGAGTCATAAGCTTAACCATGTTCCACAATGATGTACTTAGGTACCTACCGAATCCAATGTCCAATCCAAGGTGACCTTGGTTGGAGCTTGGTTTCCATCCGCGAATTTTGTACCTATGAATTCACCCAAACAAGGTTACCTTGGATGGGTCGCTAGAATACATCCTTGTGGAACATGCTCTCTTAAAATCACGAACGCGATTCTGATAAGAATTGATAACAAAGCCAAAAGCTCTCAAACAAAGGGTTCTGTAAGTACCATAACTCAAAAAACACGCTTCTTGTATGCGAGCCCCCGTAAATTACCTAGTACTATGGACGACGGACGGACAGCGGAGGCTTAGTAATAGGGTTTCGTTGGTTACGCTTCGGCCTACCTACATTGAGATCCGATAATGTAAGTACCTACTACTAACTCACCTTAAGGTCGCTCACCCCTGGGTTCGAAGTGGCCGCCGCCAGCACGCTCGCATATCTGAGCACGGCCCAGTGTTTCAACGTGGACACGGAGCAGAAACTTTGGGTCCTGAGCACACTCCTCACGCAACGTCGCAAACACATGCACGACGCGATTCCTCATCTCGGCTGCGGAAGCGCACTCGGACACAAACACTTGTTCTTGACGTAACCCCAAAGAAAAAATCGAATGGGGTCGAGTCTGGTGAGTGAGCTGGCAATGGCTCCGCGCGGGCCGAATCTACCGATCCACCGATTCCACAAGTCCAGATGACATTTTTAAATCAGACACACAAACACAAAGAGAAAATTAGTTTTGGGATCAAACTAAAACTTATCTTCTCTAACGTCCCGAAAACAGACTTTCACAAAAAGCACACTCGTTCGCGATCAACGTCAACAAGAAACTGGCAAAAATCCATCACGAAATGTTCTTTTCGAACTCTCTTTTGATTTCGCCGACATACCTACGTGCAGTACAGTGGCGGAACTATCATGGGTGGTTATTTATTAATTGAATGATTTTTTTTTGTTGAAATACTTAACCATGTAGTTACTTGATCGCCTTAAAAAAAGATTAAGATCTAAGAGAACCCAAGCTGCAAGAAACCGAACCAATTGAGATAAGCGTAAAATTAGGTACTTATTTTATTAACTTAAGCCTTATTATGATTTGTGAAACGTGTGCCTATTAATAGTAAAAACTCCGGGAGTGCCGGCAGAAGTGAAAACTTGAATACGTGCTTCTCTCCCTCCGTCTTACGAATTTTCAACAGGTCACCATCTCACGCATTTTCACTAGGGTCACGTGTCTTGACGCGAGCTTAACATTTTTTTACCCATCACAAAAAAGTGCACAACGTCGCTAAAGAAGCTTACACTTAAAAAAAAAAATCTCGGTCAGGTGTCACCATCACCACTAAGCGAGACACTGAACCGCCCCTTACACTCTGTTCAACAGAATAGGTACCTAGATCGGCTCGATTGTCGGCATGTCAAAGAGCGCGCTACGTATTGCCGCTATAAGAAAATACGATTTGGTGACACAAAACAAAATAACCGATTTGCGTCTTTAAGCAATTATTTTAATGTTGGAAATCGCTTACTTTATTTTGTTGTGATACGTATTATTTTCTAATGGCGGCAGTCTTTAGACGGTATTTTTGAGCGGTGCCTTTGACATGCTCACTCGCAGGTACCTACTTGGCATGCGTTGACCTTTCGTTTGAACTTTGCACAGCTGATAGCTACCTAATTTGAAGTTTTATTTACATTGCTTTTTTTTGTGAAAATAGTGAATTAATGACTTTTTAATTAAAAATCTTATTGGGTTAGGTCAGAATAACGATTATGAGCAGTCTAAAGTAAAAAAAACTCCTAAAAAATATGAAAAAATGAGGAAAAAGCCGACGAAAAATTCCTACTCCAGGGTGTCCAGAATCATGTCCTGGACCCCTGGAAATCGTTTGTGCGTCGATGTCAGATACACCCGGTATAAGTTACAGAAAAGATAGATGAAGAATCTTCCATTTCTGCATCTGCTGGGAAGTTCTCACATTTTCAGTTCATTCGCGTTTTAATATCAATTGAAAAAGTCACATTTACCTATCTTATTTTCACATATTGACTGTCGATGATGGTTTGTATTAGGTTTTGAACGTTTTTAATTTCAGAAATAAGCCTTCAGATTGTACTTCTCCATCTATAGGTCTAAAAACACCACCCAAGTAAGAGTCGGAATCGCACACGAAGGGTTCCGTGCCATAAACCTTAATTTTTATTATTTGTTGTTATAGCGGCAATAGAAATACACAATATGTGAAATTTTCAACTCTCTATCTATTACAGCCCGCTGACAGACAGACGGACGGACGGACAGCGGAGGTTTAGTAATACGGTTCCGTTGGTTACCCTTTGGGTACGGTACCCTAAAAACCGGCAAATGCGACTCGGATTCTCACACGAAGGGTTCCGTACAATAACCTGAAAAGCACGTTTCTTCTATGGAAGGAGCCTTCCATTTTTAAATAAATTAAATTATTATTATTTTCTGTTATAGCGGCAATAGAAATACACCCTCTGTGAAAATTTCAACTGTCTATCTAATACGGTTCTTGAGATACAGCCTGCCGACAGACTGACGGGCGGACAGCGGAGGCTTAGAAATAGGGTTCCGTTGGTACGGACACCTTAAAATTTATCCAATGTAGGAAATTCAAAGGAAAGAAGATAGATAATGACAAAAGAATCACACAAAAACAAATCAAGTATTCCTATAAATGGAGTTAATAAGTTACATTGAATAGAGTATTGTCTTCAATAAGTATTTTAGCTAAAAGAGAATACTTGGAAGAAACGCTTAAAAGGAAATAAATTCCAATTATTTTATTGAAACGAAGGCTCGATTACCACTTGAGGGAGTTCTCAATAATAATAATAATCGAAATGTTAGCAGTGTACCATTAAAGGTGTCTTTGAAGAAATTTGGAGTGGTTTGATTTCTAGAAAATATATTTTGTGAAATATATTGTTGCTTAGTCCAGCCAATTATTATAAAACAAGCTAAAAAAAAAGATACAAGAAGTAAGGGAAGATTAAGTGATTGCTAGCAGCATTAAAATTATAAAATACTACCTGAGCCTCCTGATTTCACCAGCTATTAATTCGTTTTTAATTAGGGTTTTATAAGTCTTTTTTTTATTTCTATGGATTGCAGCGGTAATTAAAATGATAGTTTCAAAGATTAGAGCATCCAAACTAAGAAAGTCTTCAGCTCTTTTTATGTTCGGATACGGAAACACTAGGAAGTGGTGACGGGCTGGGCGATTTGGGGGATTGTCTTGCAGTGCTGATTTTCAGCTTAATTTGAATAAATGTCTTTTGATATTGATTTTGGATAGATGAACTGTACGGAACCTGAAAGACATTAGACACCAAGATCGGTTACGTTTCTATCATGGTGTCCAATATCAATGGAGATCAGCAAAGTACACAGGAGATATTATTGTGCACAATCATTTGCGCAAACGCAGATGCACTCTCTATTCTTTTATTGTCATAGTTTGACACTACCGAGGTGAAATCAGGCACAGCATCATCGACTGTATGTGCTTTTCGGGCAAGGGACGGCGCGGCCGCTATTTATTTAGATGTACCGACGATCTTACAAAAGCTGGAACAGACTGGAACCGTAAAGGCGAGAACCGGGTGTTGTGCTGCACTTATTTAAATAAATATATCCCAGCAGTGGATTTTGATGGGCTGAGTTCGATGTTCGTATAAAAAAGGGCTAATCACTAGTTTACAGACACGCGGGAACCGCCCGATTACGTGTGAACGATCTAATAAATATCTACATAAATAAGAACCGCATGGTACCCACGCGATTCTGGAACCGCGCGGTTCCCGCCGTGTTCGAACTAGAGCTATGTCAAAGAAAATCAAAGACTGGTAAATCCTTACCAAATCCTAATTGTAACAGTGAATTCTAACATTATTCAAGTCTGGAGACTGTTGAATGATTAGAATTCGGTTGGATTATTTCCTTAACGTGGTTAGTGAGAGCAAAATGCGGGCTATGGGCTCGTTCCCATTGTTTGACTATCGTACATTCCATGTTTGCAGAGGTAAAGAACCGTACATTTTCAAATGTTAATACTGTTACAACATCATTCTCAGAATTTTGATGTCATCTCAATACGGGTCATGCGTATTCCTCATGAGAGTTGTTATAGGTTTCTATATTCCTACATCCTCTTATATCCATACTTAGGTATATACTTGCTAAAGAGTTTATTTGGTTGAGTGGGCTAAAAACTGAAACTACTAGTTCGAATAAAATATATATTTTAGTGTTGGATAGCCCATTTATCGAGGACGGCTATAGACTATAATAATATAGTATCACTATACGACCAATAAAGGTCATCGTCATCATCTGCTCAGCCTTTTCCCAACTATATTGGGGTCGGCTTCCAGTCAAACCGGATTCAGCTGAATACCTGTGTTGTACGTGGAGCGGCTGCCTACCAGACCTCCATAATCCATTAAATGGGTAACAACACGGTATTTCTTGGCAAGACTGGAGTCAGATTTACTGGCTTCTGACAATCCGTAACGACTGCTAAAGTTCTATAAATGACAGCCGAGACCAACAGCTTAACGTGCTTTCCGAGGCACGGAGGAAACTCGGTATGTTAAGATGGTCACCCATCCACAGACCAACCTTGGCAAGCGTTGCTTAACCTTTAAGATCGTGAAGCATTAATAAAAAAGTGACACAGACAAATTTGCGGAGGTCAGCTAGTAAGTACACATAAATTGAGGCCGAATTGTATTTGGGTAACTGAGTGGGAAAAAAAAATATAAGTGATTTATTGTACAACAATTTTAGGAATTTGACTCTCAGACAAAATCATGTCTAAACTAAATGAGTCAGCATTATGACAAATTCAGAAGTAAATATAATTAAGTCGTATGTGACTAATCCTGTGTTATTTATCACTTTGGTTACCACGTTCCGCATTCTGCGGTCGCTGTGTATGGCCTAAAGTGTAAATGTTAGTCTATTAGCGGCAAGGCCTTTTAGGAAATGTGTGCGTTTAAATGTGAAATGACTTGTAATCCGGTTGTAGGAGGGAGTAAAACAATTATGTCATTTATTTATATAACTGTCATTTATTTATTTATTAAATAAAAAAATACTGTCTTTCTACTATAGTATATGGTTGGAGTTACTGTAGCCTGTGGCACAAGATTATCCTAGTACAGGCATACATACATTTTCAAGTTTAGATTCATAATGCAGTAATTACCTTACGTAATTCTGAATAAATTTTTATTGATTGATTTGTTGTTACTTTGTAATATATTACTCCTTGTAGAGACTGGTCTCTAGACAGATTTTTGTGCTCGGATCAAAGGGGAAACACGTAGATTTTTTTAGAGTTCCTTACGTTCTTATGAAACAACGAAACCCTCATAGATAGAAGTGTCTATGCCTGTCACAGTCCATTTGCTCCGAATCTATTGAACCGTTATAATTTAGTACACGTATAACTTTTGTGGCCAAAACACCGACGCGTACCGTAAATGACTATGGGACGTATCAACTAAAGGAAAAAAATAAACTGTAGATATCGTATGGCTTATCAAATGAAAAGGCTTATATTGAGGGTCCAGTTATACATTTTTATAATTTAAAAAAATAAGATGTATTTTGAAGTAATTTACCATTACGGCTAATGCTAATATAATTAATTCACAACCATAAACTGGATAATCACGATTAGTTTACATCTGCGAAATAATTACGTATTTGAAAGTATAATACAAAAAAGCAAACAAACATTATAGCTAAATTTTAATTTCAAAAAAATAAGCCCCAATTATTTTGGTATTCCTCTGTAACCAATTATCCACTGAACTGATATACTATATAGCTACATAATAAACTGGACATCCATAATTTCATGAATTCACACATTTGAACAACTGGAAAATAAAAATAATATGCTGCAATTGAAACTGAAATAACACAGATTGAAAACAAATGAGCTGTTTTATGATTTGAGTTCGTAATTATGTGATATCAACATAACGAACTATAAATGTAATGTAATGTTGTTGTCTGTTGTGTTGTAATGTAATGTTTTCACAACATTATTAACATTTGATCAAGGAGAGCTCGTGGCTAAAGAATAACAGCCGCACAGGTCGATCTTCAAGGTCAAGCAACGCTTGCCAAGGTTGGTCTGTGGATGAGTGACCATCTTAACATACCGAGTTTCTTCCGTGCCTCGGAAAGCACGTTAAGCTGTTGGTCCCGGCTGTCATTTGTAGAACTTTGACAGTCGTTACGGATTGTCAGAAGCCAGTAAATCTGACTCCAGTCTTGTCAAGAAATACCGTGTTACCTATTTAATGGGTTGTGGAGGTCTGGTAGGCAACCGCTTCACGTAAAATACTGGTATTCAGCTGAATCCGGTTTGACTGGAAGCCGACCCCAATATAGTTGGGAAAAGGCTAGGCAGATGATGATGATGATTAACACTTGTAATCATATTACGTATTAACTAGCTTGCCCGCAACTTCGTACGCGCATATCCCGTTCCCGTTGGAATTCGGGAAATCTTCTCTTAGTGCTCTCACACTCCTCAAGGAACCTACATGCCGAATTTTAGCTTTCTACGAGCAGTAGTTTCGGCTGTGCTTTGTCTGTCAGTCACTCACTTAGTAAAGAAATAATTTCATACTATATATTAAATTCATAGTAGAGAAGGTTATCCCATTAATTCCCTTTCTGCTGTAATAATTTCAATCAATAAATAATTTCTGGAAATGTTTTTTGTAAAGTACTGGAATGTCATTGGTTCTCGTGCCATTAATACATCTATGACAGTTTCTTGACTGATAGTCAGAAGCCAGAATATTTGACAAAAGTCTTGCCAAAGAGTATCATTTTACCCCGTTATTGGGTTGTGGAGTTGATAGGCAGTCGCTCCATGAAATAAAAACACTGGTACTCAGCATAAGTTAAGACTGGCTAGAAAGATTTTTAACGGTACTTCAGTGCCATTGCATTAACATAAAGGGTGAAATAAAAAACTTTTTACAAAAAATACAACCGACTTCCAAAAACAAAACACTACAAGGTACAAAATAACTTCGGAAGAAAGAAAAAACTTTAATTTCGGAAGTCGGTGTCGGTGTTTTTGGTTATTTTTTCGTTTTTGACACCAACTTCCGAAATCAAAGTTTTTTTCTATCTTCCGAAGTTATTTTGTACCTTGTAGTGTTTTGTTTTTGGAATTCGGTTGTATTTTTTTGGAAAAAGTTTTTTATTTTTCACTTTTTAGTGGTACCTAGGTACCTGCGTACCCATTAACAGCGTACCGGCGCAATGTTATGTTAAGGACTGGTGTAAACACTAAAAAATCATTCAATCATTTATTGAAGAGTTCCGTTGCCTACCTCCGAAGTTCTTCATCAGATCTTTACCAAATTGAAACGGGACCAGTCCAGGAAAATACTATTTCAAACAAAAAAAGAATCATCCAAATCGGCTGGCAATTGGCTAAAGTATCGCTGAACAAACATTTTAATGGGATCTCATCATCAGATCCTAATTTATACCTTTCATCATCAGGTCAGCAACATGAGATAATAATTACCAGGCACAAATATCTAAATTGCGTTAGAAAGTTTATGAAAAACATTGTGTGTGCCTATAAAATTTGAGGGTTGCCCTCGATTTTCATGGGATCCCATCATCAGATTCTGACATGGTGAAAATGGAACCAATCGAAAAGTATACCCTTTCAGATGAAATAAAAAATTTTCAAATCGGTTCATAAATGACGGAGTTATGAGGTAACAAACATAAAAAAAAAAAAATACAACCGAATTGAGAACCTCCTCCTTTTTTTGAAGACGGTTAAAAAAATAAAGGCGCAGACCCACCGCGACGCATGTTTGGCAGGGGCACGCGCTTTTAACGCATTTTAGCTTCGTAGATTCTTTTTTTTTAACCTACTTCAAAAAAAAATGATCCCTTTAGGTCGAAAGCTTGTAAAGGTAAAATTGTGACATTTAAAAAACGGGAAGCAGTTAGTAGAAATGAATGATAGTTTGATGATAATTTTAATAAATATTAAATTAACTTATTTGCTTAAGTTATTAATTAACCAGTTTCATATAGTAAGAAAAGGCTTGTGTTTAAACACCGCCCAAAAAAGTACCTATTTTACTACCAAAAAAGTTCTAAACGGTTACCAAAACAGATAAATGGTCACCAATTAATATTCGAGAAGTAGCGCTCGCCGGCCGCTGCCGCGGCACCGCTCGCTTCGCTCGCTCGGCTCGCGCGCGGTTGGTCACAATTCTAACCTAACCTAACCTATTTTATCCAGTTTGTAACCCTAAGCCTACATTTTATGGCAATCACAGTTGAGTTGGATAGAATTTGGTGACCGTTGATCCATTTTGGTGCCTAGGCTTAGAGTCTTAAAAATATTATTTTTGGTGACCGTCTAAATTATACCCGTAAGAAAACCGTTTTCTATCTGGCATGAAATGCATCTTTTTTATTTGCGGCCTATTTAAAAACTCGATTTTGATGAAAAAAAGTAGCATTCATCATCATTCTTCAGCTTCAGGTCGAGTTAGACATACTAAACTTCATTATTCAGCAGATAGACGATCACTGCTTGTCGTAGGATTCTCATAAGGCAACAAACACTACCAGCCGGTCTTTTCTTTAATCATCTCACCGTGAACACTTGAAGTCTTTCATTCTGTCTTAGTTGAATGGGTTGACAGCTCATTTCGTGGTCACTTCACTTATATTTTTGCACTTATGTTGACTTCAAGTAATCCTACCTCAATGAATCATCGAGCACGCGGTCGCCACACCAACATGTTTATGTCCCATTTTCATGCCATTGGCCGCCTCTTCCACTTGCTAAACACATCTTTCAATCGGGAACTACACAATCTAATATGTAATTTGTATATGGAAACTTATTTACTAAACATTTTTTTTATCTCTATTTTTTAATATAAATTTAGGGGTTTTTGTCCAATAAGGATATGTCAACCCCATCATACCTTATAACAAAGTAAATTCTTATTAACATAAATAACACATAAAAAATACAAAACATTTTTAAAAACAAAAAAATCGGTTCAGTGGTTTAGGCGCTAGAGTGGAACATACTTATATACATACATACATATATAGACTGCTAAAATCATAACCCTTCCTTTTTGCTTGGCCGAAATCGGGTAAAAATGACTACCCCACCTAAAATTAATCCCAAAATTGCCTTACGTAAAGCAACAAAAGATGTCAGTAGGCCTAGGCGGGTAACAAAATAAATACAACCACCGCAAACAAACTTTGCGGGTATTCTCGTTTCAATTAAAGTTAACAAAGAAAATTTATAGAAGAGCCCTGATATCTACGCTACCATTAATCAGTAACCTTAATTATTCGGATCTAACGAATTTAATCTCCGGACGGACAATTATAGCAAGACAAATGGTTTGTTTGGTAAAACCGATGAGATAACCAAAATGCGACAGTGGTGACCCCTACACATAAATCATTGGAAACCAACCTTTATTGTAAATTTTATATTTTTTATCAATTTGGCTGTACGGTACGAATTTCCTTATCTGGTACTTATCTACTTGTATTTCGAATAAATGTCAAAACAAAAATGTTCCGATATAGGTTTTGGCGTGAAATATCCCTAAATTGATTTTATTGAACGTGAAATAGACAATCTACAAACGTTCACTTTTCCTAAATTAAACTTTATATTTTTTTTTTGCAAATACGTTAAAAAAAACAAATTTTTACTAATTCGGCCAGTGTTTCCTGGCTGAATAATCTGTTGTCGTGGGTCCGATTCCCACGGGAAGCATACAATGTAAAGTTGTTTCCAGTTCGGCTACGACATTGCAGGCTTGAATCACCTGATTGTCTGATAAAAAGATGATTCTGTGCTTCGGAAGGCACGTATAAGTGGTCCCGGCTGCCAAATGGCGGTCGTCAAATATACCACGTCAGAGGCCCTTGAGGCGGTTTAAAAACTCTGACCCTAGGGTGTATGAGGTCGTTAGACCATACTGCCCACACGATAAGAAGAAAAAGAATCACATAAATCGTATTTACTAAATAATTGAATGTATAAATGTATGTACTTGTGGAGCTCGTGGCTAAATAATAACAGCCGCACGGCTCGATCTTTAAGGTTAAGCAACGCTTGCCAGGGTTGGTCTGTGGATGGGTGACCATCTTAATATACCGAGTTTCCTGCGTGCCTCGGAAAGCACGCTAAGCCGTTGGTCCCGGCTATCATTTGTAGATCTTTGGCAGTTGTTACGGATTGTCAGAAGCCAGTAAATCTGACTCCAGTCTTACCATGAAGTACCGTGTTACCCAGGTAATGGGTTGAGGAGGTCTGGTAGGCAGCCGTTCCACGTAAAACACTGGTATTCAGCTGAATCCGGTTTGACTGGAAGTACTCCAATATAGTTGGGAAAAGGCTAAGCAGATGATGATGTAAATGTATGTACTTATTCTAGTTTTCGGAAATTAAATTTTGGAATCTGTTATTTATTTAAGCGTAGGTAAGCTTCCATTGGAACACAAGTTTTGCCAAAAAACTTTACTAACGAGACAATACACAAATGATGCAGAATAAAGGGAATAGTGGAAATGGCTGAAACATTTTAACGCAAGAAAAGTTTCCAGCAATAATGTTATAGGGGAACGTGTGCGGACAACGTTTTGGCTTTGTTTCAAAATTAGAGAGCTGCTTATTACATTTTCAGTTGCCGCAGTGCACGCTTCGATGGGCGAAGTTTTTTTTATTAAATTCTAGAGGTAGAATTTTACAATACCAGCTTCGTAGACGAACTACACAGAATAGATCGATAGTCTTACAAGTTGTTCTCTTGTTAGTCCTCAATCTTATACTAATATGTAAAGCTGATGAGTTTGTTTGTTTGTTTGTTTGCTTGAACTCGCTAATCTCAGGAACTACTACTAGTATTATTATCAACATCACCCAAAGGTTGACTGGTAGAAAATGCCTCAGGCATTAAGTCCGCCTCTGTACATCTGTGTGCGTAAAGTATTAAATACATAAATAAATAAACTACTGCTCCGATTTGCAAAAAAAAACTCGAGGAAGGATATATCCTTCCTCGAGTTTTTTTTTGCTTTTTTTGTTTTTTTTTGTTTTTTGTTTTTTTTTGAGTTTTTTTTTTAGCCTATAGGCTATATATCATGTCGCTAAGACCAATAGGAGTGGAGCAGTAATGAATATTGTGACGCAGACGAAGTTTCGCGGGTCAACTAGTTATTTATATAAAAAGTTATATGAAACGGGAATTATATTAGGTCTTTACCTATGAAATTGCCGTTTTGTATGAAAAAATTTAAACGAATTTTTTTCATGTATTTTTTATTTGTATTAATCGAAATAATCACCCATGCAATCATTGCATCTTTGCCAACGCAGTGGCAGTTTAGTGATGCCCTTCTTAAAGAAATCAGCTGGACGGGAGGCAACAAATTCTTCAAAGACATTTTGTACTGCCTCTCGGGTATTGAACTTTTTTCCCGCCAAGAAGTTATCCAAATTCTGGAAAAAGTAGTGTAAGCGCAAGGTCTGGTGAGTAGGGCGGATGACGGAGAGCTTCCAACCCCAGTTCTTGCAACTTGGAGACCGTCTGCTGTGCAGTACGAGGTCGCGCGTTGTCGTGCAGGAGCAGCGGAGACGAGCGATTGACCAATGCTGGTTGGAGATGTGCCAGCTTCTCCATCATTGTGTTCAGTTCTTCACAGTACACATCTGCAGTAATGCTCACCCCGTTTGGTAAGAAGCTGTGATGAATCACACCGGCGCTAGACCACCAAACAGTGACCATCACTTTTCTAGGGTTAAGTTTTCGTTTAGGGCATTGTTTAGTTGCTGAACCAGGATCCAACCAACTTGCTGAGCGCGAAAACGGCAATTTCATAGGTACCTACCTACCTTACCTACCTACCTACTTACCTTACCTATTATTTACGAGTATTGTCACCAAAGTCTACATTTGTCAGAAATTAACTTGTACAATCTAATTAATACATATATCGCAACGAAATGTTTAATTCTCAGATACATAAAACATAATTTACATAAAAATTACCAAATTAATGTCAATATGGTATCTAAAAAAGGAGATAGATTTTCAATATAATCGAAGTTCATTCCTTGGATAAAAACTTTGTTTTCAAAATAATGGGTTTATTTATCCTTTGAATAATGGCTTCGTACTCAGAATAGTATATCTATCACCAAACATTTGAACTTAGGATACAGGGAGCTTAGGCACCCAACGCGGATAGGTTAGGTTCGAATGGCATGATGGGAACTTCAGTGAGCCAGCGAAGTAAGCGAACTTAGCTCCCATCATACCTTACTACGCCTCTACGGACCATTCCGCTACCCTAATTTTATTTTTTTTTATAATAAAAATAATACATGTTTTTAAAAAGTAACAAAACCAAATTATTTTCGTTTGTTTTAAAAAGCAGTAAATATTTTTTATACTCTTTCAATAAAAAAATTAAACAGTAAAATGGTTTCATCTCAACGATTTAGAGGTGATTTGGTGTTTTTTTTTTTATTATGTGATAGCGATAGACAAATTCTGGCATAAAGCAAATTACGAATCGTATCATGTAGATCACATACAATTACATTCCGATGTAATTTCCTTCGACGAAAAATTGCTTAATCTGTACGCTATTTTAAGCTTTTTTCGAGAGAGCAGCCTTAAATAGCAGAAGAAGGCTTCGTCGACACTTGTCAATGGGTATAATTTAGACGGTCACCAAAAATAATATTTTTAAGACTCTAAGCCTAGGCACCAAAATGGATCAATGGTCACCAAATTCTATCCAACTCAACTGTGATTGCCATAAAATGTAGGCTTGGGGTTACAAACTGGATAAAATAGGTTAGGTTATGTCAGGTTAGAATTGTAACCAACCGCGCGCGAGCCGAGCGAGCGAAGCGAGCGGTGCTGCGGCAGCGGCCGGCGAGCGCTACTTCTCGAATAGTATTTGGTGACCATTTATCTGTTTTGGTAACCGTTTAGAACTTTTTTGGTAGTAAAATAGGTACTTTTTTGGGCGGTGTTTAAACACAAGCCCTTATCAATTACTAATATATAAATAGCTGAAGAGTTTGTTTTCTTGAACGCGCTAATCTCAGGAACTGCTGGTCTGATTTGATAAAATCTTTCAGTGTTAGATAGCCTATTTATCGAGAAAGGCTGTACAATATCATCACGCTCAGACCAATAGGAGAGGAGCGCAGACGAAGTTGCGCGGGTCAACTAGTATTATGTATTTTGAAATCCTATACAATCATTTGATGATTGATATTACTTACAAGTAACTCTTAATTAATACTTATATTATTTAGGTCAAACTTTTGATATTATTTAGTAATTCAATTTAAGTGATAGATCTACTATTTTAGGAACAAATATTATTAGGTTTGCTACTTTCTGTAGTTATATTAAATTACTTTCTGAACGGTCAGTGGCTTCGCCTGCGAGATTCGGATGATGCCAAGGGAAACAGGCTTCCGGAATAAAAAGCATCATTTGTCCTAATCCAGGAAATGGTCTATTTGCAAGATGCAAGTTATGATGCAAGTTTCAAACAGATCCGTGCAGCCGTTATGACTTGTATGAATAACAGATAGAGATACTTGGATTAGAAACCAAAATATGAAGCAATAGGTCTTTTTGTCCCATTTTTAGGGTTCCGTACCCAAAGGGTTACCAACGGAACGGCATTATTTCATAAACCGATATATGCGATAAGGCCGCCCATTGTACTGATTTGTTTTAGTTTGTAGTTTTCTTTTTATGTTATTATCGGTGCACAATAAAGTATATATTTAATAAATATATAAATAAACCGTAATAGGTAGTCAGTTGAAGGTTTTCACAGAGTGTGTATTTCCATTGCCGCTATAACAACAAATAATAAATACTAGTTGACCCACGCAACTTCGTTTGCGTCACAATTTTCATTGCTGCTCCGCTCCTATTTGTCTTAGCGTAATGATATATATATATAGCCTAAAGCCTTACTCGATAAATAGGCTATCTAACGCTGAAATAATTTTTCAAATCGGACCAGTAGTTCCTGAGATTAGCGCGTTCAAGTAAACAAACAAACAAAAAAACTCTTCAGCTTTATATTTTAGTATAGAAGTATAGATTAAGGTATATTTTTATTATTTATCCTTTACTTCAGGCAACTGAGGCCCATAAAACACTATATGCTACGGAACCCTTAGTGTGCGAGTCCGAATTGCACTTGGCCGGTTTTTTTCATATCTTAAGTTTGTTAAAACTAGGGAGGTTATTTAGGTATGAGTATGTTTTAGAAAGGGCTTAAAAAACCTGCCAAGTGCGAGACGGACTCTCACACGAAGGTTTCCGTACCATAAACCGAAAAAAAAAACACATTTTTTTTATCGAAGCCCCCTTTTATTTTTATTTTCATTTAATTGTTCTAATCTTTTGTTATAGCGGCAATAGAAATATAAACTCTGTGTAAAACTTCAACTCTCTATAACGGTTCTTGAAATAAGTACAGTCCGCTGACGGACAGATGGCCATCGGAGACTTTGTAATAGGTTCCGCAGGTTACCCTTCAGGTACGGATCCCTGAAAAGGGACTTAGTTTGTAGCAATGTTCCTTACGAGATGTTTCTTGCTAATTCTGATTTTATTCCAAGTTTCCTAAGCAATGAAAAATATCTAAAAACGTAAGTCTATTTGATATTTTCTCTTGACAATCTAGTCCCTTCAAATGGCCTAATTAAAATTAATGCCTTGACTTTTAAATAAAACAGACCTTTCCTTTATCAAAGATCCGCTGAAGGTAGGTTCATTAATAATGTTATTAACTGAAGCTTCCACTGTAATTTAGATGAAGCAAAACGGGAATGGCTACTAAGCAGGTTATTTCTGTTTAATTTTACCTACTAAACAGAATTATACACCAAAGCTTGCTAACGTCTACCGATGCCTGTTTTATTAGGCCTTAGAAAATTACTCCTATTACTCTAGGCGGAGTGAAAGAGAGTGTCAGACTCTCACTGACTAAAACCCATCCGTGTTTTTCCAAATCCGCTTTGCGTTCCTGGGCCGCCGTAGCACTTTCAAACAAATTCCACAACGTGTACTAATGAAAGAGAACATCCTGTTATTCCTGTATTTCCCATAAGTTAGGTTAGTTAATTACAACGGACGAGAACTATAACAACGGGGCAAGATACTTGAAAATAAGAAGCTTATTTCGAGTAAATCCTACATTATTGGAGTTATCTTTTCTTAAATTATTTTCACTTTTCACATTATTACTAAAACATCTTTGGCCTGATAGTCTTCCGCCTACTTCTGTATATATCGAAAAATTCGAACTAGTGTGTTCATGTTTTTAATATTTAAAATACGCTGTTTAGTATCTTAACGTTGATAGATATCCTGATGAAAAAGATTATCTTCTGTTTTCCCTCAATTTTATTTTTTACTATTGTTGGGCACGCGTTTGACCACTATCTCACCTGATGGTAAGCGATGATGTGGTTGAAGATGGAGCACGCTTGCCTAGAAATAACCTATTCACTCTTGACTTAAAGACTGTCAGGTTGGACTGATAGCTATCAGGAAAGACATACCCCGGCAGGACAACAAAAAAATAAAAAAATGCTGCAACTTTGGCCGAACAGTCATGTTACCTACTGCCAACAACCGGAAATATGTCTAAAATCAGAGTTGTCACAGAAACATATCTGATGGAAAAGCCTAACAGTGTGTCGAATCGAACCATGGGACCTGTTTAGTCGTAGCATTAAAGGCGCGAACCCACCGCGGTGCACGCTATCCACGGCCACGCGGCACATTTTAGCAGCGTGGGTTCATTTGATTGACAACGTAGGCCTACGTTTCCACTGCAGTACACGCTACATGCCCACCGCAGCACACGGAGAAGCTACGCACGAATATGGTTTTGAAATATTTGTGGGTTAATATTCGTGTATAGCGTGTACTACGTGCACAGCGCGCATGGTGTTGAAGGCGTTGAGCTACGCGCCATATTCGAGCAAGCCACTGACGTCAATTGATGCGTAGCGTGTCCGTGGGTTGCAGTGGAAACAAAGTCATACATTTTCATGTAAGGCGAAGCCTCACACACTTGCGTAGCCTCTCCGGGCGTTGCAGTGGGTTTCCGCCTTTAGCATTTAAGAATACACGGTTGTTTAATGACATTTCACGCACTGTTCCTTAAAATATAAATTCTTTTATTAATAAAGATTTGGGTCACTTTGTCCTAAAAATATTTACACCCAGAATAATGTTCTAGACGCTCCAGTCTACCCACTTTACTCTTCAAAGATTAATATCTATCTTCTCGACTCTCTTTGATATCGTAATAAGATGAAACCTGATTTGGACCAAGTCACGAAAGGTTTTTAGACAAAAAATTGTTGTTTCTTTTTATAATGGATACCTTAGCGGGGAATATAAAGGAGTTAGGAATTTATATTGCTTTTTTTGGATTATTTTTCTTGTTTTAAAATTATAAAAAGGTTTTCCTTAACAGTTTTTACTTAAGTTGTTAATGAATGTCGCTACCCTTTCTCCATAAACCATAATATTACATGAAGAACTTAAAAAAAATCGACCAAGTCGAACGTATGTGCTAAGTGTTCTGTACGAATCTTATGTTTTAATCTGTAACTGTTGTCTATAAAGAATATCTCAATAGTTTTTAGAGTTCCATACCCGTAGGGTAACCAACGGAGCCCTATTACTAAGCCTCCGCTGTCCATCCGTTCGTCCGTCCGTCTGTTTGTCACGGGGTTGTATCTCCATAAAGTAATAGGTAGACAGTTGTAATTTTTACAGAGATATTATCACTATTGCCGCTTTAAGGACATAATAAAAATTTAATCGTTCAAAAATTAATTAAATGAATAAATAAACGAATAATTTTTTCCATAAAAGGAACGTGTTTTTTTTAGTTTATGGCGCCTCGCACTTGGCCAGTTTTTTTTTTTATTTGAGCTTCAAAGAAAAGGTACGAGTAGGGACGTTCGGTACCCTAAAAAAATATATGCTGCCTTTCGCTACCCGGAAGGTAAGACCCACGCCCGCGCCAGTTCCCCATTCATTTCTATTACTAATAAATAAATAATTCAAGGACAATCAAGACCAACTGTGCGACGTACATTCGTGCTAAGTACCCATTATTTCTCACTAAGTGAATGTTACGTGAGATTTTATTCTTGAAAATTCTTTTACCTATAAGGTTTACGGGATTTACGAGGTGTGACCCGGGTCATAAATAGTCCACCCCATCTGTTTGCGTGGCTACCGCGAGAGGCTATAATGTGATTGAGGCAGCCATGTTTTGATTAGGAAAGTGGAGCCAGGCATATCTTTGAGGATAGTTTGGATGGCCTAGCTGAAGAGGCGTAAGCTGGCCAGTGAACCGTTGAAAACATGGCCAATGTCACTGACCAGTTCTTCAGTGGAGTTCGTATTTACGTTGTCTTTAGAGATTGGCGTAGATAGTGCTATTTTGGGTCAATGAACCTGAATAATAATGTTAATATGGACATGCCCCGGGATTCCAAATATTTTTTTTTTCGGAATAATTAAAAACACGAGACCGCACGACGACATATCAAACCACTAATTTCCGATATAAGCTGGTCCCGCACGGTGTTATTTGTCACGAGATTCAGAAGGCATATCCATATTAAGATCATCATCAGCCTAGCCATTTCCCAACTATATTGGGGTCGGCTTCCAGTCAAGCCAGATTTAGCTGAATACCAGTATTTTACGAGGAGCGGCTGCCTACCAGACCTCCACAACCCATTAACTGGGTAACACGGTACTTCATGTCAAGACTGGAGTCAGATTTACTGGCTTCTGACTATCCGTAACGACTGCCAAAGATCTACAAATGACAGCCGGGACCAACGGCTTAACGTGCTTTCCGAGGCACGGAGGAAACTCGGTATGATAAGATGGTCACCCATCCACGGACCAACCTAGGCAAGCGTTGCTTAACCTTGAAGAACGACCCGTGCGTCTGTTATTATTTAGCCACGAGCTCCTCAGCATATCCATATTAAGATAACAGTCACTAACTCCCGGGAATAGCACTACCTGTCACTGGTATATTGTATCCATCCGCAGTCTCGTCTAAATGAATGATGTTGAATGAATGACACTGGCTGTCACTGAAAACCAGCGCTGAGATTTAATCTCGTAGGTACATGGGTCCAAACATTATGCTGTGCGTTGGCTGTTAGGCGCGAATATGAGTGAAGTGACGCACATATTTCCTATTTATGTTTTTATGTATGCATCTTCATCATCATCTGCCTAGCCTTTTCCCAACTATATTGGGGTCAGCTTCCAGTCAAACCGGATTCAGCTGAATACCAGTGTTTATGCATCTTATTTGGCGAAAATAAACTCTTTTCTTTCTCTCTTTGTTTTCTATCTTAAGGCACTTGTCTTACCGCCGGCAATCAGCGAGTAGCGAGTAAAGCTTCAAACTCGAAACAGTTGGCGATTAACGAGTAGCGAGTGAAAATTTTCGATAGTTTATATATTTATATAGCAAATGCTTTAGTGCGACGGGTTTTTACTCGCAATACTCGCTCCGGCCCGCACAATAGGTAGAAATTACCGCAGTTTGAACGTTCTGACCGCCAAGCGAGCATCGCCGAGCGAGTGTCGCTGAGCGAGTACAATCTTTAGTAGCTTTTGTCGCTGCGATCAACTAGAAGTAAGAGCCGCTCATCGGCAGTGTAAACAGCCAGCTATCGACTATGAATGTACGTGTTTCTTTTACTCACACGAGATCTATAACTTTTGTGCCTTTCCTCAGCGACCAAATGGTCGATAGCTACTCGCTTCTTCGCCGGTGGTGAGACAAGTGCCTAAATATAAAAGTTAATTCCGTTCAAATACATGTTTACAAGACGTAAAGCAATTTTTAGAGGAGCGATAATTAGATGGAGATACAGCGTACGTTAAATGAACTTTGAGGAAAATGCTCAACTATTCGTTGATTATAACATTATCTCATCGAGCGACCTTGGCAGTAACTAGCAGGTTAATACCATTATCACGTTGCGTGGCAAAATCAAAATAAGGAAAATGTTTTACAAAAATATAATGTTATAAGTAGTTGATATTTTAATTAATATTTTGAGTTAATTTTTAAGGTAGTTGGAGTCAAAATAAAGAAACCATTTTCATTTTATTTAGTAAACACTAGGTATTTTTTATTCCAGACCAACCTGATTGTAAACAACTTCAAAAGAAGAAGGACGTTTTTCGTTTTTACTTAACAATTTGATCAACACAACCGTTTTGATTAATTGATTCAACCATATTATGCGCAGTACCCCTTTACCGTAAAGGGGAAACATAAAATAAATTACGTAAAGGCTTTACGTAATTTATTTTATGTTTCCTTTTAGTTTTAAAGCATAAAACTATTAGAAGACATTATAAATATACTTATTACGTAGTAGATAACTATACAATATATATGTTATGATTATGTAATCCGCTATTTTATGGTCTCGCGAGGAAAAACAAGCTAAACCGTTTGCGCGTTAAAATAATTCTGTGATCATAACACTATTATAAAATAATGTCTGTTGGGTATATTGCTGTGATAATGCGACTTATTGCATTAATAAGGAAAATCATTCAGTTTAGGTAACTATTTTTTTTAAATTTATTATCATAACCAACTTGAAATAACAGTTAAACCACACAAACAAGTTATTGGTCAGTACAAAAAAAAAGTCATATTATCAAAAATATATAATTATATAGGTATATAAAAAAGAAAAGTAGAAATAATAAATTTCATAAAATCATAATAAAAGTATCAAAAACATTGCCATTCAACGTGGCAATGCTGCCAGTCTTCTGGGCACGTTTCCGGATGACGGCGATGCGGAGGAATTCTTCGACGCCTGAGTGTATTGGTTTTTGTATATTAACTTGTATATATTGTAGATTAAATGTGTGTAAATACAAAAAATATAAACAATAAAAAATAAACAATAATATCACATCAAAAGTAAGCAATTATTAGAAATCAAACTGATGAGAAGTAAATGAAATTAATCAAAAATAAAATAGAAATTAGCAATGTCATTGACTTAGTAACTGGAAGTAAGAAGATATTATTATGTATAATACTAGCGACCCACCTGTCTTTGCGCGATTTAGTGATACATACATTTATTAGGGCCGTGTGTCCACCGCAAGCTCGTCACTCGAGCGCCGTCATCCCATCCGCCGATTTATCGCTTAGTTCAGCGCTTGCGTGAAAACGAAAACTTGGTAGATTATGACCAGTACCCCTATTCTGTAACAACATTTTTGTGTCTCGACCGCGGAATCCGAGGTGAGTATCAAATTACGTCAAACGTCAGACCTTATGTTGTGTGCAATAAAGCTCACTTTGTGAGGTTTGTTACTCAGGTGAATCTCGATATCGAAATGGTTACTTACAGAATAGACTAGCTGATAATAAAAAACAATTGAGTCGAATGTAGAAAATTTATTAGAATTGGTATAAGGGTAATTTAGAAAGTTGAAGCTTGTACACGTTCTTGTACACATACGTCTATAGGACAGAATGTGCATGAAACTTATAGAGTTAGTGCGTTTATAATTTGTTTGTAATCGAATAATTCTAAATTGTCACAAATGCAGCACTAGAAACTAACAAACAAAAATAAAACCGGACTGACTTCAACTGAATAAATAAAAAGGAACTAAAATAGATATGAGAGCACTCAAAACCACAGTCGCAAAAAATATTTGCTGTTTCGTCCCATATTTTACTCGTCGAAATAAAGTAAAGGCTTTCAGCGACATCCAGAACAATCCCGTTAGGCCATTCTCACATGTTGGCACTTGAATGAAAATTAGTATAGAACTAGTCAATTTTTAAAGAGAAAAAATTCAAAGAGCGAATGTTTCAAGGGAAATCAACAAATGACTCCTTTCCTCATTGACTAAAACCCATCCATGTTGCGTCAAATGCCCTTTACGTTCCAGGGCCACGGTGAATATTTCGACCAAATTCCGCAACCCTGAACAAATTCTGGAACCCTGGAACAAATTCCTCAACCCTGGCACTGTACTAATCTACTATTATAATATTATCTTGTGCCACCTTTTCGATGGTCAATTGATGTGGCAACGAATGATCCCTCATTCAATTTCAATCTGTCTCAATTTGATGGTTGTGATCCCACTTAGATTTACAACGAGAAATAAAAAAATCAAACCAGCAACTTCAAAACAGTAGCGATAGTACCGTAAGAATCTTGTTACTAGACCTAGCTAGAGAGAGAGACCAGAGTTAGTAGATCTTTGACAGTCGTTACCAAAAGTTTTGTACCAGTCTTGCCAAGGGTTTTCGGTTAGGGAGATCGACTAATCGATCATTCCAAATAGAATACTTGTATTTAACTATTTCTGCTTACACTGAAAGTCTCAAGTTGCAAAAAGTGTAGGCAGATTATGATTGAATTTGAAATAAAATTTCATGCAGTTACTTTTGAGTAGTTCACAAAGTCAAAGTCAAAACGTTTATTTAAATAATTTATTAAAATAATTAAGTGACTCTACCATGGGTACACAAGTAACATGTGAGTACGGCCTTTAATTCATTTCCGATCCAGTTGGCAGGGTCGCTGTAATGATGTGGAAATTCTACACATTCGTACTTTGAATATTAACACAAATCAAACAACAGCTGATACTGACTTGTTCGCGTTTGCTGAACCACTGATTGGGATATTGTGTCAGCAGAAGACTGAGTTTGCTTGGATTTCGAGATATATATGGAGAGTATTGTCGTTAGCAATTGATAAATTTTGGTGGATTGGAGTGTTTGTTGCGATTTAAATAAGATTAATTAAGCTTTTCTAAAACCTATTGTAAAGCTTACAATTTATAGGTGATTTTAATAATTATTTAAATATGGTATTTTACTGAAAAAAAAATTAGTTCGCAAAATTGTTTTCCAAAAAATATTGAACACGTATTTTATATTTTTTTGCCAGATTACATACACTGCCGTATCTTTTTTACGTTAACTTAGAATTTTGATTTTTTCACTGCTTCAATGGAAAGTAGACCTGACTATATGGATTTAATTTGCCTTCTGAATGTGAACAATATTTTGGTCAATAATATAGTTTTTCCGTTTATTTATTTTCTTGACATATAAATTATGTTTTTAAATATTTCAATAAAAGTAAATAAAAAAAAAACATTTAAAAATATAAAAATAGTAGCCCACCGGTATCGGGAACAGGGTCTAAGCTACCGGCGATCAGGGTTCCAGAGAGAGGAAAGTCAATATACTTGATTTGTTTATCTTTCTCGACTTTCACGAGGTTCTCGTCATGTGGGTTGGTTATGTCTACAATCATTGCTAAGTCTAGACAAAACCATAGTGGACTCAAACTTATCGCCCTGAAATATTCTTCGCTAGATCCTTATCGGTTCGCTAGTCTTCTGGATATTTCGACACCCTAGATAGCGAAGGACTGTCCTCCATTGCCTCATACACGACATCAGGTAGGTGCGTTGTATCCATTTTATACAATTCTAGCACCCTCATGAGCCATGTATGAGGCACAGAGTCATAGGCCTACATTGTTTTCATTGTTATTCAATTCAAGGTACTCGTAAGCTTGTGAGTAGGTATACATATTAGAAACCACAATATTTTTTTTAATATTTTGTACGAGTACTAGCGGACGTCACACGGTTTCACCCGCGTAGTTCCCGTCCCCGTGGGAGTACGGGGATAAAATATAGCCTATGTTACTCCCTAATTATGTAGCTATCCATTGCTGAAGTTTATTCGTTAGGTACATACCAAAATACAAATCTATCCCCTTTATTATATTAGTACCTATAGAATTTGTCTGTAAGTAAAAATAATAACAATATAAGGAAGTACATACAATATTGCGTGTAGTAACCACAATTCTAATTGTATTGTGGTTTTGATAACAACTTGCCTTCCAACACGTAGATCAGTGTTATAAATGGATTAATCTATTTATAGAATGACTTATGAACTTCAGAAGTTTTATCATGTCTCAGAATATTATAATATACTAGTGGACGTCACGCGGTTTCACCCGCGGATTTCCCGTTCCCGTGGAAGTACAGAGATAAATGGTGCCTATGTTACTCGCTGATAATGTAGCTATCCTTTGCTTAAAAAAAATTTCAAACCGGTCCAGTAGTTTTTAATTTTTTTTATATACATACAAAATACAAATCTTTCCTCTTTATGATAATAGTATGGACTAGTTTTCTCCCGCGACTTTGTACGCGCATATCCCGTTTTTTCCCGTTCCCGTAAGAATTTCGGGAAATCCTCTCTTAGTGCTCCTCTTCGAGTGAGGAGTTCCTTGGGGAGTCCCAAGGAACCTACGTGCCAAATGTCAGCTTTCTACGACCATCATTTTTGGCTGTGCGTTGTCTGTCAATCAGTCAGTAATGGAATAATTTTGTATATTGACGATGATTGATTATTGTTTTTTTTTTTAAAAGCTATTGAAGTCTTTAAAAAATATATATATACATAGTGGAGCTCGTGGCTAAATAATAACAGCCGCACGGGTTGATCTTTAAAGTTAAGTAACGCTTGCCAAGGTTGGTCTGTGGATGGGTGATCATCTTAACATAACGAGTTTCCACCGTGTCTCGGAAAGCACGTTAAGCCGTTGGTCCCGTCTGTCATTTGTAGATCTTTGGCAGTCGTTACGGGTTGACAGAAGCCAGTCAATCTGACTCCAGTCTTGCCAAGAAGTACCATGTTACCCACTTAATGGGTTATGGAGGTCTGGTAGGCAGCCGCTCCACGTAAAACACTGGTATTCAGCTAAATCTGGTTTGACTGGAAGCCGACCCCAATATGAAAATGATGAGAAAAGGCTAGGCAGATAGATACTTACATACATAATGACCATCGAATACCGATTCTGAAAATACCCCAGCAGGGTACAGCAGGGTTTGGGTTACATATCTTTACTAATGGACGCGCAAATCTCAGGAACTACTGGTTCGAATTGAAACATTATTTAAGTATTTGGTATCCCATTTATCGAGGAAGGCTATATAACATCACGCAACGACTGAAAAGAGCGAAGCATTAATGAAAAATGTGACCTGACCGAAGTTGCGCGGGTCAAATAGTACTGTATAATAATTATTTCTTGTTTTCCTTAGTAACAAAACACATTATGTAGGAAAATCAATAATATATGCTGGCACATCTATCAACTTTGACTGTTTTAGTAATAAGTTAATCTACAGGAAAACTGTTATGACTTACTTGCTTACGTTTTGGTAGGTAATCAGCGCAAGAATGTGAGCAAAACCTGCATAGATTTATAATAATTATCTGCACATTTTCCGCAAATACTATACCCGATTTACCTCATTTACCTGGCCTCTCAATAATCGATTTTTTATCTTTTCATTTTGCGTTATTTTTCCTCAGTATTTATCGACTAATTTTCCTTATGGTGTTTATTTTAAATCTATGTCCGAGATATGCATTTTATGACAGTCATTAGAAGCGTAACCTATGTTTATTTTATTTTTTTCGTAATACATTATTTTTGTATTCAGAATACTCGTCTCGTGAGATAGGAGTTGGTTGGCATTGACAATGCGCTAATACGTGATATTAAAAAAAACTGTCATGGCAAGTAAATCTTAATTTAAAAAGAGAAATATATTATATATATTTAAAAAGATAAATGTTATATTTAATGTAGTTGTTCTTCTTATCCGCGTTTTTCATTTTTGAAGGTCGTAACCTTCCTGGAAAGCTTTGATGGGTTTACTGACGAGCTGCTTCTAGTCCTCTTGGTTTTCGCCTTTTCTCTTGTCAGTAGTCACAGTGAGTCCTGTTATCGGTTTAATCTAAGGCCCAGCACTCGGCATCGCTGGTTGCAGCATATAGGTCTCCTGGGTTGAATGTTCATATTTTAGGGCACAGAGGGCAAGATAAGAGGTGGAGCATGATTTGTAACTCGGCTCCACAGCCACACCCTGCAATAATTGATTCGTCAAAGATCGGGAGGGGGGGGGCCCGAGTACGGAGTATTATTTTATTAAACAAATTACCCTTATTTAAATTTTTCATTAGCATCCGGAATATAAATTCTTTAAATACAAGAAAGGTGATCTATTTGAGTAGTTAAAAGTATTTCAAAATTAAGGTACGTTCAGAATTGCACGTAAGACAACTATTTCCTTATTGCAAATCGCATTAGAATCTCCAGTTCTGACGTCAGCCACTGTGTTCAACGTCAACTGTATTAGTCAGATACACTCCATGTAAAATACTAGTATTCAGCTGAATTCGGTTTGAGTGGAAGCCGACCCCATTAAAGTTGGGACTAGGTTAGGTTAGAAGACTTGTTTTGATAATTTTAAGTTTTACTCAAAAATCAGCAGTTTTATCAAACCTGTAGATAAATTCATTTAAGTCGTATAATAAACCTACGAAATACAAAACTTGTTTCAATCAACTGAAGCAACTCACTGTGTAACAAAATACTGAAATATTTTATCAAGTCTTTCTGTATTGTGTGTTGTTGAATAAAATGATACCTACATGAAAAACCGAGGTGACTCTACCTCTAGAAAAAATGCGACGTAGGCTGAACAGAAAATCGAATAAAAAAAATGTTACGCTCCGCTGTTGTCGCTACCGCATCCGGTTTGACTACAGTTCACAGTCTATCATAGAGACTAGATTTAGACTCTAGGAAAAAATATTCACGGAATACTTCACGTATTTAATATTCTACTCAATTCCGTGAGTAAAATATTACGAAAACTTGATATAGTAGAACTAGATTTTGGTAAATTACATATCATTTTAACCTAAAGCTCCAGAGTCAGATAAAAGATTGTCAATCAGCATTGCCATTGCTAAGGACAACTATATTGTCAGGCCAAACTGCAGCAAATATAACTTAGTAAGTTACTTACGTAATCTGCTCTGAAGTATTTGATTCATAGTGACTAGAACGATAGTGAAACGAAAGTAAATTTAAAGGAATGTGCAAATTATTACTACAGTGAAAAGAGTTCATTTCCTGAAACGAATTAATTAAAAATTCTCGGCCATTACGTAACTTTGCTTACGAGTAAGTTAATTAAACTTGAGAGAGATGTTTTCAGATGTCCAACTATTAATTATGCTACCTTCAAACGTAGCTGCAGACAATTAAGATAAAGAAAGATAAGCTTTTTGTTGTGAGAAAAGATAACTGTATCTCCCCGTGTAGCGACGCTGCTTGTAATTAAAGAAAAATATTTTTTAAAGACGAAAACTTTTACTTTTGTAGCAATAGGTAGTAGTATGTTTATTTTAATTAAACCCAGCTTTTTATTACTTAAAAAAAATCTCGTAACAAGTAGCTTAAATAAATATTTAAACAAAACTTTAACTTTTTTTCGCAGCGTCAGTCACTCAAAATACAAGTTAGTACATTAAGTCTATTTTTTTGTCAGCAACATTTTACGGCAACAAAACTGCATATACAACGGTGCATTTTTGGAGTTATGACAAAGGACCCTCTCAAGGACCGTAAGCCCGAATTGGGGCCAAAAGGTATTGCCTTGCGTGCTCGGTGCCTCACGAATTAACAACGCACCGGAACTAAGCATCAGTAGTTATATATTTTTTAAACAAAACTTTGTAAAGATTCATAAGATTTTTTGCTCCTTTTGTACCAGGCGCTCTTTTAAATTATAGTATATCCTTATTAATCCCAAAAAAAATAAATAAAGAAAACCAATGACTTCGTAATGAAAGAAAGAGTCACCCCGACTTTCAAAGGCAGAATAGATACATAGAATAGATACATTAAAATATGAAAAAAAATAGTACATTTATGTTCGTATCCCTCTACAACGTGTAACAGAATAAACACAACTATTTAAGGGGTCACTGTGGTCATTATTATGAACAACTTTTAAAATGGGACCAACCCCGAAATCGTGCAAAAAATCAGCAGTTCAGTACTTTCTGTCGATTTATGCGTTCATATATGAATGGGGCAGCCGATTTTTTGTCGCGATATCATTGTTGGTCCCATAGTGAAAATTGTTCATAATAATGAGTACAATAACCTCTTATGAGTTATTGCTTTTTTTTCTGTTGCAGGTTTTATATACGTATTTCTTAATTAATTAATCAGAATTAAAATACTTGATGGAGTGCCTCATGAACTGAACACATTCTTGGTAATGACAAAAATCCATTCATGACAAAATCACTTATGATTTATATGACAGCTACCTACATTCTCATACAAGCAAGCAACATCCACAATGAATGAATGACTAACATTAATAAAAAAGCAATTTCCGTACACGGATATTTTCTAGAGAAAAGAAACATAAATATTCAATGTACTTAGAACAAATTTGATCCAACGTAACTGAGCATATTTTGGGTAGGGTTAACGTTGTAAGGAAGGGTCGGGCAGGAACAGAATCAACCTTTATTTTTTAAGGATGGAATATCATCAAATGACTCCTCCCGCTCTGGGTGGAGCAGAAGGGAGTGTCAGACTCTTACTGACTAAAACCCATCCATTTTCCTCCTAAAGCTCTGTGCGTTTCAGGGCCGCGGTGACTCAAATTTCGCAACCGTGGAACAGTATCAACCTATGATATCACAATTTTCATTACTGCACCGCTCCTATTGGTCTTAGCGTGAGCCTTCCGCGATAAATGTGCTATCTAACACTGAAATCATTTTTCAAATCGGACCAGTAGTTCCTGAGATTAGCGCTTTTAAGCAAACAAACAAACTCTTCAGCTTTATATATTAGTATAGATTTTATAGCTAGAGGATTTTATAGACGTCTTTCCAACTCTAAGTAATCGTTAAGAGATACCACACACTATTTAATATTCGGTTTTCAAACAGACGATGTTAGTTTAAGAGAAATCTATTTAAGGTGGATGCTCCTGGGTAGCCCGCGAAATTCAAATATTTTTATGTTTTTTGCAATTTGCCGGTCAGTGTGAAGCTGTATGTGGACCAAATGCGATCCAGTTAATGTAGTTCGAAAGAATGATTATTTCTGAAATATTCATTCTTTCGAACTACATGAACTTAGAGGGCTATATTGATGATTAAAATGGATATAATTCTTTAGATAAATACGCGTTACGGTCGCGGATCGCATTTGGTCCACATACAGCTGCACACTGACCGGCAAATTGCAAAAAACATAAAAATATTTGAATTTCGCGGGCTACCCTGGAGCATTCACCTTAAAGGATTATCTTACGCTATGTTCTTCAAAAATATTTCCCAAATCATACTTTGTACATATTCAAGGTTATTCAAACCGAATATGTCACAACAACAGCTTAGTCCCTTCTGTGAACTGTGACAGACAGATACGAGATTCACAATAAGAATCCGTCCTTTTCTCAACCTAAAAAAACAGCGGATGGACCTGAAAAAATAAACGGAAACCGATTGTGGTAGGTACTTGTAAATTCAATCGTGACACATTGTCACGTCATTGTCTTCTTTAAGGTAATGTAAAGTTTTGTTCGATAAAAGACATATTTAATAGGGAATTTGAATTGTAATTCTCAAAACCCAGAATGTAGACAAGATGCAGAAAAAATATTGCTCAAAAATCTCGAAAAAATGGCGGTGACAGCGTTTTAAAGTCTGTGATAAACAGACAGAGCACTAATTGCGTGTAAAGTCACTTACAAGTCTCACAAGTATGTGATAAAACTGTCGTATTTATCAATACGTTAAACATTGTATGAAGATTTCAGCAGGACCTGAACATGAGAAATGTAAATATATAACGACAGCAATGCGTAGGAACTTTTTAACGCCATCATTTTCATTTACTAAAGTTAGTTTTTTTTACCAGGAAAATAATCGTTTGCTTCCATCACGTATATAAAACATGAAATTGTCATTTATATAAATTATATTTTCTTAGTAAATGTAGAGAATGGTTTTTATTTGCTACCATCCCAATATTATCTTGTTTTGATAATATTCGTATCGTAAACATTCAGTGTTTTGATTTTGCCTTAAAACTCGAAAAAAATGGCCCAGTGCGAGACGGACTCGCACTAAAAGGGTTCCGTACCACAAACCGGAATAAAACACGTTTCTTGTACGGGAGCCCCTTGAAGTTTTAATTGAGTTTAATTGTTATTATTTGTTGTTATAGCAGCAATAAAAATACACAATCTGTGAAAATTTCAACTGCCTACATATTACGGTTCTTGAGATACAGCCCGATGACAGACAGACTGACGGATGGACCGACGGACAGACCGACGAACAGACGGACGATCAGCGGAGGCTTAGTAATAGGGTTCCGTTGGTTACTCTTTGGGTATGGAACCCTAAAAAAGAAACCAAATCGGTTTGGTCTCATTTATTTGATTTAGCTTAGTTTTTAGGGTTCCGTACTTCAAAAGATAGATTTTTTCCATAGTGACGTAAATAATAATTCATCACAAAAAGTTACTGACGATGTATCTATTAAGTTTTAATACGTCATAATAATGATGACAGTGCGTTTTCATCATGAATAATTATGATGACGTAGGTAAGTATTTTTTGTTATGGTTTGACTGCGGTTTTGACGAATATATAAAAACGAAATAATTTTTTAACGTATTTGCTTACACGTAATCTTCACTAAGCGTTTTATCGGTAGCGTCATTGTAACGCATAAGGTGCAATTTAGAAAGTTTTAAAGCTATCAAGCCGATCACTATGACGTCAATGAAAACACGATGACGTGGGAACCATCCTTTTTTATAAGTATACCGTTTGTCGGAGGAAGGAAGTATTTCCTTATTATCTTAAAAGCACCATTCATTAAAGATTCATCGAAAATAATTTTACGCAAGAGAAGTATTTTTTTGTTTTTTTTATTAGTGTTGGATTTGCTCTTGACTCTAGTCTAGATGACAGAGACAAAGTCTACGATGGAGCGAGCTTACCCAGAATTTGTTTAAATTACGTTTCTAAGTCAAAATCAAAGTCAAAGTAAAAAACGTTTATTTAAATTAGGCCATTAAACGGCACTTTTGAACGTCATCATTACATTTAAAATAACATAGTGACTCTACTGTCCATTCGGAAGGGTAGATTGTTATGAAGAAGAATGGACAAGAAACTCCATAGTTACTCTTTTCAAATAAATGTTTTACATGTGCTGTGGTATACAAAACTTCTGGTAATATGTGAGGACCATGAACCTAGAGTATGCAGAGGTAGACTTTTTTTTTTAATAAGTACATGGTAGGTACTCACATTTCTACATAAGTACATGGTACTCACATATTTACAAATATTGGAACCATTATTTAGCAGAGTGAACAGAAAAATAAAAACCCAAAAATAAAACAGTAGGTACAAAAGTAAATACATAAGCCAACCAGCTTGATCTTGTCTCCACCATTGATTGTCCTATGGAGCAGGACCAGCATGTTTCCAAGCATTCTTATCCTGAATGTAATCTTCTAATTTGTAATATGCTTGTTTACAAAGTGTGCTTTTAATGTAGGTTTTAAATTTTCTTTCATTTAGATCTAATATGTTTAACATAAAAACGTGGTTTCAATCCGACGTCACGAAAATTGGGATGAGATCAAATTACATCTCAAAACGAGCAACGAGCCACACGTTGTTTGTTTCGAGATCTTTTCCTTTTTTGGCGAAACCCAGAGTATCGTAGTTCAGTCAGAACGCCACAAGTCCTCACGAACACAACGTGCTATACGCGTCTATTCATGTATACATAGTGTTTATTTTTTGTAAAACACGGAGTGGGACAAAGAAAATTTCTGTAGGTATTTGGTTTAAAATTAAATTTGAATTAAACAATAATTAAGTAGACTCTTCGCCCGCCTGTGCTCCAGGTTTGCTAGGCACTCTCACTCAAAATGTCTGTCGGCGAGGCAGTGTGTTAAAAACCTGAATTTTGTGTCATCATGTTTTTATTGAAGTAATCGATAGATTCTTTCATTTGTGATACAAGACTAAAACTCCAGCTTCGCTACAACTCGTAGTTTTTTTTTTTTCAGTCGTGGAGGGACTCAACCAAGAATTAGGCCGTATTTTTAAACCGTAGTCATATTATACTCTCAAGTTTTACTCTCGTAATCTCGTAATCTCGATCTTTTAAAGTTTATTAAAGTAATCGATTACTTTAATAAACTTGACTTGACTTGACTTGATTTTAAGACACGGTGTAACATAACATGCTCTCTGCGAGTGGTACATTACGGCCTGTTACACCGGTCAGTACCCACCTTAACAGTTCCTGTAACTAACAGTCAAAGGGAATCAATCCAAAAACAGTGTTCGAATTAATTGAACAAATTAACTACTAGGCAAATAGGAATAGATTCACTATGAAACCCAAACCAAGACGTTCCACGAAGGTTTTATTAAAGCATTAGCATATTAGGCTTTTCCAATTAGTCTTACACGAACTTCACGGCCTATTTTGCCTAAGGTTAGGTTCGGTTAATCCCCTAGGAATCAATGAACCCACTCTAGGTACTAATTAAACCAGCTAACCACAGCGAAAGCCTACTTTTTACCTTTTCTCCTTGTTTATTCCTTAATTCTGTTTACTAAGTAAAATTATGTTTAAAAGTGAACAAAACATGTTTTGATTTAATAAAAGTGACTTGCTTATTATTCATTGCTTGTTCTTGATGTAAAATGTTTAAGGCCACTGCTAATTATTATGATCACAACCAACTCTAGGGAGAGTTTAAATAATAAAGAATTTAATGTAGTGATTTTCATTTCCGGCAGTGTTACCGCGTTTTCCTTTTAAGAAATTCTCAGTGAAAAAAATCATGCATAAGAAATCATCAAAAAAAAATAAAATCATGATGTTAGTTTTTGGTGTCCGAACCTTTTTACAGAAAAACGGTGTTCCGTTTTTAGGATCATTCGGCAGTTCGTCTGTCACAGCTGATTTTCTCTGCATGTACTAGACCGGTTTAGTTGAAATTTGGTACACATGTGACCTTATGTAACCCAAACACGGACGTGCAACACAAAACAAATAAAATTTGAAAATGAGGTCACTTTTATGAACAAATAAGTAAACTTAAAGAAAATATTATAAACCTAACTTAAAATTCCTAAATTCCTAACAGCTCTTCTTGATTTGAGCTAGGTAGTTAGCAATGTGTCGTCCTCTCCTACACGAGTCTCACACATGGCTGACAACCTACGAGTATACTATTGTAAACCTTTAGTCAATTCTTATGACCATACAGACATGATGTCATGTCATCATCTGCCTAGCCTTTTCCCAACTATATTGGGGTCGGCTTCCAGTCAAACCAGATTTAGCTGAATACCTATATTTTACGCGGAGTGGCTGCTTACCAGACCTCCACAACCCAGTACCTGGATAACACGGCATCTTGGCAAGACTGGAGTCAGATTTAATGGCTTCTGACTATCCGTAACGACTGCCAAAGATCTACAAATGACAGCCGGGACCAACAGCTTAACGTGCTTTCCGAGGCACGGAGACAACTCACTATTTTACGATGGTCACCCATCCACAAACCAACCTTGGCAAGCGTTGCTTAACCTTGAAGATCGACCGGTGCGGCTGTTATTATCTAGCCACAAGCTCCTCACAGACATGGTGTTATTTATGTGTAAGTAGTAATAGTTTACAAATAAAAAATGTAACCTTCAAAGCCAAAGTTCGTGAACACATTCGTAAGAAGTTGGCAGTTGTATCGTCACAGCGTTAATATTTTCCAATTAGCTATTTTTATTAATTGTTTAAGTATTTCGTTTACACATTTATCTTGTTAATTTGAGTACTTTTTATATATTTTGTAGTGTATGTATGATTTGTATATGTATATTATTGTTAAATTTAATAGTATTTAAATAACTTCAATCGCTTTTAACTTTTCATATTGCATCTACCACTATTCTCTGCATCACCCAAAGGTTGACTGGTAGAAAATGCCTATGGCATTAAGTCCGCCTGTGTACATTCGTGTGCCGAAAGTGTTAAATAAATAAATTCATGTTATGCACTTTTTTTTCATGGGATGGAAAATCATCAAATGTTTCCTTCCGCTCTGGCCGGAGAGGAAGGGACTCTTACTGACTAAAACCCGCACGTGTCCCTCCAAATGCCATTTGCGTTTCATAGCCGCAGTAGCTCTTTCGAAAAGTTCCGCAACTCCGAACAATTCCGTAACCCTATGTTCTGCACTGCGAGCTCAATTTTATAACCATTTTTCTATTGATAAATTAAACGGCCGTGCTTGTACGTTACAGCATGCTTTGCAGGCGTGATAAAATTGTGCTTTTACCCTGACTAAGGAATTCCTTTTAACTAATTCATGTTTTCATAACAATAATCATTTCAGTCGTCATCGACCGCAATAATAACCAGAAAATAATTAGTTCGAAAGACCCCCGGGGTTTGAGTCATTACTTTCAGTAAGAACGATCTTGCAATCTTGTGTCAAACCATTTTACGCCTTACGTAATTAGTAATCGCAGTATCTTCTTATTCTGAGTGGAACGCTTTTGTCAGAGTGATCGTGGTTGCGCAGATGAGGAACGTGAAGACATGTTCGGTGGGTCGTCGTCTTTCACGAGTCTATTCTGTAAGTAACCATTTCGATATCGAGCTTCACCTGTGTGAGATAGCTCACAAAGTGAACTTTATTACACACAACATAAAGGTGTTACGTTTACACTCACCTCGGATTCCGCTGTCGAGACACGAAATGTTGTTACAGAATAGCACTACTGATCTCTCAGCGATGCGCTTCCATTTCTGTCGGTTGGTCACGTTACGTGTACACTGGACCATAGTGGACTTGGTAGTTTTTAGGGTTCCGTACCCAAAGGGTAACCAAAGGAACCCTATTACTAAGCCTCCGCTGTCTGTTCGTCCGTAAGTCCGTCCGTCCGTCCGTCCGTCTGTCTGTCAGCGGGCTTTATCTCAAGAACCGTACCTAATAGGTAGACAGTTGAAGTCTTTACAGATTGTGTATTTCTATTGCCGCTATAACAACAAATAATAAAAATTAAGGATTCTGGAACGGAACCCTTCGTGTGCAAGTCCGACTCGCACTTGGCCGGTTTTTTAATATAATCCATTAAAAAAATCTTCTCGGAAGTACCAAACTCTCACCAAAAATATATGTATCGCTAAACGAACTGAAAACAAAGTGCCATTTCTCCCAATAATTTGAAAATTACAGAATGATGAGACTACACCCTGTGCTCCAATAGAGGTTTCAAATGTTTATAAGATTCAATTTTCAAAAAAAAATCTACGAGACATCGATCTTGAAATTTACGTCCTGTCTATTTTGTTTAAATTTTTTTACGGTTAAACAGTAAACATACTCGTATTTAGCGTTTAACACATTTACTGATGATGGTGGCTGATGTAAGCGGGTCTAAAAACTTCCAAGAATGTTTTAAATTTGTTAGCAAAAACAAACAACCTTTTAAATGAAGACCATAGATGTAACTAGTTCAAAGTTGGCATAATTTGTAGTCATTGAATCCCTTTATTCCACATTAACCTTGCCATATCAAGTACATTTTCCCACCGCTTCCCTTTATGGCAGTTTAATTAAACAATTAAAGAGCAAACGTAATCACGCGGTAATAATTTACGCCGCGCCTTACCGACCCCATTATGGTTCCTGTATAAATAAATCATGAGAAAAGGTTTTCATAATTAGAATTTTATGTTCTCGTCTATTTTTACCCGACTGTCAAGGAAGGGTTATGTTTTTCGCGCGTATCTTGTATGTATGTATGTTTGTAAATTTCTTTATTACCTCGTTTGTTTCAAACGGCTACACGGATTAAGGTGTCATTTAAAAACCCGAGTGTCCTTATGTGTTTAAAAAAAGCAATATGGCGGATTTCGGGCGCAAAATTTGTCATTCGTTACAATTTTTTTTCAAGAAAACCTATCGAGTAAGGTATCAAAATGAAGGGAATCAAATGGAAAATACAAATATACATAAGCTATACAACGTGTAACAGAATAACCACAATACATCTTAAGGGTTCATTGAACTCATCATTATGAACAACTTTAACTATGGGACCGAATGGAGAATAGAATAGAATAGAATAGAATGGAATGGAATGGAATGGAATGGAATAGAATAGAAACCTCTTTACGATGTACACCATATAAGTTACAGAAAAGATAGGTGAAGAAAACATTACATAGGGCAATGGCCGGCCTTATCGCTAAAAGCGATCTTTTCAAGACAAACTTTGGATGGCTTTCAAAGATAACGGAAATACAATTTATATAAATAAATACATAATAGATAAATATATACAATTATAATAATGTAACAAATAAAATAAAAAGCATAGGAACCAAGTGAAAGCGATCAAACAGAAAGGTAGTGATTTTTGACCATTTTTTTTTTAAATGGACAAAGATTGAGCACGTCTTACTGATACGGGCAAAGCATTCCATAACCGCACCGCTTGAACCGTAAAAGATTTGTCGTAGAAGCGGGTGGAGTGCATCGGCCATCTCTAATCTCAAGATGTTCATAATGATGAGTAAAATTCAATAAGGAAACAGTATTCGTTCAGAAAATTGTCCCGGTTTCTGTTTCAGTCTTTTTATGCATTTTTTTGTATTTTTTTTTCTTTTTAAAAAAAAAAAACGTTCCCCACACTAGGAATTTCTCCTGTATCGTGGGTGGGTTTATAAACATACAATGTCACATACACACACAGCCAGACCCGGAACAACTATCTGTAGGCCATACAAATATTTGTTCCGTGCGGGAATCGAACCCGCGACACGCAGCGCAGCAGTCTATCGCTCAACCACTGCGCCAACCGTGTCGTCCATTGCTTCCAAGTTGACTGTTTTGCAGTCGATTTTTTTTATTTTTCTAATTATATTAATTAATCTTGTTTATGATTTAGTTCTTAGCTGCGTTTGATACTTACTAGCTTAGCGTTTGCGAAAACACTTTTTCATCTATCTGGGTCAGTTAGGTAAAAAGATTATAAATTAAACTTTCACGATTGCGGTAACGTAAATGTTCGTTCATTGCAAATCAAATGTAAAGGTGAGTACTGACCGATGTTGCTGACTGTCCACTGGAGCGGAGAGAAGAGGAGCGGAAAAATATTAACCAATGGAATTGCATAAAATCTCAGTGACTGATTTTATGCAATTTTATTAGTTCATATGTTTTCGCTCCTCTCCTCTTCGCTCCAGTGGACACTGGACACCACCTAATGTAACATATTACATTAGACCATTGATGAGAACATTGAAGAATAGAAGAATCGAAGAATAGATTGATAGAAGAATCGTGTTACCTTTGCTGAGTACTAAGCCAATTTAATCACACTTGCATAAATTAATCCTTATAGGTCGGGCCAACTTATAGGCTCTATATCAAGCTATTTGCAATGAAGGATGAGCAATATTACATATTTAATTTTACTTACATATTTTTATATATGTCGCAAGTTCGCTCCCCAGCCACAGTAATTTCTTTGGCGACCTGTACCCCTATTCTGTAACAACATTTTCGTATCTTGACCTAAGCTAAGACCTTTATGTTGTGTGCAATAAAGCTCACTTTGTGAGGTTTGTCACTCAGGTAAAGCTCGATATCGAAATGATTACTTACAGAATAGGCTAGCTGTTTATCCAATGTTTGTTGTAGTTTAAATTTAGGTCCTCTATCCAAAGATATTATTTTAATTACGATTTCTGACAATAACAAATGCTTTTGGAGCACATGCCACTGAAATAATGCAATGTACTCGTTTGATGTAAGCATTCCTGATTATTCAATATAATATCCAAAACTTGGTTATATCGATTCATGTAACAGCATAACACGAACACAGTTCTGTAACGTATAACATTACAATATAATTAAACTTCAAACGTGTCACGAATTGTAACACAAAACTAATTTCCTCTTGTCTTAATAATAATAATGGGATCCTATGATAGCGTGGATTTTCCTTGATTACTTGTTTCGAGTTATAGCAATACACATTATGTATATAATTTCAATGTATTTGTAACTAGTGGTCCCGGCGAACTTTGTACCGCCTCAGAAACTAACGAGAAAGGAAGAAGCTAAGGAGCGGGATTCCCTGGCGCAGTCTGTGTTTCCTGATAACTACAACCTGGGAGTCTTTAAGTCAAGAGTGAATAGGTTAGTTATAAGCAATCGTGCTCCATCTTCGACCACATCATCGCTTACCATCAGCTAAGATAGTAGGCAAACGAAAAAAAAAAAATGATTTTTTCTTAACTTTTTCCAATGTTTTTAATAGTTTTTTGCTATTAGGGGCAACGACAAATCCAACAAACCAGAGATCTTCAAAATAGATCCAGCCTTTTCTGATTTAAAAATCAGAAAAGACCGGAATAACCCGATTTCGTTTCACCATTTACTTTGTCTTTTACATTTTTTTGAATAGGTACCAATTTAAAATAAATATTTTCGCACAAGATTAATTTAAAGGTACACAAAAAAGGTGGACTGATTAAAAAGGACAAGCGAAATAAACCTACAAAAATTAAACCCTTTTTATTTATTTGAACATGCCTTTTTTATTTGCTCGATATTTTTGGGGGTCTAAAATCAAGATGGGCCAGGCCTTTTCTTAAAATAGCTTTATTTAAAGAAGGAAAAATTCTGTAGCAACAAAAAGCAATTTTAGTGTTTGTATCCTAGTGGATACAAACACTAAAATTGACGGTAAAATTGACGGCTATTTGACAGTAGCGGTGGACAAACGCACTTGCGCTAGTGTGCAAGTGCGTTTGTCCACCGCTACCGTCACCGGCACATCATCGGCACGTCACCGAGAACGAGATTGTTTCTGGCGGAGATCACGTTGACGTGACGACGATCGTTTGTCCACCGCGACGATCTCGGTGGTTCAGTCAGTTTGCTGTAGTTGTCGTGTGTAGAAATAAAATAAATTAACGAATGAGTGCGTTGAACCGACGATAACTCCTTCTGCTTTTGTACAAAAATTTCGTGTCATGAATTTCTTCACATAATTTCATCTTTGGACGTAATCTTAGTTTTTTCCCGCAAACATTTATTACTTTCATTCATTAACGAATAAATGTCTTATTTAAATTTCATGGTAATTTTTAGGGTTCGTACCCAAAGGGTAACCAACGGAACCCTACTACTAAGCCTCTGCTGTTCGTCCGTCCGTCTGTCTGTCAGCGTATCTCAAGAACCGTAAATGGTCTTCTTCTTCTACCTGGCGTTAATCCCGGCTATTGCCAGGGTCCGCCTTCCTACTTAGCTTCCTCCACTTTGCCCGATCTTGAACATCCTTCTCAGTTAGGCCATTGGCTCTCATGTCGGACTTAACGACGTCCAACCAGCGCTTGCGAGGGCGACCACGGGACCTAGCCCCAAGAACAGCCATATTCATGCATCCCCGACCAACGTACTCCATAGGGCGGCGCATGATGTGGCCATACCATCGCAGACGACACTCTTGCAGTTTTTCCCCCACGTCACGGACACCAAGACTACCTCTGATGAAAGAGTTGCGTATGCGATCGGATCGCGTTACGCCACTCATCCACCTCAGCATCTTCATCTCCGTGACGCGAAGCTCCTGGGTGTGTCTGCTTAGTGCTGGCCAACATTCACCGCCGTACAGTAGGACAGGCCGTATGATGCATTTATATATCTGCCCCTTGAGCTTCGGAGGCATTTTGCGGTCGCATACAACGCCCGTTACCTCGCGCCACTTCGCCCAAGCCGCGCCTATACGTGCTTGGACATCGTCGTCCACGTTGCCAGACTCGTGCAGCACGGATCCAAGGTACCTGAACGTATCGGACTTTCTGATCAGGTCCGAACCTATTCGGATGAACCTATTTGAATCCGTGCCGCCACAGGACATGTACTCAGTCTTCGCCACATTTAGTCTCAGACCACCGTTTTCAAGCGTGTCCTTCCAAATGTTGACTTTGCGCTCAAGATGGGCTTTGTTCTGATTAACGAGGGCGATGTCATCGGCATACATCATTAGCCATGGGGGCTTATCTTGGATGTTTGCCGTAACTACATCGAGCACTACGTTAAACAAGAACGGGCTAAGAGCCGAGCCTTGGTGATCGCCAACAGATATTGGGAAGCCATTGGATTCGCCAACAGCGGTCTGGACAGAGGACACGGAATCGCGGTACATGTCTCTGATAATGTCAATATAGGCCTCGGGAACGCCTTTGAAGCGTAGTGCCCACCAGATGGACTGCCGAGGTATACAGTCGAAGGCCTTCTGCAGGTCTAAAAAGGCCATATGCAAAGCTCTCCTTCTCTCTCTGTAAGCCTCAGCCAGATTCCGTAAGGCGAATACTGCGTCCATGGTGCTGTTACCCGCCCGGAAGCCATATTGACACTCAGAGACAGTACACTCGCTACGGAGCCGTGTGTCAATGATGCGCTCGAAGAGCTTCATGGTGTGGCACATGATCTTGATACCGCGGTAGCTACTACAATCCTGTACGCTACCTTTGCCTTTGTATACAGGGATAATCAGGCTAAATCGCCACTGGTTCGGCATTTCCTTGGTGATCAGGATGCGGTTAAAAAGATCCTTCAGAAGGTCCACGCCATGTGGGCCCATCGCCTTCCACACCTCAATTGGCACATTGCCAGGCCCGACCGCTTTCCGGTTCTTCATGTGGCGAAGAGCAATGCGGGTTTCGTCGGGGGAAATAGGGGAAATAAGTCCAAGGTTAGGAGGCGGTTCGGGAGGAAGGTTATGGGGATGCTGTTTGTTAGACAGCTCCGCGAAGTATGTACACCATCTCTCCTTAACAGAGGGGGCATCGTAGAGCAGCTTACCCTGGGCGTCCCTTACACAGAGACTTTTGATAATGTCCCGTGCAGCTTTCTCCCGGGCACGCGCCAGCTTAAAAATAAGCTTTTGCCCCTCCGCAGTTTCCAGCTTGTCGTACAAGGGCGCCAGACTTTTGCTGCGGGCTCTGGCTACAGCTTTTTTGCAAGCGCGCTTAGCCGCTCCATATGCCTCTCTGTCATCCGGAGAGTTGGACCCTTGCCACTGTTTAAATAAAACCTTCTTCTTCCGAGTCGCCTCCTGCACCCCGTCATCCCACCACCACGTCTCCTTTTCTATGGTGCGGCCACCACGAGAAGTGCCAAGGACGCGCTTACCCGCATCGGTGATTGCTGAATGGATCCTACTCCAGATCTCTTGAGCGGACTCATGCGGAGCACTGATCTCGAGATGCTCGACCTCCGCAATGAAGTCCGACTGCCTAGGACCATCAAGCAACCACCACTTTGTGCGGGGTTTGCGTTTTTTGGTCACTTTCTTTTTCGGTACAACCGCAAAGTCCAGGACAAGGAGGCGGTGTTGAGCCGTTAGGCTTTCACCTGGGATGACTTTGCAGTTGGTAACCTTGCCAATGTGGCACCGTCTCACCAGCAGGTAATCTATTTGGGTTGAGTAGGCACCATCTACGGTACGTAATAAGATGCTGGGGCTTCTTCTGAAAGAACGTGTTCGCGATGGCTAGGTCAGACAAAGCGCAGGTGCTGAGTATACTGACTCCCTCTGCATTTAGCTGGCCATATCCAAAACCACCGTGAACACGTCCGTACTCTCCAGCAAACTGACCTACGTGACCGTTGAGATCCCCCCCAACCAAAACACCTTCGGAATTCGGAATAGCGCATAGTACGTCCTCGAACTCATCCCAGAAGGCCTCCTTTTCAGACTCACGGCAACCAGTTTGAGGAGCATAGGCGCTGATTAGGTTCGTTACCGACCCTTCGATCAGCACACTCGCATCAACCGGTCGCTGCATCGGTCTACTTCAAGGAGTCCATCCTGAAGGTCCTTAGACAGCACCACGGCCACTCCGCCCCTGCCCGTTGACGATCCGGTGTACACTAGCCGGTACCCCTGCCCGATGTCACGTGACTTATTTCCCTTCCAGCGCGTCTCCTGAAGGAAGGCGCACTGGACCCGACGCTTCGCAAGTACGTCCGCGAGTTCTCGGCAACATCCGGTTAGGGAGCCAATGATCCAGGTGGCAAAGCGGAACTTCTTCTTGGGTACTATCCTCTTTAGCCGTGCCTGTACTCGACACGGTAGCCCTAGCCCACTTATCGCAGGTTTAGGGCGATGTGCCTGCGCGTCGTTATGCGGCGACGCCCTAGCCCGAGTACCCGTTATCAACTTCTTGTCCATTTTATTTGGCTGAAGTTGGTTTTACGTGGGGCGACCAGCCGTCTGACCCCCACAACCCTACGAGAGGGAAACCAGGTTCGCCAGAGCCTCGTCCGTTGGACAGCAGGGTGCACCGCTAGCAGGTGAAGTTGGCTTGGGTCTTAAGATGGTAACAGACCCCATGCACCCCAAGAACCGTAAATGGTAGACAGTTGAAATTTTCACAGATTGTGTATTTCTATTGTCGCTAATACAACTAACAACAAAAATTGAGGTTTATGGTACGATTGCGTTTATGGTTTGCAAGTCCGACTCGTGCTTGGCCGGCTTTTTATTTATTGTACCTAATATATTTTTGAAACAAAAATTAAAATATAATTCCATGTAATTATTTTTTAATTATATATATACACATTTAATCTACACTACATACAAATTAATATACAAAAAACAAATACACTCAGGCGTCGAAGAATTCCTCCGCATCGCCATCCGGAAACGGGCCCAGAAGACTGGCAGCATTGCCACGTTGAATGGCAATGCTAATTCTATGAGCAAAGAACGAGCCAGCCCTCTGGTCACGCAAAATGTCGATCAGTCGGCGAGATATGTCCTTAAATAGGAGACGTCCGCTTGGACCCCATGACCCTTTTGACCCCAAACGGCTCAAAACAAAAAATAATTAAAAAGATTGAATATAAATAATCAAGAGCAATTCCGGTATGACGACGACTTCACGACGCCGTCGTAGGTGGACACACGTTTAGACGTGTTTTGTATTGCCGCTATTTCGGCCCGTCCCAATCTCGGGCCAAGTTCTAGCGGTAGCGCCAAACTAAGCGATAAATCGGCGGACGGGATGACGGTACTCGGGTGATGGGCGTGCGGTAGACACACGGCCATAACTAAATGTAAGTATCGCTAAATCGGCGCCGTCATCTCGTTGACCGTGACGTCCTGGTGACGGTGGTGGTGGACAAACGGCCTAAGGATTTAAATAGTGCACACCAAACATGTTTTTACATATTCACCAAACCGCAATCAAGCCATAACAATAATTGTTTACCTACGTCATGATTACTATTCGTGACGGAAATGACACTGACATCATTACTATGATGTATTCAAAGTTATTTTAGGTAAGGCGTTGGTAGCTTTTTGCGGTAAACTATTTTATTGACGTCATCATAAAACATATTTAATTAGAAGAGTCTCTAGTTTTTATTTATTTAAGAATCATTATGCTTATTCATGTCGTAGTTTGATCTCATCACGATTTCCTGACGTTGCACGTTGGTTGGAATAATGTATAGAAACCTCATTTTTATACAAAACGTATTTTACTCTATATTCTTGACATTTATTTTGTAAATAAAGAAATAATTTTTATTTTCCTTCCTCCTTCTAACGGTATACTTACAAAAAAAGAATAGTACCCACGTCATTGCGTTTTCATTGACGTCACAGTGATCGTCTTGATAACGTTTTAAAACTTTCTAAACTGCACCTTCTGCGTTATAATGACGCTACACGATAAAACGCTTTATGAAGATTACGTGTAAGCAAACATGCTACAAAATGATTTTTCTTTTTTAAATATTCGTCAAACCGCGGTCAAATCATAACAAAAATACTTACCTACGTCATCATAATTATTCGTGACGGAAACGACACTGTCATCATTATTATGACGAATTAAAACTTTATAGTTATATCGTCGGTAACTTTTTGTGGTGTGTTATTCTACTTATTATTTACGTCACTAGGGAATAAAAATTAGATGTGCTGGAATATTTATTTTATTATTTAATAATATTTATGCCTAAGTATTCATGTAAAATTTTGATCTCTTATCACGATTTTCGTAACATCCTTGTGACGTATTAAAACCACATTTTTTTCGTGTCAAAAACGTAAACTGATTTTTTTAGTGTACCTTTTTTTTTTTTTTTGCGGTCCGGATCCGTTGTCAGCAAAAGGTCCAAGCAATTGGCAGTGTGCGAATCAACATCCGGCATCCTCGTTGCCTCCTGGACCAGCTGGGCAAGATTCAGCGCTAGGGCTAGCTTTCTCGTTTCTCGTCCAGCATGGTCTGTACACTGGTATGGGAATAGCCACTCCTGATGGCGGGCGTTGAAGTCCCCCAGTAACACCAATTGGGCAGAAGGGTACCGTTGCTGAGCCGCATCCGCCGCCTCACTCAGGTGCTGTGTGAGCTTAGTTGTCTCCAAATCACCGCTGTGCGAACGGTAGACACAAGCGTAGACAATTTTATCCAGGCCTGTGTCCACTAAAACCCACAGCGTTGAGAACCTGGAGTCCTCAAGATTACGGAGACGCCGATAACAGATGTCGTCACGGGCGTACATACATACGCCCGCACGTGGTTTGAAATGGTGCTCCAGGGTAAACCCTGGGTACGAAAGGTAAGACACGTCTGACGGACACCTGATCTGCGTCTCGGAAAGGAACAGGAGTGCTGGTTTCTCAGTCTCCAGGTGGTGATGGACTGCGGCGAGATTTGAGTGCAGACCTCGAATATTGCTGAGGTGCACTTTGTGGGGGAGGAAGTGCTGCCGCTGTACAGCTTTTTTTGTTTTGTTCCTTTTCGTCATGTTGAGAGTGAAGGTTGTTGAGGAGAAGGAAGTGAAATGAGGTTCCAAGCTGCTACCCTCAGGCACGCTCTGACAGGACGATATCATTGGGGGACTAGTCTGGAGACTGCGGGGACGCCCGAGCCCCCCCGGGAATGTCCATCGGGTCCTCCCCATCTGGTCGCCAGCCAGCACGATGGCGCACCCCGGGATTTTTCGTCAGCTGGCGGGGCAGCCTTTCATGTGTGGCTAGCACACTACTTGGGCCCCAAACTAACTGCGGTCGGCCAGCGGCGCACCGTGCCTCGGATCCCGCTACCCTCCGCGACTAGTCTCCCGATACGCCCATATCAACGCGAGCCTGGTCGGTCTGCCTGCATTGGAACAACTATTTCGACCCAACTCCTCTGTATTGGCTACACTGGGCATCGTACCGGAACACGGCTAGGCCGTTTGGCGGTACGCCTTTGCCCAGTGGGTGGTCACAAGCCATCGGCCGAAGCCTACCACCAGTTAGTGTCACCTGATTAGCACCACCCGGGGGCCACGTGTAGGGTCTAGCATTGGGTATTCTCCTACGGACGCGGGTGACTCGGCCCCCAAAGAGAAACCTACCTACTTACGTCACATTTTTAACCGTTGAATCTTTTATGAATGGTGCTTATAAAAATACAACCGACTTCCAAAAATAAAATACTACAATGTATAAAACTTTGATTTCGGAGTCGGTGTTTTTGGTTATTTCGTTTTTTGACACCAACTTCCGAAATTATTTGTATTTGCTTTTTTTGTAAAAATGTTTTTTGAATTTCACTTTTAGTGGTACGCAGTTACCACTAAAACTCCAAAACCACAAACACAGCGTACCGGCGTGATGCTATGTTATGCACTGGTGTAAACAATAAACAGACATGCGATTTCAGCAATCCCGATCCATTTGCTATCATTTATTAAAGAGTTCCGTTGCCTACCTTTGAAGTTTTTTATCAGATCTTCACCAAATTGAAATAGGACTAGTCCGGGAAGATACTTTATCAAACAAACAAAAAAATAATACATCCTTATCGGTTGACAATTGGCGAAAATATTGCTGAACAATCATTTTTCATGGGATCCCATCATCTGATCCTAACTTACACCTTCCACTATCAGCTCAGCAACATGAAATAATGATTCCCAGGCACATATCTGAATTGCGTTAGAAAGTTTATAAAAACATTGTATGCGCCTATAAAGTTTGAGGGATGCCCTCGATTTTCTTGGGATCCCATCATCAGATTCTGACTCGGTGACAATGAGTCCACCTCAGGAGTAAAGGCTTTCGAATAAAAAGAATTTTTAAAATCGGTCCACAAATGGCGGAGAAACCACACAAAGAACACACACCCGAACAAAGAACCTCCTCCTTTTTGAAGAAGTCGGTTAAAAAAAATTACCAACTCATACATTTTTGTGCATATATTAGCCCGTATAATTCGACAAAATGTACTGGACAGCTACAGTACACGTTGTATATTATCAACAACACTTTAAAGCATTGTTTTATCCTTTCCTACCTAGACAAAGGTTGCAATAGAAAAAACTAATTAACTTAAGTTAGTTAGGTTTGTCTATGGCAGCCTGTTTACATATTTTTTGCTGTTTAACCAGTCGGTATTTAAATTCCCAACGGTGTTTTAATTTTTTAAAGCTAATTAATAAACAGTTTAGAACCAATTACTTTGTAAACAAGATTAAAGCAGGGACTGCAGTAATCAGCATTTGTGGTTTGTGTTAGGTTTAATACGACTGACATCATGACCGCATCCGGAAGGAAAAGCCAAAGTAATTTGGCAGCCCGGCCGAGCAAGCTATATTATTGCTATTTGAAACTTGTCAAAAATGAGACTACGGCAAGTTTTGTTAAGGTGAATGCTCCAGGGTAGCCCGCGGAATTCAAATATTTTTATGTTTTTTGCAATTTGCCGGTCAGTGTGAAGCTGTATGTGGACCAAATGCGATCTGCGACCGTAACGCGTATTTATCTATAGAATTATAACCATTTTAATCATCAATATAGCCCTCTAAGTTCATGTAGTTTGAAACTAAATCTGAGGGCCCATTCAACAATTTTTTGAACAGCGTTTGCATCTGCATGTTAATCGCAAACTGTTAAAAAAAGCCTTCATTTCTAGTTGCGAATGCGATGCGAATGTGAAAATTAGTAGAATTGACACTCTAGAATAAGAATTGTCACCGTCACAATTATCACACTTTTAACCATCAGAATAATTCGATATTATTTTAACTTTGTTGGTCTCCCTGACGGCATATTTCGTTTTTTGTCGTCCCCATAGATTTTTTTATTGCTTCCCTACACTTCCCAAGGAACCTACATGTCAAATCTTTCTACGACCAGTAGATTGGGGTGTGCGTGCGTTGTATGCCAGTCACTTAGTGAGACAATCAGTAACAGTAGAGTTTTATATTTATTGATTTTAAAATGAGCTCCTGTCGCCAGTCAGATGCTCAACTACAATACAGACATGGTTGAGTAATGACCCAACTTACTTGTCAGACTATAACCTCCGCTATTATTTCCGACTAGATATGAAACATGAGTGAAGAGGGTCGAGCAGACATCGCTGATTGCCCCAGTTCCGATTGGATGAAACAGGAAACACAAAATGTTTCAGAAGCGAATTTTAGGAACTGTTCATTTAAATAAAAGTAATATGAAAATGTCAAAATAGAGTACCGTACTAGCTCTTCGGATACGGAACTCTAAAAAAACCGGTCAAATGCGAGTTGGACTCTCACACGAAGGGTTCTGTACCAAAAACCGAAAAAAAAACTCGTTTCTTGTAAAGCAGCCCCAGAATTTAATTTATTTTTTATTATTTATTGTTATCGCTGTAACAATAGACAATAAAAATAAAATTAATTACCAATAGAAAGCCACGGTATTTGTATTTGTCATATTATATATTAACCCAAAAAATACCGCCCAACGAAATAGGCGCCGGTCAGTTTGTATTTCATAAAACCACTCCCTCCGACCACGTTAAAATAATTAATTTCGTAGTCAGTGATTAACACTCTACCTGAAAGCACCCCAGCAGCCTCTTTCTTCCTTCAAAAATGTATTAAATAAAGGCTTATTTATTTATTTATTTATTTAATAAAAATATAATATAATATAATATTCCACACAACTATCACACAACGCCATCTAGTCCCAAGCTAACCAGAGCTTGTGTTATGGGTACTAGACAACTGATAAACACACTTATATATTTCTAAATACATACATATTATAGATAAACTACACCCAGACACAGAACAAATGATCATGCTCATCACACAAACATTTGTCCTGGGTGGGAATCGAACCCACAACCTCTGGCATAGCAGTCAGGGTCACTAACCACTAGACCAACAGGCCAGTCAATTTATTATACGCTTTATTGTACATACACCAAAAGTAATACAAAAGGAAACTTAAAACTAAAACACATACAATGGGCGGTCTTATCGCATTCCGCGATCTCTTCCAGACAACCTGGGATGGAAAGTATTTGTCCGGACATGAAATGGGGCTGTCATTGGTGTAAAAAATAAATAAATAAAAACAAACTAAATTAAAACAAACAATAAATTATAATATAATAGATACATACATATATACATAAAACGCTATTTGAAATAGATACATAAATACATACATACTAAGTATACAGACAGTGAAAATAAATGACGACTAACGATACTCACAGCGACAGGTAATGCTCCCTTACAAGTCTTTTGAACGCAGGCAATGACTGAGCGCGTCTAACTAGCACTGGCAATGCATTCCACAGACGAGCAGCCTGTACAGTAAAGGAGTTATCCAAGTAAGTTGTGGAATGCATTGGCATTTTCAGTTGCAAGTTATCCGATGACCTCAGAAATTTAGTGTGGGAATCACAGAGAAACTGGAAACGACTTTTAAGGTAAGGAGGGGTAAAAGGTGAAAAGAGGATATTGTATAAAAGGGAAAGAATATGAGCATTCCGGCGAAGGCGAATTGGCAACCACTTGAGCTTCACACGAAATTCGGAAACATGGTCATATTTGCGTTAACCGAATATGAACCGGATACAAAAATTTTGGAGCCGCTCAAGTTTGTCGAGTTGTTCCTGAGTTAGGTCAAGATAGCTGGCATCAGCATAATCAAGGATGGGTAGAAGAAGTGATTTTGCAAGCGCAATCTTGGTGGCAGTAGGAAGAAAATTGCGCAGTCTCCTCAACGTTGCCGCAGATGCAAATAACTTGCGGCTAACTTCCTGCAGTTGGGCAGTCCAAGAAAAGTTTGGTTTGGTTTGGTTTGGTTTGGTTTTGGCTTTTTTGACAGCTTGTGATTTATCGGTAGCACTCTGTCGTAAAGCTTTTTTTTGGATGGAAAATCATCAAATGTCTCCTCCCGCTCTGGGCGGAGCAGAAGGGAGTGTCAGACTCTTACTGATTAAAACCCATGCCTGTTTTTCCAAGTGTTTGCATTCCAGGCCCGCGGTGACTCTTTCGAACTAATTCCGCAATCCTGGCAGGCACTGAGCCTAGCGAGCCCCGTCTACTATGCTGATGTCTCCTTGAGGCGCGCGTGGAAGACAACACAATATCGGATGGAGAGCTAACTAATGCTCGTCATCTGCAGGCTCGCGCCTACGGTGGCCGCGAATCGCCCTGCGACTCCCGACGCCCGGGGCAACATAAAATCAATAAGCACGCTGAAGTGGCAATCGGCTGGAACTGGCAAATGTAAGAACTCAGGTTGTTTGAATTACGTTTTACTGAAGGTGCGAGTAACCGGCTTTCAGAGGTGTACAAGGATGCGAAGTGAGGAATGTTAGTTAGGAACCAATAGAATTGCTTGCACTGAGCGAGGCTAGGTAAATGAAAGAATTCTATTGGTTTTAAACAAAAACATACCTCGCTATGTATTCTCGTTCATCTCTGGTAGTAACTGACTGATAATGATGAGAATTTTAAAAACGATAACATTTTTTTCTGTTCTTAAATGAATTAAGTTTCGAATTATTTAATCCGTAGCTCTGACTAATAGCATCTATGAGATCGAACGCACTAAAATGATCAGACTACTACATAATAGGATCCGATCGTTTATTGACCTTTCGTTACGTGATGGAAACAAGCTACAACATGTTTCAAAGCAAACACTAGGAATTCAAAAAGTTCCGGTTTAATCTAAAATATGGACGTGAACTGAAATTAAAATACATGTTAAATAGAACTTTGTACGGTATCTATTTGCTACTTTAGGGTTTTCGTAAACCTACGCAGAAAACGTGTTTCGAATATTGCTTAGGGATTCAATTCCGATCACATCTGTTTGCTTTTGAAGGGAAGTCAAGCGTATGAGTATAAATTATTTATAATGAATAGCTTCGTCCTTTTCGTAAGTGTCAAAAGTGGAGTTTTATGTATAAGTAGCTAGTTGTTTCATTTGACTATTACAGGTTTCACAAAATATCGCAAACAGGATTACTGTTTTTATATCTATCTATGAATCAATACTGTCAGCGTTTTGGAAACATTACCAGTGGCGATGCGGAGGAATTTTTTGACGCCATATTTTATTGTTATTCTTAGTTTTTTTTTTGTTTTTATTAACTACTGAAAAAAAACAAACAAGAACATCAGAGAAACCTAAATAGGTTTGGCTGGATGTTGAAACAACGTAAAGCAGCCTCAATACTAACAAAATAAATCACTGTTTACATACATTTTATAAAACATTAAGTGGTAGATTGGAATAGCTTAATTAGGAAGTTAAGAGCCTTTTTTATGTGCATATATAGTAATAGTTAATTCATCATCATCTGCCGAGCCTTTTCCTAACTAAATTGGGGTCGGCTTCCAGTCAAACCGGATTCAGCTGAATACCAGTATTTTACGTGGAGCGGCTGCCTACCAGACCTCCACAACCCATTATATGGTAACACGGTACATCTTGGCAAGACTGAAGTCAGGTTACTGGCTTCTGACAATCCGTAACGACTGCCAAAGATCTACAAATGACAGCCGGGACCAACGGCTTAACGTGCTTTCCGAGGCACGGAGGAAACTCGTTATGTTAAGATGGTCACCCATTCACAGACCAACCTTGGCAAGCGTTGCTTAACCTTCAAGATCGACCCGTGCGGCTGGTATTATTTAGCCACGAGCTCCTTGAGCTCCACGAGCTTTACGAATATTGTAATAGTTTATTATATATGCAATAAAGGTCCCCATTAAGGGTTTTTTCATGAACTATTTTCAAAATCTGAAAGCTACGTACATCAAGCCGTTTAGGATATATACAAAGTGGCCAGAACACTGTACAGTCACTTTAAGGTCGCTGTCTCATAGATATTTATCTGAATAATAAACCTTATGAACATTTAAGACCCATGGTAGAACTTAGGCCGTGCGTTAAAAAAGCTAACTACAAGGTAGCTGTAAACATATATTGCTTGTTTAGTTCTAAAGGTGCTCCCACACTAATGTTAAAACTGTTTACAAACATTTAAAAAACATTCTCTCGAAAAATGCTTAAAAACAGCGTTCAGATAAAGCATCTTTTCGTCGGCACTAACAGAGAAATTACATCTGAAAAAAGAGTTAATAATCTACATGATATTATGATACATAATTTGGTTCAGCTAAAATATATCTGTCGGTATAACGAAATAAGAAAAAAAAAAAACACCAAATTACCTCCAAATCATTGAGATGAAACCATTTTTAACCGACTTCTTCAGAAATGAGAAGGTTTTATGTTCGGGTGTATATTTTTTTTTATGTATGTTCACGGATTTTTCCGTAAATTTTAGACCGATTTCAAATTTTTTTTTTTTTTATTTGTAAGCCTATACTTCTGAGGTGGTCCCATTGTCACCAAGTTAGAATCTGATGATGGGATCCCATGAAAATCGAGGGAAACCCTCAAATTTTATAAGCACATACACTGTTTTTCATAAACTTTCTAACGCAATTCAGATATTTGTGCGTGGTAATCATCATTTCACGTTGCTGAGCTGATGATGGAAGGTATAAGTCAGGATCTGATGATGGCATCCCATGAAAAATTTTTGTGTAGCGATATTTTCGCCAATTGTTAACAGATTTGGATGATTATTTTTTTGTTTGTAAGAGTAATTTCTCGGACTGGTCCCATTTAAATTTGGTGAAGATCTGATGAATAACTTCGGAAGTAGGCAACTGAACTCTTCAATAAATAATAGCAAATGGGTCGATATTTCTGAAATCGCATGTCTGTTGATTGTTTACACCAGTTCATAATGTGTTCAGTTTGTGTATTTTTCACTTTTTAGTGGTACCTGCGCACCACTAAAAAGTGAAAAATAAAACAGACTTCCAAAAACAAAACACTACAAAGTAAAAAATAACTTTAATTTAGGAAGTCGGTGTTCAAAACCGAAAAACCAAAAACACTGACTTCCGAAATTAAAGTTATTTTTTACTTTGTAGTGTTTGGTTTTTGGAAGTCGGTTTTATTTTTTTGTTAAAATGTTTTACTCCTTCATTTTTTATCAAAAAAGTATCAACTTGGCATGAATACAAGCCTTAACTATTCCTATCAGAATGTTACAATTCCTTATATTTGTTAGTAAATGTATTAGTGTTAGAAAATGCATACATTTTTAACAACAGTGTGGGAGCACCATAAGGCAGAACCTATTTAAGCACAGTACAATACAGTCCAAATTAATTTACGTTCTTCCCAACTCCTATCAGGTGATAAAGTAAAATAAAACACTGCTAAGACCATAAACAAACGACTTTACGTTCATCCAGTGACGCAAAGACAAGATTAAGGAAACGAAGCGCGGAAGAAAAGGGAGCGTCGCAGTAAATAAAATCTCGGATAATTAGAAACGCAATTATCAGATTTTCATTACGTCTGCATTTTAGGAGCGTATAAAATTATATTGGACAAAGGAGGTCGGTGACAGGTAATGGACGGACAAACGTCTTGAGCATCCGAGGTGGCAATGGAATGTCAGGAATCCTCATTAAGACTTCTCAATGCCCGTCGCCTGAGCTAAGATTTTATTAACTTTCCTCCAGTCTTTGTTTCGTAATATTGTAATTTAGATTGAAAATGTATTTGTCGCGATGTTAAAAGATTTGCTTCGTAATTTATTCGGGAGTGAAAGCAGTTTGTAATTAAAATTTTCTTTGTTGGAGCGTTTTTTCTGGGCTGCTTCCAAGGTCTTATTTAATGGAAGAAACTATTTGTGCCGTCGTTTATTCCTTTTTGTAGACGTCTAGAATTGAAACAGTAGTAATATTAATATATTTTTTAAATACTGTTCGGGCCTTGCTTTATTATGATTGTAATTTATCTGAAATAAAGAAATTGTATTGAAAAAAAATTTGAGCTTTATTTAAAAAAAGAATCTAATTTGGCGAATCAACGCTGTCTTACAGTTTTTTTCACAATCAATTAAGTAATTAGTAAATAACTTAAGTAATAGACGTTGGAGGAAAAAACAGCCAAGCTTAGGTGAAAGTGGGCTGGCGCAAGAATACACCCGGAGAAGTGGGCGAAGATCATCACTCACTAGACGCCTGAGAAACTACTACTACTACTACTTTAAATAAAGACTATATTTTTTATATGACTTAATTACAAATGTATAGTTTTCAGACTTTTCCCTATACTTGTAGTATAAGACGGATTACTTGCCAAAGTTCATAGTTCTAGGTCACCGGGAAATACTCTATGCATTTTGATTGCCTTGAAAGTGTCGATTACGATTTTAGCAGCATAAACGACCGTATCTTTTTTTATGTTAACTTAGAAGTTTGCTTTTTTCACGTCTGCAAGGGGCTATAGACAAGGAGAAGTAAATGATTTTAATTTCAACTCAATATCTCCACGCGTTCCCGAGATAAAAGGTCTTGAGACAGACGGACGGACAACAAAGTGATCCTATACGGGTTCCGTTTTTTTCCTTTTGAGGTACGGAACCCTAAATAAAACGACAGACGGGCGGACTAACAGCGGAGGATTAGTAATAGGGATCCGTTGGTTACCCTTTGGGTACGGAACTCTAAGAAGAAGAAATAAAATAACTGAATAAAAATCTTAGTCACGAATAACCACAGTTTTAATGGCCAAACACCTTTCTCCTACAAAAAAGGAACGCAAAATTCTTAAGCGCCTAACTCTGTAACGTTTCGAGTATCATAAATTCAATCTGTATGATTAACGTTTCCTCTTTCAGCCACGAGATAACTTTCCGCGTACTTATCTTGAGATTGTACATAAAAAGTAATACATTACCGGTTTTTTTTAAAGATGGTAATGGTTTTAGTGATTCTCAGTGAGAAATAGATGTGCTTTTAGTCTAATAATTGTGAAGATATGGACAGATTGCTGGTTTATCAGCTTACCCAGAAACTGGGCAGTGGAGTTGCACCATGTAGAACACTAGCAGGTATTCAGCTGCATTTCTCCAGGCTGGAAATCGACTGTAATATAGTTAGGAAAAAGGTTGGAAGATTACTGGGTCGGTATTTATGTGTGACAAAATCCGACGTTTTTTGAGGAAGGGAAATCATCAAATGGCTCCTTCCACTCTGGGTGGAGCGAAAGGGAGTGTCAGACTCTTACTGACTTAAACCCATATTGTACGTGTTTCTCCACGTGCTCTTTGCGTTCCAGGTCCGCGGTGTCTCATCCGAACAAAAACCGCAACCCTGGTAGGCCCTAACGGGTTCCGTCTACTATGCTGACATCTCTTTAAGGTGTACGTGGAACACAACGCGCTGTCGATCCGGGACTGGTGACTGTTCCTAAGTTACCCTAGGCTGATAAAATGTTAGGGTAACTTAGGAACAGTAACTTAGTAACTTAGGACTCGGGGTCGTCCGCCGCCCCCAATCCAGCAGGACCCGAGACGGTGGCGCGTATTGTTCCAGACGCGCCCCTACTGGACGTTGCGGGGGGACCTTGCTCCTCCCGCGGGCCTGAGGTGGCCTGCATACGTGGGCAATAGCCGGGGATTATGGAAGGCGTACTAGCTCTCACAATCCTCGGTCAAGTGTGAGATGGAACACCGGGGTGGTTTTTAGTCAGTAAGAGTTTGACAGACCCCTTCGCCCGCCCCAGGCGAGGGACATCCATGAGGATTTTCCACCCCGGCAACAAAAAAAAAAAAAAAAGGCTGATAAAATGTTCGTTTAACTAAGTTAACTAAGTGCTCAGGTCGGTCCCTCCCAGGTCCTTATCGGACGGAGAGCCAACCAACCCTTGCCGTCCACAGGCCCGCGAAGCCTAATACCTAAGAATGCATTCTAATTAGTCGCTAAGTGCCGAACGGCAGCAGCATGACTGTCGCGCTGCTTTGTTATTCCATACAAATAACAAACGTGCGTAAAAAGGCCCCCTAAGAGTTTTGCATGATTAAATTCCTACACGACTACCTATATTAATAGACCAAATCATTTCAATCGTTATTTGGCACTTTCGGCAGTCGTACTTGCGACGTTTTGGTTTCATACACAACGGCCAATGGATAATGCCCTGACGAATATACTTTGACTTCACGTTCTTGGTAACTAAAGGTTCAGAATACAAAGTTAGCAAAGCCGCAGGTACAGCAGCTAGTCATTAATGTTTACCTAAAACCAGTCATCTAGAATCAATCTTTGGCCAAGATTACTTAAAATCACATTTATATTGTTTTTATGCTAATCAGTAGGTTTGGAAATGAAAGCGGTAATAATCTACAATCGAGAATTAGGTAATCCAATAAGCAGTACAACATTTTCCTACATAAAACCTAATAGTATAACACTACAAAACTGGTTAAGTGCAAGTCACACTCGCGAGCAAAGGGTTCCGTATGACATATTATATTATAGTTTTTTCTGCAATCTAAAATAAAAAAAAAACTATTTTGTACATTTTTTTCCAAAGATATTTTTCGGTAAAAAGTGGTGTACCAAATTGGAACTGAATCGGTCCTTTAGATTTGGAGTAAATTTGCCAATAAGAGTTCGGCTTCTTCTTTCGGACGTACGAAACCCTAAAATTACTCAGTATTATGCTTATCGTCACATCACATTAGTTTACTACTTCTAGTAATATTTTAAGCACCTAATATAACTACTCAACCAAATATGCTACGAAAAATCTTACTCCGGAACCAAACTTCCGTTTCTATTTAATAGTCTGAAATGAAATCAAGGTCTTATTAAACACGCACTAAGAATTTGATAAGAAAATTAACTTTATTCTTGTATAATAGTCAACCTTCAATTTATGAACAGTATTAGGCTACAAGCAGCTGGATTTTTTTAATTTACGATTCGTTACCTAACTACAGGCGCGTAATAGTCATGTTTTTCAAGTAGGAAAGTGATGTCAGTGTCTATTTTTTTAGCATGCTTTGTAGGCTAGGAGCCTCTATTTAAACGAATGAGACATCATCAATAGGTGCAAGCGTTGAGTGGCTCGCCGTTCGATAAGAACCAGTTTACCTATTATGACATCTTACAACCATCATGATAACGATGAGGAGCTCGTGTCTGAGGAGCTCGTGGCTAGATAATAACAGCCGCACGGGTCGATATTCAAGGTTAAGCAACGCTTGCCAAGGTTGGTCTGTGGATGGGTGACCATCTTAACATGCCGAGTTTCCTCCGTGCCTCGAAAAGCACGTTTAGCCGTTGGTCCCGGCTGTCATTTGTAGATCTTTGGCAGTCGTTACGGATAGTCAGAAGCCAGTAAATCTGACTCCAGTCTTATCATGAAGTAGGTACCGTGTTACCCAGTTAATGGGTTGTGGTCTGGTAGGCAGCCGCTCCTCTAAAATAATGGCAATCAGCTAAATCCGGCTTGACTGGAAGCCAACCCCGATATAGTTGGGCAGCGCAACCTCTATTTATGTAAACACCTATGTAAACACCTATGTTTAACAAATAAATGGATTGATTGATTGATTGATGATGACAACTACCATGATAACGGTGTGGGAGGAAAACGGATTCATAGAAGACGCATAACACTATCCCTTTTCCACAGCTTAATCATGAAGGCGTTAGTACGTCATAATAGTGCTTTTCTGTAACAAAATATTCGTGTCTCGACAGCGGATACGGGAGTGAGTATAAACATCAGACCTTTATGTTGTGTGCAATAAAGTTCACATTGTGAGCTTTGTCTCTCAGGTGAAGCTCGATATCGAAATGGTTACTTACAGAATAGACTAGCAGCCCCGAGTCGACGGTGCATTGTTCCACGCGCGTCTCAAATAGATGACAGCATAGTAGACGGGGCCCGCTAAGGCCAGTGCTTGCCAGGGTTGAGGAATTTGCTCTAAAGAGTCACCATGACCCTGGAACGTAAAGGGCATTAGAAGGAACACGGATGAGTTTCTAGTCAGTAGGAGTTTGGCTCTCCCTTTTATTGCGTCTAGAGCGGAAGGGTAATTTGATGATTTCCCAATCTTAAAAAAGAAAGGTATTTTCCTGAGGCCATACTAGGACATCTTACAACCATCATGACGCCAGTGTAGGAAGAGAGCCAGAGCTGAACAAGCGGTGTAATAAAACAGTGCTACGCGTCTTAAATAGCCCTCCCCGCACGTTGCGAAAAAGGGATAGCCTTTTTTGACAATGTGGGGGGCTGATACTTAGAGTGACACTGACTGTACCAAGGAAGTTTTAGGTAATACTGTAAACAACTGTGTCTAACTTCAGAACTTAGCCAAGTGGGGAACAAGGATTTAAGATGATTTAATGCTCAGCTGTTTCAAGCCAGTTCATCACTGGAGTGTCAAACTGAGTCATTTCAAAGGTTCATTAATCTCAAAAACTAGAAGAGTCTTACAGTCCCACAATCCCAGATACTTTAGTATTTAAGTTCGTAAACTTTTATAACGCTAATGAATTCAGAATGTCTGGTCTCCTTCGGTATTAAATTACGGATGACAAAAGGATATTAAATGGTAGAAAGTTGTGGAAAGTTTAGTTGGTTGACTGGTTGACAAGAATGCTTGCCAACTTTTCATGATAGGTCTAATTATTAAAAATTTTACTAGTTCTTGCCAACGGTTTACTAAAACTACTTCTACCGTAAAAATACCTTATACAGACTGGTCTATTGTCGAAATTTGATCAGCCGCATCGATCAACTGCTGAGGCGTGCCTGCTTGAGGCAAACATCCAATCAATATAAACTTTCGCATTTTATAATATTAGCCGTTAGTAGTAGTCGTTAGTAGGACTTCGTGAAAATACTGTTGTCACTGGCTTTTTTATTTGGGTAGGAAATTATCACTCCTCCCGCTCTGTCTGGAGTGTGTGGAGTGGAAGAGTGTCAGACTCTTAAGACTAAAACTCACCCGTGTTCCTCCAAATGCCCTTTGCGTTTCATGGCCGCGGAAACTTTTTCGAACAATTCCATAACCTGGCAGACACTGGCCCTAGCGGGACCCGTCCATTATGCTGACATCTCTTTGAGTCTCGCGTGGAATACAACGCGCCGCCGACCTAGGCCTGTACCCCTATTCTGTAAAAACATTTTCGTGTCTCGACAGTGGAATCTGAGGTGAGTATCAAATTCGTACCCACATAAGACCTTTATGTTGTGTGTAATAAATCTCACATTGTGAGGTTTGTCACTCAGGTGAAGCTCGATATCGAAATAGACTAGCTGCTAGTCTATTTTTTAAATAACCATTTCGGATTCCACTGTCGAGACACGAAAATATTCTTACAGAATAGCAATACTGATCCTTATTGAACGGTGAGCCACCCAATCGCTCGCCGTCCGCAGGCACTCGCCTACGATGAGAGAATCGCCCTGCGACTCTACGGACCCGGAGTGACTTCTTTTGCTGCTGCAGCTGGGGCGTGAGGTAAGCCTCTCCCTCGCGCGTCGCGCTACCTCCGTGGCTTATCTATGGGAACTTATAACACCCAAGTGATTTCCAATATGTTGCAGGGTCTTGCAATGAGAATAATCACTTTGTTGTTATTTCATTGGGATACGTACCTCGTAACTTGAACACAGCACACCAAACTTAGACAGTTTTGTAAATACAACGACAATAACACGCTATGCAATCTATACTAATATAAGGTTGCAGGGGATAATCTTTGGAACTACTGAACCGATTTTGAAAATTCTTTTCCTTTTTTTTACTATTAATAGGCACGCGCTTGACCACCATCTCACCTGATGATAAGCGATGATGTGGTCGAAGATGGAGCACGCTTGCCTAGAAGTAACCTATTCACTCTTGACTTAAAGACTGCCAGGTTGTAGCTATCGGGAAACACAGACTCTGCCAGGGAATTCCACTCCTTAGCTGTACGCGTTATGAATGTGTTCCCAAAACGTTTTGTGCGTGTGGGTGGGATGTCCACCATGTACCGGTGGCGCAACACCGTTTGTCTTGTGGTCCGATGATGTAACGGGCTTGACGGTTTTAAATTATGCAATTCCGTCGCACATTCCCCAAAATGCAACCGGTAGAAAATCGACAAACCAGCAACTCGTCGTCGATGCTCAAGACTTTGGAGCTTCGTCGCGACGAGCCTCTCATTGCCAATGATCCTCTTGGCTCGTTTCTCAATTGACTCAAGGGCATCAAGCTGGTATAACAATAGAAAGCCACGTTATTTGTGAGTGTCACAGGCTATTTAACCAGATACCGCCCAACGAAGTGGGCACGGGTCAGCTAGTAAGTTTATAAAAAGAGAACATAATGACACACTATTTCGTTCACTTACTCACAAATCAAATAAAGAAATCAACTTCAACTTTCTCATAAAAACAAGTACCGAATTAGTTCGCCCGAAAATAATGTTCCGAGGAAAAACCTTTCATGATACAATCCCAAATCTCAATAATACTACAGACAAGCTCCAATGGGCAGACAAATTAACGTTTTCATTAGACCTACACTAATTCCATTAATAATGTTGTCTGGCATTTCGACAAAAACATATACAGCTAACTTATTAGTACTTGCGATAAAATGAGCCTTATTCACAGCCCGGACACTGAGGATAATTACTATGGCTTCCATGTTATTTGCGCCGTAGGTATTAGTGCTGATTGCCTTTCATTCAGAGCTGTATTGTTCTTGACTATGAATAGGTCACTTTGCTAAAATGAGCAGATACTTATGAGTGGCTGAAAACAAAAATGACAGTACTTGCCTTAATTCGAAAAGGTGGAAGTTTTCCAAAAATAAAGAAACAAAGAAAGAAAGATAATTTATTTGTCAAATATGCGTTTACATGAACTGTCGAATCAGACATGCAAGGTATTAATAGTATATTGTGAGCGTCCATATTTTGCCAATACTGGCGTACAAATTTTGTAGGTATAACAATATACTTAGTCATTTTGAATTTACACAAGAAACAAATGCCAAGACATAACCGTCAACACTAAATTATATTATGTTCAGTATAATAAATTCTTTATCATACAGTCAAATAATATCGTTAAGAAAAAATAAAAAACACATTATTAAATCGTTATTTTTAACTACATTTAATAGAAGTTGGAATAGAAAAGTCCTTCTCGTTAAAAAAATCTAAAACATCATAATACGCTTTTTTTTATCTAAAAAAATTCACAGCATATTTCTAAAACGCGACAAGGGCAGTTTTCAACGACTCTTTAAATCACAGTCATGTCTCTGTTGAAAGGGAATATTGCATTCTATAGACCATTGAACACTGTTATACCATTTGTACTGCCCCTCATCTATGATATTCATGAATTATTTCGTATACCACATTAATTGTCGGATATGTCGGATCTATCTATCTAATGGACAATAATTAATGTTACTAGAACATTTGCCTAACAAGATAACACGAAATAGATGGATGCAGAAGGTCGGTTCATTAGGAAGAGACCGCACATATAAACACGCTTCACGTACAGTGAGTGCAAGAGTCCTCGCGAAAGTAATTTATTTGAGATCACCGCCGGCCGCCGTACGTACGAACATACACGCACACATAGACACGCTTCACGGATAGCGATTATTTGAGGTCGCCGCCGGCCGCCGTACGTAGGAACACACACGCACACATAGACACGCTTCACGGACAGCGATTATTTGAGGTCACCGCCGGCTGCCGTACGTACGAACACACACGCACATATCGACATGCTTCACGGACAGCAAGTGCGAGTGCTCTCGCGACCGGCTTTTGTATGAGATCGCCATGCGCCGTACTACGTTGTACTCGAAAGTGTACGACGTACTTGAAAGTCTAAATGTGCATGCGGCTGTTTTTCTCGTTGTTTGTTACTGACCTTCTGTAATCTATTTTGTGGTAGATATCTAAATTAGACCAACATCGAACAAAGACAGATGGCGTATTCACAGATGGTTAAACAAAGTGGAAACGATTTAGAGAAATCTAGTTCGATTTAAATGAATTGTTTGAACTTTGAACGGTCGGGTTGGCTTCAAGAATTAGATTTAAAGTTGCAAAAGTCTGATTGTTCTAAGTTTTAGTGCCAGGTAGTTAAGTTAATTAAGGGCAATTTTTTTTATAAATGACTAAATGATTGATTGATGATTTTTAAATTATATCTGCTCAAATTGCTTGTTCCAGCGCTTCGCCCGCATGATAGTCGAATGTATTTTATAGGGTAAAATAAATAGATTTCATTAATTATGGATATTTCATTTTTATGGATAAAAAACCTCTAAAGGAAAAAACGGAACCCTTGAACTCCGTCCGTCCGTCCGTCTGTCTGTCACTTTTTCTTCGGAACGCGTGAGGTATCGAGTTGAATTTGAAATTATATACTTAAGTCTACAGTCCCTTAAAGCTTTGAAAAAATCCAACTTCTAAGTTAACGTAAAAAAAAAACCGCCCTTTATTAATTTTAATCCGGCCGTTTGTTAATCATATCAGTACGGGTTGCTGGATTTCACATGTCTGCGAACTTTTAGTTCTAGGATATGCCGGTTTCCTTACGATGTTTTCCTTCACCGTACTTAGAGAAGATTTATTTAGATGGCTTGAGAAAAAATCTTAAAATATCAGGTAATAAGAAAATAAAAAGACTGTGATGAAAATCACAAAGAGATACCAATTAGGGGCAGAAAAGTACAAAAATATAATAACTGGTAACATTTTATTATTAACAAAGCCAAGAAAATACTGAGAATATTACTTAATACTTATATTTCTGAATGTATGCCAATGTAATAAATAAGAGAAACTTCTTATGAAGTAGTTAGCCAAATAACAAAACAGAATAATGCTTTTGTGACGTAAGTAATTCTTTATTATAGAATAGCTTATTAGTGTTTACCTAATGATCGAGAACAAAAATAATATCTGCGTGGTTTTGGGTAAAACAATATTACAAATACATTACTACGCTTAGCTTATCTGGAACTGTATTGGAAAGATCACCTAGTAGAAATATAGTACTATACAGATATTATAAACTAGTTGACCCGCCCAACTTCGTCTGCGTCACAATTTTCATTACTGCTCCGTTCCTATTGGTCTTAGCGTGATGATATATAGCCTTATTTTTTTTTTTTTTTTTAGCCTTCCTCGATAAATAGGATATCTAACACTGAAAGAATTTTTTAAATCGGACCAGTAGTTCCTGATATTACCGCGTTCAAGAAAACAAACAAACAAACTCTTCAGCTTTATATATCAATAATGACCAACGCAACTTCGTCTGCGTCACAATTTTCATTACTACTCCGTTCCTATTGGTCTTAGCGTGATAATGTATAGCCTTCCTCGATAAATGGGATATCTAACACTGAAAGATTTATTCAAATCGGACCAGTAGTTCCTGATATTAGCGCGTTCAAGCAAACAAACAAACAAACTCTTCAGCTTTATATATTAGTATAGATATAGATAAGAGTACAAGATGTAAAAGTAAAAGAGATTACTTACCACCCAACTAGCACCAAAGCGTTAAAAAAACCTATATAAGACTCGTATATCAGTTCCATTTGAGTATAAAAGTGTTAACGCATACCTGTGCAACTGAGTTAGAGCATGCTCTAACTCACTTATAACCACGAAAGAGGCCCACAGTTTTACAGGTAAAAGTTATAGAATGCCTATAGTACGGTGTCACAAAGATATTAAAGCTGCACAAGAGCGCTTATTCATCGTCAGCTACTACTTTAATCTGTATTATCGTTGTAAAATAGAGTTGGTAGACGCTACAGGTGCTATAAATCCTATAGTAAGGTGTCAAAAAGATCTTAAAGCTCCACAAGAGCGTTTATTCATCGTCAGCTACTACTTCAACCGGTGTTACCGCGTTAGTGAGCACTACAGGTGGTAAAAAGCGCACGTCAAGATAAAAAACCTTACTAAAATTAAATCTGATCGTAATGGAAGTGTTATGTCATCCATTATTCAACACTGCAGAATAATATTATGGAATATTATGTTATTTAAGTATGTGAAGTGAAAAATGACTGCCCTTATGATTTCACAGTAAATGTATACCATGTTTCTCATCTCAATTTTAACGCGCCTAGGATTTATTAAAGATTTAAAAGAAAAATTATGATAATAAAATAGGTACCTCAAGCTAAACATTACTATTCATTCCTGCTTCTTGAGCAGTGGTATGTAAAATTAAGTGGCATTCATCAATCATCAATTTTGTTTATTGTTGTCAAATGTTGAATAACTCGAAATGATATTAATTGTTAGGTTACCAAAACAATGGCGAACTTTACAAAAGTGAAGTTAGTGTTAATAACGACCCATACTTGCGTTGTTTGACACCGATACCTTTAGAACGTCTGTAAAAGAGGACTGCCTAACACAATAAGCTTTAGTTAAACCCTTTATTACAGGTTAAACCTAGATAGAGGAGTTGTTTGACACCTTTAATTTCTCGTGTTACTAAACTCTCGATAAACTCTATTTTATAGCTTATGACTGCAATAATAGTCAATATAGCACCTTAAGTGGTATAAAAGAGTTCATTGCAATAACTATACAACAATAAGTGTTAAGAGGTGTCGGCGAACACTTTTATAAAGACTTGGGTGTCACAAAAAGGTTAAAGCTATAACGTATTAAGTATACTTGCTGCTACTAGCGCCATTATAACTCTCAAAGCTGTATTACATCGTCCATTAACGCTATAGTGCTGCGATTGAGGCTAAAACTTGTTTGTTAACTCCTCTATATCGTCTTTAGTAATAACTGAGATAATTATAACCCTGTTATATTACTTAAAGTCATAAAAAAGCCTGTAACTGACACCAAAATGTTAGTTGGGCAACTACGTACGCCCTCTGGCATAGCGCACTCTTTATTACCTTGATAAACCATTATTACTGTTCCTTTGAGGAGCTCGTGGCAGATAATAACAGCCACACGGGTCGACCTTCAAGGTTAAACAAAGCTTGCCAAGGTTGGTCTGTGGAAGGTGACCATCTTAACATACCGAGTTTCATCCGTGCCTCGGAAAACACGATAAGCCGTTGGTTCCGGCTGTCATTTGTAGATTTTTGGCAGTCGTTAAGGATAGTCAGAAGCCAGTAAATCTTCGAGACTTCAGTCTTGCCATGAAGTGCCATGTTACCCGGTTAATGGGTTGTGGAGGTCTGGTAGGCAGCCGCTCTACTTAAAATGCTAGTATTCAGCTAAATACGGTTGGACTGGAAGCCAACCCCATTATAGTTTGGAAAAGGCTACGCAGATGATGATAAGATGATTGTACCTTTGTTAAACAAATGGCTGACGGACATTCATCATCGTTTCAGCTGACCGGTCCTGTGCATCTCGAATCAACAAGAAAAACGCCCCGGGCGTCGGAAGTCGCAAGGCGATTCCCGACCACCGTAGGCGCGGGCTTGCGGACGGCAAGCCACCCAATGCTCGCCAGATCGGAGCGGGTTGCGGATTTTTGCCTTCCGATCAGAACCAGGCCTGGGTCGACGGCGCGCTGTGTCCCACGCGCGCCTCAAAGAGCTGTCAGCTCTATACTGACAGCTCTTTGAGACGGGGCCAGTAAAAGAAAAAAAAGTATATGGCGGAAGGCACTCTAAAATTATTCTATTCGGGAGCATAAGTGTAAAATCCTGCAAATATTTTTTTAAATAATTAAGTTAGATAAAGTTTAAACTTATTAAAAGCTGTAGGTCTTTCATTATCTTATCAAAACTTTGTTCATCTACTTTATTATAAGAATGCATCAGTATATTTCAAGTAAATTTCTCGTGATCATGGGAAGCTCTCGCTTCAACTTTAAAAACTACAGCTTATGTCTAGAACTTTCCATAACTTGGGTCCTGCCAAGTTTTAAAACTAAATAAAGTAGCTATGTAATGCAATATGAACAGTACATGGACGTTCCTGGATAAACCAGTTAGTTTATCGTTCGTAATCTTGGTTTAGCAAAACAGAATGCATGGATACATAATTAGAAACGGTGTGAGAGCATTTACTATAGTTTATACACGTTTTTCAGTTTCAGTTCATTCACGTTCGGTATCAACTAAAACAAACCTGAAATGGAAAATAAAATTCAGTAAAGGGATTCGAACTTTTTTATGGGAGCTGGCTTTTTTTCAAAGTTGCGGCGCATGATCTAACGTGAGTATATGGGTAGAGCACATTTAAACATACAATTTTTTTTAGCAAGATGATGCTCTCTAAAGTGTCATGATGCCGAGATATTTGAAGTTAAAGTCGCCATGTGAGAACAATGAAAGAGAACCATGTAGGTTATGTCTGAAGTGGTCTTTGAAATTTGCATTGTTTAGATTCAATTCAATTTCTTAGTACCTATTATAAGTACTATTACAATTTCTTAGTACCTATTATAATTTTTATGCAAAAATAATTTCAACATGTTACAATAATTTTTAACTCTTTACTGATTAAGAGTGTCTATGGAGTTTCTTGCACATTCTTCTCCATACAGATCTATGCCTTAGAACGTGCCATTTGGTATAAAGGTCAACCTCGGCAATTCAAAAGTGCCTTCAAATGCTTTACTTGAACCAAAAGTTTTGACTTTGAAACAATTTTACCTCTTTATAATGCTAACCATAATTAAGATTAGCGAAACGGTCAGGGTTTACTTTAATCGTCGTTTTAGCATTTCAAGCAACCAATGTTGAAGCTTTTGAATCAAGAGTGATATAACAGCAGATTGCCGCAATGTAATTGAGTATTCAGTTAGAAATTATTCAATTTCTGCTTAATGAGGCGTGGGCCGTAAACAAAGGATTAAGCTTAATGACTAATGCTGCGTAGTTACTGTTGAATAACTAGGGAAGTGAAGTAAATACAGTTACGTATCTTAATGGAATAAAGGGAAGTAATAAACAGACCAAGAAATGGTGGTGAGGAGCTCGTGGCTAGATAATAACAGCCGCACGGGTCGATCTTCAAAGTTAAGCAACTCTTGCCAAGGTTGGTCTGTGGACGGGTGACCATCTTAACATACTGAGTTTCCTCCGTGTCTCGGAAAGCATGTTAAGCCGTTGGTCAAGGCTGTCATTTATAGATCTTTTGCTGTCGTTACGGAAAGTCGGAAGCCAGTTAATCTGACTCCAGTCTTGCTATGAAGTACCGTAACACCCAGTTAATGCGTTGTGGAGGTTTGGTAGGCAGCCGCTCCAAGTAATATACTGGTATTCAGCTAAATCCGGTTTGACTGAAAGTCGACCCCAATATAGTTGGGAAAAGGCAATGCAGATGATGATGAATAAACAGATCAAGAAGGTCTATATAAAAATATGATAAGATCTGAATACAAAATAAGGTGTGACAGATATTACACAATACTTGAGTGCCGATCTAGTAATTTTTGAGCTAAGATTGCATTCGTATCTAAGTCGCAACCTGTCAAAATATAAATTGACAGATTTCTATTTCTACAATTTATTTATTTATTTAACAATTTATGTACACACATTTAATAAAAAAATAATAATAGATAAAAATAATAAAATAAAAATAATAATAAATTCTGCGGGTCTAAAAGGCCACTTTAGCAAAACCATATTAGAATCATAATATTAACCACACAAAAATCTGTCAAACCTTTGTATCTTTATTTCTAACGCATAAGGTTCAAGGTTGATTGGAAAATTTGACAGTGAGGGGTAGCGTGATGTGCTTTCTGATTCTGGCCATTTTAAACCCCCTGAATCTATGTTGTTGTACGATGAATAATTATTTTATTTTACTCAGTAAGTACTATCGTTGAGTAATCATCATCTGCCTAGCATTTTCCCAACTATATTGGGTTCGACTTCCAGTCAAGCCGGATTTAGCTGAATACCAGTATTTTACGAGGAGCGGCTGCCCACCAGACCTCCACAACCCGTTAACTGGGTAACACGGTACTTCAAGGCAAGACTGGAGTCAGATTTACTGGCTTCTGACTATCCGTAACGACTGCTAAAGATCTACAAATGACAGCCGGAACCAATGGCTTAACGTGCTTTCCGAGGCACGGAGGAAACTCGGTATATTAAGATGGTCACCGATCCACAGACCAACCTTGGCAAGTGTTGCTTAACCTTGAAGATCGGCCCGTGCGGCTGTTATTATCTAGCCACGAGCTCCTGTACCGAGTACTATCGTTGAGTATCATAAGCCAATTTTGACTCAGAAAATTTAAGAAAGAAAGAAAGAAAGAAAAAGCGTTTATTTGCGCCAAGCATGACTGAAATGAATGCGTGGATCCATGTGGACAGATTTCACTTCGTACGGTACAGACTACAGAAACAAAGCCGTGGTAATACGCAAATGTAGTGTGTAATATAATTAATGGAATTTACGTGAAACTTAGTTACATTTAGAGACAATAGTCTAATCCTGGATTAAGTTGCTATCAGCAACAGTAATCAACACGTCATTAACAAATCTTAGACACAGTTGGTATTTCCCGGAATAGTTTATTATCAGAATCCAAAGGCCTTTGAAGGATACTGACAAGGTAAGCATTGATTTGACAAACTTTCGAAAGTATTATAATTATGTTTGTTTTATGCATTAATTAATTTACAAATACTTAACTAACTATATACACAATGTACAAGCATTGATTTTAGATTTAACAGACTTAGGCTGCGTTTTCACCAGAGCATGTACCAGGATGTGTTTGTTAAGAATCGCTTCCCCTGAGCGAGGCTAGGTCAATTAAGAAATTCTATTGATATTTTACAAACATATCCCTCGCTACGCATCCTCGTACATCTCTGGATTAAACTCAGCCTTAGATCTAATTTCTGGATCGAAATTATAGCGTACTAGTTGACCCGCGCAACTTCGGCTGCGTCACAATTTTCATTACTGCTCTGCTCCTGATGGTCTTAGCGTGATGATATATAGCCTATAGTCTTCCCCGATAAATGGGCTATCTAACACGGAAGGAATTTTTCAAATCCGACTAGTAGTTCCTGAGATTAGCGCGTTCAAGTAAACAAACAAACAAACAAACAAACAAACTCTTCAGCTTTATTTATATATTAGTATATAGATTTAATAGAAATGTCCAACGCTAGTGTGATTACATAAATAGATGTTCAACCTTATTATATGCAAAATGAGCGTCTTACTTTTTGAATGATAGGTATTTCTACCCCAAAATGGTCTTTTTTGTTTTCAGTTATAAGGTTCAATTAAATAAACGAGTTTGGACATTCTTGACCATAACTCGACTTCATTCAAACTATTCGTAGCCGTATAGGTACCCGCAGTGCGATTTTGTAAACAGCTCATCGTGTAAAGTTAGATAAAGTGAGCTGTCAAATCATACAAACAAGGTGGAATTACAGCTCCCTTCATTTAGAGTGCTTTCCACCAGGGATATGCTATGCTGCGAGAATGTAAAAGCTAAGCTAAAAACTATGTAACCGTTTCCCCTGATGCTAAGCTATGTAGCTTTGTGAGGAAGATGCGCAGCTCGAGGTATGCGATATATCGACAATAGGGAAGTCACGCACTGCTCTGCACATATCTATAAACCTCGCGAACTACCATAGCACGCATCCATAGCTTGCATCCACAGCACGCATCCTACCACAAAAAAATTAAGCTTAGTTGAATCAGTTTACACCAATGTTACGCTATGTGGACAGATGAATATGATTGGTGGATATCGTCACATCTCTGGTGGAAAAGCAGCCTTACTCAATGCTCACTCCACCTATGTTAAAAAAAAAATGTGAGTAACACCGGTCTATTATAAGACTGCTTCCTCTCTGTAAGTACTTGTTTAAATGTGAATTTCAAAATTCATTTTTATGAAGTACTAATGTTCTCTAGTCTCATCCCTTATACTAACACCAAACTGACGAAAAAAAACACCCACTTATCTATTACGCAACGAAATTTCCAGCGTCGTTTTTATCTGAAAACAAAGTGCTAAAGTAAGGAAGACTTTGACAAAGTATTGTATTTCTTGGAGCGAAAGGTGATAACATCCTGTTCGCAAAGTTACGTTATTGTGCCTTTATATCGCCTGCCTTCAATCTTTCTATTAGGGAGTTAAACAAGAATTTGTTTTTCGTATACGTCTTTTTGACTTAGGGGATAAGCTGAATTGCAAATTATGACGTCACAGGGTTGGTGAAAGGATAGAGGGGAGGATAGATTTATAGGGTAACATACCCAAAGGATAAACAACGGAACCCTATCACTAAGCCTCTACTGTTCGTCCGTTCATCTGTCTGTCTGTACGTCAGTCAGCGCGCCGTAATAGGTAGACAGTTGAAATATTCAGTGTATTTTGCCGCTATAACAACAAATAACAATAAAAAAAACCGGTCAAGTGCGAGTCGGACTCGCACACTTAGGGTTCCGTAACATAAAACTTAATTTTTATTATTTTTTGTTATAGCGGCAATAGAAACACACAATCTGTGAAAATTTCAACTTTCTAGCTATTACGTTTCTTGAGATACAGACCGCTGACAGACAGACGGACGGACGGACAGCGGAGGCTTAGTAATAGGGTTCCGTTGGTTACCCTTTGGGTACGGAACCCTAAAAATAAAGGAGAGTCAGATACAACAAATGTGTTTTTTCGGTTTATGTTACTGAACCTTTCATGTGAGTGTCAAAAAGCAAAAATAAATATTACAGTTTCAAAAGATAAACGAACAAATACGCAGAATTCGGATACATTCAGAATTTCATTTAATACATTTTGTGATTTTAAAACTTTTGTAAATAGTGGAGCGGTGGGTGTTTTCACTTCAAACTTTTAGTACATGGAATGAAATTTAAAAATTATTAAAGTAGTGGTTACCTAATAACACTTGTATGTATAAAAAGTTTACCCATTAAAACAATTTGTTTGAAATCGTTCAGATAGCAGAAACTTATTAGGCTCTATAATATTGTTGTATAACAAAATACAGGCAGCGTTTTATTTAAATAGACATAGTAGGTAAACACAAAAGATAACAGGTTAAGGGAGTGTTGGGCCACGCACAGTGCAAGGATCCGAAGTATTCTTTCTCTAAACGATGACAAAAAATAGAATAATTTCAATCTCAGTTTCTTTATGAATACACTGAATACCATAACAATACACCGATACCGACAAAATGTAAACAATACTTACTTAATTACGAAAGCACTGGATAATTGGAAAATACTCTGACAAAAAATTAAATAGGACTGAAACACATTCTTTAATTATTTATTGTACACCAAAACAGCTTATTCAAACCACAGTAATGAAAGCACATTAAGTTTTCTAGTTGAAAAAATGTTCTCCGTCCTGCTCCGATTGATGATCTAAAATATGGATACTTAACTGTTAGACAGTGACTTCGTTCTGTGTACGGCTGAGCACGAGATCCGGAGTATCACAAAATTCTGTACAAACGCGTATAAAAACCAAATAAATCACTGGCCACCAAAAAAATTATCCACATCGCAGTCAATGGCAAAAGTGCCAAGAACACTAGCAGCTATGCCACGTTGAATGGCAATGCTGATTCTTTGGCCGAAGAACCGCCCAGCCCTCTGGTCACGTGAACAGTCGACAAGTTGTTTACTGATGTCCCGAAAGACTCGATGCGCACTCGGACCCTATGGGCCTAATGTTTCAACACCAAACGGCTCAAAAATGTAACTTCCAATAACATTGTTATATTTGCACCATTTGAGGTGATAATAAGTCTGTATGTACGTTAGAAGAAAGTTATAATAATAATAAATTCATCTTATTTTTAACTACAACTAAACAACAACAACAACTCGTCAACTTTAAGGCGTTTGTTGTGCGCATACCAACATGCTACCAGCCTCAGGTAATGGAGGAAAGCTTTTGGCCTCAAGAACACTGTCGTTTTCCGCCGCTTTCACGGACAAGTGCTACCGGAACGCACACAGACTTAGTACGTTTGATACTAACATAGATTTAAGTTTTATTTTCTAACACACTTGTAAAATTACATTTATACTTACTTAGGTTAAGGTTAATTATTTACTATTAAGTCGCGCTCCCAGCACTTGGCACAAAAAAAAACCTACCAACTCGAAAAATAAATACCTATAGGAGGGATGTGCAAACTTAACTTTGGTCTTAACGAGCTGTGGTCATCATCATCTGCCTAGCTTTTTCCCAACTATATTGGGGACGGCTTCCAGTCATACCGGATTTAGCTGAATACCAGTATTTTACGTGGAGCGGCTACCAACCAGACCTACACAACCCATTAGCTGAGTAGCACGGTACTTCATGGCAAGACTGGAGTCAGATTAACTGGCTTCTGACTATCCGTAACGACTGCCAAAGATCTACAAATCTTAACGAGCTGTGGTATTTGGTCGTAAAAATACGACCCTAGCGAAATGGACACGAAAATATTTGTCGGATTAATCCGACGTAAGCGGTTAAAAGGTTAAAGTTTATATTACTCGTACCTCAAACTACCTCACAAACAGCATAAACGTCTCTCGCCAGTATTCGTATAACTCGTTTAATATCTGTCTAAGTTCTGAATATTTGCATCCCATCTCGTATAACACGGGGAGGTAACATTTTGAATAGTTGATTTACGTATAACACCTACAAACCAGACGGTTACGTGGGTGAAATTATTCAGGTGAATAGCTTAAACCAACGCGATTTTGATTTAGGAAATGTAAATACTTAGGCAGCAGTTACGGTCTTATTTTTCGTTTGATTCTGGTTCAGACTCATCATCATCATCATAACAGCCCAAAGACTTCCACTGCTGGACCTAGGCCTCCCCCAAAACGGGGATTTGCCATAATCGCCACGCTTGGTAGGTGGGTTGGCGATCGCAGTGTATGTTGTTGCGTTTTACAGAGAACGCTGCTGCCCATTTTCTGGTGAGTCCCTTAGTCGCCTCTTACGACACCCACGGGAAGTGATGGGATGGTATGATTCTTTTACGGCACCATACGGCACCGGCCGAAACCATACGACATAATACTGGTTTGGACTATTGAATAGATAAAGTTATTGTGTCGTTAGACAGGTCGTTTAAAAATATTAATGGTGTGCAAAAACCATTTCTCAATTCAAAGATCCGTTTGCGAAATATTGATTCTTACAGTCAAGTGTGTTATTTTTGAAGACGTGAAAAGTTCATGGTAGTAGCCTATTATGAAGGTAACGAATATAAAAGGAAAACTACTATAGCTAAGTAGGCTTAACAAATTATCGAGTAATAGTCGACCAACTTATAAAATGTACTCGGAGAAAGAAAATTTCATATAGATGCCCATTGAAAACTACCAATCTAAGTCGGCAATTATTGTGTCGAGCAACTACGGAACTAAACACCGCACTTGGCCCGACATGCACTTTGCCGGTTTTTTCATTACTAGAGAACGTAAAGGATCACGATAGAAATAGATTCAGGACAACTTTATGCCTTTATTTCTGTTTTTGACATAAACTCCATATTTATGTCAATGACCTCTATTACACATTTATCTAACGCCTACCATGGGTAACTGCCTCTGTGGTCGAGTGGTTTAGGCGTTTGCCTTATGACTCGTGGATTCAATTGCCACGGCAAAATATACTTTGTATAGTCGTTTTCCAGTTTATCTAGGATTTTACAGGCTTGAATCACTTGATTGTCTGATAAAAAAGATGATTCCGTACTTCGGAAGGCACGTATAAGCCGGTGGCCTCGGCCGCCAAATGGAGGTCGTGAAATAAACCATGTCAGAGGCCCATGAGGCGGTTTAGAAACTCTGACACTAGGGTGTGTGGGGTCGTTGGACCTTACTGCCCACGCGATAAAAAGAAGAAGACATTGGGTTATTTCATAATCACTAAAATGAATTTGAAATTACGATAACGACTCTTAAAAAACACTACATAAATCATGAAAAGAATACAAAAGCAAATATCTGTCTACAAGTAAATCGAGAAAGACAAAACGTTCAGTAACTCTTAGAGAGCCAAAGACTGATGAGCTACCAAATCATTTCCATTCGTGATTTATAGCCACCATTACTCCTAGTTCCTACTCCTGACGCTCCATTAAACTACTGACTTTGATTGTGGATTACAAATGAGGACTTAATTTCCGGGAGGTTCGATTGTGATATATCACGGGATTGTATAATTCGTGTTTCATTTAGAAGTAGCGAATGTGACATCATATTGAATGAAGAAAAACTGGAGTTTATTAATCACACGGTTTTCCTGGGAATCACTTTAGACGAGAAATTACAATGGGGACCTCATATAACATCTCTAGCGGGGCGTTTAAGCTCAGCCGCTTATGCTGTTAGGAAGATAAGACAGCTAACAGACGTAGAAACCGCACGTTTGGTCTATTTTAGCTACTTCCACAGCATTATGTCGTACGGTATTTTGCTGTGGAGTCGGGCTGCTGGCATTGAATCCATATTTATTTTACAAAAGAGAGCTGTCAGAGCCCTTTATAATCTGCGTCGTCGCGATTCTCTAAGGGAACTTTTAAAAAAGATTAATATAATGACAGTCCCTTGCCAATTCATATATGAAAATATTGACTTTGTTTTTATGTATTGACTCAAAATGTATATACTCGTACTTACATATATAAAATAATACTATAGAATTTGTTGATATTATACTTAAATAGTATATTTAAGTATAATATCAACAAATTCTATAGTATTATTTTCAAAATCAACACATTGTCCAAAATAATAATAATGCGCACAGGAAAAGAGTGGAACTCTCTGCGTGCGTCTTGTTTCCGAACGCTTACTTTAAAGTCTGAGTGAACAGGCTCCTTTTGGGAAAGCTCGCTTCATCGTAGACTTTGTCTCTGTTATCTTTGACATTAATAGACTAGAGTCAAAAGTCCGCCTTTGTATAAAATATTTTTACTAGTGCATCAAGTTTTTAATAGATATTTAAATAAAAACATCTTAAATTAAATAAATACGAATAGTTTCTACTAGCTTCGGTTCGCGGCTACGCCCGTGTGATTGTCGAAAATTATCCATGGGGTAAAAACCAAAAAAATATCCTATACTTATCTTAATCCAGTCTGTCGTCTGGTTCTCTGCCTTTTCGCCGAAAATTGTTGTTGCCAGATTTTCACTGGCCAACTAACGTTTCGCAGAATTAAATTTCGCTGAATAATAATTTGCCAACTTATCATAAAATTTAGTTTTATTTTCCAACTTCACAGTTACCAACTTTACGTTTGGTCTGCTTTTCATAATGACACTTTTTAAAATACCAACTTTCAAGCAGCGGAATGTTTTAGTTTGCGGAATATTCATTTAATTTTTTATTGACCTTATACAAAAGTGATTCGCTTCTGACATACTCGCTACTGGCGTTGTTTGTCATACTCTAGCCATTTTTTTTTCCGAGCGAAGAAAATGCCTAACGCATACTACATCATCCGGGGAGACGACGTAGTTATGTGGGACTTGCACCCACTAAAAACTTCGCCTGTGCACCTACTTTCGCCTTGATAGGAGGGTCGCGACGACTGCTACGCATGACATTCGCAACCCATCCAACGTGGCCCACTTCTGGGCTCCCTCTTCTATGCCCGTTCGGGCAATTTATATGTTACTTATTAAAAAAAAACTTATTTGCTTTAGGCAAGTTTAAGACCAGGGTTCGCCGAAAGGTACGCAAGCGACATACATTTTCATTAAGAGGTAAAGTGTTTGTTAGCACTTAGTTTTCTGGAAGAATCAGAAATATACGTATATTTCAACAGCATCCTAGTATATTTTTATCATTATATCAATGTATGAAAAGGGAACTGTTACACTGACAAAACGTAATTCGTCTAATAGTTGTGTGGCCTAGTGAAATGTTTGACAAATGATAAATGTCCGAAACGATTTTTGTCATTATAATAATCAGCTCAACAACAATTCTACCAGAATGAAACGTTGTCATACAAAAATTTGCTCATCGTTAGTTGTTAAACATCGGCGAAACGTTGCTTGGCAAGTGATAATCTGCCAAACAATTTTCGGCGAAAAGGCAGGACACCCTGTCGTCTACTGATCATCCGAATTTGATTAGCAAACAAACACACAGACTTTCACGTTGAATATCGTAGTATTAAGTGAGACTAGTTAGAAGTACTTTACTGGTCTGAGGAGCTTGTGGCTAAATAATAACAGCCGCACGGGTCGATCTTCAAGGTTAAGCAACGCTTGCCAAGGTTGGTCTGTGGATGGGTGACCATCCTAACATAACGAGTTTCCTCCGTGCCTCGGAAAGCACGTTAAGCCGTTGGTCCCGGCTGTCATTTGTAGATCTTTGGCAGTCGTTACGGATTGTCAGAAGCCAGTAAATCTGACTCCAGTCTTGCCAAGAAATACCGTGTTACCCAGTTAATGGGTTGTGGAGGTCTGGTAGGCAGCCGCTCCACGTAAAACACTGGTATTCAGCTGAATCCGGTTTGACAGGAAACCGACCCCAATATAGTTGGGAAAAGGCAGGTAGATGATGATGATGAGTTAGAAGTACTTTACTAATGCCATTTATCATTGCCATTATTTTTTTGCTTTAAGAGCCTGTAATGGACAAGACCATTACGATTACTTAATAACCTTAGTCAATGTCTCAATACGTATTCGTCAGTTAAACTTGGAGACCATCAGTCTATTATATCCTCACTTAACCCTTTCATTCTTTCACATCTTATGATGTCATTAGTAAATAACTCTCCGTCCACACGTTAAGCGAGTACTTAATATCTCAGAACATCACAAAATCTTCTTTAAAGTTTTTAAAGCGCTTCAGTGCTGCTACATTAACCACAAGCTCGCATTACTCTGCAGATAGTCAGCGATTTATAAACTTAATGTTACGCTGCCTTGACCAAATGATGTAGACGAAGCATTTCAAATACAGCAGCTTTAGCGCTAACCGCAATATAAGCGTCTAGCAGAACTAATCTAGCGCTGGTATTAGTTCATACATTAGGTTCTGGGTTGATTTATGAGGTTGTGTTCATAAAATATTAAGCTTTATTATGTAGTGTTATAAGTTTCAGTCAAGTAAGCCCTTTACATAGCCATTTTGTTCTGAATTAGAATGTGTCATACCCACTTTGTTGGCTTGAACATTAAGGAATAGTGAAGGGTGAGCAATTTCATGGGCTTTTTGTAACTTTGGCATTCAAAAACTGGTGATTCATAACTTAATAAAAAAAAAAATATTTCAAGTACCAAGACTCATAGTGTTAGTAACAATATACTCACAAACTTTGTTAGTAAAATATTAACAACACAAAAACCAAAACAGTTTGCGACATCATTGCTGCAGTGACAGGCCCAGCTGATACCCTGGAGCAGTGGTTCACAAACGCACAATCTAGCGTGCTGCTATCATGGACAGGATGCTGTTGACGCTGCCTCGCACCCTTCTGATCAAGGATGCGCACCGCTTCCGCATCACAGTGTAAAAGCAGTCAACATGAGCTTCAGCAAAGATCCTCGATGCGCTGCAGTATCTGGGCAACCCCATCAGCACCCTGGAAGCGTCTTTGTACTGGAGTCGAAGGGTGCTATACGATTTCTGAGTATAATGAGCCCACAGACTGCAGGAGTAAAAAGACGTGCCGTAAGCACGAAATATAGTGCGCTTGCCCTCCTAAAAGGCACGCCTGAATCTCTGGACAATCATCTCAGCTCCGCTTCCTGTCAATATCCTCATCGTCTTTGAGGCCAGTGATCAATAAGTGACCCAGATATTTAAATTGATCCACCCTTTTAAGGGGTATACCGCTCAACCTCACTGAAGGTATGGCTTTGGGTACTTACCCCAAAGACCATGACCACACTGTTCTTAAGCGTTGATGATAGTAATGATGTCCAAATCAGCAGTAAACTAGATGTCCTATCCGAGAACCTATAGAGAAGGAATAATTTCTGCCAGAAAATGTATGTCCAAACCAGAAACGAAACATTAACCTAAGTGAAGACGACAAGACATAGGCAGAAATTAGGTATTAACATTCCACAGTATGACTTTCCAAGTCGAGAACTTATCACAGATGCAAACTTCCCAAGCTCGGCCCTCAAAGTTTACTGGGCACATTTAACTTGAAACGTAATCCCCACTAAATTTAATAAAACACATTATAATGCCCGAAGGAATTTCGGAGGATAGATAAAAAGTTGTTTCAAACTTTCGTATGTAAGTGCTTTGTCGGAGTTGGTTTATCGATTTTACTAATAAGTGGTTTTGGTAACTGTTTTATTGGTTTTGATGTTGTTATCTATCTATATATTATGACACTGGGTAGGTAATTGCAAACTCCGTATTTTTTTTTCTATTGATGGGCACTCGTTTGAGCACTACTGGTAAGCGTCTCACCTGCTGGTAAGTGATGATGTGGTCAAAGATGTAGCACGCCTGCCTAGAAGTAACCTATTCACTCTTGACTTAACAGGTTGTAGCTATCAGGAAACACAGATTCCGGCAGGATATTCTACTCACCACGCACGCACTATGAATGTGTTTCCAAAACGAATTGTGCGTGTGTGTGGGAATAAAATTGTAATAACTTTTTTAGATTATAATTTCTCGATTTATTAGATTATATCATTTTGAAAACAATAAATCTCATCCAAATTCAATAGTTTCCAATGTTTACGCGCCTTATTCAGAGATATGAGTTTATAATTTCTCTTCTTTACAATCATTAGGTGTCTGTAATTTTTTGCTGACATCTATATATTTTAAAAATGAATCCCATTTTCCCCTGGTCGCACGCGTGATGCCGTCATCACGCGTGAACGGCTAGATCAATTTCACTAACATTTTTTTTTGTTGTGTTGGTTGTAGTCAGGAGAAGGTTCCTATGAAAGAAAAAATTAAGAAAGTGGCAGGGTATGTAGGTAGGGTAGGTAGGTGTGGAGGTCTGCCCTGCTTGGGCGGAGAACCGCCGGGTCCTTGTTGAGGCGATCGGCGGCGGCGACCTCTCGCGACCGGCCCTAGTACAATCTATGGTCCAGAGCGAAGAGGCATGGGAAGCGGTCACCTCCTTCTGCGAAACAGTAATGTTAGCGAAGGAGGATGCCGAACGTGTGAGAGAGAGGGAAACCTCACGACCCAGCCGCCGCAACAGAAGAAGACGCCCCAGGCGTCGGGAGTCGCAAGGCGATTTCCGGCCACCGTAGGCGCGGGCCTGCGGACGGCGAGCATTGGGTGGCTCGCCGTCCGATCAGAACAAGGCCCGGGTCGGCGGCGCGCTGTGTTCCACGCGCGCCTCAAGGAGATGTCAGCATGGGAGACGGGGCCCGCTAGGGCCAGTGCCTGCCGGGGTGCGGAATCCGTTCGAAAGAGACGCCGCAGCCCTGGAACGCAAAGGGCATTGGGAGGAGCACGGATGGGTTTTAGTCAGTAAGAGTCTGACACTCCCTTCCGCCTCGCCCAGAGCGGAAGGAGTCATTTGATGATTTCCCATCCTTAAAAAAAAAAAAAAAATAAAAAAAAAAAAAAAAAAAAAAAAAGGTAGGGTAGGTAGGTAGTCATTTGATGGGAGTGAAGCCACGTGAAGCCGCGGGGGACAGCTAGTGTACCTATCATATAATTTAGGATCTTAGTGTGAAAAAGCGCGTTTGGTGAATTTAAACTACAGCGGCTACATATACATGGTAGTATATTCCCTGGCTATGAATTGGATTTTATATTTGAGAACTGGCGTTTGTGTCAGAACTCCATAAAATTTAAATGTAGATTTGAATAAATAGTCAGCGCAATTTGTAAAACGAAATTCTAATCACCATAGCAACTTATAAAGGGAACTTTATTGCAAGCAGTAACGATATAGAAACATAAAAGTAAACAGCGAACATTTCTAAACCATAGCAAATAAAGGTCCTATGAACCAACAAAGGAAGATATCTAAATAAAATATGAATGCAATTCGAAAGCGGAAAAAACATGAGTCTCAGGGCCGAAGGTAATCAACGTGAATGGAGTCCGTTGGCTCATCAATATTTAGTTTACGACACAATCGAAAACATTGCGCACCGGACGTTCATAGCGTCATCAGGAAAATGGACATCCATCCGTTCGTTTTCAAATGGAAGTTTAGCGAATCAAAATATAGAGACGGACGGGAACATTCCGCCTTTGAGCTTACAAAACAAGTAAAACTATACAATATCATGTTTAATCTACGAAAACATGGTACCAAAATAAGTAATTCGAAAACAGCTGCAAACAAATTGTTCAGTTATATATCAAATTCAATAATTCCGTTACTGAGTGACTGACAGACAACGTACAGCAAAATTACTAGTTTTAGAAAGCTAAAATGTGGGGTGTAGGCTCCCTACACCCTCCCCAGGTGTCGGGAGTCGCAGGGCGATTCTCGGCCACCGTAGGCGCGGGCCTGCGGACGGCGAGCATTGGGTGGCTCGCCGTCTGATCAGAACCAGGCCCGGGTCGACGGCGCGCTGTGTTCCACGCGCGCCTCAAAGAGCTGTCAGCAATGAAGCCCCGCTAGGGCCAAAGCCTGCTAGTGCTGCGGATTTTGTTCGAAAGAGGTACCGTGCCCAGCAACGCAAAGGGCTCTAGGAGGAACACGGATGGGTTTTAGTCAGTAAGAGTCTGACAGTCTCTCCTGCTTAACCCAGAGCGGGAGAAGTCATTTGATGATTTGCCATCCTTAAAAAAAAATATATAGGAATACCCCCTTAGTACTCCCCTATGGGGGAATACTAAGAGAGAATTCCCCTACAGTCCCAGCTTTCTACGACCAGCTTTAACATAGTTTCAGCTGTGCGTTTTCTGTTAGTCACTCAGTAACGGAAGAATGAAATATAAAGTAACATGTTAGATTACGACCAGGTATAATATCCGCGCTTCCCGCCATACAATAATTTCGAGTGTTTTACGACATTCCGTTTGTGTTGCGGACGTAATGCGTTTCCGGGTTTTCGGAGTGCGTTCAGCGAGTGTAAATGTTTCACTTGTTATGTCATCAGTATGATATACAAGTCATGAGTGTTAGGGACGCAGGAATATATTTTGGTGTGGTTACCTTGATGCGCGTGTGTTTTATGTCAATGCGTGTGTATTGTGATTCTATGGAAATGCGTAGTTTACTACTCTTTCAGGTAAGGAGAGTTTTTTATTATTTACTAGCGACCCGCCCCGGCTTTGCACGGGTGCAAATGGGGTATTTTACAAAAAAAATCTAATTTGTCCGTTTGATAGATTGAAAAAAAATATTCGACATGTATTTTTTCATTCTTCACGTAAACAATATTAAAGAGGATACAGCAAGTTGAAGATACGCGTGACGTCATATTGCTTGATAAAAATGTACTAAATTTACCAAGCCAGATGACGTCACGCGTGTCTTCAACTCGCTGTATCTTCTTAATTTTTTGTTTACGTGAATAAATAAAAAATACGTGTCGAATATTTTTTTTAAATCTATCAGACGAACTAATTAGTTTTTTTTAGTAAAATACCCTATTATATTCTAAAACCTTCCTTGAGAACCACTCTATCCGTTAAAAAACCCCGCATCAAAATCCGATGCGTAGTTTTGGTCTAAGCATACATAGGGACAGACAGACAGCGGAAGCAACTTTGTTTTATGCTATGTAGTGATCAAGGTTAATCCACACATATCCGAGCCTTGGTCCACCCGGAGCTCAACAAAGTATACGACGTAAGAGACGTGTCAGTTACCACTTGCAGTGCTATGTTGTGACGCACCGAGGCCCAAACTCGGTCACGGAATGGACCCAATCCATCCAACGGTCACTATTTTGCCAATTCTTTAAGACATCCAGGTCGTCCCGTCATCCCTTTCGTAGTTTGCAGCCCCGTGTCGATGTTTCAGGATACTAATCTTATAAACATAGACATACATCTTATATATTTTATTATTGTTAGATGAAAATTAAAGAGTCACAAGAAATTAAAATCATCCATTATGTCTATGTTACTTGCAGCCTTTTTTTCAGATGTTTCAATGTACCTGTGATGCTTTTTTTTTTTTTGTTTACATTAAAAGTACACTTTTTAAACAAGCATAATATTACAAATTAGAAGATTACATTCAGGATAAGAATGCTTGGAAACATGCTGGTCCTGCTCCATAGGACAATGAATGGTGGAGACAAGATCAAACTGGTTGGTTTATGTATTTACTTTATAGTTGTACCTACTGTTTCATTTTTGGGTTTTTATTTTATTTTTTTCACTCACACTCTGCTAATAATGGTTCCAATATTTGTAAATATGTGAGTACCATGTACTTATTTATAAGATTAATAAGTCTACCTCTGCATACTCTAGGTTCATGGTCCTCACATAATTATATTAACAAAAGTTTTGTATACCACAGCACATGTAAAACATTGATTTGAAAAGAGTAACTATGGAGTTTCTTGTCCGTTCTTCTCCATAAGAATCTACCCTTCCGAATGGACAGTAGAGTCACTATGTTATTTTAAATGTAATATGATGACGCTCAAAAGTCCCGTTTAATGGCCTAATTGAAATAAACGTTTTTGACTTTGACTTTGACCTAAGCTAAGAAAAATCTTTTTAAACAAATCAAAACACTCTAAGCACACAACAGCTATATAAAAGCAATAATTTTCTACGCGCCGTATTTTCTTTTGGCTGTGTATGAATTGATTCGGATGCAATAACTCACTGGTAACTCGGCACTCATAAATAGCAACACATTTTACGACTTCCGACATCTTTCAAAGCCAAACGTAACGTTGTGAACGGCGCGGCGGAGGGAAAATAACAGCTAAACGGAACACGTGTGTTGGCTTGCCTTTACGGATGCGAAAAAATCTGTCAGATGCATTATGGTAATCCTTGAAAACGTGTGGATGAATATTCTTTTAGTCAAAAAATCTTTAGTGTATGGTACATACTCGTCAGCCATTAATTTCAAAATAATAAAGCAGGCTCATTTGTCTTTTTTTCAATAAAAAAAATACATTTATTATGAAAAATATATTTATTGTCTATACAGTTAATCTTAAAATATACAAAAACATATTACTAACAGTGAAAATAGAATCAAAATTACTCGAAAAACAAACGAGATACCTATAATAATTTTAAACAAAAATATCTGTCCCTCTTGCGAAAACACTGTTTACTATGGCACTTGTATAGTCATCATGGATTTTGACGTCAAAGTTCATATTGGAATTCCCCTTTCTAATTGTAATCTTTGAAGCTTTATAACTTCATCGCTGACGAAGTAGTATTTAAAAAATAATTTGCTGATTGTTTACTAGACCTGATAAGTTTTCTATTTGCAATTAAAAAAATCGCTTTGATGTAACTGAAAAAAAAAGGAAAAATAAACGCGCTTTATTATTTTAAAATGAATGGTTCTTGCATTAAAACTGTTTTTTGTTTGCTTGAAATGATAACAGACGTTCTGACTTACTCTGCCTGACCGCGCGTTTGTTAAAATTTCACGCATAAACCACTCAACCAATTTAGACAAATTTTGGTACAAAAATAGTCAACACATTTGACAAGAGAATAAAATACTTTTTATGTAAAAGCAAGCTGCTTCTTTACGAGACGCGAGACAAAGCGGACGTGTTTTCTGTAATTGATTATTATGTAATAACAATTACGATAAATAAATATAATTATTGCTCCGTCAGTGTAACATTAAAGTGTGTCGCGTGTGTCAGTAGGTTTTACCGATTAAGCAAGATGAACTAAATAGTTTTTATAAACATTAAATAAAGTGTTTCTGTTAGAATGTCCAACCCAGGATCGAGCCCGTTTGGTCGTAGCCAATTACTACGACGAAGTCCTCCGCCGACGCCTACCCAACCAGTACCACCGAGCGCCCCAAACCCACCAGCACCCGCGGAAAAAGAATTGCCGACTGAAGTCATCAGTACGTCGGAGATCCAGAAGTGGTTAGGATCTATAGATGGGCTTCTGAACGAAGTTTGCACTATCGTCGGTGATGGGAAAATGAACTCGGATCAGAAGCTTCGAGTTACCACTCTCTGCCGGAAAGTCTCCAGTGGGACTTCTCAGATGGCCGTTTTATACCAATCTTTGAAGTCAAAAACGATCCAGGCTCATACCACAATCCAACACCTTCAGGCTCACCAGAATGTTGTGAACTCTCTTCAGCAGTTCAGAGAAGTTGTAGAGGCTAAGTTGAATCCATCGATGAATACTTCTTACGCTAGCATGGTGAAGAAAGGTACGGATAACTTCGTCCGTCCTGCTAATTTGAGATCAGTCGCCATTTATCCGAGCGATAAGACCCAAACAAGTGACGACACCAAGTCACTTGTCCAAAAGATCATCTCCCCAGAACAACTTAAGCTTCATGTCCGTGGCCTGAAAAAAGTAAAGAATGGGGGCGTTCTGATCAGCACCGAAAATAAAGGCGACATTGATAAACTCAAGAACTCGGAAAAACTGGTATCATCGGGCCTTACAATAGAAGAACCTTCTAAACGCCGCCCTAGGATAGCTGTCGTTGGTGTCCCCGTAGCCCTTACTGAAAAGGAAGTATTCGACTGTATTTACGAGCAGAACCTATCAGACAAGTTACCGCATATGACTCGTGAGTCCTTCCTTGAGTGCATCAAATTAAGCCATAAATCGGGTAAAAAAGATCTTGCCACTTGCAACTACATCTTGGAACTACCCGCTAGCATAAGAAAAATTATAATTAATCAGAGCCGAATTTTCATCAATTGGACATCATGCCCTGTTAGAGATTTCACAATAGTCACCAGGTGCTTCAATTGCCAGCAGTTCGGACACGCAGCAAAGTTTTGCCGGGAAACGAATCCTACTTGCAACCACTGTGGAGAGAGTGGACACTCCTTCAAGGACTGCAGCAGCAAAGTTTCTCCCCCTCAATGTGCGACGTGCAAGCGCTTCAAGAGAAAATGTGACCAACCAACTGGTGACGTAGGTTGCCCGGCCCGCAAACATGCAGAAATGAATTACATAAACTCAATAGATTATGAAGGCGCCTAAGAGCGCCACTTAACACTTTATTTAGTTAGCAGATAAACAGGTAGCTTGTATTTATTTTTAACTGTCATGACAAATCATCTAATTTGCGATCTAGATAGTTTTTCTGTGTCGGAGTCTAAAATCTGTAATGTTGAGGACTGTAAACACCTTCTTCCTTCTGGTGACAAAACCTTAACCCTGCTCACGCAGAATATTCGCAGCATAAATCGTAACATGAACGGTTTTGAAGTGTTATTGCAGAACATTGACATAAACTGTGATATTCTTGTCTTAACAGAATGTTGGTTATCAAAACAGGTGGCCAACTTACCATCTCTTGACGGTTACTATTCCTACAGAACTAACAGGAACATAAACCAGAACGATGGATTAGTAGTTTATGTCAAAAATAATTTAACAACAGTAAGGGAGGAACCTGTTTTCCTCGACAGTAATTGTTTAATAATTAAAATTGTTCCCGACACGGTAGTCGTGGCTATTTATAGGCCTCCTTCTCAAAATATGGACAGATTTTTGGACTCACTCGACACTAACTTAAAAAACATTACATCTTTTAAAAACATTATACTTTTGGGTGATATTAACATTAACATTGCTTCCGGGAAAACAGATACTCATGTACACAATTATCTCAATATTTGCTCATTTCACGGACTCCTACCAGCTCACTATCACCCCACGCATCAGAGTGGCTCATGCTTAGATCATATCATTCTAAAATCAAAAAATCCATCCAAAACATTGGTTACTAATTCTACGCTTACTGATCATCAAGCTGTTTTATTATCATTACAAATAAATTCACCTAGAAAAAACTGCATGCGTAGCTACACTAAAGTCAATATGACAAATCTTGAAAAGGACATACGCAGTATTAATTTTGGCCCTGTTTATAATTCAGACGATGCAAATAGTTGTTTAAAGTAATTCATAGACTCACTACAATCTGCATTAAGGACAAACACGTTCTCTAAAACAATGCCTAGAAAGTATAGTTGTATTAAGCCCTGGATCACACCCGGTCTCGTTCGATGTATAAGGCATAGAGACAAACTGCACCTAAAATTAAAACTCGCTCCTGATGACGAAGTACTCTCTGTAACTTATAAAAGGTATCGGAATTTCTGTAATAATCTTTTGAAAAAACTAAAAAATCAGTATGATAAAAATGAATTACAGAAGGCGGGAAAAAATAGTAAACTTATATGGAAATTTGTTAAAACTCATACATTTAGATCAAAAAATGCCGAACCTCCGCTTGATATACTATCAACAGAGATAAGCCCATCCGAAGCAATCAATAAAGCAAACCATTTTTTTGTTAACGTTGAAAAAAACTTGGCTGAAAAATCATTAAATTAAAGAATTATTTCCCAACAAAACTCGACCACGACATCCTCTACACTAAATTCTTTTGTTTTATTAGATACCGACGTTAATGAAGTAGTCAGAATTATAAACGGGTTAAAGGATGTTTGTGCTACTGGGTGGGATGACATACCTAATAATATACTTAAACGATTTAAATACTTACTTGCCCCTCCTCTAACCCACATTTTTCATCTATGCTTATCAAAAGGAATATTTCCAAAACTGCTTAAAAAGGCTGTGGTCACACCTGTATTCAAATCTGGAGATAAAAACTACGTGAATAACTACAGACCCATTTCAGTGTTAACAGGCCTCTCAAAAATTTTAGAAAAAATTATAAACAGTAGATTGGTAAAATATCTAGAAGATAACAGACTATTATCAGACAGTCAATTTGGTTTTAGGGCCAAAAGATCAACTAGCCAAGCAGTTCACGAATTGACTAACTATGTTACTACCAACCTAGACAATGGTATGCACACAATTGGGATCTTCCTAGACCTTGCCAAGGCTTTCGACACAATTTCTTGTACTTTACTTTTGCACAAGCTTGAAACACTTGGGATAAGGGGTGAACAACTTCTGCTATTTTCTGATTATCTCAGCGATCGTCATCAGTGTGTTAAGATTGGTCAGCACACAAGCTCTGAACTTAAAAATAGTAGTTTTGGTATACCACAAGGTAGCATTTTGGGCCCTACTTTATTTTTAATCTATATTAATGATCTATGCAGCCTCTCACTCCAAAATGGTGTGATAATATCTTATGCGGATGACACCGCTCTATTATTTTCAGCTAAATCAAGAGTTGAGGTCTATGAATACGCCCAAAATGGTTTTAACATTGTGACTAATTGGCTCCGCAATAATCTCCTAACATTAAATACAGATAAAACCAATTATGTTATATTTACAATGAGAAATACTAACGTACCGCTTACTAATCTAAACATTCGCGCACATAATTGTTGCACGTATGCTGACACTGCATGTTCTTGCCCCACTTTAGCTATAGCTGACCATTTAAAAGATCTAGGTGTCACCATTGACTCAAATTTAAATTTCCGTAAACATATCGATTTACTGTGTTCGAGAGTGCGCAAATTAATATATGTTTTTAAGAATTTACGGAACATAGCCGACTTTAAATTAATTAGACAGGTCTATTTAGCTTTGTGTCAATCCATTCTTACATATTGCATAACTTCTTGGGGTGGTGCGGCAAAAACAATTTTACTCCCGTTAGAGCGTGCTCAAAGAGCAATTCTAAAGGTTGCTACATTTCGCCCTTTTAGATTTCCTACGCACCAGCTTTACGCAGCATGTAAGGTGCTTACAGTACGGCAATTATTTATTTTAAACATAGTACTTCACCAGCACACTGCACTTCCTTTTGATCCTGTGCCTTCTGACAAAAGAAGAAAGGACTTGGTTTGCATTAAGTCTCAAACTAGACATGCGTTTGCTAATCGTTTTTATCTGTTCTTGGGACCTTTTCTATATAACAGGCTCAACAAGGTTCTAAGTTTCTATAGTGTAAGGTATAAAAAATGTAGTAAAATGTTGTGTGATTATTTAGAGACTCTACATTACACAGACACAGAACAACTTCTAGAAATCTTGGCATGATAATATTTGTTTCCCTCGTAATTGTTTACTTTTGTATAATTACACAAGCTTAGTTTTTAGATATTAAGGTACTTATTAAGCTTTTTCTCGTAGTTGTTAAAAGATTCTTTATTTTTATTTAGTTAACCTTTAAATATTACTGCACCAATGTAGTTGAATTGTAAAGTGGTGGCCTGAAACACAGGTTTAAATTAACCTAGATCGGGCTGGTTGCTACATAACATTGCAATTCCGAACCACCATAACTTGCACCTATAATAATAATAATATATTAGTTTTAGTTTATTTTCAGGCATTATAATTGTATGGAAATCTTATCACTGTTGGCTAAATGTAAACTTTTTGTAAACATTTTTATTTGAATAAAATTTATTATTATTATTATTATTTCCTTTATTTATTTTCTTTACTTATTTATATATTTTTAAACATTTTTATACAATATATACATTAGAAAAAAAAAAAAAAACATTTAAAAATATAAAAATAGTAGCCCACCGATATCGGGAACAGGGTCCAAGCTACCGGTGGTCAGGGCTCCAGAGATAGGAACCTCCTGACAATGCGAGCCGTGTCCAGAAGTACCGCTTTCTGAATCAAGCCCTTGATCCAGCTGCCCAGCGAGAGCCTCCTAAGGTGTTGGTCGAGGCTCGTGGCTATTAAGCCATTGGCCGATACGACTATCGGTACAATGATTGCGGAGTCCACTTCCCACATGTCGACAACCTCGCGAGCCAAGTCAATATACTTGATTTGTTTGTCTTTCTCGGCTTTCACGAGGTTCTCGTCATGCGGGACGGTTATGTCTACAATCATTGCACGCCTCACAATTCGGTCCACCACCACTATATCAGGCTTATTGGCAACAATAGTCCTGTCAGTGATGATGGACCGATCCCAGTACAATGTGATATTGCCATTATCGAGAACTGGGTCGGGCGCATACCTATAATATGGCACCTCCGACTCCACAAGAGAGTATTTCAGAGCAAGTTGCTGATGGATAATCCTGGCTACAAGGTTGTGCCTATGCAAGTATTCTCCGTTAGCTAGACGAGAACAACCAGAGACAATGTGGCGAATTGATTCTCCCGGACGGTGACATGCCCGACATATGTCGACCGTGCCGTCTTTCACAATAAATCTCCGGTAGTTATTCGTCATGATAACTTCGTCCATAATTGCACAAACAAAACCTTCGGTTTCTCCAAAAAGATCACCGAAACGCAGCCAGGCTACGGACGCTAGTTGGTCTACGTCAGGCCCATGTAGGGCCCGGAAAAAGCGTCCGTGAAGCTCCTTACTCTGCCATACCGCCCTGCGATCGTTAGTGTCAAGCACTGCAGGTTTGCGCCAGTTCTCATTTGCCAAGGAGAGCGGGGTGAGTCCCTTGTCCACCGCCACTACATTTCGATGCATACCCACGTCGACAGCTAGGAAATATTCCCTAAGACTGCATATCTCGCGATTGTGGAGAGTCTTAGCATTTAAAAAGCCTCGACCTCCACACTTTCGCGGGATATACAGTCTCATTACCGACGACCGTGGGTGATGCATTCGATACGCAGTAAGCAGTGTACGGACCCGCCTATCCAGGGCGTCAAGTTCCGTTTGAGTCCATTTGAGTACGCCGAAAGAGTACATCAATACTGGCATGACCCAACCGTTGAAGGCGCGCACCTTGTTTCCGCCCGATAGAAAGCTATTGAATACCTTCTTCAGGCGGCCAAAGAAGCGCTCCTTCAACGATTGCTTCATGTCAGTAACATTGATACCTAACGCTTCCGACATACCCAAATACTTGTAAGTTTCAGTTGGAGAGAGGGATCTCAGGTTTATGGAATCCGAGAGTTGAGTTCCCACGGATTCCATAATCTCTCCACGCTTTACATGCATGACCGCACATTTGTCCACACCAAACTCCATCCTGATGGCGTTACTGAATGTTTCAGTTACCTTCAGTAGCTCCATCAGTTGCAGATTAGTGGGGGCAAAGAGTTTCAGATCATCCATGTAAAGGAGGTGAGATATAACCTGACCACCTCTCTTCAACCGATAGCCTAGCCCTGAATTCTCCAGCAGTGTGCTAAGAGGATTCAAGGCTAGACAAAACCAAAGTGGACTCAAACTATCGCCCTGAAATATACCCCGCTCGATCCTTACCGGTTCGCTATTCCTCTGGATATTTCGACATCCTGGATAGCAAAGGACTGTACTCCATTGCCCCATACACGACATCAGGAAGGTGCGTAGCGTTGCATCAACTTTATACAATTCTAGCACCCTCATGAGCCATGTATGAGGCACCGAGTCATAGGCCTTCTTATAGTCTATCCAGCATGTTGACAGATCCTTTCGGGAACGCCGAACCTGTTGGCTAATGGCCATATCAATAAGGAGTAGCTCCTTAGTACCGCGGGACCCATTCCTACATCCATTTTGAGAGGCAGAAATGATGTTGTTGTTGTTAATGTGACTATTAATCTTTGCCCTCAAAATGGATGTAAGAACTTTATAGACCGTCGGTAAACACGTGATCGGTCTATAATTTTTAGGTTCCGCAGTACTACCTGATTTATGGAGCAGGTGGGTTATTCCTGTAGTTAAGAACTGGGGTAGCGACCCAGACTCTAAGGCAGACTGGAATTGAGACGCCAAGCAAGCGTGCGATCTCGTAAACCATTTAATCCAGAAATTGTGCAGCCCGTCCGGCCCTGGAGATTTCCAGTTAGGCAACGGGCGGACTGCACAAGCTACATCTTGGGGGCTGATGGAAATTGCCCCCATTTCTGGTATCGGATCGCACACACGCTCGACCTCCCGAGTCCAGTCACCCTCAGTATGACTGACAGGAACCGACCAGATGTTGCGCCAGAATGAACACATAGCATCATCATCCGGCAAGCGCGTGTCAGTCACACCTTGGTCCGGTCGCTCCCAATCCCTATATACCCACCTTTCGTTACTTCGGAATGTGCGATTCTGGGTGTATCGCTCCACTCGCCGCCTGTACCTACGAATACGGCTTGCCCATGCATACACCTTCTGCTTCAGGAAGTCGATGCGCTCTGTGACACGAGATATATAATCTCGGGGATTGACATCAGTCCCCGAAAACGCCCGTCTCACAAAGCGCATCACTCTAGGGCGTGTGTTGCCCTCCCTGAAGCAGATCAGTTTGCCGATTAGCGCTCTGGCCTCACCAATACGACGCTCGATCCTGCACTGCCATGCTGGTACGGCTGGTTTTGGTCGTGTAACTCTGTCATTGGTTATTTTTATTTTGACATGAGCTACACGACATGCCGCTACAGCCGCGCAGTACATGATCGAATGTGCATCGGTGAGGTTATCACAGTTATCAAAATGGCTTGACAACTGCGAATCCAGAGCAGCCACCAGCGCCCTGTTCTTGTTATGCATGGGCAAACGAGGTAAGCGTGGTCTAAGTTCAGGCGGCATGTAGCGGTATTCCCGAATAGCACACTCCAAAGCACTCCTCAATTCGTCATTGCACTGGGTACTTACGTTTGTAACCCTGTCATTACTCTCCTCGTCAGCGTGGCTGGGCAATTGGGTTGACTGTGCTGGTGCCACAGTCTGCGACGGAGGAGCAATGACATGGCTACACATTTCAGTGCGGAGGCGATCAAGCACACTATCATCCAACATACGGTTACGCTGGATGACGCGCACCTGATCCGACAGTCGTTGGGCCGATACGCTGACAGCTGGTTCAAGTACCTGAAACAGAGAGAGCATCCGACCACGGTACGCAGTCAGGTTAGTTCCCCCCTCTGTAGCCCCAAAGTATGAGCGTATAACATTCTCATTTATGGCTTGAGTCCATTTCATACGCTGCACACTTCCACCGATAGCGGGGACCCTGTCAGAGACCGGTGGGCCTCGAGGTCCTAAGCTGGCCGGTGGTCGGCCTCGCCCGCGCCGACGCGCAGGTGGTGGTGTCGTCGGCGGCGAGAAGTATTCGTCGCTCGAGCTCGACGCAACTGCAGCTACCGGAATCTCAGGACTCACGGCTGGCGCTGGTCCCGGCGGCTGCGAGGCGGAACTGAGCGACGAACCCGAAGATGGAATTGGTGCGTTTTGTTTTCGAGCTCGGCTTCTTGTCAGCATTTTATAATGGTCATGTTATCGGTCCAAAAAGAGGTAATTCGTTTCGTGTTTGGTTTTATTATATCGTCACTGTTTTTTTTCTTGTTTTACTGTTAGTTTTTGCCATTTTGATGAAAGAAATTGAATTAAATTGTATAGAAAATTGCGGATTGAGCAAAAAATATGACGTTTCAGTTGACAGCCGAGCCACAGATTATTATTATTATTATTATTATTATTATTATTATTATTATTATTATTATTATTATTATTATTATTATTATTATTATTATTATTATTATTATTATTATTAATTATATATTTTTCCCATAAACAATAAATTTTTAGTATGATCATGAAGGCATTAAGACTCAAATAGGTACATTAAAATTCAACCAGCCTAATTGAAGCACAGCTTAAACATTATGAAAAGGATTTTAGAATTAAATCATGGCAGAGCCTTCCGTATCCCTTAATCCTGCCGTGTTTTTCTCCAAAGACTTTCATCCCTTGAGAGTTTTTTGCTAAATTTATTTCGTGTACGTTTACATTTAGAAGTCTTTCGGGTGCTATCTATCTTTCCGTGTCAGTGCGTAAGGAAATCGACGTAAATACCTGACATTGTATGTGTTTAATGTTAAAGAAAATTCTGTTTCATTTTTTAGGGTTTCGTACCCGAAATGTTACCAACGGAACATTATTTAGGATTCCGTACTCAAAGGGTAACTATCGAAACATTATTACTAAGCGTAGGCTTAGACAGTCGGACGGATGGATGGACGCATATGTATGTAGATACATACGCGTCCATCTACCGTCCGACTGTCTGTCTGTCGGGAACCGTAACAGGTAGACAGTTGAAAGTTCAACGTGTGTGTATATCTATTCCCGCTATAACAACAAATAATGAGAATTTAACAAAATTAAAAATTTAAGGGGCTCCCATAACAGAAACGTGTTTTTTTTTGGTTTATCATAAATATGGAATCCTTGCTTGAAAAAAATTTGCTGTTCAGTACATTTATGTTCGCCTACTAACTGGTCAAAATGTACTGTACTGCCTTTTTTTTTTCGCTATTTCAGTTTTGATTCCATAGTAAAAATTGTTTGTTATCATGACTTCAATCACATGTTAAAGTATCAGTCACTAATTACCAGTCACGCTATATAAGTAACAGTATGCCAATTTAACCTAACTTATTTGAAATTGTTTAATTACAGTTTCGATCCTTTTTAATTTGATTCGCCGCACGCTAAAGACCAATGTAATTCAATATATTACAGTATTCATTAAAAATGCATCAGCTGTTTTGTTCACACGTTCGCGATAAATTTAATTCTCCTCGCCGTGCGCGAGTACATTCACATTTACGCAATAATGGTAATGAGGGATTTATCTACTACCTCTTTTTTCTTTACAAACGGATTTCTGAAGAAGACAATTTTATCTCAATTTTTTTCTTTCCGCATCATTTATATTTTATTAATTCTTTCCTTCAAGACGTTTCCACGATTTTGTTCGTATATACTCTCACCTCTTAGGATGATTTTACAGTTGGAAAATTTACCTGCATGTAATGTTAGATATGTATTGGAAGTTGGGAACTGAATGACAAATTCATAGTGATTCAAAAACATAACCAAAACCTGTGTTTCAATGAGACCATTAACTTACAGGTACTTTTTATACAAATCGATTAATTTATATAAAAGTCTGCCGTTACTGAGTGACTGACAGACAACGCACAGCCAAAACTTCCGGTCGTAGAAAGCTGATATTTTATGTCCAGGGGAGTGAAGAGGGGCACGCCACAATTGCGGCGGTAAGTCTCCTCTTTGGGGAGTGGCCAGAGCGCGAGCGGCGTCACGGCGTCCTCAACTTCCGTTTGATGCAGGTACTCACCGGACACGGTTATTTCGGGAGATTCCTGATTCGGATTCGGCCGGAGGACACGACCGGGTGTCAACACTGTGAGGGTCGCCCGGAGGACAAGGTGGAGGTCTGCCCGCAGGGCGTCGTCGAGGCGATCGGCTACCTTTCGGAAACCGTAGGCGCGGGCTTGCGGACAGCGATCCCGGTTCGACTTCGCGTTGTGTTACACGCGCACCTCAAAGAAATGTCAGTAGTGAAGAAGGGGTCCGCTAGGGCCAGTGCTTGCCAGGGTTGCGGAATCTGTTCGAAAGAGTCACCGCGGCCCTAGAACTCAAAGGGCACTAGGAGGAACATGGATGGGTTTTAGTCAGTAAGAGTCTGACACTCCCTTCTGCACCGCCCAGAGCGGGAGGAGTCATTTGATGATTTCCCATTGATAAAAAAAAGGAGTGAAGGGGAGCACATGTGAGAATTTCTTGAAATTTCTACGAGAACGGGATATTGCCAATAGCGGGCAAATACTAGTAAAATAATAAAGTAACTCTAGAGTCTATTCGCAAAGGTAGAATATTGTGAAAACAGAACGGGCCAGAATTTATATTAGTCTGTTACTGTGTGTCATCGTTCGCTTTAACGATATCTGTCGACAAAGGCCTGCCCCATTTCCTTCATCCTGACTTTCCATTTAAATGGCGTTTAGCGTTGTCCTTCCTCCTTCATCTCTTGTGCTCATTTCTTCACCGCAGTAATTGGGATTCATTTCGCGGTTACTTTAACAAACATAAAAATGCAGTTAATGGATTTGACCTCTTGTGTTTCAAAGACTTTTCCTTTTTGTTGCTAATAATGTGATGTGGATTATTCTGAGTCTACTAAAGTCAATTGTTTTACTTTAGTTATTTTGTTATGAACTTTCAGAATGGTCAAGTTTATTATAAACTGAAGTATTTTAAGTCTTGTTCCTACCGACCATATTAGAATCATAATGAAAATTGTTCGTTTGGAAACCTTTACGTGCCTACGTACTTTAGCTGTTTTTTTTCTAGATAATAACGGATTTCGACTTTATAATTTTCAAAGACTTGAGAATTTTCAGTTATGTCAGAAATCTAAGATTTTTTTAAACGTAAGTAAATTTTAAAATAGTTATGTTTTAAAGCGTCTTAGTAACTTTAATAATAAAAATAATCTGACCATCATGAGTTTCAAAACATACGTCCACACTTAAAACGCTTGGCCATCGCAGCGCCATTACAGTTATTACACTTACAAATACAAGGAAAGTTACTTAGCTGCGAAATGAGGATGGATTATTTAGTGTTATATAGCTATGTGATTGTTTACTTTTAAAGGCATTTAATTTAGAAAAAGATACGCTAGACTGTATATTTGTTTTGATACCAACTATAAGCAGTTACTGCTTATAACAATAAAATTGTTTTTTGCCTGTTTTCCTATAAGTCCGCGAGCCAGCAACAGATTTTCATGATGCAGTCCAAGTTACTATATGATCGTTCCACTTGCTATGCCCTAGTAGGCTCTAAAATACTCAACTCTTAGTATTTTTTTTACATCTGCTGTAAACATTGCGGAATAAGAAATAAATGAAAGTAAATAAATATTAAACAATACAAACCAATCCTGGTTTATTAGTATAATTAAAAACTCAAAACTGTACACAAACTGTCATCATCTTCCTGCCCTTATCCCATGTTACTTGGGGTCGGCGCAACACGTTTTTTTCTTCCATTCTGCCCTATCTGCCGTCAAACTATCACAATGTCCCTTTTCTTTCATCACACAATCCATCCGTCTTTTCTTTGGCCTTCCTCTCCCTCTCCATCCATCTACTATATTCATTCAACTATTTATATTCATTACTCTTTTCGTTACATGTATTTTATTCCTCCTCTTCACATGACCAACAAGCGATTCCCTTTTAACTTTTCCGTCACTGGTGCCATATTTTCTCACATTATCCATTCTCGTTACTCCACACATCCATCTCAACATTCTCATCTCCACTACGTGCAATCTGTTTTCATGTGTCTTTTTCACAGCCAAATATTCTGATCCATACATTACGACAGGTCTAATCACAGACTTGTAGATTTTGCCATTCAACTTGAAGGGCATCCATGGGCCGCAACTTGTCCCAGTGACCTGTCGCTATTTCATCCATCCTGAGGCGATTCGGTACGTTACGTCTCGTATGATTTTTTTTTTGTGTATATTTGGTAGATCAGAGAATAGGTAGTAGGATATTTTTGTACCCCTAGGTGATAAGGGTGGCCCTGGTAGAAACTAGTAAATAAATAAAATGCAATGATTGTTTTTGAATTGCACAATATTTAGCGCCTTGTATTAATGGACCAGTTACTTTTATCTCGTCTACGTTGCAAACAGATAATAACTAAAGGGGCATTCTTAATCACAAAAGCAAATGTGATGAACTAAAAAAAATTTTAATCATAAAAAAACATAACATTACGGTTCTTGAAGTACAGCCCGCTGACAGACAGGAACGGACGGACGGCGGATGCTCAGAATTCGGTTCCGTTGGTTACCCTTCGTGTCATCATCTGCCTAGCCTTTTCCCAACTATATTGGGGTTGGCTTCCAGTCAAGCTGGATTTAGCTAAATACCAGTATTTTACGAGGAGCGGCTGCCTACCAAACCTCTACAACCCATTAACTGGGTAACACGGTACTTCATGGCAAGACTGGAGTCAGATTTACTGGCTTCTGACAATCCGTAACGACTGGCAAAAATCTACAAATGACAGCCGGGACTAACGGCACGGAGAAAACTAGGTATGTTAAGATGGTCACTCATCCACAGACCAATCTTGACAAGCGTTGCTTAACCTTGAAGATCGACCCGTGCGACTGTTATTATCTAGTTACGAGCTCCTCGTTGGTTACCCTTCGTGTACGATACACTAAAAAGAAACATTCAGGTCGACTTCAGAAGCTATTCCGTTTTAAAAAAATGATTTTGCCTTTAACAAAGAATATAATTCCAAAACAACGGTCTTTAAAGTATCGTATTCCTCTATTTACACGCTCTTAATAAACAAAAACGTTAAGTACCATAAATCGTGAAAACTTTCAGTACGTAATGTACGGTTTATGTTATCTCTTGAACAGCATGTGCATACAGAGGAGGTACTTGTAATGTTATCCGAAAATTTCTGTTTAAATTGAGCAATCTTTGCTTTATGGCTCTTGTTGTTTATTCACATTTGTCTAGGGATTTTCTTTGAGGGTTGCTGTACGCATAAGCAGGCCGGTGGCATTAATCGGCACACCTGGGCGATCTTCTTATCGTGTGGGCAGTGAGGTCTAACAACCCCACACACCCTAGTGTCAGAGTTTCTGAACCGCCTCAAGAGCCTCTGACATGGTTTATTTGACGACCGCTATTTGGCGGCCGGGACCTCCGGCTTACACGTGCCTTCCCAAACACGGAATCATCTATTTGTCAGACAGGATCCCTTTGGCCTTTGGGTACGGAACCCTAAAAAATACGTAAGTGTGAGTGAACTAGTTCACAATTTTAATGAATACGTGATAGCACTTTTAGTAAATGGAAAGTAGATTTAATCAATATTTAAACAATTACTTGTAACATATTAAACTGCTTAATGTAGTGTTGAACAGCTATTTTTTCTTTATTTTGAGTTGATTTTTGCAACAAAATGAAATTACAACCAGAGGCTTAGTTGACACTTCACATGACTAAGGGCTGGCTTCTATCTTGGGCAGAGGATAAGCATTGCCATACAATGTGACAATGCTGCCAGTCTATTTGTTCATAGTTACAGTCGACAGCGATGGGGCTGAATTTTTTGACGACATATTTTAGGGTTTACTAATCTAGTTACTATTTTTTTTTGTTACATGGAACAACTGTCTATCAGACCTCCACAACTCAGTAACTGGATATTCATAGCGAGTATCTAATATAGCGAGTTTCCAAACGCCATTTATAATGCGCACAGAAAAGGAGTGGAACTCTCTGCCTGCGTCTGTGTTTCCAAATGCTTACAACCCTAATCTCTTCAAAGTCAGAGTTAACAGGCTCCTTCTGGGTAAGCTTGCTCCATCGTAGACTTTGTCTCTGTCATCTCTGACCTAGTCTAGAGTCAAGAGCAAACCTTTTAAGATTAACGAGCTTTCCAAGGCATTGTGGAGTCTTGGTGTGAAATAGTTGCTCAACCATCCATGGATTGACTTTGGCAAGCGTTGCTTAAACCCAACAACAACAACTGTTTTTATTTAGCCACGAGTTTCTAAGTATGTGTATTTAGTAAGTTTAGTATTTATTTGAAGTGTATATGGTAAGTAAGTATGGAGGAGCTCGTGGCTAAATAATAACAGCTTCACGGGTCGATCTTTAAGGTTAAGCAACGCTTGCCAAGGTTGGTCTGTGGATGGGTGACCATCTTAATATATCGAGTTTCCTCCGTGCCTCGGAAAGCACGTTAAGCCGTTGGTCCCGTCTGTCATTTGTAGATCTTTGGCAGTCGTTACGGATAGTCAGAAGCCAGTTAATCTGACTCCAGTCTTGCCATGAAGTACCGTGTTACCGTTACTGGGTTGTGGAGGTCTGGTAGGCAGCCGCTCCGCGTAAAATACTGGTATTCAGCTGAATCCGGTTTGACTGGAAGCCAACCCCAATACAGTTGGGAAAAGGCTAGGCAGATGATGATGATAGTAAGTAAGTATTTATTGGAACAAGCTTTTGAAGAACCATCTTTCAGTTTATGAAACAGATGACGCCAAATACATTCTGAAGTGTATTTAAGTTAGATCAAGTAACTCAAGTTAATTATTAAGTATTGCGAGGTGTGCGAACATGCAAACGGTTACAAAGTCGTATGCAAAGTAGGTACCTACAACGTTTTCTGAGCACGTCACACCATCTGCGATATGGCTCAACGACTTTTGATTAAGTTGTGGATATAATATTGTATAATTTGTTGATATAAACTTAAGTTCAAATAGGTGGAAAGTTTCAGGGTTAATTATTATCTGACAAAGTATTTTATAACAGACCAGCTGACCCGTTCCCACTTCGTTGGGCGCTAATATTTTAACCGACTTCAAAAAAAGGAGGAGGTTATCAATTCGGTTGTATTTTTTTTTTTTTTTATGTTTGTTACCTCATAACGCCGTCATTTATGAACCGATTTAAAAAATATTTTGTTTCATCTGAAAGGATATACTTCTCGATTGGTCCCATTGTCACCATGTCAAAATCTGATGATGGGATCCTACGAAAATCGAGGGCAACCCTCAAATTTTATAGGCACATACAATGTTTTTCGTGAACTTTCTAACGCAATTCAGATATTTGTGCCTGGTAATCATCATCTCATGTTGCTGAGCTGATGATGAAAGGTATAAATTAGGATCTGATGATAAGATCCCATGAAAAATGTTTGTTCAGCGATACTTTCGCCAATTGTCAGCCGATTTGGGTGAATCTTTTTTTGTTTGAAAGAGTATTTTTCTAGACTGGTCCCGTTTCAATTTGGTGAAGATCTGACGAAGAACTTCGGAGACAGGCAACGGAACTCTTCAATAAAAGATAGCCAAGGGATCGGGATTGCTGAAATCGCATGTTTTTTTAGTGTTTACACCAGTTCTTAACATAACATTGCGCTGGTACGCTGTTAATGGGTACGCAGGTACCTAGATACCACTAAAAAGTGAAAAATAAAAAACTTTTTACATAAAATACAACCGACTTCCAAAAACAAAACACTACAAGGTACAAAATAACTTCAGTAGAAAGAAAAGAACTTTAATTTTCTGTTCGTTTTTGGAAGTCGGTTGTATTTTTTGTAAAAAGTTTTGTATTGGTTAATATAATTATAGCCTATGACATCCACAAATAACGTGGCTTTCTAATGGTAAAAAATCACCCCTACAACCTCAAAAACTCACAATCTTTACAAAATTAGTCTAGTCTAAAAAATAGATTATTTTACTTCGGGTTACTATCACAGCGCGCCTCAAAGAGATGTCAGCAGAATTGACGGGGCTCGGTAAGACTAGTGCCTGCCAGGGTTGCGGAATGTGTTCGAAAGAGTCACCGCGGCCCCGAAACGCTAAGGGCATTTGGAGGAACTCGGGTGAATTTTAGTCAGTAAGAGCCTAACATTCCCCTCCGCTGCGTCCAGAGCGGGAGGAGTGATTTGATGATTTCCTGTCCAAAAAAAGGTATCTATTTCACCCCAAGACTCCTACGTGTCTTGGAAAGCACATTAATCATAGTAATTTGTAGATATTTGGTACTCGCTATGGACCGATAGTTAGAATCCAACAAATCTGTCAGCAGTCTTACAAGGGGTACCGTGATGATACCCAGTTACTGGGTTCCGGAGGTCTGATAGGCAGTCTCTCCTTGTAACATACATGTCTAAGCTGCACCTGGTTTGACTGGAAACCGAGAACAACACAGTTGGGAATAAGATCGGCAGATAAATTGATAGTACAGTCGGTTATAGGAATTAACTGACACATATCGATAGAATTTTATCATTCTTTTATATTTTTATGCAAAGGTGGGTCAGCTAATTGCTATAACTGACTGTACCTTGTGACAAGCTGGAAAAAAGGTAAATTTTAAAACTAAGCCCTGTTGCTGTTGATTAGTAATATTGTAAAGTTTATAAAACTGAATAAAAACCAAATTTATTTTTCAGTTACTTTCAAAAGTTTGTTGTTTACAGTTTTGTACTCCAAGACTTAGAATAAAGCAATTTTTTTCGATATGGGTTTGCTCTTTACTCTAGTGTAGATCAGAAATGACAGAGAAAAAGTCTACGATGGACCAAACTTACCCAGAATCCCAGCCTGTTCACTTTCTATATTAAAAGTAAAAAGGTTATCTATGTTACAAGTTAGAAACCAAACAAATCAGAGAAAATAAAATCTCAATCCAATTTAGACCAATAATAACAGAAAAAGTCAATGAAAGCAACCGATGGAGCTAAACCAACCGCAGACAATATAAAATCAATTTTCTTCGTTAAAACGCGGCGCCTCGCAGTCTTCAAACAATCTCAATTCAAAAAGAAGCAAAAACGATGTCTCTTTAGCGAATAAATCAGATTTTAAAGCAGAAGCAAACAGACAAAACAATACGAAATTGCAAAAGTTTAAAACAAATCCTGGCATAAAATACGTGAAGCTTGAGAGAGCAAAATGAGAGCTCGAAAGTTTGGAAATAGATCAAAATAAAATTGCTACCAGGTACCTGCTTTAGGAGTGGGTCAGGTACTGAGGTATTTGTTTGCACACGATATTTGCTGAATTCGCAAACTTGAGTCGTATCGTTTGCTGTTTAAGTTATCTGGATGAAGTGTGGTGAATTATTTGAGAAACTGAAAACAGTTGATAATAATATAGTCTTTATTTATATCATCTTGATTGTTCCCTGTGCACGTTTGTGATTTTCTGGAATATGCTTGGAAAAGTTAATTGCATGAGACTTGCAAATAGAATAGAATACTTTTTATTATGTACACGAAATAAGTGACAGAAAAGATAGAAGAAGGAAAACCGGCCAAGTGCAAGTCGGACTTGCACACGAAGGGTTCCATAAGCTCCCCACCGAGAGTGTCCCCACGTTGCCGTCGTGGTGGGGCTTGCGTGTCTCAGTGATCTTGGAGCTCTGCCGGTAGAGTTACTCATGCCGGAAAGGTTCAAGTGAGAGACCAGACAAAGAGGGACACCAGAAGGGCACACCGTTCGGAGACTTGAGCAATGTTCGGGTTTTCGGACGGTGTGCGTTTCATAGGAAGGAATCTTGCTCACTGTTCTCTGGTACGCGTCTGCTCATCAGACGTGACTGTGAGGGCAGTGAGCAAGAAAAGGGAGGAGAAGATAGGGACCACACCCTTTAAAAGGAACAAACATGATGAAAAAGACACGGAAAAACACTACCCTAGGGCGGTACCAGCTGCTCAGCAGCTGGAGAATCAGCCACGTCTCCTTCGGAGGCGTCATGCCCCTCGTATTCTGGGGGGGGGCAACGGTTGTCTTAAACCGCTTGCCAGTGGCAACAAGAGCCGAGGAGGCTCCCGATCCGCAACGTCCTGTAAGGAGATGATCGGTTTTAATATTAGTACGCCCGACAAGGTGTCGGACGAGCGTAGCGCGGAGGCTCCCTCCAATCTTTGGAGGAAGAGCTCGCTTGAGCGCCGAGGAGATGCGGGGTCAGACTCCGACTCTGCGTCTGGCATCAGCTTGGCGAGCTCTGGACGTGAGGGAACCGGGGCTGCTTCGGAGAACTCCAAGTTCTTCCGTAAGCGGCCCAGGCCGGAGGATGACCAGGGGTCGTCATCTAACGGAGAGGCGGTCTCAGCCCGTAAGATCCCCACTAGTGCGCGGGGTAGAGGCCGAGACGGAGGCAAGGGGAGGGGGCTCGCATCCCAGGAGGCTACCCAGCGAGCCGCTAAGCTCGCCGAGGAGGGGCGACACCCAGGAGCAAACAGTCGCAGGGCCTCTATCTCGGGGTCTTCTGGCAGTGAGACAGGCGCCGCTGGCTGCTCTAATAAGGCTAGGTTTGTGCAGATCGTGGAGGCGGCCGTCCGCGATGTGGCCTTGAAGAGGAAGCAAGCCACTAAAAACAAGACCATAAGCGCGGCGGCGGCCTCCATTCTGGCGGCAGCAGAGGCCAACTTTCGCGGGCCCCAATCGGACGAAATGTCCAAGTTGCGGGCGGAGGTCACCCGCCTGGCGGCCGCCACGGAGCTTCTCCAAAAGGAAAACGAGAAGCTCCAAGCAGACCTGGCCAGGCTCCGAGGAGACGGCTCCAAGGAGGCACCTCAAGGGGGGCGCAAGCGCGGGCAAAGCCAGCCCGTGCCTGTGGAGGAGCAGGTTCTGGACCTGGTGCGGCAGGAGTTGACTGCCTTCACAGTACGGTTCTCTGTACTGGAGGGCATCGTCCTGCGCCCCCCCCTGGTAGCGAGCCAAAAGGCGACGGGCCAGCAGAAGGCAGCTTCGTATGCGGCCACCGTGGCTGCCAAACCGGGGTCATCCGGTCAGGCTAACCAAGGGGCTGGACTGGCAAAGACCAAGCCGAAGAAAGGTGGGGTGGCTGCACAGGCAGCGCGAGCTCCAGCTTCAACAACAGTGCAACAGGCGCCTCCGTCTTCAAACTCTCCGGCGGCCGAAGCTGGATGGCAAATAGTTGGAGAGTTGAAGAAGGCGAGAAAGGCAACCAAGGTGGCCAAAAAACGCGAGAGGAAGCGGCGACAAAAAGAGCGAAGCGTCGCAGCCAGGCTCCGTGCCCCAAAGACCGCAGCTGTAGTGATCACACTACAGCCGGACGCGGAGAAGAGGGGCGTGACATACAGCCAAGTGCTCATAAAGGCAAAGGAGGCGGTGAACCTCCAGGAGCTCGGCATTACTGGGGGCCTCCGACACAGGATGACCATGACTGGGGCCCGGATGCTGGAGATCCCCGGTGCAGCCAGTGGCCCGACCGCTGACGCTCTGGCTGAAAGGCTTAGAGCGTCCTTAAATGCGGACGAGGTCCGAGTGTCCAGGCCTACCAAGTGCGTTGATATACGCATTATAGGCCTGGACGACTCCGTCACGGAGGAGGAGGTGGTGGCCGCCGTCGTCAGGACTGGGGGGTGCTCTGCCGAGCAGGTGAAGACAGGCACCATACGTCCTGACCGCACGGGCATGCGAACCGTCGTGGTGAGCTGCCCCGTGACGGTGGGCAAGAAAATATCGGAGGGCCGAAGACTCCTGGTGGGCTGGGTATCTGTGCAGGTCAAACTGCTGGAACCCAGACCTCTGAGGTGCTTCCGCTGCCAAGTGGGCAACCACGTGGGTGTCCAGTGCACCTCGGAGGTGGACCGCAGCGATCTTTGTTTTCGCTGTGGTCAGCCCGGACACAAGGCCGGCTCGTGTGACGCCAAGCCGCACTGCGTTGTATGTGCGGCAGCTGGCAAGCCAGCCGATCACTGGGTTGGGGGCAAAGCCTGCGTCTCACCCGCCAAAGCCGGGGGCAAAAAGAAGCCCTCCACCACCGCCGTCCCTGCCGCCGCCGCTGTCCCTGCCGCCGCCGGCGCCACTGCTGTCGCCGCTGCCGCGACCACCACCGCCGTCACTGCCACCGAAGTCGCTTCAGTTGTCGCAAGTGAGTCACAAGGGACTCAGGAGGAGGCAGAAATGGAGTGCCAATAACGGCTCCATTACGCCTTCTTCAGGCGAACATCAACCATTGCGCCGCCGCTCAGGACCTATTGGTCCAGAGCATGGCACAGTGGTTGATTAATATCGCTGTGGTCGCTGAGCCTTACTTTGTCCCGCCCAGGGATGACTGGGTGGAGGACCTGAACGGCTCAGTGGCCCTAATTTCGTCGGCCGCTGCCGGTACCCCATCCCTCGAAAGCGTCAGGAGAGGACAGGGGTGCGTAGCAGCACGGTTCGGGGAGATTGTCGTGGTAGGAGTGTACTTCTCCCCGAACCGAACTCTCGCTGAGTTCCAAAACTCCCTTACGGAATTGGGCGTCGTCGTCGTCGGGTGTCGTGCCCTCCCCGTACTTGTTCTCGGGGACTTCAACGCCAAGCACTTGGCTTGGGGTTCCCGTTATACGGATACGCGGGGCAGGATGGTGGAGGACTGGGCTCTGGAGACAGGCCTGGTCGTCCTAAACCGGGGTTCTGTCCCCACGTGTGTGCGGATGCAGGGGGAGTCCGTAGTGGACATTTCGTTCGCCAGCCCTGCTCTGTCACCGCGTGTTATTGACTGGCGCGTATTAGAGGAGGTGGAGACCTATTCCGATCACCGGTATATCCGGTTTGACGTCTCCACCCAGACCTCAACCGCGCCAGTCCGGCAGGCCCCATGTGGTCCGCGGTGGGCGCTGAAGCAGCTGGACCGGGAGCTCCTCCTGGAAGCTTCGATCGTGCAGGCCTGGATGTCACCTCCGGACAGGCCTGCTGACATCAACGACGAAGCGGAGTGGTTCCGGGAGGCCATGTCCGATATTTGCGATGTGGCAATGCCCCGGGTTAAGCCAGGACGCGCCCGCCGCCAGGTGTACTGGTGGACGCAAGAGCTGGCGACGCTGCGTCAGGCATGCGTTGCCGCACGGCGCCGGTACACCAGGCACCGCAGGCTCCGCATCCGCTCTCCAGATGCGCAGGTCAGAGAGGCGGAGCTATACGAGAAGTACAAAGTGGCGAAGGCCACCCTCCGAGCGGGGATCCAGCAGGCCAAAGATCTGGCTCGCAAGGAGATGCTGGAGTCTCTGAACGGGGACCCGTGGGGTAGACCCTACAAAATGGTGCGGAATAAGCTCCGCACCTGGGCCCCCCCGTTGACGCAGAGTCTCCGGCCCCAGCTGGTGGAGGACGTGGTGAGCGCTCTGTTCCCCTCGCGAGGGGAGCATACTCCCCCGCCTATGGCTCCGCCACCTGCGGTGCCCGATGCGGACTGCACCGATGACGACGATGACGATGCCCCTGAGGTGACTGAGGTAGACCTTAGAGTGGCGGTTAATAGGCTGAAGGCCAAAAATACCGCCCCAGGACCCGACGGCTTACCTGGAAAAGCCTGGGTCCTGGCCTTGGAGGCTCTCGGGCCTCGACTAAGAGGGTTCCTAAGCGCATGCTTGGAGAGGGGCCAGTTCCCACTTCGTTGGAAGACGGGGAAACTGGTCCTCATTAAGAAGCCGGGGCGCCCTGCGGACTCTCCGTCCGCATACCGGCCCATCGTGCTGCTTGATGAGGTGGGCAAGCTCTTTGAAAGAGTAATTGCAAACCGCCTCGTCGAGCACCTAGTGAGGGTGGGGCCGGATCTGGCGGAAAACCAGTTCAGTTTCCGCACGGGCCGCTCGACGGTGGACGCCATCATGCGCGTGAGAGCCCTCTCGACGGGGGACGCGGTTTCCCGGGGCGGGGTCGTCTTGGCTGTGTCTCTAGACATCGCCAATGCCTTTAACACCCTGCCTTGGAGTTGCATCAGGGAGGCACTTCGGTATCACCGGGTGCCGAACTACCTCCGTCGCGTAGTCGAGGCTTACTTGACGGACAGAGCCGTCATCTACCCCGGTCATCTGGGAGAGTGGAACCGGCGAGAGATGTCGTGCGGTGTTCCACAGGGTTCCGTTCTGGGGCCGCTTCTGTGGGACATCGGCTACGATTGGGTGCTGCGCGCCGACCTCCCTGGCGGCGCCAACGTTGTCTGCTATGCTGATGATACGCTGGTCTTGGCGCAGGGGAGGTCGCACCAGGCGGCGACCGACGCTATGACACGCGGGGTTGCGATAGTCGTTGAGAGGATCCGGCAGTTGGGTCTCGAGGTGGCTTTACACAAGTCCAAAGCCATGTGCTTCCATGGTTCTCGGAGCAGGCCACCATCGGGATCTCAAATAACGGTGGGAGGGGTTCACATCGGCGTGGGGTCGACGATGACGTATTTAGGTCTCGTCCTTGACAGCCGATGGAACTTCGTCGAACACTTCCGACGTTTGGCTCCCAGACTGGGACGAGCCGGGGCTGCCTTCAAGCGGCTTCTGCCCAATCTAGGGGGTCCAAATGCCTCCTGCCGGAAGCTTTACGCGGGGGTCGTGCGGTCCATGGCCCTTTATGGGGCGCCGGTATGGGCGCCTACTTTGAGGAAGCGACCTGCCCGTTACCTCAACGCGTCTCAGAGGGTCATGGCCATCCGGCTGGCCCGGGGATACCGCACGGTCTCTGGCGAGGCGGCGAGCCACCTTGCCGGACTGCCGCCATGGGATCTGGAGGCGAGAGCCCTCGCGCACATTTACGAGTGGCGCGTGGAGGCGCAACGCCGGGGCGAGACACCTCTGCCGCGGCAAATCGCAGCAAGGCGGACGGAGCACCGGCAAGATCTCATGGCGATATGGAAACAGCGACTGTCGCAACCCAGCGCTGGGCACGCAACAATCCAGGCGATAAGTCCCCTCTTTGAGGAGTGGCTGGAGCGGCGCCACGGCGTCCTCACCTTCCGCCTGACACAGGTACTCACCGGACACGGTTGTTTCGGGAGATACCTGTTTCGGATTCGGCGGGAGGACGCGCCCGGGTGTCATCACTGCGAGGATCGCCCGGAGGACACGGTGGAGCATACGGTGGAGGTCTGCCCTGCTTGGGCAGAGCACCGCCGGGTCCTCGTCGAGGCGATCGGTGGCGGCGACCTCTCGCGACCGGCCTTGGTTCAATCTTTGGTCCGGAGCGAGGAGGCATGGGAAGCGATCACCTCCTTCTGCGAAGCAGTAATGCTAGCAAAGGAGGAGGCCGAACGTGTGAGAGAGAGGGAAACCTCACGTTCCAGTGGCCGCAACAGAAGAACACGCCCCAGGCGTCGGGAGTCGCAGGACGATTCCCGGCCGCCGTAGGCGCGGGCCTGCGGACGGCGAGCAGTGGGTGGCTCGCCGTCTGATCAGAACTAGGCCCGGGTCGGCGGCGCGCTGCGATTCCAGCGCGCCTCAAAGAGATGTCAGCGTGGAAGACGGGGCCCGCTAGGGCAGGTGCCTGCTGGGGCTGCGGAATCTGTTCGAAAGAGGTGCCGTAGCCTTAGAACGCAAAGGGCACTAGGAGGAACACGGATGGGTTTTAGACAGTAAGAGTCTGACACTTTTCTATTCTTTGGATTGAATTAAAAGAGAGAATGAGAGACAATACCGCAGGGTAGCTCTTTTATTTTTAGGGTTCCGCACCCTAAAGGTAACCAACGAAACCAAACGGAACTCTATCACTCATATCCCACTGTCCGTCCGTCTATCAGCAGGTTGTTTCTCAAGAATCGTGTTATCATTGGCACTTTGCATTTATGTTGCCCCCCTATTACAACAAATAATAAAAATAATTTCAATTAATAATTTAAGGGGGCTGCCATAAAAGACAAGTGTTTTTTTCGGATTATGGATCGGAATTCTTAGTGTGAGAGTCCGACTCGCAGTTGGCCGATTTTTTACGCACGCAATAAATACAACATACGAGTATAATGTACACCCAAAAATACCAAAAGCTTACTTAAACTTAAGCAAAGCCGATTAAGGAGGTAGTGATTGAACATGCTTCAGGCAAGAACAGAAACATCAGTCTATACACAGGATGTTATTCCGTGTGTAATATTTTTCATTCGGATTGGGGCTTAAGTGGATGAATGACGTGATCAATATAAAAGTACGTGATGTTTTTATCAATATTGGGAAGATGAAAAGCGGCAATTTTGCTGCGTGTACGTAACGCAGTGAAATTGTCGTTTTTCGGTCGAGGCCCTAACTTAAATAGGTTTAGTAACTAAATTAAAAATGTTCTTAGGAAAATAGTATGCGCTTCTTTAATGTTTACGAGAAACTGATTATTGTATTATTTTATGTTAGGATTAAATATTAACTTTTTCATTTTGACCCCTAACATCTCCTAAAGGATTAATGCTACAGCAAATATTTAATGTACAAAGAGTGTTTGAAGAGATATTTTTCAGGACCAGTAGTTCCTGAGATTAGCGCGTTCAAGCAAACAATCAAACAAACTCTTTAGCTTTAAATATTAGTACTAGTTGCCCCACGCAACTTCGTTTGCGTAACAATTTTCATTACTGCCCCACTCCTATTGGTTTTAGCGTGATGATATAGCCTATAGCCTTCCTCGATAAATGGGCTATCTAACACCGAAAGAATTTTTCAAATCGGACCAGCCGGCAGCTCCTGAGATTAGCGCGTTCAAGTAAACAAACAAACAAACAAACTCTTCAGCTTTATATATTAGTATAGATAGATTAGGATCGTCAACATTGCATACACCGTCATCTGCCTAGCCTTTTCCCAACTAAATTGGGGTCGGCTTCCAGTCAAGCCGGATTTAGCTGAATACCAGTATTTAACGAGGAACGGCTACCTACCAGACCTCCACAACCCATTAACTGGGAACATTGCATACAACACCTTACCACACCTGACAGTACCTTAAGCTAATAAGCATTATTAAAGACAAAATATTATAGTGCTGCAACACTTACAGACGACCACAACATTACTATACAACTATTGCATGAAAAAGGTGTAAACTATAAATATGAATATATATAACTAACATAACCATATATATGTTTTGGAGATACAAGCAAAAAAGGTACCTTCTCACCACCCTCGGGGACTTTTAGTATGTTCATCTAAACACCTCAAAGAATAACTATCAATTTCCCCGCTCTGATTTCCTTAATTTTACTAATTAAATATTTAAATTAACGTTTTTAAAATTTTTATGTCAGCCGTTCTGTTCTTTCAACATCTCATCGTGATAAATTAATAAGTGAAAGAAAGAAAAAATTAAGTGGAGTGAATATTATGAAGTAAACTGTCATTCCATCTTGTTTGTATGGATTGATAGTCCACTTCATGTTCACTTTACCTAAGGTTACACTAAGATGTTTACAGAATCACACGGCAGACCTTGCTTGATGAAGCAGTAATGCTAGCAAAAGAGGAGGCCGAATGGGTGAGAGAGATAGAGAAACCTCACGACATAGCCGCCGCAACAGAAGAAGACGTTCCGAGCGTCGGGAGTCGCAGGAAGATTCCCAGCCACCGTAGGCGCGGGCCTGCGGACGGCGAGCATTGGGTGACTCGCCGTCCCATCAGAACCAGGCCCGTGTCGACGGCGCGATGTGTTCCACGCGCGCCTCAAAGAGCTGTCAGCATGGGAGACGGGGCCCGATAGGGCCAATGCCTGCCGGGGAATCCGTTCAAAAGAGGCACTGTACCTTGGAACGCAAAGGGCATTAGGAGGAATACAGATGGGTTTTATTAAGAGTCTGACACTCCCTTCCGCTCAGCCCAGAGCGGAAGGCGTCATTTGATGATTTCCCATCCTTAAAAAAAAAACCTTACTTGATACATTTTTTTTGTATTTCTTAGTTGATATAAGATTCTTTGTCATATATGAGATTTGACGAGGCAGCCTATGTTATGCTAAGAACTCACAAATCTAACGACACTTCATTTGAAAAAAATCTTATTACAATCATAACCCGCGCAGTCATCTAGTAAAAAAGTATATCCTTTGCACTTTTAGGGTTCTGTACCTCAAAAGGAAAAAAAGGGAACCCTTATAGGATCACGCTGCTGTCCGTCCGTTCGTCCGTCTGACTGTCCCTGAAACCCTTTATCTCAAGAACGCGTGGATGCATGTTGCAGTTGAAATTAAAACAATAAGTCAAAAGCCTCTTGAAGCTGTGAAAAAATCAAACATAAGCTAACGTAAAAAAACACGGTCTTTTGTGCCGCAATAAACATACATTTCGACAGTCTCAAGGGTATCCTAATTTATAGGGTACTTTCCATTGACTTTTTTTAAAGATCGGAAATTATCAAATGACTCCTCCCGCTCTGGGTGAAGCAGGAAGGAGTGTCAGACTCTTACTGACTAAAACCCATCCGTGTTCCTCCTAGTGCCCTTTGCGCTCCAGGACTACGGTGCCTCTTTCGAATTTATTCCGCACCCCGGCAGGCATTGGCCCTAGCGGGCCCCGTCTCCCATGCTGACAGCTCTTTGAGGCGCGCGTGGAACACAGCGCGCCGTCGACCCGGGCCTGATTCTGATCGGACAGCGAGCCACCCAATGCTCGCCGATTTTCCATTGACCTCATTGACCTAGAACTATGAAATTTGGCAAGTAATACCATCTTCTAATACAAGCATAGAAAAAACTCTGAAAACTATACATTAATTGTTATTAAATAAAAAAAATAGTACCTATTTAAAGTAATATGAACCCAAATAAACTAAAAATTAACGGAGCGTTGTTTACGTTCTAATTTATATCAATTATAGTAACAAGTTTATAAGTTTTCTACACAAAAAATCTGGAGTCATTAAAAAATTGGAATCAAAAGTTATTAAAGATTTTAATTTAATAAAAAGTAATCATCGTGCAATATCCAAACGCAACTTATTCATTCCTATCTACACTAATGATTGGATAAAAGAGAAGTTCGTTTTCGCTTAGCGAGTTTCCTTCTTGTATACTCATACATCTAGTCAATAAGTTGTTAAATATTCTGAAAACCAAAACATATAAAATGATGATAAGTTAGGTATAACCATGTAATCAGACAGTTTAATAAAAAATATGACCAAAATATGGCAGGTGCCTGCTGGGGCTGCGGAATCTGTTCGAAAGGGGTACCGTAGCCTTGCAACGCAAAGGGCACCAGAAGGAACACGGATGGGTTTTAGTCAGTAAGAGTCTGACACTCCCTCTTGCTTTACCCAGAGCGGGAGGAGTCATTTGATGTCCTCCCATTCTTAAAAAAAAAAAAACTGTAGCGCGTCGGAAATGTTTGCGCAAGCCCGTACCGACGGCTTCTTTGCAGTTATACGCAAAAGATCTGCGTCGTTACTGAGGAGAGTGAGAGATAGTCAAAACAGCATCCTGAAAACTGTAGCCGAGAGCTTCGGCTCTTCGATTGTGCAGCAGTTTGTGCGGAGGTTAATTTGTACTAACACTAGACAATAAGTTATTTTTGTATGTTTTACTAACACAATATGGATTTTGGTCCGAAATAAAGATATTATTATTATTATATAAATGTAAACTAATTTGTTGAATTTCGTAAACACATAAGTCAATTCACAGATACAGGGAGTGAGCAAAAATATACTTACTCTTATATGCTCCTGCTCATTTTAACGTTAACCATCTGCTAATTCACTGAATATGCCAGATTGCCCACTAACCGAATTATTTCATAAAACAATTCTATAACTGCTTGTGGTATGAGTAGCAGAAGGAATATCACAGTCATCTAGAGTAGGATTTGTCTGTCCTTTATACCTATTTATATAAATAATTTTGTCAGATGTACCTACTGTTGATGGAATGTTTAACCTAACCAGTCATCTCGAGTTACTTAATTAGTGGAATCATATTGTCGTTGCATCGCACTACTGATTTGATGTTGTTATTGTTACTTTTAAACCACGGTAATATTTATTTTCAGATAACTGGAGGATACAATATTAATTTGTCGCTCATTTTGGGGATTGATAAATCATACCTAAATGAAGGGCCTCAATAAGAAACCCAACAACAATTCGGCCATCATAATATCTGTGTTGGATGTGGCAGATATATTTTAAGAAGCAGGAGTAGACAGGTTCTTCGATCTGCCATGACTGAAAGGGAAACCGAAATAGGAAACGTTATATATGAATGAATAAGACCACGACAGGTTGGTTATGAAATAAATATATGTATATTCTACCAAGCTATTGATACTATTATTTTTATATTTGTGATTTTCATATGGCTTGTGTTTAAACACCGCCCAAAAAAGTACCTATTTTACTACCAATAAAGTTCTAAACGGTTACCAAAACAGATAAATGGTCACCAAATAATATTCGAGAAGTAGCGCTCGCCGGCCGCTGCCGCGGCACCGCTCGCTTCGCTCGCTCGGCTCGCGCGCGGTTGGTCACAATTCTAACCTAACCTAACCTATTTTATCCAGTTTGTAACCCCAAGCCTACATTTTATGGCAATCACAGTTGAGTTGGATAGAATTTGGTGACCATTGATCCATTTTGGTGCCTAGGCTTAGAGTCTTAAAAATATTATTTTTGGTGACCGTCTAAATTATACCCTTTTCATATTTTTACTGGTATTATTTCAGTTCTCTTAACGACGAAATATGCGTGTTATGCTATTTGCAGGCTTGGAGAGTGGGGGACAGTTCCAACAGAAGCTCGATACCTATACCTATATGCTGTAGAAGTTTTCCAAGATCAGACTCTTCTAGAAGGGTTATTTGTTGGCAACAACACATTTATTCTATGTGCTCGAATAAAATGTAGGCACATAAATAGCAAGTCCTATTACGCATATTTTATATTGCAAAAAATAGGTGGCTGGGGGGGCGAAATGCCATATTAGGTAATTATTGCCATTGCCCCGTGGGAGCATGAACAGCGGGCTGTTGCTCACATGTCATGAGCATTTTGTGGTACAGTCTGTTGTCAACATTATCTGACCTACCCTAAAAACAAACGAATTTGTACCCTCTGACAGTAACATTAAGGTTTATTCAATTTATACGAGCTTATCAGACAAGTGCTCGAGGACTTGATGAACGAATACAATAATAATACAGACACGCAAATTTGATCTTTAAAACGTTAGCATTAGGTTTTAAGTTATAACTACTTGTTATAATATAATTAGTGTAATAGCTTGTTTTAATAATTGCGTTCAAGTAATTCTGGTCTCGTGGTCTGTGTATAAGACTGAGAAAAACAAATTGCGAGATCAAATCCTGCGACGAAGATGTTGTTTTGCTTTCAATTAAGAATTTATTCCAAAACTATTTCTTGTATTATTGTAAAGAACTATAAACGGATAACCTTCAAATATAAACTTTCTAAAATGGTAATATTTTCGCATTACTTGTAATAAGTGGGTAGTTGAAAAATAAATATTTGTATTCATTATAAAACTGGTACTCAAATGCTACTAAGGATATGCAGTGACTACGCGCAAACATATTTTACCTTGCCTTACTAAATTGCAAAAACAACGTCTCTTTACAATTTTTTATTTTCTATTTTATAGGTTTTTTTTTATTATGATGTCTCAATGGAGTGATTATTTAAAATACAAAATAATCTATTTGCACGAGGAGAAGGTTGGCTGCTTGTGCTGTGCAAGAATAAACTTTATGAAAGTATACTATATGGTTCAAATTATTTAGAATATTGCGTCTGGAAATTACAACTAAGATCAAATTTTAATGCGCCTTATTATAAGAGTTGAGTTGGTCTTGCGGTCACTAAGGTAGTGCGATGTTCATCGTTATCTACGTTTGAACCAAGTTTAACCTAAATATAGCTTTTTGCTCAGCCGTTTTTTTTTTATTATTTCATAACATTTATTTTACATTTCTTTAATGGACGACGTAGGGTCTTGTCTTTTTAAAAGGACAGTTTCTATAGAAATAAAACTAAACAATTGCAAGTTTAAAATGTTTATATTTCATTAAAACACTTAGTTAAGATAAAGTAAGTAAATGCTCATATATTTCCAAATTAATATACATTTTATATTAGTATGCCATAATCAAATCTAACCATTTATAAACATTAAAAAAGGTGTGCTTATGCTTAAATGTTTGCTATCGAGAAAATGAATTCTTCTGTGAAATGTTTTACAGATTTATAGCCGCCTATATGTAGTGAATAAACATGTTATTTAAATAGAAAAATCTATTTATAACAATAACATCACCACATAATCAGCAACATTTCAATGGTTTAACAGTCAATCCATTGAGCATTTTTTTTATACATGGTGTGTTTAAAAATGTCTAGACACTAGATTAATTAGTAGCGGATTGGCGCACCGTCCCCTGCTATAACTTGCTGTAAGCGGCTACGCATACCGCGCACCATATTCCAACACAAATCTTTGCCTCTCATGTGCTCCCAAGTCGATGTCACGATCTCAGCCAAGTTGTGTTTGTTTCGCAATTCCGTTGTGTCCCAATTTAAAACCATTTGACCCCATAGATTTTCTATAGGGTTCAAATCAGGACTTTTAGATGGCCAATTAATAACTGTCACACCTTCTTGAGCAGCTAACCAATCCTGCACAATGCCTGCACGGTGGATGGAGCAGTTATCGTGCATGAAATAAATATGTGATGTTGGATAGGCAATTCGCACAGTCGGCAGCATGACGTCACGCAGAATCTCCAAATATGTACAAACTACCATTAAACCTACCACCAACTTCCACCAATTCACCAGGTCCCATAGACGACATCCAGCCCCAGTAGCCTAGGGTTATTCTACCGCTGGTTCTACAAGGTAGCAAGCACTTCTCATTGTAACGTTCTCCTTTCCTTCGCCATAAGATTTTACGTCCATCTTTGTCCGATTTAAATGATTTTTCATCAGTGAAGATCACAACATTTTCCTCCCAATTAAAATTTAAATATTCCAGGCCAAAACGGACCCTTTTTTCGCGATGAGCAGGTGTTAATGCAATTTTCAGAGCCGGTTTATAATTCCTTATCCCAGCAGCGTGTAAATGCCTTCTCACTGTTTCCACTGAAATATTGTGGTTTATTGCGGTTACACGAATGGGCAAAAATGGATTATCAACATGACTAGAAACAATAGCCCGGTGGCGTTCGAATTCGGGACTATGCTTGATGACTCCTGGACAAATCCGCTGAATATTTCCATTGTCTTCATAACGTCTTAGCCATAGCCTGACCGTATTTCTCTAACACAAAAAAAAATCATTTTTGGAAACGTGTATTTTTTTATTTTTTTTTTACTATAGATAGGCACGCGTTTGACCACTATCTCACCTGATGGTAAGTGATGATGTGGTCGAAGATGGAGCACGCTTGCCTAGAAATAACCTATTCACTCTTAACTTAAAGACTCCCAGGTTGTAGCTATCGGGAAACACAGACTCCGTCCGGCAGGGAATTCCACTCCTTAGCTGTACGCATTATGAATGTGTTATCAAAACGTTTTGTGCGTATGGGTGGGATATCCACCGTGTACCGGTGGTGCATCGCCGTTCGTCTTGTGGTCCGATGATGGAACGGGCTTGGCGGAATTAAATTATGCAATTCCGTCGCACATTCCCCAAAATGCAACCGGTAAAAAACCGACAGGCTAGCAACTCGTCGTCGATGTTCAAGACTTTGGAGCTTCGTCGCGACAAGCCTCTCATTGCCGATGATCTTCTTGGCTCGTTTCTCAATTGTCTCAAGGGCATCAAATGTATGTAACTTGTAAGGAGTAAACTACGCGTTAATCACAATCAATAAAATAAAACAGATATAAAAAAAACACTTACTGCTATATTAAGTCGACGACCAATCTCTCTAATTCCAACATTCTGCTCACGTAAAAATATGATTTTATGTTTGGTATAGTCATTAAGTTGCGACATAATGCTTTTTTACACCAAATTGCTAACGAGTTATGTGGAACGATTTACAAATGTGTGTGCGCAGTCACTGCTATTAATCGTACCTAGTGTAACTTTTGTCACTTATATGAATTTATTATCTACCTCACAAATAAATGTATGCTTTACTTTGTATCCAACCATTCTTGGTAAATTTAAATTCTCTAAACTTAAAGTTTTTTTAATTTACCCACCTGTTTACAAGATAAGTTATTAGGCGTAAATCATATTGGTCGTTCTTTAATAATGCAAGCAATATTGTAGTTCCTTTTTTAATTGATTGTCATTACAACTAATTAAAAAAGGAACTAATACTATGTGGAATGTGTTTTCGAACCCACATGTTGTTCGTCGCCAATCCAGCATCAAACCGCTAAGCCACAAGTTGGTCTCACAGTAGTTGTCGGCGGGCGTGCAGTAGGGCGCCAACTACATACAGGAGAGGTTGCACTAACCCACAAGCAAGTTGAGCACGATGTACGTGATGATGACGTAGAAGGTGCAGAAGTAGGCGAGCGAGGCGGTGAAGTTGCCGCAGTCGGTCTCCCAGTAGTTGTCGGCGGGCGTGCAGTAGGGCGCCAACTACATACAGGAGAGGTTGCACTAACCCACAAGCAAGTTGAGCACGATGTACGTGATGATGACGTAGAAGGTGCAGAAGTAGGCGAGCGAGGCGGTGAAGTTGCCGCAGTCGGTCTCCCAGTAGTTGTCGGCGGGCGTGCAGTAGGGCGCCAACTACATACAGGAGAACTTGTCGAGAATACGCGAAATTAAAGATTGGGTTGTAATTATATAGAGTTACTTAAAAGCTTTTCAACTTTAAAGTCGACGAGATAATGATTAAAATAGCTTAACAAAATGTTACATAATGCCGGTGGCTCCGACAATGTTGGGTGGGTTTACCTTAACGTTACGTGTTAAAGATCAAATTTGCGTGTCTGTATTAGTATTGTATATGTTCATCGAGTCCTCAAGCACTTGTCTGTTAATTTCATATAAATTGAATGAACCTTAATGTAACAAGCAGAGGGTCCAAATTCGTTTGTTTTTAGGGTGGATCAGATAATGTTGACTACAGACTGTACATGGGTTATGCCAGACACCAAAGCTATGTCGCTGCACCAGCTAGCTTCTTAGATAATCCCCTGATTAGATAATTAGATTAGGTATTTATTATAAAATATTGTCTTGGAATGCAAAAGAAGATTTAAGGAAGGTAAAATGTTTGTATGTCATGACAATTTTAAAAGTAATAACAACATAAATAAAATATAAAAAAAATAAGAAAAAAAAAAATAATCTTGTTTTATTTAACAAACCTCTAGTTAAATGTAGAAAGATACACATCAAATGTACTTTTTATAGAATGTTCCAGGAAATCTAAAGCTGCTTTTTATTCTGTATTATCATGCAGAAATGCATAATTATGTATCTGGTTAAGAACCAATTAGGATTGCAATAAAAATGAATTAATAATACCTATTTTTATAGCACCATTTTGATAGGCTATGAGAGGACGGCCAATACTTATATAGGGACAATGACCTTGGGGTATTGATAATATCCTTAAATATGTCAATAGTCGTGTTATCGTGTATGACGTGAAAGTTAACGAGGTAAAGTGAGTAGGTGGGTAGGTACCTATGTTAGAACCGTAGCAAGTTGCGTTCCTTAATATTTTTCTGTCACTCACGCCTTCTTCCTGTGAAGCGTCTATGGGTAAAAAGGTGTGAGATAATGTACCTCCTACTTAAGTATATTTAAATAAGCCATTCTACTACTAAATAATAAGTGCGAGCCTTAATGTACAATAATGTGCCTTTTAGTTTCGATTATTTTAGGTTATAATCTTCCCCCTTTCATATCTTTTGTCTTCCATCTTCTTCAACCTGCTTTCCATTTGCTTTTTTGTTAGTCTTAAGTCGTTCTTTGACTGTACACCAGTTTCAACAAGGCAGGCTACCCCTATCGATGGGTCCCCGATTACTTACATGCAATCTCGCCATTCTTCTTTGAACGGACCCCTCGGTGGGTGAGTCCGACTCGCACTTGTCCGGTTTTATTTATTCCGATCCACTTAAGAAACTAGGATTCTTTGACTTTCTAATATCATTTGCTCTAAGTGCAATAGAATCTGGTTTTTTCGTTCTCGCCTTATTTAAATTCAATCGCTGCCATTTTGAATTCGAACGTTCGACAGCTATTTATTTTCTTTTTACGATTAATGAAAATAATTTTTGATGGTTTCTTTTACGATAAAACGGATATGAGCGGCATAGATAAAATAAAACAAAAGTTTTTTTTTGTTGGAATTCAAAACAAGAATGCCTCAGAAAGAAGTATAGACTGACTTCGACGTGTAACATGAGGCCTGATTCGAGGCAACACGGGAGTACAAGAACTTGGGCGAGGCTTTTGTTTTGCAGTGTCACAGCAATGACTGAATCAAAAAACCGGCCAAGTGCGAGTCAGCCTCTCACTCGAAGGCGTACTATAAACCAAAAAAAGAACAGAGAAGACAGAAGACAAACTTAGTAGAAAAATATGGGGGAGGCCTTTGCCCAGAAGTGGAACATCACAATTTTGGTAAAAAAATGTAGCAGTACTTTTTATTTGTACAAGGGCTACAAGTAGTTACAAAGAAAGTATGTGCAAAGAGTCCACTTTCAATTAGGTTGTCTCGCATGACACACCAATTAGGACTAACACTGAATAGTATCACACAGTCCTGTAGTCATACCTCTAATTATTCCGCTCAGCGAAGTGACAGCGGCATCACAATATAACCGTACTGATATGCATCTACGTGTATTATGTACTAGCACTTCACACGTGCCTTCGTCCGCGTGGATTTAATAGGTACTCCACGAATTTCAAAGTTCTCCGTTTAGGCTGCCTGACGCAGCGGAGCAGAGAAACGGAGAAATATTAACCAATGGAATTGCATCAAATATCAGTTGGAGCAGATAAACGGAGAAATATTAACCAATCATGTCAGTCAAAACGTCAGTGACACACGTGGAGCGGTAATTTTACGCAATTCCGTTGGTTAAAATTTCTCCATATCTCCACTCCGCTACCTTGCTCCGCTGTAATGGACAGGAACTCTTCAAGGTTAGCTTTGGAAACTTACCTAATCGCGTCGATTTTTATTATGCCGCTGAGACTACAGGATGAGAGCAACTGCTGCGTACTTCACTCCGTTGAGGGTTGTGATAAAAAAAAAACTTTACATCCGTTTCAATTATTCCACTTTTTTATTATTTTTTTACCTATTTAAAAAAAAAAACATCCAACGCCTTGTGAAAAAGAAGAAATGTGAAGATGTTTTCTGAGGCCTAACTAATGCAATCACATTGCAAAAAACGTTTAGGTTTAAAGGAACTTGGGGTACCCTAACACGGATAGGTTAGATTTTAATGGAATGGTGCGTGCTAGAGTGAGCGAGAAAAATCGGCCAAATGCGACTCAAACTCGCACACGAAGGGTTCCGTACCATAAACCTCAATTCTTATTATTTGTTGTTATAATAATAATAATAGAAATACACAATCTGTGAAAATTTCAACTGTTAGCCGCTGACAGACAGATGGACGGACGGACAGCGGAGGCTTAGTAATAGGGCTTCGTTGGTTACCCTTTGGGTGCGAAACCCTAAAAAGGAGCGAACTTAGCTCCCGTCATATTTTCTTTTTTTATATATGTGATGGGTGTACTCTTGACTCTAGATCAGAGATGAAAGAGACAAAGTCTACGTTGGAGTGAGCTTACCCAGAAGGAGCCTGTCCACTCTAACTTTGAATAGATTAGGGCTGTAAGCGTTTGTAAACATAGACGCAGGCAGAGAGTTCCACTCCTTTGCTGTGCGCATTATAAATGACGTTAGGAATCGCTTAGTGCGAATTGGTGGAATAGCAACAAGGAAAGTATGGTCAGATGCAGAGCGTCTGGATGTCCGATGGTAGAAGAGGGCCGGTGGGATGAAGTTGTGGAGTTCTTGGGCACACTCACCGAAGTATAATCTGCAGAAGACGGACAAGCAGGCGACGATGAGCCAAGCTATGTAGCTTGGCATCCACCAGTTTTACGTCACCAATGAGCCTCTATATTATATATATTCTTCCTATTTGGTCATAATGAGTTAATTTTGAAACCAGTTTCCAATAGGTTTTGCGTTGATGTGGACCTATCCCTGGAAGTTGATGTCTTCTGACTGAAATGATGATGATTGAAGGAGTTCACTTGGACTATTCAATTCTTCTCTTCTTCCACGTGGCGTTAATCCCGGCTATTGCCAGGGTCCGCCTTCCTACTTAGTTTCCTCCACTTTGCCCGATCTTGAACGTCCTTCTCAGTTAGGCCATTGGCTCTCATGTCGGACGTGACGACGTCCAGCCAGCGCTTGTGAGGGTGACCACGGGACCTAGTCCCAAGGACAGCCATATTCATGTATCTCCGACCAACGTACTCCATAGAGCGGCGCATGATGTGGCCATACCATCGCAGACGACACTCTTGCAGTTTTTCCCCCACGTCACGGACACCAAGACTACCTCGGATGAAAAAGTTGCGTATGCGATCGGATCGCGTTACGCCGCTCATCCACCTCAGCATCTTTATCTCCGTGACGCGAAGCTCCTGGGTTTGTCTGCTTAGTGCTGGCCAACACTCGCCGCCATATGGTGCATTTATATATCTGCCCCTTGAGCTTTGGAGTCATTTTGCGGTCGCATACAGCGCCCGTTACCTCGCGCCACTTCGCCCAAGCCGCGCCTATACGTGCTTGGACATCGTCGTCCACATTGCCAGACTCGTGCAGCATGACTCCAAGGTACCTGAGCGTATCAGACTTTCTGATCAGGTCCGAACCTATACCACAGGACATGTACTCAGTCTTTGCCACATTTAGTCTCAGACCACCGTTTTCAAGCGTGTCTTTCCAAATGTTGACTTTGCGCTCAAGATGGGCTTTGTTCTAATTAACGAGGTCGATGTCATCGGCATACATCATTAGCCATGGAGGCTGATCTTGGATGTTTGCCGTAATTACATCGAGCACTACGTTAAACAACTTAGACTATTCAATTATTTTAACTAAATTGTTGGAAGTTATACGGTTTAAAGGCCTGATCCGAATGAATAGACTAAAGGAACTAAAATACTAAATTACTGCTCATTTAAAGCCAACAAAAAAGCAAAGCATATTATTATTCTGGCTTAAAAGGGTATCATACCCAGAAAAGTAAACTAAACAGTGTTTCCTCTCTGCAAATGTTGCAGAAGAAGTTTAATTTCCACACTTACGGTAGCTAGACTGCTACAAAACTAAGATTCAGCTCACGAAACGACTTTAATTATCATGTAAAGTGTAGTAGTGTCTGGTAGTTTCTTAGCGTCGCGAATAACTTCTAGCTACTTGAAGAAACTGTAAGGAAACTCTCATTATCTCTCATCTTCACATATCCTTATGAAAGTAATTAATAAAGTAGCTCTTAGTTTGCCATTTCGCGAATACACTTCGCAAGTAAGAAGTGCACTTCGTCCTGATATAATTTTAAAATTTAATCTTTTCACCCGCTCCGCTACGGTTTTGTGTAGAATTATCTCCAAGGAAATTTATTTCGTCCTTTAAAAGTTGGAGCGGTGCCGTGACGTAAGCACTATTTTACAATATTGAAATTGCTTATTCTCGTAGTTATTTGAAATTTCACTTCGTAATTTATCCAGCCAGGTCCCAGTACTCTGGGCATGATTTCTGACAGTCTGAACCGCTAAATTTACCTTTGCTTCAGTATTTCGGCGGGAATCGAGAAGTAATGATTATTTATTTATGTGTGAAGGATGTTGTAATTCCTGTTATTATTACAAACATTTATTTTTTGTTCGAGATAGGTTTGCTGTAAAAATTGGGAAAAGCACATTAATATAAGAAATTTATAAGAAAATACAGACAAATTTGTTTTCAGCAATCTATTCATTAAATAGGGACGTTATTTAATACTAGCTTCTGACCGCGACTTTGTCTGCGTAGATTTCTTTGAAATCGGGTTCAGAGCGAATGTAAAAAATGTCATCATCTTGCTAGCGGCTTATCGGGAAATTCTTATCCATGATTCTGATCTCGTGGTGGTTAGTGTCTTTAACACTCATAATGGTTCCAGCCCCGGTAATACTTATTCATGATTCTGGTCTTTGTGAATCTTCGTCGCTCATGTTTACAGCTCTGGAAATACTTCTTTTTCTTACTAATGATGGGTTTGCTCTTGACTCTAGTCTATGTCAGAGATGACAGAGACAAAGTCTACGATGGAGCGAGCTAACCCAGAAGGTTCGTTCACTCGAACTTTGAAGAGGTTAGGGTTGTAAGCTTTTGAAAACACAGACGTTTTATTTTTCTTTATGAATCCTGGGCTCTTAGTAGTTTGTGAGTCTTTCCTGCTCTAGATTTCAGCCCATCTCCGAACTCCTGCTTCTCCGTGAGTTAGCATCTGTCTATAGAACACGAGATTGTATAATGCTGTTGGCACAAGTTCTGTCTATACAATATAAAAAGAGATATTTTACCTAAGGTATAATATTTCTTTTTCGTTTTAATTTTAAAATAATCCAAACAGCGAGCCATGACGAAAAACCGATAGTAATTTTTTACCATAACGGTACTTTGCCAATAGGACGTTCTGCTAGTATATCATTTTGCAAATAGGACGGTTTGCTAATAGGTCATTTTGCGAATAGAACGTTTTGATACGGAGGCTGAACATAAAAGCTCAAGAAATGCTGAAGAAAAACAACAGGTGTACAGAAAATGTATTTCAATTGTATTCCATAAGTGACATTCATGAAGTGATATGTCGCAGTGATACGAAAAAACGAGATACAGACCAATTTTTTGTACTAGAATACTGCCTGACTCCAGTCTGAGCGTACGCAATTCTCGGGTAATGTTTTATGCTGTCAAATATCAGCGTAATAAAAATTTATTCGTGCCAGGTGAGGAAGCTATAACAACGTCAAAATACATTACGTCAACAAAATAAATTGGACAAGTGATATGGGTGCCATCTGTCACCAGGATTAGGACCATTATTACATCGTTTTATACGAAACGACCTACATAGTCAAAATCATTATTTTATGCTGGTATTAGATGTGTATGTGTATTCATTGGGCTCGCGTTTGACCATCATCTCACCTGCCCCCCCCATGACCCGCCATGACTGTCCCATACAGGCACACTGGGTGGGAATAGTGACGGGAAAATTGTAGTTTTTAAGAAAAATGTATTATGTTCCTACTAACATAGCTCTTAAGAAAAATGTTTTACTAACACTTATCGATTATGTCCGAAATAAAAAGATAATAATAATAATAAAGCTATGATGAGGTCGACGATGAAGCACGATTGCCTGGAAGTAACCTATTCACTCTTGACTTAAAGATCCCCAGGTTGTAGCTATCAGGAAACATAGACTCCGGCATGGAATTTCATTCCGTAGCTGTGCGCCTCAACGGATTTTATTAAAACTTGGTACTCAAGTTAACCTTTTCGTCGATACAGGGACAAAGAATACTTTTATCTCGAAACTAGTTGACACGCGCAACTTCGTCTACGTCACATTTTTCAATAATGCTGCACTCCTATTGGTCGTAGCGCGATGTTATATAATTCCTTCCTCGGTAAATGGGCTATCCAACTGTAAAATATTTTTTAAATTCAAACCAGAAGTTCCTGAGATTATCGCGTTAAACCTAACAAACATACAAACTCTTCAGCTGTATAATATAACTAGTCGACCCGCGTAACTTCGTCTTCTCCGGTCCTTTTGGTCTTAGCGTGATGATATTTAGATTAGCCTATAGCCCTTCTTGATAAATGAGCTATCTAACACTAAGAGAATTTTTCAAAACGGACCAGTAGTTTCTCAGATTAGCGCGTTCAAGCAAACAAATAAACTCTTCAGCTTTATATATTACTATAGATAGAAGAGATAACCTTCTCGTGAGGTAACAAACCACTTCACCACGTCGTCGAACGACGAAGGAAGAAGCTACTCTCCAAATAATAAAAAAAAAAAAACAAAAATAAAAATTCCCAACGTATACTCTGAAATGAGAAAAGCGTTTTGCGCGCAGTAAGCAATCAGTTAAGTTTTAAGTGCAACTACGCTGCTCAAAATATGTATGAAATAAAAATATTGAAGTTAGTTTGAGTCGGAATTTAAAAGTGTTGTAGCAAAATAAATATAACATTAACTTTTTACTCTATCTTGAAATTAATGTTTTTGTTGATCAAAAAAATATGAAGAGCTTAATCAGAAAATAGGAGAATAAATAATTGCTGATACAGCTACTGATTATGGAATTACAATCAGCTTATCAGGGCTTATTATCAGAAAGTTCTTTTGCAAAATAATGCCATAATTTATCCTTCGGATCGTAAGGAAATGATTGTTTTATTTCTTTGTTCTCTCAACACTGATGAGAACGGATTTCTGTCCAATTATTTTATTGTTCACTGTGCTAATGTTATAGGATACCGAAACAAACTCGCGACGCTATTACATTTATAATAAAGTAACCGTTTCGTGGGGTTTTACTTGAAAAGAATATCTCTAATAAACCATTTTCCTGTATCCATGATGAATGGAAAAAAGTTGTTTTTTTTTTCTTTCGAACAAAGAATTTTTTTAGGGATAATCTTTTGTATAAAAATGCTAATCATTGGCCTTTGTTCTAAGTAATTTTCTTTTTAACCAAAAGGAAATAACAGTCTGTGCAACTTTCCCATTTGTGACAAGAATGACTCCATATCGACGGGTAACATTAATTAAAACAGTCACCCTCTTCCCGCCATTTTCTTTTCTCATAAATATTATTTTCCTCCAATTTCTTTCTTCCTTTTCATTTTAGCTTTTAGTCATGTTTCGTAACAAAAAAACACAATGCCAGAAAGTTTATTAAAAAGAAAATAATTTTAGGACAAAAAAATATTTGAGAAATACTTACTAAACAAAGGCGGAATTAAAATCTGTATCAGTAGAAGCTGTTAATATCATGAAGGCCATACTTTTTCATGAAAAACTTTTTCGTGAGTTTGAACGCTGTCTAGTCAAGAAATGAAATAGGTCTAAGTAGTTACATGTCAATGAAATAAGAAAGTCGTGTAATATTCATGAAGATTCTCGAAGACCTTTTCTATGTTATATTCCGTTTTTCGTGGAAAGGTTAAACGAGAAAGGCAAATTCCTCATCTAAGTGAATTTCGAAATGTTTCTGCTACTTTTGTGACAAAATGAAAAAGTAAAAGCATTAAGTATAGGCTGAGGGGATGAAGAAGTATTTATATTTTTATTATTAATATGAGATAGGTTGGTGATTGGATACTATTTATACTTACTAATATACGAGTATAAAGCTGAAGAGTTTGTTTGTTTATTTATTTGTTTGTTTGTTTACTTGAACGTGCTAATTACGGATTCGAAAGGAAAGTACATGAACTTACCCAGGGTTTGCACGCATTAAGTGTTGGTGACTGTTAGTCCAATGTTCTCAGCACTACATAACGTCTTCTTGCAACTATACGACTCAGACCGCAACTATGCAATAAAACCTTTTAATTTTCGTTGCACTTTTGTGATAGTTGTTGGTATAGCTTTTTTTTACAAATGAGTTCTGCCATTATTATTAACCTCCTGTTTGTTTTTCTTTCCAACTTGACAGCTGGCCCCTACAAAAATTTACCTATTTTTCTAACTCAAATTCTATTCTAACCTCAAAATTTTAACCATGGATATCTCCATAACCATGGGGCTCCGGGGGGTGGGGGTGGTGCAGGGGGCAAACCTACCTCTCCCCCCTCCCCCTCCCACCCCCCGCGTCCCTTAAATCAGCGGGCTATAATGGAAATTTTAACCCCTCCAAGTGCGCCCGCGCGTTCCGTCATTTACTTGTGACATTCACAAATGTTTTTGGAGCACTGGGCCTTTGGGCGTGGGCCGATTTTATTGTTAATTATTATTGACTGCGTGTATTTTATGTAAGTGTATTTATTTTTTTATTTTATTTTATTTATTTTTTCATCATTTATATGTGTATATTTTAATTGTATCTATTATATTTAGTATGTGTTACGTAACTGCATCCGTAGCATCACAGGCTCTATCATAAAACCAGCGCTGTGTTATTTATTTTTAAATTTCGCAGCCTATGCTGAGATAGGGACCTTTTTGGCCTCGCACAGACTAAAATGTTTATAGACTTAGTAATACTGTTAGTTATAATTAAATCTAAATCTGTCTGTTTTAGCGAGTCCCAAATAAACATTTTTCTTTCTTTCTTTCTAATCTCAAGGAGTGTTAGATAGCCCATTTATCAAGGAAGGCTATAGGCTATAGATCATCACGCTAAGACCAATAAGGGCAGAGCATTAATAAAAATTGTGTCGCAGACGAAGTTGCGCGAGTCAACTAGTGTCATATAATTTAGAATTGCCTGCGACTGCGTACATGCACATCCCGTTTTATCCCGTTCCTGTAAGAATTTTGGGAAATCATCTGTCAGTGTTCCCCTACATTCCCCAAAGAACCTACATGTCTGATTTCAGCTTTCTACGATCAGCAGTTTCGGATGCGCGTTGTCCGTCAGTCACTCAGACACTCAGTCCGGTACCGGAAGATTTTTATATATTAGGATAAAGTTCTCTTATAGAGAAAAGTATCTTCATTTGTGTTCGTTATAAATTTTCTATCTGTAGATGTACTTATTTAATAATAAAATTATTTTAATGTGTTCACAAGTCGTTTGTGCTACGAACAATTTTCGACATAATTTCACTCAGAATTATGAATTAACTAACGGAATAACAGATTGATGTCATAAAAATACCCTTAATTACCAACAAAAAAAGTGTAATTAAATCCAAAGTTCCGGATTTCTTCTAATTTATCCAAACATTACTTTGTAATTACCAAAGGGAGGATGACGATGTATAATTTAAAAGTAATTTGTCTTCAGAGAAATGTCAAAGTAAATTTATAGCGAAGTTAAGAATAATGGACATATTTTTTTGCATTAATGAGTACCACAATAAAAATAAATAAGGGTGCTACTTCATTGGAACTAGAGGCTTAATTTATTAAAAAAAAATGCATTTGACATGGTAGGTTGTTTGATATATGCAGACGGGGTCCGGTAGAGCCAGTGCCTACCAGGGTTGCGAAATTTATTCGAGAGTCACCGCGGCCTTGGAACGGGCATTACAAGGATAGGTTTTAGTCTGTAAGAGCCTGACACTGGCCTTCCGCTCCGAAAGGAGTCATTTGATGATTTCCCATCCTAAAAAAAATGGTTTGGGCACATATAAATCGAAAAGAATGTTTCACGAAATGTTTACCTAAACATTGAATTTTAAAATCATCAGCGGTTACAAAGTACCGATTTGAAATCTAATTAAGTACAAATATGTTGCTTTAAGCTATTTAAGTTCAAATAAAACCCTGTACCCTCATCAAGTGAAGCAAAACAATTAAAGAACACACTTACAATCTAATACAGCGGCCTTTAAGGCTTTTTATACAATTTGAATTGCTAAACAGCATTCCATAGGTCCTTATGAAAATTTGGGTTTTGTAAAAACCTCTTGGAATATCTTCATTATGGAAGAAATTGCTTTCAAGAAAATCGTATGAATATAATCAATGTATCCTTTTATATAAATTGTACGAGGTATGGTACTGAGTACTGTCAACAAAATTGTTTTGTGTGCAGCAAGAAAAACATAAATTCATATTACATTATCCCTATACCTAATTATAATTTTTAAAATATAATAAGTCAGATTTGACAACAAGATACAACGTTACTTTACTGGTAAGTATGAAATAGACTTGAAATAAATCTCTGTCGCACTCAGTGGTAAAATGATCTTCTTTCCCTCTCTCTAAAATAAGTAGGCAACACTGAGTCATCGTAGTATTATAATACTAACAAAGCTTGCTTGCAAACTTTTTATGCACTGGTTTTCAAGAACAATATAAGGCTGCTCTATCGAAAAAAGCTTAAAATAGCGTGCAGATAAAGCAGTTTTTCGTCGGCACTAACAGAGAAATTGCGTCTGAAAAAAATTGTCAGTAATCTACATTCGTAATTTAGAGTAGCCAGAATGTATTTATCGCTATCACATAATAAGAAAAGAAACCACCAAATCACCTACAAATTGTTGAAATGAAACCATTTTACTCTTCCATTTTTTAACAAAAGAGTATAAAAAGAAAAATTTCTGCTTTCCAAAATAAACGATAATAATTTAGTTTTGTTACTTTTTAAAAACATGTATTATTTTTATTGTAAAAAAATTAAAATGAGTTTAGCCGAATGGCGCGTAGAGGCGTAGTTAGCTTCGTTTGTATGCACAAGGTCATTGGCATGAATAAAAGCCGTAAATATTTGCCACTGAACGCAGCAGAAGATGTTTAAAAAAAGTAAAGTTGCTTGCATACTTATTGCTTTAGTTGTTTGTACATCATTTATTTTTTCTACGCGTCTTTTTATGAAATGTGAATTCATCTCTTTCGCAATAAAAAAGATGTTGATGTAAGTCAATAACTCAGTGATATCGTGTAAAAATCGTTTACCTGTTACCGAAGGAAAAAGGAATTGTTTAAATATAATCCTGGTATTAACGTTGCGTCGTTCGCTGTTATCCATAAATGTAAAAATAACTTGAATAGTTTAGTTTTCATAAGCGCCAATACCGAGCAGGACTTGTTTTAAATAAAAAATGAAAATTATTTATTTCCATATTATAGATAGCAATAAATCTATATATTTATATCTATCTACACTAATATATAAAGCTGAAGAGTTTGTTTGTTTGCTTGAACGCGCCAATCTCAGGAACTACTGAAAAAATATTTCAGTGTTAGATAGCCCATTTATCGAGGAAGTCTGTAGGCTATATATCATCCCACTAAAAGACGAGGAGTGGAGCAGACGAAGTTGCGCGGGTCAATTAATGGGTCGTAAAATACTGGTATTCAGCTAAATCCGGTTTGACTGGTTGGGAAAAGGCTAGGCAGATGATGATGGGTAAATAATGGTACAATTCAACATAAAATAGGACTGCCTCCTATGATGAAGAGGGCTGTTCTTCCAGTCTCGCACCGCAGTCACCAAAAAGTTAGCGGAGCGATGTGTGGCGATGTATAATTCTCGAGTCGCTCATAGTGATTAAAGAGCCTTAGTCTATGGCAACACACCAAGGCCCTTGGCCTCCATAGTGCTTTTGGTAGTTAGTCATAGTGCACCAACATTTCACATGCCCATACAGCTTTTCGGCAATACCGGAGTAATATCGGATAATCTAAAAAGCCGGCCAAGTGCGAGTCGGATTCTCACACAAAAGATTTTCTAACCGAAAAAATTGCATTTTTGGATGGTCCCTTTAATTTTCAATTTAATATAATTATTTGCTGTTGTAATGGCAATCGAAATACACAATTTGTGAAAATTTCAACTGTCTACCTATTACCGTTCTCGAGATACAGCCCGCTGACAAACAGACATACGGACTGATAGACAGTGGAGGCGTAGTAATAGGGTTAAAACCCTAAAAAAGCTTAAAAAGTTGTGAAATCTTAGGAAGCAGTCAACATAATATTGACATTAATAACCAAGAGGGCAGGCTATTTTTGAACTCCGACAAAACCACAACAACCAACTTTTGACATCAACAAGACCAAGGGAAATGATCTATTTTAATCTAACGAGTACGGATCCGACGGCCAAACTTCTATATTTAATTACGAGGTCGAAAACAGCGATCAAAATCAATTGTCCTTTAAACTGCGGAGGACGGTTCTGACACATCTCCTTTCTGCGGTTTGATCATTATGTCCGTAAATATTGAGGAAAACTGGCCAAGTGCGAGTTGGACTCTGACACGAAGGGTTCCGCATCATAAACCAAAAAGAAACACGTTTCTTTTCTCCCACACAAATCTCCCTGTTGAATTGTTTATTTTATTGAGTTTTTTTGTTTTTTTTTATTAGAACTGCAATGACCAAAGGGTAACCAACGGAACCCTATTTATTACTAAGCTTTAGCTGTCCATCAATCCATACGTCCGTCTGTCTGTCAGCGAGCTGAGTGTCATAGGTAGACAGTTGTAGTTTTCACAGATTGTGTATCTTAATTTCCGTTATTACAAGAAATTATGAAAAAAAAATATAAGGTTTATTAAATATGGTACGGAACCCTCCCTGTGAAATTTCGACTTGCATTTGACCTATGTTTATGAAACAACAACCGTTTACTAATTATTATTTATTGTGATACTAGTTGACGCGCGCAACTTCGTCTGCGCCACAAATTTCATTACTGCTCCGCTCCCATCGATCTTAGCGTGATGATATATAGCCTATTGTCTTCCTCGATAAATGGGCTATCTAACACTGAAATAATTTTTTAAATCGGACCAGGAGTTCCTGAGATTAGCGCGTTCAAGTAAACAAACAAACAAACAAACAAACTCTTCAGCTTTATATATTAGTATAGACACTAATTATTGTGACATTTTGGTGTATTACTTAAAAATAATACACCAAAATTACACACACTGTATTCAAGTGAATCATATTTATATTTCTCAACTGTATACAAAAGGAAATACGCTACATCGTAATCCGGGCATAAAAGAGATGACTTCAGAAGTTATATAAGTGCCTATTTTCCTTTTTTACTCATAAACATCGATTGGGAGAGATTGTCGCTATAGCAACGTGACAAGAGTTTATATGTAAGTATGTATCTGTACTGCCAGTCGATCACGAAGTGAGCTATCAATGCAAGTAATAAATATGGAATGATAACTCACTTCGTGATCACGCATTGCTATTATATTTTAAAGAAGGAGACAGAAGTGTTCCACTTTTATTTATTTATCCCTACTATAGTGAAACAGGGATACTTTGAATCATTAAAGATATAGTTTTAACGATACGTCTTGTACTGATTGAGCTTAGGGTTGTTCAAAAGAGGTACCGCGGCCCTAGAACGCAAAGGGCATTTGGAGGAACACAGATAGGTTTGAGCGGTAGTGCGCAGTTTTAGACAACTCGAAAATGCGGGATTAACCTCTGGAGAAAATCCATGAGGAAAAGTCGAACTTATATAATAACTAGCACTTCGCTCGCGACTTTTTTCGCGCGGGTTTAGTATCTACTGCACGAATTTCATCTCTTATACCACCCTCTCTATATGGTGCTTATTAATAGAATCAACGTAGGGCAGTTTGCTCTAACCGCAACATTTTTCTTACTTAGAGCGTTTTATATCTGCCGAAACTTCTAAACAAAAGGTCAGATTTAGATAATTTGAAGTATAATAATTTACACGTACATTTAATGGATAAGTATTAATAATATAATAACAAAATCACAAGTATTCCTTTCCGCCCGGGTTTGTTTGAATTATTTGAACAATAAGCGGCCATCGCAACTTAATCATAATAGTTACACATTATAACCTTGCGGACATTTTTATAGGTAATAATGATTTCTTCAATTATGTGGTACATTATTTTTATGTATCATATCAATAGTTTTCTCAGTGCATAATGAATTTTATAGGCAAAATTTAGCTACTTTGGGATACATTATTGCAATTTTCTTATAGATATCTATTTTTTTAAGCTTAATATAGCATTAAAAGCTATGCTAAATATGTTTATCAGGGATAATGTTGGATTCTAATAGTGAAAGAATTTTTCAAATCGGTCCAGTAGTTTTGAAGCCTATTCAACTAATAGACAAAATTTTCCTTTTATAGATGATATAGATTAGCTTCTGCTAGCAATTTCGCCCACGAAAACGTTGGAAATTATTCCAAAGGAACATATTCCCCGGATTAAAGGCCAATGTCCTTTACCAGACTAATTCTGTGCGAAAAGTCATCCGTTCTGCCGTTCCGGCGTGATCGAGTAAAAAACATCTATTAAAATTCCTCATTAGTAATAGAAGTAGGACAACAATATTACGATTTTATAATTTTAATAAATACACGGCTTTCGATCCAAGTACTTCAGCAGCTGTAAAACGAGTACGAATAAGGTTAAGTCAGGAACTCGAATCATCAGCATCAGCTGAAAGACGTCCACTGCTGAACATAGGCCTCCCCCAAGCGTCCTTCCGCGACCTTCTCCAGGTCATCAGTCTACCTTGTGGGAGCCTTCCAACGTTGCGTCTTCCGGTACGCGCTCGCCACTTCAGAACTTTTCAGCCCCATCGACCATCTGTTCTGCGAGCAATGTGCCCTACCCACTGCCACTTTAGTTTGGCGATCCTTCGGGCTATGTCGGTAACCTTGGTTCTCTAGCGGATATCATCATTCCTGATTCGATCACGCAATGAAACTTCAATTTAGGCTAACATGCATTTTGCATTGCGATTGTGCAAACAACTCATCGTTTAAACATAGGGTGAACACCATGAAGTGCGCTGTCAATCCATTAAAAAGATGCAATGACAATTTTCTTCATGATCACTCCACCTACACAAGTCGTTTGCCCTTTAAAGTGAAGGCACGTGAGCATATTCGAAAGAAGTGGGAGAAATCATTACATCGCTTATTCGTTGGGTTCGTGTTTTCTTTATGATAGATCTATGCATTTATTATCGATTGAATTTTTTTTCCTTTCATATCTCTGTTTGTCTTTTCTTTATTTTGTACCTAGTATGCTGTCTTTGCTCCACCTTAAGGTAGACTGGTAGAAAGTGCCTACAAGTCCGCCTTTTAACAGTGTTTTTACTAGTGCATAAAAATTTAGTAAAATAAATAATTTTACACGGTGAAACGTTGACAAAATAGACCGGTAGATTTTTTTTTTTTTTTTTTAATTTGTAATGGGTTTGCTCTTGACTCTAGTCTATGTCAGAGATGACAGAGACAAAGTCTACGATGGAGCGAGCCTACCCAGAAGGAGCCTGTTCACTCTAACTAGATTGTTACGAAACAGCGATTGCACCCACGATTTCAAATCTCAGTAATAAATCCTGAACGCTCATCAATTCAGCTCTGAATTTAACCCTATTTGTGAGGTACCTATAAAGTTGGGTGTAATTTACGCTAGACCGTAGGTAAGGTAAAGGTTCCAGTTACGTTCATACGCTAAGAAAAACTATACGATCTATTTCTCATTTATTTAACTGTCTATGTCGATTTACATATTCTAGGTTTGTACATATCTTATTATCTTATATAATATTATATATATAATATAATAATATAAAAAGCTGAAGAGTTTGTTTGTTTGTTTACTTGAACGCACTAATCTCAGGAACTACTGGTCCGATTTGAAAAATGATTTCAGTGTTAGATAGCCCATTTATCGAGGAAGGCTATAGGGTATATACCATTACGCTAGGACCAATAGGAGCGGAGCAGTAATGAAAATTGTGACGCAGACGAAGTTGCACGGGTTTACTAGTAATTATATAAATAGACATGGACGGTTATACGATAGTTTTTTTTATTCGTCCCGTACGGTAAACAGTAGTTAAAAATTAAACGCACTTAAAGGAGATGATTCAAAATGGGCCAGGTCTATGTACATTACCTCATAAAAAAGAGAAAAATCCGTAGAATTTGGGAAAAATACATTTAATTCATTTAAATATTTACTGTTGTGGTAATTAATTGATGTTTATAAATTACTTTTATCGATTTTCAACATGGCGTCGCACCGATTTAGTTACAGATCATAGAAAAGTAACTGTCAGCTGTCATAACAATGTCACTTCAGTCACTTTCGTCTCGTTGCCGGTAAATAAAATGTCAGAAATAAATGTCAAACATCATTAATCAATCAAAATGACAGCTTACCGCCATGACGGGGTTTTGTTGCGTGTTGCAATTTAAAGTGTAATTTATTTTGTTTTACCAGCAAACAAAACCATTTTAAAGAAATTGGACAGTTGAGAACTGTTTTAAATATATTTCTCTATTTTTAAGTATAGTGTACAAGGACCTGGCCCAGGGTCCATACATTTTGGAACATCTCCTTTCGTAATTATGGGTCAAATAAATAATTTTATCAATGGCTTGAAAATCGCATTTAAACAAAATATTCAAATGTTACTTCGTTAACCACTGGCAGACTTAGTTAACAAAACCGGCCAAGTGCGAGTCGGACTCGCACACGAAGGGTTCCGTACCATAAACCTTAATTTTTATTATTTGTTGTTATAGCGGCAATAGAAATACACAATTTGTGACAATTTCAACTTTTTACCTATTACGATTTTGGAGATACAGACCGCTGACAGACGGACGGACGGACGGACAGCGGAGGCTTAGTAATAGGGTTCCGTTGGTTACCCCTCTGGTACGGAACCCTAAAAAGGAGATTCTTTCATTAGTAAAAAATCCTTCCATCATACTTGTATCTGCACTGGGGCATGGCATTAACGAGAATAGGTCGAGAATAGCAGCCAAGTAAACTTGTCTCACTTTTTCCTCTTAAGAGGAAGTGCAGTAGGAGAGACTTTGTATGTAAAAAGTAATAATTCGAGGCTTGACTCTTGCCTGTTTCCACCTCCAATATTAATTCTTTCTGCGTATTTAAAATCATGTTCTCGAAACAAACGCGTACGAAAATCACAATTTCCATAAAACGGTATACTACAACCCTAAAACTAAATAGGCACAAGTCTGCATTCCCACTGGCATGTTTCCAGAATTGCAATACGTAGAAAACGGACTTGTAAATTACACCTATCGAGTGGGGCTTTGAACTGTATTTTAATGACAATCGACTGAAATTCACGGAATTGGATACACCTTTGAGGAATTGAAATGTGCGAATATGTTCGTATTCGTATGGGCACTGCTCTCAACGTTGCATTTGAAGGTGAGTATACTCGCAGAACAGATGATCGATGGGGCCGAAAAGTTCTGGAGAGGCGACCGCGTACCAGAGGACGCAGCGTTGGAAGGCCTCCCACAAGATGGACCGATAACCTGGTGAAGGTCGTTGTTAGGCGATGGATGCGAGACGCACAGAACCGGTTGTTGTAACGACACTTAGGAGAGGCCTGTCTCCATCAGAAGACGCTTTTCGGCTGATATGATAATGATGCTCTAATAGTTGTTTCGCCCATTGCGATTTCTTAAATATCTTTTTAAGAATCTGAAACATAACTTTATATTTGTTTTATTAGTAGGTAAAATAAGTTGAGAATCACGAATATTTTTTGTAATTTTATAACAATGTCAATAAATGCAGGTTATGGCTCAAAGATGACCACCGAACACTGAAACCGATTTTGTTAATCGATTTTCAGGCAGAGTACTACTCAAACCATTTTCGAAGCACAAAACGACCGATCTCATGAACGCTTCAGGCGTAGAAAACGTAATGTTTAACTTCCATTACTCCTCAGATGTACATCGGGACATACATATACGGAACATAAACTGCAGTAAAATAAACAGGAAATTATAATCGCTTCAGTTTTCGAAGCGTCTAACCTCTTGTTGAAAATGTTTGAATCTATGTAACGATGCAGTAACGTGTTATTTGAAGCTAAACAGTCTCTAATTAGGTAATGATTTTCTTCAGTGTGATTAAAAGATAAAGACAGGTGGGAGGAAAATGGGAAGATAACCAGAAATAAACAGCAGGCGAAGATCGTGAAATGTAGAACAGTCAGAAATAAAATGCGTTCATCGCTCAAATACGCGTTATGTGTGATTTTTTGGTTTTCAAGGGTTCAACACTTCTTCTAACATATACAGTGCCATTTTAATCGTCTTACAAAGCTGGCCTACTTAATCATCATCATGCCTAGCTTTTTCCCAACTATATTGGGGTCGGCTTCCAGTCAAGCCGGATTTAGCTGAATACCAGTATTTTACTAGGAGCGGCTGCCTACCAGACCTCCACAACCCATTAACTGGGTTACACGGTACTTCATGGCAAGACTGAAGTCAGATTTACTGGCTTCTGACTATCTGTAACGACTGCCAAAGATCTACAAATGACAGCCGGGACCAACGGCTTAACGTGCTTTCCGAGGCACGGAGAAAACTCGGTATGTAAAGATGGTCACCCATCCACAGACCAACCTTGGCAAGCGTTGCTTAACCTTGAAGATCGACCCGTGCGGCTGTTATTATCTAACCACGAGCTCCTCCAAACAAAGCTGGCCTACTTAATGTAAACTACATAAAGTACCTCTAGGTTATTATCGCGATTATTTATAAAAAATAAAATACTCACCGAATTGAGAACCTCCTCCTTTTTAGGAAGTCGGTTAAATATTTCATTAAGATAATAGGTACAATAAAAATAAACAATGCATTGGAATTCTAAAACATCCTGTTAATAATGTTTGTGTATGTAAAAATGTCGCGGTTCCATTTCGCGCCGACATTGGAACACAAGGCTCAAACTGCGCTCAAATAATAGGTATATATTTTTTAATAATTTCATAATTTTTTTAATGAATGTTTTGTATTCATTGGGTAAATGGTGTAGTTTGACGTTGTAGGACGACTAAAATTACACCGTGTATAAAAATCTCGCGACGCAGTGTATATTATCAGATTTCTCCGAAACAGCTTGACCGATTTTTTTTAATTTTTTGTGTGTATTTGGTAGGTCTGAGAATATGTCGCATTGATCGATTTCCAAAATGTACACGGGTGAAGCCACTGGTAGAAGCTAGTATTTGTAGGTATAGATACTTCCAACTGTATTAATAAATACTCAACTAACTACACTAGAAATAAGTTAAAAAACTTCCTACTGAGTTAACCCTCAAACATGGCGTCAAAAAATTCATCCGCATCGCTGTCGACGATAATATGTTCGGTAAAACCGAAATACAAGCAACGATGCGTATTAGGACGACTCAACGCCAAAAGGCTGCTTCACGGATGCTGGTAAATAAAACAGACTGTTTAACATGTACGAAATATACATATATCGCACAAAAGTAAGATGAAATTATTTATATCATTGCAGTGCTGGTAGGTGTAGGTGGCAGGCCCGGTGGTAATGGTTGCGACTTACGAGTTGTAGGTCGCAGGTTCGAATCCAGACAGGCGCTTTACTTTGTGTAAATTATTTCATCACCACTGCTCTCAAAGCGGTGAAGGAAAATATCGTGAGGAAACCGGCATATCCTAGAACCAAAAATTCGAAGACATGTGACATCTACCAATCCGCACTGGGTCCGCGTGGTGGATTATAGCCCACTCCCACTCGAAAGAGAGGAGGCCTGTGTCCCAGCAGTGGGAACAATATCGGCTGATTATGTATGTATTTCAAAATAGGCCCTTTAGGATGTGAATAGTGAGTATGATAAAGTTACCCTCAAGGGCCGCAAGGTCGATTGGGACCAAATGGTATTTTATTTTCTAGCGTAGATACTCGGGGCCTGACACCGAAAACTGAACTTACTGAAACTGATACTCATGAAAATGCTTCTTATGTTATAAGTTCGAATGGAATATATGTAAAGTATGGATAAAATAAACAAATCATTTCGTTTGAGGCTTCGTTTTCAACTACGTTCCACGAAAAGATCGTCCGCAGCCCGATATAGCCGGTAGCGCTAAACGTATTAAATCTGTCTCCAACAAAATGTGCAGATATTCACAGAATATTTTGAATCCAATATTTGGTTATGGATATTGGAATTTCCGTTGTGACTGTGGGTCTCAAATAGTAGGTAAAACTTAACTGTGGTCATGAAGCTTTATCATAGCAGAAAGTTTACATCTACGATAAGATAATATAAACGCTTTTCAAGTTTTTTATTTGAGATATCTGGTTACTCACTTTACCTTTTATCAATCATCGATATATAGGGTGACTGGTAATTAGTGACCGATACTTAAACACGTGATTGTACTCCTGATAACAAACAGCTTTTACTAATAGGACCAAACCTGAAATCGCGAAAAAAATCTGCTGTTCTTGTACTTTTATGTTCGCCTACTAATTGGTTAAAATTTACTATACTGCCTATTTCTTTTCGCGATATCAGGTTTGGTCCCAGTAAAAGTTGTTAGTTATAATGAGTACAATCACGAGTTAAAGTATCGGTCACTAATTACCAGTCACCCTATATAAGGTGTAACTATACATACACTAAATGTTTTAAGACAATCATCTAACGGTTATAACGAAGCCATTTCAAAGGATTTTTTTTTTATCTAAGTATATTTTATAAAAAAATTATAATTTAAAATCACTTGACCCACAAAATAAATACTGGCTCCTTATTTTTTCAACATCCATTACGCCCGCGCATGACGGGCATCGCCCGTCGCCGTCATAGTATAAAGAGAAGGAAGTAGGTTATCTTCATACAAACGCACCGCGCGCGGCATGTATGTGTGCGCCATAGTATCTATGCATCGACGCACGCACACTTTAACAAAATCTCGACCCGTTTCTCAGTGCGCCAGTCGGGGCTAACACAAAGTGTGCGTGCGTCGATGCATAGATACTATGGCGCACACATACAAGCCGCGCGCGGTGCGTTTGTATGAAGATAACCTACTGGGTTCTCTTTATACTATGTCGCCGTGTCGTCGGCGCGGTGCGTCTCATTCATAGAATAGGGAGTAAAGGTTTTATGCAAGATGTCTCAAGAAAATGTAAATTTCGTAAAAACAAAAACACTTGCATATTTATTTATTTTTTAGTTGAAATGGCTTTGTTATAACCGTTAGATGATTGTCTTAAAATATTTCGTGTATGAATAGTTACATCTTATATATAAAAATCTCCCGTTACTGATTGAGTGACAAGAGACTGCTATCAGTCTCTTGTCTATACAACGCAGAGCCGAAACTGCTGGTCGTAAAAAGCTGAAATTTAGCATGTAGGTTCCTTGAGGAGTGTAGGGGAGCACTAAGAGGATTTCCTGAAATTCCTACAGGAACAGGAAAAAACGGGATATGCACGTACGAAGTCGTGGGCTAAAGTAGTATAATATTTATAAAATTCTTCCGTTACTGAGTGAGTGAATCACTGACAGACAACGCATTTGGCTGGTTTTAAGCAATGTTCGCATCAGCATTTCATTCGCAATTTGTCAGAATGTAGAGAAATTAGAAGTGGTCTTGGCAGATTGCGAATATGTATGTTGCTTAGTTTGTAGAATCGGCTTCGAGATTGCTTTTACTTCAAGGTTGCTTTCACAGGCAAAATAACAATGAAAGGTATTTTTTTTAAGGATGGGAAATCATCAAATGACTCCTCCCGCTCTGGGTTAAGCAGGAGGGAGTGTCAGACTCTTACTGACTAAAACCCATCCGTGTTTCTCCTAGTGCCCTTTGTGTTCCAGGGCTACGGTACCTCTTTCGAACAGATTCCGCAGCCCCAGCATGCACTTGCCCTAGCGGGCCCCGTCTTTTGCTGAAAGCTCTTCGAGGCGCGCGGAGACCGCAGCGCGCCATCGACCCAGGCCTGGTTCTGATCAGACGGCGAGCCACCCAATGCAAACAATGAAAGGTCTGGTATCAGTTTTAAGTCATCAGGTTGAAATAAGGACTTTGAGCCTGATTATCTGTAGTCGGCCGTATGAATTTGAATTACAAACTCGTTAACCATGCCAAAAGTTCCTTTAATTAAAATAAAAGCTGCCTACAGTCTAAACTTAAATAGTCAAACAGGCAAGATACTTATTCAAAACGCTAACGGTTACAACACAAATATGCCAGTGTAAGCTCTCTTGTTTTTTTTTTTCTTTGCTGCTCGTGTGTCCCACTGCTGGGCAAAGGCCTCCCTTTTCTCCTTCCAAATCTCTCTGGTCTTGGGCGATCTCTGGCCAAGTTTGTCCTTCAAACATGATGAGATCGTCACACCAACTTCGCCGCGGTCGACCTCGACGACGACGTCCTTCTTCAGGCGTCCAGTGAGTGACGATTTTCACCCACCTCTCCGAGTTCGTTCGTGTGACGTGGCTAGCCCACTCCCACTTCAGCCTGGCACTCTTATGACACCTACTACCTGCAGGTAGGTACTATGTGAAACAAACAAAAACAAGGATAATTGTGATTAATAGTGAAAAAGGCACAGTGCCTAAAATTCCAGTAACTAATTAGTAAGTGCATGGTAGCACAATAACACAAAATTTCCTGTTTTTTTGGGTATTTTTAAAATTATTAATAATAACAAGATAACCCGGTGAACCACGTACCACCTAAACTTTGTTCGATTGTTATTTGTTATTTTTTATCTTTTCCTTTAAACTGAGTAATGAGGAAAAAAAAAAAAAGAGTGAGACGGACTCGCGCAGCGAGGTTCCGTACCATCACATATAACGGAAAATGTTTTTTTTTTCATTGGCGAGGCCTATATTCTTCAGAGAATTTTAGTACTGCGCCATCTCTTGACAAAACAGTTGAGCAAATGTCATCTAAAACGATTCTACATTTCAAAGTGATAGTTGGTGATTCTTGAGATATTCAGCTGTGACAGACGGACAGACTTAGTCACACCATAAGGATTCCTTTTTACCATTTTGGTACGGAACCCTAAAAACAAAAAAAAATATATCAGTCTAGCTATTTTTGAAAAATCTGTAAAACTTTATGGAAATTGTGGTGTTTTTGATAGTTTGCGGCTATATATTATACGAATGCAGAGGGATCTGAGGGACTGAAGATATTGTGATTGATGAGGGTTAGATACTCAGCAGCATCACAGGAAATTAAGTACAAAATGGAAAACTGATTGGATTCAAAGGATAATTATATTGAGTTGCGAGATCAAGCTTTTACAGTTCTGACATTAAAAAACAAATCTATTTTTACGTAGTTCGAAACTATTCTTTTTTTTTTTTCATTAAATCCCCCAAGGTTTTATCGACTGGTCAATGCAACCAAGTTGCATTACAAAATTTTAGACTAGCGAACATTAGCATAGTCAATTAGATAAAGGAAGTGCAAATGATTGGACCAAAGTAGTTTTAGTGTTTGAAGGAAGTAAATGCTTGAATCTATGGACATTCTGCAGTGTGAATGTTACTCGAAGGCTGAGCAATTTGCCTTAGGTAAGGCCTGAAACCGACTTAACTTGTCGTGAATGTAAAGGCCGTCTTTAATGTGTGGCAAACGAGGGATGACGGTATTGATGTAATAATGCACTAGAAAGTACAAACTGTCACAGAATTGACAAGCAAACAAAACTTCTTTCTATTGCTAAACCTAGTAGTTCTCATCATCATCATCATCATTTCAGCTAATATTTGTCCACTGCTGAACGTAAGACTCCCCCAAAGAGCGCCAAACATCCCGGTCCTGAGCAGTCCGCATCCATCTGCTGCCAGCCACCTTTTTTAAATCATCGCTCCATCGTGCCGCAGGGCGTCCCACACTACGTTTGCCCATACGCGGTCTCTATTCTAACCTGTGATTCTAACACATGCCTGCTCCATCGACCGTCTGTCTGTTTGGCCGGGTCCACAAATTCAAGGTTGCTCAGTGTGCAATGTAGAGAGGTTATCTGGTATATAGAATTCGCAACGAAGTCATTCACCAGATAACTAAAGTCACCAACGTTGCGCATAGAATCAGCATGCTGAAGAGGAAGTGGGCCGGTCATGTCTGCAGACAGTAGTTCTACTAGGTAGTAATTCTTGAGAAGTGTTATATAGAAATACGTGATACCAGTAAGATTAGCCTGCAATTTACTAACAATGACGGCAGCCCCAAATCTGCTTGACCAATCACAGAAAGTAAACATTCATCAATAAGATGCAGTTATCCAGATGGCGAATGCCAGTTTCCGCGAATAGCTATTGGTTATCAGCGTACATCTGTACGCTAATATATAGTAGGAGTATTTAAGGGCAGTAGTAATAGAGTTTATAAATAAAGAAAATAAGAGCAGAGAGAGTATAGCACCTTGTAGAACACCAGTTTTTAAGGCGCTCCAGCCAGAAAATGTCTGCTTGGCATAAACCGTTTGCTAGCGACCAATAAAATATGAAAAAAATAAATTTCCTAACAACGAAAATACCCTAATTTAAGACAGAACAGCCAAGCATTGGCGAAATTTATTAGAACTGACACTGTTAATCTTGAATTCTTCAGGCCATTCCTAACGTCTTCTGTTACCTTTAGTAAAGCTGTGGCTGTGCTGTGGCTAGGCCAAAAACCTAATTGGAACGAGGATAACAGTTTATTTCTAAACACAAAGGAAGATATTTAATAAAGACCAACTACGAGTACTTCAAGGGTCTTTCATGAACAGGAGGTCACTTTCTGATTAGTTGTTATCCATAATGTAACAAAGCTTTTTTGGCTGATGTCTTAAAATAATTGGTATTATAAATATTTATAATTATAATTTAAACAAAACTATACATCGAAAGTTTGCAATTATCTAGGTACCAGGATGATAAAGCCCTCGGGACTACTATACTTTTGTTACCCTACGGAAGCAAGTTGGGAGAGCTATGAATTACTGTTTTAAAGATTATATAGAAAGAATTGAGAGTGAATTAAAAACAAATGTAAAAGCTTTTTGACGTTATACTAAGTCAAAAAAAAAAAACTTTCAGAGGAATTCCTAACCTGGTTTCGTAGGGTGACCGTGTTGGTGAGGTTGGTAGTGGTGTGGCTAATCTATTTGCAGACTATTATGCATCAGTGTACGGTGTAAGTTAACTGCCTAGTAACTTGTTTCCAGGTTACTCTAAGTCCAATTACAGTATGTATTCCATTGCTATTGCTAAAAATGACGTTAGAAATAGCATCAAAAAGTTAAATTCTTTGGAGTTGGTCCGGATGGACTTCCTCCTATTTTAATTGTATCTGTATGAATGTTCTCATTGTACAACTGCAGATAATCTTTATATATAAAAATGAATTGCTGTTCGTTAGTCTCGCTAAAACTCGAGAACGGCGGGGCTGACTTAAATAATTCTATTTTTGTTAGTTTCGCCAGAATACAGGCAAAGTTTAAAACAAAAAAACAGGTAAGTAAGTAGGGTAGGTAGGGTAGGTAGGGTAGGTAGGGTAGGTAGGGTAGGTAGGGTAGGTAGGGTAGGTAGGGTAGGTAGGGTAGGTAGGGTAGGTAGGGTAGGTAGGGTAGGTAGGGTAGGTAGGGTAGGTAGGGTAGGTAGGGTAGGTAGGGTAGGTAGGGTAGGTAGGGTAGGTAGGGTAGGTAGGGTAGGTAGGGTAGGTAGGGTAGGTAGGGTAGGTAGGGTAGGTAGGGTAGGTAGGGTAGGTAGGGTAGGTAGGGTAGGTAGGGTAGGTAGGGTAGGTAGGGTAGGTAGGGTAGGTAGGGTAGGTAGGGTAGGTAGGGTAGGTAGGGTAGGTAGGGTAGGTAGGGTAGGTAGGGTAGGTAGGGTAGGTAGGGTAGGTAGGGTAGGTAGGGTAGGTAGGGTAGGTAGGGTAGGTAGGGTAGGTAGGGTAGGTAGGGTAGGTAGGGTAGGTAGGGTAGGTAGGGTAGGTAGGGTAGGTAGGGTAGGTAGGGTAGGTAGGGTAGGTAGGGTAGGTAGGGTAGGTAGGGTAGGTAGGGTAGGTAGGGTAGGTAGGGTAGGTAGGGTAGGTAGGGTAGGTAGGGTAGGTAGGGTAGGTAGAGTAGCCAGTTGACGGAAGCGAAGCCACGCGGGTCAGCTAGTATACAATAAATCCCTTATAGAAGGTACGTTTCCCGATTTATGGAAAATCTCACTGGTATCTGGTATTATAAATGACGTAACTAACTATAGACCAATCTCTATTATTTTACTATTTGCGAAGATGTTTGAAGGTCGAATATACAATGTAGTTTATTCTCACTTCCGTGTTATAATTAGTTCGAAGCAACATGGTTTTGTGTCTCACCGTTCTACTTTGTCTTACTTACTTATTTACACTACTTTCATTGATAACACCTTTGAAGCTAGGGGTCAGGTTGATGCGGTTTACACAGATTTTGCAAAAGCTTTTGATCGTGTTGATCAATCAATTCTTTATATGAAATTGAATTACGCTGGCATTCATGGCTCTCTGTTGCGGTGGTTCAAAAGTTAAATAAACTTTCTCAAATAATTGTCGTGGCGGGATATAAATCTGTATCGTTTTCTCCTGGCTCTGGTGTTCCTTCAACAACAGAATGATGCTCAATGTTAATAAACGACAGACTATTACATTCACGAATAAAGTTTGATAATTTAGAAATTAAGTTTGATTATTTATTTATTTATGTACACACAATATACTTAAAAACGAAAATTTTATACAGTGAGAAGAGCACAAAGGTACTGCTTATTTCATAAGAAATTTCTTCCAGCAGACCTGCGACAGGAGAGTGGGATAAGAGACGTAGACACAGTGTGTAAAGAGACAAAGAAGGAAATTTAAAATAGACTAATAAGATAACTTAACTTAAACATACAACTATTAATAAATATAAATCAAAATACAATAAACATACTAACTAATATACACAAATACATTTACCTAAATACATAATTATAAAAAAGACGCACTGGTAAGGAGCTCCTTGGAGTATTGTTTCACTATTTGGTCTCCCTATTACTCAAGTTATATTAACAATGTTGAATCTGTTCAGGTCCGTTTTGTTAGATATCTATGTATAAAGAATGGGATCCGAAAAGCTTGACTTTGTAGTCAGGTATAGGTATGTTTATGTGTGTGGGTTATAGTGATTTAACCTGTCATTGCTGACAGGTTAAAGCACTATAAGATGTTTAGCTTACGGGTGCTCTCTCGAAAAGGCTTAAAAATAGCGTGCAGATGAAACAGTTTTTCGTCGGCATTTACTGAGAAATTACATCTGAAAAAAATAGGTAGTAATCTATATGATATTGCACGTAACTTGGTTTAGAGAGAATATATGTATTTGTATCACATAATACGAAAAAAAAACACCAAATCACCTCCGAATCATTGAGATGAAACCATTTTTCTGCTTCATTTTTTAACAAAAGACAAGAAAAAAAATATCTACTGCTGTGCAATACAAAAGAAAATAACTTGGTTTTGTTACTTTTTGAAAATATGTATTTATTTTATTATAAAAAAATAAAAACACGGGTAGCGGAGTGGTGCGCCGAGGTGTAGTTAGCTCCGTTTGTATGCACAAGGTCATTGGCAAATATACAAGCCTTAAATTCCACCTGTAATATCCCCCTAACACGTATGGTAAGGCTCCAACTTAACTGATTACCCTATCGATGTTTTCTCTATGAGTTTCGCTTCATACAGACATTCCCAATATTAACAGTGCGAACAATGTACGTCTATAAAGCTCAAAACTTGTTTTGTTTTTGTAGTGTTTTTGAATTTAGTCTACTGGAGACATACTTAATTTTTTCTTGTCTCTAATACTCAGTATGTTAATGTTATAAAAAGAAAGAATGAATGAATGAAAAATGTTTATTTGGGACTCGCACAAAACAGACACAGACAGACACTTGAAATACTTGACAGTTATGCATACCTGTTATTTGCAAGTTCTCTTGGTTTGCTTATCTATCTTATATATTTAAAAGAAAGTCGGGTTTGTTCGAACACTTATAACTCAAGAACGGCTGGACCGATTTTCATGATTTTAGTGTTTTTGGATTAGTCTTTATCCGGAATAGCATATTAAGTATCGAAATATTTAAAAAAATAGTAGGTAGGTAGGGTAGGTAGGTAAGTATGGTAGGTAGGTAGGGTAGGTAGGTAGGTAGGTAAGGTAGGTAGGTAGGTAGGTAAGGTAGGTAGGTAGGTAAGGTAGATAGGGAGGTAGGTAGGTAGGGTAGGTAGGGTAGGTAGGGTAGGTAGGGTAGGTAGGGTAGGTAGGGTAGGTAGGGTAGGTAGAGTAGCCAGATGACGCGTGGGTCAGCTAGTTAATAAATACCTAGAATTAATGGAAATAACCAGTGAACTAATTATATCATAAATAATATGTAACGTCGATCTGGAATAGGCGGAAAAACCAAATTTAATGTTTATCAGTGTGCTAAACGTGAGTATATATATGAGCCTGGCTTTTTACATTTTGCCACTGTGCATTGTGCTTTAATAAGGGGCAGTACCTCCAGTATTATTACCAACTTGTAATAAAATATCATCAAAATGTGGGGGCGGACATATCCGCACACGGTTTTGATCATATTCGCGAGTATTATATTAAAAGCATCATGCAAGGAGAATGGCAGTATAACTTTTGTCATAGATGAAACAGCCTCTATGGGTAATAATAGTATAAGACAAGTTAGAAGTAGTGTGAACCACATAGTCGATATTGTATTCGATAAACAATCCAGTGAAATCGACAACATGGTGCTGGTCACACTTAACGATCCAAGTAAGTTGCGAACTTTATTACTTTACTTACATACTGAAACCTGCATTATCCAATTTAAACATTAATATTGAGACGTAATTTAGTCTTAAGAGCATAAGTTGACGTACTGTTTATTTAAACGGCAATTAATTTTGTCAGCCACTCTAGAACATTCCATAAAAGCATACTATTAAACAGCTGACGAAATAATCGTATAAGTATTTATAATTATAACATTAATCTTGTTTTAGTTATCACAGTGAGGGCGGTGACCCAAGACCGCCAAACTTTTAAAAGAGCATTAGACAAAGTACGTGCTCATAGTACAATATGGAACATGGATTGTTGGGAGCCGTCCGTGACTGGATTACTTCTAGCACTTAAGAAAAGTAACCGTAACTCCTACATCTACGTTTTTACTGACGCTCCTGCTAAGGATTATAGAGAAAGCCACAAAGTAATAAATATGTGCCAAGAAAAACAGACCCAGGTATAGAAAAAAAAACATATTTATTAAATTTTAATCGTATTTTTTTAATGACCTTGCAATACATTAAGTTGCATGATTACGCAACTAATAACGTACATACACGTTTATGAAATCCAAAGACAATAGCATTAAATTGAGTAGTATTTCATATTGCGGTCATTCGGATACTTAAACAGACATTGGCGGTTTTTTTTGCCAAATAGCGAGCCAACCCTGTGGATTTAAATAAATTAAAACAATAGATTGGAGTGTACAATTTACTTACCTCTGTCGTATCCATATCGGTTACATTTCACCTAAAGATGTGATATTTTTTTTTAATCACATACTCCTGGGGAACTCCTGTGCACTTCATTTACTCAAACCTTTACTTGGCCTGGAAAAAGAGTGCAGCCACAGAGAGCAGCTATCTCATTGGATGTGTGTATAAGAACAGGAATATTATTTACTTTACTTTTCACAGTTAGCAGTAACGTGTCAAAGGCGGTTGCCAAAACATCAAAATGTATGAGGTTGATAATCTGTGTCGAACTTTCACGTAATCAATCCCTTACATTTCGGCAATTTGATAATAAAATATGGTTATAGAATGGTACTTTTTAAAAGTTTCTTACGTAACACCCTATTGTAAAATAGCTGGTTATTTATTTCTCATCGTTCTTTGATAGTTATTACTGGTATTCAGCTAAATCCGGTTTGACTGGAAGCCGACCCCAATATAGTTGGGAAAAGGCTAGGCAAATGATGATGTTCTTTGATAGTTATTTTCGGGGAGTAATAAGCTGCACTGCCAATATAATCGATGAACTTACAATTTTTTCATTACGTGGGTTAATAACGAGTCTCCAGAGGATCATTTTTAGTAGGTTTAATTTAAAAGAAGAATAAGTATTAGGTACCATGTCTTGGTTTATCTAAACGCCAGTATTGTCATCCTCATTTGCTCTGCCGACAATAAAACTCATTCCTCACACCGCTTTGGGTTTACTCACTCCTCTTTCTTTGATCGGTACCCCTATTCTGTAACAACATTTTTGTGTCTCGACAGCGGAATCCGAGGTGAGTATCAAATTACGTCAAACGTAAGACCTTTATGTTGTGTGCAATAAAGCTCACTTCGTGAGGTTTGTCACTCAGGTGAAGCTCGATATCGAAATGGTTACTTACAGAATAGACTAGTAGGTGATTTCATTTTGGAACGCGCTCCCTCTGAACTGATGTTAGTTAATATTTATCAGTTACTCTAGCTCCACTGCCTCGCTCCGCGCAAACAGACAGGCAACTTAAGGGCCGACGCACATATGATGGAGCGCAACGCAGAGCATTTTTCAATGTGAAATTATTATCGACATTGTCCTTATTTAAATAATATCTAAAATCAATTAACACAAATATTAGTTATAGCTCTTCAGGAATGAATCCGCCCTAATTATGTAAATAATAATAAATGATATGTGTGTTGGCCCCTTTATGCAGTGATTGAACACTTTCTTTACTTACAGATAGTATTCGTGCTGACCGGTCGCTGTAGACGTTTTAATTATGATCCGAAATCTTACGATGTTTACTTCGACATAGCCCAAGCATGCGGCGGTCAAGCGTTCGATGTGAAAAAAAATGAATTTGAACAGGTTAAACACTTGATAATCTTTATTTTGACAATGATAGACCAAATATTTTTTTTTTTACCAAATATTACACCTAAAATACTACGAAATTGATCCTCTTTGTCAATTATTTTAGGTGCTTGGAACATTAGAAGAAACAACAAAACCCCACAAGACTGTGATTACTTCGACGACTGTACCAGCTGGAACTAGAAAAGATATTTCAGTAAGTGTTTTTATTGTGAAGTTTTGTTTTAAAAAAAACTACATTTTAAAGGAAGGAGAAGAAAGAAAGAATGTTACATTTGAATATAATACACGTATGAAATTAAAATTCACGGAGGAATTTTTTACGTTTACCGCCTCGTACAAAAATGTCACCTAGACCCATGAATAGTTTTTTGTGTGTTATGTTAACCAGTCTCTCTTAAACCTAAATGCTGCAAGCGGAATGTTATATCATCATTCACTTGTTCTTATTCTAATAATTCACAAAGGCCATCCATTTTCTTTGGTCTGCCCTTTCTCTTAACTATCTGTAGATATACTAATGATTTGGCTCGAGCGCATACGTCACAACGTTTGGACTAAGTGGGGGTCAACCGTCAGTGAGGCAGCACGTGGTGGTGCAAAGGCGAGCCAAATACCTACTATTAGTCGATACGTTGCGTGGATACTACACTATCCACACTACCACGCGATGTTATTTCACAAATACATTTATTTTCAGTTTACAGTAGATGAGCAAACTGACTACGCCATCGTTTCCGTATCGGGCGGAAACGTAAATTTGGCCATTAATGGATCCTCAGCTAATTTGACAAGCATTATGTGGAACAATAATGGAAAAGTAAGTTTCAACACACAAGTAAGTTATTTACATGACGCTTTTCTGTTGTTTTATCAAGAGATTATTACACTTAAGTGTCAACCACGAAAGTTATAATAGGGTACCACCATGTTTTGTGATTTCAATGGCTGCTCTTCGAGTCCACGTCAATTTTTCTTAATGTTTGAAAAACAACTGTTATGAATAAAACTCATATCCATAATAATTAAAATGTAACAATTTGGCGTGCCAATTGTCGAACTTTATTATATTTTATGTTTCCGTCTTGTATGTTTCTGGCCTAATAGTATTATTTTTCTTTCGTAAATTGTTTGACCGTGTATATTCGATCACTAACTAATCGTATTACATTGCAACTAATTCATTATTTTAAAATGATACAGGTAATCAAAATAAGCACGGCTGGCACATATGTGGCTACTGTGATGTCTCAGACAAGAGCTACAGTCTTAATTGTTGGCAAGACTAACTTCTTCTTCACTCATGGCTTTTCTGAGCAAAAACCTGAATCACTGGGCGATACGTCACCGCAACCAATAGCTGGTGAGTTCAGTAAAATTATGCATTAATTTGTTCGCGTCTTACAAAACAGACGCCAAAATCACATAAACTTCAATTAATATATTATTTTTTTTAGAATCGAACGTCCGGCTGTCGATATCCGTCACCGATGCTCATGACTCAGTACAAGTAGTGTCGGCGCAGATTTTAGATATGAATCAAGAACCAGCCAAAGACCCGCTGCCTCTAACAGAAATTTCTAAAAATTTATACGTTACGGATCTATTTGTTGCACCATCGCAAAGTTTTAAAGTGGCCGTAAGTATCAACAGTTTACTGTTTTGTATAAAATCTTGATCTGCATGAAAGTATTACAAAATGCATGTAACGTCTTCATGTAATTTAGTACATATATACCAGGGCTGTGAAGCCTTTGAAAATGATAAAAAATAATAGTAGGATGAACCCTATTGGTAACCAAGCAAAATTATTATTTACGAACGAGTCGGGAAGTGGATGGGGGTGAGTATTTTTTTGCATTTTCTGAGATTGTAGAGATGTCAACAAACAAAAACCCTACCGACTTTAAAAAAAAGTAGATTATTTGACGGGAGAATTTTCGATTTGAAAATTAGAGTGTTTTTGATATTAAGTCAAAATAAGGTGACAAAATAAATATTTCAAATTAAAAAAAAAAATACAGTATGTTTGGCATATAAAAAGGTAAGTTTTCACCATACGTGAAAGTTAAAAATAAAATAACAAAAACTTGGTTAATTGAACTTTTCACATAAATAAGGTTATGTGAAAGTTGTAGATTTTTTTATTACCTACAACTTTGACATTTAACGTTTTTCCACAGGACTTGCAGATTTGCCGGAAATCGAGATAAACCGTTTTTTGCCCTTAAAAACTCACCCCCATCCACTTCCCGACCTCAGATCGCCCGTAAATTATTTTTGTTATATTCTCTTCTATTTCCAACGGGTTTCACCCTACTATTTTTTTTTTTTTGGTTTCAATAATTATCGACTCTGGTCTAATAGGGCTAATGCACAACAAATATTTTCATACATTTTCGACAGATTGCAACTGATATGCGAATACATACGTTGCTTTAAAATTGGAACTCTCGTATCTTTAAAAAGGAGAAAGTGGTGTTAGAGCTTAAACAACGATATGCAAACATAGTGATACGCATTTTTATACCAATGGAAACATAAGCAAATAATTGTAACATAGGTTTTATATTTTGACAATAGAGTCTGGGAACAAATGAAACTCATAAGTTTTATTAATGAGTTATACTCATGATCCAAGTTGTACTCATGACCCAAAGGGCTGGTTTTTACTTTGGCCAGAGGCTAAGCATTGCCATATAATATGACAAGGCCTCCAGTCTCTTGGGCACATTACCAGCTGACAGCGTTGAGGACGAATATGTGATGCTATACTTTAGTTAGTTTAGTTTATTTTTAATTAACCGATTTAAAATAGAAGGAGGTTCTCAATTCGTCGGTATCTTTTTTATGTATGTTCCCTGATTACTCGAAGACGCCAGGACCGATTTAAATTATTTTTTTTGTTTGAAAGAGTAGACTACCTAGGTGGTCCATGATCTTCAAGAGTATTATTTCGGAGTGGGACATCTTAATTTGATGAATATCTGATTAAAAAATTGGGAGATAGGCAACGGGACTCCTCAATAAATGATAGTAAATAGACCGGGATTGCTGAAACGCATGCTGTCAATTGTTTACACTAGTTCATAACATAATAATACGCCAGTACGCTGTTAAGGGGTACGCAGATATGAATGTCAATATATGTGTGGGATAACCACAACCAAAAAGTGAAAAATAAAAACTTCTTTTACAAAAAAATACACCCGACTTACAATACACTACAAAGTATAAAATAACTGTAATTTCGAAACCAAAAAATACAACCAAAAACACTGAATTCCGAAATTCGGTTGTAGTTTTTTATTTGTTAATTAAAGTACTTTACGCTCGTGGCTAGATAATAACAGCCGCACGAGTCAATCTTCAAGGTTAAGCAATGCTTGCCAAGGTTGGTCTGTGGATGGCTGACCATCTTAACATTTACCCTCCGTGCCTCGGAAAGCACGTTAAGCCCGTCCCGGCTGTCATTTGCAGATCTTTGGCAGTCGTTACGGATAGTCAAAAGCCAGTAAATCTGACTCCAGTCTTGCCATGAAGTACTGTGTTACCCAGTTAATGGGTTGTGGAGGTCTAGTAGGCAGCCGCTTCTCGTAAAATACCCCAATATAGTTGGGAAAGGCTAGGCAGATGAGTTAAAGTACTTTAATTTAAGTAAATTTCTAATAGTAGGATAAACAATCATTTTAAATGTCTGTTATTTCGTTAAATAACGATAAGATATATTTTTATTTTTTAACAGTTTCATTATGTTGTTAATAAACTTTATCGTTCTGTACAATTACTATCCTCTTTTATTTGTTTTAGGTGAACGGTATAATAAAAGCTACGGGCCAACCTATAAAAAGGGTTGGCTTATTCCCTGTTAAACCGCAAGAACCACCGAAAGGTAAGTTTATAACTGTGATTATTTTGTTTGAAACACGCACAAAATAATCTATCATAAAAGACGAGTTCACATGTTGCACGCTGAACTCGTATATTTAGACGTGACGAAAAAGTATGAAACGAGAAGAATGAGCATAGAACCATTGTAACATAGCCCCCCTGCCGCCAATATTCAATGTTGTAGCGCACGTTCCAACATGCATTCTAGGTGGAGGACACATAAATAAACAAAAATCTTAACAACATAATAAATTAAAAATAAAAAGGTATATTGCAATAAAAAATGTACAAAGAAGGGAACTCTTGACTTCCAAACCTTATTATGGAAGTCAAGGCGCTCTCTCGTTATGTAAACATATTGAGTACAATTAAAGGAAGGAATGCATGCAGCAGGCAAATAAAGAAAAATATTAACAAAATAACAGTTAACAAAAATAAAAAACAGACATGGCGTCTTAAAGTGTCACTATTCCATTTTACTTATATCCTCTGACTGAAGACCATTCATTCTAACATTAATTAAAGATCCATTTGATTTAGTTTAAGCCCCTATACACCCAAGTGGGTCCTTTTGGATCCAGCAAAAAAATTTTTTTTTTTTTTCGCTTAAATCGATGTAGCGACGATGCCACATCGATTTACGCGAAAAAACAATTTTTTCTGGATCCAAAAGGACCCACTTATGGCATTTGACCACAGTCTATCCTATGATTTCCAGTAATCGGGTTTTAGTTTTTGAACTTATCGACATTCCAGTTGGGCGATCTTTTATGGAAGTGCGTAACTTCATAAAATATTTTAGTTTTTCAATCTCCTTTGGTTTGATGATCCAACGTGAATCCAATCTGCCTAGCTTAGTTACAAGTCTTATAAACTACCCTTAAGGGGTTGGCCTTTAAGCTCTACCATACTTATTTAGCCAATCATTAGCACTTCTCGATATTTAAGTACATGTAGACACAAATGTGTGTAGAATATTTGACTCGTTAGTAATTTTGATCTATTATATTTCTTTTTAAGAATCCACGGACGCGGGACCTGATCAAACAGAAAAACTCTAGACAGTAGCAGTAGGTTTGCTGGACTCCAGAAGGACTAAATCTGCTAGTATCCAATCAGGATAAATTATTTACAGTCGACGTATGGCACGAAACACTATAACCAAACATTTAGAAATAACCACGTAACTACAATAAGTTAACATTGTATACACCCGCAAATAATATGTATCGTTTTAATTAATAAAAGTATCCATCATATCCACAAGTTTATGTTTTTTTTAAAAAAAAAGAACGCCAATATTGTCATGTACTCGTACATCAGATACATGCGAAACAATTGGTTTTTTTTAAATGTAAAATGTATAAGATGTGGAAGTAATTTTAATAATTATAATAAGTAAAGTATGGTGCTTATTGCTTAGCATACAAATAGGTCGTATGGGAAAAAATATGATTTGCAAGTCTCAGTTATATTTACTAAATAATAAGGTGCACTCCTTGGGCTACCAGTTCATTTATTGGTGTACCTTGAGGCTCAATGCTGTGTTGATTTTATGTTCATATACCCGGTAGGGTAGGGTCTTTTGGTTTCCGATGGTCCTTGGGTAACCAACGAAACCAACTTAATAAATCCTAATAATAACTAAGCCTCCGCTGTCCGTCCGTCATTCCATCCGTCAGTCTGTCAGCGGGCTGTATCTCAAAAACCTTAATAGGTAGGTGAGTTCATAACAGAGTGTATATTTCTATTGTCGCTACAACGGTCAATATTTTTTTTAGTTCATTGTATGGAACCTTTCGTGTGGGAGTCCGACTCGCACTTGGCCGGTTTAGGTGATCGGACTTCTCAAGTTACCCGTAACTTATATACTACTTCCAATTTATGAGTTACGGGCAACTTGAGAAGGTCGATCATTATTGTACCGGATGGGCGTGATCGTCTGAAACGGGTGTGTGTTGAGGTAGGTCTATCCTTCTTCTAATTCTTCACTGTGAACTAGGACCACCCCACTGTGTCCAGTTGCGCTGACGTCCTGTAACCGGGATACTGAGGTTTTCAGTACCACGCATGCAACGTACTTCTTTCTTGCTATTTACTTGCTGTCTTCGGGGTATATTGGGTTGAGGGACGTATGTTTACCAAGGATAAATGAAGATGCAGGATTTCTGATAACACCGCAGCTAGCGGTTTAAGGGAAACTTTCGCGACAATTTTTAACCGACTTCTTCAAAAAGGAGGAGGTTCTATGTTCGGTTGTCTTGAGCATCGAAGACGAGTTGCTAGCCTGACGATTTTTTACCGGTTGCATTTTGGGGAATGTGCGTCGGAATTGCATAATTTAATTCCGCCAAGCCCGTTCCATCATCGGACCACAAGACGAACGGCGATGCGCCACCGGTACACGGTGGATATCCCACCCATACGCACAAAACGTTTTGGTAACACATTCATAAAGCCTCGTATCCACTAGTCAACATTTGACGCGCGACATGATGCGCAACAGATTGCTCATCATGTTGAACGGAAGCGAGGAACTTTTTTTCAATAATATTGTCAATGTTGCGTGCCTGCTGGCAACGTCGCGCGTTGTTCTGCAACGTAGTTGATCATGTTGAGCGTCACGTGTTGCGCGAAAAATGTTGCCCAGTGGAGACGAGGCTTTATGCGTACAACTAAGGAGTGGAATTCCCTGCCGGAGTCTGTGTTTCCTGATAGCTACAACCTGGGAGTCTTTAAGTCAAGAGTGAATAGGTTATTTCTAGGCAAGCGTGCTCCATCTACGACCACATCATCACTTACCATCAGGTGAGATAGTGGTCAAACGCGTGCCTAATCTATAGTAAAAAAAAAAAATATTTATGTTCACCGATTTCTCCGCCAATTTTGGACCGATTTTTAAATTTCTTTTTTAATTCGAAAGTCTATACTCCTAAGGTGGTCCCATTGCCACCAAATTAGAATCTGATGATGGGATCTCATGAAAATCGAGGGAAACCCTCAAACTTTATAAGCACATAAAATGTTTTTATAAACTTTCTAACGCAGTTCAGATATTTGTGGCTGGTAATCATCATCTCATGTTGCTGAGCTGATGATGGAAGGTATAAGTCAGGATCTGATGATGGGATCCCATGAAAATATTTGTTCAGCGATATTTTCGCTGATTTGTTCGCCGATTTGGATGATTCTTTTTTTTGTTTCGAAGTGTTTTTTCGAACTGGTCCCATTTAAATTTGGTGAAGATCTGATGAATAACTTCGGAGGTAGGCAACGGAACTCTTCAATAAATGATAGCAAATGGATCGGGATTTCTGAAATCGCATGTCTGTTGATTGTTTACACCAGTTCATAACATAACATCACGCTGGCACGCTGTGTTTGTGAAAAATAAAAATAATAAAACCGACTTCCAAAAACAAAACACTCCAAAGTAAATAATAACTTTTATTTCGGAAGTCGGTGTTCAAAAACGAAATAACCAAAAACAGTGACATCCGAAATTAAAGAACCAGGCCCGGGTCGACGGCCGTACCCTGGAACGCAAAGGGTACTAGGAGGAACACGGATGGGTTTTAGTCGGTAAGAGTCTGACACTCCCTTCTGCTTCGCCCAAAGGCAGACGCTCCACGTAAAATACTGGTATTTTGCTAAATTCGGCTTGACTGGAAGCCGACCCCAATATACTACTCTGTCAAGAAAGTACCGGGAAAAGATCAATAATACACAAAATGTCTGTTATTCATCCAAATTTATTTTATCACCTTCAAAGTATGCTCCTTTAGAAACGATACACTTGCGCCAACGAATAATCCATTCATCAAAACATTTTTAAACGCTGCTTCCGGAATTGAGTTCAGTTCTCGCCGCGAATTCTCCTTTATGTCTTCTATCGATTGAAAACGGGTGCCACGAAGTGGTAATTTGAGTTTAGGAAAAAGAAAAAGTCAGCAGGAGCCATATCTGGTGAATATGGTGGTTGCAGGATGATATTTGTTGAGTGTTTGGTTAAAAATTCGTTCACAATGATAGCCTTGTGCGAAGGCGCATTGTCGTGGTGCAAAATCCAAGAATTTTCTTTCCACAAATCTGGCCTTTTTCGTCGAATTTGCTCTCTTAAACGCCGCATAACGCTCAAATAATATTTTTTATTTACCGTTAGACCTTCCGGTAAGAATTCAGAGTGCACAACACCGCGATAGTCAAAGAAAACAGTCAACATGACTTTGACTTTTGATCGACTTTGGCGTGGTTTTTTCGGTTTCGGTTCAGTTGGAAGGCGCCACTCCGAAGCTTGTTGACTAGTTTGCATGTCAAACTCGTAAACCCACGTCTCGTCACCAGTAACAATGCGTTTCATGAATGTTGGGCCCGAACTGACTCGTTCTAGCATGTCCTCAGCGACTTTCATGCGATTGAGTTTTTGGAGAAAATTCAGATCTTTTGGGACTAGCCGAGCAGCAACATGTTTCATACCCAAATGATTAGTTAAAATAGTACGGATCGACTAGTGAGATACAGAAAGTTCGGCGGCTATCTCTCTCAGAGTTGAATGGGGATTTTCAGTCACTATTTCCTTCACTTTTGCGATGTTAACTTCAGTTGCAGACGTTGACGGCCTACCAGAGCGAGGCAAATCTTCCATCACATCTCGACCGCTTTCGAACGCTTTGAACCACTCATAAGCACGAGTTTTTGATAAAATCGATTCACCGTAAGCCTTCTGTAACATTTTCAGTGACTCCGAACACGAAATTCCATTGGCGATGCAAAATTTAAGACAAACTCTTTGTTCGATATTTTTGTCCATTATGAAATTCGCAATACACACTATATATGATATTACTAAAACCAGCACTGTATTTAATATAAATAACAGATGCAACTCAAACTCCGCGCCAAAATGGAAAACAGTTGTGCCAATCTAACAACTACAAAAAAAACAAAAATTTGAATTTGGAACCATAAACAAATCATCCATTCCCGATACTTTTTTGACTGAATGTAGTTAGGAAAAGGCTAGATGATGACTTAAAACCAAAAACTGACCAAGTGCGAGTCGGACTCGCGTACAAAGGGTTCCGTACCAGTTTTATTTTTTTAACATGTTATTTTAAGATTACAGACTTCTTATATTGGTTTTCTTGTGATTTTTAGGTAAAGAACTATTAATTGCATTTTTTTTTTTATTTTAAGCTCAGTTTTTTCGGATAAAAGGGGAGGGAATGGTCATTTTTGGTGTAATTTCTTGAATTTATTTATTTCAAATTTATTTGTTTTAAAATAATGAAAAGAATATATAATTGTAACCCTCACAATAAGCTCTTTCATTTGATGATAACACGGTACAGTTTGAAAAACTATTTTTTGTTTTTTCTAGTTTGAACCCAAACTGTGACCCCATACTCAAAAATTATTTATTGACTTAAAGAGTCCGTGTTTTGGTTATAAAAGTTCATGTGTATACCAAAATTCAACAGAATCGCTCCAGTAGATTCAGAGAAAATCGGCTGCGACGGACGGACATACAGGCAGACAGACATCCGAGTGATTTACATTTTTATGGATGTTCGGAACCCTAAAAAGAAAAGGGAGGTCACTGTTCAGCTGTGAGACACAAAGTAAACTAGCAAAAAATAAGATCTACAAAAGAATACCAGAAAACGTAGCATGGAAAACGCACACAAACAGAGGCAGTTGCTGCAACTGTGATTAATTACAAAAGTAACCTAATTAAAACGTTGGAACGTCTTCCCCGATTGATTTATTGTTGCTACATTTCCTTACAAGTTTAATTAAGGAAAGAACTTGTTCGTATGTGAAACGGTCTTCAATTTATACATTGAAAGAAAGCTTTTTTTGTTGGACTGTTGCTCAAGGACACATCACACAAGACTTGAAAAAGTGATAAAAGGGAAGAGAGAGCTCTTTGCCCTGCAGTAGGAAAATACAGATTAATATAGCAATCACTACTTTTTTTAACGACTTCTTCAAAAAGGAGGAGGTTCTATGTTCGGCTGTATGTATTTGTTTATGTACTATATGTTCACAGATTTCGCCGCCAATTCAGGACCGATCTAAAAAAATATTTATTTGTTGGTACCATTGTCACTAAGTCAGAATCTGATTATGGAATTGCATGAAAATCGAGGGAAACCCTCAAATTGTATAGGCACATATGTATAATTTTTTTTTTTATAATATGCTTTCTAACGCAACTCAGATATTTGTGTCTGTAATCATCATCTCATATGATGGAAGGTGTAAGTTAGGATCTGATAAGGGGATCCCATAAAATGTTTCATCAGCGATACTTTTGCCAATAAATTGTAAACCGATTTAGATTATTCTTTTTTGTTTGGAAGAGTATTTTCTGGACTGGTTCAATTTTAATTAGGTGAAGATCTGATAAAGAACTTTAGAGGTAGGCAACGGAACTCTTCAATAAATGATAGCAAATGGATTGGGTATGCTAAAATCGCATGTATGTTTATTGCTTACACCAATCCGTAACACCATTTGTACAGAAGCGAAAAATAAAAACTTTTTTACAAAATATACAACCGACTTCCAAATACGATAATATCGGAAGTCGGTGTTTTTGGTTGTTTATTCGTTTTTTGACACCGACTTCCTACCCCCCCACCCCACCTTACCTAATACCTTCTTAATACCTTATAGTGATTTTTATTTGGAAGTCAGTTGCATTTTTTTGTAAAAAAAAAAAGGTTTTATTAAACTATGTTCAGGGTTTCGTAAAGAAACGGATCCCTTAAAGGATCACTCAGGGGCTGTCTGTCCGTCTGTCACAGCCTATTTTCTTGACCGAATCCGTTGAAATTTCGTAAACGATTGCACTTCTGTGACCGAAATACGGACGTGTTACGTTAGTAAATAAATTTGAGGAGGGTGTCACTTTTGGGGACAAACTAAAAAAAATCAAATGGTATCTTTCAACATATCAAATTAAAGGACTTATTAGGAGGGCTATAATTATATTTTTTCAAAATTTACAAATCAGTAGTTTGAAAGTCATTTAAGAAATTAGACAAAAAATAACTATCCATTCCTCTCCCTTATCTTCGAAACTACTGAACCCAAAAACTTAAAAAAAAAATTGGTTTTTTACCTATAGATGACAGAAAAAACTATAAAAAGTCCATAGTGTTAATACAACAAATTACAAAGCTGAAACTGGTTCGGAACCCTATCATGTACCTACAGCACAAAATATGCAACAACTGTCCTTTCGAAAAGTCGCCCTCAATGTTTTTCCACCAACACAGCTCAGTGAAATATACGCTCCTTCTGCATGCTAATTAATTAGTACTAGAGAAAGTTCTCGTACTTCGTGTTGTACCTACAGAGATAATAACATATTATGTTAGAACGGCACTACAGTAAACATTTGTAAAGCAAAATGAGTATGAGAATACGTTTGCATCTGCAACTAAGTAATGAAGTGCATTTCCAAGAACGAACGAACGAGGGGACGAACAGCACTCTCTTTTTCACGACGTACTCATTATGTCTTTGGCATATTGAATCAGGTTCTATGTGTTAGCACAAGGGCGGGCCTACGGCGGATAGAAATAGGCTTAAAATACTAACCCAAATTACTCTAACCCAAAACGAATGTTTGTTTGTATGTTTGGTTACATTTCTGGAAGTTCCGCTTCGATCAGATACTATAAATTACTTTATACTTTACTTAATTAAAACCAATAGAAAACGTAAAGTATAGTATACCTAACCCGAAAAATATACACGATTTCTAAGCCATCGTGGGACAGACCTATTACTTTAATCGGTTTACTCACAACAATTTTGCATTTTAACAATATCAAATTAGGTTTCCTTTTTTTGTTTACCTAAAAAACAATCAAAGTAACATTAGTTCCAGAAAACCAGCTCCAATTAAGACTATGTCACATACATTTCTCAAAACGTGCAACGTAATGCATCGTCAGTGAACATTCTAGCGTTGAATAGCATCCCCCTTAATTAATCAAGTGTCCCACCTGAATATGCTATTAAGGTGACGTTGTTAAATTGATGCCTGGGGACCGGAGGCGTGTCATTCAGCTCTGAAGTGGTGGTCTAGCTCGGCTATAAAGTACTACAAGCTTGCAATGTGGGTTTAATGTTGAAGATAGACTTTTGAGGCATGTAAGTAAAGTACTTTAATATATGAGTACATGAATTGCCAATTCCTTTTAGTGATTAATGTATTCATGGATTGCTCGGTTTTGCTGATGACCCGACATAGGTTGATTCATTTATTTTAAACTCTGTTTTTTGTTTTAGTAACTTCTTGTAGGTTTTGATGCGTGTAATAAAGTTGCGTTCCATATTTAAAAAAACTTAATATTTTACCTCTCCCGGCTTTGTACATCTTCGAAACTTCATCTTCTTCCACCTGGCGTTAATCCCGGCTATTGCCAGGGTCCGCCTTCCTACTTAGCTTCCTCCACTTTGCCCGATCTTCAACATCCTTCTCAGTCAGGCCATTGACTCTCATGTCGGACTTGACGACGTCCAGCCAGCGCTTGCGAGGGCGACCACGGGGCCTAGCCCCAAGAACAGCCATATTCATGCATCTCCGACCAACGTACTCCATAGGGCGGCGCATGATGTGGCCATACCATCGCAGACGACACTCTTGCAGTTTTTCCCCCACGTCACGGACACCAAGACTACCTCGGATGTAAGAGTTGCGCATGCGATCGGATCGCGTTACGCCACTCATCCACCTCAGCATCTTCATCTCCGTGACGCGAAGCTCCTGGGTGTGTCTGCTTAGTGCTGGCCAACACTCGCCCCCGTACAGTAGGACAGACCGAATGATGCATTTATATATCTGCCCCTTGAGCTTCGGAGGCATTTTGCGGTCGCATACAACGCCCGTCACCTCGCGCCACTTCGCCCAAGCCGCGCCAATACGTGCTTGGACATCGTCGTCCACGATGCCAGACTCGTGCAGCACGGATCCAAGGTACCTGAACGTATCGGACTTTCTGATCAGGTTCTAACCTATTCGGATGGTGTTTGTATCCGTGCTGCCACAGGACATGTACTCAGTCTTCGCCACATTTAGTCTCAGACCACCGTTTTCAAGCGTGTCCTTCCAAATGTTGACTTTGCGCTCAAGGTGGGCTTTGTTCTGATTAACGAGGGCGATGTCATCGGCATACATCATTAGCCATGGAGGCTGATCTTGGATGTTTGCCGTAACTACATCGAACACTACGTTAAACAAGAACGGGCTAAGAGCCGAGCCTTGGTGAACGCCAACAGATATTGGGAAGCCATTCAATTCGCCAACAGCGGTCTGGACAGAGGACACGGAATCGCGGTACATGTCTCTGATAATGTCAATATAGGCCTCCCGGCCACGCGCCAGCTTAAAAATAAGCTTTTGCCCCTCCGCAGTTTCCAGCTTGTCGTATAAGGGCGCCAGACTTTTGCTGCGGGCTCTGGCTACAGCTTTTTTGCAAGCGCGCTTAGCCGCTCCATATGCCTCCCTGTCATCCGGAGAGTTGGACCCTTGCCACTATTTAAATAAAACCTTCTTCTTCCGAGTCGCCTCCTGCACCCCGTCATCCCACCACCACGTCTCCTTTCCTATGGTGCGGCCACCACGAGAAGTGCCAAGGACGCGCTTACCCGCACCGGTGATTGCTGAATGGATCCTACTCCAGATCTCTTGAGCGGACTCATGCGGAGCACTGATCTTGAGATGCTCGACCTCCGCGATGAAGTCCGACTGCCTAGGACCATCAAGCAACCACCACTTAGTGCGGGGTTTGCGTTTCTCGGTCACTCTCTTCTTCGGTACAACCGCAAAGTCCAGGACAAGGAGGCGGTGTTGAGCCGTTAGGCTTTCGCCTGGGATGACTTTGCAGTTGGTAACCTTGCCAATGTGGCACCGTCGCACCAGCAGGTAATCTATTTGGGTTGAGTAGGCACCACTACGGTACGTAATAAGATGCTGGGGCTTCTTCTGAAAGAATGTGTTCGCGATGGCTAGGTCAGACACAGCGCAGGTGCTAAGTATATTGACTCCCTCTGCGTTTAGCTGGCCATAACCAAAACCACCGTGAACACGTCCATACTCTCCAGCAAACTGACCTACGTGACCGTTGAGATCCCCCCCAACCAAAACACCTTCGGAATTCGGGATAGCGCGTAATACGTCCTCGAACTCATCCCAGAAGGCCTCCTTTTCAGACTCACAGCAACCAGTCTGAGGAGCATAGGCGCTGATTAGGTTCGTTACCGACCCTTCGAACAGCACCCTAACTCGCATCAACCGGTCGCTGCATCGGTCTACTTCAAGGAGTCCATCCTGAAGGTCCTTAGACAGCACCACGGCCACTCCGCTCCTACCCGTTGGTGATCCGGTGTACACTAGCCGGTACCCCTGCCCGATGTCACGTGACTTATTTCCCTTCCAGCGCGTCTCCTGAAGGAAGGCGCACTGGACCCGACGCTTCGCAAGTACGTCTGCGAGTTCTTGGCAACGTCCGGTTAGGGAGCCAATGTTCCAGGTGGCAAAGCGGAACTTCTTCTTGGGTACTATCCTCTTTAGCCGTGCCCGTACTTGACACGGTAGCCCTAGCCCACTTATCGCAGGTTTAGGGCGATGTGCCTGCGCGTCGTTATGCGGCGACGCCCTAGACCGAGTACCCTTACCTAACTTGTTTCTCTCCATACATATATGACTGAAGTTGGTTTTACGTGGGGCGACCAGCCGTCTGACCCCCACAACCCTACAAGAGGGAAACCAGGTTCGCCAGAGCCTCGTCCGTTGGACAGCAGGGTGCACCGCTAGCAGGTGAGGTTGGCTTGGGTCTTTAAGATGGCAACGGACCCCATACACCCCCTTCGAAACTTCATCTATATATATAAAAATGATTTCCTATTTCCCTTGGTCATCGCATCACGCTTGAACGGCTGGACCGATTTCGATAATTCTTTTTTTGTTGTGTTCGTTCTGGTCAGGAGAAGGTTTTAGGCTATATATTATCACGCTGTGTGCTTTGGAGGATGAGCAATATTCAAAAATGTAATTTTAAACGAATGGCACATGGTTCGGTCCCTGGCCAGCAACAGCTATTATTTTTGTATTTATTTTATCTCTTGAAATGTATTTTTACACTATAATTTTGTAAAAAAACATAATAAAATGGGTTTCTGCGCACTTAAAATAACATTTAAGTTTAAAATCCACATTTTTTTCACACAGTTTAGTGAGGAATTGTTTTAAAAAGCCACAAAAATTACAATATTGCAGATACTTACGCGTCTAACTTTAGCAATGTTAATCATCACGCTATACTTTCAAGGAGCTGAGCAGCGGAAAACCATGACATAAATAACATCGGCTATTTCAATCATTTGTCAACGGTACTCATAGACCATAGGTTTAAAGACAGCCTTTCAAAATACTTCGTGTGGGTTCGATTCCAAACAGTAATGATTATTTTTGAATTTTATACAACGTTGATACGACAGAGGGGCTTTCCTTTAAACTGCCTATACTAGGTACCATTTTCAAGCTCTGTACCAAAAATAAATTAATTAGGAGCAGTAGTTTAGTCGCAAATGATTTTTAAAGTTTTTGCACGGTTTGAACACGATGTATCTTTTCTAACAGCTGATTATCGTCTAAGCATAGGTCATGCACCTTACAACGATAAATCTACGATGCGTTGTTGCCGCTCTGACGCATGTCGAAGGACATTCACTAAAAATTGGCAATGCAAACAAGGAAGCAATCAATACACACACACTTGCACTTTCACTACGAAAGCGACTAACATAAAGCGAGCGAAAGAAATAGAGATAGGTCAGTTTGTTGCATCCTTGTTTTTTGCGATCGGTAAGTCCCTCAGTGCGCCGACGCTTGTTTTTCGGAACGTACGGTTTGTGAAATTCGCGCGCAAACAATTGTAATTTTATTTTGTTATTGTGAGAGGACACGTAACTTGGGATTATTATTATTTAGTATTAGTGTTTTTTTTTTGTGATTGACTGTTTTTTATGGTGATAGGACACGTAACTTGGGATTATTATTATTTAGTATTAGTATCTCCGGACCTCACTCCCATGGATTTCTTTTTGTGGGGTTACATTAAGGGTGAAGTGTATGCCTTAGAGGTAAATACAATTGATGAGTTAAAAAATAGGATTATTTTTGCATTTCACAAATTAAAGTGCTTAGCGACGGACAGTGATCTAATTAGAAAAATAAATAACAATATTCTCCGTCGGTATAATTTGTGCATCAATGTGAATGGAGGACACATCAAAAATTTAAAAATTTAGTGTGTTTGTTTTTGTGCGCGTACTTCGAAACATTACCTAACATAAAAGCCAGTGCGAGCGGAGGCCTAAGTAGCCGGCCGCCACCCGGGCCCGGCCCCCGCCGAGCACACGAGATACCGCACACCGGCACACCGCGCTCCAAGGCGCGCGCGACGTTGCCGCTTTGTTACCTAGCGGTATCTAAGGTCAGTGTCATTTTTTTACAAAGGGTGGTAACGTTTTATTCGGATTTGCAAGCTATTTAGTTTGTTTGAAAAAAATATTTTGTCATTTATGGCGCTTTTTGTTTTTGTACCGTATCGAATTAATACTGAACACGTATAGTATACGTAGTTTAATTTAATGCCCCTCTGTCGTATCAACTCTGTATATATTTTTAAATTATTCAACTCCTTTCTTTTTTATTTTTACTAATATTTTTATACATACAAAAACTAAATACAATAATCACATGTTGTTTACATGTTATTATTGTATTTAGTTTTTTAGCATTCATCTATGCCAAAATATAATGGCCAGGATGTTCAAAAGTAGATCATTTCAAAACCAATGTAGATAATTTTTACACATTAACCGGATAGGAATTGTGGTAATATACAATGAAACCAACATTACGTAATGAAGATACCCGTAATGCCATCTATTGACCCAAATCATACTCAACACAGCATGAGAATTGCATCAAAACATATTTTTTAGTTATTAGTGGTAGGTACTTTTAAAACGTCTTAAAAAAAAGTGATTCTTTTAATACCTTTAAAATATCGTTCTGAACCAATTCCTATTAATAAAAATAATACAGACTCCGAAATAATATTAAGACAGTTCAACTTCAGATACCATAGATGGCGTTATGCGTTTGATCACATTTTTTGGATCGTCAACAGGCGTGCGCTTACATTTGCTAAGTTAAATTTTAGTTGCTAAACAATGAATCTTTACGGGCAGAGGTCACGTCATACCAGCCGCGAGCAGCTGGCGAAGTCCCATGATAGAGTAGTCGCGAAAAGAGTTGAATTAGATTGGTTAATCGGATGTCTAACTGAGTTCTAAAAACTTAAATCGTTTCGATTTGCGTTCCAGCATTAGAAATAAATGTAGAATTAACTTGATTAAGCAGTTTCTTGACTTTGTAGTTTGAAGAATGGTTCTATTCAGCGCAAAATAATATCAGCATGCCTTTTTATTGCCCGACGCCATAAAGAAGGCTATTAAAGGTAGCATGCACAGAGAGGTCCACGCAGCAAAAAACCGCATGGTTACGCGTCGTGTGCGGTCGCGATCCTCAGCTTTGAAGAAACGACGGGGAAGAAGAAAAAATCGAAAATGATGTAAGAGCCACTCAAATGCTTATTTTACGGATTTTGTTAAAAATTGACGATGGCATATACCACAGTCAAGAGATGGTTAGGTTATTTTAGAAGATATTTTTGTTGTTCCGTTGCTTCAGCATTAATTCATTACTTCTGTACCCACCGACCAAGCAAACCATTAATACGTACAATATTGACAAATGTTTTTGCGAAAAATAAGGAAATTATTTCCATGATAACGTAAAAGAAGAAAATGATAGATACCATCAGATAAAATTGTATGATTTTTATTTAAATACGTATTTTCTTAAAAACTTTGCAAAGGCACTCGGTTGAAAGTCACACGTATCCAACAAACTGTCATAATAGCCGAAATAAAATTGTGGCTGATTCTTCCGGCATGGCCAAAAACTGTTCAATTCCCAGTGAAGCAACAGCTCCGGGCAAAAAATATCCGTTGCGGGTTTCACCCTCCAGTGGATCATGGTAAACTGTAGATCCTCAAGCAATGACGTCAGAGACGAAATCGCGAAGAAAGTTTTCGAAGCGGTACTGCTGGACCTGTACCCACTTTTTCTCTTACCTTTCTTACTGATTCGTACATGAATTTGCCAGAGATCAACTGAACTTCAAGACAACAAGCTTACATTCAACAGTAGATTGCAATTGGCTGGCATAATCTTTTGATGATGATAGTCACCATATACAGCCTGCCATGTACAGAGGATGCTTCGATAGCGAGAAATCAGTCGCCGACTTCATTCTGGAAACGAGGACTTGCTACCCGACGTGCAAAAATGCTCAGAACGATGAGGACGCTCAGCGAAACCTATATATGTAGCTTCGCTAGCTAACCTTGCCAGGACTCTTAAGCACAACGGCGCGAATGGGAGTCTAAGTGCGGATATTGATATCCCAACTGTACTCTCTCCGTTACGGGGGTAGTCTTTTCGTCTGGATAGAGTTTCTCATTTCAACTTTATGTAGCTCTATCGCGTGTTAACAACCCTAGCAACTTTCTTCAACATCATGTATAGAAAAGCGTTATCATTAAAACGTTTCTCATTATAATAAATACTAAGGTTGATCGGTGTTTTGAATAGAAGAGGTGATACAGCCAATGCCTTGCATTCTAAGGGGTCAAACAATGCTAGAAGTTGACTGTTCGTATATCTTATGTCACAATGGTTGCTGTTCGCTCACAATGGGCCTCATCAGAAGGCTTAAAGTCACTCAAAAGGCAATGGAGAGGGTAATGCTTGGAGTTTCTTTGCGTGATCGAATCAGGAATAATGATATTCGTAGAGAACCAAGGTTACTTACATAGCCCGAAAGATCGCCAAACTAAAGTGGCAGTGGGCAGGGCACATTGCTCGCAGAACAGATGATCGTTGGGACCGAAAAGTTCTGGAGTGACGACCACGTATCGGAAGATGCACCGTTGGAAGGCCTCCCACAAGGTGGACCGATGACCTGGTGAAGGTCGCGGGTAGCCGATAATAATAATAATAATAATAATTACTATTATTTTACTATACGACATACTAAACGAAGTCGCGTGCAACAGCTATCTATCTTTTTCTAATCTTCTAATGTATTTAAATCTCGGATCACAGTGTTTGTTGTCGAACTCCTCCAAAATGGCTTGACCGATTTCATGAAGTGTTTGTGTTTATTTATATGGCAAAACAACGTTTGCCGGGTCAGCTAGTTGTTCATAAAAAATAATTCCCATTTATTTCAAAAACTGGCTAAAGTAAAGAAACTGCCAGTACGCACTCAATATCTTAACACACTGAGCCATGTGAAAAGTAAAATAGCATTAATGAAGAAAAGTTTCTTTGGTATTGCTCCTCGAGTCTATAACAAAATACCTGACGCAATTAAATGCTTGCCAGTAAATAAATTTAAAACTACCCTACACCAGCTGCTGCTTCACAAACGGACGAGTTCTTGAATGACAATTTTTAATTATCCCCAATATTGTAAAAATAAATAAATTTACTAATTTTAATCTGTAAAAATTTATTAATATTGTAATTACATTTCTTTCTTTATTTTTCATGTTTAATAATTATTCAAAAATGTATATTACCCTTATAACACAAATATGTGTATGTCTTAACTGACTAAACCTGTAATAACCTATGTTTGACAAATAAATAATTCTGATTCTGAAAGCTATAAAACGTGACCTGAATAAAATTGACTGGGATTTGGCACTCTCTCACCTGAAGTCTGAGCAAGCCGTAAGCGTTTTCTATGAGGTATTGTACAATATTATTAAATCGCATGTTCCGTTAACTAGAGTCAAAAGATCAAACTTCCCTGTCTGGTTTTCGCCTTCTCTTATATGGATCTTTAAAACTAAGGAACGCACCTAGATTAAATGGAAGAAGTACAATCTGAGTATCTCAAATTCTCAAGCTATCGGAAGCTTTTTCACGGCGAGTCCATTAAGAGCTATAGGAATTACATTAAAGCGGTAGAAGACAGTATTCCTAAAAATGTAAAGCATCTCTGGACTTACATCTCGTCAAAAAAGGGAAAGGCTAACTATCCAGCCAGTATGTATTTCAAAAATGTTTTTGTGATGACCCCACCGATATATGTAACTTGTTGTACTCCTTCTTTTCGTCTGTTTACGTGCCTTCTACTTTTGACCCCGACAAATGGCAGTCTCCTGACAACTTTGCAGAAAACTCGTCTTGCATAACCGAAATTTATCTATCCATAGAAGTAGATCCTTGTAAAGGAGCTGGACCTGACGGCATACCTCCCAACTTCTTCATAAAAACATGCGACGGCTTGTCTGCTGCTTTGCACATTATTTTTAACAAATGTCTGCGTAAAGGTGTCTTTCCCGAAATTTGGAAACGTGCCTTTATCACTCGATTCATAAAGCTGGTGACAAGAGTAATGTAGAGAACTACCGTCCCATTTCAATCCTCTCTACCTTGTCTAAGGTTTTTGAGAGTCTCGTCCACGGTGCCTTGTATTCCCATATCCATCGACTTATTATACCTGAACAGTACGGTTTTGTCAAACGTCGTTCAACCACGACGAACATGATAAAATTTACCAATTTTCTTTTTGAAAAAATGGATCAATGAGTTCAAGTGGACGCTGTGTACACGGACTTTCAGAAGGCCTTTGACAAGGTGGATTATTCATTGCTTTTAGAAACAATAGCCTTCAATGGGATTCGTAGCAATTTGCTGAGATAGTTTGCTTCATACATTTTTAATAGAACACAAAGAACCGTAGTTAATGGTTTTGAGTCCGATTCTGTTGTGGCAAGGTCCAGTGTTCCACAGGGATCCATCTTGGGCCCTCTTCTTTTTGTTTTGTATATTAACGATATTAAAAATTGCTTCATAAATTCAAATTTCTTAATGTATGCAGATGACATTAAGGTTTATAGATCTTGCAAGAGTATACATGACTGTGAACTCTACCAAGACGACCTATATAGTCTTTATGCTACTGCATTAGAAATAAACTATATTTCAGTCTGCCCAAATGGCACATCATTTTATTTATCAAAAACAAAAACATTTTAAATTTCAATTATAATATTAATAACGCACACTTGGGCAAAGTAGCTCTGGATTCGCGCTTGCATTTCGACATACACGTGGACAACATAGTGAACAAAGCGTTTCGGATATACGGCTTCGTCATGAGATCCTCACGTGACTTTGTGCGGCCTTCTACGTTCTTATTATTGTACAAAACATTGATACGGTCCCAGTTAGAGTACGCCATCCAGATCTGGAGCCCGTTCTATGACAAATATTGCTCTAGACTGGAAATGGTACAAATGAAGTTCTTACGGTATGAACTAAAATGCTGTCATTCAAAGGTTCCTTACGTGCAGCTACTGAAGCGATACGGCGATCTTAGTTTGGAGTCTAGGCGACTACTTCTGGGTGTAATGACACTATACGGCTTATGTAACAATAAGTTCAATTGTTTCGAGCTTACTGCTCAATTGTTACACAGTGCCCAGAACTGTTATCCAGCGAGGGGTGCGCATGCCTCGATTGTTCCACACAGACATGTAAGACTAACGCTGGACTACGTGCGCCCCTTCGTCGCCTTGTTGAGACATACAACACCCATTTTCTGGACCTTGACATAATAATTAGTCTATCTGAACAGTTGTTCAAAAAAAGAGCTATAGCTGTTTTGTCGAGTGAGCATGAAATTAGAAGTTAAAGTAAAGTTAAGTGATATTGAACTAAATTAAATTAAGTACATAAAATTAAATTAAATTAAAATTATTAAATTGTTGCTAAATTATTGCAAAATTGAATTAAACTGTATTTGAGTTAAATGATTAGACAGAATTACTTATATGATATTTTAAATAAAATTGAATAAAAATATTAAATATGACATAATTTAATTATATTGAATTCATTTATATTATATTAAGCTGTAACAGAGATATGTAATCTGTGACTGCCAGGATTGAATTAAATTGAAATGAATTGTTTGTTTGTTTTATGTGGCAAGATATGAAGCTATCACAGATCTTCCATCTGCAAACTCAAACCACAGTCCTGCACTTTTATTATTCTTTTGTAAACACGTGGAAATTGGTATGGGTTACATGTTTGTTATTATTATTATAAAAGATCTCTTGTTTATTTGAAGCATTTAACTGTTTTTTGTCCCTAATAAATAAATAAATAAATAAATAAAACCTAATCCTCAAAACAAGCGTTCTTCTCAGAATCATCACATTCGTTACACAGATCACCGAGCCCAATACCATAGACTCCATTGTCAACGTCCCTAACATAATCCCCTAATCACCAACAACTAGAGGTGGCCTATTATTTTACGAGGAAGACACGTAACAGGCAGTTGATTGGTTGATACTCGATATCCGTTAGTCATCAATTGTGGAGCCGAGCTCAACTATCACCGTGACATGACGACAAGATCAAACAATGCATGTAATAATACTACTCGTGTCGGTTATGCAATATTCTGCCGATATGTCAGTCCCTTCGTACATAATGCTGGTTCAGTCACACGATGCTAAGCGATTAGTCTCTGTGCTGACGTGATATGTTCACAACTCGGGTAAGCATATGCTAGATAAGCAATTACCAGAGTCTCTAAAAAAATTTATTTTTGACTTAGATAAACCTGTAGTGCTATTCTCTATCAACATTTTCGTGTCTCGACAGCGGAATTCGAGGTGAGTATCAAATTCGTAGAAATATGAGACCTTTATGTTGTGTGTAATAAAGTTCACTTTGTGAGTTTTGTCACTCAGTTGAAGCTCGATATCGAAATAGTTATTTACAAAATAGACTAGCTGCTGTGTAGAACATATTGTACGAATCTCACGCTCCATCACAATATTTAAGAATGAAGGGTGTCGAAAAGTTGATTATGGATGGGACACTAGTTAGGTAGTGTACAAGAAGAGTCAGTAGAGGGTTTCATAGTTTTAGTTAGCTTACCGAGCTTAGAGATATTTTGCACATCATGTAATCTAAAATGACAAAAAATGGACTACTTTCAAAGTAGCTGTACCACAACGTACCAACCACCTAGGCATCAACAAAATGGTTGCTTGCCTAGAACAAAGCTGTTATTAATTAATTATGAGCTAACGTTAGTGTCGTGACGAGGGTAGTCGGAAACCAATCAATCGAAGCCTCGGGGAGTCAACTTTGGTGGGACGTTGGAAATTGATATCTAGCGATACTTAGAAGAAACTTTTCGCTGACTAGTTGGAAGTTGTTTATGTCGTAGCCATGTCGTAGAATTGCCCATTTCATGAAGCGGCCGGATCTTTCACATGCCTAATGTTTGGCCAATGCTTGAAATGGCCACGTCAAACCTAACATAACCTCCACGACGACGCCCCGCTACATGGTGCTTCTTTGTCTGTGTACAGCGTTTAAAGGAACATATCATGAATGGGGTGACAGGAGCGAGCAAAGGGTGTAAACCAAGCTTCTGTCATTCGAAACTAACTTATCTGTGTCGGGATGACCTAAGTTCCCTCAAAACAAACCTAAGCTCGGTCACATCATGAAATGTCTAAATTTTACGATACGGCTACGACATAATAGATTACTTTGTGATAAGCTTGCCTGTGATTGAATTGCTTAATTGGTGGAAGATTCAGTCTGTAATTAATTCAAAAGCAAAAGTAAATTCATTAACCGACTTTTCCGAAAAGGAGGAGGTTCTATGTTCGGCTGTATGTATTTTTTTACTACTATTGATAGGCACGCGTTTGACCACTATCTCACCTGATGGTAAGCGATGGTGTGGTGTGGTTTTATGTTTGTTCACCGAGATCTCCACCAATACTGGACCAATTTTAAATATTCTTTTTCATTCGAAAGCCTATACTCCTGAGGTGGTTCCTTTGTCACCAAGTTAGTATCTGATGATGGGATCGTATGAAAATCGAGGGTAACCCTCAATTTTATAAGCACATACAATGTTTTTCATAAACTTTCTAACGCAATTCAGATATTTGTGCCTGGTAATCATCATCTCATGTTGCTGTGCTTATGATAAAAGGTATACGTCAGGATCTGATGATGGGATCCCATGAAAAATGTTTGTTCTGCGGCATTTTCGTCAATTGTTAACTGATTTGGATGATTCTTTTTTTTTTTTTTTGAAAGAGTATTTTCTCGGACTGGTCCTATTTAAATTTGGTGAAGAACTGATTAAGAACTTCGGAGGTAGGCAACGGAACTCTTCAATAAATGATAGCAAATGGATCGGGATTTCTGAAATCGCAAGTCTGTTGATTGTTTACACCAGTTCATAACATAACATCACGCCAGCACGCTGTGTTTGTGGTTTCACTTTTTAGTGGTACGCAGGTACCACTAAATAGTGAAAAATAAAAAAAACTTTATTACAAAAAAATAAAACCGACTTCCAAAAACAAAACACTGCAAAGTAAAAAATAACTTTAATTTCGGAAGTCAGTGTTTAAAAAAGAAAACAACCAAAACCTTTTTTTTGGAATTCGGTTTTTTTTTTATTTTACTTTAGTCTTACAAAAACTTAGTGTCTGCAAGACAAATAGACATAATAGCAAATGTATTGTTTGTCGTTCACCGGTGACCGACGCGGCAGTGAATGTATTATTTAAGAATAAAGCCAATACATTAACTCACTATTATGAATGTGTTCCCAAAACGTTTTGTGCGTGTGGGTGGGATGTCCACCATGTACCGGTGGCGCATCGCCGTTCGTCTTGTGGTCCGATGATGGAACGGGCTTAGAGGAATTAAATTATGCAATTCCGTCGCACATTCACCAAAATGCAACCGGTAGAAAACCGACAGGCTAGCAACTGCTATATCGTTAATGCTTTCTGTAACTGTTATAATTTATGCGTCATTTTTGCGTTTTTTTTTTTCTGGATCTAATAATAATCAGAATATATTAAGACGAACCGAAATTTTGCTGATAACAAACTTGCAAGGATTATAAAAGCTACGGAGCGAATTTTCAACACATATTACCCACCTCATCGAAGCGAAAATTATTTTCCCGTAATAAGCTTCTAAAATAACGTTGAAAAGCGAGTTATAGGGAAAAACAGAGCTATAAATTCCTGGAAAATATCCTGTAGATTCGCAATCCACGTGAGCGTACTAGACGTAGTTAAAATAAACGCAAAGTACACAAGTCCGTTCATCCAAGAGTTCGATCGCTAATTCAATATCCAATAGATTTTACCGGGTTTTAACATTCGAATTGGTGCTGAAAACCAATGAGAATTCAATAATTTTAGCCGCAAGTTCTGCGAAAGCCGTGTTCAACTGAAAACTTTATTGCACCCGTTAAGTTCGCGAACTGACGTTTTTCTCGAAAGTTTTGGGGCGAATACTCGTATACGAGTATCGCATGCGATATTTTTGAGGCGATTATCGCATCCGCACATTTGCATTGAAAAAAAAAACAAAAACTCGAAAACGGGTATGTGATACGATAATCGTAAGGCGATTATCGCCTGGAGTTCTGTTTACACGATGACACAAATTGCAATGCGATATGTGCCTACGATTTCTCGACTCGTTTAAACACGATCTCGTATGACATTTTTCAAGTTCATGCAAGTATCGTACAAATCGGTTGGAACCGATTTGCATGCGAGACTTGCCTTTCGAGATCATAGTCCAGGGCTGTTAGGTTTTTTGTTTCACACCTTGAAACCCAGCTAAATGTATTGCTAATTTGGATGTTTCGGGATTTATTATACCTATGTTCTAAAAAATCGACTTCCAAAAACAAAACACTACAAAGTATAAAATAACTTTAATTTCGGAAGTCGGTGCTTTTGGTATTTTTTTGGTTTTTTAACACCGACTTCCGAAATTAAAGTTATTTTAATTTATGTTGAAGTTATTTTATACTTTGTCGTGTTTTGTTTTTGGAAGTCGGTTTTATTTTTTTGTAAAAAAGTTTTTTATTTAACCACAAACAGCGTACCGGCGTGATGCTATGTAAACAATCAACAGACATGCGATTTCAGAAATCCCAGTCCATTTGCTATCATTGATTGAAGAGTTCCTTTGCCTACCTCCGAAGTTCGTCATCAAACCTTCACCAAATTAAAATGGGACCAGTCCGGAGAAATACTCTTCCAAACAAAAAAGCATCATCCAAATCGGTTAAAAATTGGCGAAAATATCGCTGAACAATAATTATTCATGGGATCCATCATCAGCTCAGCAACATGAGATGATAATTGTCAAGCACAAATATCTGAATTGCGATAGAAATTTCATGAAAAACATTGTATGTGCTTATAAAATTTGAGGGTTTCCCTCGATTTTCATGGGATCCCACCATCAGATTCTAACTTGGTGACAATGGGACCACCTCAGGAGTATAGGCTCTCGAATAAAGAAAGATATTTTTAAATTGGTCTACAATTGGTTAAAAAGTAAAAAGTTTACTTTTTGAAACCTTTTGCTAAAGTTTTTTTTTCAAGGTTCTCGCTATATTTATTTACTCTTTCAAGTATCACTCAATTTACACATCACTAGCTTCTGCCAGCGGCTTCGTCCACGTGATCCCTAGGGAACATGCTCCTGGGATATAAATAGGTAGCCTATGTGTTATTCCAGACTATAATCTATTTAATATACTTCCATCCCAAATTTCATGAAAGGATCTTCAGGCGTTCTGACGAGAAAGAGTAAAACGTCCATCCACCCTCACAAACTTTCGCATTTATAATATATATTAGTAGAATTAATTAAGAAGTAGTAAGAAGTAGAAAATATAATAGGAGGTTTTGCAGGTATAAAAAAAGAGAGTAATTAATTCTTGTCTTAGAAGAGCAGAATTTAAACTTCCTCGCGCACTGCACTCATGATTGCGGTAGGTGCACTGGGTGAACTCCAAACGATTTTCTTGCTTTCGATTTTGTTTACACGGAGGAATCCAGTATTCAAAGGCGAGGCGATTATCACCCTTCCACGTACGATATCGTATATTATGACGTTTCCATGACAACATTTATTTTCTTACTTTCGAGAATCGTATGTAAGAAACCCGCATCGTGTAAATGGCGCTTAAGTTTGTGAAACTTGTAGCAGGGGGTGATGTGCTCAAAATCTTCTGCTTAGTGGAAATCCGTAGTGGATGTTCACTTCTTTAATAAAACCTGCTTGAAGACCAAACTGATTACATAAATAAATACACTTCTGGACACATCTATTGGCCCACCTTGTATTTTCAGTTTCGTTTGGTCCTAGCTAAAATTTTATATTAGGTCGAGCAAAAAGTTTTTATGCAGTTTTGAACCTGGCACATCACAATTTCATTCAATAGTCTTTTTTTGAATTTCGAACACAGAATTTAAAGAAACAAAAGACAATTTGGAGCCTGTTTGTTGATATCAAACAATCGAATACTAAGAAAACTTGGTTTTATTGGTTTACTTGGATTTAATTCTTGAAAAAGTGTTTGATATCTTTGGTTTTGCAACAAACATTACTTATTCTTAACATTAAGGTGAGGTTCTATCAATAATCTATGGATACTTCACCTGAATTCGCCGCCCAAGCTGTGGCACTTATTCAGGCCGGACACAGCCAAAGAAACGTGAGTGCTCAACTTAATTTAAGTCGATCTGCGGTCCGAAATGTTTATCGGAGGTACCTAGAGACTGGCGGCTTTGTTCGTCGCCAAGGAAGGCCACGATCTCGGGTCACAACTGAAAGGCAGGATCGATTCATCGTGACGACCAGCTTGAGAAATCGTCACCTTACCTCCATTGAGATACAAAACCAACTTCGCGACTTCCACGGAGTATCTGTGAGCGCTCGAACTGTTCGGAGAAGGTTAAAAGAACGCGATCTGGTACCACACAAGCCAGCTAATGGGCCCAAACTAACGCGAGCCCACCGAACAGCGCGCCTTCATTTAAATTGGACACAGCAAGATTGGAGCCGTGTACCTACTCTTTTCTGATGAGTCTAAAATTGTGTTACATGGCAATGATGGAAGGAAGAAGGTCTACCGACGTAAGGGAGAGCGTTTCGCACAACGCTGCTTTGAAGAGAGGTTTGCTTATGGCGGTGGCTCATGGACTGTCTGGGGCGGTATATCCGCGAGCGGCAAAACTCAACTTGAGGTTGTTACAGGACCACGGCTGCCAACATTAAATGCTGAAAGGTACATTCGTGAGTGCTTAGAACCTCACGTGATACCATACGCGGACTATGTGGGCCCAAATTTCCTTTTTATGCATGATAATGCAAGAGCCCATGCGGCCGGCATCGTCAGGGAATATCTTCGGGATGTGAACATCACAGTTATGGACTGGCCAGCCAGAAGCCCAGACATGAACCCCATTGAGCACATGTGGGACGAGCTAAAAAGACGTGTTAGGGCTCGTCAGCCAGTTGCCCAGACGATGCAGGAGTTGAAAACTGCCATAGAAGAGGAATGGGAGATGATCCCTCAAAATTTTATAGAGCGGTTGATAAACTCTATGCCTAATCGTATGAGAGCTGTGGTAGATGCCCATGGAGGCAACACGCGTTATTAAATTAAACCTTTATTTGATAAAACATGTTTTTTATTCAAAAATCAATTGTCTTTAACAAGGCGCATATCCGACTTGTTAGGCGTAGCTCCATGTCGTATGGATTCAAATTTAAAACAATTCGATCAAAAAAGATGGTAAAATGTATCAGGTTTAAAACTGCATCAACAGTTTTTGTTCAATCTAGCAATCATATTTCGGTAGGGGCTATCGAAACCTAAACTCTAAGGTGGGCCAATAGATGTGTCCAGAAGTATAATTCTTACTAACCCGTCCGTCGTAGTTTGAAACATCCAAGCGCAGTCCAAACCTTGCTTTCCAGGAACGGCGCGGAATAGAACAGTGACATTGTTTTGTTACGTAAACATTATTTACTGGGTGTTTCATAGTTCTAATGCATTATTTGTTTTTACTGTATCTATCTTAATGAATTATTTGAAACAAAAAATGCGCCTAGAGTTGGTTTATGTCGGGTACATTTAGTGGCTCGCCTTTGTAAGACTTCTAAATTGGCACCGTATATACACAAAAGGAGGCAGTACTTCCTCTTAGAGATTACCTCTGACCAAAATATGAACATACTTTAGACTGCACAGAGGCCATCTCGATTTATAAACCTCACTACTGTATGCTAATTAGGTATATGCAGCACCCATTAAGTCCAGCAGCTCGGCTTCAACGTCGCGCTATATCCGGCCCGCGCCGTGTGTGTCTCGAAGCTTACGCAGTATCCGGCAGACGTGACCAGCGCAATTCCACTTTAGTTTAGAGGCTTTATGAGCAACGTACGTGATTTATGTTTTGGAACGCAGCGTGACTTGTGCCTTGCTAAAAAGTTTCCTCGCCAAAGACACCAAAGTAAGAGCATAGGTTACTCGTATGGCTAACCTATGCTCTTATTTTAGTGTTTGTGTATCGGAATGAGAACAATGGAATGTACAGAAATCTTCTTTTTTGGGTAGAAAATATACCAAAATGAAGACAGACACTATAAAGTATTCAGATAGAGTTATAAGTACATGGGTGCAGGATGACACAGCACAGTACACCTTCGTGGGACGGTTTTTCAGTATCGAACTGCTTTTTGAAATAAAATTAGAATTCACCGGACACAGCAACCCAATACTCTGTTGGCATATAACAAATGTAGCTTCCACAATCTAGCTATTCTCCTCACATAATGCCTCGTCGCTTATGACAGCTAGGGGAAGTGACAGAGTGGTGTATTCCTACGCAACACAATAGGCTGTCAGCTGAGTTCCGTTCATGCGTCCACCTATCAGCAACTGTGCGTACAATGTACGGCTAAGTGAGGGATGCCCGTATGAAAACTTCAAGCTGTTTGTTTGTTTTGTTCACAAGGTATACATTGGATTTCGGTGTTAAGAAAAAAAACAAAAATTGGTTGCCTGTAAAGTCGGTATACGGGCGAAAGTTTTACGTGACAACGACTTTGAGTGGTAAAATAATTTTAATGTGAATATTCATTCGTATAGTAGGAAGAAGGATGAAATAATAGTAACTACAACATGCGCCTAAGCGAAATAGAAGCGCAAGACATGAACCGGTGTGTATGCCTATCTCTCTCACTCTCTCTCTCTCGCTCTGTCTCTCTCGCTCTTAGGCGGGCTAACTGTGCTCGAGTGGAAGGGACGCGTGCCTTTCACTTTTTATGTCTGTCTCTCTCGCTCTTAGGCGGGCTAACCATGCCCGAGTGGAAGGGACGCGTGCCTCTCACTCGCTCTCATTGTGAGCGCATAACGTGAGCGGAGCGTAACGCAGTTTCTTGAAGTGTCACCCGGCAAACCAATTTATAAGACGTTGTCACGTCAAAAAGGTATTTTTGATGTAAAATAGCATAACAACTTTAGATTTTTTGGCAAATTAAGTAGTTATTATTATTAAGTACTTACCTACTCAAATGACTCCTTCCACTCTGGGCGAAACAGAAGGGAGTGTCAAGCTCTTACTAGCTAAAATCTATCCGTATTTCTCTTAATGCCCTTTGCATTCCAGGGCCGCGGTGACTCTTTAAAACTAATTGCCCCTAACCCTGAAAAACCCGGGCAGTGCAGAAACTACCATCAGTCCTAATATACAAAATTCATTCGTTACTGATAACAGACAACGCACAACCGAAACAAATTTTCGTGGAAAGCTGAAACTTGGTATGTAGGTTGCTTGGGGAGTTTGGGGGAGCATTTAGACAGGATTTCATTTATATTTTTCTCTTTTTCGTAACCCTGTGTCGTGACTGCATTTACAAACGTATCAGTCGCGCGCGCGCATCTTTCAGAGCCGGGCGCTTTGAGCGTACTCCGAGTGTCGTGTTGATAATTGCATTCAAAATGTCGATAATTATCAAGTGTAATGCGTGTAATATTCGTGTGATCAACAAGCTTTTATCCCATATTCAGAACAAAATCTCGATAATAGATGAGGAAACGCTGGTGCGAATATGTTCAACGTCATTTACGAGCGAAGAAATTAAAAAAGCTAAGTCGTTATTGTTTGAATCCATTCTTACGGACAATATCAAGACAAATCGGAAGAACAAAGGAAAGGAAGGAAGAAACCTAGTGGATATACTGAGCCTCTTTAAATCTAGTGAACCCGACATCATACCTATTTTTGTGGCTCGCGAGCTTTAGAAGCTCTTTTCAATCATCTAGATTGCACGAAATTATTGAAAGATCTACTTAAATTGCAAAGTGAACTAGATGAAGTTAAAGCTAACTACGTTCCCAAAGAGCAGCTGAGTGATTGCAGATCTGAGTTACTACAGTTGAGACATGAGTCTTTACCAGCTGTGTCTCCACAGAATGTGAATATAAGGCGCGATGCTTGGCAGCTGTATGATAGTGGGCCAGTTGGTCTCTCGCATAATATAAACGATTCCACTATAAACACCTCCACGTTAAAGAACAGCTGTGGTGACAATATCCAAGAATACCGAGAAATGTTCAGGGTAAACGAAAAACAAAATGCACGTAAATCAGTTGTGCAAAGGCAACGGTCACCGGTATTGAGCGGAGAGACGAGCGGTGTGGAGCGGCGAGTTGAAGTGACGTCACCGCTACCTACGGCCGAGCCGTTGCGGTCGGCCAGTCAGCGCGCTGATAACTGCACAGTAACAACTGAGAAAAGATTCCAGCGCCACAACGCAGTAAACACAGAAGGTGAATCTGAACTACGAACTAGAACGTAAATGAAGGCTGGAAGACCGTATCAAGAAGCAAGAAGAATTATTACCGTTATCATGGGGTATCCGGAATTTAAAAGAAGGAAGGGGAAGGGGGGAAGGAAGGAGGCTTTAAAGCCGCGGTTAAAAAAGTTCCGATATTTATAACAAAGGTCCACTTAGATACGATGGATAAAGACATAATTAAATATGTATACATTAAGACAAATAAGACGATAACTTTAGAAATCCGAAGAAGGGGCATAAAGCTTGTAAGTTTTTTGTATAGGAACAAAAGCTGTCCATGTTCTTGAATAGTAATTTATGGACAGAAGGAGTCATATTTAGATGGTTTATAAATTTTCGACAAGAAACACGATCGGTAACTACGCTGTGACCGACCAAAAACCAAAATAAATATGGCAAATACGGAATTATACAGCTTTATAAGTTTCAACTATAAGAATGTGAAGCGCTCAGAAGATGATGTATGGCAGTTATGTCGACCATCCCACATAATTGCCTTGCAAGAACATTTGTTACTGCTGCACGACATTGGTTTTCTGAGTTGTATTCATGATGACTTCGCTTATACGGGTGTATCGCCCATGGACACGTCGAAGGAAATGATCTCAGGACGACCGTGGGGTGGAGTTGCATTTTTGTGGAATAAGAAAATCTTTAATAATGTTACCTACTGTAGTGCGATGTGATAATAATCGAGTGTGTGGTGTCAAAGTAGTGATAGGACAAAGGTCATTCTTAATGTTTAGTGAGTATATGCCGACTGATACTGCTGATACTGTAATACGGTGAATCTAGCCGAGTTTACGGATTGTTTGGCGACGCTGAGAGAATCCTACAGACAAACGTCAAAATACTCACCCGTTTTAGTTCCTCTCACTTTTATCATCACTTGGTGGCGCCAGTGTCGAATTCACTGCATTTAGGAATATGAAACTTTAATTTCACATGATTTCACTGCGGATTCAGAAGTGATTTCGCAAGTAAACTCTTCAGAATAGCACTGTTGTAGTGGGCAATGAAGGTATTGAGTGTGTTTACATGCTCGGTGACTTCAACGCCCACCCGGGTAAGCAATTCTATTATGAGCTTTCCAATTTCTGTAACGATTTGGATTGAAAATATGCCGTATATCTAAATTAATTTAGGTTTGCTGTCTGACACTTATACTTTTATAAGTGACGCGAATGGAGCGCTAAGATGGTTAGACCTCTGTGTTGTAACTGAGTCGGCTTTTCAAACGATAGTCGAAGCACACAAAGTATGTTGCGGTGTGGTCTGCCCACTTGCCACTCATTATTCAATGTAATATAAATAATGTAAAACCAATGATTGTGCAAAAAAATTTTGAGTATAATAAAATAAAATGGGGGAGAAACCTTGAGCAAATAGACATATATAGTAAATTTTGTAATGACAGTTTAAAAGTATTAATTAAAGAATTCAGTAACTGTAGTGATAAACGTTGTGACGATCTAGACCACTTGCGTATAATTAACAGTATGTATATTAAGATTGTTAATGCTTAGTGTAAAGCCGCCTCTGAGAGTCATATTATTGTTAAACCGAGAAGAAAACAACCGGTGGCCGGATGGAACAAGCATGTGCGTGACGCTCACGGAGTAGCTCGGTGAAAGTATATAGAATGGGTACGGTGAGGTAAACCGAGTGAAGGATGTGTTTGGGAGGAGATGCGGGAAAGTTGCAGATTCTTTAAATCATGCAAAAATAATAAGGAGCAGATTAAAATGGATATCCTCGCATCTCATCATTCCAAGCATGACTTTCGTAACTTTTAGAAAACTACTAGTAGGCTAAATAGTAAGCCGGGCTTACCTAAGCGTCAACGGGGTGAGTGAACCGAAATGTATTGTGGACCTATTTAAAGACCTGGGAGGGAAGTGTCGACATACTTATCGATCGCCTAGCAACCGAATTGGTTTAAGTCATCCATACACGGTCAATCTCGAATGCATTCCACGGTCAAAATCACTAGTATGATCCGTGGATTGCATTCGTTTACTGTGTTTGGACTTTATGAATTATCGACCAAATTCGGTCGCTAAGCGATCGTTATGTATGTCGCGATTGCAGGCCCTGAGGCTAGTGACGAAGTGCCATTCTATTTGCAATGGCGTTTGATTACGTACATTTCGATAATTATGTTTGTCAATCTTTTACATTTTTGACACTTCGACAATCGTCTTTGCCCCGCAACTGCTGACAGGATGTTATTTAGAGCCTCTGTAAGCAGTGACTTAGATGACTGACACGATAAGATTGTCAAGATGACGAGCCTCTTATTTCTTTAGAAAAACATATAGAAATTGAAGCTTCTTTGACAGATTACGACTGAGTTAGGATGAGGCCAAACAAACGTGATTTTGTGAGTTGTGAGTCGCGTAAAATGAGTCGGCGAAATTTACGCTGCATTCAGTTTCATACTAAAGTCGTAAGTCGTAAGGCGACGCAAAATGAGTTGGACTTTAGTATGAAACCGAATTGGCCCGAGTACTTCACGCAATTCGGAACTCACAAAATTACGTTCGTTTGACCTCCTCCTTACGAATGCAAATGTTGCTTAAAAACTAGTAGAATTAGAACGGCAGGTCTATGAACAAATCTCGGCGGTAGTATTGCCACAAAGTTGGTGATAAATATTTGAAAAAAAATTAAATCAATGTTAATGTCAAAGTATGTACGCTTTTTGTTGAATAAAGTAAATAAATAATTAAGTATATACTGCAAAAGTCTTTTATTTTATTACCAAAGATTTTTAATGAATCATTTTATTTGAATATAATTAACAAAACACAAAGGAAACATGTATGACTTTATATTTGCATTTCATTAAATATTTATGCATATAAAAATGTTCTCTTTACATATTTCCGGGAAGTAACGAGTGAACGCTTCGGGTTAAAAACATTATCACAAGGTCTGTTTGGCGAGAATAATAAATTTGCATTTTTTATACAACGCAAAATGTTTGGGAAATGTGGGAACACTTGAAGTTTTTTTTTTTAAATGCGTAGGTGTTCTTTTAATTTGGTATTTAAATACTTCTCCCACAGAGATGTATAGATGCGGACTTAATGCCATAAATGTTTTTTACCAAATGAACTACGGGTGGTGCAGAGGCAAAACTGTAGTAATTGCATTCGTTTAATTTTTCATTAAACCATGATGTACAACAACCCAAGTGTGACCCATGGTTGAAGAATTTGTGGAAAGAGTCACCGCGGAGTCTGACACTCCCTTCCACTCCGCCCAGAGCAGACAGAGTCACATGATGATTTTCTTTCCTTAAAAAAAAGAGTAACGAGCTTACTAAGTTAGTTTATTTTGTGTGGAATTTTATAGAATTCCGAAAGGAAACAACCTAAAAACAATTTCAGGTGGTCGTGTTTATTCATGGTTCCGTATCAAAGGTTTTGTAACCTTAAATGAGCAAACATGTACAGAAAAAACGTGTTGCCGAAAATACCCTTTACAAACACGACTCCAAAAAAGTTTTAGTATGTATCAATGTAACTTGAACTACGTGATAAGCACACAAGAAAACTGCTCAGCTTTCAAGATTACAAGGATTTACGGCACTAGTTCACGGAATACGGACACTACTCAAAGTAACCCTCCTTTCTCCCTCAATCCAGTTCAACGACTTTCTCGGAAAGGCAGACACACATACAGGCCTATTCTTTATTTGAGTGTTACGGTTCGAGTCAGCACTTGAATTGAAGAAAATGATCACGTTTTTTTTTTTTGAAAACGGTGGTTTTTTATTTTCCGTTTATTTAAATTTACTATCATCTGAATCTCATCACTTCCTGTGGGTATCGTAAAAGGTGACTAAGAGACTAACTATTAAATAGACAGCAACATTCTCTGTACATTGTAACAGAAACACTGCGATCGCCAACCCGCTTGTCAAACGTGGATATTAGGATTCCCTTTCCGAGGGAGATATCCAGCAGTCGTATTTCTTTCTTCGTATTTAGTCGTTGGGTGGATGATGATCAGCTAAACATATCGTCATGGGATAAGGTACCAAGTGGTACATCATCCCAAGACTATATTTTTTTTTTTTTTTACTAAACATAGGCACGCGTTTGACCACTATCTCACCTGATGGTAAGTGATGATGTGGTCGAAGATAGAGCACATTTTTAATATAATTATCCCATGACTATATTTTTTATAATTCTTATAGGGTAAGTACCCTATAAGAATTATAAAGACAATTTGATTATGCACCCTTATTTTACCCTTATAATATTGAGGTTTTTAGGACAAATAATCATCATCATTATTTCTGTCTTTTGACAGTTTAACCCAAGCGTCTCTACGTCAACCTAATAAGAATATTAAACAACAATGCAAATGTTAAAACAACGATGTACAAGCATGTAATACTAAAGCTGTAGAAATTGGGAACAAAGCTTTATTTTGTTCATCTAAAGACGAAATCTACTAAAACAGTGAATGAATAACGATATTGACGGATAAAGATCAACAAAGGCCGAAGTTGATAAAAAATAAACAAGACAACTTATCCTAAAATGACAACCTAAATCTAAGACAACCTTCTTCCCGGCATCACGAGATGGCTCGATAAAACGATTGAGATACAAAACCAACTTCGCGACTTCCACGGAGTATCTGTGAGCGCTCGAACTGTTCGGAGAAGGTTAAAAGAACGCGATCTGGTACCACACAAGCCAGCTAATGGGCCCAAACTAACGCGAGCCCACCGAACAGCGCGCCTTCATTTAAATTGGACACAGCAAGATTGGAGCCGTGTACCTACTCTTTTCTGATGAGTCTAAAATTGTGTTACATGGCAATGATGGAAGGAAGAAGGTCTACCGACGTAAGGGAGAGCGTTTCGCACAACGCTGCTTTGAAGAGAGGTTTGCTTATGGCGGTGGCTCATGGACTGTCTGGGGCGGTATATCCGCGAGCGGCAAAACTCAACTTGAGGTTGTTACAGGACCACGGCTGCCAACATTAAATGCTGAAAGGTACATTCGTGAGTGCTTAGAACCTCACGTGATACCATACGCGGACTATGTGGGCCCAAATTTCCTTTTTATGCATGATAATGCAAGAGCCCATGCGGCCGGCATCGTCAGGGAATATCTTCGGGATGTGAACATCACAGTTATGGACTGGCCAGCCAGAAGCCCAGACATGAACCCCATTGAGCACATGTGGGACGAGCTAAAAAGACGTGTTAGGGCTCGTCAGCCAGTTGCCCAGACGATGCAGGAGTTGAAAACTGCCATAGAAGAGGAATGGGAGATGATCCCTCAAAATTTTATAGAGCGGTTGATAAACTCTATGCCTAATCGTATGAGAGCTGTGGTAGATGCCCATGGAGGCAACACGCGTTATTAAATTAAACCTTTATTTGATAAAACATGTTTTTTATTCAAAAATCAATTGTCTTTAACAAGGCGCATATCCGACTTGTTAGGCGTAGCTCCATGTCGTATGGATTCAAATTTAAAACAATTCGATCAAAAAAGATGGTAAAATGTATCAGGTTTAAAACTGCATCAACAGTTTTTGTTCAATCTAGCAATCATATTTCGGTAGGGGCTATCGAAACCTAAACTCTAAGGTGGGCCAATAGATGTGTCCAGAAGTATAATTCTTACTAACCCGTCCGTCGTAGTTTGAAACATCCAAGCGCAGTCCAAACCTTGCTTTCCAGGAACGGCGCGGAATAGAACAGTGACATTGTTTTGTTACGTAAACATTATTTACTGGGTGTTTCATAGTTCTAATGCATTATTTGTTTTTACTGTATCTATCTTAATGAATTATTTGAAACAAAAAATGCGCCTAGAGTTGGTTTATGTCGGGTACATTTAGTGGCTCGCCTTTGTAAGACTTCTAAATTGGCACCGTATATACACAAAAGGAGGCAGTACTTCCTCTTAGAGATTACCTCTGACCAAAATATGAACATACTTTAGACTGCACAGAGGCCATCTCGATTTATAAACCTCACTACTGTATGCTAATTAGGTATATGCAGCACCCATTAAGTCCAGCAGCTCGGCTTCAACGTCGCGCTATATCCGGCCCGCGCCGTGTGTGTCTCGAAGCTTACGCAGTATCCGGCAGACGTGACCAGCGCAATTCCACTTTAGTTTAGAGGCTTTATGAGCAACGTACGTGATTTATGTTTTGGAACGCAGCGTGACTTGTGCCTTGCTAAAAAGTTTCCTCGCCAAAGACACCAAAGTAAGAGCATAGGTTACTCGTATGGCTAACCTATGCTCTTATTTTAGTGTTTGTGTATCGGAATGAGAACAATGGAATGTACAGAAATCTTCTTTTTTGGGTAGAAAATATACCAAAATGAAGACAGACACTATAAAGTATTCAGATAGAGTTATAAGTACATGGGTGCAGGATGACACAGCACAGTACACCTTCGTGGGACGGTTTTTCAGTATCGAACTGCTTTTTGAAATAAAATTAGAATTCACCGGACACAGCAACCCAATACTCTGTTGGCATATAACAAATGTAGCTTCCACAATCTAGCTATTCTCCTCACATAATGCCTCGTCGCTTATGACAGCTAGGGGAAGTGACAGAGTGGTGTATTCCTACGCAACACAATAGGCTGTCAGCTGAGTTCCGTTCATGCGTCCACCTATCAGCAACTGTGCGTACAATGTACGGCTAAGTGAGGGATGCCCGTATGAAAACTTCAAGCTGTTTGTTTGTTTTGTTCACAAGGTATACATTGGATTTCGGTGTTAAGAAAAAAAACAAAAATTGGTTGCCTGTAAAGTCGGTATACGGGCGAAAGTTTTACGTGACAACGACTTTGAGTGGTAAAATAATTTTAATGTGAATATTCATTCGTATAGTAGGAAGAAGGATGAAATAATAGTAACTACAACATGCGCCTAAGCGAAATAGAAGCGCAAGACATGAACCGGTGTGTATGCCTATCTCTCTCACTCTCTCTCTCTCGCTCTGTCTCTCTCGCTCTTAGGCGGGCTAACTGTGCTCGAGTGGAAGGGACGCGTGCCTTTCACTTTTTATGTCTGTCTCTCTCGCTCTTAGGCGGGCTAACCATGCCCGAGTGGAAGGGACGCGTGCCTCTCACTCGCTCTCATTGTGAGCGCATAACGTGAGCGGAGCGTAACGCAGTTTCTTGAAGTGTCACCCGGCAAACCAATTTATAAGACGTTGTCACGTCAAAAAGGTATTTTTGATGTAAAATAGCATAACAACTTTAGATTTTTTGGCAAATTAAGTAGTTATTATTATTAAGTACTTACCTACTCAAATGACTCCTTCCACTCTGGGCGAAACAGAAGGGAGTGTCAAGCTCTTACTAGCTAAAATCTATCCGTATTTCTCTTAATGCCCTTTGCATTCCAGGGCCGCGGTGACTCTTTAAAACTAATTGCCCCTAACCCTGAAAAACCCGGGCAGTGCAGAAACTACCATCAGTCCTAATATACAAAATTCATTCGTTACTGATAACAGACAACGCACAACCGAAACAAATTTTCGTGGAAAGCTGAAACTTGGTATGTAGGTTGCTTGGGGAGTTTGGGGGAGCATTTAGACAGGATTTCATTTATATTTTTCTCTTTTTCGTAACCCTGTGTCGTGACTGCATTTACAAACGTATCAGTCGCGCGCGCGCATCTTTCAGAGCCGGGCGCTTTGAGCGTACTCCGAGTGTCGTGTTGATAATTGCATTCAAAATGTCGATAATTATCAAGTGTAATGCGTGTAATATTCGTGTGATCAACAAGCTTTTATCCCATATTCAGAACAAAATCTCGATAATAGATGAGGAAACGCTGGTGCGAATATGTTCAACGTCATTTACGAGCGAAGAAATTAAAAAAGCTAAGTCGTTATTGTTTGAATCCATTCTTACGGACAATATCAAGACAAATCGGAAGAACAAAGGAAAGGAAGGAAGAAACCTAGTGGATATACTGAGCCTCTTTAAATCTAGTGAACCCGACATCATACCTATTTTTGTGGCTCGCGAGCTTTAGAAGCTCTTTTCAATCATCTAGATTGCACGAAATTATTGAAAGATCTACTTAAATTGCAAAGTGAACTAGATGAAGTTAAAGCTAACTACGTTCCCAAAGAGCAGCTGAGTGATTGCAGATCTGAGTTACTACAGTTGAGACATGAGTCTTTACCAGCTGTGTCTCCACAGAATGTGAATATAAGGCGCGATGCTTGGCAGCTGTATGATAGTGGGCCAGTTGGTCTCTCGCATAATATAAACGATTCCACTATAAACACCTCCACGTTAAAGAACAGCTGTGGTGACAATATCCAAGAATACCGAGAAATGTTCAGGGTAAACGAAAAACAAAATGCACGTAAATCAGTTGTGCAAAGGCAACGGTCACCGGTATTGAGCGGAGAGACGAGCGGTGTGGAGCGGCGAGTTGAAGTGACGTCACCGCTACCTACGGCCGAGCCGTTGCGGTCGGCCAGTCAGCGCGCTGATAACTGCACAGTAACAACTGAGAAAAGATTCCAGCGCCACAACGCAGTAAACACAGAAGGTGAATCTGAACTACGAACTAGAACGTAAATGAAGGCTGGAAGACCGTATCAAGAAGCAAGAAGAATTATTACCGTTATCATGGGGTATCCGGAATTTAAAAGAAGGAAGGGGAAGGGGGGAAGGAAGGAGGCTTTAAAGCCGCGGTTAAAAAAGTTCCGATATTTATAACAAAGGTCCACTTAGATACGATGGATAAAGACATAATTAAATATGTATACATTAAGACAAATAAGACGATAACTTTAGAAATCCGAAGAAGGGGCATAAAGCTTGTAAGTTTTTTGTATAGGAACAAAAGCTGTCCATGTTCTTGAATAGTAATTTATGGACAGAAGGAGTCATATTTAGATGGTTTATAAATTTTCGACAAGAAACACGATCGGTAACTACGCTGTGACCGACCAAAAACCAAAATAAATATGGCAAATACGGAATTATACAGCTTTATAAGTTTCAACTATAAGAATGTGAAGCGCTCAGAAGATGATGTATGGCAGTTATGTCGACCATCCCACATAATTGCCTTGCAAGAACATTTGTTACTGCTGCACGACATTGGTTTTCTGAGTTGTATTCATGATGACTTCGCTTATACGGGTGTATCGCCCATGGACACGTCGAAGGAAATGATCTCAGGACGACCGTGGGGTGGAGTTGCATTTTTGTGGAATAAGAAAATCTTTAATAATGTTACCTACTGTAGTGCGATGTGATAATAATCGAGTGTGTGGTGTCAAAGTAGTGATAGGACAAAGGTCATTCTTAATGTTTAGTGAGTATATGCCGACTGATACTGCTGATACTGTAATACGGTGAATCTAGCCGAGTTTACGGATTGTTTGGCGACGCTGAGAGAATCCTACAGACAAACGTCAAAATACTCACCCGTTTTAGTTCCTCTCACTTTTATCATCACTTGGTGGCGCCAGTGTCGAATTCACTGCATTTAGGAATATGAAACTTTAATTTCACATGATTTCACTGCGGATTCAGAAGTGATTTCGCAAGTAAACTCTTCAGAATAGCACTGTTGTAGTGGGCAATGAAGGTATTGAGTGTGTTTACATGCTCGGTGACTTCAACGCCCACCCGGGTAAGCAATTCTATTATGAGCTTTCCAATTTCTGTAACGATTTGGATTGAAAATATGCCGTATATCTAAATTAATTTAGGTTTGCTGTCTGACACTTATACTTTTATAAGTGACGCGAATGGAGCGCTAAGATGGTTAGACCTCTGTGTTGTAACTGAGTCGGCTTTTCAAACGATAGTCGAAGCACACAAAGTATGTTGCGGTGTGGTCTGCCCACTTGCCACTCATTATTCAATGTAATATAAATAATGTAAAACCAATGATTGTGCAAAAAAATTTTGAGTATAATAAAATAAAATGGGGGAGAAACCTTGAGCAAATAGACATATATAGTAAATTTTGTAATGACAGTTTAAAAGTATTAATTAAAGAATTCAGTAACTGTAGTGATAAACGTTGTGACGATCTAGACCACTTGCGTATAATTAACAGTATGTATATTAAGATTGTTAATGCTTAGTGTAAAGCCGCCTCTGAGAGTCATATTATTGTTAAACCGAGAAGAAAACAACCGGTGGCCGGATGGAACAAGCATGTGCGTGACGCTCACGGAGTAGCTCGGTGAAAGTATATAGAATGGGTACGGTGAGGTAAACCGAGTGAAGGATGTGTTTGGGAGGAGATGCGGGAAAGTTGCAGATTCTTTAAATCATGCAAAAATAATAAGGAGCAGATTAAAATGGATATCCTCGCATCTCATCATTCCAAGCATGACTTTCGTAACTTTTAGAAAACTACTAGTAGGCTAAATAGTAAGCCGGGCTTACCTAAGCGTCAACGGGGTGAGTGAACCGAAATGTATTGTGGACCTATTTAAAGACCTGGGAGGGAAGTGTCGACATACTTATCGATCGCCTAGCAACCGAATTGGTTTAAGTCATCCATACACGGTCAATCTCGAATGCATTCCACGGTCAAAATCACTAGTATGATCCGTGGATTGCATTCGTTTACTGTGTTTGGACTTTATGAATTATCGACCAAATTCGGTCGCTAAGCGATCGTTATGTATGTCGCGATTGCAGGCCCTGAGGCTAGTGACGAAGTGCCATTCTATTTGCAATGGCGTTTGATTACGTACATTTCGATAATTATGTTTGTCAATCTTTTACATTTTTGACACTTCGACAATCGTCTTTGCCCCGCAACTGCTGACAGGATGTTATTTAGAGCCTCTGTAAGCAGTGACTTAGATGACTGACACGATAAGATTGTCAAGATGACGAGCCTCTTATTTCTTTAGAAAAACATATAGAAATTGAAGCTTCTTTGACAGATTACGACTGAGTTAGGATGAGGCCAAACAAACGTGATTTTGTGAGTTGTGAGTCGCGTAAAATGAGTCGGCGAAATTTACGCTGCATTCAGTTTCATACTAAAGTCGTAAGTCGTAAGGCGACGCAAAATGAGTTGGACTTTAGTATGAAACCGAATTGGCCCGAGTACTTCACGCAATTCGGAACTCACAAAATTACGTTCGTTTGACCTCCTCCTTACGAATGCAAATGTTGCTTAAAAACTAGTAGAATTAGAACGGCAGGTCTATGAACAAATCTCGGCGGTAGTATTGCCACAAAGTTGGTGATAAATATTTGAAAAAAAATTAAATCAATGTTAATGTCAAAGTATGTACGCTTTTTGTTGAATAAAGTAAATAAATAATTAAGTATATACTGCAAAAGTCTTTTATTTTATTACCAAAGATTTTTAATGAATCATTTTATTTGAATATAATTAACAAAACACAAAGGAAACATGTATGACTTTATATTTGCATTTCATTAAATATTTATGCATATAAAAATGTTCTCTTTACATATTTCCGGGAAGTAACGAGTGAACGCTTCGGGTTAAAAACATTATCACAAGGTCTGTTTGGCGAGAATAATAAATTTGCATTTTTTATACAACGCAAAATGTTTGGGAAATGTGGGAACACTTGAAGTTTTTTTTTTTAAATGCGTAGGTGTTCTTTTAATTTGGTATTTAAATACTTCTCCCACAGAGATGTATAGATGCGGACTTAATGCCATAAATGTTTTTTACCAAATGAACTACGGGTGGTGCAGAGGCAAAACTGTAGTAATTGCATTCGTTTAATTTTTCATTAAACCATGATGTACAACAACCCAAGTGTGACCCATGGTTGAAGAATTTGTGGAAAGAGTCACCGCGGAGTCTGACACTCCCTTCCACTCCGCCCAGAGCAGACAGAGTCACATGATGATTTTCTTTCCTTAAAAAAAAGAGTAACGAGCTTACTAAGTTAGTTTATTTTGTGTGGAATTTTATAGAATTCCGAAAGGAAACAACCTAAAAACAATTTCAGGTGGTCGTGTTTATTCATGGTTCCGTATCAAAGGTTTTGTAACCTTAAATGAGCAAACATGTACAGAAAAAACGTGTTGCCGAAAATACCCTTTACAAACACGACTCCAAAAAAGTTTTAGTATGTATCAATGTAACTTGAACTACGTGATAAGCACACAAGAAAACTGCTCAGCTTTCAAGATTACAAGGATTTACGGCACTAGTTCACGGAATACGGACACTACTCAAAGTAACCCTCCTTTCTCCCTCAATCCAGTTCAACGACTTTCTCGGAAAGGCAGACACACATACAGGCCTATTCTTTATTTGAGTGTTACGGTTCGAGTCAGCACTTGAATTGAAGAAAATGATCACGTTTTTTTTTTTTGAAAACGGTGGTTTTTTATTTTCCGTTTATTTAAATTTACTATCATCTGAATCTCATCACTTCCTGTGGGTATCGTAAAAGGTGACTAAGAGACTAACTATTAAATAGACAGCAACATTCTCTGTACATTGTAACAGAAACACTGCGATCGCCAACCCGCTTGTCAAACGTGGATATTAGGATTCCCTTTCCGAGGGAGATATCCAGCAGTCGTATTTCTTTCTTCGTATTTAGTCGTTGGGTGGATGATGATCAGCTAAACATATCGTCATGGGATAAGGTACCAAGTGGTACATCATCCCAAGACTATATTTTTTTTTTTTTTTACTAAACATAGGCACGCGTTTGACCACTATCTCACCTGATGGTAAGTGATGATGTGGTCGAAGATAGAGCACATTTTTAATATAATTATCCCATGACTATATTTTTTATAATTCTTATAGGGTAAGTACCCTATAAGAATTATAAAGACAATTTGATTATGCACCCTTATTTTACCCTTATAATATTGAGGTTTTTAGGACAAATAATCATCATCATTATTTCTGTCTTTTGACAGTTTAACCCAAGCGTCTCTACGTCAACCTAATAAGAATATTAAACAACAATGCAAATGTTAAAACAACGATGTACAAGCATGTAATACTAAAGCTGTAGAAATTGGGAACAAAGCTTTATTTTGTTCATCTAAAGACGAAATCTACTAAAACAGTGAATGAATAACGATATTGACGGATAAAGATCAACAAAGGCCGAAGTTGATAAAAAATAAACAAGACAACTTATCCTAAAATGACAACCTAAATCTAAGACAACCTTCTTCCCGGCATCACGAGATGGCTCGATAAAACGCCATTGTGACCCCTGAGCAACAAAATGACCAAACATAACCCACAACACACCAAACCTATCTTTCCAATACCTAAGAGCAATTTATTGTGAGGCAATACATCTTCGGTACCCGCGACGGTAGAAAGGTCCACAGAAAGGGTAAAATTCTTAGTGTAACCCGACAAATTTATGTTTGTCATCCATATCTCCAAACCCTGTTTCATCCCCGAACACAAACGCACAGGTAAGCAATTTTTGCGATGGCAAACATAACTTTGCAGACCAATACGTTGAAGAATGCGAGTCGTTCGGTCAATGTTGCCATGTCGAATATTTTCGGTACATTTTGTTGTTGGAGTAAAAATATTTGGTAGTATGCTCGCGAATATTTTGTTACAGTTAAAATAAAAGATCCTTTGATCACAAGGGTCGGATATAATATTGAATAATGGAATTTTCTCTTTATACGGTGCATGCACGAGTTTATTTTTATTTATAAAAGATTCGTGGTGTTCAGAAATTTTCCGCTCAATCAAAATGAAGCCGGTATTTCCATTGCATCTAGCGCAAAAGTTATAATAATAAAGCATAAAAAGCGCTGCATATTTTGAAATGATGTGCGCTATTGTGTGAAATTTATGTCATGTTACAGCACTCGTTTGAAATCGTGTCGGACGTCCCGTTTGCCTTTGGAACTGGACGTCAACGCCAGTAAGTGGATGATGAGCGAAATATAGCACACACGGTATTGTTTACAACGCTTAATTAATTTTTCAATTAACGTGAGTTTGACTGTGGAGCCTGATGGCCTGACGTGTATCGCTTGAACGATACGATGTATTTGGAAAAAAATCGAATCCAATTCGTCATTCAGTACTTATTTATTAATTATTAATTGGATAAAATTTATTTTAAATTAGTAAATCTGGCTCATACTCCTTTATACAAAAATCTATTTTGGAATAAGCAAAGGCAAAAAAAAGTGAGTGTCCGTTTGCCGTTTTATTCACATTATAATAAATAAATTAACTTGGCCAAAACAAATTTAGGGCCAGCTGTCTCGACATGTTACCGACCGTATTTGGTCGATAAGTCATAACGATTTGAAAATAACGATATTAAGTAGTCTCTACACCCAAAGCCAGCCAGTCAAATTACTTTGTCGAACCTAGTGTCGAATTTTAACAGCCCATTAAATGTATTTTTGATATTATTCAGTAGGCATATGACAACAGTATTATTCAGGAGAAATGCCCAATCGGAGACGTGCTCAATCTTTGTCCATTTTTAAAACAATGGTCAAAAATCTCTACCTTTCTCTTTGATCGTTTTCACTTGGGTCCTATGCTATTTATTTTTGTTTGTTACATAACTATAATTGTATATATGTTTCTGTTATGTATTTATTTATATAAATCGTACACTTAAGACTACCTACAGTACTGTCTTTCCATTATCTTTACAATCCATCCAAAGGTTGTCTTGAAAAGATCGCTTTTAGTGTTAAGGCCGCCCATTGTGTCACCCTATGTAATATTTTCTTCATCTATCTTTACTGTAACTTGTATGGTGAACATAATAAAGAGTATTCTATTCTAAATGATCTAAATCGCTATCAACGTCGAGACTTCAGGCCTAGGTTGATATAATATACACTCTCTGCCAGCGTCTGTGTTCCCGTCTACATATAACCCGTCTGCCTTCAAAGCAGGGTAAGCAGACATCTTCTGGGCACGCTCGCTCCATCATTGACCTCATCTATCGCTTTCCATCAGGCGTGATTGTGATCAAGAGCAAGCCCATTCCTAAATAAAATAAAAAAAACCTCTTGAGTCAGTAATTCCTTTCGGGTAAAAAAACTATAGAAGAAAAAGGCTGAGTAAATAAAAACGCTACCAGCATTTTGAACTATCACTTAAAGAAGAACGATTTCATGATTAATTGCAAAGTCAATAGTAAAGCTGAAGAAACCCAAGGAATGTTTCAGGAAGAAATTGAATTGGAAGCTGAACAAATATTTGTTTTCAACCGTTTCGTTCCGATCGCATTTTTATTACGAGTATGATCAAAATTCGAACGGCATACCTAGGTAGCTTTATTGGAATACAGGTTTTATGTATAACTGAACGTGCTCAGCTGTTTTCAATTTGTATGTAAGTATGGACACTGTATTTTAATTAAAAATATTAAAATAAATAAAAAAAGAAATAATTTTATTTACTATAGTGGTCGCCCAGTGGTCGACCACTATAATAAATTCAATGTATGTAAATCAATGTATTGTTTAGCATTGTTACAATAAAATATTAACTTTCACACACGGCGGGTTGTTGTGGCGACACTTGGGGAGGATCTCTAGCAGTGGACGTCTTTCGGCTGATATGATGATGATGATTCACTTTCTGCACTAATCCTCCATATAAACTTTAACTGTACCAAGTTTCATAAACCTCCGTCTGCGTAATTTACGTAAAAAGGGCTCAAAAATGTTTTCTTCATGTATTAATATACTCGAAGTAACTTTTTCACTCTTGATTTAAAGAGAATTTACTAGCTGACCCGCGCAACTTCCACTTGTTTTTATTGTTCCGCTTCTTTGTCTAGCTTATAGACTTCCTCGATAAAAAGGCTATAAAATACTAAAATAATTATTCAATTCGAACCAGTAGTTCCTGTGATTAGCGCGTTCAACCAAACAAACAAACACTTTAGCTTTATATTAGTAATAAAGACTAGCGACCGTCACGCGGTTTCACCCACATAGTTCTCGTTCCCGTGGGAGTACGGAGATAAAATATAGCCTATGTTACTTGCTGATAATTTAGCTATCCATTGCTGAAAGAATTTTTCAAATCGGTCCCGTAGTTTTTAAGTTCATTTGTTACATACATAAATACAAATCTTTCCCCTTTATAATATTACTAGCGGATGTCACGCGGTTTCACTCGTTACCGTGGGAGTACAATATAGCCTATGTTACTCCCTGATAATGTAGCTATCCATTGCTGAAATATTTTTTTCAAAGCGGTCCAGTGGTTTTCAAGTTTATTCGTTACATACAAAAATACAAATATTTCCTCTACGTCTTTACCTATGAAATTGCCGTTCTGCAGTACTGGCCATTTCAAATCAAAATAATTTTTGTTTGGCTAAGAATTCTAATTTCAAATTAATTTTATTTTAAAAACATGTTTTTTTTTCCAAAAGTAGTCATTTGTTTATTGATTAGTGTTACATTTTCATCATTTCAATCTTTTTCGTCATCATGGATACGTTAAAAATTCGAGTAATTATGGAATATGAATACCGTCGTGGAAGCAACGCGGCACAAGCGTCACGCATCAACGACGTTTACGGAGCTAACACTACAAACCAACGCACCACCTGTTATTGGTTTGCTCGCTTCCGTTCTGGAAATTTCGACCTGAAAAATGAACCTCGCGGTCGTCCGAAGACTTTGGTCGTCAATGACGAATTAAAGGCGATTGTGGAAGCTGATGATACACAATCTACGGCTGAATTAGCAGCAGCTTTCGGTCTCCAAGTTGCAAGAACTGGGGTTGGAAGCTCTCCGTCATCCGCCCTACTCACCAGACCTTGCGCCTACAGACTACTACCTACTTTTTCCAGAATTTGGATAACTTCTGGGCGGGAAAAAAATTCAATACCCGAGAGGCAGTACAAAATGCCTTTGAAGAATTTGTTGCCTCCCGTCCAGCTGATTTCTTTAAGAAGGGCATCAATAATATATATCATCTTTGCCACTGCGTTGGCAAAGATGCATTGATTACATGGGTGATTACTTCGATTAATACAAATAAAAAATACATGAAAAAAAATCGTTTACATTTTTTCATACAAAACGGCAATTTCATAGGTAATTCATAATTATTCAATGCATATAATAATATAAGCCAATACATGATGACGACGATGATGATTATGATCGTCTGTCATGTATTAGCTTTCTTATAAGCCGCATGGCGTAAAAATAACCGACCAAGTGCGATTTGGACTCGCACACAAAGAGTTTCATACCACAATGACCATAAACCTTTATCTTTATTTGTTGTTGTTATAGCGGCAATAGAAATACACAATCTGTGAAAATTTCAACTGTCTTCCTATTTATAAACTTAAGATACAGCCCGCTAACAGACAGACGGACGGTCGGACAGCGGAGGCTTAGTAATAGTATTCGTTTGATCATAATCTATCTTATATTTACTACACTCCTTACGCAGCTTCACGGCGTTCTTAGATTTTACAGTACTTACTACTACAGATGAGACTTAAAAACTTTCATGACTTTAATTTATGATTAAAGACATAGACAAGAGTCAAGAGCAAACCCATAACAAATAAAAAAAAACTCTCGAACTGGCCAAAACGTGGTCGGCTATGGCGGTCTAGTTACCGGTGCCATGACGTCAACGTTATATTAAATAAAAACATTCCTGAGAAAAACCGTTAGATAGCTGTTTGTGGCACAGGTCGATCTTTAAGGTTAAGCAACGCTTGCCAAGGTTGGTCTGTGGATGGGTGACCATCTTAACATACCGAGTTTCCTCCGTGCCTCGGAAAGCACGTTAAGCTGTTGGTCCCGGCTGTCATTTGTAGATCTTTAGCAGTCGTTACGGATTGTCAGAAGCCAGTAAATCTGACTCCAGTCTTGCCAAGAAATACCATGTTACCCAGTTAATGGGTTGCGGAGGTCTGGTAGGCAGCCGCTCTACGTAAAACGCTGGTATTCAGCTGAATCCGGTTTGACTGGAAGCCGACCCCAATATGGTTGGGAAAAGGCTCGGCAGATGATGATGAGCTTTTTGTGGTATGGGATCAAAACAGCGAGTAAACATTTTTGGAACTATGGTAGGCGCCAGATAAATGTGCAATAACGGTCATTCACCCACATAATTATATTGTTCGACTTTCTTGATGTCAAAAACAGAAATAAAACGTAAAGCTATCCTGAATCTCCTTCTATCGTGATACTTTCTCTTATCGTATCATGGTTCATAATTTATTGCTTGGGTATCTACGAAGGGATATTAAGTCAAGGTAAATGTACTTACTTTATTGCAAGTTTATCGGGCGCCTACCATAATCACCACTGCTTTAAATGAAATCAAAGCCAGTAATGGTGATAAACGTTTATATACCTTCTTCAGTAAAATGCTCTAACAAGGAACATGGTTAGGTTAAGCGGAAGTGTTCGAGATTGACAAATGGGCGACAAACTGAGATTGATCGGAGTTCCCTTTCGCCCTTCTGAGTACGGAACCCTTATAAATTATGTAAGTATTTCAACTGCAACACGCACCGGAATTTGGTCTAAACGGACTTTAATGACTTCGGTAAATACACATTAGTTGAGATGTTATTTGGGTTTGAACGTGTTTTTTCCGGATTGATGTTGTAGGTACCATTTTTGTTCTTTCTCTAAGTTGATCAATTCGAAAATCATACATTGTGAGTAAAAATGGGTTATGTGTTTATTTGACTGGCCTGTTGGTCTAGTGGTTAGTGACCCTGACTGCTATGCCAGAGGTTGTGGGTTCGATTCCCACCAGGACAAAAGTTTGTGTGATGAGCATGATCATTTGTTCTGTGTCTGGGTGTAGTTTATCTATAATATGTATGTATTTAGAAATAAATAAGTATGTTTATCAGTTGTCTAGTACCCATAACACAAGCTCTGCTTAGCTTGGGACTAGATGGCGTTGTGTGATAGTTGTGTGGAATATTATATTATTATTATTATTATTTATAAGTTTTTTTTAATATAATCTCTGGAATACGGATATGCGGACCTGATAACAAAAGTTGCATAGACTCGAAAACTGCACTGTTTCTGTTTTATTGGCCATAGGAAACAACATGTCCAGCAGGTTTTCACAACTTCACTTAGAGCGTGTATTCTGCGTTCGGTAGGGATGAGAAGGTTCTTATTTCCACCTCAGTTCCTCAAGGAAGGTCAGTAACGCTTTAGTGTACTTACCACAGGATTTTTTCTGGTATTATTTTACTTAAGTAATTAGGAGTGAATATGGGTTGGTCATTAACTTATGGATCAAAGAACCAACAACAAAGAACAGAAGACAAATATAATAAATGGTTTTCAGTTTCATAAAGTTAACTCAAAATGAGATTTACAATATCATAACATTTTGATCTACGCGATTAAACTTGGCAACGTTTGAGGATTTTTTTTTACTATTGATAGGCACGCGTTTGACCACTATTTCACCTGATGGTAAGCGATGATGTGGTCGAAGATGGAGCACGCTTGCCTAGAAGTAACCTATTCACTCTTGACTTAAAAACTCCCAGGTTGGAGCTATCCGGAAACTTTCCGATTCCGGCAGGGAATTCCACACTTTAGCTGTACACATTATGAATGTGTTCCCAAAACGTTTTGTGCGTGTGGGTGGGATGTCCACCATGTACCGGTGGCGCATCGCCGTTCGTCTTGTGGTCCGATGATGGAACGGGCTTAGAGGAATTAAATTTTGCAATTCCGTCGCACATTCCCCAAAATACAACCGGTATAAAACCGACAAGCCAGCAACTCGTCGACGATGTTCGAGACTTTGGAGCTTCGTCGCGACGAGCTTATCATTGCCGATGATCCTCTTGGCTTGTTTCTCAATTGACTCAAGGGCATCAAGCTGGTATCTGGCAGATCCATTCCAAAGATGAGAGACTGCTCTCATCTTTTGACTGATCCCCATACACGATCGAACTGGCGCTTGATAGAGTTTGAGCAGCTGTCCCGGCGTGAAGTACCGTCTCATCTTTGCTAGGATCCCTAATTTTTTTGCAGCCATTTGAGCTTTTGATTAATATAATTTGATTCCCGTAAGTTGGAAAAACTTAACGCGGTACAAATCAAATTCGATTGTTTTATTTTCTAATCTTGTTTCCTTTTGAATGTTTTTGACTAAAAATATAAAATTATGGTAATGAAATGTCAGATAATCAGTTGCTCAAGAAATTATTCGAGACGCCTACGCTTTCAGTTTTCCTAAGTCAAATAACTGTACTGACGAGAATTTTTTTAAAGATTTTCTGCTAAGGTTTCTACGAGGTTTTTCTTTACGTAGGTAGTATCTAATTTTTTTACCCGACTACGGCAAAGCCAAAAGGATGGGTTATGATTTTAGCAGTCTGTCTATGTATGTATATAAGTATGTTCTACTCTAGCGCCGAAACCTCTGAACCGATTTTTATGATTCAGGTATCAATAGAGTCTTAAAATCGTTCCGGGTGACATAGGCTATATAAATTATTCCTAAATGTATTATGGTGGCCTTGAAAAGTAAATTTCTGTCGGCAAAAAAATAAATTTCAGACAATTGTGACATGTTTGGTATAAAAAGAAAGGTCTTGACGAGATCATTACAAATACGTATATATATCATATTGTCTAAGTAAACGTAAATGTTTAAATTGCTAACAAACAAGTAAAAGCGTGGCTGCACTATGTACGGTATGGCTGTACAATTGATAGTGAAACCCATGATCAAAATTATACCAACGCGAAGTTAATCAAAACTTTAAAATCTTTACGGTTTGTTATGCCACTCATTAGAAGAAAAATACATGAAGCGAAATATTTATATTTTAGGATTTTTCGAAGCTCGATAGATGGTGTTGGCTTCGAAATAAATCACGCCAAGCTATCGTCTTCGATGTCGTTGCGTCCCCGTATTGGGACGTGGCGAGCGGTCACGATGCTGTCCTTGGCAACCCCTTGGCCTGCAAACACGGGCCACTCACTAAAAATGCAAAAATGCGTCACTCTAGTGCATGAACAACTGAACTGATTTTGATTAATGTGGTATCAAAAGATACGTAAAAACGTTGCGGATGACGGGGGCTATAATTTTCACTTTATTCGGGCCGCCGCCGGGCCCAGGGGGACGAAACTCCCACCAAAGGGCTCACTCGTTTATTTTAATGTACCATTTTCGTCCTCGCCCAAGATCCCACCGGCGAAATTTCGGCAGATAGGTGACGGTAGGAGGACGTGGGAGTCCTGTCACAACAATCTATGATGATTACGACAGTAGTCACTATAGACGAGTGCATGATGTCGAGCAAAATTTTAAATGCGAAAAAAATACACGTAAAATTTCTAGCTCTAATGAAAATAAAATTGAGGTAATGATTACATGTTTGGAATTAAAGAAAAAGTCTTAATGAGCACGTTGCAAATATGAACATGTCTCGTATTGTCTAAGTAAATAAATATTTTTTAATTATTAATAGATAAGCGCAAGTACTGGATAAGTTACTAAAATCTGTAGAAGAGTCGTTGTTGTACGTTAAGGTGAATGCTCCAGGGTAGCCCGCGAAATTCAAATATTTTTATGTTTTTTGCAATTTGCCGGTCAGTGTGAAGCTGTATGTGGACCAAATGCATTCCGCGACCGTAACGCGTACTTATCTAAAGAATTATAACCATTTTAATCATCAATATAGCCCTCTAAGTTCATGTAGTTCGAAAGAATAAATATTTCAGAAATAATCATTCTATCGGACTACATGAACTTAGAGGGCTATATTGATGATTAAAATGGTTATAATTCTTTAGATAAATACGCGTTACGGTCGCGGAACGCATTTGGTCCACATACAGCTTCACACTAACCGGCAAATTGCAAAAAACATAAAAATATTTGAATTTCGCGGGCTACCCTGGAGCATCCACCTTAAATAAAATAGCCAAGATTAGTAACAGAACCCATTTCCAGCATTGAATGTTATTTAGCGTTTGTCTGTTTAGATGTACAAAACATGTGGAAAGTAAAAAACAAATGTAGATAACTTTTATCTATTGTAATTTTGTAACTCAAAGTACCAACAATCAAAGTCTTGTTTCATCCCAATCGGTTCACTCTATCAAAAGATATGAGAATTTGAAGTGTTAAAGAGAAATTAATTTCTATTACGTAAAGCACATAACGTAACGCCATCTATTGAACAAAATTAGTATTACCAATTCATGGAAATAACACCAGAATATTAAATACTGTGGGTTTACTTTTGAACATTTTGATATGTAGGAAAGGAAAAGTGAACATTTATTGTTTTGCCAGATCCAGTTCAAGGACGATGGATAGCATTCTTAATTTGATCTCAATTTCTGAAAAACGTTGTTCTTCGTGGAAGATGAACCTTTGTTCATGTCTGCTATACATGTTACCTTAACTTATAATAAGCTAAAGCTGTTAAAAGATGGAACCCTGGTTTTTTTGCGGAAACCTGGCAACATTAGGTCACCCGAAGGCCTTAACTGCTTGTCACCCGTGGTGAGAAGGGAAGCCCCGTGATTGTTTGACAGTGTTGAGTTTTAAGACAAGGCTTAAAGTGTTGGGTATCTATCAATGCTCTAAATCTTCATCAACTGCCCAATCTTTTCCCAAGTATTTGGGGTCGACTCCAAGACAAACTGGATTCAGCTGAATACCAATATTTTACGTGGAGTGACAGATATCCACATCCCAATAACAGGGTGACCCGGTACTTTTTGGCTGGACTGGTGTCAGATTTTCTGTTTTCTGACTATCCGTAACGAATATCAAAGATCTACAAACAAAGGGCAAGACCAACGGAATGAAGAAAGCAGAAAGAAAGAAAACTTGTTTATTTGGCATACATCACAACACACTGTAGGTATAAAAGTAGGAAAGCTTAATTTAAATAAAACAATAACATTGTGTGTCCCACGGCTGCGCCAAAAAGGTCCAGTTCAACAAAATGCCAGACAACTAGGAGTTGCATGACGCTGGTTTTCAACTGAACCTTACGTTTAAGTACTTTCCGAGGCACGCAAGAATCAACCATCCACACACCGACTTCAGCAACAGCGGCGTAGCTAGCATGGGTGACACCTGGACCATCCCCAATTAATTATGGGTTGCGCGTTGTTTTGGTGGCAGCAGTCGCAAGTTGTTTTTGGGAGGGAGGTGTGGTCCATTTGTGCTGCAGGTGTTTTTTTTTTTCAGAAATATTCTTATTATCACAAAAACAAAATGTCGAAAATTTGTTTACCTCGTTCTATTCATCATTATCAAAACTCAAATAGAATTAACTTTATTGACTGACGCAAGTAAACTCAAGAACTAAGAGCGAGCGAAGCGAGCTCGATAATTTTCGTATCCCACTTCAAATAGGTTTTATTTCCCTTTGATCATTCACACCTACTTAAATAGAAGTAACTTTGTGGACTAATGCAAGAAAGCTCACTGACTGAAAAGGCTCGAACGCAATAGCGAACGAAGTGAGCTCAAAAATGTATGCACGCCGGAAAGGTTTTATTTTCTTTCGATCATTCATACGTAAGTAGTAAGTAATTTTGCTGAATAATACAGAAACACTTGAGGATAAGGAGACTGCAGAATGTAAGAGCAAGCGAAGCGAGTTCGAAATTCACTCACACCTCACCCTCCCCCCGTTAGGGGGTGACACCCGACCATAACAAAACGTCAACGAACAGTCGAGTCACCCCGAAATGCAGAAAACCTCAAGAACTAAACAAATTTTTGCATCTCATCTAGGAAGAGTTTAACTGTCTTTTGATTACTTGTGCTTAAGTAAAATTATTTTATTGATTTAGGGTGCAGAATGCAAAAGCGAGCAAAACGAGCTCAAAACTTCCAACAAATTTCATTGCGTCAAATGTTTAGGGGTGTCACCCGACAGTAACAAAAAGCATTCATATTTAAAATAATGTCTTGAGTGTTCTCTTTTCATTCTTTTGGAAAATAGTTTTGTTTTGAGTTCATCATCTCATCTTCATGCCCTTATCCCATGTTACTTGGGGTCGGCGCAACACGTTTTATTCTTCCATTCTGTTCTATCAGTCGTCACTCTATTACTAACTCCCTTTTCTTTGATTTCGCTCCTCACACAATCCATCCATCTTTTTTTTTGGCCTTAATCTCCCTCTTCATCCATCCACATTTATGTTCATAACTCTTCTAGCCATATGCGTTTCATCCCTCCTCTTCACATGACCATAACAAGACAAGCGATTCCCTTTTAACTTTTCCGTCACTGGGTTACTGGTTCATATAATTAGTTTATATTCAATAGTACGAAATTAAGAGTCATCATGATTCGAGGTAATAGGAGATAAGTACCAGGGCTTCCGTTTAAAAACGGAAGAGGTGATACAGTCAGCACCTGCATAACATGCATGGTTATTGATATCTTATCTATGTATCACATTTTTTCGCCGACATCCACGCAAACGAAATCGCGAGCATAGCTAGTTATAAAATAAAAAGCACGATTAAAGATAACCACGTGCAGTTATTCAAATGTAAATAAATAGTAATTCAGAAAAAAATCAATACAGGTACAATAATAGTCAAATTAAAGCCGTGGTCGCATGCCTAGTTTTAAAGGTGTGCCAGGCACCCACATGGTATACAGGCATGCGACCACGGCTTTACTTTTGTGGTGTGTACTTTTATTACGTTTAGAAAATGAGTTCGGCACGTTATCAGGAGCATATTACTCTTGTTTACAGGATTATGTTACTCGTTTACGTGCCTCACTAAAAAGTCCAACTAGCATTCGTTTTAACCTCCTTACAACAATCATTTTTTCAGTGTGACAACAACTAACCACACGACCAAAGCGTAAATTAAAACATGTTATAATTTACAAAAGGCAGATTAAAACGTCAACGAACATCAAATAGAAATGATAATTGTCATCGTTTGATCTGATCCACAGATAATACAGAAACGTAATAACGTTAACCCCCATGTAATTATAACAGACTCTTCGATCCGAACGTTTCAACTCCGTTTTGCTCAGTAATTATCGTATAAAGTTAGGAGCTTTACAGACTGTATTGTGTGGACGACGTTTCTCTAGATAAGGTCACAAATCGCGCTGCATTGTCCTTTTAATTAAACTTGTGCATAGAACCCTTATTTAGTGAACAAATAAACTTCATGACATACATACCTTACAAGTTTATAATTGTAAGACTAGCTGACCTGCGCAACTTCGTATCTGTTAATTTAATTAATGCTCCGTTCATAATTAGTGATAACGTGATGTTATATAACATATAGCCTTCCGCGATTAATAAGCTATCCAACACTAAAAGATTTTTTTTATTTTGTAGTTCCTGAGATTAGCTCGTTACTTCACCTAACAAACAAACTCTTTGTAATATTGTATAAATAATTAATAAATATCAGAAATAAGTATTTTAAATATATCAGAAAGATCCCAATTAAGCAGGTTTATAGATGCATCACGACTTCAACTGGGATCGTCGTCGTTGAGAAATCGCAGTCTAAACTACCTCGCATTATTTGAAATGATGAAATAAAATCTTCACATAAATGAGCGCATATGCTCATAATATTCTAAGTACGTACTCTCAAGCCCATAAAAAGTTTTCAAAATAAGCCGTATCACATGCAATAGAAAATCTTATTTTCCGTCCAAAACACACAAAATTCTTATGTTCACTTTTAAAACCGTAATTTCTATTCTATGTGGAATAAGCGTGCGCATTCAAAACGGTTACCGTGGTGAAATAACACTTAACCGCACGGTGCTAAACCGAGGCTGTAATCATGCTATAATCGCACCGCACCACATCGCCTGTCTGTAGGCGCCTTTACTGATTTAATTCTCTGATTAAATTCGAACGTAATGTACACATAAACGGGCCTGTGATCTTTGAAATGTTAATCTGGGGTTCATTATCGAATGCCTAAGTTATATTTGGACTGTATGTAAAATGTATATGTACTTTGGTACAGTAGGCCGCATTTCAGGGGTATATACTGGCCTAATATTCTACTGATACTTCTGATTACGTCGGAGGGCCTAGTATGAATGTTTTACACTTATTTACTATAAAAGTTTTACTATAACTATTAAACGCGTTTTGTACATAACATATGGTACGAATTGTGTGGGTATACCTCATAAAATTCTCTTCCGTCACAAGTCTGCTAGAAGAAATTACTATAGAAATAAGCAGTACTTTTGTGCTCTTTTGTCTGTATGGAAATAACTTTTTTTAAGTTTATTGTGTGTCTTCTTCTGCCTAGCCTTTTCCCAACTATATTGGGGTCGGCTTCCAGTCAAACCGGATTCAGCTGAATACCAGTGTTTTACGTGGAACGGCTGCCTACCAGACCTCCACAACCCATTAACTGGGTAACACGGTACTTCTTGGCAAGACTGGAGTCAGATTTACTGGCTTCTGACAATCCGTAACGACTGCCAAAGATCTACAAATGACAGCACAATAAATAAAAAAGAAAAATAAACTAAAATACTACGGGGTTGTAGATATTAGGTACATTCAAAATTCACTTACGTTAATATTTCAATTCGAGTTTTAAGCCCTTTAGTGTGATCAACCTTGAAAAGTCAATCTGCACTAAAACTGAACAAAAACCGTCTAGTCGCATACAAGAAAAACCTCGTTTTTTCTGTACGCACAAAACGCACTGCGCACAATACGCACTGTTGCGTTCACGCAAGCAAGTACGTTTAAATTCTCGCACTAAGCCCTCAATTTCACATCTCTGCTTAAAACCTCAAGGAATACCAACATTCCTGATTATAGGCTTCAGTATAATGTATTTTGCCTATGCCTATCATTATGTCTAAGAGTAGTTTTTGTTTGAAACAGTTATTATGAACATTTTAGAGAAAATAAATTGGTCTACTGTTTTGTTTTGTTTTGCTCCAGCCAAGAATTGAGATTTATAAACCCGCACACGAATAAATCCGTGATTTTTTTTTTGTGTTCTGCTACTATATTCAAAGTATAATGTGCGCATAACTCGACAAAATTACCTAACCAGCAGATTTTTTTTGCGATTTCGGAGTTTGTGCTACAGTAAAAGTTATTTATAATTATGAGTACAATGACAGTACAGCGCTCTACGTGTCCAATACAACAACGCGTTCAGGATGCTCTTGGGGCTGCCTCGCTTTTGTAGCGCGTCGGGGATGTTTGCCGAGGCGCGTGTGGATTGTTTCCACGCAATCGTGCGCAAGCGGTGCACATCCCTATTGCATAGGGTGCGGGGCAGCCGCAACAGTATCCTGAGCGCTTTAGCTGATCGCTTTGACTGTCAGTACGTGAACCACTGTTGCATGGTTCATGTACGGACTGATATTGCCATATTATTTTAATCTCACTATTTTAATTTTAATCTATTACAATCTATATCTATTGACATTAATCAATTGAATAATATGGGTATAATGTTTCTGAAATTTAAATGTAAATTCATAATAATTAATGTGAGCTATTGTTATTTATCAAAATTATTGTATTAATTGTCTATGGGTTTCTTGGCCTGAAATAAATGAATTTTAATTTAATTTAATTTAATGGGGTAGTGAGTTACAGGTTGTGTAAGATTTCATTCTCAGCACATTTACAAAATAAACACAACACCTGATAGGGGATCATTGTACTCATAATTATGAACAACTTTTATTAAAGACAGTCCCAAATTTCCTAAAAAAAAGTCAACTGCCCCATAAATATACTTATGCGTATATAATTTGATAACATGTATTTAATAGCTGATTTATACTATTTTGTGATCCCTCCGATTTAATTTACAGACACACAGGGCTCTTCAAAATAACTGGCGTTTGTATATTCTTTGGTACACCTCTGTCTTACTCTTTGGGGAATACAGTTGACATACAAAAGTTTACATATAAAAGTTCAACTGGGGTTGGAATAAACCACAGAATGATGCCGCTTGCTACGATCGCTATTCTCGTTATACTCCTAATGCTCGGTTTCCGTTAAACATTTATTACCACATTTTCACATACCGCAGTAAAGTGAAAACGTGAATTGACAGCTCACTTGCTGTCAATCCATTCGGTCAAAGTGGAATGACAGTTCACTTCTAGCTCACAGAAGTTTTCACGGTGAAGTGTTTAGTAGCATCAGTGCGAGTTATTTACAGTCCTACTAACTTATCTGTGAACTGAAAGAGGACGGCACCGTCGATTCAGTGTTGCTAATTAATATAAAGTGCCCAAACTTGAGTAAGTTTTCAAGAAGGAAATTTCACATGAGACATAATCGTTTAATAAGAATTACAGTTTTTAAAAATTAAAAACAATGATAACTTTATAAAAATAATAAAATAAATAAAAATAATTTGATAATTTACAGTTACGTAGGTACGCTAACAGTTTAGTCTCTCAGGAATAAACAATGGCTTTAACTAAAAAGTAATCCAATGAAGTGGAAATTCAGCAGATAAAATGTTCCACGGGGGGAGACAACTTTCATTTAATGCGAAGTTAAGTAGGTATCTACCCTGCAAGAGGTACCTGGATGTCTAGCATTTAGTTATGACCGTATCTAGCTCCTAACATCAAATTTGACTAATTATAATTGGCGGTGGTATCTAGTTGTAGTGTAGTGTAATAAAAAAAATCAAATTGCTTCACAATAATTTATTGAAAACCAGGTCTACAGTAGTTGTGATCTTTAAATGAACCTGCATACACAACTTCATCCTGGTTGTGAGGCCATACTCCGCTTATTTCCGAACCACTATTATCATTATCTCTATCGCTTTCGGTTTCAGTGTCACTTACCACTTCTTTAATAAAAGATTTATCTAAATATAAATCATGTTTTAAGAATTCTCCTTCTAACCTGCGAACGTGTTTACAATGCTGTGCCCACTCATGAACTGTAATAGCGTCAAAAGCTTCTCTAACTAGGCGGGGAATTTCAGCATTTTTGTGTTCAATATTTACATCGCCAACTATTATTTTCATTGTGCTTCATATGAGTTCAATAAGATCACAGTGATAAGGTAGTAAATATAAGCATTTGTGTCTATTTTTTCAATCTCATATACGGGTTCAGGCTTGTTTCTCTTAATTATTTCTAAAAGCTGAGGTTTATTCAAATCTTCTCCGTAGTCAATTTTATTTTGGGTCAACTATAATTTGCATTTCTTTTTTTAAGGAATTCGTATTTGGGACTTTATTCACACAAATACGGTGATAAGGTGCATTATCCATCACTATCATGGATGGCTCTCGTAAATTAGACACAAGTTTTTCAATAACCCACTTTTTAAAGTTGGTACTATTCATCTCATCATGATAATCACCACTTTTTGTGTTTGATTTAAACACAAGTAGTGCATTTGTAACAAATCCAGTATCTCCTCCCGCATGAACAATAATATATCTTTGCCCTTTCGATTCAGGCTCCAATATTCCGTCTTCACCCTCTCCTTGCCAACATTTACCCGATGTATGCAAAGAGTGAATATAGGTCTCATCTAAATAAATTATGGGCCGGGGCTGCGGAGATTTATTATTTTTATCCACTGCATGCAAGTACTTAGCTCTCCAAACTGATATTTCATTACGCTCCATAAAAAAATTCCGAATGGATTAAGATTTTTTTTAAACGAAATTCCACCTTGTGAAGCAGCTTTCGCAGAGGCGAGAGTGAGAGAAGCTTTCCTGTGTAATGTATTTCTATCTTTAAGACCTTTACCAGCTTTTTAACAGTAGGGATCTCTTTTTAGCACAATCAAATTCATGCACTTTCCTCCGTATAACTCCCATGTCAAAATCATCAACATGCACAAATCCACTTTTACTTTTTCTGTCCTTGCCTGGTGTCCGAATTTTTGTACCAGTTTCTTCTGCTGCGTGCCCTTCCTTAACTATTTTTGCAATTAGTCCTTGACTCACACGCAAATAAATATTAGTAGACATTTGAAATCTGGCAGGTTAGTTGGCTCACTCACTTAGCAGGTTACCTGATAGATGTACGTCACCGTTACGCTAACCTGCAGCAAGAATAGAAACGAATATGTCGTGGACTTAAATAATTAGTTAAGTATCGGGTAATTTATAACAAGAAAATTGACAACACTAACTTGTCGCTACCGAAATTCGTTTGAATATTTGATTAAGGTGGATGCTCCAGGGTAGCCCGCGAAATTCAAATATTTTTATGTTTTTTGCAATTTGCCGGTCAGTGTGAAGCTGTATGTGGACCAAATGCGATCCGCGACCGTAACGCGTATTTATCTAAAGAATTATAACCATTTTAATCATCAATATAGCTCTCTAAGTTCATGTAGTTCGAAAAACTGATTATTTCTGAAATATTCATTCTGAAGAGAAGAACGTTTAATTAACGCAAGTTAAAAAACTTGCATTAACCCCTTAAGAATCGTCCTGTTGGTCACACACGTGTAGATATGTAGGTAGACACTAAAATAAATCACATACATTTCCACTATAAAAGAAAAAATATTCTGATAGATCTGTAGAGATAAAAAAAAACTACAGAAATAGGTCGTTTAAGGTCGATCGTGACGCCAATTTTAAATAATTGTATTGACTCCCACCGCTCTTCGACTCTTTGAGTCTAAAAACGAACGACAGCTGGGTAACGGCACTAAGTACTCGTAGTCGACATAACTATACATAGAAGGCTTTTCATTTTCTGAAAAGACTTTCATTTAGTCGTTACTTTTTGTAAATTATTTCATCACCACTGCTCTCAAAACGGTGTAGGAAAACATCGTGAGGAAACCGGCATGTCCTAGAACCAAAAATTCGAAGACATGTGACATCTACTAACCTGCACTGGGCCCACGTGGTGGATTACGGCCCACACCCTCTCACCGAGAGGAGGCCTGTGTCCCAGCAGTCGGAACATTATAGGCTGATTATGATCACCTATCAACGGACCGACCCGACGGACATAATTTTCACATTCTAGTCTAATAAAAACTCCTTTTCACTTAAAGCATCATTTGTAATGGTAAAACACATAACAAGGAATGTTTACTAAGGAAAATTCAAAGACAAACACAAGATAACTGGGTCTCTTCTGCACAATGACTCTCTTAAATTATTCATCTAAAAACAACAAACGTGAAACGAAACAGTTATTTGTCTTCCATTCTGAGAATAACGCATCGTTTTTGGAAGCAGAGAATTCTTTCTTCGGAGTTATGAAATAAATACTTTTATTATAATTCATGACAATAACACTCATTGTTCCATAATAATCATAATCATTTATTTTTAGAATATGGTACATAACGGTCTTAAGATTAATTATAGTGGTCTCATATTTATGTACTCCTATGGTGTGTGTGTGGGTGTGCGTGGTTTTAAGTATAGTGTTTCGTATACATACTCCATGTATAGTTTACTTTTATCAAGTTAAATCTATCTAGCATAGCCAAGGCGTAGCATAGGTACGCTACGTAAATATTTTATATTGTAACCATTGACTTTCGTAACAAACAAATATCTGGATATAGCAACGTTGACACCTACACAATATTATCAGAAATAGACACGAAAATAAAGCGCTTTCAGCTCACAATGACAGCTTCATACAGCGGAAATTACTCGACACGAATCGAATGGAGACAAAATACACTAGAAAATGAGTCGTACGGAGAAATGAAGTCACAAATATAGGAACCGTAAAGATCTGCCATATTTTAGATCATTTTTTTTGCACGGTGTACATTATTTTAACTCTGAAACAAAAACTGCGAAATGGCATCGTGCTATATAGTGAAGTGGAATGAGCAGAACCGTGGTAGAGGAAGAGAATACGAAATTAGACGTAAAGGTATACCTCAGTGGAACAGGATTAATGGTTAGAAGTTTTCGGCTGTTAGCGATGGAAACAGACTGACAAACATTACCCAGCGGTAATAACATATTGGGACTTGAATTATATGAACCCAAATTTTTTTTTTCATTTATAGAGCGATCAATCTTCTTCATTGCAAACCACATTGCATATCATTAATAGAAATGATTACGTTTTAGCCATGATTTATTTTATCGAGAAATTGTAGCCACCGGATGTGTGGAATTAAAACGGTTTTGTTTTCAGCTTTCATTCTAACAGGATGCAGCTTTGAACTTGATTTTTAAATGGATGGCTGCCCGGGATTTAAAGATATTTTCTCTGTTAATTATAACATTTTTGTATAGCTACAAATAATATTGTCACGATGGGACCTCCTTAGCTGCAGGTCACGCAGCAGACAAGTTAGTCAATGCAAATTTGGAAACATCATTCTGGCTGAAATACAAATAACATTTAAATAAGGAATGTAAAAATATGGATTGTTTTTAAAAGTCAGCTTCCTTCCAAGGCAGATGCCCGAAATAAGTAAGAAGTTGAGTTCCAAACGGTGTTTTATTTATTAAAATAATTATTTAGCACTGGAGGCGAGGTTCCTTAGTGTTACAATATATTACTAGCGTAGTACAGTTAAGTTTTAATGTCCCTCTAATAACCCTTTGTCCAATCACCCCAATATTCATAGATACCTACATTCAACACGATTTCTGATTGGCTGAATGGATAAGTCAAGCGCATTGTATCGTGTACTCAGCCGTGTTCACGAGCACACGTTAATGCTGAAATCAGCACAATAGCACTGTTCATTGTTTGTTAGAACAATGGCTGTTCGCGCGCTTTTACGTGTCTCACTTGATCCTTTCAGGGCTTGGCAAAAATGCAGCTTGAATGCCTTTGCGTGTAAGCGGTGTACCTACTCTGCCATAAAAAAAGGACGTATCGACACAAAGCAAAGTAACCGATAGTCATTTTCCTTATTTCGGAAATCGGTAAAAAAGGAACCCTTATAAGATCTTTATTGTTCAGAAATATACACAAATTAAAACAGATACACCACTTGTCTCCACACTAGGATTCCCTGTGTCGTGCAGGCCAGTCTCTTCCATCGTGGTTCAAGTATATTAATGGATACTAAATAAAAACAAAAACAATAAATTATAAATACATGGCGTCTTGCAGCAGAACTGTACCAGAGCGTGAGTAGTGTAGTGTTGGCGCAAGAATATATGTTTGTGCGCATGTCATGTCTCTAAACATGTGATAGTGATTTAATGTAATGATGTGTAGTGATGAGATGTAATGTGAGTGTGATGTGATTTATATGATATGTGTGTGTGTCTGTGTGTGTGTGTGTGTGTGTGGGTGAGTGTCATAATAGATGGTAATGAGAGGTTTAATAACGACAGGTATTTAAAAGTTCACTATCTTGTCCGTGTGCCTCCACCGATTTTCTCAGGAACGGGTGGACCTAGCAAATTGAAATTGTTACCAGATACTGAGGTTCTATTAGGTAAATAAAATCAAGGTCCTGAGTTAACACGATAAAAGGATATGGAGAAATTTAGATTTTCGCGAAAACTTGTAAGTATCAAAATTTACCTTTAAGTTATTATTACACTGTAAATTTGCTAAATCGCCTCCAGGCCGTAATTGACCCTAAAGTAATCCCCGATCAGGCTGGCTTTAGACCCGGTAAGTCGTGCTCAGGGCAAGTCCATTGAGGATGGTTTTGAGGCTATGAAGATCACTGGCGCCATTCTTGTCGATTTATCGGCAGCTTATGACACTGTTAACGTTGAGAGACTAATAGAAAAACTGTCTGGCATGATTGAAGACGGATGAAGATCACAAAAAATGGCCGCCCCCAGGGAAGCGTTCTGGCGCCCATTCTCTTCAACATCTACACAAACGACCAGCCTAGTATTGAGAACTGCGAGAGATTCCTTTACGCTGACGACCTCGCCCTGACCACCCAAACAAATAATTTTGAAGATGCCGAAAAAATCCTAGAGGCAGGCCTAGATGTCCTTGGAAAGTACTATACAGAAAACGCTCTTAAACCAAACCTAAATAAAACTCAAGCATGCGCGTTATATCTCCGCAACAGTTCAGCAAGACGCACTCTGAAAATCAATTGGCAAGGAGTCACCATTGAACACTGTAGCAACCCTACCTACTTAGGTGTTACCCTTGATAGAGCACTCACATTTAAGGACCACTGCGACGAAAAAAAAGTCGGGTCTCGCAACAATATACTCAGGCGTCTTTTACTACCTGGGGGGCTCTAACTCACGTCCTTCGAACTACCGGTCTAGTACTCTGCTTCTCTGCAGTATGGCACCGTTCCGCCCACGCCAAGGAACTGGATGTTGCTTTGAACGAGACATCATTACCATCACCGGTTGCCTCAAGCCAACCCCGGTCAGCTTATTATCCCCCACTGCCGGGATAGCACCTCCAGAAGTCAGAAGAGAAGTTCGCAACTAACACTAAAGCGTTAAAAAAAACCTATATAAGTCTCGTATATCAGTTCCATTTGAATATAAAAGTGTCAACGCATACCTGTGCAACTGAGTTAGAGCATGCACTAACTCACTTATAGGTACGAAAGAGGCCCACAGTTTTACAGGTAAAAGTTATAGAAAGCCTATAGTACGGTGTCACAAAGATATTAAAGCTGCACAAGAGCGTTTATTCATCGTCAGCTACTACTTTAACCGGTTTTAATTCAGTGTAAATAACTGTTGGTAAACCTAAAATAACTAAATAAGTTATCAGCTGCCTCCGTGGTCGAGTTGTTTAGGCATTTGCCTTGTGACCCAGTAGTCGTGGGTTCGATTCCCACGGGAAGCATACTTTGTAAAATGGTTTCCAGTTTGGCTAGGACATTGCAGGCTTGAATCACCTGATTGTCTGATTAAAAGATGATTCCGTACTTCGGAAGGCACGTATAAGCCGTTCGTTCCGGCCGCCAAATGGCGGTCGTCAAATAAATCATGTCTGAGGCCCTTGAGGCGGTTTAAAAACTCTGTCACTAGGGTGTTTGGGATCATTAGACCTTACTACTAACTTACTAACGATAAGAAAGAAGGAACTAAGGATTAATTTCTTAATTCGATAATTTTGATTCATCCCTGCGAACTAGGCAGCGCCTGTATTTCGGGGGCCGGATGTTTACAGAACCAACCAACTGACTTTTTAGATGCGTCAGACATATACGTTTAGATAAATAAATATCACTACCCACGAGTACTACCACTTTAATATATCCCCAATGACTAAATACATTTTTTTTCCAAAAAGATTTTTAACAGAAAAGAGCAATTCACTAAACCCTTCCTGGATATTGGATCTAGTACCTAGGTTAGGTGTCCTACACCAATCACTTAAAACAATATTTATTTAGGTAGGTACAACAGAACCTTTTGGGATTTAAATCTAGCCAAATCCAAATAATTCGAGTCACTGTATTAATCCTATTTTGTACCTATACACCCGGTTGACTGGTCCGTCCCATAAATTTAAATAGTACGTTAAGAGTTCAAGTAGGGCTGTCCTAACGATTGAGTTGCATGCTTACCTACACGATAATGGCTGGTTCAGATAAACAGGTTTACCTGATTTGTTTAAATGGGATAAAGTCAGAGGTTTTTTTAGCTATGGGAAACTGACAAAAAAATACTCCTTCCACACCGGCAAGGAGTGTCAGACTCTTATTGGCTAAAACCCACCCAGGGCCGCAGTGACTCTTCCGAACGAATTCCGCAAAAAGTCAGAGATAGGAGAACTTATTCGGATGGCTATAATCCTAGATAATGAATTGAAAAACACGTTAAGTAAATTAGGTACTTTCCTGAAAAAAAAAATTTGTCGGTCCGTATTTTTTACTTTTTTCAGGTAAATAATAAAAATGAAGACGATACAGTGCATTGAAAATTCGCGTGACGTCACAATTCAGTCCACTTTTTATTGAAATATTAGCGCTTAATCTTTATACATTTTTCCAATATAAGAAAGTACCAAAAATCATGATTATAGATTTAGGTTTATCTACTCACATCAAAATAGAGACTTCAACAACCTTCAGATAGACGGAATCAAAACGTTATTTAGATTGATCTAAGCTTTAAAGAGTTTCCTAACACCGTACCAATTGTCAGCAAATAAATTAAAAAGCGAACATAATTATGGTGCTACAATTCACTAGCGCCAATTCGACGGAATATTCCCTAAAGCACTGTACATTTCATTACAGGTTGAACTCCCCAAAAACTCTACCTAAACTACCTAGCAACAACTTTTTTAATATTCTACATAGATCCACCCTCGTTGATTACGATGTCAAAAGTTAAACAAGCTGTAAACAGCTATATTTACACAGGGTTCAGGGTCGGAAGTCGGGTGGTAAGAGGAAAAAGTCGTTGGCTTTACGAAACTAATACCTTTAGCCGAAGTCTCTTGAGCGGTTGGGTAGGTACTTAGCTACTTAGTGGTCTAAGAGTGCCTGTCCATTACAGCGGAGCGGAGAAACGGAGAAATTTTAACCAATGAAATTCCATAAAATCTCCGCACCACGTGACTCACTGACATTTTGAGATGTGCAAGGATGCGTAGCGAGGGATGTGGTTGTTAAGAACCAATAGAATCGCTTGCGCTGAGAGCTAGGTAAATGAAGCGATCCTATTGGTGGAAACGCAGCCTTATGTCTGAAATGTGTCTGTTGATTTCCATTTAGTCATTAGATTTTCTTGGTATACACGGTGCCATTTTAGTCGTCTTACAAAAGCGGTACACTTAATCTACCCGACGTAAACTACCTCTAAGCGCGATTTTACAATAAAAATAAATAATGCATTTGGATGTCATGGACCGTACCTAAGCCCCAATTGGGGCCAAATCCTACTGTCTTTCTATTGTCAGCTCGGTGCCTCACGGGTTAAAAACATTTTTTTCCTATCCTAACAAAATTGATGACATATAACGTGTAATACGGCCAATCTTTGTGAACACTTAAATAGATCTATCACCACAGAGCCGCGTTTTAGCTACAATAGCCCCTGTCCTGTCACTGATGATTGATCGAACTGGACACAAAGCGCGATGACCGGTTTAGAGAACTGGGTCGGGCATATCTGCTAGGATACTAGAGGTCAAAAGATTAAACACAAATAGTTTACATAAGTCGCAAGGTTGTCTGCTTGTCGTTCTTCTACAGATTGTAGGTTGGTGAGTGTGCCTAAGAACTCGACGACCTCATCCCATCGGCCCCTTCTACGCAAGGACGCAGAGGGATGTGGAAGGAATAGAGGAGATTTTTGCCTAGGGAGAATATAGTTCGGGCTGATAAAAGAAGCATATTCCGAATGATGTAACTTTCTAGCAACAAAATAAATGCACTCACCCCCGAAAACGGAAGGGTGTTGTACGTTTAACGAGTGTTATCAATGGTATCGTAGCTCCCAAACTGATGAACCCATTTTGATTCATTCGTCTTTTCATGACGAGAATATGCCACAACAAGATTAAGAAAGAAACAATTTCTACTGTATGAGCAACAGAAACAACTCCACAAAGTCGCATGATTTCTGAGACTCAATGTACCATAAAAACAGCTTAATAAGTAGTAGTTTACTTACCTTATCACTCGTTGTGCTACAAGGAACTTTAAATGATTAATTAACACCAAAGTCTGTTGCGGAATTGATTCGAAAGCGTCACCGCGGCCCTGGAACGCAAAGGGCACAAACACGAATGGGGTTAGTCAGGAAAAGTCTGACACTCCCTTTCGTTCCACCCAGAGAAAAAGGAGTCATTTGATGATTTCCAATCCTAAAACAAACACTAAAGTCTGCTAGGTCTCTCGCTTATAAGCTATAGTCGCATAAAAAATTAAATTGACATGGAATTTAAACTAATTACAAGGAATGGTGCTAAAGGTAGTATGATTAGTAAATTCTCCCTCTCTCCAATTTGACTTTAACAAAACCAGCATGATGAGTTGTGTTACGATTCTAGTTTACATAACAGTAAACCGACATCCGATATGAGAGTAATGGTACAGGGAGTGCACACAATTGTGCACTATATTATAATAAGACGAGTATGTCCCGCGCCAAATGGCTAATCTCCGTTGAGATTGGCTGCCATGGCAGAAATCGGTCAGGAAGACTATATACAGAGCGTCCCACGGCTTTGCCACATGGAGGAAAAGTACATTGAATATTGTAGATGGAACATTTTACTTAAAGAAGACATTATTTTAATTTAAAAACAATTTAAAGTGTATTCATAGATTTTTTTAATAATTACATGGTTGAACCGGGAATCGAACCCGCTATACAAGAAAAAGAATTACCCCGTAGCTTTATCATACCGATTAAAAGGCATTATCATAAGGATTATTTTTTGTTAAATAAAATAGTGTCAGAAATAAAAGAAAGACTTTTGTATTAAAAATGTTAAAATTCACGATTTTAACATTTTTAATACAAAATTAATAAATTTATCAAATGCTCAAAATTAGTCCCATACTGTTGAATACAAAGTCGCACTCTTTTGATTATTTCACTCCCTGTCGATTTTTAGAAAATATAGCTTCGCCCGCGTGGTCCCTAGAGAACATACGAGTACTCCCGGGATAAAAAAGTCTATGTCCTTTCTCAGGCTCTAGACTATCTGTGTACCAAATTTCATTTAAGTGATTGATTATACTACACCTAAATCTCTAACACGCAAATGGCTTGCAAATCTTCTTGGAAGGTCCAAGAACTCAACCAGTACATCATAGAACATTGACCTACTTAAATTTTACCATCCAAGGTCCCGCTAGCAAAATGTCCGGATCCAATTTGTCTTACAATAAGTTCAGAAGATCGATCGTCGGCTGGTAGTCGCAGGGTGATAGCAATTTGCGGTCGCTTCGAGAGGCTATTATGAATCCATAATAAGGCCATCATCGATCTCCGAATTACAATTGACTAAACGTTCCTTTATTGAAGGGAAAGCGAACTGGTGGTTTGGAATGCTCCAGCTATGTAAAGCTGTGGAACTGAGTCAAGGCTGTCTTCATTAGATCGCTGTAAGGAGACTATGATGGTTAGTTGGTGCAGGGTGATTCTGTCAACACCTCATGTAAACTTAGGTAAAATGAATATGAAGTGAGCTGTCAGTCCATACAAACAAGACGGAATATGGTATGGTATTTTTCCTTTTTTTAACCAACTTCAAAAAAGGAGGTTTTTCTAATGTTTGTTACCTCGTAACTCCGTCATTTATGAACCGATTTGAGTTTTTATTTGTTTTATCTGACAGAATATATAGAAAAACGTTTTACAAAAAAACTACCAACTTTTATGAAAATAACTTTCGTCGGTGTTAAAATACGAAGAAACTACCAAAAACACCGACTTCCGAAATTTAAGTAATTTTCTACTTTGTAGTGTTTTTTTTTATTTGGAAGTTAGGTATTTTTTTTTGTCAAAAGTTTTTTTTATCTGTTCTGGTCTAGAGGGTCATTCTCGTATTTTTAGGATACTTTCGCATTCGGATTGCAGTCCACTACTTCCCCACACTACACTACTTTCCCCACATTTTGCCCAGTAGATCTAACTAAAAAGGACACTTTACGACACGTTGAATCATTACGATCCTAATACTAATCACACAAAAATCAGTGTTCCATCTTCATCTTTATCGCTAAAGCATTAAGTTCAAGGTTGATTGGGAAAATTTGACAGTTTTGGGTAGCACTGCTGGCTGATTCTACTAAAGTGACCGTTACTAAGGTTTCTCTTGAACACTTTTTCCAACGATTTTCATCGAATCCCATCACCAGATTCCGACTTGGTGACAATGGAACCATCTCAAAAGCATAGGCTTTCAAATAAAAAAAAAAAGAGTTTTCAAAATCGATCCACAATTCTCGGAGAAATCGGTGAAAATACATTAAAAATACATAAGTTCAGCCAAACACGGAACCACCTCCTTTTTTGAAGAAGTCGGTTAAAAAAGACGTTAAGTTTTATTAATCGAATTAAATATAGTTAATAAATAATAATCCAATTAAATATAGTAAAAAAAACACATTGGACCGATTTAAAAAAATATTTTTTCATTCGAAAGCCTATACTTCTGAGGTAGTCTCATTGTCACAAAGTCAGAATCTGAAAATGGGATCCTATGAAAATCGAGGGAAACCCTCAAATTTTACATTCAATGTTTTTCATAAACTGTCTAACGCAATTCAGATATTTGTGCCTGGTATTCATCATCTCATGTTGCTAAGCTGATGATGGAAGGTATAATAAGACAGACTCTGATGATGGAATCCCATGAAAAATGTTTGTTCAGCGATATTTACGCCAATTGTTAACCGACTTGGAAGATTCTTTTTTTGTCTGGAAGAGTATTTTTTCGGACTGGTCCCATTTAAAGTGAAGATCTGATGAAGAACTTCGGAGGTAGGCAACGAAACTCTTCAATAAATGAATTGGGATTTCTGAAAACGCATGTCTGTTGATTGTTTACACCAGTTCATATTTTTTTTTTTTTTACTATTGATAGGCACGCGTTTGACCACTATCTCACCTGATAGTAAGCGATGATGTGGTCGAAGATGGAGCACGCTTGCCTAGAAATAACCTATTCACTCTTGATTTAAAGACTCCCAGGTTGTAGCTATCAGGAAACACAGACTCCGGCAGGGAATTCCACTCCTTAGCTGTACGCATTATGAATGTGTTCCCAAAACGTTTTGTGCGTATGGGTGGGAAGTCGATGTTCAAAAACGAAATAACCAAAAAACACCGACTTCCGAAATTAAAGTTATTTTTTACTTTGTAGTGTTTTGTTTTTGGAAGTCGGTTTTATCAATAACGCCAAGATTCATTATAACTATACAGGGCGTCCAATGACTTTGTCACATGGAGCAAAAGTACCTCCAATATTGTACATAGAAAAAAGAAAAAATAGTGAATGAAAACTTCAGTTTTATTTAAAAAAAAAGACGAATTTAATTCAAAGAATTTTAAATAATCGTTTGCAAGTCGGAACCGGGAATCGAACCCGCTAAATTTTTTTTTTTTACTAAACATAGGCACGCGTTTGACCACTATCTCACCTGATGGTAAGTGATGATGTGGTCGAAGATAGAGCACGCTTGCCTAGAAATAACCTATTCACTCTTGATTTAAAGACTCTCAGGTTGTAGCTATCAGGAAACACAGACTCCGGCAGGGAATTCCACTCCTTAGCTGTACGCATTATGAACGTAAAAAAAGAAACCTGTTATTTTACTGTACCTATAGAAAGGCTCAATCATATAATATTATTTCTTCCACATAACATACTAACTAAAATAAAAGGAAGAGTATGAAATATAACATTTAATTTTTTCACTTATAACACCATATTGGGTCATCGAACCAGTCCTCAAGTAACAAGGTTTCTTGGCGACTTTATTATACCCACGAGACGGGCCACAAACTCAATATCTCTGGTAATAACATGTCTGTGGAAAAATATATAATAAAAGATAGTTTGTATCAAGGTATTATTCAATATGATTAAATTGAATTCTATGAACATGTGAAAAAGTGAGATTGAATCTTCAATTTCTGTTGCTATCATTTTTACGTTAAATAGAAAGCAATGATAACGGTTTAGTGCAAAATTTATAGGAAAACGAAACAGGGATAGTTTCAAATTTAGCGTAGCAACACACATCTGCCGAATTTACGGGACGAAGTTTGGCTAGTTTCACGATGAAGTCAGGAATGCTTTGTAAAAGCAAATATCAAAATAATATAAAATAAACGGCACAAAATTCATGTCGTAGATAACTATCAGCCAGTAAGGAAAACTGGCGAGTGGTCGTAACGCAAATAACATAAAGCCCATTTATTTTTTAATAATAATAATAATAAATCTTTATTTATAAAAAAAAACAGATTGTAGTACATTTTACATGTTTTCAGAAAGTGGGTAGTTAAACATTTCTTACAATCAAGTGGGTGACGTACTGTTCTCCTTGCTAGGCTATGAAATAGCCTGTATTAAGAAGTAACAGTGCCTATCCCCTAGAGTTGTATTACTACAATTTTATTTTAACAACTTAAATTCAAGTAAAATGTTCAGAACTTATTAGGTACTTTTGTGTGTGTATATGTGTGTGAGTGTACGTGTGTTGTGTGTGTCGTGTATTGGTCTGTGAATGTGTTTTTAAGATGGTAAATCATCAGATGACTCCTTCCGCTCTGTGATAGTGAAAGGGAGTGTCAGATTCCTTCTGACTAAAGCCAATCCGTGCTCCTCCTACTGCCTTTTGCGTTCCATGGTCGCAGTGACCTTTTTTGAACAAAATCCGCAACTCTAGCAGAGAGGGTCGAGAGGCTTTCGGGACTAGGACCGCAGTCCAGGATTCCATCTAGATTATTTTTGAGTAGTACAGTCTGTGACCATCACTGTCTAACCCACTTGACTATTATTAGGTATTCGCTTATAGTCATTTGGGTTAGATAATGTTGATAGTTTGGTATTCTTGAAAGCCTGTTATCACTAGCTCTCTGCTAAGCACGTTATGACGACGAATTTGCAGCATTTGCTGCGCTAATGCCCGTTGGCATACATCAAAATGATCTTTTTAACTCCAAATTAATTGTTAACACGAGGTTTAAGTAACGAATATTTCATATACTTATGACGGCCCCGGGTTAGCAACAAACTTTAAGTTAAATAAAGGTTCGTGTAAGCGTGGGACAAACTTACAAAGATTGTCATCATCACTGAAGTACATGAAGGTCAAGACCAGCTTGACCTTGAGGGTTGAGAATTTGGAGCCGCATCATAACACCAACTTCAAGTCGTTTGTGGTGCGGGTACCGACACAACATCTCGACAGGTTCCTAAAGGTTTTGGCCGAAGGGTGTAGTCTACCGACGTTATCGTGACAGGCGATTTATATATTATAAGTATATTTTTTTATATTTTGTTGTGTATTGTATTTGTGTGAGCCACAGTTGCCTGAAATAAAGGAATAATAATAACAGCGGGTCCACATCGAAATTAGTCGGCGCAGACTTTGAACTCGAAAAAAAATGTCTGCACAGACTTACAAAAAAGTCTGTACAGACATACAATACTATTTTTTACGCAGAGTTAAGTCTGCACAGACAAAACACGGTGTCTTGTAGACGCTTGGACGGTCTAGATCGAAAGATTCATATTAAAACTTTTTAACAAAAAAATAAAACTTTAATTTCGGAAGTCGGTGTTTTTGGTTATTACGTTTTTGAACACCGACTTTCGAAATTAAAGTTATTTTTTACTTTGCAGTGTTTTGTTTTTTGTTAAAAAGTTTTTTTTTTTATTTTAAGCACAGCGTGCCGGCGTGAGTTATGTTATGAACTGGTGTAAACCATCAACAGACATGCGATTACAGAAATCCCGATCCTTTTGCTAACATTTATTGAAGAGTTCCGTTGCCAACCTCCGAAGTTCTTCATCAGATCTTCACCAAATTTAAATAGGATCAGTACAAGAAAATACTCTTCCAAACAAAAAAAAAATCATCCAAATCGGTTAACAATTGGCGAAAATATAGCTGATCAAACATTTTCCATGGGCTCACATCATCAGATCCTGACTTATACCTTCCATCATCAGCTCAGCAACGTGAGATGATGATTACCAGGCACAAATATCTGAATTGCGTTAGAAAGTTTATGAAAAATAGTGTCTGTGCTTTTTTTTTTCTTTTTTTTTAGGAATGGGCTTGCTCTTGACCACAATCACGCCTGATGGAAAGCGATAGATGAGGTCTATGATGGAGCGAGCGTGCCCAGAAGATGTCTGTTCACTCTTGATTTGAAGGCGGGTTATATGTGGACGGGAAAAAAGAATTTTTAAAATCGGTCCAGAATTGGCGAAGAAATCGATGAACATACATAAAAAAACAACATACGTACAGCCGAACATAGAACCTCCTCCTTTTTGAAGAAGTCGGTTAAAAAACACAATTTACCCACTTCTGAGTTACGGGTTAGGTAAACTTTTATAAATGATACCTACTCGAGTCAAAGAGCTATTAAAGCGATTTCAGCCAGCACTACACAATTTAATTGCCACATTTACTGGCACATCGACGGAGCCTGTACGACTTTATTAAAATTTCAGATACCACTAGAGCTAACTAAAAAAACGTCCAAGAGCTACTCGACTCGTGCAATAAGGGTTCCCGTCGCCACAAATTTCTTTCTTTGAAAAAACTGTCCAGAAGCTCTAGACAAAGTGTAATTCTTTTAGCGATGGTGGTTGTCGAAATGCCAAAATATTGGGGATTAATCACGTGACATTTTGACAGCGTTTGAAAATCCCCTACATTTTTGACGCATCGCCATGCGACCGCTGGCAGAATGTCACTTGTCTAGAACACAAGATACACTAATAATATTACGAGGAATTGTTTATGTTTATCAAAGGCCAACACTGGATGCATTACGATTACTATTTTCGATAAAAAGGAATGTTTTCTGATAGAAAGCTAAAATAACGCTTTTTATCAGTAATGGGTTACTTCCTGAAAACAGCACGATTCCAGTGGCATTGAAAAAGTTAGTTTTTACTAATTTCATATCATACATTGGTATTTTCAAAACATAAAACACTCGGTGAAAATATTCAACTGGTCAGCAGTTCTAAAGATACAGCCTAGCATTTGATACAGTATCTCGTTAGCACCATTTGCTAACGGAACCCCAAAAAGCACTTCAAGCTCCGGGTGTATTCCGTTTCAAACGAGTCGCGATTTAGTTACGCTTTTAAATTGTTTAACTCCAAAATATTGGCTGGATATAACTGGCTTACCCCGGGAAATAATGAGATTCTAAATTCAAAGTTTCGTTGAGGTCGTCTATTCGAAAATTTATTATGAAGCTAGTACTCGTATTACTGGTGGCTAAACAAATTTTGTGTTGTTTGTGAATTGATGCGATAAGCTCATTTATTAGGGTTCCGTACCCGAAGGGTAACCAATGGTACCCTATTACTAAGCCTTCGCTGTCTGTCCGTCCGTCTGTCTGTCAGCGGGCTGTATCTCAACAACCGTAATAGGTAGAGAGTTGAAATTTTCAAAGATTGTGTATTTCTATTGCCGCTGTAACAAAAAATTAAGTTAGGTATATGGTACGGAACCCGGTTTTATTTCAACTTTGTCTTCACATCAGAGTAATCAAATACATTGAGGAAGCCTTTTTCTTGTGGATGGGAAATTTAAAACGCTCCCATGTTCCTTCAAATGTGTTCTTTGCGTTCCAGGACCGCGGTAATTCTTTCAAATTATTCCACAAATCTGGCAGGCACTTGCCCTGGGAGGCTCCGTGAACTGTTTTAGGGAGCTTTGATGCAATTTGGTAGAAACTCAAATTGATTCGAGTGAAGCACCATTGTGGCTGTGAATAGCTTTGTAGCCTTTTGAAGATTTCCGGCAAAATCGCTGCAGGACGACACACATAGTAATTGGGTTGCACGGGAGACAATAGACCTCTAGCAAAATGCTGGTTCTCAGTTTGAACTGGTTAAATTAAGACCAACAAAGTCTAGTAAATCGATTTACTAACCAGCGCAGCGGCTTTGTCTCACACAGCCCCAGCATTATGCTGAGCGATGTGACGTATATTTTTCGCTATTGTGTTAGCTCATCTTTTATGTTTTATTTCCATTTTTAACCTCTGACGCAAAAACGACGGTGTGTTATAAGTTTGACGTGTCTGGCTGTGTGTGTATATGTGTGTGTGTTGTGTGTCTGCTGTGACATCATAGCTCCTGAACGGATGAACCATTTTTGTTTTTTTTTTAGTGGTATGCATTATACAATCAATCTACCTAGCCATTTCTCAACTAAGTCGGGGTCAGCTTCCAATCAAACTGGATGTAGATGAGAACAAGTACTTTACATAGAGCGACTCCCTGTATAACCTCCATATAAACTGGGTAAGGCTGGTTTCAAAGATGTTCGGGAGACCCATACGGGCCATCCGTATACGGGAGATTCCTGTGAAACAATGTCCTAGCGCCTCAAATTCAAATTCAAATTCAAAGCATTTTATTTCAAATAAACCATTCACAGGCACTTTTGAAACGTCAAGGTCGGTCAGTCAAAAACATGGAAGCTATTTGCACGTTCCAAAGCGTAGTTCTCTATGGAGAAGAACGTGCAAGAAACTCCACGGACACTCTTTTAAATCATGTTCTGTTTTACAAAATTCCAAGTTGCATATACTTGTTGCTTCTGCATGTGAGGACAATGCAAAGGAAAAAATAGGGCTTATTATAAGAATTTAAAATATAAAGATTAAATTGAGCCAATGGCAGTTAAGACATGACCAGTCTCAACCGACGGCGCCCGTTCATGAACATGAGGCGTGTATCGGCACCTTTCAGCTCAACCATTTCGAAGGGAACCGAATGATCCAACCCACGCGCCGCCATCAGCGAGATATTGAGTGAGGTGAATGGCTTCATGGTACCTACTCACATTTACAAAATTTAAAAAATATGCTTCTACTTTACACAAAACTATGGTTGTCAGTGACCAAATAATGAAAAAAAAATTAATAAAGACAACGATTAAGTTCTTACATCAAAAATAATAAATAATTAATAATAATGGCCTCACGCCTCACGTGAGCGGCCCGTACGGGTCTCGCATACAGCTGTGAAACCAGCCTAACTCAATGCACATGGCTTCCAACCTTTCCGTTATAGCTGGCAGTGATGTACAAATGACAGCCAAGACCAACAGCTTAACGTGTTCTCCAAGGCAGAGAGAAATCTCGGTTTCTTAACATGGTCACCCGTCAGCAGACCAGCCCCGGCAAGTGTTGCTTAACCTTGAAGATTGACCCGTGCGGCTGTTATGATTTAGCCACGAGGTATGCCTGGTGCAAAAAAAGAATTGTCAAACAAATCTATGAGCTCCTTTTTTATTTAAGACGGGTTTGCCTTTCACTCTAGTCAAGGTCAAAGATGACAGAGACAAAGTCGAAGAAGGAGCGAGCTTCCCCAGAAGAAGTCTGTTCACTCTAACTTTGAAGAGATTAGGTTCATATGAGTTCGGAAACATAAAAAGTTATCCTCCTAAATAAGTCCAGATATTTTGTACTCTCAAATTCTCCGCACAATCCTTTCTGTGACAGTAACAAAAAATATAAAATCTCAATAACGAAGTATCGGTAACAAAAACGGAATAACACCACTTGCCTGCTTGGCTCACGAGCCAATGGCATTTGTTATGAGGTTTCAAGTGCACTCCGCTTTGGAAGGAACTTTTTCAATAAACGTGCGGTCGAAACACTTTTTAGGCCAAATGGGATGCGATATACGTACATATTGGAATAACATAATGTTGCTGACAAGGTTTTTCGGTTGGATAAAATGTTATTCCGTTTGGAAGTACCTACTGTAGGTAGAGGGTTCAGTTAGTAATTTACAACTAGATTGTGGTGAGTTCTTTGGGCTTGCTTTAACTTAGGTAGGTTCACCTTAAACCAGGGTGAATAGAAACGCAGGGGTAAATAGAAATAAAACTTTAAAGGAGATTTCACCTCTTTTAAATTCTGCTCGCAGCATTTAAGGGCTCCAATTTTTTAAATAATCATCATCTGCCTAGCCTTTTTCCCAATTATATTGAGGTCGGCTTCCAGTCAAGCCGGATTTAGCTGATTACCAGTATTTTACGAGGAGCGGCTGCCTACCAGACCTCCACAACCCATTAACTGGGTAACACGGTACTTCATGGCAAGACTGGAGTCAGATTTAATGGCTTCCGACTATTCGTAACGTCTGCCAAAAATCTACAAATGAAACAATATTAGTATTAAAAGATTGATACATTTTTAGAAATCAATAATGTGGCATTCAAGAGAAAATACCATTCAAAGTTTTATTTATATTCATCGTTGCGTTTCTATTCACCCCGTTTTACTGCTAATTATCGGTAAAAACTTTTAAAACTAACATTGACCCAAAAATTCTTTAAATGCTGCAAGCAGAATTTAAATAAGGCGAAAATTCCCTTTAGTATAATTTATTTTCATTTTGCTAGCAAGATACAAAATTGCAAAATCATAACAGCGTTGAAATAAGTTAATAACGGATAAAAAACAAAATATCGGTTTTATTTTACCCACTCAAAATAGCCCATATGGAACCCAGTAAACGCATTATCTGCACTTATTGCATTTTTGACGCAGCCACCGCTTAGAGATCTCGTTAGACGATCTAAAGTGAGCAGTTACGTCTGCATTCAAGAGTACTGAAAAGAAGGATGGAAGTAGTAAAATGTGTTTGAGATAAGAAACATTGCTAAGTGAACATAAAAATATAGTTTTTTGATTTTTTATATCGCCTATAGTAACTAATAGTACCACTTTGGGGGGCGAGGGGATAGAACTAGTATTTGCATTCAGAACCGTGTTCCGGTTTCCCCCTTAGGTGACTAGAACAACGCTTCCAAAACTGCAGTAAACGTGACCCCAAACAGTATAATAAGTAGTAGTATGAGGTTGTCTTGAAAAGATCGCTTTTAGCGATAAAGCCGCCCATTGTCTCATTGTGTCATCGCTTTCTGTAACTTATATGGTGAACCTATATAATAAAGAGCATTCTATTCTATTATATTTTATGACAAACGACATGAAATTAAGAATAGAAAAATAATGAATTTTCTTACCAATTTCAAACTGAAAAAAGTACAATAATACCTAGTTTAAATAACATAAACAGTCTAAAAATTTAATGAATAAGTCCGCTTTGAAAATTAATCTTAATAACTGTGACACACCCGTTGGGATCGTGTTATGAGTTTTTTTGGTCTTATTCCAACATTGAATTTTCTTACCAATTTCAAACTGAAAAAAATAAAAAGTACAATAATACCTAGTTTAAATAACATAAACAGTCTAAAAATTTAATGAATAAGTCCGCTTTGAAAATTAATCTTAATAACTGTGACACACCCGTTGGGATCGTGTTATGAGTTTTTTTGGTCTTATTCCAACATTGAATTTTCTTACCAATTTCAAACTGAAAAAAATAAAAAGTACAATAATACCTAGTTTAAATAACATAAACAGTCTAAAAATTTAATGAATAAGTCCGCTTTGAAAATTAATCTTAATAACTGTGACACACCCGTTGGGATCGTGTTATGAGTTTTTTTGGTCTTATTCCAACATTGAATTTTCTTACCAATTTCAAACTGAAAAAAATAAAAAGTACAATAATACCTAGTTTAAATAACATAAACAGTCTAAAAATTTAATGAATAAGTCCGCTTTGAAAATTAATCTTAATAACTGTGACACACCCGTTGGGATCGTGTTATGAGTTTTTTTGGTCTTATTCCAACATGTTTTGTTACTTTCTACTTAATTTAAAAGCCTAATAAGAATGAATTACTTTTCCTAGCGCTAAATTATGATAAAGGTGTAAATGAAACTAAATTAAATTTTGGATGTCTTTTGACTATACCTGTATGTTTATTAAAAAACCGGCCAAGTGCGAGTCGGACTCGCACACGAAGGGTTCCGTACCATAAACCTTAGTTTTTATTATTTTTTGTTATAGCGGCAATAGATATTACACAATCTGTGAAAATTTCAACTGTCTACTTATTACGGTTCTTGTTACAGCCCGCTGACATACAGACAGACGGACGGACGGACGGACGGACGGACGGACGGACAGCGGAGGCTTAATGGGCTAAAATATAATGGGCAAAGGAGGCTTAATGGGCTAAAATATAATGGGAAAAATAAAAATAAAATGGGCTTAATGGGCTTAAATGAGGAGTAATAGGGTTCCGTTGGATACCCTTTGGATACGGAACCCTAAAAAAGGGATTATGAATAAAAGTATTAATTCAGACTAGACGGTTGTGTTGGCAGTGAAGAAAAAACTACCTAACTAAAAAAATTACCTTTCACATTTCTGATTCATCTAAGGTTTTTTCATTCAATCTTTCAAGAATAATAACAACAAGCACAAAATATTTATTTCAAGGACTTTTGGGATAAATATCTGGAATCGTTTGCCACAACTAGACAACAAAGAAAAATAATAAAACTTTTAAGTACCAATACAAAGTAGATTCTTGTTCACTGATAAAATACGTATTATGTAAAGTGACAATATTGTGTACAATAAATAATTTTAGCATACTTATGTACTAGGCTCCAATATTTTTAAAGGTCAAATTGTAAGAGAGGAGTCAACAATATTACATACTCAGCTTTTTGATATAGAATAGGTACCTATTTAATCAGTTAGGTGGTTTCTAGAGAATTATTTAACTTTTATTAGCATAATGATACTGTGGTATAATAAATTGAAACATTAGGGCCATGGGGTCCAAGTGCGCATCGAGTCTTTCGGGATATCAGTAAACAACTTGTCGACTGTTCACGTGACCAGAGGGCTGGACTTTTGTTCGGTCAAAGAATCAGCATTGCGATTCAACGCGGCAATGCTGCCAGTGTTCTGGGCACTTTTGCCATGGACAGCGATGTGGATTATTTTTTTGATGCCCAATGATTAATTTAATTTTTTTATACGCATACATAATTTCGTGTTAATTAGTGTAGTTTTTTGAGTCTGCATGTATATACTATCTAAAGTTTGCTATAATTCCTAATAAACCCTGTCTTAATACTGAAAAAAGATTAATTCCAGAAATACCGGTATAATAATATTTTGGCATAATGCTATATTACTGTTATTTGTACTAACTTGTTTTGGCATAATTTGGAGTTAAATTAATTTTCCTGCCTAGCCAAGAACCAGAACATAGGGTACAGCGAACTTACCTAGCTCCCGTCATGCCATTCTATTAGGTTCTTTTAAACCCTGCAGACAATTAATTTTATGGAAAAATATTGATGCCTAATAATATTAAATGCGTAATGATCATTTTGCTGAATTTCGTTATGTTTATGTAAATAATGTTAATGTATATTAAGCTTATCATTAGCAAACCATTGCATCTTGAATGAAAATCAATGTTTTACAGGGTAAACTTAAATTGTTTCTATGTTTTTCTGTACGAAGTAAAATCTTTGAATACTGATCCTATTACAAAATTCTAGCACTGAAACAAGGCTACACCGTCTTTGAGTGTGTTATAATTACTTTCCTTGTCGGAAAATTCACTGTTTAAAAAACAATGAAAAAGCTAATCTATTTGATAAAGATAGCCCTGTTATACAGTATTTTACGACTTGAAAAGTGACAGTGAAAACAAGGTTTACTAACACAGGTTTACTAGTATTCAAAGAGTTTATTCCGTACAGAAAAACAAAGAAACAATTTAAGTTCCCCCTGTGAAACATTGAATGTTTTTTTTTACTATTTATAGGCACGCGCTTGACCACCATCTCACCTGATGGTAAGCGATGATGTGGTCGAAGATGGAGCACGCTTGCCTAGAAGTAACCTATTCACTCTTGACTTAAAGATGGTTGTAGCTATCGGAAAACACAAACTCCGGCAGGGAATTCCACTCCCTAGCTGTACGCATTAAGAATGTGTTCCCAAAACGTTTTCTGCGCGTGGGTGGGATGTCCACCATGTACCGGTGGTGCATCGCCGTTCGTCTTGTGGTCCGATGATGGAACGGTCTTGGCGGAATTAAATTATGCAATTCCGTTGCGCATTACCCAAAATGCAACCGGTAGAAAACCGACCAGCTAACGACTCGTCATTCAAGATCTTAGTCGAATAGATGCAATGTACTAACATTTTAATTCTTAACTGAACAGTCCGTTTCCTTGGCCGTACACCGATCGAATATAAACGTAGTAGGAGCAAAGTCGAAATCCATGAATGCTCAGCCTAATCACTCAGCAAAGTACTTCCATGTTTATTGACTTTCACTTGAGATAGGAAAAACTTTCGCCCTCATTCGACCACCCTTAATGAGTTTCGGGCGTCTGTATTGTAAAGAGTAGGAAATGAAGAACGTGGTCGGATTACCGTAGGAACTGACTAGAGTGTTAGTATGTTTGTTTGACACAAACTGAATGTACTGTGGTGTAGAATGTTTACTCACACGTTGGTTTAGAAAAAAGTGTCTAATACCCGATTTCTGAGATTCTTTATCGGTCGTTTATCTGTATGTTAACGCTATTTGCCATAACGCCAGTGATTAGGTAGTGGTACATCAACATCGTCATCATCGTAACAGCCGAAAGACGTCCACTGCTGGACATAGGCCCCCCCCGGGTTTGACATAATCGCCACGCTTGGCAGGCGGGTTGGCGGACGCAGTGTATGGTGTTAAGTTTTCAAAAACGCTGCTGCCCATTCTCTGGTGAGTCCCTTAGTCGCCTCTTACGACACCCACGGGAAGTGATGGGATGGTATTATTTGTTTACGGCACCATACGCCACTGGCCGACACCATACAGTAGCGGTTAGCCGTAAGGTGGTGGTTAGACACTGATAAAAACTGGGCATAAGCAAGTCTAATATATTTTTACGAAATTATAAGTCTGAGATGTTTCAGTTCAGAAAATAATTCAATAAAAAAATGAATTCATTGTAATTTCTCGTCTTTAGTGATTACCAGGAAATCCGTGTGATTAATAAACGCCCGTTTTTTTTTTCATAAAAAAAGATGCTAATTAATTAGCAACTGTCAAAACCATGAAAGTTAAAGCATAAAAACCTTTAATCTACGAGTAAACTAAATATAAAAGTAAGGTACTGTTATTTTGAGATCATTCATTTATATACTTTTACTGACGCAGTATTTTTTTCTATTCCAATAATTCAAAAGCTTGTACATTACTCTAAATGCATTCGTAAATAACAAATTGAATATTTTGAATAATCAATGGATCGTAGATAAAATATTTATCAACACTTTCTTTTATTGTACTCTCAAAGGTTCATTTGATCTTTTCAGAATCCCTACGGGCGATAAATAAGAGGTGAAAAAGTATTTTGAGTCAAAGTATTGTATTGCAAATTAAATTTTAAAAGTTATAAAAAGCTCTTGCCCTCTTTTCTTGGCTGGAAAAAACTCGATACGAACATAAAAGATAGAAGTGTCTAAAAGCGAGGACTGACTTTTTTTTTTTTAATTTTTAGCGTCAACTCAAAAAGGAATGTGGAAAAAATTATGGTCTTTGACAAACAGTAGATGAAGATTCTGGGTGTTGAAGGTCGTAGACACATTAATTTATAATTGGTTGATCTAGTTTGTTGCTAGTGGAATAGATAGCGATGCGATTCTTTTGGTTGTCGTACAAATACATCGTTTGTTCTTCTTGTGGCGGCACTGATGCCGCTATATTACTCCCCTCCAGAGACCGGAGGTCGATAGTGGATGAGTCATTCAGATCCAGTTCGTCAGAATTGAAAGTCGCAGAGGTCACTGTGAGTCGGAACTGCCTGCGGTAATGAGGCATTATCGCAGACAGTTCCGAATAAGTTGGGGTCATGATATCCCAGTGAGTCGGGATGATGCTGCTATGCTCCATTTGCTGGATTTGGCACAGCACTGCCTTATACTCCAGTAAGTCAGACGTGGTACAGTGCTGCATTTTTGCACCAGGGCGTCGGATGTGGGGCAGCGATGCTATGCTACGTAGTGCCAGAACTGGTGGGAAACTGCCCGAAAGTTCTAAAGTAACTAACTAAACTCCAAATCAAGTATCATACTAGTTTAGAGGGGACAAGGGGACCCTATTACCTACTAAGTCTGCCCGGTACCCAAAATAGATTGAAAGTTGACACAAAGTCAACAAAAAGGTACCACGCATAAAAGACGTGATTATTTTGGTATAGCGTAAGAACGCGAGTCCGACTTAACTTGACCGTGTTTAGGGTTGCGTACCCGAAGGGTAAACAACGGAACCCTATTACTAAGCCTCCGCTGTCCGTCCGTCCGTCTGTCTGTCAGCGGGCTATATTTCAAGAACCGTAATAGGTAGAGAGCTGAAATTTTCACAGATTGTGTATTTCAATTGCCGCTATAAGAACAAATAATAAAAATTAAGGTTTATAATACGGAACCCTTCGTGTGCGAGTCCGACTCGCACTTGGCCGGTTTTTTGTCAACATCGTTAATGCTCTATTCATCTAAGTTTCTTTATTAAAGCTAATGTAAATTGAATCCACATCAAATACCAACTGGCGAAGTAAAGTGCAAATGAGGGTTCTTTCACTTCAAATGCCAATGAAATTAATTATTTAGGTATTCCTTGTCGAAGCAAATTGCCAACAAGCGGCTCCATTCATTGACTCTGAATAAAATCTGATAGGCAACGACAATCCATTCTAGACCTTACTTCTGAGGTATAAGGGTCATAGATTTTGTCTTTGTTTAATTATTCGGGGACTTTCTAGTGATGAGGGATTATTAGGGAGGGTTTATGTGACATGATCCGTACATTTTATGTCGCGGAAAATTGGAAGCGATTTATCCATCATGATTCGGGACGGGTGGACAGTTGGTGAAAGTTTGACTTAGTAAATTGGTATATGAACAGCTGATGGGTAATAAAAATAAACTACGATCTCCTGAAAATCACCCTGTGTGTGTCATTTTTAAACATTGTGAAAGAATGCTAAACTGCCATCTGATGGATATGTAGGTAAATAATTTTCCGTTTCGTATTGGTAGAGAAAATAATTGTATATTAAAAAAACAGTAGCTACAATTAAAGTTAAAATTAAAGTCATCATCTGCCTAGTCGACTGCCAACTATATTGGGTTCGGCTTCCAGTCAAACCAGATTTAGCCGAATACCAGTATTTTACGCGGAGCGGCTGACTACCAGACCTCCACAACCCACTAACTGGGTAACACGGTACTTCATGGCAAGACTGGAGTCAGATGAACTGGCTTCTGACTATCCGTAACGACTGCCAAAGATCTACAAATGACAGCCGCGACCAACTGCTTAACGTGCTTTCCGAGGCACGGAGGAAACTCGGTATGTTAAGATGGTCACCCATTCACAGACCAACCTTGGCAAGTGTTGCTTTACCTTGAAGATCGACCCGAGCGGCTATTATTATCTAGTCACGAGCTCTTCAAAGGTAAAAATAAAAGTAATACAATGAAATCCTACAACAGTACACACGTCCATGTTTGTATACAGCATTCGTAATTTAAATCAATTTGTACTAATTAAGTACACAAGTTACGTTCTGGCTCTGGTTTTAATTGAAACTTTATCAAATACTGCAATTTCCGATTGCAATCATATTGAGAATAACTCTGATTTACTGATGTTTATTTAACTAATAAAATTATAATTACTCTGAAATGATGCACCACACAAACATGCATGTATTTTCTGTCAATAGGTATGTTATTATGCCCATTTTGCAGTTGTTCAAATGCCAAAAAAAAAGTTTAGGAATAAGTACTAAGATTGCTGAAGAATTCAAATAGGTACCTTTATTATTAAGGAGTAGAAGGATAATAAAGGGTAACATCGACTTGCAGATAAAATAATTTTAAATAATTTTACTCGTCTTTATAATTACCTACCTGAATTGAAAGAGGTATTTAAACAAACCGTTTTGTACCCAACGGGATTAATTTGTATTAAGAGTATTTTGTTCATTTCCCTAGTTACCGTTTAATTTTTATTCTCCCAAACCATTACCGACACCTCATTGAAATACTTAATATCTTAAATCTATTAATACAAGAAATAATTCCTGAATTACATCGAAGCGACTACATGCGAAAAAACGCAAGAACGCGACTGCGCGAACATGCGCGCAACACCGCGCACATCCGTTTCCAGTCGTACACATTTGTACTCTCAAAAAATTGCAAAACCAATGACGACGGTGTGTCGAGTATGTGCAGTATAGCCCATTCTCGAGTGAAAATTAGCCTATTGTGTTACGTGTTTGGAAAACTTCGCAAATATGACTAGTCATTTTTACGGAGCCAATGAGCAAGAATACATAAAATCACCACAACTCTGACACAAAGGGATGTCCCCACACACCCTAGTGTTAGCGTTAGACCTTACTGCCCACACGATAGAAAGAAGAAGAGCAAAACTCGAACATTTTAACTTAAGCAAAATGTTCCGGCGCTGGTTCAATCCATAGTCTGGAGCGTAAGCACATAGGAAGCAGTCACTTTCAAAGTCAAGTAATGCAAGTGAAGGAGGAGGCGGAAAACTGAAGGAGGAGGCAAAACGAGTGAAGGAGAGGAGATCATCAAGTACCAGCTGCCACAGCAAAGGAGGCACCCTGGGCGTCGTACTGCGATTCCTGGCTACCTTACTGCGTTGTAATGTCAGTCTTTTAATAGCCAATGCGATATTGCGAAATAGTTCGAAAGAGATACCGCGGCTTTACATGATGCTACATTATAAAGACAAGAACAAAAATCTATGTGCTCACTCAATTATAGAAGACATCATGAAATAGAAAACAATCAAACAGTGCGGGATATAATTAATTTTAATTAAAATGGTAATAGACTTAAAGCTAAAATTAAATACTATCATTAAATGTAAGAACTGATAAGTATTCCAATAACGAACGGCAAAAGTAATCTGAAAAATACCATTATTATAATGTACTGAATACCAGAAAACTGGCAACCCTAGTGTTTCAAGCCTGAAGGTATCATGTTTTGGTAACAAGCATATTACAAATTAGAAGATTACATTCAGGATAAGAATGCTTGGAAACATGCTGGTCCTGCTCCATAGGACAATCAATGGTGGAGACAAGATCAAACTGGTTCGTTTATGTATTTACTTTTGTACCTACTGTTTCATTTTTGGGTTTATATTTTTCTGTTCACTCACACTCTGCTAATTATTGGTTCCAATATTTGTAAATATGTGAGTACCATGTACTTAAGTAGAAATTTGAGTACCATGTACTTATTAAAAAAAAAACGTCTACCTCTGCATACTCTAGGTTCATGGTCCTCACATATATTACCAGAAGTTTTGTATATCACAGCACATGTAAAACAATGATTTGAAAAGAGTAACCATGGAGTTCCTTGTCCTTTCTTCTCCATAAGAATCTAGCCTTCCGAATGGACAGCAGAGTCACTATGTTATTTTAAATGTAATGATGACGTTCAAAAGTGCCGTTTAATGGCCTAATTGAAATAAACGTTTTTGACTTTGACTTTGGTAACCAACAATATTTTACTTCGAAAAAAATATTTATGTTAAAATTAATGGTCCAGGAAACGTTACAGTTACGGTACGTAACATTTTTGTTTGTATTCAATTAACTTCTACACATTTCCGATAGCAGTTAACCTTTGAACTATCACGTTTTCATTAGTTTGAACCAATACTTCATTCCTCGACATCTTTATAGATTGAAATCACTTTGTAAAAGCCACTAAAAGCTAACTGGCACCACTATGAAGTAAATTTAAATTACCTACGAAAAATCCTGAAAGCGAATAATCTTTAGTTACCCCGGCCGCCCCTTGTTTTTTTGTTGGAGCCGAAATATTTGGAGGCACTGTGTAATATACCCGAATTTAGAATCCACGTAACCGTTAGGGTGATAACTCTTCAATAGGGTATTTTACTAAAAAAATCAAATTAGTCCGTCTGATAGATTTTCAAAAAATATTGGACACGTATTTTTTCTTTTTTCACGTAAACAAAAAATAAAGGAGGAAAATCTATCAGACGAACTAATTTGATTTTTTTTGTGAAATATCCCATTTTCTATTACCTAACTGTGTTGTTTTTTTTACGGTGGATGCAGTTAGGAAATTGGTGTTTATATCTATGGTGTAGATACAAGCTCGATCTTGTATAATATTTTTATGGTTTTAAGAGGGCGCCACATCTGCAATACGTGATCTTCCAGATCTATTGCATTGTCTTTATGGCGTTCCACAGGGCTTTGTTTTTAACCCGCTTCTATTTACTTACTTTGCCTTGTAAAGGACAATTTGAGATTTTGACGCCACATTTCAGATTTAAAATATGATAACTAAAGGTTAAACTTAATAAAGTTCATGGTTCAGCATGTACTTTTGGACGTGAAAATTGGCGTGATAAAAATAATAGTAATTTTATTTTAAATAAAGCTTAGCTTGGGAATGTAATGTGTTCTCTCTTACTTAAAAGGTTAAATCATGATCACATTTTAATATTTATTGAAAAATAAACTTATATTTACTTTATTTTTATAACTATTGCTATTTAAAATTAAAGTGTTTTTCAACTATTGACACCAAGTTCCATTGCTGGTTGTTCATGTTATATTTCGTAATCTGGTTCTACTAATATTTCACAGGAAGACATTTGTTTTTCCCTGCCATAATATGGGAAGTAGCAAAGGTTGTTACGAGGATAGGCTTTTCCACACACGTATTCACCGTCAATCATAGTTCTAGCTATGTACAAATGTTCACCGAAAACTTGATCATTTCCACCTGTGCGTCCACCGATGAATGCGATTCCAGGAACATTGTTGGGATTTGTTGTAACCCATCTAGCACGATTCCCACATAGTACCTGAAAATGAAATTATAATGTGCTCGTACTCGTATCTCAGAAACAAAATCTAGCCAAAACTGCAATCAATTACTGTTTGCACTATAATAATATTAAAACTATGACAAATGGGTGGACAAAAAACATGATCATAAAATGTTTTGATTGAGAACTTAGAAAATAATTATTTTACCTGAATTAGGTCTCTGCTACGTGTATGTTCCGTGTTTCCCCATGGAAAAAAAGCTGTGCCAAGTGATTCTTTATATTTTCCAGGACACAGTGAACCACTAACGTCTGCTCTGGCTATGAACATATCGTTATTTTCCATCCACTCCTCACCACAAAGCAAAGCGTTTGGGGGCAAATTATCACCTTCCATGGGCAGCCAGTGAAGTCTTTCAGGACAATCATTTGGGGGTGCCGGTTCCAATTTAGCTGCTGTAATTATAAAAAAAAACGCCTTGGTTCATGAACTACATTCTACTGATAATAACTTTTATGAAATAACATGAATTAAGGATTACAAGGTATTGTTCGGTTAAGATTCAGTGTCAACAGCAGCATCAATTCAGCTAGTTCAGTCTCATTCTAGCTTTTTTACGTAAGCCAACGCGGTGCAAAATTAACCCAGGTCTGGCACGAATAATTTGTTAGATTTTAGAGTAGGAAGTGTAGTAATAGAATATACTACCACTATTTCTCTAATGGTTTGCTAACAACATTTTTCCCTGAATAAGTTTGTTAGGCGTTACTAACAAAAACTCAATTTGGTTCAAAATATTCATAATACATACAAGCTTATCACTTAACCTTGAAGACAAACACAATTCAAAGTATGCATATCTTCTACTACTTAGCTTTTATTAATTGGTAAAATGTAAATAAAAAATAAAAATAAATAGTTCAAAGTTGCATTATATTTAGACATTAAAAGTTTGTCAAATATGTTTCATATGTTAAGTGACTTACTCTATTAAAAATGGTCTCATCGAGCCTTTTATTTTGTTATCTCACATGAAAAGACCCAAAAAATACGACGACGCTTTATCCGTCATCTTTTTTTTAATTATTTATTCAAAATCCTTATAGTGTCACGGCGAATCTAATGATTCCTCATTTGTTAAAATCCATCAAAGAAAGCCTACATACAAACTTCTATTAGCAATGATATTATGACTATTTATGTATGGATTTGTAAACATAAGTTAAACTCAGAAAGAACAACTGAATGCTTTACAACAACTCTTGTAACCTGTTCAGGATTTTAGATATCTGTTCAGTGAGAGAATCAAAATGGAGATCGAATGTATCGCCGCAATTATTTAAAATCATACAGAATCTACATAGCACAAGGAAAGTTAGATTCCAAAACAATTCTTCTCTGTGAAGGACGAAGTGGAGTTATGGGTTTACGTGGAATTCTCGAAGGAATGCGAAAGGCGGCGGTGAGTCTACATTTCCTTTTATGATTTACTGTCAAAGATTGAGACATTTAAACTCTTTCGCTCTTCTAAGGTGAGAATGTTGAAGATGTTTAATCTGTCTTTGTAAGAAGGTGTTATTTTAGCTATACGAGTACCATCATCATCATATCAGCCGAAAGACGTACACTGCTAGACATAGGTCACCCCAAGCGTTGCCACAACATAGTTATCGTATCCTTTAACTGTAGTGTTGTTTTTTTAAACCATAGAGAACACAATAATCTTAATATATAAAATTATTTTGTTACTTACTGAGTGACTGACAGACAACGCAAAGCCGAAACTACTGTTCGAAATGAAGAATTGGCCAATGGTGTGGCAACAGCCTTGGGGAGTGTAGGGGAGCTCTAACAGAGGATTCCCCGAAATTCATTCGGGAAAGAGAAAAAACTTGCGGGCAAAAGCTAGTTTAATTTACAAAGAAAACAAGTATTACTGTAACACCAGTAGCTTCTACAAAAAAAACAGTTTTTTCCAGGTCAGTGATGACAAGGTCTACAATAGAGCGAGCTTACCCAGAAGGAGCCTGTTCGCTCTCCATGTTTTCCATCAGCGAATGCAATTATCGAAATGCCAAAATAAAAGGGATTGATTACGTGACAGTTCGACAGCGTTTGTCAATTACATACATTTTTGACAACCCTACACTACCGCGCTGGACCGGTCGAGTAATGGGTATCCGAAAGAATAATACCTGAATAATAATAATTGAACAATATAGGCCCTAGATGTGTGCCTTGAGGGACTCCAGATGAGATTTTATAATTATACATTTGGTTGATAATCATTTATCACAACAAAGAAAAATCTATCCGCCCAATATTAAATCAAAATAATAAACCACCCACTCAAGCTCAAGCTGCCAGTGATACCATATGTAAACAAATTATGAGCTAGAATGTTGTGGTAAACTTTATCAATTTGTTGAAGTCAGTGTAAATAACGTCTGCCTGGTGACCTGAATAAACAGCCATACTTAAATATTCCGTAATGCAACTAGATTGGTATTCGTGGATGGTGGTCCAACAAATCCATGCTGGTAGTTAATTATGAATAACTTTAGATGGTTCTGGAAATGTGTGCAGAGTAGTGCTTCAAATACTAAATAGAACACTCTTTATTATGTACATCATATAAGTTACAGAAAAGATCTAGATGAAATACATTACATGGGGTGACACAATGGGCGGCCTTATCGCTGAAAGCGATCTTTTTTTTTACTTTGGCAAACGTAAGGGAATTGAGATGGGTTTATAGTAAGAAATGTAGTAATTTTTATTGGACTTGTTTATAGGCCACTTTCCATTTCATGTGGAATACATCAGAAATTAAAGACGAATGTGATTCACTAATGTATGTTTCATTTTGGTTCAGGAACCAAACCTTATCAGGATCACACGGGAAACAATGTCATTGTTTAGAAACAAACAAAGATCTATGAAGGAACTTATATTCATACTAAAAATTACTTGTGACCATGAATATCCTTTAATGAACACACTTCTTTCTTTTCTTTCAACGCTCAGGAGAAGACAAAATTTTGTTAAAGAATGGGTACCCCCATTCTGTAACAACATTTTCGTGTCTCGACAGCGGAATCCGAGGTGAGTATCAAACTCATATAAACATAAGACCTTTATGTTGTGTGTAATAAAGCTCACTTTCTGAGCTTTGTCACTCAGTTGAAGCTCGATATCGAGACAGTTATATACAGAATAGACTAGCTGATACCAGACCAAAATTAGCGATTTTTATTGAACATTAACATTGTGTAAGGGCTGCTTCAATGAAACTCACTTTATTCACACTTATCACTTTTATTTTACTGTCTTGCCTGTATCACTGTAAGCAACCGACTGCCTCCAAGAACTAGCGCGCTACACAGGAAACCAACAAGAGTGGGGCCGGATGTAGCGCGCCAAGTCGACAGAAACGGTAAACTATTTATTTAAATTAGTAAACGTTAAAAAGAACGAAAACAATTTCAACAAAAATATAAATCTCTAAAACATTTGATTTAACGTAACATAAAATACAATATTCAATTAATTAATGTAAAATCACTATTTAACAAAACAAATGGATCGTAAACACATCAAAACTACCGCCATCTATTGATAACATTCGACAGTGATTTCTAATGTCAAACTGAGTGTGGCATATTCTATTCTGACAGTAGTAACTTAAAGTTTAATTACCATACAATACAACAATCTTATTTAAGTACTTATAACTAAATGCTAACACTCGGCCATCCGCGCAACTTACGCGTCCTCGCGTAATTACATAACTGACTCGAGTTTATAAGGAGATAAAACAAAAACAATAATTGCAAACAAACAACAAGGATTAATCAACAAACAATCAAGTGCATACAACTGTATGTTAAATGTTAATTATAAAAAAAAAACACCACATTAAATATTTTACCAGTGGTACAAGTCGCTACTACCTTGAAACCACTAGGCGGTACAAGTCGCTACTACCTTGAAACCACTAGGGCGGTACAAGTCGCTACTACCTTGAAACCGCCAATATTTGTCAAGTTTAATAGTGGTACAAGTCGCTACTACTTTGAAACCACTAGGGCGGTACAAGTCGCTACTACCTTGAAACCGCCAAAATTTGTCAAATTTAATAGTGGTACAAGTCGCTACTACCTTGAAACCACTACGGCGGTACAAGTCGCTACTACCTTGAAACCGCCACAACACAATTTTTTAAAGGCAACCACTAGGTTGCCAATATCTGCCTCCACCCTGAATGAACTATTAAAATATACTACCAAATCACATTCATAAAAGGCTCGTCTCACAACCTTGCCACTAAACTTAGTCGATCAATCATCCTCTTCATTGCCCGAGGAGGAACTTGAATCATTTCTATTATAGTGAGCCCAAGCTTTCATTTTATCCACGGCAATGACAGCGGAATATTTACGGTTGCCCTTTCGGGTGATCGGGGTGTCTTCAATTTGATACCTGTCATTTCCTAAAACCTTAACTATCTTGTACGGGCCGCGATATTTTGGAACTAGCTTTTTACTCTGCCCCGTAGCAGCAACTTCACGCTCAACGCTGACCAACTCACCTACACGAAACTCAATAGGTTTAGCAGACTTTTTGTTATAATGCACTTTCTGCTTTTCTTGATAAGTAGTGATGTACTCATTAGTCTCTTCTCGAATTTGTTTAATTTTATCATCTGAATACGTATCACCATTATCAATAAAAGCTTTAACCCTACCCTTCGTCATTCCGGTTAAGTTAGTACCAAAAAGAACTTGAGCTGGAGTTTTACCTATACCTTTATTAAGTGTATTATTTAAGCCCAGCTGAATCTCTGGCACTTGAACATCCCATTTTCTTTCGTCCAGACCCACACACTTTGCGGTCAGAGCCTCTAATAAGGTACGGTTGTATCGCTCGACTTGCCCGTTGGCGCGTGGGGTTGCTACTGCATTTAATACGTGCTTGACCCCTAGCTTTTCTAGGAAACTGGTAAATTTAATACTTGTGAAACAAGAGCCACGGTCAGATATTATTCTTTTTGGAAGTCCAAATATACTAAAATATTCTTGCATTTTATCGACTACAATTGAGGCTTTAGTACTGCGAACTGGTTTTAAAATAATGAATTTCGTGTATGCGTCTATAATCACTAGTAAATGTGTGTTCCCCTTTGAACTTTTGACAAAAGGGCCAACGTGATCAATGTGAACGGTAACAAACGGTTTTTCGTCCTTCGGTATAGGATGTAATGGTGGCCTCAGTTTTGATGAAGACTTTGAGTAAGAACATTCAAGGCACGACTCTACATATTTTTTCACGAAACGCCTCATTTTAGCGAACCAATAATTTTCTCTTACCTTACTCAAAGTTTTCTCAAACGCAAAGTGACCCAAGTCATCGTGACATTGTTTAAGTATTTGCCATCGTACACCCTTAGGTACTACCCATCTATCACCGACATCAGTTTTTCGGTATAATTTACCATTACGTACAGTATAATTATTTTTGATCTCGACAACGTCATTAGCTTGGGGGTCATTTAGAACCGAAATTTTTCTTTGGATTTCCGAGTCTGCTAATTGAACGGTACCTAGCCAGTCTGTTTCACCAATCGCCATCACAAAACATTCACTGTCCTCATTATTTGCTTGGCCGTCGTTTGGTGGTGGATTCCGACTCAAAGCATCTACGTGAGCCATTGAGGCACCAGGCCTATATTCAACATTAAAATTGAATTCTTGCATAGAAATCCACCATCTAGCGACGCGTGGTATCAAATCTCGCTTAAGAAACGTTGCTCTTAATGAATTACAGTCGGTAATAACTTTAAATTCGATGCCGATAAGATATACGCGGAACCTTTGAAGTGAAGCAACAACAGCAAGAGTTTCAAGTTCATATGCCGTCATATGCTGCTCTTCGGATGTTGTCTGGCGGCTAAAGTATGCAACCGGTTTTAATAAGTTTTTGTGGTCACGTTGCATAAGCATTCCGGCAATACCTATCTTACACGCGTCGGTATGCAACTCGGTTAAGGCTTTTGAGTCATATAACGCTAAAATGGGCTTTTTCGTTAGTTCATCCTTTAGAAGGCTAAAAGCATTGCTTTGCTCTGGACCCCAAACCCAAACGGCGTCTTTTTTTAGGAGAGTGGTAAGTGGTTTAGCTATCATCGCAAAATTCTTTACGAAACGACGGAAGAAACTACATAACCCTATAAATTGCCTAACTGTGTGCTGGTTAATAGGTCGGGGAAAATCTCTAATTGATTCAATTTTCCGCACTCCCGGTCTAATACCCTCTGCACTTAATTCAAAGCCTAAATAATCTACTGTTCTCTTAAAGAAACAACATTTCGCCAGTTTTAGAGTTAAGTTAGCTTGTTTGATTAACCCCAATACTTTTTCTAAGCGTTCAAAACCCTCGTCAAGCGTAACGGAAGGTACAATTATATCATCCATGTAAGCAGATGCGATTCTTTTAGTATTGGAGTTTTGTTCTTCTCGCATTGGTAAACCCGTGCTATTATTAAGAACCAAGTGCATTGTACGCATAAAGGTAGATGGTGCATTTACTAGTCCGAAGGGCATCCTATTAAACTCGTATTGCCCTTCGGGTGTTACAAACGAAGTTTTATGGCGATCAGGTTCAGAAATTGAAATTTGGTAATATCCGGACGCGAGGTCTAAAGTAGTATAAAAGTTATATCCCGCAAGGTCATCGAGTTGGTCGTCTATTCTAGGCAACGGGTAATTTTCTTTTATGGTCTTACGGTTTAACGCTCGAAAATCAATGCATAGTCGAGTTTCACCGGTCTTCTTTTTGACAAGTACTATCGGACTCGCATAGCAGGAAGTTGATGGCCGGATAATACCGCATTCCAGTAACTCCTGTATCATTTCCCGTACCTTAGTTCGTTCAGTTATCGGAAGTCTATAGGGTCGGTACACAACAGGTTCATTATCTTTTAAATTTATAGACATTTCTGTAAGTTCAGTTTTTCCTAATTCATTTAAACTAAACGCGAAGCATTCTCTATATTTATTTAATAATTCAACGAGTTGCTCAATTTTATTTTTATCGAGATCTGTGTCGCTTGCGATATCATTTTCATTTATTGATCGTAAAGTTTCACTAAATTCTACTCTAGATATATTAGCTATATTTTGTGTCCAAACTTCTTCTTCTGCTTTTAAACCCCTAGCTATTAGAGTATCCTTTTTTAAAGGAAAAGGTTGACCGAGTTTGCATTTAATTAAGACAATTCCTTTTCCTTCTACAACAGTAAACATCCCTTGCACCAGATAGTGTTCGCGACCCAATTGATAGCGATTATTTCCAGGAATGTAAACCTCCCCATTATAAATCGGGTCAGTGTAAATGTGTAGAGGCGTCAATCCATCTACCATAGTATCTGCCGAACAAAACAGTTTTATCTTTCGGAAAATTGTTTCACTTTCGTTACTAGAAAATCGTAAGTAGACACTATCTTTTTCTACGGTTATATGAGGTTGTTCGGTATACGTCTGCCCTACGATAAGTGGTACTCGCATTACCTCATCTGGTACAACAAGAATTTCAACAGTTGCACCTACGCCATCAATGGCAATAGTTGCGGTACATTTCCCTAAAGGTCTAACTATTGCTTCGCCAAAGCCCTTGAGCAAGGGTAGTTGCTGACAAGAAACCCAATGATCAGATACTTTTTTAGCACAATCTAAGCTCATCATAGTAGCAGAACTACCAAAATCAATAAAGCAGTTAATAGGATGGTTGTTTACCAACCCTCGTTTGTAGTACTTATTGGAGTCACTGTTCGAACTAACCACACACATCACCGATTTGGCAGGTTTGCCATCGGCGGACGTTATAGGCAGAGTGCATTTTTCGACTGTATGACCAAATTTGAGACAACGTGTACATTTTACTGGGGGTTTAATACATTGTGACTTATAATGTCCTTCTTGTTGGCAGTTAAAACATTTAACGACACGATTTTTATTGTCCTCTTTGTCTGTATTGTCGGTCTTATTGTTGAAAATTCTTTTCCTTTTCTCACCCTGGTGAATGTTTGATTTAACCGCCTTTAAATATGGCAAAAGCTGATCTGGTGTATCAAAACGAGCGGCTTCAGCACCAAGTCTTACACTACGATCATCAATGCCGTGAACAATGCAATCTACCGCGCGTTTGCCTTCGATACTGCACCGGTTTAGTAATACTACTTTCTCATAAAAATATTCTTCTAGAGAATCGTTAAATTTAGCACGTTTCGATAACATTGTATAAAGCAAACAACCGTAATTTTCGTTACTAGGAAAAGCCAGTTTTAGTTTCTCCTGCCAATTGTCCCAACTAAATAGAACAGTTGGTAACCCCTCGTACCATTTTTGAGCAATCCCTTTTAGTTTTTGTAGGGCAAAATGAGCCGTTTGTTGGTCTGACCAATTATATATTAAAGCGCACTCGTTGACTTTATGCAACCAAATATCTATCGTTTGTTGTTTACGTTCCGGATCAAATTCCGGTATGGTGTTATGGTTAGAAAATTTTTCTAAAGTATTGTTGTTCTTATTGTTTGCGGCTTGCAATGCTTGTACTAGTTGTGAGACTGAAACCTTGTTATTCTGGGCAGAGGCAAATCTAGTTGGGTTTGACTCACCACGCTCCTTCGAGTCCCATCGACGGCTGCGTCCGCTGCCTCTGCTACGATCGGGTGGGCTGCGGCTACGCCCACTGCAACTGCGCTGGGCACGGCTGCGCCCACTGCGACTGCCCTGGTCTCGACTGCGCCGGCTGCGACTGCCCTGGTCTCGACTGCGCCGGCTGCGACCACTGCGACTGCCCTGGTCCCGACTGCGCCGGCTGCGACTGCGCTGGTCACGGCTGCGCCCACTGCGACTGCCCAGGTCCCGACTGCTGTGGCTGCGACTGTGCTGGTCACTGCTGCGCCCACTGCGACTGCCCTGGTCCCGACTGCGCCGGCTGCGACTGCATCGCCAGTGCCTGCGCCGGTCGTGACTGCATTGGCTGTGACTGCGCCGGTTTTGACTGCGCAGTCTGCGACTGCGCTGGTTGCGAAGGCCCTGGCTGCGACGGTGTTGGCTGCGACTGCGCCGGACGCTACTACGTCGGCTGCGGTCGCGATGACAACTGTTGACACGTTGATGGGCCCGCCCACTTGGCAACAGTGGAGAACCAGGATCTTGATCCGCAGGCGGCGTTCGCAATTGGCGCTCATCGCAAATATCCATATCTTTTAAACGACTTCAAATCAGAACGACCAAACTTACTAATGTAGGCCTGAATATAATCGGCTGGTATAACCAACCAACTATATCCCACTTCTGAAATGTAAGGGCTGCTTCAATGAAACTCACTTTATTCACACTTATCACTTTTATTTTACTGTCTTGCCTGTATCACTGTAAGCAACCGACTGCCTCCAAGAACTAGCGCGCTACACAGGAAACCAACAAGAGTGGGGCCGGATGTAGCGCGCCAAGTCGACAGAAACGGTAAACTATTTATTTAAATTAGTAAACGTTAAAAAGAACGAAAACAATTTCAACAAAAATATAAATCTCTAAAACATTTGATTTAACGTAACATAAAATACAATATTCAATTAATTAATGTAAAATCACTATTTAACAAAACAAATGGATCGTAAACACATCAAAACTACCGCCATCTATTGATAACATTCGACAGTGATTTCTAATGTCAAACTGAGTGTGGCATATTCTATTCTGACAGTAGTAACTTAAAGTTTAATTACCATACAATACAACAATCTTATTTAAGTACTTATAACTAAATGCTAACAATTGCTACACAACAAAAAATTGATTTTTATTTTTCATTATTTTTCCTTAACGTAAGACTTGATAAATGTTAGGAATAAGTGTGGTTTGGGCTTTTAAAGAAATGTATATGTAAGAGTGTGGCGGGAAATCAAACAAACAAAAAAAAACACTCTTTGGACAGATTTCAAAACAAACTCACCTGCGCATCTTTCACCCTCAAATTCCCCTTTGCATTGACAGACGGGCTTATTGTGATTATTCAGGTTACAAATACCATTATTTAGACAATACTGATGGCATGAGTTGACTATACACCTGTCCCCAGAGTAACCGGCATAACATCTGAAATAACGAAGATACTATGTATGAAACAGGTTAACTCGATATACATGGATTCCATCAAATATGAGGCTCTAGACAAATGACATTCTGTCAGCTACTGCGACCGCGTGGCAAAGGCGATTGTCAAAAAGTAAACAATGTATGGAATTGACAAACGCTATCGAAATGTCACGTGATCAATCCGTTGTATTTTAGGATTTCAAAAATCGTATTTGCTAATAGAATAGTACTTTGTCTAGCACCACAAAATGCTATGTTGCGGTATACGATTTGAACCAGTACCCTACACAAATATAAATAACTAGTTGACCAGCGCAACTACGTCTGCGTCACAATTTTCATTACTGCTCCGCTCCTATTGGTCTAAGCGTGACGATATAGCCTATAGCCTTCCTCGATAAATGGCTACCTAACACTGAAATAATTTTTCAAATCGGACCCACACGCTAATCTCAGGAACCACTGTTCCTGAGATTAGCGCGTTCAAGTTAACAACAAACAAACAAACAAACTCTTCAGCTTTATATATTATTCTCGCCCAAATGTGAACTACAGCTAGTACTTTTAAGTGCTCTTTTAAGCAAGAATAAGGTTTTTTTTATGCAGGCCTTCATTATCATTATTTTTTATGCACTCTAACAGAACTATGACAATAATTGACAGTTATCGTTCTTTCAGGGTTCCGAACCCAAAGGGTAACCAACGGCAGAATATTACTATGCCTCCGATGTCCATCTATTTTACAGCGGGCTGTATCTCAAGACCCATAAAAGGAACACAGTTGAAATTTCCATTGACGCAGTAAATAATAAAAATTAAATAATTTTTAAAATTAAACGGGCATCCATAAAAGAAACGTGTTTTTTTTTTTCGGTTTATGGTACAAACCCTTCGTGTGTGAGAGTCTGACTCACAAAGTAGGCAGACGTTCCAAACCTTTTACAATATATACCTACAATAATCATGTGTGTCTTCTGTATGAATGCGAGTGTGCTTGGAGTGTAGGTGACAGAATTATGATTAAGAGTACAAGAGAGCTTCGTTTTCCTCATTGGTTCGTGCAATCTAAATGTTTTTACGCATTCGTAATAATGTTTAGTGAGAAATATATAAACATGTTTGTTTTACCTGCATTTAGGTTGTCCCTCAGAAGTGATATAACAATCTCCTTGATAACAATAATTGTAACAGATTGAAACATCACATCTATCACCGATGCGATGTTTCAATCTGTCATTCTGTGCACATCCACAACAAGATTCATCACTAACTTCCGTACCATTAACATTAAACTGCGTTGCTGCTGCAAAATCATTTAGGCAGTCGATGTACCCTGGTAGAAAACTTTTCAGCGCATGGCAATTTGAAACACCCTGAGTACGTTCTTGAATTTTATAGTTAGCGGTTATATCTTGAGATCCGTAAAAAGAACCGTTAAAATTTGTAGTCATTGAAATTTTATTAGGTTTTACGTCTGTACCATTCCGTGAATTCTTTGGTAATTGCCAGATTAAGGCTGTTTCAATGCTGTTCCACCACGAGATAACATCTTTAGACAAGGTCAGTTTGTCTGGTGATAATTCAGATTCTGTTTCACAATATAAACTTGTTCGGTTCTTTCCATTCAAATCTGCGCTTTCAATACAAAACGAACCTTCGTTATATTCTTGAGATTCAATCCAGTATATTTTATGGGTGTCAATGGTCAACCCTTTTTTTACCGTTATATTTCTGTCTATTATAACTTCTCTTGCAGAACCATTAAATTTAACTCTCTCTATAATGTTATTTGCTGTCCAGTAAATATACCTGAAATATAAATTGCATATGAATCTCAAAGTAACAGTAAATTTATTAGTAAATCCTAATTCAGTAATTTATTACTTTTGAAATAATTAAAAAACAACGACACATTTATAAAACTATAATCACGTACCTTCCACAACTATCTACGGCAACCTCGCGGGGTCGAGTTGATTCCAAACTGATCACAAGATCTTCGTTAACTTCGTTGTTATTTCCAGGTTGTAATGAAAACGAGTATATCTTATTAACAAATGTTCCAAAAAGTACTTCGGTGACTGGGTCGTATGCGACTTTAGTAAGGTATCTTTTTGGTTTTTCCTCAATTAATGATAGCGTATTCTTTGTCACTATGTCAAAACTAGATATAGAGTTGTCATTGTTGCGTCTGTCTGCAAACAGCACTCTCTCATGTACTGGATCATAAATTATCCATATGATACGATGAGCTGCAGCTGGCGTTGTGGTGTATACTAACGTTCCTTCATTATAAAATTCTAGTCTATTGGATCTGGCTACGACAAAATCTGAAACATGAAAATAACATTTTAACAAGTTGATAGCTAAATAAAGTCTGTCCTTTGCCAGGCTTATTTCGACACTAGAACGATCTGGTACAATAAACTACAAACAATTGTTTTTTTTTTTGTTGTTTTCTTCTATTGCCAGACTATTAGAGAAGAAAAAGAAAACCATTCTAACCAATTGGCAAGAATTAAATTGAATTAAGGAACATTCGAACCAAAAAAAAAAACGTCTTAAGAGACGTGCTCCTCAAGATATTTCCTTACCTAAACATAAAAAGCCATACTAGATGATAACATGGATACTGTAATAAGATATCAATCTTACAAGTCAGCTCGCAGCACACTAAGCTTGTCTATGTTGTATGTTCGGATTGAAACTTCTTTTATCCGAACATACAACCTCGTTCTCGTGTCAACTATTCGGAACAAAACCTCGACGCCAAAGAACAAGCTTTAATATTGGGGTCCCATCGCGTAGGCTCCCGTAGGTAAATACGAAAAACACGACTCTTGTACTTACCCCAGAAAAAGGAGTCTGCTAAACACACAAATAGCGTCATCAACGTTAATACACCCTGTATTATATACATTCTAACACGTTCCAGACTACGTTGATTCAACAAAGGAGATGATGCGTCCGCCCTTGGTGACGGATCGTGAAACATAAGAACATATTTTTTACAAACTTCGATTATTAATTGGGTAGGTATTTACTCGTATATATGCAACGCTATATTGGTCAGAAACTATGATAAGAGACAATAACATGTTGTTCCCAACTTTACTTAAATAATATTAAAACATTTTCATTATTCTTGGTATTTTTAATGACATGACATCATTTTTATTAATCGCTATTTTTAATATAGCACATTTTGCTGAGGCGTGTACGGAGTGCTGGTTTCATGCTTAATTCCCGAGGTTTTTATTATTATTTTTTTATTTGTGATGGTTTTGCTCTTGACTCTAGTCTATGTCAAAGAGAGGTCGCTAGAAAATCAGAAAAATCTTGATTGCAATATTCTTTTCCATTACCGCTTCTCAAAATCTGAATTTTCATTTCTAGTTCGTTTTCTACCTCCTCTATAAACTTTATAAACACCGATTTTATATCAACTTTATTCTTTAGAAAATACACATACCCTGTTCTGCAATAATCGTCTTCAAAAGTTATGAAATACTTCCCACCTCCAAGCGGAAAGTGTCTCCATCGGACTACAAAGATCTGCAGTGTGTATTATCTCTAGCAATGCAAATGCTCTGGAATTTGACGGTGGAAACGGAAATCTGATTTGTTTGGCTTAGTAGCATGGTATCCATACAGAATCAACTTCTTTATTAGTTATTTTTATACCCTCAGCACATGACTCAAACCTCTTAACATCAGAAACATTGAGTTCACTTAAATCAGATTTGATAAATTTAAATCATATAATCAAATCTGTCTTACTTTCCAAGGTAGCAGCATATGAAAAACCGGTTGCTGTATTGAGTTTGTACATGTTATCAGACAATTTTACAGTTGCAATGAGTACTCTTTTGGCATTATAAATGTTACAGCCCTCATCATTGAATTCCAGTTTACAACCGTTTCATGTTAACTGACTGACGGATAACAAGTTTGCACTCAGCTCAGAAATAAATAAAACATTTGTTACCTGGATTTGATGCATACATACTTTGGTCTGTTTTATTTATTTATTTAATTTTTCTCCACAATAAACATTACATAATAATATTGTTTCAATTAAGGTACATGTTTTGTATAGTTTACTGTAGAAGACTGGTGCCTAAGCTAGGCTTTAAGGGCCTGTGTTTCAGGTCACCAGATCTCCACACTCTAGCAGTTCGTACAATTTTGAATTTGGAGGTTTAAATTTGGAAATTTACTTTACCCGTATTTTACACGGAGACTGCATCGTTATTTGAGCGTCTTAACATATGCATTGCTGCCCCTGAGTCTATGTACCAATTCTTCAGAATTTAATGAGCTGTCAGCTGAAAAATTATTTTGATTTTTGTTCTTTCGACATTGACTTTTATAATTGTCATATTTATTACAACCATAGCAACATGGGCCTTTTCCTTTCGATTTGCTATTTTGTGAGGTTGTGTTGCTGTTACTTTAACCTATTGTAACAATTTTGTCTTGACAAAATCTGATGAAATTTTTATGCTTGAACGTTCCAAACCCTTGACTTGATAATTTTATTATCCGGTAAGCCTGCATGAGTGTTCTCAGCCTCTCATCTCCGACTTCAAAACCAATATTTCGTAACTAATAAGCTGTGGTCATTATTTTGTTCACATATTCTTCGACGCTGGCACAATAATGTAACGTTGTGTTGATTAGGACCTTAAGCAAGCCAACTTTTATAGCCCGGAGTCCTCAAAAGTTTTTGAAGGTTTTGCCACACTTCACGAGATGGCGCAGCATTTTCGATGTGAACAAAGTTGATTGGTTCTACCAGCAAAATTATCTTGGTCTTGGCTTTTTTGTCTTTCTTGGCATTTCGACCTCCAGGATTAACACAATCCCATAATTCCTCATGCTCTAAGTATGACCTGACTGCAAACTTCCAGGTCGTATAATTTTCTCTGCTGGCGAGTTTCGTTATTTGGAGGTTAGACATACTCATGGTGGAAAAATTTTTCGGTTCCTTTTTTTTACTTTGACTGACAATATTATATAATAATACATCATTTAATTCAGGACACATAGATCTGCGTCGAAGGTATTGCTGGACGCAGCATATTGGGTCCTACCAGCTCGATCCCTTACTGGTTCCGACTAGGGGGCTTCTTCCTCTCCACCTTCACGAAGCTATCCTTGTCACACGTGCCTGTATCTGGCCCTAGCTGTTTCGAACCCCTGTCGGCAGGTTCACAGCAGCTCTTCTTATCCCTCTTCCTGGTCTGCGACATAGGTTTGTGCATGGCGACGATATCAGCGGAGGGACGTTTAGGGGTCGACGTACCTACACGAGTCACTACCTCGGGTTGTGTCGAGTCAGCGACGGCGGCGGCTCATGTTGCAACTCGTGCAATATCAGCAGCGAGTGACGCAGTGGTTGGCACGCCCTAGAGCCTAAGCGGCTTGTCGTATTTTTATGTGATTGGTATCAATAGATTCGTCTTAGTCGTGAGAGTGACACTGGGTATACCAAAATAAAAAAAACTGCCGATTTTTGGCTCAATATTTTTTTTTAATTTTCAAAACCTATCGAGTGATATCAAGATAAAGGGCTCGAGGAGTCGATTCCAAAAATGTAACTCACTAAAATGTAGGAAATAAAAAAATTTACTTTGTCAAAAAATCCGACCGCTAAAAACGACTAAAAAGTTCGAAACAAGTCGCTTTTCAAGCAGTCTGATGCTGTTGGTGGCATCAGATCAGTGATTGAACTGTTTGGCAAAGTCAATTTCTTTGTTGTATGTTTGTAACGAATAAACTCAAAAACTACTGTACAGATTTAAAAAATTCTTTCACTATTAAAATTCTACATTGTCCTTGAGTAACATAGGCATAACATAAATTTTATAGTAGAAAAAAATTATGGATTCTAATGAAAAAAAAAAATTGCAGCGTGGACGAAGTGCCAGTATTAAATAATCGTGTAACGGTTTCGCTTCACTTTATCTGAATATAGCCTTTTCGCTTTTAAGAGTTCATTATTGTAGGTTATTATTATTTATGGTAAGGAAGGTTTTCTTTGTCTTAATTTTTTTCTTAAAAGGGAAGTGACGACCCTTTTTAAAATTCAAATAAACAGTCTTCCTAGCTGACTGACTTCAACAAAGACGTACTGTTGTTTTTATAAGGTCTTCCTCTAAGTGTTGTATTTCGTATTCGTTATAATATTTATTCTATGGTATATATTATATATAAATGCCATATATTTAAATACCTAGTAAAGATATTCATTCCTTTCATCCTCATCTCTTTTTATAGTGACCGATATACTTGTTCACATGTACGATGTGAACAAGTATTTTAGTCATTATAAAATAATATATAAGAGAATACTGACGTTGTCTCGTACTCTCTTATACAAACTGCACCGGGTCGCAAACGATATAATATAAACCACCTTCTTCGAACAGCGGTCTATTGTCTAAAACACTAAGGAAAAGTCAATATTTGGAAGGACACGCTTGAAAACGGTGGTCTGAGACTAAATGTGGCGAAGACTGAGTACATGTCCTGTGGCGGCACGGATTCAAATAGGTTCATCCGAATAGGTTCGGACCTGATCAGAAAGTCCGATACGTTCAGGTACCTTGGATCCGTGCTGCACGAGTCTGGCAACGTGGACGACCGCAAAATGCCTCCGAAGCTCAAGGGGCAGATATATAAATGCATCATACGGCCTGTTCTACTGTACGGCGGTGAATGTTGGCCAGCACTAAGCAGACACACCCAGGAGCTTCGCGTCACGGAGATGAAGATGCTGAGGTGGATGAGTGGCGTAACGCGATCCGATCGCATACGCAACTCTTTCATCAGAGGTAGTCTTGGTGTCCGTGACGTGGGGGAAAAACTGCAAGAGTGTCGTCTGCGATGGTATGGCCACATCATGCGCCGCCCTATGGAGTACGTTGGTCGGGGATGCATGAATATGGCTGTTCTTGGGGCTAGGTCCCGTGGTCGCCCTCGCAAGCGCTGGTTGGACGTCGTTAAGTCCAACATGAGAGCCAATGGCCTAACTGAGAAGGATGTTCAAGATCGGGCAAAGTGGAGGAAGCTAAGTAGGAAGGCGGACCCTGGCAATAGCCGGGATTAACGCCAGGTAGAAGAGAAAGAGACTAAGGAAAAGTGCTTGTACGAGTAGTGAGGGGTGTCAGTGTGTCCCATTGCGCGCCGTCCTGCAATATTCAGCAGGACTCAAACCTTCTGCTACCGTTGAAGACATTAGTGACACACACAGACAAACGCAATGTAGGTACAAGTAAAAGTAAACTTAATTTTAAAACAATACCATTGTGTGCCCCACAGCTGCGCCAAATAGGTCCAGTAAGTAGTCCAGTAAAGGTGAGCTAAAAATGCCACTTTAGCAGATTCAGAAAGTAGATCACGCTACCCGTCACTGTGAAATTTACCCAATCAACCTTGAACCTAAAGCGTTAGCGATAAAGATGAAAATTAAATTTGTGTGTTATGTGATTCATATTATGATTCTAATTTGATATATACTCCTAAAGTGGCCTTTTTAGCCCCCCAGTAGAGACTACTAGGAGTTGACTGACATCTGACATCATCTATTCAACTCATCATCATCTGCCTAGCCTTTTCCCAACTATATTGGGGTCGGCTTCCAGTCAAGCCGGATTTAGCTGAATACCAGTATTTTACGAGGAGCGGCTACCTACCAGACCTCCACAACCCATTAACTGGGTAACACGGTACTTCGTAGCAAGACTGGGTTCAGATTTACTGGCTTCTGACTATCCGTAACGACTGCCAAAGAACTACAAATGACAGCCGGGACCCAACGGCTTAACGTGCTTTTCGAGGTACGGAGGAAACTCGGTATGTTAAGATGGTCACCCATCCACAGACCAACCTTGGCAAGCGTTGCTTAACCTTGAAGATCGAGCCGTTGCGGCTGTTATTATCTAGCTTCGAGCTCCTCGATTAAACTGTAGATGGTCATCATCATCTGCCTGGCCTTTTCCCAACTATATTGGGGGTAGATGGTAAAAACCCTTTAAATCAGAAAAGATTTCATTTATCTCACCATCTTGTTAATACCGTACATTTTTGCTGCTACAATGATACACAGCTCCCTTGCAGAAATCGAGGCAAGGACATACAGCCTTCTTTGAGCGAAGTAATCCATTAACATACATTACTTGCTTCACTAGCTTGAGCTTACGGTACTCATCTTGTATGTACGTCCAACTAAAAGGGAATCAAAGAAATGGTAAGAAAGAGCTCAACTCTCTCTCCATTTGCTAATGTCAGTTGAAAAAATGAATGCATCTGTGCATAAGTAGTACCTGCAACATTAATTCATCGCGACAACTTTTTTCTTTCCTTGATCATCTTCTAAACTAACATTTTGAAGAGGAATTAAAAGACTAGATGGGGCATGTCTTCGCAGCAGATCTTCGTTTATACGTAACATATCTTTCTGTCATTCTGTATTGAGCGACCATCTGTCAAAAAACCTGTGAAATGTCACACCTCTTTTAACAGAATACTTGAATGTCACATTTCTATTCCACGCAACTCCATGTTGCACGAATTTCAGTGCATGGATAGATTTATTTGTAAGAAAATACATATAGAAGACACACAATTAGTTGGTTGGTTTGAGCCAATTAGGAGCGTCAAAAGACTTGCGTTTTGCTGGGTATTTATAAAATAATAAAAGAAGCTTCTTTCTTTGCGACCATCGTGTTCGATGTCATCTTATGCAAGTATTTTATTATTTTCTGTTACGATGAGTACAAAACATTTTATATTTTATTATTTAGTAAATAAAAGCGAGGTCTGCTTCCTTTTATTCCCATTCTTTACAGTAATTAATTAGGTACTCAGAGGTTGGGTGGGGTAGGTGGTTGTTTTTTTCTGAAGAAGTAGTTTTAACTTTTAATTGTTTTGCAATTACTTCAGTGATTTGTATTCAGTGTTTCTAAATTTTATATCCTGATTATTCTGTTCTACTTTAAAATGTAAACAGATATTTAAACACACAGTACTTCAGTTTAATAAATGTTTTACTTTGTGAATGTTGGTTGACTTACAATAGGGAACATGCAATATTTTCATCTTGCTTCCATTTTAAATAATTCTATTTAAAATAGACCATACATAGATTTAAAAAATAAAGCACTCTAATTTTTTTTTCAAAATTGCGATTTTAAACTGACAGTTTGACATTTCGCACGAAAGGAAGTTGAGTCACTCCTGTTTGACACTTGTCATGAACTGTTCGAACTCAAAGACATAAGGTTGCCTTTTCGTAGTCATAACAGCAGTGATGTCACTAAACGTTGATTGTTGTTTTTAAATACGCTCCGTTTCATGTTATTTTAATAAATTATTTTTGTTAAAAATCGATATTAACTAAAATAAAATATTGCAATGACCTTTATTTTATACTTTTTTATCATTTTAATAACAACATTCTCGTAAATTCTGTATTTGCATCTTCCCTATTATAAGTCAACCATCATGCACAAAGTAAGGTACCATGATACGCTGTGTACAGAAGTTGTTATTGAACATTTAATAATTAAAAAAAAAGTTTTTAAAACGCGTGCCTAAAGGGCTGGTTCGAACTGATCACCTGGGAGAATTCGGAAAAGGTCTTTGCCCAGCTATTGGACCGTACCGGTTAACTTAAAAAAAAAATCATAACCTGGCTTAGGATTGTAATGACCTACACATACTACTTCAACTTTTTCTTCTTCAGTCATCAAACAACTTTGCTGTGTCTGATTGTATGCTAATGAACGCCCTTAACTTTGAAACTGTAAACTAAGCAGTTCTTAAATTTTCATAAAATTAAACCATTGCTGCGAAGCGTCAAGCAGAACAAGTCCAAGTAATTACCATAAAACTTTCTGTTCTGAATTAACAATAGAAATGCATCCAGTACGCATCTGTGTGGAACTGGGACACTATTCTAATGGCGTATCGCTCGCTGCCATTCAACGACTGCATTATTCAGCCGAGTATCCATTTATTTCAAGGTTTTTGTTAATGTTTTATCTGTTGTTTTGTTGCAGTTATGTTCTGTTTTACCTTTATATAAACACAAACGAGACCCGCGTATGACTACCTATGGTTTGCATGGTCTTCATTATAACGTATTGTGAATGTGAGCACCATGTAGAACGCTATGTAATGTTAATTTCATGTTAGTCAGGCAGTTTGAGTTCTTTATGCGGCCTACCCAAACGTCTTTACTTTGGTATTGTTCATCAAATCGTTGAGCTCCTTAAAGTTTTAAGTTTGAGCAACACGATAACTAACAAACGCTTGCGCGTCTGGACAGGTCCTCTCAAATCTGTGTGGTACTTTCCTCAAAATGCCACCTCAGACAACCTATATTGTTCTCAAATGATTTGTACAGTAAGGACCTTAAAAGAGACTTTGACCCCTGAGTTTTGTTGTGTAGATAAAATGACAATTTCAATAAGTGAATTTTAGGAAAGCACTAGTTGTAATAGAAATTACGTAATAATTTATTCAATTAATTTATTTTAAAGAGTAAGAATTATAACTCCACATTTAGAGCCCGTCCATTATTTTTTTCTTTATTTATTTAGGGACATTTAAAATCGCAAAGCGTATGTCAGTCCCATCGTACCCTAAGTACAAATTACTCATATCTGGGCCATGAACCTAAACAGACTCTCCGCATCATTGCTATTTGGCAGAGTTTATTGAAGATGCCTTTTTTATGGTTATTGAAGGTGCCTTTTTTTTTTCCTTGCGAATAAAATGCCTAACGGGTATAATACCACATCACCCCGGGGAGATGACGTGGTTATGTGGGACTTGCACCCACTAAAAACTTCGCGTGTGCACCTACTTTCGCCTTGATTGAGTTTGAGTGGGCCGCGAGGACTGCTACGCATGACATTCGCGACCCATCCAGCGTGGCCTACGGGAATAGAAGAGGGAGCCCAGAGGCTCCCTCTTCTATGCCCGTTCGGGCTCCCTCTTCTTTCAGCGATGTCCAGGTGCACTGGGATATCACCACGACTCCAGGGACCTTACAGCGTGGACGATAGAGTCCCCGATCTATCGTCTGCAGGCCCCTTCTATGGCGGCATCAAGTCGGCATTTCGCCGCCTGCGCCGTCCTGTCCTTTTGCGGCGAATCGGGTCAGCGAGAGAGTTTTCCTCCCTGACCCGCTCCGCCGCTTCCTTCTGCAAGATTACGTCCTCGCAAAAAGATGCAACCACCTCCCATACCGTTTCACTTCTGACCATACCCCTTACAACGACCGGCAGCGATAGATCTTCTCCAATTTCTGCGACCAGAACACGGCGCTGCGCTTCCCAGGCAGGGCACTGCTCGAGAGTGTGCAGAGCCGTGTCTTGGCTGCAGCCGCACTGGTGACACACTGGAGTCGCCTCCCGTCTTGCCACTGTATGCAGGTATTTGCCAAAACAGCCATGCGCCGACAAAACCTGCAATAAACGGGTTAAAGGTTACGTCAAGTCTGTTCAACCTCACCCGTCCATATTATTAGCAACTATTTGTGAATGGAATCCCCTGCTATGTCTAAATGGAGATTTTTTTGTGAAATGACAAATTGACAATTCCTTATAGCAAGACTCCGTGATCGAGTGGTTAAGGCGTTTGCCTTGTGACCCGGTGGTCGTGGGTTCGATTTCCATGGGAAGCATACTTTGTAAAGTTGTTTCCAGTTTGACTATGACATTGCAATTGACTGATAAAAAGATTATTCCGTGCTTCGGAAGGCACGTATAAGCCGGTGGTCCCGGCCGCTAAATGGCGGTCGTCAAATACACCGTGTCAGAGGCCCTTCAGGCGGTTTAGAAACTCTGACACGAGGGTGTGGGGGGTCGTTAGACCTTACTGCCCACACGATAGCAATTATCACAATATGGTATTAGAGAGCTAAACTACAGTGGTTTCTTACAATACAAATAGGGTAAAGTTATGAAATTACTTTTAATGTTTTTAATATGGTGATGAACATTGCTCCTACATAACTACAGTAGGCATTTCATACTCATCTGAGTATGAAAAGTAACAAACCCAACCAACCAACCAACCAACCAACCAACCAACTATCGATCTCGATAGTTGGTTACTTATTCAGATTTAGGACAGACCCGCCGTATAACTGTAGTTTTAAAATAGTACATTGCTCGTACATCGCTCTCACGCATATAGCATGACCATTTGTAGTCATGCACCCTCCATTCTTATGAACACTATTATGTGAGGTTAGACTTACTTGTACAGTTTCGCAATCGGGTTCGTATTTATATGATTTATACTCTCAAAAACCGACGTCGTTCTGCATAGATGTTGTAACGGAAAGTAGCTGTCTGCACGACAAAGTTTCATTGCACAGTTAGATCGTAAGTTTAAGTTCACCTATATCCCAAGGGCTATCTAGCGAGGCAGAATTTAACGAATTCTTGTAACAATTTAGCATACGTTTCCTGTGTAAAAAGTTGTTAAAATGTTACTATGTAGCGGGATCAAAGCTGCAACAAGAAAAACAAACGAAGAAAATCTACATTGCAACAAAAAGAACCGCAACGCCATCTGTTTAACATGCAGTGAACTACTATAACGAAATCCTGCACCGCTTTATCAGAGTTCACCGTGCGATTTGCGACATAATTATACAACAGTCCGTATGTCAACTATCGGGCAGTTGCCCACACAGGTCACAACAACCGTCAGTACCTGCTGGGGCTGCGGACTTCGTTCGAAAGAGGCATCGTACCCTGGAACGCAAAGGGCACTAGGAGGAAAACGGATGGGTTTTAGTCAGTAAAAATCTGACACTCCCTCCTGCTTTACCTAGAGCGGGAGGAGTCATTTGATGATTTCCCAAAAAAAAAGTCACAACAACCGTCCGGTCAAAAGATCCTTCCTTTTCAATGGAGGTTTGCATGACTTTACTCTCTGAACCACCTCTATAACTATGATTCATTGTATGACCTCTAATAATATGCTAGTTATTTTCTTATTGCTTGATTTCATTGATAAGCACATGAAGTATTGGTGGTTTGCAGGCGACATGGTCATTTTTGTTTTAAATCTTTAATGAAGTTGTTACAGAAGATTTTTTTTTTTATTTTAGTTTCTAGATGATGCTATCACGGACCTATCTGAAGTCGCCTGAAATATCGGTCTGTGGATGTTGATGATGATGAACATGGACTAATAAAACAAAACCAACCATCTATATTATATTCTATCATCATTTTTGTGTACATTGATACATTGTTATTACTAACACTGCAATCGCTTTGAATGTTTTCATTTGGAACATTCCAACTAGCATTACCTACGTATACACCTTCGAAATATTATTTGGAGAAACATTCGTTTCATGCCGAGATGTTTGTTTTGATTTGTACCTTAATATAAATCAAAACAAACATCTGAATCTGCCCTTTGATATTTCCAAATGCTTACATTTGGAAATATCAAAGGGCAGATTCAGTGCGCAATCATGATATTTGTCTTTTTTTTTTTCGTTTATTAGTTCACTTTTTACCGTTGGCTGCCTTTTTAAGTCGTTTTCTGTATGTGTGTGTTCATAGTGTACTTTTTACAGGGTTAAGTACTTTTAATTGATTGGCAATCTTTGCTGAATGTGCGCATCATAATTATTACGAAAAACAGAAAAATCCGGTCAAGTACAAATCGAACTCGCACACAAATGTTTAAATAAATAATTAAAAAGTAAATGAATATAATAAAAATATATAAAAATAAATAATATATTAATGTTTAAATTTAAATATTAATCGCATTTCTGTTTTATTTTTTCACAATTTGCACCTACTAGTATTATTCTCCGCATCACCCATAGGTTGACTGGTAGAAAATGCCTCAGGCATTAAGTCCGCCTTAAATAAATAATAAATAAATAAATAATAAATGTTTCCTGACAATATGTTAATTTTAAGCCATTTGCCTGCGTCACATTTTTCTTTATTGCCCCGCTCCTATTGGTTGTAGAGTGATGTTATAATTATAGCGTACAGCCTTCCTCGATAAATGGGCTATCCAACAATAAAATACACACAGACAGAGTTACTTTCGCATTTATAATATTAGTAAGGATTTTTCTTCAATGTGTGAAACAATGTTTAATGTAAGATCTACTGAGATGATACTGAGAAATAAATACTTACTACTTATGTACTACTTTAACCTAGAACTATGAAAGAAAAATGGGCAGAATGGGCCCAGCGTTGTAGCACTTTTTTACGTTTTTTAAAATGAAGATCTTAATAATCTCAACATTTTACTGCATGGCAGCATTTCTCTAATGACTCGAATAAAAACTTTTTTACAAAAAATAAAAACGACTTCCAAAAACAAAACACTACAAAGTAAAAAATAACTTTAATTTCGGAAGTCGGTGTTTTTGGTTTTTTCGGTTTTAAACAACGACTTCCGAAATTAAAGTTATTTTTTACTTTGCACTTGTTTTGTTTTTATTATATCTCCTTGTAAGCTCAAGCCATTTATGTAATTACGCGAGGACGCGTAAGTTGCGTGGATGACCGAGTTGTTTTTGGAAGTCGGTTTTATTTTCTGTGTGTTTTTTTTTTGTAACCACGAACACACCGACCGGCGTGATGTTATGTTATGAACTGGTGTAAACAATCAACAGACATGCGATTTCAGAAATCCCGATCCATTTGCTATCATTGACTGAAGAGTTCCGTTGCCTACCTCCGAAGTTCTTCATCAAATCTTCACCAAATCAAAATGGGACTAGTCCGAGAAAATACTCTTCCAAAAAAAAGAATCATCCAAAGCGGTTAAAAATTGGCGAAAATATCACTGAACAAACATTTTTCATGGGATTCCATCATCAGATCCTGACTTATACCTTCCATCATCAGCTCAACAACATGATATGATGATCATCAGGCACAAATATCTGAATTGCGTTAGAAATTTCATGAAAAACATTGTATGTGCCTATTAAATTTGAGGGTTTCACTCGATTTTCATGGGATCCCATCATCAGATTCTGACTTGAGGACAATGGGACTATCTCAAAAGTATAGGCTTTCGAATAAAAAAAGATTTTTTCAAATCAGTCTACAATTGGCGGAGAAATCGGTGAACATACAAAAAAAAAAACAAAAAATACATACAGCCGAACATAGAACCTTCTCCTTTTTGAAGAAGTTGGTTATAAATGCTAATATTATGGTCATCATAATCATATCAGCCGAAAGACATCCACTGCTGGACATAAGCCTGCCCCGATTATCGCAACAACAACCGGTCCTATGCTTCTCCATCGGCTACCCGCGACCGTCACCAGGTCCAACGCTGCGTCTTCAGGTATGCGGTTGCCACTCCAGAACTTTTCAGCCCATCGACCATCTGTTCTGCAAGCAATGTGCCCTGCCCACTGCCACTCAGAATTTTCGATCCTTCGGGCTATGTCGGTAAACTTGGCTTTTTTGCGGATATCATTATTCCTGATTCAATCAGCCGAGGAAACTCCACGCGGCTCACTACGTTTCGGTTCCATAGGATGACCTATGATGACTGTATGATGCCAGTGATGACTGGCAACACGTTTTGGTCAAAGACTTCGTCTTGAGACAGTTTGGTATGTGAGCGCAACTTCCCGAACGCCGCCCAGCCGAGTCGGATTCAACGGTTGTCTTCTTCCTCGAAATTCGCGATACCTAACCGGACCGTTTGTCCCAGGTAGACGTTCTCGTCTACAACTTCGAGTGTAGAATCTCCGATCTTGATTTGAGTGGCTGATACACGGTTATTTACAAGACCTTGATTTTGTCCATGTTCATTTTAAGACCCTCGGTACTTAGGTCATCGAACAGTTAACGTAGGTATTCATCATCGGAGGACTATATCATTGATTAAATGAAAGGGAGTGATGTACGTACTCGCCATTGACATTGATGCTTAGCCTCCTGCAGTCCAAAACTTTGAAAACATCCTGTATTGCGTTCGTGAACAGTTTCGGAGAAATGACATCTCCCTGTCTTACACCCCGCTGCAAAAAAATAAGCTTTGAGGTCTAATCTTGAAATCGAACTGACAAAGTTGCGTGTTTACACAAACACTGCTGAAGTGTTCGTATGAAGATGAACACGCAACAATGTCAGTCACCTCGTGCTGATAGACAGACGGATGTACTGATAGTCGATCTGGCACCCTTGGAGAGACTGCAGTACAGCCCAAGTCTCGATGGGATCGGAGGCTGTCTCGTAGTCCACAAACGCTAAATAGCAGATTATACTCTTCGGTCTACTGTATAACCTACCACAGCGTATTTATATAGTCTACGGCGCTAAAGACTTTTCAGAATCCGGCTTGTTTAGGAATCTGGAAGCCTTCACACCTGCACGTAGGCTTAGATTTAACCTAAGCTGACCTTAATTTATTTATTAAATACTTTACTGTACAAAAAATAATTACAAAAAGGAAAATTAAAACTAAAATAAATACAATGGGCGGCCTTATCGCATTCCGCGATCTCTTCCAGGCAACCTGGAATAATATAGCTGGGAAAAGGCTAGGCAGATGATGATGTTAACCGAAGGATTACAACCCTTCCAAAAACATGACAGTAGATGAACAGCTGGTAGCATTCAGAAGAAGGTGTCCATTAGTTTTGTAAAAAGGATGTTTCATTTTCAAAGGTATTTTTTTCTATTACAAACCTATCCAAATACCGAAATGAAAAATTGAATATTTTTAAATCTCTTATTCACTAAACTTTTCAAGTGTAAGATGACACATAAAAGAGAAAAATGAATTTTGACTGAACAAATGTAAATAGAATTAGGCCTGCTCACTATTAGGTTACAATATTAGCATTTGTAACTGTAATTATTGGACTTTTGGAACCGCTGTAACTTTTTTATTTGAATCATTAGAGAAATATTGCCATATTAGAAAATGTTGAGATTATTTGGATCTTTATTTTAAGGTATGTAAGAAAGTGTTACACTGCTGGGCCCGCAATCCATATAAAGTTGCCCATTGTTCTTTGGCAAGTAAACCATTTTTATTCTAAAACTAGTTTAGGGAAAAATCTGAAAACTAAACCTACATTTGTTAATTTAATATTTCATTAAATTTTTTTTTAAGTAATTGTACTTAAAAAAACTTCTGAACTGAGAGCATAGGCCTGATACCTTCAACAGTGAGTTTATATGATTAAGATAAAGAGCTAAGCAAAATTAAAGAGGACTCAAACTGACTACCTAAAATATACGCTGTTTTATCCAAACAGGCTCATTATTCCCTTAACTCAGTCGACATCTTGGATAGCGAAGGGTTGTTTTCTATTGCCACAATTCGGTTCCTTTTTTTTTGTCTGTTTTAATTTTAATTTTATTTTATTAGGCTATCCAAAAAAGAATACACCTTACATGCTATAATATAAAGGACAAGAACAAAAAATTGCTGTGCATGTGCTTCCTTAATTATAGGAGACCACATCATGCACATCATGTCTGTTGCCTCATAAACTCCGTCAGTTATAAACCGATTTGAATGAAAAATCTTCTCCCAGCTCACATTAATTCAATGCTTAAACAGTCCCTAATTTTCGACATAATTGACTATGGTGATGTGTGCTACGAGTACTATGACCTGAATAAACTTGACCGCATTCTAAATAACTGCATTCGATTCGTCTTCAACCTTCGTAAGTATACATGTTCATACTTTATACTAGGTTCCGCGTATCGATCGCTATTAAAATGGTTATCCATTCGCCAGCGTAGAGCGCTGATGGCCTTAACTAGTCTGTTTTCTTTTCTTAATAATCCTTCTTCTCCCTCGTATCTTACTTCACAAATTAAATTTCTTTGCTCTGCTCACAGTTAAAATCTTCACTATACCAACACTCGTCTTTTACGATGTCATCACATCGCTTTGGGTTTATCCACTCTTCTTTCTTAGTCCCGGCGATCTTCTTTTGAAATGCGCTCCCTCTGAACATCAAGACGGCAACAAGTCGGTTGTCCTTTAAGGTGAAAGCACGTGAGCATATTCGCAAGAAGTTGGAAGAATCATTACAGCGCTAATTCGTTGGATTCGTGTTTGCTCAATAACGTTGATTTTTTGTTTATGTGTATGTATGTGTCTATGTATTTATTATAGATTGTATTTTTTCTCTATGTTTGTCTTTTTTATGTTGCACCTACCATGCTGTCTCTGCAAAACCCTAAGGTCGCCTGGTAGGAAATGCCTTCGGCATTAAGTCCACCTTTGTACAGTGTTTACTAATGCATAAAGTTTTAATAAATACCTACCTAAATAAATAAATAAATACGTTACGTCTCATAGAAATTCCGTCAAAATCGGTTCAGTAGTTTGGTTTTTAAATAAAAGTAGTTAAAAACAATTGAAAAAAAAAAGAAAGATTTTACTTTCCCGTGGCTTTTCAGTAATTTTTACGAATTCCAAAAAAAAGTACTAATTTTTTTTTTATTTCTAATGGGTTTGCTCTTGATGCCAGTCTATTTTAGAGATGACAGAGACAAAGTCTACGATGGAGCGAGCCTACCCAGAAGGAGCCTGTTCGCTTTAACTTTGAAGAGATTAAGAGCGCTTGTAGACGTCCGTTTTTTTCACCGGATAACGGACCGTGTTTTTTGCCGGATTCGCGGTGGTGTATGAATTATAATGAATGTGTGTACATGCACCGGACATCGGTCCGGCGAACAATTTACGCCGGATGCACCACCGCTTCCCCTCGGCGCGACGGACACCGGTCCGGTGTAAGAAGGGCGGTCATCCACGCCAGTGTATTGGTGCGTGTTGACGCTGCCGGACGTATTGCCTGTTTTCTATTAATTGAGTGCCGTCTACCTGCGTTCTAACGCATATAGACAGCTGTCCATCCATCCGGTAAAAAAAATATGTATACAAGGATAGCCGTTTATTGACGGTCCGTTATCCGGTGAAAAAAACGGACGTCTACAAGCGCTCTAAGGGATTAAAAAAATCGTACAAAACAGTATTAGTCGATGTCAAAAAACAAAGAAACAAAATCGAAACACTGACATCCGAAATTAAAGATATTATAATACTTTGTGGTGTTTTTTATTTGGAAGTCGGTTGATTTTTTCAAGTTTTTGTACAACTCCAACAACTTCACAGAGTCATTGACATTGGGAGATCCCTGCGATATCAACAAACCTGTTAGCGGCTAGTGACCATGACTTCTAAGTTTATGTTACTATTTATTTTTGGTTAGCCAACATTTTTTTACTACAGTTAGTTTATTTGTTATGCCTACATTGATAAGTGTAACAATTACTTATATGCTAACAAAACATACACACTTTTTGGTTTAAAATAAAATAAATCTTTAAAGTTTAGCTTATTGTGACGTCATCCCACCAGTAATTACTTTGGATGACACGTTCCAGGAGAGTACTCTCTTAGCCCAAAGTCCGTAGTTCAGGTCTTAGTTGCAGGCGTTTTCTACGGAAGTGTAATGTATGGTGTAATAACAGATAGCATAATATCACTTGAAATAACGTTCATCATAATAAATGATATTTATTTTGCAAATAGGTTACAATTAACTCTTTTACACGTGTTTTTTTTGACATATTACTCTAGATGAGGCCGGTATTTCCTAGTTGACTACCCTGAGAAGAAACACCGAAACAAACTCAGAGGTCATAGTCTCTTTTGAAGTCCATACAATCGCCAATAACATATAAAAACCATGTAGGTTAACGTCTGAGGTGGCCTTTTGAGGAAAGCACCACGCAGGTTTGAGTGGGCCTGTCCAGACAGTGCAAGCATTTGTCAGTTATCGTGCAGCTCAACTCAGAACTTTGAGGAGCTCAACGAACCAACGAACAATACCAAAGTAATACATTTGGGTAGGCCGCATAGTATACTCAAACTGCCAGACTGTCATGAAAATTATCCTTAAAAATAAGGACCTACGTAGTTCTCACACTTACAATACATCATTTTTTAAGAACCATGCAGATTAGTGTCTGAAATGGTCTTTATAAGAAAGAACCACACAGATTTGAGTGAAACCTGTCCAGTCAGCAAGCATTTGTCAGTAGTCGTGTAGCTCAACTCAGATCCACTTAGGAGCCCAACAACTCGATGAACAATACCAAAGAAAGGACATTTGTGTAGGCCGTACAAAAACTCAAACTGCCAAACCAACATTAAAATTACTCGAAATAAAATATAATCCACATAGTCCCCATTCATAATAAAAAAATTGTTTGAACGCGCTAATCTCAGGAACTACTAGTCCGATTTGAAAATTATATTAAGTGATAGATAGCCCATTTATCGAGGAAGGCTATCGGCTATATATCATCGCGCTAAGACCTATTGGAGTAGCAGCAATGAAAATTGTAACGCAAACGAAGTTGCGCGGGAAACTAGTATGATATAATATTCATACGCTGTGAAAAAAAAATAACCTACTTTATATGATCTAATGTTATATTTCATAAACCTTTATTTTCTCTAATTACATTTAGTATAACGTTCATTTCATATCATTTTCAATTTGTATAATGCTCTTTTTATATAACGTTAATTTCACCTAATTTTCAATCAATTTTAATGTAACCTAACCTCAAAACATTAAAGTGGCTTTGGAATCGTCTCCGGCGCTGCGGGAAGTTCTCTCCCTCCGCGCCTCCGGTTTTATATACAATCTAGACTAGGGGTAGCGGCCAAAAGACCACGTGAAGTCAGGTTGCCCCGATTCGGTTTTGGAACAGATTCAACCTATCTTATCTTATCTATACTAATATATAAAGCTGAAGAGTTTGTTTATTTGAACGCGCTAATCTCAGGAACTGATGGTCCGATTTGAAAAATTTTTTCAGTGTTAAATAGCCCATTTATCGAGGAAGGCTATAGGCTATATAACATCACGCTAAGACCAATAGGAGCGGAGCAGTAATGAAAATTGTGACGCAGACGAAGTTGCGTGGGTCAACTAGTTCATTATAAGCCGGTGTATATGTTGTCGTCGAGCTTCTTGTAGAATTGAAATGGCTATGCGGGACTCTACTCTCTGTTCCGCATCGCTCTAAACTGGTGACCCTCGACTCCACTCAACTCCACTCCACTTCAATGCCAACTATTCAGTACAACTTGTTCAGTTGTTTAGTTGTTCAAGAAAAATGTTTATTTGGGACTCACACAAGACGCATTAAAGTAAAGTAAAACTAACCGTTGTGACCACTGTATTGGTCAGATACGACCACTGATTCGGTTAAATACGACTACTGATTCCGTCAGATACGACCACTGTGTCTTGCAGATGTACTTGTTGTACGAGGAGTGTGCTTCCTGGGGTTGGGTTGACTATACCTATCTATGTTATATAGTCTAAGAACTGTTATGGTCCAAGTCTCTATTATGAGCTTGATGTGACGACGCTCTGCCGCTGTAATGCCGCCCCGTCTCGTTTTTCAGTTCTACAGAACTGCTAAGGACCACGTTACATATGAACGTGTTGTCGACGCTTTGCCGCTGAAAAGCCGCTTGTGTCACTTAATGAAGTGTGGCTCTAAGTGCAATGGGCGCAGATGTGAGGTGTCGTGTGAGTAACGATTGACCTTATACCAGTTACGCTAGCGTAAAGGTTTCCCACACGACCTATCATTAATTTTTAAGTAGTTGGATATCCCATTGTTATAAGAAAGAAAGAAAGTAGATTCTTTCTAACTTCTATTGTGTTTCACCACTATGAATTCTTAAGTCTGTCTACCATGCATTTTAATCCACACTCTTTCCTATAATTGTGATAAGGCGTCGGACTATTTCATATTTTTGAAATTCATTTCATAAACGGCGAGAGAAGTCCAGTCTGGGCCAAATTCTAAGGAGTCGCGTGGGGACTGGCGCGCCTCTCCTCACTATGGGAGGGACTAACCTTAATAATTAGGTTTATTTAGGTAAAAAGAAAATTTTATCAACCTAGGGTAATTTAGGAATAGTCACACCGTCATAAAAAATATGTTTACACAGTCAGCAACATTTTGAAATTAATATGTGCGAGGCCAAAAAAGGTCCCTGTCTCAGCATAAATGCTGCGATATTTAAAAAAAATACCTGCATATAAGCAAGCAAGCGTGCAGCATGCAGGCGAGCATGCAACATGCAACAGACATGGTTTCTGTCACGGCGCTGCGAAGCTCCGCGCGAGTTTATCGTCGCAGATGGTTTAACGTTTACCACCGCAAATCAAGCGTTACAACCACCAGCTCCTCAACTGGCAGGCCACCTCGCTCGTCCGCACCTACGCAATTCTAAATTACACTCTAGGGGTAGGACAGGAAGGACTACGTTGAGCCGGATTTACGGCGATTCAATTCTGTCACTAAAACCCAATTTTTAGCAAATTAGGTTTGGTCATAACAAATCATTTGACTAAATCTTTATTTACCAAATGAAAATGTGCGCACTAAAATCATTCCAAATATTGCATTGGTATAAAATTTGTTTGGCAGGTGCTCAGAAATATACAAAACATAGTAGACGTCTCTAAATTATATCATACGTTACATATAGATTTTAACTTGTAACTGAATAATATACTAATTGAATATTATTTCAAATGTGCATTATATAAAATGTTCTTATATCATAGGTAAAATTATATCAATAATTCATTATTTCATTTAATCTTTATATTATTAAAAATATATTAAATGAAGTTAGGTCAAAATCATTAAACCTATTGTTATTATTTCAGACGTTACACACCGGTTTTCTACTCCGTATTACTTATGGACTTACGATTAGTCCCGAACCCGAGCTAAAAATGAATGACGAATGATGAATTCTTAGTGGTTAAGTGATATGGAGTAGAAAACGGCCGCAGCTAAGGCGAAACTACGGACTTCGTGCTTAGAGAGTAGGAACCCACAGTTGTTGGGCCGAGATGTAATTATTAATTATAAATAAAGTATTACACATACATATTATTCAAAGATAAATAAACACGTTATTTAATAATGATATATTATCTTCCTAAGGTCGGGCAAAACCGGTTATTGTCTCTTATCTGAGCTTCTGTATGGTTACCAATATAGCGTTGCATATATTATATTCAATTAAACCCGATGTTTTTGAAAAATATTTTGTTATGTTCTGCGATCCGTCACCAATGGCGGACGTATCATCTCTTTAGTTGAATCAACGCAGTCTGGATCGTGTTAGAATGTATAGAGTGTTAGTTTTGATGACGCTATTTGTGCGTTTGGCAGACTCCTTTTCCTGGGGTAAGTACAAGAGTCGTGTTTATTTTTCGTATTTACCTTCGGGAGCCAATGGCACAGGACCCCAATGGTATTGGGGTCCTGTGCCGTTGGCTTTTTTTTTAGCAGTGAGGTGATGCGTATAGCTGACTTTTCCTTCTACGGCCATCACGAGAATACATTTAAGAAGTTTTGTTTTAATTAAATCAACATTTTGTCCTGTGGGTTGTCTTGTGTCTATGTTCAAGCCTGTTTTATGTATTTAGGAAAAATGGCGTGCTTGTTATAGTACCTGTCTAATGATATTTTCATCTACAATGGCTTTTTTATGTTTGAGTTAGGGAAGATCTTGAATAAGACGTCTCTTAAGTCTTTAAATTTGTGGTTTGATTGTAACACTACCAAATTTTTGCCAATTGATTAGAAGTATTTTCTATTTCTTCTCTAATAGTGGGTAATAGAGGATAACAGCAATCAAAACAATTGTTTGTGGTTTATATGACTTCAGTGTCGAAATAAGCCTGGCGAAGAAAAGACTTTATTTAGCCAGCTTGTTAAAATGTTTTGTATTTTTATGTTTCAGATTTTGTTGTAGCTAGATCCAATAGACTAGAATTTTATAATGAAGGAACGTTAGCATACACCACAACGCCAGCAGCTCATCGCATCAAATGGATAATTTACGATCCAGTACATCAGAGAGTGCTGTTTGCAGACAGACTCAACAATGACAACTCTGTATCTAGTTTTGATATAACAACAAAGAACACGCAGTCATTGATTAAGAAAAAACCAAACAGATACCTTACTAGGGTTGCATACGACCCAGTTACAGAATTACTTTTTGGGACATTTGTAAATAAGATATACTCGTTTTCATTGAAACCTGGAAACAACAACGAAGTTAACGGAGATCTTGTGATCAATTTGAAATCGACTCAACCCCGTGAGGTTGCCGTAGATAGCTGTGGAGGGTACGTCATTATAGGTTTACTAGTTGCCCCGCGCAACTTCGTCTGCGTCACAATTTTCATTACTGCTCCGCTCCTACTGGTCTAAGCGTGATGATATATAGCCTATAGCCTAGCGTAAATGGGCTATCTAACATTGAAAGAATTTTTCAAATCGGACCAGAAGTTCCTGAGATTAGCGCGTTCAAGTAAACAAACAAATAAACTCTTCAGCTTTATATATTAGTATAGATAAATATGTCGTTGTATTCCAAGACTGCAAAAATAATGACAAAGTTTGAAGTAATAAGGTTTTAGTGATAAATTATTTTAAATTTTTAGACTTACATGCCATTTTCACTTCAGGTATATTTACTGGACAGCAAATAACATGATTGAGAAAGTTAAATTTAATGGCTACGAAAGAGAAGTTATAATAGACAGAGGTATCACGATAAAACAAGGCTTGACCATTGACACACAGAAAATATACTGGGTTGAATATCAAGAATATAACGAAGGTTCGTTTTGTATTGAAAGCGCAGATTTGTATGGAGATAACCGAAGAACATTATATTGTGAAACAGAATCCGAATCATCACCAGACAAACTAACCTTGTCTAAAGATTTTATCTCGTGGAGGGACAGCATTGAAACAGCCTTCTTCTGGCAATTGCCAAAGAATTCACGGAATGGTACAGACGTAAAACCTACTAAAATTTCAATGACAACAACTTCCAATTGTTCTTTTTACGGTTCTCAAGATATAAACGCTAACTACAAAATTCAAGAACGGACTCAGGGTGTTAGAAATTGCAATGCGCTGAAAAATCTGGTACCAAGATACAACGACTGCCAAAATATTTTTTCCGATGCAAGGCCGTTTTGCGTCAATGGTACGACAGTTAGTGAGAAATCTCATTGTGAATGTGCACAGGGTTACATCGGTGAGAGATGTGATGTTTCAGTCTGTCACAACTATTGTTATCAAGGAGATTGTTATATTACTACTGAGGGACAACCTAGATGCAGGTAAAACAAAAACGTTTATCCATCTCTCATTAAATGTTATAACAAATGCAAAAAAATTAATAGATTGCACGTAGGTACCGATGAGGAAAATTAAGTCCTCTTGCAGTTGTGTTATCCTTATATTGTTTGCTGGCTTCCTTGTTTATTGAGTTAACTTGTTTCATAGTATCTTCGTTATTTCAGATGTTATGCTGGTTTTTCTGGGGAGAGGTGTGTAGTCGACTCGTGCCATCAGTTTTGTCTAAATAATGGTACATGTACTTTGAATAATCAAAGTTTGCCTGTCTGTCAATGCACAGGACGATATGAGGGTGAAAGATGCGCAGGTGAGTTGTTTTTAAATTTGACCAAATGTTGTTTTTTTATGGATTGTCCGCGAATCACTTATACGTGTATACACACATGTTCCTTGAAACCGTTTGGTGCCATATGGTGCCGTAATAGAATAATACCATCCCATCACTTCCCGTGGGTGTCGCAAGAGGTGACTAAGGGACTCACCAGAGAATGAGCAGCAACGTTCTCTGCAAAACTCAACACCATACACTGTGATCGCCCACCTTGATTATGGCAAATCTTGGGGGAGGTCTATGTCCAGTAGTGGACGTCTTTCGGCTGAAATGATAATGATGATGATAAACCAAAAGTTCAATATACATTAATGAATGCATAGCTGATTGCTAGCAGAGATTTTTCCAAGAAAACCGTAATTGCTGGCTTGCGCAAAAAAACGAAAGTGTGAGACTGTGAGAGTAATTGAATTGATGCTGCTGATGACACTGAATCTTGAAGAAAATAAATTCCTTGCATTCAAAAATTCATGCTATTTAATTCTAGTTATTATCAGTAAAATTTTGTTTATAAACCAAGATGTTTTTAATATTTACAGTCTTACAAGTCATACTGAAACCGGCACCCCCACATAAGTTACATGAAAGACTTCACTGGCTTCCCATGACGGATAGCAATTTGCCTCCAAACGCTATGCTTTGTGGAGCTGAAAATAAAGATATGTACATAGCCAGAGCTAACATTAGTGGTTCAGTATGTCCTGGGAAATATGTCAAGTCACTTGGCTCAGGTTTCATTCCTTGGGGGGGCACGGAACATACTCGTAACAGTCAAGAAATTCAGGTAAAATTATTACATTCTAAGTTTTCAACCAAACCATTTTAATTTGTTTTTATTTTTTTTTCCACCCATCTGCCACAGAGGCTTTTCTAAAATTTGTAAAATTACTATTACAGTGAAAACCATTCACAAATAATAATAAATAAATATGTTACAATAATTATAATCCATAAATTATAATTCTAATTTCAGATATTATGTGGGACTAATGCTAGATGGGTAAAGACAAATCCCAACAAAGTACAGCAAAATGCGTTCATCGGCGGACACACAGGTGGACCCACTGAAATTTTTGGTGAACCTCTGTACGTTGGTAGAACTATTATTGACGGCAAATACGTGTGTGGAAAAGCCTATGCTCGTTACAATCTTTGTTATTTTCCATATCATGGCGGAGAGGAAGTTTTGTCTTCCTGTGAAATATTAGTTGAACCAGATGCCGAAATATAATCTTTTCTAATCTAATATCTTTTATAATCTTTTTCTTTCTTTTACTGCCTTTTTACCTACTATGCTATGGAATTTAGTGTCAATAGTTGAAGGACACTACTATTTTTCCATAAAATTAAAATTTGACTGTTGTTGTGCCTTTTTTAGTAAGATATAGCTCATTAAATTAATAGATTTAAGGTTTAATCAAAATAAAATAAATAAGAATTGTTATGATGCCATTCTGCCTTTTTTTTACGTTCAAACGTACATTCTAAACCAATACTATTACAGGATATTGAATAGGTATTTACATCGTCAGTAAATGTTTTGAGTCTCAAATGTGTCGTCAGAGTTTCAAGTTCCCCTTTGCCTTATCAAAGTAGGTAAATAAAAGCGGGCTAAAAGTAAAGCCCTGTGGAACGCCATAATGACAATCCAATATGACGACACGGTTTGGTTGAGCGATTGACTGCTGCGACCCATGTCGCGAGTTTGAATTCCGCACGGAACATTTATTTGTATAGCGTACAGAAGTTGTTCCGGGTCTGGCTGTTTGTGTATGTGACTTTTTATGTGTGGTATTTGTATTTCTAGTGTGGAGCAATATCAAAAAAATAGATCCTGAAACAACTACCACAGTAAAGAAAAAACAGTTAGGTACTCGAAAACTGCCTGGTTGTTGCTAGGGACTATAATCACCAGCCAGTTTTCGAGTTTAGAATCCATTATACTTCATACAAGTTCCTCCAAATATCTCGGCAACGTTCTTATTCCACAAATACTTTATTCCATTCATTTATAATCATACATTTTGTTAACCTTGAAAAATTCACTCTGTTTAAAAATTAAAATTATTCCATTCAGCTTTTACAAAGTGATTTCAGTTTTATAAAAACGTCGTCGAGGAATGAAGTATTGGTTCCAACTAATGAAAAACGTGATAGTTCAAAGGTTCAACTGCCAAATGGAAATGTGCTAAAGTTAGATTGAATACAAACAAATGTTACATGTTAGTTGTTTTTTTTTATTTTAGTTTAGACTAGCTCCGCTCGTGGCGTTGCCTCCGTGGCTTATACCGTAGGAATTGTGAAATATTCCAAGTGATAAAATATTCAGCAATAGTGAAACTTTCTATAAAACTAGACAAATAAATTTTGTAGGTATTTGAACACTTTTTAGGGTTCCGGTCCGAACATCCTTTAAAAACGGAACCCTTATAGGATCACTCGGGTGTCTGTCTGTTAGTCTGGCTGTCTGTCCCAGCCAGTTTTCCCTGAATCTACTGGACCGATTCTGTGGACATTTAGTATACATGTGGACTTCTGTGACCCAAACATGGACGCGTTACGTTACTAAAAAAAATACTTTTGAGGGTCAAACTAGAAAATTAAAAAAGTAAGTTTTTCAAACTGTACCGTGTGATTTATCAAATAAAAGTATTGTGAGGGTTTAATTTTTTTTTTTTATTACTATTTTAAAATAAAGAGTTTTGAAGTTATTCAAGAAATTAGACCAACAATGACCATTCTCCTCCTTATCTCCTAAACTATTGAGCCTATTTTTTTTTTTTTATGCACATAATAGTTCTGTACCGGACGGGCGTGATCGACTGGAACGGGGGTGTGATGGGGTAGGTCTATCCTTCTTCTTCTCCTCCGAAGTGAACTGTGACCGACAACTACAACAACCGAACTTGTTCCTCATTTCCGGCTTGCCTTTATTGGCTGGCCGGAGTGAAAACTGACGAGGAACAAAGCTCCCACCTCTTTCTTGCCTTAATCGGCCGGTCTGAGTGGAGATTCGCAAGAGCAAACGTGCTCGGGAGAAGGATGTACAATCCAGTAAGGTGCTGGTAGGGATCTTGATCGTACTTCCGGGATTGTCCTGATAGCCGTGGTATACCTCTCCACTCCTCTAGCACCTCAGGATATGTTGCCCCCTTGGCGCTACGTTACTTTGTGCTAGCGACCCTTTTCGGGGGGGGCCATTTATTGAGTGTGCAAGTCACCCCCTGCCATTTTAAAGCCGTTTTAATTGTCAATGTTCAGGCAGGGGCCAATAGTTCTTCCATAGTAAACGATTATTAGTCCACTAAACCAGATAACCCAAAGCGTTTCATCTTTTGTTTCCATATTCTGCAATAGTCCTGCTCCCACCGGGGATTGTCCTTGGGTATACTTTCACAGTGCATACAAGGATAATCGTCGGTTGGTGTCCCATTCCATTTGAAATGCCTAAAGAGGCCTCTGCGAGTTGGCTTCGGCCCCTCGTACGCCTACCAAAGGACCGGGTCTCTAGGAAGAGGGTCTCTAGGAAGAGGGACCCGAGAAAGAAAAATAAAGTCACAATGTCAATGTTAAATACTTAAATGTTACTTAAGTAGTTCTTGGATTCTTACAATATTACATATATTCGCCCATGTCATAAAAGCAATTATCCAATAACCAACTGCCAGCATTTTCTTAAACATGAGCATTGGAAGTTCCTTAAATGCGTAAGGCAACTTGTTATACACCTGAATGGCATTGACATATACTCGTACATTTCTCCTAAATAATTGCAATCTGCATTGAGGTACATTTAATTCATACTTATACATAGTCCTAGCAGAAGTCTTTTTGTGTCTCACTTCTGATTTAATGCGAAAATATTGCGGATACTGTTTTACTAGCATACATAGTTTTTTTATGTACTTGCAAGGTAAAGGTAAAATTTTAAGTTTTTTGAGCCCGAAATGCCATGGAAACTTCAACTGAGTTAACCCAAACTATCAGACCATATTATGTCAGTACAGACGATACGTATCCATGATATGCAGTGACTGCTGCATCCACGGATACAGTTGATCGTAAACGTTTGTAAAAATTTGTCTACCTTATCGCATACACAGTTGATGTGTGATTTTCAGTTACAGTTTTGCTCCACTATTATGCCCAAAAATTTTGTATTTTCTACATGCTCTAGGATACTGTCTTCAAATTTTATATTAAGTTTCTAAAAGTTTGATTGGTATGTTTGAAATTGAATTACTTTTATATTGATATTATTTAAATTGATTTTTAAATAGTTATACTAAGCCAAATTATTATGACTTTGATTGCTTTATTAATTTCCTGTTCAAATTTATTTTTGTCATTACATTTTATAATAAGTGTAGTATCGTCAGCAAATAAGATTGTTTCGTGGCGTGTTGCATTGGGAAGGTCATTGATGTATAGCAAAATTAAAAACGATCCCACTACGCTGCCTTGTGGTACTCCGACTGCGTTAGTTTTAAACTTAGATTTATATTCTACTTTGTTTCCATCAATGACTTTCGATATTTCAACACATTGACGCCTATCACTGAGGTACGATTTAAACCAGTCATTCGCTTTACTCCTTACGCCATATTTATCTAATTTGCTTAGTAATAGCTTATGGTCAACGAAGTCAAAGGCTTTGCTCATGTCTACAAAAATTAAAAAGATATTCGCGTACGAAGTCAAAAGCTAGTTTAATATAAAATCTGTCTTTGGAAGTAAAATATTGTTAGTTACAAAAACGTGATAGCTATGGTAGGGGTGTTTCCAATAACAGGGGAATTGGGAGTAACAGGCTTGAAAAACTAGGGTTGTCCGCTTTCAGGTATTTGGTATTTTATATGGCGTTTTTCAGATTACGTATGCCTTTTGTTATTGGGAAACTTATCGATTCTCCACCAAACGATAAACAGTTAATAGCCTTTTTTGTGGATTGGAGATCGTCAAATCACTCCGCCCAGAGCGGCAGGGTGTATCAAGCTATTACTGACTAAAACCCGCCAGTCTTCTAGGTATTCTATTAGGGTTTTTTGCAAGGTTCAAAGCTAATTTGATTGAGCATAGCTCCTAGAAAAAGCCTGTACATCAATGCAATGTTTTTTCTTCTCAGAATAATGGCTAACAATGTTTTGGCAGGCGCTTGGTTGTTTATGAAAATCTTGTTTCAGGATATTAATAGTGAAGTTTTATCCATTTGACGACACATTTGGCGCAGTGGTTGAGCAATTGACTGCTGCGCTGCGTGTCGCGGGTTCGATTCCCGCGCGGAACAAATATTTGTATGGCCTACAGATAGTTGTTACGGGTCTGGCTGTTTGTGTATGTGTGATTATATGTCTGTAAACGCACCCACGATACAGGAGAAATTCCTAGTGTGGGGCAGCGTTTATTAAAAAAAAAAAAAAAAAAAAAAATGTATAATGTATTATAGTTATTTACGTATCGCATTTATTTTATGCATATGAGTATGTATGTAAAATGAAACAAATATAAAATCAAGAAACGTGTTTTTTTTTTGTTTCGGCTACTCAGAGGGGCTTGTAAGATTAAAGTTTCTCTATATTGGCATTAACGCTAACAAAGTCACACTCGTTTTTCCTTACCTGGCCATGGCAAAACCCTATGGAAGAGTATTCACTTTATATTTTTTCTGGAATTAATTTCTTAATGGTTTTATTCAGTTTGAGTCAAACAAACGTACTAACACTCTAGTCAGTTCCAGCTCAGACCACGTTCTTCATTTCCAACTCTTTACAATACAAACTCATTAAGGGTGGTCGAATGAGGGCGAAAGTTTTTCCTATCTCAAGTGAAAATCAAACATGGAAGTACCTACTTTGCTGAGTGATTAGGCTGAGCATTCATGGATTTCGGCTTGGCTCCAGCTACGTAAAAAAGCTCAAGTGGCTGCAAAGAAGTTGAGGATCCCAGCAAAGGTAGACGATACTTCATGCCGGAACAGCTGCTCAAAAGCTATCAAGCGCAAGTTCGATCGCGTATGGAGTACTTTTTTCATCTTTGGGACGGAAATACCTATTACAATACTCAAACACGGCTAATCGCATGAAAAAATATTCGTTTCAAAAACTGTTTCAACTTATTACGCTCTAGAGTGTTAACATTATTAGAGCTTTAGAAACCGCGATAATCGCGAAAAACTTATTTTGTGACCGACGACACAGATAAGAGATTTTGTGAAACTTTTGACACATCATTTAGAACCTCAAAATTAAGATATAAACGGGTTTTCAGCTAATATCTCTCATTCCGAGGTGCAACACTTTTTTGACTGGACTATTGTGCGTTGTCCATTTCTAGAACTACATTGGAATGATTACCTACCAAGGCTAATAATTCCAATATGTTTCTAAAAATGGACCACAGACCACACACCACAGACACTCAGCCGAATAAAACAAAATCACCTAATTTCATGCATGTCTACACATCCATCCACAATCTACTTCTAAATTACTGAAACCCAGTACACGGAGTAACATTTCATCCAAACAAAAGACCTTTTCAGCAACGTTATGTTTTTCCCCTACGTATATCGCATCTCATTTGGCCTAAAAAGTGTATTAACCGCACGTTCATCGAAATTGTTCCATCCAAAGCGGAGTGCAGTAAAACCTCATACCTAACAAATGCCATTGTTCGTTTAGGGCTTGGATACATGCCAATGATCTTGTGTATACAAACGGAGCTAACTACACCTCTACGTGCCACTCCGCTACCCGTGTTTTTCTTTTTTTATTCTAAATTAATACATATTTTCACAAAGTTACAAAACCAAATTGTTTTCGTTTGTACAGCAAAACAGTAGATATTTTTTAGTTAGTCATTTGTTTAAAAATGAAAGAGTAAAATGGTTTCATCTAAATGATTTGGAGGTGATTTGACGTATTTTTTTTTCTTATTATGTGATACCGATACATAAATGGCTAAACCAAGTTACGTACCATATCATGTAGATTACTACCTATTTTTTTCAGACGTAATTTCTCAGTAAATGCCGATGAGAAACTGCTTCACCTGCACGCTATTTTTAAGCGAGTATATAGCACACATTCATATGACTTTTAATCTTACCAATGTTTCGATAAATCCTTGCGAGATCGACGAACCCATTGTCGGTTAATGGCATATCGTCTGAGTGCAGTTTATCAAGAGTGACGTCATCTTACTTGGTACTTTGGATGACGTCCTGATCCGACTATCGTTATATCGTTAGGCTGAGACGTCATCTGCCTAGCCTTTTCCCAACTATATTGGGGTCAGCTTCCAGTCAAGCCGGATTCAGCTGAATTACAGTATTTTACGAGGAGCGGCTGCCTACCAGACCTCCACAACCCATTAACTGGGTAACACGGTACTTCATGGCAAGACTGGAGTAAGATTTACTGGCTTCTGACTATCCGTAACGACTGCCAAAGTTCTACAAATGACAGCCGGGACCAACGGCTTAACGTGCTTTCCGAGGCACGGAGGAAACTCTGTATGTTAAGATGGTAACCCATCCACAGACCAACCTTGGCAAGCGTTGCTTAACCTTGATGATCGACCTGTGTGGCTGTTATTATCTAGCCACGAGCTCCTCATCGTTAGGCTGAGACGTAAACAGTTATAAATAAGTATTGCACATACTTATTATTCAAAGGTAAATAAACACCGTATTTCTTAATGATTTCTTATCCTCTTTATACTACAATAGATCCAAAAAAGTCACTGTATATATAATTCATGTTTTCGAAAAATGTTTTTTATAATCCACGATCCGTCAACAAGATTGGACGCATTCTTAGTTGAGTCAACGTAGTCTGGAACGTGTTACAATGAATAAAATGCCCGGTGTGCTAGCTTTGATGACGCTATTCATGGTTTTCGCCAACTCCTTTTCCTGGGGTGAGTACAAGAGTCGTATTTTTTTAATCAACTTTCGGGAGACTACTGGACTGGACGGGACTACTAAAGATTTTTTTGACGGTGAGGTTTTGCCCCGTACATATGAATTTTTTCTCTCTACACTACGGTCGTCACAAGATTGTGTAAGCCTCGTTCCCAGAACGCTTTGCTTCATCGCCCTTTGGCAAATCTTGAGTTTGGACTTTTGAGACACGGTCAGGGACCAAGTTTGCGCACTTATGGTGTATAGTATAGTCTATTACTACTCTTCCTACTCTAAAATCTGAGAAACAAATAGTTTATTTGTTGGCTTAGGCATAAAAGCTAAAGAGTGACACTGGACTGGCTAAATTGATGCTGCAGATGACACTAAATCTTGAACAAAATATAGACCTTGTTATACTAAAATCAAGTTTTTTAATTCAAGATGTTTTTCATAATTACAGTGTTATCATCCCCAAATGAACGTCATGGAGGACTTCACTGGCTCCCTATGGAGGGTAACTATTTGCCTCCACACGCTATGACTTGTGGGCATAGAAATCAAGAAATATACATAGCCAGAGCTGATGTTAGTGGTTCACTGTGTCCTGGGAAATATATAAAGTCACTTGGTATGGGTTCCTTTCCTTGGGGGGGAAGGGAACACACTCGTGGCAAAGACGAAATTCAGGTAAAATACTACTTTCTGAGTTTTCAATCAAACCTTTTCTATAGTTTGTTTATGCAGTATATAATAATGTAAAACATTTACAATTATTTAGGCTAGGTTTAGTTTCTGAGATAAGGATAATGCGTAATGTAATTTTATTTACAGATATTATGTGGGCATCATGCTAAATGGGTTAGCACACATCCCAACAAAGTACCTAGAAACGCATTCATCGGCGGACACACTGGTGGAAATCATGAAGTTTCTGGTGAACCTTTGTACGTAGCTAGAGCTATGTTTGACGGTGAATATGTGTGTGGAAAAGCCTATACTCGTAACAATCTTTGCTATTTTCCACATAATGGCAGGGAGGAACTGATGTCTTACTGTGAAATATTAGTCGAACCAGATTACAAAATATGACAAGTTTAAAATTTTGCTGCTTTTTACCTACTAGCAAAAGAACTTAGTGTCAATAGTTTGACACTTTAAATTACATAGCAATTGTTATAAGAAAAGTAAATATAAGTTTTCTTTTCAATAAATATGAAAATATGGCTAGGGTTTCATTTTAAAAGAGTACACATTATATTACTAGATGTAGGTTTTATTTCAAATAAAATAAATAAAAATTGTAGTAATGGTATTTTGTCGTTTTCACTTGTCTTGTCTATGAGTACATTTTAAAGTATTTTACACCATTAACAGTGAGCGTTACTTGCTTCTCACTAAATATGTAAAGTCTCCAACATGGCGTCATCCGAAAATAAAAATGATGTAAATGACCCTTTATTTGTAAAGTAGGTAAATAGAAGGGGGCTTAAAACAAAGCCCTGTGGAACGCCATAGTGACAATGTAAGAGATTTCAAAGACACGTATTTAGAGTTCAATGTCTCTTCTCAGAATCATAACAATTTTTTACCAGAAAGAACCGATCTTGTATCTATACCAGTGTTCTCACTGCATCCACAGTAATAAAAACAATCAACACAGTTAGGTACTCGAAAACTGGCTGGTTATTGCCCCTATATTATATATTATATAGGTTTAAGTTCAGAATCCAGCCTTTTATTTTACTCTTCCGACATATAAAGTCGGAAGAGTGAAATAAAAGGCGTCTTTACGTTCTAGTAGCGCTATCTATTAGCGTTTGAGATACCTTGGTGGATTAACCATATCGAAAACGACTGTCTTAGAGTCAGTAGTTCGACTGAGGGTCAATGAACTCTCACGTGTGGCGTTTGACTTCTGTCAGATGCCAAGGTAGGGCTAGTCTGTTAGCCACACGATACAGTTGACACCAAAGACTACAATAATATACTGGCTCACCCAGAGCTCGACGGCACCGGTTGTGTGCACTGATTCTACTCAACCACCTGCAAAATGGCTTACACCGACGAGATTTTGGATTTAAATCCCTCTGCATCTCCGCCATATTTTAAAAGTATTATTTTATATAAAATCCATCTTTCATGGGATGCTGCCAGGGTTGCGCAATTTGTTCGAAAGAATTACGGAGCTCTGGAACGCAAAGGACAGCTCGAGGAGGAACACGGGTGGGTTTTAGTCAGTATGAGTCCGTCAATCCCTTCCGCTCCGCCCGGAGCGGAAGAAGTATTTTGCTGGTTTTCCATTAAAATAATGAGATTCTGAAAAGATCGATTGAGCCTTTGAGAGAACAATAAAAGAAAGTCTTGATTAATATTGTATGTACAGTCCATTGTTTATTCAAATTACATTTATTTAGAAGCTCAAGTTGGTCGGTTATCGGTACGGTTGCACCTTGAAAAGTTGGAACTGGATTTAATTGACTCCTTTTGCCGGAAAATAGACACGCCTGGGTCTTAGCAGCATTGAACTTGATCAGATTGGCATCGCCCCATTCAGAGACAGCCTGCAAGGACACGTTCAAGCGCTCAACCATAGCCTCCCGGAGAGACTGGATCTGCAATCCACTAACTCGTGCGTTGAATACGTATCTCTCAGTAACAGTGCTATCTTTTGCATACCCAAAGGTACCGGGTTTAAGCAGATATTAATATGCAGCAAAAACAGTGTTGCCGAAAGCACCGACCCCTGAGGAACCCCGGCATTAATATCCAGCAGTCCAGACGAGCAGCCATCTATGACCACTCGGATAGAGCGATCCCTCAGGAAATCCGCGATCCAATCACACAATCCGGTGGGCAGACCGAAGGAAGGAAGCTTACTAATAAGGCTATCGTGCCAGAGCCTGTCGAAGGCCTTCGAGATGTCAAGGGAGACCGCTAAACACGGGAAGCCATCTCTGTGCTTCTCTATGGCCTCACTCTAGATGTGAATGGCATACATTAGCAGATCCCCAGTTGACCGATATCGGCGGAACCCGCATTGTCGGTCACTTAGGATATCATTCACTTCTAGGTATGCCAGGAGCTTATGATTCAGCACGCGTTCTATACTCTTATAGAGTATGGACGTTACTGTCAGCTCGACTACCCTTCTTGGACACGGGCTACACGTTAGCTTGCTTCCTAGCCTTCGGCACTTTTACGGTCTCAAACGAAAGGCAAAATAAACGTGTCAAGATCGGAGACAAATCAGGTGCACAAGTCTTCAGAACAATTGTCGGTATCTCTTCGGGGCCACTAGCCTTGTTCACGTCTAGATTACGCAGTACCCTACAGACGTTCTTCTGATGAATGCGACTGTTCGACATACTTGACTCGAACACATCAGGAGAAGCAGGGGCCTCGCGCCACCAGGATCTGGACGTGAAGGTTCCACAAACTAGTTTGCTTTCTCCTTAGCGGAGTAGTCTAGCGTCTCGCCGGGTCTCAGCAGCGGTGGTAGTGAGGGGCGGCAGAAATTGGATTCGACTGACTTCGCCATGAACCAAAAAACCTTACTACCTGCTGGGTATGAAGCAAGTTGGTTCCCTATTCGGCTAATGTGGTCAAACTGGGCCCTCCGCAACACCTTCTTGCAGGACTTGGCAGCCCTGTTGAAGGCTCTCTTCTTCTGACTCACGTCATTTGCTTTGCGCGTACGATCATCGACCCATGCTAGGTACGCCACGTGCTTAAACGCATCAGCGCGATTGCATTCAGCACCAAACCATGAACGAGCTTCGCCAGACATTGTTGTGTCAGGGAACGAAATGTAGTACTCCATTCCCCTCCGCAACACATCTGTCACGGCATCCGCGCACGACGAAGCATCAGTCGAAGAAAATCAAGCGAGCTGCCAAGGGTAGCATGCCAAGAAAGATCGCATGCCATCCCAATCTGCTGACCTGTATCGCCATACCCGCCGGGTGCCTCTTGGGCTAGGATCGGGCGGGGAGTAGACGGACACACACCATCGAGGCCATCCGGCCAGTGCTCGACCTGTGGCTCGCGAGAAGGCACGGCTCCTTGACATTTCGTGTGATGCAGGTCCTCTCGGGGCATGGATTGCTTGGCTTCGAGAGGTTCTTGTGTCGCATAAGCAGGGAGCCGGACGCTCGGTATCACCACTGCAGCGACTGTCAGGAGGATACGGCGCAGCATACGCTGGCAGAGTGTGCCGCTTGGGAGGAGCCACGCCGTGCCTTCATCTCTGTCGTAGGCAGTTATCTGTTGCTGTTGGCCGTAGTTCGTGCTATGGTCTCCTTCTGCGAAACATTTATCGCACAGAAGGAGGCTTCGGAAAGGGAGAGGGAGATCTCGACCTCTCTCCCAGCCCACAGCAGGCACACCGGGCGTCGGAGAATACGCGGACTTGGGGATGTCCGTCGCCCCCATTTATTCAGACCCGAGGTGATGGCGCGTGGTGTTCCCGTGCGCTCCTCTTTGAAGTCGTGGGGGGAGTCAAAAACCTCACTCCCCCGGCTGACAAGAGGTGGCCCGCAGAGGCGGGCTGGCACGAGCCAGGGATTACGGAATTCACATTAGTTCTCGCGATCTCCAGTTGGTGAGAGATGGAGCACCGGGGTGGTTTTAGTCAGTAAGAGTCTGACACGCCTCTCTGCCCACCCCAGGGTGGAGGATATCCATGGGGATTTCCCCAGTTACAAAAAAAAAAAAAAAAGGATCGGGCGGGGAGTAGACAGACACAGACTTCACCAGACAGTGGTCGGAACTACCCAGTGGAGTAGATATCGACACCGAATAGCGGTCTGGATCTGTTGTCAACAGAAGGTCCAAGCAATTGGCAGTGTGTGAATCAACATCCAGTACCCTCGTTGCCTCCTGGACTAGCTGGGTATGATTTAACGCAAGCGCTAGCCAGCATGGTCTGTGCGCTGGTATGGGAAGAGCCACTCCTGATGGTGGGCATTAAAGTCCCCCAATAACACTAATTGGGCAGAAGGGTACCACTTCTATGCCGCATCTACCACCTCACTCAGGTGTTGTGTGAGCCCAGTTGTCTCCAAACCACCGCTGTGCAACGGTAGACACAGGCGTAGACAAATTTGGCCAGGCCTGTGTCCACTATAACCCACAGCGTTGAGAACCTGGAGTCTTCAAAGTTACGGAGACGCCGATAGCAGATGTCGTCCCAGGCGTACGTGCATACGCCCGCTCGTGGTCTGAAGTGGTGCTCCAGGGTAAACCTTGGGTAAGACAGGCATGACACGTCTGACGGACATTCGATCTGCGTCTCCGACAGGAATAAGAGCGCTGGTTTCTCAGTCTTTAGGTGGTGATGGACTGCGGCGAGATTTGAGTGCAGAACTCGTATGTTATAGAGGTGCACTTTGTGCGAATGGGAGTGCTGCCGCTGTACAGCTTTTCTTTTTATATTCCTGTTCATGATTTTGAGTGAAGGAGGTTGAGGAGAAGGAAGTGAAATGAGGTTCCATGCTGTAAACCTTCAGGTACGCCCTGACAGAACGACTTCATTGGGGGACTAGTCTGGAGACAGCGACACCCGAGCCCCCCCGGGAATGTCCATCGGGCCCTTTCGTCTAGTCGCCAACCAGCACAATGGTGCATTCCGGGATTTTTCGACAGTTTTTTTTTTTTTAGTTGGCGGGGGGTTGGGGGGTTGGGGGCCTTTCATGTGTGGCTAGCACACTACTTGGGCCACCAACTACCTGCGGTCGGTCAGTGGCGCACCGTGCCTCGGATCCCGCTACCCTCCACAACTAGACTCCCGATACGCCCATGACAGGGCAAGCCTGGTTGGTCTGCCTGCATTGGAACAACTATTTCGACCCAAATCCTCGGAATTGGCTACACTGTGCATCACACCGGCGGCTTTGCCCAGGGTTGGTCACAAGCCATCGGGCGAAACCTACGACCAGTTAAACCACTACCTAACAATCTCTTCCCATAATAAAACTTGACAAACAGGCACAGAAAGCAAGTGCCCCGTCAACTGCAAAACTCATGCAAGTGACCACCTATGCGGATGGTTGAAAACACAATCCGGCTCTAGAACAGCTTTTTAAACTAATATCAATGAATAATGGGACTCTTAAGGGCACCTAAACTAAACATCAAAATGAGTTGCTGGCGGTCCTAGATACAGAAAATATAGACGTATGTTTGGTCACCGAAAAGCACTTCATAAAGCAATTTTTTGTCAAAATTTCGAGGATACATGGTATATAATTTGCTCCACCCTGAAAACTCAGCCAGAGGTAGCGCGGTTATAATCAAAGACAACATTAGTCACGCAGTTCATGCAGTGTAAATATGAAGACAAAGACATTCAAGCCGCGGCTGTATCTGTTAAAACCAAATATTGTCACGTGTTCATTGCAGCCGTATACTGTCCTCCACGGCTCAGGGATTTATCCTAGGCGGCGATTTTAAGCGTTTGCTTAGCGTTAAAATGCGAATACATTGGGGATCAAGACTTACTACAACTAAGGGAAGGCAGCTCTTAAGTACTGTTAAGGAAACACATTTCAATGTGTACATATATATAGGTATATGAACGTTCTGGCCCACTGACCACCAGAAAATATCGGATCTTATTAGATTTCTTAATTAGCAAAAACATATCCGCCAATTACGTCAGTTTGGAGGAAGGTTTTTATAATTATGAACTCAGATCACCTTTTCAATTACACTAAATCAAAATATTCTACTAAAAAAATTCTACACAAAGAAGGCCACTTAACCTTGGTCACCGATTCGGAAAGTTTTGCCTTTAAACTCCGATAAAAAATCGAGATCAACTTGACACAAAAGTAAACAAATATAAAGTTCAATCTGGTACTAATGTCAGTATTGTAAATTTGGTGGTCAAGTTAATTTGCAAGTTAAATAAATTCATAAGCAGAAATGCTTATGAATTTATTTCGATTTTAACAACTAATTTATTTGCTGACGGTTCGACTTCTAGTCTTAGAACTTAGAACATTTCGGTGCAGGTTTAATGGGAAAACCTTCGGAAAATTGCCAAAACAAAGCTGTTGCCAGATTTCGAAATGCTAATACAGCCAAATAGCTTGGCATTACTCTCGACGCTAAGTTGCGTTGGAGCTCAGCTCATGTCAAAAAGTTAAGACAGGAATTCTTTACGTTATAAAAGTATGTATTGGTTACTCGGAAGGAAATCCTGTCCATCAAAACATACTGAAATAACCCTATACAGGTATAATTTTCTGATGACAATTTGGACGTATGATATCCAACTTTGGGGTTGTACAAAATAAAGTACTCAGGAATGCTGTCAATGCACCCTGGTACATAAGAAATGTCGACCTTCACCGTGACCTTAAAATGTAATTCGTCACCACCATAATTCAAAAATTGCTGAAGCCCATGAACACAACAATTCACCTGCTAGACAACACTGGCTTAATGCGTAGGCTCAAAAGTAGAACTAAACCTTTTGAATTAGTGTAGTGTACAAAGTTAATGAATAATAGTAACAATGTAGCGCTATAGTAACAATATAACACAGCAATAGCGTTTTTATAGATTATATCAGACTCTAAGAAAGTACTACGGACTAATGTAAAAGTGCAAACGGGCACTATTCTTAGTTTTAACATAATTTACCACGTAACATACTCATATTAAGTTAGAGTTAAATTGCCTATTAGTATTTTAGGCTAGATCGTAATTAATTATTAAGAATTTAGATATCAAATATTTAAAAAAAAAAAGTGAAAATCACTAAACATAGCAAATACGTACTTTTCTGAGAGATTAGGTTGATCATTCATGGATTTTGGCTTGGCAATGTATAGTTTTCAGAATTTTCCGTTCACTTGTGGTATAAGACGGTATTACTTGCCAAAATTAATAGTTCTAGGTCAACGGACAATACCCTATACATTTTGATTCCCTTGAGAGTGTCGAAACATAAGTTTTTTTTGCGGCATAAACTACCGTATCTTTTTTTTTTTAAGTTAACTTAGAAGTTGAATTTTTCACCGCTGCAAGGGACCATAGATTTGAGTATATGGTTTTAATTTCAACTCGATACCTTCACGCGTTCCCGGGATAAACGGTCTTGACAGATGTCTATCTGTCACAAATTGAATATACACGTTGCCAACGTGTATACAAGTGAAATGTTCTATACAAGTGGTTTTTTGTAGGAATAATTTCTATAATTTAATAAATTTATTATGAAAATCTCTGTGCTGACACAAAGTTACACTATCGTTCAATGCATTATAAATACTTTTTACACGATAAAATGTACAGTTTACTGTGACAGGATACGAAAGAGAAACCGCGTTAAAAGCAAAATTCATACATCGCGATGTTAGAAGCCACCTGAGATTTATTTCAATTAACTAGTTGACTAATGAAATACTGTTGATTCCTATCTTACAATATGACCTTTAATGAATGTTGAAGCCAGGCATGTTGATAAATATTGATAATAAACAATATTGTCACTATAAGAAATAAGTCTTTTATCCATAGATAAGAATCTACGACTACTTTATATTGCTACATTAAAAGTTTGATTACTTTGCTTTGTTGTCTAGTTGTGGCAAATGATTGTAGTTTACTCGCAAGACCTTAATATATATATACAGAGTTGATACGACAGAGGGGCATTAAATTACACTAAGTATACTATACGTGTTTAATATTAATTTGATACGGTATAAAAATAAAAAACCAAAAATGTGAAAATATTTTTTTCAAACAACTAAATAGCTTACAAGTCTGAATAAACACATTAATTTTTTAAATTCTCGATGTGTCCTCCATTCACATTAATGCACAAATTATACTGACGGAGAATATTGTTTTTTATTTTTCTAATTAAATCATTGTCCGTCGCCAAGCACTTTAATTTGTGGGTAATTGTCACCATACCTTTCTCTGTACGCTAAAGCTGCGTTTCCACGGCATTCGCCGTAAACTAAAATCATGTCAGTGTATTCTGACGCCGTGTAAGTTACACGAGGCATTGTTGAAAACTTTAATTACACACACACACAACCAAAGTTTAATTACGTGTCCTACCACAATGAAAACAGTAAATCACAAAAAAAACACGAATACTAAATAATAATAATCCCAAGTTACGTGTCCTGTCACAATAAAAAAAGAAATACTGTCTTAAACTTATTTAGTGTCCTATCACAATAATAAAACAAAATCACAATTGTCAGCACGCGAATTCGACAAATCGTAAGTTCCGAAAGAACAGCGTCGGCGCACTGAAAAAACTAGTTTTTTAGAGGCCCCACTTACCGAATGCAAAAAACTAGGATGCAACAAACTGACCTATTTTTAATTATTTTACGCGCGGAATGCTTTGCTATGTTTGTCACTCTCGTAGTGAAAGTGCAAGTGTGTGTGTAGTTACCTTGTTTGCATTGCCAATTTTTAGTGAAATATTTTGTTATACTTGTGATATGCGTCAGAGCGGCAACAACGCATCGTAGATTTATCGTTGTAAGGTGCATGACCTATGCTTTGACATAATCAGCTGTTAGGAAAGATACATTGTGTTCAAACGGTGCAAAAACTTAAAAAATCATTTGCGACTAAACTACTGCTCGTATTTATTTCATTTTTGGTACAGAGCTTAAAAATGGTACCTTTTATAGGCAGTTTAAAGGAAAGCCCCTCAATCGTATCAACTTTTTATGTTTTCCGAGTTGAAACTATTTCTGGAAGTCTTGCCAACACTTAAGTATCTAACACCCGTATTCAATATCAAGCGTACAGGTCCCCTAAAACTTATTCATAGACATTACTTGAGTGGCGGCTAGCACTATGCGTCCCTTAGAATGAACCCACAGATAAGGTAGCCTGCTAGCTATTTTAAGCAACGCATAGCTAGTGTCTCGATTCTCCGTGGTCTATTATGTGTTACGAGAAATATTTTTCGGATTTGAATTTTACTGTTTGTGATCATTTTTCATTTTAATACCATCCTTTTACAATGGATTATAGTTGTGAAACAGAATTTGATAATTATATCAATGAGAGAAGCACAATAAATACCAGAAAAGTTATACGGGATTTAACAAAACCCTTTTGATTATTACAGTTCGTGGATGAATTTAGGCGACGCTACAAGTTTTCCAAAGATGCGGAATGAACGTCAAGCAGCGAAGTTAACTACGCAACACAAACAAACCAATCACAGATCTCTATTCAACGCTGTGCGATTGCTCAGTCAAGGGTCGTTTGAGTATTGTTTATGAATTGAAAGGCTTGCCATATGCAATGCAGTGAGAAATGCCTTACTTCGCATAGCGTTGCTACTACTGAGAAAAGTATTGTTTGTGAATACGGGTGTCATTTGACATTTAAAACGTGCTTGTAAATGGTTTATTTGAAATAAAAGCTTTGAATCTTGAATCTTGAAAAACAGAATCATTGAAATAGATTGTTACTTTTTTTGGGATCGCCTCGTTGGCGGGACTGCTGGACAGATGGTCCTGATTTAGTTAGTTAGTTACTTTGCAAAATCCGCACCTGATCCGACTATCGCTAGGCCGAGACGTAAACAGTTATAACATATTGTTCAAAGGTAAATAACCACGGTATTTCTTAATTTCTTATCCTCTTTGTACTACAATAGATAAATAAGGTCGGGAACAACATGTTATCGTCTCTTATCAGAACTTCTGTAAATTGTTACCAATATAGCGTTGCATATATAATACCCATACTCAATGAACAATCGATGCTTTCGAAAAATATTTGTTATAATCCACGATCCGTCACCAAGGGTGGACACATCATCTCCTTAGCTGAATCAACGTAGTCTGGAACGTGTTAGAACGAATAAAATGCAGGTTGCGTTAGCGTTGATGACGCTATTCATGGTTTTGGCCAACTCCTTTTCCTGGGGTGAGTACAAGAGTTGTGTTTGTCGGTACCCCAATCCTAAAGCTTTTTTTGCTCCGTACATATATTTTTTTCCTTTCAAGCAAGTAATCCACAATGTGAATTACTTGCTTGAAAGTCGACTGTCGGGAGGACACGGCGCGGCATACGCTAGCAGAGTGCCCTTATCTCTGTGGTAAGGAGTGACCTCTTGCTGCCGGCCGTAGTCCGTGCTATGGTCTACGGCGAAGAGTCCTGGGACGCGGTGGTCTCCTTCTGCGAAACAGTTATTGCGCAGAAGGAGGCTGCAAAAAGGAAGAGGGAGATCTCGACCTCTCTCCTTGCCCGCAGCAGGCGCACCGGGCGTCGGAGGATACGCTCTCCTAGCCCCCCTAACTGAGTCTAGGGGCGGCGCACTTGGGGATGTCCGTCGCCCATCATTCGTTCGATTCCGAGGTGGCGACGCGTGGTGTTTCTGAGAGGGCACACCACGCGCCGCCACCTCGGGTCCGTCTTTGACTTCGCGGGAAGAGTCAAACACCTCACTCCCGCCACTGCCCCAGGCAGCCAGCTGAAGGGGATCAGCCGGAGATTACGTAAGTCGTGTAAGTTTCTACAATCCCCGGCGTAGGTGAGATATGGAACATCAGGGTGGTTTTAGTCAGTAAGAGTCTGATAGACCCCTCCATCCGCTCCAGGGCGGAGGACATCCAAGAGAATTTTCCCCTGGTTCAAAAGTAAATAAAAGGTACCTTAACCCTACTTTTTATGCATGATTTTAGTTTTGACCGATTCATCCAATTATACTAATCCAACTTCATGGCTTGCTTTGCTCAAATCGTGAAGCATACTTTCTGGTGGCTAATATGACTTTTTTGCTTATGGGTTCGGTGACACAATTTTTTAAAGTGTAAGTCACTATGGTGGTAGGTGAAAATAAAAAACAGGTATCATAAAATGATCTTAATTCCCAATCAAAATATTTGAGGTTTTTCTTTTAATACATGGCAACATTGATGTGGTTGATTTAAAAAATTATGAATATTTTGAACTAAAATGAGTTTAAACAAAGCTTTTCAGGCAAAAAAGTATATTCTATTATTTCTATTACTACTCTTCCTACTCTAAATATGAGAAACAAAACATTCAATTCGCACCGCTGAGTTAATTTTGTACCGTGTCTTTTCTTTGTTAGCTTGCTTACGCAGAAAAGTTAAATAGTGTGACTGGTAAAATCAAGTTATTTAATTAAGGATGTTTTTTATAATTACAGTCTTATCACCCTCAAATGAACGTCATCGAGGACTTCACTGGCTTCCCATGGAGGGTGACTATTTGCCTCCACACTCTATGACTTGTGGACATAGAAATCAAGATATGTACATAGCCAGAGCTGACATAAGTGGTTCACAGTGTCCTGGGAAATATATGAAGTCACTTGGCATAGGTTCCTTTCCTTGGGGGGGAAGAGAACAAACTCGTGGCAAAGACGAAATTCAGGTAAAATACTACTTTCTGAGTTTTCAATCAAATCTTTTCATGGTCAAGATTTTTATTTACCCATCTGGAACAGAGATTTTGTTATAGTTTGTTTATATAGTTTATATAATAATGTAAAACATTTACTGTTATTTTGGTTAGGTTTAGTTTCTGAGATAAGAATAATGCATATTGTAATTTTATTTTCAGATATTATGTGGGCATCATGCTAAATGGGTTAGCACACATCCCAACAATGTACCTGAAAACGCATTCATCGGGGGACATGAAGTTTCTGGTGAACCTCTGTACATAGCTAGAGCTATGATAGATGGCCAATATGTGTGTGGAAAAGCCTTTCCTCATAACAATCTTTGCTATTTTCCATCTAACGGCAGGGAGGAACTGATGTCTTTCTGTGAAGTATTAGTCGAACCAGATTACAAAATTGATGTCTTTCTGTGAAGTATGAGTCGAACCAGATTCAATTCAATTCAATTTCAATTCAATTTATTCATAAAAACTTTTACAATAAAATGTGTATAAATAGCCACAAAAAGATAATAAAGTAAAAATCTTATATAAAGGTAAATTAGTGCCTAACTTAAAACTAGTGTATGGCTAACAATAATTAGACGTATAAGATATTTAACTTGGAACTTATAATGTATATAGCGACCTGCCCGATCTAGGTTTATTTAAACCTGTGTTTCAGGCCCTCACTTCATCGCAATTTAAATTGGTCAGTTATATAAATGTTAACTATATCAATACAATAATAAATCATAATCGACTATTAAAAATAAGCAAACTTTACAATTATTAATAAATACTATTCTAAACAATGAACAAAAATAAATAATACAAAGAAATATGAAACAATAAACATCATACTAAAATTTCTAGCAGTTTTTCTGTGTCAACGTAATTGAGTTTTGCTAAATATTCCGCAAGCGTTGTACTGCATTTCTTATAATTTAAACTTTATATGTCAAGTGGCTTGTTGAGCTTGTTATATAGATAAGGTCCCAAAAACACAAAAAATCTATTTGCGAAAGCATGTTTGGTTTGAGGTTTAATACAAACCAAATCTTTCCTTCTCTTGCCTGAAGGTACTCGGTCATAAGGAAGTTCAGTGTGCTGATGCAGTACGATGTTTAGAATAGCTAGTTGACGCACTGTTAGTACCTTACATGCCATGAAAAGCTGGTGCGTGGGATATTTAAAAGGGCGAAAGGTTGCAACCTTTAGAATTGCTCTTTGAGCACGTTCTAGAGGAAGTAAAATGGACTTTGCGACACCACCCCAGAAAGTTATGCAATACGTTAGTATGGACTGACACAACGCCAAATAAACTTGTTTAATTAAATCATAGTCGGCTACGTTACGTAAGTATTTAAAAATGTATATTAATTTCCGCACTCTGCTGCATAGTACATCAATATGTTTACGAAAATTTAGATTTGTGTCAATCGTTACACCTAGATATTTCACATAGTCAGCTTTAGCTAAGGTGGAACAAGTGCATGCATTGTCAGCCTTAGTTCTACAATTATGTGCAAAAATGTTTAAGTTAGTAAGCGGAATGTTATTTTTCCTAATCGTAAATAAAATGTAGGCATTTTGTTTTATCTAAATTTAATGTTAAGAGACTGTTTAGAAGCCAATTAGATACAGTATTGAAATCATTCTGCGCGTGTTCATAAACCTCGATTCTTGATTTAGCTGAGAACACTAGAGCCGTGTCATCAGCGTATGACAGTATGATACCATTTTTGAGTGGCAAGCTGCACAGATCATTTATATATATTAGAAACAACGTAGGTTAGTATTACAAAATCAAACTAGTTTAAACTTTTGCTGCTAAACCTACCAGCAATAGAACTTGGTGTCAATAGTTTGACACTTTCATTTAAACAGCAATAGTAATAAAAAATAAAGAAAATGTAGGTTTATTTTTCAATAAATATGAAAATATGACTAGGTTCACTTTTATGTGAGAAAAAAGACATTTCACTAGACTTAGCTTTATTTAAAATAAAATAAATTAGAACTATTGTTATGATGCCATTTTGTGTTATTCATGTCCAAAAGTACATTCTAAACTAGGAACAATATACTATAAGGAGCATAATTTGCATCGCAGTAAATTCAAAAGGTGGCGTCATCCGCCAATATAAAAAAAAACCTGCCAAGTGCGAGTCGGACTCGCACACGAAGGGTTCCGTACCATAAACCTTATTTTTTTATTTTTTGTTGTTATAGCGGCAATAGAAATATACATTCTGTGAAAATTTCAACGGTCTACCTATTACGGTTCTTAAGATACAGCCCGCTGACAGACAGACGGACGGATGGACCGAGGAGGCTTAGTAATTATAATTATAATAAAAGGGTTCCGTTGGTTACCCTGTGGGTACGGAATCCTAATTATATAAATTGCCCTTCACAAGGCAGAGTGGGTAAATAGAAGGGGGTTGAAAACAAAGCCCTGTGGAACGCCTTGTTGAGAATTCAATAGATTCCGAAGATCACGTTTTGCAATTTAATATATTATTTAAACAAACAACATATTTGGCTTAAAATCTTTACAATATTATACAAGATCGAGCTTGTAATCAGAGTTCTAACTGCATCAACAGTAAGAAAAAAAAACAAACGTTAGGTACTCAAAAACTGGCTGGTTATTGCCTATGCGGTTAGATTCAAATCCAGTAAATTTTACACACTTTTGTGAAACTTGCCTGCAAATATCAAAAAACCACTTGTATAGAACATTTCAATAAACGAAAAAAATAAGTTGCGTTCATTTTCACTTAGCTGTTAGTCGTTAAAATGCAATAGACTACTAACATCTTTAGTGAACAGTCCGTTTACCCGACCGTACTTGAATCGATTATGCACGTTGCTCCAGCATCGTGTATATTCAATTCGTGACAGATAGACATTATGTCAAGACCGTTTATCCCGGGAACGCGTGAAGGTATCGAGTTGAAATTAAAACCATATACTCAAATCTATGGTCCCTTGCAACGGTGAAAAATCAAACTTCTAAGTTAACTTAAAAAATAAGATACGGTAGTTTATGCCGCAAAAATACTTATGTTTCGACACACTGAAGGGAATCAAAATGTATAGGGTATTTTCCGGTGACCTAGAACTATGAATTTTAGCAAGTAATACCGTCTTATACCACAAGTGAACGGAAAAGTCTGAAAACTACACATGGCCAATTAAATCATAAAAATATAGTCTTTATTTTAAGTTATTTGTAGCTACAAATTTGTACGGAACCCTCGTTGGGCGAGTCTGACTAGAACTTGGCCAGTTTTTTTATTTGAGCTAGGTTTGCTCTTGACTCCAGACTCACTCTGACTTTAAACAAATGAGGTCGGTAAGCGTTCGGAAACACAGACGCAGGCAGAGAGTTTCATTCCTTTGCTGTGCGCATTATAAAAGACGTTTGTAAACGCTTAGTCCGAATTAGTGGAATAGCAACAAGGTAGGACTGGTAACTTCAGTGTGTCTGGATATCTGATGTTGAGATAAGGTCGTGGAGATCTAGGGCACCCTCATCGAAGTACAGAAACGGTAACCTAAGGCAACTAGCGCCCCTTCGCAGTTACTCTCTCAGGAATTGATTTTTTTTAGTATAAAATATCAACGTAACAAGAAAGAGTAACACAAAGTAATAAAATATGAGATACATATTCATAAGCAAATAAACAAACGGTTTTTTTTTTACTATAAATAGGCATACATTGTTTTATAAATATTGCTTAAATCTTACTCGTTTACCGGACAAAATATTGTTGAATCGGGTGCGATAATGCGGAAATTGACATTGCATTTTTGTATGGGGAACAAATTACGACAAAAATCAAATTTAGTTTTTTAACAAAACAAATTGAATTACCACACCAGAATATTTTTTTATTTAACTTTTACTATCAATCCATCTGAATGGTGATTCATCTGGTTAAATTTCGAGCTGTATATTATTTTATTTACCAATAATTTAGATGGACACAAAATTGCAATAAAATGTACATTACTTCTGAAAACGACCCATTTACCATTATTTTGCGGACATTGCTGTCGGTTACATGTTTACCTAGTTTTTAATATAATTCTGTCACACTTATATTGTAATTTGTAACTGTTTTATTTCCCAATGAAGTAAAATAAGAATAAAATAAAATAGCTGACTTAAGAAATACTGTTTTACATGTGACCTTTAAATAAGATTGAACCAATATTTATCAACATATTTGTTGTTAATTATTGGTAAAACACAATGTTGTCATTGTAAGTTATCAGTTTTTTATCGAAAGATAAAAAACTGATTTGTGTAAAATATCTATCTATAAGTTTGATTACTTTGCTTTATTGTCTAGTTGTGGCAAATGATATAGTTTACTCACAGGTGCTTGAAATAAATAAGTACGAGTATGTTGTCTGTGTTGAAACTGTTCTTGGAAATCTTACCTACGCTTAAGTATTAGCATGTACAGATTCATTGAAATAGATTATTACTTTTTTGGAACCGCCTCGTTGGCACTGCTGAACTCATGGTCCTGAGTTCGATTCCATGAACGAAAGGGCACGGTACAATCACGGCTTCTGAGGTTTATGTTTAAATTTCACTGCCGAGCGTATAGGACTTCGTCTACTAGGCTATTCGACTTTGCCAGCGACATTTACCTACCTCAAAAGTTTTTCACCAGGTTTGCCGGCAATATGGACATAAAAGTGGATAATTTTGCGGAGATATTCGACAATTAAAGAAGTTCTGTCCAAAGCAGCCTGCAGTGAAACCTCATAAAAGTTTTCTACTGATTAGTAAAGTTTTATTTACTAATCTGCGAACCTATCTCTAAACATCTACGTGGTTATTTGTAATAACAAATGCTGTTGTTCGTTTAATTCATATATAACATCATAATTTCCTTCGAACCGATTCAATGAAATGATTTGTCATACATGAGTCACAGAATGTGCGTAGGATTGCATCTATTTCAAACAACTCCAGAACATTCATAAGCCATGTATGTGGCACAGAGTCTTATGGCTTCTAATCTAACCAACATTTCGACACATCCTTGCGAGATTGACGAACCCGTGGTCGGCTACTAGCCATATTGTCTGAGTGCAGCCTACCAAGAGTGGTGGCATCCAACCTGTTACTGGGGATGATTCGCACCTGATCCGACTATTGTTGGAAAAACGTTTTTTTTTAATGATTTATTATCAGTTTCGAACTATAATTGAGTCTTATCGTAAGGTTGGGAACACCATGTTATTGTCTCTTATCAGAGCTTCTGCGTTGATACCAATAAAGCGTTGAATTTACCTAATTATTATTATTATTAACCCAATTTATAAATCGATGTTTGCGAATAATATTTTGTTATGTTCCACGATCCGTTACCAAAAGTAGACGCCTCATTTTCTTAGTTGAATTACCGTAGTCTGGAACGTGTTAGAATGTATACGATACAGGATGTGTTAGCATTGATGACGCTATTCGTGGCTTTGGCAGACTCTTTTTCATGGGGTGAGTACAAGAGTTGTATTTTAGGATTCCGAAATCTGTACGGAATCACTTGGTTTTCTGTCTGTCCGTCTTTCACAGCCGGTTTTCTCCGAATCTAGTTGATTGATTCAGTAATAATTATGTATCTACACGTATTTGAGGTTTATAAAAATGTTTTGTTGTGTTTTATATCAAATGTAAAATCGTAAAAGTCTTAAAGATATTTTTCATAATTTTGCAATATTCCATTCAAAAATAGAATAAAAATTGACATTCCCCAGCCTCAAAACTTCCTTCTCTCTTCTTCAAAATTTTGGCTCGATAGTTTCGGAGATAAGGAGGGATAGTATTTTTTGGTCTGATTTCTTGAAATATTTATTTTTAAATTATGAAAACCCTCACGTTAAGCCCTTTCATTTAATATGTCACACGATACAGTTTGTGATTTTTTTTTTAATTTTCTAGTTTGATTTCATCTTGACTACATGAACTGACAGCTTACTTCGTGATCACTTCATATAAAAACTGATTTGTATAATATATCTATCTATAAGTTTGATTACTTTGCTTTGTTGTCTAGTTGTGGCAAATGATATAGTTTACTCGCAGGTGCTTGAAATAAATAAGTATGTTGTCTGTGTTGAAACTGTTCTTGGAAATCTTACCTACGCTTAAGTATCAGCGTGTTAACAGATTCATTGAAATAGATTATTTCTTTTTTGGAACCGCCTCGTTGGCACTGCTGAACGAAAGGCCATGGTACAATCACGGCTTCTGAGGTTTACTACTACCAAGCCTTCACTTCAACATACTTACAGAGTCGCACTGCAGTAAAGGCTAAAAAGGAAAGACTTTGTAGCCAGATTGTTAAAATGTTATTTTTACGTTTCAGATTTTGTCATAGCCAGATCCAATAGACTGGAATTTTATAATCAAGGAATGTTAGCATACACTACAACGCCAACAGCTCATCGTATTATATGGATAATTTACGATCCAGTACATGAGAGAGTGCTGTTTGCCGACAGACGCAACAATGGCAACTCTGTATCTAGTTTTGACATAGCGACAAAGAACACGCATTCACTAATTAAGAAAAATGCAAACCTATACCTTACTGGAGCCGCATACGACCCGGTCACAGAAGTACTTTTTGGGATATTTGTTAATAAGATATACTCGTTTTCATTAAAACCTGGATGTAACAGCGAAGTTAACGGAGATCTTGTGATCAATCTGAAATCGACTAAGCCTCGTGAGATTGCCGTAGATAGCTGCGGAGGGTACGTGACAACAGTTTTATTACTGTGTCGATGTAGTTCAATGATTGCAAGAAAAATGACCAAGTTTGAAGTAATTTATTACTGAACTAGTTGACCCACGGAACTTCGTCTGCGTCACAATTTTCATCACTGCTCCGCTCCTATTGGTCTTAGCGTAATGATAGCTTAAAGCCTTCCTCAATAAATGGGCTATCTAACACTGAAATAATTATTCAAATCGGACTAGTAGTTCCTGAGATTAGCGCGTTCAAGTAAACAAACAAACAAACAAACAAACAAACTCTTCAGCTTTATATATTAGTATAGATTTGTCTCTAATATGCAATTCATATTTCAGGTATATTTACTGGACAGCAAATAACTTTATTGAGAGAGCTAAATTTAATGGTTTTGAGAGAGAAATTATAATAGACAGAGGTATCACGGTAAAACAAGGCTTGACCATTGACACACAGAAAATATACTGGGTGGAATCTCCAGTACAAAATGAATGTTCGTTTTGTATTAAAAGCGCAGATTTATATGGAAATAACCGAAGAACGTTATATTGTGAAAGTGAAACCGAATCATCACCGGACAAACTAACTGTGTCTAAAGATTTTATCTCCTGGAGAGACAGCATTGAAACAGCCTTCTTCTGGCAATTGCCAAAGAACTCACGGAATGGTACAGACGGAATACCTAATAAAATTTCAATGACTGCAACATCAAACTGTTCTTTTTACGATTCTCAAGATATAACCGCTAACTATAAAATTCACGAACGAACTCAGGGTGTTCCAAATTGCCATACGTTGAAGAGTCTGCTACCAGGGTACATCGACTGCCTAAATGATTTTGCAGTAGCAAGGCCGTTTTGCGTCCATGGTACAAAAGTTAGTGGGGAATATCATTGTGAATGTGCACCGGGTTATATCGGTGAGAGATGTGATGTTTCAATCTGTCACAACTATTGTTATCAAGGAGTTTGTTATTTCAGTGCTGCGGGACAACCTAAATGCAGGTAAAACAATGCTATTATTATAAACATAAAAATGATAACTTTAAATTATTGTCATAATTCTGTTATCACTGAGTTTCTGAATAGTGAAGGCTTTTGCCTGCACAAATAGACTTCATTCTTGCTTTAAAGATCACTTGAGGTACTAGCTATAGTACCCACTAGTGCGAGAAAATAACTTACCTACATTTGAATACCGAAACACAGCCTTCTGTGGCGCTAGACAAAATGCTATCCTATTAGCGAAAGCGATGGTTGGAATTCCAAAATAGAACAGATTGATCACGTGACTTTTCGAAAGCGTTTGTCAATAACATTAATTTTTGACTTTTTGACAATCGCCTTCGACACGCTCCCGCTAACAGAATGTCACTTGTCTAGATTCTCATATTTCCTGGCTTCTTTGTTTATCGAGTTAACTTGTTTCATAGTATCTTCGTTATTTCAGATGTTATGCCGGTTACTTTGGGAAGAGGTGTGCAGTCGACTCGTGCCATCAATATTGTCTAAATAATGGTACTTGTACCCTGAATCATTACAGTGAGCCTGTTTGTCAATGCACAGAACAATATGAGGGTGAAAGATGTGCAGGTGAGTTTGTTATGAAATCTTACTTACACATTCGTGTCTATGGTACATTTTTTTCTTTATTTGTTTGTAGTGTAATGTTTAGGATACGATGGGACTTGAAAGAAACCCTTTAGATCGTTGCAATTTGTTTGGGATAGAATTTTATAGAACGTCCCCACATAAGTTCTGTTCTAATTCAGGAATTTTCATAATTATTTCTATTGTACTCACATTGGAATATGTTACTTTAAAAGCACAAAATATGCTAAATCCTAACATATTACCAAGTTGGTTGACTTGATACTTGATTTTAACATATGAGTAATTATTTAGATTCGCCGTGACACACTGAGTGACACAGGTTTTTAGGTACTTGAAAAGAAAAACAAAAAGTATTTCATGTGAGATAACCAAATAAAAGGCTCGATGAGGCGATTTTAAAAATATAAGTCACTTAATCGGTGTGAATTAAAAATCAAGTATCAAAGTGATCTAATATTCTTTATTCAAATAATTGAGGGTTTTATTTTTGTCTTAACATAATACAACTTTGAACAGTGTTTGACTTCAAGGTATGATAAGCTTGTAATATTAAGTTGTCACAACTAATTAATTCATAATTAGTTGTGACTTTTGAACCAAAATTATTTTTTCTATGAAACTCCTAACAAACTTTTTCGGGCAAAAATAAAATTAAGCCAACCGAGAGAGATAGTGGTAGTATTATTATTTTTCCTACTCTACCTCTACATGATCTACAAATCACTCGTGCCGAAGCTGGGTTAATTTTGCATCGTCTTTTGTCTTTGTTAGCTTTCGCAGAAAAGATAAAAAGTGACACTGCACTGGCTGAATTGACGCTGCTGATGATACTGGATCTTGAACAAAATAAAGACCTTGTAATCCTAAAGTGAAGTTATTTATTTCTGAGTTATTTTCAGAAAAAAAAATAGTTTACGAACCAAGGTGATTTTTCATAATTAAAGTTTTCAGTGTTATCTGGTAGCCTGAAATAGAGGCCAGGCCTAGAGCTTAGTTTTGGCACCAGTCTCCCACAATATTTTAAATGTTGTCTGACTCTGATACCATGTAAATAATATATGTATATTGTAATATTGTGATGGAGGAACTCGTGGCTAGATAAGCCGTACGGGTTGATCTACAAGATTAAGCAACGCTTGCCAAGGTTGGTCCGTGGTTGGGTGACCATTTTTACATACCGAGTTTCCTCCGTGCCTCGGAAAGCACGTTAAGCCGTTGGTCCCGGCTATCATTTGAAGATCTTTGGTAGTCGTTACGGATAGTCAGAAGCCAGTAAATATGACACCAGTCTTGTCATGAAGTACCGTGTTACCCAGATAATGGGTAGTGGAAGTCTGGTAGGCAGCCGCTCCACGTAAAATACGTATTCAGCTAAATCCGGTTTGACTGGACGCAGACCCCAATATAGTTGGGAAAAGGCTAGGCAGATGATGATTGTAATATTGTGATGAGAAAATAAAAATATATTTATTATCATTATAGTGGAACCGGCACCCCCATTTCATCGTCCTGAAAGACTTCACTGGCTTCCCATGGAGGGTGATAATTTGCCTCCAAGCGCTATCAGTTGTGGTCTGGAGTGGTGGAGATATAACGATATGTACATAGCCAGAGCAGACGTTAGTGGTTCACTGTGTCCTGGGAAATATAAGGAATCACTTGGCACAGCTTTCTTTCCTTGGGGGGGCACGGAACATACACGGAGCAGAGACCAAATTCAGGTAAATTATTACTTACTTTCTAAGTTTTCAATCAAAACATTTTGTGATCATTCCCATCTACCACAGAGGTAGTATAATATATATATATATATATATATATATATATATATATATATTGTTTTATAGTTAGTATAATATTCTAGTTGAGAAGCTCGTGGCTAAAGAATAACAGCCGCACAGGTCGATCTATAAGATTAAGCAGCGCATGCCAAGGTTGGTCTGTGGATGGGTGACCATCTGAACATACCGAGTTTCCTCCGTGCCTCGGATAACACGTTAAGCTGTTGGTCGCGGCTGTCATTTGTAGAACTTTGGCAGTCGTTACGGATTGTCAGAAGCCAGTAAATCTGACTCCAGTCTTGCCCAAGAAATATCGTGTTACCCATTTAATGGGTTGTGGAGGTCTGGTAGACAGCCGCTTCACATAAAATACTGGTATTCAGCTGAATCCGGTTCGACTGGAAGCTGACCCCAATATAGTTGGGAAAAGGCTAGGCAGATGAGTATAATATTCTAGTTGATCTCAGAAACTTTTTTTTGCCATATAAATAGAAAAAAAATCCTACGACCTATTTTCAGACCTGCCTGATACACAAAAAAATTTGTCAAGACGTTACGAAGAGTTAGATAACTGTGACACAAGATTTTACATATTAGAAACTTAAAGTGTAAACAATTGCCAGCAGTTTTGGCTAGATTTCTTTTCTAAGATAAGAATAATGCACATTATAATTTTATTTTCAGATATTATGTGGGACTAATCCTAGATGGGTTACAACAAATCCCAACAATCTACCTGATATCGCATTCATCGGCGGACGCACAGGTGGAAATGATCAAGTTTTTGGTGAACCTCTGTACATAGCTAGAACTATGATTGACGGCGAATACGTGTGTGGAAAAGCCTATGCTCGTAACAATCTTTGCTACTTCCCATATTATGGCAGGGAGAAACAAGTGTCTTTCTGTGAAATATTAATCGAACCACATTACGAAATGTAACATGTTCTATTTTTGATACCTTTTTAACAACCAGCAACAGAACTTGGTGTCAATATTAATGACACTTTAATTTAAATAGCAATAGTTATAAAAAAAAATTGTTTTAAAATAAGTTTATTTTCCAATATTTATAATAAAATGTGACTTAATACTGCTAAGGTTTAGGTAGTTAAATATAGGTAAACAATCTAAATGTGAACTTTTATACAAACATGTATTAATCAAAAAAACTAATGCTTAAACTAATGGTTCACTTGATTTAGTAAACGTTATTGTTGTATTTACATTGGTTTTCAGTTGCATTTCATTTTTAACCTGTTAGTCGCCGTGGGCACACGTGTGCGCCATTGAGCATCAACGAGAAATGGAAGCTTAATGGCAACCCACATGCCATATCAATTCACGCAGTTTAAACTTCTTTTTTTAAAAAACGTAGTACTTAATATCCTATGGCCCCCGATCGACCAAAAAACATGGTGGCCGCCGATTTTTTTACAATAAATATATTCAATTGTAATTGCGACCGGGTAACCACAGTTTAAACTGAGTTTTTCAATAAAACTTAAGCAAAAGACACATCAATATTCTTTACCTTTATTAAACTCCCCAAAATGTTTCTTGTATAGTTTAAAGAAATCATTTAAATAAATTCACTGGATTCTGAGCCTTACGCTCAGAAGCCAGTGAATTTCACACAATTGCCTCTAAATATGTTGGCAACGTGACACTTTAGGGCACCATGTTGCTAACATTTTTATTTTATTCCCTATTTATATTTCCCCAGTACCTACCTTACTTTTGTATTTGGTTTAGATTAATACTACTCAAAGGGGCATTTATGCTTACACTTTCTTTTCCACTTCATTTCACACATGGTCTCATGTACATATCTCGTTTGATCCAGCCATCCTGACGGTCACGATTTTGGGATGGTCTTGAGTCCCCGTGATCACTCGGGATGGTTTTAGTGAGGAAAAATACCAAAATCTCTGAACTTATCACCGAGTAGTAGACTGGACTCGGTTTGGTGGTTTGCCACCGGTTACAAAAGAAACGCAGGTCTGAAGCGGCCATCAATACCGCCAGGTGAAAAACTAACGAAGTGAAATTTGTACAAAAAATAACCGTAACGCTATCTATCCTGCCAGTAGCGAACTACTAACGAAATCTTGTATTGCGGTATCAGAGTTCTCCGTGCGATTTGAAGATATACAACAGTCCGAATATCAATTATCGCTCAGTTGCCCATTTGAGACAACAACCGTCCGGTCGGAGAATCCTCCCTTTTCAATTAAGGCTTGCGGGACTTTGCATCCTGATCCGCAAACCTCCTTAGTAAGTTCTGATGATTCCGGATACAGTCAAAATTAAGATCTGTTCAATAAAATTAGAAGCACGTAGAGTTGTCAATATGTAGTTTCATTTTCTTTCTATTCTCGGTCCAGCTTTCCCAAGTAAGGAGTTTTAAGAATAGTCCTGAGTTTGAGGACTAAGTCACCATAGTTAATATGTTATAAAAGCAAAAGGCAAAAGTTTACTTAGTACTTCATGATATGACGTAATGCGTCGTGTTTGTATGAAAGCTTTTTCTTGCTTATAGAAAGTTCCAGCATGTACGCACACTACCCTGGACCATTTATCAGAGGGATTTATTTGTATGAGGTTAAGCTAGTACCTAATGATATTTTAATTAAATTATTTAAGGCCATAAATATGTACAATATTAGTTTATTTTATTAGCCTATCTTGTCTCACTACTGAGCAAAGACTGTCCCCATTTTTCGCCGACACTTTTTTCTTGCACCACCTCGAACCAATCTTCTCGGTGCGCGCAGTTCTCTGGTCCAGGGGTTTTACACAACGGCCATCATTGTATGCGAACGATATGTCCCACCCAATGCCATTTGAACCTGGCTGCACTAATTGTTAGTTAGGTATATCAACAACAAAAAATAAGTTTATAATCAATTTTAATAGGTCCTTACGACTGCGATGGCCTTGGTGACATTGATTGTTAAACTAGCAAAAACCTAAAACCTGATAGGTATATTTTAAAATTAAATCCAAGTTTTTCTCCTTTTATTTTCCCGCTACTGATAACACATTTTTATGCCAGCAACATATTTGTATGTATGTAAATCGGGCAGGTTTGCTCAACTCTACGACTAAGCGTATATTTTGCGTGCGAGTGTGCAATCCACCTCAGCTCCCCAAGGAAGGCTAGCAACGCCTTGTTGTTATAGACTATCCAACAGAGTGTACCTGGGTTTCCAAAGTACTAAGCCCTATAATCGGCGACTACCGGGCAGCTTAGAAGCAGATGTGCTGCTGTCTCATCCTCCTCAGTATAGCCTCTGCAAAGTGGACTGCCAGTGACTCCTGTTGGAGTGCGTTCGGGTTACTTCCAAGAAAATACGATTGTGGTATTATATTGTGATATATTTATAGCAATTTTTATTTCTGACCATTTAATCCTACTTACATACATCTTCTATATCAGAACTTAATGGACTCACAAATCTTTAATTTATTGCGACTATCAATAGAGATATTATATAGAGGTGTTTATTAAGGTTGTCTATTATTTACCCGAAGATTATAATACCATAATCATCATATTCCCGAATTTCATTTAACCGAATTTCATTTGCCCGAATGTTTTGTTTGCCCTAAAAGACATATGACATACTGTTAAATTGCCCGAAACTCAGATACCATAAGATACGAGTGCCATACGTATTGTTTTTCACATTTTTAAGTGCCATAATAATTATCAAACATAACATTTAAACGCCATAATGATTATTAGACATAACATTTAAATGCCATAATAATTATTAGACAAATATTTAAACGCCGTAATAATCATTACACATGATATTTAAGCGCCATAATAAATTGTTTTCGAATCTTTTTCCAAGCTAGGCATTTGCTCATGATATTTCTACAGGCGCTCTAAAATGATTTTAAAACCTGTTATAAATACATTGGTGGGTAGACGAAACATTAAGTTTAATGGTCACAGTTCTAACCTAACTCAACTGGCACCTAACCAAACTATTTCTGGGTGGTTTATAAAAAAATAACCACGAAGGGGATGGCGGGGTCGTTTGAGCGAGCGAAGCGAGCGAATAGACCTAGCCAAACCTTAAAATATTCTATGCATGGTTGATGGTGGGCTTGGTCGACGGAGCCCCGCTTCGCGGGGCTCCTACTTCTGTGTGGTTTATAAAAAAATAACCACGAAGGGGATGACTTCTAACCTAACCTATCCGAGTCGGAGAGCCCCGATTGCATCCAGTTTCTCCTGATATAACAACCGTTACATACCCAATGTCGATGGCAAATGATGTTATGGCATATGATAATTATGGCATGTGATAATTAGGGCATATGATAATTAGGGCATGTGATAATTAGGACATGTGATAATTAGGACATGTGATAATTAGGACATGTGATAATTAGGACATGTGATAATTAGGACATGTGATAATTAGGACATGTGATAATTAGGGCATGTGATAATTAGGGCTTACAATGATTATGACAAATGATGTTATGGTAAGTGACTTTATGGGAAACAAAGCTTCTAGCACGTGACTAATATAGCAAATAAGAGTAGGGCAAATGAATATTACGTCGTATAATATTATGGCTGTTGACTATTATGGCAAATGATATTAGGGTAAATAAAATTCGGGCAATCGGCGGTATACCGTTTATTAAACAACCTGTGGCCAGTTGTTACGACTGTGACTGTACGCAACTGTTCTTTAGTCAGTCTTAGATTTTGCTTTGTAAATCGGCTTTCTATAGAGGGAAGTGCTTCTTTGGTCTGCCTAAATTACCATGTTCAACCCATAGCTTGTGATGTTTGTCTCCAGTACGTTTCCTTACCAAATTGCGTAGGTATCCGAAAGGGAGTGGCACGATGGTATCGGGTCCTACCGTTGCCATACTCGAATCCCTTCTGGCAAGTTCTTCAGCAACATGACGGCAAGGTTGGCGCAGTGGTTGAGCGGTTTGCTGCTGCGCTGCTTGTCGTGGATTCGATTCCCACACAGAATTTGTTCTGTGTGGGTATCGAATCGGTATTTGTATGGCCTACAGTCAGTTGTTCCGTGTCTAGCTGTTTGTGTATGTGAGATTATTATTAGGTATGTTAACGTACCCACGATACATGAGATATTCCTAGAGCAGGGCAAGGTTTAATAAAAAAAAAAGTTTTCGGCAACACAAAATTGTGCTGCTACTACTACACACACATATAAGTCACGTAAGTTATCTATTACCATATCTATGTGGACACAAATACATCACTACTCTCAAGACACTAGCTAGACCCAATTATCTCGGCAGATTGATTGTACGTTCCGCCAAGCAACAGAATTGGATAAGCCAATATCTTAATCTAGACACATGCTCTATATTAGACTGTTCACTCAATGAATGTTCAGCTAAACTTTGATAAATTTATTTGTAGTAGGTTGATTATTTATTTTTATAATCATCAAAACATATAAAACTATTCGGTGAGGTACTGAGTGACTCACAGACAACGCACAGCCGAAACTACTGGTTGAAAAGCTGAAAGCTGTTTGGCGTCTCTTTGGCGAGTTTAGAGAGGTACTTAGAGAGGATTTCCCGAAATTCCTATGGGAACGGGAAAAAACTGGATATAAGGCTGCTCTTGACAGAGTATCAGCGATGTAAAGGTATTTGCCTGGCTTATATGTAACATTTAAGTCATAAGGCTGAAGTCTCATCATTATTCTTTGTAGACGTGGCGGAATATTGTAAATTGGCTTCTTAAAAAGTGAGACTATAGGCTTGTGATCAGTTTCTACTAGAGTGTGACGACCATAGACATATTGGTGAAACTTGGTGCACCCAAACAAAATAGCTAGTAATTCTTTCTCTATCTGAGAGTATGACTGTTGGCAAGAAGTTAGTGAGGCAGAGGCGTAAGCGATAGGATTGTTACTATGAGAGATTACAGCCCCCATGGCATCTTTAGCAGAGTCTACGGACATAATTAAAGGTTTATTATGATCAAAATAGGTTAAGACTGGGGCCTTTGTGATACATTCTTTTAAGCAATTGAACTCCTGTTCATGTACATTATCCCATGACCAGATATTGTCTTTAGTTAATAATTTTCTCAAATTTGATGTTTTATCTGAAAGATTTTCTATATATGAACCTAAATAAGTGACCATGCCTAAAAATCGTTGTAATTCTTTAACATTGGAGGGAGTTGGCATACTGCAAATGGCTTTAACTTTATATTCATCAACTCTTACACCAGCCTTTGAAAAAATGTGACCTAAGTACCTAACTTCTGTTTGACAAAAATGAGATTTTTCTTGATTAAATTTGACTCCAATTTCTCTGGCTCTATCTAATACTGTCTTTAATGTTGAGTTTTTTAAATTAGATGCTATCTCATTCATAAAAAGGCTATTCAAAAAGTAAGTATCTGACTGGTTATTATTAATAAAGGGCTCTTCATGAACTAATCTTACTTGCTTGCTCCGGCAACATTTGGCAAAGTGGTTAGGCCTATTGCATATTTTGCATATGGCTCCGATGGCTGGGCACCTTATACGATGTATTTGACCACATCTGGAACAATTACTTTGACTTTCTTGTCTTGACTGTTCGTTTCTTGACTGACGGAATTGATTGTACTGCACGTGACTCTGACGACTTTCACTTCTTTGACGACTTGGACTTCTGTGACTGCTGAAATTTCTGTTTTGACTACGACGTGTTGGACCTGAATTTGACTGCTGGCTTTTACTTTGACTAATTGAAGCACGACTTTGATAGTTGCTCGAATTTTTGAGCAGTTCCTTAAAGGTTATTTTTGACATGTCGGTATTGAAGCTGTAGAAGATTTGTAATGCGTCAGGCCCAATAGCATTAAGAAGGATCGCGACTTTTCGGTGATCTGACTCACGTTCCAGGCCGTTGGCAATTAAAAAAATGTTTAGGCTAGTCTTAAAATTTTTCCACGCCATGCTCATGTTTGGAGCGTTTATGTCCAACGTGAAATTGCTTAGCGGCAACGCTGCGACTCTAGATTTAGATGACGTACCTGCAGGTCTTTCTCGATCCTCATCTTCTGACACCATGTTTTATAGTACGTCTGGACTTTATTCTGGGCCTGGGTTGTAGTGGTTGTTTTAATTAAAAGACTTGAGTTTGGAATCACGTGTTATATTCGACTCGTTACAATGCAGTCTCAGGTTACATTAAATATGGCGGATGCCATAGACTACGCTAATACGTGACATGCACGTACGTAGTCACAGGTGAAATCTGGTATTGATTTAATATATTATTTTAATTAAAATAAACTGGAAATGGAATATGTAGTGGACTTGTTAAAATAAAGTTCGGAGATAGTTTTAATTTTTACTATTAGAAATATTATGTGCATTTAGAAATAAAAAAAAAAGAATTACTTTTTTAAGATGTTGCAAAAATATATTTTCTAGTGTAATTCTCAAGCAGTCGATAGTAATAATGTCGGTCAATAGATGGCACTGCTTGTATCTGCATTGCGTAGAATAACACGTCGATGTCGTCTAGAAAATTGCGACAATTCCTATCAGTTTCATGTGTAAAAGTTATCTACATTGGTATTGCACTTTTTAATGTGATGGGAGCAAAAAAGAATACAGATAAAGAGAAACTAGGTTCAGTTAATTATACTTTAATAGTCTGGTTATTATATTTGGCATACTTGAATAACAGCTAAAAAAATATCCGAAATACAACAAAAACATGTTATGAATATTTGAAAATATTAGGTAAAATAGGAATCATAATAGTAGGAAATGCATAAGTTAAATAAAATCCAAAAATAACTGCGACTTTGAGATTGAGATTCGAACCCACACCAACTCATTCAGCAGACAGTCTTAAAACCGATGGTCTATGATTGCTGTTAACGAATATTTGAAATAGCCGATCATAAGTCATAGTTTTTCGCTGCTTAGCTCCTTGAAAGTATAGCGTGATGATATCCTAAGTATACCTGTTGTATCACCAAAACACACTAATAAATATTTTGACTAAGAATCATTGCTGAGGTTAGACCCATAAGTATCTGCAATATTATATGCTGTTGTGGCTTCTTATAACAATACTTTACAAAACAGTTTGGAAAAATGTGGAATAACAATTTAAATTTTATTTTAAGTACGCTACAACCTATTTTATTTTTATTTTGTCAATATTCTGGTATAAACATACAGTTAATAACTGTCCAACTGCGAATCGGACTCGCACACGAATGGTTCCGTACCATAAACCTTAATTTTGAATATTTGTTGTTATAGCGGCAGTAGAAATACACAATCTGTGAAAATTTCAACTGTCTACCTATTACGGTTTTTGAGATACCGCCCGTTGACAGACAGACGGACGGACGGATGGACGCATGGATGGATGGACGGACGGACGGACGGATAATGGAGGCTTATTAATAGGGTTCCGTTGGTTACCCTTCGGGTACGGAACCCTAAAAAGAGAATATAAATTTATACAAAAATAATATCTGTTGGTGAAGACCGAACCATGTGCCAGTCGTTCAAAACAGACATGAATATTGCTCATCTTCCATAGCACGTAGCGTACACATAGCCTATAGCCTGACCGTACCTATAAGGATTACTTATGCAAAATTTGAACAAAATCTGTTCAGTAGTTTTCGCGCCAATCGGAAACACACTCCTCAAGATTTACTATTTTATTATATGCATAGAAGATATAGATGTAGCTTAAGTCTAGTAATGTAATGTGTTTTGTCTTACTTAAAAGGTTAAGCCTTAGTCTTATTTACAGGAAACTAGTAGTGTCATTCAACTATTGACACCATGGTAGGTACATAGCTGGTAGGAAAAATGCAGTAAAAGTTAGAACATGTTATATTTCGTCATTTGCGTCGACTAATATGTCACATAAAGACGTCACTTCCTCCTTGCCATTATGTGGAAAATAGCAAGCATTGTGAGGAACATAGGCTTTTCCACACGTGTATTTGCCGTCAATCATTACTCTACATACATACAGAGGATCACCAGAAACTTCAGTAGGTGAACCTGTGCGTCCGCCGATAAATGCATTTTGCGGTAATTTGTTGGGATTTGATCTAACCCATCTAGCATTATTCCCGCATAATATCTGAAAATAAAATTATAATGTTTTACATTATTCATGGCAAAATTGCAGTAAATGTTTAACACTGTAATAATAACTGTACAACTGCGGATAAACCTCTGTGGCAGATGGGTGGACAAACACATGATCATAAACAATGTTTAATTGAGAACTTAGAAAGTAATAATTTTACCTGAGTTTCTTCTCTAGTGGGCTTATTTTCCACGCCCCCCCAAGGAATTAGACCAGTGCCAAGTGAATTGTCATATTTCCCAGGACAAAGCGAACCGCTAATATTAGCTCTGGCTACATAAATATCGTTAGTTTCATCCCCACAATGTAAAGCGTTTGAAGGCAAATTGTCACTCTCCATGGGAAGCCAGTGAAGTTTTTCATGTAACTTATTTGAGGGTGCCGGTTTCAATATGACTGGTAAGTCTGTAAATTTGAAAAACTTTTAGGCATATTAACTAAATTTTACTGATCATAAGTTAGAAAAAAATAACTTTAATTATGTATTACAAGGTCTTTATTTTATTCAATATTTAATGTCATAAGCAGCATTACTTCAACCAGTCCAGGCTCGCTGTTTAGCTTTTCTGCGAAAGCCATCAAAGAAATTTACAGTTTTCTGGTAAAATCTCTGCTAGCAATCAGCTATACGTTCATTAGTATGATTGTTGCATTTCGTTCAGAAACCTTTGGTTTAACTGGATAAAAAGGAAAAGGATGAAGAGTTAAGAAACAAACAAAGTTCTGTCAAGAAACTGATGTCCATAGTAAAAATTGCTTCGGACCTTGAATATACGACACGGTTGGCGCAGTGGTTGAGCGATTGACTGCTGCGCTGCGTGTCGCGGGTTCGATTCCCGCACGAACAAATATTTGTATGGCCTACAGATAGTTGTTCCGGGTCTGGCTGTTTGTGTATGTGATATTATATGTATGTAAACGCACCCACGATACAGGAGAAATTCCTAGTGTGGGGCAACGTTCTAAAAAAAAAAAAAAAAAAATATCCTTTGATAAACACAACTATTTTTTCTGCTATGTGAACCCTTAAGAGCAGATCCTCGGTCCGCCCTTGGTAATTTGGTATTAAATGAATTAGATATGACTATATTGTTTCAACATTTACGCGTCTCTGAGGCAAATATTATTCTGTGTAAAAGCTATAAGTCTAGAAATTAGCGTTTTCATACAGGTAATAGTTTTTTTTTATTTTATTCCATTACGGATGAATTGCCAAATATAAGAATTTAGCGTAGTCTTTTAAAGTAACACAAATAAGTAAGTAAGTGATGAACAATCATAAAAAAGACTGCCCTTTGAAAAGATGTAAAAACAAACTCACCTGCACATCTTTTACCCTCATATTGCCCTGTGCACTGACAGACAGGCTCATTGTCATTATTCAGGGTACAAACACCATTATTTAGACAATACTGATAGCACGAGTCGACTACACACCTCTCTCCTGAATAACCGGAATTACATCTGAAATAAAAAATATGCTATGAAACAGGTTAACTCGAAAAACAAGGAAGCCAGCAAATAATATAGGGATAAACAGAACTATGACAATAATATCAAGTTATCATTTTTTTGAAGTGAAAACTTCTTTAGCGGCTTTGTGCACTTTTTTGTGATGGGTAAAAAATGTTTAACTCGCGTCAGGACACGTGACCTGATCAAAATTTCGTAAGACGGAGGGAGAGAAGCACGTAATCAAGTTTTCACTTCTGCCGGCACTCCCGGAGTGCAACCCGTTTTTTTCTAAACTTTTACAATGCAAACCTATAATAATAAAATGTGTGTCAGGCAGGGGCCAATAGTTCTTCCATAGTAAACGATTATTAGTCCACTAAACCAGCCAAACCCATAGCGTTTCATCTTTTGTTTCCATATTCTGCAATAGTCCTGCTCCAACCGGGGATTGTCCTTGGGTATACTTTCACAGTGCATACAGGGATAATCGTCGGTTGGTGTCCCATTCCATTTAAAATGTCTAAAGAGGCCTCTGCGAGTTGGCTTCGGCCCCTGGTACGCCTACCAAAGGACCGGGTCTCTTAGAAGAGGGACCCGAGAAAGTATAAAAATAAAAATGTGTGTCTTGTGCGTGGAGTGTGGTGACAGAATTATGATGAATGCTGCAAGAGCGCATCATTTTCCTCATTGGTGCGTGCAATCTATTTAGTCAGATGTTTTTTGCATTCGTAATAATGTTTAGTGAGAGATGAATGAACATTTTTGTTTTACCTGCATTTAGGTTGTCCTTCAGCAGTGAAATAACAAACTCCTTGATAACAATAGTTGTGACAGACGGAAAGGTCAATGTACCCTGGTAGCAGACTTATCAGCGCATGGCAATTTGGAACATCCTGACTCCGTTCTTGAATTTTATAATTAGCGCTTATATCTTGAGAACCGTAAATAGAACCGTCAGTAGTTGAAGTCATTGAAATTTTATTAGGTTTTACGTCTATACCATTCCGTGATTTTTTTGGTAATTGCCAGATGAAGGCTGCTTCAGTGCTGTCCCACCACGAGATAACATCTTTAGACAATGTAAGTTTGTCTGGTGACGATTCGAATTGTCTTTCACAATATAATGTTCTTCGGTTCTTTCCATTCAAATCTGCACTTTCAATACAAAATGAGCCTTCGTTATATTTTTGAGATTCAATCCAGTATATTCTCTGTGTGTCAATGGTCAAGCCTTTTTTTACCGTAATACCTTGGTCTATTATAACTTCTCTATCAGAACCATTAAATTTAGCTCTTTCAATAATGTTATTTGATGTCCAGTAAATATACCTAAAATGAGAATTGCACATGAGTCTCAAAGTTTGAATGAATATATCACTTAATCATAATTCACTAATAAATTATTTCAATCTTTGTCATTATCTTTGCAATCACGAAACACAACGACACAGTAATAAAACTATGTACTAATTACGTACCCTCCGCAGCTATCTACGGCAACCTCACGGGGTCGAGTCGAGACCAACGCCAGTTCCAAATTGATCACAAGATCTCCGTTGACTACGTTGTTATTTCCAGGTCGTAATGGAAATGAGTATATCTTATTTACGAATGTCCCAAAAAGTAATTCTGTGACCGGGTCGTATGCGACTCTAGTAAGGTATAGGTCTGGGTTTTTCTTAAATAATGATTGGGTATTCTTTGTTGCGATAGCAAAACTAGATACAGTGTTGTTATTGTTACCTCTATCGGAAAACAGCACTCTCTCATGTACTGGATCGTAAATTATCCATTCGATACGATGAGCTGTTGGCGTTATAGCATATACTATTGTTCCTTCATTATAAAATTCTAGTTTATTGTATCTGGCTACAACTAAATCTGAAACATGAATAAAATAACAGTTTAACAAGCTGATAGCTAAACAAATGATTTCCTATTCTAGCCGTTTCTGTTTAATCTGTAAAATGTACTTCTTCGCCAGGCTTATTTCGACACTTGAATGATCTTTTACAATAAACCACAAATAACTAATTTTGGTGTTAATCCTATATAGTGGCGTGGCCCTCAAGATTTTACGTTGTAATTTTCAAATTTTCCTTCGTCTAATCCTAATTAAAACTTGTCTACAATCTGTGTTACCTCTATGGTGACACCACGCTCTGTAAAAATCTCCAGCTGTGCCAAGTATTTTAATTACATACCCGCGCAACTTCGTCTGCTCCGCTCCTATTGGTCTTAGCGTGATGATATATATATTATATAGCCTATAGCCTTCCTCGATAAATGGGCTATCTACCTATGGTTTTGTAATGAAATCCTCTAAAGACTTTGTGCGACCCTCTACTTTTTTGGTATTATATAAAACGTTAATAAAGTCTCAATTAGAATACGCTATTCCTATCTGGAAACCGTTCTACCTCAAATATAACGTCAAGATAGAATTGGTGCAAAAAAGTTTCTACGTACTATAAATCAACTATAAATGTTATCGTTCAAAGATTCCTTACAAACAATTATTACAGCAATATAACGGTTTTAAGTTTAGAGTCTCGACGCTTACTTCTGGTAGCCATGATGCTGCATGGGCTGTGTAACAATAGATTTGATTGTATTGAAATCACAAACAAGTTACGCTACACAGTACCCCGAAATGTTATAAGACGGGCGGCCCGCGTGCCCCGGTTGTTTCATGTGGATTCATGTAGGACGCCGGGGCGCGAGTGCCTCTTCGACAGCTTGTGCACACTCTTCATGGATATAGATATCTTCTCTCTGTCTAGTAGAAAATTTATATATCTAGCTGTAAGCTACCGAATCGCCTGCCCAGAAACGATTCCGCGCGACACACCGGGTAAACAACCTTGGTGGGGTGCAGACCTGGAGCGCAAACGCGGTAAGGTAAGAAAGGCTCTTAACAGAGCCATGAACACATGTAGTGATGAGGACTGGGACGCTTATTACGCGGCCAAATCGAGCTACAAGAGATGCATCAGATTCAGAAGAACTACAGGGTGGCGTAAATTCTGTGGTAACATTGAATCATGCCAACAAGCAAACAGGGTAAGGAAAATACTGGCGCAACAGAACAAACCTGAGATCGCCACACTCCGGAAACCCGATAACACGTTGACCACGACACCTGAAGAAGCGCAACGTCTCCTAGTAGAAACTCACTTCCCAGGCAGCGTATTCGCGCAGGTAAATGAATGGCTTGACGTCATCCAAACACCATCAGATGATGACTGGCTTTATGCAGAAAAGATGATTACGCTGGAAAAACTTCAGTGGGCCATCAAAAGCTTCCAACCTTTCAAGGCACCAGGTCCCGACGGTGTGTTTCCTGCCTTACTACAGTGGGGAGGTACCGCTGTTGCAACAAAACTGGTGCTCTTAATGCGAGCGTGCCTGGCCTTTAGATACGTTCCTAAAGGATGGAGGGAAGTGAAAGTCATATTCATTCCGAAGCCAGGTAAAAGTGACTACACAAACGCTAAATCCTATCGACCTATTAGTCTGACCTCGTTTTTACTAAAGACAATGGAAAGACTGTGTGAAAGGGAACTACGTGATGGCGTTTTAAAAACAATACCACTGCATGGTAACCAACACGCATACAGCTCGGGTAAGTCGACAGAGTCCGCTCTTCATCTGGTGGTGAACCAGATTGAGGAAGCGATTCACCAGAAAGGGTCCTGCCTGGGCACATTCATAGACATCGAAGGAGCCTTCGACAAGACAAACTTTTCCAGCATTAGTGCCGCTCTCTCCAAACAAGGCGTGGAACAGGTACTAAATGACTGGATAACTAATATGTTAAGCAAACGAGTGGTTCGCCTTGAGGAAGAGCAGCAGTTGGCTCTGATAGCCAGAGGCTGCCCGCAGGGGGGTGTGCTCTCCCCTCTTCTGTGGAATCTGGTAATTGATGACCTGATCACCAAACTCAACGCACATCGTTACTACACAATAGGTTATGCTGACGACCTCGCAATCCTAGTGTCAGGGAAAGTGACTGGAACGATCTGCAACCTTACTCAACAAGCACTACGCATCGTGGAAAGATGGTGCGACGAATATGATCTGTCGGTAAACCCCACGAAAACTGAATTAGTCATGTTCACTCAAAAGCGAGCACTAGGCCACTACCGGCTACCTATGCTCTTCAATACAGAGCTCCAGCTGTCTAACGAGGTAAAGTATCTAGGCGTCATCCTAGACAGTAAGTTAAGCTGGAGTAATCACCTAGACTACAAACTAAACAGGGTCTGCATTACCTTCTGGCAATGCAGGAAAATGATAGGGAAGAAGTGGGGCCTATCTCCCAAAATAATACTGTGGCTGTACAGCGCAGTAATTCGGCCCATGGTAACCTACGGGGCCGTGGTGTGGTGGCCACGCTCAAAGCTAGCTACAGCCGTAAACAAGTTACAACACATGCAAAGGCTGGCCTGCATGGCAACGACGGGCTGCATGAGGACTACTCCAACTGCGGCGCTGGAAGCCATGCTGGGGCTCCCTCCGCTACACTTGTTTATACAACAGGAAGCGACGATGGCAGCAGTACGCCTTAAAACATTAGGTCTCTGGAGTAAGAGAGACACACGACACACCGCTCTGCTCCAGGAGCTCAACAATGAACTCCCCATAACAAAGGCAATCAATGACCGGGTACCCAAGCAATTTATCTTCGATAAAAAATACAAAATCCAATTGCATGAGGATCATCGGTGCGAGGGGCTCTGTCCCGCCGAGCTGCGGATCTTCACCGATGGATCAAAAACAGGTACAGGTACTGGTGCGGGAATCTTCTCAGAGGATCACAATATCCACATAGCCACACCATTGGGGGTCCACAACACAGTGTTCCAGGCTGAATGCATGGGCATTTCTCTGGCGGCATCAGCCATCCTAACCAGGGAAGTTAAGGACCACTCAATACGCATACTCTCGGACAGCATGGCTGTCCTGCAAGCTCTGAACAGCCACACAGTGAACTCTGGGTTGATTCTCGAGTGTCACCAACGTCTAAACCAGGTTGGTAGACACAACAAAGTAACCATTCAATGGATCAAGGGACACAGTGAATCTCGAGGCAACGACGCTGCGGATGAACTCGCCCGAAGGGGGTCGAGTTTGTCAGCAATGGGACCTGAGCCCATCGTGCCGCTGCCTTTCGGGTACTTACGCAATCTGGTTAGGAAACGCACCGGAGATAAACATCACAAGCTATGGGCTGACCATAGTGAGTGTAGGCAGGCCAAGGAGGCACTTCCCTCTATAAATGGCCGTTTCACAAAACAAGCCCTAAGACTGACTAAACAACAGTTGCGTTCAGTCACAGCCGTAACAACTGGCCATGGGTCTTTTAATAAACACCTCTATGCTATAGGAGTCACTGACAGCCCGCTATGCAGAGCCTGCATGGAGGAGAATGAGACAGCAGCACACCTGCTTCTAAGCTGCCCGGTGGTTGCGGATTACAGGGCAAAGTACTTCGGAAACCCAGGTACCCTCTGCGAGATAGTTAGTAACACCAAGGCGTTGCTGGCCTTCCTTGGGGAGCTGGGGTGGATCGAATGACGCATTTGTCCCACCTACACGCAAAATACGCGCTTAGTCGTGGAGTTGCGGAAACCAGCCCGATTTACATACATACATACATACATATCTAGCTATAAAAACTTTATCACAATAATCAAAGAACTAGTAACGCGTTAAACAGTCTCGTCAACTCTTCCGTTTCCTATTCTGCACATATTAATCCGTGGACAATGGTGTGGGTTACATGGTTACCAATTCATTATTTTACTCATAGTTTTATTTAAACCTTATCATGTAACTGTTTTTTGACCCTTAAATATGTAAATATCTAACAATGTTTTTTTTTTTTAATCGGACCAGTACTTCCTGAGATTAGCGCGTTCAAGTAAACAAACAAATAAACTCTTCATCTTTAAATATTAGCATAGATTAGAAGTGCCGCTTTAGTTCTCAAAACCAGTTTTTTCTTTTAATAATTTATCGTTTGCTCTATCCCAAACCTAAAATCTTGCCAAGTGCGAGTCGGAGTGACGTGCAAAGGGTTCCAAAACAATTTAATTTTTGTAACATGTTATTTTAGCACATTAGCTTATAGATTTTCCTGTAATCTGTAGGTACAGAACTAGAACCTGCATTTTAAAATTTAGGCTCAGTGGTTTCGGAGATAAGGGGAGGGAATGGTCATTTTTGATATAATTTCTTGAATAACTTTAAAACTCATAGCTTTGAAAATATAACCCTCACAGTAAGCCTTTTCATTTGATATGTCACACGATAGATTCTACACAGTTCGAAAAACTTTGTCTTGAAATTTTCTAGTTTGATTTGACCCCCAAAGTGACCCCCCATACTCGAAACTTATGTATTTACGTAACGCGTCCGTATTGTGGTCACAAAAGTCTATATGTGCACCAAATTTCAACAGAATCGGTCCAGTAGATCCAGAGAAAAGTGATTGTGACAGACGGACAGACAGACAGACCCGAGTGGTACTATAAGGTTTCCGTCTCTTACGGATTTTCGGAACCCTAAAAAGCCATATTATATGGAAATATCATTGGACAGGTACTATAACAAGCATGCCATTTTATCTTAAGAGGAAAAACTCTATTAAAATGACTTTTTCCTTATAACGTCGTCACTAGATTGTATGTTCGGACATAAGAAGTTATTTTTTAAACCATTTTGTCCTGCGAGCTGTCTTGTAGTTATATTAAGCTTGCTATATAACCTCCAAAAAAAGCTTTAGTATTGGGGTCCCGTACCATAGGCTCCCGAAGGTAGATACGAAAAAACACGACTCTTGTACTCACCCCAGGTAAAAGTGTCTGCCAAACACAAAAATAGAGTCACCAACATTAACACACCTTGTATTCTATACATTCTAATACGTTCCAGACTACCTTGATTCAACTAAACTTAAGAGATATACGTCCACTCTTGGTGACGGATCGTGGAACATAACATATTAAAAAAAAACATATTTGCAACGCTATATTGGCTTATACTCAAAATGAGACAAAAACCTGTTTCGCCCGACCCTATGATAATATTCTATTACCTATAGTTTGAAGAGGATAATAGGTATTTGACAAAAAACATAAGTTTTTATTTATCTTTTAATAATATGCATAAGTAATACTTTATTTATAAAATTTTACGTCTCGGCCCAACAATTGTCGGATTAGGTACGTGTCATCTAATGTAATAAGTCGAATGATGCAATACTTAGTAAGCTTAACTTAATACGTAGCCACTAGCCGCCAACATGTTTGTAGATAACGCAAAGATCACCCAATGTCAGTGATTCAGTAAAGATGTTGTAGTTGAACAAAAAACACTACTATACTATAAGAAGTATAAAATAACTTTAATTTTGGACGTCGCCGCGTCGGTATTTGTGATTTTGTTTCCTCGTTTTTTGACACGACTAAAACTGTTTTTTTTTTTACAATTTTTAGTACTACAACATCATCATCTGCCTAGCCTTTTCCCAAATATATTGGGGTCGGCTTCCAGTCACGCCGGATTTAGCTGAATACCAGTATTTTACGAGGAGCGGCTGCCAGACCTCCACAACCCATTAACTGAGTAACACGGTGCTACAACATCATTTACTTTTAGTACTACAACATCATTTTTCGTAAATCGTAAACACTGCTGGAGAAGTCACAGCGAACAAAACACGCAATTTCGTTTTCTTGACATATTTTTTCCAGCTATGTGAATTTAAAAAACAAACTACTGAACCGATTGCGATTAAATTTCTATAGGATCAATCGGTAAGTATAGTTTCCGGATTGACTGGAAGCCGACCCCAATACAACTGGGAAAAGGCTAAGCAGATGATGATAATCGTATCGAAGTTAGGTTTTAAATCAAAATAGCTGGTATTCGTTTACTTGGATGACTTATTTTGACATCTAAGTAATTGAAATTGCGTATTTTGGTTTCTTGCGACTTTCCAGTGATTTTATAAGGTGTGGGGTACCACTAAAAATAGTTGTGCGCAAACCCGACTCGTACTTGGCTGGTTTTTCTCAGTATTAAATGTAATGCGTAAATTCACCTCTTAACAGATGGCCAATCAATTAAGTCTCCCTATAAGCGTACATGATGAACACACACAGTCAGATAACGACTTAAAAAGGCAGCAAACGGTAAAAAATGATCTAATAAACATCAAATGAAAAAAGAAATCTTAAGATTGCGCAATGAATCTTTAAATCCCTTTGATATTTCCAAATGCCGGAGGCTTAATACAAATCAAAACACAACATCGTGGCATCAAACGAATCTCCAAATAATATTTCGTAGCTATATTCTGCTAAAATGAATGTTGCAAAGGAACGCTCCCGTTTGGTAACGCTCCCGTTTGGCAACTTGATTTGTAGATATTACGTATCTAAGTACACCTTAAAAGTACAGTCCGAGTAAAAAGAAAAGAAGTCCAAATTTTGAGTTACATAAAAAAGCTGAGTTCAGCTTTAATGTAATATTTTCGATTTATCTTTTATACCTAGTTACAATTAGACACATTTGGAATGAATAAATAAAGTTTGCCTATTGTATATTGTATTAGACGTATGTTGTTGATTTATCTTTGCATAGTTTAATTTATTAAATACTAGCTGACCCGCGCAACTTCGACTGTGTCACAATTTTCATTACTGCTCCGTTACTATAGGTCTTAGCGTGATGATATTATAGCCTATAGCTTTCCTCGATAAATGGGCTATCTAACACTGAAAGAATTTTTCAAATCGGACCAGTAGTTTCTGAGATTAGCGCGTTCAAGCAAACAAACAAACTCTTCAGCTTTATATATATTAAGTATTAAGTATTAAGTACTAGTTGACGCGCGCAACTTCGACTGTGTCACAATTTTCATTATTGCTCCGCTCCTATTGGTCTTAGCTTGATATATAGCCTATAGCCTTCCTCGATAAATGGGCTATCTAACACTGAAATAATTTTTCAAATCGGACCAGTAGTTTCTGAGATTAGCGCGTTCAAGTAAACAAACAAACAATCTCTTCAGCTTTATATATTAGTATAGAGTATAGATAGATATTTACATGGTCAAAATACACTGCAAAAATCTTAAATGGAAATATTTCTTTGAAATTATTTCATTTCAAAGAAATATTTCCATTTTGAATTTAATGAGTTTTTGTACTGTAAAAATCTTAAATGGAAATATTTCTTTGAAATTATTTCATTTTAAAGAAATATTTCTATTTTGAATTTAATGAGTTTTTGTACTGCAAAAATCTTAAATTCCGATTTGAAAAATTATTTTAGATAGCCCATTTATCGAGGAAGGCTATAGGCTATATATCAAGCTAAGACCAATAGGAGCGGAGCAGTAATGAAAATTGTGACACAGTCGAAGTTGCGCGCGTCAACTAGTACTTAATACTTAATATATATAAAGCTGAAGAGTTTGTTTTTTTGTTTGCTTGAACGCGCTAATCTCAGAAACTACTGGTCCAATTTGAAAAATTCTTTCAGTGTTAGATAGCCCATTTATCGAGGAAAGCTTTAGGCTATATATCATCACGCTAAGACCAATAGTAACGGAGCAGTAATGAAAATTGTGACACAGTCGAAATTTGCGCGGGTCAGCTAGTATTTAATAAATTAAACTATGCAAAGATAAATCAACAACATACGTCTAATACGATATACAATAGGCAAACTTTATTTAATCATTCCAAATGTGTCTAATTGTAACAAGGTATACAAAATTAAAAGATAAATCGAAAATTTTACATTAAAACTGAACTTAGCTTTTTTATGTACCTAACTCAAAATTTGGACTTCTTTTCTTTTTACTCGGACTGTACTTTTAAGGTGTACTTAGGTACGTAATATCTACGAATCAAGTTGCCAAACGGGAGCGTTCCTTTGCAACATTCCTTTTAGCAGAATTTAGCTACGAAATATTATTTGCAGATTCGTTTGATGCCACGATGTTGTGTTTTGATTTGTATTAAGCCTCCAGCATTTGGAAATATCAAAGGGCTTTAAAGATTCATTGCGCAATCATAAGATTTTTCTTTTTCATTTGATGTTTATTAGATCATTTTTTACCGTTGGCTGCCTTTTTAAGTCGTTTTCTGACTGTGTGTTTTCATCATGTACGTTTTAGGGAGACTTAATTGATTGGCCACCTGTTAAAAGGGTAAATTTACACATTATATTTAATACTGAGAAAAACCAGCCAAGTACGAGTCGGATTTGCGCACAACTACTTTTAGTGGTACCCCACACCTTATAAAATCACTGGAAAGTCGCAAGAAACCAAAATACGCAATTTCAATTACTAAGATGTCAAAATAAGTCATCCAAGTAAACGAATACCAGCTATTTTGATTTAAAAACCATTATCCATCCTTACCATTATCATCATCTCCTTAATAATTAGGCGCGGTGATTTATTCCCTGAGACTGAAGGGTTTATGACAGCAATTCAAGACCAAGTTATTGAAACCCGTAACTACCAAAAGCACATCATGCGAATCCCAATTTCAACAGATATCTGCAGGCGTTGTCATAGTTCTTCTGAAACTATTCAGCATATTACTGGGGCATGTAAGGCAATAGTTCAAAGTGACTATAAACATAGACACGACCAGGTAGCCAATATTATTCACCAAAAACTTGCCATCAAATTTAAACTAATTACAACACCCTTAGTTCCTTACTACAAATATAACCCAGAAACAGTTCTTGAAAACGCAACACACAAGCTTTACTTTGATCGTGCCATCCTTACAGATAGAACCACACATTACAATAGACCAGACATAACTTTACTAGACAAAATTAATAAAACAGCGCAGATTATTGGTATAGCAGTACCAAACACACACAATCTACAAAACACAATAGCTGAAAAACTATCAAAATATACAGATTTAAAAATAGAAATTAGCCGAATGTGGCGATTAAACAGTGTTGCAATTATCCCAGTAGTACTGTCAACTACGGGAGTTGTACCTAAACAACTACATCAATAACTAAAATCGCTTGAGATATCTCCCTCCACCTTTTTTTTTTTTTTTAAGGATGGGAAATTATCAAATGACTCCTCCCGCTCTGGGTGAAACAGAGGGAGTGTCAGACTCTTACTGACTAAAACCCATCCGTGTTCCTCCTGGTGCCCTTTGCGTTCCAAGGCTACGGCACCTCTTTCGAACAGATTCTGCAGACCCAGCAGGCACCCGCCCTAGCGGGCCCCGTCTTCTACGCTGACATCTCTTTAAGGCGCGCTGGGATCGCAGCGCGCCGCCGACCCGGGCCTAGTTCTGATCAGACGGCGAGCCACCCACTGCTCGCCGTCCGCAGGCCCACGCCTACGGCGGCCGGGAATCGTCCTGCGACTCCCGACGCCTGGGGCGTCTTCTTCTGTTGCGGCGACTGGGACGTGAGGTTTCCCTCTCTCTCACACGTTCGGCCTCCTCCTTTGCTAGCATTACTGCTTCGCAGAAGGAGGTGACCGCTTCCCATGCCTCCTCGCTCCGGACCAAAGATTGAACCAAGGCCGGTCGCGAGAGGTCGCCGCCGCCGATCGTCTCGACGAGGACCCGGCGGTGCTCCGCCCAAGCAGGGCAGACCTCCACCGTATGCTCCACCGTGTCCTCCGGGCGATCCCCGCAGTGATGACACCCGGGCGCGTCCTCCCGCCGAATCCGAAACAGGTATCTCCCGAAACAACCGTGTCCGGTGAGTACCTGTGTCAGGCGGAAGGTGAGGACGCCGTGGCGCCGCTCCAGCCACTCCTCAAAGAGGGGACTTATCGCCTGGATTGTTGCGTGCCCAGCGCTGGGTTGCGACAGTCGCTGTCTCCATACCGCCATGAGATCCTGCCGGAGCTCCGTCCGCCTTGCTGCGATTTGTCGCGGCAGAGGTGTCTCGCCCCGGCGTTGTGCCTCCACGCGCCACTCATAAATGTGCGCGAGGGCTCTCGCCTCCAGATCCCATGGTGGCAGTCCGGCAAGGAGGCTCGCCGCCTCGCCAGAGACCGTGCGGTATCCCCGGGCCAGCCGGATGGCCATGACCCTCTGAGACGCGTTGAGGTAAGTCGCTTCCTTAAAATAGGCGCCCATACCGGCGCCCCATAAAGGGCCATGGACCGCACGACCCCCGCGTAAAGCTTCCGGCAGGAGGCATTTGGACCCCCTAGATTGGGCAGAAGCCGCTTGAAGGCAGCCCCGGCTCGTCCCAGTCTGGGAGCCAAACGTCGAAAGTGTTCGACGAAGTTCCATCGGCTGTCAAGGACGAGACCTCATCGTCGACCCGACGCCGATATGAACCCCTCCCACCGTTATTTGAGATCCCGATGGTGGCCTGTTCCGAGAACTATGGAAGCACATGGCTTCGGAGTTGTGCAAGGCCACCTCGAGACCCAACTGCCGGATGCTCTCAACGGCTTTTTTTTTTTTATTATAACGGGGGAAATCCTCATGGATGTCCTCCACCCTGGGGTGGGTGGAGGGGTCTGTCAGACTCGTACTGACTAAAACCACCCCTGTGCTCCATCTCTCACCAACCGGAGATCGCGAGAACTAATGCGACTTCCGTGATCCCCGGCTGGTGCCGGCCCGCCTCTGCAGGCCACCTCGGGTCAGCGGGGGAAGTGAGGTGTTTGAACCCCCCGCGACGTCAAAGAGGGGCGCACGGGAACACCACGCGCCGCCACCTCGGGTCCGAATGAAAGGGGGGCGACGGACATCCCCAAGTCCGACGCCTCAGGACCCAGTTAGGGGGGCCGGAAGAGGGCAGCGTATGCCCTCTTCCAACGCCCGGTGCGCCTACTGCGCTCTCCCTTTCCGCAGCCTCCTTCTGCGCGACAACTGTTTCACAGAAGGAGACCACCGCGTCCCAGGACTCCTCGCCGTCGACCATAGCACGAACTACGGCCGGCAGCGAGAGATCACTGCCTACCACAGAGATGAGGGCACGGCGTGGCCCCTCCCAAGCGGCACACTCTGCCAGTGTATGCCGCGCCGTGTCCTCCCGACAGTCGACGCAGTGGTGACACCGAGCGTCCGGCTCCCTGCCTATGCGACACAGGAACCTCCCGAAGCAGCCATGCCCCGAGAGGACCTGCGTCACACGAAATGTCAAGGAGCCGTGCCTTCTCCCGAGCCACAGGTCGAGCACCGGCCGGATGGCCTCGATAGTGACGAGGCCAGCGGAAGGGCGTGAGAGCCTGTTCCGCCGTTCCGCCACCAGAACCTCGCGTAACTGCGACTGACGCAGCTCAATGTGCCGCTGCATCAGTCGCTCGCCGCGCACCCGCGCGTCCTCACGCCACCGGTGCAGTGACGCGAGGATCCTCTCAACGACTATCGCAACCCCGCGTGTCATAGCGTCGGTCGCCGCCTGGTGCGACCTCCCCTGCGCCAGGACCAGCGTATCGTCAGCATAGCAGACAATGTTGACGCCGCCAGGGAGGTCGGCGCGCAGCACCCAATCGTAGCCGATGTCCCACAGAAGTGGCCCCAGAACGGAACCCTGTGGAACACCGCACGATATCTCTCGCCGGTTCCACTCTCCCAGGTGACCGGGGTAGATGACGGCTCTGTCCGTCAAGTAAGCCTCAACTACGCGACGGAGGTAGTTCGGCACCCGGTGATACCGAAGTGCCTCCCTGATGCAACTCCAAGGCAGGGTGTTAAAGGCATTGGCGATGTCTAGAGACACAGCCAAGACTACCCCGCCCCGGGAAACCGCGTCCCCCGTCGAGAGCTCTCACGCGCATGATGGCGTCCACCGTCGAGCGTCCCGTGCGAAACCGAACTGGTTTCCCGCCAGATCCGGCCCCACCCTCACTAGGTGCTCGACGAGGCGGTTTGCAATTACTCTTACCAAACCCTACAGAAAGCTGTTATATTGATCACTTGCAGAATTGCCCGGAAATTCTTGCAGACCGACAATGACGCACAAACTACACTGACATAGGTCAGTACTCTCAAGGGTAGCACTTGGCTTTGGCCCGTGTTACTCTTCAAACCCGGTGATCATTGCTGAGATACAAAAATGTATATCAACAAATAATAATAATAATAATCTCAAGAGGCTCTCGTTGGGCAGCTGGATCAAGGGCTGGATCCAGAAAGCAGTACTCCTGGACACGGCACGCATCGTTAGGAGGTTCCTCTCTCAGAAGCCCTGACCACCGGTAGCTTGGACCCTGTTCCGGATACCGGTGGGTTATTATTTTTTATTAAGTACTAGTTGACGCGCGCAACTTCGACTGTGTCACAATTTTCATTACTGCTCCGCTCCTATTGGTCTTAGCTTGATATATAGCCTATAGCCTTCCTCGATAAATGGGCTATCTAACACTGAAATAATTTTTCAAATCGGACCAGCAGTTTCCGAGATTAGCGCGTTCAAGTAAACAAACAAACAAACTCTTCAGCTTTTATATTAGTATAGAGTATAGATAGATATTTACATGGTCAAAATACACTGCAAAAATCTTAAATGGAAATATTTCTTTGAAATGAAATAATTTCAAAGAAATATTTCCATTCCTTAATTTTTCACAATGTCAATTTAAGAATCATCATCATCATCCACTGAATGTTATTTAAATTCGGGCGACCCAGGCATCATCAACCAACCAACTTCACCTATTGCTGCGCATAGATGTCTATACCGAGCAGGCCCGGGGTATTGGCAGACCTTTTCTCCTCCCCACCCTCGTGTAACAACTTCATTCAGGATTTACAACAACAATGTCCGTGTCGCTTGCAGACCACCAACACTTCATCTTTGTATCAATAAAATCAAACAACAGGTAAATAATTAATCAGCAAATTATGAAGAGGACACACTATGAAGCATAGTGATATCTTGAATAACTTTTAACACATAAAACTTAAGCTACATTGTAACAGGAGAGTTGAGTTTTGTCCCAATAGATAGCCCTTGGGATTTTTTTTTAACTTAAATTATACTGTCCCACTGCTGTGGGATAAAGGCCTCCTCCAAGTCCTTCCAGATATTTTTGTCCGGAGACAGCTCGATCCGACCCGGACAGTAGGCGTTTAGGTCGTCTCGCCACCTTTTCGTCGGCCAACCTCGGCGGCGCCGTTCATCCTCAGGCTCCCATTTTGTGGAGACTATTGCACAGTCAACGACGATATACACAGTGGTCTACTTGGGATATTGATGAACTTAATCTTAAGATCTTATTGTGCGACGAAACTTTGTCGTGAAGACAGCTAGTTTCAGTAATAAGTTCTATGTAAAATGGCATCAGCCTTTGGGAGCATAAAATCTTAGAAATTTCGCATAATCGTGTACATCAGAATAGCGGGTGTATGCCTGTAAATGGTCATGCTATATGCGTGAGAGCAATACGTACCGAATGTATGTTCATAAAATTTGAAGCAATTTACATTTTAAAACCACAATTAATAGAAAAAGTATGTGAGCTGTCAACCTGATGTCGGAATGACGGGTCTATTCTAAATCTTTAATAACAATTAACATTTACAACAAAAACAATATGTTTAAGGTCCACACAGATTTGAGTGTATTAGAAAGTACCACACAGATTTGATGGGACCTTTCCAGACTGTGCAAACTTTGTCAGTTATCGTGTAGCTCAAACATAGAACTTTAAGGAGCTCAACAATTACACGAGCAATAACAAAGTATGGACATTTGGGTAGGCCGCATAAAGAACTCAAACTGCCAGACTGACATGAAATTAAGCTCTAGCGATCTTCATGGTCCTCACATTCACAATACGTTATCATGAGGACCATGCAAATCATAGGTAAGTAGACTCGTACGCAGGTCTCGTTTGTTTACAGATAAAACATTAACAAAAACCCGTGAAATAAATGGATACTCGGCTGAATAATGCAGCCGTTGAATGGCAGCGAGCGATACGCCATTAGAATAGTGTCCCAGTTCCACATAGATGCGTACTGGATGCATCTCTATTTTTAATTCAGAACAGAAAGTATCATGGTAATTACTTGGACTTTTCTGCTTGGCGCTTGGTAGCAATGGTTTAACTTTATTTAATGCAACTTTAAAACTGTTGACAGTTTCGAAGTTAAGGTAGTTCATTAGCACACAATCGTAATAAATTTTAACATTTTAAATATCTGATAAAGAAAAAGTGAAAAGAGTATGATATTGCCAGATTATGCCATTTTAATTTAATTTATTTAGCCGATACGGTCCGGTAGCTGGGCAAAGACCTTTCTCAAATTCTTTCTGGTATTTTGTGAACCAGTTCGAACTAACCCTTCAGGCATAGTTATTTCACACTGATTATTTTTTATTTATTTATTAAAGGTTCACAAACAGCTTCTGTACACAGCGATCTGCATTTCATAGGTATACGTTGCAGAAACCTCAGACTTACACAGTCGTCAAAATTATAAGTCAACCAACATTCAGAAAGTAAAACATATTAAACTGTAGCACTGTCTGTCTAAATAACTGCTAAAATTTTAAATAAAACAGAATAATAACGTAACATTTAATATTTTATGATTATTATATTTCTCTGGAATATTAAATGCAAAATAGTGGACAAAAAAACAAATAAACACCGAACACTAGAGTATTCACGATATTATATTGAAAGTTAAAATAACTTCTTCAGAAATAAACCACCAACTCCTATATGTTTATACTAAAGAATAGGAATAAAAGAAAGCAAGGCTCGTATTTATTAACCAAGTAATAAAATATTAAAGAGCTTACACTCGTAGTTAGAGAAAATAATAAAATACTTGCAAAACATGACATTGAACACGATGGGCAGCCACAAAGAAAGAAACTTCTTTTTTTTCTTAATACCCAGCTAAATGCAAGTCTTTTGTGTTCCTATTTGGCTCATAACAAGCAATTAATTGTGTGTCTTCCTTATTCTTAGGAATAAAACCGACTTTCTATGCACTGAAACTCGTTCAACATGGAGTTACGTAGAATACGAAATTCAACACTTCGTTTGAGGAAGACTTTGTTAAAACTACTGTACCTCTTTCTGAAGCTACTCAGCTAAGAACACTGTTTATTAGAATTTTAAAAAGGGTGGTCATTACCTTCTATGCACTGAAACTCGTTCAACATGGAGTTACGTAGAATACGAAATTCAACACTTCGTTTGAGGAAGACTTTGTTAAAACTACTGTACCTCTTTCTGAAGCTACTCAGCTAGGAAAACTGTTTATTAGAATTTTAAAAAGGGTGATCACTACCCTTTTAGAAAAAAATAAATAAAGCCAAAAAATCCTGCTTCCTTTCTATAAATTTTAAAAACCTGCAAATGAACTCTTCAAAGCGAAAAGGCTATATTCAGAAAAAGTGCCTATATACTTATACTATATATATGTATACTAGCACTTCGCTTACGATTTCGTCCACGCTGCAATTTTCTTAAGGATCTCTATTTTTTTCTAGTAATAAATATAGCCTATGTTACTCAAGGATATTATAGCATTCTAATGGTGAAGTAATTTTTTAAATCGGTCCTTTGAGTTTATTCTTTACAAACATACAAATCTTTCCTCTTTAAAATATTAGTGTAGATGATATAAAAGTATCCACAAATAAAAAATTGTAGTGACTATTCATTTCCTATTGACACCTAGTGCCGCGAAAATATAGCGACACCACCACACAACAAAGATTTATGCGCCTTTCAGCGAATATACGAAGTTATGTGTTGAATATTTCATGTGCACTCCATTACTCTTCTAATTTATTGTCATACTGTTGATTCAGTGTATCGCGAAGTTGACAAGACACTTGTCCTTTTGTTCGAACTACTTGGAAATTTGTTTGACTTTGTTATTCATAGCTAGGGTAGCCAACCATTTTATATTGGTGTATTATACTCTACTACACTTAGGCGTAGATACTCTATTTATTTGACTCTAATTTTGAATTTAATTGAATGAATTCTTGTCGTTTTACTTTGACTTTTTTTTGTCTTTTCGGTCGTAGTTGTAATAAAACCGGCCAAGTGCGAGTCGAACTCGCACACGAAGGGTTGTGTATCACAAACCGAAAAAACACGTACTTGCATGGGAGCCTTTTTTAATTTTAGTTTTGTTTAATATTTATTATTTCTTTAAAGCGACAATAGAAATACACAATCTGTGAAAATTTCAACTGTCTATCTATTACGGTTCTTAAGATACAGCCCGCTGACAGACAAAAAACATCAATCGGCTGTAAACCACTCACCGTTAAAACTTAGTTGCAGTGAGCGTGTAGTGCCGCATTCCACCTAGGTGCTAATGATTGACACCTCACTTCAAGATCACTTCACTTTAGTTACGACGCTGAGACTTTTATAGCATCAGTCGGCTGGGTAAAGCCAATAGTCTCGGCGACATGAGACTTAAGGTTGTATCCCGAAAATAAATAATAATAATAATAATAATAAGCTGTACCAGCTGCACTGCCAAGCTGTAGCGTCGTATCGGTGAGGCTAGAGCACTCATCGGCAAACTAATCTGCTTCAGGGAGGGTAACACTCGCCGCAGAGTGATGCGCTTTGTGAGGCGGGCGTTCTCGGGGACTGATATTAGTCCTCGGGATTATCTGACCCGCGTCACAGAGCGTATCGACTTCCTGAAGCAGAAAGTCTATGCATGGGCAAGCCGTATACGTCGGTACAAGCGGCGAGTGGAGCGATACACTCAGAATCGCACATTCCAAAGCAATGAGAGGTGGGTTTATAGGGCTTGGGAGCGACCAGACCAAGGTGTGACTTATACGCGCCTACCGGATGATGATGCCATGTGTTCATTCTGGCGCAGCATCTGGTCGGTGCCTGTCAGTCATACCGAGGGCGATTGGACTCGGGAGGTCGAGCGCGCGTGCGATCCGATACCAGAAATGGGGGCAATTAACATCAGCCCCCAAGACGTAGCTCGTGCAGTCCGTCCGTTGCCTAACTGGAAATCTCCGGGACCGGACGGGCTGCACAACTTTTGGATTAAATGGTTCAAAAGATCGCACGCTCGCTTGGCATCTCAATTCCAGTCTGCGTTAGAGTCAGGGTCGCTGCCCCAGTTCCTGACTACAGGAATAACCCACCTGCTCCATAAATCAGGTAGTACCACGGAGCCAAAAAATTATAGACCGATCACGTGTTTACCGACGGTCTATAAAGTTCTTACATCCATTTTGAGAGGAAAGATTAACCATCATATTGATAGTAATTCAATAATGTCTTCTTCTCAAAATGGATGTAGGAACGGGTCCCGCGGTATTAAGGAGCTGCTCCTCATCGACATAGCCATTAGCCAACAGGTTCGACGTTCCCGAAGAGATCTGTCGACATGCTGGATAGATTATAAGAAGGCCTATGACTCGGTGCCACATACATGGCTCATGAGGGTGCTGGAACTGTACAAAGTTGATGCAGTTTTACGCACCTTCCTGATGTCGTGTATGGGGCAGTGGAGGACGGTTCTTCACTATCCAGGGTGTCGACAGACCCAGGCGAACAGCGAACCGATAAGGATCGAGCGTGGCATATTTCAGGGTGACAGTCTGAGTCCACTGTGGTTTTGTCTGGCCCTCAACCCTCTCAGTACATTGTTGGAGGGTTCGGGCCAAGGCTACCGGTTGAGAAGAGGTGGTCAGGTCATATCGCACCTCCTTTACATGGATGACTTAAAACTGTTTGCTCCTAACAACTTGCAACTGATGAAGCTACTGAAGGTAACAGAAACCTTCAGTGGCGCCATCAGGATGGAATTTGGTTTGGACAAATGTGCGGTCATGCATGTAAAGCGAGGGGAGATTATGGAATCCGAGGGAACACAACTCTCGGATTCCATAGACCTTAGGTCCCTCTCCTCAACCGAAACTTACAAGTATTTGGGTGTGTCGGAAGCGTTAGGCATCAGTGCTACTGACATGAAACAATCGTTGAAGGAGCGCTTCTTTGGCCGCCTGAACAAAGTACTTAACAGTCTTTTATCAGGCGGAAAGAAGGTGCGCGCCTTCAACGGTTGGGTCATGCCGGTTTTGATGTATTCTTTCGGCATACTCAAATGGACTCAGACGGAACTTGACGCCCTGGATAGGAGGGTACGTTCACTGCTTACTGCAAATCAGATGCATCACCCACGGTCGTCGGTGATGAGGCTGTATATCCCGCGGAAGTGCGGGGGTCGTGGCTTCTTAAATGCTAAGACCCTGCACAACCGCGAGGTATGCAGCCTTAGGGAATACTTCCTAGAGGCCGACGTGGGTATGCATCGAGATGTGGTAGCGGTGGACAAAGGCCTTACCGCGCTCTCCTTGGCTAACGAGAACTGGCGCAAACCTGTGGTATTAGATACTAACGACCGCAGGGAGGTATGGCAGAGCAAGGAGCTTCACGGACGCTTTTATCGGGTCCTACATGGGCCCGATGTAGACTTCTTAGCGTCCGTAGCCTGGCTTCGTTTTGGTGACCTCTTCGGGGAAACCGAAGGTTTTGTCTGTGCAATTATGGACGAAGTTATGATGACTAATAATTACCGGAAATACATTGTGAAGGACGGTACGGTTGACATATTTCGGGCATGTCACCGGCCCGGGGAATCTATCCGTCACATTATTTCCGGTTGTTCTAGTCTAGCTAACGGAGACTATTTGCACAGGCACAACCTTGTAGCCAGGATTATCCACCAGCAACTTGCTCTTAAATACAATCTTGTGGAATCGGAAGTACCGTACTATAGGTATGTGCCCGACCCAGTTCTCGAAAGTGGTAGTTGCACATTGTATTGGGATCGGTCTATCATCACTGACAGGACTATTGTTGCCAATAAGCCTGATATAGTGGTGATAGACCGACTAGAGCGTCGCGCAATGATTGTTGATATAGCAGTCCCTCATGACGAGAACCTCGTAAAGTCAGAAAAAGATAAACAAACGAAGTATCTTGACTTGGCTCGCGAGGTTGTCGACATGTGGGATGTGAACACAGCAGTCATTGTGCCGATAGTCGTGACGGCCAATGGTATTATTGCCAAGAGCCTCGACCAACATCTCAAGAGGCTCTCGTTGGGCAGCTGGATCAAGGGCTTGATCCAGAAAGCAGTACTCCTGGACACGGCGCGCATTGTTAGGAGGTTCCTCGCTCAGGAGCCCTGACCACCGGTAGCTTGGACCCTGTTCCCGATACCGGTGGGTTACTATTTTTTATATTTTTAAATGTTTTTTGTATTTTTATAGAAATATTTAAAAATGTAATTTGTATGTATATAAATGAATAAATGGAATAATAATAATAAGTTTATTTAGTACATAACCAAAACAACAGCACAGTACATAGTATATGGAAACAGTGGGTTGTACTACCAATTTTAAAAATTATTGACAGTTTTCCGGGCTCCTAAACTAGGTACGCAGACCTGTATCTTAGGAGTCGGAGATTTTGCGGCTTCAATTTATATAATACAACCGTGACTTTTCTGTTTGTTTACAGTATTTTTTTATTTTTTTATTTACACAGCAAATGGAGTGATTGTAAATGAGTGTAGTGTGTGTGTGTGGTGAGGTGTGTATGTGAAATGAAATCAAAGTGTCTAATAACTTTCTTTCAAGCTAGGTTTAATAAAGTTACGATTCTATAGCCAATATAATTTCTGTCTCATCATAAGTTAAGGATAAAAGCCATTTTCGTAATTTATTTTTAATTTCATATAAGTTATATCTATACAACGGAATAATTTTATTTATTTTATTATACATTCGTGAACTTTGAACCAACAACTGTCGACTAGTAAACGCAAAATGACAGGGGTTTGTCTTACATATAGGAAAACCGTGGCGTCTCAAAAGCAGCTTTTTATCCAGTGGAAGGTTGGAGTGTCTCCTCAGGACCGAACGGAGGACATATAGTTGCCTGACTGTGAGAACTTCGGCCTCAGAATATAACTGATCAGTGGGGTAGTCCCTAGGTTTAAAAAGCATCACTTTAAGAACAGCTCGTTGTGCCCGTTCTGCCGGGATCATTGCGGTTTTGTAAGTACCGCCCCAAACTGGAATGCAGTACATAATGATGGACTGACAAAGGCTGATGTACACAAGAGTTAGAGTTTCAGAATTGGCGGAGTGCCTGAGTTCTTTAAAAATATATATCAGTCTTCTAACTCTAGTGCAAAGTGCCTCTATATGCGCGTGCCAGTTAAGATTTTCGTCAATTATCACTCCCAAGTATTTGATATTGGGGACTGTGCTGAGAGCAAGACAGTTACAACTTACTGACTGATGAGGAGGACAAAATATATATAAATGATAGTTTCATCTTCTTATCGCGTGGGCAGTAAGGTCTAACGACCCCACAGTTTCAGAGTATCTAAACCGCCTCAAGAGCCTCTGACATGGTTTAATTGACGACCGCCATTTAGCGGCCGGGACCACCGGCTTATACGTGCTTTCCAAAGCACGGAGTTGTCTTTTTATCAGACAATCAGATGATTCAAGTCTGCAATGTCCTAGCCAAACTGGAAAACAGGATACCTACTTTAGATATGTTTTCCCGTGGGAATTGAGTCCAGGGTCACCGGGTCACAAAGCGAACGCCTAAACTAGTCGACCACGAGGCAGTTAAATGAAAATGTAATGATAGCTCGAAAGCATTGATTTCACCGCTTGCAGCGCGTGGTATATTTCCAAGCAGAAAGTTTGAAATATCGAACCTAGCGAACAAACAAAAGTGGCACAATGGTGTTTCTAATATTACTGCTTTCCTTCTAAGACTGCCGCGATGTTTTATGTCATCATGTCATCAATTTATAATACCCTTGGCTGAAATTAATGCGCTGATGAGTTTGATAAAGCTTTGATTAAGTGCGGTCTATTGTTTGACGGGTCGCATTATATTTTGGAGTTCTTCTGTGGTTTATATAAGAAGTTGGATTATAATTTGCATATTGGAATTAGAAATCATAAGATTTAATTGGATCGACTTGAGTCGGTGGTTTGCTCTGTGACAAAATATTTAGTGGGAAAATAATTATATCACATTCACTGCGCTGCCATCACCACATGACACTGGCAGAATCATAGAAATATATCTATGGGCAGAATAGTCATCATCAGCTCAGTTGCCAAAGGAAAAAAACAATCACATAAATTATACAGTTATATAGGTATACAGGGCGTCCGGGACATCGTAACGCAAACTTCGCGAAAAGGCTACACCTGATGCCACTAATCAAATTGTGGAAGTCATTAATCTCGCTAATGATCGGTTGCAGAAATTGTCATTTTCGAGCGCGCAATGTATTGTGAACAACGCGATCCAAACGCGCGAGAGCGTTGTACGGAGTACGTACCTACACTTCTTGAATACACTCAAAGCTGCGACGCCGCGCGAGCTTCTGTCGTTAAATGTACTTACCTACGAATATCGCCTACCTATCGGCGACCACAATATCACATAAAATCATTTTTTAATCACTCAAAAATACCTACGGTACCTAATGATGGTAGAAACATGTTTATGCAGAATTCAAGAGAAGAAAAGCATCCACAAGCTTAGTCTTTAGTCTTTTAAAATCACGATTCCGATAAGGATTGATAAGATAACAAAAAAGAAAACTTGTAACTAGGTACCTACATTGAGATCCGGTCACGTAGGTATAAACTAATGAATTATCTAAGTCACTTTGATTGTACCTACCAATATCGCCTTTCGTAGACAACAATAATACCTATCACATAAAATGAATCATTTTTATCACTCAGAAATACTAACCTACTGATGGTAAGAACTTGTTTTTGAAGAAATAAGAGGAGCCATAAGATTAATCTCTTAAAATCACGATTCAGATAAGGACTGATTATAAAAAATAAGCTTGAAGTACATTGAGATCCGGTATCGTAGGTAACTACTGAACCGCCTCACTCACTTAGAAAGTACCTAAGTACCGACGAATAACACCCGTAGCCGACAACAACTGACATGTTTACGCAGAAGTTAAGGAGTCATAAGCTTAAAAATGTTCCACAATGATGTACTTACTTAATCCAATGTCCAATCCAAGGTGACCTTGGTTGGAGCTTGGTTTCCATCCGCGAATTTTGTACCTATGAATTCACACAAGCAAGGTCACCTTGAATGGGTCGCTGGATTAAATCCTTGTGGAACATGCTCTTTTAAAAACACGAACGCGATTCTGATAAGGATTGATAACAAAGCCGGCCATGTTCGAGTCGGACTCTCAAACAAAGGGTTCTGTAAGTACCATAACTCAAAAAACACGCCTCTTGTATGCGAGCCCCGTAAATTACCTAGTCCCATGTACGGACGGACAGCGGAGGCTTAGTAATAGGTAGGGTTTCGTTGGTTACGCTTCGGTTACGGAATAGTAAAAAGAAGATTGTAAGTAGGTACCTACATTGAGATCCGATAATGTAAGTACCTACTACTAACTCACCTTAAGGTCGCTCACCCCTGGGTTCGAAGTGGCCGCCGCCAGCACGCTCGCATATCTGAGCACGGCCCAGAGTTTCAGCGTGGACACGGAGCAGAAACTTTGGGTCCTGAGCACACTCCTCACGCACCGTCGCAAACAAATGCACGACGCGATTCCTCATCTCGGCTGCGGAAGCGCACTCGGACACAAACACCTTGTCCTTGACGTAACCCCAAAGAAAAAATCTAATGGGGTCAAGTGTGGTGAGCGAGCTGGCCATGGCTCCGGGCCGAATCTACCGATCCACCGATTCCACAAGTCCAGATGACATTTTTAAATCAGACACACAAACACAGAGAGAAAATTAGTTTTGGTATCAAACCAAAACTTATCTTCTCTAACGTTCCGAAAACAGACTTTCACAAAAAGCACACTCGTTCGCGATCAACGTCAACAAGAAACTGGCAAAAATCCATCACGAAATGTTCTTTTCGAACTCTCTTTTGATTTCGTCGACATACCTACGTGCAGTACAGTAGCGGAACTATCATGGGTGGTTATTTATTTATTGAATGATTTTTTTTTGTTGAAATACTTAACCATGTAGTTACTTGATCGCCTTAAAAAAAGATTAAGATCTAAGAGAACCCAAGCTGCAAGAAACCGAACCAATTGAGATAAGCGTAACATTACTTATTTTAACTTAAGCCTTATTATGATTTGTTAAACGTGTGCCTATTAATAGTAAAAACTCCGGGAGTGCCGGCAGAAGTGAAAACTTGAATACGTGCTTCTCTCTCTCCGTCTTACGAATTTTCGATCAAGTCACCATCTCACGCATTTTCACCAGGGTCACGTGTCTTGACTCGAGCTTAACATTTTTTTACCCATCACAAAAAAGTGCACAACGTCGCTAAAGAAGCTTTCACTTCAAAAAAAAAATCTCGGTCAGGTGTCACCATCACCACTAAGCGAGACACTGAACCGCCCCTTACACTCTGTTCAACAGAATACCTAGATCGGCTCGTTTGGCGGCATCTCAAAGAGCGCGCTACGTATTGCCGCTATAAGAAAATACGATTTGGCGACAAACAACAAAATAACCGATTTGCGTCTTTAAGCAATTATTTTAATGTTGGTAATCGCTTACTTCATTTTGTTGTAATACGTATTATTTTCTAATGACGGCAGTCTGACAGTATTTTTGAGCGATGTTTTTGACATGCTCGCTCGCAGGTACCTACTTGGCATGCGTTGACTTTTCGTTTGAACTTTGCACAGCTGAGCAGATACCTAATTTGAAGTTTTTTTTTTTTTTTTTACTATTAATAGGCACGCGCTTGACCACCATCTCACCTGATGGTAAGCGATGATGTGGTCGAAGATGGAGCACGCTTGCCTAGAAGTAACCTATTCACTCTTGACTTAAAGACTCCCAAGTTGTAGCTATCGGGAAACACAGACTCCGGCAGGGAATTCCACTCCTTAGCTGTACGCATTATGAATGTGTTCCCAAAACGTTTTGTGCGTGTGGGTGGGATGTCCACCATGTACCGGTGGCGCATCGCCGTTCGTCTTGTGGTCCGATGATGGAAAGGGCTTGGTGGAACATTCAAGCGCTCAACCATAGCCTCCCGGAGAGACCGGATCTGCGACCCACCAGCTCGTGCGTCGGACACGTATCTCTCAGCAACAGTGCTGTCGTCTGCATACCCAAAGGTACCGGGTTTAAGCAGATCATTAATATGCAGCAAGAAGAGTGTTGCCGAAAGCACCGACCCCTGAGGAACCCTGGCATTAATATCCAGCAGTCCAGACGAGCAGCCATCCATGACCACTCGGATAGACCGATCCTTCAGGAAATCTGCGATCCAATCACACAAACCGGCGGGCAGACCGAAGGAAGGAAGCTTACTTATAAGGCTATCGTGCCAGACCCTGTCGAAGGCCTTCGAGTTGTCAAGGGAGACCGCTAGTGCCTCCCCGTGCTTCTCTATGGCCTCACTCCAGATGTGAATGGCATACGCTAGAAGATCCTCAGTTGACCGATTTCGGCGGAACCCGTATTGTCGGTCACTAAGGATATCATTCGTTTCTAGGTACGCCAGGAGCTTATGATTCAGCACGCGTTCCATAGTCTTACAGAGTATGGATGTTACCGAGATGGGTCTATAATTCGACGGGTCAGCACGACTACCCTTCTTGGGCACGGGTTGCACGTTAGCTTACTTCCAAGCCCTCGGCACTTTTCCAGTCTCAAACGAAAGGCGAAATAGGCGTGTCAAGATCGGAGACAACTCAGGCGCACAAGTTTTCAGAACAATTGCCGGTATCCCGTCGGGGCCACTAGCCTTGTTCACGTCTAGGTTACGCAGTACCCTACGGACTTCCTTCTGATGAATGCGAATGTTCGACATGCTCGACTCGCATCCACCAGGAGAAGCAGGGGGCCTCGCGCCACCAGGATCTAGACGCGAAGATTCCGCAAACAAGGAAGCAAACAAATTCGCTTTCTCCTCACCGGAGTGGGCAAGCGTCCCGTCAGGTCTCAGCAGTGGTGGTAGTGAGGGGCGGCAGAAGTTCGATTCGACCGACTTAGCTAGGGACCAAAAAGCCTTACTACCTGATGGGTATGAAGCAAGTTTGTTCCCTATTCGGCTGATGTGGTCAAACCGTGCCCTCCGCAACACCTTCTTGCAGGACTTGGCAGCCCTGTTGAAGGCTCTCTTCTTCCGAGTCACGTCATTTGCTTTGCGCGTGCGAGCGTCGACCCATGCTAGGTAAGCCGCGTGCTTAAGCGCATCAGCGCGATTGCACTCGGCACCAAACCATGGACGTACTTCGCCAGACATAGTAATGTCAGAGAACGGAATGTAGTACTCCATTCCCCTCCGCAACACATCCGTCACGGCGTCTGCGCACGACGAAGCATCAGTCGAAGAAAAGCAAGTAGGCTGCCAAGGATAACATGCGAAGAAAGATCGCATGCCATCCCAATCAGCTAAACTGTACCGCCATACCCGCCGTGTGCCTCTTGGGCTAGGATCGGGCGGGGAGTATACGGATACAGACTTCACCAGACAGTGGTCGGAATTACCCAGTGGTGAAGAAATCGACACCGAATAGCGGTCTGGATCTGTTGTCAGCAAAAGGTCCAACCAATTGGCAGTGTGCGAATCAACATCCGGCACCCTCGTTGCCCCCTGGACCAGCTGGGTAAGATTTAACGCAAGCGCTAGCTTTCGCGTCTCTCGTCCAGCATGGTCTATGCACTGGTATGGGAAGAGCCACTCCTGATGGTGGGCATTGAAGTCCCCCAGTAACACCAATTGAGCAGAAGGGTACCGTTGCTGAGCCGCATGCGAATGGTAGACACAAGCGTAGACAATTTTATCCAGGCCTGTGTCCACTAAAACCCACAGCGTTGAGAACCTGGATTCCTCAAGGTTACGGAGACGCCGATAACAGATGTCGTCACGGGCGTACATACATACGCCCGCACGTGGTTTGAAATGGTGCTCCAGGGTAAACCCTGGGTACGAAAGGTAAGACACGTCTGACGGACATCTGATCTGCGTCTCGGAAAGGAACAAGAGTGCTGGTTTCTCAGTCTCCAGGTGGTGATGGACTGAAGTTTTATTTACATTGCTTTTTTTGTGAAAATAGTGAATTAATGACTTTTTAATTAAAAATCTTATTGGGTTAGGTCAGAATAACGATTATGAGCAGTCTAAAGTAAAAAAACTCATGAAAAAAATAAAAAAAATGAGGAAAAAGCCGACGAAAAATTCCAAAGCAGGGGTGTCCAGAATCATGTCCTGGAGCCCTGGAAATCGTTTGTGCGTCGATGTCAGATACACGCTGTATAACTGTATAATTTATGTGACGTTTTTCTTTAAAGAGGTTAGTTCTTTAAAGAAGGTTCTTTAAAGAACTGTTGCTTCTGGGTCTCAAGAGTTGTAGTTCTTAGGAATAGTATGACAGTCTTGTGCTCTCAAAACCTGTCTGCATGACTTACAACAGAATAACCAAAGATTAGTGACATCTTCCTAAAAAACTTACCCTTTGTTAGTAAATTGAGATAATTTTATCTACAGCAAATTAAACAGCACACATAAACAACAAATATACACAACACAATATACACAGCTAAGCACAGTTATGCTTTGCTTAAGCTAATTCTGCCGCGCAACACCGGCTGAACCAATGACGCTAGCTAGTATTCTTGTATAATCTCATACACCACGACTCTACGACGTTACACCCGATACCCAATAAAGCATGTGAATTTGTATGTACCCACATACATATTCATCTACCCAGTGAGGATCTTGTAAGTTCATCCCCGAGGTATTAATATTCTATAGTAGTGATAGTTTGTAACCCTGTTTTAATCATATTAGGCCTGTAAGTTATGTTCGGTGTTTAGGTGTACTGTGCATCTCTTGAGAGAGGGCTTGAATTATAGGTTTAAATATAAATTATCTTTTACTTGAATAAAATGCTCATTCCAAGATAAATTTGACCGCACACGACTGTTACTGGCAAGTAGATCCTTAAACAACATCAAAGCGACTAAGGGACTCACCAGAGAATGGGCAGCAGCGTTCTCTGTAAAACGTAACACCATACACTGCGATCGATAACCTGCCTGCCAAGCGTGGCGATTCAAGCAAACCCTTTCGGGGAGGCCTATGTCGAGCATAAACGTTTTTCAGCTGTTATGAAGATAAGATGTAATGTCTGGTCCAATAAACAAAACTGGCCAAGTGCAAGTCGGACTCTCACACGAAGGATTCCGTACCATAAACCATGTTTCTTGTATGGGAGCCCCTTTAATTTTTAATTTTATTTGTTTGTTGTTATAGCAGCAGTGGGAATACACTCTGTGAAAATTCCAACTGTCTACCTATTACGGACGGACCGACGTCAGTAGAGGCTCAGTAACAGGATTCCGTTGGTTAAACTTCGGATACGGAATCCTAAAAAAAGAATACAAGAGAATCCACGACCGAAGTTACTTTACTAGGTATGGCTTACGACACTTTGCATTCATTGACAGTCACATGTTGATGATATCCATTCTCTAGACTACTACTATATCCAGCTTTATAATAGCAGGACAATTCTCATTTCTATCTAGCTCTATAATAGCAGGGCGATTCGAAACCAGGCCCAGGTCGACAACGCGTTGTGTTCCACGCGCGCCACAAAGAGATGTCAGCATAGTAGATGGGACCCGCTAGGATCAATGCCTGCCAAGGTTTCGGAATGTGTTCGAAAGAGTCACCGCAGCCCTGGATCACAAAGGTATTAGGATAAACACAGAAGGGTTAAATCAGTAAGAGTTTGACACTCCCTTCTGCTCCGTCCACAGCGGAAGGAGTCAATTGATGATTTATTGTTTTACTTTTTGCTCAATCTTAAACTTTCTTTAATACAAGATAGTTTAAATTCCCATACCGCCAAGGCTACACGGAGCGCTATCGGAAATGCTTTATCCACCGTTGTCTCCCAGGTACATACCAGACCTACCATTTATCATCTACATTGCGTTATGATAATAAACCGAACAAAGAGATTTTTTATAGCCTTCCTAATGTTTTTGCTCGTAAAACATTTTACCCTTAGGTTGAATTTATATTTCAGGCTACCGGTAGCTGGCAATTGGCAATTTTTTGTGACGAAGGTGCTTGAATTTGAGTACACCAGTCATGCACAGCTGTACCATTTTCAGGCGGTATTTTATTTAAACAAGCCGCGAGTATTTTTATAGTAAATCCTATATGTTCATTAACGCAATCCACTGTCAAACTAAACAAAAGTTTCTCTGAAAGGCCACAACAGCATTCTGAAGTTTTTCTTCTTCAACACTTATTTAGCCTAAGGTAAGTATGGAGTTCCGGAGCCGTATCAAAAGACATGCCGCTCCTGCTCTCGTCGTGCCCAACAAACTGTACCTTCCAAGACTTAAATCAAGCATACAAAACCCATCCAGATCGTTATTTACTACTCGGACTAAACAAAATATCCCTAATGTGAGTGTCTTCCAAATTTGCACCCCTATGACGTAATATACAAATTGCATTTTCCTCAATCGAAAGGAATAATCCAGATCTATTCAAATCAAATCAAATCAAAAATATTTATTTGCCAGAATATACATAACAAATTACAAGGAAAGATCTTACATCCTAAAAGTCATTGTATTCTGCCTGCAAGCAAGCGTGCAAATTATTTACATGTCAATTTTGTCATAATTATTGTTATCATGCAATTCAAATTATTACAAAATATTATTATTACAATTATATTATAAAATCTATTTTTCATATATATCCATCATTGACATTCATTTTAAATTCCATAAATTCCTTCTTCTTCTTCTTCCACCTGGCGTTAATCCCGGCTATTGCCAGGGTCCGCCTTCCTACTTAGCTTCCTCCACTTTGCCCGGTCTTCAACATCCTTCTCAGTCAGGCCATTGGCTCTCATGTCAGACTTGACGACGTCCAGCCAGCGCTTGCGAGGGCGACCACGGGGCCTAGCCCCAAGAACAGCCATATTCATGCATCTCCGACCAACGTACTCCATAGGGCGGCGCATGATGTGGCCATACCATCGCAGACGACACTCTTGCAGTTTTTCCCCCACGTCACGGACACCAAGACTACCTCGGATGTAAGAGTTGCGCATGCGATCGGATCGCGTTACTCATCCACCTCAGCATCTTCATCTCCGTGACGCGAAGCTCCTGGGTGTGTCTGCTTAGTGCTGGCCAACACTCGCCCCCGTACAGTAGGACAGGCCGAATGATGCATTTATATATCTGCCCCTTGAGCTTCGGAGGCATTTTGCGGTCGCATACAACGCCCGTCACCTCGCGCCACTTCGCCCAAGCCGCGCCAATACGTGCTTGGACATCGTCGTCCACGTTGCCAGACTCGTGCAGCACGGATCCAAGGTACCTGAACGTATCGGACTTTCTGATCAGGTCCGAACCTATTCGGATGGTGTTTGTATCCGTGCTGCCACAGGACATGTACTCAGTCTTCGCCACATTTAGTCTCAGACCACCGTTTTCAAGCGTGTCCTTCCAAATGTTGACTTTGCGCTCAAGATGGGCTTTGTTCTGATTAACGAGGGCGATGTCATCGGCATACATCATTAGCCATGGAGGCTGATCTTGGATGTTTGCCGTAACTACATCGAGCACTACGTTAAACAAGAACGGGCTAAGAGCCGAGCCTTGGTGAACGCCAACAGATATTGGGAAGCCATTCGATTCGCCAACAGCGGTCTGGACAGAGGACACGGAATCGCGGTACATGTCTCTGATAATGTCAATATAGGCCTCGGGAACGCCCTTGAAGCGCAGTGCCCACCAGATGGACTGCCGAGGTATACAGTCGAAGGCCTTCTGCAGGTCTAAAAAGGCCATATGCAAAGCTCTCCTTCTCTCTCTGTAAGCCTCAGCCAGATTCCGTAAGGCGAACACTGCGTCCATGGTGCTGTTACCCGCCCGGAAGCCATATTGACACTCAGAGACAGCACACTCGCTACGGAGCCGTGTGTCAATGATGCGCTCGAAGAGCTTCATGGTGTGGCACATGATCTTGATACCGCGGTAGCTACCACAATCCTGTACGCTACCTTTGCCTTTGTAAACAGGGATAATCAGGCTAAATCGCCACTGGTTCGGCATTTCCTTGGTGATCAGGATGCGGTTAAAAAGATCCGTCAGAAGGTCCACACCATGTGGGCCCATCGCCTTCCACACTTCAATTGGCACATTGTCAGGCCCGACCGCTTTCCGGTTCTTCATGTGGCGAAGAGCAATGCGGGTTTCGTCGGGGGAAATAGGGGAAATAAGCCCAAGGTTAGGAGGCGGTTCCGGAGGAAGGTTATGGGGATGCTGTTTGTTAGACAGCTCCGCGAAGTATGTACACCATCTCTCCTTAACAGAGGGGGCATCGTAGAGCAGCTTACCCTGGGCGTCCCTTACACAAAGACATTTGCTAATGTCCCGTGTAGCTTTCTCCCGGCCACGCGCCAGCTTAAAAATAAGCTTTTGCCCCTCCGCAGTTTCCAGCTTGTCGTATAAGGGCGCCAGACTTTTGCTGCGGGCTCTGGCTACAGCTTTTTTGCAAGCGCGCTTAGCCGCTCCATATGCCTCCCTGTCATCCGGAGAGTTGGACCCTTGCCACTGTTTAAATAAAACCTTCTTCTTCCGAGTCGCCTCCTGCACCCCGTCATCCCACCACCACGTCTCCTTTCCTATGGTGCGGCCACCACGAGAAGTGCCAAGGACGCGCTTACCCGCACCGGTGATTGCTGAATGGATCCTACTCCAGATCTCTTGAGCGGACTCATGCGGAGCACTGATCTTGAGATGCTCGACCTCCGCGATGAAGTCCGACTGCCTAGGACCATCAAGCAACCACCACTTAGTGCGGGGTTTGCGTTTCTCGGTCACTCTCTTCTTCGGTACAACCGCAAAGTCCAGGACAAGGAGGCGGTGTTGAGCCGTTAGGCTTTCGCCTGGGATGACTTTGCAGTTGGTAACCTTGCCAATGTGGCACCGTCGCACCAGCAGGTAATCTATTTGGGTTGAGTAGGCACCACTACGGTACGTAATAAGATGCTGGGGCTTCTTCTGAAAGAATGTGTTCGCGATGGCTAGGTCAGACACAGCGCAGGTGCTAAGTATATTGACTCCCTCTGCGTTTAGCTGGCTATAACCAAAACCACCGTGAACACGTCCATACTCTCCAGCAAACTGACCTACGTGACCGTTGAGATCCCCCCCAACCAAAACACCTTCGGAATTCGGGATAGCGCGTAATACGTCCTCGAACTCATCCCAGAAGGCCTCCTTTTCAGACTCACAGCAACCAGTCTGAGGAGCATAGGCGCTGATTAGGTTCGTTACCGACCCTTCGAACAGCACCCTAACTCGCATCAACCGGTCGCTGCATCGGTCTACTTCAAGGAGTCCATCCTGAAGGTCCTTAGACAGCACCACGGCCACTCCGCTCCTACCCGTTGGTGATCCGGTGTACACTAGCCGGTACCCCTGCCCGATGTCACGTGACTTATTTCCCTTCCAGCGCGTCTCCTGAAGGAAGGCGCACTGGACCCGACGCTTCGCAAGTACGTCTGCGAGTTCTTGGCAACGTCCGGTTAGGGAGCCAATGTTCCAGGTGGCAAAGCGGAACTTCTTCTTGGGTACTATCCTCTTTAGCCGTGCCCGTACTTGACACGGTAGCCCTAGCCCACTTATCGCAGGTTTAGGGCGATGTGCCTGCGCGTCGTTATGCGGCGACGCCCTAGACCGAGTACCCTTACCTAACTTGTTTCTCTCCATACATATATGACTGAAGTTGGTTTTACGTGGGGCGACCAGCCGTCTGACCCCCACAACCCTACAAGAGGGAAACCAGGTTCGCCAGAGCCTCGTCCGTTGGACAGCAGGGTGCACCGCTAGCAGGTGAGGTTGGCTTGGGTCTTTAAGATAGCAACGGACCCCATACACCCCCATTAAATTCCATAAATTCTTTAATACTATAGAAACATTTATTTTTTAGCCACTCTGTCATTTTTTTCTAAATAAAATACCCTGCAACAATTTCAATTCATTTGGAATATTATTATAAATCAGTACACACACATTAAGCAAATTTTTTTTATAAATATCTTTATGGCCAGGTGGGTGATATAATAGGTTGAGAAACTTAGCCCTTTTTTGTCTCGGTAGAACCTCACTACGCTGCTTAAAGTATTGCATGTGATTCTTGGTAAATATACAGATATCTCTAATATACATACAGGGTAGTGGAAGAATATTACATTTTTTAAATAAAGGTTTACAACTATCCAAGAACCATGCTTTGTTTATAACTCGGATGCAACGTTTTTAGAGATTAAAAACTCTGTCGGAGTCGGTCGAGTTTCCCCACATAATTAATCCATAGCTTAGGACAGATGACACATGGCCATGATAAGCCGTAAGAGCAGCTTCTACGGACACATTTTGTCTTAACTTTTTCAATGCAAAAACAAAACTGTCAAGTTTTTGACATATTTGTTCCACATGGCATTTCCAATTTAGATTTTTATCTACATTAAGTCCTAAATATTTTAATTCATCCACTTGTTTAACCCTTTCGTCTTTGAAAATAACATCTAGAGCGAACTGTTTGGTATTATATGAGTTAAATTGTATTAATTTTGTCTTGCTAATATTTATATTTAAATTATTACTTTCCATCCAATTTATTATATCTGATAGGGTCTTTTCGATGACTGATTTTTAATCTTTTTTATCCTGACATTTTGTAATAACTGTAGTATCATCTGCGAAAAGGATACATTTTTGCAAAGTGGCCTCCGGAAGATCATTTACATAAAGCAAAAAAAGTAAAGGGCCGAGAATGCTACCCTGAGGCACACCACTCTTATTTATTATTGCTATTGATGTAAATTTCTCTTTGGTGTATATTTTGTCATTTTTCTCTACAACTTTGGATATCTCCGTGCACTGTTTCCTGTTTTTTAGATAACTAGATAACCATTCATGTGCTTTTCCCCTTATGCCATAGAAGTCTAGTTTGCTTAACAGTTTAGAATGATTCACAAAATCAAAAGCCTTGCTCATGTCTAAAATAGACACACCGCTGGATTACCTTCGTTTATGCTATCTGGTACAATTTTCACCAAGTTAAAGATTGCAAGAGCAGTTGAACTGCCTTTACGGAAACCAAACTGCTCTTTGCATAATAGGTATGTCATGTGTACTGAGAAAATTATTTAACCTGATTAGCATTGCCTTTTCAAAAATTTTCGACATAATGGGTACTATGGTGATAGGACGATAGTTGTTAGGATCTGACCTATTTCCGGTTTTAAATAGTGGTTTCACGATAGACATTTTTAGTTGCTCAGGAAAGACGCCTTCCAAAAAAGCCTTTCAAAACTTGCGTGGCAATGTCGTCATATCCACTAGTTTTGCTATTATTTATAACCTTATTGTTGTCATGCCCTATTACTAAGCCTTCGCGTACGATTTTGATTCGTGCGAACGAACTCGATTTTTAGGGTTCCGTACAGAGGTTGCTAACGGAACCCTGTTTATTAATAAGCCACCGCTGTCCGTCTTCCTTCAGTATATACGTTTTATTTCTGTTTCGGTAATTTGAAAATGCCTTTTAGAAAAAGGTCGAATATTTCACAATATAGCAAAAAAGCTAAATATATGAGACCAAGTAGGTCTCAAGGAACAGCAAAAGATCGAGAAGCCACACTTGCTGCAGCTAGAGAAGGGCAGGCCAGAACTCGCACATTAGATAATTGTACTCAGCGCGAAGCTCGGCTAAGTACACAACGTTCTCGCATGGTAATTTCTCGATCTTTCGAGAGAAGCCAGGAACGCACAGAGCGTTTGTCGGTAGATAGAAGGCGCTATGCATTGTCGCGAGAGTCGGAGACTTTCACAGAGCGAGACACTCGCTTGAGCTCTCAAAGATCTCGAACAGCTGCTTCTCGATCTATGGAAACTGAGGAAGAATGCGAAGCGCGTTTTCCCGTATTAGCAATTCACATAATTTACATGTAAACATTCCTGGAAATCTAACTTCAAATATAGTTTACAGAGAAGCATTAATGTGAATTGTTTCATTATGTTTTACCAGCAAGCGGCTTTGCCCACCTTTCACAAATTATCAGGCTTATCTTTATAGATATTTTAAATTGTTTTACGTGGTTTCTTTTTTCTGTAAATTGTCTTCACATATCGAAGAAACAACGACAACGTAATAGTATTTTTGTAATAGGTACATATATATATGTCTATGTATATGTGTATGTATGTATGTGTATGTATATATGTCTGTGTATATATATATGTCTTTGTTTGTCTTTTGTCACTATGAAAAAGAACGTGCAAGAAAGGAGTTTCTTGCACGTTCTTTTTCATAGTGATCTACTTACGCTTTAAAACTTGCAAATAGCTTCATGTTTTTGACAGACTGATCTTAACAATTCAAAAGTATCTACCTGTAAATAAATGGTTTGAATTTTGAATATCTCCCAAAGTAGGTACTCCCGAGATAAGAATGCCTGCATCACTAGAACGCATTTTACAAATTTCCGTGGCATGCGCACTCTTAAAGTATTCGCAGTCAACTGACATAATGGCGGACGCGGCACACTACAACTGCAAGTGTCGCTATAGGTCGATGGCTGCCGCCAACGCATCGACGGCTGCCGCCGACCCGTGTCGACGGCTGCCGACGACCCGTGTCGCCGGCTGCAGTTACCTCTGCCGTTGGTAACATGCCGCTCGTGTGTATGAGCTCGTAGACGGGGTCTAAGCTCAGGTGGTGTGGAGCGATACTCTCGGAAAGCATCCTCCAAAGCGCTCCTCAATCGCTCATTGCATTGGGTACTCACGGATATAGTCTCGTCGTCATCATTCTCACCAACGAGGTCGGGTCGCGGTGAAACACTTGCACTAGATTTGAAAATTGACTTTGCCAAAAAACCTGACCGCTAAACCCGACCGCTCTGAGAGTTCAATATAACAATGCTTTCAGGGTGCTGATGGGGTTGCCTCGCTATTGCAGTGCATCAGCGATGTAAATTGCAGTATCACAAGTCGACGGCTATTATGCCATAATTAGAAAAAGAGCAGCATCGTTGATGCACAGAGTGAGAGACAGCCCTAACGGCTACCTGAGGGTCATTGAAAAACATCTAGAAAGTCCTATCTGGAGGTACTGGATTCGCCTACATGTAGAATAATTATTATATCAGCCCATTATTAATTCAGGAGACAAAGTCACTAGTCATATTATAAACAGGAAGGACTCTATATAGTTTGTTTTTGTTTTTCTTTTTGAGTGTGTATTACTAACATAGTTTTAAAGTTTCTGTGTATTTACTAACAATCTACGGACAACATGGTCTGAAATAAATAATAATAATAATAATCTGTGGCCCGGCTGTCAAGCTAACTGACGTTAAAATGTTCATCCCGTATTTTTATCTAATTAAATTCATAAAACCACGTAAAAAGATGCCTTTTAAGTGGAATACTTCAAAAAACAAAATAATATTGCAATTAGAATGAGAAATATTACGATACGGAAACACAAATTAACTGATGACAAGGAACTGAAATGTTAATAAGAAGCCGGGCACGAGCCGAAACCACACGACCAACATCTGCGGATTCGTCGCTCAGCTCCTCCTCGCAGCCGCCGGGATCTGCGCCAGCCGCGAGTCCAGAGATTCCGGTAGCTACAGTTGCGTTGAGCTTGAGCGACGAATACTTCTCGCCGCCGACGACACCACCACCTGCGTGTCGGCGCGGACGAGGCCGACCACCGGCCAGCTTGGGACCTCAAGGCCCACCGGTCTCTGACAGGGTCTCCGCTATCGGTGGAAGTGTGCAGCGTTTGAAATGGACTCAAGCTATTAATGAAAATGTCATGCGCTCATACTTTGGGGCTACAGAGGGGGGAACTAACCTGACTGCTCTCTCTGTTTCAGGTACTTGAGCCAGATGTCAACGTTTCAGCCCAACGATTATGAATGAATGTTGGATGATGCCGTACTACCGTACCGTACGTACCGTATAGACTGCGTCTGAAGTCACGGAGCAGCCGCGTCTCACCTGCATCGCAACTGGCCGCGGTGCAAACACAACCATTTTTTTTTTATAGCACTTACTACGGTCGGCAGCGAGAGATCACTGCCTACCACAGAGATGAGGGCACGGTGTGGCTCCTCCCAAGTGGCACACTCTGCCAGAAATGTGAAGGAGCCGTGCCTTCTTCCGACCCGCAGGTCGAGCACCCGCGGGATGGCCTCGATAGCGTGAGAGCCTGTTCCGCCATTCCGCCACCAGAACCTCGCGCAACTGCAACTGACGCAGTTGCAGATGTTGGTCGTGTGGTTTCGGCTCGTGCCCGGCTTCTTATTAACATTTCAGTTCCTTGTCATCAGTTAATTTGTGTTTCCGTATCGTAATATTTCTCATTCTAATTGCAATATTATTTTGTTTTTTGAAGTATTCCACTTAAAAGGCATCTTTTTACGTGGTTTTATGAATTTAATTAGATAAAAATACGGGATGAACATTTTAACGTCAGTTACCTTGACAGCCGGGCCACAGATTATTATTATTATTATTTATTTCAGACCATGTTGTCCGTAGATTGTTAGTAAATACACAGAAACTTTAAAACTATGTTAGTAATACACACTCAAAAAGAAAAACAAAAACAAACTATATAGAGTCCTTCCTGTTTATAATATGACTAGTGACTTTGTCTCCTGAATTAATAATGGGCTGATATAATAATTATTCTACATGTAGGCGAATCCAGTACCTCCAGATAGGACTTTCTAGATGTTTTGCAATGACCCTCAGGTAGCCGTTAGGGCTGTCTCTCACTCTGTGCATCAACGATGCTGCTCTTTTTCTAATTATGGCATAATAGCCGTCGACTTGTGATACTGCAATTTACATCGCTGATGCACTGCAATAGCGAGGCAACCCCATCAGCACCCTGAAAGCATTGTTATATTGAACTCTCAGAGCGGTCGGGTTTAGCGGTCAGGTTTTTTGGCAAAGTCAATTTTCAAATCAAATCATTGGTTTATTACACGCGATGATTGTTTGCGTACTTTAAAGCGCCATCTATTGAAAAAAAATTAAACACATGAAAATATTTTATTTTCTCTCAATATATGGCGCTTTGACTGATTAGAATACATACGGAAGTTTGTTCCTAAACTTAAAAAATCAATATCTTTTTATTTTGTGGGTCGATTTTGATGATACAATCGCTAAATGTATTCATATTCATATTCATTTATTTGCGTTCTACAAGTTTACAAAAGATGTCATAGAAAGGCTTACAGCTAAGGACCGTTGTACACCCTGTTAGGGCACAGCAAAAGGTATTGTTCACTTAAAAATACAAATAAATAATACTAACGAGATCATTTTTTCGTGTATCACAATTAGAGGTAGGTAATTACACACTCAGCATATAGTACCTATTCTATAGTGTCAAATTATCTTCATGACATATATCTATACAATTAAAGAACTTAACCAAAACAAAATACATAAATTATATATTAAAGAATGTATGTACATATATTTATATCAGTTATAGTTTATCATTTAAGTATTCATTGGTATCATAATAGCACTTGTTTAAAAGAAATAGTTTTAATTTATTAATAAAAATATTATACTTATTTATATTTCTAATTTCTTCTGGTAACTTATTATATATTTTTATCGACATAACGTAGGAGCTTGAGGAGTGAATTTTTAATCGGGATGTGGGTATATTTAATCTATTTTTATGTCTTAAGGTAAATTTGGTTTGTATATCTTCTCTTTTTGTGTAGAATTCCGGGTATTTACGTATAAATTTACAGAGCTCAAAGATACAGAGGCACGGTAGGGTTAAAATTTTCAAGTCTTGGAAGTGTGGTTTACAGCTATCGGTTTGTTCGATGTTGACTAAAATTCTAATAAGTTTCTTTTGTAGGGTGAATAGAGTGGGTGCGTCTGCACTATTCCCCCATAATATAACACCGTATTTTAGCCATGCATAAGCATATGCGTAATATGTTACCAATGCAGTATTTTGGTCTGTCGTTTTTTTTAATTTCCCGAAAGGTGTATGAAAATTTAGATAATTTTGCTTTTAATTTTTGAATGTGCGTCTTCCAATTTATCTAAGCCTAATAGGGTGAATTTATTAACTACTTCTAACTGATAATTTTTAAAACTGAAGTTAAGTGTAATAGGTTTTTTTTGTCGTGGGTGATATGTCATTATTTTTGTTTTACTATAGTTAATTTCTAGGTTATGCTCCGTCATCCATTGAGTTGTAGTGTCAAGTATTGTATTGAGTTTAAATTAAATAAATAAATAAATAAAACACAAGGATCGCTGATATGCTTTGGGAGGTCGTTTATGTAAACTAAGAATAGGAAACAGCCTATTACACTGTCCTGTGGTATTGAAGCAGTGATTGGGATGTTTTCAAAACGAATCGATTCTATTTCGTTCGTTTTTTGGTTAAAAATTCCAATTCCACCAATTGCTCTCTATGCTGTAAATATGATGCGAACCATTCATGACATTTACCACGTACACACACGTACCATATAGTTTATTTAGTAATATGTTGAATTGAACTTTGTCGTAAGCTTTTGTCATATCCAGCAGTAAGCCTATTGCATACTTTTTGGAGTTTATGGTATCGAGCGCTTTTTGAATGTATTTATAGACGGCCAGGATAGTGGATCGGTTTTTTATGAAGCCATTTTGACAGTCGTTAAATATATTGTATTTTTCACAAAAGGTTGGACACGGTTGCACATGGCTTTTTCAAATATTTTTGATGCAGTTAGCAGGAGAGCGATGGGGCGGTAGTTGTTAGGGTTAGTTTTTGCGTTCTTCTTGTGAATAGGCTTTATTAGGGCTTTTTTCAAGAGGTTGGGGAAAGCGCCTTCCTCGAAAGATTGGTTCACCAGTTTATAGAATGGGAGAGTTAGTTCATCTGCACATTTTCTCAATAATGTAGGAGGAAGTTCGTCAACGCCATAGCTCGATTTATTTTTTAAGTTTCTTAATAATGCATTCACCTCATAGGGATCTGCTGGATTCACAAAGATCGAATTCTCTATTATAGACATTATGGGTGTCCCTTTTGGTGCACTGCCTGATGGGCTCACGCTAGTTTTCCCAATCGAAGCAAAGAACTTATTAAAGATATTAGCTACTTCCACGGGCTCTGAAGTCATGTTATTATTATTTTTTTGTAGAGTTATATTTTGTTTTTCACTTCTTATCTTTTTGATTGTCCGTTCATTTATTATTCCCCACATTGTTTTAACTTTATTGCTGATTTTATCATTTTATGCTTATAGTGTAGTTTTTTTGCCGTCACGACAGTTTTCTTTAATATTTTTTCATACTTCTTGTAATAATTTGTTAATATAGGATTTTTTGTTTTGGTAATTAGTATCTTTAACAGTCTTTTATTTTTGCAGGAGTTTTTAATACCTTTTGAGAGCCAGTATTTATTACAATTTGTTTTTAATTTATATTTTTGTAATGGAATACATTGATTTAGGATGCCAATTAGAATTTCGTTAAAAGCTTCATAGTTTTCATTTATATTTATTTCAGTAGTTATTACATTATTCCAGTTTATTTCTTGTAATTTTGATTTGAATTTTAACATATTCGTATTGTTGAATCGTCTTTTTTTGTGTACCAAATTGTTTTATTTGTTTGTTTGGGTAGGTTTAAATGTAAAATTGTACTACTGTGATCGGAAAAACCTAAGTCTTCTACCGTTGTGTACATATCTTTATGTTCGAAGTTTGTGAATATGAGATCTAAACATGTTATCGTAGTAGGTGTAATGCGTATCGCGGATCTTATGTGCTGTGTGAATTTAAATTCGTGCATAAGATTTAGAAATTGGTTCGATTTTAAGTTATCAGATAGGATATTTATATTAAAATCGCCTCCTATAATAACATTTAGTGTAGAGTATTTAGTCGAAACATATCTTAAAATGTTTTGTATTTGTTGGTAGAATGCTTCTTCTTGTCTTCTATTCCAATAAATGGTTATGATTAATAGATTTTCTTTAGGCAATTCAGTCGCACATACCTCTATCACATATTCTATAGACATGTCCGTTATGTCGTTTCTTTGGATGCATTCTATATGATCTTGGAGTAAGATTCTATATGTTATTTGGGATAACATTTAATTTTTTGAAGTACTTAGATTTTGAATCCAGTCAGTGGTTTGTTACGCTCAATGATTGATTACATACTTTAAATAAAGACTATTTTTTTTTATTAATAAGAAATGCATAGTTTTTAGACTTTTCGCTATACCTGTTGTATAAAACGGTATTGCTTGTTAAATTTCAGAGTTCTAGGTCAACGGGAAATACCCTATGAATTTTGATTCCCTTGAGAGTGTCGAAATAATCGTTTTTGTGGCTTAAATGGCCGTATCATTTTTTAATGTTAACTTATAACTATGATTTGTTCACAGCTTCAAGGGACCGTAGACCTGAGTAAATGGTTTAAATTTCAACTCGACACCTCTACTCCTTCCCGAGATAAAGGGTCCTGACAGACAGACAGACAGACAGCAAAGTGATCCTAAAAGGGTTCCGTTTTTTCCTTTTGAGGTACGAAACCCTAAAAACACGCAATTAATACTGTAGAAATGGCAAAAGTAAAGAAAATGTTAACGATCGCATCAATTTATGAACGTGGTGCTACGTAATTAGGCTACTGGTCTTTAAATTCCAAAATACCCTAATAATCAAATTCCAAATCTCGATACCTTTTCAGAGATCAGTCGTTCAATACATCATGCTATCTAAGCTGATCCAAAAGTTTTATTAAGGTCAAAGACAATAAACAAAACGCTTATCCTACGTAATAGAATTAGACATAAACTAATTTTCCGTTTACGAAACTGAATTAAACGAGAGATAAACCTTTTCATTTCAAAAATTAATTTCGGTACGAATAGCGAACCCTTTCAAATTCAACGAAATCCTTTTTCAGTAAGTCGCTGAATCGACAAACAAATTAAAGTGTGGCTTCGTATATTCGTATACGGCTAATTCTACGGGTCTTTGCTTACGTTGATTGTACATATAATACGAGCGTGTAAAAGATATGACGTAGAAGTTTCACATTTAAGTGCTAACATTGAATTACACTAATTTATAAGTTACTAGCTGCTGCCCGCGACTTCGCTCGCGACATACACGCGTAAATTATGTCGCTTTGTTAGATAAGATAAGCAAACAGTCAATGTGTAACATTGCTTGACCTCTCTTAGAATTCGGAAGACAGTTATTCAAGGCACTGGTTATATCATCTATTCTGTTCAAAATGCCGTCCAGCCTTTGTCATTTTTCCGACTGAAAAACTTCTGTTTGCGATGCTTAAGAAAGTTGCTAGAGTTGTTAACATGCGATAGAGCTACATAAAAATGGCCATCGGTATACCAACCAGAGAAGAAATCTATCCCCGCAACGGATAGAGTAGAGTACAGTAGATACTCCGTTATCCGCACTTAGACTCCCATTCGGTCCATTGCGCGTGAGTGTTATGGCTAAATTGGCCAGCCTTTTTTTTAAGGATGGGAAATCATCAAATGACTCCTCCCGCTCTGGGTGAAGCAGGAGGCGTTGGAACCCCCTATATTGGGCAGAAGCCGCTTGAAGGCAACCCCGGCTCGCCCCAGTCTGGGAGCCAAACGTCGGAAGTGTTCGACGAAGTTCCACCGGCTGTCAAGGACGAGACCCAGATACGTCATCGTCGACCCGACGCCGATGTGAACCCCTCCCACCGTTATTTGAGATCCCGATGGTGGCCTGTTCCGAGGACCATGGAAGCACATGGCTTTGGACTTGTGTAAGGCCACCTCGAGACCCAACTGCCGGATCCTCTCAACGACTATCGCAGCCCCGCGTGTCATAGCGTCGGCCGCCACCTAGTGCGACCCCCCCCCCGCGCCAGGACTAGTGTATCGTCAGCATAGCAGTCAACGTTGACGCCGCTAGGGAGGTCGGCGCGCAGCACCCAATCGTAGCCAATGTCCCACAGAAGTGGCTCCAGAACGGAACCCTGTGGAACACCGCACGACATCTCTCGCCGGTTCCACTCTCCCAGATGACCGGGGTAGATGCCAGCTCTGTCCGTCAAGTAAGCCTCGACTACGCGACTGAGGTAGTTCGGCACCCAGTGATACCGAAGTGCCTCCCTGATGCAACTGCAAGGCAGGGTGTTAAAGGCATTGGCGATGTCTAGAGACACAGCCAAGACAATCCCGCCCTGGGAAACCGCGTCCCCCGTCGAGAGGGCTCTCACGCGCATTATGGCGTCCACCGTCGAGCGGCCCGTGCGGAAACCGAACTGGTTCTCCGCCAGATCCGGCCCCACCCTCACTAGGTGCTCGACGAGGCGGTTTGCAATTACTCTTTCAAAGAGCTTGCCCACCTCATCGAGCAGCACGATGGGCCGGTATGCGGATGGAGAGTCCGCAGAGCGCCCCGACCTCTTAATGAGGACCAGTTTCCCCGTCTTCCAACGAAGTGGAAACTGGCCCCTCTCGAAGCATGCGCTTAGGAACCCTCTTAATCGAGGCCCAAGAGCCTCCAAGGTCAGGACCCAGGCTTTTCCAGGTAGGCGTCGGGACCTGGGGCGGTATTTCTGGCCTTCAGCCTGTTAACCGCCACTCTCAGGTCTACATCAGGTCGTCATCGGTGCAGTCCGCATCGAGCACCGCAGGTTGCGGAGCCATAGGCGGGGGAGTATTCTCCCCTCGCGCAGGAAACAGAGCGCTCACCACGTCCTCCACCAGCTGGGGCCGAAGACTCTGCGTCAACGGGGGGGCCCAGGTGCGGAGCTTATTCCGCACCATTTTGTAGGGTCTTCCCCACGGGTCCCCGTTCAGAGACTCCAGCATCTCTTTGCGAGCCAGATCCTTGGCCTGCAGGATCACCGCTCGGAGAGCGGCCTTCGCCACTTTGTACTCCTCGTACAGCTCCGCCTCTCTGACCTGCGCGTCCGGTGGGCGGATGCGGAGCCTGCGGTGCCTGGTGTACCGGCGCCGTGCGGCAACGCATGCCTGACGCAGCGTCGCCAGCTCTTGCGACCACCAGTACACCTGGCGGCGGGCGCGTCCTGGCTTAACCCGGGGCATTGCCACGTTACAAATATCGGACATGGCCTCCCGGAACCACTCCACTTCGTCATGTATGTCAGCAGGCCTGTCCGGAGGTGACACCCGGTCCAGCTGCTTCAGCGCCCACCGCGGACCACTCGGGGCCTGCCATACTGGCACGGTTGAGGTCTGAGTGGAGACGTCAAACCAGATATACCGGTGATCGAAATAGGTCTCCACCTCCTCTATTACGCGCCAGTGAATGACACGCGGTGACAGAGCAGGGCTGGCGAACGAAATGTCCACCACGGACTCCCCCTGCATTGCCCGGTTTAGGACGACCAGGCCTGTCTCCAGAGCCCAGTCCTCCACCATCCTGCCCCGCGTATCCATATAACGGGAACCCCAAACCAAGTGCTTGGCATTGAAGTCCGCGAAAACGAGTACGGGGAGGGAACGACATCCGGCGACGACGACGCCCAACTCCGTAAGGGAGTTTTGGAACTCAGCGAGAGTTCGGTTCGGGGAGAAGTACACTCCTACCACGACAATTTCCCCGAACCGAGCTGCTACGCACCCCTGTTCTCTCCTGAAGCTTTCGAGGGATGGGGTACCGGCAGCGGCCGACGAAATTAGGGCCACTGAGCCGTTCAGGACCTCCACCCAGTCATCCCTGGGCGGGACAAAGTAGGGCTCAGCGACCACAGCGATGTTAATCAACCACTGTGCCATGCTCTGGACCAACAGGTCCTGAGCGGCGGCGCAGTGGTTGATATTCGCCTGAAGGAGGCGTAATGGAGCTGTTATTGGCACTCCATTTCTGCCTCCTCCTGAGTCCCTTGTGACTCACTCGCGACAACCGAAGCGACTGTGGTCGCGGCAGTGGCGACAGCAATGGCGGCGGCGGCGGCGGCAGGGACGGCGGCGGCGGCAGGGACGGCGGCGGCGGCAGGGACGGCGGCGGCGGCAGGGACGGCGGCGGCGGCAGGGACGGCGGCGGCGGCAGGGACGGCGGCGGCGGCAGGGACGGCGGCGGCGGCAGGGACGGCGGTGGTGGAGGGCTTCTTTTTGCCTCCGGCTTTGGCGGGTGGAGCGCAAGCTTTGCCCCTAACCCAGTGATCGGCCGGCTTTCCAGCTGCCACACATTTAACGCAATGCGGCTTGGCGTTACACGAGCCGGCCTTGTGTCCGGGCTGACCACAGCGAAAACAAAGATCGCTGCGGTCGACCTCCGAGGTGCACTGGACTCCCACGTGGTTGCCCACTTGGCAGCAGAAGCACCTCAGAGGTCTGGGTTCCAGCAGTTTGACAGTTCAACAGTTTGGGAGTCCTACGCAGATACCCAGCCCACCAGGAGTCTTCGGTTCTCCGATATTTTCTTGCCCGCCGTCACGGGGCAGCTCACCACGACGGTTCGCATGCCCGTGTGGTCAGAACGTATGGAGCCTGCCTTCACTTGCTCGGCAGAGCACTCTCCAGTCCTGACGACGGCGGCCACCACCTCCTCCTCTGTGACGGAGTCGTCCAGGCCTATAATGCGTATATCAACGCACTTGGTGGGCCTGGACACTCGGACCTCGTCCGCATTTAAGGACACCCTAAGCCTTTCAGCCAGAGCTTCAGCGGTCGGGCCACTGGCTGCACCGGGGATCTCCAACATCCGGGCCCCAGTCATGGTCACCCTGTGCTGGAGGCCCCCAGTGATGCCGAGCTCCTGGAGGCTCACCGCCTCCTTTGCCTTTACGAGCACTTGGCTGTACGTCACGCCCCTCTTCTCCGCGTCTGGCTGTAGTGTGATCACTACAGCTGCGGTCTTTGGGGCACGGAGCCTGGCTGCGACGCTTCGCTTTTTTTGTCACCGCCTCTTCTCACGTTTCTTGGCCGCCCTGGTTGCCTTTCTCGCCTTCTTTAACTCTCCAACTATTTGCCATCCAGCTTCGGCCGCAGGAGAGTTTGAAGACGGAGGCGCCTGTTGTGCAGCTGGAGCTGGAGCTCGCGCTGCCTGTGCAGCTACCCCACCTTTCTTCGGCTTGGACTTAACTAGCCAGCCTAGCTCCGCCTAAATGCACAGAGACTTCCTGGGTGCTCCACAGGTTTCGTAGAGCGACCTCAACGTTTTAAGGATTTGTTCACGTTGGGCGTCGAAGCAACCTTTGTAAATTGAACTGTATATGGCGCCTTATGATATTACGTGACCCTAGACTCCAAGGCTGTATAAGTCCAGTATTGGGCAACTAGAGCAAAGCTTGGTTGGTTTGATATGTCCCCTGGCTTCGGGCCTATTAAGGTTCATTATTTTTCTACTTTTCAATCGATGGTTAACTCTTTATACTGTTTTGGCCCAGTAGGTGGCTTTAATTGCAACATCGATGGCATTGTAAGTTTATCTGATGCCTACTTTTATGACTTATGTATTGGTTTTTCTGTCTGTCCATTATACACAGTGCTTGCCACGGTAACCAGGTCCAACTATAGCTTTTCCAAAGCAACTAATAAGCCGGGAGTGCATATAATTTTAGACTGGGAGACAGTGGGATCCAGGAATGCAAAGTTAATTTCCATAATAGTCTGGAAATACTCATAGAAGGCTCTCTATTTGCAAAAGATAGCTTATTGGATTACCTTAACAATAATTTTGGCTTCAGTCAGCGGTATTGTGCACCGTTAAGTCTTAAGTTCAACCGTCTAAAATAATAAAGGGAGTAATTGTTTGTTAAGAATCTGATTACCAATCTCATTATGTTTTTTTTTTTTCAGTGAATCAACCTTTACACGGTGTCATTTTAGTCGTCTTAAAACGGCAGCCCACTTCATCTATCCAATGCAATATATATTTAAAAAAAAATACATGATCATTTGAATTATTAAAAAAACAAATAATATTATCATTATCATGAATACGTATCATACGTGAATTATCATGACGTAGTTTAAAACAACCAAGAGCGAGCGCAGTCCGAGGTTCGTGTACCAAGGACGGCGAGGAATGGTACGGTGACATTGTTTTAATACGTAAACATTATTAACAGGGTGTTTCATCATTCTAGTGCTTTTTAATATCGCGGTTAGAGGTAGTTTTTGTCGGGTACACTAAGTGGGCCGCGTTTGTAAGACGACTAAAATGGCACCTTGTATAAAATGGCATCTTGTATAAAATGGCACCTTGTATAAAATGGCACCTTATATAAAATGGCACCTTGTATAAATTGGCACCTTGTATAAAATGGCACCTTGTATAAAATGGCACCTTGTATAAATTGGCACCTTGTATAAAATGGCACCTTGTATAAAATGGCACCTTGTATAAAATGGCACCTTGTATAAAATGACACCTTGTATAAAATGGCACCTTGTATAAATTGGCACCTTGTATAAAATGGCACCTTGTATAAAATGGCACCTTGTATAAAATGGCACCTTGTATAAAATGACACCTTGTATAAAATTCTTCTGTTACTGAGTGATTAGGTGACTGACAGACAACGGACAGCTGAAACTACTGGGCATTATTTTTGCATGTATGTTCCTTGGGGAGTGTAGGTAGGTAGTGCTCTAAGAGATTTCCTGAAATTCCTATAGGAACGGGAAAAAGCTAGTGTTATGTTATTTTCACTTTCTCTACTGGCAGTTGGTGGCTGGTAAACGAAGAAACATACTTAGCCAATAGTATAACCTACAAAAGTTCTAATTACAAAATAATTATTTCACCACACAATATAATTATTAGACCAGTTTTATATCTGGTTATTTTAAAAAATACACTGGGTTTGTGACTAATAATATTACACACATCAATCCTGGAAAACAATAGTGTCAAAATTGTGGTATTATGACCATCTTATATTAAACTTATTTATTTATTTATTATTACCGTGTTACCCAGTTACTGGGTTGTGGAGGTCTGGTAGGCAGCCGCTCCGCGTAAAATACTGGTATTCAGCTAAATCCAGTTTGACTGGAAGCCGACCCCAAAATAGTTGGGAAAAGGCTAGGCTGATGATGATTTATTTATTTATTATATACTTTATTGTACACCTCATAACAAGCACAGTAAAAACGCTTATAAAAACTAGTGTACAATGGGCGGTCTTATCGAACAGGGCAATCTCTTACAGACAACCTTTGGATGGACTGAACTAAAAAAGTTAGATTTATGGCGGCCAGTGTACAAACATCATAAATAATATTAATAGAGAGACATACATAATCATATCAGCTAGCCTTAACCTATAGTTGTTCCGCTAACTAGAGAATGTGAGAGAGAGATAATAGTCGCTATTAGTTCACCATATATAATCAAATTAAAGTTAAGTATTAATTAAAGAATAAAATTAAGTATTATAAATTTTTCCAACATTTTTTCTTTAGATGAGTGAAGGTAGATATAACCACTAACAACTGGGTGTAGAAAATAACATTAGTAAACTCTAACTTTAGAGTCACTACCAACAATCACATTTAGCAACCGCTCAACACTCGGTACAAACCATGTGAACATAAAAATTCTATCTCTCTCTCTCTATAAGTGAATAACGCGTTTAGACAGACCGTTAAACCCTAATGAACTAGCATAGCTATTCAACAATATAAGACCTACTCCTAGGTTACCTAGTTTTCTCTAGTTCAGAAGTTCTCTAGTCAACGCTAGTTAACGGAACAGAATCCCTTGGCATCGGGCAACGCATAAAGCGCTGACTCACTCAAGATGAGTCCTACGGGAATACTGGATACTGGTCCGGAACGAAGAAATTAATGACGTCAGTACTTTGCAACGGCTCATCGAACTAGCTGGTGATATGTGGGACCTACTGCCTCAAGAGTCGGTCTCACTGCTACGGAACCCGTCTTGGCACCGCTGCTATGGCCCTGCCATGCGGTCAGCGCACTAACCCGACGTCACGTCCATCAGCGACCGTCTTCAGGGATGATTACCGACTTTCATGCGGTGAAGCCGCTGGCAAAAGAAAGTCCAAAATAAAATAGCCTGTATCTTTTTTTTTTGAAACCAGAATAATTTGTAACAAATTGAGCTACTATTAAGCTTCATCTAACTTTGTTGTTAAACACGGAAACGAAAACGTCTAAATCCGGCAAAAGGTTGTTAAGAGAAGGTTTGCCGTGTTTTCTTCTATACAACAAGAAAACAATTCAGTAGAGATTACCCTCTTTGTGAAGATGATATTTTTTTATAACGGTAAGCAAAGCTTACCGAGGTTGGTCTATGGATGGGTGACCATCTCAACATACCGAGACTACTCAGTGCCTCGGAAAGAACGTTGCAATAATTTGAATTCAGAACTAAGTTTCAGCCTATATAGTTCAGATGGTAATCAAAACAAACCAATAATAAAGTATTGAGTTCTAAATTCAAATTATTATCGTGTATAATAATTTGATTTTAGAACTAATTACATTGATAGACACAGACATAGAAATTAGCATTCGTTAGTATTATAAAATGCGATAATATGATTGCCGAGGGACATTGAGAAAATAGTTGCACCTGTAAAATAGATATTTAGTTATTTATTCTGTATATTAAACTTACCTAACCGGCACGACAAAATCAAAATACAATCTCTGTCACTCTTTTGTTTACCTGTCTTTTCACGCCACAAATCACCCACAAAATTCCTCTACTCTTATCATCAAGTTTTAAGGTTCAATTTGGCATTGTTTTCTTGTCTGTAAATAATGTATGATCCAAGATTGCTAGCTCGCAGACAATTCCCGGATTATCGCTGACAAGTTGACACAAGTGACGTTCTTGAAAGCGAACCCTCGTCATGTCACTTTTGGTCTAAAACTAGACCTGAATGAAATTACAATTAGGCACTGAACTCAATCTTCGTGCGACGTCAACGTGGTATTTCTGTAAAAAGCAAAATGAACGAGTACTATAAAAGGAATTCCAAAACCAAAACCAAGAGAGATTTTATTAATTGCAACACACAAGTTTATTTTTTTAGCTGGCAACATTGTTAAGTTCTCGGGATTTTGGGTTGCCAATAAAAGCAAAAACGTCCAATGAGAGAGTATACTTCTGACGCAAGCATTTTATTCTTTGAGTCATTCGTTTCATCTGTGTGGACAACATCCCACGCTGCATTTTCTCTCAGCGGTTTTCACATGAATCTAATCTACGAGTATGTGAGTGTAAACAGGAAATTGGTTACTTTTCTGAATATAATTATTATTAGTCTGTCAGATAGTTTTCCAAAAGTATTGGACACGTTTTTTTTACGTTAACAAAATATAAGACGATTCAGTGCATTGCAAACTCGTGTGACATCACATTTCAGTACTATTGTCACCAGCCTCCTGAATTTTGATGCACTTTATCTTTATAAGTTTTGAAATGGAAAAAAATTACGTGTCCAATAGTTTTTCTAAATCTTACAGACGAACTAAATAGAATTATTATTTTCCTATCTAGAAAAGTACTTAATTCATCTTTGGACATCCTCAAAAACCAAAAACCCGCCGGCAAAAAATCTTGTAAAGTTGGCAACATTTATTTTATTTATTATCAGAGTTGATGCCACCAACTGCAGCAGTCTAGTTGGAATGTGGCTTGTGTGGAACTTTTTGTCCTTTTTAAGTATATTTTTGTAGTAAATTTTCATCTTTTACACAGGTATTGTTGGCGGCAAAAGCAACTTTTCTTTAACATAATTGTACCTTTTTTGTAATTATGGGAAATCATCGATGATTGTTCCCGGTCTGGGCGGAGCAGAAGGTAGTGTCAGACTCTTACTGGCTAACCCGTCCGTGTTCCTCCTAATATCCTTGGCGTTCCAGGGCCGCGGTGACTCATTCGAACCAATTCAACGCAACCCTGGCAGAGGCACTGGCCCTAGCGGACCCGTCTACTATGCTGACATCTCTATGAAAAATAATTGTAACTACGACACAAAAAAATCTCAGCTACAAGTTATTTAATAGAAAGAAAGAACATATTTGAACATGGTAGCTCAAATGCAGTCATATACAAATGTTTTACATAATTATGTTGGTGTTACTAAATTAACCAATGACCCGATTGATTGGTTTGACCAAACATGCGGTGACAATGTTAGCAACACGCTGCGGTTACCGAACATGTGAACATATATAGTCACTGAACAATCTAGATAGACTAGGTACTGCTACTTGTTTCGTATTAAATTAAATTTTATAATTTTGATGGCTCGCGCTTGTAAATACAGCAGTCGATTGATTAAATTATTAAAACAATATACACAAATTATTTAAAAAAAATCGCATAAAAATATCAAACAGCTTATTCATAATGCCTGGTTAATTATTCTAATAGCTCAATATATCCGAAAGACGTCTACTGCTAGACATAGGCCTCCCTCCCCCAAGTGTCACCACAACATCTGGTCCTGTGCATCTCGCATTCATCGGCTCCCCACGATCCTCACTACATAGGACATCGGTCCACCTTGGGTCCTTCCAACGCTGCGTCTTCCGGTGCGCGGTCACCACTCCAGAATATTTCAGAGTGGTAGCTTTTAGTAACTCAGTTTCAATATTCTTTCAATTTTCAGGAATAAAAATTAAATTTTATACAACTCTACTATTGAACCACTTTCACGAAGCAAATGATGCATTTAATTTGCCCTATTTGCTAAAGTTACATAACAATGGGTATTGTAAATAATAATAGTAATATCTTTATTTCGGATCAAAATCCATATTGTGTTAGTAAAACATACAAAAATAACTTATTTTCTAGTGTTAGTGGTGTAACTAGTTCACCACTAAAACTTTTGCCAGCTACTAAAATGATATCGCTGCTGAATACGGTGTTTTTGTTCCTACTAGATTTACCAATGTAACCTTAAAAAAAAAGTTACAAAAATTTAAAACAAAGGCCACTCTCTAGAGGTGAGAATTTTTAATAACAAATCATTTCCACGTCCACAAGGTTAAAATCTCATTTTTTCCGAGAACGTCAGAGTATCATGTTCATTTAATGCAAATTTTCTACAAAGAATTCCTCCATTCCTCCCGAGGTGTAGTATTTTTACGGCGTTCAGATAATGAGCCCGTCCATCAGGGGCATTCTTAGAAAATTGTTGTTTAAAAAAGAAAATTAAATGTAGTTGTCTGGCGAAGGCGCCGGTTGAAGAATTTACGTGCCTACAGCGTTGAAGAGCCTGATGTAATGTTGTTTACTTGTTGAGTGCTTTAAATATATATATTTTTTTACTTATTATTAACCTATTGCGGCCTTTCTTCTGACACCAAAGAACTAATTAGGTACCTACTAAAAAACCCTTTGGTATCACTTACGACTTAAGCGATGCCAAAGGCAAAAAGCCAAAATTAGCTAAAGGTCAAACAAGTCAGATCAACTCTGACTCGCAAATAAGGAGTTACGGTTCTGAAAAGTCCGTGTTCTGGTGTCAAGACATTGCAAGATACCTTTTCACTGTGTGTTTCAATTATAATTTTGAATTCCTAGCCAGTGTCTTCTTAGCTGGAATCTTTTAGATGCAAAACACACCAGGGCTATTTGATTTAGAAAAACTTGGACATGGCGTTCAGTCGTCAGGGCGTCCAGTCGTCAAGGCGTCCAGTCGTCAAGGCGTCCAGTCGTCAAGGCGTCCAGTCGTCAAGGCGTCCAGTCGTCAAGGCGTCCAGTTGTCAAGGCGTCCAGTTGTCAAGGCATCCAGTTGTCAAGGCGTCCAGTTGTCAAGGTGTCCAATCAACAAGGCCAGCATTGGACTCCTTTAAGCCGAAGTGGTTACAATGATTCCTAACTAGCTTCTCAATATCTGGTCGAAAACATCCGTTATCCGAACCTACCCCAAACAATTTATTTCATGTTTTAATGGAATGGAATGATATGAAATAAATAATGATTAAATTCTATTTGAGATCTGACAGGCCGTAACCCCGTTAGGGTTACGGGACCACCGTTAGCCCCAACGCTGTAGCGTTGAAGAGCCTGATGTTAATGTTGTTTACTTGTTGAGTGCTTTAAATATATATTTTTTTTTACTTATTATCAACCTATTGCGGCCTTTCTTCTGACACCAAAGAACTAATTAGGTACCTACTAAAAAACCCTTTGGTATCACTTACGACTTAAGCGATGCCAAAGGCAAAAAGCCAAAATTAGCTAAAGGTCATACAAGTCAGATCAACTCTGACTCGCAAATAAGGAGTTACGGTTCTGAAAAGTCCGTGTTCTGGTGTCAAGACATTGCAAGATACCTTTTCACTGTGTGTTTCAATTATAATTTTGAATTCCTAGCCAGTGTCTTCTTAGCTGGAATCTTTTAGATGCAAAACACACCAGGGCTATTTGATTTAGAAAAACTTGGACATGGCGTTCAGTCGTCAGGGCGTCCAGTCGTCAAGGCGTCCAGTCGTCAAGGCGTCCAGTCGTCAAGGCGTCCAGTCGTCAAGGCGTCCAGTCGTCAAGGCGTCCAGTTGTCAAGGCGTCCAGTTGTCAAGGCATCCAGTTGTCAAGGCGTCCAGTTGTCAAGGTGTCCAATCAACAAGGCCAGCATTGGACTCCTTTAAGCCGAAGTGGTTACAATGATTCCTAACTAGCTTCTCAATATCTGGTCGAAAACATCCGTTATCCGAACCTACCCCAAACAATTTATTTCATGTTTTAATGGAATGGAATGATATGAAATAAATAATGATTAAATTCTATTTGAGATCTGACAGGCCGTAACCCCGTTAGGGTTACGGGACCACCGTTAGCCTATCAGAAGCCAAAACAGAACAGACGTCTCGTAAAAATTAAACACTTTTCTGCTACACATCATTTAAATACTGCTTTTACATACAGAATATCCTTTTGTAGATAACTGAAAGCCACTTTATATTCCACACAGCTATCTCCTGATCTTGGGGTCGGATCCCTCCGACGTCAATTAAGGTCTCTTTGCCTATAAACTACACCCATTTTCCGAATATACCAGAGATATTTTGTAAAATTGAACGAAACTATTTGTATAGACTTGGCTGTTTATGAAATATGGGACGCCAGTTGTGCTTGACTGATTTTTAAATGATTAATTTTGTTGGAAAAGTTCGCTGTTTAGACCTTATACTTGGTAATTATTTTAGATTTTGTGCTCTTTTAAATAGATGCTTATTTTCAAATCTCAAATCAAATCAAATCTCAAATCGTTTATTGCAATCCATAATGTCAAAATACAGGTGGTAAGAATAAATACATAGAAACAATTATGGACCCTGTCGGGCACAGCAAAACTTTGAATAATTAGGAGAGAGGAAGAGCGCTTTAAATAATTTATAAAAGTTTATTATTTCCTGTCCAACTTGTATGCAATTAAGTACATTATTTGAACAGGATGTGATTTATTTATTGTTATTATTAATAGAGTACTATATCGTTTATTTATTTATTTATTATTATTAATAGAATAGCATGTCATATATTTATTATTATTAGTCGGATAGTATTTTATTCATTTATTACCAATAGGATAGGATGTCATTTATATATTATTATTAATTGGATATGATGTCATTTTTTATTATTATGAATTGAATAGAATGTCATTTATTTATTTATTATTATTGATAGAATAGCATGTCATGTATTTATTATTATTAGGTTTGCATTTATCCTGTCATTATTAAAACTTATCCGTAAGGAATTCTTCCAATGTGTAGTAGCTTTTTTCAATTAATAATTGTTTTAACTTATTTAAAAATATACTGGTTTTGTTTTCTTGCTTTATGTTTTCCGGTAGTTTATTGTATATTTTAATCGACATAGAATATGGACCAGTAGCATGTAACTTGAGGCGGGACGGAGGCAAATTTAACCTATTTTTATGGCGCAGCGAATAGTTTGTATGTATGTCTCCCCGTATTCTGTAGGAATCTGGGTGATTGCGGACCAGTTTACATAACTCCAAGACATAAATACTAACCAATGTGAGTATCCTGTATTTTTATAAATAAGGCTTACAGCTATCCGTCTGTTCTATATTACTGATTATACGTATCAGCTTTTTCTGTAGGGTAAATACGGAGGGCGCGTCTGTGCTATTTCCCCATAATATTATGCCATAGGTAATCCATGCGTGTGCATATGCGTAGTATGTAGCTAGTGCGGTTTGAAGGCTTGTAGTCTTTTTAATTTCGCGAAGGGCATATGCAAATTTTCATTTATATAAAGTACTATTAGCCGCCCGCGACTGCGCTCGCGTGTTATTATTACCTATTTCCCTATAAGTAATTACAGCATATGTGTCAATTTTACGTATAAGCTATATTATTCATCCATCTATTCTACCAAATTTTCACATTTATAATATTAGCAGGTTAAGATTTTTCCAGTTAAATCGTTCATCATATCGCTCTATAAATTTTCAACTAATCGTCATTCAAAATGTTAATGTTTTTTTTTTGGTTTAAAAGAATGTTACGTACACTAATTTATTAAAACACCTACCTCCCTAAAGAGTAACGCGCTTCTATGGAATACATCAAAGGTTTCTTGCTTAAATAAATCGGGTACGTATCAAAATCCCGAAAGTTCATAATACCTATGGTTGAAATACCGACGTCCAAAACACCGAAATTCAAAATACCGAAAGTTTTAAATGTCGATAGTCGTTATATCGAAACACAAAATACCGATGTTCAAATGCCCGAAAGGACGAAATCCCGAATGGACGAAATCCCGAATGAACGAAATACCGATGGATGAAATCCTGAATCAGAGTATCGAATGTCCTAGGTTAGGTTAGGTTAGAACAGTGTAAATAAACGCCACATTCCCTCTATTGTTACAAGTTATTATTGTTATAATACGGTGGCAATTTCGGGATTTTGTACCTCGGGATTTTAAACTTCGGGATTTTAAATTTTCGGGCAAATGAACTTTCGAGATTTTAAACTTTCGACCAAATAACCATTCGGCGTTTCAATTATCGGGATTTCGTCCATCGGTATTTTAAAATTCGGTCTTTTAAAATTCGGGATTTTGATACGTACCCAATAAATCAGGTTATCTTTACTCAGAACATAAATAAACCTAACTATATGAAGCTAATATATTTTTAATATAATAACGTAAGCAATAAATAGTTTTACCCGAGATCAAAAAGATGCCAAACAAAAGCATTTTAATAAACCACAACCAAAAACTATATTAAGAGAGTAATAAAAATATAGACTATGAAGCAGGTCACAATAAATTCAGGCAAAATTGCGGCCCACTTTGTATACAGCAAAAAATCACTTTCATTTCATTCGTGAACCAATCTCCAACGTAAGATTGTTATTAAATTTTCAACTGTACCAACAAGTCTCGTGACATGGCAACATTGCCCGGGGAATTCGGGCTTCACCTGACTTTTATTACCCCATCTCTGTTTTATTTAGACCCATTCTTTAGCTGCCGCCCGGTCTGTAAAGGATACGTGCCATATTTTATCAGGCTACGTTAGGTCCTCACATTTTTACTCGTTTTTGGAATTGTCTTTTAGGTAATCATTTAACACCTTTGCATGAATATGTACATTGTACATTTATGAATGAAAGAAAAACATGCATAGTATTAATATTTTTGCGAAAGATAGGATGCGTGGTTGTTACAATAACTAATTAATTATTCATTACCAGCACTACGCCCGCGACTTCGCTGCGTTGCAATTTTCTTACGGATCCGTATTTTGTTCTTGTAATGAATATAGTCAATGTTTCTCAGGGATAATGTAGCATTCTAACAGTGAATAAATAATTTTTGAAATCGATCCGGTAGTTTTTGTGTTAAATCATAACAAACAAACAAAAATCAAATCTTTCCTCTTTCTGATATTAGTTTATACTACGTATCGAATTCAAGATATTCAGCCTCGATACCATCCAGCCACTGACAAACTTATAGTTTGAATCAGGAGAATTTCATCATAAGCCTAGCCATTTCCCAACTACATTGTGGTCGGCTTCCAGTCAAACCGGATTCAGCTGGATACCCTTATTTCAAATCTGGGAAGGATATTGCTATGCATTCATACATCGCTTGCCTTACAACCAAAAGAGACCTGAATTTACTATCTGTTTTCTAAATAATGCAAATATTCGACTGAAACTAAAGTAAAATCGCGGACACTTCTAAGAATTGTAAAAAGCCAAAATGCTTTCCGATTTTGAGGTTAAAGTTTTGCCTAGAAAAACATACTAAATGGACTAAGAAGCCAGAACTGCCGACCAACTTGAGCTTCTTGGGGTTACATTAACCTCTACTCTCAATTTTTTTGGCCTTTTCTCAAGTGGCTGCAAAGAAGTTGTGGATTCTAGCAAAGGTGAGACGGTACTTCATGCCGGAACAGCTGCTCAAACTCTATCAAGCGCAAGTTCGATCGTGTATGGAGTACTGTTCTCATCTTTGGGACGGATCTGCCAGATACCAGCTTGATGCCCTTGAGTCAATTGAGAAACGAGCCAAGAGGATCATCGGCAATGATAGGCTTGTCGCGACGAGGCTCCAAAGCCTTGAGCATTGACGACGAGTTGCTAGCCTGTCGGTTTTTACCGATTGCATTTTGGGGAATGTGCGACGGAATTGCATTATTTCATTCCGCCAAGCCTGTTCCATCATCGGACCACAAGACGAACGGCTATGCGCCACCGTTACATGGTGGACATCCCACCCACACGCACAAAACCTTTTGGGAACACATTCATAGTGCGTACAGCTAAAGAGTGGAATTCCCTGCCGGAGTCCGTGTTTCTTGATAGCTACAACCTGAGAGTCTTTAGGTCAAGAGTGAATACGTTACTTCTAGGCAGGCGTGCTACATCTTCGACGACATCATCGCTTACCAACAGGTGAGATACTGGTCAAACGCGTGCCTATCAACAGTAAAGAAAAATAAAACAAAAACCTCTCTTATTATCTCACCAACAAAATGTGTGGTATAGAGTTGTGTTAGTACGTTCTTTTAACGTACGTAAACACTTAGGCTGACGGCCGTTTTCCAGGTGCCAAAGCCATTAAACCACTTTTTTTAATTCTGGGAACTGATTTTTAAAATGCAAGTGAGATCCATCATAAGGCTGCATTTTGGGCATAGTTCATTTACTCGGTGCAAATAACGTAAGTGTAAAGTCTGAAAGAGTTTGGGAGGATGCAAAACTAACTCCTTGACTCTGGGATCTCAGTTTAAGAGTGTTATCAGCAGATTGCCAAAGTGCCAGCTATCAATTCATCGACTGTCAGTGTCGATGTTGTTCGTTTCACACAGCGCTTTCAATCGCTTTATATTTTTTGTTCTCGTCCACATACATTCAGTCAAAAAAGTATCGGGAATGGATGATTTGTTTATGGTTCCAAATTCAAATTTTTGTTTATTTGTAGTTGTTAGATTGGCACAACTGTTTTCCATTTTGGCGCGGAGTTTGAGTTGCATCTGTTATTTATATTAAATACAGTGCTGGTTTTAGTAATATCATATATAGTGTGTATTGCGAATTTCATAATGGACAAAAATATCGAACAAAGAGTTTGTCTTAAATTTTGCATCGCCAATGGAATTTCGTGTTCGGAGTCACTGAAAATGTTACAGAAGGCTTACGGTGAATCGACTTATCAAAAACTCGTGCTTATGAGTGGTTCAAAGCGTTCAAAAGCGGTCGAGATGTGATGGAAGATTTGCCTCGCTCTGGTAGGCCGTCAACGTCTGCAACTGAAGTTAACATCGCAAAAGTGAAGGAAATAGTGACTGAAAATCCCCATTCAACTCTGAGAGAGATAGCCGCCGAACTTTCTGTATCTCACGAGTCGATCCGTACCATTTTAACTAATCATTTGGGTATGAAACATGTTGCTGCTCGGCTAGTCCCAAAAGATCTGAATTTTCTCCAAAAACTCAATCGCATGAAAGTCGCTGAGGACATGCTAGAACGAGTCAGTTCGGACCCAACATTCATGAAACTACCATATTCACCAGATATGGCTCCTGCTGACTTTTTTCTTTTTCTTAAACTCAAATTACCACTTCGTGGCACCCGTTTTCAATCGATAGAAGACATAAAGGAGAATTCGCGGCGAGAACTCAACTCAATTCCGGAAGCAGCGTTTAAAAAATGTTTTGATGAATGGATTATTCGTTGGCGCAAGTGTATCGTTTCTAAAGGAGCATACTTTGAAGGTGATAAAATAAATTTGGATGAATAACAGACATTTTGTGTATTATTGATCTTTTCCCGGTACTTTCTTGACAGAGTAGTATAAACCGTCTGCTTTCAAAGCAAGAGTGAACAGGCATCATCTGGGCACGCTCGCTCCATCATAGACCTCATCTACCGCTTTCCATCAGGCGTGATTGTGATCAAGGACAAGCCCATTACGAAATAAACAAAATTTTACTCATAGATCAAGCGCTAAGAGTGCTTTGTTTCAATTTGAAAATAATGGCGCCGGGGAATAAAAACAAAGTGAATTACTTTTTAAAATGTTTTCGTTATTATGAAGTATCCGTTTTGTTGTAACAATATTAAAATATAAATTCTAAAAAAACTAGGAATTACGGTTAGGGATTCGTACATTCATAAGCCACTTTTTAAATGTTCTTTTTTCACTGAATTTCGTTATTTGGATTGGTCTAATTTATAATAAACATCTAAAAAAATGGCAGTGCATAATATAACAATTGAACCATAAAACAAACAAAATGGTGCGACGTCTTAACCAATAGCCATTATACAGAGAACCAACACGAATATTTTGCCAGCATTTGAGCAGATCAAAAAATCTGTTAGTTAAAAAAGTATGTTGCCTGAAATAATATTCGTCGATGTCGGTACAGCAGATGAAACAAATTGCATATTTATTTCGATATCCAAACTCCGAATCGATTTTGTTCGCTTTTATCGGTTCGCGTTAGTTTTGAATGCTTTCAAAAGCTTGCAGTAGATACATACTTTTCTTTGAAATTGTACACTGGGGTGTATTACACGGATAAATCTGATGATAACTTAGATATTCCAAGGAAGTCGACCAGATTTGGTTTTGCATATTTATTTATCGGTTAACACTATCAAGAATATTAAGAATCTACGTCACCATCATGGAGTGGCGACAGCATAACGGAAGACACATCGTTGAAAGAGGTGAGGGTCGCGGGTAGCAGATGTATGCGAGACGCACAGGACCAGTTGTTGTGGAGACACTAAGGGGAGGCATTTGTCCAGCAGTGGACGTCTTCCGGCTGATATGATGATGATCATCATAATGCGTTTTTGTACAAGTTCGTGAAAAAGTTGTTTCACAAAATTAAGCCCCTATTTACTTCTTTAATTTCAAATATATCAGTATTGTTAAAATTAATCATTACGTCGAAAACTCTACAAGATTTCTAGTAGTTTCAAAACATAAACAAATCGGGAAAATATTCAATAAGGTAAAGGTCAACCAGATTGAGTTCCAATACAATATTAACAAGTAGTAGGTACGCCTGTACTTAATTAAATTAGTTTCGTTTCTCTAGTTAATGAAATTTTCAACTCGTTTTAAATGCCGAAATTGTTTGCCGCCACTCGAAACCGATATTAGGTATCCAGTCGAATGAAAAATTGAAATTTATTTACTAATTTTAGAGCAACGTTCGCGTTCGCATCTCGATCGGAATCTATCAAAAATGTATGGAAATCGACGCTTTTTAGACAGTGTACTAATTTTCAAACAATGATCACATTTGCATGTCAAAAAAACATTAATTTTCATACATTTTCGACAGATTGCGACTGACATGCGAATGCGAACGTTGCTTAAAAATGAGTGGAATGAGAATTCGCCGCTAGAGGCGCTAGTGTAGCGTGAGATTTTCCATCACGTGAGATAGTGGTCAAACGCGTGCCTATCGACAGTTAAAAAATAGTACATTGTTCACCGAGAGGAGAAAGTGACCGATTACCGTCGAGGGTGTCGTTTGAAGCCCGAGCCGTAGGCGAGGGCTTTAAAACACCCGAGATCGGGAATCGCACTTTCTCTCGAGTGATACATAGTGCTTTATACTACACCTACGAGGAAAATAAAAAACTAAATCTTTACTAATTGAAATTTATATTGAAATTGTTGCAGTTAGTGAAGCTTAATTTGAAAATGGCGCCAATGGCGTCTGCAATTTTCACATGTTCTTTTTTCAAATTGTTTGACACCATCCAACACACAGCTAGTGGCCAGTGTCATTTTGCGAACTTGGAGATAAAAACTCACTGTAAAAACTTTTTGGCTTTTGATATTTAGGTTACCAGCGCATAGTCTTACCCAAAATTAAAAAAGAAAAACCACGTAAGAAATGGATTTTCATACACTTTTCTCTCCCGCTCAGATGCGTTTTCTCGCCGCATATTTGTTCGATATGCAATGACGTACTTTCTACCGTAAATTTGATAAAGTATCAAGGTACTTTCCGAGCAGGTGTAGTATAAAGAAAATTTAGGTACAGATACAGATAGTTGACAGTTAGTGAAAGGTAGTCAATTAAAAGTTTTCACTGACAATTTTAGGGTAGCAAAACAAACAGTAGACAAGAGAAAGTAAAAAATAGTTAGCACTCGGATTAAGAAAAATTTTTAGTGAACTTCAAAGAAGTTATTACCCAGTATTGTTTTTTAGTTATGGAACACTGGTAGAGGACAAGTCAAGATCATCAATACCCTGACACACCGAGTTGTATGGTCTGCTAGCTCTTATACGAGTTTTGTCGATATTTGCACCGCACAAAGGGAACATACAGAGGTCGGTGATATCTAAAGGTGAAGGATGGAACACGCGGTCCGATTTTTCCCATCAGTTTAGAACAGTCGGTTGAGCCATTCGCCAAATTGAATAGAAATGCCATATCGGCAAGTTTTCTCCGCTCAATTATCCGCTATAATAGCTAAGTAAATAGGTTTTGGATCTAAACTGAATGTACCTCTAGAACTTTATTAGATACTTTCGATGCGATTAATGTAAGTGTTATAAATGGGATTCCATAGTGGTGAGCAGTATTCGAGATGACTACGCACAAACGCACAATAGAGAACCTTGAGTGTTTTGATATTTTTAAAATCTGCTGACATTGTCGATATGAGTGTCAAAAATAAAACCGACTTCCAAAACTTTTTTGTGAAAAAGTTTTTTTTTTATCTTTAGTGGTACCTACGCAAGTATCACTAAAAAGTGAAACCACAAACATTGCGTGCGGGTGTGATGTTATGTTATGAAATGATGTTGTACCGGACGGGCGTGATCGACTGGAACGGGGGTTGTGATGGGGTAGGTCTATCCTTCTTCTACTCCTCCGATGTGAACTGTGACCAACCGACTGCGTCCAGCCGCGCTGACGTCCTGTACCGGGATCTGAGGGTCTCCGTACCACACGTACAACGTTTTTCTATTTTGCCAATTACTTGCTGTCTTCGGGGTAGATTGGGGTGCAGGATGAATGCTTACCAGGGTTAAATAATAGGCAGGAATTTGACAACACTGCAGCTAATGGTTTAAGGGCAAATTCGCGAGTACTGTGATTCTATTTATAGTTTCTATATTTCTTCTGCCGGTGACTACGAGTTTCTATTTTTGAACAATTTACTAAGGTAAGAGGTTACCTTACCGTAACGAGGCCCAAAAACCACTAACTGTTTCGGTTTATTTTAACTGTACAATTTAACTGTAGTTCTACCACTTTCCGGCTATATCTAGGTCTATTCTAGGTCTGGATAGGGGTTGATGCACCTCTATGCAAGTCCCCCAAAATTCCCCGTCGAACGGGGTGGAAACCAACCCTTCAACCTTGCCCACTAGTGGGCTTGTTGCATTTAACTGTCGAAACTGTTTACAAGTTTGAACTTGTTTACTATTAAGGGTTGATTTCCCGGAAAACTGTGCCCCATGAGCTATGAAACTATCTGTATTCGGGTAGGTGCATCATCCCTCTGTCCGGATACACAACTTATAAAGCCACCCCTCTAAGGGTGGAGGTACTGTGGGTCAGTAACCCGGAAGGGGATAAAAATCTGTGTTTTCCCTTTTTTCTATTTTGCGGCTTTATGCCTTGCCTGACCATAAAGATGTGTACATATCTGGATAGGGCTGAGTGCCAGGTTTCCAGTGCCTATGGTTTAAGACCTATATTCCTAGATTCTCTATAGGCTTAGTACTGAAGGTGTCTGTAAATGGTGGTTTTCTCCATCCACCCTACTACCTTTGAATGTGAAATGTCTATTACTCGTGTACCTTCGTTACTGTTGATTTCCATCAACCAATCAGAACATTCAGAACACGCCTTTTGGGTGCTATCAGGAATGTATAGGGGAAGTGTGTAGCCCTACCTATCTGTTTAGTTTTTTAATGAAATTAAGTTTTCCCCAGAACATCTTTTACGTGTTTGGGGAAAACGACAAAATATACATTTTAATTTACATAGCTTATAAACTATGACTATGCGAGTACATAAGCTCCTAAGTTTTAGTACATAGGCTTACGACTATAGGTACATGGGCGCTATCTATGCGAGTTATATAATGCAAAATGCTTCGCCGCGAGCATAAACTATGACTATGTGAGTACATAAGCTCCTAAGTTTTAAGTATACATTCAGTCAAAAAAGTATCGGGAATGGATGATTTGTTTATGGTTCCAAATTCAAATTTTTGTTTTTTTGTAGTTGTTAGATTGGCACAACTGTTTTCCATTTTGGCGCGGAGTTTGAGTTGCATCTGTTATTTATATTAAATACAGTGCTGGTTTTAGTAATATCATATATAGTGTGTATTGCGAATTTCATAATGGACAAAAATATCGAACAAAGAGTTTGTCTTAAATTTTGCATCGCCAATGGAATTTCGTGTTCGGAGTCACTGAAAATGTTACAGAAGGCTTACGGTGAATCGACTTTATCAAAAACACGTGCTTATGAGTGGTTCAAAGCATTCAAAAGCGGTCGAGATGTGATGGAAGATTTGCCTCGCTCTGGTAGGCCGTCAACGTCTGCAACTGAAGTTAACATCGCAAAAGTGAAGGAAATAGTGACTGAAAATCCCCATTCAACTCTGAGAGAGATAGCCGCCGAACTTTCTGTATCTCACGAGTCGATCCGTACCATTTTAACTAATCATTTGGGTATGAAACATGTTGCTGCTCGGCTAGTCCCAAAAGATCTGAATTTTCTCTAAAAACTCAATCGCATGAAAGTCGCTGAGGACATGCTAGAACGAGTCAGTTCGGACCCAACATTCATGAAACGCATTCTTACTGGTGACGAGACGTGGGTTTACGAGTTTGACATGCAAACTAGTCAACAACCTTCGGAGTGGCGCCTTCCAACTGAACCGAAACCGAAAAAACCACGCCATCGTCGATCAAAAGTCAAAGTCATGTTGACTGTTTTCTTTGACTATCGCGGTGTTGTGCACTCTGAATTCTTACCGGAAGGTCTAACGGTACATAAAGAATATTATTTGAGCGTTATGCGGCGTTTAAGAGAGCAAATTCGACGAAAAAGGCCAGATTTGTGGATAGAAAATTCTTGGATTTTGCACCACGACAATGCGCCTTCGCACAAGGCTATCATTGTGAACGAATTTTTAACCAAACACTCAACAAATACCATCCAGCAACCACCATATTCACCAGATATGGCTCCTGCTGACTTTTTTCTTTTTCCTAAACTCAAATAACCACTTCGTGGCACCCGTTTTCAATCGATAGAAGACATAAAGGAGAATTCGCGGCGAGAACTGAACTCAATTCCGGAAGCAGCGTTTAAAAAATGTTTTGATGAATGGATTATTCGTTGGCGCAAGTGTATCGTTTCTAAAGGAGCATACTTTGAAGGTGATAAAATAAATTTGGATGAATAACAGACATTTTGTGTATTATTGATCTTTTCCCGGTACTTTCTTGACAGAGTAGTATAAGCTTATGACTATAGGTACATGGGTGCTGTCTATGCGAGTTATATAATGCAAAATGCTTCGCCGCGAGCATAAACTATGACTATGTGAGTACATAAGCTCCTAAGTTTTAAGTATATAAGCTTATGACTATAGGTACATGGGTGCTGTCTATGCGAGTTATATAATGCAAAATGCTCCGTCGCGAACAGATGTAAACAATCAACAGACATGCGATTTCAGAAATCCCGATCCGTTTGTTATCATTTATTGAAGAGTTCCGTTGCCTACCACCGAATCTCTTCATATCAGATCTTCACCAAATTTAAATGGGACCAGTCCGAGAAAATACTCTTCCAAACAAAAAAAGAATCATCCAAATCGGTTAACAATTGGCGTAAATATCGCTAAACATGGTATCCCATCATCAGATTCTGACTTATACTCAGCAACATGAGACGAGGATTACCAGGCACAAATATCTGAATTGCGTTAGAAATTTTATGAAAAATATTGTATGTGCTTATAAAATTTGAGGGCTTCCCTCGATTTTCATGGGATCCCATCATCAGATTCTAACTTGGTGACAATGAAGCCAACTCAGTAGTATAGGCTTTCGAATAAAAAAAAATTAAATCGGTCCAAAATTGGCGGAGAAATCGGTGAACATACATAAAAAAAAAAACAAAATACATGCAGCCGAACATAGAACCTCCTTTTTTTTGAAGAAGTCGTTTAAAAAGAAGTTTAGAGTCAAAAGTGACGCCTAAATTCCTAATCGTAATAACTCTGGCTATTGAAGTGTTGGCTAGTTTGTAATCGTAAAGAGTAGGTTTAGGTTTACGAGTGAAGGTACATGTATAACATTTTGAGACGTTAAGATCCAAGCGCTTGGCTTTATAATACTCTTGGAATTTGTCCAGATCATGTTGGAGACATTCAAAGAGTATTGCAGCATGTATTAGCATCTTCATAAGTTCTTATTTCCCTAAAAATCTTCATGTCGTCGGCGAATAAAAGAACTGTTGAGTTAAAGAGACGTCATTGATCCGTGTGGAATTCCTGAGGGGATAATCATAGTTCTCGATTTGTATGTATTAAGAACAACAGTTTGACATCTGTTGGCTGGATATGGATGGGAAAACATCAAATGACTCTTCCCGCTCTGGGCGGAGCGGAAGGTAGTAGCAAACTCTTATGGACTAAAACCCACCCGTGTTCCTCCTAATGCCCTTTTTGTTTCAGGGCCGCGGTGACTGTTTCGAATAAATTCCGCAACAACTCGTGTCTAGCTGCGCCGACCCGAAGTTGAAGGAAACATTAACAATTATGGGCCAGTACCTACTATACTTATCTGCCAAGCCATTCCCATATTGGGGTCGACTTCCAGTCTAACCGTATGCAGCTGGATTACAGTACTCACGGCCAATCCGACCTCTTCAATCCAGTATTTTGGGCTAACAATCGTGTTAACTCCAAATGCTGGATTCACAAGTAGTGTCGCCACTTGTCAAAAGTGTTGTCCAATTCTCATGTTTCAGACTACCTGTAACTTATGAAAACTATTTCTTAAACAATTTAATTAGATGGTAGGAAACAATCCGGTACTTCATTTCCCACATTCACAGTTGGCTATCACAATCAGAGCCACCCCACAATGATTCAATATGGAACAGAAACCTTGCCACCTGCTCTCAACTCTATAACATCGTATGTGCCAGGTCTATAACGCACCCCACTATAAATCAAGCATCCATTCGTGTCCCTAACTCAATTGCTCACGTCTTCACCCTATCTCGGGTCACTTTACACTTGCCTTGATAAATTAAACGATTTATGGGAACATCTCCGTCTTGGTACGTCTTCGTGATAAGCGCTCGCTTGTACGCTACGCAATGAATGTATTCACTGAGTTTTTGTCGTAAATCAGTCAAAACGTGACGTGATTTTTGACGGGGAGGAGCGATAGCAACATAGCAAAGGTCATGAGCTTGAATTAAATTATTAATGGAGGAATGGGCGTGAAGTTCTGGTGTAGTCAAGATTTTTTATTGAAATCGAAGAAGTTATGTTGATCTTAGTGCGAGATTAGAACGGCTCATACAAAGTGGCCAGTAAACTAGACATTCACCTAAAAGTTGTTATCTCATAGATTTTTAAATAAGTAATGAACCTTATGAACATATATAATATATTTTATTACAGAGAGTGTGTAAGGGCTAAGATAAAATATTTATGTATAAGTATCGTTTCATCGTGATTTTCTTGACCTAAATACACTATTTAACTCTCTATGCTAACCAGTTGGTACTACTTTTCAATCTACTTTTTTTAATGTTTGTTACCTCATAACTCCGTCATTTATTAACCGATTTGAAAAATTTTTGTTTCATCTAAAAGGGTATACTTTTCGATTGGTCTCATTGTTACCATGTCAGAATCTGATGATGGAATCTCACGAAAATCGAGAGCAACTCACAAATTTATAGGCACATACAATGTTTTTCATGAACTTTATAACGCAATTCAGATATTTGTGCCTGGTAATCATCATCTCATGTTGCTGAGCTGATGATGAAAGGTATAAATTAGTATCTGATGATGAGATCCCATGAAAAATGTTTTTTTATCGATACCTTAGCCAATTATCTGCCGATGTGGATGATACTTTTTTTTTGAAAGAGTATTTTTCCTGGACTGGTCCCGTTTTAATTTGGTGAAGATCTGATGAAGAACTTCGAAGGTAGGCAACGGAACTCTTCAATAAATGATAGCAAAGGGATTGGGATTGCTGAAATCGCATGTTTTTTTACACCAGTTCTTAACATAACATTGCGCCGGTACGCTGTTAATGGGTACGCAGGTACCTAGGTACCACTAAAAAGTGAAAAATAAAAAACTTTTTTACAAAAAATACAACCGACTTCCAAAAACAAAATACTACAAGGTACAAAATAACTTCGGAATAAAGAAAAAAACTTTTATTTCGGAAGTCAGTGTCAAAAAACGAAAAAATAACCAAAAACACCGTTTTTATATGGGCAATATAAATACACACTCTGTGAAAATTTCAACTATTTACCTATTACGGTTCTTGAGATACAGCCCGCTGACAGATAGACGGACGGACGCATGGATGGACAGACTGACGGATAGCGGAAGCTTAGTAATAGGGTTCCGTTGGTTACCCTTTGAGTACGGAACCCTAAAAAGAGATTATTCTAACTATGCATTTATATGCATTACCTTACCTCGTAGCAGACAGCTTGCATTAGCTGTGATAAATTGCTTGGTTAAAAGGTGAAGAGCAATTTCCCACGTAGATCATTAATGAAAAGGTGTCAAAGTCGCATGAGTAGCGCATTAGCTAATCGGGCTCAGAAGACTTATATTTGTTGAAATGATTAATTGCAACACTGAACGCCATCTATATTGTGCACTTGTCATATTATGATGTTTAAAAAAAAAAAGACGTGTGGCACTCGGGGACTGCCGCGGTAAAGCTATTGCATATCATTTTGTATCAACTTATGCAATTATAATTATTTATTTTATTCATGCAGTATTTCTTTTTCTTTGATATTAATTCAAGTTACACTTTTTGAGCGTGGTGACCGATAAGAAAACAATTTTTTCTATTATTAAATAAATAAAAAAACAACAGTAACATGGTAACCCATCCAAAACCTGACCTTGGTGAGTTTTACTTAACCTCTAAGGTCAAGGTGAGACATAAAACAACATTAACATGATTACCCATCCAAAACCCGACCTTGGTGAGTTTTGCTTAACCTCTAAGGTCAAGGTGAGACAAAAAACAACATTAACGTGGTTACCCATCCAAAACCCGACCTTGGTGAGTTATGCTTAACCTCTAAGGTCCAAATGAGACAAAAAAACAACATTAACATGGTTACCCATCCAAAACCCGACCTTGGTGAGTTTTGCTTAACCTCTAAGGTCAAGGTGACACAAAAAAAACAACAGTAACATGGTAATCCATCCAAAACCCGACCTTGGTGAGATTTACTTAACCTCTAAGGTCAAGGTGAGACAAAAAAACAACATTAACTTGGTTACCCATCCAAAACCCAACCTTGGTGAGTTTTGCTTAACCTCTAAGGTCAAGGTGAGACAAAAAAACAACTGTAACATGGTAACCCATCCAAAACCTGACCTTGGTGAGTTTTGCTTAACCTCTAAGGTCAAGGTGAGACCGCGGTGTCGACAACGCCGTGTCGAAGACTGCCGAACTGAAACGACGTTAGACGATGCACGGCCTTCAAGCCACACCTCCGTGTCCGTCGGAGTGAGGAGCGTGAGGTTTTTTCGTTACGGAATTTCTGGATTCGGTCCCCGCGCTCAAGGCCCGCGATAGAAGCTATGCAATAGCTTAAAAATATACGGTGTAATCTGTTCTTGTCACCAATATACTTTGTTTCCGTCGTTTTTGCTCAGTTCGTGTTTTTAATTTAATTACCTAGTTCAATCAAATAAATACTAGAAATACTAACATATAATAATTAATATTGTATATGTCGCCGGAAAATTGCCGACTGCGTAAGATTTTTATAATATTTAGATACATTATGAAAAAGGAGCTCGTGGCTAAATAATAACAGCCGCACGGGTCGGTCTTTAAGGTTAAGCAACGCTTGCCAAGGTTGGTCTGTGGATGGGTGACCATCTTAACATACCGAGTTTCCTCCGTGCCTCGGAAAGCACGTTAAGCCGTTGGTCCTGGCTGTCATTTGTAGATCTTTGGCAGTCGTTACGGATTGTCAGAAGCCAGTAAATCTGACTCCAGTCTTGCCAAAAAGTACCGTGTTACCCAGTTAATGGGTTTTGGAGGTCTAGTAGGCAGCCGCTCCACGTAAAACACTGGTATTCAGCTGAATCCGGTTTGACTGGAAGCCGACCCCAAAATAGTTGGGAAAAGGCTAGGCAGATGAGATACATTATAAAAAAATCGTTTCATAAACAATAAATCCCATCCAAATTAAATAGTTTCCAAAATCTTATTTAGAAAAAAATGTTAACAATTTCACGCGATGTTTTACAATCCTACGGGTTTGCCCTTTTCCGGTGACATACACACTTCAACATTGAAATGTGGCACAAAGAAGGCTATTTCCCGATAAATGTGTTTCTCATTATATTAGGTTTGCCAATGTTTTCAAATTGGGTACAACCCAGAACCTTAACACTCAAATAAAATGCCGAATCAAACTGGCTCTCATCACTCTGGAGTTTTCGCTAAATGAATTAACTCAATCACATTAAAACGTTTCGTTAATTTAGAATACACAGTGATTGTTTTAAAATCCAATTCATAAAATGGTCTAACGGACATCGAGAACTACAATTCATCAGAAACTCTCACAAAAGAATAAAAGAGGAAGGTTTAAAAGTAAAAATGAATTCTTTAATTTTGCTGGCACCAATACTTTTACAATGAAGACGAAGTTTCTGAAATAGCCTCACCATTTCAGAGGCTGTTTTAAAAGTTGAACATAGTCTAGACTCACAAATCATAAAGAGTTCTACGCGCCAAATAGGTAATAAATAAAATTTCCAGCAATATAATAATAGGAGATTCAAGGAGAGTATGCCGCTATATTTTCTCTACGGAGGAATAAAAGAACAATAACAATTCTGAGTATAGTTTATTATTGTGAAGACAGACGATATTATGAGAGATTCTAAAGCAACGTTCGATTGCTATGGTCGCAATGCTACATGAATAAAAGAAGACTTAGCTGCTTAGAACTGGTAGCCTAGGAAGTTCCGTTCGGAGGGATCCTATTAGATATACATAATTCATATCGTCCATATACACCCAACTACTGAACTATCATGAGGACATACTAACGTTAAGATGGCTCTACAATCTGAACGCGAATTTGCGGCCACTGGTCAAAGTCGGTTCTTAGTCCCGGGACAAAATGTTTACGCTGGGTTCGTAGCAAGTGAGCACAAACGCAACTACACTCGCAGTATTTATGCATATGGTGGCGTTCATTTCTAACAAACGCGTGAAAGATGCGAGTGCAGAAGGGCCATATTTTTCGCACAGAGACCACAAGCTAATCGTGGTTAAAACTCGTGGCCGCAAATTATGGGCCAGTCTAGATTCGGCTTTAGAATTTCACGTCGGAGGTGAGAATGATATTGCTATAGAGCGTTCACAGTTATTGTACATATTTTGTGTCACAGCCAAAATTAAAGAAATAATAATTCTCTTTGCTGGTGAAATGCTAGCAGAAGTAAAAAAGCTATGAACCTTAGTTTATTATCTTTTTAATTGTCATAACCTTCTGTAAACCGACAAAAGATTCAATTTGGCCAGGATTTGTTGAATTTTACTCTGATGTCTAAGAAACTTTTTCATGTAAACGAACCCCTAGAAAGAACAGTCAAACACAAAACACAGAAACAGTGTTCCAAATACAAAACAACAATTTTCTTGCTCGTCTTATCCCAGTTGTCGTCTTGCGTCATGACTCACGTCACTCAACAAGTTTGGCGACGTTGCACTAAGAGGAGCAACTTTGCTAATCGAAGCTCAACAAATCGAGTTCGGCAAACTACTTTGCTAAACTATCTTCGATAGCTTACATGTTTAATTTGTTGCACCTAAATTAATGGTTTGAACGTGAGAGAACATAGCTAGCTAAATGTGGGGGTTCTATAGATACCTATGCATATACATCTCTCTCTGTGACAGATCTATCTCTGGTCGTGTACGGTTGCCAGCCCATCGAAATATGAGTAAGATGGAAGAGGTCAACCTTACCTAACCCTCATCCCACCGGCATAGTAAAGTCTGCTTCATTTCCGCTGAAACCTTTACATCTATTTCCAAAATTACTTAATGTCCTAAACGTTTTGTGTTTTTATTTCAAAATTTTATTAATGTACATATTTTTAAACCTTACTTTAAAATACTATTATTCAGCTAAATCCGGTTTGACTGGAAGCCGACCCCAATATAGTTGGGAAAAGGCTAGGCAGATGGTGACTGTAAAAACACATCAATAGCAAAAATGTTCGCAGTCGAATTATGAAAAAAAATGCCTGCTGAATCACTAAGGCTGGATAGCGATATCCGATAAAAGTTAGAATCAATAAAACTGAATAATTGCATGCATTCACTTCAAAGAAATAAAACTAAAACTAATCGCATCACAACGGTTCACGCCATTCGACACAAAATAATTGAAAACAAAAATTCAAACCGCTCGAGTTCAAATAAAAAAGGACATCGGTAGTAATGAACTACTTGTTTTATACGCGAATGACACTACTTATTTTAAACCTAGTCCATTGAATATAAGAGTCTGCCTAAATCCGTGTCCAAAAACTTCGGTATTTTCGGCCCTCTATTTTTTACAAGCGGGGTTTACGGAGTTTCACCCTCGGTTCCTCCACCTAGTATAATTTTCAAATAAAATACATTTCGCCGGGAGCACAATCGCGTGAACCGGCTGCGCTTTAAGCATTGGAATGGTCTAGATAAAAAAATAATTCTCAGATTTTATACTCTGGGTTGGAATAAACGCAGAAATAATATTGTTGCTAGCGATTCACGGGGCTGTAAGGACCTCGCTGTCAAATATACAGCGGTGAAGCGATATGCTCGTTAACTCCAAATAAAGTGTTCAAAATACTGTAATAGAATGGATTTTTTTGCATAATAATGATGTCCCAGGAATTCTGATGGCGTGTATGTTTTTGTGCTACATTATTTTTATCGCTATTGAGAAAAAAATAAACAATGAGACAGTAGGATGATACAGTAAGATTTATAGAGCTCGGCTTTTCTTCGGCCAAAGAATCAGTATTGCCATTCAACGCGGCAATGCTACCAGTGTTCTGGACACTTGCGATGTGAATGAATCTTTTGATGCTCTATGATTTGTTTTGGTTTTTTACGCGTTTGTACATAATTTCGTGATAATTACTCAACTAACACTAAAGCGTTAAAAAAACCTATATAAGACTCGTATATCAGTTCCATTTGAGTATAAAAGTGTTAATGCATACCTGTGCAACTGAGTTAGAGCATGCTCTAACTCACTTATAACCACGAAAGAGGCCCACAGTTTTACAGGTAAAAGTTATAGAAAGCCTATAGTATGGTGTTACAAAGATATTAATTGTTTATTGATCGCCAGCTACTACTTTAACCTGTATTACCGCGTTAGTGAGCACTACAAGTGGTAAAAAGCGCACGTCAAGATGAAAAATCCTATAACCTTTTACTAAAATTAAATCTGTTCGTAATGGAAGTGTTATGTCATCCATTATTCAACACAGCAGAATAATATTATGGAATATTATGTTATTTAAGTATGTGAAGTGAAAAATGACTGCCCTTATGATTTCACGGTAAATGTATACCATGTTTCTCATCTCAATTTTAACGCGCCTAGGATTTATTAAAGATTTAAAAGAAAAATTATGATAATAAAATAGGTACCTTAAGCTAAACATTATTATTCATTCCTACTTCCTGAGCAGTGGTGTGTAAAATTAAGTGGCATTCTTGGAATGCTTCAAATAATGTAAGAAATTTTTGTTTATTGTAGTCAAATGTTGAATAACTCGAAATAATATTAATTGTTAGGTTACCAAAACAATGGCGAACTTTACAAAAGTGAGGTTAGTTTTAATAACGACCCATTCTTGCGTTATTTGACACCAATACCTTTAGAACGTCTGTAAAAGAGTACTGCCTAACACAATAAGCTTTAGTTAAACCCTTTACTACAGGTTTAACCTAGGTAGAGGAGTTGTTTGACACCTTTAGCTTCTCGTGTTACTAAACTCTCGATAAACTCTATTTATAGCCTATGTCTGCGATTACAGTCAATGTAGCACCGTAAGTGGTATAAAAGAGTTCATTGCAGTAACTATACAACAATAAGTGTTAAACGGTGTCGGAGAACACTTTAATAAAGACTTGGGTGTCACAAAAAGGTAAAAGCTATAACGTATTAAGTATACTTGCTGCTACTAGCTCCTTTATAACTCTCAAAGCTGTGTTATGTCGTCCATTAAAGCTTTAGTGCTGCGATTGGGGCTAAAACTTGTTTGTTAACTCCTCTATATCGTCTTTAGTAATAACTGAGATAATTATAACCCTGTTATATTACTTAAAGTCATAAAAAAAAAGTCTGTAACTGACACCAAAATGTTATTTGGGTAGTCTATTGGTTTTTCTGAATGTATGTAGTAATTCATAAAAATAACAATATGATTTATTAGATATAGCTGAGACATTTCATTAGATACTATATACAGAAGAAAACCTTGTCCAAGTGAGACTAAATCGATACAGGAACTACCATGGACACTAAAAACGAATATTTATCACTTAGGTACACAGTATTCAAACAAAGTAACTTCAGTTTACTCAGAACAAACTTAGACCCACATTAAAAAATAAAACACCGTTATCACAACGTTAACAGATAATGAAAATAGAAACAAAACACACCCTGTACATGGGGGTTGACGTCATAAAATGAAAGCGCCAAAGTTTGGAGGTCTGTACACCAGACTTTATGTGGGTTGATCCTTTGGAGCATAGAAGGAATGTAGATAATTCAACACAGTGAAAATAATCACTCAATGTAAACATAGTATTGATAGTTTAAAACAGTGTACATGCAAAATCAATGATACAAATTTTAGTAATTTTGGTATTATTACTATTGATAGTTAGGTATGTGTTGTTGATTATGTTTTGTTTTTAAAAATATTTAACCAATAGGAGCAGAGCATTAAAGAAAAATGTGACCTAGCCAGTTAATAAGCTATTGTACGTCTCAACTCGGTAATTTTAACGGTCACATTTTTGTCATTCCTGTACTTATACGTATGTGTGTGAATTTCGGAAATCTGAGAGACTTTGCAGGAACTTTATTACTTCCAATTTGTTTAAAAAATTCAGTGAAAGTCAAACACTTTATTAACCGAACCTAAATATAATATGGCGTCAAAAAATCTTACGAGTATCTTATCTTGTCTTTATTTCCATGGAATATGGGTAAGCCTTTAGTGTGGGACGCTTCTTGTGTTGATAATCTTGCGCTATCCCATCTTCCTAGCTCGTCGTGTGCTGGTTCTGCCGCTGCAGCTGTTGAGAACCTCAGACGGCGGGAATATAATAGCCTTGTTGGCAATTATATTTTTGAGCCGTTTGGAGTTGAAATCTTAGACCGTGGGGTCCGAGTGCTCACGTGTTATTTAAAGAACTAACTAAACGCTAAGTTGACACTTCGCGTGATCCAAAGGCTGGCTTTTACCTCGGACAGCGGATAAGCATTGCCAAATAACGTAGCAATGCCGCCAGTCTTTTGGGCTCACTTCCTGTCGACAGCGATGCAGACGAATTTTTTGACGCCATATTATAGTTAAGAATTTTATTTTCTATTTTAAGTATACATAGATTGTTTTTTTTTTTAAGATACCAAATATACCACATCGCCATTGCTTCCACATTCTGTGTTAATCCAGTTCCGCATTACTTCGATACTTTGTGCCCCATTCAGTCACCTATGGTGCCGAACCAGTACATTTTTACGGTAACTGGTTTACGTTTATTGTCGCGATAAACTTTAAGGCCTGTAAGTGCACGGATAGTTAGTGGCTTGAAGTTTTGGGCTACATCGTCCTCGTAACTCCGATTGAAAGATATTGCGGAAACTTATTTGCTAATAGATTTGGCTTCCGTGTTTTGGAAACTTCGACGAAAGTTAGTACCTGCTTATAGTTTTCTTATTTCTGGAGACAACGCTTTATTATAAAGTCCGTTTTATTTTATTTGCCACTAGTCTTCACACTTGGCCGGGTAAAAAGAAGCATATGACACTGATTAAGACCATATTTATTCATCTGCCTAGCCTTTTCCCAACTGCATTGGGGTCGGCTTCCAGTCAAACCGGATTCAGCTGAATACCAGTGTTTTACGTGGAGCGGCTGCCTACTAGACCTCCGCAACCCATTAACTGGGTAACACGGTACATCTTGGCAAGACTGGAGTCAGATTTACTGGCTTCTGACAATCCGTAACGACTGCCAAAGGTCTACAAATGACAGCTGAGACCAACGGCTTAACGTGCTTTCCAAGGCACGGAGGAAACTCGTTATATTAAGACGGTCAACCATCCACAGACCAACCTAGGCAAGCGTTGCTTAACCTTCAAGATCGACCCGTGCGGCTGTTATTCTTTAGCCACGAGCTCCTCGAACATATTTTAATATCTATATATAACAGACATGGCAACATATCTATACTAACATTCTAAATCTGAAGAGTTTGTTTGTCTGGTTGAACATACTATTCTCAGGAACTGCTGGTTCAAATTGAAAAAATATTTAGAGTTGGATAGCCCATTTATCGATGAAGGATGATGTAAGGCTATACAACATCACGCTACAACCAAAAGGAAGCATGAATAAAAAATGTAACAGAGACGAAGTTGCGTGACTCAGCTAGCACCAATTGGCAGAGCGATATATTTATCAATTTTTTTTTTTTACTAGGCACGCTTTTGACCACTATCTCACCTGTTGGAAGCGATAATGTGGTCGAAGATGGAGCACGCTTGCCTAGAACTATTGACTATTCACTATTGACTTAAAGACACCCAGGTTGTAGCTATCAGGAAACACAGACTCCGACAGGGAATTCCACTCCTTAGCTGTAAACACTATGAAGTTGAATTTAAAATACTATAAATATAATTAAATATTAAATAATATAAACGTTTTGTGTGGCATTTAGCCTTTAGTGAGGGGAAATCTAAGCGTCTGCCCTCTTACAGAGTCCGTCTGTGCTATTTCAAGATGCAGTCGTTGTCTATGCGTGGAGATATAACCGATGCTTTGTTTCTTTACAAACTGTTGCGCAATAAGATCGACTGCCCTGGTTTATTGAAGCTTATTAGATTCCATGCGCCTTCCAGATATCCTAGGAATAGGATAACACCCCTGTGTCCGCCACTTCGAAAGTCTGTGCTAGGTGCAAATTCCCCGATACCTAGATTGTGCAGAATCCTTAATGGCCGCAGTGAATTAGTAGATGTAAATCACGATAGTATTAATAAATTCCTACGAGCTTTTGTAAATAATCTAAAGGTGACTTAATTTTAATTTTATACCTGTCTTCATTTTAATTTTTTCAATGTTTCAGTTTATTTTATTGTCTTATCAATTATGGTCGTTATATTTTTTTCATAATTCTATCAATCAATCAGTCATCAAATTTTAATCAATTATAATTTTAATAAGTATCTAATTTACATTCCAATTTTGTAAAAGAATTGAATGATTTAATAATTTTCTTTATTATTGCTTTTAATTATTATTATTCTTTGAATGTATAAATTCTAATTACAATAAGTTGTAAATAATGTTATGTAAGCCGTTTTTTTGTGCATGTGGTGTTAACCAGTAATTAATTGTTGCATTTGAATATGTTACTGTAGTTATTAAATCAGAAATGTATATAGTGTAAACAATTGGTGGTTAACCTAATAATAAATAAATAAATAAAATCAGATTTTCACAACAGGTATTAAAAAAAAATGTATGCAAGAAACATAAAACATTGATGGATTGCCATCTACACTTCTATACTAATATAAAAAGCTGAAGAGTTTGTTTGTTTGCTTGAACGCACTAATCTCTCTAAACTATTGGTCCGATTTGAAAAATTCTTTCAGTGTTAGATAACCCATTTATCGAGGAAAGCTATATATCATCACGCTAAGACCAATAGGAGAGGAGCAGATGAATTTGCGCGGGTTAACTATTATATTATAAATGTCACGTTGTCGCCTGTCGGTTAGACGAAGATTCGTCAACTTTTTGTGGTATCTATACTAATATATAAAGTTGAAGAGTTTGTTTGTTTGTTTGTTTACTTGAACGTGATAATCTCAGGAACTACTGGTCCGATTTGAAAAATTATTTCAGTGTTGGATAGACCATTTATCGAGAAAGGCTATGGTTATATATATCATCACGCTAACACTAATAGAACATGCAATATTTCCATTTTTGCTTTAATTTTAAAGAACTCCCTCTAGAATAGACCACCACATAAATAAGAAATGAAAACGCTTTAATTTATTGCCAAAATTGCGTTTTCAAACCGACAGTTTTAAGGTTCGCGCGAAAACGGACGATGACGTCACTCGTGTCTATCACTGGTCAAGAACTGTCTCAAACTGTCTGAACTCAAAGACATAAATAAGGGTGCCTTTTCGTTGGCATAACAGCAGATACGTCACTAAACGCTGATAGTTGTTTTTAAATATGTTCCGTTTCACCGTTACTTAAATTCATTATTTTTGTTAAAAATTGATATTAACCAAAATAAAAACGTTGCAATGGCCTTTATTTTATACTTTTTTATCATTTTACTGACAAAATTCTCATAAATTCTGTATTTGCATCTTCCCTATTGTGACGCAAACGAAGTTGCGCGGGTCAAGTAGTTAGTCTATATAGGCACAAAGGATTCAATTAAAATCAGCCCATAGTTTACTACCTTGAGTGGTCAGCAGTCAACTCTACATAAACTGAAATGTCCAGTACTAAACGTTAGACCTCTTGAATGGACCGCTATTAGCTCTAAAGGGTTTATGTCCTAATCAACATACTTGACAGCCTGCCGTAAATTCATACTCTTGTCTTACATTATTCCTTTACTACAAATCCTTGATAACATTTTATTAGTCTCCGAATCAACCCTTTCCAGCTAATATTGTCCCTTACAGAATAATTTGGAAGTAGGTAGTGGTGGTACACACCCGTTTTACGTTGGTTATTTATTTATTATATACTTTATTGTACACCGATATTAGTATAAAAATAAAACTACAAACTAAAACACATAAGTACAATGGGCGGCCTTATCGCATTACGCGATCTCTTCCAGGCAACCTGGAATGGAGAGTAATTGCCTGGACCTAAAATGGGGTTGTCATCGGTGCGACACTACTCAATCATAATATATATACATAGATAAATATATAATTTTAACAACATATCTTAACAATAAATAAATGGCAAACATATCACAGCGACAGGTAATGCTCCTTCACGAGTCTTTTGAACACCGGTAACGATTGAGCGCGTCTTATAGGTACCGGCAAAGCCTTCCACAAACGAGCAGCCTGGACTGTAAAGGATTTATCAATGAAATTTGTGGAATGCATTGGCATTTTAAGTCATATCATCTGATGACCTCAAAAATCTAGCGTGGTAATCACAGAGAAACTGAAAACGTTTTTTGAGATAAAGAGGGGAAGAAGGGGAAAAGAGCACATTGTATAAAAGGGAAAGAATATGAGTTTGGTTCTGCGCCTGACCTATCTCCGGTCTTATTGGAGTGCCGTCCTATCAAATTACTAGCTGACCCCCGCAACTTCGTCTGCGCCGCTCCTATTGGTGTTAGCATGATGATACTCGTATATAGCCCATAGCCTTCCTCGATAAATGGGCTATCAAACACTGAAGAATTTTTTAAATCGGACCAGCTTTATACATTAGTATAGATGAGTTTAATGGAAGAGGGAGTGCATCTGTGTTTGCGCACACACCTTTGTACTAAAATTTCTCCCGCGCCGATGATAGTCTCCGTTGAGATTGGCCATCATGTCTGAAATAAGTCAGAAGGACCATAAGGGTCAATTCATACCGAAAGCGGCAAGCAGTTTCCGTGTCATATAATTTTAAACTTTATCTTCATTATATAACACATATTATCGCGGGAGTCATCGGAATGCTCGCGGCGCCGTGGGCGGCCGCACGATCTCTTCAAGTTTCTTAAGCGATCAAGCGATACTATGTGTTACTGTGATGAGGATTAAGTTTAAAATTATATGACACTGAACCTGCTCGCCGCTTCGCTGCCATTTCGGTATGAATTGACCCTTATTGTTGGCTTTTTCATCTTGTTTCTTCGTAGTCATGATCCTACTGAAAATATTATTAATGCGAAAGTTTGTGAGGATGGATGGATGTTTGTTACTCTTTCACGTTAGAACGGCTAAATGGATCTGGGATGAAATTTGGAACAGAAATAGATTATAGTCTGGAATACGACAGACTATTTTTATTCCGGGAGTATGTTCCCTAGAGATCACGGGGGCGAAGCAGCTGGCAGAAGTTAGTATCAAATAGAACAACATTTTGCTTTAATGAGTGTAAGCAAGAGTAACTGCGTCGGTTTGAGAAGTTCGCGGCGAATTGAAATATCGAAGCCATTTTAAAATGACGAATTGAAGGGAAATCACGCTTAGTTAACTACCCGTGAGCATTTCCCTCCATTTCCCATCAATAAAAACTCAAAACAACACAACTTTAGTTGATACAAACACTATCAATGATCTAGTATCGAGACCAACTAACCCAGTTACCGTTCAATGCAATCAAGCGTCAGATGATAGTAATTATTACTAACGAGTTGTTAGCCGCGGCCATCTTTACCTAAAGTTAACAAGCTGCAATGTTTGCGGAGGCAGCGGAGTGAGTTTATTACTTAACTGGCTATTATTGGACGAGAATTGGTTCCTTACTATCGGTTCTCGACTCCTAAACCTATAAATTTATTGAAAGTAATTTATTTTTAGATGAAAATGCGCATTTCGCTCATTAAAGTCTGATTAGATGGAATGCATTGGAAATGCGCATCAGCTGCTAAGTTTCAGTTTTTGTGCAACTGCACGGCAATTGCAAGCGGACGGTGTAATCTGTGTGTGCCTTTAGTATCTTGTCTTGATTTTTTGGTAGACTTATAATACTATCATTTCGTTAAAAATACATAATATGTCACCTTTTTAGGGTTCCGTACAAAAAGGATTACCAATAGAAGAATATTACTAAGCCCCCGCTGTCCGTTCGACCGTCCACCCGTCAGTACGTTTGTCCGTCTGTCTGTCAAAAAGCACACAGAGTGCGTATTTCTGTTGCAGTTACACATACTATGGTACGGAACCTTTCATGCGAGAGTCCGAACCACACTTAGCCAGTTGTTTTTCTTTCCGTCGTCGATCAACCTGAATTTACTTCATTTAGAAGACGTTTACCACAGAAGTACAACTGCTTTAAGATTTTCGTAGTTTATGGTGTAAGTAGATGAATTGATAAGGAATCGGCGGGTCTAAAAAGACCACTTCACGCTACCCATCACTATCAAAATCAAGCTTGAACCTAATGCGAAGCGATAAAGATGAAAATGAAATTTGACAGTTTGTTATGTGGCCAATATTATGATTCTAATATGATAATACTGAAGTGGCCTTTTTAGACCCGCAGATCTCTTCCTCTTGCTCTTGTAAAAATTCGTTATATCACTCTAATGTTTCTCGAACATCATTCTCAGCAGCTTATCGTGCTCCATTTTTTGTTCTTTCAATACTTCTATGTACTTCATTTTACTCTGTGCATTCAGTTTCGACAGTTGATGGAGCACCTTTTAAAATACTTTTTTACTTTTATCTGTAGGTTTTGCACTCGTTTGCAGCTCAAAATGCATTTTCTTTCACCATTGGCGAAAATGGTATTTCTGGACTTTTAGTACACGAATTGCTCACCACAGCTCCATTTTCCTGCTCCATTATTAGGTCGGCTTAATGTCACGTATGTCAGTTACAGTTGGCTGGCCTTTTAAGGGTCGCTTCGCAAAAATTTGCACGTTTAATCCCTGCTTCCTACAATTTTGAACGTTGGTCCGATAAAATGGCGTTCCGGGGAGTTAGTCTCGAAATCTGAACCGATAAATTGTGGAAAAGTAGCAAACAAATATGTAAGCACTGCTTTTAAATTCAGTGGTTTCGATGTAAATCTGTTATTCCAACGAAGTACAACGATAAACACAAGCTTTGTCCAGCCTCTCTGCCCCCAAATTTTCATAAATTCTAGGATAAGGTTTACCCATGTACCAAATACTCGTATCATTCAAATCCGTTCAACCGTAGAAATGTATGATTTACAAACATATCGGTTACCACCTCACTATTTCTTGAGTGAATAACGATATTATCTACCCACCACAGGCCCAGCCGACTTCAACAAGAATTAATTAAAAAAAAATAATAACATTGGAAACATTGTTATGACATTTTACAAATCTAAGAATTAGTTAGGTGTTAGTAATATATAGTAATAGTGCGTTTAAAGTCAGTGCTAACACTTTTGGGTGCTCAAATAATATCTCCTTCCGCTGAACTTTTTTAATCACTGTAAATTAATATAAGTTGTTATGGTGTGCAATAAAGAATTAAGAATGAATTAATTAATGAAGTTAACCAGAAAGTAAACTCAGTGTAAAAGGTTATTTATGTTCACAATATTAGAATAAGAACTTTTAGTTTACAATTTTCAATTTTATATAAATAATTACTCATTCATTTAGTAGGTGATGTTAGATTAGGTATTAATAACTAGAACTCCTAAGAGTGAGATAGAACAATAGTACAGCCATTGTCTTGGCAGATGCTCACTGACTTGTGCGGCAATTACGAACACCCATTAATGATGTTACTGTTGATCGAGTTTGCTTACGATTGAACAATGAACAGTTAGGAGACGTGTCAAGTTTCACTACCAACATTATCGTGTTATAAGGGGTGTATTATGCCAAATCGAATGTTAAATAATCGAATATCAATTGATCGGACACTATAAATCGAACGTCTAAATACTAGAACGATCATAATATCGAATGGTTAATAAATAGAACATTCAATATATCGTACACCCAATACATCGAGTGTACAAAATATCGAATGTTTATTTGATCGAGCGTTCGACGTTATGTAGAATACAAAAAGAAAAATCTGTCATTATTTTTCTTTTATGGGTACATTTCAAAATTGTATGTAAATTTGCACGGAAAAACTCAAATATATAAATCTTGTTTTTTGTTTTAGTGTTTTATGAGATTTTAAATACCTTTTAATAATAAGTCATAGCAAAAGTGTTGGACAGTCTACTTGATAATCAATTGAATAAACATCTCGAACTACATGACGTCCAGTTCGGTTTTAAGCCTGGGTTGTCAAATGAGAGTGCAATCTTGTGCCTCAAGCAGACTCTTCAATACTACACAGACAGGAAGACGTTATTTTTGCTTTTTTCTGGAACTTTCAAGAGCTTTTGATCTCGTATGTTACGATGTTTTGTGGAGTAAACTAGAATGTGAAACTACGTTACCATCTGAAATAGTCATCATCATCATCATCTGCCTAGCCTTTTCCCAACTATATTGGGGTCGGCTTCCAGTCTAATGCCTTCCAGACCTCCACAACCCATTAACTGGGTAACACGGTACTTCATGGCAAGACTGGAGTCAGATTTACTGGCTTCTGACAATCCGTAACGACTGCCAAAGATCTACAAATGACAGCCGGGACCAACGGCTTAACGTGCTTTCCGAGGCACGGAGGAAACTCGTTATGTTAAGATGGTCACCCATCCACAGACCAACCTTGGCATGCGTAGCTTAACCTTAAAGATCAACCCGTGCGGCTGTTATTATTTAGCCACGAGATAAAATATTTGTTCTTATGTTAAGTAATTATTCAATTAAAATTATAATCTACTTACGTTCAACTGTAAACATCTTTTAGACGACGATTCCAGACGACAATTACTGAGCTACGTGAAAATCAAGCTTTGCGACTAACAAATCTGAAATTCAGCAACTCGACTGAGGTTGCAAACGTCCCCAATGTTCGAGAATGAAACACCAAGCCGTATTAATTAGTATTTTGATACAAAAGCCAATTTAAAGCAAAACCCAGTTGGATTGCTTTATAATCTACTAGCTGACCCGCGCAACTTCGTCTGCGTCACAATTTCCATTACTACTCTGCTCCTATTAGTCTTAAGTCTTCCTCGATAAATGAACTATCTTACACTGAAATAATTTTTCAAATCGGACCAGTAGTTCCTGAGATTAGCGTGTTCAAGCAAACAAACAAACTCTTCAGCTATATATATTAAAGTATAGTATGCAAACGGGGCACGGACATCTAAAATATGGCTTTGAAATTCTTAATTTGAAATCTAAAAATCATTCGATTTGGCAACTTACAGTAGACGTACACACTTTTAGACGGCCAATTATTATTTCTTATTAGGCGACTAGCTACTTGGTTACAAAAAAAAATAGGCAAGGTATTTAAAATTATTAATCTGGCGGCTAATATTCGGTCGACGTCAGGGGCACCCCGAGGTTTGGTTTGGTTACAGAAATAGGATCCCCGCTGTGCGGGGCTCCGTCAACCTGACATCGACCGTCTTCTTCAGAAATATAATAAAAAAATTGGATTTCGTTTAGTATATTTTTATTCAATATAACCAAAAAAACACTGCCAATTTAAATTTAAAGAAAGTTTACAACTCAAAATGACGCTACTACTTTATATTTAAAATGCTACTTCACTGTAGCTGCCAACCTATTATTTTTGCTACCCATTTTAATTATTTTTAAAACCTGTATCTTGCCGCGTTAAATACATGCCCTTTTAGACTTTAGGTGCTCATAAGACAGCCAGTGAATAGTAGAGTATTTTCATGAAAAAATGTCATTGGTTTATCAGTGCGATTATCAAAAAAATATTGGACACGTTTGTTCTTTTTTCATGTAAACAAAAAATTAAGACGATACAGTGCGTTAACGTCATCCATATATCTTTGCCATTTTTTGTCAAATAATACAAAGATCACGTGAAACGGAATTCAATCAGATTAACACGAGAAAGCACCGGTGTGCTGAAATTAGTATGAGGGATATTTTGAGCGCATACCTCTAAGTTATTAAACGAACAATATCAACTTGTGTTGTCTGGCCAAGAATAGATCAACCTTCCCCGTGCGTGCCCTCAGTGACGAATAAGGGATTATGTCAGAATGGAAACGTAAAGCCTTCCCGACGAAATCTGGGAGGCTTAAGGGTCAAGCAAGGTTTACGAAGAAATAGAGTTAAATTCAAAAATTGTACCTTCTAAAATAATCTATAAATGTAAATCATTCTGAATCTATTATACTTCGTTTTTAAAACATTCGTGAACGGTCAAGATTGTGTTTCGAACGAAGTATAGTATTTAATTAAGTTGTGGCACAATATTTCATTTGAGCAAGTCCGGTTCAGTAGTTGACAACCCTCTAGGGCTGAAACTGCGAGTGGCCAACGACAAAAAAAAAAATATTAATTTGAACGATTGTGACCCTTAATTTAAAAAAATAAAGCATATATTTAGCAGCCATACACTTCGTGCAGGAAAACAATCATGATTAATTTTATTTTAGAAGCTATCTACATGCATCCAATGAGTATTTTATACTTCTTGGCCTATAAATAAATTCGAGGACATTTACAACTATATCTCACAATTTAGCACTCATTCTAGGGTATCCAAATCATTTAACCAAGAAAACGGTTCATATATATTCAAAGATCTAAAAATATATTCGCTCCAAACTGAACACTACGGAAATTCATACGAATTTTATTAAATGCTAATCCCAAATGACCTCATAAAAACTCCAAAATCTTCGCAAATGTATGAAAATTAAACATCGAGAATTCGTGCAAGGGCCTTTATTTGTGAGCATTAATACCCCCTTGGGCGTAGTTGTCGTGACGTGATTAAACCGTGCCCGAAACAATTTGCAGAATCGCAACATAACACCTCGTTTTAAGTGACCTATTTTTGTTTCATCGCGTATATATTGTGCGAGAGTGCAGAGTCTTGTAGACTCACCAGAGACTCCCATTCGATTGCACTCACGATCGATTTATTGGCCACACCTCAGTTGGAATTTACTGGCAATACTCTCAACGCTCCAGTCATATAAAATTCAAAACGAACGTATATTCGTATTTGGAATGGCAAATATAGAAGTTGCGGTCTTTCTTTTTGAGAAAATAATAACGGTTATATTTTAGATATGGGGTTATTCTGACGTACTTTGTTCGTAATCTTGTACCATGCTGTTTTATGAAAAATAGAGGTCATTAAATAATTTTAATTTTATTTCCAATGGAAAACGTTCTATTGCACTCAAAAACTCTTTTAATGAAATTTCCTTTTGCTTTTAATATTTTCCCTCGAGAATACTCTCCAGGGAAAAGAATAAAAGCATAATTACTGTGGATTGAATAGATGTAATATTCTAGTATCAACAGAAAATAAATAAATTGCTTTCGACAGTCATGTTGACTAAGAAATCTCATCGAACAATGTCTGAAGAAAATCAATTTCCTTAAAAGCAATTCGAACATTCAAGTGTTAATCTAATCGTCTTCAAAGAAAGGACGAAGTTTGACGCAAGACGTCTGACGTCACTTGGCAGTACTTGCAACGTTCTTATCACATGTTACAGCAACCGCTAATACTTGAAGCTAAATCCTTAGAATTTCGAATGTGATTTTCACACTTGAGTGGTGACCCCGCATTTGTAGATCGAACGTGTATTTTGGTTCGCAATTCAGTGGGTTTCAGTCGGCAACGCCGGTGTAATCATCACAATGTGCTTCGCTATGTTTTGTGACGTCATAATATAGCTTTATATTTTCGCTACAGGGTTATCTGATTTAGTCCCCTGGGCACGATTCCCGGAAATTTTAAAGCCAGCTCGATACTTATCTCGTAAAAACTGAACACATTTTCCTTACCTCGTTGAAAACTGACTATGATTTCGAGTGTTACCATTATTTCCGTGTGAATATAAATGAACTGCTCGGGTTGCATTAACTATCATCTATATTCTAAGTTTTTCCCGGATCCTGGATAATGTGCTTGCTCAAAACGGTTTTGTAAATCCTATTTCCTTTAACTAATATTGTAAACGTGAAAGTTTGTGAGGATGAATGGATGTGGGTTTTTCTTTCATGCAAAGAGTACGGAACGGATTTGGGCGACATTTGGCACAAATACACGTGACTGGCTGACCCGTGCCCACTTCGTTTGGTGGTATTTTTCGGGTTAGTAGAATGTAGCTTATGACACTCACAAATAACGTGGCTTTCTATTAGCAAAAGAATCTTCAAAATCGTTTTTATTTCTGGAACTGACATACCTTTTTTTTTTTAGGGATGGGAAATTATCAAATGACTCCTCCCGCTCTGCGTGAAGCAGGAGGGAGTGTCAGACTCTTACTGACTAAAACTCAACCGTATTTCTCCTAGTGCCCTTTGTGTTCCAGGGCTACGGTACCTCTTTCGAACAGATTCCGCAGCCCGCATGTAACATACCTACTCGTATAATATGGCTTGTACGTTCTGTTCTTGTACGTTCTTCTTGTTTCTTGCACGTTCTTCTCCATAGAGATCTACGCTTTGGAACGTGCAAATAGCTTCCATGTTTTTGACTGACCGACCTTGACGTTTCAAAAGTGCCTGTGAATGGTTTATTTGAAATAAAATGCTTTGAATTTTAAATTTTGAAATTTTGTATATGGAGTTCCATAATATTCTGATCGCATTGTTGATTTATCAATCATCTACGCGATGATTGATAAATCAAAGCCTAGCCTAGGGTTCTAATCGACGATAGCAAACGTACGTCAGCATGATAACGTGTTCTTTCAAAATTGTTTTGTTACGATTTGAGGCAGTCGGTAGTTTTAACGTTAGAAACCCGGTTTGTTATAAAATAAAGGGTTTTTAACTATCTTAGTAAGCGATGACACGGTTGGCGCCGTGGTTGAGTGCTTGGAAGCTGCGCTGCGTGTCGCGGGTTCGATTCCCGCACGGAACAAATATTTGTATGGCCTACAGATAGTTGTTCCGGGTCTGGCTGTTTGTGTATGTGAGTTTGTATGTTTGTGAACGCACTCACGGAACAGGAGAAATTTCTGGGGCAAAGTTTTTCTTTAAAAAAATCTTCTACTGTATGTGACGGTTAACTCATTCAAGACTTTTATTTCAAATAAACCATTTACAGGCATTTTCTTGCTTTGTTGGAGATTTTATGAGGTCTTTGGAACGTCAAGGTCGGTCAGTCAAAAACATGGAAGCTATTTGCACGTTCCAAAGCGTAGATCTCTATGGAGAAGAACGAGCAAAAAACTCCACGGACACTCTTTTAAATCATGTTATGTTTAAAAAAATTCTAAGTTACATATACGTGTTGCTTCTGCATGTAAAGACAATGCAAAGAAAAGTTTTAAACATTCTAAATTACCTACGTCCAACTAGTATTGAGCAAACTGTACAGCTCTATCATTGGCCTCGTTCAAATCTTGGATGGTGCAGATAGTAGCGCGTGACGAGCAATTGAGGAGGTGATGTATGTCCCTTCACAGGATCTTCCCTGCACTGGCACTGCGTTTGGGATGGGTTGTTTTTCATTATTTTATATCATAGAGGAGCTCGTGGCTAAATAATAACAGCCACACGGGTCGATCTTTAAGGTTAAGCAACGCTTGCCAAGGTTGGTCTGTGGATGGGTGACCGTCTTAATATAACGAATTTCCTCCGTGCCTCAGAAAGCACGTTAAGCCGTTGGTCCCGGCTGTCATTTGTAGATCTTTGGTAGTCGTTACGGATTGTCAGAAGCCAGTTAATCTGACTCCAGTCTTGCCATTATGTACCGTGTTACCCAGTTACTGGGTTGTGGAGGTCTGGTAGGCAGCCGCTCCGCGTAAAATACTGGTATTCAGCTAAATTCGGTTTGACTGGAAGCCGACCCCAATATAGTTGGGAAAAGGCTAGGCAGATGATGATGATGATGGTTTACAGAAGAATTTATTTATTAAGATTTTGTAAACTAACTAATGTATCATAATGATTCATGTTACGTCAAAATTTAACTTTAAATTCAAAGCTAATTTTCTTAACCTTTCGTATTAAAATGAGAAAACTTGACATTGCTTATGAATAAAATTAGTTGGGTCTAGAACTTTACAACGATATATTCATAAAATCCTTTTAAACATTACAAAAATTCTGCTCGGTTCTCTGAATAAGAATCTAGGGAGGGCTTTTAATGTTATTAAAATTGATAATTAGGCCTACCAAGAGAAAGCTAAAGTAACTTTCTCATAATAATTAAATCCCCAAAGGTTCATTATCTGTATGAAATGCTTAAGTAAGCAAGTTTACTTTGTACCTACCTAGAAAGACAAAATATGAACAAAGTAAAAACGAAATTGAAAATGGAGTTAATTGTTCTTTTTTAATGTTGTCGGCCTCAAGTGTATAAAGTCCATTATTTTCCTCGAAATGGGTTTAGTAAATTTCCCTGTTGCGTAATAGAAAACGTAATTATTTAAATTCTTTCCTTGTTTATGCCATCGCTTGATCCTTTAGCTAGATTCGTTTTTAATTTAAAGGTTTTAAGTTCCATAAAAAGAATGAAATAAACTGAGAAAGATTTTTCAATGTTCAAAAATAGAATTCTATTTCAGTGTTGCCAGCGTATAGTTATTCACGACGGGTCGAAATAGTGATGTAAGTCACCGTATTCACGTGACGGGAAAAGTTTTGCAATATTCACAATTCACAGTTTGACACGTGCTACCTTTGACCTATCGAATACACATATTTATTTAAAATGCTGAATATAAAATTCATATTTCAGGTAGAAATGCCTAGATATAAATATTAAAAATACACTTTTTGAATATTTATTTAAAAATGCCGTAAAAGTGATAAAAGTAGAATTTCATAGTAAAACTAGCTTTTACCCGCGACTTAGTACGCGCATATCCCGTTTTTCCCATTCCCGTCAGAATTTCGAGAAATCCTCTCTTAGTGCTCAAATTTCACCTTTCTACGATCCGTAGTTTCGGCTATGCGTTGTCTGTCAGTCACTCATTCAGTCAGTAATGTAAGTATTTTATATATTAGGATCACAGGAAAAAAAAACAGATTAGGTGTGAGCGGGAAGAAGTCATATGTTTCTTCTCTGTCATGGTAGGGCATGTGCCTAAACGTTAATCAACACTCCGGCCGTGGTTCGTCCGGAGTTAAAAAAATATCGGTGCGCATCTATATCTATATCTATACTTAGTATATAAAGCTGAAGAGTTTGTTTGTTTGTTTACTTGAACGCGTTGATCTCAGGAACTACTGGTCTGATTTGAAAAATTATAACAGTGTTAGATAGCCCAATTATCGAGGAAGGCTATAGGCTACATATCATCACGCTAAGACAAATAGTAGCTGAGCAGTAATGAAAATTGTGACGCAGACGAAGTTGCCAACTAGTATTTTATATGTACGCACCGTTCGGCTCGTCCGTATAGACGAGTTAAACCATTTTGTAACAGACCACGGCCCTGATATGTGTCAATCAACCCATCAATCAACATAACGCGTCCAATCACCACACGCGCTCTTGAATCTTAACGACTTGAAAATGAAATCGTCGCCTAAGAAGGAAAACATTTATCAGAAGAATAAATTCATCTCACATCTACTCTCAATTTTGGCCCTTACATAGAGGCAAAAGCTCAAGTGGCTGCAAAGAAGTTGGGGATTCTGGCTAAGGTGAGACGGTACTTCACGCCGGAACAGCTGCTCAAACTCTATCAAGCGCAAGTTCGATCGTGTATGGAATACTGCTCTCATCTTTGGGATGGATCTGCCAGATACCAGCTTGATGCCCTTGAGTCAATTGAGAATCGAGCCAAGAGGATCATCGGCAATGAGAGGCTCGTCGCGTCGAAGCTCCAAAGTCTTGAACATCGACGACGAGTTGCTAGCCTGTCGGTTTTTTACCGGTTGCATTTTGGGGAATGTGCGACGGAATTGCATAATTTAATTCCGCCAAGCCCGTTCCATCATCGGACCACAAGACGAACGGCGATGCGCCACCGGTATATGGTGGACATCCCACCCATACGCACAAAACGTTTTGGGAACACATTCATAGTGCGTACAGCTAAGGAGTGGAATTCCCTGCCGGAGTCTGTGTTTCCTGATAGCTACAACCTGGGAGTCTTTAAATCAAGAGTGAATAGGTTATTTCTAGGCAAGCGTGCTCCATCTTCGACCACATCCTCGCTTACCATCAGGTGAGATAGTGGTCAAACGCGTGCCTATCAATAGTAAAAAAAAAAAAAAAAAAAAAAACTTATCTATGGTAGGCGCTAGATAAACTTTCAGTAAAGAATTCACTAGACCTTTCCCTAATATCCCCTCGTAGATACCTGAACAATAAATTATAAACCAATTTTCACTACTAGAGAACGTAAAGATTTACGATAGAAGTCCATTCGGGTCAGCTTTATTTCTGTTTTTGATAATAAGAAAATCAATTAATGTTTGTAGGTCAATCAATAACCGTTATTGCACATTTATTTGGCGCCTTCCATATCAGTTTACTAAACAAAATAAAATCACCTTCTCCAGAAACAAACTCAACTTACACCATACTCAAATTCCCGCGCAAAAAGTCAGTATTACTCGGAATTACCGAAACTATGGATTTGATACGGGTAGAAGGTAACTTGGCTAATCCATCATTAATCTGGGGATGAATTTGCGCCTGTCCAGTTACGGCCGTGATTAGGGTCGTTATTTACCGCTTTTTATACCTCTTACGGTTCAATTTTCACGTAGTATTTAACACAAATTACGGTATTTAATATTTTATCTACTAAACCAATTATATATTCTGCTTAAATACCATCCTTATACTATATCTTAATATTAATTATTAATAATATTAATTAATCCTTACTTCCTTACTAATATTATAAATGTGAAAGTAACTCTGTCTGTCTGTCGCCAAAACTACTGAATCGATTTCCCAGTCAGTCAGTTGCCAGTTACTCGCGCCTTACGTATACTCAATGAAGTCGCCGAAAGGATTGAATTTTTTTACTGTTCATTGAATGAATTCGCAAGAATGACTGCATACCATTCATGTTACAATTTGTAAAGTAGTTAAAGACCATCCTATCGCTTTTGGATATCCTGTAATGAAATAAGTGTTGTGATAAATAAATAAATAAATGAAATTTGGTACAGAGATAGTCTAGAGCCTGAAAAAGAACATTTTTATTTTTCTTCTAGGGACCACACGGGCGAAACCGCTGGCAGAAGCTACTAATATTATAAATGCGAAAGTAACTCTGTCTGTCTGTCCGTCGCGCTTTCACGCCAAAAACTACTTAATCGATTTAAATTAAACTCAGTGACTCAACAATGCAACTATGTTTTTTTAATGAAGTCAGCGATTTATACGCAACTTTCATACTAATCAGGCAAAATATTGAACCCGTATACAAAGCGATCCACTCATCTACCCACCCAACAATTTCCAAACACAGTCGACGATAATAACAAGCTTTGTTCCAATACAATGCACGTAAAATTTAACAATCCAAAACAATGCTACTTCATGTAACATACATTTCTATAAAGGACACTTTACAAACTATAACAGAACGTTGCATCAGGTGGTAACTACTGTATAACGGCCTACTTCAGTGTAGACGTTCTCTAAAGGGTGCTACACACTTAGGCGGGCCTGCACAATCAGTTCGGCAGTATTTTTAAACGACGAGGCCGGCCCGAATCAATTACGAGTACTACACATGTTGTATTTAACTCGGCTAGTAAAGATGTCGATTAAATAACAACACGTTGTTTTCGTCCCACATTTTTCATCACCGTCATCATCCATAACCTGACTTTGCTCAGTGCTGATATGATGCATAGGCCTTTTCTTGTGTCGATCCAAGTTCTACCCGCAACCCTGTCTTCTGCCCAACTCACTGCCGGACGACCCACACTTCTTATTCCAGACCGCGGACATTCTTAGCAATACTAAACACGTACACATTCATCTACATACATTCGACATTTCCACCCGTCTGTGCCGATTAATTATCGGTTTGCTTAATTGTATAGCGCCCTTAACATTTTGAAAATGGCCACCCAGCGATAATAGCGTTGTTTTTGGCTTCGGAAATGCGACGGGGGCAAAGGAAATTCAACTGGGTGTAGGAATTCAAATGCCCTCAGCATCGGTGCTGTTCATCAGTATTCGGTCGGAGCAATGAACTCTAGAGCATTGTGACCTAGATTTGTTGGATCAGTAGAAGCGTATTGCACTCTACTGATTTCTTCACTCTATTATTGTCTTCTAAAATAAATCTAAACATACTAATATTATAAATGTGTTAGTTTGTATGGATGTTTACTACCTACTCAATTATGTCAGAACGGGTCTTTAAATTTGGCACAGAGGTATAGTCTGGAATAACACATACGACACTTTTTATCCCTTGGGATAATTTTTAAGCTAAGTAAGTAAAATAGGTACATAATTTACTTGTAACATATGCTGTTCTAAACAATGCAACGTATCTAACGTTGATGCGGTTTTTTCGATAAGTTTGTAATTACCTAATGAATATAGAATTTGCGTTTGCACTTAATAAGGAATATTCTGTCGTAAAATTGGGACGGGTATCTAATATAATAATTAACATTTTAATGCCATAACATACAATATGAAATATTAAAATTACAATGTTACAAATTACAGACTTCCGGACGTCCGTAAAAATATTATCACCATGCGTTTATCAAAGGCTTACTATTTTCCCATGTAAGGGTCTTATCCAAGTAAACCACATGTGACTACATAATTTAACATACAGTGCCACCAATCATCCGACCTCCTGAACCCAATTACTACACAATATCTATATCCCAAGGTAACATTGAGGCAGATCGATATTATTATTATGGTAATACAGTATTGGATCAAAACTTCTCCAAACGCATACGCACGTTACCCATGTCTATTGAAGCCGAAATCCCAATAGATCACATCGGCGTAACAGCTACACCTGAGTGACGAAATGGAGACAGCACTATGATAACATTAGTTCACAGGTACCTTCGTACTAACGACGTCACGTTGCGGTCAATGCTCTAGCTCAGGGAATATTGTATGAAAATGGGTTTTAGCTGCTACGAGGGTAAATTGCCTTTAAGTTATATAAGCTGTACCTTACTTACGGTGGTCTTAAGGCAGACCATGAAAGGGTAAGTTATAAATACTCGAATAGATGAACATGAATTCTATACCTACTTGGACTAAATGTTTGACACGATCCCTTTTGCGTGACGTCTTTAAGGAAAGCGTTCCAAGAATATCTTATAAGATATCTTTTCTTGCACGAAAGACACCTTTGCGAATCCAACTAATATTGTAAATGCAAACGTAAGTTTGTTTCGTTTTCACGCCTAATTCGCTGAACTGATTTTGATGAACTTTGGTACAGAGATAGATAAGACTATTGAAAACGGTTGTAGGCTATTTTTTTGCAAAAATCTATTAAAATGCGAGCGTAGCTGCGGGCAAAAAATAGTCTTACTACCATTGCAAATGGGAAAGCTTGGATAGATGTTTATTACTCAATAATTCCAGAACGGTTGCATTGATCTGGATGAAATCTGGCCTAGAGATAGACTAAAGTCTGGAAAAACAAATACTTTTATCCCTGAAATATGTTCCCTTGGGATATTTTCTCAAAGTTACGCGAACGGAGCCGCTGGTAGAAACTAGTCTATAATACTTCTATGCTAATATTATAAAGCTGAAGAGTTTGTTTGGTTGAAGGCGCTAATCTCAAGAACTACGAGTTCGAATTGAAAAAATATTTTAGTGTTGGATAACACATTTATTGGAGAAGGCTAACGTCACGCTACGACCAATAGGAGTGAAGCGTTAATAAAAATGTGAAGCAGACGAAGTTGCGTGGGTCAGCCAGTTTAATATTTAAAAATCTCGTGTCACAGTGTTTGATATCGACCGATTTTTATGTTTTTTTTTTTTTGGTCTGACAATAGGTCGTAAGCTATTTTTTTTCATATGGCACAACAACGTTAACCGGATCAGCTAGTTATCGATAAAGTTAAAATATCCATTCACGAATCTCACGACCGCTCACCCTAAACGTGTCAAACGACGAAACGCCTCATAAAAGATCTTTAAAAGTTTTATTTCATTCAAGTGCTCATCTCAGAAGTAACTCGGGAAGAATTGCCATCAAAAATGTGTACCAGCCTCTCTATACGGAACCCGGAGATATACTGTAGCTCATAAAGGCTTCTAATACGGACTGACACTGAAATATGCTCTATTCGATTTTATCTAGCGACCAATATGACCCGAAGGGTCAGCCTGAACCACTTAACGCGTTCCTCGATTGATAATAAAGGTCTCTGAATGTGTTCGAGTGTCAATTTGGATTCTTTGTATCTATCTTATTGTATTTTGTTTTGATGAATTTCTTGCTTTTCAGGGTATCAAAAGGGTAGCCAACGGAACTATTACCTACTAAGCCTTCACTGTCCATCCGTCCGTCTATCTGTCAGCGGGCTGCATCTCAAGAACTGTAAGAGTGTGTATTTCTATTGCCGCTATAACAACAAATATATAAGTATTACATTAAAAATGGAACGGGGCTCCCATATCAGAAAAGTGTTTATTTTCAGTTTATGGTACGGAACCCTTTTTTTGAGAGTCCGTCTCGCACTTGGCTGGTTTTTTAATCATTTTTGCCATTTATAGCCAATAAAGATTTTGTCATTCAGCTTGCGGGTGTGGAAAGGAGCTCAACTGGACGTTGACGTGAAAGTTTGAAGATGAATTTGCAGCATTCGTATCTTAGCAAAGCAGCCAAGTATCAATTTATTATTAAAAGTCTTCTTTATCGATTGACAACGTAATTATCTGCTGAAGTTATTAACATTTACGAAAGTTTACAAAAAAACATACGTCTATACTTTTCTCAACACAATATTCATTACAAAGAAAAACGTCTCGAAAGGCGATTATTTTATAGTACTTTTCTGAGAAAATTAAATTATCATTGAAGACTTTTTTAATTATCTAAAAGTCTGCGATAATTGCGAATCATTTCGAAAGTTGTAAATGTCAAGAATGTAACTAATTATTATTTCCACAAAATCAAATAAATAATAGTAGTCTTAAAACCGAACAAGTGTTTTAAATTAATTTTCGCGAAATTCTTGAATTTAATGTCATGAATGTTGTATTAAAACTCTTGAGGCAATTAATAAAATTTTTGAAAAGGTTTGTACCACATTTTTTATTTTCGTTCGCGCGTTGTCTTCGATGGAGTACACTTGCCTAGAAGTTGCATATTCGCTCTTGGTAAAAAAGTCCGTAACGAGGTGGATTCCTAATAAAATGTATTTACTGTATCTGTTTGATGAGCCCGTGGCTAAATGATAACAGCCGCATACGTCGATCTTTAAGGTTAAGCGACGCTTGCCGAGGTTGGTCTATGGATGAGTGACCATCTGAGCATACCGAGTTTCCTCCGTGCCTCGGAAAGAACATTAAGCCGTTGGTCCCGGCTGTCATTTGTAGATCTTTGGCAGTCATTAGGGATTGTCAGAAGCCAGTAAATCTGACTCCAGTCTTGCCAAGAAGTACCGTGTTACCCAGTTAATGGGCTGTAGAGGTCTGGTAGGCAGCCGCTCCACGTAAAATACTGGTATTCAACTAAATCCGGTTTGACTGGAAGTCGACAACAAAATATAAAATATTGGACACGTATTCTTTCTTTTGTCACATAATTTAAAACCGATCAAGTACGAGTCTTGATTTTTTCCGAGTAAACAAGAAACCGAAGTTTATAAACTACTAGTGACCCGCCCCGGCTTCACACGGGTGCAAATTATATACTTAAAAATATTTCAGTGTTAGATAGCCCATTTATCGAGGAAAGCTATAGGCTAATATAATTACGCTAAGACCAATAGGAGCGGAGCAGTAATGAAAATTGTGACGCAGACACGGCTCGCATTGTCAGGAGGTTCCTGGAGCCCTGACCACCGGTAGCTTGGACTCTATTCCCGATATCGGTGGGCTACTATTTTTATATGTTTATATAATATATTGAATAAAAATATTGAAAAATGTATAAATAAGTGAAGTAGATAAATAAAGAGAATAAACTAAAAAACTTGCGTCACCACCCAAAATTTCAATCTACGACCTGCTAGTAAGTCAGGACTTTTATCACTGGACCACCAGCGCTCGCCGCAAGGCCATCCAGTTACATTATTTACTTTTAGTTGTAGAGATACGCCGGTTTTGCGACGGTTTCAATCTACAAATGTATGTTTGTTTAGTATTACTGTTGTTTAGTCGCTGAAGTACTCGTGAGGTAAAACGTATTTGTACGTTACTCAACTAACATCTATGGGTAGTATGAAGAACATAGGTTTTATTTAATTTATCTGCCACAACTGTCTCACTCCTGTCCATTCCTTCCATATCTCTCTTTTTTGGGCTTCTTCACGCCAATTCACGAATACGCCAATCTGGCGTAATTTTTTTATTTAAATAATATACATTTATTGTATTCTTGGTCTGTGGTCGCCAGCGTTTCTGCTTACCATGAGTTCTTGGGTTGGATTCCTCGTTCGGGCATTTTCTCACTACCGCCCCCTATTACATTGAACTTCAATGTAACTGACTAAACACTGCAGTGTTTAACAACTATGAATAGATTATGGAAGTAACCTAGGATATCGCTTTTCATTAGGTGCAACTGCGGTCAAACGGGAGCCTATAATAAAAAATAATAAACTTCTGCCACACCCTTGCAAACAGGCCCATAATTACTGCTTCACATATTACTAACTACCCTTAAGACCACAAAAAAAGCCCATTCAAATTACACCCTTTCAAATTCAAGTGATGTCGAGAGATCACGTACAGGCAATAAAGCTCGTACACGTATAACACGTTACCTACAAGTCTCGGTAATCGTAAAGGCGCAATAAAACTGGCATACACTGTAAAGCAGAATAATGTTTGAATGATCTTGTTGAGACAGGCGCGGTTGACTGTCGGTGTTAGAATGTACATGGAAAATAATATAATGGTTGGTGCAAAGAAATTGGAGCGGCAATTTTATAAATATTTTGTTAGTATGTGTTTTTAAACAACCTATCATAATTGTAATGATCAAAGAGCTACTGAATGATTTTCAAAGATGGGTGATGCTAAGCTTGATAACCGCAACTTAGTAGACTTCATTTCATCATTCATATAAAAGATTTTTTTAATTTTTATTATTTACCTTTCTAAAATGTGTCCATGTGGATCAATTATAAGTTTCGAACAACACAAAACACAGCCTCGTGGTTAGCATAACCTCGTAATCAACGTAGCATCCGTAGCCGCGTAGCCACCGTAGCATCGTAGCGTGCTACGAAAACATGTTTAATCGCGCATTGCAGTAAGTAAAATATGTGCAGAGAAATCTACATAGTGACATAGTTACATTATCATGTATAATACTACTAAGTCAGAATCCAGTGCAGCGCTAGCTATTAACCTGAAAGGACGAATGTTTCACAGTTATATTATTCTGTTATACATAATATTCTCAGTTCACAGACACGTGCAAAGACTGTTCTTAATATAACCCACTGCTAAATAAATAAACAAAAATATCCTTACTCCATAGTTTACTTTGATATCGTATTCAGCGTAGCCTCGTAGTCAGCGTAGCACTCGTAGCCATTTAGTCTACGTAGCAGCGTAGCACTCGTAGCCGTTTAGTCTGCGTAGCAGCGTGGTATGCTACGAATACAATCAATCATGCTCAATCAAACAATGTGGTAAATAAAATTAATGGTAAAATATCTACACATGAATCGACACGATGCCTTCAATATCATGTACAACACTATTGAATCATCATTCAATGCAGCGCTAGCTATTCACCTGAAAGGACACATGTATCGCAGTGATATTACAGAATTATAACATTCTCAATTCCCATACACGTGTAAGGACTGTTCCTAATATAACCCACTCCTAAATAAATATACAAAAATAACCTTCAAACACAAACACTCGAGTCAATGCTAATACACCCAACTCATAAGTCCATATTACTATGTTATTGGAACTATTAATATCGGAACCCAACCGGATATCTAACATAATATAGATTTCAATTACGAACAAAATTGATGGCCCGTACGCCATCGTACTCGTATGAGCGGGAATATTACAAGACGGAATCTCTTGTAGGTAACCTAAAATAATGGATCGGCAAAGTGCTTAAATTATTGTATGCTCCTTTAGCGAGGGGTGTTTGATGAATGTTCTTAAAATATGATTCTTACGAGTATGTTGGTAGTTTTAATTTAGGCGATAGATTGATTTGAAATAGATTTGTTAACATTTCACACCGTGCATTGTTACTGAGAAATTGTCGCTTTACTTATTATGCCCAGTTTGTGAGATATTTTATCGATTTAGGAGGTCGTTGCCATTGGTTGCTTAGTGGTTATATATAGCGACAGACAAACAATGGATAAAGAAACTCACAAGAAACTCGATCAATATTGTCCTGCATTGGTAAATCCCAGACAGCGGTCTTCTTGTTGCGTATTTTGTTCGAAAGAGTTACCGCAGCCCTGGAACGCAAAGGGCATTAGGAGGAACACGGATGGGAGTAAGAATCTGACACTCACTTCTACTCCGCCTAGAGCGGAAGGAGTCATTTGATGATTTCCCATTCTTTAAAAAAAAAAAGCAGTCTTCTTTTCTAAAATAGATCAACTTCGCCTATCACCAAATTTGATCTTAAATTATCCCGGAAAAGGAAATGCGTCAAAATAATTTACGCATATAGGAAGTCCCTAATACTTCCTACTCGCATATAACTTACCGTTTCATATCCAGAAACGATATAGGATAATTTATGTGCAATAAATCTTCAAAGTTAACCCTGTTCTAAGCATAATTCATGGCACTCTGATCACACCCACCGATGGGGTCGATCTCCACATGGCATAAATACCCATGGGTTAGAGATGATTATTTCCGGGTTTCAGCGTTTGTGCGTCTAAGATTTGCGCAACTAGGATGCATGTCTAGGAAATATCCAGTATCGAGCAGGCTATAAATCACCGGCCAAGTGCGATTCAGATTCACGTACGAAGGGTACCGTACCATCGTATTTTTATTCTTTGTTGTTTTAGTGGGAACAGAGATACGTACTCAGTGGAAATTTCAACTGCCTATCTATTACGTTTCATGCGATACAGCCCGCTGACAGGCAGACGGACAGACGGACAGCAGAGGCTTACTAATGGGGTACCATTGGCCATTGGTTGCGGAACCCTAAAAAGATCAAGAGGTAGCAAGCTCGTCTGCTGCATCTTTTTTGATATTGGCTCTTCGTAAAAGTCACTGTGCCTGCGAACACATTAATTGAATATCTGAATATTATTGCACAGTTGAACTTGCAGCTCTTGGCATTTATTTAGAGTCTAACTAAAGGCTTTATAGCTATCTAAGACTGCTAAATAATTCTACTGACTAAATTTTAGACAGCAGAGTCCCGGTCTTGGCCTTATTCCACAATAACTGTTCGATTTCCGAGATAACTTATGGCTTTCTATTAGTGTAAAAATCGTGATTGAATGAGAAATTCTATCAGTTAGGTACCTTTAACAAAATAGAAATAACTATATTTTGCCCCTGACTTCGTACACGCATTTCCCGTTTTTTCTCGTTCCCATAGGAATTTCTGGAAATCCTTTATTTAATACACTTCTCAAAGAACCTACCAATGCCATATTTCAGATTGCTACGACCAGCAGTTTCAACTTTCCGTTTTCTGTCAGTCATTCAGTCTATAACGGAAGAATTTATATTAAGTTTGATGATAAACTTACCTCTTTATTTAATTTAGGATATAATTAAAGTATCACCCAGTTTGATTGAAAACAGCATGCAGTTCTGTCATATACTAAAATAGCAGAATATATGGATATAGCGACCCGCTATGAGGAGCTCGTGGCTAGACAATAACAGCCGCCCAAGTCGATCTTAAGGTTAAGCAACGCTTGCCAAGGTTGGTCTGTGGATGGGTGACCATCTTATCATAGCGAGTTTCCTCCGTGCCTCGGAAAGCACATTAAGCCGTTAGTCCCGGCTGTTATTTGTAGATCTTTGGCAGTCGTTACGGATAGTCAGAAGCGAGTAAATCTGATTCCGTTACCGTGTTACCCAGTTACTGGGCTGTGGAGGTCTGGTAGGCAGCCGCTCCGCGTAAAATACTAGTATTCAGCTAAATCCGGTTTGACTGGAAGCTGACCCCAATATAGATGGGAAAAGGCTAGGCAGATAATGACGGATATAGCGACCCGCCCCGGCTTTGCACGGGTGCAAATTATATACTAAAACCTTCCACGAGAACCACTCTATCTATTAAAAAAACCTGCTTCGTAGTTTTAAAGATCTAAGCATACATAAGGTCTGACAGACAGCGAAAGTGACTTTGTTTTATACTATGTAGTGATTCCACAATCCGCAATATCGCAGTCACGAGAACTATCAATTTGTCGTTATCACAACCTGTTGCCAGAGTTCGCCAACCCGCTAAGTTAGCACACAGAACTTATAGCTTCTCTCTGTTTGCATAGGTTTATGAATATTTGCTATTCATTTGGCAATATTAATATAAACTTAAGATAACTTAGTTTAGGTCTGTGATTCCTGAGCTTGGGTAATTCGTCGAAACACTTAACTAGTTTGATATCTATATGGCTTTATCGGTGTTGGAAACCTATATAATGATTATTGAAAATTATTTTAGAGTTCAGCTAAAATAACCAAAAAAATTCATAAAAAGGTAACACTCAAACAAACTTACTCTGGCGAGGCGGCGAGCCTCCTTGCTGGACTGCCACCATGGGATCTGAAGGCGAGAGTCCTCACGCTCATTTACGAGTGGCGCGTGGAGGCACAACGCCAGGGCGAGACTCCTCTGCCGCGGCAAATTGCAGCAAGGTGGACGGAGCTCCGGCAGGATCTCATGGCGGTATGGAGACAGCGACTGTCGCAACCCACCGCTGGGCATGCCACAATCCAGGCAATTAGTTCCCTCTTTGAGGAGTGGCTGGAGCGGCGCCACGGCGTCCTCACCTTCCGCCTGACGCAGGTACTCATCGGACACGGTTGTTTCGGGAGATACCTGTTTCGGATTCGGCGGGAAGATACGCCCGGGTGTCAACACTGCGAGGATCACCCGGAGGACACGGTGGAACATATGGTGGAGGTCTGCCCTGCTTGAGCGGAGAACCGCCGGGTCCTCGTTGAGGCGATCGGCGGCGGCGAACTCTCGCGACCGGCCCTGGTTCAATCTATGGTCCGGAGCGAAGAGGCATGGGAAGTGGTCACCTCCTTCTGCGAAACAGTAATGGAGTAAAGGAGGATTCCGAACGTGTGAGAGAGAGGGAAACCTCACGACCCAGCCGCCGCAACAGAAGAAGACGCCCCAGGCGTCGGGAGTCGCAGGGCGATTTCTGGCCACCGTAGGACGCGGGCCTGCGGACGGCGAGCATTGGGTGGCTCGCTGTCCGATCAGAACCAGGCCTGGGTCAACGGCGCGCTGTGTTCTACGCACGCCTCAAGGAGCTGTCGGCACGGGAGACGGGGCCCGCTAGGGCCAGTGCCTGCCGGGGTGCGGAATCCGTACGAAAAAGACGCCGCAGCCCTGGAACGCAAAGGGCATTAGGAGGAGCACGGATGGGTTTTTGGTCAGTAAGAGTCTGACACTCCCTTCCACCCCGCCCAGAGCGGAAGGAGTCATTGCTAACAAAACGGGACAAGTGCGAGTCGGACTCACAGATCGAGGGTTCCATACAAATTTTCAGGTACATAACATGCACCTGAAAAAGTATGGTCTTGATTTAAAGGAATATCAGCTGTGGCATATCAGCTGGCGCTACGGTGCGCACGTAAAGAAACACGCTCCATAGATTAAATTCATAAAATCTAGTTTAAGAGCACATTTAGTGACGATAAAGTGTTTCAATGAATACTTATACGTTATATAGTGACTGTAATTGAAGATCTTGAGAAATATGCAGTAAAACGGGAACACTTTTAAAAGTGCCAAGAAAACTAACGAACTTGGAATTCAAAAATACAAAAAAACGACTGAATATTTTTCCGGAAGTCTATTATTCCACAACAAAGAAGCAAGAAAACCTCCTTAAGGTACATAATAAACACCAATTATATAAAAACTCAGAAATTTTCATAAATATAAACATCACCTTGTTTGATTGACTATGTTCAACGCCATCTATTGACAACACTCGGACAGCAGACAAAAAATCGAAAACTTTTCCCTAATCCACACTAGAGTTCGTAACCAGCGGTCAACTAGAAGTAACTAAATAACTCACAAGATGGCACCTACTCCGCTTTGCTCAGGATGTCAACAGAAAGTACCAATAAGAGAAAATCTAACTTGTTCTCTGTGCAAGTGCAGGTATGATTTAGAATGCGCCGGTGTCTCTAAAGATTATTATACAAAAACAATGACCTTAGAACATAGAAAGTCTTGGAAATGTCAGACTTGTGTCTGCAAAATACCTAAAACAGGCAACACTGACACACCAATACGCTCTGCGAGGGACCTAGAAAGAACCCAGTACCCAACCACACCAATAGAGGGAAGCAATATCACCATGAGGAAAATAGTAATAAACCCAAATGATGTTACGACGTGCTCCGACGACCTGAGTTTTATAGGAGATACATTGAGGACTCAAGATAATGTTGAAATGTTCAAGGATACACAAACCCTACTATCGATGGAAAATTTAAGCGAATTAATAGTACTACGTCTGAAAGCAAATAATAAATCTATTATAGAAGAACTGCAAAGTACAATACAAACTGAAATATGTTAAAATTCAAATCAAAATTACAAGAAATAAACTGGAATGATGTAATAACTACTGAAAAAAATATAAATGAAAACTATGAAGCTTTTAACGAAATTCTAATTGGCATCCTAAATCAAAGTATTCCATTACAAAAATATAAATTAAAAACAAATCATAATAAATACTGGCTCTCAAAAGGTATTAAAAACTCCTGCAAAAATAAAAGACTGTTAAAGATACTAATTACCAAAACAAAAAATCCTATATTAACAAATTATTACAAGAAGTATGAAAAAACATTAAAGAAAACTGTCGTGATGGCAAAAAAACTACACTATAAGCTTAAAATGATAAAATCAAGCAATAAAGTTAAAACAATGTGGGGAATAATAAATGAACGGACAAACAAAAAGATAAGAAGTGAAAAACAAAATATAACTCTACAAAAATATAATAATAACATGACTTCAGAGCCCGTGGAAGTAGCTAATATCTTTAATAAGTTCTTTGCTTCGATTGGAAAAACTAGCGTGAGCCCATCAGGCAGTGCACCAAAAGGGACACCCATAATGTCTATAACAGAGAATTCGATCTTCCTGAATCCAGCAGATCCCTATGAGGTGAATGCATTATTAAGAAACTTAAAAAATAAATCGAGCTATGGCGTTGACGAACTTCCTCCTACATTATTGAGAAAATGTGCAGATGAACTAACTCTCCCATTCTATAAACTGGTGAACCAATCTTTCGAGGAAGGCGCTTTCCCCAACCTCTTGAAAAAAGCCCTAATAAAGCCTATTCACAAGAAGAACGCAAAAACTGACCCTAACAACTACCGCCCCATCGCTCTCCTGCCAACTGCATCAAAAATATTTGAAAAAGCCATGTGCAACCGTGTCTACACCTTTTGTGAAAAATACAACATATTTAACGACTGTCAATATGGCTTCAGAAAAAACCGATCCACTATCTTGGCCGTCTATAAATACATTCAAAAAGCGCTCGATACCATAAACTCCAAAAAGTATGCAATAGGCTTACTGCTGGATATGACAAAAGCTTACGACAAAGTTCAATTCAACATATTACTAAATAAACTATATAGAATAGGGATCCGTGGTAAATGTCATGAATGGTTCGCATCATATTTACAGCATAGAGAGCAATTGGTGGAATTGGAATTTTTTAACCAAAAAACGAACGAAATAGAATCGATTCGTTCTGAAAACATCCCAATCACTGCTTCAATACCACAGGGCAGTGTAATAGGCTGTTTCCTATTCTTAGTTTACATAAACGACCTCCCAAAGCATATCAGCGAACCTTGTGTTTTGTTTGCGGATGATATATCCATTCTTGCCTCATGCGAAACTAGTACCAACCTTTACGATAAACTCAATACAATACTTGACACTACAGATCAAATGGATGACGGAGCATAACCTAGAAATTAACTATAGTAAAACAAAAATAATGACATATCACCCACGACAAAAAAAAACCTATTAAACTTAACTTCAGTTTTAAAAATTATCAGTTAGAAGTAGTTAATAAATTCACCCTATTAGGCTTAGATATACACACACATAAATTGGAAGACGCACATTCAAAAATTAAAAGCAAAATTATCTAAATTTTCATACGCCTTTCGGGAAATTAAAAAAACGACAGACCAAAATACTGCATTGGTAACATATTACGCATATGCTTATGCATGGCTAAAATACGGTGTCATATTATGGGGGAATAGTACAGACGCACCCACTCTATTCACCCTACAAAAGAAACTTATTAGAATTTTAGTCAACATCGAACAAACCGATAGCTGTAAACCACACTTTCAAGACTTGAAAATTTTAACCCTACCGTGCCTCTACATCTTTGAGCCCTGTAAATTTGTACGTAAATACCCGGAATTCTACACAAAAAGAGAAGATATACAAACCAAATTTACCTTAAGACATAAAAATAGATTAAATATACCCACATCCCGATTAAAAATTCACTCCTCAAGCTCCTACGTTATGTCGATAAAAATATATAATAAGTTACCAGAAGAAATTAGAAATATAAATAAGTATAATATTTTTATTAATAAATTAAAACTATTTCTTTTAAACAAGTGCTATTATGATACAAATGAATACTTAAATGATAAACTATAACTGATATAAATATATACATACATTCTTTAATATATAATTTATGTATTTTGTTTTTAATATTTCTTTAATATTTTAATTGTATAGATATATGTCAAGAAGATAATTTGACACTATAGAATAGGTACTATATGCTGAGTGTGTAATTACCTACCTCTAATTGTGATACACGAAAAAATGATCTCGTTAGTATTATTTATTTTGTATTTTTAAGTGAACAATACCTTTTGCTGTGCCCTAACAGGGTCTACAACGGTTCTTAGCTGTAAGCCTTTTAAGACATCTTTTGTAAATACCTTGTAGAATGCAAATAAATGAATATGAATATGAATATTCCCATATTTTTTTAAATTTAATTTCAAAAGCAAAGTTTTCAGACTTTTCCCTATACTTACTGTATAAGACGATATTACTTGCTAAATGACATAGTTCTAGGTTAACGGAAAATATCCTATAAATTTTGATTCCCTTGAGAGTGTCGAAATATACGTTTTTGCGGCTTAAACGGCCGTATCTTTTTTTTACGGTAACTTAGAAGTTTAATTATTTTACAGCTTCAAGGGACAGTAGACCTTATTATATGGTTTTAATACAGACGGACGGACAACAAAGTGATCCTATGAGGGTTTCGTTTTTCCTTTTGCGGTACGGGACTCCCCCCCCGCACTAAGCGTTTTCAAACGTCTTTTATAATGCGCACAGCAAAGGAGTGGAACTCTCTGCCTGCGTCTGTGTTTCCAAAAGCTTACAACCCTATACTTTTCAAAGTTAGAGTGAACAGGCTCCGTCTGGGTAAGCTCGCTCCATTGTAGACTTTGCCTCTATCATCTCTGACCTAGACTAGAGTCAAGAGAAAACCCATCACAAATACAAATAATACAAAACCAGGCTCCGGACATTTTGTCCGACCTGGGAATCAAACACACGACTAAATGCTCAACAGTAACGCTTGCAGCTACTAAACTCTCGTCAATGAACAACGGGTTCAAAGTGAATCCCAATCTTATGGACCAACATTGTCGGCGATAGTTCCTTTGACGTGCCATAGCCTTCCAGTGAAGCGGATGGGACAATCGTTTTCGGGAACGCCTTTGGTATTCTGTTTGTTCAAATGTTTTGGAAGACATGTCAATGTTTATTTGGGTATTTTCCCAGGACTTTTATTAGATTTTTCTGACAAGTTTGCCTATGAAAAATCTTACAAAGAGTTTTCAAGTCACTGGTCTCTGTTTGGGTTCGCATATTTTATTTTAACAATCAATTTTAGTTAGTACCTTGTTTGATACTTATTTAGTTAAAATGTAAAAATAAATATATGCATAGTTTGATTTTAAATCATTTTATTGATCTAAGATCAACAATAAAAATACAATATAAAACCGCTTAAAAAAAAGTAGAAGAAGCTCTAATAAAGTCTACAAACCTTGAATAAATATCGAATCAAAACGTTAACATTCAACTTTAAAAAATCCATCTTACATTTCCATTTTCTATTCCTTTGTAATACGGTTATATCAATATAGAAAGTCAGTCGTTTCCCTACACTCTAGATTGAACAGAACACAATGTAAAAGCAATTTCCTTTCCGATTTAGTTCCTTAAAACGAGTTACCCGGACCTTGCAGCGCTGAATCAAATAAGTCGATATTTGATTTATACACGGCACTATTTTAGTCGTGGCCCACTTAATGTACCCGACTACCTCAAGCGCGATAATTAAAACAAAAACATAAAGAAAATATATATCTATACTAATATATAAAGCTGAAGAGTTTGTTTGTTTGCTTGAACGCGCTAATCTCAGGAACTACTCGTCCGATTTGAAAATTTATTTCAGTGTTAGATAGCCTATTTATCGAGGAAGGCTATATATCATCACGCTAAGACTAATAGGAGCGGAGCAGTAATGAAAATTGTGACGCAAACGAAGTTGCGCGGGTCAACTAGTACTTATAAAAAAACATCAGCTGTTTCATACAAAATGCAATATTAAGCCAATGAAAATGTATGAAACAGCTGATATTTTTTTCGAGTTTTCGGGGTTGGCGTATGAGTACTTTCACTGCCTAAGAGGTTGTTGGTGTTTTACAAATAACCCTGTCTATAATCTATACTTACATATAAGCTTAAGCTTAAGAGTTTGTTTGTTTGCTTGAACGCGCTAATCTCAGGAACCACAAGTCCGATTTGAAAAAATATTTCAGTGTTAGATAGCCCATTCATCGAGGAAGGCTATAGGCTATATCATGACGCTAAGGGCAACAGGAGCGGAGCAGACAAAGATGTGCGGGTCAACTAGGAGTAAAATAAAAATGGCGATTATGGCAAATCCCTCCCATCTTGGGGGAGGCCTATGTCCAGTAGTGGACGCCTTTCGGCTGAAAAGATGATGTCAATAAATAACTCTGTCTGTCGCGCTTTCACGCCAAAACTTCTGAGCCGATTTAAATTTGGTACACAGATAGTTTAGAGCCTGAGAAAGGACATAGGCTACTTTTTATCCCGGAGTTATGTTTTAAAGGAAAGTGTAGTGGTCATTGGATAGCTGCAAAATAGCACCGTGTATATGTAGAACTAGCTGACCCCTGCAACTTTGTTGGCGTCACATTTTAATAATTGCTCTGCCCCTATTAGTCGTCGCGTAATGTTGTAACCTATAGCCTTCCTTGATAAATGGGCTATCCAGCACTAAAAGTTTTTTCAATTCGTACCTTTACTTCCTGAGATTAACACAAACAAACTCTTCAGCTTTACAGTATTGTATAAATCTAAATGGCCGCTCGGTAGTAGTACACGACGTGCATAGACATATAGCAAGATATCATGTATGAGAGAATTAAGGCAAAGTCAGTTAACACTGGAGAGAGAGGCTTTGTGGCATAACCAAGAATGAGAATCATTCTAGATGCTGTGAACATCCTAAAAAGACTTATCCCGATATCAGTAGCTGGTCGAGTCGTCACATACAGGGCCCCGACGATCCAGTAAGGAGCCAAGTTCTTCAACTCTGATAGATAGGCTCTTCGAACCGTGTCGACGTCAGGAAACCACCCTTTACTCACCCAAGTCACGGCTGCCAAGGGACTTAGGGCTAATAACTTCACAGCCAGAAGTGCTGAATGAACCATGTATGTTTGCGTCAGTGGATGGTCCAAAACTATTATAACTGGCATTTTTATAAACACTAGTTACTTTACTCTGAGTGTTATTTACTTTGTACCTGTATGTAAATTTTGACGTCTAAGTGACAATTTCATTTAATTTTTTTAGAGCGCCTTTTAAATTCTTGATAGAAGTCATTTGGCGCCCGGTTGTGATGAAATAAAATACATTTTGGCTAAGATGGAAGAATTATGCATACTGCCTCGTTGTGAGGAGTCGTAAAGTCATAAACTTGAGAGAATTTAATTAACTCTGTCATGTACTGGCTCAACAGTACAGTAAAAAAAAGAATGTGAATGTTATCCCTTGCAAAATATAAAGAAAAGTTCAACATTTATTTCATACTAGGTTTTGTACACAGCTTTGCTCGCGTATTTTCACTAAATAGCATATATCCGTCTCTCTATCTGCATACCAATAATCATCAAAACCGGTTCAGCGATTTAAACGTGAAAGCGGAAACAAACAATCTCACTTTCTCATAAATTATATTATTTAGGACTAACTTTTACCCAGCCTTTGAGGAGCTCGTGGCTAAATAATAACAGCCGCACGGGTCAATCTTGAAGGTTAAGCACCGCTTGCCAAGGTTGGTCTGTGGATAGGTGACCATCTTAACATAACGAGTCCTTCGTGCCTCGGAAAGCACGTTAAGCCGTTGGTCCCGGCTGTCATTTGTAGATCTTTGGCAATCGTTACAGATTGTCAGAAGCCAGTAAATCTGACTCCAGTCTTTCCAAGATGTACCTACTCATCGTATGGTGTCCGCGACTACAGTATATTCAAAGGTTAAAAGTAAAAAAATCGATTTTTTACACATTTTTTGCCGTAAGGTTGCCTGCCTGTCGGTCTTCTAAAGATTGTACTTCGGTGAGTGTGCCCAAGAACTCCACGACCTCATCCCACCGGCCCCCTTCTACCATCGAACATCTAGACGCATTGCATCTTACCATCCCTACCTTGTGGCTATTCCACCAATTCGCACTAAGCGTTTTCAAACGTCATTTATAATGCGCACAGCAAAGGAGTGGAACTCTCTGCCTGCGTCTGTGTTTCCAAAAGCTTACAACCCTAATCTCTTCAAAGTTAGAGAGAACAAGCTCCTTCTGGGTACGCTCGCTCCATCGTAGACTTTGTTTCTATCATCTCTGACATAGACTAAAGTCAACAAACCCATTACAAACAAAAAAAATATATCTCGTTTCTTGTGGGTTTTTCGCTATTTGAATGTATTATCAGTATTTTAGAAGATTAAATTCCCTACAAGGTTTGTCTCAAAATATTTTTTATACCTTGAATTGCATTCGAGAGAGGGCGGAGAGCGCTCGGTCAGAGCATCATTTAAGGTCAACCGGTAGTCTCGGTCAAAAACATGCCATTTAAAGTTTATTAATTATTGATAGATATAAAATTATAAATAATTTTCATGTCTTATTAACTATTATATACTCGTAATATATTAATAATTATTTTACTTACGTATTTATTTTTAACATAGCTTTCGCCAGCGACTTCGTAAGCGCATATCCCGTCTTTCCCGTTTCCGTAGGAATTTAGAAAAATCCTATCTTAGTGCATCTCTACGGAGTGTAATGAAGCTACATGCCAAATTTCAGCTTGGAATTTCTGTAGTCGCAGACACCCTACGATAAGTAGGTTTTGAGAAAGTTTTAAGGTGTCAAAATAAAGGTTAAACATGTTTATAGCCGACAATCTGTTATTCCGAGATTCTTACCTAATTTTGACTAATTTGCCTGGACTGACCAAATCTGCCTGGCAGTTCCAAAGATTAGCGCGTTCAAACAAACAAAATTGTTCAGCATTATTATATTAGTATAGAAGATATGTCTTGTCGGGTTTTCGCGAGATATTTTACTATGTGGTGTTCCTTAATAATAAAGTTTCCTACTCAAATAGCAACAGATGTGTTTTCACATAACCCTTCGTAGTTTAATGTAAATAACAAGTTTCATACGCATAATTACGATACACACTCAGTTTCGGATTTTGTAACTTCAACAAAATTACTGGACCATGGTGGTTTGTGCATAAGTGGGTGGTAAACAATCATTAAATAGATATTTAGTGTCTCCTGAACTTAACTGATGCCATCGCAACCTAGCATGCGACGAGGGCATCAGTTAAGTTCAGGAGTTCACAAGGCCGTGGGAATGAAGCAGCATGAAAAAGAAAGTATTCCAAACAATAGTTCTTCGTCTTCTCCTTCGTCGTTCCCTCACTGCTGAGGATCGCGACCGCATATGATTCGACAAGCCATACGGTCTTCTGCCGTGTGGCCCGTTTTGTACATGCTGCCTCCAACAGCCTTCTTTATTGCGTCGGACCATCTTACCGGTGTTCTAACTTGGCGCTTTTTCTTCGACCCGGCCGAGTATACGATTGTAAAAGTTTCAAAACATCACTACCGAATCAACTCGCAAGTATTGTTTACTGACTTGTAGAGGCACGTTCACCTACTGGTAACCCTGTTAATATGGTAAAGGTTAGGTACGATAAAAGTAAATCTCTATAGGGAAGAACGTGCTAGAGACTTAATTATTGTTGGAAATAATTAACAAAAAGTTAAGAGTTTAACAACGTTTATTGCACGGTAAAGATTTACAGAACAGACAACAGAATGAACGGAAACACACAAGCGCCACACGTTAATATCTGGAACTAAAGTTACGTTTAGAAATACACAGAGAATTGATTGACGTTTACTATTTCAACATCCTCCCTTAAACTCAATCAACCCCATCTTGGAGGCACAGTATGCCAATTTTGCATATGGTGTCGCTTTAGTGAGTGCATCTGCTACCATCAGGTCCGTTTGTATATATTGCACATCAATGGCCCCTTCAACAGCTTTATCACGTACATAATGATGCCTCACATCTATATGCTTAGTTCTGGAATGGTAGCCATCGGATTCTGATAGTTTAATAGAACTTTGATTATCGCTGTAGATAATCATTGCCTGATTCTTCAGTAGAGGCCAAAACGTTTCTTGTAGCTGCTTTAGCCACATAGCCTCCTGAACACAGGACGACAAAGACATATACTCTGCTTCGGTTGTCGACAGAGCAACAGTTGGCTGCCGTTTAGAATTCCAGCTTATTGCTCCTCCCTGGAACAAGAAAATGTACCCAGTACATGAACGCCGGTCATCTTCTGAACTTGCCCAGTCTGCGTCACAGAAGCCATGAGTCATAGTTTCCTCTGGATTTTGTTTATAAATCAACCTATAATCTTCAGTACCCTTTAAATACCGCATAACTCGCTTCAATAACATCCAATGTGCCATTTCAGGTTTCTGATTAAATTTACTCAATAAATTTATCACAAAACTTATATCTGGTCTAGTAATTTGTGAAATATACAACAAGCATCCAATAATTTCTTGATAAGGGATTCCATTCAATGTATTTGATTCCTCAGATGTACTTTTTAACTTTGTATTAATATCCATTGGAATCTTAACACTTTTGCAATCAGACATGCCATATTTATTTAGTACTTCTCTTATGTATTTTTTCTGATCTAAATAAATAACTCCTTTCTCTCTGTTTCTTTCTACATGTATACCAATGCAATAATTGATATCTCCCAAATCTTTTATTTTAAATTGTTTCTTTAACTCTTCTTTGATATGATTTTTAGACTCTATATTATTTGTGAATAAAATTATGTCATCGACATAAGTAGCTAGAAAAATCATGTTATTGTTGTCTACAATTTTATAATATATACAAGGATCTAACTTGTTTTGTAATAGACCTATTCCTTTAAGTGTAGAACTTAACTTCTTGTTCCATTGCCGGCTTGCCTGTTTTAATCCATATAACGATTTTTTTAAACGACATACTTGTTTACCATTCTCATACATTGGTGGTTGCATCATATAGATCTCCTCCTTTATGTCGCCTTGAAGAAAGGCTGATACTGCATCCATTTGACAGATGTCTAAATCAAATTTAACTGCCAAGCCAAACAAATATCTCAAAGAAGCATACCTTATCACTGGTGAAAATACTTCTGTGTAGTCTACACCAGGTCTTTGCGAACAACCTTTAATCACAAGCCGTGCTTTATACTTCACTATCTCTCCATTTTCATTAGTTTTCCTTTTGTAGACCCATTTGCATGGTATGGGGCGTTTGTTGTCTGGAAGAGTAGTGATATCCCAGGTGTTATTCTCCAACAATGACTGATATTCCTCATCCATTGCTGCTTTCCAATGTTCAGCATCAGAGCCCGACAAGGCTTCTTCAACAGTTAGTGGATCTGAAATCTGTTGAACACACATGCAATTATTGTATCTCTGATGAGATCTGAGGGTGATATTTCTTGTAATGCTATCAACACTACTATCATCATTGGAACTGGGATAATATGTTTCATCATCAGTCATTTTATTCAACACACAACTATCAAAAGATGAGTCAGTACTCGAGTGTGATGATGCTTCATCTTGAGTCTCACTCTGCAGTGTATTGTCAACAGATATCACCTCATCATTTTCACTTACAGGAATATTTACAAGGTCTTTGGTAAGTACAGGTTGCTGTGTCTCATTATTTAATGAGTTTTCCATAACTATGACATCCCTACTAATTATAACCTTTCTATTTGCAGGATCATACAGCCTATACCCTTTGGTATTATCACAATACCCCACAAAAATTAATTGTTTTGACTTGCGATCCCATTTCAAGCGATTTTGTTTTGGGATATGTACCATAGCCGCAGAACCAAAAATCTTTAAATTTGAAAGGTTTGGTTTCTTACCAGTCCACTTTTCATAGGGAGTTACCTCAGCCAAAACCCGTGATGGTGATCTGTTTATGACATAGGCAGCAGCAGCGACCGCCTCTGCCCACATTTGTTTATGCAGCTTTGCTTCAAATAACATGGACTTTGCTCGTTCCACCAATGACCGATTCATCCGTTCTGCTAGCCCATTGTGCTCAGGCGTGTACGGAGTACTGGTCTGATGTTTGATGCCGGAAGCTGCTAGAAACACAGATAATTCTTTATTACAGTATTCTTTTCCGTTATCACTTCTTACTATTTTTATCTTCTTTTCCAATTCATTTTCTACTTCTTCTTTAAATTTTTGAAACACTGACTTAATATCCATTTTGTTCTTGAGAAAATATACATATACTTTACGGGAATAGTCATCTATAAAGGTTATGAAGTACTTCGCACCACCCACAGATGATGTCTCCATCGGACCACATAGATCTGTATGTACTATTTCTAGTAATGCTTTTGCTCTTGAACCAGTATGTGGAAACGGTAATCGTGTTTGTTTAGCTTCACAACATGGTATACAAACAGTATTAACATCTTTATTTGTGATAGTTATACCATCAGCACATGATTCTAACCTCTTTACATCAGCCAAATTTAAATGCCCCATTCTCTTATGCCATGTAATAATATCAGTCTTATTTTCACAAGCAACAGCATAAGCATTCACAGAAACAGTGTTCAATTTATACATGTTATCAAATAATCTTGCATTTGCTATAAGAATCTTATTGGCATTATATATGTTACAGCCTATGTCAGTAAATTCCACTTTACAACCATTCTTGGTTAATTGACTGACTGATAACAAGTTTACACTCAGCTCAGGAATATATAAAACATTTCTTACCTGGATTGGACATTCATCCTTGCAAAAAATAGTTTGAATGTTTACTTTACCAATACTTTGCACAGAGACCGCATCATTATTAGCCACTTTAATTTGCTGAATCGGAGATGCTTGTATATCATACATCCAGTCAGAACGTCTCGTCATGTGCATTGTAGCACCTGAGTCAATGTACCACTCATCTTTGTTTACATTGCTATAAGCTGAAAAAACTGCTGAAAAACTGTTTTGATTATATTTCTTCTCTGTGCACTGATTTTTAAAATGTCCATATTTGTTACAATTAAAACAGCGAGGGCCTCTTCCTTTTGCCTTGGCATTGTTTTTTGAGGTATTCTTGTGCTTTGTAAATAACGCTGAAGACGTGGAATCTTTCACTTCCTGTAAAAGTTTTGTCTTAACGAAGTCTGATGAAATTTTAATGCCGGAACTTTCCAGACCCATGATCATTGGTTTATAATTATCAGGTAAACCCGCCAACATGAGTGTTCCCAACCATTCGTCATCAACTTGAAAACCGATATTTCGTAATTTATATGCGGTACTCATAATTTTATTCACATATTCTTCGACGTTGGCGCAGTTATCTAGTGTTGTGTTGATTAAATCTCGCAATAAGCCGACTTTTCTTGATAACCCGGAGTCCTCGAAGGCATTTTGCAGGTTTATCCATACTTCTCTAGATGACTGTGCATTTTCAATATGGACGTAATTTATTGGTTCCACCAACAAAATGATTTTTGACTTGGCTTTTATATCTTTCTTAGAGTCGACTTCGGTGCCGGGATCGACACATTCCCACAAATCTTCATGTTGAAGATAGGATTTTACCGCAAACTTCCAAGTAGAATAATTCTCCCGCCCGGCTAACTTTTCAATTTGTAGGTTAGTCATAGCCATTTTTCTCGGGACAATTTTCGATGAAATTACGAAATATTCACTACTGTACGATACTTTATTGCAATATATGTTAAACTTTCAATCTGTTTAGGTATATGGTCTGGGCCCATAACCTGTTGGAAATAATTAACAAAAAGTTAAGAGTTTAACAACGTTTATTGCACGGTAAAGATTTACAGAACAGACAACAGAATGAACGGAAACACACAAGCGCCACACGTTAATATCTGGAACTAAAGTTACGTTTAGAAATATACAGAGAATTGATTGACGTTTACTATTTCAACAATTATTAGACACTCGTAAAGGTAGTACCGAACCATTGATGTAGCCATGATGTAGCCTAACAGCCCGTTCCTACTTGTCGGCTGTCGAGCCTGGATTTTAATCGGATGTTGCTGTGGCAGAGCACCATTTTTACCCGACTGCGCCAGAAGGGGAGGATGTTTTTCGAGAGTATGAAGGTATGTATAACTGTTTGGCATACTCTGCGGCCTGAACGGCTCGATGGATAGCTTGAGATGTGATGCTAGATTCGTCTTGATTGTGGGGGTGACACTGGGTACACAAAAATTAAAGTGACCGATTTTTGGCGCTATATTATGCCTTATTTTTTTTTTATTTTGAATACCTATTGAGTGGGGTATGGAGGTAAAGGGCTCGAGGACATCATTCCAAAAATGTAACTCACTAAAATGTACATGTAGTATGAAATAAATTTTACATGAAGCGATTCACACTTGTCCTGACACGGATTTGATAGAGGCGCGGACGCCCGATCAAAATCCGAGACCGATAGATTCAGATTTTCGACAAAATACTCTTTAACAGAAACTCTCAAAGGTAACATTGTGCATCAACTAACGAACATTCATTCAAACCGTACCCCTAGCAAAGGATTCTGGCAATATTACAGCGAATTCTCAAACAAAGTTGATGATACATGACATGTTCATATGTTCAAGCGCAAAGCCACCAAAACTCACAATTTTCTGTGAACAAATTGCCAGTGAAGCGAACAAGCTTACACAAGTTCCATCTTTTGTCTGTTCTTGCTTTGTGGGTAAACGACTCGTTTCTGTAATATTGCTCAATTTGATCATTGCTCAGAGCGGCAACGGTTTTGCTTCTTTGTTAGTCCTAATTATTTATATAAACTTTATGTACCATACATGGGTGGACTTCATGCCACAAAGCACTCTAAACCAGTCAACATTTGGTTGAAAAAGATTATGCTGTGGTAGGCTTACAATAAAAAAAAAACTAAAATTCGAAATAGTTTTTTTTTATTGATTTAACTAATATGATTTAAAGCATTGTCTGCCAGACAAATATAAAATGTATTGTTTGTCGGTCACCGGCGACCGACGCGGCAGTGAATGTGTAAAAAAATCTGTTTAGCCGTTTGAAGGCTAAAGGCTAGAGCTGCAAAGTCAGTACAGGTGACATTCACCCTCAAAAAAATTGACTGCCCACCTGTAAAGTTGGGCCAATGGACTCTACCTCACAGTGATCATGTAAGATATATTGGCTTGCACATTGATCGTAAACTACCCTGGAGGCACCACATCGAATGTAAAATGCAGGAGCTTCATCTAAAGTACAACAGCCTATACTGGATGCTAGGAAGGAAATCGAGACTGTCTTTGCACAACAAACTTGTTGCGAACATCACTGCGCGCCGGGCGACCGCGCGGGACGCCTGCGGTCGCGGAGGGGGTCAACCTGCAAGCTCGCACCGGCCGGCGGCGGCGGCCCACGACACTGCGTCATCGTCCGCCTCACTGAGCGCCCACTCATTCCTTTATTTAACCTTAGTTTCGAATTATTGTTTGATCGCTTGTTCGCTTCATTCAATTAATACAGTCCACTATTTTATTGTTACCGGAGTTTCTCTGCTGTCCTAATACCACCCTTAGGATTTAACCCACTCCTTTCTATGGTCCTTCGAGCCGGATGTTGACCGTAGCTTACTCAATTCACAACATTTTTAACTACCACTAAGACTTGCGAACAACTTAGTGAGGAACAGCTAGTCGAACTAGAGATGAGAGTTGAGAAAATGGTTACCGTATATGCCACCTATGATCAATTTCAGGGTCAATTGGAGTGCCTGTCAGCAAAGCCCGACGAGCAATTCGCCGAACGTGAGCAGTTTGAGGGCAGCTACTACAAGCAACTTGCATCTGCTCGCGCGCTTCTGTCGCGACACCGCGCTCAACTAGAGTCTAAGGTAAGCTCCAGTGAACAACTACCGGTGGTTACTAGACAAAATAATGTTAGACTTCCAAAAATTCATCTACCTCACTTTAGCGGCGGTTATAGGGATTGGTTAGAATTCAAAGAGATTTATGTATCACTGATTCATGAAGAGCCAAGTATTGACAAAATTAATAAATTTCACTACTTTAATGGCATTGCAGCACTGAACAGGTTTATTGCTCATCGTGGTAAACCGAAGACCATTTACTCTGACAATGGCACTACCTTTATTGGCACCTGTAACGAAATAGCTGACATATTAAAACAGGACTTTTCCTTTATTCCGGCCTACACCCCGCACTTCGGTGGCTTATGGGAGTCTGCCGTGAAGTCCATAAAACATCACCTGAGGCGTATATTAGGCTTTGCACATCTCACTTACGAAGAGATGTCTACTTGTCTGATTCAGGTTGAGGCAATACTAAACTCTCGTCCTCTCACTCCTCTTTCCACTGATCCATCTGACCTATACCCCTTAACTCCTGCCCATTTCCTAATTGGGAGATCTCTCACATCCCTGCCGCATCCGCAAGTCGTAAACCAGAACATCTCCAGTCTGAAACGTTTCCAGCGTATAGAACATCTCAAGCAACAGTTCTGGAACAGATTCTCTAACGAGTACATCTTTTACCTCCAACAGAGAACCAAGTGGACGGACTCCGATGGGATACTCGAAGAGGGATCAATGGTGGTACTCAAGGAGCAACACTCACCACCACTGATGTGGCCACTCGGCCGAATCGTCCGGCTCATACCTGGGAGAGACGGAATAAGCAGAGTCGCAGACGTGAAGACGAAGAAGGGAATAGTCCGACGAGCTTTTAACACCATCTGTCCTCTTCCAGTACAAACCTTGAAGACGTCTTCAACGCCGGGAGCATGTTGAGAACATCACTACGCGCCGGGCGACCGCGCGGGACGCCTGCGGTCGCGGAGGGGGTCAACCTGCAAGCTCGCACCGGCCGGCGGCGGCGGCCCACGACACTGCGTCATCGTCCGCCTCACTGAGCGGCCACTCATTCCTTTATTTAACCTTAGTTTCGAATTATTGTTTTATCGCTTGTTCGCTTCATTCAATTAATACAGTCCACTATTTTATTGTTACCGGAGTTTCTCTGCTGTCCTAATACCACCCTTAGGATTTAACCCACTCCTTTCTAAACTCTTAATATATAGTCATCCAAAACCCCATTTGGACATATGGGCTGCAACTATAGGGCAGTGCAAGCGATTTCAACATCAATAAACTTCAGCGACAACAAAACACGATCCTAAGAACAATAGGGAACATGCAATATTTTCATTTAATATTTTATTTAATATTAAAGAACTCCATCTAAAATAGACTACCACATAAATACAAAAGGAAAACCCTTTAATTTATTGCCAAAATTGCGGTTTTAAACAGACAGTTTAAATTTTCGCGCGTAAACGGATGATGACGTCACTCATGTCTGTCACTGGTCAAGAACTGTCATAATTCAAAGTCATAGAGCAATATCCCAATGCTTCCAGAACTTACTCATTTTCTCAGTCACAAAATGTGTGGAATAGAATAGTGTTAGTATGTAGGTACTTTGAACATTCGCTTACCTGCTAGTTTGGGCCGACGCGACCGCCAGTTTGTAAGTATCATCATCAGATGCTAGCTATGAAACGACTACATCTTTTTCACGATTTTTACAAAATACATATTCTTAAATCATTATATTTAGTTAAAATTTAAAGACTAATTAGTCAGTGTAAGATCTGATTGGCATCTCCACTGAAAATTGAGATCCGATTCACAAGTATGTCTTTTGGACATAGTTTATTTACAAAATTACCTCCTAGACTTTGTAATATGTGTTATACCTAAATACATGACTAAAAAATATATAGGACTATACCCTATTCAAATATTTTGTTACTGCAAAATAACTTACGTCTGGGAGTCCTGGGATCATGGACTATAAAGTAACGCGAGTGACGTCACCAGACGCTGATTGGTGAATTAAAACACATTCCGTTTCACGTTACTTTAAATTTCTAATTATTATTAAAAATCAATATTAACTGGAATAAAAACATTGCACTGGTCCTTCTCTTATGCTGTTTTTACATTTTAGTTACAAAATATTTATAATTATTAAATCTACATCTTCTCTATTGCAAAAGTACCTTGGTACATAACCAACAATGAAGTTCACGATCACCTTGAAATGACAAATTGAGAACAATAAAAGTGGAAATTCGGAGTTTGGCAGCAAAATACAAAGACCGGATATCATCCTAACGAACTTACTCGCCTATCACCATAGACCAGTATGTGAGACGACTAAAACGTCATCATATCCTAGAGCTAGAGGACCGGCAGTAGCTCTGGGCAGCAGATGAGTAGACGCCTCCAATGGGAAGCCACTCCGCATGACAATACCACAGAACAGATTTGCCCAGTCTTTGGACTGATTGCAAATACACACTGAGAAAAAAAAAAAAGCCGTTTGAAGATCATCAGCTCTTCTATTTTCTAGTTAAGTTCTAATCCACAAATGAGTATCTTGAAAACATAAATATAACCATCAGCACGGAAAGTAGAAGAGAAGTTTCATAGTCTTATTGGGAAAAGCGACTCAATTATCTACTAAACCTTGACGCTTCCGTAATAATATCTACGCCTACCCTAACTCTCTATTATTTCAAACTTTATCTTCAATCATTCCCCATACAATAAGTACTCACTGTACTTATGAATAATTCACAAATCCTCGCGTTATCTCTAAAAAGGGTCGCCCTTGATAACTTAGTGAAAGGAGAGTCAACAAGCCAACTTTGAACACTGAACCTGGAGCGAACGCACCCATCGGGAAATCTCGAAACTTTGCGATTTGACTATTGATTTGCAAAGTTCGGATAAATAACGTAAATAGAGATTTAGCACACCTTTCGGCCAAAAATCTACCTTAAGGAAGGCCATTAAATGATAAGTCGGAACGTGTACCACGTACGACTTGAAATTGGTGTTATGGCGCCTCTAACTTCTCCACCCTCAAGGTCCAGTTGGTCTTTACCTGTATTTACTCTACGATGTCTTCAATCTTCGTAGAATGATGCAAACGGGCCACTATTATTTTTTTATTACTATTGTTGTGACTACATAAGAAATGGATTTTCTGGAGTCGGTGTTTCCTGATAACTATCAACTTGGTAGTTTTAAATCAAGAGTGAATAGATACTTCTAAGCAAGCGTGCTTCAACGTCGACCATATAATGGTACTTCAGATTTATGTATAATATATTGTCATAGCTGTGCTGAATTTATTGTCTTAGTCTGTCACTGTACTTCTTAAAATAAAATAAAATAAATATCGTCACTTACCATCAGGTGAGATAGTTGTCAAACACAAGCACTACCAATGAATGTTCATTGCAGAGAAAACATTATCAAAGCATTGCACGCATTTGTGAAAACAAGAAACTAGAACTAACTGCACAAGAGCAATAAAACTTCAAAACAAAAAGTCGCTGTATGATAATTATATTAAGAAAAAAATATATGATGTGTTGCCTTTATAGGCCCATAAATCCTACTACACATTTTTCGTAAAAATTCCAAGTGCATAAACGTTTCTGTGGAGTCAAGGCGCAAACCAACCACGGCGCACGGAGGCCACGAACGTGGAATAAACTTTGCTTTACAAGAAAATGTATGTGATAGCGTCCACTGCAACCCACGGCCACACTACACATCTATTGATGTCATTAGCACTTGCGTGGCTGACTCGCATACGGCGCTCACATAGCTCAACCCTGTCAATGCCATATACGCTATGAATGCGGTACACACTATACACGAATCTAAACCCACGGCTATGTACAACTGTATCGCTGTATAGTGTATCGCTGTATAGTATGTAGAGTGTACTGCAGTGGAAACGTAAACCAACGTTGTTAAACAAATTAATCCACGCAGCTAAAATGCGCCCCGTGCCCGTGCACAGCATGCGCCGTGGTGGTTTTGCGCCTATATTCCGGTACCCTTACAGTGCGTTCCTGTAATAATATACTACACTTGAGCCCATATAACATGTTATTGCAAAGGATGCCACGAACGCACTTTCAGGAACACATTTTGGCAAGTTCACTATATAACTTAAGGCTGATATAACTCTTACGGCGAGGTAGACTCGTAGGAGTGTTGTTGCTAATAAAAGCTCCGGTGATGTAGTCATGAACAGGGCTGCTACCAACCAGAAAGGAGTCAAGTGCTTCAGGTCACTTAAAATTGCTCGTCGGACAGTATCAGGGCAGTTCGCCACACTGGCTATGGGAACAAGTGCCAGTAGCTTTAGTGCTAGTAATGCAGAATATAAGAAGTAAGACTGCATTAGTGGAGAGTACGAGTCATTTTTAGGATTTTTCATTTTTATTCAGATTAATTTCAACTTTATTTTTAAGGCATAATTTTGACAGTTTATTTCTAAATATATGTCACAGACACAATATTATAGACAACAAAACATCGCACTACGTCCGACGAAAAGGAGTTTTCTTTACTCCTGTGATCCATAGTGCGGGATAAAAAGTAGAACCGGTTCAAAACTTCCAGGGATCAACAAACAAACAGTGTTATCGAAATAGGAGAAGGAGGAGGAGTTGGTGACATAAGATCAGTGACTGAACTGCATCAAACTGCTTGAGAAGCGACTTGTCTAGAACTTTTTAGTCGGCTTTAGCGGTCGGGTTTTTTGAGAAAGTCAATTTATTTGTTTCCTACATTTTAGTGAGTTAAATTTTTTGAATCGTCTCCTTTTTTTAATTCATTTTCACAATATGGCGTCCAGTAGTCGCCATATTAAATTTTCACTAACGGCATGTCTTTAGTGACACTTGCCGCACTAAGTGGAATCGATTGACGTGTGAATCATAAAAATCAGCCCAAGCGTTTGGTCTATATAGTGCTTCAAAGGAACATACAAATATACATACATAGACTGATAAACACATTACATCCTTTGCGTCGCGCAGAAAGAAAAATCCGTTCCGTAAAGTTTATTTGCTAAATGTTATTAAACCAATAATTATTTTTAAATATTTCTTAAAAAAAACTCAATAAAAACATTTAAAAATAGTAAATCACTGGTATTGGGAACAAGGTACTAGCTACCGGCGTGGTCTGAGCTACAGAGAGAGGACCCTCCAAATAATGCAAGCCGTGTCTAGAAGTATTGCTATCTGAATCAAACCCTTGAACCAGCTGCTGAACGAGAGTCTCTTAAGGTGGTGGCCGAGTGTCGTGGCTATTAAAACGTTGGCTGACACGACTATCGGTAGAACGATTGCCGAGTTCACATCCCACATATCGACGACCTCACCAGCCAATGAAGGATATTTGATTTGATTACTAGATCAATTGATTTGTAAAATTTTTGTTCCGTATTTAAAAATTAGATTTAATTAGTATTAAAGTTAAATTGGGTGTATTTGTTTCTTGGCGGTGGTCACCGAGCCTTGAGCCTTACTAGGCCCCTGGCTATTGGCTGGGCGATCGGGACGGCTTAGTCCACACGTGTGTGCGGCAACGAGGAGGGTCGGTGGTTGACGTCTCGTTTGCCACCCCCGTCTCTCACTCGCCTGGACCGGGAAGCAGCCAAGGAGGCGGCCTTCCTCCAGGACTGGCTTTCGCCTCTAGTCGAGGTCCTGGACGTGGATGCTGCAGCGGTCCAGCTAAGAGGATCCTGACCGAGGTGTGCAACACCATGGGGGACCCCCCCGGACCTTGCGTCCACGTCGCTGGAAACGGCCCAGTTTGTCACCGTAACGGAGTGGCGGACTGGGTACGGCCAGAGTGCATTCGTAGAATTTTTATTTTATCTTGCGTTGTGTCTACGATTCTGCTGTGGCTATGCCGAAACCCCCGCGGGACGCCTACGGGCAGTTTCGGCCCTTCTCAGGGCCAACAAAAAGGCCCTTCTCAGGGCCAACCAAAAGGCCCTTCTAGGAAGCTAGTCGCGCGCCGTCTACGGCTAGCTTCTTCGGAAGAGCGGACTTGTCCGATTCGGACGAGTTGGTCATCAGCGTCTCGGACGCGGGCGACTCCCGGTCGTGGAAGCGGGCCTTCCTCAAGGAGGGGTCCGAGGGCTCCTCGGGCTCAGCCAGGAGGTCAAAGGCCAAAAGACCGACGACAGCCGCAGACACCCACATAGTGGATCTCGTGGACGCCCAGCGGCATCTGGACTTGGCTCGGCGGGCCTGGAGGAGCAGGTTGCTGCTAAGGAGCAGCGGGCGCGTGCTGCTCGGGCCAAGTCCGGGTACGGTGCATCCCACGTGCTTTACTCGGACCAGTCCTTGGCCGAGCTGGCGCGCATGGTGGAGGAGGACGAGGAGGAGATCGTGGAGGTCGCCTCCAAGTCCTCAAACCTTAAGGGCATATTTTAGAAGACCCTTAAGTGCCGTGCTGCGAGCATGCGCGGCATCATCCAAAAGCTCGTGAAGCGCAAAGCGACCGACGAGTCAAGGCAATTGCAGGCCAAAGTTGATCGCCTGCAATCAGAGGTAAGCCAGCTTCATCAGAAGCTGGCTGATGTCACGGCTCGGCCGATTCAGGCCGAACCGAGACCTGCGGCGGAGGCCCCCACCCCCACCAACCTTGAGGATGTCATCCGCAAGGTTGTCATGGAGGAGCGGGCCTTCACAAGAGCCTGCCTTGCAGGTATCGAGGACCGCCTCCTGCCGGAGAAGCGCCTCTGACCATCGCTTGCGGCGGACAGGAGACGAGGCGAGCCGGGCCTTCCTCGTAAGGGGAGGACGCCCTTCTCCCTTCCACTACTCCGTCCAACCAACAGGGTTGGACTAAAGTGGTCCAGAAGGGAAAGGGCAAGGGGAAAAAGACGGCGACGGCCGTCCCTGCCGTCCCCGCCTCTACGCAACCCGGCCAGTCGCAAAGGCCTGGGGGAAGAAAGGGAAAGCGGAAGGGCAGAAAGGCGGCAGCGGCCGCCCCTGCTATCCCCGCCACCACGCCTCCCAGTCAGTCGCAGGCGGCTGGCAGGGGCAAGAAGAAGGGGAAGGGGAAACTGGTTCCTCCGAAGACCGCAACCGTCGTAGTGACGCTCACCGCGGAGGCTGCGGAGTGGTGTGAGACCTTTTTTTTTTAATGATGGGAAATCATCAAATGACTCCTTCGGCTCTGGGCGAGGCGGAAGGGAGTGTCAGACTCTTACTGACTAAAACCCATCCGTGCTCCTCCTAATGCCCTTTGCGTTCCACGGCTGCGGCGTCTCCCCACCGCTGTATCTCCACGTTGTCGTCGTGGTGGGGCTTGTGTGTCTCAATGATCTTGGAGCTCTGCCGGTAGAGTTACTCATGCCGGAAAGGTCCGAGTGAGTGACCAGACCAAGAGAGATACCGGGAAGTGGTTGCTCCTGATTGATCGACGGTAATCGATCGACAGATGACATGACCATGCCACTGCGGTGCAGGCGCACCAAAGTGGCGCACCTTTCTCTCCTTGAGGAGAGAATTTTCGGCGGGTTCGCTGAGCTGGGTTGGCCGGACAGCGAACGGAGGCATGTTTAATGCCGCCGCCGGGGGCTTGGCATGACCGCCTGGCCCAGAGGAAGGCTACCTCTTAGATAAAAAACCACCTAATCCTAAGCTTTGAAGCGCGGTGAGAGGATGAATGGCTGGAGGGAGTCCAGTCGCGAGCGCTTCCCCTGTAGAGCACCTGCCGCACTCTGCAGTATGTAGGCTTACCCAGGTAAATAGGCTCTGCCTGGGTGGTCATTCAAATTCAAATTCAAATTCAAAGCATTTTATTTCAAATAAACCATTCACAGGCACTTTTGAAACGTCAAGGTCGGTCAGTCAAAAACATGGAAGCTATTTGCACGTTCCAAAGCGTAGATCTCTATGGAGAAGAACGTGCAAGAAACTCCACGGACACTCTTTTAAATCATGTTCTGTTTTACAAAATTCCAAGTTACATATACTTGTTGCTTCTGCATGTGAGGACAATGCAATGGGAAAAAAGGGCTTATTATAAGAATTTTAAACATAAAGATTAAAATAAGCCAATGGCAGTTAAGAGATAACCAGTCTCAACCGACGGCGCGCCGTCGGTTGTTCACGAACATGACGCGTGTATCGGCACCCTTCAGCTCAACCATTTCGAAGGGAACCGAATGATCAAACCCACGCGCCGCCATCAGCGAGACATTTGAGTGAGCATGACATGCTCTCAACCACCATGCTCGTTTATGTCCAACAAGTAAAACTATAACTACTCACATAAAACATTTACAAAATTTGAAAAATATGCTTCTACTTTACACAAAACTATGGTTGTCAATGACCAAATAATGAAAAATAAATTAATAAAGAGATCGATTAAGTTCTTACATCAAAAAGAATAAATAAGTAATTAATATAATAATATAATTTGTATGTATACAGAGTTGATACGACAGAGGGGCATTAAATTAAACTACGTATACTATACGTGTACAGTATTAATTCGATACGGTACAAAAACAAAAAGCGCCATAAATGAGAAAATATTTTTTTCAAACAAACTAAATAGCTTGCAAATCCGAATAAAACGCAACCACCCTTTGTAAAAAAAAGACACTGACCTTAGATACCGCTAGGTAACAAAGCGGCAACGTCGCGCGCGCGCCGGAGCGCGGTGTGCGGTATCTCGTGTGCTCGGTGGGGGCCGGGCCGGGGTGGCGGCCGGCGACTTAGGCCTCCGCTCGCACTGGCTTTTATGTTAGGTAACGTTTCGAAGTACGCGCACAAAAACAAACACACAAAATTTTAAAATTTTCGATGTGTCCTCCATTTACATTGATGCACAAATTATACCGACGGAGAATATTGTTATTTATTTTTCTAATTAGATCACTGTCCGTCGCTAAGCACTTTAATTTGTGAAATGCTAAAATAATCCTTAATGTACCCCCACAAAAAGAAATCCATGGGAGTGAGGTCCGGAGATACTAATTCTAAATAATAATAATCCCAAGTTACGTGTCCTATCACCATAAAAAACAGTCAATCACAAAAAAAAAAACACAAATACTAAATAATAATAATCCCAAGTTACGTGTCCTCTCACAATAACAAAATAAAATCACAATTCTTTGCGCGCGAATTCCACAAACCCTACGTTCCGAAACGACAGCGTCGGCGTCACTGAGCAGGCCCCACTTACCGATCGCAAAAAAACAAGGATGCAACTAACTGACCTAGTTCTGTTTCATTCAAATGCGCTACGTTCGTCGCTTTCGTAGTGAAAGTGCAAGTGTGTGTGTATTGATTGCTTCCTTGTTTGCATTGCCAATTTTTAGTGAATGACCTTCGACATGCGTCAGAGCGGCAACAACGCATCGTAGATTCATCGTTGTAAGGTGCATGACCTATGCTTAGACGATATTCAGCTGTTAGAAAAGATACATCGTGTTCAAACCGTGCAAAAACTTTAAAAATCATTTGCGACTAAACTACTGCTCCTAATTAATTTATTTTTGGTACAGAGCTTGAAAATGGTACCTAGTATAGGCAGTTTCAAGGAAAGCCCCTCTGTCGTATCAACGTTGTATAAGAATAAATAAACGAAATAATGTAAGAACCTCTAAAAGGAGCGAGCATCTCTTCCAAATATAAAAACATAAAAACCTAAGAAGTGGACCTAAGCAGCTGTGACTGTGGAGCAGGACCAGCATTTAGCCAAGCGTTTTTATCGAGGATATAATCTTCCAGTTTATAATACGCTTGTCTACATAGTGTGCGTTTTATGCATGCTTTAAATTTTTTCTCATTCAGTTCGAGAATATCAACTGGTATTTTTTATTATAAAATTTAATACAGTACCCCATAAAAGAAGTGTGTACTTTGGCCAATCTGAATCGGGGTTGATCTAATTTGTTCCTATTTCTAGTATTAAAATTAAGCCTGTCACTAATCTTGCTAAAGAGATGAAGATTTTGCCGAACATACATAATATTTTCGTAAATGTATTGACAAGGTACCGTCATGATGTTGATATCCTTAAACAGTTCTCTTAGGGAATCACGCCGACGGAGATTGTAAATGGCTCTGATGGCTCTTTTCTGCAGGATAAATATAGACTCGATGTCTGCAGCACGTCCCCATAATAAGATACCGTAAGACATGATACTATGAAAGTAACTAAAATAGACCAGCCTCGCGGTATCTATATCGGTAAATTGACGGATTTTTCTGACAGCGTATGCTGCTGAACTTAGCCGTCCCGCAAGAGATGTTAAATGAGGACCCCATTGTAGCCTTGAGTCAAGCGTAATCCCCAGGAAAACCGTGTTTTCGACGAATTCAAGTTTCTCCTTGTTCAATACTATGTCGCAATCATTTCTTTTAACGTTCGGTAAGGCAAATCTGATGCATTTAGTTTTTTTCCCATTTAATACTAAATTATTAGCAGTAAACCAATTTTGGACCTGCTGTAGGGCGTTATTTAAATAGAGCCTTGTGGTACCCCCATTTTGACTTTTAAACCCCGTGAATTGACACCATTTATTTGAACTTGCTGCTGTCTATCATTTAAGTAAGATTTTATTAGACCGAGTGCAAGTTTACCTAGTCCGTAATGTCCTAGCTTTAGGAGCAAGGTTTCGTGATTTACACAATCAAATGCCTTGGAGAGGTCACAAAAGATTCCTATGGCATCTTGTGCCTCTTCCCACGCTGAGTATATGTGTTTTAACAACGTGGCACCAGCGTCAGTAGTACAACGACCCCTGGTAAAACCATACTGTTGATCGTGTAAAATTTTATTGATGTTAAAATGATTGAACATCTGATTGAGCATTACTTTTTCAAACACTTTGCTAAAAACCGGCAAAACAGATAAAGGTCTATAATTTTTGGTGTCTTTGCTGTCGCCCGATTTAAATAGTGGTATAACCTCCATTTTTTCCTTACCACTCTCAACTTACCACCATCAACCACTTACCACGATCAACATGAATACTTTTAAAAACCCAAAATATAGAAAAGATGTTGTGGAGGTACCGCTTGCCGGCGACGGCAACAAGAGCCGAGGAGGCTCCCGATCCTCGATAGAGGATCCAAATATGTCCGACCAGGACTTGCGCCGTCTTGAGCGCCAAGGAGATGCCGGGTCAGACTCGGACTCTGCGTCAGGCGTCGGCTCGGCAAGCTCTGGACGCGAGGGAGTGGGGGCTGCTGCTGGGAACTCCAAGTTTTTTCGAAAGCCGCCCCGGCAGGAGGATGACCAGGGGTCGTCTTCAAACGAGATGGCCTCGCCCGAAAAATCCCCACCAGTAGGCGGGGTAAGGGCCGAGAAGGAGGTAAAGGGAGGGGGCTCGCCTCCGGGGAGGTGGCCCAGCGAGCCTCAAAATTCGTCGAGGAGGGGCGCCACCCTGGAGTGACCGATCGGAGGGCTCCCTCGGCATCTTCCGGCGATGAGCCAAACACCGGTGTCGGCTCCGATGTGGAGCGTAAGGCAAGGTTTGCGGAGGTCGTGAAGGCCGCGATCCGCGATGTAGCCTTGAAGAGGTCGCAGTCCTCTAAAAACAAGGCTATAAGTGCGGCCTCGGCTTCCATTTTGGCGGCAGCGGAGGCCAACTGCTACTGCGGGCCTCCGTCGGACGAATTGTCCAGGCTGCGGGTGGAGATCGCCCGCTTGGCAGCAGCCACCGAGCTTCTCCAAGAGGAGAATAAGAAGCTCCAAGCAGACCTGGCCGGGCTTCGAGGAGCCGGGTCAAACGAGGCGCGTCAAGGGGGAAGCAAAGGCGGGCAAAGCCACGCCATGCTGGCGGAGGATAAGCTCTTGAACCTGGTGCGCCAAGAGCTGGCTACCTTCCAGGAGCGGTTCCAGGCACGATTCTCCACTTTGGAGGGCATCGTATTGCACCCCCCACTAGCGGCGAGTCAGACGGGCTCGGGCCAGCAGAAGGCGGCCTCGTATGCGGCAAACGTAGCTGCCAAACCGGGGTCATCTGGTCAGGCCAACCGAGGGGCTGGACTGGCAAAGACCAAGCTGAAGAAAGGTGGGATGGCTGCACAGGTAGCGCGAGCTCCAGCTCCAGCTGTGCAGCAGGCGCCTCCGTCTTCAAAACAAAATACCACAGAAAAGAAAAAAAATGTACACTAGAAAAAAAAAACAATCTGTGACAGATAGATCTTCTGAAGAGGATATTTATGAGAATTTTCCATCACAAACTGAAGAAAAAGACGACCAAAAAGATGAACAATTACGAGATAAATTTGCATTTAAAAAAATTGTTATTAAAATTAAGAGAATATTCACATCGGAAAGCACATTTGAAGAAAAGTTTTTATTACTGTTTAAAAATATATATGAAGAATTAAAGAAGATCGTATTAAGTTGTCTGTTAAAAGGAAATTGGTTAGATAAAATTATAAAATTTATAAATGGATAATATAGAAAAAAATATAAGAATCACCATTATTCAATGGAACTCGCAAAGTCTACGGCCCAAAATTATTTAATTTATAGAATTGTTAAATAAAGAAAAAAATCATATAGCGATCGTGAGCGAAACATGGTTAGTTAGATGATGAAGTGGACTTAAATGTAAGTGGCTATAACATTTATCGAAAAGATAGATATGATTCTTACGGTGGGGTTGCTATTTTCGTTCATAAATCCATCCGGTCACATATTATTTCTTTTCAAGTTTTAAATCCAGGTATAGAAGTAGTAAGTGTTAAATTAATAAATTGTAAAGATTTAGAAAACTTCAATGCACTTTATTGTCCATCTTCAGACACACGTTACACAACCTTCAGACTGAGACCAGATTTTTTCTCATTTCCCAAATAAAACTTTGATTGCCGGTGACTTCAACGGCCATCACTCTAACTGGTCTATCAAAACCGATTCAAGAGGCACTCAAATAATGGATTCGTCGCTTGAAAATTCCTTAATTTCCCTTAATAATTGTTCACCAACAAGAATTAAACTAGTTAATGGGACTTTGCAAAAACTTCACCGGATATATCATTTGCTACGTCTGATATCGCAATCAAATTTGACTGGAACGTACTCAATGAAAACCTTGGTAGTGATCACTTAATAATTAAAATGACAATAAAAATACTTGATGATTTCACTGTAAATAGAAGAATGAATTACAAAAAGGCGGATTGGAAAGAATATAGGGATTCTCTATCTAAAAGCTTTGCTGTGTGGTGCGGTGACACAACCGTTCAAGAAATGTATGACTTTTTTATAAATGAAATAAATTTAGCTGCTGATAAATATATCCCGTTCATTATATGTTGTTCTAAACCCACAAAGGAATTTAAACCAAAAAAATATTGGACGCTTGAATTATCTCATATTGTTGCCCAACGAAGATTATCTTTAGCAAAGTTTCGCCGTAATCCAACCCCTGATAACTTGTCCAAATTAGAAGAAAAAATAAAGAATTCCATCGATAGCGTATGGTATTTTAAAACTTTGTTGCAAACTGTGCAATTAGGAGAATCAGCCTTGTTCATAAGAAATGCAAACTTTGCCGGTGGATAGTGCCCAGAACGGAGTCTTAATATCAATTTGACATAATTTCTATCAAGTTTAGTGTTCTCGAACCAGGGAAAACGAGATGGCTGACCTTGAATGCTTTTGTACCAAATGCCTTTATCCAGAGAAATTTTGAAAAATGTTGTTTCTAGGAATTAAAACATGCAGATTTAAATTTAGTTGTATATTTCCAATAATCAGGTATATAATTAATTAAAGATCCGTTCACAACCCCTGATTTGGATATACGGTCAGCCTCCTCGTTACCGCTTAGTCCAATATGTGCTGGAACCCATTGCAATCTACATTCTATATTATTATTTTCAAGTATTATTATAAGTTTTAAAATACCATACGCTATCGATGGAATTCTTTATTTTTTCTTCTAATTTGGACAAGTTATCAGGGGTTGGATTACGGCGAAACTTTGCTAAAGATAATCTTCGTTGGGCAACAATATGAGATAATTCAAGCGTCCAATATTTTTTTGGTTTAAATTCCTTTGTGGGTTTAGAACAACATATAATGAACGGGATATATTTATCAGCAGCTAAATTTATTTCATTTATAAAAATGTCATACATTTCTTGAACGGTTGTGTCACCGCATCACACAGCAAAGCTTTTAGATAGAGAATCCCTATATTCTTTCCAATCCGCCTTTTTGTAATTCATTCTTCTATTTACAGTGAAATCATCAAGTATTTTTATTGTCATTTTAATTATTAAGTGATCACTACCAAGGTTTTCATTGAGTACGTTCCAGTCAAATTTGATTGCGATATCAGACGTAGCAAATGATATATCCGGTGAAGTTTTTGCAAAGTCCCATTAACTAGTTTAATTCTTGTTGGTGAACAATTATTAAGGGAAATTAAGGAATTTTCAAGCGACGAATCCATTATTTGAGTGCCTCTTGAATCGGTTTTGATAGACCAGTTAGAGTGATGGCCGTTGAAGTCACCGGCAATCAAAGTTTTATTTGGGAAATGAGAAAAAATCTGGTCTCAGTCTGAAGGTTGTGTAACGTGTGTCTGAAGATGGACAATAAAGTGCATTGAAGTTTTCTAAATCTTTACAATTTATTAATTTAACACTTACTACTTCTATACCTGGATTTAAAACTTGAAAAGAAATAATATGTGACCGGATGGATTTATGAACGAAAATAGCAACCCCACCGTAAGAATCATATCTATCTTTTCGATAATTATAGCCACTTACATTTAAGTCCACTTCATCATCTAACTAACCATGTTTCGCTCACGATCGCTATATGATTTTTTTCTTTATTTAACAATTCTATAAATTAAATAATTTTGGGCCGTAGACTTTGCGAGTTCCATTGAATAATGGTGATTCTTATATTTTTTTCTATATTATCCATTTATAAATTTTATAATTTTATCTAACCAATTTCCTTTTAACAGACAACTTAATACGATCTTCTTTAATTCTTCATATATATTTTTAAACAGTAATAAAAACTTTTCTTCAAATGTGCTTTCCGATGTGAATATTCTCTTAATTTTAATAACAATTTTTTTAAATGCAAATTTATCTCGTAATTGTTCATCTTTTTGGTCGTCTTTTTCTTCAGTTTGTGATGGAAAATTCTCATAAATATCCTCTTCAGAAGATCTATCTGTCACAGATTGTTTTTTTTTTCTAGTGTACATTTTTTTTCTTTTCTGTGGTATTTTGTTTCCATTGTACGTTACTTTCTTCCTTCTCCTGATCCATGTAAGTCGAGTTCTCCGGTCCACAATTTTGTAAGGAAATTTTTAAGCACGCTACTATATGTTTGAGATTCATTTAGTAAACTTGTAGTAGGTGACGATTCTTGCAGCATAATTTGAGAACTGACGTCTTCTCGTTTTTTTCCAAGGAACAGCTGAAGTGCTTTTCTGTAGGGTACCTGCTCTGTGCTCATGATATTTCTTATATCTTTTTCTTTTAAAGATAGGGGGCATTTTTTGTTTAATACAAAGTGATTTCCTCTACAATTTAAGCATGAGATTTTACTTATATCGCAATTGCATGGTCCCCACCACATTTGGGACATATTTTCTTCTTCGTTGGGCAGTATTTTAATACATGTCCGAATTGACAACATCCAGAGCACTGTGTCACTGGGAACACATAGGGCTCAACTTTTAACCGTAAAACATACTCTTATAGATTCACAGTCACCCCATTTGTTCTCCAAATTAACTCGTCTTAGCCGCTTGACGGACACGATCTCTGTAGTGCATTCCAAAATATCCATTATATCCTTTTCTTTTAAATCTAGATCAACCCCTTTCACCACCCTGTAGGATAGAGACATCGCATTTATTAATTGGCATCTCCAACCCATATCTTTAAATTTTTGGCATTCCATTAATTATGTGGCATTTTCTTCATCTTGAAATTGAATTAAAACTTTGTTAAAACTTTTAAATTTAATTCTTGTAATATTCTTAATACTTTCACATCTCAATAATCGTGCAAATGCCATTTGCTTAGGTATGCTCTCTAGGGAAGTTACACATACTTCGTGTTTTGTTATGTTATTTGTTTCATCATCTTTTTTTTTCAAATCTACCCTCAATTGATTTTGTGACTCCGCAGAGTTACTTCTAATTAATCTTTTAGGCTTTCTCCTACTCTTTTTTTTTACTATTGATAGGCACGCGTTTGACCACTATCTCACCTGATGGTAAGCGAGGATGTGGTCGAAGATGGAGCACGCTTGCCTAGAAATAACCTATTCACTCTTGATTTAAAGACTCACAGTAATAAAGTCATTATCATCATTAGAATCATCTTCCCTCTCCTTTCTCTTCTCAGGTAATCTCTTTTCACTCTCATTATGTACTTGAACTCGCACAATTTTAGGTTCCAAAGATTTGTCACTGTTTTTTTCACAATAAAGTAAAATTTCCATATCGCTTCCATCTTCGTCATCCCCACTCTCCATTTTAGATTAAAAGAGTTGAGTATATAGTAACACTATTCGCAAAACTAATAAACATAGCAGCGGATTTGTAAAATCAACCGTACGCTACGGTTTCGCGACAGTGACTGAAAGATATTTCGTATTTTAAGTACTTGCGAGATAGTATTTTGTAATTAGTATTTCAATTAAAGCAAAGTTTGCGTTTTGCCCAGCCCAGGGCTGGAATAAGGAGGGGTTATGACTTACCAAATATCAGGAGGTTTGAATCATGATGAAGTAAAATTGGGGCTAACAACTATTACCCCATAATATTGCTTTAGATTCATAATATTAATAGGATTACATATTTTTCATTTATTTCTGGAACTTCTGAAACCCACGTAGACAAGTCGGGGGAAAAAGCTAGTATTTACACACAATTCAAACTTGACTCCATTCCATCTCTAGGCTTGTAGCCTTTGACATTTTATAAAATTCTTGACACATAGATGTTTGACGTATATCAATCCTAAAATTAAAACATTTATTTTAGCGTGCCTCTTGCGATAAAATGAGAAATTAACGTAGTAAAAGCAGACACTCCAATATAGAAAATAAAATGTTTACAAATTATTGCTTGGTGAGATGTACACTTTGGAGGATCCTGTACGTGTATACAAATGAAGGTGATGACTTGGAGTCGATTAATTTCCTGGAAAACGCGTCCATTGTCGCCTTCAGGTAAGAATTACCAACGACGTTGTACTATATTTTGTTTTGATCTTTTATTTGATACCAATTTTATAAATAATTCAAAAGCTATTACGTTGTTACACGGATAGAAAAATATTACGTTGTAAATTGTTCTAGGTCATAAAAATATACGTTCACATGGTTCAGACACTTTTTTAACACTAAATTTAATTTAAACTGCTAAACCACTAGCATTCACTGTTGAAAAAATTATTTAAATTACGAAAATCTGACAGCTCCGATTTGCAAAAAAAGTGACGCAGGTCCTGCCTGCAAGCGCTCAACGGAGCATCTGAAGAACTGAACAAACGAGAGAGAGACAAATACTTTTGCTAGGCAAAAGATGAGATGACGATAGGTAGAAACTAGCTCGGAATAAAAAACGTTTCTGGCAAAATAAATTTTCGGATTTGATAACATAAAAGTATTATTAAATTAAAATCTGTTCAAGTGAAACCTCGATAAGGTTATTTTATCTATTTAAAGTTATTTTCATAGGACCAATCTAAAGCGTTGTATCTTGTAGTTAAAAAAAGTAAAAAGATACTTCGAACTTTGTAATTTTTTTCCATCGAGAAAATTTCTTCGTATCGTGTATTCCTTCAGTTGGATACTAGATCAAGTTGTCAAAAAACTTATACCACAATTTCACATTCCTGTTTCAGGAACCTAACAAGATACGCTAAAACGAAAAACGGCCTTATTCTGATTGAATCACCTTAAAATGTTCCGCTGGAGAACGACCCTCACACGATTTTCAAACACAGGCGAGTTAGTTAGGGTTTTAAAAAGAGTGGTCGTGGAGTATCTGGCACGTTAATTTTCATAGTGACCTACTTACGCTTTAAAACTTTCAAATAGCTTCATGTTTTAACCGACTTCTTGAAAAAGGAGGAGGTTCTATGTTCGGCTGTATGTATTTTTTGTTTATGTATGTTCACCGATTTCTCCGCCAGTTGTAGACCGATTTACAAAATAGTTTTTTTTATTCGAAAGCCTTTACTCCAGAGGTGGTCCCATTGTCACCAAGTTTGTATCTGATGATGGAATCCCATGAAAATCGAGGGAAACCCTCAAATTTTATAAGCCCTTACAATGATTTTCGTATACTTTCTAACACAACTCATCATTTCATGTTGTTGAGCTGATGATGGAAGGCGATGATGGTGGTGATTTGCTACCATCATCGGTGAGTCCACCTAGAGCCACTTAATCAATTATTATTACTAACATTAGTTTTTAAGTTTGCAATTTTAGTAACAAATATGGATCCTGATGGAATGGAACGGAATGGAATAGAATGGAATGGAATGGAATGGAACGGAACGGAACGGAACGGAACGGAACGGAATGGAATGGAGTGGAACGGAATGGAATGGAATGGAGTGGAACGGAATGGAATGGAATGGAGTGGAACGGAATGGAATGGAGTGGAACGGAATGGAATGGAGTGGAGTGGAACGGAATGGAATGGAGTGGAGTGGAACGGAATGGAATGGAGTGGAATGGAATGGAATGGAATGGAATGGAATGGAATGGAATGGAATGGAATGGAATGGAATGGAATGGAATGGAATGGAATGGAATGGAATGGAATGGAATGGAATGGAATGGAATGGAATGGAATGGAATGGAATGGAATGGAATGGAATGGAATGGAATGGAATGGAATGGAATGGAATGGAATGGAATGGAATGGAATGGAATGGTATGGAATGGAATGGAATGGAATGGAATGGAATGGAATGGAATGGAATGGAATGGAATGGAATGGAATGGAATGGAATGGAATGGAATGGAATGGAATGGAATGGAATGGAATGGAATGGAATGGAATGGAATGGAATGGAATGGAATGGAATGGAATGGAATGGAATGGAATGGAATGGAATGGAATGGAATGGAATGGAATGGAATGGAATGGAATGGAATGGAATGGAATGGAATGGAATGGAATGGAATGGAATGGAATGGAATGGAATGGAATGGAATGGAATGGAATGGAATGGAATGGAATGGAATGGAATGGAATGGCCCGAAAAGGGTCGCTAGCACAAAGTAACGTAGCTTAAGGGGGCAACATATCCTGAGGTGCTGGAGGAGTAGAGAGGTGTACCACGTCTATCAGGACAATCCCAGAAGTACGGTCAAGATCCCTACCAGCACCTTACTGAATTATACGTCCTTCTCCCGAGCACGTTTGCTCTTGCGGATCTCTACTCAGACCGGCCGATTAAGACAAGAAAGAGGTGGGGGCTTTGTTCCTCATCAGTGTTCACTCCGGCCAGCCAATAAAGGCAAGCCGGAAATGAGGAACAAGAATTCTCCCTGGAGATCAGGTCCGTGGGGTCGCTAGTGCCCAACAGCTCGCCACAAAACTACCTTGCGGATTTATTATTATTACTAGCTGACCCGGCAAACGTTAATTTGCCATATAAATAAACACAAAAATTTCATAAAAATCGGTCAAGCCATTTTGGAGGAGTTTGACAACAAACACTGTGATCCGAGATTTTAATACATTAGAAGATTAGAAAAAGATAGATAGCTCTTGCACGTGACTTCGTTTACGTGTATGTCGTATAGTAAAATGATGTCGCCAGGTAAGATATCATCATATCAGCCGAAAGACCTCCACTACTAGACATAGGCCTCCCCCAAGCGTTTATCATCATCAAAAGATGATGCCAGCCAATTGCCATCTACTGTTGAATGTAAGACTCCCAAAAAGCGCCAACCATCCCGGTCTTGTGTCACCTTTTTTAAATTATCCATCCATCATGCCGCAGTGCCTATGTTGAAAAGATATTTTTTTCAGGGGGGGATTCACCCGGAATTGTAACTATTATTATTCGGAGGGTATTTCTACTTGGGTTGAGAAGTCACTTAGTCGCATGTATAGGCTTAACATTGCCATTTTTGTATAACTTTTGCACTGAGCTGTTGCTTCACTGGGAATTGAACAGTTTTTGGCCATGCCGGAGCAATCAGCCGCAATTTTATTTCGGCTATTATGACAGTTTGTTGGATATGTGGTGTGACTTTCAACCGAGTGCCTTTGCAAAGTTTTTTAGAAATTACGTATTTAAATAGAAATCATAAAATTTAATCTGATGGTATCTATCATTTTCTTCCTTTGCGTTTTCATGGAAATAATTTCCTTATTATTCCCAAAAACATTTGTCAATATTATACGTATTAATGGTCTGCTTGGTCGGTGGGCTCCCCGTTCACAGAAGTAATGAATTAATGCTGAAGCAACGGAACAACACAGGCTGTCTTTTTTATTTTTTTATTTATTAGGATTGCCAACATTGCATACACAGTACCTTAAGCTAATAAACATTATTAAAAATATATATATTTTAGTGCTGCAACACTTACAGACAACCACAACATTTATACAGCATTGAGAAAGGTGTAAACTATAAAAAATAATAAAATAAAATATAAAAGAGTGCAATCTAAAGGATGATAAAAATGAAGTAGTGTGAACATGTCAGATTGAGGATAAATTAAAAAAATAAAAATTAAAAATGTCAGAGATATTGAACACAACAAAAACAGAAAATTAAATTAACACACACAGGCAACGCATTGAGTTAAATAAAAACATACAATTAAATTAAATAACATAAACTAAATAATAATAAGACATTACAAAAAACAAACAGACATTAAATTGAATTAAATTATAATTAAATTAAATAGGATTGAATTATTTTAGATAACATTAAAAATTACAATATGATTAATCCAAAAAGAAAACAATAATAATAGCAGTCAAAACATTTAGTTTTGGCCAGCTTTTTGGGAATGGTATGACACGATAGCTTTCCTGAAATACTGTTTTTTATCGTGGAGAATGTCGATGGAGCAGACCTTAGCGATAATGTTGTACTCGGCCGGTATTCTGTTCAGTGGGGAGTATTTCCCCAGGTTAGTTTTGCTCTGGCGCGAGCGGAAAAGGTTGTATATACTTGACCGAGGGTATTTTGCGGGGACATTTATAAGTATTTTTGACACTAACTCTGAACAGTCGACCTCTCCAATGACAAGTTTGCGCAAAAACATTTGGTCAAGAAGTTGCCGCCTATCGCTTAAGGAGATCAGTTTAAAGTATTTCAGGCGATCAGTATATTTGGGGATTTTTTTAGCTAAGTTGCAGCTGTACGATAGGTGCCAGAGAAAGCGCTTTTATATTTTTTCTATATTTTTTTTGTAAATGTCATAACTGGGGTTCCATATTAGCTACAGTATTCCAAGCCACTCCGGACAAGAGATTGGAACAGCATTATTTTTGTTGAGGATTTTTTAAATCCCTTGCAATTCCTCAGAATGAAACCAAGCAATTTGAATTGCTTGGTTATCATTCTGTCGATATGCAGGTTAAATTTAAGGCCCTTATCAAAAACAACTCCAAGATCCTTTATTTCTTCGACTTCTGTAAGAATTTTATTATTTAATTTATACTTGGTGTGTAGCGTAGATTTATTTCTATGAAATTTTATATGAAAGCATTTTTCGATGTTAAGTGTCATTTCATTTTTGTCACACCAAACAGAGAGTCTGTCGAGATCTTCTTGCAGGAGAACTGAATCCAGTGGTGAGTTGATTGCCCTGGCTAATTTGAGGTCGTCAGCGTATAAGAAAAACTCAGAATGCTTGAAACAGTCATTTATGTCATTTACAAATATATTGAATAGAATGGGAGCTAAGTGGGAGCCCTGAGGTACTCCGGACTTGGTGGCAAAGGAATTCGAGGAGTGACCATTAACCACCACTGTCGAGTACGATCTGATAAATAGGAGGCAAACCATTTAAGCAAGTTACCTCCTATGCCAATATTGGACAGTTTCCCGATCAGACGCGCGTGATTTACCTTGTCAAAGGCTTTACAGAAATCCGTATAAATGACATCGACAGGGACCCGCGAGTCCAACATTTGGGCCAGATAGTTATGGTAAAGCATCAGGTTCGTAACCGTGGACCTGGCTTTCATAAAGCCGTGCTGTTGTGTTATAATGCTTTGGTTAACGTGAGCGGATATAACTGGACATAAGAGAGACTCGAAGATTTTGGCAAATACCGGAAGAATTTAAATCGGTCTATAGTTCTTTACCAGATTTCTATCATTTGTTTTCGGTATTGGGACAATGAGCGCTCGCTTCCAGATTTTGGGGAAGTTACCAGTTTTTAAGGACCGATTGTAGATAGTTGTTAGAGGCTCCGATAAAGTCTCTGCGCACATTTTAGCAAAAATGGATGGAATGCCATCAGATCCAGCCCTTTTTATAAAGGCGAGTCAAGTCTTTTCAGTGCTCGAAATACCTGTAACTTAGTGAATGTGACTGCGCACATGTTTATTGAGTAAGTATTATCACACGAGAAGGTTGTGGTGGTTCTGGTTGTGCTATCTGTATACACAGAAGAGAAGTTTCTGGCGAACAGATTACAAATATCAGGCCCCGCGAAAGCGGTGTCGTTACCCAAGCTCATTGGAGATGGATAGGATCCAGAGTTTGCCTTTTTATGCTTAATGTGTGACCAAAACAGTTTAGGATTTGACTTCAAAGATGATTCCAAACGAGCCAAGTAAGTCTGATACCTACAGTGGCTCACAGTATTAGCTCTCTTTCGAAGCATCTCAAAAGTCAACTGGTCACGAGGATTCCCATACTTCTTAAATCTTATTCTATATTTGTTTTTTTCCCGCAGTATTCGTATCAAACCTTTATTATACCATATGGGATAGTTTTTATTGAGAATATTTTTTTTGGGAATGTAAACACTTATGATGTCTCGTAAAGTCTGGTAAAATTTGTCAAGCATTGCATCGGTATCATCACCTGGGCCAAATATTTCATCCCAACTGACTTTATTAAGTTCTTTATTGATTTCGGTGTAATCGGCTTTGAAAAAGTTAAGCCGCTGGTTGTTATTAGGAATCACATTTTTGTACATAGTATAAGATAAAGTGATTTCTAGAGGTGGATGCAATTCGTCAGGAACGGATAGAAGGGTGTCACTAGTTACCACTTTATCTACACAGCCATCACTAAGCACTAGATCCAGAATTTTACCCTTTTTGTTCGCAATTGCATTAAATTGTTGTAGATTATTCAAAGCCATGAAGTTAAGCAGTGAGCGGGCATAAGAACTACCATTAGCATCACCAATAAGCGAATGAGAGGAGCCATTAGATGCCGACCACCCAATACAGCTTAGGTTGAAGTCACCCAGGATGACAACGTCATTGTATGTCTCGAAGTTTTTATTCCCATTATCGACGTAATGGTCCAGTATGTGTTTTTGAATAGGAGGAGGCAAGTATGTGCAACAAATTAGTATTGATTTCGTTTTACTAGTCGGGTTCTTAATATCCACGGAAACCCACAGTTCCTCACAATCACTTTCGAGGTCATATAATCGCCGCGATTGAAGCTTTTTGTTTACTGCTATAAGTACTCCGCCCCCAGACTTTTTGGGGTGAAAGCCACTAGTTTCCCTATCACGCCTATAGACTTCATATCGGTCATCAAACAATTCCCGGTCATATACAGAGGAGGATAGCCAAGTCTCAGTGAGACAGATTATGTTAAAATTATTATTTATGACATTTATGTAAAAATCGTCAGTTTTAGTATTTAAACCTCTTACATTCTGGTAATATAAATTTAGAGATGTCATTGATGACAGTTAATTATATAAAGCATTTGATGGAGACGACTTACAAGTAATTTTCCTAATGCAGTTTGTCAAGAGACTCCTTACTAGTTATTATCTTGGCTTGGTCGGTTTCACTCTTCCTGACAAAAATCCTGCTCGCGGGATTTCAGAAGCTCGGACATTTCATCATATTTTTTGTCGATGAATTGGACTGTGGTGACAAGTTCGGAGATTTTATCCTTGAGTGGTTGAAGCTCAGTTTCCAGGGATTTCCTCAATATTTTAGGAAGCTCTATGTGTAACACTGCAACTATTTCAGAACGTATCAATGGCAGCATCTGCTTCTCAGCACTGTTGGAGCTATCATTTATCGGCGAAAGATCACTAGTATTAGCATTGGCATTGGGTGAAGAGATCTTTTTACGTTTTTGTACGTTTCGTTCAGTCTTCTAAAATAACCTAACCATCTCTTGATTGTGGTGTATGCCATCGTCTATTTTTTTTAAAGTCGTAAAATAATGCGCATTTGAGTGGCCATCTTATATAATTTTCGCATTTTTCTTCTTCTCCGTCGTTTCTTCAATGCTGAGGATCGCGACCACACACGTCGCGTAACTATGCGGTTTTCTGCTGCGTGGACCACTCTGTGCATGCTACCTTTAACAGCCTTCTTTATGGCGTCGGGCCATAAAAAGGTACGCTAATATTATTTTGCGCTATATGAATGGTGCCATTCTTCAAACTACAATGTTAAGAAACTGCTTGATCAAGTTAATTCTCAATTTATTTCGACTGAGGAACGCGAATCGAAACGATTTAAGTTTTTAGAACTCAGTTTTAGACATCCGATTAACCAATCTAATTCAACTCTTTTCGCGACTCCTTTATCATGGGACTCCGCCAGTTGCTTGCGGGTGGTATGACGTCACTTCTGGCCCGTAAAGATTCATTTTTTAGCAAATCAAGTTAAACTTAGCAAATGTAAGCGCACGCCTGTTGACGATCCAAAAAATTAAATCAAACGCATAAAGCCGTCTTTGGAATCTGAAGTTAAACTGTCTTAATATTATCATTGGTTCAAAACGATATTTTAAAGGTACTAAAAGAATCACTTTTTTTTAAGACGTTTTAAAAGTACCTACCAATAATAACTAAAAAATATGTTTTGATGTAATTCTCATGCTGTGAGTATCATTTGGGTCAATAGATGGCATTACGGGTATCTGCATTACGTAATGTAGGATTCATGTACATTGCCACAATTCCTATCCGGTTAATGTGTAAAAATTATCTATATTGGTTTTGCAATTATCTACTTTGGAACGTGATGCGTTCTGTTAGTTATCCTTTAACATCCTGGCCCATTATATTTTGGCATAGATGAATGCTAAAAAACTAAATACAATAATAACATGTTATTTATGTATAAAAATATTATTAAAAATAAAAAAGAAAGGAAATGAATAATTTAAAAATATATACAAAATCCATACGTTAAGGGGGTTACTTAGGTTTTTGCTATCATGGCAGGTAAGAATGGAAATATCATCCGCAAACAGGACGCATGGTCCCGAATCCTAGATTGTTTTAGGAAGATCGTTAATGTAAATGAGAGAAAGAAGACATCCAATTACACTCCCTTGTGGTATTGAGGCGTTAATAACCAACAATAATTAATAACTAATATTAATTATTAACTCTTACTAAAACAATAACCTGGTTAAATGATCATAATCTAACAACCACAAATTGGAACTAATAGACGAGTTTTCATTATTAGGCTTAACCATAGATACGAACATAAACTGGAAATCAAACATTCAAAAAATAAAAATAAAACTTTCAACATTTTTGTACGTTTTCGCGAAATAAAAAAGACCACTAACTTACAGACTGCTCTAGTTACGTACTACGCCTATGCTCATGCATAGCTCAGCTACGGTGTTAAATGTGGGGCAATTACCCAGACGCACCAGCGCTGTTTGCATTTCAAAAAAAGTTAATTCGTATTTTGGTTTATTGCCTTGCTGTCAGATCGGATATGCAGTCTCAGAGAATATTTCCTCAAAGCTGATGTGGGTATGCACCGAAATGTGATCGCAGTGGACAATCCCCAAGCGAACGCCGGCGTTCACGCGTTACGTCATCGCACCATTATTGAACAAACCTGCAAACCTTATTTCATAAAATTAAATATTCTAACTTTACCTTCTATTTACATACTGGAAATCTGTAAATTTGCACACACTCACCAAGACTTCTACACTAATCGAGAAGACATTCAAACAAGATTCACACTCCGACATAAAACACGTCTAAACCTACCAACTTCTCGTTTAAAAATGCATTCATCTGGGCCTCTAGTAATGTTGAAAAAAAATTATAATAAATTACCCGAGCTGTTAAGAAATGAAAAAAAGACGACTGTTTTTACAAACAAATAAAAAAAAAACTATTATTAAGTAAATGCTATTGCAGCATAAATGAATACTTCAATGATAAACTTATACAGCTTGAATAATAATATAAATAAAAATAACAATAATAAAAGTAGCTCATGTCAAATTTCCTAGTAGTAACAGAGTTACACGACCAGCTGTACCAGCTTGGCAGTGCAGGATCGAGCGTCGTATCGGTGAGGCTAGAGCACTCATCGGCAAACTAATCTGCTTCAGGGAGGGCAACACTCGCCGCAGAGTGATGCGCTTTGTGAGGCGAGCGTTCTCGGGGACTGATATTAGTTCTCGGGATTATCTGACCCTCGTCACAGAGCGTATCGACTTCCTGAAGCAGAAAGTTTATGCATGGGCAAAACATATAAGTCGGTACAAGCGGCGAGTGGAGCGATACACTCAGAATCGCACATTCCAAAGCAATGAGAGGTGGGTTTATAGGGCTTGGGAGCGACCAGACCAAGGTGTGACTGATACGCGCCTACCGGATGATGATGCCATGTGTTCATTCTGGCGCAGCATCTAGTCGGTGCCTGTCAGTCATACCGAGGGCGATTGGACTCGAGAGGTCGAGCGCGCGTGCGATCCGATACCAGAAATGGGGGCAATTAACATCAGCCCCCAAGACCGTTGCCTAACTGGAAATCTCCGGGACCGAACGGGCTGCACAACTTTTGGATTAAATGGTTCAAAAGATCGCACGCTCGCTTGGCATCTCAATTCCAGTGTGCGTTAGAGTCAGGGTCGCTGCCCCAGTTCCTAACTACAGGCATAACCCACCTACTCCATAAATCAGGTAGTACCACGGAGTCTAAAAATTATAGACCGATCACGTGTTTACCGACAGTCTATAAAGTTCTTACATCCATTTTGAGAGGAAAGATTAACCATCATATTGATAGTAATTCAATAATGTCTTCTTCTCAGAATGGATGTAGGAACGGGTCCCGCGGTACTAAGGAGCTGCTCCTCATCGACATAGCCATTAGCCAACAGGTTCGACGTTCCCGAAGAGATCTGTCGGCATGCTGGATAGATCATAAGAAGGCCTACACTACTCGGTGCCACATACATGGCTCATGAAAGTGCTGGAGCTGTACAAAGTTGATGCAGTTTTACGCACCTTCATGATGTCATGTATGGGGCAGTGGAGGACGGTCCTTCACTATCCAGGGTGTCGACAGACCCAGGCGAACAGTGAACCGATAAGGATCGAGCGTGGCATATTTCAGGGTGACAGTCTGAGTCCACTGTGGTTTTGTCTGGCCCTCAACCCTCTCAGTACATTGTTGGAGGGTTCGGGCCAAGGCTATCGGTTGAGAAGAGGTGGTCAGGTCATATCCCACCTCCTTTACATGGATGACTTGAAACTCTTTGCTCTTAACAACTTGCAACTGATGAAACTACTGAAGGTAACAGAAACCTTCAGTGGCGCCATCAGGATGGAATTTGGTTTGGACAAATGTGCGGTCATGCATGTAAAGCGAGGGGAAATTATAGAATCCGAGGGAACACAACTCTCGGATTCCATAGACCTTAGGACCCTCTCCTCAACCGAAACTTTCAAGTATTTGGGTATGTCGAAAGCGTTAGGCATCAGTGCTACTGACATGAAACAATCGTTGAAGGAGCGCTTCTTTGTCCGCCTGAATAAAGTACTTAACAGTCTTTTATCAGGCGATAACAAGGTGCGCGCCTTCAACGGTTGGGTCATGCCGGTTTTGATGTATTCTGGCATACTCAAATGGACTCAGACGGAACTTGACGCCCTGGATAGGAGGGTACGTTCACTGCTTACCGCAAATCGGATGCATCACCCACGGTCATCGGTGATGAGACTATATTATTATATCCCGCGGAAGTGCGGGGGTCGTGGCTTTTAAATGCTAAGACCCTGCACAACCGCGAGGTATGCAGCCTTAGGGAATACTTCCTAGAGGCCCGACGTGGGTATGCATCGAGATGTGGTAGCGGTGGACAAAGGCCTTACCGCGCTCTCCTTGGCTAACGAGAACTGGCGCAAACCTGTGGTATTAGATACTAACGACCGCAGGGAGGTATGGCAGAGCAAGGAGCTTCACAGACGCTTTTATCGGGTCCTACATGGGCCTGATGTAGACTTCTTAGCGTCCGTAGCCTGGCTTCGTTTTGGTGACCTCTTCGGGGAAACCGAAGGTTTAGTCTGTGCAATTATGGACGAAGTTATGATGACTAATAAGTACCGGAAATACATTGTGAAGGACGGCACAGTTGACATATGTCGGGCATGTCACCGGCCCGGGGAATCCATCCGCCACATTATTTCCGGTTGTTCTAGTTTGGCTAACGGAGACTATTTGCACAGGCACTACCTTGTAGCCAGGATTATCCACCAGCAACTTGCTCTTAAATACAATCTTGTGGAATCGGAAGTACCGTACTATAGGTATGTGCCCGACCCAGTTCTCGAAAGTGGTAGTTGCACATTGTATTGGGATCGGTCTATCATCACTGACAGGACTATTGTTTCCAATAAGCCTGATATAGTGGTGATAGATCGACTAGAGCGTCGCGCAATGATTGTTGATATAGCAGTCCCTCATGACGAGAACCTCGTGAAGTCAGAGAAAGATAAACAAACGAAGTATTTTGACTTGGCTCGCGAGGTTGTCGACATGTGGGATGTGAACACAGCAGTCATTGTGCCGATAATCGTGACGGCCAATGGCATTATTGCCAAGAGCCTCGACCAACATCTCAAGAGGCTCTCGTTGGGCAGCTGGATCAAGGGCTTGATCCAGAAAGCAGTACTCCTGGACACGGCGCGCATCGTTAGGAGGTTCCTCTCTCAGGAGCCCTGACTACCGGTAGCTTGGACCCTGTTCCCGATACCAGTGGGCTACTATTTTTTGTATTTCTAAATGTTTTTTGTATTTTTTTAGAAATATTTAAAAATGTAAATTATATGTAATTTTTTGGAACAATAATAATAATAATAAAGAATATTAGACCTAAAGATGTGTTTAATCAAATTGTTTGTTTTGTGTATGGTTAATTAAATTGTATTTATAATGAGTAAGGCTATAAGTCCTTTTAATCTTTTACATTATTGTCTTTTGCTGTGCCCAACAGGGTCCACAATGGGGTATTTTACAAATGTACCAAATTTACCAAGCCAGATGACGTCACACGTGTCTTCAACTCGCTGTATCTCCATTATTTTTTGTTTCCGTGAAAAAAGAACAAATATGTGTCGAATATTTTTTTGAAAATCTATCAGAACCTATTGTGTCTCATTAAATTTTCACCTACACCTAAGCATGTACATTGTGGAATGCAATAAAGTATTGAGTATCTCGCGGAATCTGTTCGAAAGAGGTGCCGTAGCCTTGGAACGCAAAGGGCACCAGGAGGAACACGGATGGGTTTTAGCCAGTAAGAGTCTGACACTCCCTCTTGCTTCACCCAGAGCGGGAGGAGTCATTTGATGATTTCCCATCCTTAAAAAAAAAGAAAAAAAAAAGGGTGTTGTTTTTGGAAGTCGGTTGTTGACAGACTGATCTTAACAATTTAAAAGTATCCTGTATATAAATGGTTTCAATCTTGAATATCTCCCAAATTAGGTACTCCCAAGATAATAATAAAAATACCTAATTACACTTTGGCCTTGTGATGAGGCTCATTGTGAGCAACATTGAGAGTTTTTTCCTGTACCTATTTTTTATTTGCTGCACCATCATAGAACTAATATAAGTTGTAAAACAAGTTACCCGAATGGTGTAAGGTTTTCTTTTTTTTAAACAATTCACATCTAGTGTTTGATTTTAAGGAAAAAAGACTTAAAATCAAACACTAGATTTGAATTAGACTCGTCGCTCCTGCCAAAGTTCTAAACAATACCTTCCTTATAACCATTTTACAACATCTTCTTCTTTCACTTCTACAGTCTTAGGTAGGTCAGGTATAAGACAGGTTTGCGAAACTTTTTCTTACTGACTAAAAAGTCAGTAAGAGTCTAGAACACCCCACCGCGCTGCCCAAAGCGGAAGGAGTCAGTTATGACTGTGCCTAACCCCTAACACCAGATTTTACTAATTATAATTAGCAGTGGTACCTAGTGGTAGTGTTGTGTAATAAAAAAAAATGCTTTATAATAATTTATTGAAAACCAGGTTTACAGTAATTGTGATCTTTAGATGAACCTGCATACACCACTTCATCCTGGTTGTGAGGCCATACTCTGCTTATTTCCGTACCACTATCATCATTATCACTATCGCTTTCGGTTTCAATGTCATTTACCACTTCTATAATAAACTAAAAAGTCAGTAAGAGTCATTTGATAATTTTTCAACCTTAAACAGGTAGGTAATGTATAGAAGACTGTAGCCAATTTTAAATCAGCTTTGCGGTGTGGGACTAGAAGCCAACTACACAACAAATCAGTATTCAATGGTAAATCCCTAGATGTTACAATACAATAACTTATGCAACCCTTTATTTCCATTTTCGATACAATTGACCATCAGCGTTGCAAAAAGTTACTTCAAACGTCCATAATGATCTCTCATTGTTATTTTAGGCCCTCTAGACCCCACAAAATTCTTTGGTAGGTTATAAAAACGCCCCCAGAGGTTTAAAATACTTTTCGAACAAAACATCACTTTATTTATCGGCCTTCATTAGGTCATACTTGTTATTATCAGTTTGAACACATTTATCTAAACCAGTGGTTCCTAACCTTTTCAACATTGTTACCCCTGTAACCTATTAGGAACACTTATTTTATCCCGACCACCAATATAGGACTTTCTTCAATTTTAATAACGGTTTTCTTCAATTTAAATAACGGTTGCCAAAATATCGTTACTCATGTCTGAAATGCGACTTTGATTTGACACTGATATTTGTTTAATCGTGGCAACATGATCACCAATAACGAACGATACTGCATCACACAAACAAGGTTTGATGAGATCCTCTCCTATAGAATGGTACTAACTTACAGTGCAATGATCTACATAGAATTTATTTTTTACTACTTCACTCCATCGTAGACTTTGTCTCTGTCATCTCTGGCCTAGACTAGAGTCAAGAGCAAACCCATCTCAAATAAAAAAACCTACATATTTCATTAGATTAGGTCTATATTATTAGGTTCTTTGTTACCCCCGCAGAATACCTGATTTACCCCCACGAGAGTAATTATCCCCAAGTTCGGAAACACTGATCTAAAACGTTATTATAAGAGCAGTAAAGTTTGTTTTTTTGGATGAACGCGCTAATCTCAGTAACTACTGGTTCGAATTGAAAAAATATTTTAGTCTTAGATAGCCCATTTATCGACGAAGGCTATATAACATCACGCTACGACTAATAGGAGCAGAGCATTAATGAGAAATGTGATGCAAACAAAGTAGCGTGGGTGAGCAGCTAGTTATTTATATTAAATTTCTGGATGGGTGATTATTTAACATTGATTAATTTGTTAACTCGTGCGAAAATATCAACCTGACCAATGACCTAGAAATTGATTGTTATATCACAAACTATTATTCATATTTTCGGTAATGCTATTTACAGCAATATAAATGTAAGTAATCAAGCGGTCGATTCTGTAAACATGTCGAAGTGAAGGCTTGGGTGGAGTGAGCGTGGGATGAAGTTAGCTGTCAAAAATGCTAGTGATTGATAAATATGTTAAAGAAGTATATCGACAATCGAGTTTACCAAATTTGAATGCTACAGTTAATACATTTTTATATTTAACTAAAAGACTGCATGAAAAGACACAATTCTAACTAAAGATTTTTGAATCGCAGATAGGTACATCTAACATGAGTAAGTATCTAACTAATATTATTTTATTTAGCGTGTTAAACCTCACTTTGCCTTGCGCTTGCGTAGAGTGGTAGGTAGCTAAGTGACAATTGAAACGAGTGAAGTGTTCCCTTCACCGTTTTCCGCTGACATTAAAGCAAATGAGGTGAACACGCGAACTATTCCTTCACACACCGTAGACAGCGCGGGCATTTTTAAAATCATTGAAAGTATTGAAATATTTCATATTCAAAGCTTTCAGATATTTTGCGGTGTAAATGCTATTTTTTTATTTTGATATTTTAATAATCATTTTTGTGCCTGTTTCCATTTTTGAAAAAAAATGGCTTGTTTTTTTTTTTTTTTAATGGGTTTGCTCTTGACTCTAGTCTATGTCAGAGATGACAGAGACAAAGTCTACGATGGAGCGAGCCTACCCAGAAGGAGCCTGTTCACTCTAACTTTGAAGAGATTAGGGTTGTAAGCTTTCGGAAACACAGACGCTGGCAGAGAGTTCCACTCCTTTGCTGTGCGCATTATAAAAGACGTTTGAAAACGCTTAGTGCGAATTGGTGGAATAGCTACAAGGTAGGGATGGTAAGATGCAGTGCGTCTGGATGTCCGATGGTAGAAGGGGGCCGGTGGGATGAGGTCGTGGAGTTCTTGGGCACACTCACCGAAGTACAATCTGTAGAAGACCGACAAGCAGGCAACCTTACGGCGATGAGCCAAGCTATGTAGCTTGGCATCCACCAGTTTTACGTCGCCGATGAGCCTCTTAGCTCTGCGTTCCACCGAGTCAAGCGCGGCAAGCTGATACTTAGCTGAGCCATCCCAAAGGTGGCTACAATACTCCATGCAGGATCGGACTTGCGCTTTGTATAGTGTTAAAAGCTGTCCAGGCCTAAAGTATCGCTTCACCCTATTTAGGACGCCCAGCTTTTTAGCCGCAGTTTGGGCTTTGTACTCGATGGTGGCGCCGAAGTTGAGACTGGATGTCAACTCCATGCCTAGGAGCTCGAGCCGATCAGTCACAGGAACAGATGCACCCTGAAAAGTAGGAGCTTGGTCAAAACGACTCCTTTTTGCGGTTAAAAGACACGCCTGTGTTTTGGTGGCGTTAAAAGTGACCAAATTGTCATCACCCCACTGGGAGACAACGCTTAAGGTCAAATTTGTCCGCTCTACCATGGCCTCTCTCAAGGAACAAACTTCAACCCCACTGGTTGTTGCGTTGGACAAGTATGACTTTTAAAATATCTAAATAAAAAAAAAATACATTTACTCCATACAATATCTGAAAGCTTTGAATATGAAATACTTCAATACTTTCAATTATTTAAAAAATGCCCGCGCTGTCAACGGTGGGTGAAGGGATAGTTCGCGTGTTCACCTCACTTGCCTTAAAGTTAGCGGAATTCGGTGAAGGGAACACTTCACTCGTTTGAATTGTCATTTAGCTATCATGCAAGTGTAATTGAACCCAAAATCCTTCACTTATAGAAGGTTTTAAAATACTCGTAACAAGTCACATTTACATTCGTAGTTTATTGTTCAACAAAATCACACGTAATACAGAACTTTTATCAACATTTGTCAGGCTCGACGGTTGGTACAAGAATGACCGTCCGTAAACAGAGTCCAGTAATTTATGAACATGATATTAGTCAATTGAGCGACTATACTAATTACAAATAATGCTAGCAAACTCCAGTTTGCTAGCTGTAGTCATACTAGCTACTATTTATCTTTTAAAATAATTGTGATAAAATAGAGTACTTAACTAGGATTGTTTACACAAGATTCAAAGTTTAAAAACAACCGGCCAAGTGCGAGTCGGACCCGCACACGAAGGGTTCCGTACTATAAACCTTAGTTTTTATTATTTGTTGTTATAGCAGCAATAGATATACACAATCTGTGAAAATTTGAACTGTCTACCTATTATGGTTATTGAGATACAGCCCTCTGACAGACAGACGGACGGACGGACGGCGGAGGCTTAGTAATAGGGTTCCGTTGATTACCCTTCGGGTACGAAACCCTAAAAAAAATTACCGCGGGGAACGTTCGCGCGTTCACCTCACCGTCTCTTAAAGTCAACGGAATACGGTGAAGCGAACATTTCGCTTGTTTCAATTGTCACTTAGCTACTTACCACTCTACGCAAGCGCAGGGCAAAGTGAGGTTTAACACGCTAAATATAAAATAATATTAGTTAGATACCTACTCATGTTAGATACCCACCTATGTACCTATATAATCCGCGATTCAAAAATGTTTGGTTGGAATTGTTTTTTTTTTCATACAGCAGGTAACACTACTAAACCACGCATGCGTAAAACTTTTTACAAAAAAAAAACCAACTCCCAAAAACAAAACACTACAAAGTATGTCGGTGTTTTAGGTTTTTTTTTTTTTTGAACACCGACTTCCGAAACTAAAATTATTTTATACTTTGTAGTGTTTTGTTTTTGGAAGTCGGCTTTTTTTTTTTGCAAAAATGATTTATTTTTCACTTTTTAGTGGTACCTGCGTACCACTAAAAACCACAAACACAGCGTACCGGCGTGATGTTATGTTATGAACTGGTGTAAACAATCAACAGACAAGGTGCCCAAAAATGAGTAAGTTCTCAAAAAGGAAATTTCACATTAGACAATCGTTTAATAAGAATTAAGTAGGTAGGTACCTACCCTGCAAGAGGTGCCTGGATGTCTAGCATTTAGTTATGACTGTACCTAACCCCTAACACCAGATTCTACTAATGATAATTAGCAGTGGTACCTAGTGGTAGTGTAGTGTAATAAAAAAAATGCTTTATAATAATTTATTGAAAACGAGGTTTACAGTAATTGTGATCTTTAGATGAACCTGCATACACCACTTCATCCTGGTTGTGAGGCCATACTCTGCTTATTTCCGTACCACTATCATCATTATCACTATTGCTTTCGGTTTCAGTGTCACTTACCACTTTTATAATAAAAGGTTTATCTAAATACAAATCATGTTTTAAGTATTCTCCTTCTAACCTGCGAACGTGTTTACAATGCTGTGACTCATGAACTGTAATAGCGTCAAAAGCTTCTCTAACTAGGCGGGGAATTTCAGCATCTTTGTGCTCAATGTTTACATCGGCAACTTTTCTTTTCATTGTGCTCCATATGAGTTCACAGGTGGTAAATATAAGCATTTCTATTGTCTTCTAAAATTTTTTCAATCCCATATACAGGTTCAAGCTTGTTTCTCTTAATTATTTCTAAAAGCTGAGGTTTAAATCCTTTCCGTAGTCAATTTTATTTTGGGTCAACCATAATTGCATATATTTTTTAAGGAAGTCGTATTTGGGGCTTTATTCACACAAATGTGTTGATAAGGAGCATTACCCAACACTATTATTGTTAATATGAGTACTTTTTATATATTTGTAGTGTATATATGATTTGTATATGTATCATCATCAACATCTGCCTAGCCTTTTCCCAACTATATTGGGGTCGGCTTCTAGTTAAACCGGATTCAGCTGAATACCAGTATTTTATGTGAAGCGGCTGCCTACCAGACCTCCACAAACCATTAAATGGGTAACACGGTATTTCTTGGCAAGACTGGAGTCAGATTTACTGGCTTCTGACAATCCGTAACGACTGTCAAAGTTCTACAAATGACAGCCGGGACCAACAGCTTAACGTGCTTTCCAAAGCACTGAGCAAACTCGGTATGTTAAGATGGTCACCCATCCACAGACCAACCTTGGCAAGCGTTGAAGGTCGATCTGTGCGGCTGTTATTCTTTAGCTACGAGCTGCTCAACGGATCCCCTAAGTAGCCGACAAAAATAAAGCAAAAAATGAACATAGGTAGGTAACTAATTTTACAAAAAAAATTAAATGCCTTCGATAGTTCGACTCGAGTCGTTATAAATGAATGACAAGCATGTATACAGCAATAGCTATCTATCCACTCACACACACACACGGCTGCGCACCTCGTCCGTCCCCCGCTTATCTTAGGTCAAAGTGAGATGGCAATATGCCGCGAACAAATTTTGTGCACGCCTCAACTTGTAGTTGCGAGCGTCGTCCGCCGCGCTCTTAAGCTGGCGTGGCCGGTTTTTTCGTTAACCGATCTCAAACTTCCCGTGACTTTCGATTTTTATTTTGTTGCCGACTCTTTGTACTCAAACTAGTTGTAATATGAGCAGCAACAAATTTTTACTATAGTTTTTCCAAGGAAAACTCGAGAGTTAGGTAAGTTGGGGTGGACATTATTTATTTTGGCATAATTAAAAAAAAAATTTGTTTAATTATTTGTCCTTAGCATCTTTCAGCAACAAATTAACCCCTATTCACTTGATCGATCATTCCGCATCCAGTGATTTCCTCGCTACCTATCTTAATGAAAAGTTAGCGTTATTGCCGATTCTTTTTTTAGCAACTAATTAGCAACAAAAAGCAACAAATTCAGGTGATTTTTATTTTATTTTGCTGATTTTACACCGCCAGTTTTTTAGACCTGGTAAATACACCGTGTGTTTGAAAGGATGTTATTGATTGTGTAGTACGTTCTGTTTTGAAATGCGGGTGTGTATTGCTTTTACTGAAGTGCATGTGTAGTAGTTGCCGGGTGTAAGGGGCATACTGGAGACACAAGGTTCCGATACAATTTCGTCTACCGGGCATATATCCTTGTTTATTATATCTATGCTGTACACCGAGACTCCTCCGTGGCAAAGCACGTTAGGTTAGGTCGTAGGTCCTTACTGTAATTTGTAGATCTTTGAGGCCGCGGACACGAACTCAGCGACCAAGGAACGACGCGGCAGTGGCGCGGGCAGTTACATTATACATCTCTGTATTTAAACGTGCCGCTGCAGCGCTGGTTGCGTCAGCAGTCGCTTCACGTAGAACACTGGTATTTAGCAGAATCCGGTAGACTGGATGTGATCCCAACACAGATGAGAAAATATAAGCAGATTGATAAAGTATTGAGAATTCTAAAGCTTGGTTTTCGCCAGAACAACGCAGTGCAGTCAAAATTACAACTAAATATATATGATTCTGCGGATAAGGGCGGCTATACACGAGCAGCTTGCGGCAGTGAAGATCGACTGCTTCAAGCATTCGCATGCATAATTGGAACCTCTCGGAACAGTTGCGACGGCGCCAGATGGTCAGCAGCACTGTGAAATTGCATCGTGAGCTCTCGCGATGTTATCCCCTCTGCCCGCGCTCTTCGTCCCACCTCCGTGAGACGAAGAGCGCGCATCCCGCCCACATGTTAGACTGATCTAGTTATTAAAACCGACTAGGTACTGCAGCAGCTATGCCAGCTTTTTCACTATGACTCACTATGATTCACTATGATTCAGCTCTTGACTATGACTGCATGTGTGGTTCGTGTATTTTCATTATTGGCTAACTGCTCCAGCAGCCTGTGTATGTGGCCGACTCTTGTACCAACTATATGGTAAAAACTATGTGAGTTACTTGGTTTACTTACGATATAAGTATTTTGCCTTTGTCTTCAGACATGATTTTTAGGTATTTTTACACAAACATACCTCATCAAAAGCCACAAAAAAAAACAAAGCCTCTCAATCCACTAAGGAAATACCCACAAATCTCGGCGAACCAAACGTTAGGCGTATTTGAGCGGATTAAAGAACGCCAACATTAATCTTATGCGCACTCCGACGTGAGGGTCTTAAGCCGGGAAGGGCTATGTGTAGTGCCCTCAAGGAACTTCCTTTGTTTTTGTTCCCTCTACGAAGCGTAATAAAGAATTATTAAGACTTTTTTTCAGCTGGAAACCGCTGTATGCAAGACGCGCAGGACCGGTCGATATGGCGGTACTTGGGGAGGCCTATGTCTAGCAGTGGACGTCTTTTGGTGTCTTTTCGACTTTTTTAAGAAAGACTTTTTCGCAAAATAACCGGAGCTGCTGACTGTCCACTGAAACGGTGAGGAGAGTGGAGACATTAATTAACCAATGGAATTGCATAAAATAACCGCTCCTCTTCAGTCTGTACCTACGTACAGGGATTTGCAAACTAATATCAAAATTCATACAAAACGTGGAAAAAAACTGCCGGTCACCCACTCAAATTACTCGTCACGTAAACTCGGTCTAGCTCCGCAGTCCGCAACTCCACTCCACATTACTCAGTTTCTCCGCTCCGCTGCATCGCTCCGTATCAATGGACAAACAAGTTGCAATGCGGTGGCCCCATCCTGTCAAAGGACCGAAGGCTGGTGGAATTGACGATTCAATAATAGAGACCGCGTATCAAGCAAGCGTAGCGTGGACGCCCCACAGGTAGGTTAGGAAACTGCTGATCCTATAAGCTAAAAATTGCCATGTAGGGCGAGTGTAGGGGAGCACTAACGAGTTGCGGAATTTGTTCGAAAGCGTCATGGTGGCCCTGGAACACAAAGGGCATTAGGAGGAACACGGATGGGTTTTAGTCAGTAAGAGTCTGACACTCCCTTCTGCTTCACTCAGGGAGAAGTCATTAGATGATTTCCCATCCTTAAAAAAGGGAGAGCTTTAAGAGGATTTCCCAAAATTTCTAAGGAACCGGGAAAACTAGTAAACAAATAAATCGATACCTATGTCAAAATATCCTTTGGGTACATTTTTATATATATCGGTACGTAGAAAATGAAAAAATGGAATATCTTGCTGTAATTTTTATTTCGCTCATGTTTGATGTTTATGCGCTTATTTTTAAGAAATTATTTAGGACCTACTGTATGCGGTTAAAAATTATTCAGCCTTGGTTCTCTGGGTTCTGATTCGGTTGCTTGTGCAGCGGTTTATTCTTCAGCTGCTTCAAGTCTTTGCCCGCCTCTGCACCTGGATTCGTTTGTCCTTCTGCTAAAGTAATAACATGATTTCTGAGCATTAGTGTACTAGTTCCACAAGTCTCGGCAAAAAGTAGCCGGTTGATCAAATTACTTGAACGTGCCCCCGCATTAAATTGTGATAAAGTTGAATATTTGTAGTGCGATGCGCGGAAATGCGCGCAGGCCTTTTTTCTGTATAGCCTATTTGCAACTATGTTGGGGACGGCTAATAGTCTCAAATGGACGAACCTGCATGCCGTGTATGTGCATACAGAGCGACTGCCTACTTCAGAGATCAGTAATTGAGAAACCGATACCGGTGTAAACCTGTAGCTTAAGTGCGTAATACAAAAATGAATGCAATCGTCCGAATATCCTTCAATTTTGACATTAAAATCATCATTGCGTGTTTTTCGTTGACGCGCATATGATTTATTAAACACTAGCTGCTGCCCGCGACTTCGTCCGCGACATACACGCGAAAGAAAAAACAATGGTAAAAGCTAAATTATGTCGCTTTGTAAGATCGCTAAGATAAGATATGCAAACAGTCAATATATAACATTGAATTCGGAAGACTATTATTCAAGGCACTCTGGTTATACCTATCATATCTTCTGTTCAAAATGCCCTCCAGCCCTAGTGATTTTCCCAAATGAGAAACTTCTCTTTGCGATGTTTTAATAAAGTTGCTAGAGTTGGTAACACGCGATAGAACTACATAAAGTTGGCCATTGTTATGCCAACCATAGCAGAAGTCTACCCCGCAACGGATAGAGGACTCTCATTCGCACCATTGCGACTAAATGTTCTGGCTAAGTTAGCCAGCCTTGCTCCGCCTAAATGCACAGAAGCTTCCTGGGTGCTCCACAAGTTTTGTGGAGCGACCTCAACGTTCCGAGGATTTGTTCACGTTGGGAGTGGAAGTGGGCGACTGATTTCTCGGTGTCGAAGCAACCTTTGTTTTGAAAAAGTTTTTTAGGGGGCAATGCACCCGCGATTATACCTAAGTCGTTTAGTTAGTCGCATGCATAGGCTTGACTGCCTGCAATTTGTATCTCGTGACCATTACTTCTCATGAAGTTTAGTTGATCTCTGGCAAATTTATGAATGAAACGGTGAATGATCACAACGACACCGGAGCAACACGCCAGAACAACACGCCAGAGCAATCAGCCGAAATCTTATTTCAGCTACTATACTTAACAGTTTGTTGGATATTTTGTGACTTTCAGCAGAGTGCCTTCGCAAAATTTCATCATCATCATAACAGCCGAAAGACGTCTACTGCTGGACGTAGGCCTCCGCCAAAAGGGTTTTGCCACTATTTAAAATTATAACGCGTCCGTGTTTGTGTTACTAAAGTCCATATGCATACTAAATTTCAACTGAATCGATCCAGTAGATCCGGAGAAATCTGGCTGTGACAGACGGACAAACAGACAGATAGACACCCGAGTGATCCTATAAGGGTTCCGTTTTCGACGGACGTTCGGAACCCTAAAAAAATTATAAATGCTGAAGCAACGGGACGACACAGGCTATCTTCTAAGGCAACCTAACCAACAATAATGCCAACACGATTTTAAACTCAATGTCAACTCGCGTTGTCATTAATTCTTAGTGGTTAAGTAATACGGAGTAAAATACGCCCCCGCAACTAAGGCTGAAACTAACTTCGGGCTTAGAGAGTAGCCCCCCAGGCCCGTATTGTCGGCGCGCTATGTTCCACGCGCGCCTCAAAGAGCTGTCAGCATGGGAGACGGTTCCCGCCGGGGTGTGGAATCCATTCAAAAGAGGTACCGTACCCTGGAACGCAAAGGGCATTAGGAGGAACACGGATGGGTTTTAGTCAGTAAGAGTCTGACACTCCCTTCTGCTTCACCCAAAGTAGGAGGAGTCATTTGATGATTTCCCATCCTTAAAAAAAAAAGGCTATGTCGAGACTTCCCGCCCAGGAATGTAAATCATAACGACGAAAACCGAGCTAATTTAACTGTTTTTGCGACTCCTCTATCATATGACTTCGCCACCTGCTCGTCGGTGATATTACGTGACCCTTGGCTCCAAGCCCGTATAGGTCCAGTATTAGGCAACTAAAGCAAAGCTTGGTTGGTTGGTTTGACATGACCCGTGGCTTTGGGCCTGTAAAGGTTCATTCTTCTTCTTCTTTTCAATCGATGGCCCAGTAGGTGGCTACGTTAATTGCAAAATCGGTAGCATTCATTAAATCCTCCCAAGTACAGGCGTTATTGAGCAGCTTTAGCTTATTTAGCTTAGTATAAGCGCGCGCCTGTTGACGAATATTGTAATGTTAATACCGCGAAAATGAGATCAAATGCATAACGCCATCTATGGAATATGAAGATGAACTACCAAAATATGAGCTGACGCTATCAAAAGTACTATTTGGGTCAAAAGATGGCATTGCAGGTATCTGTGTTACGTAGAAGTTGATTGCATCTACATTGCCACAAATTGCTACCAGGTTTATGTTTAAAAGTTATCTACTTTGGTTTTGTACTTTAAATCGTGATGTGAACAAAATGTGCTACACAAAACAAGGTTCTGTAAACTATCCTACTAATACGGAATTTCAGTACTTCTTCAGCACATTTTGTTCCACACATTTTTAAACAAAGACATACGAAGTCGCGGCCAGCAAAAATACTAGAGAGCAGGTACATAAAAAATGGGAATGGGGAATAGACTACCACGTTTCATTTTAAAAATAATTTAATTTTTATTATTTGTTATAAAGCGGCAATAGAACTACACACACTGAACATGTTGATTATGGCAACCCCCCCCCCCCTCTCTCTTTGGGGGAGGCCTATATCCAGCAGTGGACGTCTTTCGGCTGTTATGACGATGACGACACTGAACATTTCAACTGTCTATCTAACGGTTCTTGACATACAGGCCACTGACAGACAGACGGATGGACGAACGGACGGATGGACAGACAACGGAGGCTTAGTGATAAGGTTCCGTTGGTTACGCTTTGGGTACGGAACCTTAAAAATTATATAAGTAACAATCAATATGCAAATGTTTATACACTTACGAGGATTGGCAGCCGGCTTTTCGTCCTGGCCTGGTTTGTCATCGAGGAACTGATAGCCTCCCCACCTGTTACTGGTATTCCGGAGCCCGAGATTCACGGCTCTTGAAGCACAAAGCTTAACCTTCGGCAAATTATTCATGATGACTGAGATAATAATGTATTTTTCAGTAGGTACTAGTTTTTTTTCTTTTAGTGCTTACTAAATTATTTTTATTTTATTTAAACATCTACAACATTTCACACATGGCGGTTTTTAATTTTTCTAGAAAAGAAGTGACTGTTTGACGTTAGTGACAAGTCTTGTTATTTGTTTCCTTTTTACGAAACATGTTTTTACATCTTCAAAGAGTATTTTATATTCTGTTTGTTTTTCTTGGGTACATAACGCATACTGAACACGGTGTCACTCCGGAGCCCACTTTAACTTTCTCAGTATACGAAACTTCTATTACATTAATAATTGTAAATAAAAGGAACTCACTCCGAGTCGAGTGGAGGACGTCACTTGGGGGAGGCCTATGTCCAGCAGTGGAAGTCTTTCGGCTGATATGATGATGATGAGAAAAAAGGAACTGCATACTTTCATTAGTTATTGAATCAAAAGAAAGACTGATCAAATTATAACATGAAAAAAATGCCAAGTCTGATAACGCACTGTTATTCTACAGCAAAAAGTTGTGGGAACTGCTGGTTTGACATAAGATCACATTGTAACTACGTGCTACTATAGATATAAAAAAAAATAAAAAATAAAAATAGCCTTTATTTACTCTATAATAAACATAAAACTATACTAACTACAGTATACTATGGATATTTATATTTTGTCTGTATGTAAACAACTTACCATTTAATATATGTTACCGGGTCAGACTGTCTTCTAACTTTTTTTCTGCCTTCCTCTACGTCTTTTTCCGTCCCGCGGGTACCATTCTATTACTTTTTTAGTCCAATTTCCTGTTGTTGATCTCATCATGTAAACTCTAAACGCTTCTAATTGTTATAGCTTACCATTTCTCTTTCAACCTAAGTCCAACATACTTCTTTCCATTCCTCTTTGGCATACACCCGGTTTGTGCTCAATTTTCTGTGTAAGTGGCCAGGTCTGGCAGCCGTAGGCCACTATAGATATAGGAGCATATAAAACCACTTTGTCATAAAATTTTACCTAATAACTTGTAATTAACCAACAACATTTTATAGTGACTGTACCAATATTAGACATAACATGGCAATCACGCAGTAATATAATCCCATAAGAAAGATCTACTATTTTAAATTCAATAGTCCTAATTGAAAACAGCGGTACGAGGCCAAATTTAAGCATACAAATATATAAATAAAGCGCCCAGAGCGCTAGTATTAAGTAGATTTTTATACATCTATATGAAGAAAATTCTTTATTTCTTTGTTAAAACAATATTACAACAAAATATAAAGTATAGTTGTTATAATATACAATTACCAATTATGTAGCTTTTCATCACATCCATAACGAAAATAACCTGGTGAATGAATGAGCGGTGCCTTTTGCTCGACTTGGCGAGGGCACTGCCGTGCTCCCAGATGTCTCCCAATCGCAGGTATCACCCATTTCCGCGATGGGATCACATTCTCACGTAATTTTTAATGAAATGACACATATTTGCAAAGGAAATCAAACTCATGAATATCTAACGAACTGAACGAGTTCGTATTCAATCATACCGATGCGTTCCCGTTGAAACTGACACGTTCCTTGCGTAAACGTAGACGCTCTGATTTTTGTGATATTTGAAGGTAGCTGTAAAAATAAGCTGCTCGTAAAGGCAGCGACAATCCCCTGGATGTGACGGGATCGGTCGATGTGCCAACAATTGGAGGAGGCCTATGTCTAGTAGTGGACGTCTTTCGGCTGAAATGATGAAACAGAGAATAAATTCCTTTTAAATTTTAGACCTCATGAATATGTGACTCAGTAAAGCCGAGAGATTGGCACACGAAAAAAGAAGCCCATATCCACAACCATCCTATCACGTTTGGGGGGGCTTGACCACGCTCATGGTAAGTTTTTCCAGAGTATAAATGCGCAATACCTACATTTTTATTTAGTTTAAAAAATAACAAGGTTCTCTGGATTACATTTCGTAAAATCTCCAATGACTTCGTTGGTTAAGGTTCTGAGTCCCGCCCCCCCTGGACCCCTACCAATGTTGAACCTAATAGACAATCGAAGAAAACTGATCTGGAAAATAACTTACTCAAAAACTTATCGTTAGAGAAATAAGTAGCTGTATTTTGTTTCGCAACATAATAAGCTTTCGTCATAGTCACAAAAGTGAAATAAATTGCCTATTACGCGTATAAAACTTACTTTTCCACGTTAGAGAAGACTTACATTGAGTTTACGTTTCAAAGAAAAACAAATTCTATTTACGAGTATTGTGAAAATGAAAAACTTTATATTATACTTGCTTTTGTCCGCAACTTCGTACACCTATATCTCGTTTTTCCCGCTCCTGTAAGAATTTCGTGAAATCCTTTAGTGCTCCCCGGCACTCGCCAAATTTCAGCCTTCTATGACCAGCAGTTTCGGCTGTGCATTGTCTCACTCACTGTCACTCACTGTCACTTCAAATCGGACTTGTAGTTCCTGAGATTAGCTCGTTCAAGTAAACAAACAAACAAACTCTTCAGCTTTATATATTAGTACTAGTTGACATGCGCAACTTCGTCTGCGTCACAATTTTCATTACTGTTCCGCTCCTATTGGTCTTAGCCTGATAATATAGCCTATAGCCTTCCTCAATAAATGGGCTATCTAACACTGAAAGAATTTTTCAAATCGGCCCAGTAGTTCCTGAGATTAGCGCGTTCAAGTAAACAAACAAACACTTCAGCTTTATATATTAGTATAGATGTTTTTAAAGTAGCCTTCTCACTTATACATCTCAGAATCATAAACACAGTACTACATACAAAGAGGAGAGCACATAAAGATAAAAAGTTTAATTAATAACACGGTTTTTGCAAATTAGTAGAACATCTGTGGTTATTTTTCTCATTTGCATGTTGTAGTCCGAAGGATAAAGCAAAACAGAGCGTAAATTTTTCATGTTTTTCAACCTTACGTCCATGTAGGGGAGTGGGGGTTTAATGAGGTTTTTTGTGGACTGCAAAGAAGTTAACGTTTTCTTATGCTGTGAAAACTTTGGTGCTACTTTATTTAATCGGAGTTGCAGTAAAACTGGATAAATAAGTTAACTTTAAAATGCTCATCATTTTTTTTTTTTTTAAGGATGAGAAGTCATCAAATGACTCCTCCCGCTCTGGGTGAAGCAAGAGGGAGTGTCAGACTCTTACTGACTAAAACCCATCCGTGTTCCTCCTGGTGCCCTTTGCGTTCCAAGGCTACGGCACCTCTTTCAAACAGATTCCGCAGCCCCAGCAGGCACCTGCCCTAGCGGGCCCCGTCTTCCACGCTGACATCTCTTTGAGGCGCACTGGGATCGCACTCATCGTTACGGAGGATTTTTTATAAAATGCTCATCTACATATAAAAATTCCTCCGTAACGATGAGTGACTGACTAAAGGTACGAGTAGGTAAAAGAGAAGGAAGGTAATTAAAGCACTGTCACTCAGAGAGTATTTTAATTACCTTATTAGGTAGTTAGATATACAGTTGTAGTACTTTATCCAAAAAAATGCATTTCTTGTTAAAACGGTGACAAGCGACGACAGCAATACTGCACTGTAGCCATGTTCGCACTGCCTAGTAGTTAGTCTGCTAGTAAACAAACAGCATCTTTGAATTCATGTCATATCAGTGTATCCTCGGAACAAGAAGACTAAAAGGCTTCTATTTTAGTTTGCTGAGAGAATCTCAAGGTAAAGTCTTGAGTCTTGAATCTTTCTGTGTCACTTGTACAAAAAAATTCAAGAGAGATAAATCAAAGGTGAATACTTTTCACCTAAACAAATAGCAAGTGAGAAAGGATACGAGCATGATGATTGGCAAAAGTAAAGAGAGGCCAATGCCGATACTAAGTCAAGCCGCGTTTGTGGATTACGATAACAATAGAATAGGAAGATAGACTGGACTGAAAACTTGACCTTATTGAAAGCTATTTTTTTACTTGAGTTGGTTTGGCCTACAGCAATTAGAAATGGGAGTCGGCCTGAAGAAGACTTAAGATAGGTTTGCTCTTTACTCTAGGTCAGAGGTGACAGAGACAATGTCGACGATGGGGTGAGCTTACCTCTTATCCTCTTATCTCTTCAAAGTGAGAGTGAACAGACTTTTTCTGGAAAAAGCCTGTTCACTCTAACTTTGAAGAGATTAGGGTTGAATGCGTTTGGAAACACAGGCGCAGGGAGAGAGTTCTACTTTTCTATCGCCAAAACCAACGACGTGCCTCTTTCGAAAACGTCCTCGCTCCCATTTTTCTTTCTACAGTTTAGAATACCTACCTATTTAAAACGTGTGACCATAAAAACATTCAGTGTAATTTAAAACCTCCTCCTTTTTTGAAGTCGGTTAATTCATAATGTAGCACACAAAATTTTATTGACATGCAAAGTTTTTCTCGCATGGCGTTACTTTTTGCACGTTCTATATTCTCATCTCACACTGAAATTACAAAGGAAACAACTCTAAAAACTTTGTACAACGTTCCTAATTAGTAGTCTAAGCTCAACCTAAGCTGTGACGTAATTATTCTTCAGATGGTGTAAAAAGGTTCTTGTTTAATTATAATAGCACCTTCTTAGGAACTTTATAACTCCGTTTAAGACCTTAGTCTGAAGGCAGTGGCAGTTAGACTAATAACAAAAGTTTATAGAACGCGTAGAATTTATTGTAAGACCTAAATGTACGTAGATACTTTAGTCCGTATCAAATAGGTGCTGAATCGATGTCATTCTTATTTCATTAGGTTTTAATGCATTTTAATGTTCTACAAAAAATTGCTGTCTATGGTGTTCCTATAGGAAGACACTCGTATGTTTTGGTATGCCTAAAAATAATTTTATTTTATACCAGCTGACCAGAGCCCACTTCGTTAGGTGGTATTTTTCGGGTTAATATACAAGATGTTGATTTGCATCCTAGTCAAATTCAAGGACGTAATTATGCTAATGATTCTCGACCCAAATCAACAATAAAATGGGTAGGTATTTTTTATTTATTTTTTCTTACTTACGGAAATCCATAAGTGTGTACCAGCCGTATTTATACGCGGCCCGTCTTTTACTAGCCCTATAACCGCGCTTTCACACACAAACAAACGCAAACAATACATACACAACGCATACGCAAACGATCATTCAATAAATTCGTAGGTAATCAATTCCACCCCAACCAATCATGGTGCGGGTACTCTCCCGCGCAAGCTCCTAACCCCCCGCCCCCGCGGCCCGGACTAACAGTGTGATTGATGTCGCCGAAGCGCGCGTGCGTTTTGCGAATTCCGCTCTCGGCATAGAGTTGAGACGTAGGTACAAAGTGCAAGATGACGGACAATTATTCAAATGTCGAGTTGGAAGAGATGGTCCGCCTGTATGCCATCAGAATTCTGAAATACTGTTAAATTTCAACAACAAATAAAAGCAGTGCTTATTAGTTATTGCCCGCTACCGTACTTTCAATTGATTATTTATGTCTTTTATGAAAACTTCCTGAAGACGAGGATGCAAAACAACACCTTGTATAGCCTATGACACTCACAGCTTTCTGTTGGTAAAATAATTTTCTAAATCGGTTTAGCAGATCCAAAGATTACCACCTTCAACCTCACAAAGTCACAAACTTTACCTCTTTATAATATCAGTATAGATGTCACACGGCACAGTTTGAATTTTTTATTTTTTATTTATTGTCTCCCTAAAGTGATTCCCATTCCCAAAATTTATTGATTACTATTATGCACCCGGTTTGAAGTTCATTATATGCACTCAAGTGGCACCCAAATATATCGGTCCAGTTGATTTGGAGCAAATTGAAAAACAGACACACTGGCACATGCTTGTAATACTTAAGGGGTTCTATTTTTTCCATACGGACGTTCGGAACCCTAAAATACTTAAACTAATACCAACTTTATCGTGAAACTTGAAAGCGCTTTGAAAAACTTTAAAGTGATTTTCACCGAAAGGTTTCGATGCAATTTATTAAGCCATTAAATGCAGAAGCTATTAGAGAAGAACGTCAAAAAGTTTTTATTTTCATTGAAGTGCGACTTCAATTACATTACAGCCATACGATAGGTATTTTATTGTTTTAAGTTCGGGCCAGCATAGAGAAATGAATTATGTGATTGGACGGACCATTAGAGCCTTCTACATCAGCAAATTCTTTAGTTACCGCCTAATTTATGTGTTTTAAGTCTTCAATATTATATACTAGCTGACCCGGCAAACGTTGTTTTGCCATATAAATAAACACAAACACTTCATGAAATCGGTCAAGCCATTTTGGAGGAGTTCGACAACAAACACTGTGATCCGAGATTTAAATACATTAGAAGATTAGAAAAAGATAGATAGCTGTTGCACGCGACTTCGTTTAGTATGTCGTATAGTAAAATGATGACGCTAGGTAAGATCGCTAAGATAAGAAATCATCATATCAGCCGAAAGACCACCATTGCTAGACATAGGCCTCCCCGAAGCGTTGCCACAACGACCGGTTCTGCGCGTCTCGCATCCATCGGCTACCCGCGACCTTCACCAGGTCATCGGTCCGCCTTGTGGGAGGCCTCCCAACGGTGCATCTTCCGATACGCGGTCGCCACTCCAGAACTTTTCGGTCCCAACGATCATCTGTTCTGCGAGCAATGTGCCCTGCCCACTGCCACTTTAGTTTGGCGATCTTTTGGGCTATGTAAGTAACCTTGGTTCTCTACAAATATCATCATTCCTGATTCGATCACGCAAAGAAACTCCAAGCATTACCCTCTCCATTGCCTTTTGAGTGAGGCTCATTGTGAGCGAACAGCAACCATTGTGACATAAGATATACGAACAGTCAACTTCTAGCATTGTTTGACCCCTTAGAATGCAAGGCATTGGCTGTATCACCTCTTCTATTCAAAACACCGATCAACCTTAGTATTTTTTGTAATGAGAAACGTTTCAATGATAACGCTTTTCTATACATGATGTTGAAGAAAGTTGCTAGGGTTGTTAACACGCGATAGAGCTACATAAAGTTGAAATGAGAAACTATCCAGACGAAAAGACTACCCCCGTAACGGAGAGAGTACAGTTGGGATATCATTATCCGCACTTACACTCCCATTCGCGCCGTTGTGCTTAAGAGTCCTGGCAAGGCTAGCTAGCGAAGCTACATATATAGGTTTCGCTGAGCGTCCTCATCGTTCTGAGGATTTTTGCACGTCGGGTAGCAAGGCCTCATTTCCAGAATGAAGTCGGCGACTGATTTCTCGCTATCGAAGCATCCTCTGTACATGGCAGGCTGTATATGGTGACTATCATCATCAAAAGATTATGCCAGCCAATTGTCATCTACTGTTGAATGTAAGCCTATTGTCTTGAAGTTCAGTTGATCTCTGGCAAATTCATGTACGAATCAGTAAGAAAGGTAAGAGAAAAAGTGGGTACAGGTCCAGCAGTACCGTTTCGAAAACTTTCTGCGCGATTTGGTCTCTGACATCATTGCTTGAGGATCTACAGTTTACCATGATCCACTGGAGGGTGAAACCCGCAACGGATAACTTTTGCCCGGAGCTGTTGCTTCACTGGGATTTGAACAGTTTTTGGCCATGCCGGAAGAATCAGCCACAATTTTATTTCGGCTATTATGACAGTTTGTTGGATACGTGTGACTTTCAACCGAGTGCCTTTGCAAAGTTTTTTAGAAAATACGTATTTAAATAAAAATCATAAAATTTTATCTGATGGTATCTATCATTTTCTTCTTTTACGTTATCATGGAAATAATTTCCTTTTTTTCCCAAAAACATTTGTCAATATTGTACGTATTAATGGTTTGCTTGGTCGGTGGGTACAGAAGTAATGAATTAATGCTGAAGCAACGGAACAACACAAATATCTTCTAAAATAACCTAACCATCTCTTGACTGTGGTATATGCCATCGTCAATTTTTAACAAAATCCGTAAAATAAGCATTTGAGTGGCTCTTACATCATTTTCGATTTTTTCTTCTTCTCCGTCGTTACTTCAATGCTGAGGATCGCGACCACACACGACGCGTAACCATGCGGTTTTTTGCTGCGTGGACCACTCTGTGCAGGCTACCTTTAATAGCCTTCTTTATGGCGTCGGGCAATAAAAAGGCATGCTGATATTATTTTGCGCTGAATAGAACCATTCTTCAAACTACAAAGTCAAGAAACTGCTTAATCAAGTTAATTCTCAATTTATTTCTAATGCTGGAACGCAAATCGAAACGATTTAAGTTTTTAGAACTCAGTTAGACATCCGATTAACCAATCTAATTCAACTCTTTTCGCGACTCCTCTATCATGGGACTTCGCCAGCTGCTCGCGGCTGGTATGACGTGACCTCTGGCCCGTAAAGATTCATTGTTTAGCAACTAAAGTTTAACTAAGCAAATGTAAGCGCACGCCTGTTGACGATCCAAAAAATGTGATCAAACGCATAACGCCATCTATGGTATCTGAAGTTGAACTGTCTTAATATTATTTCGGACTCTGTTTTATTTTTATTAATAGGAATTGGTTCAGAACGATATTTTAAAGGTATTAAAAGAATCACTTTTTTTTTAAGACGTTTTAAAAGTAGGTACCTACCACTAATAACTAAAATATATGTTTTGATGCAATTCTCATGTTGTGTTGAGTATGATTTGGGTCAATAGATGGCATTACGGGTATCTGCATTACGTAATGTTGGTTTCATGTACATTACCACAATTCCTATCCGGTTAATGTGTAAAAATTATCTACATTGGTTTTGAAATTATCTACTTTTGAACATCCTGGCCATTATATTTTGGCATAGATGAATGCTAAAAAACTAAATACAATAATAACATGTAAACAACATGTGATTATTGTATTTAGTTTTTGTATGTATAAAATATTAGTAAAAATAAAAAAGAAAGGAATTAATAATTTAAAAATATATATAAAATTCAAAAATAATCATTTCTGTTTGGAATCGAAGCCACACGAAGTCTTTTGAAAGGCTGTCTTTAAACCTATGGTCTATGAGTACCGTTGGCAAATGATTAAAATAGCCGATGTTATTTATGTCATGGTTTTCCGCTGCTCAGCTCCTTGAAAGTATAGCGTGATGATTAACATTGCTAAAGTTAGACGCATAAGTATCTGCAATATTGTACTTTGTTGTGGCTTCTTAAAACAATTCCTCACTAAACTGTGTGAAAAAAATGTGGATTATAAACTTAAATGTTATTTTAAGTGCGCAGAAACCCATTTTATTATGTTTTTTTACAAAATTATAGTGTAAAAATACATTTCAAGAGATAAAATAAATACAAAAATAATAGCTGTTGCTGGCCGGGGACCGAACCATGTGCCATTCGTTTAAAATTACATTTTTTAATATTGCTCATCCTCCAAAGCACATAGCGTGATAATTAATAGCATAAAACCTTCTCCTGACCAGAACGAACACAACAAAAAAAGAATTATCGAAATCGGTCCAGCCGTTCAAGCGTGATGCGATGCCCAAGGGAAATAGGGATTCGTTTTTATATACATAGATAGACTAGCTGACCCGGCAAACGTTGTTTTGCCATATAAATAAACACAAAAATTTCATAAAAATCGGTCAAGCCATTTTGGAGGAGTTCGACAAAACACACTGATCCGAGATTTTAATAAATTAGAAGATTAGAAAAAGATAGATAGCTGTTGCACGCGACTTCGTTTGCGTGTATGTCGTATAGTAAAATGATGTCGCTAGGTAAGATCGCTAAGATAAGAAATCATCATATCAGCCGAAAGACCTCCACTGCTAAACATAGGCCTCCCCAAGCGTTGCTACAACGACCGGTTCTGCGGGTCTCGCATCCATCGGCTATCCGCGACCTTCACCAGGTCATCGGTCCACCTTGTGGGAGGCCTTCCAATGGTGCATCTTCCGATACGCGGTCGCCACTCCAGAACTTTTCGGCCCTAACGACCATCTGCTCTGCGAGCAATGTGCCCTGCCCCCTGGCACTTTGGTTTAGCGATCCTTCGGGCTATTTAAGTAACCTTGGTTTTCTACGAATATCATCATTCCTGATTCGATCACGCAAGGAAACTTCAAGCATTACCCTCTCCATGCCCTTTGAGTGACTTTAAGCCTTCTGATGAGGCCCATTGTGAGCGACCAGCAACCATTGTGACATAAGATATACGAACAGTATTTAGTCAGTACTTCTAGCATTGTTTGACCCCCTTAGAATGCAAGGCATTGGCTGTATCACCTCTTCTATTTAAAACACAGACCAACCTTAGTATTTTTTTGTAATGAGAAACGTTTTAATGATAACGCTTTTCTATACACGATGTTGAAGAAAGTTGCTAAGGTTGTTAACACGCGATAGAGCTACATAAAGTTGAAATGAGAAACTCTATCCAGACTAAAAGACTACCCCCCCAACGGAGAGATAAATGTAGGAGGAAAAGTGGGTACGGATCCAGCACTACCATCTCGGAAACTCTCTTCGCGAGTTCGTCTCTGGCGTCATTGCCTGGGGATCTACAGTTCCCCATGATCCAATGGAGGTTGAAGCCCGCAACTGATAATCTCTGGCCCTATGCTGGTCATGACGTATCATGGGCTCACTGGGAATCGAACAGTTATAAAACTAAACAGAAAATAATTGGGAATAAGGGGGAATGAAAATAATGTATCCGGAACTACATGTCGGAGCAATCAGCCGTAATCTTTTCAGCTACTATGACAGATTGTTGGATATGTGTGACTTTCAGCCGAGAGCCTTTGCAAAGTTCTGTACAAATTAAATATGTAAATATAAATAATTTAACTTAATCGGATGATAGATTATGTTCTTACATGGCCGTTTTTATCGAAATATTTTCCTTATTTTTCCAAAAACATTATTTTGACAACATAACCCGTATGGATAGTCTGCTTGGTCGACGGGTTCCGCGTAGGTACACAGAAGAAATGCTCTTCTTCTTCTTTTCGAATCGATGTACAACTCCCTAGATCTTTTGAGCCCAATAGGTGGCTACGTTAATTGCAACATCGGTGACATTCATCAAATTCCCCATAGTACAGGTGTATGAGCACTCGGGGCACTCCGACACGTGGCTCATATTTTGAACAGGGGCCCCACATTCACATTGAGTTTTCAACGGGTCTATGAAATCCCATTTCACCAAATTATGTTTGCAGCGGCCTACCTTGGTGCGCAAACGGTTCTAATAGCTCCGCACCAAGCCCACTGCATTTCTCTACCTAAAAGCAACTGCTCTTTTGGTTTCATAAAATCATGATTCGGTGGATACATCTTGTCCTCCCACAGTTTGCCTTTCTCATTAGATGGCCTATTCTGGATTGCATCTGTGTGTCGAAGGAAGCTTTTGTGACTCTTTAGTCTACCTGAGGTTGACGTGATGAATTAATGCTGAAGCGACGGAACAACAAAGGCTATCTTCTAAAACAACCTAACCATCTTCTTAATAATTGTGGGTTATGTCGTCAGCAATTTTTAATAGTATCAGACCCAACAGCTATCAGCATCAGTATCAGTCTCAGTATCTATTATGTTCGCATTTTTCTTCTTCTCCGTCGTTCCTTTACTGCAGAGGATCGCGACCGCATATGACGCGTATCCATGTGTTCTTCTGCTGCGTGGACCGCTCTGTTCATGTTGCTTCTAGCAGCCTTTTCTATTGCGTCGGGCCATAAAAAAGACCATGTTTGCAAATTTGAACTTTACTTTGTTGACATTATATTGCGCTATGAATAGTGCTATTCTTTAAACCACAAAGTTGAGAAACTACTTGATGAATCAAGTTGATTCTTAATTTATTCCGAATCAGGAACACAAATCAACGCAAAAAAAAAACAACATTAATCGAATTCAACTCTTTTCGCGACTCCTCTATCATGGGACTTCGCCAGCTGCTCACGGATAAGACGTATGACGTGAACCTTGGCCCTAAGCCCCGCAAAGATTCATTATTGCAACTCAAGTTAGCTTAGCAAATGTAATCACATCCCTGCCATTCAAAAAATGAGATCAAATGCATAACGCCATCTATGGTATTTGAAGTTGAACTGTCAAAATACTCAAAATATTAGTTCGCAGTTCGTTTTATTTTTATTAAGTAATACGTTCTTTCAAAATTATATTTTAAGGTGTTAAAAGGCTCACTTTTTTAAGACGGTTTAAAAATACCACTAATAACTAAAAAAAATGTTTTGATGTAGTTCTCATGCTGTCGTTAGTACTATTTGAGTCAATAGATGGCATTACGGGTATCCGCATTACGTTATAAATTGATTTCATCTGCATCGCCACAATTCCTATCCGGTTTATGTATAAAGTTAACTACATTGGTTTTGTACTTTTTAACGTAATGCGAACAAAAAAAAATACAGATGAAGATAGGTTCTGTTAATTAACCTTTAACACCCTGGCCATATATTTTGGCATAGATCAATGCAAAAAAATATACAATAACATAATTATTGTTAATGTATGAAATAAAATAGTAAGAATTATAAACGTGGAATATAAATTTAAATGCTATTTTAAGTGCACTAAAACCCATTTTATTATTTTTTTTGACAATATCTTGCTGTAAAAATACAGTTCAAACGATAAAACAAATACAAAAATAATTTGTTGCTGGCCGGGGATCGAACCATGAGCCAGACGTTAAAACAGACATTTTTTAATATTGCTCATCCTCCAAAGCACATAGCGTGATAATATATAGCCTAAAACCTTCTCCTGACCATAGCAAACACAACAAAAAAAGAATTATCGAAATCGGTCCAGCCGTTCACGCGTGATGCGATGACCAAGGGAAATAGGGATTCATTTTTATATATATAGATTAATTAATATATATTACTTCATGTTTTTGAAAGTTTTCCAAAGCCGATTTTTACAAAATTATGTACGTGTGAGTTAATCATATTTGGAGGAGCAAAAAAAATAATAGATGTATATAGGGACAAATATTTTATTTATTAAAAAAATATAGATTGGAATTAGTAACAGATATTTAATCGTGAATAAAATAGGTAAATTTTAGTAAGCAGTTTAGCCTTAATAATTTATTTTATAGTCATAGAAATCTTATGTACTTGCAATAATTATCAAAAATGTAAGTAAACACATAAATCATACATAAAAGTATATTAACAAATTAGAGGGTACTTACTAAAAATACACAGAAGTTTTACAACAAAATAAGGTTACTTAGCGAATGGGCCGAGTACTTTTTTTTTTTTTTTTTTTTTTTTGTTTTTGTCGATGGCCACTCGCAGTTATCAACCCTAGAGGGTTGTCAACTACTAAACCGGACTTGTGGGCCGAGTACGGCGGAGCGGTGACTTATATAGCCAGTGGTAAACAAGTGACGTCACATCGTACGATGCCATTGCATTAGTTGTTAATATTTGTATTTTATCATAGAACTATGATTAAATTATACAAAAATACAGTAAATATGTTGAAATTAATTAGTTCAATTACATATTGGGCACAATTAGTAAACAAGTCACGTTATTTTGTAAATAACAGTTAAATATGACAGTATTTATTTATTTGGAAAATAGTAATGATAGATAGGAAACAGTATTGATAAGATTTTATAAAAATCTGTTGAATGTTGTGTATTACATGTAAGCAAGGTTATAATTATTTAAGAGATGTTTTTATATGTGTCCAATTAAGGAAACAGACATGTTTTAGAGTAATAAACTATTGAAATAAACTGAAATTATTGAAATAATCTATCATAAGCATAAAACTACAAAGCTAAACACTGGAAAAATAGTGATAATTTATAAAATCTTGTTCTTTCGACTATCTAGGAGTCCATATAATGGACATTAGTTAACCAGTGGTTTCGCAAACGTGGAAATTTTAATACAGAATGATACACAATAGAGTATTTGACTGGACTTTTTAATACATTTCTCAAAAAGAGCTTCTCTAGAGAGCAGATAAGATGCAGTAAAAAAAAATTGCTTAAACATTTCAGGAAAAGGCAGAGTTGTCGGCGTTTTAAAATTTATAATAAACAGAGGCAGCACTAATTGCGTGTGACGTTTGCAGGCGCGGGCTTTTGGATTGCGAGCATTGGGTGGCTCGCCTTCCGATCAGAACCAACCCCGGGTCGACGGCGCGCTGTGATCCACGCGCGCCCCAAAGAGCTGTCAGCATAGAAGACGGGGCCCGGTGCCTGCCCGGGTTGCGGAATTTGTCCGAAAGAGGCACCGCGCCCCTAGAACGCAAAGGTGGTACACGGATGGTTTTAGTCAGTGAGAGTCTGACACTTCCTTCTGTTGCACCAAGAGCGGGAGGAGTCATTTGGTGATTTCCCAGCCAAAAAAAGGCTTTGTTCACCTAGTATTCATGGATTTAGATTTTTCATAATAGCCAAATACCCTCACGTGAGCAAAACCGCGAACACAGCAAGTTTATAACATTCTGAATTCTATGTATCGACGATAACACTAAATTGCTTACACAAACTCTCCAGGTAATGATCCATTCATACCCAAGTCTTTAACTAAACAGAACTACTTGAAAATCGGAACAAACACGAATGCTGGCAGGGATCTAACTTGTGAATCAGGTACTCTGTTTGCACGTTGCGAGTTGCGAGGCAACTTAGCTTCAAGTTGAAGCGTCACTTACAACTTAGTTCAGGAATAACTTTTATAGGATTTACGTTTACCTTTCGAACTGACGTCAAAGATATTGAACTAAGCATAGAGTGTGACTCGACAATACGATAACGATGCTCCAGACCTTTTTAGGGTTCCGTACCCAAATAGTAACGATGTCGTATGATCTTAGCATTCTGAACATCACCATCATCATATCAGCCGAAAGACGTCCACTGCAGGACGTAGTCCACCCCCAAGCGACCCACACCACAACGACCGGTCTTGCGCGTTTCCCATGCATCGGCTACCCGCGACCTTCAACAGCTCATCGGTCCACCTTGTGGGAGGCCTCCCAACGTTGCGTCTTCTGGTACGCGGTCGCCACTCCAGAACTTTTCGGCCCCATCGACCATCTGTTCTGCGAGCAATGTGCCCTACCCACTGCCGCACGCATTCTGAACATAAAAATAACAATTTAAAGTTATTTTATACTTTGTAGTGGTTCCTGCATACCACTAAAAAGTGAAACCTCAAACACAGCATACCGGCGTGATGTTATGTTATAAACTGTAAACAATCAACAGACATGCGATTTCAGAAATCCCGATCCATTTTCTAGCAATGATTGAAGAGTTCCGTTTCCTAGCTCTGAATTTCTTCATCAGATCTTCACCAAATTAAAATGGGACCAGTACAATACTCTTTCAAACAAAAAAAGAACAAAAAAATAAAAAAAAACGAAAATATCAAATTTAAAGCGAAAATATCGCTGAACAAACATTTTTCATGGGATCCCATCATCAGATCCTGACTTATACCTTCCATCATAAGCTCAGCAACATGAGATGATGATTATCAGGCACAAAATATATCTGAATCGCGTTAGACATTTTATGAAAAACATTGTATGTGCCTATAAAATTTGAGGATTTCCCTCAATTTTCATGGTATCCCATCATCAGATACTGACTTGGTAACAATGTGACCTGTTAATCGCTAGGCGACTCCTACCGACAAGGACTGGCCAGCACTAGCAGTAAACCGAATTATGCGGAAAAGATGAAATCTACTTATTCACTGCAGGGCAATTGCCTTGCAGTGGGGTTACAGCTATTTTAGTTAGATGCACTGAATAGAAAGCTTTCTTTGGCTGGGCTTAAAAATCTAATCCATTGCAATTCGTTCATCCATCATGGTTTAGCACCTAAACCCAAAAAAGGCAGAGCAGTTTCATGTCTAAAGGCAGAGGATTCCCTATAAATAAAAAATAATACTTTTATAATCTGTCACAGTCGACTTATTCATTCCAACCGTGATGTTTTTATCCAAATCCGAAAACTTTTGTATGTGAATAAAAGAAATTCTTATCAAGTTCTCGACTGAATAGAAAAATATACGTGTTCATTTTATGAGAATAACTTTTACACATTTATTTATCTACAAAAGAACTCGCTTTCATGTTTGTTATTACTGACGTAACTACGGGTAAAATGTTTGTGTCTCATTTAGAAAAATAATAAGAACCAAAGTTTTTCAGAATTAATTTTCATGTCAGCCGCAAAACCGAATATCATTTACGGTAAGGAAGGGATCAGTATGTAACAAGGTCAAGATCATTATATCAGCCAAATGGCGTCTACTGTTGAACGTTAGCCTCCCTCAAAAAGGGCCAATCATCTTGGTCTTGAGCAGTCCGCTGCCAGCCACCTTCTTCAAATCATCGATTCATCTTGACGCAGAGCGTCCCACACTACGTTTGCCCATACGCTGTATCCACTCTAACACATGTCTGCTCCATCGACCGTCTGTCCGTCCACAGATACGGTCGGCCCACTTCTACTTCAGCATGCTGATTCTAGTAGTCTAGTGACTTTAGTTTTCTGGCGAATGACTTCGTAGCGAATTTTATCCACCAAAGAAACCCCGAGCATTGCTCTCTCCATTGTACGAGTACGCTGAGCAACCTTGAATTAGTGAAGTATGATGAGTGACTCCATAAGGTCAAGATACAATAAGTCTATTATTGTTTGGTGCGTTTTCGGTCGATGTGATAACTCTTGGAAAGGCCTATGTTCAGCCATTGACGTCAGTCACCTGAAATGATTTGCGTCCTGTTTCATTGTGGTCTCGGAGGTTTTTGAAGCACAAATAATATTGCATTGCATGACGGGACAGAGTTCAGAAAGGAACAACTGCTTTTTCTGTACAAAATCCCTCCATATAGATCGAAATGGTGTTCAGAGCAAGATCAGACTGTTCATCATCATCACATCAGACGAAAAACGTCCACTGCTGGACATAGGCCTCGAACCAAATTTTGGGGGGGTTTACCATATGCGCCGAACGCAGTGTATGGTGATGCGTTCTATAGAGAACACTGCTGCCTATTCTCTGACGAGACTCACTGTTGAAGATCAGACTGTTGAAGTGGTCAAATTCATGAGCAATTTACAGTGGAATGATGGTATTCTTATGGGGGAGTACGAGGAATCATCGCGACTTGAAGATTGACCAGCTGGATTCTGTGAAAGACAGCTGTTACTACGGTGCACCAGGGTTTTGATTATAACCTGTACACCGCTGCTAGAGGAGTCTTCTCGTGGACTTTAAGTTGATGATACCGATTGTTGACAAATAAATTGAAATAAGAGAGATTTTTAAGGAGCCTATTATGTAATTTTCATGTCTAAAAATCTTCTCTTAAATAGTTTCGCATGACATAATAATGCACAAAGTCTTTACGAAGTGACATTGCTAATTTGAAACGTATCTAATTAAAACTAAGACCCCAGCCATTGTAGGTACGAGTAGTAATTTTGCAGCGTTTGCAGCAATAAATAAAGGGTTATTTGATTGGATTAACAGTTTCCTTGAAGTAATTCGACGGTCCCAAATGAGATTCTAGCGATGAATTACTTTTAAGCTGACCATATTTTGTCTTTACTGGCTTTTTATTACTAAAACGAATAAGATTAAGTAATAATAGCGCACGGGTAGATCTTCAAGGTTAAGAAACGATTGCCGAGGTCGGTCTGTGGATGGTTGACTATCTTAACATACCGAGATTATTTCATGTCTCGCAAAGCACGTTAAGCCGTTGGTCCAGGCTGCATTTGTAGGTCTTTGGCAGTCGTTATTTCTGTGCGTTTTAACGATTTCGCCATACCTATTACTGAAATCAAAAGTAGTTCACAATTTAGGACCCATTAGTTTTAGTGTTCATATATAATCCGTGGTGCTTGGCAACTAGGCTTAACCCAGTTGTAAATGTCCCTTGGTGCCTATTGGCCTAGCTCTTTTCTGTCTCCTGCTTAATAAGGTCAGGAATAGCAGTGGTTGGGAATCTGTGGCGGGTTTGCCCCAAATAAAAAAAAGGCGTTACGTATTGCCAGAAGCAAGAAAATCTTGCCAAGTACCGTGTTACCCAAATACTGGTTGAAGATGTCAGGTAGGCAGCCGCTGCACGTCAAATACTAGTATTCAGCTGAATCCGGTTTGACTGGAAGCCAACCCCAATATAGTTCGTTAAAGACTAGGCAGATGATGAAAACGGTTGAAATAACTGTATTGCTAAAGGTACTGATTACAGAAGATGGCCAATGTGTACGTACGTTGAAAACGTAGGCGAATGAGCGGCCGCTGCGGTGCGCGACGGTCCGATGATGGCGATCGCGGTGGGGCATACAGGGCCATGTGTCGCCGTATGTGGCAATACTTTATTTAAAAGTCTGATCACGTAAACGTGATTTCTAAAAGTTTCGCATTTCCACGATTTGTGTTCACACGGTATTAGATAAAGTGCTACAGCAATATTTTATGTCAAACCCGACGTTATGCCGTTTTATGAGTTTGAACTAAGGCCAATGTCGTAAATGTAGGTACCATTTATGTATGTCCATTCCAGGAAAAAAGACCTACAGTTTCATTATTAAACGTGTACTTACAATTTTAAATAAAATAGAAATCCGTACTCCCGTAATCCGTATCCGTACCTCAAATACGAAAGTTTAGAAAGATTGATGGATGCTTTTACTCAAATCACGCCAAAATGGTAGAACAGGTATGGATGAAATTTTGCACAGAGATAGATTTAATTCCAAAACAGAACTTTGACTTTTTATGCTTGGAGTATGTTATGCCTTGAGATATTTGCCGAAATTCACGAAGGCGAAGCCTCTGGCTGAAACATAAATGCATAAGTAAACTTGTTTGTTACGCTTTCAGGCCTAAACCGCTGATATAAGTTTGGTTAATTTTGGTAACAGATAGATGGGTGCCCTCGACACAGTTATAGGCTTCTTTTCTTTGCGAAAATCTATAACAAGCGAGCAAAGCCGCAGGCAAAAGCTTGTAATAAATTTAATTGAACAAAAAACACTAAAAAGCGTTTTTAATCCAACTTAATTTTCCATCAAATAGGAACAATCTCGCTCAGGGCGAGCTTTAGCGGTGGCTATTTCTATGCCCAATAAATGCTGAGGTGGCAATACAATCAGTACGAGTATGCCGAAGAAAAAATCTTGTGACCGGGTGTTTGCTAAAAATAATAAAATTGTCTTGTAGGTAATTTTATGTTTTGCGTTGACATTTACAAACTATACAGGCATCATAATTATTTTTCTCCTTGTAACAAACTGCTACGAAAAACGCTACGGTGTAGCGGATTTACTACGTCGTAGCGCTTTTGCTACAATAGCTACGCAGTGACATCACCCCATGTTCACATTAGCTAGGCTGAACATGGGGTCAACGATTTTTTTATCCATAACCCAAGCCCAGTACGTTACCATGTAAAATGCTAAAACGGTAGGCGAACAATAAAACTGACCTTTGTCCTTAATGCAATGCGTTGAGCTGGAAATATGGAAATGTGTCGCCAGTCATCCTCCATCCAAGCGCGTTCCTTGCCATACATTATTCATACGTGTATTTAATTTTAGCGCGCACCACAATCTAATTATTAATACTACATTTTTTCCTGCGTTGTTTTTTTCTGTTCCGCGCTTGAATAAAAGCCACTTTTTTAATCTTTTTTTAAGCAGTAAGTAAAAACTGAATATTGTAGTACTGAAGTATTTGAATTATGAAATTTCAATTCTCTTTAAAAAGTCATTGCTTTGCCATTTATTTCGCGCAGGGCTCTGATTCATTTCAATTCTACATCTAATGTGGCGGCGGCTCATCGAGCACATTACCTCCGAAATATAATTAATTGCTTGCCTGTCCAATGGTGCCTTTAGAATGTTTTCGTTCAATCTACCTCTAAAAACAAACTTTTAAAAAATCAATTTTTACAAGATTCCCAACTCTTACAAACCGATATTCTGCGAAAGATAACGTTTCGAAATTACAAGCTGAACTCAATTGAAATTCGCTGAGAACGTTGAATAAAACAGTAGATACCAGTATAAACTGTTGGGATGCATCGATCGATCTGAACCATTGATTTATTTATATTTTATTTATACACTCGTGTTTTGGACTGCTGCAACGAGTTGGATTATAGAAAATGTAGCTCTATAGCATATATACTACTAGCCTGTAAATCCGGCTTCAAAATGTAAATCCAGCTAAAATTTTAAATGCGAAAATCTCCATGTTTGGATGTTTGTTAATCAATTTTTAGTAAGTGGTTTTCTTTTAATTTTGTGCCATTTCTGCCGGAATAAACGTATTTTCTTTTTTCTTTCAAAAAGTCACACCTCAACGATTGAACGGATTTGAATGAAATTTAACACAGAAAATGGTTCGGATATTTTTCGGCTCAGTGTTAGTCTGCGTGTTTCTCAATGGTTCAGGTACTTCTAAAACTGGTTCTCAAGTTATAATCACACTTATAGACAGTCATAAAGGTTCTGTGTTGATGCAAAGATATATAACCTTATTTGGGTGCCCGAAGTTCACTCGAACCTAACCTTTCACGACGTGGTCGCAGCAGTCAAAACTTAAAACGCGTCGTGGATTTTTATCATATTCGTGTTGTGGGATTTTGGAACAAGCGTTCACACAACGCATTGTGAGCAATTTTTTCGCTTAATGAGCGTTTTCGGTCTTCGGTGTTACAAATATGTATATCAGTGCTCTTGTACTAGGAGATCATGTATCACAAGAGCCAGACCTCTCAATACACATTTGCAATACAGGGTATTTACATATGCGTGATAGTAAAAAAACACATATCACTGTCATAGGTAGCATGCAATGAACAGTTTGGTTTTAAAACTAACTTTAGAGTGACATATTTTTTATCTAAAGTGTAAAAATTTTACGTCGCAATTTAAACATGGTTTTAATAGATTCCAAAATCATAATATTTTCAATAGAACAAAGCATTTATGAATCGTATATCTGTGTCAACAACCTGTCTAAAACACTTGCATACGCGACAGTGTTTATTTCGATAGTTCAACAATATTCGTGGCAGTATTTATTTGATTTGAAATAACAGTAGAAGTTTTACATGACATTATATGATGCCTGTATAAAGGATGTTCCAGAAGCACGTGGTCATATTTAAGGGTGATGTTGGGAAGCTGATATAAAAATCAAAACATAAAAAACCGGTAAGTGCGAGTCGGACTCGTACACTGAGGTTGCTGTACCATAAACCTTAATTATTATTATGTGTTGTTATAGCGGCAATATAAATACATAGTCTGTAAAAATTTCAACTCTCTACCTATTACGGTTCTTGAGATACAGCCCGCTGACAGACAGACAGACGGACGGACGGACGGACGGATGGACGGATAGACAGCGGAGGCTTAGTATTAGGGTTCCGTTGGATACTCTTTGGGTACGGAACCTTAAAAACCGGCCAAGTGCGAGACCGAACTTTTATAAAATTTTAATTTTATTTATTTTTTGTATGCGTCATGCTTGGCGCAAATAAACTCTTTTGCTTTCTTTCTTTTTCTTTTAGTCAAACTCGCCCACCGAGGTTTCTATACGTAGCTACAATTACAAATGTATAGTTTTCAGAATTTTCCCCAAACAAGTAGTTTATGACGATATTATTTGCCAAATTTCATAGTTCTAGGTTAACGGCAAAATACCCAATACGGTTTGGTACCATTTTGATTCCCTTGAGAGTGTCGAAATACACGTTTTTTGCGAAATAAACGACCGTAACTTTTTTTACGTTAACTTAGAAGTTTGATTTTTTCACAGCTTCTAGAAGCTGTTGACTTAAGTATGTGGTTTAATTTCAACTGATAAAGGGTCTTGACAGACAAAAAAGTGATCCTATAAGAGTTAAGGGTGTTTTTTCCTTTTGAGGTCCAGCACTCTAAAAAAGAGACTTTTAGCAAAAACATCGACCAGAATTAATGAGCTAGATAATAACTGCCGCACGGGTCGATCTTCAAGGTTAAGCAACGCTTGCCAAGGTTGGTCTATAGATGGGTGACCATCTTAACATACCGAGTTTCCTCCGTGCCTCGGAAAGCACGTTAAGCCGTTGGTCCCGACTGTCATTTGTAGATCTTTGCAGTACTGTCTTTCCGTTATCTTTGAAATCCATCCAAAGGTTGTCTTGAAAAGATCGCTTTTAGCGATAAGGCCGCCCATTGTGTCACCCTATGTAATGTTTTCTTCATCTATCTTTTCTGTAACTTATATGGTGTACATAATAAAGAGTATTCTATTCTTTGGCAGTCGTTAATGGATTGTCAGAAGCCAGTAAATCTGACTCACAGTCTTGCTATGAAGTACCGTATTACTCAGTTAATGGGTTGTGGAGGTCTAGTAGGCAGCCACTCCACGTAAAATACTGTTATTCAGCTGAATCCGGTTTGACTGTAAGCCGACCGCAATTTAGTTGGGAAAAGACTAGGCAGATGATATTCGACCAGAATGAATGTCTAAAAACTCCCGAAGAAATGACTTTCAAGTAATTTGTTGAGCAGTTGGTGGCATTTACTTTAGTTCAAAGATTTGATGTCACAAACCGCATTAGACTGCTTGCAAAGTCATTTCTTCGGAACTTTTTAATCGTTTCTTGTGGTCAGTATTTTTTGTAAGTCACATTTTTTTGTTTTGACTTTTTCCTTGATTTATTCAACTACCTAAAATATTCACTTCTGGAACAGCCTGTACTATGAAGAGTTCGACAGAGGTGTGCCTAACACCTACTTTAGACTTTACTATTAATATATAATATAAATACTTTACTATTGATAGTTTGTGTAAAACCTACGGGATGCTACTGAAAAATTCCAGATGTAGAAAACCCAATAACCCTTTACCCAACCCGGGAGTCGAACCGAAGTACTCATCATACACATCCGCAGCGATGGAAACCACTACACAATGAAGCAGGCAACAAAAACGTACAATTAATAAAAATCTTAGGTCAAGTCTAGTAGCCCCAAAATCTTAAAAAGATTTTCCGTACAACGCTAACAAATATAGGAATTTCTATCTAGAACTATTTTTCAATATTCCCTGACATTTCTAGGCTAGACTTTTGAACTACAATTTGTTCATGGCCTCAATTACGAGATTTATAATCACAATACCATACCCTGACTTAGATTAATGTTGACAAATTATTCGTGATTAATCCATTGGAATTAATGAAATAATATGTAATTTGTCACTGAAACGCAAAATTCCTGTTAGCCGTAAATGAAATAAAACAGAACAATTAATTTACAATCTTTTGTTTTTAGATGGATTACTTTAATGAAAATTGCAATTAATGTTGCTGAGGATTTAAATGTCAGATAATAGGTTCTATTTAGTAACATTTAGATATTATTAAAACATTTGAAGATTAGATTAGATGTCAAATTATTTGTTTAGTTTACGTATAAAAACGTTATTGAATATTATGTGGTATTTATATTCTAATCAAGTCTCACTCTGTCTTATCGAGTGCTTGATATTTAACAATAACATGATAGAAGCAAAAAATGCAGCTCCAAAATACCAGTATTCAGCATTCATTATTTCATCACCTCGCAAAACTGTAAAAGAAACGGGACGTTCCAAAAAATTAAAAAACGTGTATGACATTAAATAACCCTCACTGGGTATAATTGTAACTAAAACACTCCCACTCACAGACAAGAGGCCACAGTCTCCCAGCAGTGGGAACAATAAATTGTGCTTATTCAAGCATTTATAATACACATCAGAAGACTTCTCACTGATGGATTATTATTATACATAACATGTATAAACAATATACAGGATGTTCCAGAAGTGCGTGGTCATTATTTTAAAGGTGATGTTCTGTAGGTAAAGAAACAATATAAAAATAAAAAACTATTGACTTTTTTCATAAAACTCGACCTCAAAACGACTAAAAAGTTCTAAATAACCATTTCCAAGCAGTCTGATACAGTTGTTTGCATCGAATCTGTGATTGAACTAAAATAAACACCAGCAGCTGCATCAGAAAGCTTAAAATGCGAATTTTTTCGACTTTATAGCCGAGTTAGAGTTTACGTATGTTTTTTTTTAACATTTTGTTAGGGCTCCCAAAGGGTAACCAACGGAACTCTATTACTAAGCCTTTGCTGTCCGTCCGTCCGTCCGTCTGTCTGTTTGTCAGTGGGGTGTATCTCAAGAACCGTAACAGGTAGAAATAGAAATAGGTACACAATTTTCACAGATTAAGTAAGTACCTATTTCTATTGCTGCTATTACGGTAAAAAATTAAAGTTTATGAGGAACCCTTCGTGCGCGAGTCTAACTCGTACTGGGCCGGTTTTTTTGTTTGATATTTTTTCCTAATTGTATGGCTGTGCAATATACAGAACAACAACCTTAAAATTATGACCAAGCACATCTGGATCACCCTGTATTATATTGTTTTGGTGCTGAAAGTAACCAAGGAGGCTCTTATCATTTTCTATGGCTATCGTAAGAGGAAAAATATGAAATTATACGTAAGGGATGGGCAACATATTTCATAGTCGTAACATTACTGTAATCGTCGGTCTGCCAAGCAGATAAGAGCGTATAAAAGTAGGTATAATAGGTATAAGTGGGTATAATAGATACAACCAGCGTATAAGCAGTTTAATATGGTACTAGGAGCTCATTTTTATCGTCTTTCATATTTTTTTGCACTAAATTTATCTTTGTTTTTTTATGCAAAGGCCTGTGAAACAAACACCAATATAATGGGTTCATTGTTCTTGCAGACAATAATTCATAAAATTAAATAGTGCACATAATATATGAGTCTCTAAAATATATATTTTAAGTTTTATTATGTTCATATTTTCCGAAATTATCTCCTTTCATAGTGTATGCCAAATTATCTTTGGGGTCGTGTTTTTGTCATTCAAAGTCCTTTGTTTTTACTCTCAGCATTTTTAGGTGGTTTTTTTTTCAGTTATTTTAATCACTGAATCAAAGGTTTTGTCGTTATTTATCAATAAAAATAGGGGCATACTAGAGTCGGTTACTTTAAAAGTTCGATGCAAACTTAAACTTAATTAAGATCGAGATAGAGTATCGTTACAGCGCTAGTTATAATTCATTGTTTGCTAGCATCACTTGTTCAAGTATAGTTGTGTATTAGTTTATTAATTTGAGTACATATTATAGTATTTTATTGTATTTATAGTTTATATATATTTATCTTTGTATTAATTTAAATATTAATCGCGTTTCTGTTATTTTTTTTCACAATTTGCACCTACTAGTATTATTCTCTGCATCACCCAAAGGTTGACTGGTAGAAAATGCCTCAGGCATTAAGTCCGCCTCTGTACATCTGTGTGCGTAAAGTGTTAAATAAATAAGATATGTTCTCAGTTTCAGGGTTCCTAACATCCGTAAAAAACGGAAACCTTATGGGGTCACTCGGGTGTCTGTCTGTCTGTCTGTCCGGTATCACAGCCAGTTTTCTCCGGATCTGCTGGACCAATTCTGTTGAAATTTGGTTAACATATAGATTTCTGTTTCTGTGTGATGGGTCACTTTTGGGGTTCAAACGACAAAACTAAAAAAAAAAGTTTTTCAAACTGTATCGTGTGACATATCAAGTGAAAGGGCTTACTGTGAGAATTAATTACATGTTTTTCATAATTTTAAAATAAATAGAAGTTATTCAAGAAGTTAGACCAAAAATTACCATTCCCCCTTATCTCTGAAACTACTGAGTCTAAAATTTTGAATAAAATACTGATGAATTTAAACATAATCTAAAAGTTATGCCAAATTAACACTTATAAATGAATTAATTGCAGCCCAAATGGTTCACTTGTCCTACCCGACTGCGGAAATGATGAAACTTGATAATGTGAAAAGTAAGGCTTCGCACAGATTTATTGCACTGATAAATTACCAAATTAACGGAATCCGGAGTATTCGTTTAATTAGCGAAGTCCGCTGAAATTCCGAATCGCCGGTAACTGATGGCGAAAATTTTTGAAACGAATTACCTACGAGCGACATTAATTTGAAATGGATTTTTTTTTCTTGATAAATGTGTTGTTTTAATTAATGGATGCAATAATTTATTTTTTATAGGTCAAGGCAGACGTGCTCCATCTTCAAAAATGGAGCACGATGATGATTGTGGTCCTAACCATCAGGTGCGATAGAGGTCAAACGAGATATCAATAGTAAAATTAAAAAAAAACAGGTCAAGAGCGAGTCGGGCTCGCGCACCTTGGGTTCCGTACCATCAAATAAGTACCAAAATTTATGTGTTTTTACGTATATGGTAGTTCCCGTTGACCAAGAATTATCGATGTTGGTTATAAACAAGTTCTTACGGCACAAGTTAAGGGCAAAAATCCGAAATATAAGAAAAGTTGGAAATTATGTTTTGGTACTTACAAGTTTCCGCGAAAATCTTGTTACACCTAATAGGGACTATAGACCTCAGTATCTGGTATGTATTTTAATGGATACTTTTAAGATGGCAGAATTTTATTCGGAATAATTTATTTACCTTTTGAGGTACGGCACCCTAAAAAAGATCCAGTTAATGACTATGGGTGAAATAGTTTTTATTTTAAACAGCACAATATTAGAACAGTACCTATGGAGCTGCAATAATTCATTGTAGAAACAAAGTAGATATTGCTTTCCTTAAAATTGTTTGAGACATTGCATGTAGGTATGATTGAATGCCTTCCGCAAACGTCAAAGGTCGTAGGAACATCCATAATTTTATATGATTCAGAAAATGTTCATCATTATTAGTTCTTGTCATGACATTCATGTATAAATCAATTTGCTATAAAGCAGAAATATCGCTATAAACGTTTCTGTTCTGCCACCGCATGGTACATCACTATAAAATATTTTCTACATTCAATTATCAAACTTCTATCTGAGGAATAAGGTTGAGTTTCAGATTCACCGAAGATTTTTTTGCACAATATTTTTTTTCTCCCGTGTATCGAATCTAACAGCTTTGGCTTTCCGGGATTGAAAATGTTGAAGTGAGTAAAAATATAGTCGCGGGTTTGGGGCCGTACACTTTTGTTTTATGCAAATTTGTGCCGCTGGATACAGTATGTCACTTTCAACGTTATTGGATTTAATTTAGCGAATATCGACAGTTTATTGGCACAGCCGCCCCTGGACCTGTCATTAAGAGGAAACATGGGCGGCGAGACTTTGTATGAAAAAAGTCATAATTCGAGGTTGTGCTCTCGCCTGTTTCCTCCTCCAATATAAAACCGATTTAAAATAATTTTCACAAACTGAATAAGAAGGATGTATACTGTATCCCTATGTTTTTCTTTTTTGATTAATAGTTGCCAAATTTGTACGCTAGCGATTTATCGGACAATTATGAACATTTTTTTAGAGTTCTAGTGCTTATACGGCTAATATACCGTCAAAAAAAAAAATGTAGGGACACAGTATATATCCTTATTCTGTTCATGAAATAACTCTTAAATCGGTCCAATGTTGGAGGAGAAAACAGGCGAGAGCCAAACCTCGAATTATGACTTTTTACATACAAATTGCCACCCATGTTTCCTCTTAAATGAAACGACATATCTAGCTTTGTTACCAGGGCCCCGAGTCTGCTATTTTTTATAAATTCGTAACTCTAACACGACTCATTGTCATTTTGCTAAAAGTTCGTAATCTGCTAACTCATAATGGTCGATCACTGGTCCGTCAATGGTTTCGTAATAGAATTTATTTATTTTAAAACTTGATACACTAGTAAAAATACTGTACAAAGGCGGACTTAATGCCTTAGGCATTTTCTACCAGTCGACCTTAGGATGGTGCAGAGACAACATGGCAGATGCAACTTAAAGGAAAGACAAACGGAGTGGAAAAGAAATACAATCATAAATACATAGATACATACATACACATAAAAAAATAACGACGTTTAAAAAAAACCAATTAAACGAATTAACGCTGTGATGATTCCACCAACTTCTTGCGAATGTAGAATCGTGGTAGAAAGACATTTTCGTACTGCCATTATTATAAAACCCGTTAGTAGACATGATTTTCGAAAAACTACTACTAAATAAGAACATTAAGTTATGCCAGACTTCTTATATAAATATTTTTACATATTATTTATTAATTTGTCATTATGTACGAGATTACCATTCTATGCCATTTCTTTCAATTGAGTGTCAGTGGTTGACCATTGGAAAGTCATATTGACGCTTTTATATTAGTAGATTACCAAACTTGTCAAAATCAACAATTATGAAATCAATGATAGACCATTCTGACACTATTGTAATAGCAGACTTGAGGCCCAGCTACTGACAAAGAAAATAGACAAATGTTCTGCAAGAAGGCCAATTCTCGTACATGTAATCGTAACAATATCATCTTGGCAACAATCAATCTAAGTGCTTGTTAATATTTATTCAAATTAGAGGTGTGTTTTTGATTATGTAACATATAAGATGCGTAAGCAAAAGCTCGGAAATTGTGTCTTTTGGGTGACAATTCTAAAGTTGTTTATAAGAGAAGATTATTCTCAAAAGACACGTAACCAGAAAATCAAAACTTCCAATGTCTTATAATAAATTAACGTAACCTTTAGTACATTCCGAACGTAATTTAGAATTAATTCTAAAAACAACTCCAAAGTCACCGTCACAACTCCTAATTACAATTTTCAACAAAGAATAAATTAACAGTCAAATTCGAAGTATTCAGAAGTGTTGTACTTATTTACATTAAACTCGAAATTCAAGGAGTTACAAACTCGGGACGTCATATGAGGAAATAAGCTCTGTTACCTCATCTCCGAGCAACCGGTGTGTTTATGAACTTTTAAGGCGCTCCGCACATGGAGCAACTAAGTTGATTCAACTTTCCGTGTCCTATGAGAGTTGCAACAATCAAAAGGACCGGGTTAGAGTGGCCGCGATTTCCTGTGAGCAAGACTGACTGACTGTCGCTGCGGAGAGCGTAGAGAGTCATCATCATCTGTCTTGCCTTTTCCCAACTAAATTGGGGTCGGCTTCCAGTCAAGCCGGATTTAGCTGAATACCAGTATTTTACGCGGAGCGGCTGCCTACCAGACCTCCACAACCCATTAACTGGGTAACACGGTACTTCATGGCAAGACTGGAGTCAGACTAACTGGCTTCTGACTATCCGTAACGTCTGCCAAAGATCTACAAATGACAGCCGGGACCAATGGCTTAACGTGCTTTCCGAGGCACGGAGGAAACTTGGTACGTTAAGATGGTCACCCATCCACAGACCAACCTTGGCAAGCGTTGCTTAACCTTGAAGATCGACCCGTGAGGCTGTTATTATCTAGCCACAAGCTCCTCCGTGGAAAGTGTAGATAGTAGAAGTTACTATAAGTTGTCAGTTGCGAAAATTTAAGATTGATTCTGTTAACAAGGGCAAGAACCGTAAACTGATGCATTATAATATCACTCACAACTTAAGTTGCTATATCTGCGCAATTTCTAAAAATTAAATAAAAATCGTCATAAAAAGCTGAGAGTTGCCTGTTGTCGCAAGTTGGAAATCAAAGTTGCTCCGTCTACGAAGTGCCTAAAGACGCGTCGTAATTTCTAAGCAATTCCGTCAGCCGTGTGGTATGGAAATTCTTCACCAGACTACAAAATCATGAAAGCAGCGAAAATGAAACGTCACGTTGGAAGAGGAAGAACTCACGTCTATATAATATTTTGTGGAACTTCACATTCCTTCATTTAGAGGCAGGGAAGAGGTAACGATATAAAGTTATTATCAAGCGTAATCCGAATTAAGAGACAGATTTGGGCTTGTATTTTAAATTCGGTTTGCGTAGGAGGATAACTTATTCTACGCTCATTAATAAACCAGGACATTCTGGTGGATGAAGCAACCCTTCATCAAACTTTATTTTAATAAAAGTTAATTTTATTTGAACATGTAGCCATAATTGAAAGTAAGCCATAAGCTTCTCATAATAAACCATAAGTTCTCCAATATTGCGTCAAAAAAATAACGCACATACCTAAAATAACATTCAGTGTTCCGCAGCATGTGTGGTAATCATAAAACTTGGGCCGTTTACCCGCAACGGTCGCCCTTGTCCCCCAGGCGAATTTACATACAAGAAAAAACTTTTTTTATTCCTGTAAGTACCGGAAAAACATTCGCAAAAGCCGTGATTTGACGTCCAATTGATTTGTGTGATTCTGAGGGTAGTTTTTACGAGTACGTGAACGTTATTGCGGCATTGAATGGCTGCGCCTCCATTCACCTCGCTCGAATGTTCGTTTTATTTTCGTTCGATGAATATTTATTCTGTCTTTCATAGATATGCGATTTATTTTTCTAACGCACTGTTTGCTTTGAGCGCTGCACATATTGCTGAAAAAACTTACGGTTTTCTTAATTTTCTCTTTTGTGATTCTTTCCTTTCTGTATTATTTCCGAACTTACGAACCGCATTATCACTGTGTTATATGAATTTATTTAGGGCTAGCGCATTGTCATCTTTCATCCCATCTTGTTACTAAATTCTCCCGACCGAATTATGGTCATGGTGGCCAATTCTGCATAACTATATGTGCTCACTACACCAACGAGTAGGTGAAGTGTCTACCTCTGTTCCTTTACTGTAAAGTCCGATGGGACGACAATTCGACGTGACCGGAGAGATGTCAAGCGGAGGACTAACGGATCTACGTGCTTTCCGTGCACGGGCGAGTCATACCGCCAACCCAGTATCTATCAACACATATCTATACCAATATTTGAAAGCTGAAGAGTTTGTTTGTTTGGTAGAACGCGCTAATCTCAGAAACTACTGGTTCAAAGTGAAAAATAATTTACTTACGTATTTCGGATTGGATGGGCTATCCAATCCGAAATACGTAAGTAAATTATTTAAAGTAAAATATTTATCAACATCACGCTAGGATTAATAAGAGCGGAGCATTATTAAAAAATGTGCCGCAGACGAAGTAGGGCGGATCAGCTAGTCAAACAATAAAATTGAACATTAGGTAGACAACTTAACGACTATTCGTTCCATGATACATTCAAGATCCAAAGAACCAATAAGAATTTAATAAACACACCGACCACGCACAAAACATTCTCGCTTGAAGACATACGCAATTGATATATGAACTCCATTCGTTTTGGAAGATAAAGTGGATTTCGCCCCAAGTTTTCTGAAAATTTACGAGATAAATTCACTAAACCTTCGTAGGTGAGGCGTTGAGACTTTGACCTAATAAGAAAATAGGTGCCGACGCCTTTCGCAGAGAGTGAAGCTACATAGGTTACTGATAGGATTAGTGTAGAAATGTAAAAATATTTAGTTTCTCTTCAACATGTGTGCTTTAAATTTTATTCGGAAGGCAAGTGTTGAGTCAGGGAACGGAAAAGCAAGATTGGTTTTTCTTTGCACCGGGCAAACAGCGTTGACATGAGAACATTTTCTTCCTCTGGAAATTGGGTCAACGGCAAGTGGCAATTGAATAAGGTGAACAAAAGCATTAAATTGTCTTTCATGATACCTTCGGAGACATAAGTAGGCACAATCCAATCCACAATGGTCCGATAAAATTGCTTTACAAATAAACTAGTTTTTGCCCGGACTACGTACGCGCATATCCCGTTTTACCCATTCCCGTAGGAATTTCGGAAAATCCTTTTTTAGTGCTCCCCTAAACTCCCCAAGGAGCCTACATGCCAAATTTCAGCTGTTTACGACCAATAGTTTCGGCTTTCTTTGTCTGTCAGTCACTCACATGTCTATCTATACTAATATATAAAGCTGAAGAGTTTGTTTGTTTGAACGCGCTAATCTCTGGAACTACTGGTCCGATTTGAAAAATTATTTCAGTGTTAGATAGCCCATTTATCGAGGAAAGCTATATGCTATATATCATCACGCTAAGATCAATAAGAGCGGAGCAGATGAAGTTGCGCGGGTCAACTACTATTAGGTTAAATAAATAAGTAACGTGAGTTTTTTCTTAATTGATCTAGATCTATGCTACACCAGCTATACCCATGACTGCCATCACGTGCATTCATTCCATATTATAAAACAAAGTCCTCCGCCGCGTCTGTCTGTCTGTTCGCGATAAACTCAAAAACTGCCTAACGGTATATCATGCGTTTTTCACCAATAAATAGTATCTTGAGCAAGGTTTAAATATAAAATTTGTCATCGTGTCGCGAACTGGTAGACACCTGAGAGCACACGTCGTTGACGGTTGTCTACTGCACTTTTATAGAAAAAAAATTGCACCCGTGTGAAGCCGTCACTAGTTAATAGGGCGGGTCACTAGTTGTGTATGATAAATAAATATGTCATAAGTTAAAAAGAAGGTGAATTCAAAGCCTATTAGTAAGGAAAATAGGTCGTTTTCGTACTGATGTAAACTCGTTAAATATTTTCGCTCAGTTCAAATAACAGTGAATTTAAAACTTTGTTTTATCTAAGTAAGTTATAAGACAAAAAGATGAAAACCATTATCGAGTTTAGAATTGAAAATTATCATCGAATATCGCAGACCCCTTAACTTTACAAATGCAAATTGAGTTGCCCTTAAGTTGTTAAGAGCCTCACTTCGGTTTTCCTTTACCTTATTTAATGGATATTATTAATTAAATTAGGGGTTCTAAGATCGTAGATATATTCGTCCCTAGTGACAACATAGCAACTATCTGCTTTTGCGATTTGACAACAACTTTGATACGTGTTTGCGAACAACCTTCGATGTCACTAATAGGCTTCTTTGAAGTTCAGAGTCTAAATCAATACTTAATAATGCTGAAGAGTTTGTTTGGTTGAACGCGCTAATCTCAGGAACAACTTGTTCGAATGGGATATTTTACTAAAAAAATCTAATTAGTCCGTCTGATAGATTTTCAAAAAATATTGGACATGTATTATTTCTTTTTTTACGTAAACAAAAAATAAAGAGGATACAGCGAGTTGAAGACACGCGTGACGTCATCTGGCTTGGTAAATTACGTACAAATCTATCAGACGGACTAATTAGATTTTTTTAGTAAAATACCCTATTGCACCCTTTCTGTTTGGGCACGCTCAGCGTAATTATTGTGTACTCGTACCTACTATTATTTCTGTTCACTTCGTTTATGTTGCAGTGATTTTGTGTCTATGCTGAATAAATGTTTTCTATTCTATTCTAATTGAAAAATAATCTTTTAAATTTGAAACATTTGTTTAGTTTTGGATACTCTATTTATTAAAGAAGGCTACCAAAGGGAGCGGAGCATTAATGAAAAATGTGACACGGACGAAGTGGCGCGGGTCAGGAAGTGTTTCAATAACATACTTTACGTACCTATATCTACTCAAAATAAGGCTCAAAGTCAGTTATCAACATCTTCATTCATCTTGTAAGACGCTTTTTATTTTCAAAATGTCAATTTCGGCTTTTAGACCAGCTGCTCAGCACTTTACATCAAGTGCACGTAATTTAATCATTGGGAGATACTCCATCAGTGTCAATATAGCATGGCTACCAATATCTTCACCCAATTTCGACTAACTGTTACGCGCTACATCTACAAGCCAACTTTTCCTTGCGCCAATCTACATAAAAATCACTAATTTTTGCTAAAACCAGTGCTAGCTCAGCCATAAGTTATGTAGGCATAAGTTATACGTTCACCTTACAAGAAACACGGCATTTTTACTGTTTTGCGCACACGATCTGTCCCGAAGATTTCCGATCAGCATGAATGATAGCCTGGCGAGTACGATTTGGTCTAAAAATTTGTGGCGTCAAAAAAACATGAGAACATGGTAATTTCTTTTTGACTCCACAAATTTTTACTCCTTACTTTATAAGTCACAATGTGCCTAACAAAATCCCGTTTTTTTTATAACCATTCACACACACAAACAGACAAATCGCACCTAACAAAATCAATTACCTGCATTATAAGTCTGTCCGTATATTCCTCCATTTGCACAGGTAGACACCTCAGCGCCATCCTCGGATCGTGATGGAATTTCGATAACCGCCGCCGGCCGTAGACGACGTTCCGATGCAAAAATTGACGTTCCTCGCGATCTTCCTTCACGATATTATACAGCATAGGAAATAGCAAGAAATGAGGGTGATGTGAAGCTTCCTTATATAGGGTGTTCAAAAAAACGTGGTCATATTTAACGGTGACGTTCTACATCTGATATACAGTTACCAAATGGTTACGAAACAATATCAAAAATAAAAAATGATGATTTTTTTTAAATACTTTTCTTCGGCCAAAGAATCAGCATTGCCATTCAACGCGGCAATGCTGCCAGTGTTCTGGGCACTTTGCCATTGACAGCGATGTGGATAATTTTTTAGTGCCCAATAATTTATTTTGTTTTTATACGCGTTTGTACATAATTTCGTGTTAAGTAGTATTAAAAGTGTAATTAAAATGGTAAATACCACATAAATTGAATAAAAAGTATCGCAAAAAAGCTTCTGAAGTCTAATGCACTTGGATTCTCTTGGTGGCAGCAAATCTTTGTAGCTAAAATAAATGCCACCAATTGCATGAACCTAGCTGATAAGGAATGTGTTTGGAACGGTTTAGATTTTTTTTGAGATCAAACAGAACAGCACCCATAAATATTCAACACGCACTTCTGTAACAACCTGTATTGTTCGGTAAAGCGATAACCGAATTCCGGCTTTAAAGAACCCGTTATTGCGTTTCGGGAAGGGTGTATCATCTATCTTTTATGAAGTGTCAAGCTTTTCCTGCAACGTGCAACCCCTGTCGACCGATGCCATCACAACAGGCGTTGATGACAGAATAACTAATTGTTTTAATTATAAATAGAGCCGAGGTTTGGGGACAGATTATGATAAAGCATGCAGGTAAGTTAAACAGAGCCATGTTTGTTTTTATTTAGCCGAGTTTTGTTATGTTTTCGTCTTTGTTTAGAGCTTAAAACCATTCCACTATACTTGAATGATCTATGGAGTTTACGGGACAGTTGATTACTTGTATGCCCTTTTTTAAAAGGATAGATAATCATCAAATAATTTCTTCCACTCTGGGCGGAGAAGAAGGGAGTGTCAAACTCTCACTGACTGTATTCACTATTTATTTATTTGTTAACATAGGTAAAGAAATACAGATCTTATGTTTGATTAATAGAGCGCTATGTTATGCCAGGAGGCGTACAATTATAGTGTGCAAATCTAGCTGAGGATTACAAATTAAAAATGTTTAAAAAATAATGCCATGGTTTAAATTAGAAAATAAATTGAACAATAACATATTGAGGTAAGAGAGGTTGTGGTTTTTTTTTTTCATTTTTACCTACTAGAACCCATCCGTGCGTTCGGCAGCGGTGACTCTTTCAAACAAATAACGCAATCCGTGCAGACTACTTGTATGCCTACGCACATGAATCATGTACCAAAGTAAAACCTAAAATGTTATTAAACACCACACATTTGTAACCACAGGCAATAAAAATACCATTTAAGGGCTACCCCGGTCGCCTTGAAATCTCTACAGGTAAATAAGGAAACCCTAACAAAAGTAACTTGGCCAAAAGAACCCGTTTTACAGGGTATAAAAAGTATATTACCGAAATAAGACCCTTCCTCAGTCCCAGGTGAGATGTTTTTCAGCTTTACCTTGATTAATTAGTTTGGGTAAAAAGACGTGATTAACCGGAGTTTCGTTGGCTTTATCGGAGTTTTCCGTATTTCCCGAAATCGTTTCAATTCGATATAATCTGTGCTGTTGCGTCGAATACCGTTCATTATTTTCTGTGAATGTTTACCTTTGTAAAACGAACGTGATCTACTCTTTTATGAAAAAGGGTGGTCATAAAAACAAGCTCGGTGTACACTGTTTTTTTAAAAGAACCATGGTTTGATAATAATAATTAAAAGGTTTTTGACCCCAATACAAAATTATTTACTTAGCAAACTCGATACGTACCGAACAAATTTTATGTCTCTTCTCCTGTTCCTAACAAAGTCATGGAAACAAAAAAAAACAAGAAACAGCAAACATCACGTACGAATTTGCCTAAAACATTTCGTGGAATTTTTCATAAAACCCTCACCTGTAAACTGCTGAAACAGGGATTGTGGTTCACTAAACTAGATCCTGTATTTGCGCACGTAGGCACTAGCATTCAACCGCCGGAGAGAGGAACCCAGATTGTCTGTGGAATATCAACAAGAGTGGGTTACTAATGGAAACTGAAAAACTACCTACGTAAAAAATGTGGGAACTAAACATTTCTTTATTTTTGCTTCAGATGCTTGCTGAAAATATTTTTGTAGTAAAACCATAATTATGTGTGTTCTAATTGAGTTCTTGTTTTTCAAAGGATTAAGACAGAATATTTATGTGATTCTTAAACTGTTTGGCCTGGCCTACTGATTTTTCAATAATGGTATAAAATATATCATTTAATTAAATTCCTCCTTAGGTACTTTATATATTGGCTGTCTTGAAAAGATCGCTTTTATATATCGCCCATTATGTCACCCTATGTAATGTTTCACATCTATCTTTTCTGTATCTCATATGGTGTACATAATAAAGAGTATTCTATTCTATTTTATATTAAATTGTCTTGTTTTTTCAACACAGTGCAATTGAATAATGTTTAAAAGGAAAATTTATTTCACATTAACAAAGTAACGTTTTGCAAAATTCGTGCATACAATTTAATTTTATATTAAAAGTGCATAGATTTAATCAAATAATTAAATATATGTCTAAGTACCCTAAAACACTGTGATGATAGAAAAAATTACTGATTGACTACTAGAAACTGAAAAACTTTGTCAAAAATATAGGAACTAAAGGGGAACTTAATGTTTATTTTTACTCCAGAAGCGGCTGCTAATAAAAATATTTTAGTAGTTGTACACTACTCGGATGTGCGTTCAGATTGAGTTCTCATTTTGCAATAGATTTACACCAAGAGATATAGAGATATTAATGTGATTCTTAAACTGGCCTGGTGATTTTAAATGTAAAAAAATCTACTATAAATTCCTCCTTGCTTTAATTGTTTTATTTTTTTCACTACAGTTTAAAGGTTTCCTCAAGTATTTTAAAATTACTTCAAGAGGCGCATGTATTTATAGAACTGTCATACAACTACATAACATGTATGTAATCCATTAAAAAATCTTAACTCTGTACATGAGAAACAACTTTTGCTATCTAGAAATAGCAGTGAAAAATCTCGTGACGAACTTAATAATTGGTTTAGCAAGTTTTAAGGACAAAGTGTACCTGCTTCGCTTCTTTCGTCTCGCTCTGTTGCCTACATGTAAAGTCACATTACGAAAGTTTTTGACTTGTGATTGACACTTGGCTTTATTTATTCAGTTGTCTAGGCAAGTAAATAAATAAGATCAAGTTTCAAAATGAAAAGAGGTCTTTTATGGATAAACATATTCACAAATTGGGGCTTTTATTTAAAGGAAACTCACGTTTCAGTAACGCCATTAAAATGGGATCATTTAAATGGCGTAACCAAAACGCAAGTTATATAACAGAGATTCTTAGATATCTAGCAATGTCGATGAGTCTAAATGACTAAGACCTATGATTGTTTAATTTATTAACTTTAAGCATCCGTGTTTGGGTCACAAATGTCTTTTAACTGAAAGTTTAAGGGGATTCGGATAAAAATGGCGGTTACCGACAGACAGGCATACGTTTGACCACTATCTCTCCTGATAGTAAGTAATGATGCGGTCGAAGATAGAGCACGCTTGCCTAGAACCTAGAAGTAACCTATTTGGAACGTGCAAATAACTTCCATGTTTTTGACTGACCGACCTTGACGTTTCAAAAGTGCCTGTGAATGGTTTATTTGAAATAAAATGCTTTGAATTTGAATTTGAATTTGAAATTTGAATTTATTCACTGTTGACTTAAAGACTCCCAGGTTGTAGATGATCTTATAAGGGTTCCGATTTGCATACAAACGCTTGAAACACGAAAAACATACAACTAAAAATTAACCACACACAAATCAGGAAATCAACACTTTAAAATCAGGAACAGACATGAGACACCTTTAATTTTCCAATTCAGCGCACTATCCATCATCCGTAGCTGCCTAATGGAAAGGTCAAAGCGTATATTACGCTAATAAATAACAGCTGATATATCACCGAACATTATTGTTTAAATAAATCATTGACAGGTTTGGGGTCAAGCTATTTGGTCGGCGGAACTAATATTCGTGGAAAACTTTTTTTTTAGTATGCATCGTCTGGAAGCTAGAGAGAAATTTCAATTCAATTTCAAACTTTATTGCGAAACACAGTACATAGTTATACATTCCAGGTGTTAGGTGAATGCGCAGTTCAGTGTGTTTTATCAATTATTATTTAAATTGTAAATGTCATCGCTCGTGGAATCTGGATTGGAGGTCGTGGCTAAAGTATAACAGCCGGGCAGGTCAATCTTCAAGGTTAAACAACGCTTGCCGAGGTCGGTCTGTGGATGGGTGGCCGTTAACATACCGATGTTCCTCCTTGCCTAGGAAAGCTGCTCGTTAGCCGTTGGTGCCGGGTGTCATTTATACATCTTTAGCAGTCGTTACGGATAGTCAGAAAACAGAAAATCTGACTCCAGCATTGCCAAGAACACCGTAGGCGCGGGCCTGCGGATGGCGAGCATCGGGTGGCTCGCCGTCCGATCAGAACCAGGCCGGGGTCGAAGGTGCGTTGTTTTCCACGCATACCTCAAGGATAGTAGATGGCAGCATAGTAGACGGGGCCCGCTAGGGTCAGTGCCTGCAACGGTTGCGGGATTTGTTCGAAAGACTCACCGCAGCCCCGGAACGCAAAGGGCACTAGGAGGAACACAGATGGGTTTTAGTCAGTAAGAGTCTGACACACCCTTCTGCTCTGCCCAGAGCGGGAGAAGTTACTTGATGATTTCCCATCCTTAAAGTCATGAAGTTCCGTGTTACCCAGTTAATGGGTTGTGGAGGTCTGGTGGGCAACCGCTCTACGTAAATTACTTATTGGGTATTCAGCTGAATCCGGTGCAACTATAAGCGGACACCAATATAGTGAGGAAAAGGCTAGGCAGATGATGATATCTAGAATATCATCAGTGGTCTGTGGTGTGATTTAATTTGGTTTAATTAGTTTTCAAAATTGGAATTTTGTTTCCTTTATTATTAAAGAGGATGTTCCCTGGCAGTGAGACTGGCCGGTATCACTATAGCTGTTTCGTTGGAATGACAATAGCGGTCATTATTGCCCTGTTCCAAATATTATCTCTGTAAGAATCCGAACAATAAACGGGTATAATTTAGACGGTCACCAAAAATAATATTTTTAAGACTCTAAGCCTAGGCACCAAAATGGATCAACGGTCACCAAATTCTATCCAACTCAACTGTGATTGCCATAAAATGTAGGCTTGGGGTTACAAACTGGATAAAATAGGTTAGGTTAGGTTAGAATTGTGACCAACCGCGCGCGAGCCGAGCGAGCGAAGCGAGTGGTGCCGCGGCAGCGGCCGGCTAGCGCTACTTCTCGAATATTATTTGGTGACCATTTATCTGTCTTGGTAACCGTTTAGAACTTTTTTGGTAGTAAAATAGGTACTTTTTTGGGCTGTGTTTAAACACAAGCCACAATAAACTATGTTCACGAATATGTCGGTTTAGGATGGCTTTATGTGTTACTTTCCGTGTTTAAGGTTCATTATCCGAAGGGTAACCAACGGAACCCTATTACTAAGCCTACGCTGTCCGTCCGTCAGTTTATCTGTCTACCTGTCAGCGGGCTGTTGGCATTTCAAGGAACCATATAGGTAGACAGTGATTTTTTTTACAGACTGTGTATTTCTATTGGCGGTATATCAACAAGTAATAAAAATTAAATTGAGTTAAAAATAGTAGGGGGCTCCCAGACAACGGTTTATGGTACAGAACCTTTTGTGTGAGAGTCCGACTTGCACTTGGCTGGTTTTGGAATTGACAATGTTAATCAGTGTAGGTGGGTCAGTGACCACTTTATATACTTCAGCTTATAGAACAACTATACGGTTTAGGTTCAACTGCTATAGGAGTCAGAACTTCATTCAATGAGTCTCTGCACATGATTGTGGTGCTGTGTGTGTTGTAAAGTCCGAACTAAGAGATTAGTTACGTACAAACGACGTACGTTAGCATTGACGAACTGCGTTTGTGACGAACTGCCTGCTACCCATCAAGCTTCGTATCTACTAGGCAATTCATTTGTCGCGCGACATGATGCGCAACATGTTGCGTATCATGTTGTTGTTGTTCAACGGCAACGAGGAACTTATGTACTTAACACACACTTACATTGTCAATGTTGCGCGCCTGCTGGCAACGTGATCATGTTGAGCGTCGCGTGTTGCGAATCAAATATTGCCTACGTGGATACCAGGCTTCATGAGTATGGGGAATTAACAATCTCTTGGATGTTTGTAACGACGTGGCGATGTTCTGCAATCTCTAATCTCACAAACAACCGTGATTTTGCTAATTTCCTCTTCAACGAGCCGTTTTCTATGGGGTCATTCACCTTCCAAACTTTTTAACATTTGCCAACTTTTACTCATGAATTTATGAAATTTTTGACCTAATTTTAATCTTGTTTATGTTTTCACTAATTCTGTTTTTTTTTTAATTTTAGTTATTGGTGGCTCAATGAGGAGCTCGTGGCTAGATAATAACAGCCGCATGAACCGGGCTTGGTTATGCAACGTTTGCCAAGGTTGATCTGAGGACGGGTAACCATATTAACGTACCGAGTTTCGTTAAGGATAGTCAAAATCCAGTAAATCTGACTCCAGTCTTGCCATGAAGTACCGTGTTACCCAATTATCCCGTTAATGGGTTGCGGAGGTTTGGTACGCAGCCGCTCTACGTAAAATACTGGTATTCAGCTAAATTCGGTTTGACTGTAAGCCGACTCCAATAAGTTGGGAAAAGGCTAGGCATATGAATTATTTGGAGGCTCACTCTTGCTTGGACACATTTTCACCTGATATAGTCGAAGACGGACCAAGCTGGTCCGTCACAGGCCTAAAAGTCATTTCATAACATTAGTGTTTTGTATATAATATGAATGTTATGTCACTCTTTATAGCTACAGCTTCGACAGTGGATTTTTCAGGCTAGAAAATGACGATATTATTGTAGAAACTGCGAGGAATATTGAGGTATTGGATGCATTCTATTTGTCTGGACAATTGAGTGACGCTCGATGCAATTTCAAAATCTTATGCATGAGAATGTCACGAGGATTGCCAACAAAAGCAATGAAATGTGCATTGTCGTAGGTATAATGTACATTTTGCAGTGACAAACAGTATATGAATTTGAAGGCACTGCAAAATATATTCGATTCGAATTATTTTGTTAGCAATACCAATTATTTTTTACACTATCGCACCAGATGTAAAGCGATGAGTTGGTCGAAGATCGAGCTCAGATTGCTTAGAAAAAACTAATTCACTTTCGAATTGTAGTCCTCCAGTTTGTAGAAACAAAGACTCCGGCAGGGATTACTACTCTTTAGCTGTTGTTACACACATTAAAAATATAACGTTTTGTGCATATGGGTGGGATGTCCACCATGAACCGGTGGCGCATCGCTATAGACATTATGTCCTGAGCAGTGAAGCTGGCGAACAGTAGAACGCATAGACACACTATTAAAACTAGAACATTTTACGAAATAATGGAGAAAGCTAATAAACATTCTGTAAGGTAAGTTAACTAGAATTAAGAGTATTTAAGTAGGAAAATTACTTTTTTAATAAAAAACTGACGTTACACTCGACAAGGCTTTTTCTTAGAAAACTTTTTCAACAACCCTTTTTAAAATAAGTGTACTAAAACTGTACCTTCAGAAATATTTTAAACAATAATAGCTTTAAAGTAAGCCCTAAATACAATAGTAAAGTACGAAAATGTTGCAAATCTTTATACTTACTCTTCATCGTAAAATAATTCTAGCTACACATTAGTGAAATAAATTGTATGTGATTTTACTCTTTGAGAACCCTCTCTCTAAATAAATAAATCTATTTCAGGTTCCAATTTACTCCAATTACTAAAATGTTCTGGATTACCTGTATAGAGACCTGGACACATTACTTGAAAAGATAAATAAATGGTCCACATAAATCTTCACCCCAAATGTCGACTAACGCAATTCAACATAATCTACTAAACGTTTATTTACAAACCCTAGATTTCATAAATAAGATCCAAACCCCGCAAAAAGCTAGAAATTGAATAGCAGTGAAATCTTCAAGGGTGTTACAGGCTTTGCGGGTAGATACAAATAATATTAAGTGTCAGATTCACACATTGCCGTACAGTGCCGAGCATTTACGATCGTTGCCGAGTGAACAGAAAACTTATATTATATTCATGAGCGGAGCAAGTCAGATGCCATTTCGATATACTTTCATAGTGCGAATGATTTTCGTATTGCGATTTCAAAATTTTGTTTCTGTCTGCAAATGTTTGTGTATAGTTTTCTGTTTATCAGAATAGGTGTTGTCTGAACGTTTTGTACAGTGGCCTTAGTGCTATTTTTTACATGTAGGTAGGTACTGCGTAGGTATTGGTTCGTCAATTTGTATTGAAACTGGATAAGCGCCTTTTGGGGTGGTCTGGGATCTACCTCCTCGCGGTCCACCCCGGGCAACGGCACCACAGGCTTGCCTGTGGTACGGCAGAACGATCCCACTTAAAAGCGGTGGTAGGCTCCGCAAGGAGCCGCCTGGCTCGCGACCACCATCCCGCCGAAGTCCGGCGCCAAGCAGCTTGCTGTGTTCCGTCGGTGTGCGGGAGTGCCAGTGCCTTTGGGAGAGAAGGAGATTGTCAGTTGCTCTGCTCAGAACCGGTCTTGGTCACTGGGCTGGGCTTTCCGGGTAACTCATTTTGGAGGGTAGCGGGATCCGAAGCACGGTGCCAGCCGTTGGCCGACCGCAGTTAGTAGGGGGCCCAAGTAGCACGCCAGCCACGTGTGAAAGGCTGCCCCGCCAACTAGCGAAAAATCCCGGTATGCTCCACCGTGCCAGCCGGCGACTGGATGGGAGGACCCGGTGGCCATATCCGGGGGGGTTCGGGCGTCCCCGCAGTCTCCAAATGAGTTCCCCATAGGTTAGTTTAGCTTTTGTGTTCCACTTGGTTCACTGAGCAGAGCCTCGACAATTCGACTTTTCTCCCCGACGACTCAAAAAAAAAAAAAATGACAAAAGCAAAAAGGAAAAAAGGTAAACAACGGCTGCACTTCCTCCCACTCAAAGTGCACCTCACCAACATCAGAGGGTTACACTCAAATCTCGATCCGGTCCATCACCACCTTGAGACCGAGAAGCCGCACCTGTTTTTCCTAACGGAGACGAAGATAACAACCCCGTCGGACGTGGCGTACCTCAACTACCCGGGCTACTCTCTGGAACATAAGTTCAAGAAGCAGGCTGGGGTCTGTGTGTACGTCCGCGATGACATTTGTTGTCGTCGTCTCCGTTGCTTTGAGAAATCGGGTTTTTCTGCTATTTGGCTACTTGTGGATACTGGCGTGGAAAAAATTATCTACATCGGCGTATACCGATCGCACAGCGGTGACCAGGAGACAACAGCGCTGTTTAATTTCCTCGTGGAGTCGACCGACGTAGCTCAGCAACGGTACCCAACAGCGAAGCTCAATTTTCTGGGGGACTTTAACGCCCACCATAAAGAGTGGTTGTTCCCGTACCAGAGAACTGACCATGCCGGGTTAGAGGCGCGCAAGTTTGCAGTAACGCTAGATCTAACCCAGCTGGTGAATGTGGCAACGCGGGTACCGGATGTTGACGCCCATACACCCAATTGCTTGGACCTTCTGCTGACAACTGATCCGGGCAGTCAATCAGTATCAGTCTCAGCCCCGCTGGGAACGTCTGACCACTGCCTGGTGAAATCCGTGTTGGCCTGCTCTCCTCCTGATAAGAGTCCTAGAGGCACGAGACGAGTATGGCGATACGAGTCAGCTGATTGGGATGAGATGCGACACTTTTTTGCGTCATATCCTTGGCGGCAAGTGTGCTTCTCCTCGGGTGACCCTTCGTGCTGCGCTGATGTGATTGCGGACGTGATTCGGCAGGGGATGGAGCATTTTATTCCATTCTCCGACATCCCGCTCGGTCACAAATCCCGGCCTTGGTATAATGCAGAATGCGCCCACGCTGAGGCACGTAAAGAATCTGCTTACCAAGCCTGGATCAAGGCCCGCGACCGAAAGGATAAAGCACGTAGGGTTCGCGCGAGGAAAAAAGCCTTTAATTCTGCCGCAAGGTTCTGCAAGCGGGTTTTTCGTAGGGCACGTTTTGACCATGTCGGACGTATTGGGGCCAAACTAGCATCGCACCCTCCGGGTAGTAAGCAGTTTTGGTCCCTGTCGAAAGCGGTCGAAACGAATTTCTGTCGACCCACTTTGCCTCCAATGCTGAAACCTGATGGTTCGCTGGCTCACTCTGCAAGAGAGAAAGCAAATTTATTTGCAACTCTCTTTGCGGGCAATTCGCGTCTGGACGCTGGCTCCAAGCAACCACCAACTTTACCTCGTTGTGACTCTTCGATGCCGGAGATCAAAGTTCATAATAAAGAGGTCTGTAGAGTATTATGCAGTTTAGATGTGAATAAGGCCAGTGGACCTGACGGCATTCCAGCAAGAGTGTTGAGGCAATGTGCACCTGAGTTGTCTCCTGTGTTGACACGCCTGTACCGCCTCTCTCTTGAAAAAAGAACGGTGCCAAGATCATGGAAGCTTGCGAATGTGCAACCGGTGCCCAAAAAGGGAGACCGTGCTGACCCTGCGCATTACCGTCCGATCGCCATTACCTCCATCCTATGCAAGGTTATGGAAAGGGTTCTGAACAGTAAGCTGCTGACCTACCTTGAAGACAACAATCTCCTCAGTGACCGTCAATATGGCTTTCGCCGGGGACGGTCAACTGGCGATCTTCTTGTGTATGTCACGCACTGCTGGGGCGAAGCCATTGAGAGACACGGCGAAGCACTTGCCGTGTCGCTTGATATCTCGAAGGCTTTTGACAGGGTCTGGCACGCAGGTCTACTCAGCAAGCTTCCTGCTTATGGCATCCCAGCTGGTTTTTGCAGCTGGATATCAGACTTCCTGAGTGAACGGTCGATCCGAGTGGTCATTGACGGCTGCTCCTCTGACCTCATGGCTATTGATGCCGGAGTTCCTCAAGGGTCTGTTCTCTCTGCAACTCTTTTCCTGCTGCACATCAATGACCTACTTCAGCCTGGTCTTGTTGGGTACGCAGATGACAGTACGGTTTCAGAGAGATACTTGTCCAACGCAACAACCAGTGGGGCTGAAGTTTGTTCCTTGAGAGAGGCCATGGTAGAGCGGACAAATTTGACCTTAAGCGTTGTCTCCCAATGGGGTGATGACAATTTGGTCACTTTTAACGCCACCAAAACACAGGCGTGTCTTTTTACCGCAAAAAGGAGTCGTTTTGACCAAGCTCCTACTTTTCCTGTGACTGATCGGCTCGAGCTCCTAGGCATGGAGTTGACATCCAGTCTCAACTTCGGCGCCACCATCGAGTACAAAGCCCAAACTGCGGCCAAAAAGCTGGGCATCCTAAATAGGGTGAAGCGATACTTTAGGCCTGGACAGCTTTTAACACTATACAAAGCGCAAGTCCGATCCTGCATGGAGTATTGTAGCCACCTTTGGGATGGCTCAGCTAAGTATCAGCTTGCCGCGCTTGACTCGGTGGAACGCAGAGCTAAGAGGCTCATCGGCGACGTAAAACTGGTGGATGCCAAGCTACATAGCTTGGCTCATCGCCGTAAGGTTGCCTGCTTGTCGGTCTTCTACAGATTGTACTTCGGTGAGTGTGCCCAAGAACTCCACGACCTCATCCCACCGGCCCCCTTCTACCATCGGACATCCAGACGCACTGCATCTTACCATCCCTACCTTGTGGCTATTCCACCAATTCGCACTAAGCGTTTTCAAACGTCTTTTATAATGCGCACAGCAAAGGAGTGGAACTCTCTGCCAGCGTCTGTGTTTCCGAAAGCTTACAACCCTAATCTCTTCAAAGTTAGAGTGAACAGGCTCCTTCTGGGTAGGCTCGCTCCATCGTAGACTTTGTCTCTGTCATTTCTGACATAGACTAGAGTCAAGAGCAAACCCATTACAAATAAAAAAAAAAAAAAAAAAAAGCGCCATCTGGTGACGATATCGTAGAACATCTTTTTTTTTTCTATGCAAATTGACATACGTGAACGTTGAGTGCGTTAAAAATTCCCTGTGACCACAGAACTATGCTACTTGCATTGTAAAAGAAATTAAACCAAATATGATAAATTGTGAGGATATAGCCTAGATGTTTTTTCAGCTTTTCTAAAGAATAAGGCAATCTGATTATATTAAAATGTAGGTGTTTTGGACAAATTCTAGCCCCTGCAGCTTGGATTTAGATTCTAAACGTAGTTTTAAAACATTCTCAATGCCTTCGGACTTCCCTGAGGCGTGTTTCAGCTCTGTGCCAACTTTCGAGGGATTCTCGAAAGTCGATTCGAACTTAAAAGAAAAAATGAAAACATTAAGTGGGTACTGGCGATTTCAAAACTTGGTAACATTCCCGCACACTGTGTTTGAATTTAGAATACGGAATTATTAAATTATTTTTTTACATCAGATTCAATGTCATACAAAACAAAGCTCAAATTCCATTACAACCTTTAAGGCCTTTTTAATATAAATGTTCATTTCAAAATCAACTTAAAATACACATAGGTACCTAAAGTCGATACATGAGTTTGTGGCGATGGATTAAAATTATGTCGAATAAAAAATTCAAGTAGGTACCATACCTTCCCTAATAGGGAATATGCATGAAAAACATATTTATCATCTATACAATTTATCTAAAAATATACAAAAATATATTACTAACAGTGAAAATAGAATCAATATTACTCGAAAAACGAAGGAGATATAATTATTTTAAACAAATATCCCTCTCGCAAAAACGCTGTTTTCTATGGCAGCTGTATAGGCGTCATAGACGATAACGTCAAAGTTTTCATCGGATTTCTCTTTCTAATTGTAATCTTTGAAGCTTTATAACTTCATCGTTTATGAAGCTATTAAAAAGATAATTTCACGATTGTTTACTAGAGCTAAAAAATATTTCATTTTGCAAATAAAAAAATCGCATGCATATTCCCTGTTATGTATTTGTGATGGCACGGTTGGCGCAGTGGTTGAGCGATTGACTGCTGCGCTGCGAGTCGCAATTTTGGTTCGATTCCCGCACGGAACAAATATTTGTATGGCCTACAGATACAAAGTTGTTCCGGGTCTGGTTGTTTTTGTATGTGAGATTATATGTGTGTAAACGCACCCACGATACAGGAAAAAATACTAGTGTGGGGCAAAGTTTAACAAAAAAAAATAATTATGTTTTTCGTAGAAGAATAAAATGTTATCACATGGATTTATTTATGTAAAATGGTTTGTTGAAAGCGTGCTGAATATTTTCTTTGAACGTATTTGTTTTCGCTCCGAATCCCGGTATAATCTGAATATTTTAGGTAGGTAGTTACGTATGCAATTTTTAAGTTCGTTTATAAGGATTCACTTGTGAACCCGGTTCCTTACCTGCTAGGCCCCCAGCAATATGTAAAATTAATAGGTTTTGCCGCTATGTCGCAATCAACTAGCTTCATCAGCCGTTTACATATACAAAATGTTTTTTTCATAATATATCGATAAATTATTATCGAATAAAAGATTAATTTATGGAGTCTAAAATTTTCCGGTGACATATTTAACGCAAATTGAATTAGTACCCTTCTTGAGTTCGAAATAAACGCACTGCACTATCGTACGTTCACAGTTTTTTTTTTTTTTCATAAATAGAAGCACGCTTGCCTAGAGTTGCCACTCTAGGCAAGCGTGCTCCATCTTCGACCACATCATCGCTTACCATCAGGTGAGATAGTAGTGAGATAGTCCTATCAATAGTAGAAAAATAGAGAGAGATTCGTACTAAAACAAAACGAAAAACCCTTTTACTGAATAGTTAGGGCCTGCCTTCTTTCGTGATTTCCTCGCTCCCTACAACTGTGTATGTAGCAAACCGTCCCTTACAATGGCCTTTTACGAAAATATAGCGAAGGGTCAGTACTCGCTCTACTCAGACGTCGCTTTCATAAAGAGTTAGCTCTTCTTTTGTGGTGGTAAAAGGTCTTTATGTATTACGAGTAGTGTTACCTAATGTTTTATCTTATTCAGGGAGCAATGTAACTTATGTTATTACTAAAACTACCGAGACAGTTACTTAACTATATAACCAAGTGAAGGAAATGACGATGTGATGTCGTCGATTTCAAATGTAGCGGCATCAAGGCCGCCACAAGAAAAACCTATGGAGCAAATCTACATCGCAACAAAAAGAACCGCGACGCCATCTATCCGACTAGCAGCGAACTACAACGTTGAAATCCTGCGTCGCGCAAGCAGAGTTTACCGTGCGATTTGAACTTATAAATCAGCCCGAATATTAACTATCGGGCAGTAGCCCGCCGGGCACAACAGCCGCCTGGTTGGAGGATCCTCCTTTTCAAATGAGGTATGCAGGACTTTACTCTCTGTTCCGCATCCCCCTAAACTGGTGACCCTCGACATTGAACGTCAGCGCAGCCTTCGTGCAACTACTTCAGCGTGACGTCATCATCACTTCTCCTCATCGTGACCTCAAGCTCTCGAGCAGCGAGTCATACAGCCAGCAAGTACCTACGGCTTCTAAGGGTATCCTGACCACCAGCATGCAGCAGCCGCGCATTCCTGTTCAGCATCCTCAGCCTCAATCATCACCCCGGCTCACTGGGGTACCGCATACAGTTCCGACTCACCGTGAACTCTGCGACTACCGGTTCCGACTCACTGGAGCCAGCAGCAGCACCACTCCGACTCACTGGAGCCTGCAGCATCAACCCGACTCACTGGGATCTCATCACCCCGACTCACTGGGATCTCATCACCCCGACTCACTGGGGCACCGCATATAGTTCTACTCACCGAGAACTCTGCGACTTCCGGTTCCGACTCACTGGACCTCACCTTCAACTGGCTTGGCAAGCATCTCAAGATGCATGGACAACTCATCCACTATCGACCTCCGGTCTCCGGAGGGGAGTGATGTAGCGGCATCAAGGCCGCCACAAGAAAAACCTATGGAGCAAATCTACATCGCAACAAAAAGAACCGCGACCATCTATCCGACTAGCAGCGAACTACAACGTTGAAATCCTGCATCGCGCAAGCAGAGTTTACCGTGCGATTTGAACATATACATCAGCCCGAATATTAACTATCGGGCAGTAGCCCGCCAGGCACAACAGCCGCCTGGTCGGAGGATCCTCCTTTTCAAATGAGGTATGCGGGACTTTACTCTCTGTACCGCTACCTCCAAACAAATATGATTTTAATTTTCCATATAGTAGCAAGTAGATGAACTGATACCCGCTGTCAATGCATGAAAAAGAAATCCACAGAAAAAACCCCAGAACAAGCCGTTATCTGTAAAGACTAAGCCCTACTATGACGTCTTAATATCATCATGATTCCGGTGTGGGAGAGAGATGGAGCTATAAATGACGCATAGTAATATTATTCATCATATCAGCCGAAAGCCACTCCAGCTATTCGTTTTTTACAAAAAAAGTCGAAGTGAAGGCTTGAGTGAAGTGATCACGAAGTGAGCAGCAGTGCGATTCTGTAAACATGTCGAAGTGAAGACTTGGTTGAAGTTATCACGAAGTCAGCTGTCAATCCATTTAATCAAGACAGTTCACTTCGTGATCACTTCACTTAAGCCTTCACTTCGACATGTTTACAGAATCGACCGGCTGTCATTCCATCTTGATAACATGGATTGACAGCTCACTACGTGGTCACTTCATTTGGAATCGTGGAATCGACCAACAGAACTTTTTGGCCCCATCGACCATCTGGTCTGCCACTGCCACTTTAGTTTGGCGATCCTTCAGGGACATATCAGAAACTTAAAAAAACAATTAACTAACCTAACGAAAAAAAAAAGAAAATACACGTAACGTCCAAGTTAGCTTCGAAATAAAATAACTAAATAAATAGTTATTTGTGCAACAAGAGAGCAAATTCGTTTTTTGCTGCGAGTGCTGATTTTGAATCCTGAGCAAGCGAAGGATTCAAAGGCACGAAATGCAAAAAACTTTGCTCTCGTGTAACACACATAACTTTTCATTTCAGCAGCGAGAACACTTTAGGAGATAAAATAATAAACAGGAATAGATTGAAATAACTATTTATTGTGAATCAAGATAATTAACATTGTAGATAGAGGTACCAATTCACATTTTAAAAGTTAAAAGTAAAATTACTACAATTCTGCAAATAAAAAGTAACAGATTTATTTGGATTATAGTTGCATTGAGTTGAGTTTGATTATCTAGGGTTAAGTTTTTGTTTCGGTGGCGGATTGAGAAGGAACAACGGTGGACGTTGATGACTCTGATCGGCTTTCTGTTGTACACTGTGCGTCGTTGGAAGTGGATTGGCGTGGTGAGACCAAGGATCCGAGGTCGAATTCAGACTTATTGTTTCCACTATACGCTTACAGATTTTCGACTTATTTTTTATTGAGTCTTCAATATAGCCTTCTGCAACCGTATTGGACTTCCACCCGCCGTGACGTTTTAAAGTAGTGAGATCGGCTCCGGAATCAGCCACGAGCTTTGCCGAAGTTCTCCGAAAGCAGTGTCCATGTATAGCTGAGGCTCTTCCAGTTTTAAGAAAGTGACAATTTCTCGCGGTAGCACCTATTTTATTTACTCCCATAGGCTGTCTTGAGCATTTATTATTCTGGTATTGTATGAAACATCGGTCGGTTTTTATATTGGCTGGACGTAAATTGTGGTATTTTCTACAATAGTTACAAATCTTCGCGTACGACAAAAGACCTGTCAAGGTTCGTCTTCGTATTTTTCAATTTTACTAACAGTAATTTATCTCGATGCTTTTCGATTTTATTAACTGTTAGCTGTAATAGCTCGTTATTGCGACACGCTCCACTAATTCCTATGATCAGTACAACCTGTAATGAAAATAGTACATAATTAATATGCATAATTTAACATTAATAATATAATAAATAAATAATAAATAACGTTTATTGGTTCAAATAAAATTTGTTGACAAAAATGAACACTGTCACTTAAACTAGGTAGATACCTGTGCTATAAATTATACATTTACGGCATCTTTTACATATCGTAATAAATATTTTAACAGCTAAGCCAGACTAGGATTCATTGCGCCTCCAAAAATTTGTAGTAGGCAGTAAGTACCTTTATACATAACAGTCTACACACAAATTTTAATAACTAACAACATAGATTTATAGGTACCACTTACTTTAGCGGCAAGAAAATTGCAGTCCAGAGCTTTATTAAGAAATTTTTCTATGTCAATGCCAAAATCGGAACTTCGAAAGGGCTGGTCTTTGTCTCTCTCTCTTTCTAATGGCGGGAAAGAGATAGAGTGTGAATGTTTCGAATTGTATAATTAACCCAAGGCTGAATAAATATTCGCGACTTTCTGAAAAAAAAAGTTACTTGGTCTCACTCAGTGAGCAAAATCGCATTTTGCTCTCTGATTTCAGGCAGCAAAACCTACATGTTTGAACTACTGAAGTGAAAAAAATATTTATGTTTTCCCAGACAGAACAAACTAAAAACAAAGTTAGTCAAACTTTATTATTAAATCTGCAGAGAGCAGTTCAAAATTACAACCCGAATAAAGCAATTACAGAAGGACTAGCAGGCAGGACTAATAATAAAATCAGCATAATCCTGATGAAATACATTTCATTTTTTTCTACAAAAATAAAACCGACTTCCAAAAACAAAACACTACAAAGTAAAAAATAACTTTAATTTCGGAAGTCGGTATTTTTGTTTTTTTTTTGTTTTTCCGAAATTAAAGTTATTTTTTAATTTGTAGTGTTTTGTTTTTGGAAGTCGGTTTTATTTTTTTGTTTATAAGTTTTTTTTTTTTCACTTTTTAGTGATACCTACGCAGGTACCACTAAAAAGTGAAACCACAAACACAGCGTGCCGGCGTGATGTTATGTTATGAACTGGTGTAAACAATCAACAGACATGCGATTTCAGAAATCCCGATCCTTTTGCTATCATTTATTGAAGAGTTCCGTTGCCTATCTCCGAAGTTCTTCATCAGATCTTCACCAAATTTAAATGGGACCAGTCCGAGAAAATACTCTTCCAAACAAAAAACTGCTTATAAAATTTGAGGGTTTCCCTCGATTTTCATGGGATCCCATTATCAGATTCTGACTTGGTGACAATGGGACCACCTCAGGAGTATAGGCTTTCGAACAAAAAAAGAATGTATAAAATCGGTCCAGAATTGGCGGAGAAATCGGTGAACATACAAAAAAAAAAAATATCCTCCTTTCTGAAGAAGTCGGTTAAAAATCTAAAGACATAATAGGGCTGCACTCTCTCTACACACATAAAAAAAAAATTACATAGTCAAAAAACCCGACCGCTAAAACCGACAAAAAAGTTCGAAACAAGTCGCTTTTCAAGCAGTCTGTTGCAGTTTGGTGGCATCAGATCAGTGATTGAACGGTTTTAGCGGGCGGGTTCATTGATAAAGTAAATTTTTTAATTTCCTACATTTTAGTGAGTAAAATTTTTTGAATCGTCTCCTCGAGCCCTCCACTCGATAGGTTATGAAATATTTTTTTTCTTTTTCACAATATGGCGTTCAGTAGCCGCCATATTAAATTTTCACTAATGTCATGTCTTTTGTGACACTCGCCGGACTAAGAGGAATCGATTGACGTGTGAATCATAAAAATCGGCCCAGGCGTTTGGTCTGTATAGTGCTTCAAAGGAACATACATACATAGGCTGTTAAACACATTACCACTACTTTGCATCGCGCAGTCGGGTAAAAAGTTTGCGATCACTAGCTTAAGCTACTAAAAAAACCAGTCAAGTGCGAGTCGGACTCGCACACGAAGGGTTCCGTGTTGTATATGATTAATTTTTTTAATTCTTTTTAAATTGTATTTTTTGTTTGTTAAAAACCATTTGTGATAACATCGAATTGGCGATATGTAAGCTGTTAAGGTGTTATTTACATTATTTTAAATAAATAAATAATAATAATAAATAAATAAACCTTAGTTTTTATTATTTGTTGTTATAGCGGCAATATACACAACGTGTGAAAATTTCAACTGTCTACCTATTACGGTTCTTGAGATACGGTAACCGAAAATACGGTTTGAAATAGAGAGAGTGTCACAATGCTGACTAAATGAGTTAGCCGTATCAATATACCTACTTAGTCTTGTTCCAACGTTGTTGGGGTCGGCTTCCAGTCGAATCGGATGCTGCCAACCCAGTAACTGGGTAATACAGTGTGAATTCTAAGGGATGATTTATATTAGACCGGTCCCTGTCCGGGGCGTGCCGTGTACGTGTACCAGACGGGGCACGGATTTGAAACGTTCCATACATTTTGTATGAAGCAGTGTATATTACTCGTACACAGTGCATGATCCATGTCCTGTCCGAGCCCGGACAACACTCGTCTACACCACGGTTGTAACTGCTTCATACAAAATGTATGTAACTTTTCATATTCTGGCACAGCCTGGTCTTACATAAATCATCCCTAACTACCCTTAACGACTGGCAACTATGTTCTAATGACACGCAAGATACTCAGTATGTAGTGGATAGTCACCGACGTTTAACCCATGATCACCTTGAAAATCATAACCACGAAAGGATTTTTTTTAAGTTTATTCATAACTAGCTATCCAGCTAAGCAGCTTTCTTTCCAGCTAAGTAACAGTTTAGCCGTACTATGAAGTGTCAAAGCCATCATGAATCCGTTGTGAGGAAGAGCGACCAAGCTATACAGGAAGAATTGGACTATCCCTTTTTGACCTCATTGACACACGACATTGAAGGAACAGTTTTAGTATTACAAGCTGTACATATGTCGTAGAAGACCTGGAACTCTTAGTACCATACTATCCGCGACACGTAGACAAAAGACAACTCCTGCAACCCCATCTTATTAAAAGTAAATCCCCGAACTTGGCAAGTCCATTGAAACTTTTTCTAAGTGAAAATCTTTTACATCTAACGTGTCGTAATTTTCGAGGACAGAACTCCCGTTGTTTTTCTATTTAACCTAGCCCTTTCCATTATAAGTTGTGTAACTTACTTTATGAACGAGCGCCTTGGGCAGGGCTTGGAATTAGGGCTGCCAAGTTATAAGAGACAAGTTCGTTTTAGTGGGGTTGGTCAGTAACCTGAGTGAAGGTTATTTGGCTATGGGTTTTATGTACAGAGCTTTTGTGTTTGCAAGTCTAAATTAAGTAATTTTGTGAGCTGTTATGGTTTGAAAATTTTAGATATCTAAGAGTTATAAACAGAATAACATATGTAAATTAACTATTCTGTTATAACTCGACTTCCGTTCGTTCGTTTGGCGTTTATTCTGTTACAAGTTTACGTTACACGTGTAACAGAATCAAAGGTAAATCTGAAAAGAGATGATTATACTCATCGCTACCTACGTACTTCAACTATAAGATCAACTACAAAATAAAAATCAACAACCACATAAATTTATGTGTGAACAGATTTGGACGGAACAGCTGTTTGATCGCGATTTTACACACAAAAGACCGGCGTAATAATACAGCGAAGCGCAGCGCAGGGTATGCCGGTGAATTTATCGCGTAGGTAAACGCGTGACATATTTAGCGACTTTCCACCCGAGAATGAGCGCGGATGCGCGAGTATGCGCTGGACTGCGAATACTCGACACACCGTCGTCATTCTTTTAGAAAGAAAAGAAAGAAAAAAAAAATTTTAATTGTGACTCGCACAAAATGCGCGATTTTCCCAGAGCCCAAACATGCACAACCGGAAGCGGATGCACGCGGAGCAGCGTGCATACTCGCGCAGTCGCGTTTCTTCGTATATAGTCGCTTAAATGCACTTCAGGATTTAATTGTTGTTTTAATTTATTTGAGATATTATTTCGATGAGGACAATGTAGATACGTTGAAACGTTGACAGTGAAAAATGCTCAGGGGGGCTGAAAAGGCCACTTTAGGAAAATCATAATATTAATCACACAATAATATGTCATATTTATCTTTATCGCTAGCGCATTAGGTTCAAGGTTGATTGGGAAAATTTGACAGTGACGGGTAGCGTGATTTGCTAAAGTGGCCTTTTAGGCCGTTTAAAGTTGTTTAGGGGCGGGTCGCAAGTTACGAAATAAAAATCACGCTGTCCACAATGATTTAGACTGCTGCAATACATTCATGTCACACTCAGTCCCAGGAGTCCCGACTGACTGAAACAAACAAATTGTATTTGTCTCGATACGGGAAATGAACCGTGTGTCTGTTGTTCTGGACGTTCCGCTTCGACGTGATGCATTTTGTTTAAAAATAACTTTTATTTCAGTAACTGTATCTGGGGATGAGTGGTTTAGTCGTTTGCCTTGTGAGCCTATGGTGGTGGATTCGATTCCCACGGGAAACCTCTACTTTGTAAAATTGTTTTCAGTTTGACAATGTCTTATTGCAGGCTTGAATTACCTGATTGTCTGATGTCATGGCTTTGGAAGGCACTTATAAAGCGATGGTCCCGGTCGCAAAAAGGCGGTCGTTAAATAAACCATGTCAGAGGCCCTTGAGGCAGTTCAGAAACTCTGACACCAGGGTGTCGTTAGACCTTACTGCCCACACGATAAGAAGAAGAGTAAGTAAATACCTACCGCTGATAACCTTATTTTTAACCGACTTAAAAATAGGAGGAGTTTTTCAATTCGGTTGTATTTTTTTTTGTTTGTTACCTCATAATTCCGTCATTTTTGAACCGATTTGGAAAATTCTTATTTCATCTGAAAGGATATACTTCCCATTAACCAAGTCAGAATCTGATGAAGGGATCCCATGAACATCGAGGGAAACCCTCAAATTTTATAGGCATATACAAGGTTTTTCATAAATTTTCTAACGCAATTCAGATATTTGTGCCCGGTAATCATCATCTCATTTTGCTGAGCTGATGAAGGAAGGTTCAAGTTTGGATCTGATGATGAGATTCCATGAAATTTCAGCGATATTTTCTCCAATTGTCAACCGATTTAGATGATACAATTTTTTGGAAGAGTATTTTTCCAGTCTACTCTCGTTTCAATTTGATTAAGATCTGATGAAGAACTTCGGAGGTAGGCAACGGAACTCTTCAATAAATAATAGCGTGGATCGGTATTGCTGAAATCGCATGTCTATTTATTGGTTATACCAATTCATAACATTACATCACGCCGGTACGCTGTGAATAGGTAAGCAGATACCACTAAAAAATTATAAAAAAAAAAACACCTTTTTACAAAAGTTTTGTTTATTTTTATTTTTTTTAATATTGTACTGTTGCTACTATTTTTTTTTTTTTGTTTACCTAAACCACTTTACGTAAAAAGTAGTATAAGTACCTAGTACCAATTCCCTAAAGATTACTAACTTCTGTTTATCTACTATTAACTATAGTGTATGACAATTCCAATTCCTGAAGAAAATCTGTCCATCGCTACACAGAAACGGTGTTTACTACACACACATAAGCCCGATGCCTGAACGACGGGCGTAATCCGGTTTTAAAAATGTATTTCCTAACTCAAAGTCGAACCATTTTCAAGTCTCACAATAGTTCAGCTGGTTTCCTCCGCTGATCTCGAATTCTAGAGCAGCCACGACGTTTAAGCCTTTGAGCTTTGCTTAATAAGGCAGGATGTCAGCTGCGGCTAAGGTACGGTCGGGTAAGCAAACGATTCCTTTGCTGGTTTTTATCTAGCTATAAATTATTATGGACTAGCTTCAGTAGATTCTGTCTCAGACTTGGTTTGCGTGGAGTTCTAATCGGGATTGTAAGTATTATAATGTGTTAATCCAATAATATTCTGTGTGCAAAATTTCATCCAAATCCGTTTTGTAGTTTTTGTCTGAAAGAGAAAAAAACATCCATCCAGCCATCCTCACACAAACTCGAAAGTTTGTTACAAAAAAAAATATAAGTAATAAAACTTTTTTGTGAACGTTTTAAAAAAAAACATTATTTATTTTAAATATGTACTGATCTAACTATATACACTTAAAATTAAAAGACGTAACTAAAATATGGCGTATTATCATTTACTATCTTATATTATATACTAATATATAAAGCTGAAGAGTTTGTTTGTTTGTTTGTTTACTTGAACGCGCTAATCTCAGGAACTACTGGTCCGATTTGAAAAATTATTTCAGTGTTAGATAGCCCATTTATCTATTTAGGCTATATATCATCACGCTAAGACCAATAGGAGCGGAGCAGTAATGAAAATTGTGACGCAGACGAAGTTGCGCGAGTCAACTAGTAATTTATATTTATAGGCATACAAATTGAGATAGCACTGATTTATCTAATACCGAATAAAAATACCTATGTATAGTACGTAGATCACTCCGAATTAAAGGTCACTATATTTTAGCGCTCGGTTAAAAAAAAACTGAAATTCAAAACCTATAAAAACGATAACCTTTCGTGCAGACCTTCAAAATATAAAGTTATGATCCGACAGCCCTACAAACCTTCAAAGTAATCCGGTTCACGTGGGTTCACTTTTTTTCTTATTTACGTACCCATTGCGTGAACTAGATTGAAGGGTGTCCGAACCCAGTCAAAAGTTTTACGTGTTTACCGGAATCCTTTCAACTAAAGGATTAAGGGTAGACACGTGTATGTTTTCTTTTACTATTCGGTACGTTTAATATGTTTTGTGACAGTTACTGTTTCCTTGTCAATGAAGTTTGACTGGACTTCATTTGGGTGAGCAAAGTTGAATGGAACCCTAATCGCGTCTTACAGTATAAGTTGAGATTAAATTTCTTCTTGTTTGCTGTCGTTTGCTGTTTCTAACTAAAATGAACCATAAGTCTGCTTCAATCTCTCTACAGTCTTACAGGAGATAGGTAGATAGTTAGCTACAATAGAAGAAGACACCCCGGGCGTCGGGAGTCGCAAGGCGATTCTCAGCCACCGTAGGCGCGTTCCTGCGGACGGCGAGCATTGGTTGGCTCGCCGTCTGATCAGAACCAGGCCCGGGTCGACGGCGCGCTGTGTTCCACGCGCGCCTCAAAGAGCTGTCAGCATAAAAGACGGGACCTACTAGGGCCAGCGCCTGCTGGGGCTGCTGACTTTGTTCGAAAGAGGCACCGTACCCTGGAACGCAAAGGGCACTTCGAGGAACACGGATGGGTTTTAGTCAGTAAGAGTCTGACACTCCCTCCTGCTTCACCCAAAACGGGAAGAGTCATTTGATGATTTCCCATCCTTAAAAAAAAAGATAGCTACATAGTACCTAGGTCCTAGTTAGTACCTAGGTACTGGAATAAACGCGGCGAGGGATTCAATAGCCAACCTGCGAAATAAAACTCTGCTTTATTCCCTCAGTGCAGAATCTTCTACTGCATTATAATAGGAACAACGATAACGTAGGTACCTAATTTCCGCAGTAATTTTGTTTTAAGACTAGCTTCTCCTGCAGCTTCGCTCCCGTGGCTTATCCCACAGGAACAGTACATTTTCCTGGGATAAAAAGCTTAGCGTTTGCAGCGATAGTGTAGCTTCTATCAAGAAAATAACTTATGAAATCTTATCATAACTTCCACAGATTACTTATCTCATATAAACCTTAGGTATAAACTGATTACCAGGGTTGCGGAATTTGTTCGAAAGAGTCACCATGGCCCTGGAACGCAAAGGGCACTAGGAGGAACACGGATGGGTTTTAGTCAGTAAGAGTCTGACACTCCCTTCTGCTCCGCCCAGAGCGGGAGGAGTCATTTGATGATTTCCCACCCTTAAAAAAAAGGGTTGCGGAATTGCCCGTGTTGGAGAACTGCCAGGGCTGTTTGTTCGAAAGTGGGTCCGTGGCCCTAGAACGCAAAGAGCATTTGGGGGAAAATGGATGGGTTTTAGTCAGTAAAAATCTGACACTCCCTTCCACTCCGAGTCATTGATGTTTTCCCATCGTTTTAGTTTTCCGATGTAGTATGCTTGCCCGCAGGTTTACGCGGTGCACTGACAAGGTAAAACTGACGCTCTTCAGAGCCTACTGTCAGTTGTTTTACTCGTGCAGCTTGTGGGTTAGGTATACGCAGAAGGCTCACAAAGCTCTGCGCGACCAGTATAATAATGCGCTGAGGATATTGTCGGGGCTGCCTCGGTATTGCAGTGCATAGGGCGGGCATGTTTGCGGAAGCGCGAGTAGATGACTTTCATGCCATTATGCGCAAACGGTGTGCTTCGATGTTGCGGCGATTCAGGGGCAGCCCTAACAGAATTTTAGCTACATTGGCGGACAAAGTTGATGGACCGTTGACCAGGCTCTGGGCTGGCAGGCATGTGCGTGCACATGTGCATGTAGCCAATAAATGTTTATTTTTTTGTGGTTTTATTATTTTGTTTTTACTAACTTAGGCTAAGTTCATACTAACACTATATGGATCTCTTGGTCTGAAATAAAATTTTTGAATTTGAATTTGAATTTAAACTACTTCTATATTAGTTTATATTTAGTTACCACTAAACACAAGCGTAAAATGCGTTAATATGAAACTAACAATTTAATTGACAAAATAGAATGTCAAAAGCGCATCAGTGAGAATCGTGAGCTCACCGGCTTAATTAATGGACAACCGAGGCTTTGGAGCTTAGCCTGTGAATAGATAGAGTAGGTAGTGTTGCTGGCTGGTGATAATGCTTGCACTTTGCTTAAAATTAGGCACAGATTAAAAGGTACCTAAAGGAACGTTGAGTACACAGGGTATAATTTAGGTTCTGATCTGTCCCGTCCCGTCTGTCCCGTCGGGATATTTAAAACCATTTTTTAATGATTACACTAACATATTAACTTCTACTGAAATACTTTTTGCAAAAACACATACGGGTTTCGTATTTATTGTATGAAATCGAAAATAACCTAAAAACTAAGTAGGTAGGTATATTTTGTAGGTATCCAATTCCGTTCATTAGTTTTGCATCAGAGAGTTACAAACAAACATTCATCCGTCCTCACAAACTGTTACATTTTAGTCCATCAACCCGCGCTGGACCCGTGTGGTTGATTAAAGCCTCGTATGGGCGCGGTCCGAGGGGGTCATGAGTACGGTTTTGGGGGGCCAAAACCGTACTCATAAAATTGACAAACCGTCTGAAATTAGACAAATAACGGTACGAGTACCGGGGTGGGGTACTGAAAATTTCAAGCTCGATGCGCTCACTCTTTCATTCTTAGTTGTTCATATTTTCTTAATTCGATCACATTACTTTTATGTCTGTATCGATAGTAAACTGAGGATCTTACCTATTTGATGTCAAACCTATCCGAGAGCATTTGTAGCAAGCTTTTGCATCCTCAATTATGCAAGTTTTATTTTAAAGTCAATTGCAATGATTGTTTGGATAGTAAATTAACAATGTAACCTATCTATCTACGCCTATATTCCGAGGTGGGATGCTAAAATTTTCGAGCTCACTTCACTCCTTCGCATCCTTAGCTGTCCGATTTTCACTTGAGTTGACATAAATGGATGAAAGATAATGTTCGCGACGGAGCATTTTGCTTTATATAACTCGCATAAACAGCCTTATATACTTATAGTCGTAAGCTTATATGTTTTTTAAGTTAGGAGCTTATATAATCAAATAGTCATAGAAATGTTCGCGGAGACGCATTTAGCATTGTGTAACTCGCATAGATAGTACCCATGTACCTATAGTCGTAGGCCTATGTACTGAACTCAGAAGCTTATGTACTTGCATAGTGATAGTTTGTAAGCTATGTAATCGATCTAAAATCGTATGTTTGTCGTTTTCCCCAAACACGTAAAAGATGTTCTGGGGAAAACTTATTTTCAAAGAAAATTATGACCAATAGGTAGGGCTACACATTTCCCCTACACATTCCCGATAGCACCCAGAGGGCGTGTTCTGATTGGCTGATGGAAATCAGCCTAATCGAAGGTACATGAAAAATAGATATTTCACATTCAAACATAGTAGGGTGGGTGGTTGAAGAAAACCACCATGTACACGCACCTTCAGTGCTAAGTTTTTAGGGCATCTAGGAATTTAGGTCTTAAACCATAGGCACTGGAAACCTGGCACTCAGCCCTATCCAGATATGTACATACGACATCTTCATGGTCAGGCAAGGCATAAAGCCGCAAAATAGATAAAAAGGTAAACACAGATTTTTATCCTGTTCCGGGTTCCTGACCTATAGTACCTCCACCCTTGGGGCGGTGGCTTGGTAATGTTGTGTAGCTGGATAGAGGGATGATGCACCTACCCGAATATAGATAGTTTCATAGCCCATGGGGCACAGTTTTCCGGGAAATCAACCCTAAATAGTAAACAAGTTCAAAACTTGTAACATTTTCGATAGTTAAATGCAACAAGCCCACTAGTGGGCAGGGTTGAAGGGTTGGTTTCCACCCCGTTCGACGGGGAATTTCGGGGGATTTGAATAGAGGTGCATCAACCCCTATCCAAACCTAGAATAGACCTAGATATAGCCGAAAATGTTCTAGAACCTAAGTAAAAATTCGCAGTTAAAATAAACTGAAGCAGTTAGTGTTTTTTGGGCCTCGTTACGGTAAGGTAACCTCGTACCTTAGTAAATGGTAAAAAATAGCTAATTCGTAGTCACCGGCAGAAGAAACCTTAGAATCTATAAATAGAATCACAGTACTCGCGACTTTGCCCTTAAACCATTAGCTGCAGTGTTGTCAAATTCCTGCCTATTATTTAACCCTGGTAAGCATTCACCCTGCACCCCAATCTACCCCGAAGACAGCAAGTACTTGGCAAGATAGAAGAACGTTGTACGTGTGGTGCGGAGAACCTCAGTTCCCGGTACAGGACGTCAGCGCGGCTGGACGCAGTCGGTCGGTCACAGTTCACATCGGAGGAGAAGAGGAAGGATAGGCCTACCCCATCACAACCCCGTTCCAGTCGATCGCGCCCGTCCGGTACAGATAAGAAGAAAATTCGCGTTTCTGAGTCAAGGAACTAGAATTTTTCGGGCTCGCTTCGCTCGTCCTACGATATTTACCTGTCGAGTTTTTGGTAAAATTGAGATAAAAACATGTGTACGAATGTAGGTAAGATAGTAAGAAATTTAGCGTTTCCAAGTCAAGGTATAAGATTTTTCCGGCTCGTTTCTCTTGTTCTAGCATCCTTACTTGTCCAGTTTTGGCATAAATTGATATAAGAACATGTGAATGGATGTACGATAAGTATATTGTGTGTACATAAATAAAAAAATAATAAATAAGAAAATTAATTCCGAAGTCAAGGAACTAAAAATATTCGGGCTCGTTTCACTCCCCTAGCATCTTTACATGTCTGGTTTTTGCTTAAATTGACATAAAAACATGTGTTTGAATGTAAGATAACAAGAAAATTAGCGTTTCTGAATTAAGAAACTATTTTTTTTTTTGGCACGCTTCGCTCCCCCTAGCATCCTTAGCTGTCATAAACCTTTATACGTTATCGAAGTATTCGAAACAAGGTCTCCTACTACATTTTTTCGACCTGACCCCCCCCCTCCCAAATTATGGCTGCGACCGCGCCTGCCTCGTATCCACTAGGAATGGAGGCCTGTGGCTCAGCAATTCTAATTAGGTAATTATAGGCTGCTTACGTTTATTAAATAATAAACTAATCGCCGATGTAAATGTTCCATGGCGAAGTCACTCTGTATTATTTATCTATAGAAATGTTCAAGTTGAGTAACTTACGCTATCATCTAAAACAAAAATCTCAAAATTCCGTTGAAAAACACCATTAATATGAACTAAAATTAATTAACGCCTCGCAAAGCCGTCATATGACACGTTAATCACAAGTTTTAAATCACGGGCAGCCAGTGGCGTGCGTATCATAAAGACACAAAGACACTGCCTACCCTACCTAACTCTGTATAATCTTATTCTCATCTGCCTAGCCTTTTCCCAACTATATTGGGGTCGGCTTCCAGTCAAACCAGGTTCAGCTGAATACCAGTGTTTTATGTGGAGCGGCTGCCTACCAGACCTCCACAATGATATGTAGGTAAATAATTTTCCGTTTCGTATTGGTAGAGAAAATAATTGTATATTAAAAAAACAGTAGCTACAATTAAAGTTAAAATTAAAGTCATAATCTGCCTAGTCAACTGCCAACTATATTGGGGTCGGTTTCCAGTCAAACCGGATTTAGCCGAATACCAATATTTAACTGGGTAACGCGGTACATCTTGGCAAGACTGGAGTCAGATTTACTGGCTTCTGACAACCCGTAACGACTGCCAAAGATCTACAAATGACAGCCGGGACCAACGGCTTAACGTGCTTTCCGAGGCACGGAGGAAACTCGTTATATTAAGATGGTCACCCATCCATAGACCAACCTTGGCAAGCGTTGCTTAACCTTAAAGATCGACCCGTGCGGCTGTTATTATTTAGCCACGAGCTCCTCTGTATAATCTTGTTCTGATATCTATTATTATTTTATCTACGATTACGACGAGTACCTACTTACTAACTATAAACAAAAAAATCATAAACAGACGCTCCAAGCAAGCTCGTTCAGTATTGTGGCATTGCGCGGCACTAGCGCCGCTACGCTGAGTACCAGGAGTGCCTCGGGAAAGACACAAACTATTCGGGTCCAGATGATTATATGTGTGCTCTCGTGGTCATGCGGATTGAATGGGTGTGCGTTCCTATATCGCCATATTATTGTTTGTTCGATTCGTTTTAATTTGTTTTGCGAGCCATATTATTTGGTATTTTAGAGTTTAACGTCGATAATAGTGTAAAAACCGGCCAAGTGCGAGTCGGACTCGCACATGAAGGATTCCGTAGCATGAACCTATTTTTTATTATTTGTTGTTATAGCGGCAATAGAACACAATCTGTGAAAATTTCAACCCTCTACCTAGGACGGTTCTTTTTTTAATATTTTATTTAATGAAAAATAATACAGAGGTGTCACTTAATTCTAAACTCGCCAAACTTTTACGGTTGATGGCGAGAGAGAGATCTTGAGATACAGCCCGCTGACAGACAGACGGACGGTCGGACGGACAGACAGCGGAAGCTTAATAATAGGGTTCCGTTGGTTACCCTTTGAGTACGGAACCCTAAAAAATGGATAATATTCACAGTAAAAGTTGTTCAGGTGTTGTGTGTATAGAGAAAATAAAAAATGATGCGTTTCCAAAACTATCATTCGGTGATAAAAAACAAGTGATTGTAAGACTACGTCGTTGTACACCGTATTTGCAATTAGTAGGTACAAAGTAAAGGTAAAATCAATTGTCAATTCAATACAAAACGATATGATTCATATTATTGGCTCACACACATCTATATTCATAACTTTCCTACTGCAGCTAAAAATATGACCAATCTGAAAAACACCTTGAAGCTTCCCTTAAATATCACAGCTTTGGAAAAAATCGCAATGAGACACTCGGATACAAATCGACATTGATAGACATAACGCGAAAGTCGATCGGAACCGAAATATTTTTCAGCGACTTATTGACATTGTTTGCTTTTTGGGGAAACAAGAGCTCGCTTTTCGTGGACATGATAAATCTGCTAAATAGGGGAAATTATTTAGAGCTGGTCGACGTGCTCGCGAAATAGGACGGAGTTTTGGAAAACCATTTGCAAAATTGCAATAGCTTATTTACGGGTTTATCAAATCGAATTCGAAATGACCTAATCTCCAGTGTAGCGTTTGTAATTATTCAAACAATAAAACAAGAAATAGCTTCCACTGATTTTGTTACTGTGATGGTCGATGAAACACCAGACGCAAGTGGAAAAGAGCAATGAGTACTGGTTTTAAGGTATTTTCGTGAGTCAGCATGTGTTTGATCGATTTATAAAATATATTGACGTAAGTTTCGACCGATTTTATCAGAATTTAACTGTTTGGCCAAATTAATAGCTCAGACATACGACGGTCGACGGTGCTGCTGTGTTATCATCTGAACGGAACGGCGTTCAGTCGATGATTCGCCAGCAATGTCCTCTTGCTGAAAACGTTTGGTGTTCCACCCTTGTCCTTAGTTTGACACTCTCCAAGTTGTGCGAACGTGTTCATGAAACAAAATGATTTTTAAGTCGCATAAAAACATTAGCCAATTTCTTTAATAATAATACCAAAAGGCAAGACCACCACAATAAAATGGCTGATTTGAAATTGCCTCGCGTTGCTGATACTCAATGGACTTACAATTCACGTGCTGTAAATGTCATTTTCAATTCTCTATGGATATGGCTGAACACATAAGGTCCTAGGATGGCGAGACGTTAGATCAAGTTTCCTCTTTGTAAGACAATTTAAAAGACTTTGAATTACGGTTTTCACTCCATGTATTTAACGAAATATTCGTAGAAACTGATGTGCTTTACCAAAATTATGCAAAAAAAAGACGTCGGATATATTGCGTCAAAAAAATTAAAGAGTTCGGATTGTTTGAGAATCATTTAGATCTAGGTTTGAATTCATTTTTGAAGGCGTAAACCGGACGTAACCGGACCGCCGAAACGGAAACGTAATGTTGTGAACGCCAAAATAAATTATAAGCGGATTTTTATTGAAATTGTAGACAATATTTCCAACGAATGTCGCGGCCGTTATAAAAATCTGAAAGAGTTAAAATTTTTTGGACTACTTTTATGCGTAAATTTCAATACTTATAATGACAATTTTCCGGTTGAATTAGTAACGCAATTCCACCACGCAATTAAACCACACAACTTTAACTTAGACCGCCTTATCAATGAGCTCAAATGTGTTTATAAATCTGCGGATTTCAAAAATCTTAGTACTTATAAAATCATAGAACATTTTTACGAAAATGACATAAATACAGTTTTCTCCGAAGTACTGCGGTTGGCAAAATTAATTGTTACAGTTCCGAACAGTGCTTCTACTGGAAGGTCATTCTCGTCACTAAAACGTATAGGTATCTACACATCTACTTAATAAAAACACAAGGCCAGAAAACGTCTTACAGATCTTTCCATGATAAGGTTTTATTCAATAGTATAAAACCTTCTTACGGAAATGAAACGCCTTCCCAACTTTTACGATTCCATATTGCAGATATTCTTACATAAAGATAGACGTGTAGATTTAATATACAAATAAAAAAGGAATTTTTCGACGCCTGATTGTATTTGGTTTTGTATATTCATAATGTACATTAATTATTAGTAATTATTTTTATTAGTTATTTTGAAATAAAAAAATCTTAACAGACGTGACACGCGATGCGAGTTGCGCCTGTTTAAAGGAGCCTTTATAGATCCATCCGAACCTATACTCACACCACCATCATTTCACTGCTATTACATAATTTTACAAATACTGAACATCAAATAAACGCGCCGAAAGGCCACTTCGAATATCCGTAAATTGATATGTCTATAAAATCAGTCAATCTATGGATATTTGAGGTGGCTATTACCTACACCATTATTTAATCGACAAGACGACGAACCAAAAAAAAACATGCAGTAAGTATTTTTGGCTTTTAAAATTTTCTGCCTACCCTGTCTAAGAAACCTTTTCACGCCACTGCACGGGCGACCACTAATATTTCATTATGGATTAGCATGCCAACATAGCACGCTCTACGGAGGTATTTAAAATAATTATAAATATTTATTAAGAGTAATGCGAGCATTTGCTCGGTTTAACTATTTAAAATATTATAAAAAATCTGAATGTCTAATATAATGAAATCCATAGACATTCTGGTATCAGGATACTTAGCTGGTCAACTCTCCCTTTGTGAAAACTTCTCAAATTCGTGTTATTATTTTTACTGAATTTACCACTTGACTGCTAACTTCACGTCTTTCAACATCCACCTTGTAGCGACGATATATCATTGATTAATTTACGGTACTTCTTTTAAAAAAGACAAGGATTGAAAGCGTCTGTTTTTTTATGTTTATGGAAAGGATATAAGCTACGAACGGCTAGAGATTATGCAACCATCATTCACTGCATTACTTTCACGATAGGTTATCCGTGAGTCAGATACCTAGTGGTTAAACTGATGATTAAAACCTATCGTGTAATGGTCGCCTTAAGTTTAAGAAAGTCAAACAAATATTTTGGAGACAGCCAACGCTGGAGACGTATTCACTTCTCCTCCAACCTACCCACGCTCACACAATAAGTAACTCAGACTTCAGTAGGAAAGGCCACTTCATACGTACACACGACCTCGTGAATTTCAATGTGTAATTCACTTAGCGTCGACGCTCTACGCCACTGAGTTTATTTAGTTATACTGATTCAATTTATTTCCCCTTTTTATTATTTTATTTATTAAACCATTTTGCTGACCAATCTTTTGAAAGGGAATTAGGTATTAGTGACCTGAAATTGTCAAAGATTAAAGTTGAATCCGTGTGTAATGTCATCAACGAGAAGTGACAAACTCGTCATACAAAACATAGTCTTAAAAAATTTATGACTTCATCTTTTTATTTTAATGTAAGTATTTAGATTAATAGATAGATATATTAGTAAAATATCCATTAAAAAACAAGAAATCAAACATAACAAAAACGTGTTACTGTTAGGCCCGGACTCCATCAAAGAGGAGATGTGCGGAGATATCCGAAGCGAAGACGAAAAGAGATGTTTTTAGCTAGGGTTTACCCACCGAAACTGTGCAGAGATGCGAACTGGCTAGACTGTAGTGGAGATATGTGCTGGTTGGGGTAAAGATGTGCGTTGACTAGAGCGAAACTGAGCTGCTTGCTGCGAGCATTGGATGTGAACTCACAGTTTAGTGCGATCTCACACAAAAGGTAGACGTCTGACATGTCGTTATTACAAAAAAAAAAACTTTTTTACAAAAAAATAAAACCGACTTCCAAAAACAAAACACTACAAAGTAAAAAATAACTTTAATTTTGGAAGTCGGTGTTTAAAACCGAAAAAACCAAAAACAAGTTTTTTTTTTTGTAATAACGACATGTCAGACGTCTACCTTTTGTGTGAGATCTTAAAAGTTATTTTTTTATTTTTCACTTTTAGTGGTAGCTGCGTACCACTAAAAAGTACCACAAACACAGCATGCCGGCGTGATGTTATGTTATGAACTGGTGTAAACAATCAACAGTCATGCGATTTCAGAAATCCCGATCCATTTGCTATCATTTATTGAAGAGTTCCGTTGCGCAGTTAGTTCTTCATCAGATCTTCATCAAATTTAAATGGGACCAGTCCGAGAAAATACTCTTCCAAACAAAAAAAGATCAACCAAATCTTTTAACAATTGGTGAAAATATCGCTGAACAAACATTTTTCATCAGATCCTGACTTATACCTTCCATCATCAGCTCAGCAAAATGAGATGATGATTACCAGGCACAAATGTCTCAATTGCGTTAGAAAGTTTATGAAAAACAGTGTATATGCTTATAAAATTTTCATGGGATCCCATGAAATCACATGAACATGAATTTTTAAACTCGGTCCAGAATTAGCGGAGAAATCGGTCAACATTCATAAAAAAAAAAAACAGATACATACAGCCGAATATAGAACCTCCTCCTTTTTGAAGAAGTCGGTAAAAAAACAGTATCGTCTTGCGTGCGATGCGAGGGCCCCGATCGCTCACTGCACGCCGCAGAAATCACGTCTCCGCTGCGCGCCACCGCGCGAGGCAAAGCTCACATCTTGGCCTTGTACCGTGGCTCAGCTTAATCTCAGCGAGTAACAGGTCACCGCTTCTATCATCATCTGCCTAGCTTTTTCCCAAATATTTTGCGGTCGGCTTCCAGTCAAGCCGGATTTAGCTGAATACCAATATTTTACGAGGAGCGGCTGCCTACCAGAGTTAATACAATTTTAGAGTTATAATAGGTACCTACATCAGAATAAAGCAATCTTAACTGTATAAAAAGGGGAAGTACCGACTAATACCATGCGGGTAGTTACTTACTTCTGTAAATCTGTAAATAAGGGCAGGTAGCCATTATTAAAAAAAATAAACGATAAAATGTTTGAAAAGATCTTTTTTTTTAGGGTTCCGTACCCGAAAGGTAACAAACATAACCCTATTACTAAGCCTCCGCTGCCTTTACCTATAGTGAGTGATAGAAGTACAAGCAAGTACGCGTACGCGTAAAAGGTCGTCGAGCCATAAGTACGCGTACTTACTCGTACGTATAGATATCACCCACTTATAAGCCCTTAAGCACCGTCCACACACATCTTTGTTCCCGTCCCTGACACGGCCGGGATGGAGAAAAATCGGTTATATACGATTTGTACGAACTTGCTCACACATATTCGTGTCAGGAGGTTTCGGATCGTCAGTGTTCCGGAGCGTGCACGGACACACGGACGCACGGACGCCCTGACAGTGCTTTCCGATTTTTTGCCTCCGTTCCGGCCGTGTCCCGTCAGGGATTCAAGTGCACGGTCTGTCTCATCTGCTTCTTCTTCTTTATCTAAATCTAGCGCTATTGCAATCATTGCCAATTCCTCTGTTAATCAAGGAAATCGCGTATCAGCCACCGAAACAGATTAATTATTCCGATTTTCCTGATGTGTGTGAACACTGAACAAAAAACTCGGAACTCTGATAGCCCTGACGTCCCTGACCCGGGACGTGTGTGGACACGGATCACGGACGGCCCGTCCCTGATGGGAACTCGGATAGCCCTGACACGGAACTCAGATAGCCCGGACATCCCTGACATGGATGTTTGTGGACGGTGCTTTACTGGAATCTTTAATAATTTAAATTAAGGCCACCACAGGCAAGTCTGATTAAACAGCCCATAACCTCTTATGCTACGTTTACACGCTTTCCATGGTTTGGCAAACGTCCACAAACTCCAAGCCATTACAAACATTTGGATGCCATTTATACTCTTGCGATTGCGTCAGTGTGTTCCGGACAGGCAAGCATGACGGACGTAGACGTTCAAGTTGTGAGGTCTCGAGTTAGGTGATAATCTCGTCGTAAGACCAATTACTACTCAGTACCTGGTAGATGATTTTTTTTTTACTTTTTCTAAAAACTGGCCAAGTGCGAGTCGGACTCGTGTGCAAAGGGTTCCGAACAAATTTCATTTTTCTGAACATGTTATTTTAACACTATAGACTTCATATAGGTTTTCCTGTAATCTATAGGTAAAGATCTATTATCTCTAATTTTTTCAAAACAAATTTTTGAAAAAATTAGAGATTATACTAGATCAGTAGTTTCAAGGAATTTTTTCTTCTATTTTCTTGAATAACTTCAAAACCATTTATTTTAAAATTATGAAAAAAAAATTAAAACCCTCACAGAAAGGCCTTTAATTTGAAATGTCACACGGTATTGTTAAAAAAACTATTTTTTTAACGGACAGACAGACCATTTTTTGTTCGGAACCCTAAAAATTAAATCTAGCTAGCTAAATAGATTTTTAGCTCCCGAAACCCTCTGCATACTAAATTTCATAAAAATCGATGGAGCCGTTTCCGAGATTCCATATATACAATAATTGCTCGTTTAAAGGTATTAGATGATCGTAGCATAAAACTAAAAACTTCATTTCGGTGCGAGCTTGTGACCGAAACTAAACATGCGCCAACGTGTAAATGCGTCCCAAACGCATGCCGCAAATTTCCTTTGATCTGTGTTCAAAAACCGACACTAGTCCGGATGGGAGGCAAGCTCACGCAAACCATGCCAAACACCCCGTTTACACGCTTGCGTTGGTGGACGCTGGCCAAGCCACGGCATAAACGTACCATTAGGTTGACAGTTCACTCCAACTAAGTTTTTACCATAAGGTTTTTACGGTGAGATTCTGACAGAATACTTAGCGACTGATAAAGGTACCTTTAAGTTTTATAAACTTTTACGACATTGGGCATCATCATTTCATTGAATAATTCGAAACATCTTGCGTAACCAGCATCTTTCGACATGATTGGGGTCAGTAACTTCCGAAATTCGACCTTAACGTAGGAGCTAGGTAGGTACCTAATTGTGCAAGCTCGATTTAAATCAATAGAATAACTAACGCAAAGTAAACCGGAATAAAAATTGCCTAACCAAGACATTGGACAAGTTAACAACTATCAAAAGTGTACTTTTAGTATTAGACAGGCATAAGAATTTGAGACACTCTACTTATTATGGGTAGTTACTGTGTTTTTTACAATATTTTTTGGGGTCAGTAGCAATAAATCTTAGAATCTTGGTTTCCTTTTTCACCACCCGAGAAATGTACAGCATGACCTGGATTTGAATCTGAATGCAGTGATATAGAGAAGTAACTTGATGTGATAGTGCCATTTATGATTTCTTCCTGTAGAACAAGCAGTGCCAGTGCGCCATGTCGTACGGACCAAACCAAACTATTTTCACCTGAGTACAATGTGCTCAGTATACTTTGCGCTCGAAAATAAGTGTCGGTGTAGGCACTGTAGGAGAAACTACTATAGAAGTCCATTAATTATTCTAAACTTATTAAGTTCTAACTTAAAATTTGAATATTAAACATTGTATTAAACACTGTTACTGCCACTGTTAAACACTTCTACACTGACACGAAAATCGATTTCAGAAAACACTAAAACGCTCGCCAATAATCGACTAAAAATATGTTTACTCTACGGCACAACACTGGTTTCTTATTATGTGAAATCGTTTTTTCTCTTGTCGGCAATCAGTGGAAGCGTAGTATTAGAATTTTTGATAAATATTATAATTGACTGATATTTAACAATATTCAAAGATGAAGCAAGTAATATTTGTTTGTTTGTTGTCGCTATCGGTGTGCCTCAGCCAAGCAAGTACACCATTAGGTAAGTAAAGCAACATAAAATACAATTTTTAAACCAGCTAAGTGTTTCATAAGAATTTTCTCACGATAAGATGCGTAGTTCTGACGTTGAGATATGTGTTCTATTGAATATTGAGCGTCTGGAAAACTGCTACATGTGGATGTGTTATCGATTTCTGGTTTATGTTGAGATTGGTATTCCACGTAGTATTGTCAAGGTCAAGGAAGTATTCATTGTTCCTGTACCAGTTGATTGCTGAGATTTTTTATGACGCGGCAATGTTGCGTTATCGACATTATATATAATTTAATAATAAGTGTCCACGTCTTCTATGCTTCATTAGCGGATTGATAACATTTGAAAAAAATCTAAAAATACCCGTTCTTGATAATGTAGGATCCAGTTTACCAAGCTCAAGAACGTGATTATTGCCCAATTATTTGTTAATGCATTAACCAATGAAGATATCTATTAGCTAAGATACTATTTAATTACAGATCATTTTGAATTACCCATTGTCTGGGCGGTTCTAATATTCTTTGCTCACTGTTTGAATTGGCAGTATGTCAATACCTTGGTTCAATGTGCTGGTTAAAAACTGATTTATGATAATTAGGTGCCAAGTTTTTTACAGTCTCGCTGAGACTATAATTCCATCTACATGAAAAATTGTCATGTGGACTAATGTTGCCTGTTTAAAGCCACTTATCATGTCTGAAATTGTCTATTGAAATGCAAAAACGCAAGAAATCCATTACCACAATTTCTAATTGCAGACCAACATGTTAAGGTGATATCAAGTTTGCAAAAATTATGCAACAAAACGCAACACAATTTGGCAATACAGGAACTAAAGTTGTTACAAAAAAAAGTCTAGAATAAAAATTCTTGCAAATAGCCAAACCAACTCTGATTAAATATGAATAACTTTGTAGCAAAAACAACAAGAACATGTTTTGTTTACTATAGTTGTATAGTTTTGTATACAAAAGAGTATTGTTGCAAGATAGCTGCACAGACGTTGTCAGCATGTGTTCCTTTATTTACAATACCTAACCTGTTCTCATTGTGCATTATGAAGCAGTCATCAACCTCTAGGAACTATAGTACCTAGCCACACTTAACTACACCAATAATTTGTTTGTATCTTTTGAAGGAATAGAAATAATTTACTTCAAACAGACACATCAGCGACAATAAATTGCAAAGTAAAAGAAAAGAACATAAAATTGCACTGCCTGTGCCCCATACCATTATTTTGTTCAATTATAATGTTATGGTAAATCGAAAAGTACAAAGTAGAGCTATAGAAAATTTTCAGAAAAAAAGAATTACAGTTATAATAATAGTAGAAGTTGAACATAAGTAGCATTCAAGTATGTGACCATAAGATAAATTAGGATTTATCTTATGGTGGTATTGTATAGAAAAAGGTTCCGTACCTGAAGGGTAACCAATGGAACCCTATTACTAAGCCTCCACTGTCCATCCGACCTGTCAGCAGGCTTTATCTCAAGAACCGTAATAGGTAGAGAGTTGAGAATTTTCACACGTGTATTTCTATTGCCGCTATAACAACAAATAATAAAAATGAAGGTTGATGGGAACCCTTTTTTTGGGCCAGTTTTTTTATTGAGGAATGGGCTGAGTACAACTTTGTCTTCTCTCATACTTTTGGTTCAGATAGAAGTGTGTGCAGTAAATAGGTATATCAATATGTTACAAGGTTTTCCCAGTTTCCCAGTACATCTGCGAGCCAATTGGATATAATCTGATTGAGCAAATGACCTGTAATGAGAGTACCCGCAGTGTGCAACAACTGCCACTGTGCTGTACTACTTCCATTATTTATTTTAACCCAGTATTCACTCATTTGCAGAGTAAGATCATTGAATTTCGAATCTTCACTACAGTGTTTCAATAAATTTTTAGTCATTTTGGTTCCTTTTGAAAAGGCAAACAGATTTTTTTGGTCCACAACAACTTAAACTTTGCAAATTACACTAAATGACAAATAAATTTCGTTTGTCATGCCACCTCCCAAAAACATTTTGTTAACTTTTCTTTATGCCAATGAAATGGGATTTTTTATACATACAACAATCAGGAAATCACCTACAACTTTCATGATTTCAATTTTAGGGAAATTCCCCAGTAAGGTATAGGGGAATCCCCAGACTTGATTTGACTGTCCTATCTTGGGTATATTTGAATAGTGAAGTGGGCAACAGTTAATGTGGCTGCAAACTGTTGTAAATGACCTCCTTCTTTTTAATTATATTAAAAATGACAATGTCACAAATCTATAAAGTTAGCATTGTTGTACCTCTATAGAAAATGAATGATATAAATAACGCAAAAACTCCAATATTAAAAAAAAATGTTATGAATTTTTTTTTTATCTTTTAGGAATAGTTTGTAATAACATTCCTAAGAAACACAGAAACATCAATATTGTGGTAGTTCACATTTAAAATTTATCATTTCGGTTAGATCTGATTATAGATAAAAAAATTAATGCTGTCTAATGTTAAGAGATGTTATCTTTCAAACCATTATGCTAAAAACATAATCTCCCTGATCTTAATTTATATTGAAACACTAATATTGAACCTATCAAAAAATATTTAAATAATAATACTTTCTGTATACATAATGTTGAAAATGTTAGTAGCAAAACCTGTTTTCTTAATTTTATTAATAGTAAGTTAGGGTAGCACCTGCATTCGCGACATCCGGATTATTGTTTTGCAAAAATAACTCATCATCTGCCTAGCCTTTTCCCAACTATATTGAGGTCGGCTTCCAGTCATGCCGGATTTAGCTGAATACCAGTATTTTATGAGGAGGGGCTGCCTACCAGACCTCCACAACCCATTAACTGGGTAACACGGTACTTCATGGCAAGACTGGAGTCAGATTTACTGGCTTCTGACTATCCGTAACAACTGCCAAAGATCTACAAATGACAGCCAGGACCAACGGCTTAACGTGCTTTCCGAGGCACGGAGGAAACTCACTATGTCAAGATGACCATCTTAACATAGTGAGTTTGGTTTTGGATGGGTGGCCACCCATCCACAGACCAACCTTGGCAAGGGTTGCTTTACCTTCAAGATCGACTTGTGTGGCTGTTATTATCTAGCCACGAGCTCCTCAAAAATAAGTGATAGTCTAAAATCAAATGATTTTCTACTTTCATCCCCAGTTTTAACTCCTTCAAGCCCTTATCTTGTGACCAAAAAGTTCTAATTTATCTTTATACCAAATTTCATCAAATCAGCTCCTTTAGCATTTATAATATTAATATGGTTGTTTACTTAGAACCCATTGAATATATTATCTAGGGCAGAGCAGCATGACTAATATAGCTTTTATGGTTTTTGAAGCCGAGATGTTGACCGCGTCAATAAAGGTAGCACTTAATCCAAATTGAACCTAATATCGTCCCCAATAAAATCTTTTTTGAAGTGATTCACAGATATGATTTGAATCAATTATCCTATTACAGTTTGTAAGGAACGTATTTCCTATCAGCTGTTGCCCACGACTTTGTCCGCGTCTGTTAACAATTTCATGGATTTTATTTTTTTATGCGGGGGAACCTTTAAGTATTCTTTTTCTGAAATAAAAGTAGCCCAATTTACTTCTTATAACAGCCAGTGAAATGCCCTCAAAAATGGTCCAGCCATTTCAGAGATTAGCCAAAACAAACGGGCAGACAAAACATTTAAAAATTAATTATCACACTAATATTGAGGTAGTGAGGTTGTATGGGGGTAATCTCTAGATCTCCTGAATCGATTTTGAAAATTCTTTTACCAATAGAAAGCCACTTTATTTGTGAGTGTCATAGGTTGTTTATTAACCCGAAACATACAGCCCAACAAAGTGGGCACGGATCAGCTAGTTGTTATAATAAGTACCTATCTAATACATACTTATTGTATACCCATTTTATTTTGATATTACAAACACACTAACTTATTTGTATTGATAGATACTGGAACATACCTAATATATTGTATTTATAGCTTGGAATCAAGTCTCACTTAGCAAAAACTACGATAGACTGAAGCAGGTTTTTTCTCAAGGTCACAGAATAGATTTGATGTGCTTGTAAATATGATTCATTTACTTGTTCAATACCACTTATTAAAAGCTGTGCAATGGGTGTTCCAAATAGAAAAAATATATTGTACCATGATTATTATCAGAGAATTTTCAATTTATCTTTCATGAAAAACAGCTAATTCCCATACAAAACTAATTTCAAACATATTTTTTCTCAACTTTTAGAGACCAAGACGCAAACGCCGGTAGTGGGAACTCAGTTGAACTCAACAGCCACAGAGACGAAAACTAATGCGAATGACACAAAACAAAAAGATCAACAACCTGCTGCTAGTTCGACCGAGGGAGAAGCTAAAGCAACAGACGCCCAGAATGCTACACATCCAAATACTACACAAAACCAAACCTCGATAGCCTCAAATGAGACGTCCACCAAATCCAACGACACTAAATCTACAGAAAAGCCCAACTCCACAACGGTTGTTACTGTTAAGCCCATTATTTCCACGGAGAAACCCGACCTAAAGGGAAATAATGAAACCAAGACCGTTACTCCTGCGCCTAACGGTACTAATGCGGACGGTAAGGATAGCAAGAAGAATGAGACAACAACTCCTAAGGGTGAAAATGTCAGCCCCACGGCAGCACCCGTCGAAGCTAAATCCAGAGCGTAAGTGTTCTTTTTATTTTTAACCAGCTCTTGCCCGCGACTTCGTACGAGCATATCCCATTTTTCTCTTTGGAATTTCAGGACGAATCTATACTTATACAAATATATAAAGCTGAAGAGTTTGTTTGTTTGCTTGAACGCGCTAATCTCAGGAACTGCTGGTCCGATTTGAAGAATTAACCATGTAAGTTCATGTAGCTCGACAGAATGAATATTTCTGAAATAATCATTCTGTCGAGCTACATGAACTTAGAGAGCTATATTGATGATTAAAATGGTTATAATTCTTTAGATAAATACGCGTTACGGTCGCGGATCGTATTTGGTCCACATACAGCTTCACACTGACCGGCAAATCGCAAAAAACATAAAAATATTTGAATTTCGCGGGCTACCCTGGAGCATTCACCTTAAGTAGATATGTTCAACCGATTGAGCTGAAATTTTGTATACACGTTTTACTTATTTAACTAACAAGGAAAACATTCAGAACGAGGAAAAACGGTACAATGTCACATTTAACTGTTTCGTTTCGTGTCCATTACTAATTCATACAAGTATCGATTATTGCACACTACCGAACAATCGCGTAGGACATTGACGTATCGCTGCTATCTTTAGAGCATAAAAGTGCCACTTAAACGTTAAAGTGTGCTCGACATCTTTGCAATGAGCATTTGAATGACTTATCCGATATCGATGACGAAAGTTTTGTTGTGTAAACAGAATATTCTACGCTAGGCGATTTAACTGTATGCTATGTCTGGTTTTTAATGTAGCTGTCCTATTGTTCTATTTTGCATCGACGCGATTGCGATCTTCGAAACCTTACGGGGTGATCCATAGGCGAGCCGGCGGTTTATTTTACCATGGTCTTAAAGATGGGAAATCATCAAATGACTCCTCCCGCTCTGGATGAAGCAGGAAGGAGTGTCAGACTCTTACTGACTAAAACCCATCCGTGTTCCACCTAATGCCCTTTGCGTTCCAGGGCCGCGGTGACTCTTACAAACAAGTTCCACAACCTGGCAGGCACTGACCTTAGAGGTCCTTTGCGTTCCAGGGCTACGGTACCTCTTTCGAACAAAGTCCGCAGCACTAGCAGGCACTGGCCCCGTGGTCTTAAGATTTCAAACATGCACGAAGAGCCAACGTGCCAAACCGCGATACTTTAAAACCGCGGTTTTGTAGGTGCTCCATTGGCTGCATCTTTGGTTCACCGGCTCGCGTGGCAGCGGTTTTACTCGCCAATGGATCACCCTCTTAACACAACAAAGTTCATTTTTAATCTATAACTTTTACTACCTACTAACTAGAAAAAGTACTATGGTAAATACGTCACTGAAATTCAGTTACTCGTACATTACCCCTGCTGGTAAGAGCGGCCATAGTGCTATAGCGCAGTATTGAACGATAGCTGTTTAGCAACGGATATGACGCACATTTACGCAAACCTTTTTGCTCTTTGCAAAGTATTTTAAGTCTTGTTTGTTAGTATTGTCGGCGTGCGTCACTCAAACCACTTGTAAAAACGTTACCTTTCCTTCTTTCATTTAAACGTCCTACTAAAAATATTGGTACTCTTGTCTGTCAATAATGCAGGAAGCTAACGATAATTACAAACAAAGGTTATCATGGTACGATTGCCATTCACGTTTATAATGCGAAAACTGTGAATTTGTTATCTTCTACATTAACATACGGAGATGACAATGAAACTACACAGGCTCATGACGTCATTGTAAACAAATGTTTATACTGTGCGCTCGTGTACGTGCTATATATTAAAACATGTCATAAGTATGACCAGTTTCATATGGATGTACAAAAAATAATTAAAAAAAAAACCCGATAAGAAAATAACTTTAAAAAGTAAAAAAATAATACGTATTGATCCATTTAATTGAATATAGGTACTCGTACGATTCTTTGGGCCAGGCGTCTTCGCCTCGGGAGACCGCAAATTTTGTATTTGTTAAGTACCTATATTATTAGCGGTTCTCCGACGCGACGACGCTTGGCCCAAAGAATCGTACCTATATTAAATTAAATGGATCGATACGTATTTTTTTTTTTTTTTTTTACTTTTTAGGGTTCCGTACCCGAAGGGTAACCAACAACGGTGTTTTTATTGCCGCTATAACAACAAATAATAAAAATTGAGGTTTATAGTACGGAACCCTTCGTGCGCGAGTCTGACTCGCACTTGGCCAGTTTTTAAAGTTGTTCTTATCGGGGGTTTTTTGAATTTTTATTTCATACTTTTTAACCTTAATTTACCTAATAGGTACCACTAGATACTAGAAAACCCATGAACTCATCATCTTCCTGCCCTTGTCTCATGTTACTTGGGGTCGGCGCACCACGTTTTTTTTACTTTTATTCTGTCCTATCAGCCGTCATGCTATCACTAACTCCCATTACTTTCATATTGCTCCTCACACAATCCATCCATCTTTTTTTTAGCGTTCCTCTCCCTCTCCATCCACCCACCTAAACGGCACTACATCCTACATCGTATACCAATTAGTCGGTATACGATATCATATCGGTAGAACGAGTGAATGTAGCTTAGCATCTCTCACCAATGTATTCACTCATTTCTCTTTTCTGCTTCATCATCAGACCCTGATCACAATCCATTTATAACCTATTCATTGCGACCATTTAAATGAATACAAAAACGGAAGGGCTGTAAGTGAGGAGTTGGGTATTCTGCAGATCTCAGGTTATGCTACAGCACCAGGTCAATAAAACCATGTTCTTACAATGTCATTGAAGTAACAGAATACCAAATTTCAAATCGATCAGACCCGTAAAAGCTGATTAAATGCCGTCATCAACTTGAAAAGAGCTGATGATCAAACGGCTCAACCGATTTTGATAAAACTTGTCTAAGAACCACCGCTAGTAAACCTGTTTTCAAAAAAAAAAAACCGCATCCAAATCGGTTCACCCATCTAAGAGCTACGGTGCCACAGACAGACACACATAGCGGTAAAACTTATTACACCTCTCTTTTTGTTGGTCGGGGGTTAAAAAAAAACAATTTTCTATCGTAAAGACTAGCTTCGAAATACTTTTGACGTGACAACGTCTTATAAATTGGTTTGCCGGGTGACACTTCAAGAAACTGCGTTACGCTCCGCTCACGTTATGCGCTCACAATGAGAGCGAGTGAGAGGCACGCGTCCCTTCCATTCGGGCATGGTTAGCCCGCCTAAGAGCGAGAGAGACAGACATAAAAAGTCGTTGTCACGTAAAACTTTCGCCCGTATACCGACTTTACAGGCAACCAATTTTTTTAACGTTAAAACTTGTTTTTCACATCATTTGCAAGATTCAACACTTAATACTGAGTAACTGAACAATTACCTACTTGAAATTTAATTTACATCGCCGTTAATGCTTTTTTACCGAGAAAAATGTTTACAGTATGACAAACAGTTTATTTTTCTCAGAAACTGAAGATTTGTTTTTAAATTCGTGGCAGTGGCATTTAGTTTTCAGCTTGATTTTTAAATATTTTAACACAACCAACTCGCCTCTCTTAATGCCACGATTCCTGGACCGAGACAGACATCCACTGTTACTGAGACCTAATAGAAAATCTAATAGCACTATCTGACCTTGGAACGTAGAGCCCAGGCATGCATTGAGCTCTCGAACACTAGGCCTAATGAGACTGTAATAACAATCATTTAATTTGTTTCTTTTTCCAGGTTCGATGGACCAAGCTTCATCGGCGGCATCATACTGACTCTGGGTCTCCTGGCCATCGGTTTCATGGGCTTCAAGTACTACAAGAACCAAACCGAAAGGAACTACCACACTCTCTAAATATTCATAAGTTCACTTTAATCTAAGTGCACCAACTACGTATAAGATTTTAAGAGTTATTTTATAAAGGGGAATTTATATTATTTTACATTTTCAAACTATCGAGTGCACTTTAGTAAATATAGAGATACCTTTCTTATACATGTAAATTCTGTTTATTCTCAATATTTTAATTACGTAATTTAGCTTTTCCGAATTTATGTATCGGGGAGTTGTCTCACTTGCTTTCGTTTAGCGTCCATGCCTGCGCTGAACGAACGCTAATCTAAAATATCCCTTAGGTGGTTGGTCGTTAGGTCTAATTTTACCATTCGAATTTTTAAATTTGTTCTCTTTTAAATAGTGTTAGGTTTTGTAACTTCTAGTAGATTGCTCGGCATTTATTTTTCTATGTTGCATACTTTATTATAAGTAAGTAAGCAATGTATGTCTCTGTCTATTATTTCAATCCGTCAGGTTTGTATACCAGAGTTATTACATTCGTAATATTATGAAAATATATGTGATTTGTACATTTGGAATCTATAGATGTTTATATACTGAATTTATAAGATTCAAAAATATTATTAAAGTCGTAAGAAGCCACTGATGATTATCATAGTTCTATTTCATCTTTGAGTGCAATTTAGTTGTAGTGTTGATGTTATTTTTCTTGTGAACTGTGCCATGTTTCGGATTTCAATGTGGAACACTGCATTTGGTAAAATTTATAAACAGCTTCGTACACACTATACTTCAAAGATGTAGCTTTTAAGTATATTTATTAATGTTAAGTGTTATTGTAAGGAAACGCAATGTGATGATGAAAATAAGGGTCTAAAGTAGTACCTATATTGGTTTGGCATAATCAAGTTACTGAATCTCGCGCTACCCACTGACTAAATTAATTACAACCTTCTCATCTTGATCTTTGGAGAATCTCGAAATTTCAATATCTTAATTAAAACTTTTTTGTGTCAAACCATATCTAATTCTGTATATTTTGTTTTTTTTTTTATTTGTGATTTTTAACACGCTATTTGTGAACTGGGGAAAGTTGATTCCATCCTAAAGTGCTCTTAAATCTGAAGTATTTATGGATAGTTATTCAAAAGGTTTACATGCCACTATAAAAAACCTGTCTATTATCTTACTACTGCTACTTGTCTTACTCATGTCTGTCAATGGTTATGTTAAATAAAGGTATACATACACATAATCTACTTTCATTTTAATTTCCACAATGATACTTATACACACAATACTGATACTTGGGACACCTGGGACACTGTCTGGTATTCTAAATTAATTACATTCCATTCTTATAAAAATATAGAAAAATATATTATTGACTTGTCACACAAAGATTACATTTTAATATACCTAAGACAAGCGCATATTAGGTAAGCACAGGCCCACTTGTGGACAATATTTTAGTTCATAGGAGTTGTAATTTTGATTGAATTTAAATTAAAACAAACCCACCCTAAAGTGCGCTAGCCTTTGCTAAAAGATAAAAGTACACACTAAAAGATGTTTTTTATCATTCGGATCATATTATTGATGTATTGTACCACACTAAACGTGAACACCTAACATTATAAGCTACATGTCTTACATACTAACAGTTGATTCCAAGACCATAAAATGGAATAAAAATGATACATAATTATTATTAAAAATCACGATTTTATCCACAAATTAATGTCCATGAAGTTGATAATATTACACATGCAAATCAAAGAAATATAATAGCAAAACAGTATCAGTTTCATTTTAATGCTATTATCATTTAACCTTTAACTCCCAGCTTTATTGGTCAACTTCTTTGTGCTGTCAGATTCTAGTTTTTCGGGTTGTGTACACAAAGGTCGACCATGAGTTTTATCAATCTACACTCGCTAGCGACTGTAGTTAAAAAAATGTTCATACATTTTCATCATAATTTTGTCGTCATCATCTGCCTAAGCCTTTCCCAACTATATTGGGGTCGGCTTCCAGTCAAGCCGGATTTAGCTGAATTTTACGAGGAGCGGCTGCCTACCAGACCTCCACAACCCATTAACTGGGTAACAGTACCAGCGAGTATAGATTGATATATGTCATGGTAGACCTACTGGACCATGTTTCAAAGGCCTACTCAGTATATCACAAAGATCTAATAGCTACTGAACCGTCGAGGATATTTTCCTGTGCTCAGTCGCGTGAATTCCGTCGAATGCTATTATAATATTAGCTCTTCTTACCTCAGAAGAAATATGTGCGTTACATAGTCGAAATAAACGTGCATTTGTTATGTTAAGTTCCAGATTGACGCTTCGTCTCTGGCGCTAGTATGAATTGACCTTAAAATAATCATTGAACAATTTTGTCTATTTCGAAGACGATGATAATGATAATGCACACTAGCAGCTCACTGCCTTATCCACCAAAATATTCATTTCAATTCAAAGTCATTCAACAGAACCCTTAGTGCGCAAGTTCAACTCGCATTAGACTAGCTTCTTTAATTAATAGGTACGTTTAGAACGTCAGGATACCTAAAATTAAATAGATTTATTACAAAAATAGAATTTAAACAATCGAGACCAATGCAATGGTAACAATTTGACATGATCACGCCTTTATTTATAAGGAAATGTAAAAGTCATTCAAACTAGGCTGAAAATCAGTACTTTTTGGTACCTACTCAAAAATTTTCATGAAGACAGACCCCAAAACGTTTCTTTTTATCCTCCTCAGAGGAGTTTGGCTTCGCACATCTTGTGCATTTGCCAGAGTCAAGTTATTTCTGATTCGTCTCTAATTACCAGTTCTTCTCTTCTATATTTTCATTAAACTCTTCGAGTGAAGTAAGAGTAAGTCTTAATCTCTCAGGCATAAGTTGCATTATCTCTTGGGTATGGATAGGAAATACGAGGAAGTGTAGGGAAGAGATTTGAAGTAGGTAAACATTCGCCCGTCACCAATATATGGTGTTTTTGCTGAGAAGCACATGGCAACCCTGCCTGCGGCCACGAGCGATGGCAAAGACGATTGTGACGATACCTACACTGACCTACAGACAAAGTGATACCTATCTATATGTATTTAAAGGTCCTAATATTATAAAGAGGATATATTTTTTGTTTGTTTTACCGATTAGGCTCTATACTGGACCGATTTTAAAATTTTTTCACCAACAGAAAGATAAATTATCAGGAAGTAACAAAGACTAGTTAATTTTCGTAAAAAATTCGAGAATCGAAAAAATAGTAAAAATTGCAATACTAATCCCGCGCGAACGAAGTCGCGGGCAAAGTGCTAGTTAGATACAAAATTATTTCGTCGCCACTGCCGTGCAGTTGACCTCACATTGACAGCGCTAATGACCGTTTGCAAATACGCAATGCCTCTGCCTACCTACATGCATACAACACATCAGCTTTTTAAGGGGAATACATCGACCAAATCCCAAAAACACCGTAGGTACATTTAAAGAAACCCGTTTTCCTTTTGTATAGGTACTAGGTTTCAATAAAAGACACGATATTATAAAAATCAACTCTAAAAGAAAAAATCTGTTACTTATTCTAGAATTTCATTCGCATAATTTAGTCAAATGTAGGCAAAAGCCTCCTTAATTCTTTATAAAGCTGCCGCAATCAGACTCGCAGTCTTTCTACTACACATACTTAAATACAACTAGTAGGTAGCAGAACAGTTGTATTTGTATATAAGTGTAGTGTAAACATAGGTTCATTATACCTACGTCAAAATGGCACTCCAAGGCTATTCTGGAACGAAATATAGTGACAAATTAATGAATGTTAAGTAAATTTTCAACCACCATAACACATTCTTATACCGCCATTCGTGAATAATCTATAAATTGACTTGCTAGTTGAAGGGCCAACATTGCGATAATGTAGACCGTACTTCAAATACGCTAAAAGCGTCTCGCCTTCCTGCCTATCACATTGAGCGTAAGCATGTATTAAAGAACGTGGAGTTGGGTATTTTTGCGTTATTGCCAAAGCCTTATCCACAGACATTCCCTTCAGTTGGAGAAGTATTTTGATAAAGGTCTCAGTTACTGTGAGCGGCTTGGTTTTAGCAGACGATTTATTGAAGTAGTCAAATGTCATCAGTAGTCCACCTTGAGGATCAGCGTTACAGCCTCGTAAATACTTGTTCTGAAAAAAGAAGAAGCAGAATATTTTTTTTTAATTGTGAACCAGCACTGTTGGAGGGAAACGGAACAACAAAACTGACACTTTTGAATTACCTCATATCTGATAGTCAATCTTTTAGTCAACATAGCCAAAAATCGAGCAGAATTTGTAAGAGAATCTGTCACATGTACTATAAATTCATCCTGGACTCTTGTATTGGCTATCGCCTGCATAAGATGCTGTACAGGCAGACCCACATGTCTGTTCTGTCCATAATTCTCAACCATGTAAATTACATTATCAATTCCACATTTATGTAATCTAAATTTCTGCTCATGAAATCTTCCATCTTTAATACTGGCGCCAAGATCGTCCATTCTTTTACGTTCTACGATAAATGGTAGAACCAGTTCCTGATCTTCATGTTTGGCTATCCATGCAAAGTCTCCAACTTTTAGGCTCCTATATTCGTGTTTCAGGTCTTTGTACTTGTTGAACTGAGCAACTGTGGGATCATTTTTCTTTTTAAGCCTGTGAAAATTATTGGAATGCATTAATTACTAGGATAAGTTTAAAAGACCATAGACCAAGCATGCTTATTTGAGGTGTTGTAGTTTTCTGCCAATGGATGCGAAATGCGCAGGACTGGTAGTGGACATCTTTGGCTGGTAAGATAATGATGAGTTTTCTAAGATTTTGAATTAATCATCTTTATAACACTAGATACTTTTTATGGTTTAATTGTTTTATACATCATCATCTGCCTAGCCTGTTTCTAATACTGACTGGAAACCAACCCCACAGGATTCAGCTGAATATCAGTATTTTACGTGGAGTGACTGCCTACCAAGCATTAACTGGGTAACACAGTAGTCTTTCACTAAGATATTACTAATCACATCTACTATGACAGAGTAAGGTCACTAGGTTTCTGATATGAGGGATAAGTACCTGAAATCCCTATTAAACACATTCCAAAACATTTCTGCATACAATGTGATAAAAGTTCAAAGCAGAATGCTAATGCACTCATTAAGATAAAAAAAAAAACAAGTGAAATACCCGCCAGTTTCATTTTTATCAATCAGTAATATTATATCAAATGTGCCAGGTGCCATTTCAATGGCATTTATAGCTGGTTTATTCCCAGATGTAGATGGAATTTCAACATCAACAACAATATCTAAACTTTGTTGAACTGAAGCACTACTAGTAGATGGGACATCCTTAAAAATTATATCATTTTTGGTAGGGATATTTTGGGCATCTTCTAGAATCTCTCTAGCCAGTTCCCTGCCTTCATCAGTCAATGTGTACTTAGCCTTCTTTCCTTTACTTTTGGTCACCAACCCCTTTTTCAGAAGAGTCGACATGCTAGACCAAGCAGAATAAAAGGAATCATTTTTAGGTCGAACAAATGATTCTTCAGCATGTTTCTGGGCTCTTTCAACTAACTCTTCTTTGGTCATTGCAGCTTTGTCTTGGATTTCTAAACTCTGTTCTAGCAGTGCAACGAGTATTGCAAAACCCCCAGATCTGTGAGCAGGTTTATACTTTCCAGTCTTCTTTTCTCCCCTTCTAGTCTTTAATTTGCGGTTGTCAGTATTTTTAGTAATGACAGAGGGTGCAGTATTTGAGTCTTGAACATTGTCAATCTCCATGTGTAGTCTGTTAACATGACACTCAGCAAATGAGGCAGATGATAATTCTGGTAACTCAGTGAGATCAATATTTGAGTGCCCATCCAAAGCAAGATTATTGCTTTTACTTTGTGAATTACCACAAGGCAATTTTCTTTTATTAGAATCTAATGTTTTTGGTACAGCATTGTCAGAACCAGTTGCTATGACCTCATCACTGCTTGATTTACAATTTTTAGATGTAGCATCGTTGTTACTGTCCTGATTTAACAAATAATCGAGATACGCACACATCTTTTTATCAAAACCTTTCAGTATGATACATTCAGCTCCTGATTTTAACGGCGATGGGTATTTTATCAGGGATTTCAATGCCTCCTTAAGCTTATCCTCAAGAGGACTTTTATTTAATTTAGCTTCTTCATACATTTTTGTTAACCAGCCTTCAAAAATAGGGTTCGGCCTAAGCCGTTTACATGTTACTATGTTATTCATCCTGAAAACTATTTACGAGTGAGTGCTTCTGTTAGAATGGCATGCATTTCTGCAAATTCTGAAATAACGCCTTTTATGGACACGCTATGCGAAGAATATGACGTCAGTCTTATTTGTATTCATCTTTTTTCCATGAAATTGAGATTGTAAATAACACACTGACGTTTAAACATGGACACAAAATGTAAAACTAAAATTATTATTTATTTGACAGTCCTAGTATTTGACTTTGACAGTTATCCATAGATTATACATTATATCACAGATCACAGCAGGCCGTAGACAGAGAATAGATATAGACATGCTCTTAGAATAATAATAATTGTTAAAGTAAGACGACGCATATGCAAAATGTCTATGTGTGAGCAAGACGCAGCATAGTTTTTCTATCTCTATTTGCGTATCGGTTTTTGTTGTCTGCCATCAGTAGTCATTGGTGGCAAACAAATTGTGCTGTCAGCGTATTTTCGTTAATAGAAGCTTATTTTGTGTGATTTACTGCTTTAGTGATATTCCAGAAGGTATTATTAAGTGTGTAGTGATGGTGAATTGCAGTATTTACGGCTGTAAAAGCCGTAGTGAACGAAATCAACCAAAAATAACCTTTCATCGGTAAGTAGCATTTTTTATCTATTACAGCAAGTAAATCAAAGATTATTGTACTCAAGACTATTTTCTGTCAATAACAAGCAAAGTTTATTGATAATTAACGTCTAAAAAGACGATAAATCCTAACTTGTTTTTCATATTAGCCGGCCAAAGTGTGAGGCAATTTATGTTAGGTTGTTATCTATGTCACTTCATGTCATTTGTAAATTGTCGGATAATAACTTGACGGGGATACCAGCACTTGATTATTTTTACCCCTAAACGTATTTTTCTTTTTAGGTTTCCGAATGATCCATTTTTTTAAAATAAACGGATTGACTGTACGGGCCGAGTTAACTGGCATCCAAGTCGTCACTCCCGTATTTGCTCACGACATTTCGAAGACAGTTGCTTTCGACAGAACTTAAATCGTACCTACTTAAATCCACGTGCGATACCCACACTTTTCATCCAGGTAAAGTAAATATATTACTTAATTTGTTATTAAGTAACTAAACATCAAAAAATTTAAATATACTAACTCATCTTCTTGATTACATTAGCAGTTAAGGCATTCGGTTCGCGCGCGAACACAATCAAATAATAATAAATACATACGTTACCCCTTAAAAAGTTGAAAAAAAAACGTGTTATTAATTGATATGAATTACATTACTCGTAGTAGACGTACAACCAAAATAATAAGAACGAGATTACCCACACAATGGGGGTAAAAGTCTAAGTATGGCAATATTAAATGCACGAAGTTGTAATGATGTACTTATGTCGAACTATCGCTATCCCTTACCGTTATACGCTGAGGACCTGTCTATATCTATTCTCTGTCTACGCAGCAGGCGTTTTAACCACAGACACAGAACAATAACCTAACTGAGTAGCTGTTTGTTATTTGTTTTGCCGAGATACATCTCGATGACAGACAGACGGACGGATGGACAGCAGAGGCTTAGAATTACGGTTCCTTTGGGTACGAAACCCTTAAAACGTAAACTCGCCGCGATTCTCTTGTTCGAGGCGTTCCCTCCTAAGGATGGCTGGACCACTTTTAAAAGCTAATGACACTACACGACGGCAATAACTAGATGTTTAGAACTGATTTGAAAAAAAAATACAAATGAATTGAGAACCTCCTCCTTTTTTTGAAGTCGTTTAAAAAGCAGGTAGATTATATAAATAATAACAATGAAAGTACTAAATATTTTTTTTAATCAGGTAACATGAGTAGAGTTACTGCTAAATCAGTAGATCTGGTATCATTGAATCCCACTCAGGCCGTGACCGTCAGGACCGTCAGGATGCCTGGACCAAACGAGATCTTTACCGAGATCTGAAAATAGAATATGTGCACTGTTTAATACCTATTTGCTACTATTTACTATGATGAAATATTTGCTACCTTTGCCTAAGATATAAAATAATCAAAGAAATAAAGTGATCAGCCATTCTGATGTCTGACCACTTCCAAGTTTTCATAGTTTTAGCGTCGAACTAACCGCGTTGTTTTGTAAATATTTAAGGTGGAAGCGCCAGGGTAGCCCGCGAAATTCAAATATTTTATGTTTTTTTGCAATTTGTCGGTCAGTGTGAAGTGTTTGTTGAACAAAATACGATTCGCGACCGTAACGCGTATTTGTTTGTCTAAAGAGTTATAACCATTTTAATCATCAATATAGCCCTCTAAGTTCATGAAGCCCTATTGAATGGTTATTTCATGAAAAAGTCATTCAATAGGGCTTCATGAACTTAGAGGGCTATATTGATGATTAAAATGGTTATAATTCTTTAGACAAATACGCGTTACGTTCGCGAATCGTATTTTGTTCAACAAACACTTCACACTGACCGGCAGATTGCAAAAGAACATAAAATATTTGAATTTCGCGGGCTACCCTGGCGCTTCCACCTACTAACTACTTTTTGCTACCTGAACATTTATTTATATATTTTACACAACTTTAGGAGCCTGCCACTCCGTTAAATATTAGTTTGTAGTTTTTATTTTTATGTTATTTTTGTTACTAACATTAGTTTTTTTTTTTTTAAGTTTGTAATTTTGCTAACAAATATGGATTACTTATGTTATCTGAAATAAATGGTTTATTATTATTATTATTATTTCGTTTATTCATTTTTATTTACATACAAAGTATATTTTTAAATATATCTCTAAAAACCATAAAAAAATACATTTAAAAATATAAAAAGTAGTAGTCCGCCGGTGTCGGGAGCAGGGTCCAAGCTACCGGTGGTTAGGGCTCCAGAGAAAGGAACCTCCTCACAATACGAGCCGTATCGAGGAGTACTGCCTTCTGTATCAGGCCCTTTACCCAACCGCGTAACGCCAGCTTCGACAGATGTTCGTCGAAGCTTTTGGCCATCAGGCCATTGGCCGTAATGACTATCGGCACAATGATAGCTGAGTCCACATTCCACATGTCGACAACCTCGTGCGCTAAGTCGAGATACTTGATTTGTTTCTCTTTCTCGGCCTTCACGAGGTTCTCGTCATGCGGGATGGTAACATCAATTATCATTGTGCGGCGCACTAATCGGTCTATCACCACTATATCAGGCTTATTGGCAACAATAGTCCTATCAGTGATGATAGACCGATCCCAGTACAACGTGACATGGTCATTTTCGAGAACTGGGTCGGGCACATACTTGTAATACGGTACCTCAGAATCCACAAGTTTGTATTTCAGAGCAAGTTGCTGATGGATAATCCTGGCCACTTGGTTGTGCCTGTGCAAGTACTCGCCGTTAGCCAGACGAGAACAACCAGAGATAATATGTCTGATGGACTCACCCGGACGGTGGCATGCCCGACACACGTCCACCGTCCCATCCTTCATAATATGCCTCCGGTAGTTATTCGTCAAGATAACTTCATCCATAATCGCACAGACAAAACCTTCAGTTTCCCCGAAGAGATCACTGAAACGTAGCCAGGCCACGGACGCTGAAAAATCTACATCAGACCCATGAAGAGCCCGATAGAAGCGCCCGTGAAGCTCCTTGCCTTTCCATACCTCCTTGCGGTCATCCGTGGTAAGTATCACAGGTTTGCGCCAGTTCTCCTTAGCCATGGACAACGGGGTGAGACCCTTGTCCACTGCGACCACATCTCGGTGCATATCCACATCAGCTGTGAGGAAATATTCTCTGAGACTGCACATCTCGCGGTTGTGGAGAGTCTTGGCGTTTAAAAAGCCTCGACCTCCACTCTTCCGCGGAATGTACAGTCTCATCACCGACGATCGTGGGTGATGCATCCGGTTTGCGGTCAGCAGTGTACGTACTCTCCTATCCAGGGCGTCAAGCTCAGTTTGAGTCCATTTGAGTATGCCGAAAGAGTACATTAATACCGGCATGACCCAACCGTTGAAGGCGCGCACCTTATTTCCGCCCGACAAAAGGCTATTCAAAACCTTTTTTAGGCGGCCAAAGAAGCGTTCCTTCAACGATTGCTTCATGTCAGTAACATTAATGCCCAACGCTTCCGATATACCCAAATACTTATAGGTTTCGGTCGAGCTGAGTGATCTAACCTGTATGGAATCCGAGAGTTGAATTCTCTCAGATTCCATAATCTCCCCTTTCTTTACATGCATGACTGCACATTTGTCCACACCAAATTCCATCCTGATGGCACTATTGAAGGTTTCAGTCACCTTCAGTAGCTCCATCAGGCGCGAATTGTTGGGGGCAAAGAGTTTCAGATCATCCATGTAAAGAAGGTGAGATATGGCCTGACCACCTCTTCTCAACCGATAGCCTAGACCTGAACCCTCCAGCAATGTGCTTAGAGGATTCAGAGCTAAGCAAAACCAAAGCGGACTCAAACTGTCGCCCTGAAATATTCCCCGTTTAATCCACACAGGCTCATCGTCCCCCTGAATTGGTCGACATCCTGGATAGCGAAGGACTGTTTTCCATTGCCTCATACATGACTCAAGAAAGGTGCGTAGAGTTGCATCTATTTTGTACAACTCCAACAGCCTCATGAGCCATGTATGTGGCACAGAGTCGTAGGCCTTCTTGTAGTCTATCCAACATGTCGACAGATCCTTGCGGGATCGACGAACCTGTTGGCTTATAGCCATGTCTATGAGGAGAAGCTCCTTAGTGCCGCGGGACCCCTTCCTACATCCATTCTGAGAGGTGGACATAATTGAATTAGTCTCAATGTGTTCATTGATCTTCACTCTCAGAATGGATGTAAGAAGTTTATAGACCGTCGACAAACAAGTAATTGGTCTATAGTTCTTGGGTTCCGCGGGACTACCGGTCTTATGGAGCAGGTGGGTAACGCCAGTTGTTTGAAACTGTGGTAGTGACCCAGACTCTAAGGATGACTGGAATTGAGTTGCCAGGAGCGCGTGTGAGCTGCTATACCATTTGAGCCAGAAGTTATGCAGTCCATCCGGTCCTGGAGATTTCCAGTTCGGTAACGGACGGACTGCTTTGGCTACATCTAATGGGGAGATGTTAATTTTTTTTTTTTTTTCATTTTTTATTATTATTTCCTTTATTCATCATTTTCGCTTATTTCTAAATTTTTAAATATTTTTATACAATATATACATAAAAAAAAACATTTAAAAATATAAAAATAGTAGCCCACCGGTATCGGGAACAGGGTCCAAGCTACCGGTGGTCAGGGCTCCAGAGAAAGGAACCTCCTGACAATGCGAGCCGTGTCCAGAAGTACCGCTTTCTGAATCAAGCCCTTGATCCAGCTGCCCAACGAGAGCCTCCTAAGGTGTTGGTCGAGGCTCGTGGCTATTAAGCCATTGGCCGACACGACTATCGGTACAATTTTTGCGGAGTCCACTTCCCACATGTCGACAACCTCGCGAGCCAAGTCAATATACTTGATTTGTTTGTCTTTCTCGGCTTTCACGAGGTTCTCGTCATGCGGGACGGTTATGTCTACAATCATTGCACGCCTCACAATTCGGTCCACCACCACTATATCAGGCTTATTGGCAACAATAGTCCTGTCAGTGATGATGGACCGATCCCAGTACAATGTGATATTGCCATTATCGAGAACTGGGTCGGGCGCATACCTATAGTATGGCACCTCCGACTCCACAAGAGAGTATTTCAGAGCAAGTTGCTGATGGATAATCCTGGCTACAAGGTTGTGCCTATGCAAGTATTCTCCGTTAGCTAGACAAGAACAACCAGAGACAATGTGGCGAATTGATTCTCCCGGTCGGTGACATGCCCGACATATGTCGACCGTGCCGTCTTTCACAATAAATCTCCGGTAGTTATTCGTCATGATAACTTCGTCCATAATTGCACAAACAAAACCTTCAGTTTCTCCAAAAAGATCATCGAAACGCAGCCAGGCTACGGACGCTAGTTGGTCTACGTCAGGCCCATGTAGGGCCCGGAAAAAGCGTCCGTGAAGCTCCTTACTCTGCCATACCGACCTGCGATCGTTAGTGTCAAGCACCGCAGGTTTGCGCCAGTTCTCATTTGCCAAGGAGAGCGGGGTGAGTCCCTTGTCCACCGCCACTACATCTCGATGCATACCCACGTCGACAGCTAGGAAATATTCCCTAAGACTGCATATCTCGCGATTGTGGAGAGTCTTAGCATTTAAAAAGCCTCGACCTCCACACTTTCGCGGGATATACAGTCTCATTACCGACGACCGTGGGTGATGCATTCGATACGCAGTGAGCAGTGTACAGACTCGCCTATCCAGGGCGTCAAGTTCCGTTTGAGTCCATTTAAGTACGCCGAAAGAGTACATCAATACCGGCATGACCCAACCGTTGAAGGCGCGCACCTTGTTTCCGCCCGATAGAAAGCTATTGAATACCTTCTTCAGGCGGCCAAAGAAGCGCTCCTTCAACGATTGCTTCATGTCAGTAACATTGATACCTAACGCTTCCGACATACCCAAATACTTGTAAGTTTCAGTTGGAGAGAGGGATCTCAGGTTTATGGAATCCGAGAGTTGAGTTCCCACGGATTCCATAATCTCTCCACGCTTTACATGCATGACCGCACATTTATCCACACCAAACTCCATCCTGATGGCGTTACTGAATGTTTCAGTTACCTTCAGTAGCTCCATCAGTTGCAGATTAGTGGGGGCAAAAAGTTTCAGATCATCCATGTAAAGGAGGTGAGATATAACCTGACCACCTCTCTTCAACCGATAGCCTAGCCCTGAATTCTCCAGCAGTGTGCTAAGAGGATTCAAGGCTAGACAAAACCAAAGTGGACTCAAACTATCGCCCTGAAATATACCCCGCTCGATCCTTACCGGTTCGCTATTTTTTTGGATATTTCGACATCCTGGATAGCAAAGGACTGTCCTCCATTGCCCCATACATGACATCAGGAAGGTGCGTAGCGTTGCATCAACTTTATACAATTCTAGCACCCTCATGAGCCATGTATGAGGCACCGAGTCATAGGCCTTCTTATAGTCTATCCAGCATGTCGACAGATCCTTTCGGGAACGCCGAACCTGTTGGCTAATGGCCATATCAATAAGGAGTAGCTCCTTAGTACCGCGGGACCCATTCCTACATCCATTTTGAGAGGCAGACATGATGTTGTTGTTGTTAATGTGACTATTAATCTTTGCCCTCAAAATGGATGTAAGAACTTTATAGACCGTCGGTAAACACGTGATCGGTCTATAATTTTTAGGTTCCGCAGTACTACCTGATTTATGGAGCAGGTGGGTTATTCCTGTAGTTAAGAACTGGGGTAGCGACCCAGACTCTAAGGCAGACTGGAATTGAGATGCCAAGCAAGCGTGCGATCTCGTAAACCATTTAATCCAGAAATTGTGCAGCCCGTCCGGCCCTGGAGATTTCCAGTTAGGTAACGGACGGACTGCACAAGCTACATCTTGGGGGCTGATGGAAATTGCCCCCATTTCTTGTATCGGATCGCACACACGCTCGACCTCCCGAGTCCAGTCACCCTCAGTATGACTGACAGGAACCGACCAGATGCTGCGCCAGAATGAACACATAGCATCATCATCCGGCAAGCGCGTGTCAGTCACACCTTGGTCCGGTCGCTCCCAATCCCTATATACCCACCTTTCATTACTTCGGAATGTGCGATTCTGGGTGTATCGCTCCACTCGCCGCCTGTATTATTATTATTATTAGGAACTTTAATTTAGAAAATAAGCACGTGTCACTTACCGTGTGTTTGTACACGGACATGTAATTATATATATCCACACCCACCCACCCCAACACTTAGCGCCTGCAAAAACATTGTTAGCAATTATTCTGTGAAGAAAATACGTGTACAGACGTTTCATGAGCTAGCTTTTTAAAGGAGCTTCATAAAGTTGTGTAAAAATATTTACATTAACAACGTTAAAACTATGAGAACTTGTAAGTGTTCAGCCAACCTGACGTAGAATGGCTGACCACTTTATTTCTTTGATATATGTCTTTTTGCAAAGGTAGCAAATACTTCATTGTAGGTAGTAAATAGTAGCAAATATGTATTAAACACTGCACATGGTCTTATGTACCTACATTTATCTTGTTTGGTCTAGAAACATGACATATTTTGTTCATCAAGTATTAACTGAAACTCCACACTCACGGCCAGGGTGAGACTACCCGAACCATGCATGTCATCCTCTAATAAATATAAAATTGTAGGTGCGGCAAGGGTAGAACACATGGCTCGGGACGTCTCGCCGTGAATGCAGGGCTAACCTCCGTCATCACTCGCTCGCATTCTGACGGTTTTTTTTAGCTTTTACTATTCTATCAGCTGTATCGAGGTTATTTCATGAAAAAGTCATTCTATAGGGCATCATGAACTTAGAGGGCTATATTGGTGATTAAAATGGTTATAATTCTTTAGATAAATACGCTTTACGGCCGCGAATTGTATTTTGTTCAACATACAGCTTCACACTGACCGGCAAATTGCAAAAAACATAAAAATATTTGAATTTCGCGGGCTATCTGTCAGTTAACTATTCTCAGACCTACCAAATATACACAAAAAAACCATTTTTACCAACCAGATTTTTACATATTAGAAGATGTGGATTTTACCTCTTGTGGGCTTAGAGCTTGTGGGTCTTATACCGCATTTACACAATCGTGTTCGCTAGTCGCCTCTGCATTCTACGAAACATTCGACGAACCATTCGTATATTATACGAGTGTCGTCGCGAACTACTGTTCACACATTCGCAGGATGAATCATTTTGACATTCGCACACGAACGCGGAGGACGTGAAAATAATTGCGGCATGCGCGCTACATCTTGAATGAATGAGTTTATTACGAATATTATAAATGCGAAAGTAAGTCTGTCTGTCTGTCGCGCTTTCACGCAAAAGCTACTGAACCGATTTAAATAAAATTTGGTACACAGATAGTCTCTAGGACATAAGCATTTTTATACCGTGAGTGTGCTACCTAGGCACCACGCGGGCGAAGCCGCTGGCAGAAGCTAGTTATTTATATATCCTGCATAGAAAAGTAAAAAAACTGGCCAAGTGCGAGTCGGACTTGCGTGTAAAGGGTTCCGAACGAATAATTGTTTTTGAACATGTTATTTTAACACTGTAGATTTCTTATAGGTTTTACTGTAATTTATAAGTAAAGATCTACTATTTCAATTTTTTTCAAAATTTTAGATGTGTGGAGGAATGGTCTTTCTTCGTCTAATTTCTTGAATAACTTCAAAACCATTAAGTTTAAAAATATGAAAAAAATATTATTAAAACCCTCACAGTTATCCCTTTCATTTTGTCTACACGTCCTGTTGGGTCGGGCGCTAGCTATCAACTGTTTGCAGACGAATGTGTAAACAGTAAGTTCGTGTTCGCCATTCGTGCCCTTTGATTCGCGTCCGAAAAACCGCTCCCGACGCGAACACGCGAATCGCGAGGCGAATCACGAGGCGAATAGCGAGCGAACTGTTTACATATACGTGTTTGTTATTCGCCTCGTCATTCGCCTCGCGATTCGCACGAATGTGTAAATGCGGTATTAGTTGTGGGTAGGTACTTATTAATTTTTCCCACTATCTACTGCAGAGGCTAAAACTTTAATTTTTCTACTAAATACTTCAGATTTCGTCAGGCAACACTAGTGGGAATATTTTTATTGCAAACGGCTGAAATTACTACAGTTTCCTAATTTTTGCAAGCACTATTTTATTTGTAAAACGGAATTTAAGTTTAATTTAGTTACTTCATGATCTGTACTTAGACAGTATTCATAGGGTGGTACAGTTCGCGTCAGCGTGGCTTGCCCCTCGGAAGTTAGGTTTGAGTGAAGTCCGCGCAGGTGCAATCGCGTAAAAAAGTGTTACGTTCCTAAAATATTTTTTTGTTTATACGTATTATACTATAAACAAGTAACAAAGACCACCAGTAACAATAAAATATCAAAAAGTAACACAACAAACACATACACCACAAGAACACAAATCAAACTGTAAGAAATAACCAAAATAAATAATTAAAAACAATAACAACCTGTAACACTTTTCGCATCCACAGTCGTATTGCATCGAGCAAGCGGGACACGCTTATGCATCGAACGTATACGAGCGAGTGAGATGCCATTACACCCGCGCGCCGCGCATGCGCGGGTAGCTCGCGCATGCGCGGTTGTATGTTTGTTGTCAAATTGACGTCCTGCGCAGCCGATTGCGGCGTACTTTGTGGAGGCAAGCTTGCGTGACGGGAACTGTAGTTTAAGGTGGATGCTCCAGGGTAGCCCGCGAAATTCAAATATTTTTATGTTTTTTGCAATTTGCCGGTCAGTGTCAAGCTGTATGTGGACCAAATGCGATCTGCGACCGTAACGCGTATTTATCTAAAGAATTATAACCATTTTAATCATCAATATAGCCCTCTAAGTTCATGTAGTTCGAAAGAATGAATATTTCAGAAATACACTGACCGGCAAATCGCAAAAAACATAAAAATATTTGAATTTCGCGGGCTACCCTGGAGCATCCACAAGTCTGTTGCAGTTGTTTAGCAGAGAAATCGAGTGAATGTCCTGATCTATTCTATTCTTTATTTTTATATGGCAAGTAAAACACGAATGTCAGATCTATCTGGAATGTGATGAAAATTATGGCAACATTCATAGACCAAATGAAGCTACTGACGAGGCAACAGTTGGCAACATTTGCCATAACTTCAGTAGTTTGCGTAGCGTCGTGTCGTGTATTTTGTTTAACGTTTAGAGCACAGTTATTGTAATTCTTGTGATGTAGTGTATCGTGCTAAAAAAGCAGCAAAATGTCGCTCGAAATCCCATTAATGAGCACCGATGAGGTGATTGTCTAGTTAATAAGAAAATACGATAATTTTTTTCGAAGAAAGTGTCAGTGTCGTAATAATATATTATTTTTGTTTATTAGGTGATAGAATTAGATCCAGACCAGTTACCCTCCGGAGATGAAGTGCTTAGTATATTACAACAGGAAAGATCTCAGCTTAACGTCTGGATCAATGTTGGTGTAAGTAAATTAACCTCAAAAATTTTTGTTTATGCCTGTAACACGTAGTCCTTGTATACTGTAACTACGGCAAACAATTCCATGTTTCCATGTGGTATTTTTTAAGGCAATCAATTCAATGTTTACATGTACTATTTTGAAATAAAAAAAAACGATTAACAATGCTTCAATTTCGCCTAAATACAAGAATCTATTTGACAGTGCTGCTGCAGTTTAGATATTATATCGTGTTGCATTTGTAAACACATTAAGAAAAGTATGCTTGAAAATATAAGCATGACAAAATTTGTAGATAGTTAATTTATCTACCGATTATCTGATTTATTTTATCATGGTTTTAAAGCTATGCAGGTAATGAAAATTCGGAAACATATCGATAGATATTTTTCCTTATTAATAAAGCATCAAAAGTTTAAAATCAACCAGATGTCAGATAACAGCATTTTAGTTATACCACTGTAGCATAAAGAAGGCCTTATTTCTATAAACTTGTTACTTTGTTTTAGCTTGCATACTACAAACAAAAGAAAATCGAGGATTTTCTCAAAATACTGGAGGCGTCTCGAACAGACGCTAACATTGACTATAGGGACTTTGAAAGAGATCAAATGCGAGCCCTCGATATGTTGGCCGCGTACTATGTCCAGGAGGCCAATAAGGAAAAGTTAAAAGACAAGAAAAAAGAGTTGTTCACCAAAGCAACTCTCCTTTACACAATGGCTGATAAAATCATCATGTATGATCAAGTGAGTAGTAATTTTATATTTAAACTAGCTAACCGGCATAACTTCGTCCATGTCACGTTTTTCACTAATGCTCTGCTCCTATTGGTTCTTGCGTGTTATGTAGTCTTCCTTCATAAATGGGCTAACCAACACTAAATTAATTTCTCCATTTGAACCAGTAGTTTATGAGATACCTCTCAAAAATTACCTAAATCCCCTAAATATTCCAATTTAATTATGACAGATTAATTTCAAATAAAGATGAGGTGATATTTTTTTTATTAATATGTAATCTGCGATCAGTCATTGGACTATAATCAGATGAGCTGAAGTAAATAAACTTTTAAAGTGTTAGGGCCATCTCCTTATTCTAGTAGCTGCTGTGATTTGCTCTTTTCAGACGGTTTATTGGATTCTGCTTTAGAAACTGTACTTGTCAATGGGTTAGAGTGATGTTTTAATTGGTCTGTGTTGCCTATCGGCGAGAAGTTTTGGTGCCCAGAGCGGTCCTCTATTCGCACTGTAGTAGCTTGCAGGTGGTTATTTGTGAAAGGTGATAGTTAGCGATGCTTCACACTGTTTTTGATAACAATTGTGGAGCTAGCATGAGCGCCTCCATCACGGTGTGATGTGAAATATACACTATATCCTGGGATGCATATTCGATTTCTAGAAGTCGTATGGGCCTCAGATATAAGACAAGCATCGAGTGTGTTAGATTTAAGGTAAAAACCCAATTCTAGTGTATTTGGCGGGAGACCGTTAATGTTCCACGTTGCGATGTGCAGTGAAGTAATTTTGATAGTTTGGAGACGAGTGTTGTTATAAGACCCAGCATGGAGCTTATTTGTTGGATCAGAAGATCGATCTTTTCACTTTATTTAGGAGAATGCTCTTTAATACGGTGTTCGTAGTGTTGAAAAATAATAAAAACACATTAGGGAATAATTTACTTATATTTTAGAACCATCTCCTTGGCCGAGCCTATTTCTGTCTGCTCGAAGGTGATAAAATGGAACAAGCGGACGCCCAGTTCAACTTCGTACTCAACCAGTCACCCAACAATGTTCCCTCATTGCTTGGCAAAGCCTGCATTGCTTTCAACCGCAAGGATTACAGAGGAGCATTGGCGTTCTACAAGAAGGCACTGAGAACCAACCCTGATAGCCCAGCGGCTTTACGATTGGGAATGGGACACTGTTTTATGAAGCTGAATAATCAGGAAAAAGCTAGGTTAGTATTCACTTTTGTAGTACATACTTACATAGTAAATTCATATTGAAATCAGCATGACATAAATTCCAAGCTATTTCACACTCATCATGTTTTGTCAATACCTTTGCACAAACCTCTTCAAGGTGTAGCGACTTCATCTTTACTTCAGCCTATACAACTACTAATGCACTTCTTTTGTTTTAGGATGGCTTTCGAAAGAGCCTTACAGCTAGACCCACAATGCGTTGGTGCGCTTGTTGGCTTATCCATCCTCAAACTGAATCTACAAGAGAATGAGTCAAACAAAGTGGCTGTGATTATGCTGTCGAAAGCCTATGCCATTGACCCCAAGAACCCGATGGTTTTGAACCACTTGGCAAACCACTTCTTCTTCAAAAAGGTAAGTCAAGGAAGCTTTGCTTTTCTATGGTAGACCACAATCTTTCTTTTTGAGATTTTTTTTACTGTAAATGACGGCACGGCTGGCGCAATGGTTGGCGATTGAGAGTTGCTCTGCGTGTCGCGGATACGATTCCCGCACGGAACATATATTTGTATTGCCTACAGATAGTTTTCTGGATCTGACTGTTTGTGTATGTGAGCTTATGTTTCTAAATGCACCCACGGTAGTGGAGAAATTCCTAGTCACACTAGGAATTTTTATTTTTTTAAATAGGTGAACAAATTACGAATTCATTCAACTGGAGAGGAGACATTTTAACTAACAAATAATGTAATGTCTCCTACATTTTAACTAACAAATAATGTTATAAACATGTGATTTTCATTGTTCTTTACCTTCAAATATCTAGTAGGTAAAGTGAGACTTTAGGGTACGCTTATTAGACCGCAACTACGAAAAAAATATGGTAGCGAGGGGGCTATGTCAGCTCCCATAAAAAAAATGTTCGAACCCCTTTTATAACACTTAAAAATGTGCCTTGTAAAACAGTAAATATTTTCCCCCTTTAGGACTACAGCAAGGTCCAACATCTAGCCTTCCACGCGTTCCACAATACTGAGAACGAAGCGATGCGCGCTGAAAGCTGTCACCACCTCGCGCGTGCCTTTCACGCCCAAGGTGACTGCGACCAGGCCTTCCAGTATTACTACCAAGCAACCCAGTTCGCGCCGCCTAACTTTGTGTTACCGCATTATGGGCTGGGACAGATGTACATCTATAGAGGTGATACGGAGAATGTAAGTTGTGTGATAATAATGGATATTTCTTTGAAGGTTGCAGCATAGGCCATCAACGGAATTGTAATTTCTTGATTTAAACTTTTTGTGCTGTAGTGGTTTATAGCGGACTTAGTGGAACAAGACTACACACAGAGTTGGCATTAAATAGTTGACCCACTTTTGAACAAGCCTATAAGAATTTTGTACAGGTTTAAAGCTTTTTGCACAATTGAAAAACACTAAACAAAGGCATAATGCTTTTAATACATGACATTTTCTCAACTATATACTTTATTTTAATGCTTTATTTAAATGAACTTGAACAGATCATTTTTGTATGATTTTATGGGATAAATGAAGTTGGTTAAAAACACTGGAAATTAAACTTGATATAAACCTATTCCATACCACTTGAACTCATACATTATACTTTTGCTTACTTATACAGGCTATCTTTAATTTATGACATTAGAATAAAGGTTCAGTAACATGACTAGGTACTAAATTGCATAACATTATGCAATTTCTGGCTACTGCGGCAAAATATGTCTCAGCTACACAAAACAGCTGTCTATTACTATATTCCATATTAGCATTTTCACGTGGTTTCGCTGTCGTGGCCTATTTTGCAAAAACTGTAATAAAAAGTTGCCTATAATATAACACTCAGCCACAATAACTTTCTGTCAATGAAAGGATTTTCGTAATCAAATCAGTATTTCCGAGATAACCTTGTATGGTCTAAATAGAAATTATAAGTTAGTATAAAACTCACATTTAATATCACTTTCAGGCAGCCCAATGCTTTGAAAAAGTGCTGAAAGCCCAACCAGGGAACTACGAAACGATGAAGATTTTAGGTTCCCTATACGCCAACTCACCATCACAGTCAAAGAGAGATATCGCTCGACAACATCTGAAGAAAGTCACAGAACAGTTCCCAGATGATGTGGAAGCTTGGATAGAGTTGGCCCAAATATTGGAACAAAATGATTTGCAGGTAACAAGTCACAAAATATGAACCAAGTTTTTTAACTCACATTAAATGTTGGCTTTTGGGCTCGAAACTTGGCCATGTATCTCCAACACTTATTTCGGTTGCAGGGTTCTTTAAACGCTTATAGCACTGCAATGAAGATTCTCAAAGAGAAAGTGAATGCAGATATTCCAGCGGAAATATTAAACAATGTAGCTGCCCTGCATTATAGACTTGGAAACTTGAACGAAGCTAAGACTTATTTGGAAGAAGCACTTGAAAGGTAAATCAAAATTAACCTTTTAAGTTACCCAAAGGTGTTATGATTTGATGTTGGTCGATAAGATTGTTTTTATTGGACCTAATATTGTTGTTACCATCTTGCATGCATGACTTTTCTTGTATGTATGACACATGTTTTAGCAAATAAATATTATCTTATCTTATTGATAGTCTTATGCATGTGTACTTTCAAGCGCTCTTGCCTATTTTTTACTATTGATAGGCACGCATTTGACCCTATCTCACCAGATGGTAAGCGATGATGTGGTGGAAAATGGAGCATGCTTAGAAGTGACCAATTCACTCTTGACAAAAGTTGTAGTTACCAGGATACGTAGACTCCGGCAGGGAATTCCACTCTTTAGTTTTCATTTAAGAACAATGAAAGTATCCCAAGATGTTTTTTGCCATTTCCAATTAAATTTAAAATCCTGAACTTTTCTAGGGAAAAAGCTGACGCCGAAACGTTGGACGCTCAATACTACAACTCTATAGCAGTGACCACTATGTACAATCTAGCGAGATTGAATGAAGCATTGTGTATGTACAACAAGGCAGAGAAACTTTACAAGGACATATTGAAGGAACATCCTAACTATATTGACTGTTATTTGAGGTAAGCACATTTGGATATTATATGCTGTAATCTAACTTTGTTGAACTTATGTTTAAGGCTTACAATTCCACTTAAAAATCTCAGATTCCTCCGCCCTTTTCTCAACTATATACTTTATTTGAATGCTGTGCAAGTTCATTTTTGTGTTTTTGTAGTAAAAAGGCCAAAGTCATTATTTGTAATGGAATTTAAACATTACTTTGAGATGTGGATGAGTGAGCTCTTATCCCATATTCTGAACCTATTCATAACTATCCCGGGTTCTGAACTCAAATAATTTTGACTGCGTTATGTTACAAAATAATGGGATAAATGAAGTAATCAAACTTGGTATAAACTTATTCCATGCCATTTGAACTCATACATAGTCTTTTGCTTACTTCTACAGGCTAGGCTGCATGGCTCGCGACAAAGGCCAGATCTACGAAGCCTCGGATTGGTTCAAGGAAGCCCTCAAAGTGAACACGGAGCACCCCGACACGTGGTCGCTGCTGGGCAACCTGCACTTGGCGCAGCAGGAGTGGGGGCCCGGACAGAAGAAGTTCGAGAGGATCCTGCAGAACGCTAGCACGTCCAATGATGCGTACTCGTTGATCGCTCTTGGTGAGTAGTTTTATATTGTTACTAGTTTTTGATCGCGACTTCGTATGCGTATATCCCGTATTACAATTAGGGGTCGCGTACCGTAAGACGCATTATTGATGCGGCCTCTCAAAGCTCAAGGCCTCAAGGTGCAGCGATGAACTAGTGAAGGCCTTACCGCAAGATGTAGTGACACTTGGGGAAGCCTATGTGCAGCAATGGACGTCTTTTCGGCTGAAATGATGATGATAATTATAGAGATCAAACAGCGAAATGTAAGACACATTGCTTTTACCAGTTCTATCTTGATAGCGGGCGCCATACACTGCCCTTGACTCTGCCGTAATCTGGTAAAAAGAAGTTTATACTTTTATTTGATCAACATGCAGCAGTAATGGCGTAAATGTGAAAATATTTGTTTAAGTTTCAACCTAATGTGAATTGGTTTTATGCAAATGTTTTAGTTAGTAATCCTGTTCACTGTATTTAAATTATTATTATTTTTCAGGTAACGTATGGCTCCAAACACTTCACCAGCCTTGTCGCGAGAAAGACAGAGAGAAGCGTCACCAAGAGCGAGCGCTCACCATGTACAAACAAGTACTGAAAAACGACCCTAAGAACATATGGGCCGCCAACGGCATTGGATGTGTGCTTGCGCATAAGGTAGAAACATTTTTTTTTTACTTTTGATAGGCACACGTTTGACCACTATCTCACCAGATGGTAAGCGGTAATGTGGTCGAAGATGGAGCATGCTTGCCTTGCCTAGAAGTAACATATTCACTCTTGACTTAAAAGCTCCCAGGTTGTAGCTATCAGAAAACACAAACACGGCTAGGAATTCCACTCCTTAGCTTTACGCACTATGAATGGAACATAAAATATTTAATTCACTTCTAACTCTTTAATTAAACACTTTTCCTACAGATATCCTTACGTGCCTCGGCTGATACTTTATGCCATTGGTCCCAATAGGGATGATTCCTGTGTAAAAATAATATGATTCCGTTTTTTAGTCCGTCTGTTAGATTATCGAAAAATATAAAACGCATCAAAGATCAGGAGTGGAGTGGGAGGAGTGGGCGAAAACGCTTGGCCCAAATAATCGTACCTATATTAAATTCAAAGTATCAATACATATTATTTTTTCACATTTTAAAGTTATTTTTGAAGTGAAAACTTTAGCGGCGTTGTGCACTTTTTTGTGATGGGTAAAAAATGTTATACTCGCGTCAGGACACGTGACGAAAATTCGTAAGACGGAGGGAGAGAAGCACGTATTCAAGTTTTCACTTCTGCCGGTACTCCCGGAGTGCAAACCGTTGGTTTTTTGTCGGGGTTTTTTTGTGATATTTCGTTGTGGGTAGTCAGAAGTTCAGAAGTCTGAAAACTGGTCTAACCCAGGAATAATTAACGTATTACTCCAGTTACTGGGCTGCTTTTGCTTAGACTGGAGGCCAATCCAATTATTCAGAAAAGGCTGGGTTAATGATGATGATGCAAATTATTTCCTGAAACACCAGAGGCATCACCTAGGATGGCAGATACAAAACTAAAATATCTATATAACTTTAATTAATTTTCACCATACAATACTCGTTAAACCAGAACTATCTTTACTAGACTAGCTCGGAGATTATGATCTATATGTGTTTGTAATAAAAGCGCTAATGCATTAACGCTAAGTCTCGCCGATTTTAGAAGTAAGTTGTTTGTCGCAGGGTTGCGTAAACGAAGCTCGCGACATATTCGCGCAAGTTCGTGAAGCGACGGCTGACTTCCCTGATGTGTGGATGAACATCGCACACATTTATGTTGAACAGAAGCAGTATATCAACGCTATACAGATGGTGAGTGGACTTAAATTTATATAAAATATTGATGTAAAATATTATTTTTTAAGGTATAAAGGATAAATAAATATTACTTATTATGAAGTTGAATGCATGTCGATCGGTTAAATTTAATAGGAGAAGCAATGTCAGCATAATTATATTTTTATGTCAGCATTATCATAATTATGTTTTCTTGGCACTGACGTGCGGTCTTCTGACTTCATTTTGCAAAATAAGGACATATAATTTTTTTGCGAAAAAGTTTTGATAACATTGCATTTTACATCAACCCATGGAAATGGAAAGGTCAAATCCTGTATCTATGATCATGTAGCTTTAATATATGTTGTAACATATTCTGCCTGAAGGTGGAAGCGCCAGGGTAGCCCGCGAAATTCAAATATTTTTATGTTTTTTTTTACAATTTGCCAGTCTGTATGTTAAACAAAATACGATTCGCGGCCGTAACGCGTATTTATCTAAAGAATTATAAACATTTTAATTATTAAAATAGCCCTCTAAGTTCATAAAGCCCTATTGAATGGTTATTTCATGAATCATTTTGTTCAATATTCATCTTTACACTAACTGGCAGATTGCAAAAAACATAAAAATATTTGAATTTCGCGGCCTACTCTAGCGCTTCCACCTTAAACTAAATCAAAACCTTTATCCCTCAGTACGAGAACTGCGTCCGCAAATTCCGTATGCACCACGACGTAGAATGGCTGACGTGGGTAGCGCGCGCACAAACGCTGGCGGGGCGAGCGGGCGCCGCGCGCGGGTCGCTGCTGCGCGCGCGCCGCGTGGCGCCGCACGACGCCGCGCTCGCCTACAACACCGCGCTCACGCTGCGCCGCCGGGCCGCGCTCGTGCTCAAGGACGACCGCTCGGACCTGCGGCTGGTGCTGCGCGCTGTGCACGAGTTGCATGTGTCGCATCGCCACTTTACCAGGCTTGGTGGGGTTGAGGTAAGAACAGAATATTCATACGTCACTACATTTCCATCTCATAGAAACTAATCTAATTCGATATGAAATGTTGATCAAGCAAAATGTGTATGTACTTTGATTTCCCCCCTATTCATACCATACATTTTGGGAACACTCACTATGTGTATCTACAGCGACGGAGTGAATCTTGTCTTGAGTCTGTGTTTCCCGATAGCTGTTATCTGAGGGTCTGAGCTGTTATTTGGGGGTCTTTAAATCGCGGTGTGTATGGGGTCTAAGCCTCCATTATCTACGACCACTTTCACGTTACTTCCATATCATTAAGAGAGGATGGATCAAATCAAAACAACCCTTAAAAAGTCAAAATAAAACGAAATATTTTATTAATGATTTAATGACATAATAAAAATTCTGCATCAGATTCAGGACTCTATGTAAAACTTCTTATCACTTACAATAAAACATTTGTCTTTCCCATACAGGCGGGCGAGGGTGCCGCTCGGGCGGAAGCTGGAGCAGCCGCCGCAGCCAGCGCGGAAGCCAGGACATGCGCCGACTTACTGTCGCAGGCACAGTGGCACGTGGCCCGGGCCAGGAGGCAGCACGACGAGGAGGTCACGCTCAGGGACAGGCAGAGGGAGCAGAGAGAGGCCTTCCGCAGGCAACAGGTATGCTACTATGTCACCATCGTCATACACACAGGCACAGTGGCACGTGGCCCGGGCCAGGAGGCAGCACGACGAGGAGGTCACGCTCAGGGACAGGCAGAGGGAGCAGAGAGAGGCCTTCCGCAGGCAACAGGTATGCTACTATGTCACCATCGTCATACACACAGGCACAGTGGCACGTGGCCCGGGCCAGGAGGCAGCACGACGAGGAGGTCACGCTCAGGGACAGGCAGAGGGAGCAGAGAGAGGCCTTCCGCAGGCAACAGGTATGCTACTATGTCACCATCGTCATACACACAGGCACAGTGGCACGTGGCCCGGGCCAGGAGGCAGCACGACGAGGAGGTCACGCTCAGGGACAGGCAGAGGGAGCAGAGAGAGGCCTTCCGCAGGCAACAGGTATGCTACTATGTCACCATCGTCATACACACAGGCACAGTGGCACGTGGCCCGGGCCAGGAGGCAGCACGACGAGGAGGTCACGCTCAGGGACAGGCAGAGGGAGCAGAGAGAGGCCTTCCGCAGGCAACAGGTATGCTACTATGTCACCATCGTCATACACACAGGCACAGTGGCACGTGGCCCGGGCCAGGAGGCAGCACGACGAGGAGGTCACGCTCAGGGACAGGCAGAGGGAGCAGAGAGAGGCCTTCCGCAGGCAACAGGTATGCTACTATGTCACCATCGTCATACACACAGGCACAGTGGCACGTGGCCCGGGCCAGGAGGCAGCACGACGAGGAGGTCACGCTCAGGGACAGGCAGAGGGAGCAGAGAGAGGCCTTCCGCAGGCAACAGGTATGCTACTATGTCACCATCGTCATACACACAGGCACAGTGGCACGTGGCCCGGGCCAGGAGGCAGCACGACGAGGAGGTCACGCTCAGGGACAGGCAGAGGGAGCAGAGAGAGGCCTTCCGCAGGCAACAGGTATGCTACTATGTCACCATCGTCATACACACAGGCACAGTGGCACGTGGCCCGGGCCAGGAGGCAGCACGACGAGGAGGTCACGCTCAGGGACAGGCAGAGGGAGCAGAGAGAGGCCTTCCGCAGGCAACAGGTATGCTACTATGTCACCATCGTCATACACACAGGCACAGTGGCACGTGGCCCGGGCCAGGAGGCAGCACGACGAGGAGGTCACGCTCAGGGACAGGCAGAGGGAGCAGAGAGAGGCCTTCCGCAGGCAACAGGTATGCTACTATGTCACCATCGTCATACACACAGGCACAGTGGCACGTGGCCCGGGCCAGGAGGCAGCACGACGAGGAGGTCACGCTCAGGGACAGGCAGAGGGAGCAGAGAGAGGCCTTCCGCAGGCAACAGGTATGCTACTATGTCACCATCGTCATACACACAGGCACAGTGGCACGTGGCCCGGGCCAGGAGGCAGCACGACGAGGAGGTCACGCTCAGGGACAGGCAGAGGGAGCAGAGAGAGGCCTTCCGCAGGCAACAGGTATGCTACTATGTCACCATCGTCATACACACAGGCACAGTGGCACGTGGCCCGGGCCAGGAGGCAGCACGACGAGGAGGTCACGCTCAGGGACAGGCAGAGGGAGCAGAGAGAGGCCTTCCGCAGGCAACAGGTATGCTACTATGTCACCATCGTCATACACACAGGCACAGTGGCACGTGGCCCGGGCCAGGAGGCAGCACGACGAGGAGGTCACGCTCAGGGACAGGCAGAGGGAGCAGAGAGAGGCCTTCCGCAGGCAACAGGTATGCTACTATGTCACCATCGTCATACACACAGGCACAGTGGCACGTGGCCCGGGCCAGGAGGCAGCACGACGAGGAGGTCACGCTCAGGGACAGGCAGAGGGAGCAGAGAGAGGCCTTCCGCAGGCAACAGGTATGCTACTATGTCACCATCGTCATACACACAGGCACAGTGGCACGTGGCCCGGGCCAGGAGGCAGCACGACGAGGAGGTCACGCTCAGGGACAGGCAGAGGGAGCAGAGAGAGGCCTTCCGCAGGCAACAGGTATGCTACTATGTCACCATCGTCATACACACAGGCACAGTGGCACGTGGCCCGGGCCAGGAGGCAGCACGACGAGGAGGTCACGCTCAGGGACAGGCAGAGGGAGCAGAGAGAGGCCTTCCGCAGGCAACAGGTATGCTACTATGTCACCATCGTCATACACACAGGCACAGTGGCACGTGGCCCGGGCCAGGAGGCAGCACGACGAGGAGGTCACGCTCAGGGACAGGCAGAGGGAGCAGAGAGAGGCCTTCCGCAGGCAACAGGTATGCTACTATGTCACCATCGTCATACACACAGGCACAGTGGCACGTGGCCCGGGCCAGGAGGCAGCACGACGAGGAGGTCACGCTCAGGGACAGGCAGAGGGAGCAGAGAGAGGCCTTCCGCAGGCAACAGGTATGCTACTATGTCACCATCGTCATACACACAGGCACAGTGGCACGTGGCCCGGGCCAGGAGGCAGCACGACGAGGAGGTCACGCTCAGGGACAGGCAGAGGGAGCAGAGAGAGGCCTTCCGCAGGCAACAGGTATGCTACTATGTCACCATCGTCATACACACAGGCACAGTGGCACGTGGCCCGGGCCAGGAGGCAGCACGACGAGGAGGTCACGCTCAGGGACAGGCAGAGGGAGCAGAGAGAGGCCTTCCGCAGGCAACAGGTATGCTACTATGTCACCATCGTCATACACACAGGCACAGTGGCACGTGGCCCGGGCCAGGAGGCAGCACGACGAGGAGGTCACGCTCAGGGACAGGCAGAGGGAGCAGAGAGAGGCCTTCCGCAGGCAACAGGTATGCTACTATGTCACCATCGTCATACACACAGGCACAGTGGCACGTGGCCCGGGCCAGGAGGCAGCACGACGAGGAGGTCACGCTCAGGGACAGGCAGAGGGAGCAGAGAGAGGCCTTCCGCAGGCAACAGGTATGCTACTATGTCACCATCGTCATACACACAGGCACAGTGGCACGTGGCCCGGGCCAGGAGGCAGCACGACGAGGAGGTCACGCTCAGGGACAGGCAGAGGGAGCAGAGAGAGGCCTTCCGCAGGCAACAGGTATGCTACTATGTCACCATCGTCATACACACAGGCACAGTGGCACGTGGCCCGGGCCAGGAGGCAGCACGACGAGGAGGTCACGCTCAGGGACAGGCAGAGGGAGCAGAGAGAGGCCTTCCGCAGGCAACAGGTATGCTACTATGTCACCATCGTCATACACACAGGCACAGTGGCACGTGGCCCGGGCCAGGAGGCAGCACGACGAGGAGGTCACGCTCAGGGACAGGCAGAGGGAGCAGAGAGAGGCCTTCCGCAGGCAACAGGTATGCTACTATGTCACCATCGTCATACACACAGGCACAGTGGCACGTGGCCCGGGCCAGGAGGCAGCACGACGAGGAGGTCACGCTCAGGGACAGGCAGAGGGAGCAGAGAGAGGCCTTCCGCAGGCAACAGGTATGCTACTATGTCACCATCGTCATACACACAGGCACAGTGGCACGTGGCCCGGGCCAGGAGGCAGCACGACGAGGAGGTCACGCTCAGGGACAGGCAGAGGGAGCAGAGAGAGGCCTTCCGCAGGCAACAGGTATGCTACTATGTCACCATCGTCATACACACAGGCACAGTGGCACGTGGCCCGGGCCAGGAGGCAGCACGACGAGGAGGTCACGCTCAGGGACAGGCAGAGGGAGCAGAGAGAGGCCTTCCGCAGGCAACAGGTATGCTACTATGTCACCATCGTCATACACACAGGCACAGTGGCACGTGGCCCGGGCCAGGAGGCAGCACGACGAGGAGGTCACGCTCAGGGACAGGCAGAGGGAGCAGAGAGAGGCCTTCCGCAGGCAACAGGTATGCTACTATGTCACCATCGTCATACACACAGGCACAGTGGCACGTGGCCCGGGCCAGGAGGCAGCACGACGAGGAGGTCACGCTCAGGGACAGGCAGAGGGAGCAGAGAGAGGCCTTCCGCAGGCAACAGGTATGCTACTATGTCACCATCATTATTGTAGCCGAAACATGTCCACTGCTAAACATCGACCTACCCCCGGTAGTCGCCACTTCAGCCGGTCCTGATTCTCGCCTCCATTGGATTCCCGCGCCTTCACCAGGTCATTGGAAGCCATCCAACACTGTATCTTTCGTTACACGTTCGCCAATCCGGATCCAGACCCCATCGAATATCTGTTCTACGAGCGATACTATTTAATTTCATATTTACCACGTATTTCCTCCCTTGCTCTAAACTAAAACGTTGCTTAAATATGTATCACGGCATATTCTAACCAACATGATTTTTCTCTAACAGGAAGACGAACGCAAGCGTCGCGAGGAAGAACAAGCAAAGAACACAGTGGTGGCACTACAAAAGCGTCAAGAGTACAAGGAGAAGACGAAGAACGCGCTGCTGTTCGCCGACATGCCGTCTGAGAACAAATCCAAGGGCGGCCGCGGGCGCAGGCGGGATGACTACATATCTGACTCGCCCGGCAGCGGCAGCGAGGGACCCAGGGAAGACGGGTAAGTGTACATGAAATTAGAACTCTCTATCCATAATTTTCTTGGGATTACTTACACGATCTCAACAGCTCAACTAAATTACACGTCCTCAACAGCTCAACTAAATTACACGTCGTTAACAGCTCAACTAAATTACACGTCCTTAACAACTCAACTAAATTACACGTCCTCTACAACTCAACTAAATTACACGTCCTCTACAACTCAACTAAATTACACGTCCTCTACAACTCAACTAAATTACACGTCCTCTACAACTCAACTAAATTACACGTCCTCAACAGCTCAACTAAATTACACGTCCTCTACAACTCAACTAAATTACACGTACTCAACAGCTCGACTAAATTACGCGTCCTCTACAACTCAACTAAATTACACGTCCTCTACAACTCAACAAGATTACACGTCCTCAAGAGCACAACTAAATTACGCGTCCTCTACAACTCAACTAAATTAAAAAAATATTAGAATGTGAGCTTTATGTCGCCCAACCCCCAGTCACATAAAAAAAATCAAATATTGTGATTTAGAACTTTCTTTGATGTAGTTGGCGATAAGTTGTTCCAGAGTTTGCATCCATTCTAGACCTATTGTGTAGCTACACAGAAAGGTGCTCTGACGAGTCATTCGCAAATTGATTGACGACCACATTTTTTCCGCATATATTCCGTAAGCAGCTGTAGTTAGAATAACTTCGAAGAAAGATTTTATTTTCTTTGATATCTCCAGTAACGTTGAAGTATGTCCTTAGGCGCGAGGCGAAGCAGCGCAAGCGCAAGCGCGAGGGCGGAGAGAGTCGCAAGGGCAAGTCGCGCAAGCGAGCCGAGCGCCGCGCCTCCGGCAGCGACAGCGACCCGCCCAAGAAACGCGGACGGAAGAAGGTGAGCTGTTTTACTGATTATTATCAAATTTTTTTGTTTGAATTACACTTTATCTCAATCAGATGAAGTTCTTGTCCAAATAGCCAACCGGTGTGTGTAATCCTAATATATATTTTTTTTCCGTTAGAGTGACTGACAGACAAAGCACAGCCAAAACTACTAGTCGTAGAAAGCTGAAATTTAGCATGTAGGTTCCTTGGGGAGTGTAGGGGAGTAATAAGGAAGGATTTCCCGAAATTCCCAAGGGAACAAGAAAAACGGGATATGCGCGTACGAAGTCGCGGACAATAGCTATATAGTATTAATTTTAAAACACCTCTAATCCCTTGTATCATTGAGATAAAAAATATACTTAGTTGATCAGATTATTTTGAACAGGATAGTTGTTTCGTTTCCATATATCTTTTATTATGTTAGTAACAGGGTTCAATAAAACTGGCTCGTTTACATAGTTTATAATTGAAAAACATTACTTACCAAACCACTTATCAACAGGGCGAAAAAGGAATCGGCAAACGTGAAAAGGCCAGAGCAGCGAAAGCCGCCGACGACAAACTCGGTGCGAAACAACGCGCGAAGATCGTATCCAAGGAAACGATATCGACTTCCGAGTCGGAATCCGACAACTCACGGAAGTCGCGCAGCAGAAGTCGTAGCGGAAGTGGAAGCCGGAGCGGTGGAAGTCGCAGTCCGCCCGCTAATAAAGGACGCAAGAGGATTATGTCTGCCTCGGATAGTGATAGGTAAGTTTTTACTGAAATACTATAATTTTAAAGAAAAAAAAGCGGTGGAAAAATAGAGAAGTTACTCAATATTGAAGTTATTTTATCCTTGTCACTCACTGATTTCGATGTTTGTACTGACGAAAAAAAATACAGGATTTTGACCACAAAAAATAACGTTATTATTATTTTCAGATCAAGGTCAAAGTCCAAGACACCTCGATCGAGGTCTGGCTCCGCTAAGAGTCGTTCGAGGTCCAGAAGCAAATCACGTTCGAGGTCCAAGAGCAAATCACGCTCCAAAAGTCGTTCGAGGTCCAAATCTAAAGGCAGATCTAGGTAAGCCTATGAGTATTTTAACTTAATTCCCGAAATTTTTGCAGGGTATTTAATTTTTTTTGCTGTCTTTGAAGCAAGCTATCACAAAAAATCATACATAATGTCCTAACTAATTATAAATCATCATCTGCCTGCCTTTTCCCAACTATATTGGGGTCGGCTTCCAGTCAAACCGGATTTAGCTGAATAATAGTATTTTACGCGGAGCGGCTGCCTACCAGACCTCCACAACCCAGTAACTGGGTGATATGGTACTTCATGGCAAGACTGGAGTCAGATTTACTGGCTTCTGACTATCCGTAACGACTGCCAAAGATCTACAAATGGCAGCCGGGACCAACGGCTTAACGTGCTTTCCGAGGCACGGAGGAAACTCGGTATGTTAAAATAGTCACCCATCCACAGACCAACCTTGGCAAACGTTGCTTAACCATGAAGATCGACCCGTGCGGCTGTTATTATTAACCTAACCTAACTAATATTATAAATGCGAAAGTGTATTTGTTAATTTTTTACGCTTTCAAGCGTAAATCGCCGACCCGGTTTTGGTATAGATCTATGTTTGTACTACTCTGTACCAAAATCGGGCCCTGAAGACGGTTTTTACGCGAGCAAAGCCGCAGATTAACTGTAATACATCACATTATAGAGTGTCCGTGGAGTGTCTTGCACATTCTTCTCCATATAGATCTACGCTTTGGTATGTGCAAATAGCTTAATGTTTTTGACTGACCGACCGTGATAATTCATAAGTGCCTGTAAATGGTTTATTTGAAATACATACATGCTTTGAGTTTGAGGCCAAAGCTAGTTTTTTTTTTACAATGTGAACTCTGTCTTTTGGCAGTCGTTACGGATTGTCAGAAGCTAGTAAATCTGACTCCAGTCTTGCCAAGAAGTACCATGTTAATGGTTGGCCAAGTATTTGACACCGGTCAAAAGTTACCTTCCTCATTCCATATGTATCAATCTATTTTGAACTTATTGTAATTATGTTTGAATGTCTTTTAGGTCCAAGAGCGGTTCGAGGTCAAAAAGCCGTTCAAGATCTAAAAGCAGGTCAAAGAGCCGTTCAAGATCTAAAAGTGTTTCCAGATCGAGATCCAGGTAAAACTTATTTTTTTTTATATCTTTGATTTTTAGTAAATACTAGATGTTACTGCATTTGCGTTTGACATTAATAGTCATCAGTCTCATTAGCTATGAGAATCTGAGCTTTTCTGGGTCTAACCATTAATTCAAGGTTCATTGGAAGATCAGCATCAGACAGCACCTGTATGGCAATATTATTGAAATTAACCTTTTTTTTTCTCAACTTCACTTTTAATATTATGAGTGACCTGATGGATGTCAACAAATAAATGTCTTTTTTAGGGTTCCATACCCAAAGGGTAACCAACGGAAGCCTATTATTAAGCTTCCGCTGTCCGTCCATCCGTCTGTCTGTCAGCGGGCTGTACAAGTAATAAGTAGATAGTTGAAATTTTCACAGATTGTGTATTTTTATTGCCGCTGCAAGAACAAATAATAAAAGTTAAGATTTATTGTACGGAACCCTTCGTGTCCGACTCGCACTTGGCCAGTTTTTTTCATCTTCGCTTTAAAAAGTTGTGGTAGAGACCTACCTACTAAGCACATATTTTCCTTCACAGGTCAAAGAGCAGATCCCGTTCAAAATCCAAAAGCGTTTCAAGATCCAGATCGCATTCGAGATCTAAAAGCGGATCTCGAAGCGCATCCGGTTCCCGCGCCGGATCTCGTGCTTCCAGATCTAGATCACGCTCAGGATCCAGGTCGAGATCCGGCTCCCGGAACTCTAGACCAGACACACCGGTATCCAGGAAATCCGTATCCGCCAGCGAAGACGAAGCTTAAACTAAGTTGTAAATATTTAACTTTTGGTTTTGTCTTTATTTTTCTTTACCCACGCGGTAAGAGTGCACTTTTACGGTTTTGTTGTTAGTATATATTTGCAAATTGTAATTGAGTTATTTTTCAAAAGTTGATGGACATGTAAAATATAGCACGTTATTTTAGATCTGGAGCTGTATAATGCCATCATGATTCCAGTGTAAAAAAGGGACAGTGCCTGTATACGTCAAGTAGTTTCTTCGCTTTTTTTCACTGGAAATGGCATCGTAATATGGTACTGGAAAACAACTGTTAACAAATTAATATAGCAATAATTGCGACTGACTGCTCGCGGCAGTAGGTCGTGTTTGTCTCACACAATGACCAATAGATGGTCGCTATCACAAATTGGGCCTTACTTTGACTTACTCAAACAGATTAGAAAATTTTAAATACATACCTAGGTAGAAATTTGTTACAATGTTTGATGTTTCGCATGAGCTATTCTTGACCTCTAAGACGTCTCCATAAGTCTATATTTTATATTATAGCTTCCTGTCATTATTTACACTAGATTGTATTTTTACAATCATACATTATTGTTTACTAAACTAATATCTTCCAACTCCTATGAAACAAAATTGACTAATAAGTTACATCTTTGGTCAGTCCAGATAGCCGATGAGGCTGACACGTGAATTCGAGTTTAGGAAAATAGGCGTAAGGTTCAATCGAATCAAAATTCGGTTATAGGGTATCGGTCTCTGTTTAAAGCTCAATTTGGCGAGGTTCGGAGGTATTCTTCGTGTTGATTGCGAATTCTCTTCCATTCTCAACGGTCTGCGCTGACCCTAACAGCCTATTTACACTTGTTTGCTTTCGGATTCGTTTTTAATCGGTGTCAAAAACGTGGTTTGTATAGAAATTAAATTTTGATTTAACTCCGCCCCTCGAACTGAGTTTTATAAAGCCATCTCGTTGGACGTTTAAAAATGTTTGTAGAAACGGAACCGACAGCCGGCAAGTGAAACCTGCCGTAACTTCGTACTGTTAATATTTTCTTCGACTGTTTGAATTTCAAATTGTGAGCTGTTCTTATTTAACCCTTGTATTATTTTACGATATTTTGAGGAGCGATGATTATAAACGAATATAAAATGAGAAAATACCAATTTATTGTTTCTTTCATACCTTCCTAATCCTGAATACCTACAAGATACCTTGATGCCAAACCTGTCTACAGGAAAATTCAGATGTCTGTAATATCAAGTTAGGGGGACATCTTGTTAAAGAAAATAATACAATATCATGAAAACATTGTATATTTAAGTCCCAATTTAGAGTACATATTTAAATTATTCGCATTTTACATTCAAGAAACTCATTGTTTATACATTTTTATTGTGTTTAGCGTTTAAATAACTTGTAACAGTTTAATAAATAGCTTAAATATTTTACAATTAACATAACACAACCATCATATTGGTGAAATAACTTCATTTGATACAAACTCTTATGAAACGAAAAGTATTACACAATATAATACGAGTTGTACACTTGAACTCTGAAAAGATTGTGTGATTGTTTAATCCTCAAGTGCTGTGATTATTCTGACTGCAGTTTTTATTACAGTAAAAAACTCCAAAAACAAAAAAAAAACCGAAATCGGTGTTTTTGGTTGTTTCTTCGTATGTTAACACCGACTTCCGAAATTTAAGTTATTTTATACTTTGTAGTGGTTTTTTATTTGGATTCGGTTGTAGTTTTTTGTAAAAAGTTTTTTATTTTTCACTTTTTAGTGGTGGCACACCTAACAACACTACTGGAAAGTCGCAGGAAAGCAAAATACGCAATATCGTTTACTTGGATTACAAGACAAATACGTCATCTAAGTTACCGATTTTCTTTTTACTACCTATTGAATTCCAGCTATTTTGATTCAAATAGGATCAATCGGAAAGTATACCCTTTCACATGAAAGATGATTTTTTTAAATCGGTTCATAAATAACGGAGTTATGAGGTATCGCACATTAAAAAAAATATATACTTACAAACGAATTGAGAACCTCCTCCTTTTTTTGAAGTCAGTTAAAAATAATCTGCCAAGTCATTTGCCTGTTCAATTAAATGATGGCACTCAGGTCGCAGATTCAACGGCGCCATTTAATTGAAAGTCTAGGCCGCTAATTGAACCACTGATTAAAACATGTTAATTTAATGGGAATTTAGTACCTAAAAATATTGTCCTCATTCAAATAAACGATACTAAGTTTGTCAACTTCATTCCGATAAACAATTTGGAACACGGTATCGATTTGCCCCGCAGTGAGACATAAATGGATGTTTTCAATCTTTTCAGAATCCCTAATTGGACCCTGTTAAGCGGAAAAGATCCAACCAACATTTATATGTTTATGTTAATAATTTATATGTTATGGCCTATTACACTACTAAATTTCAAATAGATACTTTATCATACGATTTTTTATTCTCTGTCTAACGCTAAACTGCATTTACTCAAAAGTAATGAAACATTGGTTGGATCTTTTCTGCATAACAGGGTCCAATTATACTCTCTAAAATGTGAATAGTCAATTCCAAAGTGACAATCCCAATTTACTGATAGATTTATCTAATGGACTAAATTTTCGCTATTAAAATCTCAATACTTACGTTTAATAATTGAGCGTCATAACGTTGCTAGAATTTCAGATCAAATAATATCAACAATGAAATATATTTTGCTAAAAATACATAATATCGGAACGGAATCTGTTTAACAATTTAAATTATGGATGCATTGTAGTAACAAACTGTCATAAATAATCGTGTGACATTTTTTAAAACGATAAAGCTCAATTAGGAATCATAATCTAATACGTAACTAAAAGTATTAGTTTGGACTTCTCAATTTTATTGAATTATCAAAATTCCGCGGTCAGCCTTCGCTAAATTTAAAGGTTCTAAATCTTACAAAATCTCGATAGGTACAATTTCTCACAATTTATAGAAACTAGATTTCAAAATGTTATATAAAGATTTCTATTTTAATACTGAGAATAAATTGAGTCAAAATTCGAATATGTGGCAGTTTTCGTTTTCTTTAAATCGAGATTATTCGAGATTACTCAGATATTGCTAAGTATAATAAAATGGAGCAATTAGATATAAATTCTAGAACTATATAACTTTAATGTGCGCTAGTATATTTTATACTAAACTATAAATGACTAGTATTCTAGGTAGTCAGTGTTTCTATTTCTAATATTTGGTGAGATTAAACATTATATTAAAATGATTACATTATTAGTTATTGAGATACACTTTTGATCTTCCAGTCCAATGTTTTAGTTCCTTCTTAAAATTATAATTGCTTACTTTAGGTGTATGTGTCAAACGCGTGAATAAAATAGTAGTATAACTGGCATAACATGGAATAGATTACTAAATCTTTTAGAATATGCACTATCTCATGCATGAATAATGTAAACTTCAATGGGGTATTTTACTAAAAAAATCTAATTAGTCCGTCTGATAGATTATCAAAAAAAATTATCAAATTTACCAAGCCAGATGACGTCACGCGTGTCTTCAACTCGCTGTATCTCCTTTATTTTTTGTTTACGTGAAAAAAGAAAAAATACGTGTCCAATATTTTTTGAAAATCTATCAGACGGACTAATTAGTTTTTTTTTTTGTAAAATACCCTAATATGTGCGTTTTTTACTGCAGTTGTTGGGTAATTTAAATGAAATGATAATATTAGAAAGATGCAGTGGCGGTATGAGTTAGATAATGTTCATATTGGGTCTCTCTTAATTCTGCTATATCGCTAAAGAGACCAGTACCTATATACATTTTGCCTCAAACCGCCACTGCTAAAATTTGTAGAAAAAATTCTTAAAAGAATACATTCTCAATGAAATACAGGAATATTTTTCAACAACCAGCCAATTGTTTTCCAGACATCAGGTATCATGTAAACATATTGAACAGCTGTTTTAGGGTTCCTAGTTCCTCCGCTGTCCGTCTGTCTGGCAGCGGGCTGTATCTCTGCCGTAATAGGTAGACACTAGACAGTTGAAATTTTCACAGATTGTGTATTTCTATTGCTGCTATAACAACAAATAATAAAATACGGTTTATAGTAAGGAAACTGTGTGCGAGTCCGAGTCGCACTAGGCCGTTTTTTTTGGGTGTCCATTTAAGCCTTAATCGTGTCTTAAATTGATACCTGTCTGATGCCTGGAAAAAAAAATTGGCAAGGCACTGAAAAATATGCCTGTTTACAAAAAAGGCGGACTGTCTTAATTCTAAATGGAAATGACTAGACATCATGACAATGGATTCTTAGGACGATATTTAGACCTTAAAAACGAGTATTCTAATACTTGGAGTATCATTAATACAAATGCGGATTTATAACAAAAAACTATACCTACAGTTTCGTTTTCACATAAAAGTATGAGATAGTATAAATCTGTTTATTATGCGTCTTTAAATATAATTTCGTACATGATTTTTTAACATACACTCCCTAACTTAGAACATAAGTGGAAATGGTGCGGTAATGATCATTTGCGTTCATTTTCTCTTCTTTAAGTTATTTATTAGAAAATAGGTATATTAATCTGAGTGTTTTGATGGATGAAATAAGCTCATAGGTCTGCATAATATGTTAACACTGGCTGTTATAAAAACAAAATAATGACCACCCATAAACAGCTTTAGATGATTGGTATTAAAATTTGATTTAGGTAAAGGTATGTCATGTTCATGTTCTAAGGTCCCTAACACATACAAACTTACATTAACAGGCCTCTTTCGCGATCTGGGCGCCATTGTTCTGCGCGAATGTGACGGTGCCGTTAGGAACAGTTTGCTGTGGGCCTCCTAAGAATGAAGTGAATGTGGTGTCTCTGCTCATTGGAGGCTCCAAGCCTTCGATAGGTATACAGTCCAGAGTTGGGACTGTGTATTCCCTGTGAAAGAAATCATTGATGAAAAGTTGGCCATAGGATTCCAAGTTGGTAGATTAAGTGAGGTGTCTCCCACAATATTAATTATTTAGGAACAGTATGATGTTGATAAACATTTAAAAAACTTTGATAAAAATGTCTAGGTCAGAGGTGACAGACAAAGTCGACGATGGAGTGAGCTTACTAAGCTTGCTTTTTCAGTAAGAAATCTTTTTAAAAAAGTCACAAAACCAAATTAAGCTTGAAAACATTTTTCTAAAAGATAATCTCTGAAAGTAACAATCCAATTAGGAAAATTCTTTCAGTTTTCACTCATATAAAGCAACTACTTCCGAGTGTCTCATTAATACTTGTTATCCCTGTTAAAAGCACGGTTCTTGTGGGATCGGTCACAGAAGAGTCATAAAACAACTGGTTTGCTAATACTTACATAGAAACATTATCCTGTGACTGCACGGAGTCGTTGACCAGCTGCGGCAGTCTGTCGGGCTGCGGCGCCGGCGGCCGCGTCGGCCTTGCACTGAACAGGAACACGCCCACCATCGCCAGCATGTACGACAGGAAGTAGAGGGCGTGGAACTGGTATAAAAGAATGATGTTAATGATAAGTTTGTTAAAAAGCCTGAGAAAGTAAGCTAGGCCAGAATGGCCGCGCAACGACTACAGGCGCTAATACTATTCGTGGTCGAGTAATGTGAGCTAAGCACATTAGATATCATTGCCATAGTCAGAATTTATTCGGGCCATCGATTTCTACTTGTACTGATCTTGGATTAAATGGAAAAGCGGAAGTAATTCCTATCTAATAAGACTATATATAGGTACCTAATTAAAATTTTGGGAGGCAGAATTTAACTTTGGTGAAAATTATACTGTTTAATAACCCCAGATTCTGAGGTAATTAAAAAGCATAAAATTTTAGAAATTGAACTGAGTCCAAAAGAATTACATTCAACATACAATACTTCAAACTCACCTTGAACTGAAAAATGTACATCCCAGCAATAAGCGTATAGTAATCCGCAGACAGGAATGACAAATGCAATATTATAGACCCAGCATCTCTCAACATGAAACACTGTAGTATCTGGAATATTGTCTGCACGGAGCAGTAACTTCCGAGCTGAACTATCGTATCCAAGTCATACCAGTTAAATGCCATAAGCTCACTGAATTCTAGGAAAAATGTTTGCGTGCATGCTACTACACTGCCGATGAGACCAAGAAATGCTAGGTAGTCTGGGCACGATAATGTGTCCAGCATCATTTCTTGTAGTACTGTGACCATGGCATAGAGAAGTGAGCCAGCAAGGCAGAGCATGTCTCCAACTAGCTGGTTTTTGCCTGAAACATAGGTAATAATGTAAATAAACTAATTTGCAAAAAAATAACTAACAGATTTTTGGACTTAGAGAAAGCATACCATCAGTTGGAGCCCCTTCAACATCTGCCCAAACAACGCACACAACAGCCATCAAGCCCATGGTAGCACCTGCTACGTGGACCACACCGAGTCTCTGTCCACGCCACGCACCCCCGACCAGTGCAGCCCCTACACCGCTGCATGCTAGCAGCTGTCAGCTCAGCACGGAGGTGAACCGCTGTGACATGACCAACAGCCAACTTGCTGTTACGTCTAGGGTACATGCTATTATTAGGACCCACCATTTTCTGGAAAAATCATAATGTAATATTTACTTCAAGAATATTTTTTTATAACGCTTATCTTGTAAATACATCTATTAAACCCATAAAAACTAACAAATATTGTTCCTCCTTAATTAAAATCTTATGATAATTTTGGAATACAGTTAGGTACTCTGTTTAGATAAAAAAAACTTACTTAGATAAATTCTTGAGACCATTACAGAGGAGGGATGGAGTGAATAATATAAAGAGCGCTAAATACGGCACCACCAGTTGTCCAGTAGTTGGAAACTGCCATGTAGCACTTTGCAATAATGTGGTCAATATACATTTACCACTGAGTAGCAATGACAAAACTTGACCTAATAGAATACTTCGCCACACCCTCCTGGAACCAATAGAAAAGATTAATATACTTTTTTGTTTATAAAACAATCAACAACTCAATCAATTTGAAATACTAGCCATCGCCCGAGCTCCGAAAAGTACTCTTCAATTCTATCACTAAAAGTTGGGTCTTCCATTCTCCTCTTGAATGTAGACAGAGTATTCAACTAAGTACTGTATTGTTTAGGATATAATCCTCTAGGATAATCAGGGTTTTACAATAAATAGCCATAATTTTCTTCACACGGGCTGAAAGGCAAAACAAAATTTGCCTTTTTGACAATTGAATTTTTCGTCCTGAAACCCTCGCAATAAATAAACACGGCAGAACAGGCAAGGCGATAACGATTTTAAGATTTTAAAGCGACGGTAATTGAACATATTGTTTATCGTTGGAAATAAAAAGAAAACTTAGCTTTGTTCGTGTTATAACGGAATGCTTTTTGTAGTTTAACAGATACAACATTCAAATTACATTCCGAACGTAATACGCGGCACGGCCAAAAAACATAATCTGTCAAGTCAGTCAATGTCATTATTTGCCGCGGCGGCGGCGAGCTTTGTGTTTATTTGTATTTTTTTGTAAATCGACTCATTTTCCATTATTGAGATTAGATCACAACGTTCACAACTGAATATTCATAAAAATATCCTGTAATAAATATGGGAGACGGTAAGTTACATGAAGTACTCGTTTTGAAGTCGCATAAGTTTGTGAGTAACAATAGTTAACATTTTGTTTATTTCGTTATTTTCCAGAGGATGTTATTCGTAGAAGACTTCTGATAGATGGAGATGGAACAGGAGACGATAGGAGACTGAATGTGCTTCTAAAAACATTGATAAAATGGTGTAATAGCACTGACGAAAAACCTGAAGAGAGGTTAGAATCACAGTACAATACTTTGATATTTTATTAATATTTTTAGTTGTTTATCGGTCAACTAACATAATAAACATTCTTATGTTACAGTAAGTCAACCCACGATCGAATGCTGGCTCAACTAGCGCAATGTGAATTTGCTGTGACAAAATCTCAATTAGGCTCTGAAATGATGGCGGCAGAATTAAAAAGTTACGAGGCCATGTCAAAAATATTGGAGAAATCCATAGAAGTAGCAAAAAGCCAGATAGAAAAAAGTAAAGCTGATCTTGCCCAAGCAAAGACTGTACGCAAGAATCGCATAGAGTATGATGTTCTGGCAAAGGTAATAAGTGAACAACCAGATAGAAAGGAGACTTTAGAACGACTTGGAACTTTGAAAACAGAACTGGCCACTTTGGATTCTACAAAGCAGCAATTGGAAAGCCGTTTGGCTTTGAGGAAGAAACAGTTCCATGTTTTGGTTACTTCAATACACCAGTTGCAAGCATTGTTGGATGAGCCAGATGACACCGAGTCTGTATCTGACGATGTAGATATGAAGGATGTTTTGAATGAGCCATAGTTTAGTTTTAGCTGTAAGTTGATTAAAAATCTACTCTCATATTGGAGTCCAAGCCTAACTTAATGAAAAAATTCTTAAATATGATTATAATGTTACTGATTACTCTGAATTTAATGTGTAAGAGTTATATTAGGGCCCAAAAATGAGAGTGGGGGTAACTAATAAGTGAGAAATATTATTTTCTATTGTATTGTGATTGATGGTGTTTTAAATACAGTATCACATCATCAGTTTGTGATGGTGTTTAAAACTATTTGGTGTTTATTTAGTCCCTTTCTATGTATCTTATTGTTACTACACACTTTTTTCTTTTTCACCTCTCAACTGTAACATCAACTAAACTAGGACAGTCAGAAAACAGCATATTTTAAAGAATAAATCTAATTAGTTCATTAGACAGATTTCCAAAAAATATTGTACACATATTTCGGACGAACTCGTAAACGTATTGTACACATATTTCGGACTAATTCGATTTTTTCAGTAAAATACCCTATTCAAATAAACAGACTTGCTTAAGGTGGATGCTCCAGGGTAGCTGGCAGAGTAGCTCGACAGAATGAATATTTCAGAAATAATCATTCTGTCGAGCTACATGAACTTAGAGGGCTATATTGATGATTAAAATGGTTGTAATTCTTTAGATAAATACGCGTTACGGTCGCGGATCATATTTGGTCCTCATACAGCTTCACAGTGACCGGCAAATTGCAAGAAACATAAAAATATTTGAATTATGCGGGCTACCCTGGAGCATTCACCTTAAGGTGGTAGTCCTCGAAATTTTGTTAGTGGAAAATTACTATTACCAATGTCTGAAGGTTGATATAAAACAATGGTTAGGGACATAGTTTTGCACCATAACAGCTATTAATTAAACAGCAGTTGTTTTTCATATTATAGTCAAAACCTTAGCTAGAAAAGGGACCTTAATAACGCAATTAGCTACTAAAAAACAAGCAAGGCCTAAAAACAGCTAATTCCAAGAACAAAATAACGTTTTCCAGAAGGAGACAATTGTTAATTCAACTACTTGCCTGTTAATGTTTTAGTACCTACCCTTTACCTTGAAGCATAGACAAACAAAGTGTCTAGTTTTACGTGTTATGTACACTAATGGTAAATATTTTGTTTTACTTCATTATTACTGGGCAAAGTGATGTAATTAATGGCTGTCGCAGAGGCTGCCATGGGAATAAGCGAGGTCGGCTTTCATGATGTTTTAGTTTTCAGTACCTATTAACATTTTTAGAAAAGTCTAGATAGTTATTTGCAAATCATTAATCATTATAGCGTTCTCCATGGGCATTATTAGCTTTCAATAAGATATACCTACAAATACAATTAAGTAAATAAAAAAAAACCGGCCAAGTTCGAGTCGGATTCGCGTATTAAGGGTTCAGTACCATCGCCATTATTTTATTCCACCATGACGCCGTTAAAAACGAGCAAAAAACTTGTAGATAAATGCTTGCCAGGGACTGCGACGGAAGCAGAAACTCAGACTTTTTATTTTTTTTATTAATGATAGGCACGCGTTTGACCACTATCTCACCTGATGGTAAGCGATGATGTGGTCGAAGATGGAGCACGCTTGCCTAGAAGTAACCTATCACTCTTGACTTAAAGACTCCCAGGTTATAGCTATCAGGAAACACAGACTCCGGCAGGGAATTCCACTCCTTAGCTGTACGCATTATGAATGTGTTCCCAAAACGTTTTGTGCGTGTGGGTGGGATGTCCAACATGTACCGGTGGCGCATCGCCGTTCGCTTGGCGGAATTAAATTATACAATTTCGTCGCACATTCCCCAAAATGCAACCGGTAGAAAACTGACAGGCTAGCAACTCGTTGTCGATGCTCAAGACTTTGGAGCTTCGTCGCGACGAGCTTCTCATTGCCGATGATCCTCTTGGTTCGTTTCTCAATTGACTTAAGGGCAAACTGATATCAGGCAAATCCGTCCCAAAGATGAGAGCAGTATTCCATACACGATCGAACTTGCGCTTGATAGAGTTTGAGCAGCTGTTCCGGCGTGAAGTACCGTCTCATCTTTGCTAGGATCCCCAACTTTTTGCAGCTACTTTAGCTTTTGCCTCTACGAAAATTGAGAGTAGATTTTAATGTAACCCCAAGAAGCTCAAGTTGGTCGGTTATCGGCACGGTAGCATCTCGGAAAGATGGAGCTGGGTGGAATTGGCTCCTTTTGGCGGAAAAAAAGACACGCTTGGGTCTTAGCAGCATTGAACTTGACCAGATTGGCATCGCCCCTTTCAGAGACAGCCTGTAAGGACACATTCAAGCGCTCAACCATAGCCTCCCGGAGAGACCGGATCTGCAACCCACCAGCCCGTGCGTCGGACACATATCTCTCAGCAACAGTGCTGTCGCTGCATACCCAAAGATACCGGGTTTAAGCAGATCATTAATATGCAGCAAGAACAGTGTTGCCGAAAGCACCGTCCCCTGAGGAACCCCGGCATTAATATCTAGCAGTCCAGACGAGAAGCCTTCTATGACCACTCGAAAAGACCGATCCCTCAGGAAATCTGCGATCCAATCACACAATCCAGTGGGCAGACCGAAGGAAGGAAGCTTACTAATAAGGCTATCGTGCCAGACTCTGTCGAAAGCCTTCGAGATGTCAAGGGAGACCGCTAGTGCCTCCCCATGCTTCTCTATTGCCTCACTCCAGATGTGAATGGCAAACGCTAGAAGATCCCCAGTTGACCGATTTCGGCGGAACCCGTATTCACTTCTAGGTACGCCAGGAGCTTATGAATCAGCACGCGTTCCATAGTCTTACAGAGTATGGACGTTACCGAGATGGGTCTATAATTCGACGGGTCAGCTCGACTACGCTTCTTGGGCACGGGCTGCACGTTAGCTTGCTTCCAAGCCTTCGGAACCTTTCCAGTCTCAAACGAAAGGCGAAATAGGCGTGTCAAGATCGGAGGCAACTCAGGCGCACAAGTCTTCAGAACAATTGCCGGTATTCCGTCGGGGCCACTAGCCTTGTTCGGTTACGCAGTACCCTACGGACGTCCTTTTGATGAATGCGAATGTTCGACATACTCGACTCGCATCGACCAGGAAAAGCAGGGGCCTCGCGCCACCAGGATCCAGACGTGAAGATTCCGCAAACAAGGAAGCAAACAAGTTCGCTTTCTCCTCAGCGGAGTGGGCCAGTGTCCCGTCGGGTCTCAGCAGTGGTGGTAGTGAGGGGCGGCAGAAGTTCGATTCGACCGACTTTGCCAGGGACCAAAAAGCCTTACTACCTGCTGGGTATGAAGCAAGTTTGTTCCCTATTCGGCTGATGTGGTCAAACCGTGCCCTCCGCAACACTTTCTTGCAGGACTTGGCAGCCCTGTTGAAGGCTCTCTTCTTCTGACTCACGTCATTTGCTTTGCGCGTACGAGCGTCGACCCATGCCAGGTACGCCGCGTGCTTAAGCGCATCAGCGCGATTGCACTCGGCACGAAACCATGGACGAGCTTCGCCAGACATTGTTATGTCAGAGAACGGAATGTAGTACTCCATTCCCCTCCGCAACACGTCACGTCGTCCGCGCACGACGAAGCATCTGTCGAAGAAAAGCAAGTAGGCGGCCAAGGATAACATGCGAAGAATAGATCGCATGCCATCCCAATCTGCTGACCTGTATCGCCATACCCGCCGGGTTCCTCTTGGGCTAGGATCGGGCGGGGAGTAAACGAACACAGACTTCACCAGACAGTGGTCGGAACTGCCTAGTGGAGAAGAAATCGACACCGAATAGCGGTCTGGATCTGTTGTCAGCAAAAGGTCCAAGTAATTGGCAGTGTGCGAATCAACATCCGGCACCCTCGTTGCCCCCTGGAGCAGCTGGGTAAGATTTAACGTAAGCTAGCTTTCTCGTCTCTCGTCCAGCATACCCTGTGCACTGGTATGGAAAGAGCCACTCCTGATGGTGGGCGTTGAAGTCCCCCAGTAAAACCAATTGGGCAGAAGGGTACCGCTACATGCTGAGCCGCATCCGCTGCCTCACTTAGGTGCTGTGTGAGCCCAATTGTCTCCAAATTACCGCTGTGCGAACGGTAAACACAGGCGTAGACAATTTTGTCCAGGCCTGTGTTCACTAAAACCCATAGCGTTGAGAACCTGGAGTCCTCAAGATTGCGGAGACACATACATACGCCCGCACGTGGTTTCAAATGGTGCTCCAGGGTAAACCCTGGGTATCAAAGGTAGGACACGTCTGACGGACATCTGATCCGCGAGACTTGCTGGTTCAGAATCTTCCTCAACGAGAGAATCCCAACTCAAATTAATGAGAAGTCACGCATCTCAAGTGCATGTAATAGAGTCTTGCTCTATGATAGAATCCCGACTCGAATTAATGAGAAGTCACGCCTCTCAAGTGCGTCCCCTTTTTTTTATGGATGGGAAATCATCAAATGACTCCTCCCGCTTTGGGTGAAGCAGAAGTGCGTTAATTTAATGAGAAGTCATGCTCCTGAAAACTGCATTCGAAACACCTACACCGAAAGAGAAGAAAATACCACAGTCTATGTCGATCCATAGACAAAACAATTTGCACATGCGGACTTTTGTTCGAAACCGATGATCACGAGTTTATCAAAGCTATTTCAAATGTATCCGACAGCATTAAGTTATTTATAAAAACATTTATAATAAAAAAAAATGGATATAAAACCAAGAGTGATCTAGATCATAAGATCTACTGCAACCGGATGCTTCAGAGAGAACGGCTTGTAATAGAAGTGCGAATACAATAAACCGCAACAAAGTACCATCTGTAGCATCTTGAAACAAAACGACTGTTCTCCAACCTATTACTAATATTGATCAGTAATGAACAAGAAAAGTCGTTTTCAACAATAAGACAGTTAATTCACTGACGATGATTGTAATTGTGCAATCATTGCCAGAAGTTGAATTAACTGTCTACAATCGGTTTTTTTTATTAAAATAGTGGTTTGGTATATTAACTAGGCAGATACTGTAAAACCATAAAAGTTACACAAAAAAATGTAAAGCGGCTCTGCAAATACTTTATCACGAAATAATTAAATTATTGTACACCAAAATAAAGAAACAAAGAAAACCTTAAACTTATTATTTGTTGTTATAGCGGCAACGGAAATACACACTGAAAATTCAAACTACCTACCTATTACGGTTCATGAGATACAGCCCGCTGACAGACGGACGGACGGGCGGACGGATGGATGAGCGGCTGAGGCTTTGTAATAGGGTTTCGTTGGTTACCCTTACGGTACGGAACCCTAATAAAAACTAAACCTGGCGCAATGCTTCAAAAGTTCCGAGTACTAGTAATTAAATCAGTCTTTGAATTAAGCGCCGAAAAGATGTAATTATAATTAACAATGCATTTAGTTTTTTTACTTGATTATGATGTCAATTTATTTTATTATAGAACTCAACGTAATAATATACCTAGAAGAACCTGTAGTGTCCAAGCACCTTAAGAAAAATCAAACTCGCACTTCACAGAAAATAAAATCTCAATCAATATAGCCATAGCCCGTAGCAAGCCGTAGCCCGTAGCAAGCCCTAACCCGTAGCAAGTCGTAGCCCGTAGCAAGCCGTAAGCCGTAGCAATCTACGAGGTTAAATTGCACGAGTATGTATCTAATTTATTACAACAACAAAAGTCTGTGGTATTCACATATGTATGTGCTTATGTATATAAATACAGTTTATGAATCATCAGTCAGAGTTATCTTATTAACTCTCAAATAGCAGTTCAGCAGTGGACGGCAATTGGCTGATATGATGAACCTCGTATTGGAAACTAACTCTGAATTAAGTTTTTAGTATAACTTAACCTACCACACACACAAAGCGCTTATTTACCGACGCTGTAAAGAGTTTGGTTCGGAACCACTCAACCCACATTACAACGCCTAGTTATCTCTAGACGCCCTACCGCCCTTAGCTAGGTATCAAGAGGGAAGTGTGAAATTAAACGGTCAGAAGATATCTACTTCAGGTCGATTATGAATTTAAACTGAAGATAATTGATTTTCTTGTAGTTATAATGAAACATTTCAGAATGGACCAGGTAGTAACGGTAGTCACTGCCTGACTCAAAAGTTCTGACACCTCAACTAAAGTCTGGTAACTATTTAGTTGTTAAGACTGATGGTCGTAATGATTTTCGCAGCAAGTATTACTTATAACAAAGAGGTAAATGTGTTTTTTAGTTTAGAAGTTGTTTAAAGTTAATCTTTGGAAGTACATAGAAGAAAGCTAAACCATCGCTGCTCTCAGCTCAACTGCTCAAAGTTACACATTGGTTCTGCATAGATTACTTTTCATAATTTTTTAGGGTCCCGTACCTCAAAAGGACAAAACGGAACCCTTATAGGATCACTTTGTTGTCCGTTCGTCTGTCTATCAAGACCGTCTATCTCTGGAACGCGTGGAAGTATCGAGTTAAAATTAAAACCATATACTCAAGTCTATGGCCCCTTGCAACGGTGAAAAAATCAAACTTCTAAGTTAACGTAAAAAAGATGTGTCTGCGGTTCCTCTGAGATAGGACACGTGAGCCAGCGAAGACGCGGGCTTAAAAAAAAAGTTCCTTCTAATAAGCTAATGCCAGACGGCAGAAATACAAGTATGTCTCTATGAATAAATAATTTAACTGAAAGTACCTACCTGGTACTGTGGTAGATAATAAACAACTCCACGATAACTAATTCTTTTTTTGTGTTGCGTGTCCTTATCTGGAATTCACGTATGAATTCCCTAATGTAACCATCAAATGTACCGTCGAAAGTCAATAAGACCAAATTAATTAATAATCCACCTGCGGAACGTACAGTCGGTTATAAAACTCTAGTTACGAAGACAACTTCAAGGAGAATTATTTTTTCTGTAAGAAAAAAACGAGATTATTTTATGAGAGCTTTCAGTTTATTTAAGTTTTTGTCGTCTAAACAAATTTTAGTTAATAGCATTATTTACCTGATGGTGTTTGAGAATATTTACTATTTAACGTATTGCAGATATTATTTTCAACAGCCTCTCTGTTGTTCACAGTTTTTATGAAAATGATTTCCGCGAAACTATACGTTAGCAATACAGAAACTCATTGAAAACCTTCCTATTTAACTTGAAAGAACCATAATAACAAAGCTTAGACTTAACCCCGTGACTGTACCAGTACATTGTCAAAAAAACTAAAGTTAAACGCGCAAGTCTACGTTGAGACTTACATAGAGGCAGAGCTCGTCACTTCGTTTGAGCGGCCCCGTCGGACGCACGCGGCTGTCTCCGCGCCCGCGCTCAACTCCATACGATTCCTCAGAGAAAATGCCTTCGTGGTGGGACTACCTCCACTTCAACCGACAGTACCACAACAAAAGAAACCTAGAGGAAGGCCTCTTCCAAATAGCTTCGCAAACCTGCAATATTTTAGTCAAAGTTAACAACACCAATAACATTAATCTGACGAGGAACAATCGGAGTGATGAGTACGGTTGTGCCGGGCCCCCCAAAAACAAAAGCTCGATGCAGATCTGCGTGCCCAAGTTCAGGAAGAATTCCATCACGTCGGGCTGCAATCCTGGACTATCGGTGAGTACCTACTCTTTAACTTTTCAAAACTTTTCAAACTTATAATCAAGTACACTGTACCCATCTCTCTTAATTTATTAAAATATACCAACATTTTAATTTAACAAAGTGAAAAGTTCTCCGTCAGCCCTTTTTTACTAGCGCACTGAAACTGGGTCATATCGACCTAGTGTTTGTAATCATAAAAGAAAAGTTGCATTCTCACTCGCGTAGAATAGTAAACTGACGTCAGTGTTAAATACAGTGAAACTATTGAGATTAAATTAAAAGAGCGTTGTAAAGCGGTTGAGGGGGCACGCGCGTAAACTTTTTGAGCGGCACATAAGTTACGTCCTTGTCTTTACTGTAAAGATGCATAGGCGCGCCCGGCGTGTGCAGTCCACCAGCATAGTTCAGTGATAAACGATATCCGATATCAGTGCCAACGCGTGAGGAGTGCCGCGGAGTGAATTGTGTCGTCGTCACTTAAATATCCGCAAGCTGATTCCGTTCGAGGTAAGCGAACTTGCTAACTGGTGTCGATTATGTTGTGTTTATATTATTATTTTTTATGGCGGCGTGCGGCGATGCGACCGTTGCTACTATATCGATTTTGTGTGAAGGAAGACATCGGTCGCAACAGACGCTGTCGGCCGAAGTTCGACCTTGTTCCAATTATTCACTTAAAATGAGGTTTTATTTGCTGTATATACTATATTTGGGATATAAGTTCATTTACTCGCATTACTGATTATACAAGGTACCTACATTATAATTTACATAGCTACTCATCTACTCGTTAATCATTCATAAAAAAGTTAAATTTTCACTGTATAATTCATATTTTATTTTCACGAAAGCTACTACTATGCATTTTAGCACGAAAGTTAAAACGATCAATCAAAACATTAATAGTTAATTGCTTGTATGTGGGTGTCGGTTTTACTAGAATTGAGTGAACTCGACTGAGTTTGATTTGAACTCACCCGTCAGTAACTTTGAGGTTATTGATGAGAATTGAGAGAATCGTATCAAACTTTTATTAATTAATGAGTAACTGGTTTTTTAAAGACTGCTTGTACACGTATAAAGTATGCACAACATAGATATTTCATATAGGAAATATGTATTCCTACTGAACAATTCACACAATTGATTACACATTTCTATACACACAGGTTTTCTTACAGTACATACTTTATTTACCGTTTACTAACCTAAGTCATTATGCTACTAGTTAAAAAAACATAGGAACCGTCTCTTTCATGTCGTTAGTTAGATTGGTCAACTGATATTTGGAAGTAGGCTAGCTTCGCATTTGCATAAAACAAAAACCTTTCGGTTTGTATCAACGGCTAAGGTCAGTAAGTTCGCCCCTATTTTAGTCAGTAGACTCAATTTACTTTACTCTATAATCCGAACAAATAATCTAATCTAGATGAAATATCATGACAAAAAGTCGGAAAATAATTGTAGTAATAACTAAACCGTAGCAGTTTTTATGTTCTTTATTTATTCAAACTTATCACAATAATTAGTTGACCCGCGCAACTTCGTCTGCTCCGCTCCTATTAGTCTTAGCGTGATGATATATAGCCTATAGCCTTCCTCAATATATCTAACACTGAAAGAATTTTTCAAATCAGCAAACAAACAAACTCTTCAGCGTAATATATTAGTATATAGATAGTGGTGACTGCGAGTACTACCAATTTTCGATTTTCGAAGCAAAATGCAGTCTACGAAATTCGTAGCTGCCTACGAAGTTCGTAGCACGTCTACGAGCTCGTAGCTCTTACCAATTACCGTTCAATTCTTAGTTGGAGCAGGTTGAGCAATTTAAAGTTTGATGTTATTTTTTCTTAATAATATTTTGTATGGAGTTAAAAATAGGTTTAGCCCTACATTTCTCCGACTTGACTCCACGTCAAATCTTCAAAATGTCTGTTCTACCTACTATTACTCACATTAATCAAGGGCTTTTTCCTTAGTTATGTGCGACTGAGTCGAATGTAAGTCCTTTAAACTACCTTAGTATACCGAGAGGTCAGAGGACTAATTCAAAAATTTAAGAAACGTTCATATTCGTATCTTATGTCGCAATCAGGCAAGAAAGCCTCAATTTGGACAGATTACGACAGACTCAGAATTGACCCTCAGATTGAAGGATCCTGTTTCAGTTACCGAGCCAATGAAAAACCGTTAGCCATAAAACATACACGTACAAAAAAAGGTAATAACATTAAAATGACACCTAATAATGCCATCGGAGAAATCTGCGGTGTTTAAACAACCTTTAGCTAACCCCATCGGGTTTTATAGAGGTGTTAAAAAACCTCGTAAAAGCGAACCTATAGAATTTGTAGTGTAAAAAGGTTTTATACGACCAATTGTTGGCTGGCTAGAATTACCGGTGATCACGCCGCGATAATATTGATTCCACGAAAGAGATTGATCGCAATTATTTTCAACCTTTTTTTTAGTATAAACCGTTTCATGTTATACTGAATAGGTTCAGTATAACATGAAACGGTATACGTATAAATGGAAATGTAAAATGAATGCATGCAAACATAGAATGTTTATTTTTAGATTTGCTTGTGAACTATTTATGCAACGGTAAGGTAACTGGTACATTTCGAATTCAAACTTTAAAATTCATAAGTGATGATAAAATGCGGTTTTTCACAGAACGTGCGGCAAACTTACATGGCCCGGTAGCTTAAATTTAAACTATATAAATCGTTGTTTAAATTGTCAAGATCTATATAATTTGTGTTCCTGATAGCGCCAATTTCACTAATACGCTACGTCCCCTTAGAGGACACCAGAACAGCCTATTTTATCTGTTATTTCAATAATTTACATAGAAATTGAACTAAATAATCTACCTTTAATCACAAATCATACAAATAATCACAAATTTCCGTTGATCATATATCGTGTACCGTATTAAGGGGACGTAGCTTGGAATATACACAGGTAGGTCCTTAAAAGTAGGTTAGATATTACGCTAGCTGAATCTCTAATCCATGAACTTTCATAGTTGAAAATTGGATCGCGACGAGAAACCGGGACGATGCCATCTAATATACAAATACTTATCTTAGAATCTAGATAACACTAGATAAAGTTGCAGTCTAAAATAAAGGCCTTTACCTTGTTTTGGTTGTTTGGAAATTCATTCGAACCACACAAGCTGAACATATTTTAGGATTGGGATAGTACAAAATACGTATCTATACTAATATATAAAGCTGAAGAGTTTGTTTGTTTGTTTGCTTGAACGCGCTAATCTCAGGAACTTTTGGTCCAATTTGAAAAATTCTTTCAGTGTTAGATAGCCTATTTATCGAAGAAGGCTATAGGCTATATATCATCACACTAAAACCAATAGAAGCGGAGCAGTAATGAAAATTATGACGCAGACGAAGTTGCGCGGGTCAACTAGTTACCGATAATATAACGCAGGAAGTGCATGTTCTGCGAAATATACGTAGTATTTATCTACGCATGAATGATAAATATTATGCAGTCCCTCCTCGTAGAATACAGGTATTAAGTCGAGTCGGGTTGAAATGGAATCCGACCCGAGGATTTTGACTTGCAGTCTTTTGATTTTTGCAGATATTTGACTTTTGCAGTCGCGGCAGACAATGATGTTGTTCGACAGATAGTTATGTAAAGGAGTGTAAAGCTGCATGTACAAATGCGTATAAAAAGGGGGTAGTTAAGGAATTCATTGGGCATCTAAAAATTCATCCAGATCGCTATCAATGGGAAAAGAGCCCAGAACACTGGCTGCACTGACACGTTGAACACAAATACTAGGTACATAAAAACTCGTAGGTCTTACAATTTCACCAACGACGATGTGAAATTTAGAACAAAGTATCTACATCATTCAATTTGAATCACCTATTATTGCTACGTACATTATTTTAAACTACTGAAGCTAATACCTATCTGTAACATACATATACGGCGCCTATAAGCATGTTAGTAGTACAGTGGCTTTGTACCGGTGAACCGCAATTGACATGGTAATGTCGCGTGCCGCCACCAGCACATTTGCATATCACTTTGTGGACTATATCCACCTTTTGATTTGAAGGTTTACGAGGGGATTAATATAGCAATTTGGTTTTTAAAATTTGATGGGTGGTGTTAGAAACCTAGAATTGTAATGATTGGGGAGTTTAAAAGCTTAATTCAAGATATAAATTGACTGGTTAACAAAGTTGTTTTTTTTTTTTTTGTAAGCCGAGTAAGATATGGAGGAGACCTCTGCCCAGCAATTGGTTTCCCACGTTACACTTTCCAGACACCCTTTTCTTGAGGCTCCTCGAATACCAACCTTCATGTTCCAGCCCGACGGGAGGGGCGTCCAGGTCGTCTCGCCACCACTTTTTCAATCGAATCAAATGGAACGTTTATGGGAAAAATAAAATGCGTAATATTTTTCAACTTGACAGTAATTTTTCTATTTATAAAATCAATTTATCATAGCAAATTCGTTTTCAAATCATCTACATTTTTACGACTTCCATTAAAATAAAGTATCGCATGACAAACTTTGTCGGAAATACCATAATCAGTCAATTTAATAGTTTCCTGGCTTATTCATAATCCTTTAAATACGAACGGAGTCTTGCACGCAAATGCGACAAGCGTGGTTCCTTGTCGCTGTCGTTAAGTCTTTTATATTCGTAATTATTCCGCTGTAAGAGTGTGATTTATTTTACGTAGAAAATGCCTGGCTTATGTAAAAGCCGGGCAAAGCGAAGCTATTCAGTTATTTAAAGGCTCAGAATTTTTGAAGGCGCGTTTTATTTGCCAACACTCCACGGGCGTGAATTGATAGATGTTTCAACATGTTTCTGCAAATATTACCCGAATTCGAAAGTTTGTTGTTTAGGGCGTCTATCAGGATAAGTAAAGTAAATATCAATAGTAAATAGTTCAGTGGGCGATGAGTTAAGGCTTGTCCTAAACAAAGTCTGTCCATACAAAGGTGGTCTGAAATTGCTTTTAGTGAAATGCGCGACCCCTATTGTTCTGTTTACCAATGCCTGTTTAGAAATAGAACATTTTCTTTTAATTTTTGCCGAAGTGTTAAAAGGAATACGATAGTAATAAATACGATAATAGTTACAGTCTTCTTCTTAGAGTGCGATTCCAAATATAGTTCCGAACAGTAACACTAGTTGCTGACGCAGTCATTAGATCTCACGTGTGAAGTGCCCGCTAGGGCCAGTGCCTACCAGGGTTGTGGAATTTGTTCGAAAGAGTCACCGCGACCCTGGAACGTAAAAGGCATTAGAAGGAACACGGATGGGTTTAGCCAGTAAGAGTCTGACACTCCCTTCCGCTCCGAGAGCGGGAGGAGTCATTTGACGATTTCTCATCCTTAAAAAAACTAGCCAAGTGCGAGTCGGACTCGCGTGCCAAGGGTTCAGAACGAAGTTCAGTTTTTTTAACATGTTATTTTAAGACTATAGACTTCATAAAGGTTTTCCTGTAAGCTATAGGTAAAGATCTATTATCTCCGGGATTCTTTTCTAAATTTTAGGCTGAGTAGTTTCGGAGATAAGGGGCGAAATGGTCATTTTTTGGTCTTATTTCTTGAATAACTTCAAAACTATTTATTCTTAAAATATGAAAAAAATATTATTAAAACACTCACGTTTTTTTTTTAAATTTCTAGTTTGACCCCTGAAAGTAACACTCATGCTAAAAAAAAAAATATTTACGTAACACGTCCGTGTTTGGGTCACAGAAGTCCAGTTGTGTACCAAATTTCAACAGAATTGATCTAGTAGATCCAGAGAAAACTGGCTGTGACAGACGGACAGACAGACCGACAGACAGACACCCGAGTGATCCAATAAGGGTTCCGTTTTTTACGAAGGTTCAGGACCCCTAAAAAAGGTATTTTACCTAAGGAAAGCTTTAGGTACCTGTAGACACTATTTCTAAGAAATCTTCCATCGACAGAACAAAAAAAAATACGTGCAAAGTGCAAATGGCGGTTAGACAGTGTGACCAGCTTTTAAACTTTTAAAACCAACGTAATGCAAATTAAATTCTTATCGCATTCAGCTTTCTTAGAATAGAGGGCGTCTAACTGTCCACAGGTAACACCTGGTACAGTGTCAGAGTATGCAGCGTAAGAAGAAAGAGCTTAAGAGCCTGTTTAATTAAAGTTTAAATACTAAAGGGAGGTACTTCAGAGCTGCAATTGCTCTAAACATTTCAATTTCGAACGTTCCACATATTTATGAATACGATACGACGCACCTGTGCATAGCGTGCGACTGAACGCTGTAAATCGCGTTTTCCCCCACATGGTAATTGTATGAACCACATGAAGTACTGAAAGCATACTTCATTTGGTCCAACAATAACCGTGTGTACATCAAATTGCAATACAAAGCAATGCATTCAGTACAACGACTATTATATCCAGTCATGTCAAGTTACGCTTTTAACTCGTTAAATTCTTATCCTTGACAGTAAAATTACGGTAGTGGAAATAAAAATAGCTGGTAGTAGGTTTTTATTATGGGTTATTTTTAAATTTCTACCATCTATGGTGGAGTTACTGTCAAATTGATTGAAGCTTATTAATAATGTTCTATACACAGTTTGTTGTGTTTCCTGATAGCAACAACCTAGGGATCTTTGTGTCAAGAGTGAATAGGTTACTTCTTGGCAAGCGTGCTCCTTCGTGGACCACATAATAGTAAGCTATTATGTGGTCCACGAAGGAGCACGCTGGTAAGCCATTAGGCATGTGATATTCCGGTCAGACGCGATGCCACCAATAATTAAAAAACTGTTACGAAGTTTGTGTTTTTGGTTTTTTTTTTCTTTGTTTTTAACACCGACTTCCGAAATTACGGTTATTTTAAACTTTGTAGTGCTTTGTTTAGAAGTCGGTTATATTTTTTTGTAAAAAGTTTTTAATTTTTCACTTTTAGGTGGTGATACTTCGACGACGTCTTCGTCTACGCAGTAATAAGCAAAAATGCTCATAGAATAAAAACTACTGAGCCATGTATGCCGCATCGAACTAAAAGAATAACAGAAATCGGAACAGAAACCTTGGAGTAATCGGTGTTCATACATAAAAAAATAACAACAAAATTGAGAACTTCCTTCTTTTTGGAAGTCGGTTAAAAATGGGTCTTCTAGGCTTAGACTTCTAGTTTGGAAGACGCTAGACGATACAAGACAAACAAATTATTCATCTACCTATGATATATTCTACTACCTAACGTGAATTTGTACTCGCGTAAGTACCTACCTACTTTTCTAAAGTTAAAGATATAAAGCCTCTTCGAAGTTTTTAATATCTTACTTTTTTTACGCCAATACTTTAGTTCACATTTTGAGAAGCCCTCATTTGAGTACCTCTAACATGTCCTCATATGTAGTCCTACTTTATTTCCAGATCAGTCCCTGACCAGATATATAAAATTCATGGTGCATTAGAAACTAACCTATCGATTCATGCATCTCGCCCCTGGCCTAGTTTACCCTAAACTGTTTCTAACTTTCTATAAGCCTTTGTCTTTTCGATACATACACTTACAGGCAAGTTTGTACCAAAATAGTCTGCATTATGCTAAATGTACTCGTACTCGTATGTATAGAACATATTGGCGTTCTATGGGTAAACGTGGCCATCTTTAGGCAGACTGTGTTACCGATAAAGGCCGTTGGATGTAGAGATTTGGCGGTATGATAGAATACGGAAAGTATAAGAAGTATAAGTTAAGCTACTTTCAATTCTAGCGGAAAAGAAAAGTAGAAAAGGAAAGATCGAAGGATTGTGTGAGGAATGACAAAGGGGATGATTGCGCTATTGTTGAGACGGAAGTATAAGGTAGATGACTAAAAATTTCTAATATTTAGTCCATCAGATGGATTTCCACAAAATATTGGACACATATTACATACCGAAATGGAACGGCACACGAGTTTCCAACGTACATTAACGTCTTAATTTTTTGTTTACGTGAAAAAAGAAAAATATGTGTCCAATATTTTTTGGAAATTTAACTGACGAACTAATTAAATTTTTTTAGTCATCTACCTTACTGAAGTTGAAAACGTATTATCTGCGTACGTATAAACGTACGCAGATAAGGGCAAGGAGATGAGAAATGGGCATAGTCAAATTAGTCAAGTCTGTTATTTAGAATACATCCATTCTATTATTATACATAAGTAGTGTATATTCAGCAATATCTGATACTTATTCGGACGCATGTGATTAAACAACACAGTTTAGTTATCTACTACATAGTTCAATCACACTTTATTCATGTACTTTTACAAATTCAACAGTTGCTCGTCATGTGATTGAGGTAGGACTTGAAAAGAGTTCTTTATCAAAACTTGGTTAAGCCTTACGCTAACTACACATTATGTGGAATATGTAGGTACGTGGCCTTGACTCTTCAAGTTTAGAAGTTAAAGGGTAAAATTCACATTGAAACATGCAGCTTCTTAGAAACCAACTACCGTAACATTTACATAGGTACCCTCACTTTACGGGTGCCATACTCTTATCTAGTTTATCAGCCAAGGCCGGCTCGACTCACTGTACCGGGGTCAGGGTTTAACAACGAAGGTCGGTCATACTCTGAAAAATTAAAACATCACATACATTTGTTCAAGATTAATGGCCCACTTCTATGAATATTAATGAGGTTTATAAAGAATGAATTTTATTTGAAAGCCACACGTTAACGTTTACCTCTTTGCCTTATGTGGTGCCCTGGTACCGACTTTAGAAAAGGCGAAGGTTGATCGCGTTCTTTGTGAGTTGATGATGCTAGAAAATTTGTTAAACTTTGCCATAGACTTTGGCGATACAACAGCCGTGTGTGCCAAATAAATTAGTTTTCTTTCTTTCTTTAACTAACACAAAAGTATTTAGAACCTAGTAAAAAAGTTCTAAAGCTAGGAGGTGAAATAAAGAGCAGTATACTTTCCAATGTTTCGTTATATTTTTCAATAATAAATAACAAAATTCTCTTCAACATACCATGGCGAGAGATAATCGCAAATCCCACAGATTAAAAATGACCGCCACATAAAATTAACCCTCATTAATTTTGTGCTTTAATTTCAACTAAATTAAAAATAAAACATTCGAAATTCATTTTAAGGATTTTGATGAAGATTTTGATTTAAAATTAGAATATCAGCAAAGTAATAAAAGATAACACTAGCTAGCTTTTTTGGCTCAATGCCAGATGCTTGTACAAACGTCTAAATAAAGTTCACACTTTCTTATTTTGTATTTTATTTTCCTATCGAAGAAACCTACCGATTGAAAATACATGTCCATATCAACGTTCTCTCGTGTCACAGTTTTCGTTGCCATACTCCTCCGAAACGGCTTAACCGATTTTGATGAAATTTTGTGTACATATCGGGTAGGTCTGAGAATCGGCTACTATCTATTTTTTATTTTTTTTTATTGTAGTGTATGGTAGGGTAGGTAGGGTAGGGTAGGGTAGGGTAGGCAGGGTAGGTAGTTGACGGGAGCGAAGCCGCGCGGGTCAGCTAGTTAGGTATATTTTCTGTCGAATACTTACGAGTACAAGCTAGCCTGTCATTATTTCTTACGAAATTGTTCCCATACAATTCATTATCCTAAAACCTACTGACATAACATTTGACACGCACACTTAAATAATAACGGAGCACATTTGAGGTCATTGTCAAGCACTTAATATCGATTAAAACAATAAGTTAGAATCGATTTGTCCTACAATTTGTAACAACTAATGAATATTAATCGTATTATCCCTTGCGTGTGGCTTCTGAGCAATAACTATTAACCCACTATGTAAATTGCTTTTCGAAAGATCTATTCCATCATTGTAAATGGTCGGTAGAGTTTAAGATATGCATCTACGGAAGCTCATTTGAATATCGACTTGTTTTTTAATCAATTAGGTACGTATTCCTTTGAAGAGCAGCTCGTGGCTGTTGTGGCTAAATATTAATAGTTCTAGATCAGTCCGTAGATAGGTGACCATGTATTACATACCGAATATCCCTATGCTATTGTTTTTTAAGCATGAAAAATCATCAATTGACTCCTCCAGCTCTGGGAAAAGCAGAAGGGAGTGTCAGACTCTTACTGACTCAAACCCCTCCGTGTTCCACCTAATGCCCTTTGCGTTGCAGGGCCGTGGTGATTCGTACAAACAAATTCCACAACCCTGACAGGCACTGCCCTTACTTGACCACTTGACCAATAAGGCAGAAGGAATATTCTAACCTATAAATCTCCTTAGCTTTTCCCCAACTATGTTGAGGGCGGTTTTCAGCCATCCAGTCTAACCGGATGCAGCTAAGTACCATTATTTTACATGTAGTGCCAGCCTATCCGACCTTAACAAGCCAATGACTAGCAATACGGTACCTCTTGGGAAGACTGGTTTCAAATTTTCTGGATTTTTATGGTTCCGTACCTCAGTCCTCAAAAGGAAAAAACGGAATCCTTATAGGATCACTGTTGTCCGTCCGTCTGTCTGTCAAGACCGTTTATCTTGGGAACGCGTGGAGGTATCGAGTTGAAATTAAAACCAAATACTTAAGTCTACGGTCCCTTGAAGCTGTGAAAAAATTAAGCTTTTATGTGAACGTAAAAAAAATACGGTCGTTTATGCCGCTAAAAACGTACATTTCGACACTCTCAAGGGAATCAAAATGTATAGGGTATTTCCCGCTGACCTAGAACTATGAAATTTGGCAAGTAATACCGTCTTACTACAAGTATAGGGAAAAGTCTGAAAACTATACATTTGTAATTAAATCATAAATAAAATATTTAAAATTACTTTAAATAAAGACAATATAGTCTTTATTTAAAATATTTTGTAGCTAGGTACGTACATAACCCTCGTTGAGCGAGTCTGACTCGCATGTCTTAATCGGATTTATCTTTTCTGGATTCTCGCTACGGAATCCTGAAAAACAGACACCAGTCTTGCCAAGGGGTACCGTATTGTTAGTCATTGGCTTGTGGAGGTCGAATAGGCTGGCGCTACATGTAAAATACTGGTACTCAGCTGCATCCAGTTAATTTTATTTTCCAAATACTCGTATTACATTGAAAACAAACAAGATAATTTCTTTCCCAAAATCACAAACAAAGCATTTGCCCTTTTCTCCAAACCAACATCTTTTTGACCTTTGTATAAGTTAAATTAACTAGCAGTTCACGACTTCAACTCCATAATTCAAACAATTTCTGTTTTTCTTCAACCGTTCGGCAGTTTCTTAGCGCTTGTCAAAACCATGGACAGAGAGGGTTATACAGAGCTCGCGTGGAGTTGGTAGGATGTGTAGTCAGCCAATCTGAACAATATTTGATAGCTCCCACCACCACCATCAGCCACCATTTTCGACCACATCATCGCTTACCATCAGGATAGTGGTCAAACGCGTCCCTATCAATAGTAAAAAAATAAAGAAAATGAAGCTTTTATTTTCCTTACAAACGGTAGACGTAGATACTGACCACGTGAGTGCGTTTTCAATAATTTTCTTGAAGGGCCCGATCAAAGAAACAAAAATGTGTGTTACTACCCAAAATATTACAGATTATATTTTTCAGTTATTAAATTGTATAATGAACCTCTTTAAAAAAAAAAGTAGATAAATGATAATCACTGGCCATTAGCAATCAAAAAAATGTAAGATACCATTAAGATATTTGTTTTTGTTCTTTTTTTGACATTAATGGTTCTTGTCATCTTATTTTCACTATACTAGGCAAGTATAATTCAATTATTAATTGTAACCTCATTTGTTAAACTTTTTTCTAAACACAAAAATGTAATGAAAACGTTGATACACGTTGACGTTTTGCTCGTCAATTTCACTCTTCGAATCGCCGCTAGAAAACGTGTAACAAAATAAACGCAAAATCTCTTAAGAGGTTCATCATTATGATTTACTTTTACTATGGGACCAACACAAAAATCGTGATAATGAAATCAGCTGTTCATTACATTTTGTCTCCTTCTTCTTATCGTGTGGGCAGTAAGGTCTAAAGATCCCCACACACCCTAGTGTCAGAGTTTCTAAACCGCCTCAAGGGTCTCTAATATGGTACATTTTGTCGAGTTATCTACACTAATATTATAAGAGGATTGATTTGTTTGTTTGTTTGAATTGAATAGGCTCCGAAATTCCTGGACCGATTTAAAAAATTCTTTCACCATTAGATTCCTACAATATCCCTGATGAACATAGAATTTTTTAAAAAAGTTAGGGATCCGTATGAAAACTTCGATAATGTAACCCAAGGTGTGAAAAAATACCAAAAAAGATCTTATATCGCGTATGCTGTGAAAACTATTGACAATAGAGCAAAGTGATGTGCTACAGTTTTATAGAGGACAATAATATCTACAAAAAAGTCCGCGAGGGTATATATCTAACTATTATAGTTAAGTCACAATAACCGCTTTTTGTTCAAACCTTTCGTTTAAAAGTTACGACGGTTTCAAAAATACTCTAACTAAGAAAAATCTTGCGAGTGAACGAACTGCCCTACGTTTAGTCGTAAATAAGTAATTTTCATAAACCCTATATGAGATTAGATGGGAGACAAAGTTCGTGGAGTTCTAACTAAACCGGCGCGAACGAAGTCGCGGGCGAAGTGCTAGTGCCCATATAAATGTATTGGGCAGTCGATTTTTTTCGCGATTTCAATGTTGGTCTCATTTAAGTAAAAGTTGTACATAATGATGACTAAAATGACCCCCTTAGAAAGTATTGCGTATATTCTGTTATGCGTTGTAATATCACCGTTTGGAGATACATGGAGAGAGTTCTTATAGAATGGCAGATCCTGACCCAATGCCAAAAACATCACGCGGAGGAATGACGAACATGTCGGTCTAGGGGGAATGTTATGAATATGATTGTAAAGATGATATGGCTACAAAATAGGGAACTTAACAGATGACAACAAATACAAATGTACTGATGATACTGCTTTAGTGCAACTTATTTGGCTCAGTGGCTTTAATTATCATCATCATCTGCCTAGCTTTTTCCCAACTATATTGGGGTCGGCTTCCAGTCAAACCGGATTTAGCTGAATACCAGTATTTTACGTGGAGCGGCTGCCTACCAGACCTCCACAACCCATTAACTGGGTAATCCGGTACTTCATGGCAAGACTGGAGTCAGATTAACTTGCTTCTGACTATCCGTAACGACTGCCAAAGATCTACAAATGACAGCCGGGACCAACGGCTTAACGTGCTTTCCGAGGCAAGGAGAAAACTCGCTATGTTAAGATGGTCACCCATCCACAGACCAACCTTGGCTAGCGTTGCTTAACCTTGAAGGTCGACCCGTGCGGTTGTTATTATCTAGCCACGAGCTCCTCTCAGTGGCTTTAATTAAAACCGAAATAATTGCGAATAATGGGCAGCCATGACTGGGCCAGATGGGCTGTTGCATTTTATGGAAAAACTAGCTTTTGCTCGCGACTTCCTACGCGCATATCCCGTTTTTTCCCGTTCCCGTAAGTATTTCGGGAAATCCTTTCTTAGTGCTCCCCTGTACTCTTCAAGGAACCTACATGCCAAATTTTAGCTTTCTAGGACCAGTAGTTTCGATAGATTAGGGACTCCAATTTCCGCACTTAAACTCTCATTCGGTCCGTTGTGCGTAGTAGACAGGCTTTTAAAAACCTATCTACGGAACTAGCACGGTACTCTATGGCACTAATATTCCAAAGATTCCCATCTAACCCTCTCGTGCCGGCTACGACAAAATGACATATACGGCTCGACAGGGTTCGGTACGATCCAGATTTTGTTTGGACTATTAGTGGCGTCCGAAAAACGTGCAGTCTGCTCTGTCCTGTCCTGACAATATCTATAAGTCAATGTTTATGGTTTTCTTTTGTCAGAGTTAAGAGCAACCCATTTGATTTCTGTAAAGTACAAGCTTCAACCTGGGAGTCTTTAAGTCAAGAGTGAATAGGTTAATTACTTCTAGGCAAGTGTGCTCCATCTTCGACCACATCTTCGCTTTCCATCAAGTGGGATCGTGGTCCAACGTCTGAATATCAGTGGAAAAAAGTAATGTACTAAGGTTTATTTTTGTGAGAAACTACGAAGCACGTTAATTTAATAAGCTTTCCAAGAGACTCCCAATATGAGTAAAGAGTTTCATTGAAACAATTTGTTTTGCATTTCCAATAGACGCAGTTAGCATGACGTGTCTGTGTTTTAAAAGCTTTTTCACTAACTAAGATGACGTCATTGGCGTGTAATTGAACATAAAACGTGTTTTAATACTTATAATGTAGGTACTCGGTAACTCGGGGTATGTAGTTATGCATATTCTCGCTACGCCCTGACTTGCGTAATTCTGACTTTAATTCTACGTCTATTTTCTGCGCAATTATCTGTTATCAGTAGGTACTTGGTACTACTATTATAACTAATTTAGGTATCCATATTACTTACCGTATTATTGGATCAAAGTTATTAACTCCATGCTTCTATCATTCTTAATGCGTCATAACGTAATCTACGAAGAAGCTAAAAAGGCAAAAAGTTGATCTAGGTAGTTAATTTTGTTTCCCGTATCTACCACTACCCCGTAACTACCATTTTTTGGTAAAATTTATTTTGATAGAAAAAATTTAAACAATAATTCTAGAGTTACGGGCCTGCGGACGGCGATCATTGGGTGGCTCGCTGTCTGATCAGAACCAGGCGCTAGTCAACGGTGCGCACAGCATAGAAGACGGGGCCCGCTAGGGCCAGTGCCTGCTGGGGCTGCGGACTTTGTTCGAAAGAGGCACCGTAGCCCTAAAACGCAAAGGGCAGTAGGAGGAACATGAATGGGTTTTAGTCAGTAAGAGTCTGACACTCCCTCCTGCTTCACCCAGAGTTTTTTTGATGATTTCCCATTCTTAAAAAAAGAAAATTGTTAACTCGTAAATGTCTTCATAAAGGTAATTCTAAGTATCGTCTTTGAAAGACATGTGAGCATATTCAACCATACGAGTATTTTCAGGCATTTACTAAATAGAGCAAATTCATTAGGCAAAGATTTTGGGGGTATCACTTCACCTACGCGTTTAACTTTATTTGTCCAAAATTCTTTGACAAGGTTATCGAACGATACACCTGACATGTGCAAGCAATCCATGCAGGCCCTTCCACTTCAACAAATAAAGAATAAACACCCATGCAGGGGCGTAGTTACCGCCGTATCAATGATACGGGGCCCCCGGACTACAAGAGCCCAGACCTGTGGACGTAAAGCTATACATTTAGTTCCGCACAATTCCGGACAGTTCCGTCCAAAGAGCCTAGTGAGAACTTTTTTACGTACTTCGCTTATGTCAAATTGTTTGGGAAAAAAGGGGTTTTTGTTATTGTCACGAGACGGCGCTTATTCAGTTTCAATACTAATTAATGTTTACGCTTACGCGATCGAAAACGTTAATAAAATCGCACTAAGGCCACCAGTTGAGCTAATAGGACCTATTTTGTGAAAATGGGCCCCCCAAAAATATTTGATACAGGGCCCCTTTCAGACTAGCCACGCCACTGCTCCCATTAATATTCAATGTCATAGCTATCTACTTTAAAGTTCATTACTTATACCATCAAAGGTTCATGCATTTGCATGATTAGTTTTTTACGAGTTGTCCGTGAAATGTGGAGAGCCGTTAGCGGTCGGTCGTAAACCTCCTGTTTTATTGGAAAATGCGGGAATTGGTAATAAGGAAGAGAAGTATGTCGCCATCGATTTGCTGTCGTCGGGCATGACATTTGTGATTATTATAGGTACATCCCTTTGAGGAGCTCGTGGCTAAATAATAACAGCCGCACGGGTCGATCTTTAAGGTTAAGCGACGCTTGCCAAGGTTGGTCTGTGGATGGGTGACCATCTTAATATACCGAGTTTCCTCCGTGCCTCGGAAAGCACGTTAAGCCGTTGGTCCCGGCTGTCATTTGTAGATCTTTGGCAGTCGTTACGGATTATCAGCAGCCAGTAAATCTAACTCCAGTCTTGCAAGAAGTACCGTGTTACCCAGTTAATGGGTTGTGGAGATCTGGTAGGCAGCCGCTCCACGTAAAACACTGGTATTCAGCTGAATCCGGTTTGACTGGAAGCCGACCCCAACATAGTTGGGAAAAGGCTAGGCAGATGATGATAGGTACATCCCTTTATGGGAGAAATTTATGGTAATCAAGCGTTCTTGTTCTTGTCCTTGTGGACTATGATCTCAGATACCCCAGACCTGTGACAACTGATACCTGTAGATTGGCCGCCGGTCTAAGATAGCAGGTATATATATATGTGTATGTTCAAAGAACATGCTAACATTATTCTATCCCATACATTTTTTTATTAAGAAATTAATTACCTACGGTCTGAGGGCTCTAAGATCTTAGTTCATTGAAATCATTTTGTAGAATAATCAATATATTTTTGAGTTTTCAAATGCTCATGTCTGCATTAAGATTAATCAGTATTGAAAGAAATTAAACAAAACGCAAACATATAGGTAGGGAACTATTTTATTCACGTAATTAGGTAAATTTATAGTTATATGAATAATGGTTAATTAGGCACTTTATAACGTAAAAACTGAAACTGGGTAGGTACCTAATAAATTCAGCACACAAATAAAGCTAAAAGTTCAAATAATGCCAAGGCCATGAAGGCGTCCCGTGAAATAACATAGTTAGTCGTGAACTTATAACGACTCATAAAAGTAATAGTCAATCGCGTCGCGTGACATTTAAACAGTTTTCCAAAAGTATTGTTTAACGTATCACTTGCTTTTATTTCAGTATTTCCTAAGGATGCCCTCATCTCTCAGGCTCAGATATAGGTAGGCTCAAATATATTTTTTTGGATTGGGTATCATCAAATGACTTCTACCATCCGCTCTGAGCAAGCAGACGGGATTGTCAGACTACTGACTGAAACCCATCCGTCTTTCACCAAATGCCCTTTGCTTTCCAAGACCGCTGTGTCTCTGTCGAAAAAACTCCGCAGCCCTGACAGGCACTGGCCCCTTCTATTATGCTGACATCTCTTTGAGGCGCGCGTGGAAGAATGAGCCGTCGACCCGGGCCCGGATACTATATTATTTTTCTGCAGTTTCTGACTGAAGTAGGCAATCGTGGCTGATGGGAATATTTAAGAACCAACCTTGCCCGTAACGCGCTGTTGGTAAACTGAAAAGATGAATATGCTCAAAGTTACCTTTGTTAACAATCAGAAAATCAATTATTATTTGCAAATTATAACAATACTAACTTCTGGCAGTAGTTTCGTGCGCGTGAAGTCAAATATTCCAAGGATAATCGTAGACCCCAGTATGAAAAGTACTGGGATACCAGTGTACCATGTTTCATCCATATCTGTTAAGACGTGAAGAGGGAACATGCTGAGGAAACAGCGACGAGACGGAGACGGCCGGAGACAGACGGAGTTACGAGTACTTTCGGATTTATAAATCTATACTAATATTATAAAGCTGAACAGTTTGTTTGGTCGATAGCGCTAATCTCAGGAATTGCTTGTTCGAATTGAAAAATTCTATTAGTGTTAAATAGTCCATTTATCGAGGAAGGCTATTGGTTTATAACATCACGCTACGACCAATAGGAGCGAAGCAATAATGAAAACGTCACGCAGACGAATTTGCGCGGGTCAGCTATTAATATTATAAATATGGATTGATCGCCATCCGTCTGACAAGCTTGACTATAAGCATCTTGTAGATAATACCTACTCATAAAATATTTGTGATGAGCAAACACAATAAAATATTAGTTTAATATGTTGTCTCGTCTACGAGTTGAGTTGTTATGTCTTACTGTCTGTGATTTTAGTGTTGGCTCCGACATACATCACATACACGATACACATAATGTTCTACCTACGTATCAGCAAAGTTCCCGCCATGTTGTTTTATCTCTGCGTCCCAACTTTACAGAACACTTCTAAATTAGATTAACTGTAGCTTTATGTTGTCTTAAATTATTTAAGTCGGCCATTTTGTTTTTTACTACGTACGTATTCCAGTAACTCAGTTTCGTGTCGCACTGACTCAATTTAGAGTTTTATCGTATACGATTTGGGTAGAATTAGATTTATTTTACTTAGAATGTGAAAACCTTTTTAGTTCGCATTTTAAAACGTGACTGGAGATGAAATGTTCAGACTTTCAAAGACTTGGAAGCGAACATTATATGCAATGCATTGCATATAATGTTCGCTTCACAGGCACACGTGCATTTGAGTGCATGGCATTTGGAACTAAATCCTCGTTACTGGGTTCTGTGCGACGAATGTTGGGGTGGCACCATAGATATAATAAATACTTTATATTTCTATGGGTGGTACAGTGCAGCGCTTTCTCGGAATATAAGTAGTCTCGTCGCGTACGTTTTTCACCTTTGAGAGATCAGTATTAGATATACTTATGTACTAGGTTTTATTTCAGGGTAGTGTTCTGTATCCGTTGTACATGCATTAAAGGAAATATAAAAAAAAAAACCAGCCAAGTGCGAGTTGGACTCGCACACAAAGGGTTCCGTACCATAAACCTTAATTTTTATTATTTGTTGTTATAGCGGCAATAAAAATACAGTCTGTGAAAATTTCAACGGTCCACCTAAGGTTTTTGAGATACAGCCCACTGACAGACAGACAGACGGACGGCCGGACGGACAGCGGAGGCTTGGTAATAGGATTCCGTAGGATACCTACCCTTTGGGTACGGAACCCGAATAAAAAATACAAACCTTTTTCAAGAATCCAATTTCAAGAATTAATTTTAGTAACTCACCAGTAAGTTATGTACCTAATTCTAAGTAACATGGAGGTAGTCAGTAGTCTGAATATGATGAGCCAGTTGCGTCTATCGCCGGGATCCACACGTTTTTCGCTATCATTTTACCTTTCTTTCTGCGACAGTCATTGCTGTTTTAACTTTTACTTTTTTGGTTTTAATGATAGTTGCCGCGTGCTTAATACGTCAAAAATACCAGCCCGGTGGCTTGCCATTGGTCGTCTGTTGTGCCATGTTGGCAGTAAGACACATTTGTTCTACACACACTACACAGATATTTAAATATTATTTTTAACTGTATTAGTTTTTATACTAATTACTGTATTTAATTGCGATTTATTTTTATTTTAGAATATTTAATTAAGTATTATGTTTATTGTATTTACCTTCGTCCGTGTATCACAGCGGGGTGCCAACTGAAAACCAGCGCTGGGTGTCTGACGCCAAGCAAATGCTGAGATGGTTACCCTTTCGGCATGGGCACGCTCAGCTCGCTCAGCTTTGTGTACCTGCTAACTATTACTTTTGTTTTTCTTTGTCGCTGTGCGTTTGTGTCTGTGCTGAATATTTTTTTTTTCTATTCTATTCTAAGAATCCGACCGAAAATAACGAGTAAAAAAATTAAAAAAAAAACACTTTTCAAGCAATTTGATGTAGTTGGTGCCGTTTATTTTAGTTCAATCACAGATTCATCAGACTGCGGAAACGCGTTCGGTCGGATTTATTTTGATAAGGCTTTATTACTGCGCAGCAGCTACCACTTCTCGATCACCGTGTATAGTAGTATATGTTAGGTCGGTTCTCGTACATACATAGTGTAGGATGTATCTTATAAGATACACGAGTGACTGGAGCGTTTAATAGAGCGTGAAATTCTATACGTACCTATAAGTGCTACGTGACAACATTTCTAGCAAATTCGGGCTCACGCTATTTTCTTGTCTAAGATGAATGAACTTGAATATACTAGAGGCTGTAATATAACTCTATGTATGAGTAGTTGTTTTTAAGTTAAATAGTATTTTTAAATTTCCGAATTTTTGCATAAAAAATTAAATAAAAATTATATTAAGTAGGCACCTCGGTTCGATCGGCAGGATTTTTTTCAAGTGTGTAGCCTGTTTTGAATTTGAACCCGGTTATTGGTTTGCCCCCTTTTAAATGAATTATAATAACTACTAAAATGTCTGTTTTGGGAGAGCCATAGACGTTTGTCTATGGCTCTCCCAAAACAGACATTTTATAGTTTTATTACCTACTTCTCCGGGGAACAGACGTGTATTATAATGTCATGTTCAACAGGGTCCCTTTCAAAGAGACAAGGGTTTAAATGACAAGATGACACTTGACATAAATTCTTGAGCTTCCCCGTGTCTTAGTAAAGTCATGTTAAAGGCCTGCCCTATGTCAGCTCGTGACAGCTCAGAGCTTAACGTGCTTCTAGAGGCTTGGAGAGGATCAAAGGCTTTAACTTTGACAGTCAAATTAACGGTTCTAGTTATAAAGAAATAGTTGTGCTTAGCTGCGTTATGGCTTTATGAGTTGTGACATATCGTTTTCTGATTGATTTCTTCTATGAAATTGAGTTAAAATTTGCTTTCTTTATTCATTTAACCTTACATCATCATCATCATATCAGCCGAAAGACATCCACTGCTTCCATCCATCTACCTTACATACTCATTTATATTTTTAAATATTGCTTAAAAATAACAAAACTAAAATAACTTAAAATTAAAAAAAAATCGCGGGTCCAATCTTGATCATGGTACCGCAGGGGCGTCGTGCCAATCCTCAAACTCCTGCGCAACTATGTTCATAGTTCATCAAAGTTCCCTTTTCTCGCAAACAGGGGATCTATGATGGATGATTTTTAATTTGTTTCTAGAACATTTTTCATGTTACGTACTGGTTTATGAAGTCTGCACAGTGTCGCTGCCATTTCTGTACATGTTAGGTATACATTGGTACACTAGCTGATCCGCGCACGTTCGTTTTTATCACATTTTTCATTAATTCTCCGATCCTATTGATCGTACCGTGTTTTTATTTTATATAGACGTCCTCGATAAATGGGCTATCCAACACAAAAAAAAATCTAACGAACTATTCAGCTTCATTACATTAATACAGATCTGTCAACAAAACCAGATACTAAGTGGTATTCGTGCTACGAGAGCTAGAAAAGCTGCACAGGTTAATGTACCCTTCGTACTTATCATTCACAGTTATACGCCAAACAAAATAACACAATAAGTACCTACACAGTAAAATAAATATACATTTATCTTCTATTCAGTGTATAAACAATTCTAGTAGAACACTCAAAGTCCACGCTATACAGCCATTAGGTAAAAAAAAAACAACAATATTGACCTTAAATTTGAACAGATAGCTGTCGATACAACCTGTGTTTTCACTTGTCCTTCGTTATTTAAAGTTTCGTTAGTCATTTTGTATTTATCCAGCCTGTAATTGTCCCCCTTCAGGGCGAAGATCTCTTTTTGGAGCCCGTGTTATCGTTATTAGATTAGGACCTCGATAAGTTCTGTAGATGCCATGAATCCCTTCACGGAAAATCCACGAGGAAAAATATTAATATTAAATATTTCTGTCTCGAAGACCAGTACCGATGCTTTAACCACAGCTTCATTTTAAAGGTGGACAAAGCTTGATATTAACTGTTTTTATTCGATGGCCACGTTATATACATTTTTGTAGGATAAAAACTATGACACTTTGCGTAAGTTCGCAGAGTGTCATAGGATCTAGTAGCTGTCTATAACTGCAAGTATGTTTGAATAGTAAATCAACCTAGATATATGGTTTGGCTCTAAAGCTTTTGAAAATATAAAATTATCACTAAATCCCTGCCAAATGCAGTTAATAATACCTATATTCTTGTTTGAAACATATGCTACAAAGTTCACTGAAGTTTACAATAACGGCAACCGTATCGAAGTATTGCAGAATATGAACCTAAATACATTGGAATTGCAAATATATGAAAGTCGCGCCACCTGCTCTGTGTATTGAGAAGTAAATTTTAATGCTTATTCGTCTGAAGGCATCGCATTTCGTTTCTGAAGTGGATTTAGTAGGTACTCGCTTCAATTATTTTGGGAGTGAGAAAACAAAAAGCGAAGGTGTCGTTGAGGTAAGCTCTTATCTCTTTTAAGTATCTATGCACTTTATTGGGCTTTATTCTTCAATGTATCGTTGAATAGCACAATGCCTATATTTTTATTTTTTACCGAAGGGCGCTAAAGTGTCTATTATTCTGTGCACTTACACAGACTTTATTGAGCATTATAAGACGTCGCGTCTCTTTTAAAAGTTCGATGTAATACCTAGTGTATTTTTAACCGACTTCAAAAAAGGAGGAGGACTTCAGAAAAGAGGAGAGGAGGTTCTCAGTTGGGCATGTATTTTTTTTTTATGTTTGTTGCCTCATAACTCCGTCATTTATGAACCGATTTGAAAAAATTTTGTCTCATCTGAAAGGGTATACTTCTCGATTGGTCCCATTGTCACCATGTCAGAATCTGATGATGGGATCCCACGAAAATCGAGGGCAACCCTCAAATTTTATGGGCACATACAGTGTTTTTCATAAATTTTCTAACGCAATTCAGATATTTATGCCTGGTAATCATCATCTCATGTTGCTGAGCTATCGATGAAAGGTATAAATTAGGATCTGATGATGAGATCCCATGAAAAATGTTTGTTTAGCGATACTTTAGCCAATTGTCAGCCGATTTGGATGATTCTTTTTTTGTTTGAATGAGTATTTTCCTGGACTGGTCCCGTTTCAATTTGGTGAAGATCTGACGAAGAACTTCGGAGGTAGGCAACGGAACTCTTCAATAAATGATAGCAAAGGGATCGGGATTGCTGAAATCGCATGTTTTTTTAGTGTTTACACCAGTTCTTAACATAACATTGCGCCGGTACGCTGTTAATGGTTACGCATGTACCTAGGTACCACTAAAAAGTGAAAAATAAAAAACTTTTTTACAAAAAATACAACCGACTTCCTAAAACAAAACACTACAAGGTACCTATAAAATAACTTCGGAAGAAAGAAAAAAACTTTAATTTCGGAAGTCGGTGTCAAAAAACGAAAAAATAACCAAAATCACCGACACCGATTTCCGAAATTAAAGTTTTTTTCTTTCTTCCGAAGTTATTTTGTACCTTGTAGTGTTTTGTTTTTGGAAGTCGGTTGTATTTTTTTGTGTCATCAATGGGTGTTCAACGATATCTATCTATTAGGCCTGTAGGTACCTACATGCAGGAGTCATGACTTCACCTAATTTGTCATTGAACTCGACAACACATCCAATTTGCTAAGTTAACCTGAATTACTATGAGATTGGACACTGGGTTGTAAATCCCTGCAAGCAATGAGCTTGGTAACCGTTGCCGTATTTTACAAACTTTGAATGTTTAGTTCTAAATACACAGGCAGTTTGATTTGTTCCGTGTAAAATATTTAAAAAAAAAATATTTTTACATATAGCTACGAAGTAACAATTTTATTTTGTAGGTAAATATGAAAGACCAGTTGACCCGCGCAACTTCGTCTGCGTCACAATTTTCATTACTGCTCCGCTCCTATTAGTCTTAGCGTGATGATATTAAGCTTATAGCCTTCCTCGATAAATGGACTACCTAACACAAAGAATTTTTCAAATCGGACAAGTATTTCCTGAGATTAGCGCGTTCAAGCAAATAAACAAACTCTTCAGCTTATATATTAGTATATAGATTAGAATCTTCTGCAACTCTGTCGCTGGCGATCGTATTGGAAAACCTTGTATCCACTAGGAAAAATTTGACTCGCAACACGTGACGCCCAACATGATCAGCAACGTGCACAATAACGCGCGACGTTGCCAGCAGGTGCGCAACGTTAACAATGCTGATTAAAAAGTTCCTCGTTGCCGTTCAACATGTTGTGACTTGCGTGGCGTGTCAAATGTTGCTTCTCTTGCCGCTCGCGCAGAGAACTAGCTTCATCTTTTTGACTAACCGACTTGAACAATTCAAAATTCCCTGTATTTACAGGGAATTTTATACGATAAGTAGATTAAAATTTTTGTACCTAAGTGTCTTTAAGACTGAAGAGAAATAAATTATTTAACACCTAAGTAGTACGTTCTCGTGATGCCTACTTAATATTTCAGTAAGCAAATATGTAAATTCATATTTTCTTGAGCTTCTACGACCGTCATATTTTCTATTTACTTGAATTATAAGGTAACTCGAGTGCCGGTGTCTTGTCAATTATTTATTAACAGTTTTCTACCTGCCTATTAGAATTTACTACTTTACGTCTTACAGCTGGCCATGTTGTGCTAAATATATGTAGATATATAAAAATTCCTACGGAAAATGAAAAAGAAAAAAACGGGATAAGCGCGTACGAATAACGGGGAATAGCTAGTCTTATAGATGAATAAATCCAGTAGTGTTCATTAGTATTTTCTGCAACTTAGGTAAGTACCTAAAGATCTGCATAGTATCTCTAGTATACACATCATATAGGTAAAATAGACGTGGTATATCTACTCGTTCTATCTCTAGAATGAATTTTAGCTTATCAAAGCCTACTGAATGATTAAGTGACTGAGTGACCGAGTGACTGACAGACAACGCACAGCCGAAACTACTGATCGTAGAAAGTTGAAATTTGGCATGAAGGTTCCTTGAGGAGTGTAAGTGACCACTAAGAGAATATTTCCCGAAATTCTAACGGGAACGAGAAAAAACGGGATATGCGGGACGAAGTTGCGGGCAAAAGCTAGCTATTATTTTTTTTTTTTACTATTTATAGGCACGCGTTTGACCACTACGCAAAAAAAAAAAAAAATGCTACGATACCGATTAATAAAGAGGTATTTCTTATCTAAACTTCTACATGTCATTAACGTATAGGTAACAGCTTTTTCTTACCTTACATACCTACCTAAAGTAACCCCCAGTTAAGTTCTTTACTTATGTTCGTTTGCGTTAGTCCTGTAAACACGCACATTCATACAACTTACGAAGGTTCGCTTCTGATAAAATCGATAAAATGCAAATAGTAGATGCGACTGGGGTATCCGTATGTACCTACTCATCGCGAAATATACCAATTGAGGATTTAGCTGGACGATAAATAAATATTTATAGCCCAGCTAAATTATTTTTTGTTGTACACCTACCTACCACAGAGTTGTTTTTTAACCCAAAGGTTGACTGGTAGAGAATGCCTTGTTGCATTTAGTCCGCCCATATACCACATTGTATATAAAGTTTAAATAATAAACAAACAGAGAAGCAATCCATATCCATAAAATCAAAAATAATCTCCGATTGGCAATCAAGCTTTTCTATTTCGCTGCGGCCACTGCCCCACAGACAATATATATGCACTGCTCCTATAACCTGTGGCTTTGTCCTCTATGACTCTTTAGTTTCTGGTCACATAGCGGGCTGTCACGGGACTCAGTTGACATGTTATCCAGGAGACAAAAGAGTATGTTCCTGAACAAAAAAATAAAACCGACTTCCAAAAACAAAACACTACAAAATAAAAAATTGCTTTAATTTCGTAAGTCGGTGTTTTTGGTTATTTCAATTTTGAACACCGACTTCAATTTCTCAACTATTTTTTTTTTTTTATTTGCGATGGGTTTGCTCTTTCTTGACTCTAGTTTAGCTCAGAGATGACAGAGACAAATTCTACGATGGAACGAGCTTGTAACGCCATAACAATAAGTGTCCAAAATCAGTACGTTCCATTTTCCAACGCATGTCAAAGGACATTGGTTGAGCCGCGATCGAATATAATTTACGTTGAAATGGTTGAATAGACGTGTTTTGATGAGCTCAAGGTTCTGTAGTCCTTGGATGTCGTTATAATCTATTGTTGTTGTGAACTGTTTACATGTCAGCTCGTTTAGGATATGAAGTCGAGTGATTTATAAAATATTAGAGTTTTGTACCTATACTAACGTAACCATATTTGCTATATATTATTTGTATAGAATAGAAATAGAAAACATGTAGCAAAAAAGTAAATTAAAGAAAAGCGTTCGTTGGTAATTGGTAAGCCCATTACTTGAGAATGGCTGGACATAATAAGTTCATTTCTTTTAGAAACGATCGTTATAATACTAGCAAGATTTTAAGAGAACCAAAAATTAGATTAACACCCGAAAAAAAAAAAAGAATCGGAAAGAAACTCATTCGCATTTTTCTTTATGATTTTGTTCCTTTCTCGAACTCAATTGGGTCTCCTAGTTAATCGTTGTATACAACATACCTACATACTTGATAATGAATTATTGGAGCAACAGTAATTAGAACAAAGGGTAAAAAATAAATTAGTTTCGTACCTAACACCATGAATCCTCCTGACCAATAAAAACGTTCAAATAAATACTAGAGTAAAAAGGCCGGTCATTGACATAACACATTAGATTGTCTATTGTTTGAGCTAGTCAAACATTTTATACCGTTACTTATAAAATGTTGCATAATTGGCCTGCCTGCTGATTACACACAATATAAGGGCTAGATACGATCGGTCAATAGCTGCAGTTAAAAAAATGGCTGCTCCACTTCTGGTGAATAAGTGAGTATGTACCGAGTTGTGATGACGTTATTAGTCGATTTAATAGCGCATGAAACAATGTGTCATTGTTGACATGTATTTAGTTACCAGTTTTCTTGAAACTGTGAATGTTTCGTACAAATATGACGGCATGATGTTATCAATGTTTTTCGAACTAAGCATGACGTTTTCAGTCTGACGTCACTAGATGTAGGTAGTTTGTTTTTGAACGCGTAGCTAGGTAAAGGAGTGCTGTTTTTAATTTGTCAATAAATTGTAATATTTACAATATTTCTTCGGAATCGCTGAAATTATGAGCACCTAGCACTTTTGTTTACCTACTCAACAAAACAGATATTACTTACGTTTGCTTATTGATCACCGATGTGTCTGAACACAAGGCTCCTTTGTTTTGTGGTTAAAAAAACCGATCAAGAGCTAGTCGGACTCGCTCAATACAAAACGTAAAATGTTAGTAAATTTTCATCGGCAGGACCGTACAGGTATTCGTGAGAAAGTTTTAAAACTGCGGTGTATAGGTATTGCAGTTTTAGACCAACGCCATCTCTTGAAACTAATGTATCGTCATCTTCTAGTGGAACTAATGTAATTTTTGTTGATGATTTCTGAAAAAAGTATGCTGTTTAGAGACGTCGTTTTATTTTTCCTTTAATGTTTACTTAAACTTCTATCACATACAATAATTTCAGATTTTTCTATAGGTATGCGCGCGAATGGTCAATTTTTTAAATTTTTCGTTTGAATCGAAAACAATGCGGCCTAAAAAAATGTTTGAGAATGAGCAAATATCGTTCTTTCATATGATACCCGTACCCCACATGCCCTAGTAGCCCCACTTCGAATTTTAAAGTATCCCTTTCAGTCGCTGTTGCAATAAAAATAAATAAATTTTTATTATTTCCTTATTTTGAAAATAGTTGAGCAAACGTCATCTAAAACATTAGTTCTTGAGATATCCAGCTGTGACTTAGTTACACCATAGGTTCCTTTATACCATTTTGTACGGAACCCTAAAACTCAGTAGTAACTTCTTTGTGAAAGAATAACTCAAATACTCGTATGTCGCAATTTCATGAAAGGTGTCGCAATATTTGTCGTAGTGATGAAAAAGCTTGAAATTTTTCATAACAGCTTTTACCTCTATTTCTCGGCAGCTCTTTTCATTGACAATCTTTTAATATTAATAAGCTTGCTTTCGCTCGTCGTAAAGAAAGACGAGCTCTTAGATAAAGCACGCTTTTTAATACTCTTTTGTTATAAACACAAAAGGCTGGCAGTCTCTCGGTAATAATGCTCATAAAAATGATAATAAAACTTACATTTATTTCTAATGGGTCTCGGAAACGGACATGAGAAAACATTAAATATAATAGTTTGTGGTATTTAGGTCAACTGGATGAACACTGAGTTTTCACAGGAATGAGATTATCAGCGAATTATTGGATAAAGATTTGAATTAACATGTTTATCCTGAAAATCTGTGAAACTTTGGCATTGAAGTAAGGTTTGGTACATTCTAAATTCAAAATACTTTATTCAGCAACCAGCCCTATTTGCCTGCCAGGGTTGTGGAATTTGTTCGAAAGAGTCACCTCGCGGCCCTGGAACGCAAAGGGCTTTTTAGGAAGAACACGGATGGGTTTTCGTCAGTAAGAGTCTGACACTCCCTTCTGTTCACTCCCTCCCGCCTTATCAGGTATATTTATTTATTTTACCGTCGATTATTTTCTGTATAAAAATCTCTGGTCTATACCTAAATATTATTTGGTTGCTTATTTTCAGTTTCAAAATAACAAAAGCATTCGCTCATATTGAACAAAATACTACGAGTGGGTCTTCACGTCAGTACTGTAATCAATATACCAATCTAGAATCTTCCGCAGGTCTGCCCACGCTAAAAGTTCTTAGGTATGAAACCTAAGTAGGTATCGTGTTACGTACAGGTTACTCCAGAGCAAATCTTTAACAAAAACCAATTAAAAGGTTGCAACGTGATCTCTGGCCCACGTATTTTAAATGACGTAACAAAATGAGGTGATTTCCAAAGTTTTCCATTCGTTGTATGGCTTGAAAGTAATCAAATGAAATGGGTATTTGTTATTAGCATAGTAGTTTTAAAGTTAACACTTTCGTTTCATTATCTGCCTAGCCTTTTCCCAACTATATTGGGGTTGGCTTCCAGTCAAGCCTATTTAGCTAAATACTAGTATTTTACGTGGAGCGACTGCCTACCAGATCTCTACAACCCATTAACTGGGTAACACGGTACTTTATGGCAAGACTGGAATCAGATTTACTGACTTCTGACTATCCGTAACGACTGCCAAAGTTCTACAAATGACAGCCGGAACCAACGGCTTAACGTGCTTTCCGAGGCACGGAGGAAACTCGGTATGTTAAGATGGTCACCCATCCACAGACCAACCTTAGCAAGTGTTGCTTAACCTTGAAGATCGACCCGTGCAGCTGTTATTATCTGGTCACGAACTCCTCCAGATAATCGAACATTTAAGATTTATTGTATGTGGGGAAAACAGTTTCCCAATATCCAAACTCCACGTTGGGGAGTTCAAAGTATTTCTTAACTGTACCAAGTTATTTATCTTAAGTTAATGATCAACCGACTTAACGAAGGTTAAGTCAGTTAATCATAGTCCTAGGGACCGAACCCCTAGGTTCATTGAAATTGGATTATGAACCCTTCAATCAATCAAACCAATTTATCACAAGCCACTCATAATCGTTTATTTCCAAACGATGCACAAATAAAACGGCTGTCAGTCTGGTACTTAATCAGGCAAAACAAAAAAGAATCGCCACGATATTTTTCTTGAACGTCAATCATAATTTATTCCATTCGACCTTGATAGTGAAGGCTCGTATGATGGTAATTATAAGGAAGAGAGCTAAGGCTGACAAGCCAATATTTTACAACTTTAATGTTTTTGAGGGTTCCGTACTTAAAGGGTAACCAACGAAACCCAAGCCTCCGCTGTCCGTCCGCTCGTCCGTCTGTCTGTCAGCGGGCTGTATCTCAAGAACCGTAACTTAATAGGCAGACAGTTGAAAACACAGATTGTGTATTTCTATTGCAGCTATAACAACAAATAATAAAAATTAAGGACAATGGTACGGAACCCTTAGTGTGCGAGTCCGACTCGCACTTTGCCAATTTTTTAAACTGTTTAAGGAGCGGCTGCCAGTCCAACCGGATATGGCTGAGTAGTATTGACTGCCCATCTGACCTCTACAACCCAGTAATACCAGGTAATACGGTACTCTTGGCAAGACGCCAGATTTCTTGGCTTCTGACTACCCGGAACGACTATTTTTTAAGGGACAAATCCGCCACTCATTCCCAACTATTGCAACTCTTGAAAGCCGAGCCAATGACGCCCGACGAGTTCCGGAGAAACGATTCAATTGTCTTGGATCCCGGAAAGAAATTAATCAGAAAAGTACAGCGGAGGAGTTGGAAAAAAAAATATAATTTGCACTTCCTTCCTTATTAAGCAAGAGACAGAATAGGGCTAGGCCAATAGGCACCAAGGAACATATACAGCTGGGTTAAGCCCAGTTGCCAAGCACCACAGATTATATATTAGCACTAAAACTAATGAGTCCTAAATTGTGAGCTACGACTTCTACCCGGAACGACTGTTAAAGAAACACAATGACAGCCGGGAGCAACAGCTTAACGTACTTTCCAAGAAACGGAAGAATCTCGTTATGTTAAGATTTTACGGCAACCGTTTTTTAACTGTGTGGATCGACTCGTTGTAGTCATTATTTAGCCTTGAGTCTCGAGCTGATTGTTAATCTATTTATTATACAAAAATAGATCACGTAGCTACTGAGGGCCTAGCATGAATATTTTGACGTATGATAACGTTAACGTAAGTCAATTTTGAATGTGATAAACTACATCCCCATAGTATTTAGGTTTAATTTTATGGGACCTACACAGTTTATATCATACAAAAATATGAATATAGTATCTAATTAAAATAAATATTGTAGCTATGGTAAAATTTTACGTTACGTTACTATACGTCAAAAATATTCGTGAGGCCCTCTGCTGTCGTAAAGGAAAAAAACTAGAGAAAAATACCTTACTTTTTACCTGGAATTAGGAACAGGTAAGTAATAAAAGTTGTTCGTCAGCGTGTCTACCACATGTAAAACACGGTACGCGTACCAGGAGATTATAACAATCATGCATGTTACACATAAAGACTTACACGTAATAAAGATCACATCAAATTCCTTGGCAATCGTCGATTAACTGGTTGCGTGGCGATGGCGAACCATTTTATTATTTTCAGCTTTCAAATTAAAATCATTTATCAGAATTTCGTTTGATTGTACCGCCATCGGGTTTCGTAACATAAGGGTGTAAACTCACGCTATCCAGCGATTATATAAGAACGTTAATAGTGCTACTAAAATTCCTAACGATTTCAGTTATGAATTGTAGCAGTTGTGCTACGGAGCTACGGCGTAGCGTTGGTAGTTGCTACGATATAAAGGTATACCATTTTATGTATTTTTCTGCGAAAATTCATATTCGTTTGCGTTTAAAGGATTTAACATAAATATAGAAATGAACAGACATTGGTCACCCCCTCTAGATAGTAAAATCGTTTTAATGAATTCATTTTTTAACGAATGTTTGTATAGATGACCTACGCTGTACTAAGGGCGACATCAAATTAGTCGCTAAGCGCAGCACTGCTGTCGCGCTGATGCCGCGCGGCACTTAGCGAGTACTTTGAAGGCGCCCTTAGAAGTGCTACACGCTTTGAGGCACTACGCTACGGGACACTCGTAGATTCGTTACGCAGTGCTACGGTCGTAAGTGCGCTACGCAGCGCTACGATCGTAGATGCGCTACGCTTGTAAATGAGCAACACTCGTAGCGGCAGCTACGAAACTTTGACTTGGACTTTCATTTATTTAAGCAAGTTGTCTACTATTCAAACGTGGTAATAAGAATTCAAATGAAAGGCTTAATTTGCTCGCTTTGTTCGCCCACTCTAGCCCCCGTCATCCCCATCGAACCTAACATTTCGATGTCAGCGTGCGCTATATGTTTTCGAACTCGCTTTGCTCGCTCTTGGACTTACTAAGTACTTTGCGATTGGTTATTCGTAGGTCTAGGATAATTAAAAAACCGTTCAAAAGCGAGTCGAAGTCGTGCACCGAGGGTATCATATTAAAATTTTCATCGGCGAGGCCTAAATTCGTTAGAGAATTTTAACACTGCGGTGTAAATTGCAGTTTTAGATCAGCGCCATCCCTTGACTGATAGTGGAACTAATGTAATTTTTGTTGCTGATTTCTGACAAAGTGTTAGAGATATCGTTTTGTTTTTCCCGTACTTAATCATTTCATAATCTTCTATCACAGAATAATTTCTGATTGTTCTCTATGTTGTTCTTCGGAGACAACGGACGGACGGTATTATTTTACATTTTTCATCAATAGTCGATAGCCATGCGGCCTAAAAAATGCCCCCCACTTCGAATTTTCAAGAACAAATTTCAGTCGCTGTTGCTAAAAAAATCTATACATTTTTATTGCTTTCTTTTGAAAATTGTTCAACAAACATCATCTTAAACTATTCCAAATTTAAAGTTGGTAGCATTAGTAGTTTTTGAAATATCCAGCTGTGACAGACGGACATACTTAGCCACACCAAGGGTTTCTTTTTACCATTTTGGTACGGAACCCAAAAATGTTGAAGAGATATCCGTACCATCACTCATTATAATAAGAAATATTTTGTATGCGAACATTTTATACGCAGGAGACCTTTATTAATTCTTTTTCCTTTCTTCCTTCTATTGTTACATAGATTATGGGCCTACAAAATTATAATGCGGTATTAATGTAACGTGAGAATAATTTCTATGAAAACACAAAATGGAGCTTTTGTTAAATATTAATTAAATGGAACGAATTTTCACACTTGATTTCGTTATAGGCACGGAAAACGTTGAAAGAAGGAAAGAAACCTGTTCGTGCAAGCAATCACGATTTGAAATTTTTTATAAAAAAATTATAAAATTTTTAATGAGTATTGGTTATGAAATAATGAACTGCTTTCTATGCTTTTTTTTTCTTTCTTATAATTTGCCGTCTTGAACACGTTTTGTTCGTGCCTCTGTGAGCGCTTAGCCAATTTGTATCGAGAACAAATGAAACATAAGTTACTGGCTGGTAAAAAAAAACCGGCCAAGTGCGAGTCGGACTGGCACACGAAGGGTTCCGTACCATAAACCTTTTTTTTTAATTTGAATTGACTGAATGAAAGTTAAATTGCGGTTTACGATTTATGACGTATTAAAAAAAAACACTTACTAGATCGCGTTCAAACCAATTTTCGGTGGAAGTTTGAATGGTATTGTACATCATATATTTTTTCAGTTTTATCATTCTCTTATTTTAGAAGTTACAGGGGGGGCACACATTTTACCACTTTGGAAGTGTCTCTCGCGCAAACTATTCAAATTAGAAAAAAAATATATTAGAAACCTGAATATAATTTTTGAGTTTCAGTTCTAAGTACGGAAAACCCTAATATTTATTGTTATTTTTTCTATTTTTGAGTGAAAATCTTAATGCGGTTCACAGAATACATCCACTGACCAAGTTTCAACAGTATAGTTCTTATATTTTCGGAAAGTAGTAGCTGTGACATACGGACGGACAGACAGACATGACGAATCTATAAGGGTTCCGTTTTTTGTCATTTGGCTACGGAACCCTAAAATGTAACTAAGGGCTTTGCCGTCACGGCACTTTTGACTGTAGTGACAGTGACCACTGTGCTTTGAAAGGATTTTGATGACATTGACGAATTTATTCCAGCAGTCAGTCAAAATTGGATTATAACGCTTATAATATGTTAAGGAAAGCCACATCCCATTCTTTGCAAAAGACCATGACGACTAAATGAATACGATACTTTGTAAGAAATGCTCATTAAATAGATTCTCGTGCTATAATTATTTATAGTCATAGCTATAAAAGTATGACGTTAAGAAATAAAAGATATAATATTAATGCTTTATGTGACGGAAGTCGTATAAAAGTGTGATAACATTTACGGTGATCGTAAGCGCTAAGTTAACATTAAAAGTTATAAAACGCGGCCATTAAGCAGCTTTACCTCCTTAATAATAGAAATATTATTTAGTAATCTTTAGATGAGGCAGCAGCGTCAGATTTTCATTGCCAATGATACAATGAAAATAACGAATGATTACCATTGATGAGATATTTGCAAAAATATCGCGGAATCACTATCAAGGGTTTCAATGAGTAGATTACGGGCTGATTAGATCAGCCCGTAATCTACTCATTGAAACCTTTTATAATGTGTCGAACCTTACTTTGACGCCATATTTTTCAAAACTACAGTTTTTCAGGCAAAAGTATAGCTTGACAAATAAATTCAAACAATTCATTCATAAGTTGGAGATAAAAGTCTTGAACATTGTAATCATCGAGTGGATCCCAAATAGGCATGAAATGAAAAAAAAAATAAGATTCTTTCGTCCGTCAATTAGATTATCGAAAAATATTGGACACGTACTTTTTGCTTCATCGAATCAATAAAAATTTGCGAAGATGAAACGCATCAAAGATGTGTAGGTGGGGGCTTGTGACGTCACTATTCTGTTCTTCTTCTTCTTATCGTGTGGGTAGTAAGGTCTAACGACCCCACACACCCTAGTGTCAGAGTTTCTAAACCGCCTCAAGGGCCTCTGGCTATTCGGTAAAAGTATACAGAAATGTGATTAATTTTTTGTTTACGTGAAAAAAGTTAAAATACGAGTACAACATGTTTTTAAAATCTAGCTGACGCGATGACGGGCCAATTAGATTTTTTGAGTCATGAACCTTGGTGTCGTATTTTTTTTTAAATCTGTTCATATCTCTGCCAAAGTATGTTTGCACGAGCAAGATTTCTTAAATTAAGTAGGTACAAAGTTTATTTTCTTGGCCCTAATTCTTGCTCTCATCATTATCAAGCTGCAAATGTATCCACACTGCGAATGTCATGGGCTCACAAGTTCACTAACCTTTACAACTAAATGGTGGCCACCATCTCAGCCATAAACCATCCTTCCAAACGACTTTGTTTTTCACAGATACGTGAAAATCGTACGAAGAAATTCAGTACATTCAGGCAAAAGGGGTCCTTGACTTGTTGATATTTTGACCCAGTTTCGAGATAGTTCTTAGTAGGGTGCCGACCGAAACGTTGGGTGGCAATGAAGATTGATCTGACACTTTAATCTAACTTACATGAAATTGTGGAAATGGATCGTTGTGCACTGTTTCTGTAACAGTGGATTAATGCGCTAAGAATAGTAAACTTAAAGGATTTCACTGCGAGCTGCTGACTAAACAGTAGACAGATACTCAGATTGCCTACTCGTATGCCAGTAGCTCGGCTCGCTTTAGCTGTCTTCACAACGATAGTAGCTGCCCAGTACCTTGCGAGGCACACAAAAAATACAGGTGCCGCTCGCAACTGTCTGGCCGACAATGGCGAGCTACTACCGAACACGTCCAAACGATGTGAGCGATATCCGAGCTACTGCCATGTGCGAGTAAGTGTTAGGCAAGCAGGCGAGTGATAACATAAAATGTTGAAGTAACTCGGATGCGATCCAACTCGAACGTGGCATCAGTAACTCGTAATCCATACGATGCGGGTTACTGCACTGCAGTTACTCGGCAGGCTGACTCGTCCGCTAGTTCGCACTGTGTGAATAAATTCTACTGGCTTGGTATGTACACCAACTGATTGAATACAGATGTACTAAATTATTGACATTAATCATTTTGTTCATCTGTAGTCAATCAGACCTTATTACTAAATGTTGGTCTCACTTTTGATAGAAACCCTTCAAAAAGAATTAATTTAATATTTTTAGGGTTCCGTATTTAATTACATTTTCTATTAAAACAAATAGCAAATTATTTTACCTAATCAAGCAAACTTAATGAAAATTAGCAATCTTTGAAACAAGTTTTGATATAAGTATATAACTTAATTGAGTAATATCGTACTTTGTTATTGTAGCTAACCTAACCTAACAATACTCCTGAAATAACTAGCTCACTCAGTCTGGGTGCTAGAGCTCTCAAAACAGAAGATAATAATTAAAAACAACACACATGAAATTTACAAAACCCTTGGCTTCTAATTTCTTCTATATACAGCTGTAAAACAATATTATTTCTATTAACGAGACTAGAACTGAACGCTTAGCACGAATATTTTTGACGTCTGGTAACGTAACGTCAAATTTTACTACAACCAAAATACTCGTTCCGCGCATAATATTTATTTGAATGGGATACTATATTCACATTTTTGAATGATACAAATTGTGTATGTTGCATAAAATTTTACCAAAATACTATGGGGTTGCAGTTTTTTTATTCTCACAATTCACACACGTTAATGTTTGTACCTACTATACGTCAAAATATTCGTGCTAGGTCCTCAATTGGTTAGGATAATGAGAATAGTTGAATTCGAGCCAAAGGCGAATACCTAACTATGGTAGGCGCCAGGCAAATGTGCAATAAAGGTTATTGACCCACATACATTTATTGACTTATTTAATATCAACAACAGAAATAAAGACGAATTATGTAGCTGTCCTTAACGGACATCTATCGAGATCCTGTACGTTTTTTTATTAATGAACAACGGTTCATAATTTATTATTCGGGAAACTACGAAACTACTAAGAGAAAGGTCAATATACTTTATTGCAATTTAATCTGGCGTCTACCATAGTCTACATTATTCCACTTAACCGACTTTTTCCCCAAATAAATTACTCTCACGTCCCGACAACACGTTATGCATGTTTTCTTACCATCTCAACGGGTTCGTTGACTTATGATATACTTTCGACAAACAACAAAGTTTTGTCAGATAACAAATGTTGTGGTGTCTACACTCCACTGAACATTTTCCAATAAACGAACCGGGCTTTTGTTTTATCGCTTTATAAGTAAGTTTACTATTAGTTTTTGTATATAGCTTGGGTTCAATAACTTGGCGTGCACTATTTGATGGGTTCAAAGGCCTACACGTTTTCGGCGGACGTTATTTGAGAAAATATTATCTTAATAATAGAGACATTTTATGCCAACACATTGAACCTAAGCCTCCTTCGACAATCTGTCAGTTTGGTCATTTGGTAGACTAAGCACTATTTGGTCTTCAGTAGATACCGGGGGCGTGTGGCGTGTTTATTTATCTGTAGTAAAACTAGATGAACATATAAATCAATGATTATATTCTTGGATAGTCCACAGCAAATTCGAAACAATCTGGCGACCTGAAACAAATAATTATTTTCTTTCATACTAATTCAAATCCTTTTCCAAAGGGTTTCGAACATTTTTCTATGGCAGCTGACACAGCCCCCAGCCGCCATACATTCATTTTTAATAATTTTCATTGTTCGCACATGGCAACTTTAGTTTCAAATATATCAGCAACATTGCACTTTAGGGCACCATGTTTCTTACATAATTTATTTGTTGAAGTATCCTCTACCCTTTGCACGACCCTAAAATCATTATCCGCCAGAATATAGACTACATTATAGTACCTACTACTCAACTAAGTAATTACGGTACATACCTACACCATAAATGTAGGACATACAAATGTGTTTACAAAAGACGGCAGAAAAGGCAATCTTATCGCTGTCAGCGTTATCTATTCAACAGCGCTAGGCGCTAGTGCACTTTAAGTATTATTATATGTAGTTACCCACATAGGTACAGGGAGTTACAGAAGTTCGTGATCATATTTAAAGGTGATCATCTGTATCCGTAAGAAATGGGCCAAGTGCGAGTCGGACTCGCACATGAAGGGTTCTATACCATCGTATTTTTATAAGTTGTTATAACGGCAACATAAAAACACACTGAAAATTTCAACGGACTGGCTATTACGATTCATGAGATATAGCCCGCTGATAGACAGACGGATGGACTGACGGACAGCGGAGGTTTAGTAATAGGGTTCCGTTGGTAAACCTTTGGGTACAGATCCCAATAAAACGACTCAAAATTCCAAAACATCACTTTTCAAGCATACTGAGGCAGATGGCCTGTATATTAGTTCCATCACAGATTTGATGCCGTCAACTGCGTCCGAACACATTTTTTTTTTTTTTAAGGATGGGAAATCATCAAATGACTCCTCCCGCTCTGGGTGAAGCAAGAGGGAGTGTCAGACTCTTACTGACTAAAACCCATCCGTGTTTCTCCTAGTGCCCTTTGTGTTTCAGGGCTACGGTACCTCTTTCGAACAGATTCCGCAGCCCCAGCAGGCACCGCCCTAGCGGGCCCCGTCCTCCACGCTGACATCTCTTTGAGGCGCGCCGGGATCGCAGCGCGCCGCCGACCCGGGCCTAGTTCTGATCAGACGGCGAGCCACCTACAGCTCGCCGTCCGCAGGCCCGCGCCTACGGCGGCCGGGAATCGTCCTGCGACTCCCGACGCCTGGGGCGTCTTCTTCTGTTGCGGCGACTGGGACGTGAGGTTTCCCTCTCTCTCACACGTTCGGCCTCCTCCTTTGCTAGCATTACTGCTTCGCAGAAGGAGGTGATCGCTTCCCATGCCTCCTCGCTCCGGACCAAAGATTGAACCAAGGCCGGTCGCGAGAGGTCGCCGCCGCCGATCGTCTCGACGAGAACCCGGCGGTGCTCCGCCCAAGCAGGGCAGACCTCCACCGTATGCTCCACCGCGTCCTCCGGACGATCCTCGCAGTGATGACACCCGGGCGCGTCCTCCCGCCGAATCCGAAACAGGTATCTCCCGAAACAACCGTGTCCGGTGAGTACCTGTGTCAGGCGGAAGGTGAGAACGCCGTGGCGCCGCTCCAGCCACTCCTCTAAGAGGGGACTTATCGCCTGGATTGTTGCGTGCCCAGCGCTGGGTTGCGACAGTCGCTGTCTCCATACCGCCATGAGATCCTGCCGGAGCTCCGTCCACCTTGCTGCGATTTGCCGCGGCAGAGGTGTCTCGCCCCGGCGTTGCGCCTCCACGCGCCACTCGTAAATGTGCGCGAGGGCTCTCGCCTCCAGATCCCATGGCGGCAGTCCGGCAAGGAGGCTCGCCGCCTCGCCAGAGACCGTGCGGTATCCCCGGGCCAGCCGGTTGGCCATGACCCTCTGAGACGCGTTGAGGTAACGGGCAGGTCGCTTCCTTAAAGTAGGCGCCCATACCGGCGCCCCATAAAGGGCCATGGACCGCACGACCCCCGCGTAAAGCTTCTTGGACCCCCTAGATTGGGCAGAAGCCGCTTGAAGGCAGCCCCGGCTCGTCCCAGTCTGGGAGCCAAACGTCGGAAGTGTTTGACGAAATTCCATCGGCTGTCAAGGACGAGACCTAGGTACGTCATCGTCGACCCGACGCCGATATGAACCCCTCCCACCGTTATTTGAGATCCCGATGGTGGCCTGTTCCGAGAACTATGGAAGCACATGGCCTGGACTTGTGCAAGGCCACCTCGAGACCCAACTGCCGGATCCTCTCAACGACTATCGCAAAACCGCGTGTCATAGCGTCGGTCGCCGCCTGGTGCGACCTCCCCTGCGCCAGGACCAGCGTATCGTCAGCATAGCAGACAACGTCCGAACACATGCAATTGCAAAGCGGTCATTTTTGTATAAAAGTAAACTTTATTTTGATTTTGTAACAGTTTCTATAATGGATATTAGACACAGAACCTCAAACTTAATATATATATGCCCACGTGCTTCTGAAACGCCCTGTATATTAGTTCACCCCTTTCATGGTATTTATAATGCAGTAGGTTAGGTTAGTGCTGGGAAGTTCTTTGTGCTTTGCCGTGCTTTAGCACTCACGCCTAAGCTTTTAAGCTTAGGCGTGAGTGAGCCGGAAGTTCGGTAACGATGTTAAATGGCAATCGATCATACCACACCCCTCGATGCAGACAATAGCTACTAAAAAGGTTTGCTCTTTTGGTTTTGTTTGGGTTTGTTTTTTCTTCTATTTAGCCTGTAATCAGGCTTTCTTCTTTATGCTACAGCCACACAATACGGCAATAATTATGGCCATACTTGAAACAAATTAACCAACTGAAACAACACCAGTTATGGCTGTAATTATTGCCATATTACGGTAGTGTGGCCGATTATGGTAGTAGGTATACTAGATTATTATAAAGAGCGAGGAGCTCGTGGCTAGATAATAACAACTGCATGGGTCGATCTTCAAGGTTAAGCAACGCTTGCCAAGGTTGGTCTGTGGATGGGTGACCATCTTAACATACCGAGTTTCCTTCGTGCCTCGGAAAACACGTTAAGCCGCTGGTCCCGGCTGTCATTTGTAGATCTGTGGCAGTCATTACGGATGGCCAGAAGCCAGTAAATCTGACTTTTGTCTTGCCATGAAGTACCGTGTTACCCAGTTAATGGGTTGTGGAGGTCTGGTAGGCAGCCGCTCCGCGTAAAATACTGGTTATTAGCTAAATCCGGCTTGACGGGAAGCCGACCCCAATATAGTTGGGAAAAGGCTAGGCAGATGATGACGGTAACGTGGCTGTAGCATTAGGCCCATTCATTTCCACCATTATAAAAAATTAAATGGGAGCCTCATACAAGGAACTTGTTTTCAGTTTATGGTACGAAACGCTTCGTGTAAAAGTCCGACTCGTGCTTGTTTTTTTTTTACCAACAGAAGATCTCAAGAAAAAACTTTACTAGAGGGGAAAAGTTTAGCGTTAAATAGGAATAGAACCAGTCACGCGGCTGACTTGTGGTCTGGTCAACGGAAAAAAGCTGGAGGCGTAAACGAAGAAAACATCAGATCTTGTTTGTGGGAAAATGGATAGCGCTGTAATATTTATTTCAGGAGCTGCATAACAACGTGCTTCTTATGCCTACAAGTTTCTGTAGGTAAGTATCCGAGTTGTGTTTTGTTCGAGACCAACTCATACTCGTACTCGATCCGTTTTATCATTCGGACGTACGGTAACCTAAAAAATATGTTAGATTATATACAGCCAACTTTAGTTGTTAAGTAATTAGTTGTTCAGTTTGGAAAAATAAAATTAAAAATCCGTCTAATATCTACCTTATTCATTATATTGCTAAATTTATTAAATTTTACATTAAATTATACATTAAATTTTATTTGCTTATCGGCTGCGGACAGGTGCCAGTTCCCTTACAATAAAAGTGTTTGATATTATTAGAATTAATAACAGTGCACGCTCGTAGACGCCTGTATGTTTTAACGTCCTCATTCATCGTCACGCCTAGGTAGAAGAGCATTTAGTAGAATTTGTCTGAAATAGCGAGAGTAAAATCAACTGCCTTATTCATTAATGTTTTCATAACTCGACCAAAATTTATTGATCAGAATTTATAGGTCATTGCGCAATCATGTAATTTATGAAGACACAATACCATGTCACGCGTCACTGCGTCAAATCAAAGACAATATGTAGGTTCGCAATATGAAGGGCTATTTGATGTTTTGTCAACAACAACACAATAGGGAACGTGCACAGCGTTGACTATGCCATCTAGTGTCGCATATTCGAAACTTTAAGGGTCAGAATATTTGACATTGACGCTTCTGTGCTGCCACCTGCAGTTCCAGTACGATCAGTTTATTGAGACGTGCGCGAAGTAAACTGTGCCATCTAGCGTAGCTATTTCGAATTTTATACTTGACAGTGACATTACTGTGCCACCTACAGTTTCTGCACGCTCCCTATAATGCAACGATCCTTTTGGGACATCAGCAAACCACTTGTCGACTGTTCACGTGACCTGGCTGTGTTTTGCAAATAATGAGCATTGCCCGTGTTCTGGGCACTTTTGCCATTGACAGCGATGTGAATGTTTACACGTTTGTACATAATTTAGTGATTATAGTCCAATTGTTCATAATTATTTAGTAATCCATGAAAATAAACATAATGGGTATGTTTACGTTCCTTCAAAGAATAATTAATACTGATGGAAGCTTTTTGTAGACTTGCCTCAGCTTGACGTAACAGTGTACCGCGTGCCGTAACACAACATTTCCTTTACCAAGAAGCTACCTGTATTTACATATGCATCGCGTACAAAGCGAATATTTTTGACATTTGTGCCACGAACCGAGGTCACAGCTCATTATCAGTGAATTACGCAGCCGAGGGCTTGAATATTTGCCTAATTTTGTTATTACACTCGTTGTTATGGCAACAAGAACAAAACTATTAGTACTAAATTCATGTAACTTGTAAACTCAGTTTTGACGTGATAACGTCTGATATATAAATCGATGAACGTCAGCTGCACGCACGAAAAAGTGTCACGTACCGCCTGAGCCGAGCGTGCAAGCGAGAGCGTGGAACAAGCGATAGAGAGGCACGATCGGCCTAAGCGTTCGGCTTGTTTGTTAAGAATTCAATTGGTTTTTTATGACGTTATCACGTAAAATTATCTTCCGTAAACCGACTTTACAGCCAACCATATTTTTTTTATAACGTTGTTTCACACTAGGAATTTCTCCTGTATCGTGGGTGCGTTCACAAACATACAAACTCACAAACACAAACAAACAGACCTGGAACAACTACCTGTAGGTCATACAAATATTTGTTCCGTGTTGGAATCGATCCCTCAACACAGAGCGCAGCGCCAAGAGCTCAACCACTGCGGCAATCACGTGCCGTCCTTAACTTTTGCATTTAACATTTAAATTTTGCAGATATTTAAAATTGAAGTTAGCAAAATTTAGGTACCATTTTGGACCTATACAGTCAAGTGTCTGATGAAGATTGAGTTGTAAACTTTAGCAAACCGTTAACTACCCAACTTCAGCATTAAGGGAGGAAATAATACGTAATTGGCGTTTGTTTGATCAGGTGCTGCATCGTTATTACTTGACCTTTTGTTATTATTAATATGTAAGATATATAAGAATTCACTCTTTAAATCGTACACTTTAGAAACACTATTACTGTTTTCCGTGATAGAAAAAAAAATCAAAGTAGGTAAACTGTAAAAAAAACATCTATTTTAGCTAAAGCCGCCTAGTCGCTTCGGAAATTGAACTCTGTTGCACTTACGCACACAAACACGGACCGCATAGAATACCTAAACCAGAAGCTCGGTGCGCTCTTAAGGTTTTGCAATTTGCAAGTTAGTAGGTATTAGGTTATATTATGTTGATTAAAGTATGATTCGCGGGCGTAAGAATTATGAATTTTCAAAATTATAACCATTAAAATCAGTAAAATAACTCCATAAGTCGGTATAATCCCAAAATGTCAAGATTTCATGAAATAGTCATTCTTAGCGGTTACCTGGCCCTATGGAGTTTTATTGCTGACTTAAAAGGCATAAATACATAATTCTTGCCTGCGAATCATACTTTAATCAACATAAAACCTAATATACTGACTTACAAATTGCAATAACGTAAGAAAATTTGAATTTCGCGGGCCACCCTGGCGCATCCACCTTAACTCTTAGCACTTATAGGAGGTATTTCTAACTGAGTGTGTTACGATTGCCCAGATTTCACTTGAACGAATATCTTTCAACCGAACGTTCGATAGGCCGAATTCAGTTTTAGTTACATATACTTACAGGGTGGAATTTGTAATGCCACCTGAAGGGAAAGTAGAGTGTTAATAGTTTTTTTTAAAGGAAGATAAACTGCATTCAAATATTTTCGAAAATTCGCTTGCCACGCCCGGGAATCGAGCCGACTAAAATATTTAAAAATTACACCACGTAGGTACTTTATTGCATCAATCGTTAAGGTCAATTATAAGAATGAAGTCTCTCTAACAAACTTGATAAATAAAATGAAAGGAAAACCATAAAATCTTAAATTATTTTAATTATTCAATTGACACAATTTATTTTTACAGATTTTAGTAAAACTACACCGTTGATCTCACGGTCGCATGCGCGACTGCCGAGCGTGGAGTGTTGGGTTCTCGATTCCTAGGTCGGGCAAAAAGTGTTCCAAACTGCGACAGCTCGGAGTTTGGAAATTGGTGGAGTAACACCCCAGTGCCTCGGAAGGCACGTTTAGCCATTGGTCCTGCGCCAGATCTCTCTCCGGTCGTGTCTGTTGGGTTGCCGTCTCATCGGAATAATGAGAGAGATGGAAGAGAGAGTGCACCTGTGTTTGCGCACACACTTGTGCACTATATAAAAATATGTCCCACGCCGATGTCTAATCTCCGTTGAGACTGGCCGCCATGTATGGTCGAAATCAATCAGGAGATATTATAGTCCTCCTGATCGATATATATTTTTTTAATATTCCTCTAAAAAATGCATAGAAAAAAGTCGAGACATTTGCAGAAGTCTGTGAATATTTTATTAATGCAAAGGCCTCGAGGATGAAGCAAGATCTTTTGTCGAAGATCGCATTATTGTTCGCCATTTCCCTCGGGCGGTCCAAGTGAACATCAAACGTTTCCTTTGAGCTCGAACAAACATGCTATCTCCCGTCTTGACCTCTTTAAACTTTATTGCAACGAAATAAAAATAAATTTCATAAAGGTTTCTCGCATTTTGCTCTTTCACAACTTGGGATGATTATACTTAATGGGCTTTTACTTTTGCAAGCAGGTATGTCTTTAATAACCTCTTTAATCTCTTTATAGCTTACTAGCTTTTGCCTGCGACTTCGTACGCGCATATGCTGTTTTTTCTCGTTCCCGTTGGAATTTCGAGAAATCCCGTACGCTCCCTAAGGACCATACCAAATTTCAGCTTATGACCAGTATTTTCGGCTGTGCGTTGTCTGTCAGTCACTCCATCAGTCAGTAACGTAAGAATTTTATATATATTGATTGACTCAGCTTAAAAGGCAAAAGGCCCTAACTCCAGACTTCTGAATAAAAAAAATTAAGTTACGGGACAAATCCAAACAGGATTTGATTGACGCATTCTTAACTCCAAATTCTCATTTCAAAAACCAGCCCTATATCCAAACTATATCTATTAATATTGAAAGCAAAAACATTTTCAATTCCTTACCTTACAAATAAAGCTAGTTCTCAGTATACCTATATAAACAGCAGCATTTTGCTGAATGCCAAAAACAGCACTAAATCAATCATAACATAAAGGTTTTGCTGAGTAAAACCAAAGACATAGGTTTGAAAACTTTATTTACTTACTTGTTTATTTACGAAGTTCCTGTCGCACGCACTGTTGATGACCTTTCGCCGTGCCACCCATTTGTCTTCTGGCTCTGTTAGTTCTATCATTAGGGACCATTTCCTTGGAAGAGGGTAGACGTACAAATTGTACAGTGCGTGTCACGTGATCGCGTCGAAGGCATCGTGGACTATAAAGAACTACCTAGAGGTCATAACAAGTAGGTAAAATTTGGATATTGAATGTCTGTTTATTACATGTAATGTGTAAAATTTTCACTCAGTGTGTAGGTATGTTGCCGCTAAAACAAAAAGAATTTAAAAAAGAAAGCTCCTATACAGAAACCCTTCGTGTGTGAGTCAGACTTCCACTTAATTGGTACTATCTAATGTTAGTTGAAAACTTGCCCAAAATAAATATTATTTTGAACAACCACTTCAGGTAGGTACTTTACATACTTTCCGAATTTTCGTCTCGGTAGCTCTACGAATCTAAAACGTAAATAATACGAATTTATTATTGACATAAACTTTAGACATATTTACATGACAGGACGACGACCTACATGAATACTTTAATAACATTATGGACAGGGAAAAAGTTAGTTTTCTCCTCCGAACTATTTGAAATAAAATACCACGAAAAATAACTACGAGTATTTCGCTTCAAATTCGAGTCGTATTTTGTAGACCGTACGACTATTGACACACTATTTGGTACACTTGTTGTGGTTCTGTCCGAAGAAATGTCTTTACTTACTTTGTTCGGCTGTAATCAGTGGCGTAGCTACTCTCAAAGGGAGGCCTTGTTTCAAACATTGTTGGGGGGCCCGTTTTAGGAGTATTGTTTTAACAAAACTGCCGTGGTATAACTAAAATGCCGCTATCCGCCATGTGGTCGAATTTTAACTTTTGAATATATTAATGAGAAAAAAATATCTATCTATCTGTGTTTGCGAATTTTCGGTACCTTGAATAAGTAGCTTTGAAAATTCACAATGATCGATAGAAATTTTTGCTCATTCATATAGCATCAAAAGTTAAGAATCCGACTAGATGTCAGATAACGGCATTTAAGTTATACACGAAGCCACGAAGGACATGGCGGTACTAAATGTATAGCTTTGCGTCCACACGTCGGGGCCTTTCTAGTCCGGAGGCCCCGTATCTTTGATACGGCGGTAGCTACGCCCCTGATGTAATATATCCACCTGTAGGTCGAGGGTTACTACCTACATTATATTTATGTTGTTTGTTCTGAATGTAAGCTAAAGCTTACATAGTAAATATGAAATAATGATCAAAGATCCTAAGATATCTTCTTCTTTCAAGATTAGCCGGTCTATTCTGTCAAATCTCATCGTGTTAAATTAGGTGAGAGCGTGAAGTGAACTGTCATCCCATCTTGTTTATATGACTGACAGCTCACTTCATCTAAGGTACCACGGTGACATGTTTACCTACATAATCGAACTCCAGAACTCATATTAAGGCCTGTAAATTATATTATAGATGTATGTTCATCAAAAATGTTGCATAAGGTTTATCGACGTAAGTACCAGTTCCATTACAATTACGTATTTACTTATCTTATTTATCGAGAAGGCCAATGTAACATCGGAGCGAAGAAACGGACTGTGTTTGTCGAGGCAGTGAGTGTGAAGCGAAGTTTTTTCTATACCTGCTCCGGGGTCAGCTTTTCTGCTTCTTCGCTCCGTTTCCCCACTCCTTTTCAGCGCTCCGCTAATTTCCGCGTAATTTTTTAAACTAGTTCGCAAATCCCTGTCCTCTCAAGCGGAGCATATGTTAATTGGACCTCTCCGCTCCTCTCCTCGCCACTTCAATGGCCAGTCAGCCTTAAGCTAGTTTGGGAACGAAAACAAAGGAAAGTTTGGTATTACAATTTGGAAACGTTAAAACAAAACAAAAACAGTCAAATTTATAATCAATCAAGAGTTCGAAACTTCGAATTTCAAACTTTCAGAAAAGTTATCGGGAAAACTACGATCTACCGGCCTTTCACCAATTTTGGAAAGCTTGTCAACCTTGACCAATATAAACAAAATCTACGGTCAAGGCTGTGAGGCGAGTTTTTATCGTTTAATGAGTTCATGTTCAAGTCTATCCATGAAATAGGGTAGCTAGGTACCTACTTGACTGGATTTTATTACATTTCTGAAAACTTTTAATTATTCGATTTAATTAGACTGGAAGTCAATGGGCAAGTAGTTGTTTGTAGGGTTTAGGGGGCTACTCTCTAAGTCTGTAGTTTTGGCTATAGTTGCAGGCGTTTTTTACTCTATATCACCAACGGACTTACGATTACCCCCCAGTTCCCAAAGGGTAACCAACGGAACTAAGCCTCCGCTATCCGTCCGTCCGTCTGTCTGTCAGCAAGCTGCATGTCAAGAACTAGGTAGACAGTTGAAAATTTCACAGAATGTGTATTTCCATTAAGTACCGCTATAACAACAAATATAAATTAAACTAGTTGTCCCGCGCAACTTCGTCTGCATCACAATTTTCATTACTGCTCCGCTCCTATTGGTCTTAGCGAGATGATAATAGCCTTCAATCTTCGATAAATGGGCTATCTAAAACTGAAAGATTTTTCAAATCGGACTATTAGTTCCTGAGATTAGCGCGTTCAAGTAAACAAACAAACTGTTCAGCTTTATATATTAGTATAGACAGATATAGATTAAAAATGATCTTATAAATTAAATCAAAGATGGTACGAACTTGGCCAGTTCTTTTTGATCAATCAATTATCTAATCGAGCTGCAGCAGCTAATCGCTATGAGAGCAGTATTCACTAGTCAGAAGTACTCAGAAGTATCAAAAGTCTTCCTGAAACCACTACGTAGTTTACCCAACACTAGAATGAGCATTAAAATGCCGCAATTTGCATAAAATCCTACACATTATTTTTTATTAAAATTAACATGTATTGTCTATTTTCATTAACTGAAGTATTCGTTTAGGTACTTGTATGTTTAAAGGGATTTTCTTAAACAGTAAACAGACCGAATAAGCACGAATTTTGTTTGCTAGTGGCTCGATTAAATACCTGCTCCGCCGGTCAGAGGTGTGGCGTATCGGGTATTATAACGGTTTATGTCGGCAGTTTGGCCCTAACATCAAAAATAGACAATATTTTGGCTATCTGTTAGCGTTTGTTTTTAGCTAAACCTTTTTTATTTTGGATATTTTTTATCCTCCCTTTTCAAAAAAGAATAATTAGGGTATTTTACTAAAAAATCTAATTAGTCCGTCTGATAGGTTTTCAAAAATTATTCGACACGTATTTTTTATTTTTTCACATAAACAAAAAATAAAGGAGATACAGCGAGTTGAAGACACGCGTGACGTCATTACGCTTGGTAAATTTGGTACATTTTTACCAAGTCATATGACGTCACGCGTGTCTTCAACTCGCTGTATCCTCCTTATTAGTAAAATACCTCATTCTGCAAGTCGATTGGTATGGTATTTACCTACACAGACCTAATCAGACATAGACACATTCCGCCTTAGGTATCCGAGGTCCATCCTTAACATTGAGTGGCAGAACTGCTTTCCTAACACGGAAGTCCTGCGCCGCGCCGTTCCGATATGTATGGCATGGAAGTTCTACTGATGCAGCGTTAACTCAGGTGGTGTAGATACGTCCTTCGCATGGAGAACCATCGGTTACCAAAAGTTGTCTTTTACTCTGAAATGGCCGAAGGCAAACGTAAGCATGGTGGCAACATCTCCGCTACAAAAACGTGTTCAAGAGACATTTAAGGTGGATGCTCCAGGGTAGCCCGCGAAATTCAAAATTTTTTATGTTTTTTGCAATTTGCCGGTCAGTGTGAAGCTGTATGTGGACCAAATGCGATCCACGACCGTAACGCGTATTTATCTAAAGAATTATAACCATTTTAATCATCAATATAGCCCTCTAAGTTCATGTAGTTCGAAAGAATGAATATTTCAGAAATAATCATTCTTTCGAACTACATGAACAAAGAGGACTACGGCGTTACGGTCGCGGATTGCATTTGGTCCACATACAGCTTCACACTGACCGGAAAATTGCAAAAAACATAAAAATATTTGAATTTCGCGGGCTACCCTGGAGCATTCACCTTAAGCGCTTGGACTATTCACCCATCCGGTTCTGAGAGGCTCGCTTCACATAGGTCATCTTGGCGCACTTCGATCTACAACAGTGTTAGAACGTTCGAAAAAAACCGCTAAGTGCGAGTCGGACTCGCACAAGAAGGGTTCCGTACCATAAACCTTAGTTTTTATTATTTGCAATAGATATACACAATCTGTGAAAACTCAACTGTTTACCTATTACAGTTCTTGAAATTTAGATACAGCCCCCTGACAGACAAACGGACGAACAGACGGACAGCGGAGACTTAATAATAGGGTACCGTTGGTTAATGCTCTTTGGGTACGGAACCCTAAAAAAGCGACTATATTCCATCAACGAAAAACTAAAGAGAGATCGAAGCCCTATTATACTTATAAATACTCGTACTTATAACTCCGTCTGTCAGCTGTATTGCCTATAATGCCCGTCGCTGACACAGGCACTAGTTTTTAAGCTTATAGTTTTACTTACAATTTTTTATTTTTTTTACTGTGTATTTTAAAATAATTTAATGTTATGTTGACGAATAAACTATTATTCCCGCTTTCTTAAGCTGTGATGTAGTTTTAAAACCGAATTCGGTCCGCGAGTCATATTAAAATTACACGCTAGGAAATAGTGCCATGGGGTCGCCTTTGTCGAAATCAGCTAGGAAGACTATAACCTGCACTAAAACCAGTGGATTGGTTTTTATTTGGTAGCCCAGAGCTACCTCTGGGTTACCAAATAAAACACTAAGTACTTATTTCCGATTTGAGGCTGCAGAACTAGAACGCTAGGTAACTCAAAGTATAGAACCTACCTATCGACCTGTAGTGTACAAGACAAAGTGTTGGAAAATAAAAACTCGCACCAGTTCCCCCTCAACATTTCATCAGGCAAAGTAGGATTCTTCAGCAAAATGATGAAGCAGTTTATTCGACGTTTTACCGTCCTGTAACCGTCCGAGTCTAGCGGGAGTCGGATTGGAGTGGTCCGAGCCAATTTTCTATCACATCGCCCTCTGGTAACAAGCACAACGTAACCTTTCTACTCTAAAAGATTACGATCTATAAAATGCATGAAGTCTGCACTATATTATAGTTATCTGTATCTTACTGGTGGATTAAGAGATAAGGGCTACAGTACCTACTTTCGTGCGGTCTTACTGCAATACTTAGATAGGGTTACCAACTTACCAGTTTTTGTTTTTATGAAAAATGAACGTCTAAAGAAAAATATTTTTTTATAAGCGTAACTGAAAGTTTCTGCCTAACAGCAACGGTGGATAGTTCAAATCATGTCTTATTAAAATCCTTCACTCCATAAGTCGTCTTATTGGAAAGTACCTACCTCCTAAAAACGTGGGGATAACTGTTATGCAGTAGATAGGTGCAATATATTATGAACACTAGCAGACGTCATGCGGTTTCACCCGTGTAGTTCCCGTTCCCGTGGGAATACGGGGATAAAATATAGCCTATGTTACTCGCTGATAATGTTGCATTGCTGATCGGTCCAGTAGTTTTTAAATTTATTCGTCACACACAAAACTACAAATCTTTGCTGTTTATAATATTGTATTAGTATACCTAAGTAAAGGTATTGTATAGATCATTATAGTGGGAGAGCTATTAGACCGCACGTCTCACTCACACGTAGCATAATTTTATCGCCTGGCAGGTAGAATATGCCACCATAATGATCTGTCTTTTTTTTAGTAGCCTACTAAAAAAAAGACACTGCTAGGCAAAGGCCTCGACCATTTCCTTCCAGACACTCTTTTCCTGCGCCACCACGAAAATTATTTATTTTTAATTAGGTATAAACAATATAAATAATAAGTATTTATGCAAACATCTGGCAAAGCAAAGTTAAAGGCTCAACGAAATGATATTCAATTTATGTATATTTATGTATGTACCTATAAGTATATATATATATATATATATTTGTTATTTGTATATATATATGTAGGAGTAGCGAGGCTAAATCAACCCTGGGTGGTTGATTTAGCCTCGCTACTCCTACGGTCTCCACATCTGTGATAGGGTAAAGAAAAGGTATAGGACAAGTTTTCAACTTGCCTCAAATATATTATGTACCCAAAATGGTTTACTGGGTTTTCGGACTAATTGGTAGGTCCGTTATATTTGAATTAGGTAAGAATACCTACGAGATCAATTTCAAATTGATCAACCAACTAATCCTTCCTTAATAATTCAGATGGTCAAAATCGAATTATCCTTCTTATGACTCCTCCCGTTACGGGCGGGGCAGAAGGGAGTGTGTCGGACTATTACTAACTAAAACACATACCGTGTGTTCTTCCTAATGCCTTTTGCGTTCCAGAGGGTTTAGTGTAAGTTTTTTAACTCACTCGATCGCGTTAACGTAAACGTTCGCTTATGTCAAATTAAATAGAAAAAAAAGGTTTTCCGTTACTGTCACCAGACGGCGCTTATCCAGTTTCAATAAAAATTGACGTTTACGCTAACGTCACCAGACGGCGCTTATCCAGTTTCAATAAAAATTGACGTTTACGCTAACGCGATCGAGAACGTAAAAAACTCGCACTAAGGCCACAGGGCCATGGTGACTCTTTCGAACACATTCCGTAACCCCACAGGGCCATGGTGACTCTTTCGAACACATTCCGTAACCCTGGAACTTATCCTAAAATCGCTAAAGTCGACACCTACTTGAACTGGTATGGAGGTAGCGGTAGAGAGGATCTTCCGACCAGGCGGTGTTTTGGGCTGATGTATATGTTCAAATTGCACGGTAAACTCTGCTTGCGCGATGCAGGATTTCGACGTTTCATAGTAGTTCGCTGCTAGTTGTATAGATGGCGTCGCGGTTCTTTTGTTGCGATTTTGATTTGCTTCCTTGATTTTTCTTGTGGCGGCATTGATGCCGCTACACTGGTATCGTAGTGATGAATTGAAATTATTAATTCAAGCAACTAGGTACTCTACCTACCTCTGTGTAACGAACAAGTAATGTTTGTGCTACCCTGATAAAAACACAAGCAATAGTTATAATTACCTATCTACTGTTGCATGACTTTAGTTATGCAAGCTATTCGCCGTTCCACAAGATTTTTTATTTTATTTTAATGTTCTGTTTTCGTGCAGCCCTCGGCAAAAAGTTAGTTCTTGTAAATTGTAGTTAGCAACCAATTTTCATAATGAAACAAAGCACGGACGGTTGAAATGCCAACCATGACTAAAATAACATCAATTTTAACAAGAAAACCACAGGTTGCCTGACTATATAGATACCTACCTACTACATCAAATAGAAAACTTTTAAAACGATATGATGGTAAGAAGTGGCCTGCCTACTTCAGTAGGTACCTAGAGTCAACTAAATTGCGAGGATACCTACCAATTCTGAAATCATAATTCCTCCTTTCTTTTGGCTTTTTTTTAGTATTGATAGGCACGCGTTTGACCACTATCTCACCTGATGGTAAAGCTGCTTTTCGCTATGCCGTAGTCGGGAAAAAAACATCTTGGCCTCTAAATTGGGTCAGCAGACAGAAAGTAAGTAACTCGACATAAGACTGGCCGCATACGCACGGTTAGGTACCTGATTTGATTTCCTGATCAGGAATTCAGTTTAGGACACCTGAAAGCTTCGATCATATGATAGTACCTACTATTAATGATCGAAGCCTGAAAGCTTGCTTTAGGTACCTACTTACAAAATATTCAATGAGGCGCACGCGTTTGTTTATTTTCCGTATGGGAAAAGTTAACTATTGATAGGTTGGCGTTTGACCACTATCTCACCTGATGATAAGCGATGATGTAGTCGAAGATGGAGCACGCTTGCCTAGAAGTAACCCATTCACTCTTGACTTAAAGACTGCCAGGTTGTAGATATCAGGAAACACAGATTCCGGCAGGGAATTCCACTCCTTAGCTGTACGCATTATGAATGTGTTCCCAAAACGGTGGCGCATCGAAAACAAGCCGTGTTCGGGTCAGAAGCATAGAAAATAAAACGTCTCATGGAATTCCGAATCTGGATTCCTAATCGGAAAACCTAATCAGGCTACCGACCTACCGTACGTGTGTGGCCGACCAAAATCCAGTTTTAATACCGGAAAACGAATTTAAAAAAATAGTGCTGAGCAGGACGATTAAAAAAAACTTAACATCGGAATCGATAAAAGCAATTATTTTTACCTACTATTGGTGTACACACTAGGTGTAAAATCACATACATACAATCTAGTCACTACCTACCTGTGTCACCAAAAGCTTTCAATCTTATTACAACCTCGTACAACTACACTACCTATTAACAAATTTATTGCCGGTGTACCTATCCATTTTGGCTAGGTAAGGTAAAAGCTTTGTTATTTTCTTGCAATTTAGTTCAGTAGAGCCAGGCTTAATGTCGCGTATAATGTGTATTTTGTGTTATATCACGGTCAAAATATTTTGTCACAGTATAATTTAGTGAGTTGCCGTGGCCACACGACAAGGCGGTAAAATATTTGAATATTTTCAGTACATTATCGTCGACTGAACTCTGTGATTTCGAAGTGCGTTTTGTTCTAGTGGCGTCAGTGTGGAGTTACAAAGACAATACCGTATCCGAAAACAACTGGAGGTAAAACTAAAAAACACTACGTTTCACTTGCTATAAAATAGAAAAAACTTAGTACATTATATATTCTAATCAAAACTCTATGAAATTTAACAGTACTACACAAACATTACGTATGACTAGTATCGTTGTAATAACAATGTCCGTAACAGTTCTGCCCTGAATAGTTTTACGGTTTATACTAACCTAGTATTTAAAATGCACATGTACAATGCAGTGGTTGCCGACGTCATCTACTTTGCAGTAATATTTTTGCTACTAATGCGCCTGCACGGTTTGTAAAGGAACCCCAGGATACACAAAAATGCAGTTTAATACGTGTTGCTTTCGTGATTGCGTTATAAATTCTTTGCTCAGTGAACTTGTTACTTTAATAATAATTAATTTATATGCTTTAATTACTTAGTGAAGAAAATAATAATAATATGGTCAGTATCAGTTTAGTGAAATGAAATATAGATAAAATTAAAAAGACTTGTTATAATCGACTTACACACATTTAAATCGATCGATTGACTTGCAACTGTAACTTGATGCGTCGGTGTCTAGTTTAATTGTCAACAATGTCAAAAATAGTGCCAGCGGTGTCTTACGTCAGAAAATTTAAACATAAACAAAGGTTCTTTGTTTAAAAACTTAGCCTTATTTCAATTGTTTTTAGTAATTCAATACTGTTGTTATGATAGATAAGTCATCAAATTAATTCATAATCATGGGCTACTTAATTTCTTTACTTAAATACTTGTTGGAATATTTTAAGGTTAGTCGGTTTACTACATAATTTAAAATAAAATGTAATAATTTGTGCCAAATTAGGTTCAAATTACAGTTGTAATGGGTATTGCGTGATTGTAATAAGGCTGGCTACTGGCTGGAATTGCCCTTCCCTGTGTTTTTATCACGATTTTTTTTATTGATGCGATCTTCATTCGTTATTTTAATTATTTATTGTTTTTTTTTTGTAGACTGTGCTAGAAACTGGGAGTGTGGGGAACGCGTCGTCGTCTGATGAAGAACTGGAGCAGTGGGAACAAATATTCATGATGCGAGATGAAAACGGCAATAGTTATAATGACAAGTAAGCATAAGTTTACTAGGTACTTAATTTTTGAAACAGCTAGTAAAATAGCAAACGGCCCCACTGACCAAAATTTCAGTACCTAATTGTTTACTTAATTTAATTACCTTTACATTGATTAATAACATTATTTAATTTGCCAAGTAACAGAATTGTTATCTGCTTCCTCTATTTATGATGGTGAAATACTTTTAACCTATTTAATTTTGTATTACTGTTTGTTCAAGCAGTCTTTAAGTATTTAAATCATATCCCTTAACAGGCACTTGGTTTATTTTTAGTGAGTTAGCTACTGTGTCTGTGGTTTTCCTTATTTACTTAAGGTCAGCATTGTAATCCAATTACGATCCTATAGCCACTCATAAACCGTGATAGGTTTTAATTAATTATTATAAAATATGTTCTCGCAGCCAGTCTCTTAGGTCAAAATGCTACATGTATTTCACGGGATTCAAGCTAAAAGGTTTTTAATAAATCACTGTTTATTTTATATCTTTCAGGTTTATTTATGTAATTTTTTGTCCCCAGAAGGAAAAAACGCAGCATATGGTGCCGACCATCATGCATCCCAGTCTCCATAGTTATAGTTCTAATAGTTTTGGTAGTGTTGGTCCCGCTGCTCGACCAACCTAACATAGTTCATATGAACGCAACAATTGCTGCCGTTTCTTTACATTGCTCAGATGAGTGTAGGTAAGTGTTATCTGCATTATTAACTTCATAGGCTATATGAATGACTACTTACATTAAGAAATGTTTTCATACAAGATAAGTTGATCAAGTGGGATTTGAACTTGCCTTCGAGTTCATGATTTTAGGTCACTGGCTAGTACTAAGTTTTGCAAGTTACGAAACATGTAGGATTGCAAAACCGTAGTGCAACAGCCTGACATGCATTTTACCAGTGTTTTTAATTTTGTTGTCATAAGCAAAATATAAAGTTTATTTAACACTTGTCATCAAGTTTCTTACTTTTTCAATAGATGTTCTGAAATCTTACTTATTATTTATATAAAAAGAAATGTTATAAATTGGACACAAAAATGTTGACTGAGTTAACTGAATTTTACTTTATATTTATCATAAGATTTTGATTAACATTCTAACTGAGCAAGTAAATAAATCGAAATCTTCAATAAAAAAGAAATCAATAAAATCAAATAGTTGGAAGATGATGATGAAAAAAAGCCTTAATTCAGATATTTCTTAAATAATAACAAAACTTAATTCTTACTTTACTTTGATTTTTACTCTTAATCTATTTATTTTATTCTTCATCGGTTTCCCTGTCTGTTTGCCTATTGGCAAAGGCCTCCTCCAACTCTTTCTACCTTCTCTGGTCTTTTGCTGTCCTTGTTCTAATATTTGAATTGTCTACTGCTTTCTTAATCTCGTCTGCCCATCATCTAATGCATGTAAGAGTTAATGCTAAATAATTAAAGCAATGCATGTTAGCATAAGCAGTGAAAACTGAACTTAAATAGAAATGGGCTAAAAGAATAGGGCAGGCTTATTAGCAAGCTGCCGTAATCTAGGTTAAACCAATGCATAGTTTTTGGGTTAAGTCAGCTGAGTTATTACTGTTTTGACCTTGTTTCCTCCTATAATTTCCGTTTGTAAAGATAGGGTGGCCTACTTTTAGAGAAACCTCTTCCTGTGAATAACTATAAAGCATATATAAATAAATAAACTATGTAACTTGACACAAACATAGTTATTTATTTGTATAAAATATCAACATTTATTGCAGTAAAAAAAAGCTGACATGTTACAATAAAATTTCAACCTTAATCCTATACCTTTACAGTACAAATTCGCTTGTTTGTTGTTGTTAGTACCCTTATGGTTAGCGTAGGCACTCAACCTCAACACAGGTCCCTACAATAATGATAGAGTGGACAAGAATGACTCTTATTAATCCTGTGATTAATAGTTTTTTTTTGTTTCAGGTTATCATTAGTTGAAAGTATACCGGAGGGTCATATGTACCCCCCAAACGTTACGCATCTACCGACCAAGAATGTGTGGTTAGACTTGATAGATGAAGCTCAAACGAGTATAGAAATAGCGTCGTATTATTGGTCTCTTAGATATAATGAAGAATATCCCTATAATACCTCTATAGAGGTTTGTATTGATTTATTTTGACTGAATAATTATGTACTTAATATAGTTTTATTATTTGGTATGCATGCTTAACTGAACTTCAGTAAAACTTGAACTACAAAAACCACTCTTACTGCTAACGAAATAAAGGCACTTTGTCAAGCTGTTAGCATGGTTGTCTGTACAGTGATATAATAATAATCATGTATTTTTTTTAGGGTGAGCAAGTGTTCCAAGCTTTATATGCTGCCGGGTCAAAAAGAAATATAGATTTAAAAATTGCTCAAAATTGGCCCAGTAAACAATATCCTAATGTAGATACTGAATATTTAGTTAAGAAGAAAGCTGCACAGGTAAGCTATATTCCTTTCTTATGTATACTAATATTATAAAGCTGAAGAGTTTGTTAGTTTGTTTGTTAGGTTGAACATACTAATCTCAGGAACTATTGGTTTGAATTGAAAAACTCTTTTAGTGTTGGGTAGCCCATTTATACAGCCAATAGAAAGCGAATCATTCATGAATTCTAAGTTACGCGAGTCAGCTTGTCTTAATCAATAAACAGCTGAAAATTTATATTAGAAATTAACTTCATTCATAGCAAGCTGCGTCCTTGGTGCGCAGGGTGCGGGCTAGCTCCAACACTATCCTGGCAATGATTGCCAAGTGCTTTGATTGTCCCTACATGGCAGTGTTGTGGCAGGCATGTCTTGGCAGTGTAATTTGTGACATTGAATTTCTGTTTCATATAATTATTAATTCAATGAAATGAAATTTAATGAATTCTGTGTTTTGGTGTTACTGTTATTATTATTTATTTTATTTTATTATTTAATCTATTGTAGTTGATATTTTAAATTTCTTTCTGACATTCACTTTCGACTTTTTAAATTGACGTGAATATGATTATTAACAAATTGATAATTTTATTTTATGTTCCTGTATTAATTGAACACCTATGGGTCTTTACCTGCAATAAATGAATTTTATAAAAAAAAATTATAGCCTCTTGCCAAAATCTTGTTTCCATTTTAATGAATTCTATGTAAAATAGACCTTACATAAACTAAAAATAATAAAGCGCTTTAATTTATTTTCAAAATTGCTGTTTTAAACTGTCAGTTTGACATTTCGCCCGAAAAAGGAAGTTGAGTCACTCCTGTCTAACAATTGTTAAAACTGTCCTAACTCCTTTGAGTTAGGAGTCCTAAGAGATTGCAATCGAATATTCGAATTATTCGAATTCTCTTTCCAAATTTATATTCGAATAGTAAATAAATATTTATTCGAATATTCGAATATTACCAAAAAAAATATCAGTCTAAAGTCTATGTTGGTAGAACTTGAAAATGACGTGTTAATGTGTATTCCACCAAGTAGTGTAGAGTGCGAAAGGGTATTTTCTTCTACAAAGTATATGTGTAATCATCTCAGATGTAAATTAAACGATGATTCCATAGACGCCTTAAGTTTTTTTAGATCTCATTTTCAAAGAATACGAAAATAATAATTATTATTATGCTCTGTAACGATTTTTTTATATTATGATAGGTAAATCTGATTTCAATTTCGAATTATTATTGATGAATCTGATTTTTTTGTGATATGTGTGTGATACTTTTTCTTTTTATTATTATCGAGCGAGAGAGATTTTTATGTTGTTTTTATTATTAACGAGAGAGAGAGACTTATTTAGTTTTTATTATTAACGAGAGAGAGACGTTTATTTTGTTTTTATTATTACCGAGAGAGAGACTTTTAAATTTGTTTAAAAAATTTATAATTAATTTGATTAACATTTTCATGTATAAGTAAATACCTAATTATTGTGCTAGGTTTACTTATCTGCATAAAAATATAGTTCCTAAAGCAATAAACGCTGATATTATAAGTGTTTTTTTTATTTTTTTTTAAATATTCGAATATTCGACTAAAATTCGAATAGCACTGAAAAAATATTCGAATATTCGAAAATTAAAACTATCGAATTTTTGCAACCTCATAAACTGTCCTAACTTAGGACAGTTTATGACAAATGTATGGTATGACAATAAAAAGGCAATGTGTATGCAATATAAGGCAAAAGGCGTATGTCTTTACATACGGTTGCCTTTTTATTGTCATACCAGCAGTGACGTCACTAAACGCTGATTGTTGTTTTTAAATAGGTTCCGTTTCACGTTACTTTTATTCATTATTTTTGTTAAAAATCGATATTAACTAAAATGAAAACGTTGCAGTGGCCTTTATTTTATACTTTTTTATAATTTTACTAACAACATTCTCACAAATTCTGTATTTGCATCTTCCCTATTGTCTTAAAGTAAAAATGTTGAGCACACGCTGCTAAAATATGACATGGTTATTTCCAAACATTTTGACAATTCGACAATCTTTATCACCGAATTTCAATGTGTTCAGAGGAACCCCTGATCTGGCTTATTATAATTTTCCTTTTCTTTCACCAGGTGCGGAGTTTAAACTTTTCAAAGTTATTAGGGAATGGCATCCTGCACACAAAGTTCTGGATTATAGACAGAAAACACTTTTACATTGGTAGTGCCAACATGGACTGGCGAGCACTAACACAGGTGACTATACGCTTAATAATAGAATAATTTATTTCACCAAAAAAAAATTCTTAATGTGCTCATAATTCTTTTTTCTCCGTATTTTGTAATAATATAATAATAGGTAAATAAACATGCATTTAATTACCGTCAACGGCCCTTTGGGCTTGATCGGGTTTATTATAAAATTTCTGCCACAAAATCTACTTTTACTTAGATTTTGAGAGGCTTAGAATCCCTAAATTCTCGTAAACCCTCCTTTGTGTTTACCAAAAACATATCGCGACGAAGATTACGATGAATATATTATACAGATCATTGTGATGATTATAAAACGAATATTTAGATACCTTCATCTTCATCCCTATCTCACATCACCTACTACTACCCCACCCACTACTTGGAACCCCAGGAAAATCTGCCACCTGGACGTGATCTACAGTGGACTATATGGAAGGCACTGAATCGGTTGCGCACCCAGGTAGGCTGCTGCAGACACAACCGGGCGAAATAGGGTTTCATAGACCCGTCGGATACACAATGTGAGTGTGGTCTTCATCTTATCCGAAACTCGTCTAAAGGTAGACAAAGTCTCTCCCAACCATTGCTATAACGAGCGCAATATAATAATAGTAAGTGGTTGTCCTCAGGTGAAAGAGCTGGGTATAGTCGCCTTCAACTGTTCCTGTCTCGCAGAGGACTTGGGAAAAGTCTTTGATGTAAGTTAACACTTTTTTTTATTTGTTATGTCTTGTCCAGCCCAACTACTAAATTCGTGACAATCGATAAAGTCGGATTTGACAGCTGAGTAGAGAGGGATAGAAGATCGCTTTGCCGCGAAAGAGATTTATGTTGGATCGAGTTGTATCCTGCTATCCAATCCGACTTCTTAAATTGTCCCGAATGTAGTGTCGAGAGCGAGACCGGCTTCGTTCGTGACAATACACTATACGAACGTTAGAGAAAATATTGTTAGGTATGTCATACTCATAATGTACAAACTGAACGTACGTACATGAAAATTATGAAAATAATGTTTAGATGAAGTAAACATTACGTCATTTGAGCATTAAGGCTTTTGATAGTGTAGAAAGTATTATAATACCTACGAGTACTTACTAAATGGCGGCACCAGGCGTCTAGACATGCGTTGCAAAGTATGGTCAATCAGTTTGAGTCTAATGATGTCTGGTGGTTTCTCACGGCATTTGCGACGTGCTGTTGGCGGCACTTAAGAAATTGCGAACGAGGTCTAATCATACCGAAAACCAGAGATTTTAATAGTATCTATAAGGAATTTTAGTTAAAGTTGATCGTTTTGTATGCATGTCAGTTCTGTGACATTAAATACCTTTTCATTCTTCTTAGCGATTTTCGAACACTTCAAAAGTTAAGGGGTTGATCAGTGACATTTCGATAGCGTTTGTCAATCCAATACATTTTTGACGTTTTGAATATCGCTTTCGCCACGCTACCACTGACAATGTCATTTGTGTAGCGTCTCAGGAAGTAGAAACTAGTTCTACCGTAATTATTTTACTGCAAACACATTTTTCCGCGTCGGGTACCAGCAGCCACTCACAGCGCCGGTCATTCTTAAATAAAACATTGAAATAATTAATTTTTCAGAGAAACTAAAACTTCTAACAAGTAAAATTTATTGCCGTGTTATAATTAAAATTAATTATACCGTCTTGATATTCATCAGCTATTTCCTTCCAAGAAATATAGCAACATTCCGCTTGACGAAGTGCGCAGCATTCATCCGTGGCCCGTAAAGCGAGTGCTTTTAATTAGCGCCCCAGCTCGCCAGCTTTTTGTGTTAATATTTCATAGCTAAATACTGTTGCTCGCTCTTTAAATATTCAGTATTTCTTTTACTAAGTAGCTACCTATTTTGAGCAGGATTATTTCTGTGCTGATGTTTTCATCTTGGGTTTTAGCACTTGACACATAACGTTCTATTTTGAGTTACCAAATCCTGATTGTTTGATATTTCATCTACATCCTATGGGTCGTAAGACGTCTCCTACTGGACATAGGCATCCCCAATGTGTCACAAAAACCGTTCCTGTGCGTCTCGCATCCATCGGCTACCCGCGACCCTCAGCAGGTCATTGGTCCATATTGTGGGAAGCCCCAAGGGAATTTCCCCAATATTCACGACATAACGGAGGCATTCTGTGAAAGTTTGAATAATCCTAAGCGTTGAATGTGAGACAAGTAGGATTCTTTGAATAAATAAAAGGATATCATTAGGTTCTTACCGAATTTAAACATCACAGTTCCAATTCTACTAACTTTCAAGCTACGTTCGCATCACATCTCAGTCGCAATCGGTCAATAATGTATGAAAAATTAGCTTTTAGGGTTCCGTAACCAAAGGGTAACCAACGGAACCCTATTACTAAGCCTCCGCTGTTCGTTCGTCCGTCCGTCCGTCCGTCCGTCTGCCCGTCTGTCTGTCAGGGGGCTGTATCTCAAGAACCGTAATAGGTAGACAGCTGAAATTTTCTCAGACTGTGTATTTCTAATGCCGCTATAACAACAAATAATAAAAATTAAGGTTTATGGTACGGAACCCTTTGTGTGCGAGTCCGACTCGCACTTGGACCGTTTTTTTTTGACAGATTGCGACTGAGATGCGATTCCAACGTTGATTCAAAGCTAGTAGAATTGCACTGAGATTTTTCAATTCTACTGAATAAATTGACAGCTGGAAGTTTTCCAAAACAGCACATAGTGTGCTAAGAGAAAACAATGCGTTTTACCTCAACTGATTCCTATTTTTAGACCAAGATCTTGTCCAGGGGGGATTCTCTCTAAGCTCGAAGTACGTAGTTTCGGGATTAGAGAACGGAGATACGGAGTACAATACGCCCGCAACTGAGACCGAAACTACGGACTTCGGGCTTACAGAGTAGCCCCCCTGAACATCGTGCCAATACGAACATAATATGTGCTGAGTTTTCAATGTCGCGTTCACTTCGTAAGCTTTCTTACCCCATAAATTTAAATACGGAAATGAATAAAGCCATTATCGTGTTCGGCCATGAAATTACAATATTACCTGCTACGACAACACTGGGTGTCACTGCCAAGCTCGGGGCCAGAACTCAGACCTTGGTCTGCTACGGTATATTTAGTGCACCTAATGCAAGGCCATGTAATTAAATATAGAAGCTTTTTTTGGAACTTAAAATGTATAAACAAACGTACAAGAGTAAAAGGTATGATAGAACATAGAAATTCGTCCACATCGTTGTCAACGGGGAAAATGACTAGAACACTCGCGGTATTGCCACGTTGAATGGCAATGCTGATTCGTTGGCCGAAGAAAATGCCAGCAGTCTGGTCACGTGAAGAGTCGACTAACTGCTTGCTGATTTTCAAAAACTCGAAAAGCCCGTGGCGGTAGTGTTTCAAACCCCAAACGGCTCAAATGTACCCAATAAGAACCTGTAGCGGCATCAATGCCGCCGCAGGAAAAACCATCGGAGCAAATCTACATCACGACAAAAAGAACCACAACGCCATCTATACAACTAGCGGCTCGAAATCCTGCATCGCGGTATGAGAGTTTACCGTGCGATTTGAACATATACAGCCCTAATATCAACTACTGGTCAGTTGCTCACAACAGACAACAACCGTCCGATCGGAGGATTCTCCCTTATCAATGGAGGTTTGAACCCTTCAAACCTTGTTTTGTAAAATCGATATTCATAAATGTAACGTAATTAAAAGCTTCAGTCTGTGACAACCAGCTGTTTCCGCATTGAGTTACCGGTGACAGGCACCGATTCGTACCGGTGACCTTTTGGAAGCTAATATAATTTGGTAAATGGTATCACTGGTTTATTTTCCTCATTTCTTTGAATTACTTGTAGCTTCGTTGTTTGTAAGCCTAATGATAAAAAACTGGCCAAGTGCGAGTTGGACTCGCGTGCAAAGGGCTCCGAACCATTTTAATTTTTAAAACATGTTGTTTTAACTCTATAGACTTCTTTTAGTCTGTCCGGTAATCTTTAGATATAGAACTATTCTGCATTTTTTTTTTTTCGAAATTTTGGCTCGGTAGTTTCGGAGATATGGGGGAATGGTCATTTCTTGAATAGCTTTTCAGCTATTAATTTTAAAATTATGAAAAAAGAATATTTAAAACCTCACAGTTAGCCCTTTCATTTAATGTCACACGATAAAGTCTATAAAACTTTTTTGAAATTTTCTAGTTTAACCCCCAAAACTGACCTCCATACTCAACATTTAATAATTAACGTACCCGTCCATGTTTGGGTCACAAAATTAAATTAAATTAAATTAAATTTATTCAAATAAAAATGTTTACAAAAAAGTTTACATTTAGCCAACAGTGATAAGATTTCCATACAATTATGATGCCTGAAAATGAACTAAAACTACTATATTATTATTATTATAGGTGCAAGTTATGGTGGTTCGGAATTGCAATGTTATGTAGCAACCAGCCCGATCTAGGTTAATTTAAACCTGTGTTTCAGGCCACCAAAAGTCTATATTTGAACCAAATTTCAACAGAATCGGTCCAGTGGATCCGAAGAAAACTGGCTGTGCCAGACGGACTGACAGACAGACACCTGAGTGATCCTATAAGGGTTCCATTTCTTAAAGCATTGTCTGCCAGACAAATAGACACAAAAGAAAATGTATTGTTTGTCGGTCACCGGTGACCGACGCGACAGTGGATGTTCGGAACCCTAAAAACCAATTTTTTTAACGTAACAGTTAATTAAATTAAAAAAGAAGTTCGGCTTCATTCGAGCGTTGTGTTTCCTTCTCTATTTTAAATCCATGCAAAGGTAGTCTTTAATATCGGTTTCAGCGAGGCCGCAAATTATGTCATCCTAAGTAATGTTTTCTTCATCTATGTTTTCTGTAACTTATATGGTGTACATAATAAAGAGATGCTATTCTATCTTACATGTGAACAGTGCCAGCAGTATTTTATTTGCATTGGTAAATCTCAATGTACCAATACGATTTATGTTGCTAAAGTGAAAGACGTCTCCGTGACATGACATCTAAATGAAGACTTGAGAAACAAACCGTACCGCACAATAATCTAGGAAAGTTGCAACCGAGAAATTGTCAAAGTTGTCCGCTAAATACCTCCTGGCACGGTTTAGCACGCCCACGGCCGCCGCCGCCGGCACAAACTTGCGTTGTTCTATGTCGAAGCTGAACAATTAATGGACGGGTTAAAGTTTGTGATGTCGAAAGGCCGCGTCTTTAACTTGAGATGCTGGGGACACCATTGTTGTTTTATCTGGTTAAAAGTTAATGGCGAAATTCGGCTTTTCGTTTGATTTGATGCGTTCTATACACGACAGGTTTTACTGTATAGTCAGCTGTTGCTTCTATACACGACGGGTTTTACTGTATAGTCAGCTGTTGCTTTTGGTTTTTAACCGACTTCAAAAAAAGGAGGAGGTTCTCAATTCGGTTGTATTTTTTTTTTATGTTTGTTACCTCATAATTCCGTCATTTATGAACCGATTTGAAAAATTTTTGTTTCATCTTAAAGGGTATACTCCTCGATTGGTCCCATTGTCACCATGTCAGAATCTGCTGATGGGATCCCACGAAAATCGAGAGCAACCCTCAAATTTTATAGGCACATAGGTACAATGTTTTTTATGAACTTGCTAACGCAATTAAGATATTTGTGCCTGGTAATCATCATTTCATGTTGCTGAGCTGATGATAAAAGGTATAAATTAGGATCTGATGATAAGATCCCATGAAAAATGTTTATTCAGCGATACTTTCGCCAATTGTCAGCCGATTTGGATGATTCTTTTTTGTTTGAAAGAGTATTTTCCTGGACTGGTCCCGTTTCAATTTGGTGAAGATCTGATGAAGAACTTCGGAGGTAGGCAACGGAACTCTTCAATAAATGATAGCAAAGGGATCGGGATTGCTGAAATCGCATGTTTTTTTAGTGTTTACACCAGTTCTACAACATAACATTGCGCTGGTACGCTGTTAATGGGTACGCAGGTACCTAGGTACCACTAAAAAGTGAAGAATAAAAAACTTTTTTACAAAAAATACAACCGACTTCCAAAAACAAAACACTACAAGGTACAAAATAACTTCGGAAGAAAGAAAACAACTTTAATTTCGGAAGTCGGTGTCAAAAAACGAAAAAATAACCAAAAACACCGACTTCCGAAATTAAAGTTGTTTTCTTTCTTCCGAAGTTATTTTGTACCTTGTAGTGTTTTGGTTTTGGAAGTCGGTTGTATTTTTTGTAAAACTGTTTTTATTCTTCACTTTTTTTTATATTAGTAACTAGATCCTGGCATAGCGCTAAGATATAGGTACCCAGCCAATCCAGTTTAAGCGATCAATTTTTACTATATATAATTAAATTTTTTCAGTTTCTACCACTCTTCAAAATCCCAATCTATTTTATTTTTTTTATTTTTATTTAAATTGATTCCTCTACAAGAATCAGTTCAAGCATTTTACTAATATCTTTTTTCATACATTTTAGACCAATAACTTGACTATAAATCTCAATTTCCTTAATATTTTATTGAACACAGGTATACTGGAGCCTAGGCACTCCAGACGCGGTGGTACCAGACAGCTGGCCTGCGGAACTCAACACAGAGATCAACATGGAACATCCTGTGAACATATCCGACGCGCTACATAGCTACGGCGCGTATATTACTGTGAGTACAGTCCTTATCCTAAGAATAGACTACTAGAGATCGATGGGCTGCTATCCATCAGTCCACCTAGCGTCACTACATCGAATGGTCCGGTCTTGTACTGGTTTATATTAGAACCAGCTTTTGCCCGCGATTTCGTCTGCGCATATCTGCGAAATCCTCTCGTAGTAACCTCCGCAAGGAAGCTACATGCCAAATTTCAACTTTCTACCATCAGTAGTTTCAGCTCTGCGTTGTCTGTCAGGCACTCAGTCAGTCACTCGTCAGTCATCAGTAACGGAAGAATCTATACTAATATATAAAGCTGAAGAGTTTGTTTGTTTGCTTGCTTGAAAGCGCTAATCTCAGGAACTCCTGGTCCTGGTAGATAGCCCATTTATCGAGGAAGGCTATAGGTATATATCATCACGGTAAGACCAATTGGAGCGGAGCAGCCAAAGTTGCGCGGGTTAACTAGTTTTATATATAGGATAATTAATCCAATTCATAAGCATCTATTTGGAGATTTCCACTAGTTCCTAAGGGGCGTATTAAGTTGGTCTTGTCATTACTTCTAATGTGTTCGTAGCTGCAACGAACATTACTCGTGGATGCTACGCCGTAGCACTTTAAATTCAGTGAATTTTTGAGCAAACATTTTCTTCATTCAACAAGTCAATAATGGGCAAATAAATCGTTCGATAGCTACTAACACAAGTACTGATAATTATACTGATTGACACCCCCAACGACGTATATATGTATACTTACAGGGATCTCCAAAGCAGACGCTACTATTACGTACGGTTCGTCGCACGCAATGAAAATACTTAAAATTTTCTTTTAAATTGACGTTTAGATTTAAAAACAGCCATCCTCGAGTTACTGGTATTTATCGATTTTTCACTCAAATGTTTAAATTAAATAGTCAAAGTGCAGCCAAGTTGATTAATACTTAAAAACGTTAAACGCGTGCCTATCAATAGTAAAAAAATAAAAATAAAAAAAACCTTATTTTTATTTGCTACTTAATTGCACTCTGTTTTTGAGTTACTATTTTCACACATAATTATGGTGTGGCCTGTCGTTAACAGCTATGTAATCTATCATTGCTCATGAGTTCTGGCTAAACGATATTTGAATAGCTATCCGAAATATTTGTAAATCGATCGCAGTGTCGACTTTATAATATCAATTCAACTAACCTAAAAAGGTGTGTTTTAAAAAATATAGAGTTAAATACAGAGCAAAAAATTGTTATTGCTTATCAACGTTTCATCCATGTCTGGATAATTTCGTTACAGCTATCCAGGCATTTTTCGGACGTCGCGTATGACCAATAAAGTTGTAAGTGTGTATGTCAAAAAACATCGTAACATTTTATCTGCCGTTAAAGCTAGACAGAATGGCGTTGGAACGTTTTAAATTGGCAATATGGCGAGTGCTGTGGCTATCCCATTTAACGCTTTTATAGCAACCATCCGGTAACCTTGATGGGTTGTTTAAGTATAGTGGTGGAAATCACTGCTTCCTCCAGTATCCAGGTCGGTCGGAACTGAATTCAGGGTTCGGTAAATGGATCTTTTGTTTATATAGTTCGACCTAGCACCCATTAGATGCGCATAAATGTTTGCGAATGGAAAAGGTCAGGTAGTTCAAACTTGGCTTATGGTGTCTTTGTTATGGAGGTGTCATCGTGAAGACCTTTCACTAGATTTTAATTATAGCGTGTTCAATTTAGGCCTTAGTTTGTATGGTATACAGTCTGATCCAGAAATGCGTGGTCGTATAAGGGTGGTGTTCTGTATGAGCTATACAATGAAGAAATAATATGTTTTTTTTTTTAAACCCGTTCGCATAAATCGACTTAAAAGTTGCCTAATCAACTGCTTCCGTGGGCGAGTGGTTTAGGCATTTACCATTGTGACCGTCGTGGGTTTGATTCCCACGGGAAAGCATACTTTGTAAAGTTGTTTTCCAGTTTGGTTAGGACATTGCAGGCTTGAATCACCTGATTGTCTGATAAAAAAAAGATAATTCCGTGCTTCGGAAAGCACGTATAAGCCGGTGGTCCCGGCCGCCAAATGGCGGTCAGAGGGTAGAGGCCCTTGAGGTGGTTTAGAAACTCTGACATCCTAATGTCAGAGTTTCTAAACCACCTCAAGGGCCTAACGACCCCACACACCCTAGTGTGTGGGTTCGTTAGGCCTTACTGCCCACACGATAAGAAAAAGAAGACTAAAAAGTTGAAAAAAAAGCACTTCAAGCTTTCTGATGCAGTTGGTCGTGTTTATTTTAGCTCAATCACAGATTCGATGCAACCAACTGTATCAGACTACTTGAAAATAGCTTTATTTTGATCTTTTTAGTCGCTTTTCGAGGTCACGTTTTTTTTTTAAAAAGACAATATTTTTTATTTTGATATTAGAAAGAAAATGAGTTTATTTGCGCCAAGCATGACGAATACCACAAAAAAAACTAACACACATTAAATCTATACTTCTATACTAATAGGTTTTTGAGTTTGTGATGTTGTGAGTTTGTGAAGTTGTAGGGGGTAATCTATGGATCTTCTAAACTGATTTTGAAAATTCTTATACCAATACAAAGCTGTTATTTGCGAGTGTCATAGGCTATATATTAACCCGAAAAATACCGCCCAACGAAGTGGTCACAGGTCAGCTGGTATAATATAATATTGCTTCTTTACATATAGCAGCCTCATCAGAACACCACTCTTAAATATGACCTCGTATTTTTGGAACACCGTGTATAAGCGAAGGTGCTTATTATCTATGTATAGGCACATACCTAATTAGCAAAGTCGCTTATTTCCTACTCTACTTGCACGCAGGTGTAATTACGACACAAGGGCTTGTGGAATGGATATTTTGTTTGGTTGTGAACCAGCTTGGTTCGACATTAATTACCTACGAGTAGCATAGTACTTGATAATACAAAGCCCCAAGTAAAATGTCACCTCCATTGAACTATGGTGTAGATCCGGTAACCTTGTTCGAGCTGACTCAGCGTCAGAAAACAGTGTTTGTACCTAGCGTTATAACGGTCTAGGATGTTTACGCCAACTAACGACCGCTTGGTTTTATCTATTTGTTGCAGTAGAATCATCAAGAGATCTGGGGGCACGGTAGTGCCCCCGTCAAGACGAAGCGTAAGGGCACTACCTAACTTTGTTATCGTTCGTCGTTTTTTTGAACCCTCATAACTTGGGTTTAGATTATACCAGATAAACAAAATTCTCAGGATATGATGTCAAAAGTGGACTTATCAAACACACTTCGCCCGCGACTTCGTTCGCGCGGGTTTAGTTATATAGTACTCCACGAACTTCATCTTTCCGTGTAAATTACTTATTTAAAAACTAAACGTTCGACGACGGCAGTTCGCGCAACCTGCAGTATTTTTCTTATGATGGGTATAAAGTTAAGCCGTCGCTCCCGGCTGTCATTTGTAGGTCTTTGGCAGTCGTTAAGGATAGTCAGCAGCCAGTTAATCTGACTCCAGTCTTGCCATGAAGTACCGTGTTACCCAGTTAATGGGTTGTGGCGGTGGTGGTAGGCAGGCGCTCCTCGTTAAATACTGGTAATCAGCTAAATCCAGTTGGACTCTAAACCGACCCCAATACATGTATATACTACTCTGTCAAGAAAGTACCGGGAAAAGATCAATAATACACAAAATGTCTGTTATTCATCCAAATTTATTTTATCACCTTCAAAGTATGCTCCTTTAGAAACGTTACCTACACTTGCGCCAACGAATAATCCATTCATCAAAACATTTTTTAAACGCTGCTTCCGGAATTGAGTTCAGTTCTCGCCGCGAATTCTCCTTTATGTCTTCTATCGATTGAAAACGGGTGCCACGAAGTGGTAATTTGAGTTTAGGAAAAAAAAAAAAGTCAGCAGGAGCCATATCTGGTGAATATGGTGGTTGCTGGATGGTATTTGTTGAGTGTTTGGTTAAAAATTCGTTCACTATGATAGCCTTGTGCGAAGGCGCATTGTCGTGATGCAAAATCCAAGAATTTTCTTTCCACAAATCTGGCCTTTTTCGTTGAATTTGCTCTCTTAAACGCCGCATAACGATCAAATAATATTCTTTATTTACCGTTAGACCTTCCGGTAAGAATTCAGAGTGCACAACACCGCGATAGTCAAAGAAAACAGTCAACATGACTTCGACTTTTGATCGACTTTGGCGTGGTTTTTTCGGTTTCGGTTCAGTTGGAAGGCGCCACTCCGAAGCTTGTTGACTAGTTTGCATGTCAAACTCGTAAACCCACGTCTCGTCACCAGTAACAATGCGTTTCATGAATGTTGGGTCCGAACTGACTCGTTCTAGCATGTCCTCAGCGACTTTCATGCGATTGAGTTTTTGCAGAAAATTCAGATCTTTTGGGACTAGCCGAGCAGCAACATGTTTCATACCCAAATGATTAGTTAAAATGGTACGGATCGACTCGTGAGATACAGAAAGTTCGGCGGCTATCTCTCTCAGAGTTGAATGGGGATTTTCAGTCACTATTTCCTTCACTTTTGCGATGTTAACTTCAGTTGCAGACGTTGACGGCCTACCAGAGCGAGGCAAATCTTCCATCACATCTCGACCGCTTTTGAACGCTTTGAACCACTCATAAGCACGAGTTTTTGATAAAGTCGATTCACCGTAAGCCTTCTGTAACATTTTCAGTGACTCCGAACACGAAATTCCATTGGCGATGCAAAATTTAAGACAAACTCTTTGTTCGATATTTTTGTCCATTATGAAATTCGCAATACACACTATATATGATATTACTAAAACCAGCACTGTATTTAATATAAATAACAGACGCAACTCAAACTCCGCGCTAAAATGGAAAACAGTTGTGCCAATCTAACAACTACAAAAAAACAAAAATTTGAATTTGGAACCATAAACAAATCATCCATTCCCGATACTTTTTGACTGAATGTATATTGCATTGGGAAAAGGCTATAGGTAGATAATGGCTAAAATCACTTTTATTCCATTTCACCCGGGTTTTGATTGAATAATTTGACCTATCACTTTGCTCTATTGTCAATAGTTTCAGCAGCGTACGCGATATTAGGATCGTTTTTGGAATTTGTTTTTAACACCTTGGGTTACATTATCGAAGTTTTCATACGGATCCCTAACTTTTTCGAAAATATTCTATAGCCCATGTTCATCAGGGATAATTTAGGATTCTAATGGTGAAAGAATTTTTCAAACGGTCCAGTAGTTTCGGAGCCTATTCAATTCAAACAAACAAACAAATCTTTCCTCTTTATAATATTAGTGTAGATGTAGATATTAAGTTTCAATTGCATAGCTCTTATAAGTACTTTAGATTTTATTGATATCTAAAAAAACAGATTTCGTCATTGACTCTCTGATGATTATAAAAATTCTAAGAGTTCCTCCTGAAGTCCTAGAAAGCTGAAATTTGATATATAAGCCAGTGTTAGTCCACAAACAAACAAAAATTCCCCAACCCATTAAACTGGGGAATGGAAGATTGTATGAGGCTTCCGCAAATTTTGATGCTAGAGGTCTGAAAATTAATATAGCGACATCTTGTTATAAATAATAGTAAATAAAACACCCAAAAGAAAGAAAATAATAATAAACTACTTAAACAAAAAAAAAATTGTCATAAGCAACTTACATAACTTTTTTACAAAAAATACAACCGACTTCCAAAAACAAAACACTACAAGGTACAAAATACCTTCTGAAGTAACTGAAGTCGGTGTTTTTGGTCATTTTTCGTTTTTTGACACACCGATTTCCGAAATTAATATAAAGTTCTTTTCTTTCTTCCGAAGTTATTTTGTACCTTGTAGTGTTTTGTTTTTGGAAGTCGGTTGTATTTTTTGTAAAAAAGTTAATTATTTTTCACTTTTTAGTGGTACCTAGGTACCTGCGTACCCTTTAACAGCGTACCGGCGCAATGTTATGTTAAGAACTGGTGTAAACACTAAAAAAACGTGCGATTTCAGCAATCCCGATCCCTTTGCTATCATTTATTGAAGAGTTTCGTTGCCTACCTCCGAAGTTCTTCATCAGATCTTCACCAAATTGAAACGGGACCAGTCCAGGAAAATACTCATTCAAACAAAAAAGAATCAATCAAATCGGCTGACAATTGGCTAAAGTATCGCTGAACAAACATTTTTCATGGGATCTCATCATCAGATCCTAAATTATACCTTTCATCATCAGCTCAGCAACATGAGATGATGATTTCCAGGCACAAATATCTGAATTGCGTTAGAAAGTTCATGAAAAACCTTGTATGTGCCTATAAAATTTGAGGGTTGCCCTCGATTTTCGTGGGATCCCATCATCAGATTCTGACATGGTGACTATGGGACCAATCGAGAAGTATACCCTTTCAGATGAGACAAAAAAAAAATCAAATCGGTTCATAAATGACGGAGTTATGAGGTAACAAACATAAAAAAATACATACCGAATTGAGAACCTCCTTCTTTTTTTGAAGTCGGTTAATAAAGAAGTGAAATCCCGCCAAAATTTTCGTGTAAAATGTTGCCAAGACGAGACCATATCTGTCAAAAATGATCAGAGATTAGAAGCTGGCTACATGCCAGCTTCTAATTCTACACGCCCTAACTCTACAAGCCCTCACCGCACACTGTAATCAAATGTATGTGGCCACCAATGATGAGAGGTCACTTCTTTTTCATCGTAAAGCTAAAATTCAGTGACTACTCGTTTAGAACTTTTCATTTTATAATATTCAGCAATAAGCGCACTCGTATATTTTTGTTTCGTAGGTATTAACCTTAATTTGGTAATTAGGACCGCCTGCCTGTTTATTAGCAGACTGGAGCGATGGTTTTAATTAAATACTATAGATAAAACGTACGATAAATAAGCTATAACAAACGAATGGGTCATAAAACTGCTTATTATTTATAATATTGAAATTATAACTTGAATTGAAGACTTTTTCTCTTACTTAGTTCCTAACTTACCCAAAAGTACGTTTTGGGTAAGTTAGGAAACCCAAGGGCTGATAGCTCAGCCCAATTAAATTTTATTTTGTCCAAAAGCTATGCTAATACTTTTTAATCGATTTTAATGGTGATCATAATCGTACAACAACTTAGTTTTTTTTTTTTACAATTACGACATACAAGTACTTGTTACACTTAAAACAAACACAGACATTTGTAAAATGCACTACTTTGTAAACTTCTTCAATCGGCGCCATTCATCTCTATTCTCTGCAAAAATCGTCGCTCCACCAGCCTGAAAACTTCCCACCTTACCGATCGAACGGTCATGAGTTCTGTGACTAATATGGCCGGTCCATTGCCACTTCAGCTTGTTTATTCAGTGAGCTACATATATTATTTCTTAATATTCTATTTATCTTATCTGTGTCATCACATTGAGTCAGTCAATAGGTTATCATATTGAGCCAGTTTACGGGCAAGTGAGTTAGAAATTGTTTGCAAAAACATTACACACAGACTCACAGATAGTTTTGTTGAAAAAATATTATTTCAGCCTGCTTTGAAAACCTCGTCCTGTGTGTATGTATTTAATAGATATTACATAGAATTAAAAATTTGAAATAACCACACTACAGTTTTGATTAGATAAAAACAACCTAATTAAAACAAAAAGTTATTGATTATATGTTGTTTCATTTTGAGTCTTGTTCAAAACGGTACTTTGCACTGAATTATTTATATACATATAATAAATTCATGGTTAACATACAATGGGGATTGATTATCTGGATTCTGTGACCCTAGCAATGCTAGCACCTTTACTTTCTATAGTGTGTGTCATAGCGTTATGGACTACTTGGTGCCTCGTGCCACGTTGGCGAACTCTTCAGCATTATATCAGTGTAAACCAAATCACGGCGGGCGCCCTACAGTTGTGCTGTCCTTGGTTTCTCATCATAAAACATATTACTTTAAAATACGAGTACTTGTTAATAATCTCTGATATTTTATCATTCGTGTCAATAAGTTGGTCGCTATCATCATCACTTTTTGCGTACTTCAAACTGGTGCTCCTACATCACTTTGAAATAAGTCATGACAAATTAAGCGTGTCAATTTTTGTGTATGGATTAACTTTTAGCGTACAAATAATATCCCTGGTGGCAAAAAATGTTTACAAAGTTGACTACTTTAAGCAACAGTTTTTGATATTGTTTGTTGTGTTCATAATAATGACGTTTATGACGGTTTTGTTCGTTAGAATAATTGTCTCAGTGATGTCGTGCTGCAAGAAGCCAATTTTGAAAAGAAATGCCCGACATGTGGTTTCATTAGTCGGAGTGGCTTTAATATGCGACACCGGCACTGTGCTCTGGATGTTCTCAACTCTCTTTCCCTTCTTTGACAACACGATCATGGATTTCTGGTATTTGCTACGTTTGATACCCCAAACACTGTTCTTGTTGTTCAACGCATCCTCCCGCGCCCACTGGAAATGGTATTTCGATAGACGAAGAAGACTGAACGCGGTTGTGTAGTCAACGCAAAATGTTTGACAAACTGTACATGTGATTTGAAGAATAAGAGTTCAAAGAGTCAGAGAATATAATTTAGAGTTTTCGAAAGCCTTCTCCTTTGCTATAATATATTGTTAAGGAGAAAATAAATTGGCTGCGGTGTTTGGCATAATAATGAAATAAATTATATATTTTTACTAGCTGACCCACGCGGCTTCGCTCCCGTCAACTGGCTACTATACCTACCTACCCTACCTACCCTACTGAATTTTCTTTGCTATAAACCTAACGGAGGCCGAGACCTTTCCAACGAATGCAAAACCGTGGAAATCGGTTCGTGCGTTCTGGAGTTATAGCGTCAGGAAGGAAAACCCGACTTATTTTTATATAGTAGATTAATTTGAATGCGTTTTATTTGAATCCAAAGCCTTCAGCTGCTAGAACCTTTTTATACGATTGATGCTCAGCCGGTGATTTGCTTGGATTGCAAAATTCTTCCTAATTCCCTCAGGGAACAAAAATATGATGTTACAATGTACTTATGTTTTAATTTCATTAAGTAGCATTGTTATCCCTTATCATGTTTATTTAATTAGCATTTTTATTGTAATCATGAATTTATTATGACTTCATTAATCATTAATTAGGTATATTATGTACATACATTACTAAATAATTCATAATATAATGTTATATGCAAAAGTAACACCACTACTGGCCGCATTACAGAACAATATGTAGAGCAATATCCATCGCATAGTAAAAATGGAGAGCGAAATTAACTCATTAGTGGATTCAGTAGTACATCTAGTGGGAATCACAGTGTCAATTGTGTGCTTAATAGCATTGTGGACGACATGGTGGATGTTGCCACGCTGGCGCACTCTTCACAACTATGTCAGTGTGCAGCACATCACGCTAGGAACCCTGCACATCATCGGTTCAGCTCTCATAGCGTACAACGACCACGACGGTGTATTAGTAGCGTTGACCAGTGGCATTGTCTTTTTCGCAACCATGAGTTGGTCACTAGCGTCTTCACTGGTCGCGTATTTTAAGCTGGTGCTGCTTCACAACGGAAAGCTAAGCAATGAGAAGCTAATCATCACCCTATTCGTGTATGGACTCACACTCATCGTATATGTAATTAAATTGGTCGTCGTCGAAAATGTTTATGATTTAGAAGAGTTAGAGGTGGATTGTTTAGGATTATATCTTTTATATTTAATATTAATACTTAAGATGGCTTTGTTTATAAGTGTGATTACATCTGTAATGTCGTGCTGCAAGAAAAGCATGTCCCAAAGAAAGTTTGGTCATGTGGTGGCGTTAGTGGGAGCGGCTCTAATATGTGACGCTGGGACGATGCTGTGGCTGTTCTTGATTCTGTTTCTCCACGACGATGTGATGGACGCGTGGTTCTATAATAGAATGATACCACAGGCGGCGTTCGTCTTGTTCAACCCCTCCTCACGCGCGCACTGGAGATGGTATTTTAATAGAAGGAGGCGTATGAATGTAGCTGTGTAAATTCATGCGTAGTATCTCGTTATAATGTTGCAAAACGGCTTTTGTAATAAATATACCAGAGACAGACTAGACACTAATGGTATGTTAATTTTAAGTGATTATGTTGGGATTAAAAGTAATAATAACCTTAATAAAAACCTTTTATTTTAAACTAGTTGACCCGCGCAACTTCGTCTGCGTCACAATTTTCATTACTGCTCCGCTCCTATTAGTCTTAGCTTAGTGTGATGATATGTAGCCTATAGCCTTCCTCGATAAATGGGCTATCTAACACTGAAATAATTTTTCAAATCGGACCAGTTCCTGAGATTAGCGCGTTCAAGTAAACAAACAAACAAACTCTTCAGCTTTATATATTAGTATAGATATAGATAATTCACTCGTGCAAGTTTACCCTTTTAATAAAATTAGTGGAACAGTCCAAAAACAGCACTTAGATAATCGTCTAATCGGCAGTTATTGGTAGGTTACGGCTGATCCAAATATTTATGTGTATCACACACTACGGCGTCAAAAAGGCTAGCCTCCCGATTACATTCCAGACTCCACCACCCGTCTTGGTATCATTGGTCTCCTGCTAACGGTTAAGGCCCACTTGCACAAACCAGAGTTATGTTTTAATTAAACAAATATTTCAGACTCGTTGTTTAAAAATAACTTTGGTTTGTGTAAGTGAGCCCTAATTAACCCAACTTGCGTAAAGTAGATAGATTCTACTTCGGTGAGTGTGCCCAAGAACTCCATGATCCGGGCCTCTTCTACCATCGGAGATCTAGAAGCACTGCAAGTTGACGTCCCCTACCTTGTTCACCAACTCGCACTATATGCGTATAATGCGCACAGCAATAGAGTGGAACTCTCTACCTGCGTCTGTGTTTCCGAACGCATTCAACCCTAATCTCTTCAAAGTTAGAGTAAACTCGCATTTTTTGGGTAAGCTCACTCCATCGTCAGTTTTGTCTGTGTCACCTATGACCTAGACTAGAGTCAAGAGCAAACCCTTCACAAGTAAAAAAAAACTGGCCAAGTGCGAGTCGGACTCGCCCACTGAGACTATTTATATAGACTTTAAATAAAGATTATATTTTTTTAACGATTTAATTAGAAATGTATAATTTTTAGACTTTTCTCTATTAATACCTGTAGTATAAGAAGGTATTACTTGACATAGTTCTAGGTCAACGGGAAATACCCTATAATTTTTGATTCGAGAGTGTCGAAATATTCGTTTTTTTGCGGCATAAACGGACGTATCTTTTCTTAACGTCAACTTATAACTATGATTTTTTCACAGCTTCAAAGGATCCTACGTAGACTTTAGTATATTTATGGTTTAAATTACAACTCGATACCTGCACGCGTTCCCGAGATAAAGGGTCTTGACAGACAGACGGACGGAAAACAAAGTCTTAAAAGGGTTCCGTTTTTTCCTTTTGAGGTACGGAACCCTAAAAATAAAAAAGTAGACGGTGGAGCGTAGCCTGTAGAGAAGTCGTCTACATTGAAAAAATTTAGTATAGAATAGAAGTACTTCTTTTTATGTCATGGAGAATAAATGGAACTTCCTTATCACCCAATTATAATCCTAGTAAGTCAGCAGCATCGAAATGCGTGCTGTATAATTAGTGTGACGGCTTAACAGCGCGTGTGTATAATAGTGCTGGCAGTGCTCGATGTTTATCACGGTAGGCGTGTCGGCCTGTGTTGTTTGGCACTGTAATGTCGATCGATAATGAGCACCTGGCCGTTATAGGGGTAAATCATTTCGATGTTGTGTTGGGTAGGTACTGCAGTTTTCCTCAAACATAGTGGCAAAATCGAGGCCAACTGGTGTTAGATACTGGAGACAAAACAGATAATAAGAGTCTTTTTTTATGGGGAATCATAAAATGACTCATGAGCGTAAGGGAGTGTCAGACTATAACTGAGTAAAACCCAGCTATGTTCCTCCAAATGCCCTTTGCGTTCCAGGGCCGCGGTATCTCTTTCGAATAAATTCCGCAACCCTGGGAGGCACTGGCCCTAGTGTGCTCCGACAATGGGAAACATGCAATACTTCCATTTTTGCTTTAATTTTAAAGAACTCCATCTAGAATAGACCACCACATAAATAAGAAATGAAAACGGCGGTGCTCCGCCCACGAAGTCGCCATCGTGTCTTCCGGGCGGTCCACACAGCCTCTACTCAAAGAGGTGTCCAATGGTAGTAGTCTAGGGTTACACGATAGAAAGAGGTATAACAATTAGGCGCTTCTTTAACTTTCACGCCCATATTGCCTAAACATTTAGCAAAAGATGTTCGAACATTAGTACAGTAGGCATGAGCCTTATTTCATTGAAGCTGTAGCTCCGTGTGGTTCTACACACTAGGCTAGCAAGTTAAGTATTACCACAGAGGCTACGTGCACACACCCACATGGAACCATTCTCCTTACAGAGTTCGCCGCCGCCGCTGAGCCCGGGCGGGCGCACGGACGACGACAACGCCATCGTGTCCATCATCGAGTCTGCCGAGCAGTTCGTGTACATCTCCGTCATGGAATACGAGCCCATGTGTGTCTTCACGCACAAGTTGTCGTAAGTCACTATATTGTTCAAGTCCTCCAAACCCCCCAGTCCCAATTATTTTGCAGTCGCCTTCCAGTATAACCGGATTAAGTTTTATACCTAAAGCCTGCACTACACTACTTGCGAAGTTGCTTCGACGAAGTAAGTACTCTTCGAAGTTGACCGAAGTACGTGACTATACACTCGTGCAACCTCGCGGGGAGCTCAGTCGCCCGGCGCCCGCACGATAGGCATCATGGATAACGTTCAAGTGGCAGCTGCCTTTGCAATGTGTAGGTATTCTCTTTTATTATAACTACGTGCGCATTTATTACTTTTCGGCGTGAACTGAAACGAGCCGAGTAATGTAGTAAGCTTCGTGTTAGAACTTCGGGACGCTTCGTACACTATCGTATTCGCTCAACTTCACGAGTAGCGTAGTGCAGACTTAACGGTATGCTGTCTATCTGACCTCCAAAATCCAGTACCTAACTGGGTAACACAATACCGCTTAAAAAACTGGTGGTCTGACCTTCAGATGTCTGAGAGCCCGTAAAGACTGTCAGAGCTACAAATTGCTGCTAGGAACAGCGGTTTAAATTGTTTTTTAGTTTGAAGCAAGAAACCCTTCTCGGCATTTAATGGATGATCAATTGATTTGGTTACCCATCCTCAGACCGTCCACAGCAATTGTTGAAAACCTTGATGATCGAGGCCTACGTTGTTTATTATTAACCTTAGCCTAATAGTACAAATGTATTAAAAGTACTAATATAGGTAAGTAAAAATATTTGATCAAGTTCTCATGTTTGTTGCACAGGTTCTGGCCGAAGATAGACGACGCGATCCGCAAGGCGGCGCTGGAGAACAAAGTAAAGGTTAAGCTGCTCATCAGCTGGTGGAAGCACTCGGCGCCCTCAGAGGACTACTTCCTGCGCTCGCTCAGCGACCTGGCGCAGGCCTACCCGAGGGTCGACATACAAGTCGTGAGTTAACAAAACCTTCTTATTTATTTCACATCCTCTTGGATACCCTCCCTTTGCGGATAATGGAGCTGGAGAGGTATGTCGGACTCCTACCGACTAAATCCACGCGTTCGTTTTGGGGGCTCGAAATATCTACATCATGTAACATGAATGTGCTTATATCAGTTGGTGTTGTTTATATCTACAATGGTCATAATTCTAGGTCAACCGGAAGTACCCTATAGGTTTTGGGTCGAAAACCTATATGGTAGTTCCTATTGGCCTAGAATCACGAAAGGTAAAAAGCAAGGTTTTACAGCATAAATAAAGGAAAAATTCCAAAAAATAAAAAAGTTGAAAATTAGGGTAAATTTTGGTACTGCGAAAATCTAAATTTGCCCATCTTTTTATACACCTAATAGGGACTTATATGGTGGTACGGAACCCTCGGTGCGCGAGTCAGACTCGATCTTAATCGCCTCTTTTTAACGAGCTTAAGTTTTTGAAAACTGCAGACGTGTTTTTCTTGAAAACTGTAGGTCGACATATTATTATTTTTAATTCGACTGTTATGCATATTTCGCTTAAGGCATAGTATATTCAAATATTTATTTTCCCACTCATCTATTTCAGAAACGCTTCGTAGTCCCTTCAACCCCTGAACAAGACAAGATCCCTTACGCGCGCGTGAACCACAACAAATACATGGTGACGGACCGCACCGCCTACATCGGCACGTCCAACTGGTCCGGCGACTACTTCGTGACGACGGCCGGCGTGGCCTTCGTGTTGCAGGAGCTGGGCGGCGACGGAGCCTCCCACGACGACAGCCGGGACGTGCGCAGGCAGCTGCGGGAAGTGTTCGACAGAGACTGGAACTCTCCCTACGCCGTCCCCCTCCGCCGGTTATAGCGTAAACTGTAGCTTATGAACTCTTATGTCAAAAAATATCTTCCCTATTGTTCAAAGTACACATTTGACTTTGTGTGTTTGAGTTTTTATCTTGTGATTTTAATTCGGGGTAACGTAAGTAGATTAGCGGTTTACTGATCAGTTTTATTTATCAATTTATGATATTATTATAATTGTGTTATTCAAGGTTGTAGTGAAACTTATAGATAAAATAAAGACTACTTTTTTAGTATTCAGGCAGTCGGCCAGTGTACGTAGATCTTGTACGAGTATTGTGATGGATCTTACCATCACAATACTCGTACAACGTGTCTAAAAATTGTATGCGTCATGCCAACACTGACTATAGGGACTGTGCACGGCGTTGACTATGCCATCTAGTGTCGCATATTAGAAGTTTTAAGGGTCAGAAAACATTGACGCTTCTGTGCTGCCACCTGTGGTTCCTGCACGCTCAGTTTAGGGGAACGTGTGCGAAGAAGACTGTGCCATCTAGCGTAGCTGTTTCGAATATTTTACTTGAAACATACTTGACAGTGACATTTCTGTGCTGCCACCTATAGTTTCTGCACCCTCCCTATAGGGAGCGTGCAAATTCGAAATAGCTACGCTAGATGGCACGGTCTTCTTCGCGCAAGTTCCTCAAAACTGAGCGTGCAGGAACCACAGGTGGCAGCACAGAAGCGTCAATGTCAAGTATTCTGACCCTTAAAACTTCAAATATGCGACACTAGATGGCATAGTCAACGCCGTGCACGGTCCCTATTGGCATGAAGATATGATACACTGTTGGCATGAATACGCATGGTCAACTCGTCCATGTGACATTCTGTATAAGGTTGCATGGTTGCAAATGAAGTATGGTTCAATTACATGGCTTGACAAGTAGTGGGCAACACTTGCAGGCTGCCGTAGAGATAAGATTTGATCAACTTTGTGTTACCAAATATTGTACTTACTACTGAAAATTGAGTAATACGAATATAATAGAACTTTTAACTGTAAGACATCGAGTATTAATAAAATTAAGGACAATTTATGTGTGACTGTGCCTTCTTAGTTCGAGAGACGAGTATTATGAATTCTTCGTGTGTATGACAAAGTAGATTTTATATCTTTTTAGATTTACAATTGCTGTAAGATATTGTATTCCTTATAGAGTGGGTACGTGTGCTCTATGTACCAGTGAATTAATGGGATACTAAGTCGTCAGGTTTACCTACAAAAAATATGAACACATAATATGAAAAAGAATTAAACTAAAAATAAACATGTTTGGTAAGAATTATTGAATGTCTTTCGGCTTAGTAACCAGGGGGCCTACTCTCCAAGCCCGAAGTCCATAATTTCGGGCTTAGTTACGGGCGTATTCTACTCCGTATCACCTAACCACTAGAATTAATGACAACTGGATTTGTCAGTTACTGTCAAATCGTGTTATCATTCATTCTTAGTTCGTGTTCGGGACTAATCGTAAGTCCGTAGGTGATACGGACAGGATATATTTTAAGTGTGTATCAGGGTGGCGGGTGCATGGCTACTAATGGTCATGCTATATGCGTGAGAGCAATGTACCGATTGTACGTAACCATGATGACCATTAGTAGCCAAACACCATCCTGATACACGCCATTATATGAATAATCTCGATTATAAAATATACCTACTTGAGGCTGTTTCACTTGAAAATTACTTGGTACGATAAACGCTAAAAGCGCCAACTTGCGAAGCTCTCGATGGATTAATGTGTCCGTTTTCACTAACACTAGGAAACACTCTTACATAAATTAATGCTCAAATATAATTGAACTTTTCGGTTTTATACTCTCGGTCCTAAGACTAGCGTTGAAAGTCCAACGTCGCGTTCATATATGTAGATGACACCTATTGTTAGTGAAAACGAATCTTTAATTAGAAGTTACTGAAAAGGGCTAAACATTATGTAATCTCTAGTATTCTAATTAGGTACTTTTTAAACATTCAAATAAATATACGATATTAGGCTATATTATACCTACTACTTTGGGCGTTGTAGAGATCAAAAGATGTCGCCAAATAATATTAAGATTTTATTGTAATTACCACTCAGTTAGAAAATGTACTTAATTACACCCAATTCAAATATTTCAATACATATCAATTTTGTAAACATACTATTTCAGGTCTACTAACGGCCCGAGCTATATTATTTTAAAATTACTTTTCTCATTATTTTGATCCATGCTATTGATTAGTATTTAAGATCCGTTGTATTCAAATTAAATTTATTAATATTTACTGTTGACTTTTAAGGTCTGTTTACTACCGTAAGCAAGCGTAAGGGTTCATTTCCACCAAAGATGTGCGAGGTAACGAAGCGGAACGCGAGGGGAATTCTACCAATAGGATCACTTTGTTTTCATAGCCATGCTGAGCACGGCTCTGGTGGCAAGAGGCTAACTGAAACTAGGTATGTTCACGTAGAACAAAAGCGAGAGATGCGAGCGAGGAATGTGACTGCGCACTGCTGAAAAGACTCCACTACGCATAGTGTCACCTTTCAGCTACACATCGTTTCACAGCTCGCTACGCATCCTCGCGCCGCCTTTTTACCGCACATATCTGGTGGAAAAGCTCCCTTACTCAAGTATACTTACGATATGTATGATACGTGCTTAGTGTAAAGCATGAAGCAATAGTTAATTTTCAAAGACAATACGCGTTGATCGATGCTGAGTATCGATGGTAAACTTTAAAAAATAAAAAAGTAATTACTGAAGATGTTTTTTTTTCTGTTGACAGCATGTACAAAGTAGTAAGATATGCCTAGACATTAATGCTGAATAGACAGTTTATAGATATTTATTGAAAAGTAGTTTATGCAGATGATTCCCGACTTTCACGCAGGCAAAACCGTGACAATCATAATTAGTACTAAGGGAACTTATTCCGTGATAAAAAGAAACACCCTTGCTCTAGAGTTTATAATGATCTGCGAAAAGAAACCTATGGCTTTAATTCAGGACACGGTCTACCCCTATGCCAAGTTTCATCAAAATCCGTCATGCATATCTATACTAATCTTATTAAGTACTAGCTGACCCGTGCCCACTTCGTTGGGAGGTATTTTTCGGGTTATCATATAGCCTATGACAATCACAAATATAGTGGCTTTTTATTGGTAAAATAATTTTCAAAATCGGTTCTGTAGTTCCTGAGATTACCCCCTACAACCTCACAAACTTTACCTCCTTAACATATTAGTATAGATATTAAGTGAGAATAATATGAAATAAACACTGATCAGTATAAACAGGTGGAAATGCTATGCGACGGAATTTGTATCGGAACCTGTGTCGCCACACTCACATACCTATGCCGATAGTCATATAATTCACCACAAATCAAGGATACGGTTGATTTGTCGTTTCTATTATGGTCAAAACAAGCATAAGTCACAGAACCTACATTTGAAAATATACCTTAGGCCTTACACGTAAGATTTATATTGCTTTAAGGCAAAAAGTACTCACGGCGGCGTTTCGTTTTCTGAATTCATTCTAAGTTGAATTTAGATTACTTCTTTAACTTTCATTGCCACCTCTATTTTCATGAAGTCCTTGCCGGTTGCCGCACACAACTCGTGAAAAAAGCCACCAGAGCGTCAGCGTCACCCAACACCAAAATTCCAAAACGCCACCGAGGCACCTAGCTGTCTATCTATATCTGTGGAGGCACCTGAGGATTGACCCGAGCGCCAAGAAGGCGTCGTTGGCACTGAAAGTGCTACTCGACCATAGATGGTGGTATTTTCAATGTTTGCAATAATAAACTTAACGCGTCAGCAATAAGGTTGAGATTCGCTTCTTGATCTATGATGGATATTGGCAGTTGCTACTCGATCATGGCTGTGATGCCTGAACTTTGACCTACATTGTAGATAGCGATGTAAATAACTTTTTCTAAATTAGTTCCAAAAAATGTGTGCCCCTTTTGGAAGTGGAATATAATAATAATAATAATAACGTTTATTTGCAAAATCAGAACTTAACCTACTACAGTTCAATGCTAAAATCATAACATATAAGAGGTTTTGGTAATCGAAATGAACTCCTGACTTCCAAACTAGGTAAAACCTGTATCTAGGAAATCAGTGCTCTTCCAGTGAACTTAATATAACAAGGACTCTTACTTAGATGAGGAGTAACTAAGATGCATTAGTACTGAAAAGTTCGACCACAATTTTAAGTAATATGAAAAAACAAAAAAGAGGAACTCAAACATATAAATACAATAACAAAGAAAAATGACAAATTATTGCGTTAGGTTTATTTTACAGCTTGACGACTTAGAGAGGTATTATACGTGTTGTCTTGTGTAAGATGTAGGAGTGTTGTGATGTGTAGTGTAGTGTGGAGTATAGTGTAGTGTATATTGGGTAACGTAACGATTAAACTATTTCTGGACAAGTAGTAACTTTTCGGTATTAGCGTAGTCTAGGTCAATGAGCCAGGTTATTACGGTTGTTTTACATTTGTGTTTGGTAAGGGGATACATGTTGAGGATTTGATTAATTTTATTGTAAAGATGGGCACCAAGAAAAGGGAAGAATTTCTGAGCAAATTTAGTGCGGCACGCTGTAGACACACCGACTGTATATTTTCTGCGCTTCTGTAGAAATGCTAAGGGATTATACTTTAAAGAACCATGCATTCTGAGGACTGTTTGTAGTATAAAAAGCTGCCTCACCGTCAATACTTCACAGGTTTGATAAAGTCTGGTTGTGGGATAGAAGAAAGGTAAAAACAGACTTACTTTAAGGAGTGCTCTTTGAGCACGCTCTAGTTTGATTAAGACTGTCTTACACGCACCTCCCCAACTAGTTATACAATACACCAACAGTGACTGACATAGAGCAGAATAAATCATCTTCTAAAGACCTTCGGGCTGGCAGTGTGTCTGAGATTTTTAAATATATATATTAATTTACGAACCCTAGAAGAAACAAGGTCTACGTGAGGAGCAAAACTAAGGCTCTCGTCGATCACTATTCCAAGGTACTTTATTGATTTAGATTGTTCAAGCGAAGGACACTTGCAACTTATAATTTTATGACATATCCGAGAATGTGCTATTATTTTATGTGAATTTTGAGAGAGATGGGATTCATTACGGAGCAAGAATTTTACAAACTTGGTTTTTTCGACATTTAACGTTAAAAGATTACATCTAAGCCAGTCATTAACAACATCAAAACCGCATTGAGCATGTTGGAAAGTTTTGACCCACGACGTGTCGCTGAAAATAAGGGCAGTGTCATCCGCGAAAGTTATAATTTTGCCATTTTGGAGTTCAAGTTCACAGAGGTCATTAATATAGATGAGAAATAAGGTTGGTCCAAGGACACTACCTTGCGGCACTCCGTAAGTTACGGGAAGCTTGTCGCTTATCCAGTCAGCCACCTTAACACACTGAAAACGATTACTGAGGTAATCCGTGAATAATTTATGTGGTAGGCCTCTGATCCCTATGCTCTCCATCTTATCCAACAGTCTAGGGACAGAGACTGTGTCAAATGCCTTGGCTAGATCGAGAAAAATAGCCAGAACTTTATTTTTGTTATCAATATTATCTACTACATAATCAACGACTTCATGAACTGCATCACTAGTAGCTTTATTGGATCTGAATCCGAATTGAGCACCAGATAAAAGCTTGTTGTTCTCTAAATAATTAATTAGTCTCTTATTAATAATTTTCTCGAGAATTTTAGACACAGCAGGCAATATTGAGATGGGTCTATAATTATTGACACAGTCCCTGTCACCAGACTTGAATATTGGTATAATTTGGGCAGTTTTAAAAGCTTGTGGGAAGGATCCAGATGAGAACGCTAAATTACAAATATAAGTCAATGGGGAAACCAATAGGGGTCGATATCGTAAAAGAAAATTTGAGGTTATCTTATCACTTCCAGCAGTAGAGCTAGGTTTTAGATTAAGGATGATATTATTAATCTCACTTTCGTCGGTTGGCAGGAGAGCAAAAGAGTTATTGCGGGTAGGATGAATAGGTGATGAAGGGGCAAACCTTGGTCCCTGGGATAGCTGCTTTTCTGCCAGTGATTTTCCTACATTTGCAAAGAATTTATTTATATTATCAACGGAGAGTTGGGGATTGTTAGGACATATTAATTCAGAAGCAATCTCATTCTGTCGTCTGGTACTAGTTACAGTCTTAACAACGTTCCATATTTGTTTAGAATTGTTACCTGCCTTAGCAAATTCATTCCTTTCATATTCTCGTTTTACTTTGTGCAGCAATACAGTACAAAAATTCCTGTACCTTGTGTAGGTTAATTTAAGAGTTGCGTTATCAGGAGATTTTTTTGATTTAAGATGAAGGCTATCTCTATTTCTTACGCATCTCAAGAGACCTGGAGTAATCCATGGCTTTATTATACGTTTACGTCTTGATATGGTAATTGTTTTTGTACATGACTCAATAGCAGCACTAAGAGAGCCAGTGAAATTTCCAACAGCTTCATCAACGTCTGTTATTAAATAGAGGGGCATAAAATCTATTTTGGGTATAGTTGAGTCAAGAGCATTATAGTCTACACGCTTGATGGTTTTTTGGAACTGTTTAGCTGGGATTGATACATTGACCAAGATAATTACACTGTAATGGTCAGTGAGAGATGTTTCTGCAATGAAACATGATGTTGGAAATTCGGATTTGAGTATGGCATGGTCAATACAGGAATTTACACGCGTGGGAGTTTGGTAGGCTGGTAGCATACCATGTGACGCTACAAGATTTAAATAACGGTCTTTTCGTGTGTCAAGTGTGTTATCGGCAATATCTATATTTATATCACCAGTCAAAATAAAGTTCCTATGTTTAGGAGCAACCTCAACCAGCAAACCATTCAAACTCTCCAAAAACACATCAACATTCCTGACACTGGGTGATCGATATATAGCGAGAACTGCAGTGTTCTTATCGCGGGTTATTAAAAGACTATTACAATCTAGAATGACCGGTTCCTGTACACATACATTTATGCCCTTTTTAACAAAAATAGCCACTCCTTCATTTTGTGTATGGTTTCTAGTTGTACAGTAATAATCGAAACCATCTAGTATAGGAGGATTGGAAACGCTTAGCAGCCAACACTCCGTCAATATTATTAGGTCCCAGTCAACTTTAGATTGAGCCAAGAGGGTCAGCATTCCATCCATATTACAATTTAAGCTTCTGATATTCTGAACAATCACCCTAAATGATTTCCCAGTCGTTGATAGAAGTGTTGAGCATTGGTCTATGGTACATGTAGAAGTATAAGCCACGGATATTGAATCGATATCAGTAGAGATGTTTTCTTCATTTATATTATCGAAAATTGGGTAACAGTATCAATAAGTCTAAGGGTGATTACGTGGGAAAAATCGGTTAAGACAGTGAAAACATACTGGACAAAGCATATGTTGGAAATAAGTAAGGTGTGAGCATGTAAGAGTAGTGATAAAATGTGTAGTGTAGTCGTCAAAGCTTTACAAATATGACAAAAAATGAAGTTACTTGTAGCATAATTAACATTATATAAAAAACTTTCTTGGAAAAAATGCTTGAGATGAAATAAAAATATTATTATAAGTTTCATTCTTAACGCAGATAGTCATGCTTGAACAAGTTTTTGAATATCATCTTCACTATCAATACGTAGGGTCGGGTGATCGTCACTCTTTTTCATGTATATTTTCCCGAAAGAGTGCCAGCAACCCACAAACGAATGTCTTTTAGCATGCTGTCGCGCCAAGTAAAACAGTTTCTTGGCAAATGGAGTTAAAGACTCAGAGATATACACTGGTTGAGTAGGGCCGCCAATCATTAAGTGTGAACTGTTGAGCATATTATTCTTGTTGCCCTTATTAAAAAGCTTTACTTTATGTATTAAATTTTCCTTAGTGGCTATGGAAGTAAATTCTACTACAATGGGGGAGGAACCCTTATTCTTAGTTTTCAATCGGTAGGCATCACGAACGTCAGAGATTTGAACAGGATACTTAACCACTTCACCGACTTTTTTAATAATTTGTGAGATATCTTCCTTGGTCTCCGTAGTCGCTTGAGGCACATTCCTTAATTCAACGGTTGAGGACCTGGATTTCCTTTCCAGAAAATCAACCTTTTGCTCAAGTAATTCGATTCGCACCCAATAGTTGGTATTTTCCTTCTGGATTTTAGCAAGGTTCTCCAGTACTTCATCATACTTATTTGACATAAAAATGAGAGATTTCTTCATCTCCGCTGTTTCCTCCTTCATTTGTAACATAGAAGAATTAAGAGCATCCAACTTGGCATTTTGGGCATTGCTAAATTCTTCAAACAGTTCTCTTATTTCGGTCATATGCAAGTCACCTTGCTTGCGCTTAAATTTTCGTGAGGCAGTATGGGTAACAACTGAGTCACTGTCAGACGGTAATCGGTCTGATGCAGTATCAGAATCGTGAGGGACCAGTAGATTATCATCCACCTTAGTCTTACTTCCCTGAGGTGGCGTGCGTGACACCGACATGTTTTAAAACTTTTAAAACTGTCAAAAGTAAATATACAATCACCTGTAGCGTGTATTATAATTAATCGCCTCACTCTTCAGTTAAAGCAAGCAGCAATAGCGATACCAAAAAACAAACAGTAATCTCACGTACGTAATGTGGTGCGTTAATAGTCCTCGTAGCGACTTCGTAGCGAAAACTTCGTTTTGTAGCAATGTCTTGTAGCAGTAAACGTGCAATGAGCCGTGCGAGAGAGTGACAGCGAAATAACAGGAGCACGGGTACGTACCTCCCAGCTGTGGTAATGATGTGGAGCCGTGACCTTGCGCGTGCGCTGCTAAGTGGCTGAACTTCGTCACGCCTCAGGAGGTGGGCCGCTGGCAGCAGTGGGCGGGGTAGTGTAGGTGGAGCCGAAGCGGTGCGTCACTTCGATGGCAGACTACGACGTTTGGGCGACTTGAGATCTCCTCAGGAGTTATGAACTCCTATTTTTTAACTCGATTTAAGTGCCGAAATTTTATTTAAATATTTAATTCAATTAACACAGTGGGTCTCCTTAAAAGCGTCTGAACTCCTCAGCGGTCCGGGGGGGAGAGATATGGTAGCCATGCATGAAACTTAGGTTGTTGGAATCTATGAAAAAAGCTATCATATTTAAAATGGATTAATCCAGTTTTGCCTTGTAATGTTTGTTAATTCTATTTTGAAATCAGCGTGATTGAAATATTGTATTGTACAAAAATAGATAGAAGACACACATCGGACCACAAGACGAACGGCGATGCGCCACCGGTACATGGTGGACATCCCAGCCATACCCACAAAATATTTTGGGAACACGTTCATAATGCGTACAGCTAAGGAGTGGAATTCCCTGCCGGAGTCTGTGTTTTCTGATAGCAGTGAATAGGTTACTTCTAGGCAAGCGTACTCCATTTTCGACCATATCATCGCTTACCATCAGGTGAGATAGTGGTCAAACGCGTGCCTATCAATAGTAAAAAAAAGAAACAAAAACATAAACCATTATTTCGAACCATTAGCTCTACCCGTTGCATCTATCAATTTCTCTTTGGCGACAGTGTCTTTGGGAACCACCCTAAAAATGTTTTTATAAGTAATGTTTTGTGATTTCACTGAAATTCCTAGACAAACTACAATTTTTTTATCGATTTCTCGGTTCGTCGCGATGTTAGAACACGATTGGGTTGGCACTTCTACTGTTTTCTCTGTTCTGTGGACTTAACAATTCCAACCCCGGAAATACCACCATTCGACATGCTTCTGGACTCCTGGTACTTGTGAGTCTGTACCGCTCAAACGGTCCGGCTCTGTATATCCACTTCCTCCTTAGTCTCCATTAAGTCATTTCATTTACTGGATAAAAAGTAGCCTGTTTTAACCCAGTTTAAGAACTTTATATGCAAAATTTCATCCAAACTCGTTCAGCCATTTTCGCCTTATTGTTACATAAACATATAAACTTTCGCATTTATGATGATTAGGTTTAATGCTTTCATCACAAGATAAATTGCGATACCGGGACCATGAAAATTTCAGACACTTATGTAGGACTAGTTGACCCGCGCAACTTCGTCTGCGTCACAATTTTCATTACTGCTCCACTCCTTTTTCCCTGAAAGAATTATTGAAATCGGACCAGTAGTTCCTGAGATTAGCGCGTTCAAGTAAACAAACTCTTCAGCTTTACATATTAGTATAGATACAAAAGAAAAAACTTTTTGAATGGGATGTCAAATAAGACGAATTTATTAAAATAATATTTTAAACTAGTCATGTCGTAAGTCGTAACTCTAAATAGAATATTCTTAAAATCACTCAACACATCGGAAAACATTAACATGGGAAGTAACAGTACATAGTAATGCAAAAAATTATATAATGTACTTGAATCTACTCTCCAAGCAACTGAAGCTTATATTTTCTTGTTCACCAATTAAACTAAAATTAAAGTTTATTGCGTGTTGGCTTTTTTATTTTATTTGTCCAATGAGCTTATCAGCTTTACTTCAGTCTCTTCAGTTTTTTCCGACGGAAAAAATAAGCAATAATTTAAATTAAATTTTGTTGTTACGACGTAGAATAACAATGCGCTTAAAAATAAATGTTTAACCTTACAAGTAAACTAATTTAGAAAATCATCCAAAATAAATTGGGATAAAGAACTTAATAAAATTAGAAGCATTTAAGCATCTGAGTCACATTTTAATTCAATGAAAATAATACATTTTACTTACTGTTTTTATAAGGCCATATTTTTCTCTTTTCTAGGTAGTGTAAATCAGTAAACTATACAAATTTCTTATTAAAACATTTTTATATAAAACATGACATCAACTTATTATCATTAATCTATCTTTGCAAATACAACGTTTCGTTTAAGGCGGACTGCAGGTGACAATAATTATTAGGCACGGTAGGTAAAGGTTAAATAATTTTTTCAAAAGTATAAAACGCCTGCGTTTACAAACTACGGCTTTGGGTGTGCCTTTATCTTTGAAATCATCTAAATGTCACATTAGGTAATTTTTCTACAGCCAATTATAACTGTGGAATCATACACACACAAGTGCTGATTAGGTAATGTATTTTTCTTCGGTCCACTTCTCGAAATCTATCCGTTAGCGACGGACTTGGTCCATACAAAGTTCTAAGCATGAGTGGCGCTGTCTTCGACGAAGTCTCGAGCCTCCTCTTGAGTGACGCACTCAACGTGGGACACTTTGTTCCGGAACTTGACGCCGTAGAACTTGTGCGCGTGTTCCAGCAGCTCCGGCCTGAACGTTGTGGTGATGAACTGCGCGGAGCTGGACAGCTCGTGGATCATGTTCGCGATCGCTTTACGATGCTGCGCGTCTAAAGCCTGTGAAAATAATATTGTTTTTAGAGATAGTGCTAACGCTATAAACAGTTAAGGAGAGTAGGGATACATTTTACTTTATAATCATTCTATCACTAGGTTTTCACCGGTAGATGTTACTTTGCCGAGAAATGCATTAAAACGCTAGAGATCAATTTTTGGTCGAATCGAGTGCGCAAGTCACCACCCGCCAGTTAATAGCCGTATACTACATAACCGTGCCATTAGCTAAGGGCCAAAGTTCGTCCAAAGTTATCAATCTACTGAAACTACCCTAAGTCACAGCCTAATATCTTTTTGGTGCCTATTTTGCGATAGTCCATCACCAGCAAGGGGGGCTACTCTCTAAGCCCGAAGTTCGTACTCGCGCATCGAGGGTTCCATACAAATTTGTAGGTACGTATTGTAAATAGTTCAGGAATCAAGTCTCGCAGTTTTTTCCGTGCTAAGAATAATAAGAGATTTAACGAATTTGGACCTATACTTTTCAAGACCTACTAGAACTCCAACCTATACCCCTAACGAACTACAACACTGCGCTGTTTAAAATCGTGTGAGGGTCGTAGTTTCGAGCGTATTTTACTCCGTATCACCTTCAGACGACTAGTCTCGAACCAGAAATAAGAATGAATGACAACACGATTTCACAGTAACTGTCAAATCGTGTTGTCATTTATTCTTGTGGTTAGGTGATACGGAGTACAATACGCCCGCAACTAAGCCTGAAACTACGGACTTCGGGCTTAGAGAATAGAGAGTAGCCTCCCAGGGGTTGTCCTTGGCGATTAACGCGCGTGCTTGTCTGTACAAAAAGAGGCCTTTGCCTTGCAGTGGGACAGTTACAGGTTACCTTTATTATTAAAGCATAAGCTGCGCTTGCTCACCTGATCGATTTCGTCGAACAAGTAGAAGGGCGCGGGGTCGCACTTCTGTATGGCGAAGATGAGCGCCAGCGCCACCAGCGACTTCTGTCCGCCCGACAGCTGGTTCATCTCGCGCATGTCGCCCTCGCCGCCCGTGAACGACACCTTGATGCCCACGCCCGTGAACGGGTCTGCTTTGGCGCTCTGGAAAAAAAAGTTCGTTTTTAGAAAAAAAAAAAGGTTACTTTTTAGGAAATTACTAAAGGTTTGCCTTTAGTAATTTCCGAAAAAGTATTTAGGAGGAAAGTAAATTACTAATGGTTTATTTTAATTTTAACTCCCTAAGCTACAAGTTTCAATTTATTGAAAATTATTGTCAAAGGGCATAGTACCATTGTAAAAGGGCATAGAACCATAGCCCCAATTTGTTTTTTTTTTCAAAGTTGCAGTTACGATCTAACATGAGGTAGACGACACTTCAACAAACAAAAAATCGGCCAAGAGCGAGTCGGACTCGCACGTGAAGGGTTCAGGAAGTACCATAAACCTTTTTGTTGTTATAGCGGCAATAGAAATACACAATCTGTGAAGATTTCAACTGTCTACCTATTACAGTTCTTGAGATACAGTCCGCTGACAGACAGACGAACGGACGGACGGACAGCGGAGGCTTAGTAATAGGGTTCCGTTGGTTATCCTTTGGGTACGGAACTCTAAAAATGTTAGGAAAATGGAGCCCGTAAGTGTCACGTTGCAGAGAAATTCCGAGGTAAAGTCACCACTTTAGGGCACCATATGCCATAAAAAAAGTTTGAACCCCTTTTCATGTGGATTGTGTTATGAAAACTGTGATTGAACTAAAATAAATGCCAACAACTGGATCAGACTGCTTGAAAAGTGATTTGTGTGATACTTTTTACTGATTTTAATGTACGAGTTTTTTTTTATACTAGTCATTTTTTGCAATTTTATTTCATTACTGTTTATCAGGTACAGAACACTACCCTTAAATATGACATCCCGTATATTTACTATACATTCTGTCGTAAAATGGGCATGCAAACGTTTCTACACTGGTCCTACGTACGCAACGTATGCAACGCTTATGTATTGTATCGTATGTTGCGTTGCATACGATAAGTGTGTTTCTACTGCATAGATTTTCATATAAAATCAAGAGTCCAGATATCATAATGTATTGCATACGTTGCGTACGTGGGACCAGTTTGTCTCTAGCTTTAATATTTCAACACGTAAGGTGAGATAGTGGTCAAACGCGTGCCTATCAATAGAAAAAAAGTAAACAGAGACAAACGTAGTATGTTTGTAATAATGTTATAGGACAACGGTTTGGTTCAATGCTGGGAATGTTTTCATAAAGCTAACATGGTACTCAATAATGTATAACATGTGTAATGTGACCACGGGTGTTTTATGAAAGAAATTGTATAGCTTTTAACGATCTAAGATATTACGAATTCAATTATGGTTCTTCTTTTTTTTACCAAGGCGGCAAGTTTTAATTAAACCTATTTCATTAGGTCTGAAGTTAAAACCTTTTTTTTACTATTAATAAGCATACGTTTGATCACTATCTCACCTGATGGTTAATCAATGATGGAGCAAAGCACAAATTAAAAATGTGACGCAGACGAAGTTATGCGGGTCAGCTATATTATAATAATATATAGCTGACATATGGTTTACACATTTCTACTTACTTCTGTGGTGGGTTCCTGTCCATCATCGGTTTTGACCCTCATGATAAGACTGCCTCTGCCTTGTGGCACCAGTTTCTTGAACACCTCCGTGAAGTTCTTGCATACTTGTTTGAATGTAAACTGTATGGCTTCTAACTTTCTGTGTTCCAGAGTTTCAATGAGCTCACGGATTTTCTCACCTCTGCGGGTTGAAAAGTAGGAGTTAACATACCGTACTTATACCCCGGAGTATCAAGTCCCATGGCACCTTCAGCGATGAGCTGCTGTCTATCTATACTAATATGACCCGCGCAACTTCGTCTGCGTCACAATTTTCATTACTGCTCCGCTCCTATTGGTCTTAGCGTGATAATATATAGCCTATAGCCTTCCTCGATAAATGGGCTATCTAACACTGAAAGAATATTTCAAATAAATCCAGTAGTTCCTGAGATTAGCGCGTTCAAGTAAATTAACAAACTCTTCAGCTTTATATATTAGTATAGATAGATATAAAGCCGAAGAGTTTGTTTGTTTACTTGAACGCGTTAATCTCAGGAGCTACAGGTCCGATTTGAAAAATTCTTTCAGTGTTAGATAGCCCATTTATCGAGCAAGGCTATAGGCTATATATCATCACGTTAAGACCAATAGGAGCGGAGCAGTAATGAAAATTGTGACGCAGACGAAGATGCGCTGGCCAACTAGTATACTATAATATTATAAAGCTGAATAGTTTGTTTGGTAGCGTTCAACCAAAAAAGGCTAATCTCAGGAACTGCAAGTCTATTTTGTAAGTAACCATTTCGATGTCGAGCTTCATCTGATTGACAAACCTCACAAAACGTTTGACGTAATTTGAAACACACCTCGGATTCCGCTGTCGAGACACGAAAATGTTGTTACAGAATAGGGGTACTGGTTCGAATTGCAAAAAATACTTTAGTGTTGGATAGCTCACTTATCTAGGAAGGATATAGGCTATATAACATCACGCTACGACGTTAACAGACGAAGTCGCGCGGGCCAGCTAGCCATCAAAATGTATGAATAACAATTTATAGGCATACATGTCAGTTCTGTGGCAAATCGATACTATATCTCTCATTCTCTAATATTCTGAAGTCCCTAATTCGCAACTACATACAAAAAGGTGAAATAGTTTTTTTATGAGATTATTAATCGTTGAAGTGAACCGATTGGCCACTTTTAGTGAATGCCACCGATGCTACAAAATCTAAGGTGTAAACCATTGACTCAAAAAGATGATGAGCCTATTTGTGGGAAATGCCTTGACATTCAATCAGCATACAGAAGATTCACTATCATCTGCCTAGCCTTTTCCCAACTATATTGGGGTCGGCTTCCAGTCAAGCCAGATTTAACTGAATACCAGTATTTTACGTGGAGCGGCTGCCTACCAGACCTCCACAACCCATTAACTGGGTAACACAGTACACATACAGAAGATTCACTATCTATATCTATATATATAAAAATCAATTGCTGTTCGTTAGTCTCGCTAAAACTCGAGAACGGCGGGGCCGATTTGAATAATTCTTTTTTTGTTAGTTTCGCCAGAATACAGGGAAGGTTTAAAAACAAAAAAAGTAGGTAGGGTAGGTAGGGTAGGTAGGGTAGGTAGGGTAGGTAGGGTAGGTTGGGTAGGTGGGGTAGGTAGGGTAGGTAGGGTAGGTAGGGTAGGTAGGGTAGGTAGGGTAGGTAGGGTAGGTAGGGTAGGTAGGGTAGGTAGGGTAGGTAGGGTAGGTAGGGTAGGTAGGGTAGGTAGGGTAGGTAGGGTAGGTAGGGTAGGTAGGGTAGGTAGGGTAGGTAGGGTAGGTAGGGTAGGTAGGGTAGGTAGGGTAGGTAGGGTAGGTAGGGTAGCCAGTTGACGGGAGCGAAGCCGCGCGGGTCAGCTAGTCTATATATATAAAAATCAATTGCTGTTCGTTAGTCTCGCTAAAACTCGAGAACGGCGGGGCCGATTTGAATAATTCTTTTTTTGTTAGTTTCGCCAGAATACAGGGAAGGTTTACAAACAAAAAAAAAAGGGTAAGTAGGTAGGGTAGGTAGGTATAGTAGCCAGTTGACGGGAGCGAAGCCGCGTGGTTCAGCTAGTAGTTTAAAAAATAATCATAACCTAAGAAGATTTAATAATGCAAAAGCTCTGATTGAGACATGTTTGAGTAACAAAGACAAAAGAGTGACCAAACCAATAATCTTATCGGCGCTGCACTTGAAAATAAACCAAGGCAATGGTGACTCCTAATGATGGAATTACATGTCAGTACGTGTAATAATTTGACTAGTTCAATACTATGCAATTGCTCAGATAAGCAGGTAATAGCGTGTTAAGGCACGATCTTACTAACGCGTACATGTGTCTGCGCTGGCGCTCGCTTGAAGATCGTAACAAGATGTAAAGCGCGGTCACTGTAGGACTACAACGTAAAGGCAAAGATGCGGATCGACACACCGCTTGAAATGTATTTCAAAATATATATTTTTTATTTAATGTTCTTAATTTTGCTGAAGTACGTTAGTCTGTTAGTAAAAAAAACAAAAGGTTAGTATGGTAAGTATAACCATTTCGATCATTCGTAATTTTCGGAAAAACTATGTTAGCAGAAATATAAGCTATAAAAATTTGATTCTTCCTGTGATCGCCACGATCAGAGCGAAATTAGATTAATGCATCCATGGACGGACGGTCGACGGGGCTGAAAAGTACTGGAGTGGCGACCGCGTACCGGAATACGCAGCGTTGGCACGGCTTCCACAAGGTGGACCGATTACCTAGCTCGGGTCATGGGTAGTCGATGGATGCGAGATGCACAAGGCCGGTTGTTGTGGCGACATGCGCGGGTAGGCTATTTCCAGCAGTGGACGTCTTTTTGCTGGGATGATGATGATCCTTGCACGCCATCGGCATTGCGGATCGAACGCGTAGGTTTGACCGTACCTTTAGGAGTGTTCAATCTAATGCGCACGCTTCGTTTAAAAACTTATCAACTCGACATTTCTACACAATGTGATGTGGAAATCTCTAGCTGATAAGTTTATTCCATTTTCGAGAATTACTCTCATGTTTTTGGATTCGTTTCCAATCTCGTATAACGATTCTCTAATTACAACATGCAGTTCAGGTATCGCTTAATTTTCAATTATACCGCGTGTATGTTTTATTTTGGAAACTATGCGTCGCGTCGAGTGCATTGTGAGAGTAAATTTATTAGACGCCAACCGCTTAACTGAGACGGTGCCGGTGATTCTCATGGAAATTCTGATGTCTTTCGCCCACAGACGGTCCGCATAACTCCTATCGTGCTCTTAGATCATACCTTAGGAACCGTCTCATAAACAGTAGGCCCGTACTAAGCTGACACGAACCACAAATCTAAATTAAAACAGTGTCAAGTTTAACAGCAATTAACAATGGGGTGAAGTTCAACAACACAGGCTTTAAAACAATGAGTATAAATATCTCAGAACGCATTGTATCACGTTCACCATTCACAAGAGAATTGATAAAATGTACATTTATTTATTACTGTTCATCTGCAGTTTAACAACGGCTGAAGACAACCGGCGTTACATGTTCGAGGACACATCTGAGACACTCCTTCCTGAGGACTCTTGGCTAAACATTACGCAACTGGCGCAAAAATACATGTATCCTCTGGAAGAACACACGGTGAAGACGCAAGACGGATATTTTATAAACATTCATAGAATTCCGAACTGTGAATTTGGAGAGAACAAGCCGGTCGTGCTCCTAATGCATGGTATTTCAGAGAGCTCCGACAGTTGGTTGTTAATGGGACCTAAGAAGGCTCTGGGGTATGTGCTAGCGGACAAAGGCTACGATGTTTGGATGGGCAACTGTAGAGGTAACAAGCACGCTCGCAGGCACACTACTCTGAACGACGGCATGATCAAGTTTTGGAATTTCTCGTGGGAAGAGATCGCGATGTTCGACCTGTCCGCCATGATCGACTACATCCTCAAAGTCACAGGACACAACAGCCTGTACTACGTAGCACACTCACAAGGCACTACCATCGGCTACGTGCTGTGCTCGATGAGGCCTGAATACAATAACAAAATCAAAATTATGTTTTCGTTAGCGCCAGTCGCCTGGATGGCCCACATACAAAGTCCGATATTGAAAATGTTTTCACCCGCTCATGAAATACTGGCGTACATAACAACGTTAGCGGAGCTGAATACTTATGAAATTGGCTATGATTTTTTCAAAAAAATTTCATCTTTCGTGTGTTTTATTTTTCCTGAAAGATGTGGTAAAATTTTGTTTTCGATGTCGGGATATGAGACGAAAGTGGACAGTGCATTTTTGTCTGTGATATTGGGGCACTGGCCTACTGGCGCGTCTATGATGCAGTTCATTCACTACGGACAGTTGGTGGCATCACACAAGTTCCGACGGTTCGACTTCGGTGGCGAGGAGAACATGATCACGTATGGACAGAGTGAGCCGCCTGACTATGATTTAAGTAAAGTGACAGTGCCCGTGGTGTTATTTTATAGTCCCAAAGACTGGCTGTCGGACCCCCACGACGTGTTGACACTAAAACGTCACCTTCCTAATATTAATAAACTATATTTTCTCGAAGATTTCACTCATATAGACTACATTTACGCATCAGATGCTGTTAATTTTGTTTATAGTAAAATAATCAAACTTATCGACAGTTCGGAAGAACGATTAAAAGCTCAGGGCCAGTGAATTGCAGCCGATAGACATCTGACTGTCAACTAATTAAAATGATGTAAGTACCGGATTTATGTGAGAACGAAGAACTTTTGATTGATGAATAAATAAATATTCTAAAATACTATTCTAAATTTTTGGAAGCTCTTCAGATTTTTATTTAGCCAATATTATAAGATAGTTTTTATAGATTTTAATCGAATGTTGTTTTCATATGAGGTAGGTTTTATACCCGTATTTAACTTTAATAATACAATAGAGTCCAATTTGCCCAATCACCGAGTTTCAAACTTGTCCTTGTCTCCCTAATATGGCGCAGCCGGTAGCTAAATAAGTTAGTAAACGGTTTAAAAAACTGTATCGAGATAGAAGTGAAATAAAAGAAAAACATAGATGACAAATAGCAGTGATTCCAAATCAATCGAAGAAGTACAAGTAATAATACAAACGAAGCATACAATAGAGTCCATTATGCTCAACCACCGAGTTTCAATGCTGTGTTCCTGTCACCCAACATAAGTCAAAGTCTACTGGTCTTAGAGAGCTACAATTTGGCATGTAAGTTCCTTGAGGAGTGTGGGGGAGCACTAAGAGAGGACTTCCCGAAATTTCTAAGGGAACGGGAAAAAACGGGTTACGCACGTACGAAGTCGCGGAAAAGCTAGTAGAATAATTAACAGATATTTACCCAATATCGAGCTCTTCCTTCCTCTTATACAGCTTCTCCTTTTGCTCAGAGAAACTTATGAACTGGTCCAACGCCTTCTTGTTCACGTGGTTATATTTCTTCAGATGCTGGTTCGCTTTCTCGAGTTCTTTGAAAAGCTGTGCAGAAAATAAGAGTTGCTTTATGATAGTAAAACTCGACTATTCACCTATTCGCTTTAGTTATAAGGCTGAAAATTAAACAAAACTTTACTGCCTGTACATTTAATTTTTTCGATCAACTTTACTAATTTCCAAAGAGAGAGCGAGTGCGAATTCTGTTAGTTTGTGTGTCTGTGGAGGGTACTCTCTGGAAACATTGCACTTATGTATTTGATTCCGACGAATTGAGAAGCTCCTCCGTTTATAATTCGGTCAAAAATACACTTTCACAATTTGAAATGTATGCTGTTCCAAATAGAAAAAGTTGGGACTGGCCGCTAGTCTAAACTAATATATAAAGCTGAAGAGTTTGTTTGTTTGCTTGAACGCGCTAATCTCAGAAACCGTGTTAGATAGCACATTTGTCGAGGACGGCTATAAGCTATTATATCATTACGTTCTTTCAGAAGAAGCCCCAGCATCTTATTACGTACCGTAGAGGTGCCTACTCAACCCAAATAGATTACCTGCTGGTGAGACGGTGCCACATTGGCAAGGTTACCAACTGCAAAGTCATCCCAGGTGAAAGCCTAACGGCTCAACACCGCCTCCTTGTCCTGGACTTTGCGGTTGTACCGAAAAAGAAAGTGACCGAAAAACGCAAACCCCGCACAAAGTGGTGGTTGCTTGATGGTCCTAGGCAGTCGGACTTCATCGCGGAGCTCGAGCATCTCGAGATCAGTGCTCCGCATGAGTCCGCTCAAGAGATCTGGAGTAGGATCCATTCAGCAATCACCGATGCGGGTAAGCGCGTCCTTGGCACTTCTCGTGGTGGCCGCACCATAGAAAAGGAGACGTGGTGGTGGGATGACGGGGTGCAGGAGGCGACTCGGAAGAAGAAGGTTTTATTTAAACAGTGGCAAGGGTCCAACTCTCCGGATGACAGAGAGGCATATGGAGCGGCTAAGCGCGCTTGCAAAAAAGCTGTAGCCAGAGCCCGCAGCAAAAGTCTGGCGCCCTTGTACGACAAGCTGGAAACTGCAGAGGGGCAATAGCTTATTTTTAAGCTGGCGCGTGCCCGGGAGAAAGCTGCACGGGACATTAGCAAATGTCTCTGTGTAAGGGACGCCCAGGGTAAGCTGCTCTACGATGCCCCCTCTGTTAAGGAGAGATGGTGTACATACTTCGCGGAGCTGTCTAACAAACAGCATCCCCATAACCTTCCTCCCGAACCGCCTCCTAACCTTGGACTTATTTCCCCTATTTCCCCCGACGAAACCCGCATTGCTCTTCGCCACATGAAGAACCGGAAAGCGGTCGGGCCTGACAATGTGCCAATTGAGGTGTGGAAGGCGATGGGCCCACATGGCGTGGACCTTCTGACGGATCTTTTTAACCGCATCCTGATCACCAAGGAAATGCCGAACCAGTGGCGATTTAGCCTGATTATACCTGTATACAAAGGCAAAGGTAGCGTACAGGATTGTAGTAGCTACCGCGGTATCAAGATCATGTGCCACACCATGAAGCTCTTCGAGCGCATCATTGACACACGGCTCCGTAGCGAGTGTACTGTCTCTGAGTGTCAATATGGCTTCCGGGCGGGTAACAGCACCATGGACGCAGTATTCGCCTTACGGAATCTAGCTGAGGCTTACAGAGAGAGAAGGAGAGCTTTGCATATGGCCTTTTTAGACCTGCAGAAGGCCTTCGACTGTATACCTCGGCAGTCCATCTGGTGGGCACTGCGCTTCAAAGGCGTTCCCGAGGCCTATATTGACATTATCAGAGACATGTACCGCGATTCCGTGTCCTCTGTCCAGACCGCTGTTGGCGAATCGAATGGCTTCCCAATATCTGTTGGCGTTCACCAAGGCTCGGCTCTTAGCCCGTTCTTGTTTAACGTAGTGCTCGATGTAGTTACGGCAAACATCCAAGATAAGCCCCCATGGCTAATGATGTATGCCGATGACATCGCCCTCGTTAATCAGAACAAAGCCCATCTTGAGCGCAAAGTCAACATTTGGAAGGACACGCTTGAAAACGGTGGTCTGAGACTAAATGTGGCGAAGACTGAGTACATGTCCTGTGGCGGCACGGATTCAAATAGGTTCATCCGAATAGGTTCGGACCTGATCAGAAAGTCCGATACGTTCAGGTACCTTGGATCCGTGCTGCACGAGTCTGGCAACGTGGACGACGATGTCCAAGCACGTATAGGCGCGGCTTGGGCGAAGTGGCGCGAGGTAACGGGCGTTGTATGCGACCGCAAAATGCCTCCTAAGCTCAAGGGGCAGATATATAAATGCATCATACGGCCTGTCCTACTGTACGGCGGTGAATGTTGGCCAGCACTAGGCAGACACACCCAGGAGCTTCGCGTCACGGAGATGAAGATGCTGAGGTGGATGAGTGGCGTAACGCGATCCGATCGCATACGCAACTCTTTCATCAGAGGTAGTCTTGGTGTCCGTGACGTGGGGGAAAAACTGCAAGAGTGTCGTCTGCGACGGTATGGCCACATCATGCGCCGCCCTATGGAGTACGTTGGTCGGGGATGCATGAATATGGCTGTTCTTGGGGCTAGGTCCCGTGGTCGCCCTCGCAAGCGCTGGTTGGACGTCGTTAAGTCCGACATGAGAGCCAATGGCCTAACTGAGAAGGATGTTCAAGATCGGGCAAAGTGGAGGAAGCTAAGTGGGAAGGCGGACCCTGGCAATAGCCGGGATTAACGCCAGGTAGAAGAAGAAGACCAGCAGCGGAGCAGACGAAGTCGTGCGGGTCAACTAGTATATATAATTGTAATGGTTGTTTCCCCACAACAAGCGGCGCATGTCCGCGTGTGGCACCTGCTTGAGCGACAGCTTGTGGTACTTGGCGTGCAGCTCGGGCGCGTTGGGCAGCGTGCCGAGCGCGGCTCCCCACAACACAACACAACAAGCTATGCATGTCCGCGTGTGGCACCTGTTTGAGCGACAGCTTGTGGTACTTGGCGTGCAGCTCGGGCGCGTTGGGCAGCGTGCCGAGCGCGGCTCCCCACAACACAACACAACAAGCGGCGCATGTCCGCGTGTGGCACCTGTTTGAGCGACAGCTTGTGGTACTTGGCGTGCAGCTCGGGCGCGTTGGGCAGCGTGCCGAGCGCGGCTCCCCACAACACAACACAACAAGCTATGCATGTCCGCGTGTGGCACCTGTTTGAGCGACAGCTTGTGGTACTTGGCGTGCAGCTCGGGCGCGTTGGGCAGCGTGCCGAGCGCGGCTCCCCACAACACAACACAACAAGCGGCGCATGTCCGCGTGTGGCACCTGTTTGAGCGACAGCTTGTGGTACTTGGCGTGCAGCTCGGGCGCGTTGGGCAGCGTGCCGAGCGCGGCTCCCCACAACACAACACAACAAGCGGCGCATGTCCGCGTGTGGCACCTGTTTGAGCGACAGCTTGTGGTACTTGGCGTGCAGCTCGGGCGCGTTGGGCAGCGTGCCGAGCGCGGCTCCCCACAACACAACACAACAAGCGGCGCATGTCCGCGTGTGGCACCTGTTTGAGCGACAGCTTGTGGTACTTGGCGTGCAGCTCGGGCGCGTTGGGCAGCGTGCCGAGCGCGGCTCCCCACAACACAACACAACAAGCGGCGCATGTCCGCGTGTGGCACCTGTTTGAGCGACAGCTTGTGGTACTTGGCGTGCAGCTCGGGCGCGTTGGGCAGCGTGCCGAGCGCGGCTCCCCACAACACAACACAACAAGCGGCGCATGTCCGCGTGTGGCACCTGTTTGAGCGACAGCTTGTGGTACTTGGCGTGCAGCTCGGGCGCGTTGGGCAGCGTGCCGAGCGCGGCTCCCCACAACACAACACAACAAGCGGCGCATGTCCGCGTGTGGCACCTGTTTGAGCGACAGCTTGTGGTACTTGGCGTGCAGCTCGGGCGCGTTGGGCAGCGTGCCGAGCGCGGCTCCCCACAACACAACACAACAAGCGGCGCATGTCCGCGTGTGGCACCTGTTTGAGCGACAGCTTGTGGTACTTGGCGTGCAGCTCGGGCGCGTTGGGCAGCGTGCCGAGCGCGGCTCCCCACAACACAACACAACAAGCGGCGCATGTCCGCGTGTGGCACCTGTTTGAGCGACAGCTTGTGGTACTTGGCGTGCAGCTCGGGCGCGTTGGGCAGCGTGCCGAGCGCGGCTCCCCACAACACAACACAACAAGCGGCGCATGTCCGCGTGTGGCACCTGTTTGAGCGACAGCTTGTGGTACTTGGCGTGCAGCTCGGGCGCGTTGGGCAGCGTGCCGAGCGCGGCTCCCCACAACACAACACAACAAGCGGTGCATGTCCGCGTGTGGCACCTGTTTGAGCGACAGCTTGTGGTACTTGGCGTGCAGCTCGGGCGCGTTGGGCAGCGTGCCGAGCGCGGCGATCTTGTCCAGCGACTCTTGTATCTTCTCCTGCAGCAACACCTCTTTGGACGCCATCTTCTCCAGCCCTTTAGCGTCTTCTTCCATCTTGTCTTGAGCTTCTTTTTCCTGTTAAACAATGTTTTGTTGTTGTTCAGTATCACTGGTGACTTATATATGAAGATAAATCAGTTTTTTTTCCCTACAATGCTTTTTTTTACTTGAGATGGGTTTGTTCTTGATTCTATTCTAGTTAAAGAGACAAAGTCGACGATAGAGTCAGCCAGTTTAGGGCTGAAACCGTTAATTCATTTTTAGCTTTTAGATCTCACTATCAAATCAAATCTTAGAAGTAATCTACAGTTACATTACAGTATAGACTGCAAGTCGCAGGACGATTCCCGGCCGCCTACTGCGAGGGCTTGCGGACGGCTCACATTGGGTGGCTCGCCGTCTGATCAGAACCAGGCGCGGGTCAAAGAGATGTCAGCACAAGTGACGGGGCCCGCCAGGGCAGGTGCCTGCGGGGCCTGCGGGGCCTGCGGAATCTGTTCGGAACAGGTACCGCAGCCCTGGAACGCAAAGGGCACCAGGAGGAACACGGATGGGTTTTAGTCAGTAAGAGTCTGACACTCCCTTCTGCTCCACCCAGAGCGGGAAGAGACATTTGATGATTTGAATTTGAAATGGGGCTGTTTTACAGTCTCCGAATAGCCACTACTCATTGATCAAATTCGAAAATGGAACATAACTTTTCAAGTAAATAAACGGGAACATGCTGCATGCGTAGGTGGTGAAACAGGCACTAAGAGTTACACACTTCTGTAGGGACACAATGTAAGGCTCAAATCACACCGAGATGGCAGCAAAGCGGCGAGCAGTTTCAGTGTCATATAATTTTAAACTTTATCTTCATTACTATATCACATATAATCGCAGGAGTCGTCGGGGTGCTCGCGGAGTCGCGGGCGGCCGCGCGACCGTTTCAAGTTTCTCAAGCGATCAAGCGATACTATGTGTTATATTAATGAAGATAAAGTTTAAAATTATATGACACTGAAACTGCTCGCCGCTTCGCTGCCATCTCGGTGTGACTTGAGCCTAAGCGTGAATGGTAGAGTGCTAAGTAAGCAGAAATGTACGCGAGCGAGAAGTACGAACGGTGGGCCAGTTACTGCGCACTGGTCCGAGTGGAAGGTTGTCTCTATAAGTTTCGGGGAATAAACGTGATTACTCATAACCTACAAAAGGTGACTTTAATTCCGTAGTCCCAGTAACCTCCACCACCAGACGAGGCAGTGATCAAATAAGGGGTACCCAAGTGCGTTCCACCAGTCAGTAGCCAAGAATCCTTAACTCCCATACCTTATTCCTCCACTTATCAAGCTCCAACTTGAGCGCCTTTTCGTTCTTGACGGCCGCCTGCACCTTCCTCTCCACCTCTTCCAGCTCCTTGTTGATCTGCTTGAAGCGCTTCTCTGTGGCCGCTAGGTCGGCCTTGCTGTTGTATGAATGCTAAGAGTTACACACTCCCATACCTTATTCCTCCACTTATCAAGCTCCAACTTGAGCGCCTTTTCGTTCTTGACGGCCGCCTGCACCTTCCTCTCCACCTCTTCCAGCTCCTTGTTGATCTGCTCGATGCGCTTCTCTGTGGCCGCTAGGTCGGCCTTGCTGTTGTATGAATGCTAAGAGTTACACACTCCCATACCTTATTCCTCCACTTATCAAGCTCCAACTTGAGCGCCTTTTCGTTCTTGACGGCCGCCTGCACCTTCCTCTCCACCTCTTCCAGCTCCTTGTTGATCTGCTTGATGCGCTTCTCTGTGGCCGCTAGGTCGTCCTTGCTGTTGTATGAATGCTAAGAGTTACACACTCCCATACCTTATTCCTCCACTTATCAAGCTCCAACTTGAGCGCCTTTTCGTTCTTGACGGCCGCCTGCACCTTCCTCTCCACCTCTTCCAGCTCCTTGTTGATCTGCTTGATGCGCTTCTCTGTGGCCGCTAGGTCGTCCTTGCTGTTGTATGAATGCTAAGAGTTACACACTCCCATACCTTATTCCTCCACTTATCAAGCTCCAACTTGAGCGCCTTTTCGTTCTTGACGGCCGCCTGCACCTTCCTCTCCACCTCTTCCAGCTCCTTGTTGATCTGCTTGATGCGCTTCTCTGTGGCCGCTAGGTCGGCCTTGCTGTTGTATGAATGCTAAGAGTTACACACTCCCATACCTTATTCCTCCACTTATCAAGCTCCAACTTGAGCGCCTTTTCGTTCTTGACGGCCGCCTGCACCTTCCTCTCCACCTCTTCCAGCTCCTTGTTGATCTGCTTGATGCGCTTCTCTGTGGCCGCTAGGTCGTCCTTGCTGTTGTATGAATGCTAAGAGTTACACACTCCCATACCTTATTCCTCCACTTATCAAGCTCCAACTTGAGCGCCTTTTCGTTCTTGACGGCCGCCTGCACCTTCCTCTCCACCTCTTCCAGCTCCTTGTTGATCTGCTTGATGCGCTTCTCTGTGGCCGCTAGGTCGTCCTTGCTGTTGTATGAATGCTAAGAGTTACACACTCCCATACCTTATTCCTCCACTTATCAAGCTCCAACTTGAGCGCCTTTTCGTTCTTGACGGCCGCCTGCACCTTCCTCTCCACCTCTTCCAGCTCCTTGTTGATCTGCTTGATGCGCTTCTCTGTGGCCGCTAGGTCAGCCTTGCTGTTGTATGAATGCTAAGAGTTACACACTCCCATACCTTATTCCTCCACTTATCAAGCTCCAACTTGAGCGCCTTTTCGTTCTTGACGGCCGCCTGCACCTTCCTCTCCACCTCTTCCAGCTCCTTGTTGATCTGCTTGATGCGCTTCTCTGTGGCCGCTAGGTCGTCCTTGCTGTTGTATGAATGCTAAGAGTTACACACTCCCATACCTTATTCCTCCACTTATCAAGCTCCAACTTGAGCGCCTTTTCGTTCTTGACGGCCGCCTGCACCTTCCTCTCCACCTCTTCCAGCTCCTTGTTGATCTGCTTGATGCGCTTCTCTGTGGCCGCTAGGTCGTCCTTGCTGTTGTATGAATGCTAAGAGTTACACACTCCCATACCTTATTCCTCCACTTATCAAGCTCCAACTTGAGCGCCTTTTCGTTCTTGACGGCCGCCTGCACCTTCCTCTCCACCTCTTCCAGCTCCTTGTTGATCTGCTTGATGCGCTTCTCTGTGGCCGCTAGGTCAGCCTTGCTGTTGTATGAATGCTAAGAGTTACACACTCCCATACCTTATTCCTCCACTTATCAAGCTCCAACTTGAGCGCCTTTTCGTTCTTGACGGCCGCCTGCACCTTCCTCTCCACCTCTTCCAGCTCCTTGTTGATCTGCTTGATGCGCTTCTCTGTGGCCGCTAGGTCAGCCTTGCTGTTGTATGAATGCTAAGAGTTACACACTCCCATACCTTATTCCTCCACTTATCAAGCTCCAACTTGAGCGCCTTTTCGTTCTTGACGGCCGCCTGCACCTTCCTCTCCACCTCTTCCAGCTCCTTGTTGATCTGCTTGATGCGCTTCTCTGTGGCCGCTAGGTCGTCCTTGCTGTTGTATGAATGCTAAGAGTTACACACTCCCATACCTTATTCCTCCACTTATCAAGCTCCAACTTGAGCGCCTTTTCGTTCTTGACGGCCGCCTGCACCTTCCTCTCCACCTCTTCCAGCTCCTTGTTGATCTGCTTGATGCGCTTCTCTGTGGCCGCTAGGTCAGCCTTGCTGTTGGCGAGGCGACGCTTGCGGTCTTCCACTGAGATCTCTTGCAGGGCTTGTACTAATTCGTCTTTACGTCTGTTGGATGATTTGGGAATTAGATTTTTATTTTATTTTGAAAAATGAGTTTTGAGTAATTTTTTTTTTACAATAGCCCACTAACGCAAAAGAAAAGTGATATAATTTTGAAACTTTTGTCTCTGTCGTCTGTCTATGGACTCTTAGACTGATATAACTATTTTTTTATGAGATTTTTACGTCATTAATAAATTGTATAAATATTAGAAAGTTGTTTTAATTACGCCAATCCTTGAGGTGATGCATGAGTTGCGGGAATGCACAAATGAATTAGATTGCAATCCATCAAACTCAAAAAAAGGAAAAAAAAAAATAGTATATGAATAGAAATTATGAACTTCTAACTAAACAGAATTTGACACTCACCTAATCAAGTTGTTAGTCAACAAATTCTCAAGCTTGTTCTTAGTGGCTTCCAGGTTCATCCTAGCACTGAACGCCTCTTTATTCTCCTGCGTCAGTCGTCTGATCGCATCATTCAGTTCATCGACCTTGCCTTGGTCGGCCATTGATAACTGCTCCATTAACTCCTGTAGGGGAAAAATATTTCGGGATTGAGATACTTATACGAGTAGCCCTCCTACTTGTATAAGTAGCTGAATAAAAGAAAGAACTGTATGGGTCAGTTAATTTAGTTCAATGAGGAGACTGTCAAACAATTTTTTTATACCTTTTCTAATATATATTCAATGTGCAGCATGAGCTGCATATTACAAGTATGTTGACTTTTTGTATGTGTTTCAAGGCATAGGATTCCACCAACCACCATCTATCACCGGGACCATCTAACATACCGAGTTTCCTCCGTGCCTCGGAAAGCACGTTAAGTCGTTGGTCCCGGCTGCCATTTGTAGATCTTTGGCAGTCGTTACGGATAGTCAGAAGCCAGTAAATCTGACTCCAGTCTTGCCATAAAGTACCGTGTTACCCAGTTAATGGGTTGTGGAGGTCTGGTAGGCAGCCGCTCCTCGTAAAATACTGGTATTCAGCTAAATCTGTCTTGACTGGAAGCCGACCCCAATATAGTTGGGAAAAGGCTAGGCAGATGATGATGTACAATAAGTATATAACATTATGTTACCTGATGCAGTTCAGATTCTAGCCCCTCCTTCGTAGCCTGCATAGCCTCAAGACTGGAGCGACACTGCGCTAATGAGCGCTCCTTAGGGCCACGGAACCGTTCAATTGAAGCGAGTTCTTCCTTCATTAGGCGGATGTCGGCCTTAACTTTGTCAAATATGTCCCTGTGGAGAAAGTATTGCATCAGTATTAGATTTGAAACAAGAACGACCCTTTTAAGTTTGTATAAAAAGCCTAAAGAGGACTCAATCTTAAAACCAGTTTGTAGGAAATCATCTCCCAAGTTATAGAAACTTGTGTTAGAAAAACAGGCTATTATATGCTCGTGGAGAGAGGTAGGCTAGTTGGTACGAGGGCCGTCATGGCCGACGCACAAGTGTCCAACACAAGAACTAATTACGGAAACTAAGTCCCTTAGCTAGACAGACTCGAGACACAATAGGGAAGATGCAAATACAAAATTTATGAGAATTTTGTCAGTAAAATGATAAAAAAGTGTTAAACAAAGGCCATTACAAAGTTTTTATTTTGGTTAATATCAATTTTTAACAAAAAATAATGAATTAAAGTAACGTGAAACGGAACGTATTTAAAAACAACAATCAGCGTTTAGTGACGTATCTGCTGTTATGCCAACGAAAAGGCAACCTTATGTCTTTGAGTTGGGACAGTTCTTGACCAGTGATAGACACGAGTGACGTCATCGTCCGTTTTCGCGCGAACCTTTAGACTGTGTGTTTAAAAACGCAATTTTGGCAATAAGTGAAAGCGTTTTCATTTTTTATTTATGTGGTGGTCTATTTTAGATGGAGTTCTTTAAAATTAAAGCAAAAATGGAAATATTACATGTTCCCTATTGATGCTGGTCTCGGTCTTGTTGAGCTCCTGCCTGAGCGTGCTGAGCTCCAGCTCCAGCGTGATCAGGTAACTCTAACAATGTGTATGGTACTCACTTAGCCTTCCCCTGCTTGGTCTCAGTGCGCTGCATCTCGGACACGATGGAGTTGATGCTGGTCTCGGTCTTGTTGAGCTCCTGCCTGAGCGTGCTGAGCTCCAGCTCCAGCGTGATCAGGTAACTCTAACAATGTGTATGGTACTCACTTAGCCTTCCCCTGCTTGGTCTCAGTGCGCTGCATCTCGGACACGATGGAGTTGATGCTGGTCTCGGTCTTGTTGAGCTCCTGCCTGAGCGTGCTGAGCTCCAGCTCCAGCGTGATCAGGTAACTCTAACAATGTGTATGGTACTCACTTAGCCTTCCCCTGCTTGGTCTCATGCACTGCATCTCGGACACGATGGAGTTGATGCTGGTCTCGGTCTTGTTGAGCTCCTGCCTGAGCGTGCTGAGCTCCAGCTCCAGCGTGATCAGGTAACTCTAACAATGTGTATGGTACTCACTTAGCCTTCCCCTGCTTGGTCTCATGCACTGCATCTCGGACACGATGGAGTTGATGCTGGTCTCGGTCTTGTTGAGCTCCTGCCTGAGCGTGCTGAGCTCCAGCTCCAGCGTGATCAGGTAACTCTAACAATGTGTATGGTACTCACTTAGCCTTCCCCTGCTTGGTCTCATGCACTGCATCTCGGACACGATGGAGTTGATGCTGGTCTCGGTCTTGTTGAGCTCCTGCCTGAGCGTGCTGAGCTCCAGCTCCAGCGTGATCAGGTAACTCTAACAATGTGTATGGTACTCACTTAACCTTCCCCTGCTTGGTCTCAGTGCGCTGCATCTCGGACACGATGGAGTTGATGCTGGTCTCGGTCTTGTTGAGCTCCTGCCTGAGCGTGCTGAGCTCCAGCTCCAGCGTGATCAGGTAACTCTAACAATGTGTATGGTACTCACTTAGCCTTCCCCTGCTTGGTCTCAGTGCACTGCATCTCGGACACGATGGAGTTGATGCTGGTCTCGGTCTTGTTGAGCTCCTGCCTGAGCGTGCTGAGCTCCAGCTCCAGCGTGATCAGGTAACTCTAACAATGTGTATGGTACTCACTTAGCCTTCCCCTGCTTGGTCTCAGTGCGCTGCATCTCGGACACGATGGAGTTGATGCTGGTCTCGGTCTTGTTGAGCTCCTGCCTGAGCGTGCTGAGCTCCAGCTCCAGCGTGATCAGGTAACTCTAACAATGTGTATGGTACTCACTTAGCCTTCCCCTGCTTGGTCTCAGTGCGCTGCATCTCGGACACGATGGAGTTGATGCTGGTCTCGGTCTTGTTGAGCTCCTGCCTGAGCGTGCTGAGCTCCAGCTCCAGCGTGATCAGGTAACTCTAACAATGTGTATGGTACTCACTTAGCCTTCCCCTGCTTGGTCTCAGTGCGCTGCATCTCGGACACGATGGAGTTGATGCTGGTCTCGGTCTTGTTGAGCTCCTGCCTGAGCGTGCTGAGCTCCAGCTCCAGCGTGATCAGGTAACTCTAACAATGTGTATGGTACTCACTTAGCCTTCCCCTGCTTGGTCTCAGTGCGCTGCATCTCGGACACGATGGAGTTGATGCTGGTCTCGGTCTTGTTGAGCTCCTGCCTGAGCGTGCTGAGCTCCAGCTCCAGCGTGATCAGGTAACTCTAACAATGTGTATGGTACTCACTTAGCCTTCCCCTGCTTGGTCTCAGTGCGCTGCATCTCGGACACGATGGAGTTGATGCTGGTCTCGGTCTTGTTGAGCTCCTGCCTGAGCGTGCTGAGCTCCAGCTCCAGCGTGATCAGGTAACTCTAACAATGTGTATGGTACTCACTTAGCCTTCCCCTGCTTGGTCTCAGTGCGCTGCATCTCGGACACGATGGAGTTGATGCTGGTCTCGGTCTTGTTGAGCTCCTGCCTGAGCGTGCTGAGCTCCAGCTCCAGCGTGATCAGGTAACTCTAACAATGTGTATGGTACTCACTTAGCCTTCCCCTGCTTGGTCTCAGTGCGCTGCATCTCGGACACGATGGAGTTGATGCTGGTCTCGGTCTTGTTGAGCTCCTGCCTGAGCGTGCTGAGCTCCAGCTCCAGCGTGATCAGGTAACTCTAACAATGTGTATGGTACTCACTTAGCCTTCCCCTGCTTGGTCTCAGTGCGCTGCATCTCGGACACGATGGAGTTGATGCTGGTCTCGGTCTTGTTGAGCTCCTGCCTGAGCGTGCTGAGCTCCAGCTCCAGCGTGGAGATCTGTTCCATGAGCTCGGAGCGAGTCTTCTGCATTTCCAGGCGAGAGCGGGACTGGTTGAAGTATCCACCCGTTAGGGAGCCTTTTGATGATACCTGAGGAACAGCGATAGTAAAGTTGCTGAGAATTAGTGAAATAATATGGCTACGGGCGACCGCAGGGAATGCGCGGGGTCGCGGCTGTCACTGACTACTCAGCTTATCATTTAGTTTATTACATTTTGTCAAATAGGAATTAGTCAATGGTATAGTAGAATTTTTCAGTCAATAAGTTATTTAATCTCCGTTTAAATTGTGTCAAGTTAAGATCATTTGGTATTTTATTTAATATCTTCGGGGCCATACAAAGGATGCTTTTGTGCATAAGGGCGGTCTTTGAGGGTCTTAACATAATTCATGACGATATTCTTGTCTTGTCTATCTATATCTTTGCTCTGAAGCTTTTTAAAAAAGCTCACTATATAAAGTTCGCTATATATCTTGACAAACAATGCTGTCTCGTAAATGTAAATACACGGTAATGTTAGTATTTTGAGTCGTTTGAAATGCGGTTTGCAACTTTCCGTTGATTTAAGACTGCATATTGATCTAATGCACCTGTTCTGTGCTTTAAAAATATTCTCTTTTTCACAGGAATTTGCCCAAAAAAATTACTCCGTAATGTAATATGGAATCATAATCATTAATTAAAGCTATTTGCATACAGTCCCAGAATTTAATTTTAAAGCCCTAAATAAGTTTATTAGTTAAGTCTTAAGAGAGAATGTGCGCAAATAGTAGCCAGTTAAGAGGTTATTGCTTAAAACTAATATTCTACTGATAGGTGTGGAATTTCGCTTATATGATGTCACTTATGACTTATAGAAGTTTACACTCATGGTTCATCCATGTTATGGGCCAGCAGATCGTCACTTAAAACAATTAAACATTGACAGCGTCGTTATGTTGTAGCAGTAAAGATGATTTCCCAGTTACCTGATCTCCCTCCAGAGTGACACAATCCAGATGGAACTGCTTGCCGAGCTCGGTGGCACACTCCAAGTTCCTGCAGATGAGCGTCTTGCCGAAGATGTACTTCATCGCTTTCGCGTACTTAGGGTCGTACTTTAGCTTTTGTACCATGGCTATGGCGTTCTGAAAGTGAAGGGAAAAATAGGTAGTAAAATTAGCTGTTGTAACAAATTCTTCAGTAATATTCAAAATTAATTATTAAATTAAATATGAATATTTTTTTTAATTTATGAATTTTAATTTAATTTTTCTTTTATTCATTTTTTTTTCTGTGTGTGATTTTAATTGTATTGAAATGGGTGTAAATAACCTGAATAAACGAATTTTCAACTTCAATTATTTTTTTTCATTTTTATTTATTTTTATTTTATTATATTTTTTTAATATTTAATTATTGCCAGCTTAATTATCTGTACCGTGACACAGTGCTTAAATCAACACCCTGTTTCCTCGGCGTTTCTTTTATGCAATAAACAATATCACTTATGGCATAAACAAGTATGAGAAAAAGATCATAGTAGATAATGATTCCGATTTAAGTTTGAGTTAAGGTGGATGCTCCAGGGTGGCCCGCGAAATTCAAATATTTTTATGTTTTTTGCAATTTGCCGGTCAGTGTGAAGCTGTATGTGGACCAAATGCGATCTGCAAAACCCTTCTGATTCGCCATACTTCAAATCATACTTTCAATCATGTCTATGTGTGTGTAAACGGTACTATAAGCGAGTTAGATATGATTTTCGTGAAATATGGCGAATTAGAAGGGTTTTTATGTCGTATTTTGACTAATTTCGATAAAGTGGAATATCCGATTTTCGCACCATTATTTCTGCGACTTAATATTGTTCCAATTACACTCGAAACAAAATAAAACTGAAAACGTGACTTCAGCGCCATCTTGCGGGAAAATGGCAATGAGCAACCCGTAATATTCACCTTAAGCACTTAAAATACCGACAAAGCATTGTTATTAGCTTGTTTTGTAATAGAGAATATGCAATCGATTTTTTTATTTGCAAAATGAAATACTTATTAGCTCTAGTAAACAATTACGAAATTATAAATACCTTCATCAGCGATGAAGTTATAATGCTTCAAAGACAATTAGAAAGAGAAGTCCGAGAGTTGCCATAGAAACAGCGTTTTCGCGAGAACGTTTAAAATAATTATATCTCGTTTGTTTTTCGAGCAATTTTGATTCTATTTTCACTGTTAGTATTATATTTTTAGATAAACTGTATAAATATTTTTTTTCATGCATATTCCCTATTCTCTGAAAATTAAGCTCATAAAAACACTAAAATATAAAAACTTACATTGTCATTAGGGTACACCATATCCCTGACTTGCAACCTGTTGAGCGGCATGAACGTGACCTCCCCAGGCAAGCTCTGCCGGTTCATCTCCTTCAGGATCTTGGTGCCCACTGTGTCGGACTCCACGATGTGGTGGAACAGTCTGTTACCCGCTGTTACCTACAAGCGTGAACACTCCTAGTATAGTCGTGGTATTTTGTGAGTGTGTGTCGGTCGCTGTAATTTGAACCTTATGAACATATAACGTAAGCCTTCATATTAAGAAAACGAGAGACATGAAGGAAACTTTGTAGGGCGACTTGATTTCTTAGCGTGACCACAACGTTTTTTGTTCTTAACTTAGAAACATACTAAAGTTGGCTAGTTTATTATTGTAAAAGTTTATCCTTGCTTAACCTTATCGCGAGAAGTTCTAAGGCGTCATTTTAACACAAAGCAATCATCACACGAATACGCGATGGTCGCGTTCATTTGCCTGCCAAACGCTAGAGTCGTCGCGTCGTAAGATGGCTAAGTGCGGGTTTTTTGACGTACTCTCGTACGCTTATGTCAAATTATATGGAAAAAGCTTTCCGATATTTTAACCAGACGGCGCTTTTGCAGTTTTAATACAAGTTGATGTTTCAAGTCTTTTGTCAACCGTAGATAGTTGAAATTTTCACAGATTGTGTATTTCTATTGCCGCTATAACAACAAATAAAAATTAAGGTTTATGGTACGCAACCCTTTACATTCAAGATGACTTTGAAAAGTTAACGACGAAGCTTCTAGTGAACAACCCTATTTATATTTTATACTTGTACCATTTAATTCCGGAGGTCTTTTATGTGGATATAAAATAGTTACCTCAACTGCAGTATAAATCGTCTTGTCACACGTAAAGTTCTCGATGACAGGTCCGTAGTACTGCGTGGCTATCTTGGCCCACTCTCCGCCCCGCTCTTGGAATGTCTCCAGTACTTTGCGTACACTGTCTCTACCGTTTAGGATGGGCTGCAAAGGAATATCATTTTTAATTACATAGAAATAAGGTACATTATCTGTAAGCTACACAAATAGCACATCAAGCGTCCTTATTTCTATAGTTGCATTTCGTTTCGTATGAATTGTACATACGAAACGAAATGCAACGATCACGGAATCATAATTGAAATAATCTTAGTCATCTCGCCAGCTCTTTCCTAAGTGTTACATAGAGTTGATTGAATGCCCTACCCAGCTCTGTCCTCGTGCATTCTACAGATGTCGTACTATTAATGACTAGCTTCTGCCAGCGACTTCGCTCGCGCAAATCAAAATAGTTCGAGGTAAAGAGTATCTTATATCCTAATAATGCAGGATAGACAAATCTGTTCAGCCAGAAGTTGTAACAGAGTTAGAAAGACAGACAAACATACTTTCGCATTTATGATATTAATAACAACGGATTTTCTTAATGGTTACTATTTAATTAATACTATTCCTAATATTTATTTTACCTTTCCCGCCATAGACCGCAAAGCTTGATCAGCCTTCGCTAAATCTTCTTTTAGAGACGAAAGATTCTGTGTTAGCGATGTTTCTTTGCGCCATAGTTCACTGAAAGCATAAGTATTGTTTGTTGAATAAGCTTATTGCTGTAGTTACCATTTGCAAAGCAAGTAACAACTACAACCTGGGAGTCTTTAAGTCAAGAGTGAATAGGTTACTTCTAGGCAAGCGTGCTCCATCTTCGTTCACATCATCGCTTACCATCCGGTGAGATAGTGGTCAAACGTGTGCCAACCAATAGTAAAAAAAAATAAAAATATTTACCACTGCACTATGGTATAAAAATTCAATCTGCCTAGCGTTTTCCCATCTGTGTAAGTGTACTGCTTGTTGTGTTCGTCGATAGCCACTCGCTGTCTCTCCATCTTATCTGTGGTCTCTTCTATTCTCTTCTCTAACTCTGTCAAGTAACATACTCACTTCCTCGCACTCTGCTCCTGGTCCTTCCTCTTCTTACACTCGTAGTACTGCTTGTTGTGCTCGTCGATAGCCACTCGCTGTCTCTCCATCTCCTCCGTGGTCTCTTCTATTCTCTTCTCTAACTCTGTCAAGTAACATACTCACTTCCTCGCACTCTGCTCCTGGTCCTTCCTCTTCTTACACTCGTAGTACTGCTTGTTGTGCTCGTCGATAGCCACTCGCTGTCTCTCCATCTCCTCCGTGGTCTCTTCTATTCTCTTCTCTAACTCTGTCAAGTAACATACTCACTTCCTCGCACTCTGCTCCTGGTCCTTCCGCTTCTTACACTCGTAGTACTGCTTGTTGTGCTCGTCGATAGCTACTCGCTGTCTCTCCATCTCCTTCGTGGTCTCTTCTATTCTCTTTTCTAATTCTGTCAGCTTGTTCGCATCACGGCGGAGATCGTCGCGGAGTTTGGTTTCGTGGTCTTTCTTGTCTTTTATTTGTTTGTTTAGCGACCTGAAAGAAGAGTTTTATAAGATTTTGGAGGCAAGTTTTTGTAGAATATCTGAGAAGTTTTAATATGTGATTTACAACAAGACTACAGAGCAAGTAAACTTTGCTAAAAATATAATATTGTTCCGGCAACAAAAACACGCGAACTTATGCATGGTTTATTAGAATATTTATAATTTATATGCATTCATATAAATTACAAACAAACAAATCAATGAACTAACAATGAATTTGTATGTTTTTTTTTGTCAAAAAAATGTAGCTACATTGATATTATCATTATTAGATTCAAGTTTTTCCGCTTTAGTTTTTAATTTCTATCAATTCAAAATAAAATAAAATGTACTGCTGTGTTACTGGCAAAACAAAAATTTAAATGATGAAAGGATTTTTTTTACAGTATAAATGTAAATTCCATGCCGTACTTGAGTTCCTTCTCGATCCACCGGTCCCGGTCCTGCTTGGACGTGAACTGCGTGCCGCGGCCCTGCTTGGCGTACAGCTCCTGGCGCTTCTGCTGGTTGAGTGCCAGCGCGCGGGTACACTCCTCCTCGCGCGCTTTCATCTCTTCGTACTTCGGCTTCAGCTCTTCAAGTTCGCGCTCTTTCTCCGATATCTGTTGCCGAAGACGCTCGAGTTCGCCTTCAGCTCTTTCCTGTAGAGATTGTTAATGGTTTTTACTTTAGATCTTGTGACCCATTTTGTATGGTAAACTACTTTGAGCTTCCTTCTTTCGGATCTCAAGTTATATCGAATAGTAAATTGCTGCCATTTGGATCAACCAAACACAATAACAATTAACATAAGAGTAGACAGACCAAGTAACCATCCATTCAATAAGTAAAAAACTAGCAAACTGGAAGTGGAAGTGCGAGTCGGACTCGCGCGTTAAGGGTTCCGACTTTGCGCGCGAGTCCGACTCGCACTTCCACTTCCAGTTTTAATTTTTTTAACATGTTTTTTTTTTAACACTAGTCTTCTTATAGGTTTTCCCGTAATCTTTAGGTATAGAACTGTTATCTGCATTTTTCTTCAAAATTTTAGTCACAGCAGTTTCGGAGTTAATGGTCAGTTTTGGTCTATTTCTTGAATAACTTCAAAACTATTTATTTTAAAATTATGAAAAAAATATAATCAAAACCCCCCACAGTAAGCCCTTTCATTCGATATGTCACACGATACAGATTGAAAAACATTTGTTTTTATTTTCTAGCTTTACTCTCTCAAAAGTGACCCCGAACTTGTCCGTGTTTGTGTCACAGAAGGCCATATGAATACCAAATTTTAACAAAATCGGTTTAGTAGATCCGGAGAAAACAGGCCGTGACAGGTGGACAGACAGACAGACACCGAGTGATCCTATAAGGGTTTTTTTTTACTGTTGATAATATGAAGATACGTGCTTGACCACCTTCTCACCTGATGGTAAGTGATGATGTAGTCGAAGATGAAGCACGCTTGCCTAGAAGCAAACTATTCACTCTTGACTCAAAGACTCCCAGGTTGTAGCTATCAGGAAACACAGACTCCGGCAGTGAAATCCACTCCTTCGGTTCCGTTTTTTATGATGTTCGGAACCCTAAAACGATTATTTACCTTAGACTTATTATCTCCATCGACATCATCAGACAAGTCCTTTATGCCGAGCTCCAGTTTCGTCTTCTCTCTCAACAGCTGTTGTTGTTCTGTCGACAAGATGTCTTTTTCTTCGCGGGCCGCCGCCACGTCTTTGCGAGCCTCTTTTAACTTTCTGTAATATTTTACAACATGTTAGATAAGCCTAATTCTTTAGCGCGCTGGTCGCGGCGCGCCGGCGACCAGCGCGTAGCGAGTAAAGCTTCAAACTCGAAACAATTGGCAATCAGCGAGTAGCGAGTGAAGTTTCGATAGTTTTGACGCTCGGCTTTAGTGCGACGGGCTTTTACTCGCAATACTCGTTGAGGCCCGCATTATAGGTAGAAATGACCGCAGTTTGGTTGTTCTTACCGCCAAGCGAGCATCGCCGAGTGAGTGTAGCGACACTCGCTACACTCGCTCGTTCAGCGGAACGAGTACAATCTTTAGTAGCTCTTGTCACTGCGATCAACTATAGGTAAGAGCCGCTCGCCAGCAGTGTGAACAGCCAGCTATGGACTATGAATGTATGTGTCTCTTTAGCTCATGAGATCTATATCTTTTGTCCCTTTTCTCAGCGAGCAAAAGGTCGATAGATACTCGCTTCCTCGCCGGCGGTGAGACAAGTGCCTAACAGTTGCGCAAAGTTGGTCTGTGGATGGATGACCATCTTATCATACCGAGTTTCCTTCGTGTCTCGAAAAACACGCTAAGCCGTTGGTCCTTTGGTGCGGCAGATTAAGTGGTTGTGAGTTAACATAAAAATAATTCAAATCAAGAGTCACCTTGATTATTTTATCATTGATCTTTGCCTGAGCCTATATTTTGTCCTTCCTATCTGAGCTTCCGATAAGTTCGCCTTCCTTCCAGATTCATCCACGCTTCTCGTATTTACCAGAAACTGTACAGTTTATAAATATATTTTTAACCAACCGTAAAACATTTTTCATAGCAAAAACTATCTAGATAAATTTGTTATAAAAATTGTAACGGAGTCCTGTGACTTGTTCAGAAACTTAAGCTATTTTTTTTAAGAAATGGAACATCATCAAGACTCCTACTCTGGGCGGAGCGGAAGGGAGTGTCACTCTTACTAAAACCCATCCGTGTTTCTCTGCCCATTCAGGGTCGCGGTGACTCTTTTAAACACATTCCACAACACTGGAAGGAGAAAGTAAAGCTAATGTCGCCTTTTAAAAACTATAGATTTCTTTGAAGAAGTATAGGCAAACATTCACACAAACCTTTCAGATAACTTTACTTTGTTTAACATCTAATTATTCAAATCTGTTTTTATATTATTACCTATTAGCTTCTCTGACGTGTTCTTGTGCCTCTCTGACCATGTCAGCATAATGTTGCTGCTCTTTGCCGCTGTTTGAACGCATTTTCTCCAGCTGGAAAGAGATGAAGTTACAGTTGTTGTAAAGTAGTATAAAATAGTATAAGAACTTAAGGTGGTTGCGCCAGGGTAGCCCGCGAAATTCAAATTTTCTTACATTTTTTGCAATTTTAAACCATTAAAATCAGTAAATTACCTCCAAAGTCAAAAAATAAAATTTCAAGATTTCATGAAATAGTCATTATTTCGGGTGACCTGGCCCTATTGAGTCTTATTGCTGACTTAAATGGTTATAATTCTGAAAATACATAATTTTTACGCCCGCGAATCATACTTAATCAACATAAAACCTAATACTGACTTGTAAATTGCAAAAAAACGTAAGAAATTTAAATTTCGCGTGCTACCCTGACGCATCCACCTTAATTGCAGTGTTAGAATTCAACACTCAATGATCACTCATTATGGCAAAAACTGCACGCAAAAGGAGAATATTGTTGTGTTGTATTAAATGTTAGGCTTTGTTTCCACCTGCAACCAGTTTGCAATTTGCATTCAAGTTGTATTACATAGAGAGCTACCGTGGTATAAATAACGTAATGAAACCCGCGATCGTGCCTCGCAATGTTAAAACCTGAATGCAAGCTGTTTGAAAACGCGCCCGTATGGCCTGCGCAGACTGGCGGTTGGGAAAAACGGAACATATACTTTATTTCGATTGGATAACTATTAAATTCAATAGTTAGTTGAAAATCCTCGGCCGTCCCGTCTGCCAGTCTGCGTTGCGCCGGTCTGCGTTGTATCTTACCTCTTCCAGCTTTCTTTTATTTTCCCTATGTTCAGTATCATGAATAATGAACTCCAGCACACGCCTGGCTCTGTCCCATTTCTGATACTCCTTCAATTCTTCTTTCTCCTCCTCCAAAGTCTTGAGACGCTCCTCAATTGTTTGTAAGAATTCATTGATTTTTTCCACCTGTACAATAAAATAGAACCTTGCTTTATTCCACACACCTAAGAAACTAATATTGTAAAGAACTGATCTAATTTCACAAATTCTTTCTATGGGGTTGATTTACGGTATAGTTGACTTTCATGGGAACAAAGTTACATACCGAAGCTAGTTTTTAAACTCTTTTTCATCCTGTATTAAATCAATTACAGCCTCGATTTACGCTGCTTATCAATCAAGAACGAGCCTAGTTTGTAATTGTATTAATTTTACGAAAGTTTGAAAGGGAAGTTGTCTTGGTATGGTCATGTGAAGAGGAGGAAGGGATGAAACACATGTAACTCAAAGAGATATGAATATAAAAGTGAATGGATGGAGAGGGAGAGGAGGCTGAAGAAAAGATAGACGTGACTTGATTCCATGAGGAAGTGATATGAAAGAAAAGAGATTTGGTGATAGCGTGACGGCGGCGGGTAGGACAGAGAGGAAGATAAAAACGTGTTGCGCCGACCCCAAGTAACATGGGATAAGGGAGACAATGTTACGTAAGTTTTGAAGATATTACTACTAATAAAAGAATATTTGTCTGCCTAGCCTTTTCCAACTATATTGGGGTCGGCTTCCAGTCAAACCGGATTCTGCTGAATACCAGTGTTTTACGTGGAGCGGCTGCCTACCAGATCTCTACAACCCATTAACTGGGTAACACGGTACTATATGGCAAGACTGGAGTCAGATTTACTGGCTTCTGACAATCCGTAACGACTGCCAAAGATCTACAAATAACAGCCGGGACAAATGGCTTAACGTGCTTTCCGAGGCACGGAGGAAACTCGGTATGTTAAGATGGTCACCCATCCACAGACAAACCTTGGCAAGCGTTGCTTAACCGTAAAGTTCGACCCGTGGGGCTGTTATTATTTAGCCATGAGCTCCACCAATAGAAGAATATTTGTATTGACACACAAACCACAGCATCCAACATTTCATGGCCAGACATTCTAAGTTTCCTGGTAGAGTTAGAGAAATTCAATAAGGATGACCATAGCAGGTGTTTTAATTTTTATGTTCCTTTTGGATGTACCAAATGGTGTGCAACAAAGTACATTAAAGATAGGTTACCTTTCCAACGGTTTCTTTTAGAATAGTGACAGACTCTTCTCTGCGCTCATCATACACTCTGGTACCAGCCACTTCTCTTAAAAGCTTCAACCTGTGAGAGTCAGGTGCTATGGCCATTTGATTGATCTGTAATAAAATAAAATAACATTTTTACCCATGTGTTTGTACAACAAACAAATACTAAGCAACAATCAAAAACACTGACTTCTGAAATTTAAGTTATTTTATACTTTGTAATGTTTTTCTTTGTTTAGAAATTGGTTGTATTTTTAGGAAAAAGGTTTATTATTTTTGCTTTCAAGTTTATTTTAATATCAAATGTATATTGTTCCTTACCTTTCCCTGTTTGACAATGTAGTAAGGATTGGAGTTTGACAGGCCAGCACTCTCAAGTAGATTGAGTACCTCAGAACGAGGTACTACTTTCTTGTTGAGGAAGAACTGATCCTTCTTCGATCCAATGACTCGGCGCAGGAAAATTTCATCTTTCTCAATCTGTTTGGCAAAGAATACAATACAATACTATTTATCGCAAAAATAATTGGTTTATGGCTACTTAGTTTAATTTCAAAAATAACACCTTTAAAAAATATTGCCTATTAAGATTAATTTATTTTCAAGTAAAAAAAAGAACAGTTATTTAGGCGCTGAAAAGTTGAAATTTGTAAATTGTGAGTCATAGAAACATACTCAATACATTCGAATTTAATAGCCTTTTTAGGGTTCTGTACCCAAAGGGTAACCAATGGAACCCAAGAGTGTGTATCTCTATTGCTGCTATAACAAAAAATAATACTAATTAAATTAAAGGGGACACAAATACAAGAAATGCGTTTTCTTCAGAAGATGGTATGGAACCCTTTGTGTGAGAGTCAGAATCGTACTTGGCAGGTTTTTGTGTTCATAATTATTTACATGCAGAACCATATTACGTTGTATTATTTAATGTATACAATTTACAGAACCAAACATTTAGGAAAATAGAGAAACATTTAAAAGACATTATTGTCAGGTAAAATAGAAAGTTACTCTACTTTACCATATCTTTTGATCTATTATTTGTACTACATTAAACTTATGCTTCAATTATTTAAAATAAAGTGAGAAACCAGTTGTAGATACGTAAAACAAAAACTCTTTACACAATACAACAGTAATTTCAGTTCAACATAGTAATCAAAATAGATATAAGTCTGTAAAGTAAGTTTAATTTAAAGTTTTGAAGAACTATTGTAAAGTGTACCATAGGTTTAAAATACAGTAAAGAATTTATGCCTTTTTCAGAACCTCTTTGCAATCTTCTTCATAAAGATTTTCCACAAGTAATTAAAATAAAAAAAATAGAAAGATGTGTGTGATTTGTGGTGTGAAGATTAAGTATTATAAAATATATTATATAAATAAGTATTGACAACATAGTTAACAAGAAGTTACTTTTATATCCACATGGAATATAAAAACACTTCTTGCAAACTAATCACAGTTACAATGCTTTATATAATGAATATGCTGTATGCTGTGGCTGATTATTAAGTTACTTACAGGTATCCTGTTGTCAGAATTGTCAAAGATGATCTCAACAAAGGCGGAGATGACCCTTGGGCCAGTGCCTTCATGTAGCAGCGCGAGACGCTGCTCCGGTCGCAGATGAGAGAACTCATCACTCAACACAAATTGTATAGCTGAAAATTAGTAAACTATCTTAAAATTCTTGACTAACACTGTGGTGATGTGCAGTCTGGACTGGTCAAAGCTTATGTACAAGTAGGTAAGCTAAGCACCTACCAACTTCAGCCAAATGATTGTCAACTAAGTAGGACGTCAATGCTTACCGTGGAAAAAGTTACTTTTTCCGGAACCATTACGCCCGACAACGACATTGTGTCGTTTATCGAACGGCTCCACAACAATTTGCTCGCGATAACTCTTGAAACCCTGGATAATCACCTGTAAACAGAAGCACTTATTGTAGCGTCATTTCTTAGTTACGATAAACTACAAAAGGAAGAACACTATTTAAGGCTGTATAGCCACAAACACTCGATGAAGTACAATTTACCTGTTTAATATGCATTGTAACAGATCTTTCGTATAAAAATCTTAATTATTGTTTATTTATAGTGAAACGTTGCCCCAGACTCCCATTTCGAAACGCCAAAAACTGACGTTGACGTTTCGCGCCTACTGTGCGGCGGCCATTACACACAGATTACACAGAAGCGATCGGATACGAAAAAAATCTTGAAGTGCTCTTACAAATCAAATCAAAATAAAAAAAATAGAATGCAAGAAACAACGCAAGAAACAAGAAATTTCAATTTGATTCTTATTGATTAGGTGGATTCATTTCGTAACGTAACGTTGTAACGAAAACATTAGGTACCTATGTGCAATATCACCGATCGATGGTTTTATTTCTTCCTTTGATGGCGATAAAATGGAGAGCGTAATACTTTATATTTACACAAAAAGATAAGCATTTCAGTAAGCGAATTAGAATAAATTCAAATTATTATCCCGCTCTGGATGGGTTGGAAGGAAGTTTCAGACTCTTACTGCCTAGAACCCATCCATGTTCCGTTCTGTTCGTAAAATGCGAAAAAAACACTTTCATGAAAAAAACAAACGATTCATATAATTTTATTTAGGTTTCACAACAATCTTGACTTACTATGTAAAATACTGGTATTCAGTTGAATCCGGTTTGACTGGAAGTCGACCCCAATATAGTAGGGAAAAGGCTAGGCAGATGTTGACTTATTACTTACTAGCTTCTGCCAGCGGCTCAGTAGCGTAGCTAGCATGGGTGTCACCTGGGGCGGATAATGTGTAGTCACCCCACAAATTAACCCACACCCCCCCCCCTCTCCAAATAATTATGAGTTGCGCCTTTGGTCTTTTTTCGGAAGGGTCACCCCAAAAGTTAAAGCAATTGAGTGCATAATGCAAAACCGAGCGAAGCGAGCTCTAAAATTAATTATTGAACCCTGGATAATTTATCAATTTAATTATTTAAGTTGAAATCTCAATCGGCGCAAATATAACAACTTAAATTGGCAGTTGCATATTTGAGCTGTTTTGGTTGAAACATTAGGCCCATGAGGTTCAAGTGCGCATCGAGTCTTTCTGGACATCAGTAAACAACTTGTCCACTGTTCACGTGTCCAGAGGGCTGGTCTTTTCGTCAGCCAAAGAAATAGCATTGCGATTCAACGCGGCAATGCTGCCAGTGTTCTGAGCACTTTTGTCATTGACAGCGATGTGGATTATTTTTTTGATGCCCAATGACTAATTTTGTTTTTATACGTATTGTACACAATTTCTTGATAATTAGTGTAGTTTTTTTAAGTCTGCATGTAATAGTTAAAATTAAATGATTAGCTACTTATGGAGTCAATTAATAAAAATATACACATAAAATAAGAAATCCTAACTTAAATAAGGCGTCAAAAAATTCGACCGCATCGCTGTCAATTAATTTTATTTCATTATCTAACTGTTATAAAAATGTGGTTATTTTTGTTTGTGACACCCATATCTTATTGGTTTTTTTAATTGAAATTGAAGAGGCTGACTGACAAATGTTTTGTACTATTTTATTTTATTGCCTGCTCTTTATACATATTTCTAATGTCATCATCTCCGACTTCGCCTCCAACTTCGACTCCGCCTCTGACTCCGATTCCGACTCCGAAAAGCCAAACTTAAAAACTCCGACTCCGACTTCTGTTTTTATAAAACCACCTCCGTAACATCTAACATACCTAATTCGGATTATCAGAAGGTTTTTCAATTTCAACTTTCCGCGAAAAAGTATTTTAAATCCGTTAAAATTGACTATAAATCAGAATTCTGAATGAGCATAAGCTAGGACTGAAAGCCATTTAAAAATATATGGAAAAACAATTGAACTGTTTTATTGTATAAAACACTAATTAACCCCCGACCGGAAGAAGAGGGGTGTTTGTTATACTCGTAAGTTTGACCGCTATGTGTGTCTGTCTGTGGCACCGTAGCTCATAAACGGGTGAACCGATTTCTTAGACAAGTTTTATCAAACTCGGTTGAGCCTTTGAAGATCATCAGCTCTTTTCTAGTTGATGAAGGCATTTAACCAGCTTTTACGGGTCTGATCGATGTAAAATTTGGTATTCTGTTACTTCAATGACATTACATAAACTTGGTAATATTGACCTGATGCTGTAGCATAACCTAAGGTCTGCAAAATACCCAAATCCTCACGAAGTGGCAGCGGTTTTAATGAACAGATTATGTTTAGATCAGTGAGGTATGCCAACATATCATATCGGTAGAACGAGTGAAAGTAGCTTTGCATCTCTCACCAATGTATTCACTCATTTTTCTTTTCTGCTTCATCATCAAACCCTGATCACAATCTATCTATAACCTACTCATTGCGACCGTTTAAATAAATACGAAAACGGAAGGTCTGCTGTAAGTGAGGAGTTCGGTATCTTGCAGTTTTCAGGACATGCTTCAGCATCAGGTTAAGGTTACTGATCTAAACATAATCATCATCATCATCATCATCATCATCATCATCATCATCTGCCTAGCCTTTTCCTAACTATATTGGGGTCGGCTTCCAGTCAAACCGGATTTAGCTGAATACCAGTATTTTACGCGGAGCGGCTGCCAACCAGACCTCCACAACCCAGTAACTGGGTAACACGGTACTTCATGGCAAGACTGGAGTCAGATTTACTGGCTTCTGACTATCCGTAACGACTGCCAAAGATCTACAAATGACAGCCGGGACCAACGGCTTAACGTGCTTTCCGAGGCACGGAGGAAACTCGGTACCTATGTTAAGATGGTCACCCATCCACAGACCAACCTTGGCAAGCGTTGCTTAACCTTGAAGATCGACCCGTGCGGCTGTTATTATCCATCCACGAGCTTATATATTACTTCAGTATTGGAAGGCATTTAGAGAACGTTGTCGGTCCCATAAGTACCTGGGACGAAATGATTATTGACAATTCTTTATTTTAGTTTGTAAAAACTAACGCTTTAACCTTCACATTCTGAGAATAAGCCTTACCAAGTACCTAAGTAATGGGACAAAAATCGGCTGATTATGCATGGTTATGTTATAGTTTTGTAGAGAAAGATGTTTAATTTTCAATGGTATTTTTCTATTACAAACCTATCCCAATACCGAAATAAGAAATAGAATATTTTTACACCACTTATTCATAAGTTAAACTTTTCACGTCCAAGGTAACACATAAAAGAGAAAAATGAAGTCCGACTGGCAACATGTAGATACAAATAGGCCTATTATTATCCCAACATTACCATTTTAACGGTAATTACTGATTATTTGGAACAGCTGTACCTAACTTGTTTTTTTGAATTCATTAGATCTGTGGTGTCATAAAGTAAAATTAGATTTTGCCTTTTGCTAGAATCTAGTAAATAACATTTAAACTAGCTACCGCCCGCGGCTCCAGCCTCATCTCCGAAACTTCTGAGCCTAAAATTTTGATAATAGGATTTCTTTACCTTTAGCAAAATAACATGTTACAGACATGGAATTCTTTCGGAACCCTTTGTACGCGAGCCTCCGCCTCGCACCTGGCCAGTTTTTTTTTAACACATACACACACACATTTTTATTTTTTTTATGGGTTTGCTCTTGACTGTAGTCTATGCCAGAGATGACAGAGACAAAGTCTACAATGGAGTATTATTTACAAAATTTATTGATTAAAAAAAAGGTGAAGCAACGCAGTTCCCCAATTGACGAGGGAGGAACTTCACACACACACCTCCCATACTCGCCTCAGAGGCGGATCCTTGGTTGTCATTTGGGGGGGGGGGTCTTGACCCCGTTGAGGGTAGGTTTTAGCAAAGTAGCAACAACACTATAAAAGTACGAAGAAAATATTTAGCCTAACAAGCCTCCTTAGATTACTTTTCGTAAAATCCACAAAGACGTTAGGAGGTAGGTAGACTACCGCAGATATCAAGTTCTTTTGGGGAGAAGAGGGAGGGTTCACCAATGCGCATCTTCCATTCTCCTGCCCGTATCCCATGCTATTCGACAGCCCTATAGATTGCTGGGTCTGGCTGAGCGATTAGTGATGATATCGGGTTTGACGACCTTCTATCGACAGAAAGGTTTTAATTAGGTAATGGACGAACCTACAAAGTTCATGTGAGCACTCAAAAAATTGAGAACTTTGCTCTAGTTGAGCCATCGGCCTCGCCTGTCCCATGATCAATATTGACGCAGTCTCATAAGTATGTTAATAGATGGAAAAGCCCAGTCCTGAGACTAATAGATTTTAGAGTGTTGCCAAAAGAAAGATTATTTGGATAAATGCCAACCACATGCCAACAAGGTACTTCCCCCTAGTGGGCTGGGGCAGACGAACTTTAAATGCTTGTAGAACTAAACACACTGATAGTCTGTACTTAGCCTTGGTTAATTCACCCAAGATGTATAATTATAGGTAGTAAAAACAATACAAGTTATACCCGAGACTTCTCCCGTGTCTCTCCGTGGGATTAAATAATAGACAGAAATCGTTTCCACAATGCAGGCCGCCTGTAAAACTAATTTGATTTTTCCTTATTTGACAAAGTCGATTAAGTACGTTCAGCAATAAAAAAAATACAACTGAATTGAGAACCACCTCCTTATTTTGAAGTCGGTTTAAAAGACGGTTTACACTTCAGTTCTTTAAACATAATTTTCACACCACCTGCATGACCACCGTCTCCCGGCGACGCGAACCGCCCCTTTTCATGGCGTAGAGTAGCTAGAGCACAATTTTCTCGCAGTAGGTGTGAAAAGTAGAGTATGCTCCTCAGGGATAAAAGTGTTTTTGCCTTGTACTAGCTTGGATAAATCCCTCGCTGCATTCAGAATCCTTGTATTCACTCCCCCGCTTCGCTCGTGAGTTAAACTCTAACTCGCGACATAAGACACTGCTTTATCCTCTCAGGGCATAATCTACTATTTTGAGAAGAACAGTGATGTTCATGAGCTTTATTTCCTAAAATGCTGAAGAGTATAGTGATGTAGCAGATGTGTGACCTTTTAGACCATGCCTACCTAAATGAGCCTAACAGTGTTCATACTGATTGAAAGGTTTCAGTGATTTTCGCTAGTCTTCATAGTTTTTCATTTGGCCATCCATGCACATTTTAAGTCCGCCTCTGTACATTTGTGTGCATGAAGTATTAATAAATAAATAAATAAATAAATCGGCCCGGGCATTTTAGAGGCGGTCGTCTCTCTTCTCTCAAGAGTGAGGAAAATTACTCAGTACCGAAAGCGCGGGGCCTGTGGCGATTTTCGCTAAGGTGGGCCCCTAATTTTTTTTTAAATAGCAAAAGATAGTCGACCGCTAATCGGCCACACAGGCCCACTGGGTATCCGGCCCATCGTGCATTTGCCCGAATTGCCCTATGGCCAGTACGGGCCTGAACCGCTTGGTCGTATAATTAGAAATTCAGAGGCCGCAAGGCTAAGAAAACTTACGTAATAATTTAAATGATTTCATATTTAATAAGGTCACTGAACTTTTTACTCAACTAACCAATAGCTATAAATTCTAATCGTCACAAAGCATACTAATAATTCTGCGCAGGATTCTTCTCTAAAAGCGATATTTGCTTTACAAACCTGCGCAGTTCGCCGCATAACGAATAAATTAATTCAACAAATCAATGCTAATGTTTTATTCTCAGCGTTCTTCAACAAAACTGTTAAAAAACCCAATAAGTACATAATGTACTTGCAGAATTGAATTCATAGTCAAATAAGTAGGTACGTCACCGACAAGTTAATATCAAGGGCAGAGATAGAGGATGCTTGATTGTCAAAGTTCATTTTCTTATGAAATAGGGCTTTGGTATATAGATACTATATAGGGCTTTGCGTGCACTGTTTAGCACGAATAAACAGTTTTTCTTTCTTTCACTGATAATAAAATTATTAAAATGAAGAAAAAGTACCAGTTTAAGGTGGTTGCGCCAGGGTAGCCCGCGACATTCATTTGGACCCGAGGTGGTGGCGCGTGGTGTTCCCGGGCGCCCCTCTTTGTCGTCGAGGGGGCAGTCAAACACCTCACTCCCCCTGCCGACCCGAGGTGGCCCGCAGAGGCGGGCCGGCACCAGCCGGGGATTACGGAAGTCGCATTAGTTCTCGCGATCTCCGGTTGGTGAGAGATGGAGCACCAGTCTGACAGACCCCTCCACCCGCCCCAGGGCGGAGGACATCCATGAGGATTTCCCCTGTTACAAAAAAAAGGATAGCCCGCGAAATTCAAATATTTTTTATGTTTTTTGCAATTTGCCGGTCAGTATGAAGCTGTATGTTGAACAAAATACGATTCGCGGCCGTAACCGTAGAATGACTTTTTCATGAAAAAAAGTCATCAGTAATCTACTATAGGCCGATCGGTAATATGTCCGTTTTCTTTTATTTCTATACCTAACAACACCCGCGACTCAACTGCGTCTATGTGTGTTATCCAGACTATACCTAATCTACCTCGGTGCCAAATTTTGTCAAGATCCGTTCAGCCGTTCTTCCGATTGAGTAACAAACATCCATCCTTACAAACAACAAATTGTTGTGTACCCCATAATTATATAAATAGGTACCTACTAGCTTCTGCCAGCGCCTTCGCCCTTGAGGTCCCTAGGGAACATATTTCCTTTTCCGGTATAAAAAGTAGCCTATGTTTTATAGACTATAATCTACCTCTGAGCCAATTTAATGAAGATCATTTCAGGCGTTCTGACGTGAAAGAGTAGCAAACATCCATCCTCACAATTTTCAAGGGGTAAATAGCAAAATTCTAATAAGTTTCAGGGTATCTATGAGGTCATCCACCTCTTTCAAGATATTTGAAAGTAGTTTCTAATTATTTTGAATAGACCATAATGAGTAAGATACTTTTATCTATGTATTGAGGTCTTGTTAGAGTTACAGTACCTAAAAATACCTATCTAGTTTATATTTATAAGTTTATTACAAAACGAATTAGTCAATCCAAATGTTTCATATTAAAAAAAATACCAGCCTAGTCCGGGTCGGACTCTCACACGAAGGGTTCCGCACTATAACCCGAAAAAAAAACATTTATTGTAGGTATGTGAGCCTCCTTTAATTTAATAATTAATGAATAATTAGTATCCATTTCTATTGCTGCTATAACAACCAATAATAATATACTTGTTGTTATAGCAGAAATAGAAATGCACACTCTGTGAAAATTTCTGAAATTCTTGAGATACAGCCCTCTGACAGACAGAAGGACGGACGGATCGACGGACGGACAGCAGAGGCTAAGTAAGTATCGTGGTGGAGGTATCATACCTTGTGTGCACAAATAAAATATTTGATTGATTGACGGAGCTAATTGTTAAATTTATCTCCCAAATATTTAAAACTCACCCTGTGTCCTGGAGAAACGATGCCTTTCGGCCGTCCGTCATGGAACTATAGTCCGTCCACTTCTGTGTCCTTGATACACATAGACGTAGGGAGGGTAGGGTTAGGAGGATGTAAGTTTCACCCCACCCCCACGGTACTACACCCCACAGTGATGCGATAATATTACTGGATAAAAAGACTCTCGCTAAGGTCAAAACAATTAGATATAGTCACTCTGGCGGCAACTGCGAGGCGTCATGTTTTGTAAATATTCATCCGTACTGAATATTCCGCACTAGACAGAGCTCGCACTTGGCCGGATTTTTTATTTCGTCCTAATGACAGAGCCGTCGTTATAAATATTTATTTAAGAATAACTGTATAGTGAGCAGTAGTGTTTGTTTCAACAATTCCGTATTAGTACGATCCCGACGTCTCATAATAGCGTATCGGTCGCAGAAATTATAGCAGACACTCGTACGTTTATGGGCTGAAAATTTTACTTATTTTTCATATAAATACATTTTAAAATAAAATAATAAAATATGACCGCGGTAAATAGTGAAACGAAAAATGAAAGTGCAAAAAGTGATGTTTTCGCGCAAATTGAACAGTTCGGAAAATTTCAAACGATGCAATATATTTTAATTTGTTTAACTTTGTTCATGATTTCTATGACACACGTAAACTATGTTTTTGTTGCTGAAAATATTAATTACAGGTAAGCAAATATTATAGTATATTTAATTCATGTTACAGGGAGACGATAGGAAAATGGTGTTATTTTTTTTTCCAATGTTTAATTTTTATAAATTTGAAATGAATTTTAATTTTTTTAAGACCTATGTATTGCTTTAACTTCCAGTTTAAATGTTTTTAGTATGTCAGTTGAAATTCTAAGCCCACGACCCGCAACTGAACCTGGGCATTTTATATATATATATATTTTGAAATAAGTCATTATCTATGTGTTAATTACATTTTATGGTACCCTCAAAAATTTAAATAGACAACGTATATATATTTTTTTGAAAATTATTTTAACTATAGAAAAACAAAAATACAGATAAGTTACCTTTATAATCAAGTTCTGTAGAACTTGCCCCTATATAAACCTGTTTTGTTTTTTTTTTTGTGTTTTTTTTTCTGCCGGGGTCTGTGTTTCCTGATAGCTACAACCTGGGAGTCTTTAAATCAAGAGTGAATAGGTTATTTCTAGGCAAGCGTGCTCCATCTTCGACCACATCCTCGCTTACCATCAGGTGAGCTAGTGGTCAAACGCGTGCCTACCAATAGTAAAAAAAAAAAAAAAACCGTACTTGCAATAGGTATATAAGAAGATTTTTTAGTGACCCGTAATTTCCAGAATATAGATAATAATAGCCGCACAGGTCTATCTTCAAGGTTAAGCAACGCTTTCCAAGGTTGGTCTGTGGATGGGTGGGTGACCATCTTAACATACCGAGTTTCCTCCGTGCCTAGGAAAGCACGTTAAGCCGTTGGTCCCGGGTGTCATTTGTAGAACTTTGGCAGTCGTTACGGATAGTCAGAAGCCAGTAAATCTGACTGAAGTCTTGCCATGAATACCGTGTACCCAGTTAATGAGTTGTGGTGGTCTGGTAGGCAGCCGCTCCTCGTAAAATACTGGTATTCAGCTAAATCCGGTTTGACTAGCCGACCCCAACATAGTTGGGGAATGGCTAGGCAGATGATTAGATTCGGGATACAGAATCTATACTAATTAAGATATCTATCTGTTATTTTTTTAATGGAGTACCTACCTAGTCGTAATTATTTGAGGCCCTTAAAGCTACACAAACACTTTAATTAGCCCTGAAAACTAATTAATTAAAAGAACATTAACAATAAGAACAGAGGAAGCACACTTTGATAAATGATCCAATTGATAAGAAGCAAAATGTATCTCTGTTGGCATCAATTGAGCTCATTGTACCAATAAATTGCCTCAATTTTGCATTAATTTATTGGTAACGAACGAAAGTAGTTCCAAGAAATTAATTTAAATAATTACCTACTTATAATACGTTGACACAATATGGCGGCTGTTTTTTCCGAAGGATTTGACAGAGATAAAGCTTTAATACTCCAACATTTCGGCTCGGTTCAGTAGTTGACAACCCTCTAGGGTTGAAAATGCGAGTGGCCATCGACAAAAAAAAAAAAAAAAAAACATTTCGGCACAAGGGTGGTTCTGGGGGGCTTGAGCCCACCCAAAGTACGAGATATCGTTGGTAGTCTACTTCTAGTTAAGTAGTAGACTACCAACGATATCTCGGACTTTCGACGAAGTCAATAAGGAATTAACGAAAAGTAATCCAAGCAAAATAAAATGTTGTGCTTTTTTTGCCCGCTAATGACAATCCTGGATCCGCCCCTGTTTCCGCAGTTATTTTTAATTCCCAGGACTCACCCATTGGATGGGGACTAGGTCGCAAACGTTTTGGAAATATTTTCATTGTGCGAAGGAGTGGAATTCCCTATCGGAGTGTGTGTTTCCTAATAGCCACAACCTGGGGGTTATAAGTCAAGAGTGAATAGGTTACTTCTAGGCAAGCATGCTCTATCATCGGCCATATCATTTCATTAGGTGAGATTGTGGTCAAACACGAACCTACCTCATAAGTGAAGTAGCTAGTCTGAAAGGTGACCTGTATCAAACATTTTTGGGGGGTCCCGTTTTTAGGGTATTGTCTTTTTTTTTAAACAGGCCCTACTAGCTCAGAAGTGTCTTGGCAGGCCACGAACGAAGGTGACAGTGGCACTAAATGGATCTATAGCTTTGCGTCCACACGTCGCGTCGGGGCCCTTGTAGTCCGGGGGCCCCGTATCTTTGATACGGCGATAGCTACGCCCCTCTACCCTGGATCTTACTATTATACTACTACGTATTGTAAATGACAAAGTTTGGATGGACAGATGTTTGTATCAGATACAAACATCTGTCCATATCAATCACGCCAGATCAGTAGAACAGATCTGGATGAAATTTGGTAGACAGAATATAGCCTTATTCTCGGAATATTTTCTATTGGGCTTTTCCGAGACACGTGAGCGAAGCCGCTGTCAGAAGCTAGTTACAAATAAAATAACATAACATCTTCAACCGGACTCCAGACAAATAAATTGTTATTAGATAGTAAAACGTGGTGAATACAAACAAAACTTTAAATAGTATTTCAACGTTTTGCCACGTTAGATTTTGGTTTCTACAAAAATATCAATCTTTTAAAACTAATTAGAATATTAATTTAAAAATTGGAGTCCTCCAATGCTGCAAGCAGAATTTAAATAAAGTAAAAATCCCTTCAAAGTTTTGTTTCTATTTACCCTTGCGTTTCTATTTACCCCGTTTTACAGATACTAAATATTGTACACTGTTTTTAGACGAAAGAGACTGAACCCCACGACACAGGGTATCCTAGTGTGGGGTTCAGTGTCATGTAAATGACATATTTACTTTTATGAACAATAAAATTTATTATTATTAATTTATTATTATTATATTTGAATATTTTTTTTACGTTCATAACAGATGTCGTGTGCCTGAATGTGAACATCATAACCAGGATATGAAAATACCTTCCTGGTGGCCCGAAGACATCGACTCAAAATGTTACAAGCCGATTCTAAGAGATGACAACTTTTCTCTAACAAATCAAACATGCTCAAATTCCTCGTTCAGCGGAGTTATAGAAGAATGTCAGCATTGGATCTACGAAAATAACAATTCTATCGTTGCTGAGGTATGTTCGCATCTTTCCAGATTTTTTTTTTAATTTTTGGGACTAGGCTGCTACACTATTCCGAAATACTGCAACTCCTGAGGGCCAGAATCAATAGTGGCGACCATCGGAATAAATACGTGTCTTTGAAGCTCGACGAGTCCCGAGAAACGATTCAACTGTCTTGGACCCCGCAACTAAATTAAGAAAAACAATAATATTATAAATGCGAAAGTAACTCTGTCTGTTTGTTTGTCTGTCGCGATTTCACGCCAAAACTACTTAACAGATTTAAATGAAATTTGGTACACAGATAAATAGTTTAGTAGAGCATGAAAAAGTGCATAGGCAACTTTTTATCCCGGGAGTTTGTTCCCTAGGGACAACGCGGGCGAAGCAGCTGGCAGAAGCTAGTATTATTTATATAAGGAGACGTAAGCGAGAGCAAAGTCGGTCGGCGACGAGTGATTAGTGCCAAAACCGATCAATTTACAGGCTGGTCCCAAAGCCGCTCGCCCGCCATTTTTGGCGCCCACCCGCTCTTACTGGCGCCCATTCGTCCTTTTTGGCGCCCTCACCCTCAATTTCCGTATCCGAAATCTAACCTTTATGATTGTATGTGTAATGTAACCGATAAGCAGGTATATTGTGTTTTCTCTCTACGATCCCTGTCGAAAGACATCTACATACGTTATTTAATGTCAGACGATCTATGGGTAAAATTAACATCTAAATGGGTGCCAAATGAAAAAAGTCGACGTTGTTGGGAAGCCTAAGCGAAAATGGCGCCGTATTTTGTGTCGCCCATCTATTGGTCGTATTTTGTTACTGCCATTCCTGTCGGATTCTTCTATCGCTCACCATCCCACGCTGTTGTATTCCTTTGTAATATTGCTTCCAATCATCGCTTTGACGTAGTCTTTTGTTTTTAATATGATTCATGTAAGAAGCGATCCCTTTGCCATATTTCATGAAGGAAACGGTGATAAGAAAAAAAATTGGTTGTCTGTAACGTCGTTCTACGGACGATAATTTTACATGATAAAGTCATACGAAAGAATTAAATTCTTAACAAACAAGCCGAACGCTTAGGCCGATCGTGCCTTTCTATCGGTTGTTCCGCGCTCTCGCTCTCGGAACGTGACACTACAAAAACTTACTAGGTAAGTAGGTACCACAATTGCTGACAACAGGATAACGAAGTTCAACTATCTATGCTTCTTGGAAAGATTATAGGTATCAATATAAATCTACATTCTCGGAATTGACGCATTTACCATTGAAGGAGAAAGGTGAATCTAATTTAGTGACTAGGTCAGTCACCTAAACAAAATACAAATAGCAAGTGGAATCAGACAGTCAATATTATCTCAAAGGTGAACCCCTAAAGATATCTTCATCCCTATCCCAACAAAAATTTTATAACGAGATTTATGAGAAGTCGTATAAAACAAATGTTATTACTGTAAAACACAGAAGCTATAAAAAGGCTAAATATTTATATAGGAAGATAGAGGTGTAATTGTCTAACCTTAGGTGCATATTTAAATAGAAGCTTCTGTTTGTATAACTGCAGCGATCATTCTGATATTGAGATTGAGATTTTCAACTCAAACACATGGATTTGCTGAAAAAATATCATAAAACTTATTATACTTAGACTTTTGTTAGCATGTCTTATGGAAGTGTATTTGGATTTAGACAGGTACGTGAGTATTTCGGGCAGGTTATCAAAAGGAGGTCTGAAAACGCTCGTGAAAGAAACGTGCTACTTATCCATAAATTAACGATGGTAGACTGTTCAATTGCTGACCGTAATGGAAAACAGAATTATGTATGCTCCAATAAATCATGACTAAGTCAGGTAGTCAGGTGTGCATAAATTAACAATTCGGCTGAAGGAAAGCAACTGTTAAAAGGCTTATGATCTGATGAACGGAATTTACAATGCGGGTTGAGTTTGAGGACAAAAACAAACTTAAAACCAAACTAACGCGTAGATCTGTGGATGGTAGGGCAAAAAATCTGCGTAGCTACATAATATCACGTGTTGTTGATGTAACAAAAACTTTTAAAGCGGCGCCAAACGTAACGCAACACGCCAAGAAATTTAAAAACCAAACCTCAACATCATCCGGAATCTTGTCTAGAAGATGTTATTCGAGGAAATTCTTCGTTCTTACATCATTATTTATATTGGATATCGTCTAATTTATTAACACATCATATCTAAAATTTGCGACATCGAATAGAACTAATTTAACACCTTTGTTTTTTTGTTTACAGCTGAATCTTGCATGCCAACCGTGGAAAGTTAATTTGGTTGGCGGCATTCACAACGCGGGGATGATATTCTCTATGATATTCACCGGATGGATTGCTGACAAGTAAGAATTATTGTGCCTTATTCGTTCATCATTTCCTCTGAGCCTCCCCAGTGTCGCTACGTCTCGTATCCAGCGAATACCCGTCCAGTTTCTGTTAATTCCAATTCCGTTCAAGTCATCGGTCCACCTTGTCCTTATTAATTATTCGCACATTATATTCTATCAGAGTCTCTATTAATCTGGTATTTAAAATTACAAGAAAATTCCAATAGTACCTAACCGCGTCAACAACTTTTGTATACTGTAAGCTAGGTAGTCTTCCTAGAAAAACCAGCCGAAATTATTTTAATCATCTTGAACGTAGTCGTCCTTCATTTTATTTTTGTCTGAGCTCATTTCAACTTTTACTTCATCATTCTCCCATGATTATTTGCTGCAAAGGATGCATATCTCCTAAAGTATCATTATCATATACATACCTACCTAGATTCCAGCAATCAGGTATTCGCTATTCAGTCACATGGACTTGAACAAGATTTTCTTCCTTTTTGTTTCAGAATTGGAAGAAAACCGACTGTAATTGTATGTTCTGTGGGTGCTTGCATTGGGGTGTTCAAAATATTCATCACGAGTTACTATTGGTACCTTGCTCTAGAATTTTTTGAATCAGTCATGGGATCGGGACTTTACACAGTTGGTGTAGTATTATGTGAGTATTTCATTAAATTTATAACTAAGATTGAAAATAAAGCTTAGGGGTTTATGTTTTCTTACAAAACCAATATCTTTTCAGTGATCGAAGTGGGTGGGAGTTCCAAAAGGGTGCTCGCTGGCATAATCTTCTCGTATGCAGTGTACGTTGGCGAAATAGTTTTCGCTTTCTTCGCAATGAGTTTTCAATATTGGAAGTGGTTGATATTGGTTGTCTACTCGCCCATGATACTGTTTATTTTGTACATATTCGTTCTAAAAGAGAGTACAAGATGGCAAATGCTTCGTGGAAAAATGGATGGAGCAAAGCAAACCCTGAAGATTATAGCCAAAATGAATAAGATTGATTTAGCTGAGAAAGAAATAACTGACGCCAGTGATGATCAGCTGCGGCTTATGTTTGATGTGGTGGAGCAGAAGGAGAGAGAGAACATGAAAGTCATCGTAGCATCGAAGGAGATAATGACTCGGCTGTCAGTGACGTCATTCTGTTTCTTCACCTCCAGCTTTCTTTACTACGGTACCTTAGTACATGCTGTTCTACTACCGGGAAATAAATACACCAACTTTATTTTGGCTGCGTTCACTTCATTCCCCGGAGAAGTGATTGCTTACTACACCTTTAATAAGTATGGAAGGAGGATCACTCTGCAATGCGGCTATTTCCTTTCGGCCATTTTTCTTATTGCTCAGAACTACTGCCCAGAATGTAAGTATTTTCGTCGAATCTTAACATTGCCCAATAGTGAAATCAATTAGCAGCTTCGTAATTCCAAAAACAATAATTCTATAGTAGTCGATCGAAGTGAAAGGGTAATAAAAATAATGGCTTTTGTGACTATAAAACCTTTTCTTTTCCAGCAATGTCTTGGTTAAAAGTGGTCCTATTCTTGATAGGGAAACTCGGAGTGGTGATCTGCTTCACTGGTATTTATACGTACAGTCTGGAACTGTTTCCAACCAGTGTAAGAGGGACTCTGCTTGGTTGGGGCAACACGGCTGCAAGAGTGGGCAGTATGCTGGCACCTTTAACACCGTTATTGGTAAGATTATTTTGTAAATATTTATAAGGACAAATGGCAAGTGCCTTGTCAAAGTGGGGTTAACACTATTGTAGTCTTTGAGATTATTTTTTTTTGTGTTTTATGGGCAGTCTGTTTTCTTTTAAAGTTTATTAAATCGGATTCACATTATCTTACATTATAGGTTATGCAGGTAGGTTTGGATTCGAACTTATAAGAGGAAGTAGTTTTTTACGATCTAATAAAACTGAAAGAATATTTTTTTAATACATACTTACCTGAGTATTTACCCATCTTTTCATCAAACAATGCTTTGTTATTGCTCTTCACTTTGACAGTTGTCGGCCCCATTGCAATGGGTAGAAATAGTTTCGTAGTGAGAAATCGCGTGCTGGTAGGAGCAGCTAGGTATAAAGTGGACAGACGCCGCCGGTTCAAACTCGTGGCCAGACACGAGGACTCCATAAGTAGTATTAGTAGTAAGAGTTGTTTAATTTTCTCACGGACGATAATATTATTCTTGTGTCCTTTTCCAGTTTTACATTAAGTAGGTATTTAAGCTGTAGCTATGGCACCAGGAACTTTATGCCTCAAAAATAATAATTGGTACAAGAAAATGTACATAGGTAAGGTACCTATTTTAAAACGGGTATAGATACCTGAATAACGTAAATTGCTCATTAAATAAAAATACCTACTAGGAACTTGTTCACAAACGTCAGGAAAATAAGTAAAAAACATAGATACAGGTTTTTTGTCACACGACGTACCCAACCGTTGGCCACCCATAGGTGCCTATGCAAAACAGGTATCATTGGTACTTGGATCCAGTTGCTAAGTCAATAATATGGTAATAATCAACTACTAAAGTGCCCAATTCTACGTTTTAGTGAAAGAGATTTTAGATTGGTAAATAACAGACTTATTTCGGCATGGATCGTGTAAGGAACTAAAAAATAATAAAAGAAACTCGTTTCTTCTTCGGGCGGAAGAGTAAAGCTTTTTGTTCGCACTCCAAATAACAAGCCTACTTATAAGGCAGAATGCAAATGATGATGATTTTGTATGTTTTGTATGTGGTCTAACCAGCTCGTTTTTTTGTACTTGATCCTTTTGAAATAATAATTGTCATGGACCTAAAGCAATATATTCTTTCGCCAAGTTGCAAAATACAGAATTCGATAAACGATTTCCAGAAATAAACTTAATTGGGCTATGTAAGAGCCGGGTGGCACTACTCTCTATGCCCTACAAAACACGTTTTCCTTTTAATATTTCTCAATTTGGTTGTTTTTTATGTTTGTTGCCTCATAACTCCGTCATTTATGAATCGACTAAGATTCTTGTCTAAGTTAAGGCGCGGTGAATAGACGAAGCAAAAAGACGCCGCGATGGCGCGGCGTTTCGTTCGACTCGTTCGAGTTATTTATCATTAAATAAATTAATCCTTACAAATATCTTATTCCAATCGATATAAAAAAAAAACAGTTCCCTTTATTATTATATATTACATCACTGTTATTAATTTTATCAAGATTAGTTTATAAATAATACAGTTACAATTGCTACAATTTCAACTTAAATGGTAATTTTATGAATTTTTTTTATCGAGAAAATTTACCGAAAACGTGTTTTGAACACAATGGTCCACCCATAAATATGATCAAGATTAACATATATTTTTTTAGCTGCTCTAAAATGTATGACATTTGGCTAAAAAACTGTTTTGTGAAGCCTATTTTGACTGAGTACAGCGCCTTAAAGGATATACTTAGTTCTCGATTGGTCCCGTTTAAATTTTATCAAAATCGGTATAGCTGGAATTCATTTACTTAGATGACGTATGTATTTGATTTGTCATCAAAGTAGGTACTTATATACGAAATTGCATATTTTACTTTACTGCGACTTTTTAGTGGTGTTATCGTATTTATTATTATTATGTCGTTTATTCATCTTTCACACTTATCAATTACATATTATTATTATTCCATTTATTCATATACATATTATTTACATTTTTAAATATTTCTATAAAAATACAAAATAAGTACATTAAAAATATAAAAAAAAATAGTAGCCCACCGGTATCGGGAACAGGGCCCAAGCTACCGGTAGTCAGGGCTCCTGAGAGAGGAGCCTCCTAACGATGCACACCGTGTCCAGGATTACTGCTTTCTGGATACCCTTGATCCAGCTGCCCAACGAGAGCCTCTTGAGATGTTTGTCGAGGCTCTTAGCAATTATACCTACCATTGGCCGTCACGACTATCGCCACAATGACTGCTGTGTTCACATCCCACATGTTGACAACCTCGCGAGCCAAGTCAAGATACCTACTTCGTTTGTTTATCTTTCTCAGACTTCACGAGGTTCTCATCATGAGGGACTGCTATATCAACAATCATTGCGCAACGCTGTAGTCGGTATATCACCACTATATCAGGCTTATTGGCCACAATAGTCCTGTCAGTGATGATAGACCGATCCCAATACAATGTGCAATTGCCACTTTTTAGAACTGGGCACATACCTATATTACGGTAGGCACTTCAGATTTTACAAGATTGTATTTAAGAGTTGCTGGTGGATAATTCTGGCTACTAGGTTGTGCCTGTGCAAATAGTCTCCTACACCACATTATTTCCCGTTGTAGAACAATTGTGGATGGATGTGGATGGATTCCCCGGGCCGGTAACATGCCCAACATATGTCAACCGTACCGTCCTTCACAATATATTTCCGGTAGTTATTCGTTCCTCCATAATTGCATAGATAAAACCTTCGGTTTCCCCGAAGAGGTCACCAAAACCACAAATTTTTGTGCCAAAACGCAGCCGGGCTACGGACGCTAAGAATGCCCATGTAGGACCCGATAAAAGCGTCCGTGAATCTCTTTGCTCTGCCATACCTCGATGCGATCATTAGTATCTAATACCACAGGCTTGCGCCAGTTCTCGTTAGCCAAGGAGAGCGCGGTAAGGCCTTTGTCCACCGCTACCACATCTCGCTGCATACCCACGTCGGCCTCTAGGAAGTATTCCCTAAGGCTGCATACCTCGCGGTTGTGTAGGGTCTTAGCACGCCACGACCCTCGCACTTCCACGGGATATACAGCCTCATCACCGATGACCGTGGGTGCGGCATTCGGTTTGCGGTAAGCAGTGAGCGTACCCTCCTATCCAGGGTGCCAAGTTCCGTCTGAGTCCATTTGAGTATGCCGAAAGACTACATCAAAACCGGCATGACCCAACCGTTGAAGGCTGGCACCTTGTTTCCGCATGATAAAAAGACTGTTAAGTAATTTGTTTAGGCGGCCAAAGAAGCGCTCCTTCAACGATAATTGTTTCTTATCAACAGCGTTGATGCCTAACGTTTCCGACATACCCAAATACTTCTAAGTTTTGGTTTAGGTGAGGGACCTAAGGTGTATGGAATCCGAAAGTTGGGTTCCCACGGATTCCATGATGTCTCCTCGCTTTACATGCATGACCGCACATTTGTCCAAACCAAATTCCATTCTGATGGCGCTACTGAAGGTTTCTGTTACCTTCAGTAGCTTAATCAGTTGCAAGTTGTCAGGAGCAAAGAGTTTCAAGTCATCCATGTAAAGGAGATGCGATATGACCTGACCACCTCTTCTCAACCGGTAACCTTGGCCCGAACCCTCCAGCAATGTACTGAGAGGGTTGAGAGCCAGACAAAACCACAGTGGACTCAGACTGTCGGCCTGAAATATGCCACGCTCGATCCTTATCGGTTCGCTGTTTGCCTGGGTCTGTCGACATCCTGGATAGTGAAGGACCGTCCTCCTTTGCCCCATACACGACATCAGGAAGGTGCGTAGAACTGCATCAGCTTTGTACAGCTCCAGCAACCTCATGAGCCATGTATGTGGCACTGAGTCATGGGCCTTCTTATAGTCTATCCAGCATGTCGACAGATCCCTTCGGGAACGACGAACCTGTTGGCTAATGGCTATTTCGATGAGGAGCAGCTCCTTAGTACCGCGGGACCCTTTCCTACATCCATTCTGAGTAGCAGACATTATTAAATTACTATCAATATGAAGGTTAATCTTTGCTCTCAAAATGGATGTAAGAACTTCATAGACCGTCGGTAAACACGTAATCGGTTATTATTATTAATCAGTTTATTTCAGATAAAAAATCAATACATAAAATCACAAATTAAAAATCAGAGAAATGAATTAATTAAAATATTTAATAAAATTGCAATGATCAATTATATCGGTTAACTACTGTATTGGATAGGGCAATCCGCACAAGATACAACCATCTGCAGATTTCCATCTGCATTTGCGGATTGCAGGATACCGTTGCTACTGCCTCGCACGCGCTGCTGTAAGGAGGCCACTTTCTTTCGTATTACCGCATGAAAGCCGTCCGTTTGTGTATTAGGTGTAGGGTACCGCTAAAAAGTTAAGGAAGTCGGTGTTAAAATACGAACAAACCACCAAAAACACTGACTTCCGAAACTAAAATTATTAAATACCTACTGTTTTTTTAGGTTTTTTTAGTGTTTTTTTTTTTGTTTTGGAAGACGGTTGTATTTTTTCATAAAATAGTTTTTTTTTTCTGGGTGCCGAACTTCCGTAAAAAACGGAACCATTATAGGATCACTCAGTTGTCTGGCTGTCTGTCCGTTTGACTGCCTGTCCGCCAGTGACAGTCAATTTTCTCCGAAACACGAACGCATTACGTAAAAGACATTTTGAGTGTGTAAACTAAACTGTACCGATGGGCATATCAAAAATAAAAGGGCTTATTGTGAAGGTTTCAAAGGGTTTTAAAATTAAGTAAGTATTAAAAAATAGACCAAAAATTACCATTCAATACATAATCGTATACCTAACTCACAAAATGAAAGCGATTGTCATCCTTTTTACGCAATAATGCTGCCATCAAGAGCGTGGGCGGTGAGAGCATGCTTGATGAAAGTTTTCGGACCAGACGGACGAGAAATAACAATAATTAAGCAGTATTCATTATTCCAGTTTTGATTAATATTCACTACTAGGCATTCCATTCAAATTCCTATCGCATAAGACATCGCCACTTTTGTGGTCGTGGCGTTGAGAGACCCATTACTTACGATTATACAAAGTTTGAAAAATCAATGTAGGTAAATAATAACGTGGAAACAATCAAAGACTATTGACCTTCGATATATTGATTTAATTAAATTAAAATACCACATGTATTCACTTCATGATAGTTAGGAAGGTAGGTATTCTACAGGTTTTTTTTAGTTTGTTTATGCTTTACTTCTACTAACTACTTACTTTGGATCAATTTATTTATTAGCATTCTATTAATAAGTACCTACCTATTTTATCATTGATATGTAGGTACAAAATACTGGTATTCAGCAAAATCCGGTTGGGCTAGAAGCCGACCCCAATATAGTTGGGAAAAGGCTAGGCAGATGATGATGTAGGTAGGTAAATAGTACCTACTTACTTATTTACGTGTATAATACCTCTAGCATACTAACAGGCTTAATAGATTGTAAGGTAGCTATAATGCTTGAGTGGGCTAGGAAGTAGTTAGTAAGTGCCCAATTAAATACGTGATATGGTAGAGATGTAGGCCGATGGTAGAACATTATCGTAGCTCAGTAGAGGCCTAATTCCAGGATATTTAACGTCATTTATTTTTATTACAGATAACGGAAATAGCAGCGCTTCCGTCATTCCTGTTTTCGGGAACTGCTGTGGTCGCCGCGCTACTGTTAACATTCACGCCTGAAACGAAAACGCTACCCATGTTTGATACGATCGCTCAAGTTGACTCCTATAAAGCATCACAATTTAAAGAAGAAGAGTGTATTGAATCCCCAGTAACCGTTAGCCCAATAACCCAGTCAACGAAATTATAGAAATAAATGCCTGATAGCAGTATTGATTGATTTTGAATAATTAGTAACTACTAAATGATAAGTGTGATATTTTAGATCTATACGTAGGTACGTGAGGATTAAGACAAAATAAATAATTTATTTTAGGAATGTTTTTTGTTTTATTACCTACTGTAACTACTTCTATATTTGGAACTCTCAATGGGTATCTGAGCCACTTGACTGCAGTCTCCTTACTTTCTTTAATTAAAATCAAAGCAGATAATTAATATATCTAGGTAGGTACATGATCATAAGCGCGCAGCAGAGCAGTGTTGTAGTTGCGAGATACGCAATACCACCGCAGGAAGTCCAACTAACTCAGTAATTCTACTAATTGTAAGCTTGTGTTAAAGATTGTCATCACATCAACTACTGCTGTTCTCTTGAGCAATAAAAATATAAAAATAACTTACTATAGAGAGGTTGTCCTCCCAAAATTTTTTTTTCCTCAGGCAATCCACAAAAAGACGCTTTGACAGTTGACACTGACAGAAACATAACCTAAAATCTTCCGCACCTCTTCCGTAGATTCATTGTGATTTTACCAACAATAATATTGTTTTTAACACAAAAATCATATAGTTCCTATACTTAAGATCTATTGTTAGTAGTGTTAAACGATAAATATGGAAGGGTTCGAGATAAGAACGTCTAATAGCAAAAAGGTAAGTGAAATTCGTCACCGTCTGAGATTTGAATTGTTGTTTTTTCTAATAAGCTCGTTTTCTCAGGGTAAAGGGCTCTTTGCTACAAAGAAATACGACCAGGGAGATGTGATTTTAGAAGAGGATCCTTTGGTTTCTTGCCAGTTTGCTTGGAATGCTGCTTACAGATACTTAGCGTGCGACTATTGTATGAGGTACGTTTTCATCACTTATTAATAAAATTATGTGCAGAACGCCCGAACTACCATTGGACTACTCAATCATTTAGTTTTTAGAAGACAAAAAAGAAGGATGTTTATGCAGGATATTACTTTCTTGATTATAGTATTTGTTATGCAACAGTGCTAAAATGTTGAAAACCGACTCAAAAATTTAAAATTACTTTATGTTAACCTAAAAGTACTTGCTGGTAAATATGAAAATCTGGTCCAGTGACTCGAAACTTGAACTCCAAATTAAATACTAGCACAAAAGTCAGTATGGCGATCAAACTATGTTAAGAATACAGTTGTGATAAGTAGAATTAAATTGCAGTCAAATCACAATAGCATCCAAGTAACCACACACAATAGTCAAACAAAATATACACGGAAAATAGCAGAACCGTGACAATAACCAAGTCAATCATGATTTTTACAGCTTCATGTAAAAGTAGCGGCATTACTTCCTGCAAATTAAATAAATAATTATATTTCAGGCCTCTAGAAACCCCAGAACAGAACGTAAGGCGCCTATCATGCAAACCAGACATAGTTCTCCCACACTCAGACATATTTGAGATAAACATTGATAGTATAACAAACTGCGATCAATGTGGCGCCCTCTACTGCTCAGAAGGGTGCAGACAGAATGCTTATGTGAGGTATCACAGGATATTGTGTCATGATTCCAGTGATGCTCAACATCCTATTGTTGTGCTTATGGAGACTTGGAAGTGAGTAAAACCTTAATTTACAAACAAAAGCCAGTTTACAATTTAAAAGCCAATCAGAACTTTGTAATGAAGTACAAGTTTTGATTGACTTTTAAGTTGCATTATCAATGTAAATATCTTATTTGAGCCCACCTTACCTTTTAGATCACCCTAAATTCCGAAACATGGTTTTAAGTTACAAACTGTATTACTGAACTAAAATCCGTTTAGTATGACGTCGCTTATAAAGACTGACCGCTTTTAGCGACGAAGGTATAGGCTGATGTCATTAACAAATGACGTAAAAAATGACTTCTTTAGTACGACGTCCGAATAATACGACGTAATATCACTGGTCCCTTGAGGGTCGTTATAACTGGATTCTACTGTAGTTGCAACTTTGCAAGGCAGAAAAAAACCACACAGAAAGGTAAAATATATTATAATAGATAGATTAGGTTTGCATTACCATTCTTCTAAAGTATCAGTTACTCTTCTAGCTTTTTATGAAACACTGAGGCAAATTCCTGTTCCTAAAGTAAATAAATCTTATTTACAGACAAATGCACTACCCACCAGAAACAACAAGTATAATGCTCCTCGTAAGAATATTAGCATACATCCAACAGAGTTCAGACCCATCCGCAGCAGTGGCAAAAGTGAAACAGTTCTGTCACCGCACTGAGAATGAGGACGCTGAGCTAGTACACAAGTTATTGGGAGAGCAGTTCACACATCAGATGAATACGTTGAGAGAGATGACGTCTCATGTTGTTAGTGGGGATGAAGTTCAGGAGGTAAGAAACTGCTTGTTAGCATCTTTAATAATTACCTACTAAAATAATTTATTGTTATCTACCTAGACAATTCTCCAGAAAACTCTCGAAATATTCAATTTTAACAACTGCAACGATTTATGCAGTTGTTGGAATTAAATATTCTGTGCTTTAAAAGAAACCTTAATCGTTTGGCGTCGTCCAGTGATACAAAGCGATCATCGCACGTATACGCGGCCGTCGTGATCATTTGTGCGGCAAAACTCATCGCGTCGTCGACCGAACAAATGAGTGCGACGATCGTGTATCGCACGCTGAGCGCTTTTTGTTATGCTGTAAATAACATAGTTTTAATTATAATAATCTTAAGTAATTTGTGCAATATAAGGCTTGAGGATATTGTTTAGTAAAGTAAATCTTCATAGCTACCTAGTAATAGTAGTTATCAATCATCAAATTATATAAAATCCTGATATATAAAATTCTTCCGTAAGGGACCGTATCCACGAGCGAGAGAATCGCGGCAAGTTAACGTTTTTTCATACATCGAATCACCGCGATAATATCGCCGTGTGGAGACACGTTCATAGAGTTGTTATAGAAATATGTGGCACGACGATAATATCGCCGCGTTTCTCTCGCTCGTGGAGACGGCCCCTTACTGAGTGAGTGAGTGACTGACAGACAGCTGAAACACTGGTTGTAGAAAGCTGTAATTTGATATGTACGTTCATTGGAGGGCTTCTATACACTCTCCAAGGAACCTACATATCCCTCCTAAAATCCTCTCTTAGTGCTTACTAAGAGAGGATTTTCTGAAATTCCTACGGGAACGGGAACAACGGGATATGCGTGTACAAAGTTGTGGGAAAAAGCTAGTCAATCGACGTAAAACTCTTGCATTACTGAGTGACTGACAGACAACGGACAACCGAAATTTCGGTTCGTCGTAGAAAGCTAAAATTTAGCATGTAGGTTCCTTGGGAAGTGTAGGGGAGCACTAAGGCCCGTATTACAGAACCTTACTCAAGTACTACTTAAACTGCGTTCAACCGATTACTGATTGAGCAAAGAATCTCGCCTCAAGCATTCAGTTTATTTTAGAACTATCCTCAAACTCAAATCAAACGAAACTACGCTTGAGTAGAGATTTTGATCTCTGATTACGTGAGTAAGCAATCATTATGGTAACCCTGAACAATAGTTTGTTTTCTATTACAATTCTTTTTTTTTCGCACGATCAAAACCTGAGTAGGCGGACGACACGACGTTACTGACACTGACAGCCACCCTTAACCCTTCAAAGTAGGTACCTACATATTATGTTCTGTGGACAGAAAAACTGTGAAACGGAGTGTTTTTGGCGGGATTATTTCGAGTGAAGTTCAGTGGCTGTTTTTATTATTCGCAAATTAATTCCTAGTGGTTTTGTTTTGTTGGTATTAACTACCTCAGCAAAGTTTGCGAGAAGGTTGACTCGATACATTTGCTGCCAAATACCTACTGCAAAAAAAAATAGTATGTGTTGCACCCCATTCTAATGAAACTCAAAAAGATATAAATTAAAATAAAGAGGTCTCAGGTAAAATTAAATGTTTCACGACATCTTATGAAAACCTGTACTTCTACTTAAAGTTTTCACAATTATAACCGTCCTGCGTATCTCTTAAATATCTCAGAGGAACATTTAAGTTCGATTTGTCTCATTATTAAAAAAATATTATAATAATCTACTTAAAAATATATAAATATATCCGTTTGATTAGGTAGGTACTCGATTTACTCCAAATCGACAACAATTTTCATGAGAATCTATGCTCAAGCGGGGTCTCGACTACACTTGCGAAAACAAAGATCAAATCTCGTCTCAAGCAGTGATTCTGAGCTGATTGTGCTTTTAAAATAAGGACGCATTGAATAGAGCTCAGTCAAGCCTCAAGCACTGTTCTGTAATACGCAAAAAATGTCATTTTAAAGTGACATTGCTCAGGTGATTATTGATTTTAGTTTCTCTGCTCAAGTCAAGTTCTAAAATTAAAACACCAACTGAGACTAGTTTTAAGTAATGCTTGAGTGTTGATTGTAGTTCTGTAATACGGGCCTAAGAGAGGATTTCCCAAAATTCCTACGGGAACGGTACGAAGTCGCGTACGCTCTTCGTAAGATATGGCCGTACGAAGTCGCGGGAAAAAGCTATCGGGTATAAACTTTAACAAGAATCATTGTTGTACATATTTATATTGATACTAGTTGACACGCGCAACTTCGTCTGCGTCACAATTTTCATTACTGCTCCGCTTCATTGCTCTTAGCGTGATGATATATAGCCCATAGCCTTCCTCGATAAATGGACTATCTAACACTGAAAGAATTTTTCAAATCGAACCAGTAGTTACTGAGATTAGCGCGTTCAATTAAACAAACAAACAAATAAAGCTGTATAATAGGTCTTTACCTATGAAATTGCCGTTTTGTATTAAAAAAATTAAACGAATTTTTTTCATGTATTTTTTATTTGTATTAATCGAAGTAATCAACTAATCACCCATGCAATCAATGCATCTTTGCCAACGCACTGGCAGTTTATAATATAATAATAATAATAATAATAATTTATTTCCCAAAAAACTTAGTACTATGTTACAAAAACAGTTTAGCAGTAGTTATATACAAATAAATGGATTTAGCTTCTGTAACCGAACTAGGCAATGCCTGTATTTCGGTTAACAGTGCCATACCCCCGAATGTTTTTAAAATAATGCTAACAAACACAAAGGACTGGTGGTACTATTTTTATATGATTATAATACGTGTAGAACTATTTAATGCTAAATTAGTATACAATGCTAAATGAGAAAAAATGTAAATGAGCAAGTGTATATGAGTGTGCGTGTATGTGTGTGTGTGTACATGTGTGTGTGTATGAGGGTGTCAGCACCTGAGTGAGGTGTACTGAGAGCTAGGTATTTGTAAGTTGATCTGTATATATGTTAGTGTGAAACATTTGGAATAAATTGGCATTAAAATCATAACACGACATCAACGCGTTCAAGTCACCGTGATATGTGCATCAGGAGTTCAGTCTCATCATAGGAAAGTTGTTGTAGGTAGTCACTAACTTTTTTCTTACATTGAACTTTTGGTAGAGGGTAGATGTTAATATTTTTATTCAATTTGTTATATATGACGGGTCCAAGGAAGGGAATGAAGCGTTTGCTAAATTTTGTTTGAAATAGCGTGTCTCTTTGGCAAACTAAGTCTTTTCTACGTCTTTGTAAGATTAGTGGATCATAAGTTTGCTTACTATGCTGTAGGAGTGTAATATTTAAGAGAAATAGTTGTCTTACTGTTAAAACCCGACAAATCTGGTACAAAGTCGAAGTGGGAAAGTAAATAGGTTTAAAGTGCATAACCTTCAAAATTGCTCGCTGGGCGATCTCAACAGGTCTCAGTATTGTCTTCAGCGCTCCTCCCCAGGATGATATGCAGTACGTTATAAGCGATTGACACAATGCAAGGTATATTTGTCTCAGCAAATCAGTATCGGAAACGTGTCTCAGGTGTTTAAAAATATAAATGAATTTTCTTAAACGACCAGACAGTAACTTTATGTGGTCTTTAAAACTAAGCTTACCATCTATAGTGACTCCAAGATATTTAATTGAATGGACACGCTCAAGTGATGGGCAGGTGCAGTTTACTTTTGATTGGCAATCATGCGATATAATACTTTTAGAAGTACCAGAACAATGCAAATTTGTGATGCCAAAACAAACATATTTGGTTTTATCCACGTTCAGCGTAAGAATATGGTTCTGAAGCCACTTTCCTACGGTATTAAAGCCCAACTGAGCAGCATCTAGTACTTCGTCCCATGTATCGGCAGAAAATAATAGAGCAGTATCATCTGCGAAAGATATTATTTCGCCCTGGGTTAGGTTTAGACTTGTGAGTTCGTTTATATAAACGAGGAATAAAGTAGGTCCCAGTATGCTGCCCTGTGGTACTCCATGAGTGACTGTAAGGTCATCACTCTTGAAGCCACCCACACGCACTGATTGAGTTCGCCCAGAGAGATAACTTTCGATAAGTTTTAACTGATTCCCTCTTATTCCGAGCCCTTCTAGTTTTTCAAGTAGGATGGAAACAGAAATCGTGTCAAACGCCTTTGCCAAGTCTAAGAAGATAGCAAGACATTTTTTCTTACTATCTAATTTAGAAGAAAGGTAATTAACAAGTTTATTTACTGCATGATCCGTAGATTTTCCTTGCCGAAATCCGTATTGGTTTTTAGAAAGTAAATCATTTTTTTCTAAATAGCCCATTAATCTAGCGTTTATTATTCTTTCCAATACTTTCGATAATGACGGTAGGATGCTAATTGGCCGGTAATTTTCGACACGATTTCTGTCACCAGTCTTATGAATAGGGCATATTTCTGCTTTTTTTAAACAGTCAGGAAACACTCCAGTTTGTAAGCAAACGTTAAAAATTTTTGTAAGCGGTGGTATTATTATATTTTTGTAGATTTTTAGGAACTTAGAGCTAATGTTATCCCAACCACTGGCACAATCTACTTTCATACTAAGGATTAAACGTTCTACTTCGTCTTCAGAGGTATCAAGGAGTACAAACGAGTTGGTAGTTACATTTTTAGATTTTTTATCTTCTATGTTGTGGTTTGGTGTGTTTAGTTTTTTTTGGTATATTTTATTAGCTAGTGAGCTTCCTACATTTGCAAAGTATTTGTTTACTTTGTTTAGTGACGTTTCTGGAGACCTTGTGAGCTTCAACAGTTCTTTAGGGTGACTAATTATTTTAGATGTGTGTGTTATGTCTTTAATAGTTTTCCACATTTTTTTGTTGTCATGTTTTGCAGCTATTAGTTGATTTTTTTCATATGTCCTTTTTATTTTTTTTAGTATCACATTACAGAAGTTTCTGTAACGTATATATGTTATCCTTGCTATGTCATTGTTTGGTGATCGCTTTGCTTTTTTATGTAACATATCCCTGTTTCCAATACATCGCAGCAATCCCGGTGTAATCCATGGTTTTATAATCTTGTGGCGTCTAGAGAGAGAAATTTGCTTTGTGTTGTTAATAATAGCTGTTTGAAAACTTTGTGTAAGGAAGTTCATGGATAAATTTGGATCTGTTATATTATTAATTTGGCTAAAATCTATTTTTTTAAGGTCTTGTTCTAAGCCTATGTGATTGATTCTTGTAATTGATGTGACTGCAAACTTTGGCGTATTTTTTTTTAAACTCATTTTCATTAGGACTGGATAGTGGTCGGTTAATGATGTATGCGGTACTATCGTAGAAACAGGGCAAGTTGATTTTATAAGCGCATGATCCAAACAAGTGTTACTTTTACTACGAGTAACTAAAGTGTGGGCAGGTAACAAGCCATGGGTAGCTACAAGTGTCAGATAGCGTTCACCGTTTATATTAATTTTATCGGGATTTATATCTATATTAATGTCCCCCATTATAATTATATGTTCAAATTCTGTTAGCGTTTGTAGAAGTTTATCTAGTGATAATAGAAATGCATCGATACTTTTATACGATGGGGAACGATATAGAGAGATAATAGCTATACGTTTATCAATTTTGGCTACCAAACAATTGCATTCCTGCATGTCTGGTTCATCTATGATAAGGCTAAGATTTTCATCGTAGTAGACTATAACGCCGTCATTTTGCTTAGGGTTTATTTTAGTTCCCACCTGACAGTATCCTGCAAGGTTTGGAATTACAGAGGTGTGGGGAAGCCAACATTCTGACAAGATGATAATATCACATTTGACTTTCAACCTCGCAAGTAAGACTTCCAGTCCTGGCATATTGCAACCAACACTGCGTATATTCTGAGTGAGTAGAAGCAGGTGATCCGACGGCGGGAACAATAGTTTATGGCATTCATCAATGTCTGCTGTTTGCGAATGTGATACTGATATGCTGTCAATATTTTTCGTTAAATCAATTAAATCATTGAATTTTAAATGAGATCAATATATTTTTGCAATAAATATTAATCCGCTTTAAAAGCATCTCATTAAAAGCATTATAATAAGTAATATTATATTCCAAATGAAACATGTTTGTGTGGTGAGTTCTTGTGTACTTGAAAGTGTGATGTTTAGGAGTTGTGTAGAGTGTACTATGTGTAAACCAATTACAATTTAGCTGATTGTTTAAGATAGTAACATGCAAAACAAAGACAAAAAATACTCGAAGAGCAAAAAATATCAGTAATACAATCCATATTTTACTAAATTTTGCGATTACAAACACTAGTCATGCTTCAATTCTTAGTTTATCCAAGTCGGAATCATTATTTATGCGGACACGAGTAGAGACTTCGGTTTTTTTAAGGTAGACAATTCCGTTGGCAGTCCAGCAGAAACTGTAGCCATGACTATTTTTAAATTGTCTTGCCAAGTAGAACAGCTTTTGTGTTCTATGTGTTAAAGTCTCAGCTACGTAAAGCGGTTTTAACAGGTACTTTGGGTTTAGATGGGTAGTATTCAGTTTTTCTCCTTTAGCTTTTGATTTGTTAAAGCTTTTGACCGCTCCAAGTACTTTATCCTTCAACAATATGGTGGTGAGATCCACAACCACCGGATTTGAGGCATCTTTTGATTTAAGGCGGTAAATATCTTTTAAATTGTGATGTTCAATATTGACATTAATGGTCTTCCCTAGTTGAAAAACTTCCTTTGCCAAGGATTCTTTAGTCTCTCCATCTTGTATGGGTATGTTTCGAATTTCAAAGCATGCTCCTCGTGTCTTTCGCTCAGCTGTTTCAAGCTTTTCCTCTAACTCTTTAATGAAGATTTTGTCCGCCTTTCTTTCCTTCTCCAAAGTGGTGATCTTGAGTAAAAATTCATCGTATTTACTGGACATTAGATCCATGCTCTCTCTAAGTTCCTGAAACCTTGTTTCCTGTTCTTTCGAAAACGACAAAAACATTTCTTTGATTAGCGCCTTTATGTCAACATTCTCTTCATCATATTTTCTTTTTTTTTCTCTCAGTGACATTAAGTGCGAGTGAGTGAAGATCTGGCTCCGACTCACAATGTTGTAGTATTATGTTGTAGTTATTGATGCCCTTCTTAAAGAAATCAGCTGGACGGGAGGCAACAAATTCTTCAAAGGCATTTTGTACTGCCTCTCGGGTATTGATTTTTTTCCCGCCAAGAAGTTATCCAAATTCTGGAAAAAGTAGTAGTCTGTAGGCGCAAGGTCTGGTGAGTAGGGCGGATGACGGAGAGCTTCCAACCCCAGTTCTTGCAACTTGGAGACCGTCTGCTGTGCAATATGAGGTCGCGCGTTGTCGTGCAGGAGCAGCGGAGACGAGCGATTGACCAATGCTGGTTGGAGATGTGCCAGCTTCTCCATCATTGTGTTCAGTTCTTCACAGTACACATCTGCAGTAATGCTCACCCCGTTTGGTAAGAAGCTGTGATGAATCACACCGGCGCTAGACCACCAAACAGTGACCATCACTTTTCTAGGGGTAAGTTTTCGTTTAGGGCATTGTTTAGGTGCTGTACCAGGATCCAACCAACTTGCTGAGCGCTTGCGGTTATCAAACAGAATCCATTTTTCATCGCAGGTAACAATGCGGTTCAAAATTCCTTCATTTGTGTGTCTGTTGAGCAGTGCAAGGCACGTCTCGACGCGTACTTCGCGCTGGCGATCATTGAGTTCGTGGGGCACCCATTTGTCAAGCTTTTTTACCTTGCCAATTTGACGCAAATGGACCAATATTGTTTTGACGCTAACGTCGAAAGCTGCTGCTAATTCAGCCGTAGATTGTGTATCATCAGCTTCCACAATCGCCTTTAATTCGTCATTGTCGACCAAAGTCTTCGGACGACCGCGAGGTTCATTTTTCAGGTCGAAATTTCGAGAACGGAAGCGAGCAAACCAATAACAGGTGGTTCGTTGGTTTGTACTGTTAGCTCCGTAAACGTCGTTGATGTTGCGTGCTGCTTGTGCCGCGTTGCTGCCACGACGGTATTCATATTCCATAATTACTCGAATTTTTAACGTATCCATGATGACGAAAAAGATTGAAATGCGATGAAAATGTAACACTAATCAATAAACAAATAACTACTTTTGGAAAAAAAACCATGTTTTTAAAATAAAATTAATTTGAAATTAGAATTCTTAGCCAAACAAAAAATATTTTGATTTGAAATGGCCAGTACTGCAGAACGGCAATTTAATAGGTAAAGACCTAATATATTAGTAGAATAGATTTCCACATAATTTCTATCTCCGCCAAAATATTGAAATTAAGAATTGGTTCAGACCTAAACCAAATATTATTAATTCTTATTTAAATATTAACTCTAAGGCGGAAATCCAATGTGTGCACATAGTTGACGGTCACATGGTCAGTGTGCCAATGAGCGTTTTGAAAACGTCTTTAATCTATGTACATTGAGAAGACATCTGAGATATCAGAGACTTTGTAGACTTTGGTTTCTTGAAAATTTTTGAGAATTAAAAACCGGCTTAGTGCGAGTCGGACTCGCACACGAAGGTTTCCGTATCGTAACCTTATTTATTATTTGTTCTTATAGCGGTTTAGAGGGATGCGGAACAGAGAGTAAAGTCCCGTACACCTCAATTGAAAAGGAGGATCCTCCGACCAGGCGGCTGTTGTGTCTGGCGGGCTACTGCCCGATAGTTGATATTCGGACTGATGTATATGTTCAACTCGCACGGTAAACTCTGCTTGCGCGATGCAGGATTTCGACGAAGTAGTTCGCTGCTAGTTGGATAGATGGCGTCGCGGTTCTTTTTGTTGCGACGTAAATTTGTTCCGTTAGTTTTTCTTGTGACGGCATTGATGCTACAGCGGGAATAGAAATACACAATCTATGAAAATTTCAACTGTATACCTATTACGGTCCTTGAGATACAGCCCGCTGACAGACATCGAAGGACGGACAGCGGAGGCTTAGAAATAGGGTTACCCTTTGGGTACGGAACCCTAAGGGCGCCAACACGCGGCTGCAGCGCGACTGCGGCCGCGTGTTGATTATTTCTACTTCTTCTCTTTTCTATTATTATTTTTACACATTTGAAGGCGCCCTAAAAAATGCGCATCCTAAACAGTGGTTGTGTCGGCCTATCTTAACTGATCATAAGGGATGATGTGGTCGACGTTGGAGCTCACTCGCCTAGGAGTCACCTACTCACTCTTGACTTAAAGACCCCCAGGTTGTAGCTAATGGGAAACACAGACTCCGGCTGGGAATTCCACTCCATTGCTGGACGCAAAACGAAAATATTCCAAAAAGTTTTGTGCGTGTGCGTGGGATGTCCAATATGGACCGATAACGTACCGTATGGTACTTACATCTTGTAGTCTGACAAATTTAGGCAACAAAAATAGGATAGTTATTCTTAAATGTTGTCATCCTTCCTACTAATATTGTAATTGCGAAAGTTTGTGAGGATGAACGGATTGATGTTTGTTACTCTTTCACGTCAGAACGCCTGAAAGGGTCTTCATAAGATTTGGCACAGACGTAGATTATAGTCTAGAATAACACATACCTAGGCAATTTATATCTCGGGAGTATGTTCCCTAGGGATCACTCGGGCGAAGCCGCTGGCAGAAGCCAGTCCTTACTTCCTTACTCATATTATAAATGCGAAAACAACTCTGTCTGTTTGTCGCGCTTTCACGCCAAAACTACAGAACCGATTTAAATTAAATTTGGTACAGAGATAGTCCAGCAAGAGCCTGAGAAAGGACATACTTATTATCCCGGGAGTATGCTCCCTAGGGGCGACGTGGGCGAAGCCGCTGGCAGAAGCCAGTTTACTGTCCTGACTTTATTTTACATCATCAGTATTTAAATATTGCTTGATGAAACTGAGAGGGTACTTGAACTGTTGTTTCTTTCAATGTTTTTTCGATATTCAATAAACAGTCTGAAAAAAAAAACGATTATTTAATTATTTAGTTAGACTCGCTTGCATAGCTAATTACTACAGACTATTTACTATTAGTGTTTGACATTGTTTAAAACATCATTCCATAGTTTTTTTTTTATTTGCCTTCAAGCGGGTTCTTCACATTTTTTTGTGATGTTACATCACCATTATTTACATTGCGTACCTATTGATGAAATACCAGTACTAATAAAATAACATTCTCTCTCAAGGCTGAGGTCTAAAGTATAGTCAACTATGCGTTCGCATTATCACTTTTGACATCATTTCCCAGTAAATTGAAACTATTAAACAATCTCACTGTAAAATCAACAGAATCTTTATGTCTATGTGAATTGTGACTGAGGTACTTTTCCTTGTACATTTAAAAAAAAACCGGCCAAGTGCGAGTCGGACTCGCACACGAAGGGTTCCGTACCATAAACCTTATTTTTTATTATTTGTTGTTATAGCAGCAATAGAAATACACAATCTGAAAATTTAAACTTTCTACCTATGTATGTATGTAAATCGGGCTGGTTTCCGCAACTCCACGACTAAGCGCGTATTCTGCGTGTAGGTGGGACAAATGCGTCATTCGCATTCAACTTTCTACCTATTACGGTTCTTGAGATATAAGACAGATGGTCAGACGGACGGACAGCGGAGGCTCAGTAATAGGGTTCCGTTGGTTACCCTTTGGGTACGGAACCCTAAAAACAGTTGTGATGTAGATTGTATAGGTTGACTAGACATCTATATTTCGGTACTTATTTTCGTCTATCGGCACAATGACTACTGTATCCACAACCCACATGTCGACAACCTCGCTAGCCAGGTTAGGTTGCTTATACTTCTCAGCTTTCACGAGATTCTCGTCATGAGGAACCGCTATATCAACAATCATTGCGCGACACTAGTGATCTAGTCGATCTATCACCACTGTGTCAGGCTTATTGACAGTAGGCGTAGCTAGTCTCAAAGGGGCCCTGTATAAAAAATTTTGGGGGCCCCGTTTTAAGCGTGTTTTTTTAAAACAAAGTAGGCTACTAGGGAATGCAATCTCGTGAGATTGGGGCTCAGGCGAGATCTCGCGAGTTTATGAATAGTAGTAGATTAGCAGTTTTGTGTGTTTATTCTTGCAAATACTCACAATATTTGAATAAATTAGGAAAAAAGTAATAAGAATGTGTAGGTATCATGAAATAAACATTTATTTTTTAAAAAATTTGCCCGACTAGCTAAGGACTGTCTTGGCAGGTCACGAAGGAGACGGGCGTGACTAACTCTATAGCTTTGCGTCCACACGTCGGGGCCCTTGTAGTCTGGGGGCCCCGTATCTTCGAAACTGCTGATGCGGCAGTAGCTACGTCCTTGCTTATTGACAACGTAAACAAATAACCTGTGTTCATTATTTTCCAGTTCCTAACACCGGAAGGTTTCTGCACACTAATGGCGTTGGTTGGCACAAACGGGCAAGGCATTGGCACCAGTCCTCTGGCCATGTGGGTGAACTCTGTGTTGGAGGTCACCATGTCTGATGATGAGAAACAACAGCTGGATCTGTTCATTGATAAACTTTATCAGTATGTGGAGGAGGGTATGTTACCATGATGTGATGTGATTTATAGGGTTTTAAATGACAAATATTGGACATATTGTTTTATAGCTGTACATAAAAAAAAACCGTCCAAGTGCGAGTCGGACTTGCACACGAAAGGTGCAAGTCCGACTCGCTCTCGTTTGACTGTCTACCTATTACGGTTCTTGAGATACAGCCCACGGACGGACGGACGGACGAACGGACGGACGGATGGCCAGTAGAAGGCTTAGTAATAGGGTTCCGTTGGTTACCCTTTGGGTCCCGAACCCTAAAAAAGCTTTCTGAGCACATTGGGAAGATTGGTTGTTAACTCTTACCTGTTGCGATTATAGCTCTATATCTAATTTCTCACTAGGATTTATTAAAGCTTCTTTCAAAAATGTAAAAAAAGAAATGCTAAAGACTAACATCTCATTGAATAATACCAGCCAGCAATAAAAAGTAGTCCCATTCATTAAAAAAATGGACAAGCATTCGACACCACTAGGGAACATGCAATATTTCCATTTTTGCCTTAATTTTAAAGAACTCCATCTAGAATAGGACACCACATAAATAAGAAATGAAAAGGCTTTATTTTATTGCCAAAATTGCGTTTTGAAACCTATGACAGTTAAAATTTTCGCGTGGAAACGGACGATGACGTCACTCCTGTCTGCCACTGGTCAAGAAAGAAATAGGTTGCCTTTCGTTGTCATCAGCAGTGACGTCTCTAAACGCTGGTTGTTGTTTTCCGTTTCACGTTACTTTAATTCATTATTTTTGTTAAAAATCGATATCAAATAAAATAATAACGTTGCAATGGCCTTTATTTTTATATTTCTTTTTACAATATTCTCATAAATTCTGTATTGGCATCTTCCCTATTAAACCTTTATTCATTTTGGACCAGAAGTGTGAAACATGGCCGTCTATTTTTTCAGAATCCGGGTCATTTCTCAACACGGAAGGCTCAGGCCTCTTCCAGTTGCAGAGCTCCTGCAACCACAGTTGCGCCCCCAACGCGGAGTCAACCTTCCCGTACGGCAACCACCGAGTGCAACTGAAGGCGCTGAAACCTATCCTGCCGGGCGACGAGATCTGTATCAGCTATCTGGATGACTGCACACTGCAACGGTCGCGGCATTCACGGCAGAAAGTGAGTTTGTACATCTGTCATGAACATACTACTCTGTCAAGAAAGTACCGGGAAAAGATCAATAATACACAAAATGTCTGTTATTCATCCAAATTTATTTTATCACCTTCAAAGTATGCTCCTTTAGAAACTATTACACTTGCGCCAACGAATAATCCATTCATCAAAACATTTTTTAAACGCTGCTTCCGGAATTGAGTTCAGTTCTCGCCGCGAATTCTCCTTTATGTCTTCTATCGATTGAAAACGGGTGCCACGAAGTGGTAATTTCAGTTTAGGAAAAAGAAAAAAGACAGCAGGAGCCATATCTGGTGAATATGGTGGTTGCTGGATGGTATTTGTTGAGTGTTTGGTTAAAAATTCGTTCACAATGATAGCCTTGTGCGAAGGCGCATTGTCGTGGTGCAAAATCCAAGAATTTTCTTTCCACAAATCTGGCCTTTTTCGTTGAATTTGCTCTCTTAAACGCCGCATAACGCTCAAATAATATTCTTTATTTACCGTTAGACCTTCCGGTAAGAATTCAGAGTGCACAACACCGCGATAGTAAAAAAAAAAACAGTCAACATGAGTTTGACTTTTGATCGACTTTGGCGTGGTTTTTTCGGTTTCGGTTCAGTTGGAAGGCGCCACTCCGAAGCTTGTTGACTAGTTTGCATGTCAAACTCGTAAACCCACGTCTCGTCACCAGTAACAATGCGTTTCATAAATGTTGGGTCCGAACTGACTCGTTCTAGCATGTCCTCAGCGACTTTCATGCGATTGAGTTTTTGGAGAAAATTCAGATCTTTTGGGACTAGCCGAGCAGCAACATGTTTCATACCCAAATGATTAGTTAAAATGGTACGGATCGACTCGTGAGATACAGAAAGTTCGGCGGCTATCTCTCTCAGAGTTGAATGTGGATTTTCAGTCACTATTTCCTTCACTTTTGCGATGTTAACTTCAGTTGCAGACGTTGACGGCCTACCAGAGCGAGGCAAATCTTCCATCACATCTCGACCGCTTTTGAACGCTTTGAACCACTCATAAGCACGAGTTTTTGATAAAGTCGATTCACCGTAAGCCTTCTGTAACATTGTCAGTGACTCCGAACACGAAATTCCATTGGCGATGCAAAATTTAAGACAAACTCTTTGTTCGATATTTTTGTCCATTATGAAATTCGCAATACACCCTATATGATATTACTAAAACCAGCACTGTATTTAATATAAATAACAGATGCAACTCAAACTCCGCGCCAAAATGGAAAACAGTTGTGCCAATCTAACAACTACAAAAAAACAAAAATTTGAATTTGGAACCATAAACAAATCATCCATTCCCGATACTTTTTTGACTGAATGTATGTATATACTTGAGTTCCTAGTCATATATTTTTTTAAAGTCCTATAGTTACTCTTATGTTCTGGACGCCAAGTCAGGGAAAACGTCGCTACGAGGTCGACGGCGACCGCGGTCTGGGTGGAATAACGATGACGTCGGAATTATGTTTGCGATTTGGATAGAGATGTTTCGAAGGATATAGAGGAGGCCTTAGCCCAGCAACGGAAAAAAAATACTCCAATCGATTCGTTTGATAAGAATGCCCACGTAATTTGATTTATTGTTAAATCAAATTGTGTGTCGTTTGTCAATATTTGAGTTATTAAATGTGTAAATATTGTGGCATCAGGTCTAATCTAACCGTAGTTGGAAAATGGCTAGGCAGATTGATTGATAGTGGCATTTGCCCAACGACTTTGGATTGGCGACTGACTTTACTGGTACATATTGGGTATGGTTGGCGTAGTGGTTGAGCGATTGACTGCTGCGCTGCGTGTCGCGGGTTCAATACGAACATGCAATATTTCCATTTTTGCTTTAATTTTAAAGAACTCAATATGTCAATTGTAACGATTTAGTGAATAAGTCGTTGGTGTGTCAATAAAATAAATAAACTCCATCTATAATAGACCACCACATAAATAAAAAATGAAAACGCTTTAATTTATTGCCAAAATTGCGTTTTTAAACCTATGACAGTTAACATTTTCGCGCGGAAACGGACGATGACGTCACTCGTGTCTATCATTGGTCTTTTCGTTGGCATAACAGCAGATACGTCACTAAACCCTGAGTGTTGTTTTTAAATACGTTCCGTTTCACGTTACTTTGATTCATTATTTTTGTTAAAAATCGATATTAACCAAAATAAAAACGTTGTAATGGCTTTTATTTTATACTTTTTATCATTTTACTGACATCATTCTCATAAATTCTGTATTTGCATCTTCCCTATTCCCGCACGGAACAAAAAATTGTATGGCCTACAGATAGCTGTTCCGGGTGTGGCTGTTTGTGTATGTGAGTTTGTGTGTTTGTAAACGCACACACGATGCAGGAGAAATTCTTAGTGTGGGGCAACGTTTTTTAAAACATAAAATATACTGGTCTAATCATATGAGAACCACGTAGGTTAATGTCTGATGAACTATTTTGCTCTCCTTACCTCACAGGAGTTAGCTCAAAACTACCTATTCGTCTGCTGGTGCGAGCGCTGCACCGGTGAATCCTCAGAACCAGATTGCACCAGCGAGGAGGAAATGAGCGACGAAGACATCGACGCGGATGACTGATGTTCCAACCTGCTGGCTTTCTGCCTCCTCGGCTTATGATGCAAAGGGTGCGGAAGGTACAGGGAATATAAAAGACTCCTTACAGAGAACCGCTTTCTTTCGCTGTCACTTTTGACAGTTCTTTTTTTTCTTTTTTCGTTCGCCAAAGACGTTGTTTTTGTGTATATCGAGGTGTTTTTCGAAAGTGGTGAATATTGAAGTTCTTATTTTATTGTTAATTTTAGAGTGATTCGGGTTTTTAGGCTAAGTGTGAATTTAGATGACCTATAGAATAAGTGATTGAATCCTCAATGTATTGTTTTGATCTGTTATGAGTATGACATTATGTACAAGCATTTTAAATAACTCCTTATGGCTTTTTCGCTAACCTTGTCGCTTCGGTGTTCGTTAATGATACTAAGGCAGCAGATAACTAGCAAAAATGTGACATTTTCTTTGTATTAATATGACGGACGTCATATGTTTATTCAGGTTAGGTATTCTTACCAATTAAACAAAAATAGCTCTCATTGAACACTCGGTAAATAGTTATTAAGAGAAGTTATTTATGTTCAACGTATTGTTATTAAACTGTTGACAGTTGGCGTTATAAACGTTAACGTTTTGTGTTACTGAAGTACAGTATAAATTATGTGTTTATTTTTCTGTTAATGTTCCGTAGTAAGTTGATAAATCTTTTCGAATAATTTGCTAATAGCAGACCCGTGACCACTTCGTTGGGCGGTATTTTTCGGGTTAATATATAGCTTATGCCCTCAGGCGCTTAATTAAGTTATGTGAGTGCTTTGCGGAGGCCCATGGGCTCAGGTATAACACGGCCAAGAGTGAGATGATGATGTTCAAGTCCGGTACGAAGAGCTATGACACCGTACCTCAGGTCACATTGAATGGCAGTGCTCTCAAAAGAGTGGCGCAATTTAAGTACCTGGGCCACTGGGTCACCGAGGCCCTCACAGATAACGTGGATATTGAAAGGGAACGCAGGGCATTGTCAGTCAGAGCTAATATGCTGGCCCGTAGGTTTGCACGCTGTACTACACAGGTAAAAATGACTTTATTCAAGGCGTACTGTCAGTCATTTTATACATGCAGCCTATGGGTGAGGCATACGCAGGGGACTTACAATGCCCTGCGGGTCCAATACAATAATGCATTCAGGATGTTGATGGGGTTGCCACGCTTTTGTAGCGCATCAGGTATGTTTGCAGATGCTCAAGTAGATGGCTTTCAGGCGATACATCGCAAAAGAATAGCCTCCCTGATGCGCTGCATACGGGGCAGCCCCAACAGCTTACTGAAGCTCATTGTAGGGAGAATGGATGTGGATTGCCACTTCATGGAGCATTGGACAAAGTTACATGTACGGGTAGTGCGGACCTGATCCAATATCTCCAATGTTGTGTGTTTGTTTGTTTGTTTTGTTTGTTTCCCTTGTTGTGTTTGTGTCTAGTGATATTTTATTTAAATTGCTATGGATGTTTATAATTTGTAATTATTATGATTGTAATCTATCTGAAATAAATTGAATTGAATTGAATTGAATTTGAATTGAAAACTAACGTGGCTTTCTATTGGGAAAAGAATTTTTAAAGCCGGATCAAGAGATTACCTCGTACAACCTCAAAAACTTTATCTCTTTATTTCTATTCTTTCTGAACCATTAAGATGTAATAAAACGTTTGATACTAATGTTAAATTAATAAAAGATTTATATTCCTTGTTTAGATAGATTATATTAGTAATGTAATCCTGTTTGTAGTAAAATATACGATTAAATGAATGAATACTTCCATTAATTGTCATTCTTAGATAAAAAATAGCAAATAATAGCTTTGGTTTTAGCACAATTTAATATAATACACCATAGTTTCATGTCACGGGCACGGACATTTCACGGGCGCACGTTAGTCATAGTAATTTAAACCTTAAGTCAATGACATAGATATTGTATGATTATTAGCAACGGCTGTACTATACTTACTCGTTGTAAATACCTATGTACTAGTTATTTGTAGTGTAGGTACATAATTTATAGTTCGTTGACTAGAACTTGACTAGAAACATCGATATTTTATGACGTAAGCAATATAATTTCCTATACTTAGTAGGTGTGATTCGCAACGGCACTAATCCAGTATAATTATGTAACAGAAAATATTCAAATAGCAATAGTTTTAAAAACGTGTCTGTAAATCATAATAAAATGAGAATGTTTAAGTTTAGTAAAATTGTACCTAGAACACCTGTGTCTATTATGGCCTAAACATTATGAATGGAATGTAATATTATAATACAATAATTTTATTGTTGTATAACTGTGGAATTGTGGGTTGATATTGAACTCTGTGTCGATGGTGTAGAGTTTAAAACTAAATGTTGCTCTGGCTATTTGATTACATAAGTGTATCGTAGCGAATGAATATAGCAGGGATGTTATAAGACAGTCAGTGCCAAATTAGTTTGGTTTATGTACTAGAAATAAATTCAGTGTGATTTTTACAATTTATCAAAAATATAGTTTTTTTTTATGTAGCTCGCATCAATCTCAACTCCGCGGCCAGTCTTTCACGGAATTTAGAATGAATTTAGTTGATATTGGTATTTTCATGAGACGTTAATTCGGCTAAAAATGAAAACCTTGGACACATTAATGTTAATTACTGTACTACTATTACTAACAAAGGCAGAAATAAATTGCATAATATCAACCAGTGCAGTGGAAGGGAGGAGGGAGTGTGTTATGAATTAATCTCCAAGAAATAAAAGACAAACTTCTGTTTGTGAGGAATTGTCTAGAAAATTGACAATTGACGTGACAATTTAAGAAGTCGGATTTGACAACAGGATACAACATTGCTTTACTGGTATGTATGAAAGAGATATGACATAAATCTCTTCCGCAATTAGTGGTAAAGTGATCTTCTATCTTCTCTCTGCTCTTAGATTGTCACGAATTTAAGTTAACAATATTTGTTTTAAAGTTTTTTACTTTTACTAACCCAAAATCATCCAAGTCTCAATTGTTTTTGCACTGCCTGTTTTGTATGATAATGGTCCAAGATTGGTATTCGAATAAGCAATCGAATAATGTAAAGAGGCTTATGAGCGTCGGCCTAAAAGTATATAAAGTTAAGATATTGTAAAGTAGTTCAATGTATTGTATTCTTGTGTCAAATTATTGCAACGATGCACAATTGAATTAGGCATAAATGTTGGTAAATTGATGTAGTTTGGCATGCCAGTTGGTAGTGATTAAAAATGTTAGAGGCTTAGCAAATCAGTAGATGTTGTCAGCACTAAGTATCACCGTGTATGGAAGTTTTGAACACTTGGGCAGCTTAAATTAAAAGTCAGGGAACTGTTTTACTGCTGTGACCGGAGCAGGTCCTCTCTAGACCTGTGTACGTTAGGATCGGCGGCACACGTACGACGTGTCTTTTTCTTTACGGCTTTTGTTAAATGTTCCCATTGCATTTCTTTTTTGGGAGTATTCTTTTCATAGGTTTTGTATCGCAGCGAAAACTAGCTATCTCAAATTAATTTGCTCATTTATAAGGCATGTTTAAAATAAGCAGAGATTTTGTTTATGTTGAAATAGTGTACTGATATTAGGTTCACTATTGAAATAGTTAAGTATGAGGAGCTAAACCTATTTAAAACACAGACACACTTATAATTACTGCATTTATAAATTTCACTATTTTTAAACATTAATGTTATCGTAAATTGGTCTAAGTAAATAGGTGTTATAATATCAGGGTACTAAATTGTGCCAAATAGGTATAGATTGTTTTGAAATAGATTTAAATTTTAAGCTGAATTGCAGATGACAAGCACTTCAAGCCGTGTTAATATTTTAAAGGCAAGCTACTATCTCACCTGATGGTAAGCAATGATGTGATCGAAGATGGGACAAGTTTGCTTAGAAGCAACCTATTCACTCTTGACGTGACTCCCAGGTGGTAGCTATCAGGAAATTGACTCCTGTAGGGAATTCCACTTCTTGTTAGTTGAAAGGGTAGAACCACTGTTAACTACCAAATTAATAGCTTTTCATTAAAAAAAACATCTAACCATGTGCTTAACACGTTTAGTACCAAGCACTCAACATATGAGTTGAACGATAGTTCGTTCGTGTGCCCACAACCCGCATCCGAGGCGTCGTTATAAGTAGCTATAGATATGTTCAAGCCCAGAACCCGACATCGCTAAGAAAGTCTTTAAAGATTTCAAAATCAAATTCTTTAAAGGAACTTTGAATAAAGAACCCATGACTTGGTATGAATAGAATAGAAAAAACTGGCCAAGTGCGAGTCGGACTCGCGTGCAAATGGTTCCGAATATATTTTTTTTTACATGTTATTTTAACACTAGGCCTTCTTATAGGTTTTCCTGTAATCTATAGGTAAAGATCTATTATCTCCATTTTTTTTTCAAAATTTTAGCCTCAGTAGTTTCGGAGATAAGGGAGTGGTCATTTTTGTCTAATTTTTGCATAACTTCAAAACCATAAATTTTTAAATTATGATAAAAATATAAGTAAAAACCTCACAGTAAGCTTTTTCATTTGATATGTCACTCGATATTGCACAAAAAACTTGTTTTTAATATTATCTAGTTTGACCCCCAAAAGTGAACAGAATCGGTCTGGTGGATCCGGAGAAAACTGGCTGTGACAGACACCCGAGTGATCCTATAAGGGTTCCATTTTTGTTCGGAACCCTAATACTCTTTACATATGTCACAGAAAAGATACATAAAGAAAACATTATACAGGGGGACAATGGGCGGCCGAAAAAAGAATTAATGATGAATAGAATGCCTATGCCCCTTGGCATCCTCTGCCAATCAATGTTTGGATTTCTGCTAAACTTATTCGAATTAAGAATCTGTCAATTGTTCGTTGATCTTAACGAATGGTTAGGGTTTTATGAATAATTATGGCTGTATATTTTTACAGCTACTGAACACCTCCCTCAGTTTTTAATTTCTTTAAAATAAGAGCCAGGGCGCATAGTGCCATGGGATACTACGGTACTAAGCAGTCTACCGCATGGAAAACTTACGTATTTTGTACGTCTTGATAACATTAGTTCAATAGCATCGATTCTTACATTTAATCAAGGAAGAATCATTGTTTGGGCTTGGAAAGCGTTTGTCATCTGTTGATATCAAATAATTCATTCGAACATACAGCGCAGCGTAGTTTAGTATAACAACCAACCTTTTTTAGCAACGTAAGAATATATTATATGTTTGGTTTTAATATGAGCCACTATGAAATTGTCAGTTCATTTAGTATGACTTCTGGTTAGTACGAAGTAATATCACCGGTCCCTGGGCCGTCATTATAATCGGATTCTACTGTTCTGCTACCAATATTATGCAAAATTTAAATAATACTGTTTGTAAAAAAGAAATATATTTTTATTGAATAGTTGGTTTTGTCAGCAGAAAAAAAAATGTAAAAAAATGGCGCTGGCGCAGATATTGTTTTCAGTAATCACAATATAATAATGATGTAATTTAATGTTGCTTTTATATGGAGAATGTTATCCAGCTTATATTTTTAAATAAACTATTTGTCCATATTCAATGTATTATTTTACTGTTTTTATTAAATAAACACTTACCTATTTAATAATTTTACTAGGGACTAAAAGTTTTTGTGAGTATAATGGTTTTCTCAGGTCTTCATCATCATCATCATCATCCACAGTCCGACTTCGCCCACTGCAAAGTCAAAGTCAAAGATTTATTTGCAAATAAATATGGTTACAAAAGTTCTTGCAATAGTAGTATGGTATTTAATTATAACATAATGACATGAAAACCACTGCTGAGCATAGGCATCTCTTTTCTTGTGCCAATCCCCACGATCCTGTGCCAGCCTCATCCAGATTCTACCTGCGATGGCAACAATGTCATCTTTCCATGTCGCCGTCGGCCGAACAACACTTCTTCCAGTCCTCGGACGCCACTCGGTCACTGCCTTATTCCAGACTTGGTCAGCCAGTGACAATAGGAATGTTTCCTGGATAGAAAAACAATGGTACAATAATAATTCTATTTGGGGTCGGTCCAAATAGAATTATTATTTCGCGCCCGTTAAGTTATTTTTTTAAAATATTGGGCACGTATTATTTTTTTTAATTTGACTTTGACATCAATAACAATTGACAAAGATCAATTGCATCTAAGTTTGAGGGGTGTTACGTCACTTCTAATTATGTAGTAAGTAGGACATGACAATCCATTCTGCTCCGCCCAGAGCGAAAAGAGTCATTTGATGACTTCCCATCCTTAAAAAAAAAGTAGGACACGTGGAAAAACAATTTCAACGCACTGTATCGTCTTCATTTTAGGGGTCCGTTCCCGAAGGGTAACCTACGGAACCCTATTACTAAGCCCCACCTATTACTAACCCTATTTCAACAGAATCCGTTCAGTGGATCCGGAGAAAACTGGCTGTGTCAGACGGACAGACAGACAGACACCCGAGTGATCCTATAAGGATCCGTTTTTTGTTCGGATCCTAAAAATAATTAAATTAAAAGGGGCTCGCTCATAAACAAGACACTTTTTATTTTGTTTATGGTACTTAACCCTTCGTGTGAGAGTCCGACTCGCTCTTGGTCGGTTTTTTTTTAATTGACAAAACAAAAAATACGGGTTCAATACTTTTTGGTAACATAACTGACTAGGTATCTATTCTTTTTCACGATCACTTCGTAGTACGACAAGAGACAAGTGATATTCTGTCAGCGGAAGCGTAGCGAAATAATAATTGTCAAAACGTCACAAATTAATGACGAATGACAAAATAATGTCCGTCGAAATGTCTCGTTATCTATCCTTTGTGCGATGGCATTTCGATAGTCGTATTCGCTATTTAATGGAATGGCACTTTGCCTAGATCGTCAGATATACCTATAATATAATCAGCTTATAATATGTTCCCACTACTGGGACACAGGCCTCCTCTCGGTGAGAGGGAGTGGGCCGTAATCCACCACGCGGGCCCAGTGCGTTTTGGTAGATGTCACACGTCTTCGAATTTTTGGTTCTAGGACATGCCGGTTTCCTCACGATGTTTTCCTTCACCGTTTTGAGAGCAGTGGTGATGAAATAATTTACACAAAGTAAAGTGGCTGCCTGGGTTCGAACCTATAACCTACAACTCGTAAGTCGCAGCCATTACCACCGGACCACCACTGCTCACCACCGGGCCACCACTGCTCAGATATGCGGATGTAAAATGGCCACTTTAGTAGAAATATATTAGAATCATAATAATATACAACAATCTGTCAAATATCATTTTCTTCTTTATGGCTAAAGAATTAGATTCAAGATTGATTGGGAAAATATGACAGGGACGGGTAGCGTGACGTTTTTTCTGACAGTTGATCGAGATCCTCTACCTAATTTAAAAGCATCTGCAACGTTATTTCCTATTGATTTTACTAGGTACTTTGTCTCATTGCTATATGGCAGTTATCGACTGCAGTGAGACCAAAGATGCTATTTTTTATATCAAAATTGGTGAATTATGTAATTATTTTTCCACTCAAAACTGTATCCACCTACACTATACATCCTACAGAGGCGGAAGTGTTTCTGCGGTTTCCTCGCGGCTTTATAAGTAGACATAATAATTTAATATATTAAGCCGTTTTTAGCCTTCCCACGAAAAATACATATTGCTTCAAACACCTACGTAAATTCGTAAGCGTGGTTAAGGCGCTGATAGACTTGAGCATTCACTTGTAACAGTACAGCGTTCGCCGTTTTTATTTTTTTCGACCTGAACAACGAACAGAGCCGAGTATAAGGCCAAACATCGCTACGAACATTTCCACGATCATTCTAGCCAATGCTCTACTAGATGATCGTCAAAAGATGTATTCTTCACGAAGATTTCAAACAACAATGTCAAAACCTGGATGCAAAATTTACAGTCGTTTGCTAAAATGCTCGCTGGAACGCTCGCTAGAATGATCGCTAAAACACTGTTTATTTTAAAGTAGCACTTCGCTTGCGACTTTTTTCGCGCGGGTTTAGTTGGTACTACCAACTTCATCTCCCTTCTACCCTATTAATAGGGTAATCTGTAAATTACTTATTGATAAACTAAACGTAGGGTAGTTCGCTCAAACAGCAAAATTTTTCTTACTTAGAGCATTTTTATACCCGTCGTAACTTTTAAACGAAAGGTCCGATTTGAATAAAATAGAGGAGCTCGTGGCTAGATAATAACAGCCGCAAGGGTTGATCTTCAAGGTTAAGCAACGCTTGCCAAGGTTGGTCTGTGGATGGGTGACCATCTTAATATACCGAGTTTCCTCCGTGCCTCAGAAAGCAGGCTAAACCGTTGGTCCCGGCTGTCATTTGTAGATATTTGGCAGTCGTTGCGGATAGTCAGAAACCAGTAAATCTGACTCCAGTCTTGTCATGAAGTACCGTGTGTGTGTTGTGGTACCGTGTTGTGGAGGTCTGGTAGGCAGCCGCTCCTCGTAAAATACTGGTTTTCAGCTAAATGCTCGGTTGTTATGTAATCTCGGAAGCGCCCAATCATTGCCGGATCGTAAACTCTTGGTCATTAAATTTTACCTAGATTAAACTCTATCCGTGATCTGGGGTTTCCTCATGATTCCAAGCTCAGTTTTGAAGTACACATTGATGCAATAATCGCTAAGTCATCTAAATCATTGTGTTTCATAATGCGGTTATCCAAGTGCTTCTCTCAAGCTAAAACTTTAAAAATCCTATTCTGCACCTTTGTTAGAAGCCATTTGGAGTACCTATGCGTTTGAAATATGGAACCCATGTTACCACAAATACATAAACCGAATTGAGAGCATCCAAAAACGGTTTATGAGATATTTATGTTAGGTACCACCAGAAAATACCATATCACCTTAACCTCTGCAAAAAATATCATATTCTTCCTCTGGTCAAACGCCGCGAGATGAAAATTAGTATAATTGCATAAACTGCTCCGATATTTTATAAATTTTTTATTTCAACTCCCCCAGGAAGTCTAAACGATTTAATCACGATTTAATCCACCTTTACTTGTGCCACTTGCCTCAACAAATTATAGGCAGAACTCATACCTTGTGCGTGCAAGCAGAAATTTAAAGCAGCTTTGTAAACAGCACGATTTAGATCCGTTCACAACCAGTGTGTCCTCAGCCAGGAAGTGTTTGAGCCTAGACTTTTTCATATAAGTTGTCAACTTTGATTATGTAGAAATTGATATGCAGTGCGTGCAACATTGTAGTATACTTAAGTATTAGTTACTCAGTAACTTGGTGTGAATGTCCATAGAACTTACTTCTTATTTCTGTTTTTTTAAAAGTGGACACTTATAAAAAAACAGCCTGACAGCCTTATTTACTAATCCTGACCTGTTTATTCTAGCTGTCTTCCATAATGCTAAAATAAATAAATCCGGCTTCTTTGGAAGCCGAGCCCAATATAGTTGGGAAAAGGCTAGGTAGATCCTGAATGGAGCGAGGGATTCAGGCTAGTCCAAGGCAAAGACCTTTATCCTTGAGGAGCATACTCTTCTTTTTACACCTACTGCGAGAAAATTATTCGCAAGTCATTTAGAGAGGTGGCTGGCCGCGGGCATTCCATATTCTATAGCCATAGCGGTACATATAATCTGACCTTTTCGTACAGGTGGTGTGAAAAATAAATTAAAGAATGATATGTTACTTCCTGATAATTTAGCTTTCTAATGGTGAAAGAATTTTTAAAATCAGTCGAGTAGTTTTGAGTTAAATCGTAACAAACAAACAACAAATCAAATATTTCCTCTTTATTTATAATATTAGTTTAGGCAAAAGAAAATCGCTAAAATGCTCTTTATAACTGAATGCTCAAGTCTATCAGCGGCTTTACAATATAGATTTTCGACGTTCTACCAAGATAGGAGTTTAATTTGCGGAAACCTATATTAAGTACTTACGTAAGCAGGCATGTAATTATTAAATTGATGACTGCGGTATTAATAAACATCATATTCGTTTTGATTAATTCAACGGTTGAGAACTTTTGATGTATCCAAGAGTCCATGATAGGAAGTCCTTCACTTGAGTGAAGTAAGTGCTGCTACAGTTAATTATTATTGAGTGGAAAACAACTCGTTTGTTGTGGCTTTGTTAATTGACTGAATTATTCTGAGTAGTTCGAGAGCAGCTGTTGCCTGAATTATGATTTTACTGAAGCAATATCATCATTGAGGTAAGGAAGGCTTTTGCTCTGCAGTGGGACAGAACAAAATACAAAGATTCAGCTGAAACAAAATAAATAAATAGATGATATAATCATCATTCTCTTGACATTAGGTGACTAAAAGAAATTAAAAATTAATTAGTCCGTCAGGCAGATTATCAAAAAATTGGCCAAGTGCGAGTCGGACTCGCACACGAAAGGTTCCGTACCATAAACCTTAACTTTTTTTATAGCGGCAATAGAAATACACAATCTGTGAAAATTTCAACTGTCTACCTATTAGCGTTCTTGAAATACAGCCCGCTGACAGACAGACGGACGGACGTACGGACGGAAGAACGGACGGACGGACCGACAGCGGAGGCTTAGTTATACAAGAGTTCCTTGGTTACCCTTTGGGTACGGAACCCTAAAAATATGTGATACGTAGTATATACCAACACCTATGTCTTCTTTTTCCATTCTTCTATGTTAATCGCAACCTCAGTAGATCTCAGAATCCTTTATAGACATATTCATACATACCTATATCTTTTAAGTAATCGATCCATCGCAACCTTACATTAATTTCAAAACTTACCTACCATGAGGTAGTTTTAAGGTTCCGTACCTCAAAAGGAAATAATGGAACCCTTATAGGATCACTTTGTTGTCCGTCCGTCTGTCTGTCAAGACCCTTTATCTCGGGAACGTGAGGAGGTATTGAGTTGAAATTAAAAATACACCCAGCTCTACAGTGCCTTGAAACTGTGAATAAATCAAACTTCTTAGTTTACGTGAAAAAAAGATACGGCCATTTATGCCGCAAAAAACGTATTTTTCGACACTCTCAGGAAATCAAAATTTATAGGGTATTTCCCGTTGACCTAGTACTATAGGGAGCGTGCAGAAATTATAGGTGGCAGCACAGAAATGTCACTGTCAAATATGTTTCAAGTATAAAATTCGAAATAGCTACGCTAGATGGCATAGTCTTCTTTGCGCACGTTCCCCTAAACTGAGCGTGCAGGAACCACAGGTGGCAGCACAGAAGCGATAATGTCATGTATTCTGACCCTTAAAACTTCCAATATGCGACACTAGATGGCATAGTCTACGCCGTGCACGGTCCCTATAAAATTTGGCAAGTTATACTCGTACCGTCTTATACTACAAGTATAGAGAAAAGTCTGAAAACTACGCATTTGTAATGAAATCATGAAGAATATAAACTTTTTCTAAAGTAATACCTACAAAGTACGGATCTCTCGGTGGGAGAATCTGACTTGCACTTGTCCGGTTTTTTACGGCAATGCAGCAATTAATTGTTTAAATGTTTTGAGTCCGAATTTGCTGCGGTAGATATGGAAAAACTGCATGACCTATTGGAAATAAATTAAATTGATAATCTTGAAATTAATTGAGATTGAAATTATATATCCAATCAATAGGGTTTTTGAAAGCGCGCCTATTGAAGTTCTTCATTTTTGACGGGAAATTCCATCACAAGGTTGCGTAATAATAGTAGATTTTGCACTGAAGAGATAAAGCCTTCATGTTTCAATGTCTTCTGTCACGAATTCGAGAGTTAACTCTCGAGCGTTGCGAGGAAGTTTAATACAAGAATCTTGAATGCAGCGAGGAATTGAAGCTAGCCGAAGGCAAAGACACCTTTATCCCTGGAAAGCATACTTTACTTTTTACTCCGAGAAAATTGTGCTCTAGCCATGAAAAGTGGTGGCGCGCGTCGGCCTCCACTGCTAGGAGCAGGTGGCGTGTCCGAAACTGGCTCCAGCCCACCGCAGGGCATTATATTGTACTGAATTTCATTTTAACCCGCTAACCCCGCAATATTGTGATTTGAATTTGGAAGCCCATGTTTTTGACTGCGCTCGCTGCACCTAGCAGCGTAGGCTGCATTCAGGATTCTTGTATTAACTCCCTCACTTCGCTCGTGAGTTAAACTTTAAACTTCCTCGCAACGCTCGGGTGTTAACTATCGACCCCTTCATTGTGTTCAGGATTCAATATGACGCTCGTGTCATAAGACACTGTTTTATCCCATCGGCTCATAATCTACTAAATAACCAATGAGAACACTTATAGTGTTCTCTTTCGTTATTGAATATATTTTGGACAACATTAGATAGCACGAAATTTAACTCCAAAACACAACAAGTGTTCCCCTCCAACATTGACCCGGCAATTAAATGAAAAGGCCAGAACACCGCCACTGTTTTACGATGTTGAATATTAAAATGACGATACACAAAAAATAGCGTTGAATACAAGACAAAGTCTTCCCGAGAGAGCATAGTGCAGCCTAAGCCCGGCTCAGTGCAAACATTCATTCGTGCCCACCCCACTTCAAACGGCGTCTATCCTTAAAAAGGGAGGAGAAAATTATCTCGTGAATAAATTATATTTTTCCCCCTTTATGAAGACAGTTGAAGTGCATTTTCGTTTATATTTTTTTTTCGTCTGACTTGGATCAAAGACATTGCAGGAATTCCGGCCTGAGCCCCTGACCCCGCAAAAATAAAATGAATAAAGAATTTAATGTGACTTGATGTCTTGGGATAATAACGTTAAAGTGCTTTAGAATGTTTCCCGAGCGAATTGTTTGTTTTCCCAATTCTTTTTGCCTGTCGAATTTTGACCTTTGGCGTTGTTTAGTATGTAGAGGTGTCGCGACGTGGAGAGGGTGGCACGTGATGCTGCCTTTGTTATGATTGATATGCCAACGTAGAAGTATTTTCGAGATTTCTGTTATATTTTTTGTGTACAAATATGCTGAGAGGACATTTCTTTACGAGTGATCATCTTTGTTCCATGATTTATGTCTACTTAAGCGTGCATTACTTTGGTATAGTCGGCATAGAAGATCAAAGGGGTAATCTAGGGGAAGGGTCAGAGGTATCACTTATCATAATGTTTTGGTTCAATTAATATTTGCGAATAGCTTCTGCCTGCGGCTTCGCCCGCTTTTAAATGTTTTTTATTCAAGGAACCTTAATATTTTTTCTTTACTAAACGGAGCTTTTGTTACTCCTTAATAACATCAGCTGTCTGTCTGCCAGTGAAAGTCCCGTCAAAATCGCTTCAACGATTTCAGAAAAACTAAAATGACAAGCAGACGCTGTTTGTCTGTTCGTCTAAGCTCTGGTAATCTCCGACGGACAAACCAAAATTTAAAATAGAGTGTTTTTGCTGTATGATTCGTATATAATACGATACTATTTATCATTTTAGATCTCTGCTGAAAATTCCACCCTGGAAAAATGCCATCTGCTAACCGGTGGGCGTAAAGCTCAATGCAACGTTATTTACCAATGGATTAAAAGATTATGGCACCTGGTTACCTATGATGTAACTCTCGATGTTATTATGCACCAAAGCGCGGCTCACTTTCATCTCATAAATCTATTACGCACGTGCCGGTAAAGGGATAAACCAACAATAGATATCCTTCTGCTTGCTAGTTCCTTTAAATTTCGAAAGCAGTGTTCCGTTTGATTCAATTTATAACAGGGCAGCCGTTGCTAGTCGGCCGAGCGAGATTCCTGTAGCCAGGGCAACTGTGCACAGTCCCTGAGTCCCCACTCTTTGATTTACGTCAGTCCCTTTGCCCTCGTAGAACTGAATACGATTATACTGCAAAAAGGACAAATCGTTAATGTGGTTCTCAAAGCGGTCGCGGGGAGGACATCGCTTCACTAGAATGTGCTAATAACGACGACCAGATATGGAACGGTTTAGAGGAGGGCTAGATTTAAATTAAAATCATCCCTTTACTTTGAAGAATCGGTCGGGAGGGTATTTAATTGTGATCCGTTCGGAATATTGGTGTTTTCGCGAGTGGGTTGAGTATAATTGGCGAATTTTATACTCAGATGCCTTTTGTCGTCTGTTATTGAGTTACTCGAGCGTCCCTTCGTTCGTGGAATTGCTTTGAGTAATGAAAAATTTGGTGATAATGCGGTTTCGTAATTTTGTGCCAGGGATTGTATTTTGTGGGCTTGTGGGCTGCGCTTTTTGACGTAATTGGAATTCTGGGTTGTTATTGTTTAGTTTCGACTAATAATTGTCTTTTTGCGTTTGTTATTCGTGTTACCTTCAAGTTTTTGAGTCTCGCCGTATTTGACCTAGGTCAGGATTACTATAACTCTCTAAACTATCTACTTATCTAAATCGAAGTTCTTTTACCGAAAACGGTTTTATTTAGCTATGTATAACTACGCGCGTAAAATACTGGTAGTCGGCTAAATCCGGTTTGACTGGAAGCCGACCCCAATATAGTTGGGAAAAGGCTAAGCAGATGATGATGTGTACTTAACGCATGCCATTCACATAGCTCTTACCTTACAGTTCACTCCTCCTTGTGTACAACATCTTCAATACCTTGCGATCTTTGCCAAATAGTGCTCCTAATTTGCTTTTTGGAGATGTAATTTAAGGCTTGTATACATGCCAATGACCTTGTGCATACAAACGAAGCTAACTACACCTCTACGCGCCACTCCGCCCGAAACCCGTAGTTTTAATTTTATATCGTTATAATAATACATATTTAAAAAAAATAACTAAAACAAATTATTTTCATTTGTATTGCAAACGTAAATAATTTTTTTATACTCTTTTGATGAAAAATGAAGGAGTAAAATAGTTTCCTCTCAACGATTTGGAGGGTATTTGGTGTTTTTTTTTTTCTTATTATGTGATACCGATAGATAAATTCGTGCTAAACTTAATTACGCATCATATCATGTAGATTACTAATAGTTTTTACGCATTTCTCGAGAGAGCAGCCTTAACGAATCCAATAATTAAAAAAAACCGGACCAGTGCGAGTCGGACTCGCCCACCGAGGGTGCCGTTTAAATTAGTGTAATAACCTACATATTACTTTAATTAAAAGTTTTTTATGATTTAATTACAAATGTATAGTTTTCAGACTTTTCCCTATAATTGTAGTATAAAACGGCATTACTTGGCTAATTTCATACTTCTAGGTCAACGGGAAATACCTTTTTTTACGTTAAATTAGACCTTTGATTTTTTTACAGCTTGAAGGGACCGTAGACCACTTCTTATTATCGCTTAAACCTGCCTCCGTGGTCGAGTGGTTTAGGCGTTCGCTTTGTGACCCGGTGGTCGTGCGTTCGATTCCCACGGGAAGCATACTTTGTAATGTTGTTTCCAGTTTGGTTAGGACATTGCAGGCTTGAATCATCTGACTGCTAGCCTGTCGGTTTTTTACCGGTTGCATTTTGGGGAATGTGCGACGGAATTGCATAATTTAATTCCGCCAAGCCCGTTCCATCATCGGACCACAAGACGAACGGCGATGCGCCACCGGTACATGGTGGACATCCCACCCATACGCACAAAACGTATTGGGAACACATTCATAGTGCGTACAGCTAAGGAGTGGAATTCCCTGCCGGAGTCTGTGTTTCCTGATAGCTACAACCTGGGAGTCTTTAAATCAAGAGTGAATAGGTTATTTCTAGGCAAGCGTGCTCCATCTTCGACCACATCCTCGCTTACCATCAAGTGAGATAGTGGTCAAACGCGTGCCTATCAATAGTAAAAAAAAAAAAAAAAACTGTCTGATAAAAAGATGATTCCGTGCTTCGAAAGGCATGCCGGTGGTCCCGGCCGCCAATTGGCGGTCGTCAAATAAACCATGTCAGAGATCTTTGAGGCGGTTTAGAAACTCTGACACTAGGGTGTGTGGGGGTCGTTAGACCTTACTGCCCACACGATAAGAAGACTGTAGACCTGAGTTATATGGTTTTAATTTCTAAAAATTCGATACATCCAAGCGTTCCCGAGGAAAGGGTCTTGACAGACAGAAGGGCGGACAACAAAGTGGGGACAATAAGGGTTCTGTTTCTTCCTTTTGAGGTACGGGACCCTACAACCCTCAAGAACCATCAGATATTATCTAGACGGGCATTCATGATTGTAATGTAATCACTGGGATAGATTTTGCCAATGTAAAGCCCGATTCACACAAGAGCTCTTCAAACACTGGATCGATTGGTCGGGCCTATTGAGGGTCTGTAGGTGCCTATGTACCTAGGCTACAGCTTTGTGTTTACACCGGGATAATAGATATTCGATAGAGATTATACCAACTTGTATTAGTGTTCTCGTTGGTATTGCTTAGTGTTCGATCGTGTTGTTTGAGCCACAAGCGGTCGGGTGTTTCTGCTTTGATTCTAGTTTGTGCACGAGTCGTTTTGGTAGAACTATCGGTTGACCCAAATGTCTCAAAATGTGAGACTATACGATAGACACTTGAGTGGTTGAGTGAATTGCGCATGCACTCCTCCAGACCGACGGTCTATAAACTTCTTAGTATCTCCCGCTCATCGTAACGACTCGACGTGGAGGAAAACAAAACAAGAAAGGAAATAAAAACGAATTCCCTCATAACACAGTTTACGATCTCAAGGAAACTCTCACATCCGACAATTACCTTCAAAACTAATTAAACAAACAAAAACCACTGCAGTAATTGTAGCGTACCACGTAAGTAGAAGAAACTTTACAGAGTTTGAAGCTAGTAAATTGAAAACCACACCGGGGCCGCATAGACCCCGCATCGCTTTGAGGGAATAAAAACACGAACCAGATGAAAATAGGTTAAGAGCGCCCTCGGGGCAAAAGGCCCCTGATATAGGTTTTTGTATCAGGCAACTCTGCTCTCTAATAAGAATTTGCAACGCACTCAATTGAAACTATTTGGCCAGTCACGTAGCTATTGATTGTTCCAGTTTTTACGTGATTGTGTCCATGAATGTTGTTGTTTAATATGCAGATTCAAAAAATTAGCTTATATAAACGCACAAAAGATTCGCACTTTCGTATTACAATCATCAGAACTTCAGATCTTATGTATCTTATTTCTTAGACCTTATGTATCTGCTTAATTGAAGGACCTTGGAAAGTTCTGAATTGAGTGCCAATTCCACTAATTTTCAAGCAACGTTCGCATCTCATTCGAAATCTGTGAAAACTGTATGAAAAATAAGGCTTTTATGACAGTTTGCAACTGACATGCGAATGCGAACATTGTTTACAAATAAGAAGAATTATTATGCCCTCTGATTAAGAACATTATTTAATTGACAGATAGCTACACTATCGACAGATACGGTGCCATAGCCAACTGAATCCCGAAAAACGCACAGATGCGGGATGAGCCGCGGAAAAATGCTAGTATATTCTAGAACTCAACCATTTACTAAGATATAAAAAAAAGTAAAGTGCGATCGTGAAAGCTCGAGTCACGCCGTTGGAAATGTCCCCGAAGACGCAAAAGAGCATCCAGACGCCAGGCAAAGAAAATAGGAAAAATAAGAGATCGCTTGAATAGTAAAAGTAATAAACAAGTCGCGAGAAGAAGACCTTATTGAAAAGGCTAGTCAAGTTCCAATGGGCTTTGTGCAATGCACAGTTCAGCTTATTTTGCTTGAGGACCTTTGACGGTTCTAAAAACTTGCGCCATTACAACGTTACTGTCTGCTATTCCATGGTGGCTTGTGTATTATCAAATGAATAGGGTGGTTGACTAAAAATCGAATAAATCTCCGCCATATCGTTTTCAAAAAACATATTAACCAAGTTAATATTAATTTTTAACATTAACAAAAAATTAAGACGATACAGTGCGTTGAAAACTCGTGTTGCGTCACATATCACGTAGGTTCACTTTTTACCGAATAGTGGCGTCACAAACCTCTACTCCTGATGTTTGATGCGTTTTATCTTCGTATTTTTTTTTTTTTTTTTTTTTTATCTAATGGGTTTGCTCTTGACTCTAGTCCATGTCAGAGACGACAGAGACAAAGTCTACGATGGAGCGAGCCTACCCAGAAGGAGCCTGATCACTCTAACTTTGAAGAGATTAGGGTTGTAAGCTTTCGGAAACACACACACACACACACACACAGACGCAGGCAGAGAGTTCCACTCCTTGATTAGATAAAGCAAAAAATACGTGTCCAAAATTTTTCGATACTCAAGAATCATCCCTATTATAGCTTATATCCTTAACTTAGTGTATGATACTTTATGGGACTTAATTGCGTGGTTTTTATTTTCAGAAACTTAGACTTTAAGGGGGTTTTACCTTCTAATTACATTTTTTAAAGCTGTCAGTAGATTACACAAGCTGAACGAATCAAACCCTGCAGACCTACGTTGGATGTCCATTAGATCAATGTAATAAAATCGCTCCAATACCCAACCGCCTTACAAATCCTCCTAAATCCGTTTCTGCCTCTCGTCTGTCCGAACAATCTGTCTACTGAGAACCGACACGTATGCTCCAGTGGCAATGTCAAGAAAAGTTAGGGTACTGCTTAATTAGGGAGGCTCGGCGGCGCGTTGCTAAATAACACCGATTTGGAGCAACGTTTGTAAGGCTTAAGAGTTGGCTTGTGTAATCCTCCCCTACCCTGCCAGTGACGTATCGCGCAAGTAGAACTGATGCCGAAAAGAAAATTAGCAGCCTTATTAGCTTACTTCAAAAGCTGATACTCATTGTGCTTTGAATATTTCGTCTGGAACTCGATTTTAGGTAGTGATATATTTTTTTTTTTTTGCTCTGAAGTTCGATTTTGGTGTCATGACGTCAGATTTTCTACCAAACTTGGTGGTTTGGATAAATCAATCGAGTAGTTTGGTGTTAAGTGCACCTTGAAAAGACGCAAGCTGTTGGTGCTCACAAAAAAATTGTAACTTAAAGTGAATCGAAAGAAGACTGTTTGAACTTCCTTAGCAATATATGTTACACGATCTGATAAAAAAGTCTTTGGACTCATAACAGAAACAAGCAACTATTCGAAGGACAAGCACGAATAGCTATTTATGGGTCATAATCCACGGGATTTGGCGGGTTAAGTCCGTCCAGCCATCCGTTGGTTGGTCGACGTCATCAATCTTGCTCAGACCCGCATAATCACAGAAAATGTAACCGTGGATTATATGCCGACCTCAATTTTTAAGCGATGCCATATGTCTTATACTGGGCTCTATGGCGGCTCTGAAAACGGACGGGACGCTGCTATTAATCACAATCCTTCCCGTCTTATAAATTAGAATATTTGTTTTTCTGATCGAGGTCTTCCGGGGGTGATAGTGAGCGGTTTTCCTATCATTCGTTCCGGATTGACCTAGTTCGGTAGCCAGAATCTGCCGTAAAAAGTGTGAAAAATTTTTCGAGCTTTGATATTTTTTGTTGACAATTTGCAAGAGTAATAAGATTCATTCTAATTTGGCATTTCAAATCCATTCAAAACGGAGATATTTAAATTAAAAGCGTTGTCAAAATGTTCGACAAATACCCAAATACACAAACAAGAAAATAATTCTTCCACAAAAGTAATCCGTCGTTTACAAAACTATTATCAAATCAAAGAACATTATATTTTATCCGACAATTTGCTTCTTAAGGGTGAAGGACGCTATCTCAGCAGGAATGTGCTAATAACGAGATCGAAAAACCCTGCCAAGATAAAGTCAGGACTTCGGAGGGTGAATTTTAATTAAATGCGTCTACGGACATTAATGAGATGAAAGTGAACTGGGCCCTTTAATCGTGATTTGTTTGTCCTAACGGCCGAGGGACCGGCGTGAGTATCAGATAAGTACGAATACTTTGTATCTTAGAGTTCTTAGGTTACCTTATCGATGGAGAAAGTTTCTTTATGTAAGCTCTCAAGTAAACGAGCCCCTGTTTGTATATTGAATTTAGGGACTTTACTTCAGACTTTTTACTCAACAAACTGACTATTCTGACCTCGAATTTGAGAAAATTGGAGAACGGCCCAGTTTTTCTTGTACCTAGAAGATTTTAAATAAAAAGAAAAAAATATCCCAGACCCTGATTTGTGTTAGCTCTGTATCTGAATACAAGACGGTCTGATAGGTTGTTCAATGGATAACATTTGTATAGGAGATTGGGTAGTGGATCATGAATTTTGATTAGATATCAGAATGTTGGAAATGTCCTATATACTGAAATGGGCCTTCCTAATAACGATACACTGAATGGTTTCGGTCGCTTCCCTCGCATTGTTTAGTTCAATAGTCCTTGGAAACCGTACTAGGATTTTGGGAATGGGTATCGATAAACACAAAGAGATTGTATGTAAAGTAGGTATGCTTTTATAAACAAAGACAGACAGACCCAATGGTAGGTATGTGTCCGAGAATGCCTAAAAAATCCGTCCCAAATCAAGAACCAATTTAGAACAGATTTTGGTCAAATTGTTCTGTCTGTAGCCTCGAATGGGACATTGCGCAGTCTCAACAGCAAAAGGATCTTAGCGCAAATAAATAAGTCAGGGGTCATATAAAGAGACTTTTAAAACAACACCTGAATGCGAGATTAGTATACAATATGCAAGAAGCGGGTTTAAGTGGTAACGCACGGACGACATCAAACTTTCACAAGCTTGCCCCGGAAAAAGTGGAAAAAAGGTTTTGACAAAACGGTGTCGTTTCGGCTCTCGTGCCTTAAAAGGATTCCGTATTTTCGATCTCAGTGGGACAATAAACCTATTTCTTTTTGTTTTATCTTTCACTTCAGTAGTACGTCTGAAGAATGATGTTCGGGTCCGAGTCTTCGGATCTTATTATTTGTTTTGTGATATACGAGCGGATCGCTGTTTGACCAGATCGTGTGTCAAATGTTTCGGGTCATGCGATGCCTGAATATGTGATTCGCGAGTAGCGTTTGTGGAGAAAACCTATAATCTATAGGTAAAAAGCAGTCACCATGAGGATCACCGTTGATGTACATATATGAGAGAGATTAAAATAAAACATTAAGCTCAGTATGTAAACCATATACCTAGTCCTCTTGTCCGATTTCAGCCATGTTGGCCCATCTCATCGGAGGCTAGACATCGGCGTGGGACATATTATAGTGCACAAGTATGTGCGCAAACATTGCTGCACTCCATCTTCGATCACTCTCGTATTCCGATGGGACGGCAATTTTACACGACCGAAGAGGGATCGTGCTTTCCGAGGCACAGCGGTGTTACACCACCAACTTCCAAACTCCGGGCTGTCCTAATGGAACAACCCTTAACACTTTTTGCCCGTCCCATAATCGAACCCAGGGACTCCACCATCGGCAGTCGCGCTTGGAACCGCGAGACCAACGGAGACAAAATCCATAATGAATACCATGATGGAAAGATAACAAGACAATATCATAAGAGAAAATCATACAACACACAGATATTTTTTACAGGAAAGTTTACGTAGGGAAAAGTAGCTCTCAGAATTATGAAGAGAGGCTTTGGTAATACGAGTATAACCTTTACTAGAGACTTTGGTAACACGAGTAGGTTCATAATAACCTTTACTAACTGACTTATACGAGTAGATATGTGTTAATTAGTTAGCTTTATTGGGATTTACCGGATATCCTCTTCAGAGAAATCGTTCAGATAAATCTTAATGAGCGGGCCTAAGTAACGTTTTCCTGTATCTTCAATAATCAGTTACAAAATACTCTTGCGTAGGTATTTTCTTGTTATCCACAAAGGTGTGGCGTGTATTATTTCTAATTGCTAGTATAACGAAAGGAGGAGCTCGTGGCTAGATAATAACAGCCTCACGGGTCGATCTTCAAGGTTAAGCAACGCTTGCCAAGGTTGGTCTGTGGATGGGTGACCATCTTAACATACCGAGTTTTCCTCCGTGCCTCGGAAAGCACGTTAAGCCGTTGGTCCCGGCTGTCATTTATAGATCTTTGGCAGTCGTTACGGATAGACACAAGTCAGTTAATCTGACTCCAGTCTTGCCATGAAGTACCCAGTTACTGGGCTGTGGAGGTCTGGTAGGTAGCCACTCCGCGTAAAATACTGGTATTCAGCTAAATCCGGTTTGACTGGAAGCCGATCTCAATATAGTTGGGAAAAGGCTAGGCAGATGATGACTAGTTCCACGAAAGATGCTGTGATATTCAGTTATAGATTGCTAGAGATGTCAGCATAGTAGACGGGGCTCGTTAGGGTCAGTGCCTGCCAGCGTTGCGGAATTTGTTCGAAAGAGTTACCGCGGCCCTGGAACGCAAAGGGTATTAAGAGGAACACGGGTGGAGAGAGCGGAAGGAGTCATTTGATGATTTCCCATCTTTAAAAAAAGGTGCTTGGTGCTTGTTTTCCTATTTACATACCAACAGAGCAAAACCTTATGTTACGTATCGAGGGAATTCAATACCAAGTATATAAATTCTAATTTGTTGCCTAAATGGACTTGCTCTTGGGGATGTTGATGTGATCACGGTTGGCAAGTTTTCAGTTAGATACTGAAATTCAGCAGACATGGAAGTAACAACGTCTTTATGGCGAACCACGGTTTGGACTTTGGCAACCATACCGACAGTGGCATTTGATAGAGTGTATTTACTCCCAGCTTAGGAGGGGGTAAGGGAGTGCTCAATAAGAAATTTCGTTTTACCTCCGTACCGTCCGCCACACTAAACCAAACCGCTGCAACTGCTGAACGACAGAATCGACAGTAGCAAAAACCGCGACCGAGGATATGAGCTTGACGAGTTTCGGAGAAGCGACTCTTCTCTTGTCTCCCGACTCTTGCCTCTGCCTCTGTCTTGGATCCCGTAACGAAATTAGCCATAAAACAAAAGTGCAGGAGTGAGAAAAAACAATTCCTGGCAATGCATTGAAACACCACCAAGTGTTGTCTTCCTGAGTCGGCGAAAATAGATGTAATGGTTGCTACTCGAACAAAGGAGCTCTACAGAACTATCTTAACACAAGACAGATGACTTTCGATCCCGTACACCACAATTTACATACGGTTCAAGGCAATATCCATCCAAACGACAAACAAAGACGTGTACAACTTAAAAGGGGAGGTTTGTGTGCAAGTCGTTCACCTTGTGTCAATCACGATCGATCTGCGAGTCGACACAGTTCTGTTGGGTCGCTCCCGTCTGGTAACGCTCCCGTTTGGCAATGCTACCGTTATGTTTGTTGATATTACGTACCTGAGCACACCTTAAAGTGCAGTCCGAGTAAAAAGAAATAAATCTAGATTTTGAGTAACATAAAAAAGCTGTGTTCAGTTTTAAGTTTATACTTTATTTATGTAATTTTTTATTTATGTATACCTAGTCACAATTAGACACATTTGGAATGAATAAACAAAGTTTGACTACTGTATATTGTAGTAACGTATGTTGTTGATTTTTTAAATTAGTTTAAATAAATCTATACTAATATATAAAGCTAAAGAGTTTGTTTGTTTACTTGAACGCGCTAATCTCAGGAACCATTTATCGAGGAAGGCTATAGGCTATATATCATCACGCTAAGGCCAATAGGAGTGGAGCAGTAATGAAAATTGTGACGCAGACGAAGTTGCGCGGGTCAACTAGTTAAATATATTTTTATGTTATACTTACCTACATAATAAATATGCTTACACTACAAAAATCTTAAATTACTTATTTCTTTTCTAACAAAAATTTACCCTTAAAAATTAGACTTACCATACTGGCAGTACCTGGTACATGCGATATACCGCTATAGGTACCTAAGTACTATATTGTTGCGTTACCAAACGGGAGAGCGTTACCACACGGGAGTGACCCGTTCTGGTGAGCAGTGTACCCGTCCGTCATACGTCTATCAAATGCATGCGATGTGATATGATGTACGATGTGTAACGTGCAGATTTTATGGACCAGCTGAGATAGCGTATGTGGAATATTCTTATGATTTTAGAGCGAGCACGAAATTGATCTTTTTATAACCGATGAAATGTCGTAGTAGCATCGTGTGAAGATAAGTTGGAATGTGTGAATATTATAGAAGATGGAGTCTTTTTGGCACCGAAGTTGGTCTATCTTATATTCGGTCTTTACCTACGAAAATGCGTTTTTTTTAAACGGGCCACTATGAACTATGAAAACTTCGATTTGAATTTAAGTATGGAATGGAATTCAGGTTAAAGCGCTGAATATGACGAAAAATAAATTAAAAATTCATCGTTACGTGCCTCCCTCTATTAAAAAGATACGGGTTAAACATTTTCAATCCAAACGACACTTACCAATATAATTTGCATATCAATGCTTTAACACATAAACGGGAATGGCCCTATAAATCCATTTTTTCCGGCCCCTACAGAATGACCCCTGTGCTACCCTCTAGGACAGTGCAACATTTTTTTCAAGCCCTCGCTGCATATTTAAACACAACGTTTTGTACTACAAATTGGATTCTTCAATTTGCATTCTTTATTGCTTACAAATAGGTTTGAGAAGAATGGATGATGGCTGAAGAGATTGTGCCGGGTGGATACAAAGAACTTGGCTAGGTAGAATCAGGGAAATGTTTTTCCGTGAGTGATGTCTTGACACAAGAGAAGTAGATAAAGATAATGTAGATTGAATTATTGTTGATTTGTAGCGCCGTTAGTTCACAAAATTGAAACAACAAACGACTTGCGTTGTCTTTAGATACACTTGACTGTTTAGATAGTGTTCCTAATAACAAAAATATTCTATCTGTCTTTTTCTCACTTACTTATAACAATTAATATCAAACACAGCCCCTTGTTTTTAGGATTCCGTAGTCCTGACAAGGAGCCCTTATACATACATAGTTTCGTCACGTCCGTCTGTTTTGTTAGAATGAATTGTTTAATAAAAATGCAATATTCTGACTTCCAGTTCTAACAGTTTCGCGCTATCCAACGAAATGAAAATTTTGGAAGTCCGCTATTACAAGAAATAATAAAAATTTAATTAAATTAAGAATTAAAGAGGGCATACAAGAAACGTGTTTATGGTACGGAACCCTTCGTGTGAAAGTCCGACTCGGCCGATTTTAATAAACATAGTCACTTGAACATCATCTCAGAAAACATGCCGCTAAAGTTGACAGTTGAGTTAGTGTTGATCGATTAAAATTATCTCAAAATTATCAATAACTTATTTAACAATTTATGTACACACATTTAATAAGAAGAAAGAAACAGAAAAATAGGTACAAAGGTGATGCTTATTTCCATAGAAATCTCATCCAGCATACCTGCGAAAGGAGAGTGGAGTAAAAAGAGATGTAGACATAGTGTGTAACAGTAAGAAGCTAAAACGAAAACTATACATACTAAATATAACATACTAATACATACTATACGATATAAAAGATAAATAATAATGCATACCTATTTGCAACTATGACGAGAAGGAAAGTTAGTGTTCTTTCACTCTTCTTTTAAAAACTGCAAGAGCAATAACTGGCGTCAGTGGCACGTGCGTAATACCTACATACAGTTTGTTATGACTCAGCGATATAAATAAGGCTTGTGTTTAAACACCGCCCAAAAAAGTACCTATTTTACTACCAAAAAAGTTCTAAACGGTTACCAAAACAGATAAATGGTCACCAAATAATATTCGAGAAGTAGCGCTCGCCGGCCGCTGCCGCGGCACCGCTCGCTTCGCTCGCTCGGCTCGCGCGCGGTTGTACACAATTCTAACCAAACCTAACCTATTTTATCCAGTTTGTAACCCCAAGCCTACATTTTATGCCAATCACAGTTGAGTTGGATAGAATTTGGTGACCATTGATCCATTTTGGTGCCTAGGCTTAGAGTCTTAAAAATATTATTTTTGGTGACCGTCTAAATTATACCCTATAAATAAAACAGGTGCATGGCTTTATCGCCTTCGAAGATCATGTCAGTCATGTATACTTTGCGAGTTTTGTGACACGTTGTCCTACTGTCTATACATAAGAAATGCACTGACCTATATTCTGTTGACATTTTGCGCAATGCTCATTTCGAGATATTGAAATAATACTGTCGAACTTATTGTTAACTATGACCACATACGTGCAATAAATTGACTTTGTTTTGTTCTGCTTGCAATAGCTGTACGTTATAGGAAACCAAGGTAGATCCAAAATATCAGAATGTTATTTTATTTTTTAAATTATTATAAAACATAGAATTTTTTTTTCCGTCAGACAGATTAAAAAAAAAATGTACACGTATTTTTTTTTTACGTAAAAAACTTAAAACTTATTTAACGTCACTTGTAGTAAGTACTACTCTGTCAAGATAGTACCGGGAAAAGATCAATAATACACAAAATGTCTGTTATTCATCCAAATTTATTTTATCACCTTCAAAGTATGCTCCTTTAGAAACGATACACTTGCGCCAACGAATAATCCATTCATCAAAACATTTTTTAAACGCTGCTTCCGGAATTGAGTTCAGTTCTCGCCGCGAATTCTCCTTTATGTCTTCTGTCGATTAAAAACGGGTGCCACGAAGTGGTAATTTGAGTTTAGGAAAAAGAAAAAAGTCAGCAGGAGCCATATCTGGTGAATATGGTGGTTGCTGGATGGTATTTGTTGAGTGTTTGGTTAAAAAATCGTTCACAATGATAGCCTTGTGCGAAGGCGCATTGTTGTGGTGCAAAATCCAAGAATTTTCATTCCACAAATCTGGCCTTTTTCGTCGAATTTGCTCTCTTAAACGCCGCATAACGCTCAAATAATATTCTTTATTTACCGTTAGACCTTCCGGTAAGAATTCAGAGTGCACAACACCGCGATAGTCAAAGAAAACAGTCAACATGTCTTTGACTTTTGATCGACTTTGGCGTGGTTTTTACGGTTACGGTTCAGTTGGAAGGCGCCACTCCGAAGCTTGTTGACTAGTTTGCATGTCAAACTCGTAAACCTACGTCTCGTCACCAGTAACAATGCGTTTCATGAATGTTGGGTCCGAACTGACTCGTTCTAGCATGTCCTCAGCGACTTTCATGCGATTGAGTTTTTGGAGAAAATTCAGATCTTTTGGGACTAGCCGAGCAGCAACATGTTTCATACCCAAATGATTAGTTAAAATGGTACGGATCGACTCGTGAGATACAGAAAGTTCGGCGGCTATCTCTCTCAGAGTTGAATGGGGATTTTCAGTCACTATTTCCTTCACTTTTGCGATGTTAACTTCAGTTGCAGACGTTGACGGCCTACCAGAGCGAGGCAAATCTTCCATCACATCTCGACCGCTTTTGAACGCTTTGAACCTCTCATAAGCACGAGTTTTTGATAAAGTCGATTCACCGTAAGCCTTCTGTAACAATTTTAGTGACTCCGAACACAAAATTCCATTGGCGATGCAAAATTTAAGACAAACTCTTTGTTCGATATTTTTGTCCATTATGAAATTCGCAATACACACTATATATGATATTACTAAAACCAGCACTGTATTTAATATAAATAACAGATGCAACTCAAACTCCGCGCCAAAATGGAAAACAGTTGTGCCAATCTAACAACTACAAAAAAAAACAAAAATTTGAATTTGGAACCATAAACAAATCATCCATTCCCGATACTTTTTTGACTGAATGTATACTTTTTACAGAATAGTGACGTCAAGCCTCCACTCCTGCGGATCTAAAAAGGCCACTTTAGCATATTGGATTATTATGGATAATAATGCAATAGGCCAGGCCCTAGGTTCCAGGCGGATGTGTTTAAATCAAATAAAACAGTGTCAATAGACGTAGACGCTATTATTGCAATGATCTCATACTTTATACCCAAAAACCCAACTAAAAATTAACACACTCGTGTAAATAAATGAAACAACACTGCAGCTATAATATCCTGGAAAAAAATTCTCGATAAAAACATTCATAGTTTCATGAATTTGTTTGGGGATTTATGATAAAAATTTGAATTTTCACACGAACTGGTGTAGTGATTGTTTTATTTTGCACCAGTGCGAATATTTTCGCTACAATGATTTCTGCTGTGAATGCGAAAAACAACGCCATGAGCCATCTTGGGTTTTATGTGTCTTTATTAGTATGGCAGCATTTTTTTTGTAGAATTTTTTGAGTTTCCTAGTTTTCCAGACTGATGTGACGTTTTTGAAAAATGGGCCAAGTGCGAGTCGGACTCCCACACGAAGGGTTCCGTACCATAAACCTTATTTTATATTATTTGTTGTTAAAGCGGCAATAAAATACACAATCTGTGATAATTTCAACTGTCTAACGATCACTGTTCTTGAGATATAGCCCGCTGACTGACAGACGGACGGACGGATGGACAGCGGAGGCTTAGTATTAGGGTTCCGTTAGTTACCCTTTGGGTACGGATCCCTAAAAATGAGAAGAACCAAGATAACCCACATTTTTGCGTTTAGATTGCTAGCTAATTAGTCCATCTTGTTTAAAAAACATCTAAGTATAGAGAAACTCATTTGGACTCTTGGAAACAACAACATAGGTACGTTGCTATTTTTCAAGAATATATTAATAGACAAGACAAAATTAATAGACAAGACCATCTACCGTGATCCTCAACAATCTAACGCAGAGATTTCAGGGTAGGTACTCTTACCTAAGACACGTAAGAGCAATGACCGATATTTCCACGCCAAAACGAAACCACCTCACATAAAAAAATACCTATTCATCTAAGTACTTAATCAATTTGAGAAAACACCTATATAGTAGGGCGGTAATTAAAGTATTTATTTTACGAAAATGCTAATTCAGTTAAGTGTCAAGAGATCAATAACCTTTAATTCAATTAAGTGTTCAGTACCCCTATTCTGTAACAACATTTTCGTATCTCGACAGCGGAATCCGAGGTGAGTATCAAGTTACGTCAAACGTAAGACGTTTATGTTGTGTGCAATAAAGCTCACTTTGTGAGGTTTGTCACTCAGGTGAAGCTCGATATCGAAATGGTTATTTACAGAATAGACTAGCAGGTGTGATGGTGGGCCCTTATTTTCAATTAGAATAAAGTGTAATTGACACGGCAGTTGGCGTGACAAAGTTTTGTCACTGATAAGAGGCACGTCGTCAGATAACTATTTCATAAAATTTAAATTCAGGGTGATTGGTAATTAAATGTGTTCCTTAAAATAGGCTGTTCTATCATACTTCGACGCTAATATTATTTTATTGATAAAGAGGGAAAGTTTGTGAGTTTGTAGGGGTTTGTAGTTGTGTGAGTTTGTAGGGAGAGGTTGTAGGGGTAATCTCTAGGTCTACTGAAACGATTTTGAATATTCTTTTACCAATAGTAAGCCACGTTATTTGTGAGTGGGCTATAGGCTCATCGTCATCTGCCTAGCCTTTTCCCAACTATATTGGGGTCAGTCGGCTTCCAGTCAAACCAGATTTTAGCTGAATACCAGTATTTTACGCGGAGCGGCTGCCTACCAGACCTCCACTACCCATTAACTGGGTAACACGGTACTTCATGGCAAGACTGGAGTCAGATTAACTGGCTTCTGACTATCCGTAACGACTGTCAAAGATATACAAATGACAGCCGGGACCAACGGTTTAACGTGCTTTCCGAGGCACGGAGGAAACTCGGTATGTTAAGATGGTCACCCATCCACAGACCAACCTTGGCAAGCGTTGCTTAACCTTGAAGATTGTGCGGCTGTTATTACCTAGCCACGAGCTCTTCGAGTGGGCTATAGGCTTATTTACCCGAAAAATACCGCCCAACGAAGAGGGCACGGGTCAGCTAATAGCTAGTATGCAACGATTTTGAACCCGATAATTTGGGGTCCATAAGGGTCTACGGGATTCATTCGTTCATGTGCTATTCGAAAAATATCAGTTGGCTATCCAGAGCGCTGTAGATTTGTCACGAATGGTTGTTTTTGGTCGACCGGTAGAAAATTTCAAAATAAAAAGAAGATTAATAATAACTAGAAAACCCCAAGTTTTCGGGGTCAAAATCGTTGCAAAATAGCTCTAGAACATCCTATTTTGAGGAACGCACTTAATTACCAATCAACCTGTAGACATTTTGATGGTTCCTATATTTTTTTTGTAGTTTTTTCGAATATTCATTACATCATCGGGTAATATTTTAAGATTTGGAGTATTTGGAACATTTAACTAGATATTAAAACTTGTTTTTCTAGAACTATTTGTCGAAATACAAACACACCTATCTCAACCATCACCACAACAAGGCATACCATTCAAATTTAACCCATATCCAAAACAGAGCTAAACTACCATAACACCGTACAAATCCGCAGCACCATTCCGCATAATTCGACGCGAAACATACTATAAAGTGGCCACACAACATTACTTTTTCATTCTCACCTCAACTTACAAATTCCGGGCACAGTCCACCGCGACGCTCCAGAGAGTTGCTCCTATTTTTGAAATACAACCACGGCCCTAATTTCGGAGACACCGCGGCCGCCGCAAATCGTAAAGTCGGCTAAGTTAGTGCAACATAACCCCTTGTCTACATCGTCTACGTCACACACACACACATAACACCCTACACTATATAAAACCGGACTTTTCCCTGGAATTGTGTTCTAGATTGTTTTAATCTCGCCGCGGTCGTGATAAGCTTTTTTCGTTTGCAGTTTTTAGGTTAACTATATTCTAAACTGGGGACGTACGTTTTTGTTTTTTATGGTTTGGTCACTGAAAAGTTATTTTTGCTTAAGCGACATTAAGCGCGGCGTTGGGAACATTACACTTACACTCACATTGTTGTGCTAAAGGTAAACATGTGTAAATTAGGACGATTTACATGTGCTTTTCCGAGTTATTTTGCTCAATTTGTTCAAAAAGAGATAGAAAAGACATCTTTATAGCTGTTGTTGTATGTTTCCTACTAAATACGTTAGTAACCCTTGTCTAAAGTTACTAACATTATGCTCTCGTCAGCATTCACCCTTCTTCAAGGGAATTCGTATAATCATGTTTGAATTTCATACCAAATTGGATCAATCAGACATTCAGGTAATATTTTTGTGTTACCCCCATGTACCGGATCAGCCTGGGGCGATGCAGGGCGGATTTTTAGAACCCTTGAAATTTTCGCGGGGCAGTCAGAGGCAGTTCTTTGAGTATTGATCGGTAGGGAAATGCACCCTAGTTCAGGCTCGCGCTCACTTAGCATTGACGTTTTATTTCTACACTCAAATATTCAGTCAGTCTCATAATACGGAAATGAAATTCGAATTTTTGAGTGAACTGAACATCTACTAAAAACCAGCCAAGTGCGAGTCGGACTCGCACACGAAGGGTTCTGCATCATAAACTTTAATTTTTATTATTAATTGTTATAGCGGCAATAAAAATACACAATCCGTGAAAATTTCAACTGTCTACCTATTACGGTTCTTGAGCCCGCTGTCAGACAGACGGACGGACGAACGGAAGGATGGACGGACGGACGGACGGACAGCGGAGGCTTAGTAATAGGGTTCCGTTGGTTACCCTTTGGGTACGGAACCCTAAAAAACATAATCTAAGACTATCCCAACAAGCCCTAGGTATCGGGTGGTAAATAACAAGTTATGTTCGTACACAAACCAACACTTTGGCGTATTGTTGGGCGAAGTAGAAATTCCGGCAGTTGCATGTTAAAGTAAACATGTGGAATGGGCTGCCGGCCACGGGAACGTGTGACCATGCATAACTGAGATCGTTTTACGAGGTGTATTGTCGGCCAGCGGAATATCGCATGCCTTACCGACCTTCAAAGGTCTACCAACACGTAGGGAATATTTGCACCAAGTAAATAGGCTAATTTATGAACGGCTTATAGTATCGTAATACTGTAATATAAAGTTTAATGATCACGGTTTATATACGAAGTTATGATGTGGATATAGGCCTGTGGATTTTGTGTGGTACCCATTTGCACATTGATGATATGAAACTGAATACCTACCAGGTTTACGTAAGCTCCGTTGGGCGCAGTAATATTGTTGATAAGCGCGTAACATGCTTAAATAACTCAACTGAAACCCCGGTCTGATGGAAGTGAGGAGAAATCCTAACTAAGTTGATACGAAATTGGCTCTGAGATTTTTCATAGTTTGCAATTATGCGGTGACATAAACATATAAGCGGAAGTAAACAAGTCCTGTAAGTTTAACTTGAAAACTTACGCGGAAATGAAAACTGATGTAGGTAGGTAGAGTAGTTAAAAGTTGGCACCGAGTTCGTGACCACTTTGTTGATCTACTTTATTTACCGACTGTTTAGCAGATTTTAATTTTATTTCTTTTCAAAGCCAGCAGTATCAATCCTAATATATAAAGTTCTTCCGTTACTGACTGACAACGCACAGCTGAAACTTCTGCGACACCTTAGTTTTGAGAACCAGTATCAGCAAAATCAAACTGGTTGCTTTGTGTATTAACTTTATAGATGTTCTATTTATTTTTGTGTCTGTATTTTTCTGTTAACTCACACACTGTTAATTAGTGATGCCAATTTTTGTTTTTTGTTTGTTTGTGTGTATTTGTGTTTGTATCATGTACCTACTTATTTAGTAAATTGATAAGTCTACCTTTGCATACCCTAGGTGCATGATCCTCACATATAACTAAATTTTTGCATACCAAATATTGTACAAGATTTATTTGAAAACAGTAACTATGGAGTTTCTTGTCCATTCTTCTCCATAAGAATCTACCTTTCCGAACGGACAGTAGAGTCACTTTAGAATTTTTATATTATTTGAAATGTGAATGACGTTGTCGTTGACATTGTCGTTTAATGGCCTAATTGGAATAAACGTTTTGACTTTGACTTTGCAACTTTTGCGATTACTGTACATTTTATTTGGAAGTATTAATATTGTGAAGCACCAATATACAAATTACTTTTTTCGGCGTAGTAAGCTAAATTTAGGCATGTAGATTCCTTGGGGAGTGTAGGAGGAGAGCACTAAGAGAGAATTTCTCGAAATTCCTATAGGAACGGGAAGGCGTACGAAGTCGCGGGAAAAAACTAGTTGATGGATAAAACAAAACCTTCTTTTAGTCCAGTCAAGTTAGACATGCAAGGTTATAATAATTCGCATATACCTGAAAATTTGTACGCATATTCAGAACACCATTCTAATCGAAATGAGAAAAGCCCTTATCGATCCCACATTTGCAAAAAAAGATTCAAGGGCAAAGATCGCAATCCAAGCCTTACTTTTAAAAATCCTCAAAATCTGCAGTTTGCACTCATTTTCCAGTCTTAAAAACACCAATATTTCCACAAATGTCATACAAAAACCACCGGAAGAATTTCAAAGTACTAGGCAAACATAAATCCGCTTCGGTATTAAAGTGACTTCGGTTATTAGGGAGAAACATGAAGGTTTAAAAAATACACTGGGGCGTACGCAATATGGTTGGCACGGCGTTCTCGTTACGAGCGGGGGCAGCCATAACTTACCCAAGTTTATGGGGAAGGTTCGCCAGCGTCTAAATATTTAGGAAATAATTACATAAGTATCTACCCACAGTGTATGTTCGTATGAACGAAATATTGAAGCGGTACGGGTATAACAGTGAATTCCTACGTTTATTTTGGCTGCGTACGCTAGAATTAAATCTGGATGTGCACAGTGTGTTTCTTTACAGTTTCAACAATCTGTGCTTGTATTTCTGCGTGTGAATTATGAAGTAAGTTAAGTTGAGAATAATGAAGCAAGTAGGTTATATTTTACGTGTGGCGAATGCGGAAATTCTTTGTGAGTAGGCCCTGTTCATCTTGTGTAATGTGTTTTATTCCTGAAAATAATGACCGAATTAACAATTGGGAATTATTGACACTTTTACAGGATTTGGTTCCAGTGCCTACTAAAGAGCATAGAACCATTGTGAACCACTTACCCATATGCATCTTAGATCGTGCGCTGCAACTTTGCAACTAAAAGACACTTCAATAAACATAAATGTTAGGAACATGGTGCCCTAAAGTGTTATTATCTACGCCAGATATAATAGAAAATGCTACATAAAACGTATTTAAAATACAAGACCTCCAGCAGCGCACGCTATCATGTTAACAAGTTCACTTAAGTTCGCGTTCAAATTAAACTCACGTCAATTTTGTTTCGCGAAACCATTTAGAAGCAATTGCACACCTATTTTAAAATTCTACGAAAATAAACATCGTTAGCTCGGACGGACACTGACCGAGCTAACTAATCGCTCACTAGTTTCCAAAGTCACGCTAAATGAAACACCCTTTACTTCTGAAAGATATCGATTAACTTCACTACGAACGAATACAATTAACTGAAAATCCTTCCAACTACTTAAGTCATGACTAAAGGCTAAAGACTTTGAAACTTTAAATTAAATGCCTTCAAAAAGAGTTTTGATTTTTTTAAATTGACGTTGACTAAGTGACGTGGAGATTGTGAGGAGTTTCAGCTTTGTGCATAGTTTTGAAATATCAAACGTGGAAAACTTGTATAAGAAAGCGCTCTGGCGAATGTCTTGGTCGAATAAAGTTCGTTGACATGGTGAGTTTCATTGATTTTTAATCGACTTCTTCAAAAAGGAGGAAGTTCTATGTTCGGCTGTATGTTTTTTTGTTGCTGTTTGTTTTAAGGATTCCGTACCCAAAGGGTAACCAATGGAACTCTATTTAGTAATAGAGTTCAATTGGTTACCTCTATTTTTAGTAATAGGGAAAGTTTCAACTTCTATTGCCACTTAAAAACAAACAAAAAAAAACTGTCCAAGTGCGAGTCGGACTCGCACACGAAGGGTTCCACCAACCACCACCACCATAAACCTTAATTTTTGTTATTTGTTGTTATAGCGGTAATAGAAATACACAATCTGTGAAAATTTCAACTGCCTATCTATTACGGTTTTTTTAAATACAGACCGCTGACAGACGGACGGATGGACGGACAGCGAAGGCTCAGTAATATGGTTCCGTTGGTTACCCTTTGGGTACGGAACCCAAAAAAAATAAATTTAAACAAATGGTGTTTCCACAGGTACAAGAAATGTGTTTTTTGGATTATGGTACGCAACCTACATGATATGATAGTCCGACTCGCACTTGGCTCGTTTTTATTCTTAGCCAATAATGTCAACAATACAAGCTTATTTGCCTTCTTTGCAAGAATACTAAACACAAATAAACAAAATCAAATAAATAATATTCAGTGACTAAAGTACGGTTTTCCTTTTGTTATTACTTGGCTGACTAGACTTACAATTTATACCTTTGTATGGAAATGAAATCGTACAACAGTGAATGTGAAAGTTTTATATTTATATGAGATTGTGCCGACAATTGCGAACAATAAGTTTTAGGCCCTAGCGTGAGCGGTTTTGAATTTCGAGTTAGGATTAGAAAAAGTTTTGCATAACTGACTGAACCAATGATTCTGATTTATTTTTATTGAGGTTTAGAAAGACTTACAGAGTTGATATATAAGTTTATTGAAAAAAAAAATATGCCAGTGGTCCTTTTATGGCATTTATTTAGATGTTTATTTATTAACTAGTTAATTTTCATTACTGCTCCGCTCCTATTAGTCTTAACGTGATGATATATAGACTTCCTCAATAAATGGGCTATCTAACACTGAAATATTTTTTCAAAACGGGCCAGTAGTTCCTGAGATTAGCGCGTTGAAGTAAACAAGCAAACAAACTCTTCAGCTTTATATATTAAGAATAGATTTCCACATATAAATAAAACCATTTTATATCGGACAACTAAGAGATCCATAAATTGTTAGTAACAGGTTTGCACTTATACACTATTGTTAGTAACTTAATTTAAGACGAATTAATGAGAGGACCTCACATCTACTAAACACCAAAGTACTAGGGTATAAGTCTTTTCACCAATAGCCTTACTATGGTGGAGGAAGTATCAGCCACCACAGCCTTCAGGATGCTATTGTGACTGCCTGAAACCTATCGTTATGGGTTACCGCGAACATTTCAGAAGCACTGCAAAAACGAGACAATCGCAACAGGGTCCTATAATTATCATTCGACCCCAATATAATTATCATTCGACCCCAATATAATTATCATTCGACCCCAATATAATTATCGTTCGACCCCAATATAATTATCATTCGACCCCAATATAATTATCGTTCGACCCCAATATAATTATCGTTCGACCCCAATATAATTATCATTCGACCCCAATATAATTATCGTTCGACCCCAATATAATTATCATTCGACCCCAATATAATTATCGTTCGAACCCAATATCATTATCATTCGACCCCAATATAATTATCGTTCGACCTCAATATAATTATCGTTCGACCCCAATATAATTATCATTCGAACCCAATATAATTATCGTTCGAACCCAATATCATTATCATTCGACCCCAATATAATTATCATTCGACCCCAATATAATTATCGTTCGACCTCAATATAATTATCATTCGACCCCAATATAATTATCATTCGACCCCAATATACTTATCGTTCGACCCCAATATAATTATCGTTCGACCCCAATATAATTATCGTTCGACCCCAATATAATTATCATTCGACCCCAATATACTTATCGTTCGACCCCAATATAATTATCGTTCGACCCCAATATAATTATCGTTCGACCCCAATATAATTATCGTTCGAACCCAATATAATTATCATTCGACCCCAATATAATTAGCGTTCGACCCCAATTTAATTATCATTCGACCCCAATATAATTATCATTCGACCCCAATATCATTATCGTTCGACCCCAATATCATTATCATTCGACCCCAATATAATTATCATTCGACCCCAATATAATTATCGTTCGACCTCAATATAATTATCATTCGACCCCAATATAATTATCATTCGACCCCAATATCATTATCGTTCGACCCCAATGTCATTATCATTCGACCCCAATATAATTATCATTCGACCCCAATATAATTATCGTTCGACCTCAATATAATTATCATTCGACCCCAATATAATTATCGTTTGACCCCAATATAATTATCATTCGACCCCAATATAATTATCATTCGACCCCAATATAATTATCATTTCGTCATAAGATTTACAGAATCGCCTTGTTGAAAACACTACTTAGGAACTATTTTCAGCAGGACTATTTTTCCCAACAAGCTTGTCAGTATCAATACCTACTTAACGAATAACAAATTGATCTCAATGGTCGTTCTTTCGCAGGTTCTGTTAGTAGTCAGCTGGAAGCGGAATAAAACAAGGTAACGTCTCGATAGCACAGAGTATATTCGCAGACTAGCGCGGCGGCGGTGACAATAACAAATTGTAGTTAATAACCTACTACCCACTTAGTCTAATTCTCAACATACATCACACCTCCCTTCTTAAATTACAATAGTTTCATCAATACATTAAGATTTATTATTCAAGTACATTGGAATCGAATAACCGGTTTACGTGTTCGCTTTGGGTACTCTGCTTGCTGCTGATCTGATAAACCAGGTGATTGATTAGATGGCTGATCAGAATCAACACCTCCTACTTCATCGTTTATTGTTTGTTTCGACTTATTTCCCTCAACCACATTCTCATCACTGCGGTCTTCCTCATTCTTCCTCGACTTTAATGAGTTATCCTCAGCCTGCGCTACGGAGCTCTCACCCTCCATCGTTCCCTCTTCTTCAGTGTTCGGTCCACCAACCGATACTCGAGATCTGCGCCGTATCTGATCAACGTGTCTTTTAATGAATTGACCGTTATCCCTTGCTATTATATACCGACGGGCACTATCCACGTTTGTAATCGAACCCTTTACCCATTTATTTGAGGAATTGTAATCCCTCATCCAAACGGGATCGCCCTCGTTGAACGATCGCAAAACCCCACCTGATGAATCGATTTGTCTCTGCTGCGCATCCTGCACTCTGGTACCTACTGATCGTTCCGTTCGTAACAAATCCAACCTGGACCGTAGTGTTCGTTTCTGCAACAACATAGCGGGTGTCTCACCAGTTGTGCTGTGCGCCGTGTTTCTGTATGCTAGTAAGAATGATTGTAAAGCTGTGTCTACATCCACGCGATCCCTAATAGCCTTTTTGATAGTGCGTTTGCATATGTTAACTGCATTTTCTGCTGCTCCGTTTGACAACGGATGATAAGCAGGCGAAAAATACTGCCTAATTCCATTTTTTATTAGAAAATTTTTAAATTCTGTACTGGTGAAGGGTGGTCCCTGATCTGATACCAACTGTTCCGGTAAACCAAACCTCGCAAAAGTCGAACGTAACACTTTAATAACATTTGACGCGTTAGTTCGTGACATTTCAAATATTTCTAGTAGCCATTTTGAAGATGAATCTATCAATACCAGAAATGTCATACCTCGATATGGGCCCAAAAAATCGATGTGAAGTCTAGTCCACGGTTGGTTATAATACGGCCATGGTTGGATGATAGATCGCGGCGGCGCGTTCGCTTCCGCCGCACATGTCTCACAGCTTTTACCTAAGTCCTCGATATCTTTATCGATGTTAGGCCACCAGACATAACTCCTAGCCACACTTTTCATCTTTACGATACCCATGTGACTGCTATGCAATTGTTGTAATATGTGCCCTTGTAATGCCTGTGGAATTACCATGCGATAGCCCCACATTATACACCCACATTCTATATATAATTCGTTTTTCCTTGCATAGAATGGTTTAATCTCTTCACTACTGGGACTAACTGACGGCCAACCTGAATGTATGTATAACATCACCCTACTAAGCACCTTATCCTTGGATGTCACACGCTTGATATCACTGCTAGTGACGGGTAAGAAATTTTCTACAAAGTTAACATAAGTACTTTCTCTTTTTGACTTATCAGCGCAATTATTCTTACATGGCAGGCGTGACAAAGCATCTGCACTGTTCTTACTAGAAATTATGTACTCAATCTTGTAATTGTAACCCGACAGTAGTACCGCCCACCGCTGTAGCCGTGAGGCAGCCATCACCGGTATACCCGTTTTATCACCAAAAATATATGTTAAAGGTTTATGATCAGTTCGTAGTGTAAAGTGACGACCGTAAAGGTATTGATGAAACTTTCGAATACCGAATATAATTCCAAGAGCCTCCCTATCTATTTGCGCATACGCTCGCTCAGTTGGTGTAAGCGACCGCGATGCATACGCCACCGGCCGCTCGCCGTCCGCCGTAACATGTGATATTACCGCGCCCACACCCACGCTACTCGCATCCGTGGTCAAAATCAGCGGTAGCTCCGGATTATAATGCACTAGTACTTGACCATCCGATAAAAGGCGCTTCACTCTTGTGAATGCCCTTTGGCAATCCGCATTCCAATTATACTTAGCGCCTGACTTTAGGAGATTATATAACGGCGCAAGAACTGTACTAATATTTTTAATAAATTTCGCATAATACATAACTAGACCTATAAACGCTCGTAACTCGGTGATATTGGTAGGCGCCGGCGTCTCCATCACCGCCTGAACTTTCTCCGGGCACGTGTGCACGCCCTCCTTACTAATTACGTGACCCAAATAGGAAACAGACTTTGCAAAGAAAACGCATTTTTCTTTCTTCACTCTAAGTCCGTAGTCTTGCAAACGCTGAAAGACTTTATGCAAATTGCTTACATGATCGGCCTTCGTACTACCTGTCACGATTATATCATCTAAGAAAACACCTACACGCGGCATGTCAGCAAATAATTGTTCTATTCGCCTTTGAAAAATGCCCGGGCTAGACGCTAAACCATACACTAATCTGTTATACATGTATAAACCTTTATGGGTATTAATTACCGTGTATTTTTTTGTGTCATCGAGCTCAAATTGCGCGTATGCTTGAGACAAATCGATTTTACTGTAGTATTCACCCCCTCGGAGACGAAATAACAAATCTTCTACCCTAGGCAGCGGATAACGGTCAATTTCTATGACTTTGTTTAAGGTCAGTTTATAATCGGCACAAATACGAATACTACCGTCCTTCTTTACCACTGGAACTATCGGCGTAGCCCAGTCCGAACGCTCCACCGGGGTGAGAACTCCGTCGCGCACGAACTGCTCCAGCGCGCGCTCCACCGGCTCGCGCAGCGCGTACGCCAGCGGGCGCGCGCGCATGAACACCGGCCGCGCCCCCTCGCGCACGTGAATGCTCACTGCGCCGCCCGTGAAGCACCCGAGGCCCTCCGCGAACACGTTACAGTATATGGAACTGAAATAGGGTACATCGTATTCATTACTTTCCCACATTTTATGCACATCGTAACTTAAATCGGGTAGTTGTATCTTTAATGCCGCTATCCAATGTCGTCCTAAAAGTACAGTTTTTCCTTTTTCTATAACAAGTAATTCCAAAAATTCACTTCTATTCTTATACCGAACTAGCGGTTTTATTATACCTAACGGTTTAACAGTCTCACCCGTATAATATCTTAATATTACTTTACATGGTTGTAGGGTAAGATCGTTGAATAGTCTATTGTAACACTCCCGACTAATACAAGACACTGCACTACCTGTGTCACATTCCATAGCAATGTCTTTATTATGTACATTCAGTGATATATAGATAGGTTTACAACTTGATATCGACAACCGACAAACATCAACAATAATTACCTCGTCACTGTCCGCCTCTTCGTCCTTGCCGGTGGTTTGCACGTCTACCTGATGCTGTCCCACCATATTAGGACACATACGTCGCAGGTGCCCTTGCTGGTTGCAAACCCTACACACGTAACTTGCGAACTTGCACGTCGATTCGTTGTGGTTAGCGCCACACACCCGGCATGGCCGCTGTGGCCGAGCTCGCTCCCCCGGCCGAGCTCGCTCACCCGGCACCGACATCACCGACTCGTGGCCCGCGCGCCGCTCCCGGAAATCACGTCGCTCGCGCACTTCGCGCCGCGCGACGCCCGGCTGCCAGCCGCGCTCCGCCCCGCCCGCTGCATGCCGTCTCGTCGTCATCGCTTGACACGTCACCGTCGTTGCGTCCGTTCCCGCTGACGATTTAGGCTCTTCCACTATAGCAGCGTCCTTCTCTGCTGATTCCATGCTGGCGGCTAGTTTATACGCCTTGGCAAAATCCAGTTTTGACTCTGCGAATAACCGTTGCCTAATATTCTCGCTCGCTATTCCGCACACCGATTGATCCCTCAAACTTTCTTCGAGCCAACTTCCGAACTCACAGGTCTTCGACATTTTCTTCAGCACCGCCACGTACTCGGATATGCTTTCCCCCGGTTTCTGTTTCCTATGCCTGAATTTATACCTCTCAGCGAGTTCACTAGGTTTAGGTTGTAAATGTTTACCCATGATTTCCGTTAATTGCTCAAACGTCTTCGTTTTTGGTTTATTCGGTGTACACAGATTGACCAGCAGCTCGTAACCCTCTGCCCCCATTACGGTTATTAACGTCGGTACATGTAAATCCTCCTGTATGTCGTTCACAACGAAGTATTGTTCTAACCGTTCGACATATAGATTCCAATCGTCTTTGTGGACGTTAAACTCGGCTATTTTTCCGATCGTCATCGTAAACGCCTTCAATATCACACGCGAACTGTTCACTTCTCGTCGCCACTGAGAAATATGTCAGGAGCAGGTACTTAGTCAGCTGGAAGCGGAATAAAACAAGGTAACGTCTCGATAGCACAGAGTATATTCGCAGACTAGCGCGGCGGCGGTGACAATAACAAATTGTAGTTAATAACCTACTACCCACTTAGTCTAATTCTCAACATACATCACACTTTTCTGGAACTAGCATACATTGTCCCACTGCAGATAAAAGGCTTCCCTCTCTTTTCTGCTAGTGCGGCTCAGTTGTTCCGGTTGGAATCGTGCTTGGCCGGCCATTTTCGCATTGGTCGTTATGCCGAATTTTGTTTTTATATTACAGAAGGATAAATCTCGATGCGGTGAAATTGATGAGAAAATCGTTGAAAGAATAGATTTTACTTATCCTTATTAAACACATAAATACGACATGGCACACAAGTTGTTGTTTTTACATGTACTAACAAATTTTTCGTTCGACAATTTTTTTATTCAATTTATTACGAGTATATTTACTTGACTGGATCAGACTATGACATGAAACAGAGTCTGATGGCCATCTGATTTAACACGAGGACACAGGTTGACACACGTCCCAGCACTAAACACCGATATGTGTATGCCACTGTTCCGCTTTGGACACGGTTCAGGCTTTCTTTCCTCTACTAAGTATGGAGTATGGTCTAAAACAGTATCCCGCTGGTCTTATGGCCACCTGATTTAACACGAGGGTAGAAGTTGACACGTCCCAGCACTAAACACCGACATCTGTCTGCCACTGTTCCGCTTTGGACACGGTTCAGGCTTTCTTTCCTCTACTAAGTATGGAGTATGGACTAAAACAGTATCTCGCTAGTCTTATGGCCACTGGATTTAACACGAGGACACAGGTTGACACGTCCCAGCACTAAACACCGACATATGTCTGCCACTGTTCCGCTTTGGACACGGTTCATACTTTATTTCAGCTACTATGTATGGAGTATGGACTAAAACAGTATCTCGCTACTCTTATGGCCACTTGATTTAACACGAGGACACAGGTTGACACGTCCCAGCACTAAACACCGACATATGTCTGCCACTGTTCCGCTTTGGACACGGTTCAGGCTTTATTTCCGCTACTATGTATGGAGTATAGACTGAAACACGACGGCGAATTTTTAAATTGAATCTTGTATGTAGGCACGTATTTTATTTTCGAGATTTGAATTGGGTTTAGAAGCTGTGTTGGAATATGTTTCCTCTTCCTGTTATGTGTGAGACGTCTATGTAGATTTTATATGAGATTTTGAAGTAGGCAACTTCACTTTTATGTATGGCAATCGTGGTCATAACTTTTTTTAACTCTCTCCAACTTGTTAATTCGCTACACTGTAATAGGCCTCCAGTATTAAGTTAAAAGGCAGTATTAATAATTGAGATTTTAAAACAAATAATTTATTTTGCTGGCCTCTCACAAGGCTGATCGATGACCTAGTGAGAGTCGCGGGTCGCAGGTAGCCGATGGATGCGAGACGCTCAGGACCGGTTGTTGTGGCGACACTTGGGGGAGGCCTATGTCCAGCAGAGGACGTCTTTCGGCTGATATGATGAATTATGATTATTTATTTAATTTCAAGGTTAAGGTTCCTTGCGAGGTTGGGTCTATAGACCATCTTAACATAACCAGAATCTTTCGTTGCTCGGGAAGCACGTGCCGTTGGTCCCGGCTATTATTTGTAAACCTTTGGCAGTCGTTTCAGTAAAAAAAAGTTAATGGGTTTTGGAGATCAGATAAGCAATTGCTCCACGTAAATACTGGTATTCAGCTGAATCCGGTTTGACTGGAAGACGACCCCAATATGTTTGAAAATGGCTTAGCAGATGATGAGAGCAATATTGTAAAGGATTATTTATTTAACCAAGTGCGAGTCCTGGGTCGAAATAATGATTTTTCAAACATCCAATGATGCAGTTTTAGTTTTCATCAAAATCGTGCTTGAGACTTCTTTCAGTGTTATGTGGTGCTATCCAATATTTCTCAAAGTTTCGGATTTGGCCATCCAGGCACACTTTAATAATTCACCCTGTATACTATAAGAGACAATGTTGTCTTTATAAGATGCCTTGATATAGAGTTCTCAGCGAGCCTCAAGCACAAGCAATTATATTAATGTTTGTTTTAAGAATTTTACCTATCAGGATCCTTAAGGACCGATTGGGGCCAAATCGTTCCAGCCGTCAGAATCCGTAAGGCCCTGATCGGGCCAAGCCGACTCGCGCGGTGTAAACGTTACTTGTATGCGTATTACGGATTATTTTCGTTTCTTTTTTTTATTATTTCCCCAGTTAGTAAAGAAAACAAAGGTCCTTCAGAGGTTAAATGCTTAATACTGAACACTTACGTATTTTATGCAATATTACTTCTTCTCATCTAAAGCCGTATCTAACCCAGCATCCGCAATTCATCATCTGCCTAGCCTTTTCCCAACTATATTGGGGTCGGCTTCCAGTCAAACCGGATTCAGCTGAATACCAGTGTTTTACGTGGAGCGGCTGCCTACCAGACCTCCAAAACCCATTAACTGGGTAACACGGTACATCTTGGCAAGACTGGAGTCAGATTTACTGCCTTCTGACAATCCGCAACGACTGCCAAAGATCTACAAATGACAGCCGGGACCAACGGCTTAACGTGCTTTTCAAGGCACGGAGGAAACTCGTTATGTTAAGACCGACCGACCGTTGCTTAACCTTCAAGATCGACCAGTGCGGCTGTTATTATTTAGCCACGAGCTCCCTAACCCAGCATCCGCAATTATGACCCACTAAATGTAATAATTACAACGTAATGTTCCTAATGAAGTAACAACATACCCAAATGTAATTAATTGTATAATTAAATATAATGACCAAGCTTTGGTCGTCCGTACACTACGTTTGTACGATTTGTAGTACAAACTAAATTATTTGGAATATTTTAGTTTGCGCAGTTTAAATAACATTAGTGAACATTATGTGAACTAAATAATGATTTAGTTTATATTGCGTAATTTTGTGTTTACCTACGCAATTTGTTTTAGCGAAACTATTTGCAACTAGTCTCTTATTGATAAATCGTCACATATAAAAAGTTCTCGTCTATTTGTGTTTAGCCTGGGTACCTATAGATTTAGAGGTCTTCATATTTTATCACAAAAATTGGTTCGGTTATTTATCTCTAGGTACGTATTTGGTGATGTAGAGACCGGCAATAGAAAAAGTAGTACACTTTAAAATGGAAACTGTATTCTTGCAAAACGTGAAAGTGAACCAACAACGACGCTTAAGCTCATATCATCAATCTATATCTACTTACCCGTAAAAAATAGTTCTGGGAAAATTACAGATGAAATAAACACGACAACAACGTCACAAGGGAAATTAATTTCCTGTTTGTGTACGAGTAATTATCACAATTACACGACCTAATAACTTACAAAGCTTGAAACGAAAACAAATCAAATACTATTCCGATTTTTCCAATCGCCACCGCGTCGTCGTTTAGTTTTCTCATAGTTCCATTTTTTAAATCTCTCGCTTGTCTGTGTATCCCTAAAGATTTTGCTGGGGAAAAAGCCGGACCGGGTTTCTGTTAATAGAGCTGGTTAAACAATCGCCCTCACTCTCCAAGTCTCCAGGTTAAGTTGGGACGTGATGGCCATCGAATGTTGCAGTCTCGATTTTATTTCGAATTTAGAGTCGCTGTTGTGTATCTGGGGAGATACGAACGATACAGAATTATTTGTTTAAGGATGATATATGTGGTCTATGTGGAGTTATTGTTTAGTAGGTTTCTTTTGCTCCTTGTAGACAAAGATGCATAGTATCAGCTAAAGTTCAAAAGATATAAGACTGTCTAGGAGTCATATCTCTACATACATCCACATGTTTGGATGAGATTGACAAACGATTTTTTGACAATCGTTAGGTGTCACTGATACAATGTCACTCTGTCTAGTTTATCTTATGTATTTAGTTACACAATAAATTATAGTTTAGGCTGGAACGTGTTATAAAATAATAAATATGAAAAAAAATATTACTGACCACAAAAATGCAACATTTCGGTTTTCTGTATTCGAAGTTTAATGTTATGTCCAAGATAACAAATTTATGATACCGGGTATATTTTTATGTAAAATTCTGAAAGACGCGATTTACACGAACACGCTCCAAAATAAAAATTCGAAAGCTTTCGTTCAGTTTTATAGAAGCTGGAATAAAATATCGTTTCCAACGAACAAATTTAGGTGGCAGCACCTATTACCTCCCGAACTAACTTCATTTATTCTACCTACCGAGTCTCGCTTACTTTTCGGAAATTCAGTTAGGCGACCTTAATTAAGAAAAAAAGGACAGGATCCTTACGCAGGTACTTATTTATTCGGAGGTCAAACGTATAAGATTCATGATTCTAATCAAAGTGTAATTAAAGGAAAAGGAAACCACAGAATGCTGTAAGGTTCATGTAACTGTTAATTAATTTGCCTACGCGATTTCAGGTCGTATTGTCGACGACAAAACGGCTATAATTGCGTGCAGTATTCCAGGAACATTCTGGTGTAATTTCCCGATAACAGCCTTTTTATTCCGCGTCTTAACGTTTTAGAGTCATTGGAGCTAATTTTCGTTTTGCAAATGTTGGTAACCAGAGCTCGACGAATTGCTGACTTTTTTACTTTACACGAGGTACAAATTAGGTAAAAAAGTCCAACTTAAACAATTGGATTTAATTCACAGTTTGAAAGTCCAAAGTTCGGAGCTAAATAAAGTCTGGTCCTATTTAGGAAACTCGTTTGTAGGAGTTTGTTTCTTTGGGCACGCACAATCCTTTGCAGATATAGCGGGCATTAGACGAAATGCCCGATAAGGCGGCACTATTATTTTATTAACACAGTCCGTATTCACTTAGCTTTAGTCAAGTGAAAAGAAATTTCATCTATTTACTTTGGCCGGCATTGGGTCCAGGCCGCTTTCATTCGTACTCTCAACGTTAAGTGGACATACTTAAGTGCTGTTTGGTCAGGAGGGATTTACCTTTGCTCTTTTTCCTCCAACCTTATCCCACTCAATCAGGAGCGAGGCTTAACTCTTAAAACGTTTTTGCTTTGTAATTTTTCGTCGCTTATTTTTCTTTTGTTGTTGTATCTCTGACTCGAAATTATGGGAAAACGTTAGACGATTACAAGAATTGTCGAGAGTACCTGTAAGAACTTAGTGATCAGAAACGAAATCTTGTTAAAATATTAAGTAGTACGTTCTTTGTTCCAAACCTTTGTCAAGCTAATATAATTGGTATTCCAAGAAAATCCTTACGTCTCTAGAATGAATGGCGCTTTCTTCTCTAAGTTTCCGAAACCATCAAATTAAGTCACAAGAAATTGTCGGGTATATTTCAAGCTTCTCAAAGGGTTGACCCCTTCTAAGGCCCAAGTGTTGCGACCGCAGCAATTTTGTTATTTGTCGTTTGTATTCAGGTACAGCACGTTCCGTGGACATGGGAGTTCACTTTACTCCTTTATTTTTTTCCCTCATAGTTCGTGAATGTTGCTACTGCGACAGTTTTTTGTTTGTGTGTAATGGAAGTTGTGTTGGACCCCTGCATGGAGGCTTACGTTATTTAGAACGACTGAAAAATGTGTTATGTATTCGTCGGGAGTTGCCTGATGGGTTCATGCATGTAAATGTAGTATTTGCTTGAAAACTTTTGCGAAGCTGTCATTTTGGGACATGACGAGAAAATATTTAGGTACAAGTTGTGCAGATTTTGAAGTCAGCGTAATTTTTATTTTACGAGTAAGTAATGTTTTAGTGCTTACATTTCCCTTCCCTACCGTTTATGGGTAACTAAATACTTGTAACACAATTTCATTTTCCCTTCTTTTACTGTTGGAAGTAAGAACGGTTATCGTAAACCCGATATGTTTGTTGGCTCATAAGGATAAGGATAATATCTGCTAACCCATTTTCCCGGAATGACTCTTGCACCGTGGGAGGACCCGCAGCTGATCAACTGGTTTTCAGGTCAGTGGGATAGAATCTCACAGCTTTGGAACGATTTGGTATCCTTATGTGGGCTTACATTATATATATCTTTATTTAGGAAGTTCTTCAAAGGATGTACTCTTATATTGACATCCCGATATTTTTTGATAAAAGGTGACTCTCTTTTTTTCTTAATAGTCATATGCATTAGTCCTGTAGTAATTCAAATTGTTTCCATTATGTGTAACTTTTTTGATGTGGCTGTGTGTGGAATTTAAATAAATAAAACTAAAAATGAATTCTTTGAACGGGTTGATATTTTGAGACTGGTTGAATACACGATTATTTCAGCGCCAGACTTGCAAGAAAACCATTTTATAAATTACTTATTTTTCGTAACTAAGTTATCCCCGATTTAGAAAAAGCCAAAATTATTTTAAGAAGAGCTCTAATATTTTTCGTAAATAAGCCTCATCAAATTCGTTCTTGATTTAGAAGAAGCCAAAATTATTTTAAGAAGAGTTCTCAATGTGGAAATACTGGGTATCCTATTTATATTTTATCCAAGTAAGTGTGTTTAGGGTAGAAATTTCAAGGAATCGATACGGGAACCTTTCACGTCGGTGCTTCCTTACATTTAGTATGCGGATCGCGATCCGAGTGTGTTACGCTCTCCTCCGTAGAAAAGGTACTCTATAATTTTATTTTCCGACCAAAATGTAGTTACTGAAGTAACTGATACTTTTATAAGAGATATTTCTTTCGTTGTTTGTGTCTCCGCTTTTGATCAGGGGTAAATTGAGTTTTGTATCAACGTATTGAAATGATCCTGTTTTATGAAGGTACGTTTTTGCTATAGAATTTTGTAATATACCGTAAAATTTTGATGGCGATAATAAAGGTCATAAGAACACATTAATAATGCAAGAGTTCTTCATAAAGAATTATTAAGAATCGTAGAAGGCAAATCAAATAAGAGTTTGATGATAATTCATATAATTGGAAAGTTTTGATTTTTTCTTAGAGTTATAAGACTTTTTCAAAAATGTAGACTACATTGATGAATATGGGAGGCTACTCGTAAATGTATTTAACCTCTATTTTAGCTTCTGTATGTATTCGTTTCAAAAGTTTTATTTAACCTTTAATTTTATAAAATGTCTTTGGGGATCTTGACTAGGTATATGATATTTTATTATATCCTGGGCCCTCATGGTAACGGTGGGAAATGTGGGGTTTTAGGCGGTAGGAGTCCGACATAACACTGTGACGTGTTGTACGGCGTGTATCCATGAGGATTTTCCTACGTAAAAAAGAGGTATACGATATTTAATGCTTGTTTAGAAATGGCTTTTTTTTTCATAAAAAACAAAAAACAATTAAATAAAAAACCTAAGTAAGTTTTCAACCTCTGCGCACAGCGACTCCCATGTCTACAACAGCGATTCTACCCGCATCTGTCACAAAACTAACTACCCTCCGATACGAAGTTCCCGTCACGTGCCACGACTTTCAGTACATCTTGTTTACCAACGTTTGTAGCCAATGTTTGACTTTTCTTCCATTTGATTTTTGACGTCACAACTACGAGTTTGAAGTAGAGACTCGATGGAAGTTTTTTAAGTACTTTTGTATGTTACTGGCGGGTTTTAACACATTATCGATTTGTTGGAGGTAAAATATGAATTTTAAGGGCTATTTTCACCAATTCAGACTGATCGCGATCAAACCAAGCTGAACTCGTTCAAAGCTGTCAGTGTTAATATTCCACAGAAAATAACGACACTGACAGCTCATAAACGTGGTTTGTTACGTAGTTACGTTGGTTAAATTCGACCTAAGATTGATAATTAAAACATAGCGAGCTTTTTCCGTGAAAAGTTAGGTCGAGTTGTACTCATTTATCCTACATTTCGTACATTATTCCGAATAAATTTCTCCTATTATTACTCTCTCTCTTCTTCTCTTATTCTCACACACTTTTGTCTATTTTATTTTTTTTTTCTCCTATCGCAGGTCTGCTGGAAGAAATTTCGTTAGGAATAAGCAGTTCCTTTGTACCTGTTCATATTTATAATGTTAACTTTTACTGTTTTCCTGTGTGTAGGTTCATAAATAATCAACGTATGGGATAATAACAGAGGCGGTCACCTATAGCCATAAAGAGAGCAGAAATCCATAACTCGGACTGCTACTGAAAAATTCCTGATGAAAAAATCCAGTTACAATTTGCCTATTCTCGGAATTGAACCCAAGACCTCATGCTTAGCAGCGATAGCGACCACTTTACCGACGAGGCGGACTGCTGTATGAGAGAGAGAACCTGCTATAGATCTTAAGTACTCACTCAAGATCTATAGGTTTTCATTCATAAAAAATAACCATGCTTATTTTTGGTGTGTTCCGTAATATAACCCTGTAAACTGGCCAGTATTCAAACGTCATGAATTCGGCGCCATATTGTACTGGTGTGCCACCATAGTTTACTGGTGAGATAAATGTCAAATGTGACGTATTAGTAGTATATAAAACGTCAAACGGGCGTGTGTGCATCAGACTTTAAGGATTTTTTCAGTATGGCATCAATTTATGACTTCAACGCAATGGCCAGTATTTTTCGGAATGACTCAACAGTATGGCGTCGATTCATGACGTCATGAGCACTGGCCAGTATACTGTTTTATATTTCGGAACACACACTTTAAATACGAATTAGCATATTCATCATTCAAATTTTCTATAGAAGGGCTGTTTAATTTGAATTTGAACATTAGGAATATCGAGTCTCATTTGTTTTTAATTGTTTGAAACGTTATAATGTTTTTCTTCCATATTTCGCACTACATGTTAGATGATTGTCAATCCAAAAGGACACAAACGCACAACTCCATCATACGCAAAGCTGAATCCATCAACAGTTGCTAGGCGACTATTCTGAAGAATACTCTCAAAGGGGGCTTAGAAATCCCCGCACAATGAAGGGGGAACTCGCACTGGTGTCAAACGCTAACTGGACTTTCTGGCGTACTAGTTATTTTGATAATAGGACCCCTAGCTGGCAGCATATTTCGTTCTGTTGTGAATCTGTTTGAATGGGTATACGATCTAGCATTCTAGTTATTGCTGTATTTGTGTTTCCGAGTTGTTGTATAAAGTTTGAGCATTGAGCACCAATTCCCACTGAGGCTATAACTACGTAAATACCTACGTTAATATTCTCGCTGTAGAATTAGCTTATGCTCTCATATATTTTAGTATTTAGTATTGTTTGAGGAAAGTTTTAGCTAAGTACTTATTAAAATCAATACGGCCTCAGTTGCTCCTATTTGTCACTTTAAGAAAGCAACGATTAGGTGTTAAGTTAAATACAAAATATATTTATGGAAGACTACCTTCTGCCAGCGGTTTCGCCTGCGTTATCCCTAGGGAACAAATTACCGGCATGAATAGCCTATGTGCTATTCCAGACTATAATCTATTTAAGTTCCAAATTTCAACAAGATCCGTTCAGCCGTTCTGACGTGATTGAGTAACAAACATCCATCCAATCTTTTGCATTTATAATATTAAAGTTAGTTTAGATATACAGTTAGGTTAGATTAGATAATAAAAATGTTTCGATTATAATATATCGAGAAAATATAATCTAAAAAAGATTTATTACAATCTTAAGGAGTTTGCAATTATGCGGTGACATATACATATAAGCGGAAGAGGAGCTCGTGTCTAGATAATAACAGCCGCACGGGTCGATCTTTAAGGATAAACAACGCTTGCCAAGGTTGGTATGTGGATGGGTGACCATCTGAACATAGCAGTTTCCTCCGTGCCTCAGAAAGCACGTTAAGTCGTTGGTCCTAGCTGTCATTTTGATCTTTGGCAGTAGTTACGGATAGTCAGAAGCCAGTAAGTCTGACTCCAGTCTTGCGATGAAGTACCGTGTTACCCAGTTACTGAGTTTTAGAGGTCTGGTAGGCAGCCGCTCCGCGTAAACGTGTTACAAGTTGCTAAGAGATTTTTAATAAAAAAACAGGTTCAAACTTATTGTTTTGTTTCGTGCTGCATACCAAATTGAAGACACTTTAATCAGTTAAATAGTGGTGAAAAGTTCAAAGTGATACGCAAAAATAACAAAAAGTTATAAGTGAAAGCAGTTTAAAAATTAACCTAGCGAACTGTGTCCCTGACCTACGACAAGCCGCACAGCGCTCGTTGAGGTGAGTCACCAAGCGACATACACACATTGGTTGTAACCGCTACACGGAACAATTACTTTTTTTCTATACCCGCAAAAATGAATTGTGCGGGCTGTAAACAACAAATAGCTCGAGGAGAACTGTTAAGATGTAGTACTTGCCACCTACTATACCATTACCGATGCATTAACATGACTTCATCGTATTATGTAGAAAATAAGAGCAAATTAATAAATTCATGGCGCTGCCCATCGTGCAAAAATGCTACGAAACAGATTAGAAATGACGAAACACCTGTTAGGAGACAACCACCAACGACACTTGACGACACAATAATGTCTATTGACGACCAAATACAGAATGACCAAAGCCTACTGGGAGACACAGGAGAATATGACGTATTCCCGACGACTATAGACAATGCTACAATTAAATCACCGACCACATTACATCCAGAAGCAATTACATTACAACAAATTAGTCAGCTACTGGACCAGAAATTAGAATTACAACAACAATCAATTTTATCAAAAATCAAAAGTACTGTTCAGTCAGAAATAAATAAAGCTATAATTAAATTGCAACAAGATATTTGTCAGAGAACGGATCAACTTTCTCTTGAACAAACAGAAATAAAAACAAATATTAGTCGTATAAATGAAACAATTCAAAAACTTGAGGTCGAAAACAGACAACTGAAAACAGAAATAGCTGAGATACAAAACAAAAATATATCTCTTAACCTAAACGATACCTCCAAAATTATTGTTATTCATGGCCTAAATGAATATTACAAAGAAACAGAAAAAGATTTAGAAGATAGGGTTATATACGCATTCCAAGATACATTAAATATTGACCTCACTGGTTATATCGAAGAGCTTAATCGAATAGGACGAAACGGACTCAGACGACCACTGCGGGTGGAATTGATCAGTAAAAAGATGACCAAGTATATTCTAGAAAACTCAGGATACCTAAAAAGCCTAGGCTTATGCGTATCTGCATTCCTTGACAGAGAATCATTACAGAGACGAAGAAAACAAAGGGAACAGACTGTAATACAACAAGTCAGTAAAGCAAATTCAACAATTGACTATAACGCAAAGAAAACATTGACTCAGAACCATGATGACGCAAACACTACCAGACGCACTCTAGTACCACCTACTATTAATAACCCAACGAGAATGGATTCCTTTCGCATTTAATATCCTGATCCAAAACATACAAAGCGTAAAAAACAAAATACACATACTCGAAGATTTTATTGAAGACAAAGACTACCAATCAATATGCCTGACCGAGACATGGATACGTGATAACCAAAGCGATAGCATCAAAATAAACGGGTACACATTCGCTTCTGCCTACCATCGACGTGACCACCGAGGCGGAGGGGTGGCCATCCTCCTACGCGACGGCATCGACTACGTGCACCTTGAGGACTGCACTAACCTATCAGTAGAATGTGTAATAGAATGTTGTGCTGTAGAAATAATTTCACAAAAAACTATTATTATTAATATTTATAGACCGGATCGCGACATTGAAACCTTTTTTGCTATTATTGGAAAAATTTTAAATAAAGTAAAATGTAAAGTTAACAGGAACCATGTAATTTTGACCGGCGATTTTAATATTGATAAGTCATCTAGAAGCAAAGACTACCAGCGGCTACAAAATATAATGTTACAGCATAATCTATATCAAATCGTTGACGAACCAACTAGAGAGACACTGACGTCATCTTCCTGTATTGATTTAATATTCACAAATCAAAGGGAATATAAATTAGCTATCACCAATACCGGTATCTCAGACCATAAAAGCTTAAATTATTCACAACAATCCTCAAAAACTGAACAAAATAATTCCTCTTATGTTATTACAAAAAGAGTATTTAATGAAAAATCAATGTCACAGTTTAAACTTGCCCTTAGCCAAACGGATTGGGATGAAATATTGTGCATGAATAAAACCGTAAATGATATTTATACAGAATTTAATAAAAAATTACAAACAATATTGAATGAAACAATACCTAAAAAGCGTATAAAAATCAAATGCAATAAAGGGAAACCTTACTTAACTGTCGGTTTAAAAAAAGCATGTGAGCACAAAAGATTGTTAAAATTATTTTTAGAAAAGACCAATAATAGAATATTAACAAACCATTACAAAACCTACGAAAAAATCCTAAAAAAATGTGTAAAATTATCAAAGAAAATAAATTATATTAGAGAAATGAAACAATCCCAAAACAAATCAAAAACAATGTGGAATATGATTAAGAATAATCTTAAGCCTGATTCCAAATGCCATACTAAAAATATTTCCTTACGTCTTGCCGATAGTAAAATAATAAGTACACCTGCAACGGTCTCAAATATGTTCAACGAATTCTTCGCTTCCGTCGGCGAACCACTGCACAATACATCGAACATGTCATGCCCAGATTGTCCAGTCCTCACACCATCAGTGAACTCATTATTTGTACAACCCGTCACGGAGCGTGAGGTTTATAGTATTATACGTAAAATGAAAAATAAGCGGAGTGCTGGAGCGGATGAAATACCGCCATTATTAATTAAAAAATGTATTGACGAACTGACACCACCTATAACCAAACTAATAAATAAATCATTTGACGAAGGTATATTTCCGGAAAAATTAAAAGAAGCGAAATTACGACCGATATTTAAAAAAGGCGGCAAGCCACAAGACCCTTGTTCTTATCGACCAATAGCCCTTCTGCCCGTTATCTCTAAAATATTTGAAAAAGCAATGTCCACTAGAATAAACAATTTTTTGGAAAAATTCAGTCTTTTGGATATGAACCAGTTCGGTTTTAGACAAAAAAGATCGACAACTCTCGCGGTTTATAATTACGTGCAAGAAATATATAAATATATAAATGACAAACAGTATGCCATAGGCTTGTTCTTAGACATGACCAAAGCATATGACAAAGTTTCCCATGGCATATTATTACAAAAATTATACGGTATAGGAATAAGAGGTACGGCCTACAAATGGTTAAAGTCTTACTTACAAGATAGAAGTCAACATGTCGAAATAGAATTCTATAACAAAGAAACAAAAGAAATAAAAATAGTGAAATCGAGAACTAAAATTATCAATCACTCCATTCCCCAAGGCAGCGTGCTAGGGTGTATATTATTTTTAATATACATAAACGACCTACCTAAAATAATAAAAGCTAAATGCATTCTATTCGCTGATGACGTATCCTTAGTCTTTAAAAGTACCGAAAACTCCGAAACATTGACCTATATCGAAAATTGTTACAAAATCGTTAAAACTTGGCTAGAGAAGCACAACCTCCAAATAAACACAAACAAAAGTAACTTGCTGCAATTTAGGACATACCAACGAAAAGCGCTTAACATTGACACCCTTACTAACCATCTGAATATTCCCGAAAGAGATAACCTTACGCTTCTTGGTTTGACATTAGACAACAATCTGACATGGAAAAAACATATTGAAAACCTAAAAACTAAGTTATCGAGATTTATATACGCATTCAGTAAATTAAAAAGCAACACAAACTATGAAACCGCGCTGTCAACGTACTATGCCTATGCTTATGCGTGGTTAAACTATGGCATAATACTGTGGGGTGAAAGTACAGACTTCAATGATATCTTCATTATGCAAAAAAAATGTATACGAATCCTCATGAACATTAAACAACGGGACAGCTGTAAGCCGTACTTCATAAAAAATAAAATCCTAACGCTACCCTCTTTATACATTTTACAAATAGCTACGTTCGTGCACAAACACAGAGATTACTTTCAATCTAACATAGAAGTAAACCCAACCTATAGCCGACGAAACAAACATTTATTAATTCCACCTAAACCTAAATTAAAAATGATGAAAAATAGCCCCCACTATAGAATCGTGTCAATTTATAATAAATTGCCAAATCTGATAAAACATGAAGGAAAGATCAGCGTATTTTATAATAAATTAAAATCAATACTAATAGAAAAAGGCTACTACACTGTGGATGAATTTATGAACGACAAAACGTTATAGCCGCAGGTACAATAATAATCTGAGCGACTCGGTGGGACCAGTGACATATACCTAATTATTATTATTATATTATTATTATTTTATCCTATTGTATTGTATTTAAACTGACTAATCAACTTTGACAATGATCTGACGTGATTAATAATGACTCTTATTTTGTGCTGTTTTGTTGTATTTTTGTTGTTATGTTTACTGTTTTTTATACTTAAACGTTATTTAATTTTATTATGTGATTTAAATTCAATAATATTGTATTTTTGACATTTCACAAAATCTGACACAATTGCAATGATGACCTTATGTTTAATTAATTAATATTTTGTAAAGACAATGAATTTATTGATACTCAGCAGCGTTCGTTTGTTTTGCAGTGCCCTAACAGGGTTCATGCGCAAAACGAGATAACTAAAGTTGTAAAGTGTGTTGTGTGCATGAGAGCAAATAAATAAATAAATAAATAAAATAAAATACTGGTATTCAGCTAGATCCGGTTTGTCTGGAAGCCGACCCCAATATAGTTGGAAAAAGGCTAGGCAGATGATGTGATTAGATTACATTATATTAGATTAGTTAGATTAGAAGTTACATTAGATTAGATAGCTGTCTCTACTATACTTTAGCAACTTCTTTTCAGGCAAAAGTCGTCCACTGCTGGACATAGGTTCCCAAGCGTCGCCATATCGACCTTGTGTGCTTCTCGCATCCAGCGAATTCCAGCGGACTTCACCAGCGATCCACGATAAGACGTTTAGACGGCAGCATATCAAGCTACAACAATCTATCAAATTCATTGTATAGATTTTTAACTTTATCGCTAAACTATAAGGTTCAAGATAGATTGGGAAAATTTGATAGTTTCATGCAGCTGTATGTGCTAGCGTCTGTACCATGCTAATATTAAGTCGGTTAATAGGTATATTAGTATAGGTTGGCCTAGGAAGAGGTGGCGACTCGGGAGGAAGCACGACTCCCTGTCGTTTCGGGCGACGCAGGTGCTCTCGGGGCATGGCTGCTTCGGGAAGTACCTGTGCCGCATAAAAAGGGAGCCAGACGCTCGGTGCCATCACTGCACCGACTGTCGGGAGAACACGGCGCAGCACACACTGGCAGAGTGTGCCGCATGGGAGGAGCAGCACCGTGCCCTCGTATCCGAAGTGGCACCCGACCTGTCGCTGCCGGCCCGAGGGAGTTCGATGGTCGGGAGCGCCGAGTCATGGAATGCGGTGATCTCCTTCTGAGGACTGAGGCTGCGGAGAGGGAGGCCGTGGCCAGCCTCCCGTGCCGCAGCAGGCGAACCGGGCGTCGGTGGAGGGCGGACAACGCCTTCTTCCAGCCCCCGTAGAAAGGTCCGGAGGGACGGTGGACTTGGGGTCGTCCGCCGCCCCCAATCCAGAAGGACCCGAGACGGTGGCGCGTATTGTTCCAGACGCGCCCCTACTGGACGTTGCGGGGGGACCTTGCTCCTCCCGCGGGCCTGAGGTGGACGGCATACGCGGGCACTAGCCGGGGATTATGGAAGGTGTACTAGCTCTCACAATCCTCGGTCAAGTGTGAGATGGAACACCGGGGTGGTAAAAAAAAAGGAAGAGGTGGTGAGACGACGAAGACTCCTACTGCCAGGGTTGCTTCGAGGTGGCTCGCGACAAAAATATCTAGAAGAACTTGGGGAAGGCCTTTGCCCAGCAGTGGGACAGTATAAGCTGAAAAAAAAAAGAAAAATAATGTATGGATTTCATTAATCCTAATATAAAAAATTCTTCCGTTACTGACTGATTGAGTGACTGACAAACAACGCACAGCCGAAACTACTGGTCGTAGAAAGCTAAAATTTGGCGTGTAGGTTCCTTGGAGAGTGTAAGAGAGGATTTAGAAAAGCTAGTTCGAATGTGCTAAACGTTTTGTCACTTTACTAAATAAGTACTGTTCTGTAGTACCACAGCAAACAAAACACCAACAGATAGTCAATAGATACTCAACCCGTTAATTTGGCGACCGCTAATTAATTAATTGTGAACATTTATCTGAAAAGGTTTAAATTCAGTAATCTGCTTAATGTGGTTTCGATCCCATGAAATTTAAAAGCATGCCCAGAAATTGTTTCCATTTAGCAGACGAAGTATTTACATTTTATCAAGGGCCCGACTTGGGAAAGTGCACCTATCCTATCTATACTCTGTTCTTGAATTCCTATATCGTGAATGTTCTGATGAAATCATGTTATTTTCATATCATCAGCATATCAGCCGTAAGACGTCCACTGCTGGACATAGGCCTCCCCCAAGTGTCGCCACAACAACTGTGCGTCTCGCATCCATCGGCTACTATTTTCATATATAAATTGAAAACCCACATTACATTGAAATATGCCTTTAGTCGGTTTTGATTAATTATAGATATTGAATCACCATTAAATCAAATTGGAATATTTGATAAGATTGATTAATTGAGACCGCCTTCAGGAAAAAAAACATTATAATACCAGTTTTATGAAAATTGTTTTGCAAATGGCACAAGAACAACAACATTCAACAATCAAGAAGCAACATTCAAGAAGCTGACATACATAAAAACCAATTTAAACTGTTGTGGCGCCCTATATCATAAAACTGTAGTCTATTTTACGTGACAGCTGTAAACTGAAACCTTGCAAAACAAAGACAACATCAAAATATATGACAAAGATTTTCCGACTCCGACATGTCTGAAATATGGCCTTAGCTGCTAACACAAGGACTTCCTTTGTTATAACTAAGGGAAGTGAATATTTTTTGAAGAGACCACGAATAATTTAGCTTATCAGATCCCGGTAGCTATCTTTGCGAATCTAGTATTCAAGGTCGATGGTACGTAAGGGCCGGCGCACATTTGGCGGAGCGCATCGCAGAGCATGCCCACAAAGTGTTCTAAACGCTTGACACATTAGGCGGATTTTTAACCGAGATTACGAGCGGATGCGCGAGCATGCGCGAACACGCGCGAGTATGCGCTAAACTGCGCTTACTCGATACACCGTCATCATTCGTTTTGCAATTTTTCCAGATTCCAAACGTGTATGACCGGAAGCGGATGCGGGCGGAGTGGGCTCATGCTCGCGCAGTCAATGTTAATGCGCGCTACCTTTCGCATGTGATCGCTTCGATGCTCAACAGGAATTAATTGTTATAGTAATTGATTTAAATGAGGAGAATATCGATAATAGTTTGACAGCGAAAAATGCTCTGCGGTGCGTTCCGCCCTATATGAGCCGGCCCTAAAGTAACATTGTATGGGCCGATACCATCACAATTCGGTTTGTCAGTCTATGAATATAATTTGCGAGATTTATCGAACGGCCCTCGGCCCTGAAATACAGGAAATTTATTCAATGGCTACCAACTGATCCTCATATAAAATCAAATATAACGAATTGAGTTTCTTTATACATTGTTGCCTGTTTTATTGGGGACCCGGATTTATAGGGTTTTTAAGATTCCTCGTTTTTTATATGAAAGTTTATTCGGTTTTTGAAATAGTTTTTCGAAAGTGTAGAATTACTGTCTTGAAGACCCCGATTTTTAAGTCTTCAGCTATAAGCACAATGTTACACAAAAATCTTTGTGATTATGATTTGTAAAAATTGACTTTCAGTCTGATGCAGTTCAATCACAGATCTGATGCCACCAACTGCATCATCAGACTGCTTTTTAGTCGTTTTTAGTTTTCGAGTTATTTGACAAAGTAATTTCTTGTAAGAAATTACCTTATTCTTTAATTGTTTTAATTAAGAATTAGTTTTAGCGGCAAAAAATAAACACACTGTGAAAATTCCAACTGTCTACCTATTGTTTTTAAATACGCTTCAGCCAGACGGACGGACGAACAGAACCCATGTTTGCAAATAAATAAATGATTTCTGATTTCTGATGCTTAGTAATAGGGTTCCGTTGGTTACCCGTCGAGCACGGCAACCTAAAAAACCCACTAACCTGAAGCCAGTATTGCTAACCATACGAACCCCAAGCAACTATGTATATCACCACTGCCATACCCTCCATCCCGGATACAATGAGACAGATAAATCCCTACTATTATGGGTTCATCAATCCCATAATGGGAGTCGTATAGGGCCGATGGGTTAGCACTAAATACGGGGTATCGCTCGCAATGAAATTTACTAGGGGGAGCAAGACATATCGCTGTGGTCTGCTAATTTATGGCATGTTTTTTGTACGAGCCGGTTAATGGCCTATTATGGGTCTTTGAACTGCCCGATAAGCTTAGGTACCTTTGTAGTGATTTTAGTTAAAAGATTGAAAATGTTTCCTTCGAAGCAGCATAATTCGCACACCTAGATCTAAACAGGTAACAAAAAAACCGGCCAAGTACGAGTCGGACTCGCACAAGAAGAGAGAATAGAGACAGATAGACAGTCGAGGCTTAGTAATAGGGTTCCGTTGGTTACCCTTTGGGTACGGAACCCTAAAAAAGCATTTTTTTCAGTTAGAAGAAATATATTAGTCTTGCATTTTAATAATGTTTAAGGGCTGACAATTTGATTTTTGTTTTTATTTCCCTATTACTTAACAATGTATGTACAATATTATTTTATCCATGTCTCCCTATTGCTTAACAATTTAGCCATATACGAGAAGTATCGAGTAGTGAAGATATTGAGGAAGGGAATTCGATGGCTTGCATAACTCTAACTAGTTGGCTCCGTTTAGATCTAGTACGAATGTCAACTATTTTGAGAATGGCCATGTCTTGGTAATGGTACGGGGCCTCGCTACTACCATGTTAACTATACTTAGGTACAGGTATTTAGATAAGATAAGATAAGATATTTATTTTGCAAATATGGGTACACAACACGGTGATGTAAGAATATAATTTATTAGGAACAGCCATATTTACCAGAAGGCATGCAAAAGTACAAAATACATGAATGATTCTAAGTAATAATAATAAAGATAACAATGTCAATATACGATTACAAATTCATTACAATATAATTAAATAAGAATTAAATGTCACCTTTGTCTAATTTCTAGTCAAAATAATAGTAGTCAAGAGATTCCATTCTCCATTAAGAATTCTGCTACGCTTTAATACGCTTCTGGTATGTCAACATATAGCGTAACTGACTGTCTAGGATGCGCTAGGAGCGCTGGTACCGGTACCAATCGACAAAATGGGGATAATGTTAAAACACTCTTCAAGTCTGATGCACAAAATAAATAAAATATTTATTTTGCCGCTAGCTCTTTTTAATTTCACGAGTAATTTAACATTGTCTGAAACAAAAGAATAATCCAAAACGTGTGGATTAGAACAACATCTGTTGTAGCAAAAACTATTCTAAGTTCGACATTTATCGTGAAATTCAATGGCCTGTGAGCGACCGGGGCCCCGAATGATTTCTATTGATACACGGACCGTTGAACTTTGTGGAACTTCTGACAGTTCACGTTTTACTAGCAACGTTTCATCGTAGGCACTCTGCAGACAAATGAACTTTGATCTCCAGGTTGCGGCGACAAGCAATTTTTTTTTACTATTGATAGGCACGTCTCACCTCATGGTACGCAATGATGTGGTCCAAGATGGAGCACGCTTGCTTAGAAGTAACCTATTCACTACAACAACAATTGAGCCGTTTTTGATGTTTTTAATAAACTTAACTTTGAGAGATTGCGTAGACATAGCAACTTAAAGTTACAGAGGTCGCCCACAGTTTTCGGTTTCTTCACCCGGTGAAAAATCTATTTCTAATTGTGTCAACTTGCTGGATTTCATAGCAACCAGAACACGCCACTCCGTCCCAGTCCTTTTTATTGCTGCAACTGGCAATTGCTAACGGAACCTATAAAAGAGTTGTCAGTTGCTTCAACTAAAGTTGCACTGTCTGCGAAGCGGTATAAGCTGACGAGGATAACATATGAACGTACGAAGTAAGATGTCGAAAGTTACAACTTCATTGTGCGATAGTAAGGGTGTATTATATTGCTATTGTTTACAACACATCGGTTTAATGACGGGCCGAGGGTGGAATAGACTTAACTATGGGGTGAATGAACTTTACATAAAGCTGTAGAACGAAGGATCTTACGGGTTCAAATAATATAAATCTTGTTTTGAAAGAGCCTTCCTGTCCTTGCTATAGTATTTATCATTCAAAGAGGCTTCCTTATTTTTCCTATTGATATGCAAAAGGTATAGAAACTAAAGACGTAATAATTTGTTTCAGGAAAAAAGCGGAATTGTTTTGATATATTCAGAGTATTTTTCCGGTGTTTTTGAAAGATTTATGTACAACCTAGGGGAAAATAACAAAACCAATACCTGCACACGCATTGGAAGCCATAAATAACCGAAAAATCGTAAAAAATCTAACTGTACTATACTTTAAATAAAATTCATATTCGTAGGAGATGCAATAAAGGTGACATTTTAGAACGGGTCTAAATTTAAAGGTGCCGCGTATTTCTTTATCGCCATGGAACGTACGGCACGAGTGTGCAATATTGCACCTGAGGTCTCATTCGGGGATGACACGTGTAGCCCCATGTATTTGGAGAACAGCCATGAGTTTGTGTTTTTGTGAGATTTAAAATAAAAGTTGCAGTTTTTAGTTCATCAGAATTGTGGGTGTAGTTACTATGGTAATAGGTACACCTCTGCTCCTAACCCTTTGGGCAACGCAGGTATATATTAAGTAAATTAACCGTTTTATCAACTTTCACAGGCCTTCTGCTAAATACTATTTTTATAAGTTTAAAAATGTATTTAGGTAATCTGCGTGCCAATTTAAAAAAAAAATATTATTTAGTATGCAGATAATATTTACCTAATACCTACACATTTCTTTTCCCTCGGGTTCTCACTTTCTCCACTCGCTAATTACATGGTTTATATTACTTAATGTTACCTAATATTAGACTATTGTATTTTTAATTTACTCAATCAGCAAAAGTTATTTCAATGTCCTTTTGAAGTCTATTTTTATCTCATTCACCGTTCTTCTTTCCTTTCCTTGCTTCATCTTTTACAGCACTCTCGCGATTGACCTGTTGTATACCCGAAAACATATGTATAACGCTATGATTATTGCAAATCTCGCCACCTACAATATAGCTAACAATATTTCCATTCTTTATTTCTACTTCACACTGATGCGACACAAATTCGATCAATTCTTATTCGGCCCAATCTAAAAGGTCCGTTCGGAGGTACACCTGTCCCAACGCATTTCTTATGTATGGTAACTCTATCTCTTGACATATTCGCTACATTTTTATGTAATGCTTTGGGATATTGATGTATGAAACACGCTGCGAAAGGGACCTTGTTAAATTTATTTGAATTATAATAATGCGAGGGTCCAAATGTGCCGATATTATTGTTATTGAAAACTTATTTTTCGTTTTTTCAGGATTTTTTGTTATTTTGCTGCTGCGACAAATGTATAGTGGGGTGGTTCAATGTTCTAGCAAATTTGATTTCTGTAAAGTTACTGGCCGAGGTCTAAAAAGGTATCACTATCATTACATAGAATTACTAAACGTACATTACTAGTAACGCTACTAGCAACTTGACAGTCTGTGGCGCGCTGGCTGGGTAAGAATAATGTAGTCGAAAATACGTCATTTCTTACGACATCTGTTGTCAGTTAGCGAAAAATATTACTGATGCTAAACGACTGACTTTTCGATCAGCGCCGTTTTTACGTTGTAAATAAAGACTTGTACTAAAGTTAGCGCGAGTGAAATTAGAATTAAGATAGTGAAAATGGCGTTAGGTATTTCTTAGTATATCAAGAAGAATAAAATAACAATTTAAGCAAGCAATCGGACCGCAGCACGTCAGAGCCCAAGTGGGTCAAGCCCAAAGTTGTTCTGGCACTTGTAAATTAATTATTCGGCATCGTTGTAACTAAGGCTAAGGTAAGGTCCGAACATGGGACGACTTGAATTATTAAACGAGGCTACCCGGGGGAAATCACTAGTGCGAAGTGGATAGACAACGTCGCTTATAGTGTGGAAATAAATACAGTATATCAATGAGTGCGAAGAACTAAGTTTGACAACGGAGGGTGTAGACGCCCGGATGTGTGGGCTGGGACAACTATTTATTTATTCTGTGGCGAGTTTTGAACTTTCAGTTTGACTCCGCTTGAGGGACGAATTCTTAGAGTAAACATGTTGTTTAATTGTAGAACTAAGTTCATGGTTTTGTTGTTCTATTAACTCTCTCTCTTAGTTTATTGTAGCTAGTTCAATTCTTGGATATAGACTGGTTTTGAAAATGGAGGTTAATGCCAAATAGGTTGGTGACCAAGTGGGATTCACACTAATGATGATGCCTGTGGGTTGTAAGCCTGTATTTAGAATGACGAATGAACATACCCACAAGTTCTTTTAGCAAAGGTTGTTGACTCTTGGCGAAATTATAAGACTTCAGGCACACTAAGGCAATTTTGGGGATAAAACCGAAGTGAGAGGGAAACTTACCTAAAATTACCCTGGTGTCCAACTATCAGCATATAATATAAGGGACAGCAAAACACCTCATCATTATCATCAAATCCTCCGAAAGACGAGAAGAAGATCCTCCACTGATGGACATAGGCCTCCCCCAAAGGGAGGGGGGGGGGGGTTGCCATAATCGCCACGCTTGGCAGGCAGGTTGACGATCGCAATGTATGATGTTGAGTTCTACAGAGAACGCTGCATGCTGCCCATTCTCTGGCAAGTCTCTTAGTCGCCTCTTACGACACCCACGAGAAGTAATGGGATGGTATTATTATTTTACGGCACCCTACGGCACCAGCCGACACCATACGGCAACGCAAAACACCTACCAAAACATTAGTGAACTTTATGTTAACCTTCCAATTTCAAAAACCCAAACACTCAATTCCAGCCAGCAATCTCGAAAGCCAAACCCTGTTTGTCAAAGGGATATTTAAAAAAAACGTAAAGTACCTATACCGACTGGTATTAACCTCTGCACTCTTTGATTAGCCGAAGGGAAGAGGGCGTTCCGGAGTAAATTTCATTCAAATTGATGACTTCATCGGTTTAACCCCAATAAGCAGGAGATTAGGGAACCCACCAAAGTTTGCTCAACGGCGCCGGAGTGAATTGTTTTTCTTTGATTTTCTTTTGATAATGTTTGCTGGTGATATCAATATTTGTTTGTATAGGAATGTGATTTATTTGAGACAAACAGGATATTTTCAGGCCCATGTTGTCAAGCTACGTACGTTTTGGCTAGGAGCTTGGTGAATTCAGTAGGTATATTCTGACAACATCTCTCCGTGGACACTAAGGTTTGTGATATCGTTGTCCATCTTTCTATAGTAATGAATATATAATATAAATATCATTATTGTAAAAGTTATTTCTAAGAAATATCCTTTCACCAGTACCTTCTGTTGCTGCCTTCTCGATTTATATCTCAAACAAGATTAGACGGAACCCATCAAGATCCTGCTTGAAATGGAAGCGTATTTTTTCACATCAGCATTTTATTACACTTACCCAATAAAACCGCGGGGTTGAATGAGGGTCAGTACCTCCGTACCCTACATCCGAGTGGATAAAGCAAGTCAGTAATTAATCAGCGAAGTGCGTTTACAAGGGTTGATCTTTTTTACATGAGGGGCTGATTGAAAGGGCTAAAACTCATTAGTACGGGAAACGTATTCTGGAGCTAACGAGGTAACGTAAGGGATTATGTTACTGGTGAATGTGGCACTGGTGGGATTAGTATTTATCAACCATTCTTCTTTAGTGTTAAAATTTGAAGGAAATGATACATACTCTAAGGCCATGCATGCGAGTTGTTAGTTTTCGATTTTCTTAATCGGTTGTATTTTTTTAAATTTAAGTTTCAGAAGTCCGTGCTTTTGGTTTTGTTTCTTCGTTTTTTGACACCGACTTCGGAAATTAAAGGTTATTTTAAAATATTTTGTAGTGTTTTTATTTGGAAGTCGGTTGTATTTTTTTGTAAAAAGTCTTATATTTTTAACTTTTTTTGTGGTGATACTTGAACAATCGTCTACGCACAAATCTTATCATCCAAGTAAGCTAAAATTCTCATAAAATAAAAACTTCTGAGCCACTGGATTCAATTTTCACGGTGCCAAATGGCAAGTATGGCGCATCGAACTAAAAAGATTCACAGAAATCGGATACATAAAAAAAACCCACCGAATTGAGAACCTCCTCCATTTTTGGAAGTTGGTTAAAATCATTAACTGAAATACTTGTTCACGTACAGTCAGTCACGTTTCCCTGATTAGCACTCGCCAGACTACAGTGCTTGCTCAAAATCATGTGTGATCAAAATAATGGAAACATATTAAAACACGGAAGTGCTCAGAAATATTAGAGAGCAAGGCAAATATTACTACTATTTCATCCTCCTCATAAAACAAGATTAGATTCATGATTCGAATCTCATACAGTTTATAACGAAATTTGGTAAACAAACCGAGCCTTTTATTATTATTTTCTTAGTTATGGCCCGAACTCCATACGCATAGGGTAATAAAACGCAGACACCATACGAACGCCGTAAGCAATGAAGAGGTGAAAGCTTGGAAACATTTGAAAAAGAGGAACGTAAAAATGAGGGAGAGGCCTCTTCGTGAGTTTGGACATGTTGAATATTTGAGGAAAGGAAGAGATACGTATTGCAGAATGGCTCGAAAATAAGATCAAGATCAAATTATACCTATAGTTTTCACGTATGTCAATCGGAATGAAAATAGCTATGTAAACAGACTGTCTTTTAATGCCAATATTCTTTCAGGGGTGAAAATACTCATGAAAGAAAACGAGTAATTTTTATTATAGAATCGACCCTGAAATCGCAAAAAAAGTACTGACATCTACTTTTCGTCGAGTTATGCGAATATAAAAATGTTCTTTATCTATATCTATCTATACTAATATTTAAAGCTGAAGAGTTTGTTTGTTTGTTTGCTTGAACGGGCTAATCTCATAACCTCTGGTACAATATTAAAAAAATATTTCATTGTTAGATTGCCCATTTATCGAGGAAGGCTATAGTCTATATATCATCACGCTAAGACCAACAGGGGCAAGCAGTAATGAAAATTGTGACGCAGACGAAGTTGCGCGAGTCAACTAGTATTAAATGTGATTTGCTTTTACAGTAAAGTTTATACCCATACGAACCTATACCCTGAAAGATTTTCAATTTATTGTAAATCACTTTGGTCATCAAATCATAGTTAGAATTGCTAAAACTACTCAAACAAAACATAATTCCGAAAAATATCAAGTTGCTAACTAGTACCTTCCGCCGTATTTTCAGAACACCCAGACTATCCTATCGACCGTGCAAAATAATTTACATCCCAACTTAAAGCATTTGCGATCCTGCAAAGAGATAGCTTCGAGCCCCCAGAATAAGTTTCAGCTCCTCGGTAAGTCCGGCGCAATGGAGCGTGCTAGCATTATTAGCGGTTTGGGGTGCACGGAAAAAATGGGTAAGTTCTCGAGTCCTGATACTGTTTAAGCATTCTTGTACATTTGTATAATGTGTGAGGGTCATCTGGTAGAGTGGTTGGCTTTTGCAAAGTCTTTGAACTCGAAAAGTCGAAATAAGGTTGTACGAAACACGCGTGGCGTTTCAGGTTGATAAACCAATACTTATTTTTTATACTGAAAATTATTGTGAAAGATGATTTGGCAAAAAAAAGTTCTCAACATCAAATCAGATATTATGCTTATCAAGTTTCGTTCAAACTGGTTAAATCATTTCGGAAGGACTTGCCAGTTTGCATATAGGTACCTAATACCGTAAGGAATAACGCTTACGCTCTTAACAACGTCCTTGATTGAGGTTCTGAAAGAACTTAATCATAAGACTATAAAAGTGTCTACAATACTAAAGGTGAAATACTTCAAGGGTTTATGTAAGACATAAACCTGGTAAAGACTAATGTTGACCTCGCTGACAGCTCTGTCGGCGCAGTGGCCGAGTGATTTGAACAAATATTTGTATGGCCTACTGTCTGATAGTGGTTTCAGGTCAGGGTGCTGTTTGTGCATTTGAGATTTGTGTCTCCACCTACCTTAGCAATACTGGGATTAGTATTGCTAAGGTAAGGGAGACACAAATCGGAGAGAAGGAGGATCAAAATTTTAGAATATTCGTTCTACATACGCATTACTGAACTCCTGGATATTAATTTTATTTTTTTTGGATGTGAGACTGCTGGGAAAAAAGAGGGGAGTTATAAGTTTGACAGCTATGTGTGTATGCCTGTGTATCAGTCTGTGACACCGTAGCTGTTAAACGGGTGAACCCCTATTTCTATGCAGTTTTTTTATCATTCTTAGCGGTACTTTTCATTACTGAAGGTCGTGGGGTTATTTTATGTGGACCGTGATCCTTCTTTTACAGGACTTCCCAAAAGGAGTGTTATTTCAAGGGTGACTTCTGAGAAGTACATAATTGAGTTAAGTAAATTGTAATAAAATGAAGTTTTTAAGGAACTCGTGCTTTCAGAAAACAAATGCCCAGCTTTGCGTGCTTCTTTCCTTTCGTTTTAGGCTGACTGATATCATCTCAGTACGGTCATCATTCCTCACGCCGAAAATCGTTGTTACACATAAATCCCCTAGGATCGTTTACTGTACTGGCCAATAAGGGGTGGACGAAGGTCGATATGATGTATGATGATAAATTATTGTTATGTTTTACTCGATGATCACTGAGTAAAGTGAAAGTGGGGACCATAAAGTCCCGAATTATTTTTGACAGAAGAAGAAGAAATACAGAGTAGCTTTTTCCCGCGGATTTGCTACCGAAGTCAGACAGGCACAGTGAACTTATCCGGGATATAAAGTCGTCTATGGAACTTAGTGATAGTGAAGAATATTTTCGTTACAGAAATTGTCTTTTACAGAATTGCCTGAAAAAAAAATTACATCTTGTTAATGTTAGTTTACACTGAAATCTTCACCGGTGTTTCATCATCAATGAGTGTAAATAATATAAGTTGAGATTCTAGAGCACAGCCTAGAGTACACTCAAAACTTTCCTACAGACTCGACATAATTATGATTTCCCCTTTCTCTACAATAAACTTAATACTACACTCAATATAATTATACTCAGTATGTAAACAAGAATGCAAAAATAAAGTGTTTTTACTTTTCTACTTACTTGTGATTAAGTTTTGAGTTGAAACTACACCGCAAACACATAAACGCAAGCACACAACACTGACACAACTCCCTCACAACACTCACACAACTCACTCACAACACTCGCATAACACTCACACAATACTTCCGCTATATGCTATCTGATGTAAGTTATATATTCTTTTTAGATTGATATAATGTGTAAACGTAAAACCTAACTACTGTTACTACAGGACATTAACTTCTGGAAAGTTAACTGTGTCCTGAAATACAGGCTCGGATAGCGCAGGCACAGTTTCTAACTTTTATTCTTTTTGCAAAATCAACATTTCAATAATAATACTGTTCTACTTGTTACAATTTTTTTAAGACAAATAAACTTTATTGTTTGTTATTGCTGCGTTTTATGCCATCAGTAACTTTAGGCATAAAACGCAGCTCTATCAATATCAAGAGCAGAACATTTTTCCAGACAAATTTCCAACCATTCTCTTAACATATATCTATATCATATCACATACATATTAGCGAACACGCCTTTTCCCCTTTCAACACACATTCATATTACATAACACAGAGATGCAGAAATGTAACATTCACACAAGTATTTACGTGACGTATTCCAGGCTCAAAACAAAAATAATATAAATATTTTCGTATATGAAATTTCATATGAAATATTCGTCACGAATCTCTGGCTTGCAGCGGGCGAATGCATTCACTGTTCTTCCCTTGTGAATACAAATAGCCTCCTCCCGAAGGAAATAGGCGCAGGGGGGCGCAGGGGGCGCATATATTATGTGAACAAGTTTAATATCTTAAAATGCGACGCCATATTTCTGGGGAAAAAATAGAAACATGCCGTTTAGATTGTGTTTAGAAAGGTTTTCGGTAATGTACTTTGAGAATCTGAAGGGGAGTTGGTTCAAAATATTGTGTGCCTTAGAGTTTAATTTTTAGTAAATATGAAATGGACGTAAACATAATATTGAACAGCCAATTTTGTAATTATTTATAGGTAAGGTACTTATTCAATTCACAATAGGGATGAATCTTGAGTATTTTTTTACTCTATGGTTTTATTTAGTCCGTCGGTTAGATTATGGGAAAATATTAGACACGTATTTTGCATAACAAAAACAACAAAAAATGACGAAGATAAAACGTATCAAAGATCATGAATGGGGGGGGGGGGGAGTGGGGGCGCCTGACGTCACTATTCGGTAAAAGTGTACTGAAATGTGTCGTTTCAGAGTTTTGAACGCTCTGGAACGTCTTAATTTTTTGTTTTTATTAAAATGAAAAAGTACGAATCCAATATTTTTCGGAAATCTATCTGACGGACTAATTCGATTTTAAGTTATTAAACTATTAGGAAATGAAACAAAAAGTGGTTCTATATCAACAATCTTTCTCTATCAAACATAAACTCAAAAATAATTCAAGCACTAGAACATAGGTTCCAGGTTGTCTGGAAGAGATCGCGGAATGCGATAAGACCGCCCATTGTATGTGTTTTAGTTTTAAGTTTCCTTTTATATTACTTTTGGTGTATGTACAATAAAGCGTATAATAAATAAATAAATAAATAAATAAATAAATAAATAAATAAATAAATAAATAAATAAATAAATAAATAAATAAATAAATAAATAAATAAATAAACATATTTGTGTAAAAGAAGATTCCGGTACACAAGATTCGCGATCGCCGGGTGTCAGATGTCCTCCCCTCTGAAATTCGTAGCATGATTTACATACAACAAGAAACTAGAGCCGAATGAAACTGCGTTTAAAACGAAACAAGTCTCATTGAATTCCACTTGAGAAGTTTCTTCAATTCGAAACTTAATTAAGTATTGTTTTTGTTCCTTTCATTTAACGATCCTGTTTAATTGAGGAGTTTTTAAGGAAGGGTACCTAGTGTGTGTATGAATAAGGCCAGCTTTTCTTCGCAAGTGACTACTACCTACGACTGTAAAAATTAAAAAAGAAAAACATTTTTACAAAAAATACAACCGTTTTCCATTTGTAGGAAAAGAACCTTTATAGGATCACTCGAGTGTCTGTCTGGCCGTCTGTCACAGCCAGTTTTCTCCAGATCTACTGGACCATATGGACTTCTGTGACACAAACACGGACGCGGTACGTAAATAAATAGTTGATTAGTATGGGGGTCACATTTGGGGGTCAAACTATAAAATTAAAAAATAAAATTCAAACAGCATCTTGTGGTATATCAAATAAAAGGGCTCACTGTGAGGATTTTAATTATATTTTTTCATAATTAAAAATACACATTTTTGAACTTATTTAAGAAATAAGGTCAAAAATTACCATTACCCCCTTATCTCCGAAACTTCTGAGCCTAAAATTTATATTCCTTAAAATTATAGGAAAACTACAATTCAATACAGTTTTCCAATTCAATTTATTTATTTCAAATAAATTATAATAATGTAATTACAATTATAATCATCTCAAGAACTTTGGCAGTTGTTACGGATTGTCAGAAGCCAGTAAATCTGGTCTCCAGTCTTGCCAAGAAATACGGTGTTGTCCATTTAATGGGTTGTGGAGGTCTGGTAGGCAGCCGCTTCACGTAAAATACTGGTATTCAGCTGAATCCGGTTTGACTGGAAGCCGACTCCAATATAGTTGGGAAAAGGCTAAGCAGATGAATTACAATTATAATCATCCATAAACTAAATTTAAGTAAAATACTAAGAGTCACACAACAAGGGAAACAAACACAACAATGAAAGTATTGGATTAGGTCCGCACTACCCGTACATGTAGCTTCGTCCAATGCTTCATGAAGGAGCAATCAACATCCATTCTCCCTACAATGAACTGCAGAAAGCAGTTGGAGCTGCCCCGTATGCGGCACATCAGAGAGACTATTCTTTTGCGAAGTATCGCCTGAAAGCCATCTACTTGAGCATCTGCAAACATACCTGATGCGCTCCAAAAGCGTGGCAACACCATCAACATCCTGAATGCGTTATTGTATTGGACACGCAGGGCATTGTAAGTCCTCTGCGTATGCCTCACCCATAGGCAGCACGTATAAAATGACTGACAGCACGCCTTGAATAAAGTCATTTTTACCCGTGCAGTATAGCGCGCAAATCTACGGGCCAGCATATACAATAAGAAGTCTGTAGTGTTAAAATAACATATTAAAAAAACAAATTGGCTCGGAACCCTTTGTACGCGAGTCCGACTCGCACTTGGTCAGCTTTTTACTTTTAGTGGTACACCAGATTTAACAACACCTCTGGAAATACGACATTACGCAATTTCGTTTACTTGCATGACAAAATACCAACTGAAGAGTTGACAGATACAAAACGGGGCGTCATCATAACAATGTCTTCCAAGCTTGCCTTATTCATACTCTGTAGTCTTATTCCGAAGGAGACTTGAGTGAGTTAGTTGTATAATTGCGTCTGTTGTTCCTCGTTACGACTCTGTTACGCTTAATCTAAACTCGGAACTTTGTCTCGTAAACGGCCTGTTACACACAATAGATAAGGCCGATGTAGAGTTTCCAGTTTATCTTTGGGCTATTTTGGAACAAGTTCATGCAGACAACAACGCGCAAAGTCTTTGGTAACGTGGTAAGTTTCAAGGTTGGTGTTCCGTGTTCCATCGACATGTCAGTACCTAAGTTTGTAGGAACATCACTATTTTTAGAAGATGTCTAGTTTAAGCTAATAGGATTACTCGTAGCACGGTAAATATTACTATCAGTAGCTTACTGATTTAAATTAATATTTTACTATTAAAAACGAGATTAATATTGAGATCTACATGAAAAGGTCGCTTCTTAGGGATTCAGTTTATAGCTAATGAAAGTTACCTATATATATTTACGGGTATCTATTAACAAAATGAAACACGAAAAAATAAAAAATAGAGAACTTGAAAGAGTCTTGAGCTTGAGTTAAAACTGCCTGAAGCAGTTAATTACTCTTTCAACATACAAAGTCTAATTTAATTACCACGTTCCTTGCCAAAAAGTACCAGGTTCGCATAAATTAGAAGGAACACCCTTTAAAAATCCTACGGCCGCGAGCAATAAAATAGGTACTCAACTAAAACCGCGTTACTCGTGAAAATATGCTGTTGTTACCAAAACTGTGATAACTTTATACTATAACTAGCTTTTGCCCGCAACTTCGTACGCGCATATCCCGTATTTTCCCGCTCCCGTGGGAATTTCGGAAAATCCTCTCTTAGTGCTCTCCTACACTCCCCAATAAACATACATGCCAAATATCAGCTTTCTACGACCAGCAGTTTCGGCTGTGCGTTTTCTGTCAGTCATTCAGTCAGTCAGTAACGGAAGAATTTTGTGTATATATATTGATTTAATGTTTTAATTTAGTTCATGGCTTATGAAAGTATTTCAGGGATCATTTACCAAATAAGACACGACTAAGTAATAAAACATAGAGAACTTGAAGAAGTCTTTTCCCTATAGCAATTAATTATTCTTTGAACACACAGCGTCTAATTAAATTATCACGTTCCTCACCATAAAGTACCAGGCTCGCATAACTTAGAAGGAACACACCCTTTAAAAATCCTACGGCCGCGAACAATAAAATAGGTACTCAACTACAACCGCGTTAGCGTTACTTGTGCAAACATGCTCGCTCTTAATACCAAAACTGTGATAACTATACATAATTTAATGTAGTAATTTAGTTCTTAGCTTATGAAAATATTTGTAGGATCATTTACCAAATAAGACACGACATAATAAAATGTAGGGAACTTGAAAGAGTCTTGAGCTTGAGTTAAAACTGCCTGCAGCAGCTAATTACTCTTTCAACACACAAAGTCTAATTAAATTACCACGTTCCTCGCCAAAAAGTACCAGGTTTGCATAAATTAGAAGGAACACCCTTTAAAAATCCTACGGCCGCGAACAATAAAATAGGTACTCAACTAAAACCGCGTTACTCGTGCAAACATGCTCTTATTACCAAAACTGGAGTCTTATTTACGGAACTCGTTACATCTAAGTGCTCGTGAAAATTCCCACAGCCAGCCCGTAGGATGGTTTTAGCTAAAGAATAAACGATATGTTGGCTAAGATATCTTGTTATTGCTTTCGTGAAAGATTTTAGGTCGCCTTTTGTGATGGGCTTCGTTTTGATGTACAGACTTAGGTTTTGAGACGGTCGTTAGCTTTCGGTTTTATTATTTTTTTGGACATAATGGCTTTTTACGTGCCTAATGGTTTTGAGTTAATGAGAATTCTGTAGATTTTACCTAAATACGTTGCGCAGTACAGAGCGTAGCGCAGGATTTCGGTTTTTTTCATGAAATTTTACGGCTGGTGCGTCTAGTCACAAAGTTTGGACTCTTACAGTACAGCATATCAGTGGCTTCTTAGATGTCTACCTAAAGTTTTAAAAATGTACCTTTTCACCTCAAACAAACTTTGTTTCAGTATCTATTTCTCTCTAAGCTACTTAAAATAGCATCTTAAACACTTGCAAGCAACTAAATAATAAAGTGAAATCCTTTCACGCCGTATAAACGATAATAACGTAAAAATAAAAGGCGCACAGGCGCTCGTAATTTCTACAATATTACGTAAACCCGCAGGTGAGTCCATTAAGAATATAAAATGAAGGAAGGACGAATGCGAAAAACTTCAGGAATGGTTCTTGGCTGTTCCGAGACGCGAGCTGTCTTATTACCTTTCTTTAGGAACTTTTACGATGTTATTTTGTTCCACTTTTAATGGATTTACTGCTCTACACAAAATTGTAGGCACAATAAGTATGTAACAAAATAACAAAATGTCGTCTTCACAACAGAAGGTAATGACGGAGAATTTATATTTGACTTTTCTTTGTGAAATTTATTTTGGGACGTTATAGGCTTTCTGTTTACTCCCAGACAAAAGTTTGTGAGGTAAGGTTTCCGTTCTTGTTATAGTTTCCTGAAATTCGCTTTTTGAACTGTTCAGTCTATTTTGGAACGCATGGCAATATACCTTCTTGAATACTATTCTCGAATACACATTGTTGTCTTTTGATGGTATTTGCAAACAATATAATACCGCATGCATGTGACGGTTATGGTGCGACAGCGATGAGACAGCCATTTTTTAATATTTTTATATTGGTATATTATCGGTAGAGCTACTACGAAACTCTTTGAAAAATATTCACTACGTCCCATAGCGTGAGACAAAAAGTCTCGAGATTTCTAAAAACACTTCTTCTATGTACCACAGTGTAACTTCATCCTAACATAAAACAGAGCTGTCAAAGTTATTTGCCTTCAGTTCACGGGGTTCTGGGTAAAACACATAATAATTAGAGTTGCTGACGCAAAACCCTCGAGGGTGTCGCCTGAAATACGATCAATTAGACAGTGGAACGCCAAGTGATGCCTCGACACATTCGCTCCAGGGAAATTAGGTTATACCCGCGCATTCCTGAGGTTATGACTCGTTCTTACAGTCATATTTCTTGAGTAAATACTCAGGTGAATACCTGAAATAATTCCAGGAATTGTATGAAAATACACGATGAGATATTGTTGAGAAATACTTAGGTTTGCTTCGTTTACATTGAAAAGAGCGTAGGTGAAATATTGATAGAGAACATTAAGTGATCCATGAAATTTGAAAATAAGTAGGCATTTTGCCATTTTTGAGATCAAATAAAATATCAGTGTCTATTGTAGAAGCTGTCTTATTTATTCTGTGAATAAGAGATTCCCCGTCAGATAGAAGATTTATTTTGTTCGACAGTAAAAAAACTAAAAGGTTATTTCGCAAGATCGGACGCTTTTTCCAGTGTCTAAGTCCTAGAAAAAAACCTTACAACGCAAAATTTATAACAAGAAAGTTGAGCCGTAAAGTCAAGTATTTTTCCTTGAAATAGGGTCGCAATTTATCGCTACAAAACTTCTATAACACTTAGAAGTGGCATGCAAATTATGAGAAAAGATTTAAAAAGAAACAAAGACATCAAGTATAAAGAACATTCTTACGAGTAAGTTTAATTAGAAGCCATGTCTTTAAAAACAATCCCGGTTCTTTGTGCTACGCTAAGAGGCTTCACACAAGTAGTTGCGGTAACGCAGATGCTTCATATTATGTGAAAACTCAACGCTGCTTCAACGTTATCATGTGTCCCATACACACGACAATGCGTTTACATGCAAAATGAAGCAGTTAGCGATTACTTCCGTGTGAATAGACTGTTAAGTTGCGTACACAAGGACGCACACTGAATGCTGAACGAGTCTTGAAAGGCGTGAATAACGTGAGTGGCTCGCTTAATTTTACGGAATGAAAATGCGCTATCGACTTGCGTTTTTCGTGCGTTTATAAATGTGTAGGCGCCCTTATAACCTCGTTTGAATGTAGAATTTCCTTTCGAGTTTCAAGTCTGTCTTTTGATAACTAGCGAGCTGGAAACTAAGTAAATCTACAAAGATTAACAATATTTACGCAAAAAATGATAAGTTAAAAGGCACAGACTTTACGGTTGAACTCAGAATGATTAATTGGCAAAGTTTTTGATTGTGTTGTTTAAAGTTTAGAAGCTAATACTTATCTCATTTCAATTTATCAGAAAGTTTTAGTTCATTTTAGACTATTTTGAGAAATAAAGTTTTTTGAAGCCCACATCTAATCTGTTTTCATGTAATAGAGCAAGATCGAGGGCCCCCCAGACATTACTTATTTTTGCAGTAACAAAATAGGTATGTAGTGTAGTACCATGGATAAAAGGCCCAAGCTGGCAGGTATGCGTACCTTTAAAGTACTATTCGTAACGTCTGAGGGCTCTAGGTTCTTGGACTATTAACGTTTTTAGCTTGTAAAGGCATGAATGCCGCCGCAAGAAAAATCAACGGAGCAAATCTGCATAGCAACAAAAAGAACTGCGACGCCATCTATCTAACTAGCAGCGAACTATGACGTCGAAATCCTGCATCGTGCAAGCAGAGTTTACCTTGCGATTTGAACATAATTTTACATCAGCCCGTATATCAGGCAGTAGCCCGCCAGGCACAACAACCACCTGGTCGGAGAATCCTCCCTTTACAATGGAGGTGTGCGGGACTTTACTCTCTGTTACGCATGCCTCTAAAAGCTCTTATAAAATCTCAACTTGCAATCAAACAATCAAATAATTTATTTGCAATGAATGTAGGTTACATTAAAGTACAGGTGGAGTAGATAAGAGTGAACTATGTACAATTGTACATTCTGCCTGGAAATAGGCTTATTCAATCAATTCACGAATTTCACCCAACCTTAATCTCCAAAACAGTTTAAACACGACTATCAAACTGAAAACCGCCACGACACAGACACACACCAAATGACGTCACCGTACATGATTCCCTAACGTCGGTTTAATTTGTATAGCAGAGCTGCATTGGACAGGATATTGCGGTCGCAGACGCTGGGCGTTGTGACGTCACGGCGGCCATGTCGCTCCCACAGATTAGAGTTTTTGTAACTAACTCTAGAATTATATTTATGAGATGAGATTGGAAATGGGAAAAGACTTCGGAAGTCGGTTGAGTCTTTTGTAAGATTATCTAGGGCTCTCATAGGTAGTCGTTGGAAGGTGAATATTGATGTATTCATGAATGGTGGATGAATAGGAGCCTTATTATAGCTGTGTCTACTATTCATCAATATAACGGGCTGCACCACAGTCATGTGAATCACTTTTAGAGTAGACTAACACTGAAATTATTATGTGAAAATTGGAAACGGGATGGGGCTTCGGAAGTCGGTTGACCTTTTGTTAGCTTGTAGCATGCTCATGGGTAGTTTTTGGAAAGTGAATCATGAATGGTGGACGAATAGAAGCCCTATTGCTATATCCAACATTTTTTAATACCAACATCGTGTTGTATTTGGACTGTTGGACAGTTATGCGTCTGTAAAGATTACGATTATACCATTTAGAGTAGACCTGAGGCTCTATACAAAGTGATACTATCAGCGATAAGCGTTTTTTTGTTGTTGTTAAGGCTTGTATATATGCCAATGACCTTGTGCATACAAACGGAGCTAACTACACCACGGCGCGCCACTCCGTTACCCGTGTTTTTATTTTTTATAATAAAAAAAATACTTATTTTCAAAAAGTAACAAAACCAAGTTGTTTTCGTTTGTATTGCACAGCAGTAGATATTTTTTTTCTTGTCTTTTGTTAAAAAATGAAGCAGTAAAATGGTTTCACCTCAATGATTCGGAGGTGATTTGGTGTTTTTTTTCCTATTATGTGATACAAATACATAAATTCTGGCTAATCCAAGTTACGTGCAATATCATGTAGATTACTGCCTATTTTTTTCAGATGTAATTTATTAGTAAATGTCGACGAAAAACTGCTTCATCTGCACAATATTTTTAAGCCTTTTCGAGAGAGCACCCCTAATTTGTATAGCAGAGCTGTATTAGATAGGATTTTCCGTGACAGAGCCTGGGAGCGTGACGTCATGGCGGCTATGTCGTTTCCACAGATTATTTTTGCAATTTACACTGAAATTATATGAGACTTCATTGAAAATGGGAAAAGGCTTCGGAAGGCAACCGTTCATACGCTAGTAAGTAGGTTATGCTCATAGGCAGTAACTTTTTTTTTTTTATAGATGGGACATCATCAAATGACTCCTCCCGCTTTCGGAGGAGACCCACCAGATACAACATATCCGCCTGGTCGGAAGAGACCCACCAGACACGACATACTCGCCTGGTCGGAGGAGATCTACCAGACACGACATACCCGCCTAGTCGGGATAGACCCATCAGACACGACATACCCGCCTGGTCGGAGGAGACCCACCCGACACGACATACCCGCCTGGTCGGAAGAGACCTACCAGACACGACATACCCGCGTGGTCGGAGGAGACCAGACGGCTATGTATTGTAAAGGATCGAAGGTCGGGGCGTAGCAGGAGCTACTTTAAGGCTTGTATATTTGCCAATGACCTTGTGCATACAAACGGAGCTAACTACACCTCGGCGCGCCACTCCGATACACGTGTTTTTAATTTTTTATAATAAAACAAATACAACAAAAAAATTTAAAAAAAGTAACAAAACCAAGTTATTTTCGTTTGTATTGCACAGCAGTAGATATTATTTTTTTAGTCTTTTGTTAAAAAATGAAGGAGTAAAATGGTTTCATCTCAACGATTTGGAGTTGATTTGGTGATTTTTTTTCCTGTTATGTGATACCAAAACATAAATTCTGGCTAAACCAAGTTACGTGCAATATCATGTAGATTACTACCTATTTTTTTCAGATGTAATTTCTCAGTAAATGCCGACGAAAAACTGCTTCATCTGCACGCTATTTTTAAGCCTTTTCGAGAGAGCACCCTTAAAAAGAAAAACTGAGGAAACTTTTAAGAATTATTATATTACGTCTTTGCTTTGTAGAGGCAGAACAGAAATCTTTTAGAAAAAACCAACACATTCTTAATCTTATCTCATTATCTTTGAATTCCAACTTAATCTCATTCTTCTTAAATCTTTCAAGGCTTATGACTTTGAGGTTGCACCTTCCAAAGAGGATATTCTACAGTATTGTCTGGTGGGTGTCCCTTATAAGGGTAAAAAAATACAACCTGAACCGGCAATTTATAATTTTTAAAATCAAATAATTTATTACTTCTACTGCTAATTTTTCTAATGTCTATACAATTTTAGTTCCAGTTTAACTTGTGTATTGCACTTCGTATTTTTTGCTAGGGGCCTATTCAGCATTGTCGGGGTTGCTGACGGCCTTAGTCCGCCACTGGACTTATTGTTAACAGAATAACTTTTTAACAAAAAAGTAACAAAATAAGTTGCCCTTCGACCGTCCAATATCGATATAGAAGCATTGACTGGAACGATATGTTCGGCTTATTGACTTTATTGTATCTTAAGACGGTCCCTCAGAAATTTGACATTGACGTGTTGTAAATATTATTAGGCTCCGAACCAGAATAATTAAATTAATTAATTAAGTTTGCGTGTGAAACCTTAACGCACGTCTTGACACTAACATGTAAATATCTGTTACTAACATTGTCAGACATCGTTATTAAACATATTCATAATTCTCATATATATTTTGAGCCACAATTCGAAACATTTTAGAGGTCGAAATTACAAACAGCATAGCCGAATTGGTATTTTTTATCGCTGAAACTTCGGAGACTCAATATGTTAGATATATTTATTAGTCACAACGCAGACTTTCCTAACTTATTTTTTCTACGTAGTTATTACAACTTACGTATTCTTTCGACGTCTTGAAAACGTCACCTTCAAAAGTCTTAAAGGAACTTGACCTGGCATGGAATAACGAAGTCACACAGAAACGACTACGGTAAGATATCAGTTTTCTAATACTGGCTGCTAATGTTTTGGTCTTCATCGGAACGCACAACGTGGCTATATGCGGTGCCGGACACATGAAATCACTATCTCACAGTGTTGCCATAGCGGGTAAAGTCACCAAAATCTAAGAAGTCCAATTTGACAGCTGAGTAGAGAGGGATGGAAGATTGCTTGACCACTAAGTGCGAAAGAGATTTATTTTTATGTCTCTTTCATACTTACTAGTAAAGCAATGTTATATCCTGCTGTCAAATTATACTTTAGGGTGACAAAGTATTTTTTGCCCAGTTTCTTTAAACGCGTGTTTCTAGATACGAAAAGTATGTAGACTATGAATTTATGATCGTCCCTATACCCGCGAGTCCGACTATCTTTTTGGACGGTTTTTTTTTCTTCATAAAAATGATTCCTGTCTCTTCGACAGAGCTCAGTATTCGACACCTTATACCGAAGGGGTATGCAAAATAGCAGGAGGCATCAAATAGCCTCCGCGACTGTCGAATAGCCACACCTAAATATACGATTGGATATTTCTAAGATCTTACGGGTACCTAGCACTATTCCTTGTTAGGTTTACTGGTATCTAACAAGGTCTTGCAATATTTGTCAGGAAGAGGATGTTGCAATATTTCTAATGCTACGGCCACACTACCGTAATGTAGCAATAATTATGACCATAATTGAAACAAAACCAACTGAAAAAAACATTAATTTTGGCCATTATTATTGCCATATAACGGCAGTGTGGTCGTAGCATAAGGAATTTATGCTTTCCTCATTGGTCGAATTTAGAATAGATTTAACATTTTTGCGGCGACAAACGTCGCGTCGCGTCGCCGTCGGTTGGTCAGTGTGCAAGTGACAGCGGTATGCGGTCAGTTGCAGATGAGCCAAGTTTGTGTGCGCTTACCAGCATGAATAACCCACAAATAAGCATTTTAGAAGCTAAAGTTTGGATAAATGTTTATGATAGCGACTGATTCCGGGGACTGAGTTGGAAAGGGTGGTGGACAATTTGTATGTAATTTTGTTGTTTGTAGTTTCAGACAGCTTCGAACTAGGTAGGCTGTAGTCCAGTCAGCGAACATAACCTCGAGCTGGTTTAGCATAGAGGTTCAATAGAATACGAGGTCCGACGGACTGACGTGCGGGAACACTGTATTTCTGAACAAAATATCTTGCACAGTTTTCACCCAAAAGGTAACCAACGGAACCTTGTTACCCTATAACCCTCCGCTGTCTGTATCTCAAGAACTGTTAGACAGTTAAAATTTTCACAGATTGTGTATTTCTATTGTCGTTATAACAAAAAATAATAAAATTTAAGGTTTATGGTACGGAACCCTTCTTGTGCGAATTTGACACGCACTTGGCCAATGAAAGCCAATTCTCGTACTTAATATCTCAGTTCTAATCAACGTCAAAGATTTGTCAAAATGTAGAGAAATTTGACAGTTTGCAACCACAAAGCAAATGCTCCTTAAAAGAAAAATACTAAAACGGCTCCTCTGGTTAAAAAGGCGATAAAATAAATAGGTCTTTAAAGATTAACCATGTCTTATCTGGACTTAATGTCTAAAGCCTTAGAGGCGGTATTACAGCCAGCTACAATACCTACAAGCAAGTTGTACTGTCTGTGTGAAGGCTGACTGCGGTTACAGCTGCAGACGAACCCGCGGTCTCAGACTGAACGCTGTCCGCCTGGAACAGACAGACAACGACGAATTTTAGAACCAGTTGCTATATACGAGTACTTAAGAAATTTCTATGCTGTTGTATTTCGGAGATACAAAGGAATATTACAGGCAGAATTTTTGAGTCACTTTATTCGTCTCGAGTGCTATACGTTAAAAAAACGTCGAGTCCAAAGGGGCCTGACTTTAGTTTATAAATTTATAGATATACAGTAGAACACGAATTGTGAAAATTTTATGTTACTGTGATTGTTTTTCCGTTCCGCCTCTGCTGTCTGTCTCTCTCTGACAGCAGGTGCTTCTCATGGACCTGAAAGATTAAATTAATTTTGCAGCTATGTGAAAAACCTCTCCATGCATTGCACATCCTGCGAAGATGTGGACAGTCGACTTATGAGAGATGAAGGTAAAAAGGGTTTTTTTTATTATACTGGGTACAGATTAATTAATCGAGCGAACAAGTGTTAAATCAGTGGAAATCATCGTACGCTTGCTCGCTTTCACTCTTCCGTTCGCTTGTCTCTGTGCCTTGGTCTGTATCTGGCAGAGGGTAAGCAATCGTGCGACGTTCATCTGGGGTTGGGGTTGGGGTCGTTTTGCGCTCGTTCGCATGGTCTATACCTGCTTTAAGGAGAAAGTTCTCTATAATCAACCAAATTAAGACATCTTCCAATATAACGATACTCAAGTACCTTCATCCATTTAAACTCTCAAGCTAATATTTCGTTGTGAGCCAAAGTTTAATAAGAGACACGTTTAATTATGGCGGCGCCATTAGCAACTGTTGTTGATAAGACGGGACTTTACAGAACACGTTAATATTTGCTAGTAGTTACGGTTTATTAGATGCCTCTGGGAAATTATATTTACAATGTAACGTTTGATATTAGTTACGTGGTCGTGGTTAAGCGGGGTGCGCAATGAAATTTATATTAGTTTTGTGTTGTCGTGATAGAGAAGTATATTTGGAACTGATATATCGGTGGTGTTGGGTTTCGTGTTGCTAGAGGCGGAGAATAGATACGCGAAATATATCCCTTTCTCGCGGTACCGTCACAGTATTTGGGGCATATTCATATTTGACCGGCGCAACTTCGTCTGTTCCGCTCCTATTGGTCTTAGCGTGAAATGATATATAGCCTTCCTCGATGAATGGGCTATCTAACACTGAAATAATTTTTCAAATCAGACCAGCAGTTCCTGAGATTAGCGCGTTCAAGCAAACAAACTCTTCAGCATTATATATTAGTATAGATAGATAATGTTTAGTACAGCTATTTTCTTAATGTCCCTCGCCAACTATCGAATTAAGTTAAAAGATAATTAACGACTCTACATACTTCCAAGTTGATTGAGAGCGTCCGGTCTGCACCAAGTGCAAAGAGCAACTTGTAGAAATTCGACAACTGACGAAACACGAAGTTTGGCGAAGGAGATTAAGAAAATAGTTGTACTATATAGATAGTACATATGTATGTTATTTCCAAAAGTACCGTGTTACCCAGTTAACCGGTTGTGGATGTCTGGTAGGTAGCCGCTCCATGTAAAATACTGGTATTCAGCTAAATCCGGTTTGTTGGGAAGCCGACCACAATATAGTTGGGAAAAAGCTAGGCAGATGATGATGATATGTATGTTATTTCCTACAACGACGATGACGTTTGCTGAAATGGCGATAGACTTTTTTTAGCCGTAAAACGCTGGTATTCAACTAAGTCCGGCTTGACGGGAAGCCGACCCCAATATAATTGGGAAAAAGCTAGGCAGATGATCATGATGATATTGTATGTTATTTCCAACAATGACGATGACGTTTACTGAAATGACGATGGACACTTTTTAGGCGAAACCAAAATTGGAAAGAACTGTTTCAGAACCTATTCGTAGACATACCTTTTTTTAAGGATGGAAACCATCAAATGAATCCTCCCGCTCTGGGCGGAGCAGAAAAGAGTGTCAGACTCTTACTGACTAAACCCAGCCGTGTTCCTCCTACTGCCCTTTGCGTTGCGGTGACTATTTCGAACAGATTCCGCATACCTGGCAGTTCACGGTTATACCTACTGTCGCGTACCGAAGACAACATTGACAATCACCTACAAAGTGAATCGATGACCTGAGGTCCTAGATAAAGGGCCATTCTATTAGCGAATGCGCTTATTGAAATGTTAAAATATGGGATTGATCACGTGACATTTCAACAGCGTATGTTAAGGTGGATGCTCCAGGGTAGCCCGCGAAATTCAAATATTTTTATGTTTTTTGCAATTTGCCGGTCAGTGTGAAGCTGTATGTGGACCAAATGCGATCCGCGACCGTAACGCGTATTTATCTAAAGAATTATAACCATTTTAATCATCAATATAGCCCTCTAAGTTCATGTAGTTCGAAAGAATGAATATTTCAGAAATAATCATTCTTTCGAACTACATGAACTTACACACACAGCTTCACACTGACCGGCAAATTGCAAAAAACATAAAAATATTTGAATTTCGCGGGCTACCCTGGAGCATTCACCTTAATTTGTCACATTTTTGACGTTTTGACAATCGCTTTCGCTAGGCTACCGCTGATCGAATGGCATTTGTCTAGCTGCCTATGGTGGCCGCGGGAGTCCACTGAATTGATAAACACAGGATCGGACGATGAGGCGACGCTTTGAGAAGGCCTGTGTCCTCCAGTAATGGACGTCTTTCGGCTAAAAATATGATAACTACTGAATTAATAACTTCAATAAATATGTAAGTAAAAACAAAAAGACATTCATAAAAATAAAAATAGCTTGTTTATAGATAATTGCAAAAAATCTCAAATTCATGATTCTCAAAATAGACATAAATATAAAACTTGCTTCATTAAAATAAAAATAAAACCTTTTTGTATTAAATTCTTTTTATTTTGAATACCTAAATAGTTCTCAGATTTTCACAACAGGCAATTATTTATCTAAGAACATTGTTTCCTTACCGTTGTACGTATTAACTTTTATTTTTAATTGAGATAAGAAGATAGCTCATAAATCGTTCTAAATGTTAATAATATTCAGTTTATACAAACAGTATTTATCTGTGCTTGTATATAAATCGACTTGAGATTATGACAACACAGGTAAAATAGAAATAGTAGTAATTGTATTCCTTTAACTTATAAAATAGGTAGGTACATCTAGACAGTAAACTCAAAATCTCACTAAAAATAAAACACGTTCTTCCCACAGCACAAAAAAGCCATAGAGCCGCATATTGCACGGTCCGCGTAACGCCAGCCCTCCGTAAACTTCGAGCAACCATAAAATAAACGGCTCCATACAACGAGCGAAAAACCGTGCACGCACACATACGCTTCGTTTGGCAATCTCATGCAAATGCCGGTCGTAAGTGCGCTTGCACTCGCTGTACGTGAAGCGTGTCTATGTGTGCATGTGTTTTCACTCGTTTTATGAAACTTACCTTCTTTACTCATCTGTTACGTGCCAGCAACTCCACGAAAATTCCCTCTGTGCTACTAATTACTCGTAAAAATAAAACAAACACGATTAAAACCTTTTCTGAACGCAAAAAACGCGAAATTCAATTTGTTCTGTTTTTGTTTCGTCTGGAAATTAGATTGTTTGAAGCGTCGCCAGTTGTTTGTAAAGAGTTTTGGGAATATTCCCCGAATTAGCTTTTGTCTACTAATCTATTTTGGTATTTGTGTGGATCCCTGGATCGACCTACTTTTAAAAGATACTGAGCTAAATAATGCTATGTTAAAATGTCAATATCGTTTAGCCCTAAAACAAGTTAATGTTCGGAGGTGGATTTCTGTTTTTAGGTTAAATAAGTATATTTTAATGTTTCTGCCCTTTGAAATTGATACTCTCTAACACTTGTACCGTTTTAGGGTTCCGAATCTCCGTATGGAAAAACGGAGCCCTTAAAGGATCAATAATGAGGGTACCCGTTTTTTTTTTTTTTTTTTTTTTTTATTTGTAATGGGTTTGCTCTTGACTCTAGTCTATGTCAGAAATGACAGAGACAAAATCTACGATGGAGCGAGCCTACCCAGAAGGAGCCTGTTCACTCTAACTTTGAAGAGATTAGGGTTTGTCAGTATATCTCCAAATCTATTGGACCAGTTGAAATTTGGTACATGTTATGAACTTTAGTAAACCAAAGATAGCCGCGGAATGTAAATAAAAAAAAAATGGCATGATCAAGGGGAATTTTGTGGAAAAAAATGGATTATAAAAAGGTTTTTAAATGTTATTGTACGACATAATATCATACCAAGAAGCTTATGGTTTAAAGTTATAAAAGAGGACAGATGAAAATCACCATTGCCTAATCTTCGAACTGCTGACCCTAACATTTTGAAAAAAAGCTGAAATACTTCTTTACCTATAGACTACAAAAAAAAACCTATAAAAAGCCCATGGTTATAAAACTACAGGCTAATTTTTTTGGGTTTCGTACGAAACCCTTGGATCTTTTTACACTTCACTTGAACGGTTTTTAGGGTTCCGTACCCAAAGGGTAACCATTGGAACCCTATCACTAAGCCTCCGCTGTCCGTCCGTCCGTCCGTTCGTCCGTACGTCCGTCCGTCCGTCCGTCCGTCCGTCCGTCCATCCGTCCGTCCATCCATCTGCCTATCAGCGGGCTATATCTCATGAAATTTAAACTCTGTACCTATAAGGTAGAGAGTTGAAATTTTCACAGAGTATATATTTCTGTTGCCGCTATAACAATTAACAACAAATAATAAAAATACGAAGGTACGAAACCCTTTATGCGCGATTCCGACTCGCATGTGGCCGGTTTTAAGTTAGTTTTCCATTATAATACGTTGAGTGAAAATCTTAATAAAGGATGACGCAATCTTTTCTTAGGAATGGACCACACGGGCTCATTCCGCTAAGTAATAAAACAGACCGTGCTTAATGACTCGCTTAAATATCGTAATAAAGTGCATAAGCGCAATAACGCAGGAGTAATGTTCAGTAACATTGTTGCTTCGACAATATAAGTCATTTGTGCGTGGGGCATAGGTAATAACTGTATGTTTTAATCGTTGCTTGTAATAATACTGAGGATTGGCCACTCCCTATCTTATTCTACAAATAACATCACGTTTTGGGTATGTCACCTCTTTTACTTGTACGAGTAATTGTTCTTTTCTCTATTTTATGTGTTGTGTGTACATAAATGGAACTGCGGAAGGAGAACCTTGCAATCAGCAACATTGTGAAGTCGCTAAATGTTCGTGTAGATCAGCTGGAGCAACAAACTCGATCTAACAACATTGAAATTCAATGCGTACCTGAGAAGAAGCACGAAAATCTCTTTGATATTGTGTCAGAAATTTCTAAAGTGGCTGCGTGTGTTGTGGAAAACAGAGATATTTTGCATTGTACTAGGGTTGCCAAACTAAACCCTAATAATACTAGACCACGTTCAATAGTTGTACAGCTGGCTTCCCCTCGACTTCGTGACCAATTACTGGCGGCTATTGTTAATTTTAATAAAAACAATAAGGATAATAAACTGAACAGCGTGCATCTCGGCTATTCTGGGCCAAAAACACCAATCTTCGTGACTGAACATCTGTCCCCCACATACAGGGCTCTGCACGCTGCCGCAAGGATCAAAGCCAAAGAACTTGGTTATAAATTTGTGTGGATTCGAGGTGGTAAGATTTTTATGCGTAAAGTAGAAGACTCCGATCATATCATGGTTAGAAACATGGACACTTTAAATAAGTTAAAATAATTTTTAACTGTCATTAACATTAATTTATTGTAGTCGCAGCTTTGGTATCAATTATAGTTAAAATTCTCAGCTCATAATATTAATATTTATTACCAAAACACAAGAGGTCTACGCACGAAGACTCATAATTTTTGTCGTCAATTGTCTTTAGAGAACTATGATATTGTGATTTTAACTGAAACATGGCTGAATAATAGCGTTTTGAGCGCGGAGCTTTTTGACGATCGGTATATAGTATATAGAAGAGATAGAGATAATAGGAAAAAGGACGGGGGTGGCGTATTGATCGCTGTATTAAAAACAATTAACTCAAAACGTATGGTTCAGTGGGAAAGTCAATGTGAGGATCTTTGGATAACTATAGAGGTACCGTTTATAAAATCTATTCGTCGAATAGCTCTGTGCGCAGTTTATTTACCACCCCCTGTGTTACGTAGTAGTTTGGACAATTTTTTGGACCGCTGTAACGTGGTTCTTGAACAGACAAACTTGTGCGCCTGTATTGTCGGTGACTTTAATTTGGGTAATATACAATGGAATTTGGTATATGACGCAGAAAAAAATTATACTCCTCCTGGCATTGCTAATATACTAACTGACTTTATTCACATGCATAAATTGTCACAACTTAATAGCATCCTGAATGTGTCTGGCCGAATATTAGACCTTGTATTAAGTAATGTACCCACCGGTAGCGTTACTGCGGCCCTAAATTCCCTCAGCACCATTGATGTCCATCACCCCCCCATAGAAATCCTGATTACAGCGAGTGAAGAAACCCGACTTCCATATAATCCTCAGACTACAAAAATAAATTATAATAAACTTGCTTACACGAAAATTTGCGAGAATCTAAACGATATAAACTGGGAACAACTGTTTGACAAAATGGCTGATGTTAACGAAATGCTTCGAATGTTTTATGACAGGCTCCTGCATATAATACATATGCACGTACCCTCTAAACCTACTTTTAAATATAAAAAATATCCTCCTTGGTTTAATAAAAGCTTAATTAGAGCTTTAAAAGAAAAAGAAAAAATAAGATCTCGCTTCAAAGTCTATAAGAACCCCAGGGATGAAATCGAGATCAAATTATTAGGCAAACGGTGTTCCAAATTAGCTACTGATAGTTATAATGAGTATATTAGAGACATTGAAAATGAAATACCTAAAAATCCGAACCGCTTCTGGGCATACATTAAAGATAAAAAAGGTGGCTCTAGCTCTTATCCAGCCACAATGACTAATGGAACCGTATTTACATCAGATGGTCCAGAAATTTGTGAAATGTTCGCGTCAAATTTTTCCTCCGCTTTTAGTAGCGCGGCAGTGACCCATAGTGAACCTGAGTCCGATTTTCTTCATAATATGAAGAATAACAGTCTACCACTAACAGCACCTGTGATTGATCGCGATAGCCTGTTGAACAAGCTCAAATTATTGGATATTCGTAAAGGTGCTGGGCCTGATGGTATTCCGCCAATATTTATTTATAAATGTGCTCCCGCTTTGGTATCCCCTTTAGCACTAATATTTAACAAGTCTCTTAGCTCAGGTGTTTTCCCTGATTTATGGAAAAAAGCAAAGGTTATTCCAATTTATAAAAGTGATCAAAAGGATGACATTAAAAATTATAGACCGATCTCTATCTTATCAACCTTTGCTAAGGTTTTCGAATCCTTAGTTTGTCCTTACATTCAGGCACATTTCAAATTGTATTTGAGCTTTTCTCAGCATGGATTCGTAGGGTCTAGGTCTACTTGCACTAATCTGGCGACTTTCACAGAAATGCTATCGGATGCTATTGACTGCGGCAAGCAGATTGACGTGATTTACACAGACTTTAGCAAAGCCTTTGACCGCGTGCCTCACCATATACTTCTATCGAAGTTATCTGCGTATGGAATCACCGGTACACTTTACGACTGGCTTAGGTCTTATCTCGAAAATCGTTCCTTCTTTGTTGCAGTTAATGGTTTCCATTCGGGAACCTACAAAACATCATCAGGGGTCCCCAGGGCTCACATGTTGGACCAGTTCTATTTATTATGTTTGTTAATGATATCCCGCACTGCCTGAGATTCTCAGATTGTTTTATGTATGCAGACGATCTTAAATTCTCACGGATAATCTAATCTGAAAACGATTGTACATTACTTCAGAGGGATGTAGACTCGTTGGTTAAATGGTGTAATGATAATGAAATGAGCTTAAATATAAAAAAGTGCTACCACGTGAAATACACTCGAAAAAAGAAAGCAACTGCTAGTGTATATCGCGTGGGCCCTAACGTTATCCAAGAGGTGGATCAAACAAGGGACTTGGGAGTTGTTTTCGACAGCGCCTTGACATTTGTTCCTCATGTCGAGGGTATCATCAAAAAGGCTTCTAGAATGCTGGGTTTTGTCATAAGGAATGTTGCTGGTTTTAAGCGTAATCGGACGAAGATCTTATTGTACAACTGCATCGTTCGTAGTATCTTAGAATACTGCAGTACGATTTGGAGACCTCATTACTCTACGCACATTCTTCGACTGGAGCGAATACAAAAGAGATTCCTCTGGCATCTAGCCTATGCTAGCGGAAATGCTAAAAGGATACGATCCTATGAATCCCGACTATCTTATTTTAAGATGGTCTCACTTGAGAAACGTAGAACAATCATTGACTCTTCCTTTGTTTATAAGCTACTCCGGTGCAAAATTGATTGTCCTCTACTACTATCAAAGTTTCAGTTTCGTGCTCCTGCCAGAATCCCTCGTGCTCCTATAACTCCTTTACACCCTCCACTCCGCAGAACTATACTAGGTGCAAACTCTGTCGTTCCTCGTCTTTGCAAATTATTAAATAACAGCAGTGATCTTATAGACGTGCATTTTGACTCATATGCCAAGTTTCATAGAACAACTATATCAATTGTTTAATTTTAATTTCATTTTGATTTGTTTTTGCTTGTTTTTACTTTTACTTTTATTTTAATGTTAACTTAAATTTCAATTTTGATTGTAATTTTGATTTTAATATTAATTGTGATTATAATTTGACTTTTGATTCGGATTTTAATTAATTTTGATTTTAATATTAATTGTTATTTTAACTTGACTTTTGATTTCGATTTTAATTTTAATTTTAATATTGATTGTGATAATAATTTTACTTTTCATTTAGATTTTAATTTGTGATTGTAATTTAGATTTTAATATTGATTGTGATTTTAATCGACTTATGATTCGGATTTTAATTAATTTTGATTTTGATATTGATTTGATTTTAATTTGACTTTTAATTTCTGTTTAAATTTTTGATTGTAATTTTGATTTTAAATTTTGATTTTAAATAGATTTTTAATTCGGATTCTTATTTCGCTATTATGTACAGTTTCAATGTGTTTCTGTTTGCTTTTCGTACTGTAAATCTCATCACGTAATGCTTGTTATACCTATTAATTTTAATTAAGTACCCAAATATTAATGTTTAATAATAGTTTAGTGCTAGTGGCACATCTTATTTGTTTATGGGGCATGCGGTGCTAACCTGTAATTAATTGTTACACTAACCTTGGATATTATATACTTACTTTAAATGTTATCAGTGTAAACAATTGTTGGTTGGCCAATAAAGGAAAAAAAAAAAAAACACGACTGTATTCCTCGAAGGGTTATAATTATAGAGATGTACCTGTTATCCTGTGTTCCTATATCCAATGGGACTGAATTCCGACACGACTGGAGAGAAATCAGGCACAGGACTAATGGCTTTACCTGGCTTTTCTTTCTTTCTGCTTTCTTTCTGAGGCACATTCACACCTCAACAACAAGTAAGAGAACAGAGAGTGCACCTGTGTTTGCGCCAACACAATTGCACTATAATACCTCTTGCGTACAGTCTGTGACCAACATTATCTGACCCACTTGACTATTATTCGCTAATAGTCAAGTGGGTTAGATAATGTTGATCACAGACTGTACATTGCTGATTTCCGTTGAGATCGGCCATCGTGATGAAAGTTCGGTCGAGGGAGTGTTCTCACATCTTGCCTGTTATGTTTCAGTCCCATGAAATAGGTGGAGTGTCTTTTGCCATCATCCCGGCACTAATACAGACTTTGGCATAGGACTGAAAAACTTTAGATTAGAAAAATCGAGTAACAATTTGCACGACACGGTTGTCAAATAGAGCAGTAAGGCTGCCTGTCCATTTCAGCGGAGCGGAGAAACGGAGAAGTTTTAGCCAATGGAATTGCACAAAATGTCGGTGACTCACGTGGTGTAAAGATTTTCTGCAATTCCATTGGCTGCACAGACACCCTAATACTATTCTGGTGAACTGAACATGCAGTGAGCTATCAATCCGTCCTCACAAGGTAGAATGACATTTCTTCAGTGAACTGACATTCCACCTTGTTCGGAGTCAGTTCACCGAAGTTTTCATAGAAAAAGTTCTTGCAGAAGAACAAACTAAAGAAAAGTGCAGTTTCACAAATTTTCCTTGTCATAATAATGATCCTTATTAGAAAGTAAGAAAGAAAGAAAGTAATCCCGATTTTTCAAAAATCCAATGATGCAGTTTTAGTTTTCAACCTAATTGGGCTCAAGACTTTTTTCAGTGTTTTTAGCTATTCCCCATAGTTTTGGATTTGGAGTATACCTAAAAACTGGCCAAGTGCGAGTCGGACTCCGAACTTCCAAACCAATTTAACTTATTAAACATGTTATTTTAACACTTCATTTTTATCAAAATTTTAGGCTCAGCAGTTTTGGAGATAAGGGGGGGTATGGTCATTTTTGGTCTATCTTTTTGAATATCTTCAAAACTATTCATCTTAAAATTATGAAAAAAATACAAATAAAACCCTCACAGTGAGTGAGCCCTTTCATTTGTTATGTCACATAATACAGTTTGAAAAACAAACAAAAATTTATTTATTTACGTAAAACTTCCGTGATTATCACAGGATGTATATCAAACAACAGAATCGGTCTAGTAGGTCCGGAGAAATCTGGCTGTGACAGACTGACAGACAGACAGACAGACTGACAGACAGACTGACAGACAGATACCCGAGTGATCCTATAAGGGTTCCATTTTTTGTTCGGAACCCTAAAAAAGGTTTGGGAATTTGAAGTTAAAAAACATGGCAGTGTCTAAAACGCCAACCCTTATCCGCTTCCTATCTAATAACAACATACTGTGGTTTAATAAACAAGGAAACCCTTTGACTGGAGAATGTTCCGCGTTCTCTAGACCAGGGCTGTCCAGACCACTCACTTTATAGATTGGAGGGTCGCACAAAACAAGTGATTTTTTAAAACGAAATACGGCGATAATGTTCATCTTCATTATCATCACATCAGCCGAAAGACGTCCACTGCTGGACATAGGCCTCCCCGCGCCTATTGCCACAACTACCAGTCCTGTGCATCTCGCATCCATTGGCTCCCGCGACCCTCACCAGGTCATCGGTCCATCTTGTGGAAGGCCTTCCAGCGTTGCGTCTTTCGGCGATAATGTTATAGTTAGTTTATATGTTATAATTGTATGACTTACGGTTCTGAATAAGAGTCTTTTGAATCAGTCGTATAAAGAAGTCTTTTTCAAAAATAAATAATAATAAGCGTAATAATTATGCATTTATGTAATTTTACAAACAAAAAGTGAAATTTGAGTAATCCTGGTAGGTGATAAACATGTTGCCGGCCGCATAAAAATAAGCCGCGGCCCGCAGGCCGTGTTTTGGACAGCCCTGCTCTAGACGAAGGGTGCTGTCCAAGTTGGCTAAACCAAAATACTACATACGAGTATGTACTAATACTTCACAATGCAGACCTTTAGAAAAAAAAGATTACTAAATCAATTGAACCAGTTTAAGGTGAATGCTCCAGGGTAGCCCGCGAAATTCAAATATTTTTATGTTTTTTGCAATTTGCCGGTCAGTGTGAAGCTGTATGTGGACCAAATGCGATCCGCGACCGTAACGCGTATTTATCTAAAGAATTATAATCATTTTAATCATCAATATAGCCCTCTAAGTTCATGTAGATCGAAAGAATGAATATTTCAGAAATAGTTACTGTTTAGGTTGTTAAACAAAGCTACCTAAACCTTTCTAGTATAGATGCTTTTTAACCGACTTCTTCAAAAAGGAGCAGGTTCTATACCTGCTCCTTTTTCAGGTTCGAGACCTAGCCAAACCTTAAAATATTCTATGCATGGTTAATGGTGGGCTTGGCCGACGGGCCTGGGCATGTGATAATTAGGACATGTGATAATTAGGGCATGTGATAATTAGGGCTTACAATGATTATGACAAATGATGTTATGGTAAGTGACTGTATGGGAAACAAAGCTTCTAGCACGTGACTAATATAGCAATAAGAGTAGGGCAAATGAATATTACGTCGTATAATATTATGGCTGTTGACTATTATGGCAAATAATATTAGGGTAAATAAAATTCGGGCAAACGGCGGTGTACCCTCAATGGTTAGTCCCTACCATATCGGGATTAAATACTCCATGCAGGATCGGATTTGTGTATTCCATTCCATTCCATTCCATTCTATTCCATTCCATTCCATTCCATTCCATTCCATTCCATTCCATTCCATTCCATTCCATTCCATTCCATTCCATTCCATTCCATTACATTCCATTCCATTCCATTCCATTCCATTCCATTCCATTCCATTCCATTCCATTCCATTCCATTCCATTCCATTCCATTCCATTCCATTCCATTCCATTCCATTCCATTCCATTCCATTCCATTCCATTCCATTCCATTCCATTCCATTCCATTCCATTCCATTCCATTCCATTCCATTCCATTCCATTCCATTCCATTCCATTCCATTTCATTCCGTTCCGTTCCATTCCGTTCCGTTCCGTTCCGTTCCGTTCCTTTCCGTTCCGTTCCGTTCCGTTCCGTACCGTACCGTTCCGTTCCGTTCCGTTCCATCGCTGAGGTAATGCTAGAACGAGTCAGTTCGGACCCAACATTCATGAAACGCATTGTTACTGGTGACGAGACGTGGGTTTACGAGTTTGACATGCAAACTAGTCAACAAGCTTCGGAGTGGCGCCTTCCAACTGAACCGAAACCGAAAAAACCACGCCAAAGTCGATCAAAAGTCAAAGTCATGTTGACTGTTTTCTTTGACTATCGCGGTGTTGTGCACTCTGAATTCTTACCGGAAGGTCTAACGGTAAATAAAGAATATTATTTGAGCGTTATGCGGCGTTTAAGAGAGCAAATTCGACGAAAAAGGCCAGATTTGTGGAAAGAAAATTCTTGGATTTTGCACCACGACAATGCGCCTTCGCACAAGGCTATCATTGTGAACGAATTTTTAACCAAACACTCAACAAATACCATCCAGCAACCACCATATTCACCAGATATGGCTCCTGCTGACTTTTTTCTTTTTCCTAAACTCAAATTACCACTTCGTGGCACCCGTTTTCAATCGATAGAAGACATAAAGGAGAATTCGCGGCGAGAACTGAACTCAATTCCGGAAGCAGCGTTTAAAAAATGTTTTGATGAATGGATTATTCGTTGGCGCAAGTGTATCGTTTCTATAGGAGCATACTTTGAAGGTGATAAAATAAATTTGGATGAATAACAGACATTTTGTGTATTATTGATCTTTTCCCGGTACTTTCTCTTTCACACAATATATTTTCATTGTACGCACAACTCAGGAGCGTAATTTCTTATCGGATAGTTATGAATGGGAAATCAGGAAAAGTAAACATGTTTCCGTGACCTAGTTTCTTCACATTTGGATGATAAACTGCTAGCTTTTGCACTCAGGTTTGCGTGCCGAATAATCGAAAATTATCCCAAGGGAACATACTCCCGGGAAGTAGTATCCTTTGTCATATTCTGGGACTTATTCTATCCATGTAGGTACCTAGTTTCAAACCAATCCATTATGCGATGAAGCCTATAATTAATAGGCAGACAGAGGCACGTTCACATCTATAATATTAGTACGGAATGACCCCTACAACATACCAACTTACTTCATCTAAGAAGCATTTTTTCCCTCAAACAAATACACAAATTTAAGTTTCACTTCTTCATAAATCTAACAATTACGAGCACAAAAGCGTTCTTATATAAAACGGTTCTACAGAATTCCTGAAGGCATCTCCATCATAATCATCACAAATATAATCTTGATTAGCTCATGTGATATAAGACTTACCTCAACCAAGAAACATTTTCCCCTCAAACTAATAAACACGTTAAAGTTTCACTTTAACATAAATCTAACCATTACGAGCACAAAGGCGCTCATATAAAATGCCTCCAAGAATTCCTGAAGGCATCTCCATCATAATCCTTAGCTCATGGCGTCACATGTATCTTGATTGGCTCATGTGATATGAGATTAACCTCAACCAGCAAGCATTTTTCACCCTCAAACTAATACACACGTTAAAGTTTCACTTCTCATAAATCTAACCATTACGAGCACAAAAGCGCTCTCATATAAAATGGTTCCACAGAATTCCTGAAGGCATCTCCATCATAATCCTTAGCTTACGGCGTCATCTCATTAGATGACGGCCCGAGCCGGCACCAAATTAAATATGGCGTCTATTTATTTAGCTCACGTGTATATATTCATGCAATAGGTTTTAGGCTTACTGCGCACGCGATACTTGGCTTTTGCGACTCATTTATACTTTTATTCATAGCCTTAGCCTGTATTTTACCTAGATAAAATGCAAGGTCGCTGTGGAAAGAAGACCTTGATTTAAAAGTGTGTCCGTGGAGTTTCTTGCACGTTCTTCTCTATAGAGATCTACGCTTGGGAACGTGCAAATGGTTTCGCCTCTTTTAAACTCAACTGACCGACCTTAACAGTTAAAAAGTGCCTGTAAGTAGTTAAATTTAAGTCAATGCTTTGATTTGAGTTTGAGACTTGGGAAAGCGATAGTGAGAATAAAATTATTGGTTATCAATAATATGTAATGGGGGTCTAAGATATGGCTAGAGTGACCCATCACAAAAAATAAAAACGTAAAAGTAAGTAGCAATGGCCAGTAATTGGAAAACCTTACCTTTAGATATCAGTTATTCGGTAGTTATTTTTAAGCAACATTCAAAAATAAAGGGATCATTTTGCTATTTGAAAGTTTGTGACTGACATGCTAATGCAATCGTTGTTTAAAAATGAGTAGACCTGGCACTCAGGCCACAGGAGATTCTGAAACGAAAGAAACAAATATTTAAAACTTGCCAAAATCCAAGTTACTAAATTGAGTTACCAGCAACAACGAACACTGATTTAACCATTCAACGACCAGCTGATATTCTTCGATAAAAATATATTTTACGATGGAATCTATCGTGTACCTAAGCCCTAAGGTCGTTAGTGTCGGAACTAACAAGTGGCAACGTGTCAAGCCTTTAAATAGGTCAAGATGCCTCGTCCCCACTAATTTAGTAACAGTGTAACAACGCCTTAAGGCTTCGTAGCACATCGTAGCGGGTCTACGTAGCACAAGCTACGAAACTAGGACAGGCCCGTGTTTTACTTAATTTATGAAAACACTTGAGATAATGTTGTTTTTAGAGTAGCATTTTGATTAAGTGAGAACGTGTTAGCTTTTGCTTTTATGGAGGCCTAGTAGTTTATAAGTCGATATTAATGTGTGCCATTGGCTCCTCCTATATTTTTATTTTGGCAAAGTTCCAATGATCTTTTTTTAAAGACAAATCAAACTTGTGCAGCGGTTAAAACTGTATTATATAATCCTCTCTTACACTACAAAATCATTTATCAAAGCTATCTTCGTACGTTGTTGTCGTCACAACATAGCGAGTTTCGCCGGCGGTGATGTGCTGCTAGCGCTAGAACGTGTGCCTAACTAAATTCCCAGCTAATAATGTTTTACTTTAGCACTAAGTGAATGGACACCAAGACTGTTCTTTATTTATTCTGGGTGTTTCTGGGATAGAAGGCTGTCTCGAAGACCTGAAGTAGGTTGTTTCGAAGACCTGATGAAATTATTTATTTTTGGGAAAATGTTTGTATATGCAAATGCCAACTGAAAACTGGCGCTGGGTGTACATTCAGTCAAAAAAGTATCGGGAATGGATGATTTGTTTATGGTTCCAAATTCAAATTTTTGTTTTTTTGTAGTTGTTAGATTGGCACAACTGTTTTCCATTTTGGCGCGGAGTTTGAGTTGCATTTGTTATTTATATTAAATACAGTGCTGGTTTTAGTAATATCATATATAATGTGTATTGCGAATTTCATAATGGACAAAAATATCGAACAAAGAGTTTGTCTTAAATTTTGCATCGCCAATGGAATTTCGTATTCGGAGTCACTGAAAATGTTACAGAAGGCTTACGGTGAATCGAATTTATCAAAAACTCATGCTTATGAGTGGTTCAAAGCGTTCAAAAGCGGTCGAGATGTGATGGAAGATTGGCCTCGCTCTGGTAGGCCGTCAACGTCTGCAACTGAAGTTAACATCGCAAAAGTGAAGGAAATAGTGACTGAAAGTCCCCATTCAACTCTGAGAGAGATAGCCGCCGAACTTTCTGTATCTCACGAGTCGATCCGTACCATTTTAACTAATCATTTGGGTATGAAACATGTAGCTGCTTGGCTAGTCCCAAAAGATCTGACTTTCTCCAAAAACTCAATCGCATCAAAGTCGCTGAGGACATGCTAGAACGAGTCAGTTCGGACCCTACATTCATGAAACGCATTGTTACTGGTGACGAGACGTGGGTTTACGAGTTTGACATGCAAACTAGTCAACAAGCTTCGGAGTGGCGCCTTCCAACTGAACCGAAACCGAAAAAACCACGCCAAAGTCGATCAAAAGTCAAAGTCATGTTGACTGTTTTCTTTGACTATCGCGGTGTTGTGCACTCTGAATTCTTACCGGAAGGTGTAACGGTAAATAAAGAATATTATTTGAGCGTTATGCGGCGTTTAAGAGAGCAAATTCGAGGAAAATGGCCAGATTTGTGGAAAGAAAATTCTTGGATTTTGCACCACGACAATGCGCCTTCGCACAAGGCTATCATTGTGAACGAATTTTTAACCAAACACTCAACAAATACCATCCAGCAACCACCATATTCACCAGATATGGCTCCTGCTGACTTTTTTCTTTTTCCTAAACTCAAATTACCACTTCGTGGCACCCGTTTTCAATCGATAGAAGACATAAAGGAGAATTCGCGGCGAGAACTGAATTCAATTCCGGAAGCAGCGTTTAAAAAATGTTTTGATGAATGGATTATTCGTTGGCGCAAGTGTATCGTTTCTAAAGGAGCATACTTTGAAGGTGATAAAATAAATTTGGATGAATAACAGACATTTTGTGTATTATTGATCTTTTCCCGGTACTTTCTTGACAGAGTAGTATGTACTATATGTACCCTTTCCGTATATGCACGCTCAGCGTAATTTTACTGCACTATGCTTCTCTTTTACTCTCTGCTCATTGTGTGGAAGTTATGTTTGTTCTTTCGTACTAACTTTTGTTTGCGAAACCTATTTTACAGGGACTGTATGCTATCAGCCAACGAATCTTCGTGACATAATTTTCAGAGATTATCTTTTACAAAGTTATAATAACAAATATGCTAATTATTTTTTATTCTTCTTTTTATCGTGAGGGTAGTTTGGTCTAACGACCCCACACTCCCTAGGGTTAGAGTTTCTAAACTCAAGGCAAGTGCCTCTGACATGGTTTATTTGGCGGCTGGGACGACCAGCTTATACCAACGTGCCTTTTGAAGCACGGCATCATCTTTTTTATTCGATAATTAGGTGATTCAAGCCTGCAATGTCCTAAACAAAATGGGAAAACAACTTTGCAAAGTAAGCTTTCCCGTGGGAATCGAACCCACGACCACCGGGTCACAAGGCACACGCCTAAACCAATCAACCACGGAGATATGTAGTTAATACTAATATAATTTTATTTAATAACAAATATGCTTACCTCTTTGTAGAATTTATTTTGCGTGAATTAAAATGAGGTGTTTAATTGCAGGGGCTTGTCATGCTGAACAATAAAAGAGGTAAGGATAAGATTTATCAAAGGAGCGTCAGAGCGCAGTGAAAAGGGTCCGGTTTGACCCAAGATTTTTTAAAAGAGGCTTATGTGGAAACGAATTATATAGATAATGTAGGCATTCATGTTGTTTATGGGTATGAGATTGCAACCTTTTATCAAATTTTGTGCTTACTTTGTATTGGAAAACCTGCGTTCCAAGAATATGCGATAGACGTTGTGAGATAGGGATATTTTTTTTTTTTATTAGACTACTGTTAGTAGAAAGTAATGTTGAGATTTTTATTAGGAACTAGATAACCTGAGGAATTTCGTCCACCAAAAATTTATTTCATTGTAATACTTTCATATTTCATAAAACACCCCAGTATAGAGGTGAAAAAAAAAACAAAACATATAAAAGCATTTTTAGTTTTGCTCAAATCGGGCCTAAAACTCCTTTTAGTATTCGTCGGTCTCGGTTTTAGCGATTCACTTGAAAAATTCACCTTGTTTAAGTTTTCATAATTTACTTCTTAACTGATAGGCGCAAAATCCAAAGGACTTAAAAAATGACTGGCTTAAAATATGTATATAAAACTATCCCAAGTTACTTCATGTACATGATACTAATTTAATACTGGCGCCAACCATCGATAGCCTTACATGGAGCGACCAAAGCTAAGCAAAGGGGTAATTCACCACAAAATTCAGTCTTAAACTTCGTGTTTACGTGATATTTAGTTTCTAAGGCTGCGTAAGGGCCCATTACCGTGGAGGCAGACTCCTGAAAGAACTCTTCATTCAGGGACTCTTAGAGCGGTGGAAGGTAAATACCTCAGCTGTTTACATTTGAAGATGTCTTGAAGAAGCCTCACTATGTTCTATTTTCTTTTATTCTAGTTGAAGTGTTCTAACTGATGTCTTATTTGAAATGTCGCGGATAAAACTTTGCAATAGTTCAGTTGTTTTTTGTTTATGTCAGAAACATATGTGCACTTTAGTCTAACTGTATACTCTTAAAATTAAAATAAACTTTCTAACCAAAAGATGACTTAAAAAAAACGTCCGCATCACCGTTTACTGGAAGTGATCCTGGAGACTGGCGGCATTGCTACGTTGAATGACAATGCTTATCCTCTGTCCGAAGCTAAAAGCCAGCCCTTGGGTCACGTGAAGTGTCAACTAACCGTTTTACTTGAACAATTCACATAAAAACGTACAAATTCAAGTCTAAATATCATCTAAGCGACATCAAAAACATCTAATTTCTCCAAATTATAGGTGTTTTTGCCAGTTTACGACTGCAATGCGAATGCAAACGCTCCTTAAAATACGAGAATTGTCCCTCTGATAGGGAAGTACGAGTGTAAGGGTGCCTGTCCATTTCAGCGGAGCGTGGCAGCTGAGCAGAGAAACGGAGAAACATTAACCAATGATGTCATTCAAAATGTCAGTGACTCACGTGGTGCGGAGATTTCATGTAATTCCATTGGTCAAAATTTTTGTAATGGACAGGCACCCTTAGGCTGCGTTTCCACAGTAATGTGTGTGGATGCACAGCGAGAGATGTGTTTATAAAGAACTTATAGAATCGCTTGCGCTAAGCGAGACTAGGTAAATGAAGCAGCTCTATTGAGTCTTACCAAACACATCCCTATTCCTAAAGAAGACAAACATGGTGAGCCGACCGCAAAACCACTATATACTAATGTGATAATGGCAAGAGAATGATGTTTCAATGTCGTGCATCAGTTCTATATATTTTACAGTCTACTCAGTACTTAGCTAGTCTCATGTAAAGCTACTATTAAAGTATCCTGCCTAGAGTAATTTGTCTGAGGAAAGTAGGCTACATTTTATAGCGTACATTGTTGTAAAATGAAACCTTATTTCTACGTCTGCTATGGGTAACCGTCAGTAACCGGGATGTGAGTTGTAGTCGTTCTCAGCTGCACCTGGTTAGATTGGAAGTCAGCCCCAACATACATAGTTGATTAGGCAGTTTGATTGAATGATTGACTTGAATCACTCTCAAGGAGTCGCTAATGGGGTAGGAGCCAGTTCTCCATGTTTTGCTCAATAATTTAATTTAATAATTTTGACGATGGTGTGTGTTTTACTAGAAGTAACTTATTCATTCCTGATTTAAAGACCTTTTTTTTTTAGAATGGGAAATCATCAAATGATTCCTCCCGCTCTGGGTACAGCAGGAGGGAGTATCAGACTCTTACTGACTAAAACCCATCCGTGTTCCTCCTAGTGCCCTTTGCGTTCCAGGGTACGGTGCCTCTTTCCAACGAAGTCCGCAGCCCCAGCAGGCACTGGCCCTAGCGGGCCTCTTCTTCCGTGCTGACATCTCCTTGAGGCGCGTTGGGATTGCAGCGCGCCGCCGACCCGTGATTTAAAAACGTGCGGGTCTAAAAAGGCTACTTTAGCAGAATCAGCCAGCAATTAAAACTTCCCGAAACTGACAAATTTTCTCAATCAACCTTGAACCTAATACTTTAGCGATAAAGATCAAAATTAAATTTGATAGATTGTTGTATTACTAATATTATGAACCTTACATGATACTACTAAAGTGGCCTTTTTAGTTTGAAAAAAAAAAAGGTTGTTGATATCAGGAAACAGAAAAATAATATCAACAAGTTTCGCTGACTTTACAAGCACATATCATAATAAATCTTATAAACGCACTATTAAGCCAAGCAACTTCATAACCGATCTCTCGACAGCCAAGAAGCTGAATGCAAACATTTTCCTTACCCGATCACATAGAATTGATATGAAAGAAGGCAGTTAAAGAGCTTTCATTCGCTCGTTTCAAAGCCTCCTTTCCGCCATGATGGGGTAATAAAGAGAGTGCATATTCACGCCTTAACTTATGCCAGTTCCCCTCAGAAAGACTGTTGGCTTTTTAATTCCTTTGACTTGTATAATGAGTGAGTACTGCCTTATAGAGGACTAAAACGTCTGAAGTTTTCGTTGCCTAAGTCCATTAAATCGTGTTTAGAATACTGCCTTCGTTTCTTGGTTGTTTTTCTTGCAGTTTCTAGCCAGCTCATGTTTTCCTGCTTTGTTTAGGCAGACCAGGGTTTTCTTAAGGCTGCTTGTTTGAACGTTTTTTAGGGTTCTGTACCTCAGTCCGCAAAAACGTAATCCTTACATGATCATTTTGTTGTCCGCCTGTCTGTCTGTTCAACAACAAATTTAAGTTGGTTCTTCAATCTTACCTGCTATATTTTGCATTCATAGTTTATAAACTTCCGTATACATGGAAAAAAATGTACTCGATCAGAACCCTCGGTGCGCGAGTCTGACTCGCACTTGTCCGGTATTTTTTTTTCTAATTTCAGTTCTCTACTGAAGTGCGAATGGTTCAACAATATGGTTATTAATCAAGACTTAAACTTTGGTAGTTTGAACGAAATCAGTAATATCAATATCATATGTTTTTATAACTGCTTTAAAGGTATTTTCTTTTTATGGTTTTTATTGACGTATGTTAGTGTGTGATCTCCGGCAGGAAAAAAGTTATCGATAAAAAAATTGTTTGTCTGAAAAGTCGGTTTACGGATGATAATTTTACGTGATAACGTCATAAGAAAACAATTGAATTCTCAACAAACAAGCCAAACGCTTAGGTCGAGCGTGCCTCTCTATCGCTTGTTCCGCGCTCTCGCTTGCACTTCTGACACTTTTTCGTGCGTGCAGCCGGCGTTCATCGATTTATGAGACGTCAAAAAGTGTTTTTTGATGTACATTCAGTCAAAAAAGTATCGGGAATGGATGATTTGTTTATGGTTCCAAATTCAAATTTTTGTTTTTTTTGTAGTTGTTAGATTGGCACAACTGTTTTCCATTTTGGCGCGGAGTTTGAGTTACATCTGTTATTTATATTAAATACAGTGCTGGTGTTAGTAATATCATATATAGTGTGTATTGCGAATTTCATAATGGACAAAAATATCGAACAAAGAGTTTGTCTTAAATTTTGCATCGCCAATGGAATTTCGTGTTCGGAGTCACTGAAAATGTTACAGAAGGCTTACGGTGAATCGACTTTATCAAAAACTCGTGCTTATGAGTGGTTCAAAGCGTTCAAAAGCGGTCGAGATGTGATCGAAGATTTGCCTCGCTCTGGTAGGCCGTCAACGTCTGCAACTGAAGTTAACATCGCAAAAGTGAAGGAAATAGTGACTGAAAATCCCCAATCAACTCTGAGAGAGATAGCCACCGAACTTTCTGTATCTCACGAGTCGATCCGTACCATTTTAACTAATCATTTGGGTATGAAACATGTTGCTGCTCGGCTAGTTCTAAAAGATCTGAATTTTCTCCAAAAACTCAATCGCATGAAAGTCGCTGAGGACATGCTAGAACGAGTCAGTTCGGACCCAACATTCATGAAACGCATTGTTACTGGTGACGAGACGTGGGTTAACGTGTTTGACATGCAAACTAGTCAACAAGCTTCGGAGTGGCGCCTTCCAACTGAACCGTTTTCAATCGATAGAAGACATAAAGGAGAATTCGCGGCGAGAACTCAACTCAATTCCGGAAGCAGCGTTTAAAAAATGTTTTGATGAATGGATTATTCGTTGGCGCAAGTGTATCTGTTCTAAAGGAGCATACTTTGAAGGTGATAAAATAAATTTGGATGAATAACAGACATTTTGTGTATTATTGATCTTTTCCCGGTACTTTCTTGACAGAGTAGTAAACCCAAGTCGTATGCCGCAGACAGACACGACGTTGTCATGGCGTAGTGGGAGCACTACGCCGCCTATCACGGACGGCGAACTCTGGAACTAATAAACAAGATTTATATAAAATATCCACCTCCGTGGTCGAGTGGTGTAGGTGTTTGCCTTGTGACCCGGTCGTAGGTTCGATTGCCACGGAAAGCATATTTTGTAAAGTTGTTTCCAGTTTGGCTAGGACATTGCAGGCTTGAATCACCTGATTGTCTGATAAAAAGATGATTCCGTGCTTTGAAAGGCACGTATAAGCCGTTGGTCCCGGCCGCCAAATGGCGGTCGTCAAATAAACCATGTCAGGAGCGCCTTGACGTGGTTTAGAAACTCTGACACCAGGGTGTGGGGGGTCGTTAGACCGTACTGCCCACACGTTAAGAAGATGATATGATATTAGATGTTTCACAATCATCTGCCGGGCGTTTCGTGATGGCATTTCTTTTTTTAACGTTAAAACAACTTTTTCCCTGCCTAAAAGAGAACAACACAGATGATTTGAATTCATCGGTCCATTTCAATGAACTCAATACAGATTCCCATAAAATTTAAAGTATTAATTTACATTAATACCCTTTCTAAATGAAGCCCTTTCGATTGGTTTTCGATTACTAATAATCGGAATAGTTCGTAACAATCTGAGACCTTGGTCAATCGATCCTTTACGAAGTTTGCTTCATCAAATTATCCGTTATTATCGATAGGGTTCAATCGAATCAAATTAGGGACAATTTGAGTTACGAACTTAATATTTGTGAACTATTAGAGTCTGCATAACAAACTTTGTTCATTAGTATTTGGAATTGTATGTAGGTATTGTAGAATTATTTATTGAGCATTAAATAGGTTTACTTAAATAGTAAACTAGCTTCTGCAAGGGAGCGGTTTTGCCCGCGTGTATGTCAAATATTTTACCAATAATTGGTAAAATATTTGACATACACGCGGCAAAATATACCAAGGGTTAATTATTAACCCTTGGTATATTTTTCAATTCTCGAGATGAAAAGTAGCCTATTCCAAGATATGGTCTACGGGTGTGCCGAGTTTCGTGCAAATCCGTGTAGTGTCACGTACATCAGCAGCACTTCACATAGCAATACATATAGACTACTATATGCATAGCATTGCATATAGTTTAAATTAGAATAGAAAAGATAAGTAGTTTTATTAGAACAATATAACGCACGCACTATAGTGTATAAATACCGTAACCGCACTTTAACAATTATAGGAGGACTTATTAGTAGAATCATGGAGATGATCTCTTCACGGTGTTTACTCACCCGCCCCTCTCTCTACATCGCATGGCGACCCTGCTGGTCGACTGGACAGCGTTATAGTTGTCCAACCGGGGACTTGTCACTTCAGTCAGTTTCACCGCTGTTCAGCAGTCAAGACGTGAAAAGGTAACAAACGGACAGACAGAGCTACTTTCGCAATTATAACATTAATAAAGAATGCATAAATATCCAAGCTTGTCACGCCATCTTAATTATAGCTATTTTTTTCACCATAAATATGTTTCAAAAGTTACACCATCCAGGTTTTAAATGTTTGATTAATATCCCTTTAGGCACAAATATTAATGAATCCACTCCTCTAATCAACCTAATGATAAAAGGAAAGAATGGTCTCGGCAAGTTAGCTCAACAATATCGGTATTTCCCGGGAGATGATCGGAAATACCGCCCCATCTGATCCCGATTGTACCTACCTCTGTTTAATTGATCTTATTTCACTTAACTTGCTAAGTCTCGCTTGGAAGGCGAATCAAACACAAATGTTTAATTGCTATGCCAATTAAACTTAATGATCTTCATTCAACGTCAATATGTTTGACACGTTTTTTTTTGTTCTATTCAATCTATCAATTAGAGTTATATCATAGAAGTAAAATCATTTATTTTATATTTTTTAAATTTCTAACTTGTTTAAAGTTGACATTGATATTCTGAATATTTGATACGAAATATCAATGTTAACAAGAAAATGACTATTTGTCATTAAATAGTACCTATAAATTAAATCAAATCTATTTGAGAATGTGAATGTACATTTTATTTTTTGAAGTTTATGAAATTCATATATAAAAATCGACGCTACCTTATTGCGACTTTCATTACCAAACAGCGCCAATTTAATCACAATAAGTCAGAGGGAACCAACATTACATCAACTGCAAGCCGTGCTGGCCATGTTAAATTTATTTCTACAAAGCAGCGCGTGTTTTGTTTCCACTCACAGACTAAATATTGGATGTATTCAGTTTTATGTTAGCCTGGTGCGTTTGTTCTGTTAGCCTTTAGGTATGCAGCGAAGTGGAAAGTAAAAACCGACACAGGTTTTGCTTGATGCTGTTGTATTTCTTACTCTGGGAAAACAAAAACATCGGGCAGTTGGCTTTACCATTCCTGGAGACGTCCAAGAGAAAGAAGTACCTATTGTTGTGCTTTTAGAGTAAGCTGAAGAACTGTACTAGAATACATACTAGCCTAAGGTTTCCTTATGCGGAAGATGAACAGCTGTCCAACTATAGGGAAAACTGTCAATCATTGGACGATACTCAACAGTGGATGGCTTCAAAAACAAGTTGGATATCGTGGCTGTTATATAGATATTTTTTTAGGGTTCCGTAACCAAAGGGTAACCAACGAAAACCTATTATTAAGCCTCTGCTGTCCGTCCGTCCATCCGTCCATCCGTCCGTCTGTCTGTCAGCGGGCTGTATCTAGAAAACGTAATAGGTAGACAGTTGAAACTTTCACAGATTGCGTATTTCTATTGCCGCTATAATAACAGATAATAAATAAAAGTTTATGGTACGGAACCGTTCATGTGCGAGTTCAACTCGCACTTGGCTGTTTTTTTTTTAGATTGGATTGCTCTTGACTCTTCAAAAGTTGCTTAGGTACGCAGTACGAATATTTGAATTCCTAAAATATCCTCAGTTTAAAAAATGAAAAAAAAAACATAGTTTAAGAAGAAAAGGAATCCCCCCTCCTTACCGCATAAACACATCCCGCTAGATATTTAACATAATAATTTTCAATTCACACTCAGCGTTCCATATATATTAATAAAGTTCGTTTTACTAACAGTTCAGTTCCTTTGATTGAAGAGAATTTAATAATAACTGGTGTTCCCAGTAAAGACCAGTTATATCATTGTTTTGACTGACGCAAGCTAAACTTTGCTTCGTGAAACTACGAGTAACTAGGTTTTCAGCTTAAAATGTTCTATTTTCATTGCAGAAGGTCCACTAGTTTTCTGACACTGTTTTGAGGTAAGCATAAGAATAGAATAGAAAGAGAGGAGCTCGTGGCTAGATAATAACAGCCGCACGGGTCGATCTTCAAGGTTAAGCAACGCTTGCCAAGGTTGGTTTGTGGATGGGTGACCATCTTAACATACCGAGTTTCCTCCGTGCCTCGGAAAGCGCGTTAAGCCGTTGGTCCCGGCTGTCATTTGTAGATCTTTGGCAGTCGTTACGGATTGTCAGAAGTCAGTAAATCTGACTCCAGTCTTGCCAAGATGTATCGTGTTAACCAGTTAATGGGTTGTGGAGGTCTGGTAGGCAGCCGCTCCACGTAAAACACTGGTATTCAGCTGAATCCGGTTTGAAGCCGACCCCAATGTAGTTGGGAAAAGGCTAGGCAGATGATGGTAAGAATAGAATAGAAAAAAGATGTCAACACATACACAGCAACAAGACGTATTTGAAGAATAATATTACAGTCAGAGGCCCTTGAGGCGGTTTAGAAACTCTGACACTAGGGTATGGGTCGTTAGACCTTACTGACGATATGATAAGAAGAAGCAGAATACAGTTAAATTAAGTTATTAGGTATAATGTACATCCTGCGGTCGGCGAGCAGTGGGTGGCTCGCCGTCTGATCAGAACTAGGCCCGGATCGGCGGCGCGCTGCAATCCCAGCGCGCCTCAAAGAGATGTCAGCGTGAAAGACGGGGCCCGCTAGGGCAGGTGCCTGCTGGGGCTGCGGAATCTGTTCGAAAGGGGAAAAGCCTTGGAACACAAAGGGCACCAGGTGGAACACGGATGGGTTTTAGTCAGTAAGAGTCTGACATTCCCTCTTGCTTTACCCAGAGCAGGAGGAGTCATTTGATGATTTCCCAACCTTAAAAAAAAAAAAGTTAAAAAAATGTACATAATTTTTTACGGCAAAATATTATTTATGGCGGTTGGCTAGACAAACAAAACCAAACACAATACATGCCTGAATCTAGAACACAGGAGAAGAACATTTACATATTGATCCAGGATGATTTTTTCAAGTGTGTTTGGATATCCACGTCCGACACTATGAGGAATATCGAAAAACAAGAGCAAGCCTATTCCTAAATAATAAAAAACAACGGAGCCACGAACCCGATTTTGATGTAACTGTTTTTTTTTTTAATCCAATGATGCAGTTATTGTATTTTTGAAAAATCGGTATTCCTAGCCAGGATCCGAACCGGTACATTTTGAAAAAAAAAGAAATACATATCCTATATTACTACACCATCTGAAAGTGTAGCTAATAAGGATCAAATTCTGGGAAGTATTAACACGTGACAAACTAAAGGAAAGCACTCATTTTCAACAAATTCTACAAAATATTTTTTTTTTGTAAAATGCTCCGCTTCCTCCCGTATCTCAACATTAAATTCAGTTCTTACACAACATAGTATTTGCTCCGTCGACAAAACATAAGCACACAGCTTTAATGAAACAGCGTCTCACAACTAATTCCATCTTATACAAGTTTAATTAAAATAATGCGTTTTCAGAGCTCAGTCGTTCACTATATTACGAACATATCACGTACTATGTGGTGTAATGACTTTAAAGTAATTTTGTACGGTTTTGGATTTTCTTGTCTTGTTTAGATTTGAGTGGGTTTGGTGGCTCGTGGCTAAGACCACACGGCGCATATCTAACGCGCTGATGATGCAGGTTTTACGACCAAAAAGCAAAACGCAATATATCTCTGCATCTGAATTGCGTTTAAAGCGCGCGTCATCTGCGCGTCTTCGGCGCGTTAAAAAAATGCCGTTTACGTCTAAGTTATGTCCGCCACACGAGTCGACCCTCTTGATTGGGCACAACTGTCTTGATTGGGCAAATCTGATATCAGTTTTGTAAAGGTTTACCGTATTTCCCAGTAACTGGATTTCACAGATCAGATAAGTAATATTGTTACTCAACTGCATACGTTACACTGGTAGTCAACTCCAATATAGTTGGGAAATACATATTGAGATTTGAATGGGTTTAATTAGTAGAAACCTTCAATTATTGTGTAGTGATCCTGATAGCTTTGACCAAGGGTTTTTGAAGTGAAGAGTGATTTGGATGACTTAAAAATATGCTTTTAGTGATAAGACTGCCCATTGTATCGCTCTACGTTATGTTTCCTTTGTTTTTATTTTTCTGTAAACAATGTAGTGTATTCTAATCATCATCATCTGCCTAGCTTTTTCCCAACTATATTAGGGTCGGCTTCCAGTCAAACCGGATTCAGCTGAATACCAGTGTTTTACGTGGAGCGCCTCCACAACCCATTAACTGGGTAACACGGTACTTCTTGGCAAGACTGGAGTCAGATTTACTGGCTTCTGACAATCCGTAACGACTGCCAAAGATCTACAAATGACAGCCGGGACCAACGGCTTAACGTGCTTTCCGAGGCACGGAGGAAACTCGGTATATTAAGATGGTCACCCATCCACAGACCAACCGTGGCAAGCGTTGCTTAACCTTAAAGATTGACCCGTGCGGCTGTTATTATTTAGCCACGAGCTCCTCAATGTAGTGTATTCTAATACCGTATTTATAATACTAGCTTTGCCCGCGGCTTCGTGCGTGCTTATCTATCCCGTTTTTTCTGTTCAAGTAAGAATTTCGGGAAATCCTTTATTTGTGCTCCCTTACACTCCCCAAGGATTCTACATGACAAATTTTAGCTTTTTACGACCAGTAGTTTCGGCTGTGCGGTGTCTGTCAGTCACTTGGTAACGAAATAATTTTATATACATACTAGCTTTAGCCCGCGGTTTCGTACGCGCATATCCCGTTTTTTCCCGTTCCGTAATATAGGGAAGTTACCTACGTGCCAAATTTCAACTTTCTACGAACAATAGTTTCGGCTGTGCGTTATCTATCAGTTACTCATCATCATCTGCCTAGCCTTTTCCCAACTATATTGGGGTCGGCTTCCAGTCAAACCGAATTTTAGCTGAATACCAGTATTTTACGCGGAGCGGCTGCCTACCAGACCTCCATAACCCAGTACCTGGGTAACGCGGTACTTCATGGCAAGACTGGAGTCAGATTAACTGGCTTCTGACTATCCGTAACGACTGCCAAAGATCTACAAATGACAGCCGGGACCAACGGCTTAACGTGCTTTCCGAGGCACGGACGAAAATCGCTATGTTAAGATGGTCACCCATCCACAGACCAACCTTGGCAAGCGTTGCTTAACCTTGAAGATCGATCCGTGCGGCTGTTATTATCTAGCCACGAGCTCCTCGTTGTCTATCAGTCACTCAATTACTCAATCAGACAGTAACGGATTTTTTTTATGTATATTGAATGATTGATTACCTGAAGTTTACTGTTGACGTAGGTGGACACAAACCCACGCAAAACAAATATCACAAAATCTAGTTTTACGTTCCCAGCGGATATTAGACGCACAACAAAAGGTTACCCAATTAATATAGACCATCACCTCGTTACGTTGTCAACAATATCCATGTCACACTCCGATAAAGCCTTTCTCCCACGCCAATAGGTACACGCCACACGATAAGGTCAACCCTACCACTACTTCCACCCATTAGCATCATCCTTCAGACATCAACATCAAAGTTCGCTATAATGAGTTCACATTCTTGTGTCATGAAAGGTAAACACGCTTGCGACACCAATTTGGGGACAAACGTCAAAAGATGTTTACATGTAAGGTATAATCTGTTTATTCCGTCGCCACCCTGGGAAGTAAATGTAATTATTGGTCCGAAGTCTTTAATAGCACTTGATTAATGAGCTTCGGTATTAATTGGGGTGTCTTCAGATGTACTTCGGTGGTTATTTTCTTGTAACGAAGGTTTAATTACGTTGAGTGTTTGGTTTCGCTTTCAGGTGCTAATCTAGTTACAGAACGGTCTGGTATTGGCTTGTTTACTTGTGAATTTTCCTGCGATATTATTATTTTACTTATTAAATTCAGTGTTAGCGATGTTTTCGAATGTTGCATGAAAATATTATTAAGTAGTTGTTTTGGGATCCTATCACTCAACTTTAACTTTAGAGGCAGTTTGAATTGTGAACCAGTAAGTTGATTGGAAGAGAATGCCTAGCCCTCGTGACATTCTCTGCCATTCAACGTTCGAATTAAGGCTTAAACTAATCATATGGTTAAAAATATATAAGGCTTTTACGGTTCCGTACCCCAAGAATAATTGATGGAACTCTATTACGAAGCCTCTGCTGTCCTTACATACATTAAACTAAAAATTATTATTTTTTTCTTTGTTTGTATGTATGGGACAATAAACGTGTTTATTTTTCGGATTATGGTGCTAAATTTGACACTTGGCCAGTGTTTATGTTATCCCTTTGTATTAAACATACTTATCATGAAAGTTACCGAGTTTTCAAATTCGTTAAATTATGAAAATGTCCTCAGAAAGCTACCAACACGAAACCTAAATCAAAAGTTTCACCTCAAAATACTCCCATATTCACTGTAATGCGGAACCTCATTCCGCCCCCTACAGAAATTATTATCATAACAAAAACATGTTACAAACTGACTCCCGCTCGCGAACTGTACGCTCAAATTCTCGCAAATTACGAAACTACACTTTTCGCACTCCGCGACAAAATGCAAACACGAAACACTGTTTAGGACAAACTTTCAGATCTGGTTTTCACCTAAACGCAAACAGAGGGAAAATGTACCGCTAGCATAACTTGATCCGTGCCTTTTTTCTGTTTGAAAATTTCCGCGTCTCTGTCTGGGGCGGTTGAGGGTCTATATGAAATGGTCGTGGAGGTTCAAACTTTATAATTGGCTATACCCTCCGATAGGTGGCCCTTCCTACGGGTGCTGTAATTAACTACTCGATTGTACTCGCCACTCTGGCGACAATAACTGAGACCGACTTGAGGACCGGGATCGGAAGTGTTGGATAGTCATTCTATAGAAGCTATTGGTTATGAATTAATTTGGGAAATATGCTTCGTTTGTATTGTAGATGGAGATTTTGTGTGTGTAGCAGAACCTTGTTAACGGCTAGAAGGTATCGAGTTGTTTGTGAATAGTGGTTTGAAATTTTAATTATACAACGTGTTTGATCTTTTGATATCTCATAACTTTAGTGTTATATTCTATAAGGATAAGTATTACAAAAAGACCTAGAACAAGTGTTCCTAAAATACATAGGTTTAAAGATAATTCTAACTCTCGATGATTCGATGTAACTTACAACTACGAATAAATCATTTTCATTCAAATCAATCATCCATATTTAAGCTAAAAAAAATGCGACGTTGCCATATTTCACCCAAGGATGTTTTACATAAATAATTGTGACTTGGACGAATTATTTTGTACGTGAAATGAAAATAAAAAAAAAATCATGTGGCAGGTGATTCTTTGACATGGCTAGACAGTAGATGTCGCTGCGCCCCCGCAAGGGGGCGCGGCAGGCGGTGTCGGGGCGAAGCCCCCTGTTTGACATGGTCTCATGGATACCCCAGAATTATGGGATATCAAAATAAGCACGTTCTATGTAAGTGTTAATTAATTTGAGTTTAAGTTTCAAGTTTTAAGAAAACCGGAAAATAAAGTTCAATCACTGATCTGATGCTACCAACTCATCAGAGTTTTTTTTTTTTTTACTAGTCATAGGCACGCGCTTGACCACCATCTCACCTGATGGTAAGCGATGATGTGATCGAAGATGGAGCACGCTTGCCCAGAAGTGACCTATTCACTCTTGACTTAAAGACTCCCAGGTTTTAGCTATCGGGAAACACAGACTCCGGCAGGAAATTCCACTACTTAGCTGTACGCATTATGAATGTGTTCCCAAAACGTTTTGTGCGCGTGGGTGGGATGTCCACCATGTACCGGTGGCGCATCGTCGTTCGTCTTGTGGTCCGATGATGGAACGGGCTTGGCGGAATTAAATTATGCAATTCGTCGCACATTCCCCAAAATGCAACCGGTAGAAAACCGACAAGCTAGCAACTCGTCGTTGATGCTCAAGACTTTGGAGCTTCGTCGCGACGAGCCTCTCATTGCCAATGATCCTCTTGGCTCGTTTTTCAATTGACTCAAGGGCATCAAGTTGGACTGATTGAAAAGCGACTTATTTCGAACTTTTTAGTCGGTTTTAGCGGTCGGGTTTTTGCCAAAGTAAATTTGTTTATTTCCTACATTTTAGTGAGTTAAATTTTTCGAATTGTCTTCTCGGACCCTTTATTTTGATACCCCACACGATAGGTTCTGAAATTATTATTTTTTCATTTTACACAATATGGCGTCAATCGCGAAACTTACTTTTAATGAATCTTAAAAAAGTGAATTGCTCAGTATCGTCTTAACCATCCATTTTTATCGAATCTAAGCATTGAGTATAGCCCTGAAGCCTGCAAATGTCCGTGAAACGTGCGCGCGTCACTTCTGGGTATCTGTGGCCATTGTAGTGTTTACTGGATAATTAATTGTTACGAGATGAGTGCAACTATCCTGCACTTTTAATTCTTTGGAATTTCTATATTATTATTTTGGAATTTAAGTTTCGACCTCGAATGTAGCTAATAATAAAATTAGTCTGTATGTAACCCAAGTTAAAAAGATTGCAATATTAGTTTTACCTATCTATTAGTAACAGTCATGATAATTGCGATCGTAAAAAGAAATTTAATTTATAAAAGATGCTTATTTTTTTCAAAGAAGCAGCTCATTAATTTTAATAAAAACCTGCATCAGTTGATACTAGGTATCTTAGATTTAGTCTTGTGGAAAAATAATGTTTCATCATTAGCTTTCAATATCAGTAAATATTTAAACATTTCGCTACTCGCTCTTTGTTTATTCATCCATTTGGCTTCACTAGAATAATTCATATCATCGCTACGAGTATCTTCTATAGTCTATATACTAATATATAAAGCTGAAGAGTTTGTTTGTTTACTTGAACGCGCTAATCTTAGGAACTGCTGGTCCGATTTGAAAAATTCTTTCAGTGTTAGATAGCCCATTTATCGAAGCTATAGGCTATATATCATCACGCTAAGAGCAATAGGAGCGCAGCAGTAATGAAAATTGTGACGCAGACGAAGTTACGCGGGTCAACTAGTAATATTATAGAGCTGAAGAGTTTTTTGTTTGGTTGGACTCGTTTATCTCAGGGACGGCTGGATCAAATTGAAAAAATATTTTAGTGTTGGATGGTCTATTTATCGTGGAAGGCCAGGATAGGTTATATATTATCATCACACTACAACCAATAGGAACGGAGCATTCATGAAAAATGGGACGCAGACGAAGGTGCGCAAGTCATCTAGTATTTAAAAAAAATCCACTCAATATAACAACCACGAAAACTCAACAAGAAGGGCGTTCGCGCGTGTTGTATGCTAATAACAAACCTACGTGTCAAGTCTGATTCGCTTTTTGCCATCAAAACGGAAACCGCGTCCAAACAACGTTCGTCTTGCCGCAAATCCAGTAATTCAAACGCTGTAACTCCCTAACGTTACATTTCGCGTTACGTTGCTATAGCGTGACCTAAACAGATTAAGGTTGGTTTCCTCCTTGTTTTCCGAGTAGTCTGCACTAATTTAAAACCTGGATCTCAAAGTCGAGACAGTTTGACGTGAACGTAGCGTGTTTGTCCTAACATAGAGTATTAAAGATTTGCAATTTTAATGGAAATGTCATAAGTAGAGGTTGCTTGAGGCTTTTGAAAATGAAGTGTGTTTTATTTGAATTGATTAAGAAAAACAAAGAGAGTGTTTTGAGGAAATTAATTTTGTTGTTTAGGTACAGGGAATTATTGTAGAAAGGTGTTCAATAAAATTAATTACAGGGTTTATTATACGGTATTATCATTGCTATAAATGGAGGAGCTCGTGGCTAGATAATAACAGCCGCACAGGTCGATCTTCAAGGTTAAGCAAGTGACCATCTTGAACTACCGAGTTTCTTCCGTGCCTGGGAAAGCACGTTAAGACGTTGGTTCCGGCTGTCATTAGTGCCAGTAAATCTGACTCCAGTCTTGCCATGAAGTACCGTGTTACCCAGTTAATGGGTTGTGGAGGTCTGTTAGGCAGCCGCTCCTCTTAAAATACTGGTATTCAACTAAATCCGGCTTGACTGGAAGCCGACCTCAATATAGTTGGGAAAAGGCTAGGCAGATGATGATTATCATTGCTGTAAATGACTAGCAGTCTGGTATAAAATGCTACCTTCACTATGAACACCTTGTATGAAGCAATGGTTGAGTGAGTTTCCAAAAGATAAAGGTAATCTTTGGGTCCTATAGTAATCACTACCTCACGTAGGGACACACTAATACGCACTGGCTCACTGCTACACCCAGATCCAAGCGCAAGCGCACGTCCGACCCGCACCGCGTCTAAGGCCAGACTGCCCGGTCGGTCGACGGCAACGCCCTCTCTGATGTACATGAGACAATGTATATATATCTATTAAATAGATACAAATACTACAGGTCCCGTTCAAGTTAATCTCAGAATCTTTCAACACAAAAGTCTCTCACACCAACTCCGAATAGAACTACCAAAACTTAAACAGAAACTAACAGCCCCAAACTTCCTACTTACAAACACTGCTAGCAAATCCAGTGTCTAATATAGATCCGTTGTAAACCCTAGACTGGCGTCGCCGGTCCGCGTGACCGACCTTAAATTTCCTTACACGAAAGCCTTTGCAGTTGACAGTTGGGCGGTGAGGAAGGGTTAGCGGGGGAAGGGGGGTGTTTGCAAATATCGTGCCCCCAAATTAAAGTTTTGGCCTCCATTGTTTTAACTTGTTAACAAGAATGCCTTGTTTTATAAGTCAGGCTTGTGTGCTGAGCCAACGTTGAGCTGTTGTGTAGGTCACGATTGGCAGGGTATAAAAAGCACCCTACTAGGTTACTGTTTTTTTAACCAACTTCAAAAAAGGAGGAGGTTCTCAATTCGGTTGTATTTTTTTTTGTTTTTTTTTTTATGTTTGTTATCTCATAACTTTGTCATTTATGAACCGATTTGAAAAAGTCTTGTTTAATCTGTAAAGGTATACTTCCCAATAAGTCCCATTGTCACCAAGTCAGAATCTGATGATGGAATCCCATGAAAATCTAGGGCAACCCTCAAATTAAATAGGCAATTAAATTTTCTAACGCAATTCAGATATTTGTGCCTGGTTATTATCATTTCATGTCGCTGAGCTGATGATGGAAGGTATAAATTAAGATCTGATAATGAGATCTCATGAAAAATGTTTGTTCAGCGATATTTTCGCCAATTGGCAGCCGATTTGGATGAGTCTTTTTTTTTGCTTGGGAGAGTATTTTCCTGGATTGGTCCCATTTCAATTTGGGGAAGATCTGACGAAACTCTTCAATAACTGATAGCAAATGGATCGGGATTGCTGAAATCGCGTGGTTTTTTAGTGTTTACACCAGTTCTTAACATACCATTGGATGTTAAGAACTGGTTTAATCGGCAGTCGCGCTTACTACCGCGAGACCAACGGAGCAGATAAAATTTCGAGTCGATTAGAATGAATCATAGTAACCCCTAACTATGCAGTCCATAAAAATACTCTTACCTCCTGACAAATCACAACACGCCTTCCGCAGAATACATATAACTTTAAAGAGAGTTGGGAGTTAGGTTCTTCCTGTGAGCTAAACTTGAGTAAAAACTTGCCACTAAGACCACTTCTACATTAGGGACTGAAAACTTAGTACTTTCCTTTTAGTACGCATGTTTTCAGAGTGAATACATAATGGCTACTTAAACTTGTGAGCCATATTGATGATTTTTTTTTCAGGATCAAGTTTTTAGGGTTCCGAGCCCAAAGAGTAACCAACGGTACCCTATTACTAAGCGCCCGCTGTCCATCCATCCGTCTGTCAAAGGACTATATCTCAAGAACCGCAATAGGTAGACAGTTAAAATTTTCACAGAATGTGTATATCTATTGCCGCTATAACAATACATAATAAAAATTAAGGTGTATAGTACGGAACCCCTCGTGTGCGAGTCCGACCCGCATTTGGCTGTTTTTTAGTTGATTATGCAACTTTATAAGAAAAAAGATTTCTTTCTTATGCAACTTAATAAGGAGTAACATTGCATTACATCACGCCTTTGGTCTCCAAAGGGTAAGGCACAGGTATACCTGTAGAACATCCACAGTTAGCCAGTTATGTGGAAGTTTCAAGTAATAAGGCTCGAGTTAGTAGCCACCGACTGGGAATAAATCCGGAATTAGGGCTACTTCTTGGAAATTTCAGATGGGAATAAGGTTTCGTAGGAAATATTTATTTTAATTTTATGTACAGAGATATTCTACATCTTATCTGATCTCTATTATATATTATAGTACATTAACATTTGGCCAGTGGGCACAAATCTAGACTTTACGGTGTTTTGAACCGACTTTCAAAAAAGGAGGATGGTCTCAATTCAGTGGATATTTTTTCTTTATGCATGAACACCGATTACTTCAAGGTTTCTGACCTGATTTCTGTGATTCTTTCGATGCGGTATACTTGTCATTTGGTCTCGTAAAAAGTAAATTCATTATGATTCGGAAGTTTTTATTTTATGTGCAATTTTGCTTATTTCAATTTCTGCGTAGACGAAGACGTCGCGCGTTATCCAAGTATCACCACTTAAAAGTAAAAAAAGATAAAAACATTTTTACCAAAAAAATAACCGACTTCCAAACAAAACACTAAAGTACAAAATAAAGTTAAAGAAAAAAAGAACAAAAACACCGACTTCCAAAATTAAGGTTATTTTATACTTTGTACTGGTAGTGTTCTGTTTGGAAGTCGGTTATATTTTTAGAGTTTCCTGATGGATAAACCATAAGGTGTATTATAAATTTATGTACCTACTCATTATAATCGTTATATCTCCATTTTAATCAGTCTCAAGGATTAGCTGGCTAGACATCTTCTATCAGCCTGATAACCAAGTATCTACAAATTATCGCAGTTTGTTTTTATCTGCAGACGCTCTGTCATCTGCACCGTCATAGTGCACAATTATTATTTTTAATCCATGCTGACCGTTCTCATCTGCCTAGCCTTTTCCCAGGCTTTCAGTCGAGCCGGATTTAGCTGAATACCAGTATTTTACGAAGAGCGGCTACCTACCAGACCTCCACAACCCATTAACTGGGTAACACGGTACTTCATGGCAAGACTGGAGTCAGATTTACTGGCTTCTGACTATCCGTACCGACTGCTAAAGATCTACAAATGACAGCCGGGACCAACGGCTTAACGTGCTTTCCGAGGCACGGAGGAAACTCGGTATGTTAAGATGGTCACCCATCTACAGACCATTGGCAAGCGTTGCTTAACCTTGAAGATCGACCCGTGCGGCTGTTATTACGTATCTAGCCACGAGCTCCTCACATGCTTACCGTTCTGAGTAGCCATGTTAAATTTAATCTCTTACAAAAGATCTGCACACACATCTCTTAGGTATTCCTTTTGCAAACTCACCTAATCGGCCAATTTTTTAACACCTACGTGTGCCATTGAAATCGAAAAAAAAAGACATTCTCGCTCTACTTTAGAAGACAAAAATACTACGATAGGTCTCAACTCAGTCGGACTCTGGGTCAGAAATGACCACTCTTCTTTAAAGAAATTGCAGAACGACAACCATTTTGTTTCAGTTTTTTTTTTATTCCTTACCTGGCTCCGTCCTGATACAACAGCCTTTATTTTAAGTATGGAAAACCATCAAATGACTCTTCCTGCTCTGGGTGCAGCAGGGGAGAGTGTCAGACTCTTACTGACTAAAACCCATCCGTGTTCCTCCTAGTGCCCTCTGCGTTCCAGGGTACGGTGCCTCTTTCGAACAGATTCCGCAGCCCGAACAGGCACTTGCCCTAGCGAGCTCCGTCTTCCGTGCTGACATCTCTTTGAGGCGCGCTGAGATCGCAGCGCACCGCCGACCCGGGCCTGGTTTTGATCAGACGGCGAGCCACCCAATGCTTGCCGTCCGCAGGCCCGCGCCTACAGCGGCTGGGAATCGTCCTGCGTCTCCCGACGCCTGGGGCGTCTTCTTCTGTTGTGATACAACAGCCTGCATGCTGTATGTTATTTTTGCTTTGCTAAAATAATTTCTCTCAACTCACTGCCTTACACTCCGAGAGTTTAATCAGAAACAGAAAGACCGCACACACGTCTCTCTGGAGCTAACTTCATTATTTTTTCGCCAAATTTACTTCCTTCACGAAAACTTCTCGCTTTGATAACATCCATACGAGCAGCTGTAGTTTGTTTTGTTATTTTCCTTGGAAATATAACTGAAGCTTGGAATATTACTACATAGTGCAGTTAATTAAGGCTCACAGTAAAGCCGGCGGGCCCGAGGCGAAATGGGAAATAGGTAATTATGAAGTTGCGTAGTGGCTTGCAGCTTGCCACTCCTTGTATTGTGCATGTCAGGGGCAATAGCGGGAGTTCTATAGTCTATAATCATCCCTTCATGCATTATTGACTAGAAACTCAAAATAAATCTTTGGAAAATCGTTCTATAATAAAAACAGTGGCTGAAATCCTTAAACCTGGTGATGCACCGTGCTGGCAGAAGCGACGAGCATCGGAATGTTGTGGAACGAAGTGAAGCGTGAAGCTCAAGACCGCTCGCGATAGAGAACTACCCTGCTCTGGATGGTGGACGCCCTCTGCCCCAGCTAGGGGTCATAGGACCATAAGTCAAGTAAGTCAGTGGCTATAATGGTTTGGTTTCAAAATCGAAGTTGAAAACTTATGATCTAGGCTGTGGTATTTCCCTCTCCTTTAAAGGCCTCCCTTTCCAATTTTCATACAATTCGTCAACCCACTGGTTGGTTGGTTTGGTTCTTTTGGGTAAATTTAAGGAAACAGTTATTTCTACTCATACATGCATGAGACACAACTGTAACATATTACTTCTGTGGGCTGTGTTTTGAAGGTGAATGTGCGATTTCAAAGTAAATTTCGTAATTGTACAATTATTTATTTCGGTTATTGTTGTTGTTATAAGCTGATCTCATGGTAAACCATTTGGGAAACTTGCCCAAATTCGCGGTCAATGACTTCCAAAGCCCGCGTTTGCTTATAATTTGGGCAGCACCATAAAATCTCTAGTACTGCGGTGTTACATGAAATTAAAATATGGGTCTAGTTCATTTCAGTTTGTATTTTTTAACGATTTCGTAATGAGTTCTTACTTTAAGATAATATGATCCCGCTTTTTAATATAACTTGGTTCTCGAGGGATTTATTCAATGCTCTTTTTGTCGTTTCTAATCTTTTAGAATCGAGTTTACTACAACTTCAAGAAATATCTTGAAAATTGTTTACCGTTTATATTTTTCTTCGCAATCCTTTTGAACGAAATTGTAAATAACTGATTTCATAAATAAATGCTCGAGTTTTAGTGCTTATTAGTAAACTTCTGAAGGCTTTAAATATTTGATGTTAACAGAAGCGATTTTTATGTATTTCAGATTTATTATAGATGGTTCGATTTCACTGAATACTGAAATTCCGAAAGACTTTGATAAATATTTTAGACTTGACTTTCCAAGGACATGTTTTCGATCAACATCAAAATAAAATTCTTTCAATTATTAAAAAAAAAAATCTAGCCCCACAAGATCAAAACACCGTTATTTGCAATTAATTATCAAGTACTCAGTACAAACATATTAGACGTAGCAGTGCGTGTTCAGCTGACAGTGCAACCATGAACGAAGTTAATTGCAGGAGCCACTGTATAAAGCGATCGCTTTGGGCTCATTGCGGAAATCACACACATTCCGCTCGCGACGCTCGCCCGTGACGGACGTGCTTCCCGCCGCTCCGTGACTCTCCGCTACGCTCGCTGCTCCCGTCTCGCCTGCCGTGACGTCATCTGATCCGACGCCGTCTTTTTCAAGGCGGCCGACGATATTTTATTTCTCATACAGAGTGATCAATAAAACGTGGTGCCCCATCAGGGAAAATCCACGTTCTCGTGGTTACTTGGTTGAAACCTCACGGTGTCAACGAATCCAAGTAGGTGTGGACCCGACACACCTACCTTACCCCCTCAGGGAAAGGTAACAGTCGGAAGGGCATTGGACCCGCGGCCTTGGGGGATCTCCTAGTCGCGACCAATTGCTTAACCCCGTTCTTTTTCAGCCTCTACGGTCGGTCGCAAGACCCATAGGAACCAGCTGCACAATAAGACTGGCAGCGGGATTACAAGCTTAGGGCTCACCTTAGGTACTCACCTCCCTGTCTTCACCCGACAGGGAGGGTACACATCCCCGGGAACTCCTACCCGGGGAGTTAGGACATTAGGCTTACTCCTCCCCCCGCCCTTAAGGCAGATGTTTTAAAAAAAAAAAAGCCCCAGTCCTCCCTTCATCCAGTATGGGTGTGGACAGGATCCTGCTGGATCTAGTCCAGCTATTACTGGAAGGTCATCCCGACAGGGATCTCGTCAAGAGGGTCAGCGACAGGCTGACCGACCTGTCTAAGAGAAACTCGGCCCCCCAGAGTGATCAATGCACCCCCCCCCGCAAGACGCTCTCCCCCGTGCTCCCTCAGGGCTCTTCTGAAGCCCGCGATGAAGAGCCAAACGGCTCCATCACCCCTGATGATGAGTTATCCCGCACTCCATCGCCGATGGATCTCCAAACTCAGTATGAGTCCGAATCCTCGGACTCATCTGACGACTCCGCCGAATTTACCCTTGTGGGTAAAGGAAAGCGGAGGAAAAAGTCCTTCCCCGCTGCTGAATCAGTAGCCAAAGCCAGGAAGACAGTAGTCCCGGCTGTCTCCCCCGCCCCCCTCGCTGCCTCAGTCCCCGCAGCCACAGCCCCTGCTGCCACTACCTCCCAGCAGCCCTCTCGCCCCCCCAGCCCGATGGTCATAGCCGCTCCGGCTAACACCGTCCCCGCCCCGGGCAAGGCCAAGGTTAAGCCTCCCCCGCCCCTCTTTATCCATGACTCCGAGAAGTGGGGTGAAGTGTCCACCGCCTGCAAAGAGCGGCGTATAAATTTCACCCACGCTCGTGGTATTAACAGTGGCGTCAAAGTCACTGTCCCCTCCCCGAACGACTACCGGGAGTTACACAAACTCCTGGTAGCAAGGAAAGTCCCATTCCATAGTTTCTCCTTTCAGGAGGAACAGTTAGTGAGAGTTGTCGTGAGGAACGTCCCCCACGGCATCTCAACTGACCTAATCAAGGAGGATCTGATAGACCAGAAGATCCCGGTCGCTGCGGTTCACCGCATGCACCGCCATGGCGGAGCACCATACAACATGGTGCTCATTGTATCAAATCCGACCACAGATAAGTACCACCCGATTTTTAAGATCGCTAAGATTTGCAACTTAGAGGGTCTTAAAATTGAAAAGCCCCGCCGTAGCGGTATTGTTGGCCAGTGTCACAACTGCCAACTGTACGGCCACTCGCAGCGGAATTGCTTCGGCAAGCCCCGCTGCGTGAAATGCCTGGGTGACCACGGCACCCCAGACTGTCCCCGTCCCAAAGACCGCTCCCAGTGCACCGATCCACCCAGCTGCGTGCTGTGTGGAGAGGCTGGTCACCCGGCCAACTACAGGGGTTGCCCCAAGGCCCCCAAATCATCCGCTCCCAAGCTGATGAAGCGTGATAACGTTCGTCAGCAGAGGGAAGCTCCCTCAGCCAGAACCCCCGTGGCCCTTTACCCTCAGCGCCCCAGCCCATGGAACGCGCTGAACCACCTGGCTCATTTCCCGGCGCTTAATCCCGCGACCACGCAGCCCCTAGCGCCAACCCCGGCACCTGCGGCCCCTAAACCCGCCCCGGCCATCCCGGCCCTGATGGATGTAACCATCCCTCCCTTCCACCGGCCAACGGCCGCTGGAGCAGCTGCCCCACGGGCATCTGCCCCTCCCCCCCCGCCAAAGGTTGCACCCATAGCTGCTCCAGCAGCAGCCAGCGAGGCCGATATGGCCTTTCAAATCAATTTGGCTTTTTACAAAGCCTTTTACTCCCCCAGAGCCCTGGAAATGGCCAGAGCTCTAAAAGCTTCCCATATCGCTGAAACCGCGTCGATATATCGCGATTTCAGCGATGTAGTCTCTGATATTGGCGTTTACCATACCCTCCATGGCTAGGTCAAATCAAGTCTGTAGGCTCAAACCGAAGGCCCTCCGGATAGGGTCCTTCAATGCCAACGGTCTTCCCAATCAACGCGATGAGATCGCCACCTTCCTCCGCGATCATCGGTTAGACATACTTCTGGTGCAGGAGACCTTCCTGAAGCCCCATCACCGAGACCCTAATATTGCCAACTATCGTATAGTTCGCAACGATAGGACTCGGTGTCACAAGGGAGGTACTCTTATTTATTATAAATCGTCCCTCTATTGCATCCCTATGGATCCACCCACTCTAACCGAGCTTGAGGTCTCTGTCTGTCGGCTGGGCATGACAGGACATCAACCCATAACGGTCATCTCTGCCTACGCCCCTCCCGCCACCTCTAACTCCCCTTCCATAAGAGATGATCTTTCCAAACTTCTTGGTTTGAGCGACTCCGTCCTTCTGGCGGGGGACCTCAACGCCAAACACCCCTCGTGGAATAGTCTTACGACTAATCCCAGAGGCAGAGCTCTGTTCGAGCTATGCAGCCCCCTCAATTTTGATGTCATCGCACCGATGCATCCTACCCATTTCCCCTTTAACCCTGACTGCCGACCGGACGTGCTCGACATCGCCCTCCTCAAGAATGTAAACTTACGTTTGCAGGCTGTTGAGACGATTGACGAGCTCGATTCCGACCACCGGCCAGTAGTTCTGGAGCTCATCCCCAGACATGGTCCAATAGACCCCTCTCAACCCCCTCCTTCCCGAGTGATCACTGACTGGCGGAAAGTAAGTGAAAAACTGAAAACCACCACGTCACATCACTTGGACAAGATCCCGGACCACATCGAGTCTGCTGCCGACACGGCGGCCGCGATCGGCTCGCTCACTGACCACGTGCAATCCGTCCTGAACGAATGTTCAAGGGAGGCTCCGGCGACGAACGATCGTCGCTGGAAACTCCCGGACGATGTGCGTGAGCTGTTGACCGAGAAGAACGCGGCCGTCCGGGCCTACAGCGCTTTTCCCTGTGCTAGCAACAAAGCTTTTATGCGCTACTTACAGCGTAAAGTAAGCAGACGCATCAAAGAGCTGCGTAGCGAGAACTGGGAACAGATGCTCGGTGAACTCCAGCCCAACCACCTTGCATTCTGGGAACTTCAGAGGAAGTTACGCGCCTCTGAGGTTACTTCAATGCCTCCCCTCACCCGGCCCGACAACTCTCTCGCGTTTGACGACGACGAGAAGGCTGAATGCCTGGCTGACAGCCTAGAGTCCCAGTGTTCCCCAAGCTCGAACCCAGTCGACCCGGCCCACCTCGCTGAGGTTGACGCCGAGGTTGAACGTAGGAAAGTCGAGGACCCCGATGACCCCCTCCCCCCCGTCACTCCGGACGAGGTGGAGGAGATCATCGGAAGACTCAAACCCAGGAAAGCCCCTGGGTTGGACGGAATAACCAACAGGGTGTTCCGCCTATTCCCCAAGACACTCATCGTGTTGATGACCGCCATTTTCAATGGCGCTCTGTCCAACAACATGTTCCCGCAAGAGTGGAAAGGGGCTACCGTGATTGGTATTCCCAAGCCGGGTAAGCCCAAGTCCTCCCCGTCCTCCTATCGCCCCATCAGCTTGCTCAGCGCTCTCGGCAAGATCTATGAGAGGCTTATTTATAAGCGTCTCAGAGATTACGTCGAACGCAAGAGCCTCATCCCTAACGAGCAGTTTGGCTTTAGGGCCGACCACTCGTGTGTCCAACAGGTCTACCGCATCGTTGAGCATATCAACGGCCGCTTTCAACGCGGACAGATGACGGGAGCCCTGTTCTTCGACATTGCGAAAGCTTTCGACAAGGTCTGGCACAACGGTCTGATATACAAGTTGTATCAACTCGGTGTGCCAGATCGTCTCGTGCTCATCTTACGAGACTATCTGTCGAACCGCACCTTTCGGTACCGCATCGAAGGTGCGCTTTCCACCCCCCGACCCATCCGCGCTGGCGTACCGCAAGGCGGTGTGCTCTCGCCACTCATTTTCACGCTGTTCGCTAGCGATATCCCCTCCGACCCCAAGTCGCAGTTAGCGCTTTTTGCCGACGACACGGCCATCTACTACTCTGGCAAGAGTAGCAATGCCATTGCTCAAAACCTCCAAAAGTCCGCCAAACGCCTAGGCGATTGGTTCCGGAAATGGAGGATCGAGGTCAACCCTGAAAAGAGTCAGGCAGTTTTGTTCCGCAAACCGCGGTCGAGACCCCCCCCGACTCCAAAACAGATCACCATGTTTGGTAAGCCGATCCCTTGGGAGAAGCGAGCCAAATATCTTGGTGTTATCCTCGACCAATCCCTCACCTTCGGAGAGCACATAAAGGCGGTGCGTTCGCGTGCCGCCTTCGCTCTCAGTAGGCTCCACTCCATGCTGAATGCACGCAGCAACCTCTCCCTAAAATGCAAACTGCGCATTTATACCACGTGCATTCGCCCGATTATGACCTATGCGTGTGCTGCATTCGCCCACACAAAGTCATACCGGATCCATAGGATGCAGACCCTCCAGAACCGGTTTCTCCGAAAAGCCACGGGCGCCCCGTGGTTCGTTAGGAATGAGCGACTCCATGTCGACCTCAAAGTCCCTACCATCAAACAATTCATGAAACGCCTTACAAAGCGTTTCATAGACTCCGCCGAATCGCACCAGAACCCACTTATCGCTTCGGCCGCCCGATACACTCCCTCTCGGATCAGTAGGATTAGACGTCCCCGTCATACCCTAGTCGAACCCGACGATCCCATTACCCTTGTCCAAGAAAGCTGTAGGGAAACAAGCACTCTTAGGACACAGATACACAGACCGCGACCCGCCGCCTTCCGGCCTCGCCGACGAGGTCCACCGCGACGTCCCAGTAAAGTAAATACTCCCCGTCTTTTGCCTAACGGGCCAGCCCGCGTCGCTGAGCCTTTAGCTTTAAACTCCCCAAATAATATAATCATGACCCAGCTTGTCCCTAGCTGTCCCCCCGATAACGACGCTCCTGAGCCGAGGTCCGTACCCCACAGGGGGTGCCCTCAGCGAGCGGAGTTGTAGTTTTAATTTTTGTTGCCTTGGCTGGGGGCCTTAGAATCATTTAAGGTCACCACAGGCTAGTCCGGTTAAGCAGCAGCCACCCTTCTAGAGGTGAACTGCGAGTGGCCCTATCCGAAAAAAAAAAAAAAAAAAAAAAAAATCATTGCGGAAATAACTAATTATAAACTTAGGTACAAATGCGTAACGGTTTAGAAGTATGGCTGTATTGTAAGCTGGGTTTTGCCTTGGATTCATTTCATTAATAATTCTTCTAACAATTCAGTTAACAAGCCGTTATAGCTCCTTTGATTTGAGCTTGGGAAGGCAATTTTATCGATATTTTTCTTTTCATGCGACGTTTTAGAATGTTGTGTATTGTTTTTTAGGGTTCTGTACCCGAAGGGTAACCAACGAAACCCTATTACTAAGCCTCCGCTGTCCTTCCGTGCGTCTGTCTGCCAGCGGGCATCAATCTCAAGGACCGTAATAGGTAGAGAGTTGAAATTTTCACAGATTGTGTATTTATATTGCCGCTATAACAACACATAATAAAAATGAAGGTTGATGGTACGGAACCCTTTGAATGCGAGTTCGAATCGCACTTGGCCGAGTTTTATTACAGTGGCTTTAGTTTTGAACCTTGGTGCCAAACATTAACAGTAAATAAGAGTGATTGAGATTTTAGAAAAAACACTGAAATTAATATACTGGTTTTACTTAAGGGAAAACATATATTTTTAAGATTTACATGGCATGGCTCTAGTTTCTTTGACTATTTGATAAACTCGCATGACTCAGAAATATAAAATACTTAATCGCCGTAAACACATGTCTCATCGCGTATAAATAATTAAAACTCGGTGAGACATGCAGGAGCGTCGGGATTGACATAAAAAAGAGAGGCCTATGTAGGCGAAGTCGGGCTAATGATGATGATTGCACTCTGAGTTTAATCACATGGAGTCATTAAATAGTATACAATAGAACACAGATTCATGAGCCGCAAGGATTTAAAACACGCATCGGTAAAAATGCTTCCAAAGTCTACATACACCTATGAATTGTCATTATTTGCTTTGGAAACGGGTGTTCTCTTCCCAGCCAAATAATTAACAATTCGTTGTCTGAATTTCGTTTCAGAAACTGCATAGTAAACAAATCCACATCTATACTAATCCAATCCTTCTGCGGAATAAAATCAATGTGTACTTTAAAATTGGGGTTACAAAGAGGCATTACCTTTGAGAGTCGACGCGGTATAAATGTCAGTCTAATTAGCTGCATTTCTAAGTGACATCAAATATTCAACACTTGTTTCAATAGAGTTTAAAACAGGCACTGTTTGAGTAAAAGAGGCATCGGACGCACCTGTTCAATCTAAAGCATTAACTATTAATTGCCTCAATTTTGTATCAGAAGCTAGTAAACAAATGCGCATCTTCTAACAATTAATTCACTAACTAATCCAATCCTTCTGCGGAATAAAATCAATGTGTGCTCAAAGCAAGCGGCCACAAAGCGACGTGTCTTTGAGAGTCGACGCGGTGTAAATGTCACTCTATATGGTAATCGGCGTGGAAGGCATTTCTTGAGACACCGATGCGCTGCGGGAATATTTTTATAGTGATGTGTAAGTTAATGAAAGCTGGTGTGGGGGAGGTGTGTGTTAGTGGTGGAGATGACAAACTAGCAGATAATATTGTCTATGTTTCGTGAGATGATCAGTAAGAATTTATGTATGACGACGATAGGAGACTCAGATGGGTATACTTTAAAAATGACTGTGGACTTGTAGATGATCTTGAAGACAAGGTGCATTAAAGACAAGTAAACTCAATTGGTCCAGGGTTGCGGAAATTGAAAATTTTCGAAACAGTAACAGCGGCTCTAGAACACAAAAGGCATTTAGAGAAACATGGGTGGGATTTAGGCACTTGTCTCACCGCCGGCGAGGAAGCGAGTAGTTATTGACCATTTGCTCGCTGAGGAAAGGGACAAAAGATATAGATCTCGTGTGAGTAAAAGAGACACGTACATTCATAGTCGACAGCTGGCTGTTCACACTGCTAGCAAGTGGCTCTAAGATTTAGTCGATCGCAGCGACAAGCTATTAAAGATTGTATTCGCTCAGCGATGCTCGCTTGGCTGTCAGAACAACCAAACTGCGGTAATTTCTACCTATAGTGCGGGCCGGAGCGAGTATTGCGAGTAAAAGCCTGTCGCACTAAAGCACTCGCTGAAAGCCGAGCGTCAAAACTATCGAAACTTTTCACTCGCTAGTCGCTGATCGCCGGAGGTGAGATAAGTGCCTTAGACAGTAAAAATCTGACAGTCCCTTCGCTCAGAGCGAAAGGAGACATTTGATGACTTGCCATCCAGAAAATGCCCGATTGTATTGGATGATTTTAAAGCATATATCATCAGCATTGAGGACCGGGTTGGTACACAAACCGTAATGTATTCAATATGTTATTGATCGATGAGAGAAAAACTGTCATGTAAAAATACAGTGATCGACCATTTCTTTGACTAGACCAAATAAAAGATTAAGGAAACAATAAGCTACGAAGAAATCCAATCGAAATGAAACAAATAATGATCACGTAACAGACGACAAAGGAAATGTCCAACACAAAAAGGATAACTAAACATTGTTTCAATTAAACCTTCTACTAGACTAGAAACATAAGTTCAGGAGGAACGAGAATTCATTTCGCTAGAAGATTCTTTTCGGCGTACCCGGCAAAGCGTAAAATTGGGAAACAAACATGCTCATGTCTCCTTTGTTCCCAAAGGGATTATGTCTTAAAACCGTTCCTTTTACTTCCCCTTTAAGATTCTTTCGCGTCTTTGATTCTGTTGGAACTAGTTGCTGGTGTAAGCTGTCATCAATATTTGAAACTATCTCTCGAGAATTGAGAGTGTTTGTCGATTTTGTTTGTTTGGTTTCGAAGTGTGAATTGGCGGATGAGTAGAGGTCATTTGGATTCCTTTCTAAAAGAACGGACAGAAGTAGGTAGGTTATATTTTTTTTAATGATTTACACGTATCCGTAATTTAACGATACCAAGAGCGGTATAAGCTATTTTTTTCTGTGAGATACTATGGAAAATGTGAAGGAACTAAACCGAAGGAACGTCTGCCAGTAAAGGTAATACGGTAACTATGTTGCGAGTAACTTAGAACTCACAATCGACCTTCCACAAAGCTCTCACAACTAACTTAAATGCATACTCATATGCTGAATATCATTATCTACGCTAGCCTAATTAAAAAAAACGAAGATTTAATAAAAACAGAAAAGCAGCCATAACAATACTCATCCTCCTTTAATAATGACAACACAAAGTCTTGGAAGATGTTCAAGTTGGTCCCGGCTGTAACAGAATGACCGCTGCACTGCACCCAGACTTACCGCAACAATAAAATTTTGTATCAAACAATGGAAAACAAACCTTGTCAGCTTGGTAATAGAAGTGTTGGAGAGTGAAGATGCTTATTGGTAATGTGTAATCCAAATGAAACGTTGACACTGAGCCCCAAGCGCCCGACGGGAAGAAAATTGTGAGATCAAAAATTAGGTCCCGGTTTAAAGTCCTCACAATAAAATTATAAGAATCGCTCGAAAATGAATCGTACGAGTGTTTTTTTACTGTGTATTTGGGAAATGAGGAATGTAATTAAGGTCTCATCTCACGGTTTTACGCGAATGTCTTATATTTTATGGAATAAAAAATGAAGCAATTACTTTCAGATTAAAAATTAAAACGAAATATTTTTGTTGTATCTGGAATAACGTAATTCAAATATTAATTAATATTACGCTGTTGGGAATAGATCTTATTATAAAACTGATTAAGTTCTTAGATTTCTTACGAAAAGCTTTACGTTTTATGAAATGAAATCAAGGCAAAAAAAATAATAATCAGATTATAAAAACAGAAGGAAAAGCTGGTAAAAAATGAAAACTACTTAAAATGTGAAGTCTAACTGATAGATTGAGTTCCAAGGGAAGTATGAACAAAATCCATTAGTGGATTCCCGTAGGAGGCTACCGGCAACGTGGCGCTCCGTTTCGGAAATTACATTAAAAAGCAATACTTCCCCGATAACTAAAGATACGAATAAAAAGACGCAAAGGAAATTTGCTTAGTGACTGACTTTCAACCTTTTTTGCGAGACTTACGATATTAATTTCGAAATGGAAGCGAAGTTATAAAGCACAAGCACTTCGCCCGCGACTTCGTCCGCGCTGCAATTTTCTTGAGGGTCCCAAATTTTTCTAGTTCTCTTCTTATCGTGTGGGCAGTAAGTTCTATTAACCCCACACAGTCAGAGTATTATAGCCTATATTAGTCAGAGATAATGTAGCAGTCTAATGGCGAAAGAATTTTTGAAATCGGTTGTTTTTATTTTATTCGTTAAAAAAATACAAATCTTTCTCTAATATTATGTAGAGTAGAAGTGAAATTAAAATTGCATATAAAAAAGAAATGTATTCTCATAACTATAGTAAAGTAGGTACATAATACTGCAGATAAAATTACTCTCGACAAAATTGGCGGACGACACGGTTGGCGCAGTGGTTGAGCAATTGACTGCTGCGCTGCGTGTCGCGGGGTCGATTCCCGCACGGAACAAATATTTGTATGGCCTACAGATAGTTGTTCTGGGTCTGGCTGTTTGTGTATGTGTGATTATATGTCTGTAAAAAACACCCACGATACAGGAAAAAAAAAATCCTAGTGTGGGGCAACGTTTTTAAGAAAAAAAAAAAAAAATGTAAAAGTTTAGCAAGTGAAATGTAAAGAAAATAATAATTGTAGTTGAAACTAATCAACATTCGAAGCTGAAGAACAGATGAAAGATACTGAAAACAAAACCGAATTGAAGGTCATTTTCCAGTCTAACGGACATAAGTCTTCTAAAGAAACTCAATAGGATTACAATACAAAGAATTTTGGAAATTATCAATTTGAAATGAACAATAGATTCGAATGATGGATGAAAACGGTATTCAATGAGATAAATATCAATAGTCGTACAATTGTATCTTTTTCTGCTATTGTTTCATATTTAATCGAAATTTATTTATTTGAACTGTATGTGTACAATAGTGGTACATGAACAAACTTAATGCAACAAGGCATTCTCTCATCATCTGCCTTTTTTTTTTTTAGGATGGGAAATCATCAAATGACTTCTCCCGCTCTGGGTACAGCAGGCAACACTCCCTAGTGTCAGACTCTTACTGACTAAAACCCATCCGTGTTTCTCCTAGTGCCCTTTGCGTTCCAGGGTACGGTGCCTCTTTCGAACGAAGTCCGCAGCCCCAGCAGGCACTGGCCCTAGTGGGCCCCGTCTTCTGTGCTGACATGTCCTTGAGGCGCGTTGGGATCGCAGCGCGCCGCCGACCCGGGCCTGGTTCTGATCAGACGGCGAGCCACCCAATGCTCGCCGTCCGCAGCTCATCATCTGCCTAGCCTTTTCCCAACTATATTGGGGTCGGCTTCCAGTCAAACCGGATCTAGCTGAATACCAGTATTTTAAGTGGAGCGGCTGCCTACCAGACCTCCGCAACCCATTAACTGGGTAACACGGTACTTCTTGGCAAGACTGGAGTCAGATTTACTGGCTTCTGACAATCCGTAACGACTGCCAAAGATCTAGAAATGACAGCCGGGACCAACGGCTTAACGTGCTTTCCGAGGCACGGAGGAAACTCGGTATGTTAAGATGGTCACCCATCCACAGACTAACCTTGGCAAGCGTAGCTTAACCTTAAAGATCGACCCGTGCGGCTGTTATTATTTAGCCACGAGCTCCTCAAACAAGGCATTCTCTATTCAACCTAATTGAATAGAATTTGTGAACAGTACAGTCCTATAGTAAAGAGCAGATAGAGTATAGTAAAGACTTATGCACAATATACATAGTTTTACATGTCATTATTGGTTATTGACATATGTTTCGCTGCAAGTTTTATTCTATTATTTACAGGTACACCAACATTTTGATTATATTAGTTTTCTTTTTATTATAAACTTAGCTTTATAACACATGTGTTATACAACGTAACCAAGCCCAATATTTGTGTTTTTAGGGTTCCGTATCTCAAAAGGAAAAAACGGAACCTTTATAAGATCACTTTGTTGTCCGTCCGTCTGTCTGTCAAGACCCTTTCTCTCGGGAACGCGTGAAGGTATCAAGTTGAGATTTAAACCATATACTTAGGTCTACGGTCCATTGAAGCTGTGAAAAATCATAGTTATAAGTTAACATTAAAAACCAGCCAAATGCGAGTCGGACTCGCACACGAAGGGTTCCGTACCATAATCCTTAGTTTTCGTTATTTGTTGTTATAGCGGCAATGGATATACATAATCTGTGAAAATTTCAACTGTTTACCTATTGCGGTTCTTGAGATACAGCCCGCTGACCGACAGACGGACAGACGGATGTACGGACAGCGGAGGCTTAGTAATAGGGTTCCGTTGGATACCCTTTGGGTACGGAACCCTAAAAAAAGATACGGCTGCTTATGCTGCAAAAACTAGCTAAGTGCGAGTCGGACTCGCGTGCATAGTATTCCGAATAATTTTTTTTAACATAATTTTTTAACACTAGAATTCTTATAGATTTTCCTGTTATCTATAGGTAAACGTCTATAATCTAAATTTTTTTCAAAATTTTAGCCTTAGTAGTTTCGGAGATAAGGGGGGAATGGTCATTTTCGTCTAATTTCTTGAATAACTTCAAAACCATTTATTTTAAAATTATGAAAAATATAGTATTAAAACCCTCACAGTAAGCCCTTTCATTTGATATGTTACACGATATTGATCAAAAATTTGATTTTTTTTAATTTTCTAGTTTGACCCATACAAAAATTTGATGTCTTACGTAACGTTTCCGTATTTGAGTCACAAAAGTGCATATGTGTACCAAATTTTAACAGAATCGGTATAATGGATCCGGAGAAAACTGACTGTGACAGACGGACAGACAGACAGATAGACATACAGACAGACAGACAGACAGACAGACAGACAGACAAACAGACAGACGGACAGACAGACACCCGAGTGATCCTATGAGGGTTCCATTTTTTGTTTGGAACCATAAAAACGAATATTTCGACACTCTCAAGGGAATCAATATTCGTAGGGTATCCCGTTGACATGGAACTATAAAATTTGGCAAGTAATACCGTCTTATACTACAGGTATAGGGAAAGTCTGAAACCTATACATTTGTAAATAAATTATGAAAAGTATAGTCTTTATTTAAAGTACGTAGGTAATCAATCATCGAGCTTAATAAACCACTGACTGGATACAAAAACTAGGTAGGTACTTAAAAAAAATAGGTGTTGTTTCGAGTAAAATTTAGCGTTTACTTCAACAAATTTGACCCACAAAATCAAAAGAAATTGTATTTTTAAATTTAGGAAGAAACTTCCTAATTTATTCTGATCACTCAGAGCGCCATCTATCGGTATGTGCCGTGCTGGCTCTGGCTAGCGCGGCTTTTGAGAATTAAAATATAATGCACGAAAACATTTAATTTTTTTGATCACTCTTAGCACCATCTATTGAGAAAAAATAAAATTCACGAAAGCATGAAAATAACATTAAATTCAAATTCAAATTCAAAGCATTTTATTTCAAATAAACCATTCACAGGCACTTTTGAAACGTCAAGGTCGGTCAGTCAAAAACATGGACGCTATTATTATTATAACCTAGTTGAGTTATTTGTTAAACTTTAAATGCGTACCAAAACAATCGTCATTAATCGTTTTCCGCTGCTAAATACTTTATCAGTTTACGAAATAGTCGATAGATGGCGTTGCACTGATAACGCGTTTTATCCGAATCGCGGTGTTAATATTTTGCAGCGTTGTAGTTCGTTAGGGGTATAGGTTCGGTTTCTAAAAGGTCTTGAAAAGTATCTGCTGTGGTCCAAATTCGTTAAATGTCTGATTTGTTCTGGTTCGTTAATCGTGCATTAAGCATTTATCGTAGAACTGTCTTGAACTAATTTTTTACTTGCAAAGTACTGGACGGTTCGACTTGCGGAGAAGGCCTGTAAGGTTTCATATCAAAGGTGCTGACGGGACCTTACTAGGTATATTAAGCCTCCGCGATAGATTCTTAGCTTGGAAGATCGCGAGACTTGATTCCTGAACTGTTTATAATACGTACCTACCTACAAATTTGTACGGAAACCTCGGTGCGCAAGTCCGACTTACTCTTGACCGGTTTTTTTTTTAAATATGAATATATTGAAGCTCCAAAGTCTTGAACACCGACGACGAGTTGCTAGCCTGTCGGTTTTTTACCGGTTGCATTTTGGGGAATGTGCGACGGAGTTGCATAATTTAATTCCGCCAAGCCCGTTCCATCATTGGACCACAAGACGAACGGCGAAGCGCCACTGGTACACAGTGGATATCCCACCCATACGCACAAAACGTTTTGGTAACACATTCATAATGTGTACAGCTAAGGAGTGGAATTCCCTGCCAGAGTCTGTGTTTCCTGATAGCTTTTTTTTTTTTTTTTTTACTATTGATAGGCACGCGTTTCACCACTATCTCACCTGATGGTAAGCGAGGATGTGGTCGAAGATGGAGCACGCTTGCCTAGAAATAACCTATTCACTCTTGATTTAAAGACTCCCAGGTTGTAGCTATCAGGAAACACAGACTCCGGCAGGGAATTCCACTCCTTAGCTGTAGGTACTATGAATGTGTTCCCAAAACGTTTTGTGCGTATGGGTGGGATGTCCACCATATACCGGTGGCGCATCGCCGTTCGTCTTGTGGTCCGATGATGGAACGGGCTTGGCGGAATTAAATTATGCAATTCCGTCGCACATTCCCCAAAATGCAACCGGTAAAAAACCGACAGGCTAGCAACTCGTCGTCGATGTACAAGACTTTGGAGCTTCGACGCGATGAGCCTCTCATTGCCGATGATCCTCTTGGCTCGTTTCTCAATCGACTCAAGGGCATCAAGCTGGTATTTGGCAGATCCGTCCCAAAGATGAGAGCAGTATTCCATACACGATCGAACTTGCGCTTGATAGAGTTTGAGCAGCTGTTCCGGCGTGAAGTACCGTCTCACCTTAGCCAGAATCCCCATCTTCTTTGCAGCCATTTGAGCTTTTGCCTCTATGTAAGGGCCAAAATTGAGAGTAGAAGTTAATGTAACCCCAAGAAGCTCAAGATGGTCGGTTATAGGCACGGTTTCACCGCGGAAAGATGGAGCTGGGCGGAATTGGCTCCTTTTGGCGGAAAAAAGACACGCTTGGGTCTTAGCAGCATTGAACTTGACCAGATTGGCATCGCCCCATTCAGAGACAGCCTGTAAGGACACGTTCAAGCGCTCAACCATTGCCTCCCGGAGAGACCGGATCTGCGACCCACCAGCTCGTGCGTCGGACACGTATCTCTCAGCAACAGTGCTGTCGTCTGCATACCCAAAGGTACCGGGTTTAAGCAGATCATTAATATGCAGCAAGAATAGTGTTGCCGAAAGCACCGACCCCTGAGGAACCCCGGCATTAATATCCAGCAGTCCAGACGAGCAGCCATCTATGACCACTCGGATAGACCGATCCCTCAGGAAATCTGCGATCCAATCACACAAACCGGCGGGCAGACCGAAGGAAGGAAGCTTACTAATAAGGCTATCGTGCCAGACCCTGTCGAAGGCCTTCGAGATGTCAAGGGAGACCGCCAGTGCCTCCCCGTGCTTCTCTATGGCCTCACTCCAGATGTGAATGGCATACGCTAGAAGATCCCCAGTTGACCGACTTCGGCGAAACCCGTATTGCCGGTCACTAAGGATATCATTCGCTTCTAGGTACGCCAGAAGCTTATGATTCAGTACGCGTTCCATAGTCTTACAGAGTATGGACGTTACCGAGATGGGTCTATAATTCGACGGGTCAGCTCGACTACCCTTCTTGGGCACGGGCTGCACGTTAGCTTGCTTCCAAGCATTCGACACTTTTCCAGTCTCGAACGAAAGGCGAAATAGGCGTGTTAAGATCGGAGACAGCTCAGGCGCACACGTCTTCAGAACAATTGCCGGTATCCCGTCGGGACCACTAGCCTTGTTCACGTCTAGGTTACGCAGTACCCTACGGACGTCCTTCTGATGAATGCGAATGTTCGACATACTCGACTCGCATTCACCAGGAGAGGCGGAGGGCGTCGCGCCACCAGGATCCAGACGTGAAGATTCCGCAAAGAAGCAAACAAGTTCGCTTTTTCCTCAGCGGAGTGGGCCAGCGTCCCGTTGGGTCTCAGCAGTGGTGGTAGTGAGCTACAACCTGGGACTCTTTAAGTCAAGAGTGAAAAGGTTATTTCTAGGCAAGCGTGCTCCATCTTCGACCACATATCGCTTACCATCAGGTGAGATAGTGGTCAAACGCGTGCCTATCTTTAGTAAAAAAAAAATATATATAATTCTTTTAAACAAATTCTAGATTAGAATGCAGGTTACTATTGAATTTATCATAAAAAGATAATTTTTTATTAAAACCCAAGAAAGGCCAAATACTTGTTCTTAATAAAGACCAAAAGAACTCGCACCAAAAACATTACTACAAAACAAAATGTCAAAGTAAACAAAACAAAGACAAAAGAGGATAAAGGTCACGGATAAAGTTATTGTTACAAGGATTGTCCCTCTGTAATCGAATGTGACGTGAAAGTGACGCAATATGACACCCGGGACATCTTGTAATGTTTGGAAGTTCTTTGTAGTAGGTGCTGTCTTTTAAACAAGCGTGCGAACGAGTAAAAGGGGAAAATGGTGAGGAAAATGTCTCTATGGTCGAAAATAAGAAGAAACATTAGCAAGTAAGCCAAAGGTCGTACAAAATTATTGTCTCAAAATAATATTGTCAATGTCCGTCATAGAACACAACTTGCCAGCTTGTCACTTACCCTTAGCTCGTTACTTAGCTAATAACTGCTTCTGTATGTGTTTATAATTTCAGATTGTCTGTGTTTATGTGTACGTGTGTGTAACTTAGTCGTGGTTTTGGACTCCGGTCTGAAATAAAGTTTTTATTTATTACTGAAATTGTCAATCTGGGTCGTACAGACATCTCTTGCCCTCCAGCTCTGATTTTCCAAAGCCCTCATGGTTCTATTGTAAAGAAAAGACGGAGCTATACAATACGAATAGCAATGACCCTTTTTCAAAACAGAGTCATGGAAGCATTGGCACGTCAAGGTAGGTGGACATAAGGTAGCAGGCCTATACGTCTGGAAGATTAAGAAAAACACTTCTGTAATGGGCTAACGGTAGGCAATGAGTGAGAGAGTGAGGAATTTCCAAGGATGTTTTCCATTCATCAAACCCACATCACAGATTCTGCCTGACATCAGTACTTTACACCAAAAATGAGTACTTCTACAAACTGTACACTCACTTTACCGTTCCAAAACCAGGTAACTCAATAAAAACATTCCAGGAATACAAAATTAAGCGAATTTTTATTTCGCCTCCGTCCCCGCCAAGCCGCTGCTTGTGGGGCTACAATCTCAGCGTTTAAGTAGGCACGAGCGTGTGCGCCCGCGCGGAAAATTAAGAAACAAAACGGAAATCCTCTTTGTAGAACAAGGATTGGGACAAAGGAAGCATTAGTAGCTAAGCAATTGATATTAAAAATGCGTAAAGGAGAAAAATTCAGATTTTTTTTCTTTTCCTTTTTAACTGGTGTTTCTTTCTTAAGGGTTTATTTTTAAATTGTGATGTTGGATTTGACAGAAGCTTCATGTATATTATTTTTAAGAACAAGTAGTAACTTCAGCTTCTCTTGTTTTATGTTTTGAGAATTTATTATTTTAGAATAAAAGCTTTCCTTGAACTGAGGGCCTAGCACAAATGTTTTTGACGTATAGTAACGTTACTTAAGTGAATTTTGAATATAAAAAATATAACTCGTTAGTATTTTGGTTTCAATTTGATACGATAAAAATCTATCAATAGTAAAAAAAATACGACATACACAATTTTTATGATACAAAAATATGAAAATAGTATGCATTTCAAATATATATTTTGTGCGAAACGATTGTTATAGTTATAGTAAAATTTTACGTTACGTTAATATACGTCAAAACATAACCCTCCTTCTTTCGCAGTCGGGTAAAAACATTCGTGCTAGACACTCTGATATACACGGTGCGTAGTCGTTTTATAAAGGCGGCCCACTTATAATGTATCCAACATAAACGACCTCTAGGAGCGTTTTTTTTTAATATTGCATAAGATAATAGCTACAATATAAATAAATAGGGCATTAGAATTATGAAACACCCTGTTAAATGCTTATGTATCAAAACATTGTCGCCGTTCCATTCTGCGCCGTCTTTGGAACACAAGACTTGGACTGCGCACGCTCCTAGATGTTTCAAACTAAGTCATGCGTCATGATAATTAAAAATTCAAGTGTTAATAAATATAATTTTTTTAATGAATGTGTAGTGTAGTAGTCATGAGATAGATGAAGTAGGCTGCCGTTGTGAAACGACTCAAATAGCACCGTGTAAACAAATCTTGACAGAACTCAAATAAAATTAATGATCAATGTATATTAATCTATTTTAATCTTACGATAAACAAAAATCATTTATACAATGAACTAATCTTATAAACATAAACATCCCATTATTATTAACCACAGACCCAACAAGTGAAACAAGCAAGTTAAATATTCGTCGGGGTGTTAAAGACTCATCCTAGAGATAATCGGTCGAGCCTCAAGCAGACGGTAAGCAATTTAGTCCGGATTAAACCCTGATTCCCTTGCAATACTCGCCCCAAAGCGAATAATGCAGTCGGATTTATTTGTACTGCGAAGTTAGACCGTCTAATCGAATAATACGTATTGAGCGATGTAGAGACAAATGGTAACTCAGTATAGACTTATTTGAAGTGGGAAATTAAATTGCATTGTTGTACGTCTGACAATACTAGTGTAGTTGCTGTTTAATTTTCGTTGGAAGTTGTAATGCAAACGCTCTCGCAGATTACGGGAGGATGGGTTTAAAACAAATATTGTGTTACCTTATTCAGATTTTGTGAAGCCGTGCCTGCCGAAGCGTTTGTGAGTTTAGTACGGATAAATTTATAAAGTCGGCTGTTAAAAGCTGATACGAGTAAGTTTGAGAATCAAATTTTGGCTCCTAAAAACGGTTCGTAATCGTGAAAATTGTGTGTAGTCTGTGTGAACGGTACGGAACTTTAATTTATTACTCGATTTTCATAGTTTTACTGTTTGTTTTATCCTTGTTGTGTGCGAATTTTTATTTCTTAGTCTCGCAACTACCACTATTTTTTTTCTGCACCACCCTAAGATTGGCTGATAGAAATTGCCTGAGGCATTAAGTTCGATTATGAAGGTAGGTAATTTTGTGTGCATAAAGTATAAAAAGAAAAACACTAACATCATATTATAGTGATACGGTATTTTCACTAATAAAATGAATTATATTGTTATCCGACACGACTAAATAAATGAACATATAATAAAGAGTATAAATATAAAGGTTTTAATAATGTTAGCGATCAGCCTACGATTACCAGGAATACAGAAATCCGTTGCAATGGCGTGAGCGTTCGAAATCCATGTTATTAAAGGTCTGACACACAATTAGCAGAGTTGCCAGTGTTAAAATGTCACGTCATTATCCACGGCGCGAATGACATGTCCCTGCTGTGTCCGAGCGGACCTGTTAAAAAATGTAACTCGAATTTCAATTTTCGAATAACGAAAAGAATATGAAAAATTTTGAATGCCATTAAAATGTTATAAGGGAAACAAAGTCATTGTGACTTTAGTGAATATGGAAAGCCATTTGGGTTTATAAAACGGAAAATCTAACCATTTCGAATATTTACGATGGTAAGGATATTGACATGAATTTAAAAGTACTAAGTACTGTTAAAATACCTACGGTTAAAATGACGCATAGACAATTATAATCTATGCACAAAAGCTGAGATATTTTTCCATAAAAACGTCTTGTACGAAGTTATTTTCACAACGCCTATTTTTAACTCCGATAGAAATAGCAAATTTGTTTACTCTCGACGTTATTTATAGCTAATTGGTAGACTTTTAACGTTTTCAAACAACAAAAAGTATGCACTTATAATTCTAAATTAGGATTCGACACCAAGAAAGGTTATTTCTGGAAACAAATAATGAATTATTTAAGAATACCACTGTATATAATTCTGTCGGATTTGAAATAACATTGTTTAACGAGATTTCGTTATTTATGTCATCGGAAAATGGAAAACTCCGTAAGATTATAAAATATCAGGAGAGATTGTAAAAAAAATAATCCACATGTTCATATCATCATCATTTCAGCCGAAAAACGTCCACTACATAGGCCTCCCCCAAGATGAGGGGGGGGGTTTGCCATAATCGCCACGCTTGGCAGGCGGGTTGGCGATCGCAGTGTATGGTGTTGAGTTTTGCAGAGAACACTGCCGCCCATTCTCTGGCGATTCCCTTAGTCGCCTCTTACGAGACCCACGGAAAGTGATGGGATGGTATTATTCTTTTACGGCACCATACGACACCATACGCCGGCCACATGTTCAGTTGACAATTTACCGAAAGTTTACAAAATCATAAGATGTTTTAAAATCTTATGAAGTTTGCCATTTTCTGGTGAAATTTACATGGACGTTGAAAGTGTTTCCTTACAAGTATTTTTGCCCATGAATGAAAATAACAATCTTTTATTAAAACACACTTCAAATCCATGAGTTCCATACTACAAAGAAATTCCTTTTTGTTCTTTTAATACATTTATACGACTTCGGTGGTCACAAAGCGAACTGCTTCAAAGTGGAATGAAATACATATAAGAACGCTGGTCTCGACTGGGCCTGTGTATCGCACAGGACTGGAATATTGTATGGAAATTGTATGACTTGAATATGTTTGTTCATCATCTGCCAGCCTTTTCCCAACTATATTGGGGTTGGCTTCCAGTCAAACCGGATTTAGCGGAATAAATAATAATAATAATAATAATTTCTTTATTTCTCCTCACATTTGACAACATACCAGTATTTTACGCGGAGCGGCTGCCTACCAAACCTCCACAACCCATTAACTGGGTAACACGGTACTTCATGGCAAGACTGGAGTCAGATTAACTGGCTTCTGACTATCCGTTACGACTGCCAAAGATCTACAAATGACAGCCGGGACCAACGGCTTAACGTGCTTGCCGAGGCACGGAGGAAACTCGGTATGTTAAGATGGTCACCCATCCACAGACCAACCTTGGCAAGCGTTGCTTAATCTTGAAGATCGACCCGTGCGGCTGTTATTATCTAGCCACGAGCTCCTCACTGGAATATGTTTGTTATACTATGGTAAATATAGCGGTGTCCCAATATTAAAAAAAAAAAAAATGCTGAAAATCGGAAAAGTTTAAGGATGACAGACAGACCCTTTACAATTTGAAACGCTAGAAAAATGAAATAAGTCAATAAAAGTTGAAATGGGAGACTTGGCATTTTATTTCGATCGAATGGGTTCTACAGTATTACTTCTGTTTACTTTGTTGCTGTACGATTGTATCTGTGCTGAATAAATGTTTTTCTATTCATTCTATTTTATTGTATGGGTAATAGGTATTGATGTAGTTTTACACTTACCTCTATTGGTGCACCCAATTTCATCAATCTGTATTTCGGAAATATCAAAAATTTCCGGTATACCTAGGTGCAATTGTTTTTTTCTTTATAATTAAAATTAATCCTGTTTTTTTTTTTTCAAAAAAACATAAACGAAAAACATACACAATAAATTTTTGACCGCCTATCAAAATGTACACAAAACGGCTGAACCAAAACTAAATCTTAAAACCTACTCGCTCTACCATCCTCATTTCCCCACATATCTTTTTCAAGTGCAGTATCCCCGTACATAAATCCCGGTATCCACATTTTTGCAGCGTACCTGGGTTGTTACCGGAAAATTTAACGAGCCTGACCCATGTCAGGGGGGAGGGGGTTGTGTCACCGACGAGACCAACCCACCTAATTTCAGTACAATATATTGCGGTGAAATTCCGACCAATCTTTTTGTGTGTTGTGTTACTCTGTCATATTAGTGTTTGACTTGTAAGGGTTTTGATGTTTTCATGTTTTGTTGGGTTCTTTTGCTGTTATTTTTTGGAGACTTTATTTATTTATTTAAGTTTTATATACAGTAGTGGTATATAGGCGGAGAGGAGCTTGTGGCTAAATAATAATAGTCGCACGGGTCGATGTCCAAGGTTGAGAAACGCTTGCCGAGGTGAGTCTTTGGATGGATAGTCATCTTAACATACCGAGACTCCTCCGTGCTTCGGAAAGCACGTTCAGCCGTTGGTCGTGGCTGTTATTTGTAGATCTTTGGTAGTTATTAAGGATAGCCAGAAGGTAGAAAATCTGACTCCAGGCTTGCCAAAAAGTTCCATGTTATCAAAAAGTTAATGGGTTGTGGAGACCCGGTAAACAGCCGCTCTACGTAAAGTATATGTATTCAGCTCAATCCGGTTTGACTCCAATTTAGTTGGCAGAAGGTAGATGATGAGTGTACATAGTGGTGCATAGGCGAACTTAATGAAACAAGGCGTTCTGAACCAGTCAACTTTCGGGTTAAAAGGATTAAACAAGACTAGACTACTTTTTTGACCCATTTTCAGATTCACTGACATTCACTGTCTTGTTAAGTCCAATAATGGCTGAATAAGTACAGAGTTGTGACTTAGTATTCGACAAAAATGTTTAAAATAAATCGTTCAATAGAAAGTTTTTGCTGCTATATTCAATTGAAGGAGTTCACTTTGGTTAAGTAGTTCTGCGCTCGATACTAACCGCATTGACAACATCTTTGATTCCACTTGAGTAAACGTTTGCTTTCAATTCATTTCTTATGACTTTCGAAAGAACGAATATTTATTTAGCACATTCATGAAACATGCATACAAAAAAATAGGCCTCCTCTCGGTTAGAGGGAGTAGGCCATAATCCACCACGCGGACCCAGTGCGTGTTGGTAGATGTCACACGTCTTTGAATTTTTGGTTCTGTCCTAGATGCCGGTTTCCTCACAATGTTTTCCTTCACCGTTTTGAGAGCAGTGGTGATGAAATAATTTACACAAAGTAGGTAAAGCGCCTGCCTGGTTTCGAACCTGTGGCCTACAACTCGTAAGTTGCAGCCATTACCACCGGGCCACCACTGCTGCACTAAACAGGTCCATTCAGCGATATGTCAGACTGACTAATGCTGTCTGACCTCTAAGAAAGGAAAGAAAACTAATTTATTTGACACACACGGAATAACACAATGTTGGTAACAATAAATAAAAATAAAAAAAATAAAAGAATAGGAATAAAATTTGGCACATCATAATCACCAATTTATTTGTTACCAGAACCCCAACGAACTATAAAACAATTCAATCAATAAGGACCACCGAGACATAACAATTAAAACGGTCGAAGAAGCAAGTCACAACATGTCCCATTCAGCACACGTACGAATGCCCGGAGACAACTATGCATTTAATGAAAATAATTCTATAGTACTAATGACATCCCTTTACGTGACGGATTTCTTTTCTTCAATATTAGTGGTGCATTATCATCTGCCTAGCCTTTTCCCAACTATATTGGGGTTGGCTTCCAGTCAAACCGGATTTAGCTGAATACCGGTGTTTTATGTGGAGCGGCTGCCTACCAGACCTCCACAACCTATTAACTGGGTAACGCGGTACATCTTCGCAAGACTGGAGTCAGATTTACTGGCTTCTGACAATCCGTAACGACTGCCAAAGCTCTACAAATGACAGCCGGGACCAACGGCTTAACGTGCTTTCCGAGGCACGGAGGAAACTCGGTATGTTAAGACGGTCACCAATCCACAGACCAACCTTGGCAAGCGTTGCTTCAAGATCGACCCGTGCGGCTGTTATAATCTAGCCACGAGCTCCTCAAATCAAAATTAGTGGTGCATTATGTGGTAATGTTTTATTATTTCTAAGAAAAACGTAAAAAAATGGCCAAGTGCGAGTCGGACTCGTACACGAAGGGTTCCGTATCATAAACCTTAAGTAATATAACCATGTTTACTTATTGTTATAGCGACAATAATAGAAATACACAAACTGTGAAAATTTCAACTGTCTACCTATTTCGGTAATTGAGATACAGCCCACTGACAGACAGACAAAAATACGGACGGACGGACAGCGGAGGTTTAGTAATAGGGTTTTGTCCTAGTTACCCTTTGGGTACGGAAACCTTCTTTTTTTTTTTTTGGGATGGGATATCATCAAATGACTCCTCCCGCTCTGGGTACAGCAGGAGGGAGTGGCAGACTCTTACTGACTAAAACCCATCCGTGTTTCTCCTAGTGCCCTTTGCGTTCCAGGGTACGGTGCCTCTTTCGAACGAAGTCCGCAGCCCCAGCAGGCACTGGCCCTAGGACATGTCAGCACGGACGACGGGGCCCCGTCTTCCGTGCTGACATGTCCTTGAGGCGCGTTGGGATCGCAGCGCGCCGCCGACCCGGGACTGGTTCTGATCAGACGGCGAGCCACCCAATGCTCGCCGTCCGCAGTTGGGTACGGAACCCTAACAAGGTAACTTCATCATTGATTAATTGACAATATTTTAGAGGTTATAGTTGAACTAAGTTTTACTATGGGATCAATACTGAAATATAAATAAAAACTCCACTGTTGGTGGCAACTTCAGGGTTGGTCTCAAAGAAAAAGTAAGTAGGTAGGTTGTGCGTAGTGGATATGAAACTTTTAACCCCGGAAAATATACATAAATTAAAAAAGGATTTCTCTTCTACTAAGATATTTGAGACCTTTGTTTGTTAATTTCTTGATATCGTCATTAAAATTATTTTATTTTTTCATATAAGTTTCTTGTCAATGGTTTCTTGTTTACACGATGCTGTGTTCTTATTTGCATTCAAATCTTGATCTTTGTTTAGCTTATTTTGTAGTTCGAGTTTTGTAAAACTTCCCCTGATTTGTTCGCGATTTGTATTGTTTAACTAGCAACACAGAATTTATCGTTTCCTTGAAAAATTACAATAGGTAATTGCTACTACTTTATTGACAGTTCATTCTTAAGGTAAAAAAGCTTCCAGTCCTCTATTTTGTTGATGACATGTGGTTTTATCATACGAAAAATCTTTTGTAATCCAATATACCATTTCGTCAACATTTGATTCTGAGAAATTCGTCTCATATGACAAGAGACATTTAATTCTCGAACAAATAAACGAAAATCGAAATGTAGCCTAGGAATCATTTTCAGTAACACTTTTTCCCGTTGACACATTTAACATAATGTGATGTGGAAACTGAAAAACCCATTTTACGCTAGTCGACACGCGAGCAGATTTTTGAATTGCTGCAAAATTGTCTAGAATCATATCGTAGGAGGTCTTCCATTAGCGTAAAAAGGCTTCTCCATGTTGTCGTTCGCTTGATTAGACATCGCTTTCCCCGCTCTGGTGGAACGCAAAGTATGTATATTTTAAAATGAATGCAATCAGGAGTATTAGGTGCCTTCCTCTTTTGATACATATTTTATTTCCTTGTAGAGTTTTGCTCCATAACTCAAATAAAACGGTTCAGAGTGTTTTTGAGGAATAGGGTCGTGTTTCTTTTTTGTTGTCATATAGTACAATTTGTTTGTAAAGTCAAATTCGTTTATGCTTTATAGAATAAGGCTCCTTGTGCAAACCAGAGTTCAATTTTAACTCAAAATTAGTTACAATCACGAGGTTAAATAACTAATATTTCATACATAATGGCCCCAGGTTAGCAACAAAATTGGAGTAAAAAATTTAGGTAACTAAGAGAGAGAGAGGCTTTGGATTTTGAATCATCATCTTCCTGCCCTTATTTCCTGTTACTTGGGGTTGGCGCAACACGTTTTTTTGGTTCTTTTCTGTCCTTTCAGACGTCAAGCTGTCACTAACTCTCTTTTCTATCATCACACTACATCACATAATCCATCCATCTTTTCTTTGGCCTCCTTCTTCCTTTCCGTACATCCACATTTATATCCACAAAATACATATTTTATAGAAATCAATTAATAAGATAAACAAAATATTTGATAAACAATGCACAAAACCGCAAAATATTTTCTTCCTCAATCTCCATTCCTTTCCAAATACTAATTGGTCTAAAAACGTCCCAATCATACTCTCAACATATTAACCCTACAAAACAGCAAACCTTACCATAATTAAGTAATTAATCTAACATCCCGCGATTACGTCACACTAATCTTATTTATAAGGTCTTCTAATTAAACCGGCTGTTCGAACTAAAAAGTTGCAATTATGCAAGCCTGTTCAGAACAGATAACTGGCAATTTAGCTGAGATTAAGTCGTAATGTTTACTGGACTACCGCCGTGGTTGCGGTGACCATGAAGGTCTAAGATCAAGGATACGAGTCTTGGTGTTGTTTTGTAAGACTTTAAGGGTATTTTTTTTATTTAGGAATCGGCTTGCTCTTGACCACAATCACGCCTGATGGAAAGCGATAGATGAGGTCTACTTCGACTTCCCTTCCCGCTTGTGCGCTGTGAGGTGTTTATTATATCGCTCCGTTCTGTAAATTCGGAATTTGCATTGTGTGTCTATTCTAAGGCTTGTGAACTGTTCCTAGCTGTGCCATAGTGTTTTAAGTGCGTGTTTTGTAAGTTTTTAAAGCTGTCTGTCTATTCTTTTATTGCTAATTAGTCAATTTCTCCAGCCTTCGGTAAGTGCATTTATTTTTTTCCGTGTGTGGGTACCGCGAAATAACTTAATCGATCGATATTTATTTGTTTAATTCTTTAATTTCATTCATTCGCGTTCTAATACGTTTATTTATCGTATTCTCCGTCAATGATGATGTCAACAAATGATGACCCACCAGATCGCGGCGGAGAAATATTTCGTAGAAATACTAAAACCCAAAGGTCGCCCGTGGCGACCTCCGCTAATTCGAAACGTTTATTCAGCGAAATGTCTCCATCATACATTTCGCCCGATGATAGGTCCAAACGGCTTCATCAAACATTCGAAACCGTGGAAAAATCCTCGCCGATTTTAAATATCAGTGATGTGAGCAATACCGACTATTGTGACTTAGTTTCCGAGGCGTCGTCATACCTGTCTAAAATTAACGACCTAGTGAATGATCAGGGCTCTCGAATTAATGTTGCAAATAAATCAGCTATCATGGATATGACACAGCGTGTCACGGCCATTGTTTCTATGCTGGCCATAAAATCATCATGCAACGAGACGAAGTTAGCCAATACGGAACGCGAATTAGATAAAATCAAGTCGAATAACGCTGTCAATCCCGATCCTGTCAATAACAACTGTAAAATTTCATATGCGGACTCGTTGAAACTACGTTTGCCAAAAGTAGCTCCAGCAATTATGCAGTCCCGACCACCGTTACCCTGTGTGGTCGCATACCCTACCGCGGACCGGTCAGCTGACTATAACACTTCGTCCGCGACAAAACAAGCGCTCATGAAGGCAATTAAGCCCAGTGACGACGGTTTTCAAATTGTAGGCGTGAAAAAAACCGCGAAATCTGGAGTCGTACTACGCGTTGCTAATGAAATTCAACTTAGAAAGTTAGAATCTGTGGATGCTATCAAGGCCGCTGGTTTACGACTAGAAAAGCCAAAGGGTAGACGCCCTAGAGTGTTAGTGAAGGATGTTCCATCATCAATGGATGATGGCGCTTTTCTAAACGCGCTTTACCGCCAAAATATTAAGGATGAGATGCAAATTAAAGAGGATGACTTTATAAAGTCTACCAAAATTATTCGTAGGCGGTCTTTAGATAACGGTCGGAAATGGATTGGCATTGAAATAGAACCCGCGGTACGTAAACATTTAGTGACTACCAAGGATAAGTTATTTATTGATTGGGCTACCTGCCGTTTTATTGATGATGTAGAAGTAGTTCGGTGCTTGCATTGCCAACAGTTCGGTCACGTTAAGAAACACTGCGCTAGTAAGGAACCGACCTGTGCCAATTGTTCGGAGGCACACGAAACAAATGATTGCCCGCATAAGGACGACTTAAATTTTAAACCGACTTGCGTGGCGTGCAAACGCTTTAAAAAACCGTGTGATCATCGCTGCGGATCTCAAGAGTGTACTACCTACAAACTGAAACTCGAACAATTAATCCTAAACACTAACTACTAATAATGGATATTTTAACCATAGGACAATTAAATCTCCATAACGATAGGGTGGCGACATCCGAGCTGGATAAATTGATTGTGGATTATAATCTTGACATAGTGCTTATTCAGGAACAATACCAAAACGCGCGCTTACGTCACAGGGTGGTTCAGCTGGACTGCAGGGCGCGGGCCGGAATTTATGTAGCGCGTTCTTCGGGCTTTACTGTAACATCTATAAGTAATCTCATGACGCCTCATTGCGCCGTGGCGGAAGTATCATCGCCTACCTTTAAGGTTTACGTTGTGAGCTGCTACTTTCAATACTCAGACCCAGTTACTCCACATATACATAATCTCCGTCACGTCTTGCGGTCGCTCGCGGGCTGCAAAGTTATAGTAGGTGCTGATGTAAATGCATCTTCTTCCCTGTGGTATGGCAAAGTTCGATCCACTGATTCTGAACGACGTTGTGCGGTTGAAGATTTTATTGCTGAGATGAATTTATCAATTCATAACACCCCAGACGCACCACCTACTTTTTGTAGCCAAATGGGCGAATCTTGTATTGACGTCACACTTTCTAGTGCAGACGTACGCTTGGATAGGTGGCGTGTCCTTCCTGACGCGTCTTGTAGTGATCATCGCCTGATCGTGTACGAGTTTGTTCCTATGTTTACTCAAGGTTCGTCACACTTAATTGGAAATTTTAGATATAAAAGTAAGGGCGCGAATTGGGAATTCTTCGGCTCACTTTTTTCTGGTCATGTCAAAGACTTCACTCGCGACGGACTGTCAGCTGAGGAAAGTGCTGAGATAATGTCGGACGCCTTCACTTACTGTGCTGACATTGCTATTGGTCGCGCATCCATGACCAATATTCGTAGATGTGATTGGTGGAGTGACTACCTTGTTGAACAACGTAGAAGCTTTCGTAGAGCTCGTAGACAGCTTAACAAGCTAAAAAAACGTAAGGTTACCGGGGACCTCCTTAATCTTGCTTTAAGTACTTTTAGAGTTGCCAAGTCACGCTACAGAGCATCTGTTGAAAAATCTAAGGGTAATTTATTGCGGAAAATTATTGATAAACTTGATAGGGAGGGTCCGTGGTCTCCTTTGTACCACGAGTTCAAAGCTAATAGATCTGTCGACCTTGCGTACGTTCAAAACATTAAAGTAAACAATAAACATACAACCGGCATTGAAGAAACAACTGATGCTCTGCTTGAATCCCTTATACCAGACGATTCATCAGTAAATGATAATGAATACCACCAACAGATCAGAGCGTGGGCCACGGTGCCACCTGAATCGCCGGAGTCAGATCTTCCATCCACTGACGAATTCATAAACGTTGTGAAGAAACTACCTCTTAACAAATCATCCGGTGAAGATAAAATATCTAATAGAATGATTATAGAAGCGTGTAAGACAGCCGGAGACGCGATCTTATCAGTATATAACCGATGCATTGCGGAAGGTATTTTTCCTCGAATATGGCGACAGGGCTTTATACGCATTATTCCGAAGAGTGGCGATAAGCCCCCGGATGACCCTAAGTCCTATCGGCCCATAACCCTACTTCCATCTTTGGGAAAACTCTTAGAGCGACTAATCGTTCCGCGCTTACTACCGAATGGACCTAAATTTCATAATAATCAATTTGGTTTCACTATTGGTAAGTCCACCGTCGACGCGGTGCTCTCTGTTCGTAAAATTATTAACTTATCGGAACATAAATATGTGGTTGGAATCTTTCTCGACATTTCTGGCGCTTTTGATAACGCATGGTGGCCGATGCTACTACTTAAAATGAAAAACCGTGGTTGTTACAAAAACATCTATAATCTGATTCTTTCTTACTTTCTAAACGGTTCCGTGAAACTCAAACTAGGACATCATTCCATTACTAAGTCTCTAACCATGGGATGTCCTCAGGGCTCAGTTATCGGTCCATATGTTTGGAATATTGGCTACGATGATTTCCTCGCGCTTCCGCTCCCATGCGGCTGCTCATTAACCGGTTACGCGGACGATGGCTTGCTTCTCATTCAGGCAAGTACTCGTGCTGGCCTTGAGAATTTGGCTGACACATGCCTACGATTAATATCTCAGTGGGGCGATCGAAACCGTCTGACCTTTGCACCGCATAAAACCTATCAACTTATTTTAAAAGGAAACCTTAAATCCTGGCCTAGTATTAAATTCAATAACGTACCCGTTAAAAGAAAAGAATCCGTGTGCTATCTCGGTATGCTATTAGAAAATAACTTTTCATTTATTGATCATATAAAAACAGTAGGTGAGAAAGCAAAAAAGAACTTCTACGCCTTGACGAGAATATCCAAAGCTACTTGGGGTCTATCTTTTCAAACCTTAAAAACTATTTATGGGGCTACCTACTTGGGTTGTATGTGCTACGGGGCACCTGTCTGGGCCGATAGGGCCACCATAGGTGCGGTACGACGTAAATTGCTTCAAAGCCAGCGTTTGGCTTTGATATTCTTATGCAAGGCGTATAGGTCGGTTAGTACTGAAGCCTTACCAGTGCTGGCGGGTGTTCTCCCAGTCGATCTAGAAGTGCAGCGGCGTGCTGCAATGTACTACTACGCTAGAAAGATTACGGACCCAGAGTTCTTACCGCAACGCGGCCGTGCTAAGATCTCTAGATTACTAAAACCCCAGACTGATGTCTGGGAGGAACTTTTATCCGAGTGGCAATGTAGGTGGGAAAATTCCATCAAAGGCCGTCACCTCCACCAATTTTTTCCATCTGTTCGTGAGCGGCTGGACAGGACATGGCTGGAGGTGGATCACTGTGTTGCCCAATTTCTCACAGGTCATGGCAATTTTAAGAGTAAATTATTTTCCTTTAAGCTTGTGGCCTCGCCTTTATGTCAATGTTCTACAGCTGCCCATGAATACGAACAATCCGCACATCACATCTTATGGGAGTGTAGTCTTTGGCAAACTGAACGCAATATTATGTTAGATAGTATTAAGGTTACATCTGGGGTAGTTTACTATACGGACCTTGTTGAAACCAGAACAAATTTCCGTGCGTTCAAGCGATTTTGCCATACCTATTACTGGAATCAAAAGTAGCTCACAATTTAGGACCCATTAGTTTAAGTGGTAAAATATAATCCGTGGTGCTTGGCAACTGGGCTTAACCCAGTTGTATTTGTCCCTTGGTGCCTATTGGCCTAGTTCTATTCTGTCTCCTGCTTGATACGGAGGGAAGTGGAAATTATATATATATTTTTTTTTTTTCCTACTCCTCCGCTGTACTTTTCTGATTAATTTCGTTGCAGGATCCAAGACAGTTGAATCGTTTCTCCGGGACTCGTCGGGTTTCATTGGCTCGGCGTTTTTCTGGTGGTCGCCACTGTTGATTCTGGCTTTCAGGAGTTGCAGTGGTTGGGAATGTGTGGCGGGCTTGTCCCAAAAAAAAAAAAAAAAAAAAAAAGATGAGGTCTATGATGGAGCGAGCGTGCCCAGAATATACCTGTTTACTCTTGCTTTGAAGGCAGACGTTTAATTGTCTTGCTGCTCTTTTCCCATGTTACTTGTGGTCGGCGCAAAACGTTTTCTTCTTTCATTTTGTCCTGACAGTTGTCACCCTTGACTTCATTTTCGTTCATATCAGTTCTCACATAATCCATTACTATCTTCTTTGGCAAAAGGCCATATAGTTTAGTATTTTTTGGTATATTTACTGTTTTAAATGCAAGTAGGTAACAAGGTTACTGACAAAACATGAATTTTGGTACAGATTTGATATTGTCCATATAGCTCCGCTATTTAGCGTCCATGTGCACTAGCGTGCGTTAGCATGTACCGGTACACAGCCATGATGATAATTTTAGTAGGTATACTCAGTGGCAAAAAAAAGCCGGCCAAGTGCGAGTCGAACTCGCACACGAAGGGATCCGTACCGTAAATCTTAATTTTTATTGTTTGTTCTTATAGCAGCGATACAAATAGAAATAGACCGACAGACAGACGGACGGACGGATGGACGGACAGTGGAGACTTAGTAATAGGGTTCCGTTGGTTATCCTTCGGGTACGGAACCCTAAAAATTGACACCGACTACGCTTTTATGTTATAACAGTCTATGTTCGTCTTTTCATTTTAGAATAAAAGAGCCGCTTAGTTAAATGATTAAAAGCTGAATAAACTCTGCTACTTGGAGTATTTTGAAAAGGTTTTTTGTATAATTTTAGAAACAAAAATATAATCTCAAAAAATTACACTTTCGTCCTCAAAAGGCAAATTTTTAAACCATTTCTATCCTCCCAAAAATATCGCTACTTACAAAATCCGTAGCCCGATAAACTTGTAAACTTTTTATCCTGTTTCCCCGCGGCAGCTGGTCACACTGATGTACAATCTAACTTCAAATTTACTGTATAATCCACAGAACGATTTTATCATTTACGACCACCGGTGTGCACTGTGCACTATTTGTGCCGGACTATTTATTATTCTTCGGATAACTTTGTATGGTACATATTGAATACAAACTTCCTTAGGTTTGATGAGGTTGCAAGCTTGCGAGTTTGTGTTGGTTTGAAATTTTCTAAAGGGGGTATGTATGTTGATTTTAAAAGATATTTGGATTTAATTGTTGCAATTGTGTTTCGTTGAAGGTACAAATTAATTAAGTTACGCACCTTTTTGGATAACTGTGAAGTAGTGTTTAGTTTTGAACTGATAGTTTTTTATTGATATTTTGAGGAGCTCGTGGCTAGATAATAACAGCCGCACGGGTCAATCTTCAAGGTTAAGGAATGCTTGCCAAGGTTGGTCTGTGGATGGGTGACTATCTTAACATAACGAGTTTCCTCCGTGCCTCAGAAAGCACGTTAAGCCGTTGGTCCCGGCTGTCATTTGTAGATCTTATGCAGGCGTTACGGATTTTCAGAAGCCAGTAAATCTGACTCCAGTCTTGCCAAGATGTACCGTGTTACCCAGTTAATGGGTTGTGGAGGTCTGGCATTCAGCTGAATCCGGTATGACTGGAAACCGACCCCAATGTAGTTGGGAAAAGGCTAGGCAGATGATGACTTGGATTTAATTATTGCAATTGTGTTTTTTAAGGTTCAAATTGATTTATAAGTTACGCACCGTTTTTGGTTAAGTTAACTATGAAGTAGTGTTCAGTTTTGAACTGATAGTTTTTTTATTGATATTTTAATGTCTAAAAACAACCGAACGTACATACATATTGAATAAAGTTCCTTAACTTTTCTAAAAGCTACTTGCGTTTAATTATTGTCATAATAGGTATCATTTTATAGAAACTAATTTTTAATAAGTTAAGTTCAGTGTAAATATAAAGTGGTGTCCAGTTTTGAGTCGATAGATTTTTGTGGTGTCTTTGTTTTTAAATCTCCCATATGGACTGAACAAATAATAATTAAACAAAAAAACAATAGTTTTGATAGAAATATCCTATGAATAAACATACATCAATATCTCGCCCCCAGCAATGTAGGATCAGGTATATTGTGAAATATGTTCCCATTCGAATTTGAAATCCGTTGCAAGTTACAAAGGCAACCAATTTTCTACTGATCCCTAGAAAATGATCGCCTATAAAACCAAACGCAGTCAGTTCCCCATGGAACCCGAAAAAATCGAATTCAGAGCCACATTGTGCGCAGTGCATACGCTAAATATAACTAAAGAACCGAACACACTGAGATAAATCGCAGCGATTTCAGCCAACGATGAAATTTCAAATAAAATTTCATATTTGAAAAGTTTCCGTTGCATTTCACTGAAGAGAATGTCGTAAAGTTTTTATGACCTATTTCAATTGGGTATTTGAAAAGTTTATTAAGTACCGAACCAATGGGTTTGCAATAAAGCCATTTTGTTATGTCTCTCATTTTTATTGCTGAAATCGTTTGTCTAGAATTCTATATACTTCCGATTTGAAAGTATAATTTCAAAAAAGTCCAACAAGTGTTAAATTCCCGTAATTTTTAACAAAAAAAAACATAAAGAAAATCGTGAGCATTCAGCGATCAGTTGCCATGTGTAAACGCTCTAACGTCGGTCTACAACGGCCATATAAGGCGACAAACGGACGACACGGCGGGTTCTCGCGACAAAGTGAGAAAAATATGGTTGTTCAATATTTATAGGATTTTTATTTCCGTCGTTTAGCCTCAGATACACGTCGACAGAAGGAGGTAGGGGACAATGTGTGAGGAGTTAGATGCCACTAGATGTGGTAAGGGTGCGTGTCTGGAATGTTTTGGCGTGTGGACTGCAGATTATCTTGGTAGTCGCATGACAGACGTCAGGGGCGTTTATTGACCTTTAGATAGAACTTATATTGTGAGTTTGTTTTTTTCATTACGAACTAAACTGAGTCATCACTGTGGTTATGTTAGATTAAAGATTTTCTTCTCAGCGTTTTGATGACAAAATATATACATAGTTAAATAATTGTTGGTTTGGCTCATTATTGAGTTATGGTAACAAAGTTTGCTGACGCAGTCATTAAGTCCTGAGGAATGCAGGTGGAAAGATGGGCCATGGTCTGCGGAAGGTTTTTCACAGACTTTGAGTAGTTGGGTGACAGGTATAAAAAAATAATTACAGATTAAAAAAGCTCTGAATAACAATAGCAATAACTATGGCCTACACACTCTACAGAGAATCAGATCTTTGGAATTTTTCAACCTCTAGCTTATCTGTAGATGACCACATGTAGCGTCACCCTGCAACTCAAGAATCACAATACCATGACAGATTAAACGCGATAAGCCTTCCAATAAACTAGATTTTTTTCTCCGAATCCGCATTCTCTTCCAGTACGACAGGTTCGACTGTCTCATGTGGGTTGTTTTTCTTGGCTGTTGCATTCATTTGGGCGGGCTTAGGCGGATACATAATGCATACCACTACGGGGGGTCATCAGTATTCCGCGACGGTAGTTGCTCTGACGATGTCCAACCTCGTAGACTTGTGTTACCGATGTTTGATTTAAGTTTAAATTACTTTAGCTTTTATTGAGTTTTGTATTGGATTTTTACCGATTGTATTTTTGTTTTGGTGTAAGGATACAGATAGACAGGAGCCGAAAAGTTCTGGCGTCGACCACGTACCGGAGTACGTAAAGTTGGAAGGCTCTCCGTAAGGTGGACCGAGGACCTGGTGAGGCTCGCGGGTAGCCGATGGATGTGAGACGCACAGGACCGGTTGTTGTAACGACACTTGGGGGAGGCCTTTGTTCAGCAGTCGTCATTTTTCAGCTAGTATGATGATGATAAAGGAATTGGGACTGATACGTGCTAATCACAGATTGATGTTTGTCTAAAAGACGAGTTGGAGAGTGTCTTTGTCGGTAGGCAATTTGGTTGACCGTGTTAGTAACCGCAGAGACGTGATAGGTAATCACGCTTGACATACAATGTCCACAATTAAGCCACATTACAGTATTGTTCCTGTAGAACAAACCTTACTTAATAGCATCTTTTTTGAATTAAACTTTGCAAGTTCGAATTGCGTCTATGAATAAGTTTTGCTAATTTAAAAACAAAACACAACTTAGGTTAAAGCAAGGACAAAAACTATAAAACGGCGTTTCTATTTTTATACCGCACTCAACTAAATAGCATAAAACAATTTGAGTACTATAAAGACATAAAGAAAAAAATAAAAAACCTTTTATTTTTCCATACTGCGGTACTAACGAGGTCTTAATTAATTAATGCAGATTATGTCCAATTCTGAGGGCAGTGCCGTATGTCAACGTGATAAGTTAATTCTTGCTGACGAATGGCAGCCATTTTGTTTGTAGGCTCGTGAAGGTGGGTCCTAACAGTAGATATGGAAGGTGCGTGTTGCGATGCGAACATTAGACTGGTTATAAATTAACGGTTGCTGGTGTTATGTAGGGCGGTTAGTGACTTTTGCAGTAGTCTGAGTTTTGTTCCCTGTGAATAGAATGTGGATTAAGGGTTCCGTACCATAAACTTTAATTTTGATTGTTTGTTGTTATGGCGGCATAAGAAATACACAATCTGTGAACATTTCAACTGCCTGCCTATTACGGTTCTTGAGATACAACCTGCTGATAGACAAACCGACGGACGGACAGTGGAGGCTTAGTAATAGGGTTCCGTTGGTTAACCTTTGGGTACGGAACAATAAAAAACAAGCATAGCATACTGTGTATATAAAAGGCATCAGCAATGCACTCGTATTTCAAATTATTTACCTTATTTTTTCCGCTGCTTGGCAAAGGCCACTTTTTCAACACACCGCTGTCCTTTGCTATATCGGTCCATCTTTGCCTTGGTCTACCACGTTGTCTTTTGGCGTTCCACGGGACCCATACGATGGTTTTTTTTTTCCCATTTCTTACCTGACGTATCAATGAGCTGAGTTTATTAAGTATCTAAAGAGCCTTTTTGTAGAATCGTTAATCATCAAGTGAGAGGAAGGGAGTGTCAAACTCTTACTGACTAAAACCCATCCGTGTTCCTCCTAATGCCCTTTGCGTTCCAGGGCCGCAGTGACTTGTACGATCAAATTCCGCAAATAGAAGCACTAAAAGCAATATTACTGCAAAAGTTGGCAACAGGGTATTTACTCATACGATTCAAACGGAAGCATACAGTCTATCCCAAGCTTTATAATGTAAGTCGCAGAGAACAGCTAAAAACTTACTCTTAAACAGACAAAACCAATACAACTCAACAGTACAGTTCAAAAAGAAACCACTACTACTTAAAGACAGCTTCATGAACTATCAAACGAAATGTTTCGTTCAAGAAACAATATCCGACAAATATCCGAAGAAGTACCGTCAGCTGGTTATTTTCACTTAAACTACTCAAACTCGTATCCTATACTAGGTTCTATTCTTAGTAGTTCCGTAAAAAGAACTTGCAAATCCTTGTAGCGAACTAGTGTTGGCGAAATAGTCGGGAGTGTGTGATAGCTTAGTGGAAACTTCCCCTTTTAGAGTGACGGATTTTGGTAGCATGCGATAACTTTTGGGTGGTCTTTTTTAATGTATCTTTTGTACCGGTGTCTGAGTTTTTTTTATACGTACCTGATTAACCACACTGTGGTAAAGAGTCATACCTACAGTTGCGTCACGATAGAGCGACAACAATAACACGATGCAATTAAAATCTGGATTATAAATATGACGAAGACAAACAAAAATTGCATTGTCTGCCTTTTAGCTCTTAGTTTTGTTGGGTTTTGAACATCCGTAAACACGGACGTTTTACGTAAATGAATAAATTTATAGTATGGGGGTAAGTATTACTACTACTAGGTTACTTCTAGGCAAGCGTGCTCCATCTTCGACTATATTATCGCTTACCATCCGGTGAGATAGTGGTCAAACGCGTGCCTATAAATAGTAAAAAAAAAAGTTTTTCAAAATGTATCGTGTGACATATCAAATGAAAGGGCTTACTATGAGGGCTTTAATTCTATTTTCTTTATATTTTTATAATAAATAGTTTTGAAGTTACTCAATAAATTAGACACAATAAACTCTGCTTGCGCGATGCAGGATTTTAAAGTCAAAGACAAATTTAGTAGTTCGCTACTAGTTGGATAGATGGCGTCGCGGTTCTATTTGTTGCGATGTAGATTTGCTCCGCTGGTTTTTCTTGTGGCAGCATTGATGCCACTACAGATCTGTACCTAAAGAATTCTGTAGTTTTAAAATAACATGTTAAAACGAAATTGGTTCGGAACCCTTTGCACTTGGCCAGATTTCCTAATGGCCTATGTTGTCTCCAAGCCTCTTTAAGTTATGCAAAAAATGGATGGAAAAATAGCAACGGTTAGTAAAAACAAACCGTTGTTCATACCACACGTTGTTATCACATTATTACTACTGCAGTAAACTAAACAAAAACAAATATCGACCAGCGACATAAAAGTAATGAAAGCTCCGAGAATAGTCCCCTGTCCCCAAAGGAGTCCACTTCCATACCGTTCGCTATTTACTGCCTTCGTCTCGCAAATCAATATTGCATGTCGCAGATGCATCGATCCTTGAAAATGTTTATGCCAAACAAAATTGTCGTCGAGTATTTTGTGGGCTATTTATAAAAGTTTCAGGGAATTTTCAGGGAGGAAGTTAGTAAGGCAGGCGAAGAATGTACATTTCTGAGTTTAACTGAAGCACTACCATGGTAACTTAAATGTAAGAAAATATCCGGGAAATGATTTCATAATAGTAGATCAGAAAGCTTTTTCATTTCTAAAAAAAATAGGAATGAATAGTTTCTACTGCCGATTATTTCATAAACTGTTTATATGTTGATAAATCACAAGTTCATAAGAAAAATTTGCTCCAAATGTTAATTTTTGAACTGAAAGTATTCGGTCGACATTGCTCGTCGGTATGTTAAGCTTGGCACTCAAGGGTTTAACATCTAACCAAAACCTTAAAAAATGGTAACGTAGCTCATACTCGTATCTGATATGATATGACATCCGTACTTTCAGAGGCGTTAGATAATTCTAGCCATTTTATAAGTCCTTCAACTTTTCACCCATTCTATTAGCGACACGCCTTACGTCGAAATGCCAAAATACGGTTGATCATGTGATTTTTGAGAGTTTATAATCCCGTGCATGTTTGACGTTTTGCCAATCGCCATCGCCACGCCACTGATGACTGAATGTCATTTGTCCAGACTCTTAGATCCTATCCTCCAGTTTCTTCCCAAATCACCTCAAAGATAGAAACCGTCTCAAAACAAAAACATTACTGCAAACTTTCATTTATGTCCCCTTACACTGCCTTTACATATAAAACAATGCCACAACACGTAAATGATAGTGTAAACGTTGGTTATTTTGACGAGAAGCCGACGGGGGCTTGTCGAAGGCGGGACGCGAGCGCGGGGGCGGCATAAATAAGTTGTACACACTTTGAATATTGATCTGTGTATGCGCTGGATGACGTGTACTTACCATGTGTGCTGCAACGTTGTGAAGCAAGGCTTTTCTTGTATATGAAATTGAAGTGTGTGAAATGAGCAGGCGTGACGCAAAGATAGTAGCTATGATGTTGGTTGGAAAGAAGGAACTGTTTCCACTGCTGCAAAATCAGACATTAGCAGTAAAAAGTTTTAAAGTATGATTTCAATTTTAAGAAAGTAAATGAAAGACTTTAGCAATACATATGTGTGTAGCTAAAGTACTCATCTTTTGTTAGAGTACAATCAGCCATACTGTAAATCCTGTTGACTTAGGTTAGTTGATTTTTTGCCCATAGCTTAAGGAGGAGCCAGCTGGAACTGCAGACATCTACTAAGAGTATTGATATATTACTAGATCTTACTTGGCTTTGCTCGTGTTTATATGGATTTTTAATCAATTAATTCAAAAAAGGTTTCCTGAAATCGTCTTCAAGTTTGCCATGCGTTTCTCTATCCCACAATTCATTCAAATCGGTTCAGCGATTTTAGCGACAAACTCACTTTTGCATTTATAAAAATTAGTTAGAATATATGTTTGGGCTTCGCTATATAACAATTCTAAATCCACTGTTCTATTGAAGCACAAAAATTACTACCAGACCTACAAAATCAGACAAATCTGATTTTGTAGGTATTGTGGAAAATCACGTGAATCTACATGAATCGACTAGCTCTTACCCGCGACTTTGAATTTCGGAAAAAACTCTCTTAGTGCTCCCCTGCACTCCCCAAGGAACATACTTGCCAAATTATTTCAGCTTCCTACTACCAGCGGTTTTGGCTGTGCGTTGTTTGTCAGTCACTTAGTCACTCAATCAGTCAGTAAAGAAATAATTTTATGTATTAGAATTCTTGTGATAGACAGCTGTGGATGTATTGAGTCACCAAGCCGAGAGTCATAATTAATATACCTACGTGTTCTTTTTTAACATTAGTTCAAAATGTTACATAGTTTGATTGCGATAAATGGCTAGTTCGACGGTACTTCATATATGAACTGTAATTTTCACGACATTAGTCCAAACCATTTTTTTTTTGTGGTAAAAAAAAATGGATAGGATCAACTAATGTCGTGAAAATTGTTCATCAGGTCATTATTATCGGCACAGCCTTTTGCCAAACAAGTTGAGATCGACTACCAGTCCAAGTCGATGCAGTTTTAGTCTGGGTATTTTACAAGGAGCGACAGGCTTCTGTTTTAATCCTTGGTAAGTTATGTAATTTTACTCAAGGGCGTATCAGAGTGACCCGCTTAGCTGGCCTGTGCGTCATGTCTATAAAGTTATAACATTATTATTTTATTTTCCCAACTACAAAATAACAAACTACAGCATAACTTGCCTATACAAATATTATGGCACGCACAAGCCCGGACTGCCAGAACAATTATCAAGGCTCCTCGCAAATGGAAACTAAACACCAAGAGTTGTGTTATCGTGCGTCAAGCGTCTAGACTTGTAAAACTTTGAAGAGTAAATTAGATTTGGTCTGAGTGTAACAGAAACTGATGCTGGCCTCAGCACTTATCGAGATGCGCTTAGCGTCTGTTTTCACTGTGCGGATGCATTTCTTGTTCTTCCTTTTCTGAAGAACTGGTGTGACGTGAATAAGACTTCACGTTGACATTTTTGTGCTTCAATAGAACAGTGGATTTAGAATTGTTATATAGCGAAGCCCAAACATATATTTTAACTAATTTTTATAAATGCAAAAGTGAGTTTATCGCTAAAATCGCTGAATCGATTTGAATGAATTGTGGGATAGAGAAATGGATGGCAAACTTTTTTTTGGATGGTTTCAGGAAACCTTTTATGAAATAATTTATTAAAAATCAATATAAACACGAGCAAAGCCGAACAAGAGCTAGTAATATATCAATACTCTTTGTGTTCAAAATTGCAAATAGATTTTGTCTGCTGTTCCTCCGTAAGCTATGGCCAAAAAATTAACCAATAAGTCAACAGGATTTGCAGTGTCGCTGATTGTACTTGAACAAAAGATGAGCTACACACATTTGTATAGCTAAAGTCTTTCATTTACGTTCTTTAAATTGTGTTGTGCCCCTTGTAAATCATGCTTTAAAACTTTTTACTGATAATGTCTGATTTTGCAGCAGTGGCGTCTGGAGCTCATTTAATGGCGGGAGCTCTTAGGAGCTAGGAAGGTCCTTAAAGGGAACGTTTCCTCATTAACCGAGGCAGCATAAATTGCTGCTTTCTTTTGGTTTCGTATTACGCTGGGTACCGTTAAGTTTGAAGGCGTGTAGAAAAAAATCGTAAACATAAAAAAAAATACTATAAGTAAAAGAATTTTAGGATATATTATTGTAAGGAATTTTTCCTGTTGCCCAGAATTCAGACAGTCTTGTCTGAACGAAAAATTAGTGATATACAATCAACCCTTATAATACTTGCAAAGGCACGGCACCCGCTATCGCTTCCAGGTTGTTTTGATCCGGGGTTAGCGTGCACCATTGGTTACTAAGTTGTAATATGCCAGGGCATCGTGGTTAGTTTTCTTGGACACAATTATTATTTTGACAATCGTCACGAAATTGATTATATTATAAACATTGATTTGGCAATAGAAACGATTTTGTAGTAATACAATGTATAACAAGTAGATCTTTGACAGTCATTATGGTAAGTCAGAAAATCGTTCTTATCGTGTTACCCTATGACGGATTAAATACGCAATTGCTCCTTGTAAAATACTGGTATTCAAAGACCTTCATTTAGACAGGTAGGCGATACCAACATAGTAGGGAGAAAACTAAGCGGATTGTAGAAATTGTAAAGTTACTGAAATAAAACTAAGTATTGTTATTATTGTTTTGTTTATTCATTTTCGTCCACGTAAATTTCATTTTTAAAACATCTAAAAATATGGCCTACCGGTATCGAAAACAAGGTCCAAGCACCAGCTATAGGCGAACAGTGTCCAGAAGTACTGCTTTCTAAATCAAACCCTTGATCCAGCTGCCTAACGAGAGCCTCCTAAGGTGTTGGTCGAGGCTCGTGGCTATTAAGCCATTGGCTGATATCAGGATCGGTAAAATGACTGCGAAATCCACATCCCAGAAGTCGACAAACTCGCGAGCCTAGTCAAATTTTTGATTACTAGTTGACCCGCGCAACTTCGTCTGCTTCGCTCCTATTGGTTTTAGCGTGATGATATATAGCCTATAGCATTCCTTTATAAATGGGCTATCTAACACTGAATTTTTTTTTTAAATCGGACCCGTAGTTCTTGAGATTAGCCCGTTCAAACAAAAACAAACTCTTCAGTTTTATATATTAGAATAGATTATGGTTATTGTTGTGGCCATCATCATTCTCTATAAAATCATTAATTTACACATAACCAACCAAAAATAACGTCTCTCAAAAAACAAGGGGCACGCACAAAACCGCAAAGAAACGGATTCCGATATAAGAACGATAAGCGCCGCACTGTGGTACTCATATAAATGTGCGCATTACGTACATGCAGGGCGCATTAGGTACGTACACTCGAGTGCAGCTTATTTGGGATTATACCGTCCAGTCTGGAGTATTATATCAGGTATATGTAGGTGTTCAGGTGATCAGACTTCTAATCATATATTGGTTGAGGTAGGATAAGATTGCATTGGAGCTTTATGTTGTCTGGGTTTGGATTGTATCCTTGTTGATGAGTGTACCGGCTTTCTGAATTTAGCAGGACAACGGTAGGCACAGTTGTTTTATAAGAACTGTTTATGAACTAAAGTAATATCGGTTCTTCACGATACCTACAGACTTTTGTCTGCACTACTTTGAACTCTGAATACAAAACCCATTCTATCACACCGACAGTAGTCTGCACAGACTTTCTTGCAGAGACAAAATTCTATAGAAGTACTTAAAAAGGCAGGTAGATAGAGACAATTCAATATGCAACATATATCGACACTGGCGTTCATAGAAATTACATCAAAATACAAGGCATCTTTTAAACTTTAATACTATTGGAAAAACCTAGGTTTTCAAGAAATTCCTTCTACTATCGGACATCCAGACGCATTTGCAAGTTACCATCCCTACCTTGTTTTTATTCCACCAATTCGCACTAAGCGTTTCTAAACGTTTTTTATAATGCGCACAGCAGAGGAGTGGAACTCTCTGCCTGCGTCTGTGTTTCCAAACGCTTACAACCCTAATCTTTTCAAAGTTAGAGTGAACAGGCTCCTTCTGGGTAAGCTCGCTCCATCGTAGACTTTGTCTCTGTCATCTCTGACCTAGACTAGAATCAAGAGCAAACCCATCACAAATAAAAAAAAAAACAAATTTCTCAGTAAACTCAAAGACGAGAACAGTCACAATGTTACAGCTAATTACCGACGTGTTCTACGTTACTCGAAATACATTTTAATTATAACCGAGATTCATTCACATTATTTTAATTAATTTTGTCTGTATGTTGAATTTATAAGAAATTCGTGATGTGTGTGGGCTGATTTTAAATGCAAATGGGTTGAGGCAAAGTTCAATGGGTATTGAAAACGTCTAACGTATTATCACGCTTGTTTTATACGGGGTGTTAGGCACTGGTGTTTTTTTTAGGTTAGGAAATCATCAAATGATTTCCTTCCGCTCTGATCAAAGCAGAAAAGAGTGTTAGACTCTTACTGACTAAACCCTATACGTGTTCCTCCTAATGCCCGTTGAGGTTCAGGGCCGCAGTGGCTCGTACCACATACTACACGTACATATTTCACCAATTATTTAAGTTCTATTTTAAAGAGGATGACAAAACTTAATTACACATTGACCGAGCCGGGAATGGACTGGATGGATTTATATTGCGGAAATGGTGGAAACATAGTTTATTATTTTTGACGTGATAACGTCTTATAAATCAATGAACGCCAGCTGCGCGCACGAAAAACTGTCACGTTCCGCAAGCGAGACCGCGATACAAGCGATAGAGAGGCACGATCGGTCTAAGCTTTCGGCTATTCAGTTGTTTTCTTACGACGTTATCACGTAAAATTATTGTCCGTAAACCGACTTTTACGGACAACCATTTTTATACTTTACTTTAAAAATTAATAAAATCTTAATCTTGCCATCTAATTGTTGACTTTGGTTAATTTGCAAAAAATGCAAATTTTCTTAGGTTTTACAAAGTATAGGGTTAAGTTGTTAAATTAAACATAGGAATGAAAGTAAGAAGCCAGTCTGGAAGACTAGATTTGGTAAATATACACTTATAATGTGACATACAAGCAAGCAAGAATGTGTTTATTATTTTATCTCTAGGTACACAAAACGTTTGCTGCAATGTTTACATTTATTTAACTCATCCATGTTTTTCAACTTGTAGTTTATCGTGAAGCTTTCAGGTCTTACAACTTTAGATGGGTTATAAAAGGAATTAAGCACTATCTTTAATGTTATGAACCGAAGCACTCAAGTTGTAAGGACTTTGGAAATACACCTGCGACTAGCCTCGGTAGTTTCTAAACTGTCTACAAAATACTTGGACTCTTATCTGATGCCATATCGTTATTATTTACAGGACTTTCGTATTTAAATAGTTGCTTTACAGAATATTTTCCTTTGCGTAAAATACTACAATATTTAATATTTTTGGGAGAGGTGCATTCGTCCGGTTTATGAGGTACTTTATCGGTATGTTATTTGTCCGTTAACTCTTTATCAACCAATGGCGTTATGACGGTTAAAAGCGTTAACGGACAGATAAAAACCTCAGAAACCGGGCATTAATACAACAAGCATTCTCTCCCAGTAAACTTTTGGGTTAAAAAGACTCTCCTTTAATGGACATACAACAAATAAATAATATTTAAAATAGAAATTATTTCGTGAAGATTCCCGTTACTAATTAATAACTTAGGTTCGCTGTACAAGTGGCAGTGGGCAGTGCTCGCAGAACAGATAGTCGATGGGGCCGAAAAGTTCTGTAGTGGCGACCGCGTACCAGAAGACGCAACGTTGGAAGACCTCACAAGGTGGACCGACGACCTGGTGAAGGTCGCGGGTAGCCAAAGGATGCGAGACGCGCAGGACCGGTCGTTGTGACAACGTTTGGGGGAGGCCTATGTCCAGCAGTGGACGTCTTTCTTCTGATATGATGATGATGATGCTGTACAAGTTTGTTCATATTTTTCAGGACTTTAATCAGTGGACCAACTTATACAGTTGACCGAAAGTACTTAAATGTTAGTTCCACATTTGAACGACCCTGCATAATACATTTTGTTATACGTTTTTTTAGTAAGAAACAGTGGTGATTTTATTCTACTAATAAACTTCTACTAGCAAATGCATAACAGTTATCAAATACCGTTTAAAACAGTACTTCCTTCAAACAATAACTCAACTGTAAGCAAAATCAATCAATACGTTGTACCAGGCGCCCAGATTACAACAGAGCATTTCAAAGGCGAAGACGATAGAAATGGTCCTCGAGACTAATTATCGAACCTTTCAAGAATGGGAATGCTGTCCCAACAAGTTGAAATTCCAATTTGTCATAGAACGTATTACGTTGGACGGACGCAACAAAAGCCGGTATTGTCTTGCTTGTGCACGGCCGACGATGGTTCGAGGGACGTACGGACTTGGGAAATATATTTGAGGGTGTGAAGATAAATGTTTTCGATTTGATTTGATTGATTTAAAATAGTTGACGAATGAATAATGGCTGAATAGCATGGAATGGAAGCAGCAGTCCGATCTTCATTTGCTTTTTGAGTTGTAAATTTTTGTTCATTCTTTTTACGTATAGCAGAGATTTGTTTTAACTCGATGAGTTCATCATATCTGAATATACTTACGAGTAAAAAGGAAAGTAAAAATAAAAACACTTCACTGTTTTTAATTTTAACTTTCCTTGTATTCGTAATGAAAAGCACAGTGTTTACCTCGGGTGAAAGACTTATTCAGTCCCTCGAACTATTGGCGCTCTCGGGACTCAATCAGTTACTTCCAGCCCTAAAATAACAGTAACAATGTACTGTTGCATTTCAGTGACTGTGAAATGTGTAAGTCATCGTGTGACGAGTTTTACTGAGTAGTAATGTGAGTCGCCAAAACTACGTAACGATCTGGTGGGTGATGGTCTTCATCTTCATCATCCACAGTTAGACTTTGCCTTTCTTTTCTTGTGTCAAACCCCACGCTCCTATATAAACCATTTTCAGGTTCTATCTGCAATGGCAACAATATCATCAGCCCATCACCAAAAAGCTTCTCAGATTATTGTTCAATTTATTCGAAAAGGCAGACAAACCACTCGACATTATTTTCTACAAATACTGCAACTTGCCAACCATAATTCCACATTTCACAGACTTCCATTCTAACCGCTGTCGCTGCCTTTATACGTTCTTAACAGTTGCTTTCATTGTTGAAGCTTCATCTGCAGCCAGAGATGCGGGTGCGATACAAATTGTACCCTTTTCAGCTCCTAATACGATCTGGATTTTATATTGTGTTAGACTGTAATTGTAACTCGGTTGTCTCGACTGCAGCGCTTTGGGAATAGAATTGTGTAATTGTTGGTGCAATTTCTTTTGGATTTTGTGGCAATCTTGGTTTAGAAGGCAGGAGAAATTAACCCCTGAACGAACGTGGGTAAAATATTTGTTATAGCGGTAGGTATTCCGAGTAATTTACCCCACCAGGTCATCGGTCTACCTTGTGGGAAGCCTTCCGACGCTGCGTCTTCCAGTACGAGGTAGCTAACCTTGGTTTTCTTCTCCTGGGGGTCAAGAGTAGCCGATGGATGTGAGACGCACAGGACTGGTTGTTGTGGCGACACTTGGGGTAGGCCTATGTCCAACAGTCTATGTCTTTCGGCTGGTATGATGATGATGATGAATGGTACTTTGATTTTACATTACTTCATTTCTAGCGCCATATTCTATACCGACTATTTTTCCATAACTTTTATTTTCCATTCCCTCGTTTGTAGATAAAATAGTAGTTCATTCAGTGTAACTCCAGTAAACCTGCGGCCTTAATTAATTAATATTGAACTCACGTCAAAACAATAACAGAACCTTTTATCTTGTGTATGCAAAATAATTACCGACACAATAATCGCGCAAATTCTGCTCTCAGCCCAATGAACGTGGAAACGATCAACTTATTATTTTTCGATTCAGCACAACAGTGCGTGTAATCGTCTGTTTATTTGCCACTTTGACCTCTAATTACAGGCAATAAGGTCGCTAATTGTGCGGGAATTTGATTCACAATATCACAGGTTACAATACAACCATAAGCTTCAATAAAGCTTTTGTTTGTTAGGCTGTGCACCCTTTCTCATATTGTTCCACACGAGTGGTTTCGTGTGTTTGTTCAATCTAATTGCTACTCAGTCATTGTGGGTATCCATCTGTATGAAATCATATTGCGAATGGAAAACCCGTGCGCATTTGTTAGCTCCGCGCGGCGGTGGCTGATATCGTACTATAAAATTTTGTAATAGGAACAACGTGCGTAACGCGAATGCTGACTTCGTTTTCCTTTTGCCGAATGAATACTCGCCCAGATAGAAAGAGAGGCCGCAAAGTTACAAAACTATTGGACACTTTGTCTTAAAGGTTGCCCCTATAAATCCAGGAAAACTTTCCTAACATTGTTGATGATAAAAGTAGGGACACGGGATTAACAAACAAAGTGTTTAACTTGAAACTGTTTCACCGCACAAAGGTTGACGTAGCTAATACCACTTTAAGTATAAAACTCAACTAGTAAAGAATAACCAGTAAGGATAACATGAAGAGAGTATCCAGGAAAAGCGCTGTAAAAAGTATAAGGGAGGAAAAGTATAAAATAAAGCATGAATAAACCCTATTCAGAGAAGCTCAGATTTCTAAATGAACAAGTATGTTGAATGAGGAATTTAATTAAAAATCAGATTCCATTCAACATAAGTTCTGCCTTGAAATTTTGTTCATGTTCTTTATAATGGAGTCTTCAGAGGATTATACGTCGTGTGCTCGGATTATTATTTTTTGGTTTCGTATCGATATTTTCTCGTGAGCTACTTAGTGGTGTTCGTTTAGAGACTTATGTTTGAAGTCGACAATACGTTTTTTCATTACGGGACTCCTGGGACAGAGTTTAATAGAGTCGTTATATTTTCAAGAAATATTTGTATACGCAAAAATCGGGCTGACATTTTATCTGATTGGCCAGAAATTTTGATAAGCAGCTGCTTATTTTGTCAGAAAGTGATACCGAGATTACATCTAGTCTGTACGAATCATTATGATAAGCAACATTTTTTAGATTATTTTAAACCATCAATAGTCTACAATATAATATCGATATAATAATAAGTTTGTATCATTGTGAGACGTTCCCAAGTAGCATTTTGTTCTCTTTAATAGTTCACATTCAGTTCACTAGTGGTTTCTAAGTATTAACAATGGCCACACGTGGTTCATTGGTTTTATTAAAGTGAACAATTCTACTTATACCTGTATAAGGCATGTTTAAGAGTGTAAAATGGTCTATTAAGTAACTATTGGTGTTATAATAGGATAACATTACTCTTCTAGTCAGCGTTTATTTTAAATGCTGAAAAAGAGCATTTTAAGATGGGAAAAATACGGCATTGGTTATTTAAAGGTCCACATGTATGGTGTTATATTTCTGGCATTTTAGTACAACACATGTGAACATTAATGCAACCAAAAGCTGTTGTATAGCACCTTTTGTGGACTGTTATTCAAATTGTTGCCGTAAGTGGGTGTAGTCTGTGATACATTAATCAGCCTTTATATTATTATATAAAAGATCGTTTAATGAGTTCACGTGTACGTTTAAAGTATATTACATGAACCACTATTGATATCTATAGTAACACTGACAGCTGTTTATTTGTTCACGAGTATACACATTATTATCCTCTAAGCTAATAATTATGTGAACGTGGTTTTCTTTAACACTTGGACGACGACAAACACGCGCGTGTATGTAATAACCCAAAATAATAAACATGCATAAAAACAATTGGAAGCAGAGAGTGAGGACCAGTGGAATCAGAAGGAAAATCTTAAAAGAATATTTGCAGATAGTAAGAACAAAAAATCAATGTAATCAACTCATTGAACAGCAACTTGTTACGTCTACGACGACATGTGAAGCTAAGACCATCAACACGATTTCAAGTGCGACTTCAAATTTGATTAATGACGGTTCCGTACATAATACAGAGAAAAAATTGCCTGAAGCTGAGGCAAGCAATACGATTTCAAGCGTGTGTTCAAACATTATATATGACGGTTCCGTACAGAGCTTAGAACATACATTATAAAAAATAATACAACTTTACGAATATTTGATCAATTTTATTTTTAAATCACATGAACTTTGAGTCTCTTACACTTTGTATTTATTTACATTCACAATTCCCATAAGAATCTTTTTGAAAAAGGTTCAAGAGTCTCAAAAATAGGAAGGTTTTTATGTTAACTTCGCATCAAAACGATTATTTTCAAAATTATCTATTTTTTAACACAAATCCTCATCATCAGACTCTTCATCTATCTCTTTTTCTACTTCCATCGCTAATGGTTCGTTTGGAGAGTCATGATTGTTAGTAGAAACTTTACTTGTGGATTGATTCGGTTCTTTTTTTTAAATTGTGCTTTTAGGTTTAGTTTTTCGAATTCGTTTAGTTGAATATCTTAAATCTTTCATTGCCCTTCTTTTTACCGCATTTTTTAAAGATATTTTAAAAAAACTTTTCGGTCTGTCCCATGGTAAATGTAGGATCCCATGAACATATCATGTTACAAAAGAATGTAACAAAGTTTTTAAAAACTTTGAACGGGATCTTTGAATAGTTTCCACGACTTGCTCCAGACCAAGAACATTTACACATAAAATCGCGTGTAATCAATGAGTCGAGCAATTTGTAGGCAAATGTTAAGCCATTGCCTTCACAGGGCTGAAACAAAAATGATAACTGTTTTTGTAACTTTGCTCTCTCAGCTTTATCCTTTAAAGTATTTTCTAGACTATCAAGCTGTTGTTTATCGTCAATCTTTTCAAGACGGAACGCCTCATTTTCTTCTGGGTTAGTGTCTTTTAATAAAGTAACGGCCATTGGTTGATCAATTTTTTCCGTAATTTTATTGTTGTTATGCCTTCGTTGATTTGTACAGACAACAACGCTACCTTCTGGGTGAGTTTTTGCATATGTTCAACAATATCGTGGAGTATTTTGTCCTGATTATTATTTTTTTATAATAATAAGTTTTGATTACCAATAAGTTGATCGCCATCGAGCGTAGGTAACAAATTCAAAGTTTCATCCGTTATTATTTGATTATTGGCTTCAAAAGATGGACCATCACCATATTATTGTCATTAGGCGTCTGAAAAACAAAAAGATGGTTTAATGGTGATTAAAACGTATTCTGTCAATCATACCACCTACTGCATTTACTATCGAAGACTGTACATTAACTTACTTGTATTATTCAATGAAAATTTACATTTTCAATGCGGATCTCTAAAATTTAGTATTTGCTAAAAAATATCTAACAGGGTAAAACGTGAACTATATAAGAACTGCACACCCGCCCAGGGCTGCTGGGCAGGTACACATGTGAATCTTTCTAGGACTCACGACATTATAATGGTACACATGTGAAACTTCAAAGAGTTCACAGCATTAATTTGGAGCTACAATGGTTCACTGTAGCTGAAGAAAATGTTCACCATTTTGTTTACTCATAACCTATAATATTTCTAAATTAATTATGATTTTATCACATACTACGCAGTTTTCCTGATTAATTTTGTAGTAAGTGTTTAAATACAAAGCCATAGACGACTTAGATGCCATAAAAACACAAATATGAAAAATTGCTTTGTTCGTCTCTGCTTATTTAGATTTATTTTTATGATAAAAAGGCACTATTCCTGAGTCGCGTGAAAATTTTAACTCTAAATATGTATATACTTTACAATAAATTTACAATACCCATAATATTAACACAATAGAATATAATAAACACAAGTACTTACCAGTAAAATAAAATCACATTAAATTGATATGGACATCACTCGCACGACCACTATGTTGCGCGTATTATATTAAAAATAAATATTTACAAAATATGGTACTCAAGTAATAGTTTAGAGAAAAAGTGGCCTACTCGAAGTTTTTAGGGTACACTTGTGAGCGTTAATTACTATAGAGGCTATATAATTGTTCACTCGTTACTTCTTTCAACTCTCTTGTCTGTATGAAGAACAACACGGAATCCTATATTAGTGTCGTTGATCAGCTTTAAGACCACTGTTCTCTCTTAAACTGCTATTAAAGTGCTACTATTCTGCTACTGTATACCTTTAGTGAACTTTAGGCTGATTAATTTGTGCCCAAACCGGTGGTATATGGGCTGTATAGAGTGCTATAAAGCTCTTATACAACTTACTAAGACAGCTTTAAGAATAAATGTGTACCATTAGCCAACCACTATAGAACCCCCAATGCTACTTGGGTTAAGATATATTATAACTATGATAATACGAATACGTTAAGATATATTATGATTTCTGTAACATTCCTGGGTACGAAGTCACTTTGTTCTATTGTCAATAGTTTTCGCAGCGTACGCGATATAAGGATCTTTTGTTTGATATTTTTTTCACATCTTGGTTTACATTATCGAAGTTTTTATACGGATCCATAACTTTTTTTAAAATATTCTGTAGTCTAAGTTCATCAGGGATAATGTAGGATTTTAATGCTGAATAATTTTTCAAATCGGTTCAGTAGTTTCGGAGCCTATTCACTTCAAACAAACAAACAAATCTTTCCTCTTTATAATATTAGTGTAGACGAAGGTGATAGCGCGACAGCGTGGATGACATTTTTTAGGAATTGGCAAGAAGTGACAAAGATTCGGGAATAATGGAAGAAATGGAGAGGATGACCTTTGCCCAGCTGTGGGACGATTCAAGCTAGATATTATTCCAACTAATATTATAAATGAAAAAAAGAGTTTTTTTGTAATACTTTCTCGCCTAAATCTCTGAACAAATTTTATGAATTTTGATACACAGATACGTAAATGGGACCGAGAAAACGGTGGTATGCTACTTTTTAGGATTCCGTAACCAGAGGGTAACCAACGGATGCCTATTACTAAGTCTCCGCTGTCCATCCATCCGTCGTTCTGTCAGCGGTCAGTATCTCAAGAACCGTAATAGGTAGACCGTTGAAAGTTTTACAGATTGTGTATTGCCAATGCCGCTATAACAACAAATAATAAAGCTAAGGTTTATGGTACGAAACTCTTCGTCTTGGCAGGTTTTTTGGTTTAACTAAATCTAAACGAAGCCGCTAGCAACGACTTATGTAGATTATCTTTATTGAAAAAATCAAAAGATCAGTATATTAATCGCAAGGAGTATCTACTCATTTCTCTGTCACAATACCCATTTGCTCGTTCCATGTTATCTTTATCTAGCAAGAACGGTTTAATTTAATATGTACCGTTACTGGCTGGGTTACGGAACTGAGCTGAGACTGGACGATGATCCGCTTATGTTAACTTTGTTGCAAAGACCTAAGAGTCGGGCAGACTGCGCCGACCACCGGGACATTGTTGTCGTTTTAATGGAACCTGCGAGCTTTTTGCGTAGCTCTGGCTATAAGTTGTATGGAAATTGGTTGTGATGGTATAAGGTCGTAGGGAATTAACCAATGAGCAAGGGATGGGTGGAAGTGGGAGGTAGGGGTCGTAGGGAGCTCGTGGCTAGATAATAACAGCCGCACGGGTCGATCTTCAAGGTTAAGCAACTCTTGCCAAGGTTGGTCTGTGGATAGGTGACCATCTTAACATACCGAGTTTTAAGCCGTTGGTCCCGGCTGTCATTTGTAGATCTTTGGCAGTCATTAAGGATAGCCAGAAGCCAGTAAATCTGACTCCAGTCTTGCCATGAAGTACCGTTTACCCAGTTAATGGGTTGTGGAGGTCTGGTAGGCAGCAGCTCCGCGTAAAATACTGATATTTTGCTAAATCCGGTTTTACTGGAAGCCGACTCTTGGCAGATGACGATGATATATATTAGGTCGTAAGGAATGTTTTGAATATGAATGTCGATGATTGTAGAGGCAGAGAAACGATGGATGAACTGTATGAATGATGATATGTCCTTCTACAAAGTTAACATGACCACTATTAGATAAGTATAGAAGAAATAAACACGTTGCTCAGATCTCAAATAAATTTTCCTACCTATTACTATTATTACTATATTCCTTCGTATTACTCCGCTGATTGTTTTTTTTTCTGTTTTTTTTTTTTCAGATAGATTTCGTTGCGGTAATTTAGACCTCCTAAATGAGGAGCTTGTGGCTAGATAATAACAGCCGCACGGGTCGATCTTCAAGGTTAAGCAACTCTTGTCAAGGTTGGTCTGTGGATAGGTGACCATCTTAACATACCGAGTTTTAAGCCGTTGGTCCCGGCTGTCATTTGTAGATCTTTGGCAGTCATTAAGGATAGCCAGAAGCCAGTAAATCTGACTCCAGTCTTGCCATGAAGTACCGTTTACCCAGTTAATGGGTTGTGGAGGTTTGGTAGGCAGCCGTTCCTCGTAAAATACTGGTATTTAGCTAAATCCAGCTTGATTGGAAGCCGCCCCTAATATATTTGGGAAAAGGTTAGGCAGATGATGATGAATTTAGACCTCCTAAAATGTTTCGTTTCGCCCAGACTCGTCAAGAATTGTCAGATCGACATATTTTGCAAATAATTGCTTGATTGCATCCAGAGCGGCAAAAACTGATGGCAATAGATACACCCTTAAAGACCACCTTCACATTCGCCCCAAACCTTTTAATATAACCGTATTACAAACATGTATGCCCTACATTTCCCGACGATTAAACAATGCATATTTATCGGGTATTAACATCCGTATGCCAGCACACACCATTACAGTACCCTAGCTGGGAGAAGCCATACCCGTCCATGTGCAAACACGGAACCCCTCATATTTGATCACTTTAATTGGTTCGCCTCTTCCCGTGCTCCGTTAATGAATAAGGAATGATATGATAAGAGCGGAGTAGTGAGGAATTGGAGTATTAAGTTTGACTCGATTACGATATCTTTGCCGTCAAAAAGATCTAAAAAAGTATGCATACATCAATAAAAAAAAAATGAGCTTAATTACGTATTAGGTGCATTTTGTTATTCAACAACGGATTAATCTGATGCCTAGTTTTATTGTAAGTTATACTGCTACTAGCTATAAGAACCCAGAAAATCTGACACCGGTATTGTCGATGGATATTGTTGTGTTACACAGTTACTGCGTTAGAGGGGGTCAGGTTAGGTAGGGGGTCGATCACTGCGGGTGGCGAGGGCCTACCGCTCGGTGGGCTTTTCGGCGGCGTGCGCTCTGGCGGGCACCCCTCCTTGGGAGTTGGAGGCGTGGGTGCTCGCCAGAGTGTACGAGTGGACGGCGCGGCGAAAGGCCCTGGGCGAGCGCCCCGTCGCGGAGGAGCGGGAGGCCGTGCGGCGGGAGGCGAGGGACGCCATCATCGTCCATTGGACGGAGGACCTCGCCTCCGCCACCTTTGGCCGCCGAACCCTGGACGCGCTCGGGCCGGTCCTGCGAGACTGGCTCGAGCGCTCCCACGGGTTCCTCTCATTCCGTCTGGTGCAGGTGTTGTCAGGCCACGGCTGTTTCGGCAAGCACCTGCACCGGATCGGGAGGGAGGAAACCCCGGCGTGCCACGACTGCGGCGCGGCGGAGGACACGGCTCAGCACACCCTCGAGGTGTGCCCGGCTTGGTCTGAGCCGCGCCGCAGTCTAGACAGGACCTCTCACTTCCCGGCGTGGTCAACGCCATGCTGGAGAGTGAGGGGTCCTGGGCAGCTGTCGCCTCTTTTTGCGAGGATGTCATCTCGCAAAAGGAGGCGGCGGAGCGCGCGCGGGAGGACGACCCTCTCGCTGCGCCGCTCCGCAGGCGCAGAAGAGGTCGGAGAAGACGCCGTCTTCTCCCTCCTCATGGTGGTGATGGGCGGGCGATAGGCGCGGGGGCGCCTCCGCCCGCATTGCACTCCACACCACCTCCGCCGGTCATTCCCAGCCCTCCTCCTGAACGGGGAGGACTTGAGGGGCCCGCCGCTTTAGGCGGGTTGTCGTCGGAGGAGGACTGGACGCTAAGGCTGCGCCGATCTCCCAGTCCTCTTCCACTCGGACGACGCGGGAATAACGCTGGGTCGTTTTAGTGGGTATACCGGGTCAGCCCGGGGAGTCCCACATACCCCTCCCGTTCCCCCGACGGGAGGGTATGCGTAATGCATTTTTTCCCAGTATAAAAAAAAAAAAAAAAAAAAAAAAAAGGTAGGGGGTCGATCCACGTAAATTAAACGTATCTAAATCTTTCAAGACTGGAAACAGACGCAAACTTAGTTGGGAAGGGGGGGGATTGAGGTTTGGTGTAATTAAAAAAAAATAGGAAAAGCTGAAGAAAAAAAAAGCGCGGCAGGTAACCAATGCATTGGATCGACCAGGTCAAAACTACTCTCAATGGTCAACTTTACGAAATTTCAAGAAAAGCTACAGTACAGGAGGAATGGCGACGAATTGTAAAGCCTAGTCTAAAAAAATACAGTCAGCTCGCTTTTGTACATGAACTTCACTGTACTAATAAGTTGTTTTGGTATGCAGTCAAAGATACGAAACCAAGGACAAACTAAGCCACTAAAAGATTGCATTATCTATTTGAACACTCCATTATCTAGCTCCTCCATGTGAAAATAGACAGAAGCAATGCGTGTTTAATGCACAAGTAATTATGTCGAGTTGCTAGCAACGTCAACATAATTCAATTAATTTGAGTATGTTGAGACGAGCTCGAAATTATTATTATGCATGCCATAAAGACTTTTGTACGAAGAGGAGGGGGGGACTTTGTAGCCTCCTCATTGGTTGATTCAATGTCAGTGTGTTGTCACTTGGAAGTCGTAAAATGTTTGAAATTGTACAAAGTTTGTGTTTTGATGTCTTCTGTGAAGTTGTCAAAAGACGTTAGCCGAGTGATGAAGTGTGGTAACTTACTTGTGTGACAATCTGAGTGCTTTGCATTGAAAGGATTCCGTTCACAACTCTTAAAAGTATTTAAGGTTTTTTCACTCGATGTGAATCTGGCTATTTGAAAAATGTTTACTTTTCTCGGAAACTTTATTTCAATATCTCATCGTCATCATATCAGCCGAAAGACGTCCACTGCCGGACATAAGCCTCCCCCAATATGGGGGGGGGGGTTATCATAATCGCCACGCTTAACAGGCGGGTTGGTAATCGCAGTGTATGGTGTTCAGTTTTGCAGAGAACGCTGCGGCCCATTCTCTGGCGATTCCCTTCGTCGCCTCTTAAGACACCCACTATTCTTTTACGGTACCATAGGCACCGGCCGACATCATATGGCAATAGCCCGTCCTGGTTTTTAGTCAAGTTTTTATTTATTCCCTTATGATTTTGTGTTTTGTGCGTCGCTTTTGAGGAAATAAACGTCTTTTCTTTCTTTCTTTCTTCCTGGTAAAAATAATAGCTAGACCGCAAGAAAAAGCGAGGTATCAACAAACAAACTTCGTAGAATGTGCCTAACAGAAAATAAATACCTCGCTGCTATGTTTTCATCTTATCGCTTTCACAATTAAGAAAACTTCAAAGCTTTGTTTACATCAACTTTTTTCTTTAGCCTGTGTTGTCCTACTGCTAGGAAAACCTTCCCTGTTTCTTTCCAGGCACTTTTCTCCTGCGTCTACTCTTCGCCGTCGTCATGACTTTTGCCCAGCAGTCATCATCATGGATGCGGTCGACGTGACCCGCCCAATCCTATTTGATCCTGGCAGCCTTATCTCAACTACCAATGATTAAAATATAGTTAACTACTCGACGTCAAAACTTCACTGACAAAGCCCAAGCAGCCTAACTTCGTATATCTCTTAACGCCCAATTATCGGCACTAGTTCAGTTATAATATTAATAATCCCAGGATTACAGGGACCGTTGGCAAAGCTTAGAGTCAATGGGCCGATACCGGGCAGGCTTGGCCCAGCTAATCGGCAGTCTAGAGCTTAATCTTAGATTTACGTACAACTACAGTCGTGTATGAAGTGAATTTACTAGTGGGTTAGTTCGATGTTCCTGTGTTAATTGAACTCAGATTTATGTTTAGTGTCTATCTACCTATTAATGAACTGAGTAATACAAGAAGAGTATCAATGTTAGGTATTGAGTGTTGGTTCCATGGTAGACGTAGATATAAAGGATGTGTAACGTTGAGGCAATAAAATGCCTATATTTGAATTAATTTGAAGTTTGTTTTATTTTTTTTTTAAATTGAATTCTGTAGGTGTGTATGTATAAGTAATTGTTACACTTATTATTGTAGGCATAATAATAAAACTAACTATTTAAGTGTTGTGTAAACAATTAATGACTTTCCAAAAATAAATAAATTCAGAATTCGAGTTAATTATCAAAGGAACAACTAACTATAAGACAATAAGAGGAAGTTCAAAATACGTTGCAACCCACATTGTTTTTGAGGGCTGTTTTTTAACATGATGGTAATTTCAAAATCACCTTAAAATACACAGTGCTTACAAAACAAACCAAGCTATATGTAAAACAACGCAACTACCTCTTATTTATACACGCTCTAAGAAGAGTTGCTGAATTTGTCGTTACATGGGAATGTTGGGATGACGGCGAAGGATTGAAATGATCTTGAATTGTGAATTCAAGCATAGAAAAAAGTGACATTCTGTCAAAATGTCGCTTGCGATTTTCGAATGACACATGATTTGACAATCGTTATCGCTGTCAGAATGTCATTTTGACTAGGACCTCTTAACTTTAAGACAATCATAATCAGCTTTTTACCTTAATTTTTTTCTATTCCAATTTTAAATTGTAATAGAAAATGTATTTTTTAATTTTGTGCTTTGCTTTTAGTTACTGTAATTGGTTTCAACCTTTGTAATTAAATAAATAAATAATGGACCTAAAATAGGTTTTTTTTTGGAGAAATCATGTTTTTTTTTTTTTTAAACAAGTATAGCGGCATCAATGTCGCCCCAAGAAAAACCAACGGAGCAAATCAACATCGCAACAAAAAGAACCGCGACGCCATCTACCCAACTAGCAGCGAACTATTACGTCAAAATCCTGTATCGCGCAAGCAGAGTTTACCGTGCGATTAGAACATATACATAAGCCCGAATTTCGTCTATCGGGCAGTAGCCCGCCAGGCATATCAGCCGTCTGGTTGGAGGATCCTCCCTTTTCAATGGGCGTTTGCGGGTCTTTATTTTCTGTTACGCATACCTTCAAACATGCACCTGCACAAATTTATGAAATTAAAAAAATAAACTGGCCAAGTGCGAGCCAGACTCGCACACGAAGGGTTCCGTACCATAACTCTTAATTGTTATAGCGGCAATAGAAATCCACAATCAGTGAAAATTTCAACTGTCTACCTATTACGGTTCTTGAGATACAGCCTGCTGACAAACAGACGGACGGACGGGCGGACGGACGGCGGAGGCTTAGTAATCGGGTTCTGTTGGTTACCCTTTGGGTACGGTACCCTAAAAATATATATTTCTTCGACACTACATTAGAATTTTATTTATTTCCTCACTTCAGCAAAGACTTTTGAATTTAAAAATACATTTCAAATGAATTTCCTTCTTACACGTGGCAAGGGTTTATATGAAAGGCGTGTGTGTGAGAGTTCCACGTGCCAACTGAAACTCCATCTTTTTTACCTACGTTACAAGAAAATGTTGTTGTTTATGTTATAATTCTTATTTTTTAACCTATTGTTACAGTGAAAGTATGTACATTTTGTCGTCGAGCGAACAATCAAACAATTCTGCCCTTTCTCGGTTCATTGTTGTGCTTTGGGTAGGAGTTTCCTCTTCTGTACGTATGGCACTGTGGGGAACACGGTCCAATTTCTGCGCAAAAAACTTGACTAGTGATTGTACTAACTTTGAAATACAGTCTGCAAAAGCGGAGCATAGCATTGTTCAAGATTATATAGACCTCCTGACCGATTTTGGCCATGGCGGCCAAACTCAACCGAGATTAGTCACCGGCGCAAGACATAGTATGGTGTACAAGTGTGTGTGTGAGAATAAGTGCTAGTCGACAGAATTTTGGTAATAAACGAAAACAGTAAGATTCTTAAGACGATATCTATAACTTTCACTCTCACCCAACTGCGGTGTTAGACATATCAGGCAACCAAAATCCTCCAACCCTAAATTATCACGTTATTATCCAACCATATGTTACGACACTCAAGCATCCCGAGAATAAGTTCTCAAGTCTGCTTCAATCCCAGATTAAACTGGCTCAAGTGAGTCGGCCTTAAGTTGGGCTGGCCGGGTGCCTAATAGTCGGGTGGCCATAATGGCTTCCCTGCTAGGATCACGCGAGGTTCGAGATAGTTCGTGCGTTCTATCCCAAAGCTTAAACTTGTCCGCCACTAAATTCTTCGAAGGAAAGGTGCGGGATTATTTCCAGTGACGTTTTTAGGGTTAATTGCTAAAGGTGTTATTGGGGAGCCATATGTTTGTTTGTTATCGCTAGTCGTGGAGGTGTAAGATCTATATTGGGGCTTTTCCAAAGTTTGGAAACAAAATCTCTCTCTGAAATATTCAGAAACCTACATTAACTAGCTAGAAAATGACAGTTAAAAAGCTACCTTGAAAGCCCAGTTAAAGCTCCGTGTGACTCTTAATTAGGAACAAATAGCACACAACAACACACGAAAAATAAACAGTAACAAAGAAATTAATAGAGCAATTTAAATAATTTTATTAGGGCTGTCCAAATACAAAGCGGGTTCGTTGCAGCGACAACTGCAGGGCGACGCATGGGCCCTCTTTGTATGCTAATAGCCGGTGTTTTAGCACAATAGGGTTGCCTCGTAAATACTGCACGCTCACTAAACTTTATGTCCCTTGTCTTTTACATGTCTTTAAATAATTGTTTCCTTTTTGCTTTATTTATGGATTTTTCTTTTTAATCTGTGTTGAATTATGATTACTGCTTACTGGCTAGCCAAATAGCTGGCCAGAAATTCAAGTGTGTAAGGTTTGGTAAATAATTTTCACTGTCTTGTGCAATTTCTTGCTTCTGGGTAATCAGAAGCAAGCATCTATGGACAAACATTTGTAAGGGTGCCTTCAAATTAGTCGGTAAGTGTATGTATCAACAAATTGTATGGATCAACAAAGCAGCGCGACATTCGCGCTGCTGTCGCGTTACTGCCGCGCGGTTCTTAGCGACTATTTTGAAGGCGCTCAAAGTCATCATCATCTGCCTAGCCTTTTCTCAACTATATTGGGGTCGGCTTCCAGTCAAGCTGGACTTAGCTGAATACAAGTATTTTGAAGGCGCTCAAAGTTATCATCATCTGCCTAGCCTTTTCCCAACTATATTGGGGTCGGCTTCCAGTCAAGCTGGATTTAGCTGAATACCAGTATTTTGAAGGCGCTCAAAGTGTTGCTTTTAATCTTCTTAATCTTAGCCACGAGCTTTTCAAATGGTTTTAAGTTAGATAAATATATAATTTTTCTAGCTTGCGGTCGCATTTTTCTTACCAAAGAACTAAAAAAATAACGCAAAAAACATTATTTTTCCAAAAAGGTCTGCTTTGCGCACATTTCTCATAGGGTCAAATTATTGGCAGAACATTTCTTGAGAAAATTAGTTGCAATTAAAACTGAACTATGACAATCAGTGCCTTAGGGGAGGGGTGTCTTGAATGAGAACGTTACAAGACTAATTATTACTTGATTAGTATTATTAAGACGAGACAGAATGCGTTAGGTATGTAATTATGTTGCGAAAGTTATGATAGAGATATAACTATTTAGTTTTAAGGTGGTTCATGAAAGCTCGCTTCTTGTATGGGAGCCCCCTTAATTTTAAATAATTATGGTGGCAATAGAAATACATACTCTGTGAAAAATGCAACTGTCCATCTATTACAGTATTTGAGATACAGCTTGCTGACAGATAGACGGACGAACGGACAACGGAGGCTTAGTAATAGGGTTCCGTTGGTAAGCCTTCGGGTACGGAATCCTAAAAATGATGACCTAAATAGTGGTTTCGGTCATCATTATTTCCTATGAATCACTGTTGCAACACGATGTAATCTAATATGTGTTATGAGTTTATGACACTAAGGTGGTAGTGAAATAGAAATTATTAATTGAATAACCAATTAAATATAATTAATCCGTTTATTTCTTTCTCCTTAGATGACATATACAAAATGATAAAAAAATTACAAATAAATAAGTGATTGATTTATGACTGATTAATTTAAAAAAAAAAAATTTAGAAATTTAGAATGTAAGTGGGCTCTAAATTCTAAGAATTGGTTTATTTTGTACAGTTTTACAGTTTTAACCGTTATACAGCTATGGAAACGGCAGTATTCTAGAGCTTTTGTCTGATCCTTTAAATAAATGTTTTTATTCTCAGGCATTCCGCGTACCAGCCCTGCGTATTGTACCTCCTTTTAAGCCGACAGTTCGGATTGGTTACCTATGAATACTCGTTTTTTTGAATTCATAAACAAGAACAATATCAATTCATATTTTATTTATATGCGTAACATTTTACTTAGCATGTAATGGTATAATGATACTCCTATAATGATCTGTGTGTAATACTCTATATATATTATTTACGAAGTTATTTAATTAATATCGACTAAGTATATTATTAATTAAGCTCCATGTTTTCTGTACTCTGATTTTTTTTTCTTAGTTAACCAAGCTAATATTATTTTATCTTTATAACAATAATAAAGAGCTGAAATGTTTATTGATATGTTTGTAAAAGGTCATGTTTATACCCCGAAATCGCGAAAATAAATCAGCTGTCTAGTAAATTTTGTCAAGTAATGCGCACATAATTTTAAGGAGCATTCGATTTTTTTTTTCGGGATTTTAGTGTTGGTCCCATAGCAACAAGTTGTTCATAAGAGGTATTACCTTTACTCTGTTACAGGTTGTGTAGTCTGTTCCGTGCAAAAATGTAACATAATAAACGAATAACCTAAAAACCGGCCTAGTGCGAGTCGGACTCGCGCACCATAAACCTAACCTAACTTTTATTATGTGTTGTTATATCGGCAATAGAAATATACAATCTGTGAAAATTTCAACTGTCTACCTATTACGGTTCTTGAGATGCAGCCCGCTGACAGACAAACGGATGGACGGACAGCAGAGGCTTAGTAATAGGTTTCCGTTGGGTACGGAACCCTAAAAAGGGGTCATAGTACGCATCATTTTGAGAACACATTTTTCTACCGGGCTAAACCTGAAATCGCGAAAAGGAGAATCAACTGTCATTCATTTATTTTCTGTGTGCATAGCTCTACAAAATATATTGACATTGTGGTAGATGTCATAATAAAACCGGACAAGTACGAGTCGGGCTCGCCCGCTAAAAATTTGTAGATACATATATATTATATAAATAGTTCAGGAATCAAGTCTTGCAATTTTTTCTGAGCTTTTCAGATTTTTCCCTATACTTGTCGTATCAGACGGTATTACTTGCCAAACATAGTTCTAGGTTTATGCAAAAATCCTATAAATTTTGATACCCTTGACAATGTCAAAACTTACATTTTTTGCGGCATAGACGGCCGTATCTTATTTACGTTAATTTAGAAGCTTAATTTTTTCCACAGTTTCAAGTGAGCGTTCTCGTGATAAAGAGTCTTTTCAGAAAAACAGTCGGATGGACGAATGGCTAACAAAATGAACCTATGAGGGTTTTGATTTTTTCTTTGCATAATAATGAGTAAAAGTTATTTTTCGTTTTAGGTTTTATGTACCAATATTCTAAGCCAAAAATTGCAGTATACTACATACTCGTAAACATCCCAACTAACATTTTGGTGTCAGTTACAGGCTTTTTTATGACTTTAAGTAATATAACAGGGTTATAATTATCTCAGTTATTACTAAAGACGATATAGAGGAGTTAACAAACAAGTTTTAGCCCCAATCGCAGCACTATAGCGTTAATGGATGATGTAATACAGCTTTGAGAGATATAATGGCGCTAGTAGCAGCAAGTATACTTAATACGTTATAGCTTTAACCTTTTTGTGACACCCAAGTCTTTATAAAAGTGTTCGCCGACACCTCTTAACACTTATTGTTGTATAGTTATTGCAATGAACTCTTTTATACCACTTAAGGTGCTATATTGACTATTATTGCAGTCATAAGCTATAAAATAGAGTTTATCGAGAGTTTAGTAACACGAGAAACTAAAGGTGTCAAACAACTCCTCTATCTAGGTTTAACCTGTAATAAAGGGTTTAACTAAAGCTTATTGTGTTAGGCAGTCCTCTTTTACAGACGTTCTAAAGGTATTGCCCAACTAACATTTTGGTGTCAGTTACAGGCTTTTTTATGACTTTAAGTAATATAACAGGGTTATAATTATCTCAGTTATTACTAAAGACGATATAGAAGAGTTAACAAACAAGTTTTGACCCCAATCGCAGCACTATAGCGTTAATGGACGATGTAATACAGCTTTGAGAGTTATAATGGCGCTAGTAGGAGCAAGTATACTTAATACGTTATAGTTTTAACCTTTTTGTGACACCCAAGTCTTTATAAAAGTGTTCGCCGACACCTCTTAACACTTATTGTTGTATAGTAATTGCAATGAACTCTTTAATACCACTTAAGGTGCTATATTGACTATTATTGCAGTCATAAGCTATAAAATAGAGTTTATCGAGAGTTTAGTAACACGAGAAACTAAAGGTGTCAAACAACTCCTCTATCTAGGTTTAACCTGTAATAAAGGGTTTAACTAAAGCTTATTGTGTTAGGCAGTCCTCTTTTACAGACGTTCTAAAGGTATTGGTGTCAAACAACGCAAGTATGGGTCGTTATTAACACTAACCTCAATTTGTAAAGTTCGCCATTGTTTTGGTAACCTAACAATTAATATTATTTCGAGTTATTCAACATTTGACTACAATAAACAAAATTTCTTACATTATTTGAAGCATTCCATGAATGCCACTTAATTTTACATACGACTGCTCAAGAAGCAGGAATGAATAGTAATGTTTAGCTTGAGGTACCTATTTTATTATCATAATTTTTCTTTTAAATCTTTAATAAATCCTAGGCGCGTTAAAATTGAGATGAGAAACATGGTATACATTTACCGTGAAATCATAAGGGCAGTCATTTTTCACTTCACATACTTAAATAACATAATATTCCATAATATTATTCTGCTGTGTTGAATAATGGATGACATAACACTTCCATTACGAACAGATTTAATTTTAGTAAGGTTACAGGCTTTTTAATCTTGACGTGCGCTTTTTACCACCTGTAGTGCTCACTAACGCAGTAATACCGGTTAAAGTAGTAGCTGACGATGAATAAACGCTCTTGTGGAGCTTTAAGATCTTTTTGACGCCTTGCTATAGGATTTATAGCACCTGTAGCGTTTACCAACTCTATTTTACAACGGTAACACAGATTAAAGTAGTAGCTGACGATGAATAAGCGCTCTTGTGCAGCTTTAATATCTTTGTGACACCGTACTATAGGCTTTCTATAACTTTTACCTGTAAAACTTTGGGCCTCTTTCGTGGTTATAAGTGAGTCAGAGCATGCTCTAACTCAGTTGCACAGGTATGCGTTTACACTTTTATACTCAAATGGAACTGATATACGAGTCTTATATAGGTTTTTTTAACGCTTTGGTGCTAGTTGGGATAGTACCTGGTACAAAATACCAATACCAGTTGCCGATACCGAAGCAAGATTATATAGCACAAGTAACTAATACCCAAGGAATATAGATCACGTAGAACTGTGCTTTACGTATTCTGCACGCGAAATGTTGGGGTATTTATAGCTCCTAGCCATCTTAGGTACAGTCTTAGGATGAAGTTAGAAATAAACATGAAGAGGAATAACTTAGGTGAGCTAGATTTAAAGATACTATCAATACTGTGAAAGATTTTAAACTAGTGTAAGAGAAGAAAGGTAGGCAGAGAGAGAGAGATAAATTATTATAGGAAAGGCAGAAAAGAACGTGTCGCCACAAAAGGACCAATTTAATTTTAAAAACCATTCAGAATTTTCGATGAAATGAATGAATAATTCAATGATTAAACTTTGGAGCAGACTGGTTGACCAATTTAAAACTGCAAGGTCCTAATGTACTAATGAGTTTTTCACAAGGTAAATTAGGACTAGTGCTCACGAACCACAAACTCATAGAGAATAATTAAATTGATGCAAAGATACTGCTCCTGATAGACGATTAGTATACAATATACTTAACCAGATAGAAGAAACGATAACAAATTAACGTCATCCATCAAAAGTAGCTAACGTTACTCTAATGAAAATCAATTCATCTAACTATAAACCAGATAACTGATTAATTTTGTACGTCTTGGTGAATAATGTAGCCACACTAGATATCATTAAGGCTAGACACGTAGCTAATCAAATTAATCATGCGGTTTGATAGCGTTATATGTGATTTAAGGGGTCATATCGAACGTTACGTGAGTCGAGTTCTCGATCACAATTAGTTTGCCTTTGAAAACATCCTTCACATACGTAAGACATAGAATATAATAATAAAATATACCAATTCAGAACATTTCACAACAACTATTTGAAAGGAAAACGACAGGCACAGACGTAAACTGTGTATCTCAAATAGAAAACGAACTTAAAATGTGAACTTCCCTTCAAATCTTCGCCAATTTGACGCAAGATTGATTCAATTGAGTTCCACCATTTCCATTTTGTATGCAACCGGATAATACTTGAAGAGTTTCTCCTCAATGTTCCCACCATCATAACGTGATCTCCTACGCCTTTTGCAGTACAAACAAACACAACATTCGAAAACTGGTATCTAGTAATTGATAGAGTTCTTGTTTAGTTGGGTGCTTTCATGTCTCTTGACATTTGAGAAGCCGAGAATCGCCCAAAGCGGACCCCTTTTTAAGGCGTGAAATTGAATCTTGTTGCGGGTGGAGGGTGCACAGAAAACTTAAATATTTAAGGGGGAATTACCATCCAGAGAGGCAGCCCGACGATTCAGAGGTAAGGTATTAATTTTACGAGCCCCATTGTAACCGTAGACGGGGATGTATGAACTCGTTAAGTTCCAACAGTCGTTTGTAGACAGGATTCAGCTTTATGGTCGAGGAGGGTGTTTAAGAGTTGACTTTCACTGTGCAGTTTGAATTAATTAAAATTAGCGAAATTCGTGGGTGTTACACATTTCCCTTGTGTGTGACACAGCTGATGAGATTGCGTGGTCGCTCGTAAAAAGTTTAAATCAGATTGTGTGAGAGTGCCGGGAAAAGTTTTTCATAAGCCGTATATCAACTTATAGCTGTGAATGTGCCTCTGTGCCGACTGATGAGTACGCTTTAAAGTGATATGTTTATTTGAAATTCTCTTTGTGTTTGTTTACTCTGGCAATTTGCTTAAAAACCGACCTATAAATTGAAAATAGTTGTAAATGTTTAAACAATCATCTATGTGCATTTGAAATTCCAACAAAAACAATTCCAGCGAATTCAGCTGCATTCACATCTTCCTCAATATTTTTTTTTTTTTTTTACTGTAGATAGGCACGCGTTTGATCACTATCTCACCTGATGGTAAGTGATGATATGGTCGAAGATGGAGCACGCTTGCCTAGAAATAACCTATTCACTCTTGACTTAAAGACTCCCAGGTTGTAGCTATCAGGAAACACAGACTCCGGCAGGGAATTCCACTCCTTAGCTGTACGCATTATGAATGTGTTACCAAAACGTTTTGTGCGTATGGGTGGGATATCCACCGTGATTATCACTAACACCTCTTCTAACTTAAATCCTTGCTACAGATTCTCTATTGTCGTAACCCCCTCTTATTTGCGAAGCATCATCAATTTCAAGTTTAGAAACTTGGAATTTGACAGCAACTCGTTAATTTGATACGGCATCGATACCTTTGTCTCTGTCCCGACTTATTGCGACCTCAACTACAAGGGGAAACACGTTCCAGGGGCCCCCAGTTCTATCCCAGGGGAAGTCAATTTCATTAATACTGTGGTTGGTACCCTTCTAGGGGGGCGTACATTTTTAAACATATTAACTGTAATTGAATACCTGCTCTCTGTGCAATGAATTAAGATTAAGGTGTCTTAGTTCCGGTTTTTTCTGGTGCTATTAAAGGTTTTTGGTTGGGGTTGTTTTTTTCATTTAATTTTGTTAAGATAGTGGTGTCTTTGTGGTTGGTAATTATTAACGAGTATACGAGATCACCTTAAGTTCTATCTTTTTTGTTTAGACTAGCTTTTCTAGCAGCTGCACCTGAAAATTAACCCATTAAAAATGATGATGACGACGATGGTGATGCGGCCACAGTGACCGCATTTTTTCTAAGTTTTAATGACTGTTCCGAACCTAGATTTGCTGCTCTAAATGTGCTCTCACGTGATGCATATCCCACTGGCAAAAAATGTGCAACCACAAAGCGGACATGTCAGAAACAACATTGAAACATACTAAGGCTACATTACTATAAAAAAAGTTTTTAATTAGCAACACCGTTCAGTCATTGAAGCGTGATTGATAACAAAACATCCAAACACCTAAATTAAGCACGAAAGTATGAAGGATTCCGTATCTATACGTAATGTTGGACCATCCATGCAATCTCAGCACTAATATCTTTGAAGTTGCGAATGGCTAACCATTGCTATGACAATAAAACAATGTTAAACGACTACATTAAGACTCTCATATAATATACGTCTTTTTCAAATCTTTCAAAATAAACCCAAAAAGTAATTAAGTAAAAAATAAGCCGACATTCTTTCAAAAGTATAACTAGAATAAATTAGGGGAAGCATTTTACCTTCGGATCCCCAATAAGGCTGAATGTACATATTTCTTCTTAGGAAAGTTAATAAGTTTCATCTGTTTATTATTCTAGGCGGGCCACTTGCTGCCACAAAAACATATTTTTCGCATAAAGAAAATATGGAGGCTTAAAGAGTTCGAGTTTTTTGTGTTGTAATCTTAAGAGATTACCTTGAAATACTTTCTTAGGGGAGAGGGCGAAAAGAAAATTGTTTTACAGTTGTTTTTATTAGCCAAAGTTTATTATCAAACAAATGTTTTAAGAGTTTCTTTCGTGTTTCATGCAATTACTTACCTACCTACTCTTTATCAAATCGAATTATTTCGATACATGGACATAACATAAGTCTTACTTATCAGTGTTATCGCCGGCTAGATTATTTAAAAATGTCACATTATAAAGATAATATCACGATATGCGTGGGTAAAGCCATTGCTCCAAATATTTCAGTTTTTCCAAACACGCGGAACACGAAAGTCGCAATGGCCGCGAAATATTTGGTTTTATTCGGCGCATGCTTGGTGCTAGCTCTAACACAAGTAAGCGCACAAGAGGTGCAAGTCGTCAATGGAAAGATCAAGGTAACGGTTGGTACGGCATCAGGATGTAGTGATACAGTGAGCTTCATAAGCGATCATCTAGTGGAAGCATATCGTTTGTACGGAGAGTTCCTGGACATTGAATTCGTGCCCTGGGGAAGAACTCAGTGGGTTAACGGTGTATTTACGTGCCAGTTCCGAGAACCTGACTGCTGGGCAAACAGACTGCACAGATGCGTTCTGAACATGTTGAAGGACAATCAAGATGCTCAGGTCCACTACATGGCTTGTGAATTCAGCAGCCCATTCCCGTCTTTCGTGCAAGGGTCTTATCTCTGTGCTCAAGCAGTTGGTCTCAATCTGATTGCCGTCGACTACTGTGTTGCTCATCCTGGAGACGAGTTAGACGAGAAAGCGCAAGCAGCAGCCCAAGCGCCAATGCAACCAGGTGCAATTGATTTCGTCCCATACATAATGTTTAATGACGTCATAAGTCGCCTCATTCATGATGAAGCCAGAATCAGGTTCGTAAGCATGATTTGCTTCGCGTTAGCTGCAGACCCGAGCACTGGAGTAACAAACTGTCAAATTTAATAACGGTTTCCAAGTGTTAGTATTCTACAATAGCAAAGTCAAAGTCCCCGATCGTCGAATTGAGAAGTTTTATCTTAGTTGGCCTCTGTTGGTGCCAGTTTTGTGCTAAATGTCCAACTTTCGCCCGCGTTTTAATCGACAAACTTGTGCAATTGGACAATCGCCGAGCGAGATATGGCTAATGGCTGCGAGATTTTTGGCGATAAGCTAACTGTTATGGTTGTGTTCCGTTTCTCAATAGGTGTCGTAAATATGTTTTTGATATCTTTACAATAAAATACAATTGTTATAAAGTCGTGTTTTGCATCTATATTGATTAAATAAATTATTTTAGTGATTAGAAGTTTTATTTCGATTTTTATCGAATAGATAAGAATTAATATGGACTGAATAAAACAGTCATAAATGTAAAAACAAATGTAAAAAATAACTCCTTTTATTTTATTTTTTTAATTGTAATAGGTTTGCTCTTGACTCTAGTCGATGTCAGAGATGACAGAGACAATGAAGTCTGCGATTAAGTCTACGATGGAGTGAGCCTACCCAGAAGGAGCCTGTTCACTCTAACTTTGAAGAAATTGAGGTTGTAAGCTCACTCAAAAGTCGCGTAAAGTCATTAGAAAGGGAGCAAATACATGTACGTCAGTAGAGGCACAATACTCGTATACATAACATTATGCCTAATATTTAATTTGGATAAAATCTTAGAACTTTTGCTTATGTTTATAAGATAGTGTATTCTGTATAAATAATTAAGTCTTGTTTATAGGGACTATTTCTACTGAGCTAAAATTAGTGATATTTGATATTTATTTACCTCATAAGTAACGTTATTAACACACATAGTAGATACCGATAAATCAGTTGAATCGTTTCTCCGGGACTCGTCGGGTTTCATTGGCTCGGCGTTTTTCTGGTGGTCGCCACTGTTGATTCTGGCTTTCAGGAGTTGCAGTGGTTGGGAATGTGTGGCGGGCTTGTCCCAAAATAAAAAATAAAAAAATTACATACATTGTATGTCTAAATAAACCAACACAATTAAAAAAGCTTTGCCCACAATAATGTACTGTTTAGCATACACCTGCACTATTATACAAGCAAACAAAGTCAAAAATCATCATTAGTCTAGCCAACTAAACATTTATTTACCAAATAATGAGCTAATTAACAAAGCAAGCATTTGCATTCAAATTATTTTCGGTAGCATAAATAATAGAAATGAAAATGGGCTAGTGTAACAATAAATTGTAAATTTATTGTTAATTGTCGCTATACATTTTGTAATTCGCCATTTTGTTTTGTGTTACTGTTGTAAATGGTTTGCAAACGATCGCGCTGACTGCTTGTCAGTGCATTGTGCAACGGACATTATGGCGGATACCATGTTGTAGGAAAGTAAAACCGGATATTTTTAATCAAGTTCATAATTTTACTGGTCGTGAATATTTTTACTGAGCATGAAGTTAACAGTTACCTATTTCCTGCCCTACTTTCAAGATAAATCTTTATTAGTATTTGTAATTACTTTTCTTACATTTGGTGGGATTAATTACAGTTTTTGTCATTTTCTTGGCGATCTTAGTGGTTCCAGTAAACGGTGGCTCACGAGGTATAGAACCGACTTGGAAGCATAAACTTGAATCATCAAGTGTTACCTCCGCAGATTTCTTTCATTAGTCAATCGTTTGAGGTCTGTTAAAATTTTGAGGAGGCTACGTAGCCGCTAGACAAAATACCATTCTGCTAGCGAATGAGGTTGTCGAAATGTCAATATACGTGTGAGTGTCACGTGACATTTCGACAGCGTTTGTCAATCCCATATATTTTTGACGTTTTGACAACCACTTTCGCTACGCTACCGCTCACCGAATGTCACTTGTCTATAGCCTCATAACAGATGCGAAGGTACGATTTTTAACAGAATTTCCGCATTTACAGATGCGAGATTCGAACCCAGTTTAATATGGTAATGTAAGTAGGTACCTACATTTAATCAGACAATGTCGACGTATGGTGTAATCTTAATTAATCTGGTTTGGCTCACGGATTACATTAATACGCACGCATTGATAAACTGTAATAGCTGATTATTGAGCGTTGTCCAAGTCGATAAGCGGTAAATATATAAGTGTTATGACTAAACATATTATTATTATTCTAAATTAAATTATGATTTGCTTCATAAACCTACTTCCTCCTGATTAATAGTAAGTAAGTAAGTAAAATTTTATTTGTTTAAATATAATATAAAAGTATAATACTAGCAATTGCCAGAGGCTACGTTCGCGTTCTTCGCAGGAAAAAGTACCCATCATATAACTGTTTCCAAGGTCTTTTCTGTCTCTAAAATGATCATAATTGGTTAAGCGATTTAGGTGTGAAAGTGCAACGAACTAACAAACTAACTTTTACGTTTATAATTTAAGTTAAGATTTAAAGAATCGTAACACGTCTATAAAAACAAGTTCCTATGCAGCGTTTAGTTTATTTAGAAAATATTTGTTGTTTTTAAATAAACGAGACAACTCTTTTAATAAAATTACTTAGTAACTTTAAGAAAATATTGCCGTATAACTTCAGGACAATCCTAAACTTCCCAGTATTCTCCGCCACCCTGCCACATTATTCCGCTACGGACGGCCTCATGAGCCAATAACGCTGCACCATTAAGCGATTGAAAAATGTCATACACCACTTTGCAGCGCTGATGCGCTACATTAACTTCGATTTGGAAAGGGCGTATTGTATGAAAAGCGCTGCCTTGTGATGGAAATGCTTTAGGATTATGTTCTTTAAATTCCTTTAGGTGGCGCAGGACAGTGGATGGTGCTGAATTTTTAGTGGGAATATTGTCGTCATAAAATATTTTACTGTGAAATTGAGCGTGATTTGCTGCCCCAGATTTGAAGGGTAAGTTTTAGGTTGGAAATAGGTACTTATTTGAACTAAAGGTATAATTATGATTAATTGGTATAGTAATGAAAGAATGGAACGAAGAAAGGGAGGCCTTTGCCCTGCAGTGAGACGGAATAGGCTAAAAATAAAATAAATAAATATATTCAAATCTTTATTTATACAATAAATATTATACGCGGGAGCTAATATACGAGTATGTAGTCCAGACGTGTACGTGTAAATACATATTCACTATCTGTTCCTTTGACACAACCTGAAAGAAATTAGATGCAAGACCAACGGCTTTACGTGCCTTCCGAGGCACGGGGTTGTCGCACCGCCATCTTACAAATATCGGTCAATACCTAATAGAAAAACCCAATAACACTTTTTGCCCAAACCTAAGACCTAAGGTTAATAGCCGTTACCACGAAACCAATGAGGCAGTTAATTCAATATGTAATGGATGGTCATCCAATGACCGACTTCGTTATGTGTTGCTTAACCTTGAATATCGACTTGCGCGGCTGTTCTAACTAAACCCAATCCATCCGATGAAAGCGGCCTAATTAGGAAGGCAATAGTTGTCAAACTTTTCAGATCAATTCGAAGGAAAATGGTAAGTAATCCTTTGCAGAAACAACACACGTATCACCCATTATCATGTTATTCATTAACAACGTACAAGGTTATCCGTAGACCGTTGAACATGTCACCAAAGGAGGAGCTCGTGGCTAAATAATAACAGCCGCACGGGTCGATCTTTAAGGTTAAGCAACGCTTGCCAAGGTTGTTCTGTGGATGGGTGACCATCTTAACATAACGAGTTTCCTCCGTGCCACGGAAAGCACATTAAGCCGTTGGTCCCGGCTATCATTTGTAGATCTTTGGCACGACGTTACGGGTTGTCAGAAGCCAGTAAATCTGACTCCAGTTTTGCCAAGAAGTACCGTGTTACCCAGTTAATGGGTTGTGGAGGTCTGGTAGGCAGCCGCTCCAGGTAAAACACTGGTATTCAGCTGAATTTGGTTTGACTGGAAGCCGACCCCAATATAGTTGGGAAAAGGCTAGGCAGGTGATGATGAACATGACACCAAAAACGTATAATTAAGTGTGCAATGTAAGCACCAGTTACCTACGCAAAACTACAACAGAAGGGGTTGAGAGTATCTAGCTTTCAAAGACACTCCAATTTCTGTTAGATCAGACCATAATTATTTCATTAATTTGCACAAAGTTTTAAGCCTAGTATTTTAAAACTACCGCGTTCTGCCTAGGGAACATACTCATCTACCTCTGTGCCAAATTTCATGAAGTTCCTTTCAGGCATTCTGACTTGAGGGAGTCACAAACATCCATCCATCCATCCATCCATCCATCCATACATCCAACCGACAATGTACGAGTATAACAGAATTTTTCTGTTACTGAGTGACTTACTGTCAGACAACGCACAGATGAAACTACTGTTCGTAGAAAGCTGAAATTTTGCAATCAGAGGATATTCCGAAATTCTTACGGGAACTGGAAAAAACGGGATATGCGCGTACGAAGTCGCGGGCAAAATTTACTAAATAAATACATTGCTAGTTGAGCAAGCATAATCGTTATTTAACAGATTACCTAAGAACGCTTATGAATGCGTACCTACGTACTAACAAAAGCTCATTAAACCTAACAAGGGCTAAAAGACCGCGACATTTCCAGGTAAAATGTGGTACAATATGATGTGCCTACAGTATGAAGTTAATAGAGTGATTTTACACAATTACCAGGAAAATAGACCACTTTAGTAGCTATCATAGCGATTATGTCAAAAGTTCCATGAACTTGTCGCTCGGTAGGCTTATCATCTAATCTAAGGGCTACCAGTATTATGTTTAGGAAAATACCTACTCAAATGAATTCCGATAGCTTAATTGATATTTAACAGCCTTAGGGTCAACTCACACCGAAAGAGCGGCGAAGGGCAGCGAAGAGGAGCGCAGTTTCAGTGTCAAATGAATTTTAATTTTATTTTCATTACTTTAAGGGTCAACTCACAGCTCCGTCAACGCACGGCTTCGTTTAAGGAATTCCCCGGAATTTCTGCGGCGCCGCGGGCATCCGCGCGACTCGTTCGAGTTTCTCATGCGATAATAAGTACCTATAGTAATGAAAATAAAGTTAAAATTCATTTGACACTGAAACTGCGCTCCGATTCGCTGCCCTTCGCCGCTCTTTCGGTGTGAGTTGACCCTTAATAAGATTTGATTACTCGTGGCAGCGTTTTTGGGTTTTGAGTACAAGGTCTTATAAGGCCCAAATTAAAAAGTTGGAAGGGCTCTCACCTAGTGAGGGCCGCGTGAGTCCATAACCAATTTGTAATCCATCGCGGGCCCAGTGTCGATTGGCACCAATCGACACTGGGCCCGCGTGGTATGGTATATATATTTGTATATTTATCTTTAAATATTTGGTTATAGAACACACCAGTTTACTCAAATCGTCACTGTTTTGAGAGCAATGGTGATGGCTGATGTGGCGAAGGCGGTGCTTGGGGAACCCAGCAATATACGTTTAATCTGAAATGTAAAAACTAAGACCAACTGAAACCTTACATTAATTTCAAAGAATTTTATCCGGCTGATGATAGAACTTTCACAGGATCTTAGTGAGGCTGCACTTTCGTTGATTTACTTAAAAATGAGGAACGTTTTATGTGAATCTTATAATGGCAAAAAGTGTATATTTACGATTGTGTAGAAAGAACCAATGACAATCAAAACCAATCTATAACCTATGAACTTGCTACTAATAAAAATCACTACTTACGCTACAAAAGTAGCTACAAGTTAATTCCTATAGACAACACAGTTTAATACACCATGAGCACAGCTATTAGGCGTATTATGCACAGCGGGTCGCTAGTTGTAACGGTTATCGACTTGTCCATACAGTTACCTATCGTTATAGCTGCTGTAACCGCTTACGTTATTGCTAAACGGTTACCGGGTCCTGAAAGTGCTGTGATGGTAGCAAAATTTGCCCTGTTTAAGGGATTTTAGTAAAAGGTTTCGTTGTAGAGGTTTGAGTAGGTACAGTTTTGAATATGGTTTGTTTAAATATTAACACTACTGCTCAGAAATATATGGCCATCCGGAAAGGTAATTTTCATAGAAATGTTGAATATTTATTAGCAATTACTTATACATGATACCAAAACTTTATAAAATTTAGACTCATCTATGTGTGTACCTTGATTTTAATGACCACATAGTTTTGGCTTAAATAAATGCAGGTGGTCGAGTATTGTTGAACAGTAGTGTATGTTACATAAAATGGTCTCTAATTTAATTAATAAGTATGCAAAGATAACGTGCGGGAAGGCAGGTATGTCATGGTTTAGGTAAAAATAAATGCTATTTAGTGGAATCGAAGACTTGCTCGATTTGCTAGAACAGTTTCTTTTCCCTTTCATTTAAAAAGTAAATAATAATATTCTGGATTGTACGTCTCATTTTCTCAGCAAACCTACTAAAAGGACCAAATTCACACTACCCCAAAAAATTCAAATTCCTCCCCCACATCTTAACTCATGTCGCTACAGCAATAAAACAGTCCGAATTCGGGAAGCAAAATACATTTTTATTAACATTCCCGCGGAGACGCTTCGGTCTTCGGACTCGTTGGTACACGACAAGGACAGATGATTTCCTCAAACCATAAAAGAGGAATAGCAATACACTCAAGATGTAACAAACGAGTTCTGCTGTGGAAGTAGGCAGCTGAATAATTGAAGAAGTATGGTCCCGGGCGTGTTGGATCGTCTAGCCAACCGATCAATACTGGCCGAAATGCTACCTGTATACAATGAGGTTTTTTGTTAGAGCACGACACGGTGCATAAATTATTGAGCTAGGCACTTTGGTAGAGCAATGCTGTATGTTGGTCAGTAAAAGTTACAGTTATGAAAGTTTCAGGAACACGTAATATCCATGGGCACTTTTTCACCGTGCATTTTCCTTCAAATGATTGATTTTATATTGGGAAAATAGCTACACATTGGTACCGAAACTATTACTAATAAATGGATGTTTCGAATCTCAAAGTAATTGAATTGAATATATGTAAACCGGTGTAACTAGCTTGTCCTTCATCACATCGTCGCGTTTTTAGGTGGCTAATCGCACATTTGGAGTCACGCCTATAAATGCAACCTTATAAACCTCTATACCATAGAAACCGTTGAACTTCACCTTAGCAGTTCTCAGATCTAACACATCCTCCGCTGACAAAGTCGAGCTACTAACTCAATTGAAAAATACAGGTCCTTAAAATTAAAAAAAAAAAAAAAAAAAAATTCACCCTAGCCTGAAGACAGAAACTGTTTAATCAAACTCTGTACCAAAGAATCTGTCATCTGTCGTAACTTTTTATTTGCTGTATCGTTACATCAATTTAAGGCGTCAAGTTCAAACCAGCTGCGTCTAACACTGATCCATTCTCTAGGCAGCTGTTCGCACATTCCGATTGACACATATTAAATGCATTCTTATCAACCTCTATACCATAGAAACCGTCGAACTTTACCTTAGCGGTTCTCACTTTCGACATATCCTTCAGTATTAAACGCCAGTCTTAATACAAGCGTTACGAGCTAGTATGATACTTAATTGAAAAATATTGGCCACTAAAATTTTCACCCTAGTCTTGAAGACAGAAACTGTCTAATTAAATTTCCGTTTGAAGCAATAAAGCGCTCACCACGTGGCATTTTATTGCTACATTTTGGGACTTGATCACAATTTATTGCTATCTGTGAATTATCAAATACGTCGGATTTTTATGAGCGTTTTATGAAAAATTTAAATGATGAAGGATCCTATTAGCGTTTACAGGCTTCTGAATTCTTCTTATATTTATAAAGCTTAGCTGAGAAAACTCGTCTGAAAGACGCGAATTATTTTGAGGTGAGTTTTCGCTTTGTAAGGAGATTTTCGCTAGCAAAACAGATGGTCGATGAGGCCGAAAAGTTCTGGAGTGGCGACCGCGTACCGAAAGACGCAACGTTGGAGGGCCTACGATAAGATGGACCGATGACCTGGTGAGAGTAGCCTATGGATGCGAGACGCACAGGACCGGTTGTTATGCAGACACTTGGATGAGGCCTATGTCCAGCAGTGGACGTCTTCCGGCTGATATGATGATGATGATGAAGAAGATTTTGGTCTAAACTTACAATTTTCCAAAGTGTATATGGAGCACTAGTTGACGTAGTACCTAGTTCGTTTGCGTCACAATTTTCATTACTTCTCCCTTCCTGAGATTAGCCCGTTCAAGTAAACAAACAAAGAAACAAACTCTTCAGCTTTACATATTAATATAGATGTACACTTTGGAAAATTTTATTGTAAGAGAAAATCGAGCGAGTTTGTACAGGACATATTTTTAGATTGTGCAATTTAAACCTGATGCGCAGTAAAAATTCGCCAAGATTCTTGTCACATTTTACATTAAAATTAGCACGCCACGGCACCTTGTTACTTCTGATTTTTCCCTGAATTTCATTCACCAATCAAATGGCTACCTATAAAAATCAAAATTATATGCGCATCTCAATCTAACAAAATTCGTCTCGGCAAAATTGTTGAAGACATTTCATTTACCGAGACTTCGCAGAAGCAATGAAAAAAATAGACGTAGAAGTTCTGAAAGATAAAACTTGTTCGAATATCAATACTGACAGTTTGCAAAACTAAATTTCAACTTGGTTCATAGATTCTTATCGGAGGAAGTTCCCGGCGGCGTCATGTTTAGCAATTAAAAAGGTCTGACATTGGTACCCGCTTCTATTTTTGCTTCTTGGTTTGTTGTTTCATTCTTATTTACGATTTTAATTTTACTTTGGTGGACAGGTTTGTTTTTAGTAAGTTGATTTTATGTCGCTGCCAAAAAGAAGATTTGAGACTGATTGAGAAGTGAAAATAAAGAACAGATAAAATCTAGTATGATGAAATTTCAGGACCAGAAAATGGTGTAGATTTTTTCAATTAATTGATAATCACGAAAAAAAAGTATTGATCAAGCAGTCTTCTTGAAAGCGATATAATGAGGGTGTTCAGGAAATTTTATGACATCAGCTAGCGTCATCAGCGAAGGGTCTTTTTCTTTGAAATCGTGACTTTGACGTAAAGATGACGTTGATGTCAATTAAATTAATGTCAGAAAACATAAGTGTTATGACAGCTGACAAGACCTGACCCCTCAGTGCTGCCACCTGGTGTACATCATTAAACCTTCATTAAGGCAATTCATGCCAATGACCTTGTGCATATAAACGGAGCTAACTACCACTCTACGCGCAACTCCGCTACCCGCATTTTTATTTTTTTCCAAAAAAATAATACATGTTTTTAAAAAGTAACAAAACCGTTAATTTTCATTTGTGTTGCAAAGCAGTAAATATTTTTATATATTCTTTTCGTCTCGTTTCATCTCAACGATTTGGAGGTGATTTGATGTTTTTTTGTTTCTAATTATGTGATACCGATACACAAATTCTGGCTAAACTAAATTACGAATCATGGTAATATGTAGATTACTAACTATTTTTTTCAGATGTAATTTCTCTCTTAGTGGCGTCGAAAAGTTGCTTCATCAGAATGCTGTTTTAAGTTTTTTTGAGAGAGCAGCCTTATAGTGATCTTTTCAAACTCAAGAGTTTTCAGGCTTTTTTCAAAAGTCGCCAACACGGGTTTTCAAAAAGCTGTATCATATTTTCTTATAACCATTTCCTCCTCAGTTTCAGTTAACTTTATTCCATCAAAAGATTATATCATTTCCGCGGTCCAAGATTGCATTCCATATTTGAATTCCAATTTGATTACGGATAAGAATAATATCATGACAGAGGAGATACCGAAATAATAGAGAAATAACCAAAACTTATTCGTTCTATCAACAATATACTGAAACGACAGCCATTTCATGTTTATTACACGAACTGAAAGGACCATCAAAAATACTGTTGCAGTATAGAAATATTATACGGTTGAATGGTCGTATGTAGGTAGTAACTGGTTGGTAATAGTTTCCAATATGCAATATCTTCCGAACGAGCGAACTTTGGCCTGGCTAATTTATTTACAAATATCGTGGGAATATTGAGACGAAAGGAAAAATGTTTTAGTTTAATATTCTAAAAGCGAATAGGTTAAAAGAACAAGTTAACAACGAGATTTCCTAGTATTCAAGGTAGTGTAGGACATTTTTTTTAGGGTTTTAAGAAACTGAAAATAACTATTAGTAGGAAAATCGGATATTTCTAAAAGCTCTTGAAAAATTACTAATTTTGTTAAAAGGTTCCTTGGCGGAATTTGTTCGAAAGAGTCACCGCGGCCCTGGAACGCAAAGTAGGAGGAACACGGATGGGTTTTAGTCAGTAAGAGTTTGACACTCCCTCTTGCTTCTCCCAGAGCGGGAGGAGTCTTTTTTTAAGGACGTGATTTCCCATCCTTAAAAAAAACGGGTAAAGAGGGAGTCGGACTCGCGCACCGAGGGTTCCGTAGTTCAGGAATGAAGTCTCGCAGTTTTTTCCAAGCTTTTCCGAGCTAAGAATCTATCGCGGAGGCTTATTATAGTAGGGTCTCGTCAGCACCTTTGGTACGGAACCCTACAGGCCTGATCCGCAATTCGAACCGTCCAGTACTTCGCAAGTACCAAATTAGTTCGAGACAGTTCTACGATAAATGCTTAATGCACGATTAACGAACTTGAACTAATTAGACATTTAAGAAACCGCACCTAATCGTATACCCCTAACAAACTACAACGCTGTGCTGTTTAATGTAAATCGTGTGAGGGTCGTTCTCTAATTGAAAATATTAACACCGCAATTTAGAAAAACGCGTCATCAGTGCAACGCTATCTATCGACCATTTGGTAAACTTACAAAGTATTTGGCAGCGGAAGACGATAAAAGAACGCATGCACGTAGTAACGTAATTAATACCTTCACTATTATTTTGACATGTATTAAAAGTTTAACAAATAATTCGACGAGGTTATGGTGCTATTTTCATGCTTTCGTGCATTTTATTTTTTCTCAATAAATCGCGCTTAGACTGATCAGAATAAATTAGGAAGTTATTTCCTAAACTTAAAAATTTAATACTTTTTGATTTTGTGGGTCGATTTTGATGAATGTTACTCAGGATAAGACTAATTTTTTAAGTACATAGATTTTGAATCCAAAAAGTGGTTTGTTACGCTCGATGATTGATTACGTACTTTAAGCGCTATCTATTGAGAATAAATAAAATGCACGAAAGCATTTTATTTTTCTCAATAGATGGCGCTCTGACTTTAGAATACATAAAGAAGTTTCTTCCTAAACTTAAAAATTCAATATCTTTTGATTTTGTAAGTCGATTTTGATGAAGTAAACACTAAATATTACTCGAGATAACACTTGATTTTTTTAAGTACAGACGGACGGACAACAAAGTGATCATATAAGGGTTACATTTTTTCCTTTCGAGGTACGGAACCCTAAAAAGGACCTACAGATTTGGGTAGTTTTTACACGGGTACTTGAACTGACTTTTTACTAGGGTCCATACCCGAAGGTAATCAACAGAACCCTATTACTAAGCCTCCGCTGTCCGTCTGTCCGTCCATCCGTCTGTCCGTCCTTTTGTATTTCTGTCAGCGGGCTGTAACTTAAGATGTAGGTAACAGATAGACAGTTGAAATTTTCACAGAGTGTGTATTTTTGCTTTACTCTTCTGGTCAATTTCCTTGATTGCTATACAGAACGGAGCTGTGAAAAGGTTGCTCTTGCCTTGGCACTTCTCGAAGTGGTGTCACCTTCAGTTCATTCAGTTTCTGACACTACACTACCGAGGTAAGTGAACTTGTGGACTCTTTCCACCTCCTCTGTGCCGATGAGCAACGGTAAACAGCTTGTCGCCCTGCACCTCATTTCCTGTGTCTTCCGGATGTTGTTTTTTAGTCCCGCCTCCTTAGCCTCTCGTCGTAGGTCGTCCAGCTTGGCTTGTATGTCAGCGCGTGTGTAGCTCAGCATAGGCGGTCATTGGCGGTAATCCAGGTCTTCCAAGACGCTGGACAATCCCCACTCTATGCCTCGGCGCTTGTTGCTCTATGTATTGAGCATGATGCTATCCAGAACAACAAGGAAGAGGAGAGGTGAGAGAAGGCACCCCTATCGAACTCCCACACGCACTGGTATGTCCTCTGAGATAAGGCCGTCGTGTGTCACTCTACAGGAATACTTCTTGTAGATGGCCTTGATTAAGTTCGTGATTTTCTCGGGGACCCAGGAACTTAAGTAAGTCAAGATAGTGTATTTCTGTTGCCGCTATAACAACAAATAAAAAACAAATTTAGAATTAAAGAGGGCTCCCATTCCATTTGTAGATCTTTGGCAGTCGTTACGGATAGTCAGAAGCCAGTAAATCTGACTCCAGTCTTGCCAAGAAGTACCGTGTTACCCAGTTAATGGGCTGTGGAGGTCTGGTAGGCAGCCGCTCCACGTGAAACACTATATTTAGCTGAATCCGGTTTGACTGGAAGCCGATCCCAATATAGTTGGGAAAAGGCTAGGCAGATGATGATGATGACAAGACGTACAAAAAGTAAAGTAAATTAAAAACTAACTAACTCTGTGGACCCAATATGGGTCTGTCCCACCATGTTGTAATCTACAAGAAGTATTCCTGTAGATGGCCTTGATTAAGTTCGTGATTTTCTCGGGGACCCCAATTTCACGCAGCCGGGCCCAAATGCAACTCCACTTCAGCGTATCGAATGCTTTTTCGAAGTCCACGAAGGTCAAATACATTTCTCTCTGCCATTCTGATGCCTGTTAAGATGCCAACGTAAAAACCGTGTTGCTGTACGGATGTGAGACGTGGAAGGTCACTAAGGACATCTCGCACAAACTCCAGGTCGTTATCAACCGATTTCTTCATCGCATTCTCGGTGTTTACTGGCCCGAGAAAATCTCCAACCAAGATCCGTGGGAACGCTGCGGTGAGACTCTCATCGACTAGCAGATCAAACGCCGCAAGTGGAAGTGGATCGGCCACGCGCTCCGAAGGGAACCAGAACACATACCGAGGCAAGCCCTACACTGGAATCCCCAAGGAAAGCGTTAACATGGTCACCCCAGGCAGACCTGGCGCCGGACGATCATTGCTGAAGCGAGGCAATTAGAAAAGACCTGGAGCGAAATGAAGCGCGAAGCTCAAGATTGTTCGGGATGGCGGCGCACTGTGGACGCCCTCTGCCTCATCTAGGGGACACAGGAACTTAAGTAAGTCAAGATAGTGTATTTCTGTTGCCGCTATAACAACAAATAAAAAACAAATTTAGAATTAAAGAGGGCTCCCATTCCATTTGTAGATCTTTGGCAGTCGTTACGGATAGTCAGAAGCCAGTAAATCTGACTCCAGTCTTGCCAAGAAGTACCGTGTTACCCAGTTAATGGGCTGTGGAGGTCTGGTAGGCAGCCGCTCCACGTGAAACACTATATTTAGCTGAATCCGGTTTGACTGGAAGCCGATCCCAATATAGTTGGGAAAAGGCTAGGCAGATGATGATGATGACAAGACGTACAAAAAGTAAAGTAAATTAAAAACTAACTAACTCTGTGGACCCAATATGGGTCTGTCCCACCATGTTGTACCCTGAGATGGAACCATTAGCTCAGTTCAATCTGGAATAAAAGTTTACCGTAGAGCTCATAAATGTTTGAAGGTTATCATGTAAATATTGCGTGAATATTAGGAAACCTTAACGATAACAGCTGAAACGCGTGTAATATCGTATTTTTACCCGACTGCAAAAGAAGGAGGGTAATGTTTCTCGAGTGTATGTATGTATTTATGTATGTATATTTCTTTGGCGCGCCCTAGAGCCTAAACGGCTCGATAGATTTTAGCTTGAGAGGTGTCGTTAGATTTGCATTTACTGTGAGAGTAATACTGGGTATATCAAAATAAAAAAATATTTTTGGCGCCAAATTCAATTGTTTGGCTCGCTCTGTAGCCTAAACGGCTTGATGGAGTTTAGCTTCAAAGATGTCGTTAGATTCGTATTAATTGTGAGAGTGACACTGGGTATATTAAAATTAAAATGGTCGATTTTTGGCGCCATATTATGCCTTCAATGCATTTTATTTTCAAAACTAAAATAAAGTATCAAATTAAAGGGCTCGAGAAGACGTTTCCAAAAATGTAACTCAATAAAAAGTAGGAATTAAAAAAACATACTTTGATGCAGTTCAATCACTGATCTGATCTGCATCAGACTGCTTGAAAAGCGACTTGTTTCGATCTTTTTAGTTGTTTTTAGCGGTCGGGTTTTTTGACAGAGTCAATTTATTCATGATTGTTAACGTCATTCTCACATTCACCACACCATAAGGGTGCCTGTCCATTGCGAGCAAGCATGGCAGCGGAGCGGAGAAACGGATAAATTTTAACCAATGGAATTGCATAAAATCTCCGCACTACGTGTGTCACTGACATTTTGACTGACATGATTGGGTAATATTTTTCTGCTTCTCCGCTCGCAATGGACAGGCACCCTAACTCGTGAAGTTTTCATCAACGTTAATGAAGTATGATTATCCTAACCTGAACGGATTTGTATGATAATTGGCACACGGGTAACCCCAATCTATTTTATAGTGTGACTTTCTTTAAATGTTTTTTAAGGTTCTGTACCTCAAAAAGAAAAAACGGAACTCTTATAAGATCATTTTTTTGTCCGTCCGTCTGTAAGTCAAGACCGTTTATCTCGGGAACGCGTGGAGGTATAGAGTTGAAATTAAAACCATATTCAAGTCTACGGTCTCTTGAAGCTGTGAAAACGTCGAAGTCTTAAGTTAACGTAAAAAAAGGCAAGGCCGTTTATGCCGCAAAACGTGTATATTTCGACACTCTCAAGGAAATCAAAATGTATAGAGTATCTCCCGTTGACCTAGAACTATGAAATTTGGCAATTAATACCGTGATATACTACAAGTATAGGAAAAAATCTGAAAACTATAGGTACATTTGTAATGAAATCATTAAAAGAATAAAGTCTTTATTCAAAATCAAAAGTCGTTTATTAGGCTGAGAGCCAGCACTTTTTGAACGTCAAGTTTTACAAAAGACAGTCTTACTACTTCCTAGTGTTTTAGCTGTGGAGAAAAAGTAGCCAACAACACATCTGTCTGTTACGTTTTAAGAATTTGAATCTGTATAATAGTATGCAAAGTAATTAAGTAGTAAGTAAAAACAAAAATAATATTTAAAGTAGTATGTGCCTACAAATTTGTATGGAACCCTCGGTGGGCGAGTCTGACTCGCACTTGGCCAGTTCGTTTTTTGCGAAGCCCTTGTAAAAGATGACACTTGAGGTAGCTCCATTTGGGAAAACTAGTTGTACGTACCACCAGTGACATGGTTGTATTTTATTTTCTGATTCAGACTCACTAAATAATATTTACAAAGTTTTTAAATTGTGTGCTTCGGTTTTTGCTCGATAAGTATTCGACCAATATCAATTTATTGCAAATTGCACTTCATATTAGATCCTCAACAGAGTTTGTATGCAAAAAGTCTTTCAAAACACGCTCCCATTTTTTTTTACAATGCAGCAATTGCGTATCATTTATGTGGCGGATTATGATGCCTCTGGGAAAGTACCGCGACGCCCCGCGTAGTCACGACGCATAGTTTGGGAACCCCTGGGTTATAGGATATTTTATTTTAACCGACTTCCAAAAAGGGAGGAGGTTCTCAATTCGGTTGGTATTTTATTTTCTGTGATTATTTTTTAGTTCAATGCGGCATTCTCGTCATTTGGTCCCGTAATTTAATTCAGTTTGGATCAGTAGTTTTTATTGTATGAGCATTTTTCCTTATATCAATTTCTGCGTAAATGATGAATGACGTCGTCTAATTAACACCACTAAAAAGTGAATAACCAAAAAAACTTTTTTACAATAAAATACAACCGACTTTAAAACAAAACACTACAAAGTATAAAATAACTTCAATTTCGGAAGTCAGTGTTAACAACGAAACAAATCGAAACCAAAAACACGTAGTACGTTCCCTTGGGACAATTTGTGACACTCACGCGGGCAAAGCCGCCAGCAGGAGCTAGTCCTTAAAAAATAACAACACTAGCCCTTGCTTAGCTTGTTGGTGACAAGCAGCACCGGTCATTGAAGCAAGAAAACAGGCCTGCAGTTGTAAAGCGTTATGAAGACGGCTGCGACCTAGTTCTGTCGATGGCGTGGACACTATGTAGGCTGTTGGTATTTTATTCAAAATATTCAGGAATGTAAAAAATATAGTTGTACTAGCTCACCCGCACAACTTCGTCTGCTTTTATTGCTCCGCTCCTGTTGGTCTTAGCGTAATGATATATGTATAAATGGGCTATCTAAGACTGAAAGATATTTTTAAATCGGACCAGCAGTTCCTGAGATTAGCGCGTTCAAGCAAACAAACAAACTCTTCAGCTTTAAAGCAAAATATGGCCCGCTTCTTGGAGCATCCCAAGTGCCCTTACACCTGCACCACTGAGGACCTGATGAATGCCACTGATGCGTGTAAACGTGGCCACTTACTGGGCACAAAATATTTAAGGGTCACCATTGATTCGAAAAAGAAGGTAGAGTTTTAAGTTAATACTAAGATTGTTTTGAGATCGCATTCACATTACGAAAATTTTAAAAATGTTCCAAAAATGAAAAATAAAAAAAATAATTATACTAGGTATTGTACTTTTTCTTTGTTTTAAAAACAGCTTGTTGATACGTTCCAGACATAACCTGGAACAGAATTAGTAGTCACACCATAGACCATACACAGCGAAGTTGTTCATCATGTTTGTGTGATATTGAAAGTGATACAAACACTCTTATGTTATGGACCTAATTGCCACTTTTTGTTGAATACAGCATAATAATATTACAAAATCATAGTAAAGCAAAAATTTTACTGTTATATTAGTAAAGGCACGTTTCAGTCTTTTGAAAAGCAGTAACATCAAAAAAATGAAAGGTAGTTCGATTACCCGGTAAAGGCCCCGGTAGTTAAATGGATGCAAGATGCACATGGTGGGTCTATGTGACGACAAACGGGTGATGCCAATAAATGTCCAGCAGTGGAAGACCGCGATGGTTGAAATGATGATCAAGAAAAAAATAAAAAGTGGAATCTTGTTTAAACAAACAACGATTATGATTTAGTTAATTTAGTTAAATGTTTTGCTCACATACGCATGAGTTTAATTTAGGTAATAATTAGAAATTGATACACTCAATTTGACTGAAAACAACACCGAAAATAAGCCTTCAAATTTTAATTACAATTACAAACCAATCAACACCACAACTAATTTAATTACGGTTACGTCATACGTGTAATTAATCGAAGGTCGTAATTAATCGGCAAACTTCGCATTTTGAGCTCCATATCGAAATAATTCAAGAACAGGGGCAGGCGTTTAGTGCGCGATTTTGCCTCAATTTTCCGTGCCAATGGGCCCCTTGGAGCTCCGGCGCGGCGAATCTACTGCCAATAAACAATATCTTCCAGTCGAACGAATGTTGAACGAGGTACTGCTAATTAGGGCCATGGAAACCGATCAAAAGGGAGCCTTTGATGCGAAACTGAAAAGGTGACAACGACGCGAGTCAACCGAGCGTGCGGTCGCGATGAAGTTCTGAACTGTTGCCGGCGAAGTTTTGTCGAGGTAGAAGATAAGTTGATATATTTTTAGTACTGGAAATAGAGCTACTTGCTAGAACTGTCGACTGCAGTTTTCTATAGATTACCTATAGTTTTACTTGTATACTGTCATTGTAATTTCTGATAATGTTCCTTTTGCTAGTGTCTGAAGACGTTACTGTACATTTTGTTAATAAGGGCTTCGATAATCACTTTTTTACCATCGATAGGCTCACGTTTGACCATAAATTTCACCTGATCGTAAGCGATATAATCGATCGATGCAGCAGGTGTGCATAGATGTATCTATCTTATTCATTCTGACTGAAATACCCTTGATTACCGCATATATCGACTGGGATCTAGTACCTTTAGGTTAACTTTAAATAAATATTTTTGATTTGGTATGCTCTTGATTTGAAATTAAGAACTGACAAAAACATAGATTATAGTTTTCAAGTCCTATTCACAGAAATCTAGTGGCAGCTTCGCACCTTCAGTTTTCTAGCGTAAACAGCTTATATTTTTTCCTCGACTACTTTATTACCAACCAAACATCCGACACACCTTCCCACTAACCCAATTCAAGCAAACGTGACGTCACTTCATAAATAGTGCTGTGAAAAATCTCTGCTATCCCGGCACCGGTCGCGGGATCGATTTCAATAAGCGATAATTTCTGCATGACCGACCAGCCATCCTTCAGTGGGAGCATTTGCGGATGCCACTGATCAAAGCGGAATTCCCAGAACCGTACAGAACTGTACTTGTTGCGGATTTGAATCTATTACCCTGGATATATGACCTAATTCCGCTTAATGTGTAAGGCTCTGCATATTCCATTTCGTTACGTCAAGTTACCGAATGGAAATAATTCTGGGGCTGCCGTTATTTGTGGATAAATAAACTGAGTTTATTGGCAGATTATCTTCTTATTGATTTCGAATGAGAGCTTACGTATTCTTGTACATTTGTTGAGGCCAAAAAAAAAACAGTTGAAGAACCTGATTTTTATACCATCATTTGATTTAATTTAATTGTTAATCTTCATACTTCCAAACACCTGATAAAACATCATCTGGAAAAGTCACAAGGCGTGGATAAGGGTGTCCTATTATCTACGCCACCACTATCATTACTATCTGTACTAATATATAAAACTGAAGAGTTTGTTTGTTTACTTGAACTACTGGACTAGTCAGGAACTACTGATAAAAAATTATTTCAGTGTTAGATAGGCCATTTATCGAGGAAGGCTATAGGCTATATATCATCACGCTTAGACCAACAGGAGCAGAGCAGGAGCAGACGAAGTTGCGCGGGTCAACTAGTCCAAACTACTAAACTAAACTAGCCTAAACTGTCCTACTGCTGGCCTCCCTCTATTCATTCCATTGTTCACGTTTCCATGAAAATTGGCACAATTTCGCAACTTCAGAGCACCTAATAAAAAAAAAAAAAAATATTAATTTCTATTTATAATTTTCTTAAAATATAAGTTCTTCACATCCCAAAGAATTAAAAAAAATGTTTTACAACATAGTAACGTAAAATGTAAGCAATACGTATTAGAGATTAGACCTCTTTTACAATGGATTCCACGAAAACGTATTCCAAAATGGAACCAATAAAAATCCACTTAGGTTTTACTACTGGTTTGCAGATCCCCGCTAGAGATAGGATACAAACTTAGGCCAGGGCTATAAACTTAGGGAGGGGAATACGAGGAAATCGTATAAAACTATTGTAGGTACCGTTGACGTCAGATTATGCATACCTACCTATCTAAAGATATTATATAGGTATGAGTACCTAGATAAATAGTGAGTATAGAAAGGTATGAAGTTATGATTTATGTATGATCACGATCTTTGTGAAAATATGTTTCACTGAAGATTTAAATAATCGTTAACGTTAAATCTTATCTTTTGCATTTACCATAACGTTAAAGGGGCATTTATCAAATCTGCCACAAAAATGTGAACTCATAAAAAATGCATTTTATAATTAGTAACAAGAATACCGCCGCGCCGCGCCACCGTTCAAAAGCCTCCACATAGTGGGTCCCTAAAGACGGACAGCGCTGCTTACGCCCACTCTGAAAGACGTGGCGGAAAGACCTGGACCGTTTGGGGTACGGCTGGTTCGAGTTCGTGGAAATTTTTTCCCAAGAATTAGGGCAGTATTAGCTAAATTTGTCGTTGGTTCGTTTCCCACGGGAAGCATACTTTGTAAAGTAGTTTCCAGTTTGGCTAGGACATTGTAGGCTTGAATCACCTGATTGTCTGATAAAGAGATGATTCCGTGCTTCGTAAGGCACGTATAAGCCAGTAGCCCGCCAAATGGTGGCCTGGGCCACCGGCTCATACGTGAAACTAATACGTAAATAAACCATGTCAGAGGCCCTTGAGGCGGTTTAGAAACTCTGACACTAGGGTTAGATTTTACTGTCCACATGATACGATATAGGTGAAGTTACTCAGTAATGGAGTCTGTGAATAGAGGCTAGTCTGTAATGCCGTCAAAATGTTGGTGAAGTCATTGATTGGTTGGGTTTTACAGTTCACTTTACACTTAAAGTTATTTTTCATGGTGAGACTTTTACAGAATAGTACTACTGGTGACGTCATGCTCCCGGAAAATATATACGGCGTAAGATTTTCTAGAAAAGATACTTGGCATGAAGGTTCCATGATACATACATTATCGTCAAGAATAACTTTAAAACTGGCTCCTACAATAATGCATCTTATTCTTAAATACAAAAGACAAGCCACGCGTTACAAGAAATACATATTTTACACTTATGACAGATGCGTCCCCCTTAGATTTATTATCTCCGGAATTTGAAGTAACGTATTTCCGTGCAGGAAACGTGGATTTTTCGTTGTTTTCTACGTACGAAGATAATATTAAAATGCTTTTCTCATGTCCCGTCACTCGGAAAGCGGTCTTGAAAGTATAAATCAAATCGTTTTCGTTCGTGTAAAGGTTTTGGGTATGCTTGAGTGAACTTCAGGTTGAACATTGCTTATGGCTTTAGTGATATGGCGGAAACTATGTAAGATAGAAATATCGTGTAAAAGAAAAGTGTACTGTGAAGAATAAAGTTTTCTTCTGAAGACGTATATTTAGGTAAAGATTTACCTTTTGTGTTTATTTGTTACATTTTTTTTTTCTACTTCCAATAGGTACTTGTCATTTAGTTAAGGTCAAATATTTCATGCTGATTTATTTTTTATGGTAAATAAGAACTGATTCTCCATCTAGGGTGGCTTTGGGTGGCTCGCCGTCTGATAAGAACCAGACGCGGTTCGACGGCGCGCTGTGTTCCACGCGCACCTCAAAGAGCTGTCAGCAAAGAAGTCGGGGCTCGCTGGGGCCAGTACCTGCTGGCGCTGCGGACTTTGTTCGAAAGAGGCACCGTAGCCCTGGAACGCAAAGGGCTCTAGGAAGAACACGGATGGGTTTTAGTCAGTAGGAGTCTGATACTCCCTCCTGCTTCACCCAGAACGGGAAAGGTCGTTTGATGATTTCCCATCTTTAAAAAAAAAGGGTTGGCGCTCTATGGAGAATGATAATAAAATTACTATTCAATACTCAATACTTTAATGGATTCCATAATGTAGGCTTTGTTAGTAAACATTTTAAAAGTAACAAACATAATGGATCCTATCGGGCACAGCAAAAGTAAGATGTGGAGATGAAGATTTATAATAATAATAATAATAAATAATAAGTGTTTATTTCAATAACTTACAGTAGTTACATTTTTACTTTTAGAAATGACCTTTTAAGCAAAATAATTGCTTGTGTTAAGACATTCCGCCCTTCACTACATACAGTATCATTTGTATTCGGGTTATTGAAATATAAAAGTACTTAATTAACGATAACAAAATAAATCCTAAAATTATAAAGGAGGAGTCTAATCTAAATAAAACACAAAAACAAACGAAGATTATTTAGAATAAGTGTGCGCACTAGTGTGTGTGTGAGTGCTCGAGTGTGTGTGTGTGTGTGAGTGTGTAGCCGTGGGTGTGTGAGTGTATATCTGTATGTCGGGGGAGAGGATTGGTGCGATAGGCGTTTAGGAATTGTAGAATGAATTGTGGGTATGAGTGGGATAAGCGTTAAAAGAGTTATGAGTTAGCCCTACGACATCTTGGGCTCGTAAGATGTTTTATGACTACATCTTACACTAACCGTTATTTAATGTTTGTATTAAACATTCAACTTGATCATACGACTTTGATTTTAGCCATTTCGTCATAATACTTTTGCAGTCGCGATGTGTCCGGGAATAAATACCTTTTTTTTTTTTTTTTTTTTTTTAAGGATGGGAAATCATCAAATGACTCCTTCCGCTCTGGGCGAGGCGGAAGGGAGTGTCAGACTCTTACTGACTAAAACCCATCCGTGCTCCTCCCAAAGCCCTTTGCGTTCCAGGGCTGCGGCGTCTCTTTCGAACGGATTCCGCACCCCGGCAGGCACTGGCCCTAGCGGGCCCCGTCTCCCATGCTGACATCTCCTTGAGGCGCGCGTGGAACACAGCGCGCCGCCGACCCGGGCCTGGTTCTGATCGGACGGCGAGCCACCCAATGCTCGCCGTCCGCAGGCCCGCGCCTACGGTGGCCGGAAATCGCCTTGCGACTCCCGACGCCTGGGGCGTCTTCTTCTGTTGCGGCGGCTGGGTCGTGAGGTTTCCCTCTCTCTCACACGTTCGGCATCCTCCTTCGCTAGCATTACTGTTTCGCAGAAGGAGGTGACCGCTTCCCATGCCTCTTCGCTCTGGACCATAGATTGTACAAGGGCCGGTCGCGAGAGGTCGCTGCCGCCGATCGCCTCAACAAGGACCCGGCGGTTCTCCGCCCAAGCAGGGCAGACCTCCACCGTATGCTCCACCGTGTCCTCCGGGCGATCCTCACAGTGATGACACCCGGGCGTATCCTCCCGCCGAATCCGAAACAGGTATCTCCCGAAACAACCGTGTCCGGTGAGTATCTGAGTCAGGCGGAAAGTGAGGACGCCGTGGCGCCGCTCCAGCCACTCCTCAAAGAGGGGACTAATTGCCTGGATTGTGGCATGCCCAGCGCTGGGTTGCGACAGTCGCTGTCTCCATACCGCCATGAGATCCTGCCGGAGCTCCGTCCGCCTTGCTGCAATTTGCCGCGGCAGAGGAGTCTCGCCTTGGCGTTGCGCCTCCACGCGCCACTCGTAAATGAGCGCGAGGGCTCTCGCCTCCAGATCCCATGGTGGCAGTCCAGCAAGTAGGCTCGCCGCCTCGCCAGAGACCGTGCGGTATCCCCGGGCCAGCCGGATGGCCATGACCCTCTGGGACGCGTTGAGGTAACGGGCAGGTCGCTTCCTCAAAGTAGGCGCCCAAACAGGCGCCCCGTAAAGGGCCATGGACCGCACAACCCCCGCGTAAAGCCTCCGGCAGGAGCCGTTTGGTCCCCCTAGATTGGGCAGAAGCCGCTTAAAGGCAGCTCCGGCCCGCCCCAGTCTGGGAGCCAAACGTCGGAAATGCTCGACGAAGTTCCACCGGCTATCGTGGACGAGACCCAGGTATGTCATCGTCGACCCGACCTCGATGTGAACTCCTCCTACCATTATTTGGGATCCCGATGGTAGCCTGTTCCGAGGACCATGGAAGCACATGGCTTCGGACTTGTATAAGGCCACCTCGAGACCCAACTGCTGGATTCGCTCAATTATTGTCGCAACCCCGCGTGTCATAGCGTCGGCCGCCGCCTGGTGCGATCTCCCGTGCGCCAGGACCAGCGTGTCGTCAGCGTAACAAACCACACTGACGCCACTAGGGAGGACGGCTCGCAGCACCCAGTCATAGCCAATGTCCCACAGGAGCGGCCCCAGAACCGAACCCTGTGGAACACCGCACGACATCTCTCGCCGGTTCCACTCTCTCAGGTGACCGGGGTAGATGACGGCTCTGTCCGTCAAGTAAGCCTCGACTACGCGACGGAGGTAGGTCGGCACCCGGTGATACCGAAGTGCCTCTCTGATGCAACTCCAGGGCAGGGTGTTGAAGGCATTAGCGATGTCTAGAGACACCGCCAAGACGACCCCACCCCGGGAAACCGCGTCCCCCGTCGAGAGGGCTCTCACGCGCATGATGGCATCCACCGTCGAGCGGCCCGTGCGGAAACCGAACTGGTTCTCTGCCAGATCCGGCCCCACCCGCACTAGGTGCTCGACGAGGCGGTTTGCAATTACTCTTTCAAAGAGCTTGCCCACCTCATCGAGCAGCACGATGGGCCGGTATGCGGACGGAGAGTCCGCAGGGCACCCCGGCTTTTTGATGAGGACCAGTTTCCCCGTCTTCCAACGAAGTGGGAACTGGCCCCTCTCCAAGCATGCACTTAGGAACCCTCTTAGTCGAGGCCCAAGAGCCTCCAAGGCCAGGACCCAGGCTTTCCCAGGTAAGCCGTCGGGTCCTGGGGCGGTATTTTTAGTCTTCAGCCTATTAACCGCCACTCTCAGGTCTACCTCAGTCACCTCAGGAGCATCGTCATCGTCGTCAGCGGTGTAGGCCGCATCAGGCACCGCAGGTGGCGGAGCCATAGATGGGGGAGTATGCTCCCCTCGCGAGGGGAACAGAGCGCTCACCACGTCCTCCACCAGCTGGGGCCGAAGACTCTGCGTCAACGGGGGGGCCCAGGTGCGGAGCTTATTCCGCACCATTTTGTAGGGTCTTCCCCACGGGTCCCCGTTCAGAGACTCCAGCATCTCCTTGCGAGCCAGATCCTTGGCTTGCAGGATCCCCGCTCGGAGGGCGGCCTTCGCCACTTTGTACTCCTCGTACAGCTCCGCCTCTCTGACCTGCGAATCCGGAGGGCGGATGCGGAGCCTGCGGTGCCTGGTATACCGGCGCCGTGCAGCAACGCATGCCTGACGCAGCGTCGCCAGCTCTTGCGACCACCAGTACACCTGACGGCGGGCACGTCCTGGCTTAACCCGGGGCATTGCCACGTCACAAATATCGGACATGGCCTCCCGGAACCACTCCGGTTCGTCATTGATGTCAGCAAGCCTGTCCGGAGGTGACACCCAGGCCTGCACGATCGAAGCTTCCAGGAGGAGCTCCCGGTCAAGCTGTTTCAGTGCCCACCGCGGACCACTCGGGGCCTGCCGGACTGGCGCGGTTGAGGTCTGGGTGGAGACGTCAAACCGGATATACCGGTGATCAGAATAGGTCTCCACCTCCTCTAATACGCGCCAGTCAATGACACGCGGTGACAGAGCAGGGCTGGCGAATGAGATGTCCACCACAGATTCCCCCTGCATCCGCACACACGTTGGGACAGAACCCATGTTTAAGACGACCAGGCCTGTCTCCAGAGCCCAGTCCTCCACCATCCTGCCCCGTGTCCGTGTAACGGGAACCCCAAACCAAGTGCTTGGCATTGAAGTCCCCGAGAACGAGCACGGGGAGGGAACGATACCCGGCGACGACGACGCCCAACTCCGTGAGGGAGTTTTGGAACTCGGCGAGAGTTCGGTTCGGGGAGAAGTACACTCCTACCACGACAATCTCCCCAAACCGTGCTGCTACGCACCCCTGTCCTCTCCTGACGCTTTCGAGAGACGGGGTACCGGCAGCGGCCGACGAAATTAGGGCCACCGAGCCGTTCAGGTCCTTCACCCAGTCATCCCTGGGCGGAACAAAGTACGGCTCAGCGACCACGGCGATGTTAATCAACCTCTGCGCCATGCTCTGGACCAACAGGTCCTGAGCGGCAGCGCAGTGGTTGATATACGCCTGGAGGAAGCGTAATGGAGCCGTTATTGACACTCCATTTCAGCCTCCTCCTGAATCCCCTGTGAGGGCTCTCTCGCAGCAACCGAAGCGGCGGCGGCGGCAGTGACGGCGGTGGTGGAGGGCTTCTTTTTGCCCCTGGTTTTGGTGGGTGGAGCGCAGGCTTTACCCCCAGCCCAGTGATCGGCCGGCTTGCCAGCTGCCGCACATACAAAGCAGTGCGGCGTGGCGTTACACGAACCGGCCCTGTGACCGGGCTGACCACAGCGGAAACAAAGACCGCTGCGATCCACCTCCGAAGTGCACTGAACTCCCACATGGTTACCCACTTGGCAGCGGAAGCACCTCAGAGGTCTGGGTTCCAGCAGTTTGACCTGCGCAGAAACCCAGCCCACCAGGAGTCTTCGGCCCTCTGATATTTCTTTGGCCGCCGTCACTGGGCAGCTCACCACGACGGCTCGCATGCCCGTGTTGTCAGGACGTATGGTGCCTGCCTTCACCTGCTCGGCAGAGCACCCCCCAGTCCTGACAACGGCGGCCACCACCTCCTCCTCCGTGACGGAGTCGTCCAGGCCCAGGATGCGCATGTCGACGCACTTGGTGGGCCTGGACACTCGGACCTCGTCCGCATTTAAGGACGCTCTGAGCTTTTCGGCCAGAGCGTCAGCGGTCGGGCCACTGGTTGCACCGGAGATCTCCAGCATCCGGGCCCCAGTCATGGTCAACCTGTGCCGGAGGCCCCCCGTGATACCGAGCTCCTGGAGGTTCACCGCCTTATTAATCACGTCGCGGTAAGTCACGCCCCTCTTCTCCACGTCCGGCTGTAGTGTCATCACTACAGCTGCGGTTTTCGGGGCGCGGAGCCTAGCCGCAACGCCACTTTGCGCTGCCGCTTCCATCGTCGTTTCTTGGCCGCCCTGGCTGCCTTGCCCGCCTTCTTTTTATCCCCGACCACTTGCCATCCGGTTTCAGCCGCAGGAGAGTTTGAAGGCGGGGGCGCCTTTTGCACCGCTGGCGCTAGCGCTGGAGCCTTCCCCGCTTGTGCAGCCACTCCACCTTTCTTACGTTTGGCCAATGCTGGGTTTCTCGGTGCTTGCTTCGCGGGTGTTGACCCGGCCCCTCGTTTGGTCTGGCTGGACGGCCCTGGTTTGGCAGCCGCGGCGGTTGCATACGCCTTCGGGTGACCCGTTACCTTTTGGCTCGCCGCTAGCGGGGGACGCAAGACGATGCCCTCCAAAACCGAGAATCGTGCCGCAAAATTGGCCATCTCCTGTCGCACCAGGTTCAGGACCTGCTCCTCCACAGGCGCGGCCTGGCTTTGCCCGTGCTTCCGTCCCGCTTGAGGTACCTCTTTTGGGCCGGCTCCTCGGAGCCCGGCCAGATCTGCTCGGAGCTTCTGGTTCTCCTTCTGGAGAAGCTCCGTGGCGGCCGCCAGGCGGGCGACCTCCGCCCGCAGCCTAGACACTTCGTCCGACGGAGGGCCGCAACAGTTGTTCTCCGCTGCCGCCAAAATGGAAGCCGCCGCCGCGCTTATGGCCTTGTTTTTAGAGGTTTGTGACCTCTTTAAAGCTACATCGCGGACCGCAGCCTCCACGACTTTCACGAATCTGGCCTTGCGCTCCTGTTCGGAGCCGCCAGCGACGTCTGGCTCACTGCCGGAAAACAACGATAGAGGCACCTCCTCGGCAAGCTTCACGGCTCGCTGCGCAGCCTCTTGGGAGGCGAGCCCTCTTCCTTTGCCTCCTTCTCGTCCTTTACCCCGCCTGCTGGTGGAGATTTTTCGGGCTGAGGCCTTCTCTCCATCGGAAGACGACCCCTCGTCATCCGCCGGTCTGGGCCGCTTGCGGTAGAACTCGGAGTTCCTCACAGCAGCTCCCGCTTCCTCGTGTTCAGAGCCCGCTGAGCCGCCGCCAGAAGCAGAGTCAGAGCCTGACCCCGCATCTCCTCGACGCATGAGCGAGCCTTTCCTCCAATATTTGGAGGGAGCATCTACACCATCGCGCTCCCCCGACACCTTGTCAGGCGTGTTAAAATTAGAACCGATCATGTCCATAAGGGACTCTACGGATCGGGAGCCTCCTCGGCCCTTGTTGCCACTGGCAAGTGGAAGACATCCGTTGCCCCCCCCAGAATACGAGGGGCATGACGCCTCCAATGGAGACGTGGCGGATTCTCCAGCTGCTGAGCAACTGGTACCGCCCTGGGGTAGCTTTTTTGCGTCTGTCTTTTTCATTTTTCTTTTCCTTTTAAAGGGTGTGGTCCCATCCTCCTCCAACCTCTCTCCCTCTCTTTCTGCTTGCTCACTGCCCTCCTAGTCACGTCTGATAATCAGACGCGTACCAGAGAACAGTGAGCAAGATTCCTACTAATGAAACGCACACCGTTCGAAGACTTGACCACTGCTCAAGTCTCCGAACGCTGTGCCCCTCGCGTGTCCCTCTTTGTCTGGTCTCTCACTTGAACCTTTCCGGCATGAGTAACTCTACCGGCAGAGCTTCAAGATCATTGAGACACGCAAGCCCCACCACGACGGCAACGTGGGGACATCCTCGGTGGGGGGGGGGAATAAATAGTTCCTTGTTAAGTCGATTATATAAGCGTGAAGATTGGCTAGCGTACTATCTTTTTGCAAATGCTGATTTACACGCGATTGCTGGGGCTACCTTATCCTTTCTTCTGCCTTTCAGCCTCGAAGGGTCAAAAGTGAGGGATTTGTGTTGCTTTAGAATAATATGGAGTACGTAAGATTTAACATTTAACTTATTATCTAACTTATTCTAAAATGCTTTTTTGTCTATTCTATGCAAGTTTCAAATACTTATTGTTTAGGTATTCGTTTACGCTGTAATAACATTTCCTTAGTAAAAGTTTTTTAACTTATCCGTGTACATATGCAGTTTTTTTTTTCATTTCTTATTGATTCCGTCAACATGTTGTATGTTTTTATTGACTTGACCAGAGGGCTTGTTAAGTTTATTTTTAAGCGGGATGTTGGTAGGTGGGTACTGTAGATACCAAAAATTAGGGCGTAGTGGTAGCTAGTTATAAAATCAAAAACTGATGGAACTTTTAAGGATAATTATATTTTACGTGCGCTCTCAAAGGAATCTCTTACAGAATCCCCTAAAAAACTGAACACATTCTTATTTCATTATTTGAATTCAAACTTAATCTAAATCTTCTTGAAAAAATAACAATAATAAATGGTATAAGTCTTAGAAGGCTTATATCATTGATGAGGTTGCACATTCTAAGGAGGATGTTCTACAGTACTAAATTATTCCTTAAGTAAGCTTCAGAAATGTAACTTTTGTCGTTCTCAGGTATTTGTAGTCCCATAATAATCCCATTTATTGCTTGAACTTCAGTTTTTCAATAATATACAAGTTTCTTCTGTCATACACAAGACCTTATCCATAATCAAAAATATTTGCGTCTTATTAGCCGCCCGGTTGTCGGCCATATATTTTAAACATGCCGTTAGTTCGCCCGCCGTCCAACTTTGCTCATCTCCCTACATAGTTTGCTCCTGAAAAGTATTTATTATCCATGACTAAAGTTCTTTTCCGGCATCTTTCAAAACTCTATCGACCGTTAAAGATGTATCTTTGCAACTTTCTCTCGTGATTTCCTTTAGTTCTGTGAGTTGTAGGGATTTGCTTGTTAAGTTGGTCATAAGTTTTGGTGTTAGGACGTTAAGCTGAGCAATGTTGTACTACTCTGTAAAATGACATCCTTTCTAAGCAGTCATAGGAATCTATTTGAAAATAAGGCATACATCTCTTCTTAAAAAATCTAACAAATACCACAGATGCGGTATCTGAGAATCCTATACCTACACGCAAAAAGCGGCGGCCAAGAGTTCCATTTTTTGCAAAAACTTTAGGTCACGATGTCCGATGAGATCGACAAGTTTATTGAATTAGTGAGGGACAGACGTTTTCTTTATGATTTGCGAGATATTTGGTTGGAAGTGTGTTGCGTTTTCATTGCTAAAGATGACTGAATTCCAGATTTCTAGACCGTTTGCTGTGTGCGCATGTGTGAACACGGAACGCAATATTCTACCGCAGAACGTAGTCTGCCTTGGCGGTGTGTTCGGCCTTTAAAAAACAGAGCATCATTAGCTGCAAGAATTTCCTATTCCATTTTCAAATTAACATAATATGTCACAAGCTGTCAGCTTTGAAGCCCTCACAAAAAAGAAAATTGATTCATACAAAACTCTCCAAGAATGATCTGTAAGAACTAAATACATTTTCTCAAGGTCTAGCCATCGTCGTCGCAGATATTAAGTTTTTTCCTCCTATCAGGCCCAACCAAGCAGTCATAAATCGTTGGAGCCTACAACTTTATTGCGAACTGCGATAGGATCATTGCCCGAAGGTAATGAAAGAAAAAATGCGGACTTTAATGTTATTTGGCAGTTTGAAGATTTAATTTTGAGTTGATGGGATAGTAGTGCTATTTTACGAGTATTGTTACTTGTAAACAGATTACCCTTAATATACATTTTTAATATTTTATTTTATTTATTTTTATTTTCTTTTTTTATACTATTTCTGGACTGGGATCCTGGTCTTTTGGTAGGCGTAAGAGGGGCCGGTGAAGGAAAACATCGTAAGAAAACCGGCATGTCCTAGAACCAAAAAATCGAAGACATGTGATATCTACCAACCTGCACTAGGACCGTGTGGTGGATTACGGCCTCTCACCGAGAAGAGGCCTGTATCCCAGCAGTGATTGAATGTTCCCAATATTATTAAAATTAAATATAACACAAAATATAATACAAAATATACACATTACATTATTAACAATATTAACATTTTAATAAACTCATGAATCTTGCTTAACTTCAGAAAGCATGGCAGGGAGAATCAGCAAAAAAACCTACAAGTTAATTATTTCGCCCTTAATTATAAAATCAAAATATTAATTTCCGATACGTAAAATGTGAAAGTTCATTATTAAATCCAAGACATAAAATAGCTACCTATGTCCGGCCGGAGTTGTTCGAAAATTTCTGCGATCTCTAATAAGAAAAGTTCGTCGGTAGCACGTCAGTAATTTAAGAGAGGCCATAGAAAGTTTTGTAGCAAAATTAAATTTTTGTTGCGGACCTTACACTACGGGTATGTTGGCTCCGCTTTTTCAAGCATTTTAAGCTTTTTTTGCTAACAGTTTCATAGTTTCAGCGTTTTAATTAAGGAAATGGAATAGTTAATGAAGTTTTCTTCATTTTAAGTATTTTATTTTTTGAGTACGGGTTGGTTCTGAAATTGTGTCAACATGAACAGAAAATTTTGTTCAAAGGCATAATAATAATGTAGTAGTTTTTATGAACTGCGAGTATATTTTACTATCTTTCTTAAGTGTCTTTCTATCAGTACATATCTACATTTCTACACTAATATTATAAACAGAAAAGATTTGTTTGGTTTGAGGAGCTCGTGGCTAGATAATAACAGCCGCACGGGTCGATCTTCAAGGTTAAGCCACGCTTGCCAAGGTTGGTCTGTGGATGGGTGACCATCTTAACATACCGAGTTTCCTCCGTGCCTCGGAAAGCACGTCAAGCCGTTGGTCCCGGCTGTCATTTGTAGCTCTTTGGCAGTCGTTACGGATAGTCAGAAGCCAGTTAATCTTATTCCAGTCTTGCCATGAAGTACCGTGTTACCTAGTTAATGGGTTGTGGAGGTATGGTAGGCAGCCGCTCCGCGTAAAATACTGGTATTCAGCTGAATCCGGTTTGACTGGAAGCCGACCCCAATATAGTTGGGAAAAGGCTAGGCAGATGAAAAGATTTGTTTGGTTATTTGTTTGTTTGAATTGAATAGGCTCCGAAACGACAAGACCGATTTGAAAAATTCTTTCACCATTAGAATTCTAAATTTTATTATCCCTAATGCACATAGGCCATAGAATATTCTCAAAAAAGTTAGGGATCCGTATGAAAACTTCCATAATGTAACTTAAGGTGTGAAAAAATATATCGCATAACAATCCGCACATCACATCTTATGGGAGTGTAGTCTTTGGCAAACTGAACGCAATATTATGTTAGATAGTATTTAGGTTACATCTGGGGTAGTTTACTATACGGACCTTGTTGATACCAGAACAAATTTCCGTGCGTTCAAGCGATTTTGCCATACCTATTACTGGAATCAAAAGTAGCTCACAATTTAGGACCCATTAGTTTAAGTGGTAAGATATAATCCGTGGTGCTTGGCAACTGGGCTTAACCCAGTTGTATTTGTCCCTTGGTGCCTATTGGTCTAGTTCTATTCTGTCTCCTGCTTGATACGGGGGGAAGTGGGAATTATATTTTTGTTTTTTTTCCTACTCCTCCGCTGTACTTTTCTGATTAATTTCGTTGCAGGATCCAAGACAGTTGAATCGTTTCTCCGGGACTCGTCGGGTTTCATTGGCTCGGCGTTTTTCTGGTGGTCGCCACTGTTGATTCTGGCTTTCAGGAGTTGCAGTGGTTGGGAATGTGTGGCGGGCTTGTCAGTCGTTTCGGATAGAAGAAGTCAGTAAATCTGACTCCAGTCTTGTCGAGATCTACCGTATTACCCAGTTAATGGGTTGTGGTGGTCTGGTAGGCAGCCGCTCCTTGTAAAATACTGATATTCAGCTGAATCCGGTTTGACTGGAAGCCAACCCTAATATACTTGGGAAAAGGCTAGGCAGATACTGATAATTTCATCCATAAAATGAGATACAATCTAACCAAAACACAGCTATAATAAACAGACAATCGATACCATTTCATTACCTCCACCCAACAAAAATATCCCTTTGAGTCCAAAGGGACAGCATAATGCTTTCAAAATAATGAATACAAACAAACAAGGAGGGTTTTTCTCTTCCAACAATAGATATAAGAACATCTATATATGAATATATGCACATAATTTAGGGCAGAATTGCGTACCCCTGTCACCTGGCCACCTCTATGAATTATACAGGGCAATTTGTTTCTAGATAAGTTATCAGCCACTAACGGAATATAGATAGCCAGGTTATGCTTGTTACAAAAAAGTTGGGACCTACGGATGCCAATTTGGCCGTCATTATTTCTGACCCTGACTGCGGTAAGGGTTTTGTCAGAAAATAACAGTACTTTCTGTCTTTTGTTTTGTCCGAAGATGTGTGGTCGTTACTAAAATCTTCAGCAAGCTTTTATTTTCGTGATACACACACGTCGTGGTCATAAAAGTTTTTCTTTTGCCTATTCGGTACGTTGGTAGTATTGTTGTCATTATTAAAGTAGTTCACATTCATCCATAACAGTTCTTATTTCAAATCTGCGAACACCAAACAAACTTGTGCTATATTTATTAGCACAAAAAGCTCGCTATGATCCAGTCCAGCAGCAGAAAATGAATTTTAATTTAACAACTAAATTTCATTCTACGTTTTTTGAAACGAAACAACAGTTAAAACATTTCTTTCACTATTTGATTAAATTTCAACTGTGAATTGAATTTCTCAAAAAACAATAAAGAGTGAATACGTCGAGTATGTAAAAGAATGGCCAATATCATTATGCGAAACGGCCGTACCGAATGTCCGAAAGATGAAAGCTTTATTCCATGATAAAAGGGTAAGGTTATAACAACGATAGTTGGAAATCGAATGGGATCATTCGGGTACGAAGTAATTTTATTGTAAAGTTATTATATATTATAGATACACGAATACTTTTGTCTTTTATATTGTCTGTAGGTCATCTTTATTCTTGCGGAATTTTCGAAAGAGTAACCGCGACCCTTGAACCCAATGGCCATTTGGTGGGAGGTAGATTGGAGGACCACGGGTACGTTTTAGTCAGTAATTCCCTTCCACTCCGCTCAAAGCGGAAGGAGTCATTTGATGATTTCCCACTCGATTCACATTTAAGACAACGATCTTTAATAAGACATTATAGTGTGTTAGTACGGTAGTTAGATCTCATGCGCGATCAATTTCCTTTTTGAGATTATCTGCAGCTTTCCATCTGAAAAGCCTCGTGTTGCAAAATCTATAAAAGCTATTCAAGCCATCCATGAAATACACCACACGATGCATAAAACGTATAACCCTATTTATGGCTGATACGTATTGTCTATATTATATATTCTAAAGTGAATCAGTTGTTTTTAATCGTATTTATTACTTATTTCGTATGACTGTCAACAATATAGGCACCACCCCTAACTTTCAGACAAAACAGTTCTGCTTATTTATTCTAAAATCATTTTCTTTCAGCCTAAGTACCAAAATCAGGGGAAACTTTCCCTAAAAAGACTTTTTAAGATTTCTAAACAATAACGCAATAAAATTTAAAGAAAGTTCGGTAAAAAAATCCGGGGAACATGTCGCTGGGGCGACAGCTGTCTCTGAATGATGAAAAGCTTAAGGCGATTACAAGACTTCCTCCCAGTTCAAGTTTAATATAAAAATAAGAAGATAATGCCATTTTAAGTGTGTGTTCTTTTGGTACAGCAGCGCCATTTTGGAACTTTGTTCGAACGTAGGGACGTACCGCGGTATTGAAAATTTTATCTGAGATCCGAACTGCGGATATGTTTTCCGGTTGATGTTTTCTTGAATGAACTACATACTTACATCTGTTATTTTTCATCTGTTGTTTTTTCTTGTCTGTTATTTTTATGCTAAATTTTATGAAATGCTAAGCGAAATTGGGATGTTGTTGCGTCTTGTTTGCGAAGTGGGTAAATTACCCAACAGCAACAATAACACAACAATGTTTTATCAATACCCAGGGTAATGATAAAACATTAAATATTCATCATCTGCCTAGCCTTTTCCCAACTATATTGGGGTCGGCTTCCAGTCAAACCGGATTCAGCTGAATACCTGTGTTTTACATGGAGCGGCTGCCTACCAGACCTCCACAACCCATTAACTGGGTAACACGGTACATCATGGCAAGACTGGAGTCAGATTTACTGGCTTCTGACAATCCGTAACGACTGCCAAAGATCTACAAATGACAGCCGGGACCAACGGCTTAACGTGCTTTCCGAGGCACGGAGGAAACTCGTTATGTTAAGACGGTCACCCATCCACAGACCAACCTTGGCAAGCATAGCTTAACCTTCAAGATCGACCCGTGCGGCTGTTATTATTTAGCCACGAGCTCCTCATAAAACATTAAATATTGACGCAGTGATTTATTTATTAAAGCTCCACATTTTGCGGATATTATCGAAACATCTTTACTGCTTTCTAAAACAGGGGTGTTTCATAGGCAGAGGGGAAAAGAAAATGCTAAAAGTGGATGTTAATATTTGCTTAAGCCTTACTGCACAAGAATGGTGGCAAAGAAAGCGCATGTGTGTGACACGAACTTAGCACTCAAGTTCAACAGTTGTTTATTTAAGAAATAATATTTTTAAAGTACCTATTTTGTGATTCTCCTTATACTCTTAAAACTGAACTGGATTTAAAAGTTTGTTATGTAATAGTGTGTTGAAGGTTTAGCTTTTTAGGGTTCCGTAACTCTCAATTCAATTTATCAATCTATCTTTTTGTCAGAGTAATGAATGCTTCCATAGTTTATACACTTCAGTAGATGATGTAGTGCCTACTCGAAAAAAATCGAGACCCAATTCCCTTAATAGAAGAACTTGTACAAGTTTGTACGGGCCCTCGATGTGCGAGTCAGGCACATGTCTAGTATTTTTTTTAATTTTCGCAAACGTAGATCAATATTGGATTTTAACCAAAGAGTCTATTTATATTTTTAAGAATAATTTTATTCATGTTTTTCAGTCTGCAATTAACAAACATCTGCGGCATTTTACAATAACATTAACGACAAACAAGTTATTAAGTAAAACCTAACTACATTTTTACACTCCGTAGGTACTACAAACCTTAAAAACACACCACGAACTTTAATAGGCTATTATTTCTTTGTTTTACGTCCGGACAGGCGGCCTAGATTGTTGAGTTATGTTAACAAGCCTCTTTACTTAGTCTTACTTAGCCTCGCAGTCAGGACCTTGGTTTCTTGAAAATTTTAAAGTTAGTATGTTTTTCTTTGATGTTGTTTTAATGTTTTGCTGAAGATTTTCCAGATCTTTTTGCATTAAATAAATATGATTAGGTCTATTTTCAAATCTAGATGCGTTCTGCTTTTAGTTTTTACTAGCTAAAATCTGTCTGGTTTTGTTTTTATTATGAAAATTAGACGGTTCTGTACCTAGAAAGACACGCACGGGACTGGTTGTTTTGATGACAGTTTTGGGAGGCCTATGTCCAGCAGTGGAAGTCTTTCGGCTGATATAATGATGATGATGATGATACCAAGAAAATAAACTCGATACCTATGCAGCCCAAATATCAAGTATCGGGCAGTAGCCCGCCAGGCACAACATCTGCCTGGTCGGAGGATCCTCCTTTTCAATTGAGGTATGCGGTACTTTACTCTCTGTTCCGCATATCCCTAAACCTACATCGTGTTGTCGATGGCTGCAAACTGGGCCGCCAGTGGCCTATGGGTCTGCGGAATAAGTTCTTTCCTGTGAGTGTTAGAGAGCCATAAGATGCAACAGAAGTCTGCTTACGCACTGATCAAATAAATTACTAATAACGCATTTAAAATTCCAAATACAAGAAAAATACTCCAGCATACCTACTCATCCGCCTAGCCTTTTTCCAAATATACTGGGGTCGGCTTCCAGTCAAGCCGGATTTAGCTGTATGTCAGTATTTTACGAGGAGCGGCTGCCTACCAGACCTCCACAACCCATTAACTGGGTATCACGGTACTACATGGCAAGACAGGAGTCAGGTTTACTGGCTTCTGACTATCCGTAACGACTGCCAAAGATCTACAAATGACAGCCGAGACCAACACGGAGGAAACTTGGTATGTTAAGATTGTCACCCATCCACAGACCAACCTTGGCAAGCATTGCTTAACCTTGAATATCGATTCATGCAGCTGTTATTATCTAGCCACGAGCTCCAGCATACCAACTACAAATAAAAATAATCAAATAAACACAATACACAAAGGTGTGAACATTGAACACGACAAACACACAAACTGAGCGTACGAGTAGTTGCATTCGTGAGGTGGCTAGGTGTTCACATTCCGCAGTTTTCCATATCGCGTCGGTTTATCGCGATCGCTCGCCCCCCGCCGTCTCGATGATCCATCTTCGAGGGAGCTGCGGGCGTGCAGATGGGCGGTTGTATCGCTGAGAATTGCACGAAAGGCCAAGATGGTTCTACTAGATGATTTGTGAGGAATGGAAAATAGTGTTTACTTGAGACTCCAAACATTTAAAATGGGAGTTTTGATTCAAGCAAAAGTGCGTTTCTTTTGTTATACGTAAGGTGCCTATAATTTAATAGAGCTTCATTAGTTTGAATTTAATTATAAAAACCGGCCAAGTGCAAGTCGAACTCGCACACGAAGGGTTCCGTACCATAAACCTTAATTTATATTATTTGTTATTATAGCGGCAATATATATAATACACAATCTGTGACAATTTCAGCTCTCGACCTATTACGGTTCTGTAGATATGGGCCGCTGACAGACAGACGGACGGACGGACGGACGGACAGCGGAGGCTTAGTAATAGGGTTCCGTTGGTTACCCTTCGGGTATGGAACCCTAAAAAGGTTCCTTTTGGCGATGCATCTGATTAGACTGAAATTCGTTCAAGAGAAAAATTAAGATAGGTTTTCCTTCGTTTTAATTAACAATTAATTTATTATCTAGGTTTGGAAGTGCATTGCTGGGTATAACTATGATGTACATTGTCTCTAACTCATATAGTACTGAAATAAATAGGAACATTTATTCCCAAACACACACATAATAATGGCTCAACAAACAATGCGTGTCACACTTCAAACAGTACTAATAATAGTAAACTATTAAAATAGACAAACAGTAATAAACTAAAACAATATTTATTAATATTCATTGCTACTTTATGGCTTTGCTATGTGACTATACGAGTACCTACATATCCTCTCGCTATATTATTGATATGCAATGCGATTATTTATGGGTCACGTGGATTATTTATTGCATTGTTTACGATGCGGTCGAAAAGTGGTTTGCGTTTTTTTCCGCAATTCATATAAATAAATAAATAAATAGTACATATCAAAGCCAATAAGTCCTATATGTTAATAGGTCGCTATTGTCTTTCAGCAGATATTTTAATATGAATACTAAGGGCGTCTTCCAGTTTTGCCTGACCGCTCGCTCAATAAACGCTTATTTTTAGATTTGCGATATTATCACAAATATAAATTTGGTAAAAGTTGTCTGGTACATTAGTTGTTTATTAACGTGAAGTTTGTATATTATTATACTTAGGGTTAGGTCCATAAAAAGCTGGCGTTTCAAACGCTACATTTTAACCGCCGCGTTCCAAACGTCGCTTTCAAACCGCCCGTCTACATTCAAACTTGTCGCGCGTCCCAATGATCCGTCTTCGTGAAAACACGCGCAACCGACGCGTGATTCCACCAACAAGGGTGCAGCAGGGCCGTGAAATATTTACTTTTTTCTCTCCTTTCCCTTCGTCGAGCAAGTTCGTGTCAAACTTAGGGCGACAAATGGCGGCAACGGGCAGGGAATGCGCGATGCTTTGTTAACGGATAAACATTTCAATGGGCGTGTAGTTGTTTGTAGTTTTTCGTCTTAGGCTTTTTTTGTACGTTTAATCTTGTTTTGGGGTTTTTTCAATTGCGTTGGTAAAGGAAAAGAGATAGGGGCAGGGGTGTTCAATTGTATCAGTTTGTCAAAAACACAACTAACACTTCTGAAATAGTTGCTTTTTTATTATTGATAGGCATACGTTTGACTACTGTATCACCTGATGGTAAGCGATGATGTGGTCTAAGATGGAGCACGCTTGCCGAGAAGTAACCTATTCACTCTTGACTTAAATACTCCCAGGTTGTAGCTATCAGGAAATAGAGACTCTGGCAGGGAATTCCACTCCTTAGACAGCTAAGGAGTGGAATTCCCTGCCAGAGCCTCTCTACGCACAATGAATATAATAATAATACGTTTAAATAATAATATTAATACGTTTATTTCACCACAATATTAACAGAAACATTTACATGTATTAATGTGTTCCTAAAAAGTTTTGATTGGCCGTTTTTGTATTTTGTAACATCATAATTCACCTAATTTATCTGATTTCAGTGCAACATATCTTACTATTTCATGATTCTCTATAATAGTTATCATCTTGTACATCTCAGCTTACAGTTAGCAGCTTTCTAGCCATATTGAGCCTTAGAATATATCGCAAAAAGCTATTCTATCATCATCATAACAAATGGAATGCAATTAACAAAAACAAATGAAGCCTCTCTTCCTGCAAATGTAGTCAACGTTTACTTTGATCAGTATTAAAATATACAGAGTTTTATAACGTGAGTGTTGCACGGAGTCCGGGGTGAGTCCGGATGCGATGGGGAGCGTCACGCGAGGAGCCAAGCTTCCCCTACGCCTCGGTCGGACAGGTCGGCACTACGTATCATTTGCACATTATCTACGACTGCGAGTGAAGTGATGCGTCAGAGGTTGTTGGTGCTTTATTTTTGTTTACACCAATGTGCGCGTTTATAAATTCTAACTAAGGCAATCATGTGAAAGTGAGCTTTGTTTGCTATACATATTATCAGCAGTGGACGTCTTTCAGCTGAGATGATGATGATGAGAGAAAGTATGTATGTACTTCGGTAATGCTTATGTAGAGTGTTAGCAAACCTAGAACGTATATATTTTATTGGTAACAATGACTTTGTATACTGCTGACAAAAAATTCACGTAATCTAACTAAGGTTAGTACGTATCTATTGACAAAGTTCAGGTGAAAAGTACCACCACACGTGCAAGGACAAAGCTCACTTCTTTGAACACCTAACACCTCATATGTGCCTGATTCCAGTCCATAAAACTGTCGTGCCAACCACCACTATACGAACGCGACGGAAAAATGAAACCACGTGAACGTTCCCCATCGTATTTATTTACATAAATCTATGAAAGTTTAGTTCGTTGACAACGTTGCCCCACGAAAAGAGATTACGATCGTACTAGTCGTAACACAACAGCGATAAACGTTTGACAATTAAAAGTTTCAAGTAACCTTATTGTCGGGTTATTAAACCTTTGACTAACCCTTGTAAAGTTCTTGTATTCAAGAGAATTTTCGTACACAATTAAATCGAAACGAAAGTCACGCACTTTAATCTTGCGACCCTACTGTGGCATGGTTAAACATATTAGGAGATTTCCTCTTCGAAGCATCAATTGCTTAGGCTTTTACTAACTTTGTTGGGGTTGGGGTCTGCCATGCTTTCGGATATCCGACTGTCCGAGAGACTGTCAACTGTCAAATTTCCGTAAGGACCGAACCAAACGAAGCGTTATGAGTTCATGACTCCGTAACATGATGTTCTGGCAATGCATAACCAAGATGTGTTAGATAATGAGGTGATTTCTTTTGTGTTTGAGGATGGAAATAACAGACTCAGCACTTTCCGAAACATCACTTTGAAGGAAGCAATTTTGTTTTGGTCAAAAAACTTAAGGGTCTTGAACGATTTCAAATCAGTGAGTTAGGAGGCAAAGCTATAGTTAGCTGGTCCCTCACAATTTTTGATCCGAGACTACTTTTAAAACTTGGTCAATCGATTTGCCCAACCCTGAAGCTCCCTTCATGGAAAGTAACATCTATTACGCGACCCTTACCACGAATCATTAAAATAAACACTAGGCGATTTCCTTAGCTAGCCTATTCATCATTTTTTGTTTATTTTGACGTGTGTAACGAAGGTGAAAAACAGCTAGATCAGTTCGTGGTAGGGGGGAGGGTGCGTAGTAAGTGAGATGTCAGCCGTCAGGGGTCGATGGAAATTGATTTTCCGCCATCAGTCATAAGTTGTATGTGCGTACAGTGTGGGGCGCTTTGTGACTTGTACTAGTTCTTAACAATGGAAGTTAAACGGAACTGTGGGGTAAAAGTGTGTCTAGATATTTTAAAGTTAGAGAGAAATGTTTTATTTAAAGAAAAAATAGGAGAGGTAGGTACAGTACTGCTGTCGTGTTCATTGGTTATGTGGCAAGGAATTCAAATAAAAAAATAATTTAAACGTTAGTACATACGTCAATTAAATAGTAAAAATAACTAAGGAATAACATAAATATTAATTAAAATTGCGTATCAGTTACAATTATTGGTAAAGCCTCACCATCCATTAAACAGGCTTTTAAATACATTCAGAACTATATTACAAAAATCCACCCCAGGGACGTCTAGAATATTTTAACAACTTATCTCAATTACCTTAATACAAGATAATGGCCTTCTTCTTTACATATCGTTTGTAGTCATATTATTATAATGAAGTATAAGCAGTCTGAAATGAAGGCATAACGATTCTGCTTATAGCTCATTGCTCATAAAAATGTTAGAGAAAGAATAGTGATGTGGTACAGAGTTTTTTTTTTGTCGAATAATATTATTTAGGAAATGATTTAAGAATTAAATTACTCTTCTACCAAAATTTGATGGAAAGACGCAAAATACAATGACATATTTTGTATACACGGTGATTTTTAAAGTTTGCGTGGCTGTCCAAATCCGATACTATGAGGAATATCGAAAAACTTTGAATAAAGCTTCTAGACTGATTTTGATAAAAATAAAATTTCATCATTAGATTTTTAAAACGTCACTCGCCAACATGGCTTCCGTGCGAATAGTTAGCAAGTTACTACGTAAGCGCGTGAGGTGTACCTACATGTTTAGGGCCATATCTTTTTCTATACTCAATCTCTGCCAAATTGCAGCCGTTCTGGCCTGATTGATTAACAAACATCCATCCAGATTTCAGAGTGCGGTTAAAGCATCTATATTTCAGTACATAACATCAACGTGCAATAAATACGAGTATTTACTAGACAAACTCGAATAATCATCTCTTCAATAATCAAGCTCACTTCGAATAATAAACAAGCTGCTTCGCATAATATCTAATTGCGACGCTCAATTTCGCAGCACTATTCCCGGCTTGGTTTACAATATCGACAGTTTCCAAGTTAGGGGTTGCACTTACATCGGGTAGCTAGCTAATGGCTGAACACACAAAGTAATAGGCTCTCCAATTGATTTATGATTTCAATGCATGCACTGCAAACTCGCTGATTCAAGCGATCAGTTTTGATTAGTTCGCGTGCTATGGATTTGCTTTATTTGATGTACGAGTAAGTATGAGTTGTCTGTTAATTAATGAAGTTGATTTGTACGTCAATTGATTGGTGTTTAGGATTTAATGAGGGTTGGTTTGTATTTAGATTGTGTTTTGTGTATGCATAGAACTAACAGTTTACGAGTCAAGAAAACTCGAATAAAGAGAAATTTTATTTTATTTTGAACCCCTCAAGGTCATTATCATCATCATTTTTTCAGCCGAAAGACGTTTACTGCTGACATAGGCCTCCCCCATAATTTGTTGCCATGTCGACCAATCCTGCGCGTCTCGCATCCGGCTAATTCCCGCGGCTATCACCAGGCCACCCGGGCCACCTCGTGGGAAGCTTTCGAACACTACGTCGTCCAGTAAGTTGTCGCCACACCTGAACTTGGTTCTCCTGCGGATATCTGAACCCTTAAGTGCCAGGGTTTTCTATTTATTTAGGTAACATAGCCATTTAAAAGTCAGCACTTGTTTTGAATAAAATTTTCTATGTAAATCTACCAATCTACAACCAACCTCAATGAATAATTACGTTAAAATCTACAGGTAAATATAAGATGTCAAAAGCCTAAAGCCTATATTTCACGTCTTGTGCAGTAAGATCTAACTGATTCTAAATTTTCTATTCAATTTAACATTCAGGCGGTAGGACACTGTTGAGAAATGGTCAGTATTAATTCACAGCTATCTATGATCTTGGAAACGGCTCAAAATTAAGCCGTATTTTTTATCTGGTAGGTATAATGTTTTATCTTTTTTGCAAACAAGTTAAACGGGACTTGATATAACGCTTTTTACTTCAGTATTATTTTTAAAAGTCTTAGTAATATAAATAGTTCAAACTTTATCCATTCTGGATGCCCGCTGATTTTTTATAATATATAAGTTTGTACCAACACAAGGTTAAACAAGTAAAGATGCCAAAAAATGTATTTTCCATACTAGGCTATCAGTGATTTCTTTGGGAATTGTCTATGACTTCTTAGAAGAAGGTTGATCGTCGATATGGGCAGAAGCAGTTTTTAAAATATGACCAAATCTTTCACTTACCACCTGTATATTTACTCAGTAGCAGAGTATAAAATATGATTTTAAAATAAGAATGTAATTTTGCAATTTCCAGCCAGTGCTTCATACTAAAAAGGTTACAAATCTAAAAAAAACATAACTAACATTGAAAAAAGTCCCGCAACAACACGAATGGTTGTTAAAATCTAGTTTGTATCAAAATAGCAGTCACGCGCGAATGATACCAATTTACAGAGTTACACGATCGACATGAAAATCGAATGCTGAAACGTGTTGTTTCATATTTTTGTTCGCAAAGGGCACCACCAAATCAATCCAATCGGGTTTGCCGGACCAGTTAGTTACCTACGTTTAAATGGATGTGACGTTTACTTTTGGAATGTGACGTTTGGAGTCTGGTAGGTAAGGCTGAATTAAAAGTCTATTTCAGTCGCCATTAGGTGCCATTGCTAACTTAAGTAAGAACCTCAATAAGACGAATGGATTTGGAGTTTCGCTGGAAAAGGCGATTTTATAAATCACTAGCAACCTGCCCCAGCTTTGCATAGGTAGCTTAGTATGAATTATGGCTCACAGTTGGAATGATTTTTACCAACCTCTTCAACAATCATGGTCATATTTCAGTCAATTTACTGAAAACTTCAGTGAATACAACGAAACCTTTTTAATATATCATTCCATCCATTAATGAAAATTGTATCCGTAAAATCCGTTCTAAAGCTTTAGAGTTCATCGCATACAAACATACAAATGCCGTATATAAAAAGCTATTTATGTATGTATGTATTTATAGCGATAGTGGCGCATAAATTCACGCCAAAAATAATTCTGAATTTTAAGGTATATCTTTAATTTTGCAGTTGTATACAAAATAAAAATAAACTAAAGAATTTCTGTTGAACACGTAGAATTGAAAACCAATATTATTTTGTTTATTTCGAATCATTGGGTTACAGAAATTCTAATTATTTCTTCCAAATGGGTTTCTCAGATATCAATTTGAATACCGATTTAAAGTAATGAAATGGGGTGGTTGTAATTAGTTTACCACTTTAAATAAATTATATAAAATATATTTTACTCTAAGAATTTGCAATTAAACTATCGAAGCGTCAGTTGGAGTCGCATTCGAAGGGTATGTACATATATGTATATATACTTTACTGAAAAAATCTCGTTTCTTGTATGCTCTTACAATTTTAATTGAATTAAAATTTTTAATATTTGTTGTTACAGCTGCAGTAAAAATACATACGTACTCTGTGAAAATTCTAATGTACCTTCCAGAGGTAGTTTAACCATCATTTACGAGTGGCGCGTGGAGGCGCAACGCCGGGGCGAGACTCCTCTGCCGCGGCAAATCACAGCACGGCGAACGGACCTCCGGCAGGATCTCATAGCAACCCAGCGCTGGGCATGCCACAATTGCGGCGATAAGTGAGGAGTGGCTTGAGCGGTGCCACGGCGTCCTCACCTTTCGCTTGACGCAGGTACTTACCGGACACGGTTGTTTCGGGAAGTACCTGTTTCGAATAAAGCGCGAGGATACGCCCAGGTGTCAACACTGCGAGGATCACCCGGAGGACACGGTGGAGCATACGGTGGAGATCTGCCCTGCTTGGGCGATTCTCGGCCGTAGGCGTGGGCCTGCGGACGACGAGCATTGGGTGGCTCGCCGTCTGATCAGAACTAGGCTCGGGTCGACGGCGCGCTGTGTTCCACGCGCGCCTCAAAGAGCTGTCAGCAAAGAAGACGGGGCCCGCTAGGGCCAATGCCTTCTAGTGCTGCGGACTTTGTTCGAAAGAGGTACCGTAGCCCTGGAACGCTTAGGGCTCTAGAAGGAACAAGGATGGGTTTTAGTCAGTAAGAGTCTGACACTTCCTCCTGCTTCACCCAGAGCGGGAGGAGTCATTTGATGATTTCCCACACTTAAAAAAAGGGTAGTTTAACCAAAAAATTACTAGTCTTAAATAAGCGCATTAATGAGTTTCTTTTGTGTGAAACAAACATCGCTTGGAAATCGCAATCGTGAAGATCGACTGGCCATTGTGAAAACAACGTCACCATCTCGAGAAAAAAAAACATAAAATTGGAAAATAATATAAAAGTGCATGCGATGTGTGACCTCACAAACTTTTTATTACGCAACAATCCATAGAAAAAAAGCTCCATAACAACATTTATTTCAAAGTAAACACTTATTTATTTATATTTATTTACCGCAGTAATCCGCTTATAAAACAGCGGCGTGCAGTGGTTTGTGCTAATGGCTGACTATGCAAAGCGGCTGCAGTCTCATTGATTTACGATTGGAACGCACGCTTGCCCATCGTAGCGTTTACTGAAACGTCGATAACTGGACGGTTTGTATGATTACTGGAATTTTGTTACCTGTCAAGGGTATCAGTATCGTTTTTTTTTGCGTTTTGTTGTGAAATACCGGTATAGTTTTCATTACGCAACAAGACACCTCTTGCCTTGGTAGACTTTGCGATGTACGTTAAGTATAAACGCATTTTTTTTTTAATTTTGAAGTTATTTTCTTTTTATGATCTTTTATTTGGGTCAATAATGGTAAGTATAATACATAAGAAGATTACTAAAATAAAATTTCCTTGTCAATTTTATTTCAAAGTAAACACATTATTGATTTACCTTTTTTTTTTTTTTTTTTTTTTTTGTCGATGGCCACTCGCAGTTATCAACCCTAGAGGGTTGTCAACTACTGAACCGGACTTGCCTGTGTGGGCCTCTAGAATTTAAGGCCCCCAGCCGAGGCTACAAAATTTATATTTATTAGAACTCCGCTCGCTGAGGGCACCCCCTGTGGGGTACGGACCTCGGCTCAGTGGCGTCGTTTAGGGGGGGGCAGCAAGAGACTGGCTGGGTCATGTCATTATTTAGGGAGATATTTGTCACTACTGGCTCAGCTTCGCGGGCTGGCTCGTTTGGCAAAAGACGGGGGGGAACGTTACTGGGACGTCGCGACGGACCTCGGCGGCGAGGTCGGAATACGGATCGCGGTCTGTATTTGTGTTTCTTGAGAGTGCTGGTTGGACGAAGGACGGTGATTGGGATTGATTTACCGCAGTAATGTGCTTATAAAACAGCGGCGCGCAGTGGTTTGTGCTAATGGCTGACTATGCCAAACGGTTGCAGTCTCATTGATTTACGATTGGAACGCACGCTTGCCCATCGTAGCGTTTACTGAAACGTCGATAACTGGATGATTACTAGTATTTTTCATTATATCTCAAGAGTAATAATAACCCTTTTTAGTTTAGGGGCTTGAGCAAACGTAAAATATATTTATTTTGTGAAGTAATAACTAAGTTGGATACAAATAACACGTTTATAATTCAATCTTTCTCGTCAATTTTAACTCGATCAGGCCGGTGCTTCCTATCTGACGACCCTGAGTAGAAATATCGAAACAAACCTAGAAGTAAAAGTTTGAGAACCGCTTTCGGAAAAAGACAAGAGTCCACACTAAAGCCATACACAAATATACATAATATATTTAGTCTAAGCCCTACAAAAGCGCACAATGGAACGAACTAAAATATAAACTTCTTCAACTTTTTTAATCCAACCATTCATAACGTTTTGTGAATAGTCCATTTCTGTGTCCCTTTGTCTATTTCTGTACCTGAAACCCTTTATAATTCCAGGGTCCCTTGGGAAAAATTGCGCAAATTTCATGTATAGCAACATCTTAAAAATATTTGACATGCATTTAAAAAATTAAAAAAGTAAACATGGAAAAAATTGCGCACTGTCTCCAAAGAAACCGAAAAAATATCTTATTTTAGGTAAGTAGTAGAGGACTTGATGGCAAAATACTTCAGCTATACCTAGTCCCCGCCACGAGAAGCTATAAATTTTGTAAACACGCATTCAATTGTTTCAAATGTTTATTCCATGAATCAAACGCGTTCCATAACCACAAAATATTAGACGTCAGAGCTTTATATCTATAAAATATAACCCGACCAAGTGGAATTGCTCGTTAGCTATTAGTTCGTATTACACGTATTTTGAAAATTGTTACAGTTCTTCTTTGAGGTTTTCATACTAAAAGTCCTCGAGGGTGAGAGGTTTTTTGTATAGAAAAATTAATGTAGAAGTGAGCAAGAAGATATTTTCAATGGTTTCGGAGAAACAAGCAAAGAACTGTGAAAAGGTACCTTTCCCCCCTCCCCCACCGCTCACCTCCCACCCTCAGGGATTTTTAGTATGTTCATCTGGATACCTCGAAGAACAACTACCAATTTTCGAAACTACACGAATTATTCGCTCTGATCGACGTTAATTGAGCTGATTTACCTGCACTATATGTTACTTTGAGTTGATTGAATTTGGGATTATTTATTGTCGCTATGTAACTTAGGAGGATTTATTTGTTTACGAAATTTGTAGCTTCTTGTGACGGGAACTATAGATAAGTCGATCTTCAAAGTTAAGTTACGCTTGCCAAGACCGGTCCGTGTTTGGGTAGCCAGTCACTCCATGTGAAACACTGGTACTCATCTGCAACCGGCTAGACTAGAAAACACATTATCTTATAGTATTGTCAAGGTTGGTCTGTGGATGGGTGACCATCTTAACATAACGAGTTTTCTCCATGCCTTGGAAAGCCTGAAAGGTCCCGGCTGTCGTTTGTAGATCTTTGGCAGTCGTTATGGATAGTCAGAAGCCAGTAAATCTGACTCCAGTCTTGCCATGAAGTACCGTGTTACCCTGTTAATGGGTTGTGGAGGTCTGGTAGGCAGCCTATCCTCGTAAATTACTGGTATTCAGCTAAATCCGGCTTGACTGGAAGCCGACCCCAATGTAGTTGGGAAAAGGCTAGGCAGATGATGAATAAAAGCAAGAACCTACAATCCATCACAATAGATGCAATGTTCTCTTTATCTGTTCTCGATTTCCCTTCAACTCTTTTATCTCTTCGAACATTTATTTCCACGTATCATTTTCCTAGTTTTTCTCCGGATTTTAATCTCGTAGAGAAATTTCAGGGCTCTTTTGAGGTCGCAACGTCGCTCATGTTCTTCTTTGTATGTAATTTAATCAGCGTTTTCATGCTGAAAGGGGTTGTGACATAAATGAGGTAACTTTTCTTTGTTATTTGACCTTGTGTTCACATTCAATGTTTAAGAGTTCCTCTGTGTTTGTTCACTGAGGATTTTATCGTGTCTGTTGTAGGAAAATGTTTTTGTTACAATGATGTAGGTTTTGAGGACAAGGGTAATCTGGTTGTCAAGGCATCAATATAATTAGCTTTTTAATTTATTTGAATAAATATTAACTAACTTTAAAAACTTTGAATGAAAATAAAAACTCCGCATCGCTGTCAATTAGATGTGCGGCAGTGCCAAGTTGTAGGGCAATTATTGAGCAATTTATTGCAATTTATGAGTAGTATTTCCTTTGTTTATTTAGAACAGTCATTTTAAGCAGACATCTCCTAAGTTGTAAAGCATAAACACTACAGTCGGTAGATACTTTGTATTCATTCTGAGATGCAAATCCAATAAATATTGGGAAGCTTTCATCATTAATTTCCCCTAATGAATTGAAACATTGCGTAGCGCAATCTTTCACTGACAACCAGATGCTATCCTACAATGGTCACACATTTTATCAATACAAAATGAAGTAGAAAATCCAATTAGAACTTCTCACTCGGTTTTCAATAGCGTGCTTGCGATGCAATACTGTATCGAGGCACCGACAGAAGCTTTACAACGCACGTTAAATCTCTGACGATAAAACTGTTATAAATTGATTCCGCCAGGTTAAAGAATTAAATGGATCGTAAAAATTAATAGGTCTCTGTCGTGAGTCGCGACGAATCGTCTGCGTGAACGAGGAATGGCACTTTCCCACTTTATGAATTACTTGGGGACTTTATGACGGCTTTGTCAGACTCGGGAGTTTTTTGGGCGTCACGTGTTGTCGACGGATGCGAAATTGGATTTTTTAGATAGAGAATGGGAGAAATATTGCGAGGGTAGATGGAAAGTGTTAACTCGTTTTTGTTTGTTTTGAAGTTTTTTGTTGCAATTATCCTTGACGATAGTATGATGTGGATTCTTTAGAAGTCTTTTTTAAATACGAATTCTTAAGTCATTTATGTCATAACGACATACATTGGCAAAAAACCGGCCAAGTGCGAGTCCGACTCGCACACGAAGAGTTCCGTATTATAAACCTTAATTTTTGTTATTTGCTGTTATAGCGGCAATAGAAATTCACAAGCTGTGAAAATTTCAACTGTCTACCTGTAACGATTCTTGAGATACAGCCCTCTGACAGTCGGTCAGACGGACGGACGGACGGACGGACAGCGGAGGCTTAGTAATAAAGTTCCGTTGGTTACCCTTTGGGTACGGAACCCTAAAAAGTACATTAGATGATTGAAATTAATGGTTTTCAATTTTATCCATGTTAGTTCCTACAGGGGTGTTTTAATATCAGGTATTAAACATGCTCCCACACTCTACACTAGTTGGTATCAACCTGTGTGCAAGGTAACATTAACTCATAAACACAACACGCAATTTTCATCACACTTAGCTAATCACCACCCCACAATTATATTTACTCTCTCCGATGCAAAACATACTCTATCACAGAACTCGAAGGCCTATCTTTCAATGCATCCACATTAGTGACGTGGCCCAGTGCACCAGGCTCACATAAATAAAAGGAAAACACATCACATTCGACCTTTGTAGTGCGCACTCAACCGAACTCCCGTAGAGTTGTGCACGCCCCGCGGAGCAACTACTGAAACGGCGAATGAAATGTTTTAATATGCACAACGCGGGAAATTTTCAAATAGCAATTTACGCCAGAGTTCATTTCTCCGTAAGCAGTCGTTGGTGTTATTTTGTTGAATGGCACTTTTTTCAGAGTTTCAATTTTGGTGAAAAATCATTTAATATTTTTCCGAAACATAAAATAAAAAAATAGGAAAACTATTGATGTCAAAGTATCTTAACAAATCATTTGCACCGTTCATCGTACAACCATCCATTCTGGTACAACCATCGATCGTCGACCACACACACGTCACAGCTATCAGCGTAGAAATCTTCGCTCTATAACAAGAAAGTGACGCTTTATATCAGTCTGTATGTAACCTTAATACCGAAAATGGTGTCCACGAAGGAAGGCGTGTATCTACAGGGGCATGGTGAGATGCCGCCGGCAGTACTATAAACTACTCGCGACACGCCGCGATTTGTGCGCGGCGAATGGCCAAGAAGTCACGAGTTGCACCTAGAGGCTCGTCCTACATTGGAAGCGAAGCGATTAATGGCTGGGTGTCTCGTAAATTTGTTTCTATCTTGTGGGTAGTTATTAATTCATTGGGCGGTGTGGGAGTTTTGTGTCAATTTGTAAGGTTTAATGACAGTTTTAGAGAAACAGTGACATTATGTTTATACTAGAATTGGTAAGCGTCTGCTGGTGGAAATAAACGTTTGCGCAAACAGTTAGGCACGACATATACACACATAAAAAAAGATTTGCAATCACTAGAATAAGCTGCTTTTTTTAACTTAACTTTTCAGGAAAAAATCTTTGTTGTGTGTTTTCTTTAAATAGAAAAAAAAATCTGTTGAAATTAAAAATAAAACTATTTTTTACTAATAACATTAAGTAATCGATTCCGAATGGTCTAAGTGCTAAATTCAAGCCTAGAGGCGGCCCGAACTTCTTTCGGCTTTTATTTTAGTAGCGTTGATTGCTGGATGACGGGCTGCCAGCAATCTAATATAGCGCTTTTGGGCAGCAGTCCAAACAGTTGGGATGCACTTAAGCGAGCTCTTTGGAACCGTCAGCCACGTCCCCAGACAGTACCAGAGCTCAGGGAAGCCGCTATTCAACAATGGGACAGGTTACCCCAAGAAATGCTGGATAACTTGATCCTCAGCATGTCCAGGAGGATCTCCGCATGTATTTGAGTCAGGGGAGTAGTTATATAAATTATTGTTTAAGTTTGGTTAAACAGTCTTTTTCTTTCTATCAAATTCGTCTTACAATTACATTCTGATTAATTACACAATTTTTGTTAGCAAAAATAGTTTTATTTTTTAATTTTAAACCGGGTTTTTGTATTTAAAGAAAACACACAACAAAGATTTTTTCTTGATAAACTTAAATTTAAAAAAATATATAACAGCTTATGCTGGTGATCGCAAACTTTTTTTGATGTGTGTATGTACAAGTACAACAAACAAAATTAAAATCTTTATTACTTTGCTGAATGATTTTAAGACCCATTAAATATCAAAAAACTATATTCTACAAGTATTGGTTGCATTCCACACTGAGGGAAAGTTATGAAGGTAAATAATAAAATTAACCAAACCTAACTGTCCGCAATAAACGGAGGGAAGCTATTGCCCGCTTATAAGACCAACAAGAGAATATGTTTAAAAAAAGCGGCCAAGCATTGACGTTTTATTTCTGAAATGAACTGCACCGCACTGCACTGCATGATTTTCTGGACTGAAAATCTAATAAAAACCGGCTAAGTGCGAGTCGGACCATAAACCTTAATTTTTATTATTTGTTGTTATAGCGGCAATAGAAATTCCGAGTGTCTACCTATTACGGTTCTTGAGATACATCCCGCTGACAGACAGACGGACGGACGGACGGACAGCGGAGGCTTAGTAATAGGGTTCCGTTGGTTACCCTTTGGGTATGGAACCCTAAAACTGTTGGCTTAGCTCGCGCTCTGCTTTCACCTGGCTTAGCTTGTGGTGGAATGTCGTCATAGATGTTAGCCCCTACATGGTTTCTGATCCCCATACGGTGTGCTCCGTTTGATAATGTTGCAACCTGAGGTGGCTATGAAACGGTTTAACGGTAATATAGTTTATCCACTATTTTGCGGATGTGATAGGTATTTTAGGTAAAAACTGGACTGACGCTGTAGTAATATCGTACATGTATTTTGTTATTTAGTAACAGTTATTATCGTTGTATTATTTTCTACAAGCAGGTCATAAATCTTCACGGCCAAAGGAACGTCCAAAGCTTTCTTTTTTTATTTGTAATGGGTTTGCTCTTGACTCTAGTCTATGTCAGAGATGACAGAGACAAAGTCTACGATGGAGCGAGCCTACCCAGAAGGAGCCTGTTCACTCTAATTTTGAAGAGAAGAGAAAAAGAGCTTTTAGAAAGAACTTGTTTCAGGAACTGTCGAAGATAAAATTGGTCAATTTCAAATCAATGTCAAAACAAAGGTTTATGACGACACGGTTGCCGCAGTGGTTGAGCAATTGGCTGCAGCGCTTCTTGTCGCGGGTTCGATTCCCACACCGAACACATATTTGTATAGCCTACAGATAGATGTTCCGGGTCTAGCTGTTTGTGTATGTGACTTTGTATGTTTGTAAACGCACCCACGATACAGGAGAAGTTTCTAGTGTAGGGTAACGTTTTTTAAAAAGAAAAAAAAGAAGAAATCTTAGGTTTTGTTGATTAAATAATGGTATTCGGGCATTGCGGCGATGAGGGCTATGTCCAGCAGTAGACGTCTTTCGGCTGATATGATGATGATTTGGGCATTCGACCACGGCTTCATCTTGACCAATTTTGTACCTATGTTTTGATTTCTGTCTGAAATAATTTCTTATTTAATATTTTTTAGATCTCTTTTATTTCCTGTTAACCCGGTTTAGGTACAGCTGTTGGTTAAAACTTTATTTTTTTAATCTTCATGAATTGACATTATTTCGATACTAGTTGACCCGCGCGACTTCGTTTGCGTCACAATTTTCATTACTGCTCTGCTCCTATTGGTCTTAGCGTGATGATATATATCTTATAGCCTTTCTCGATAAATGGCCTATCTAACACTGAAATAATTGTTCAAATCGGACTAGTAGTTTCTGAGATTAGCGCGTTCAAGTAAACAAAGAAACAAACAAACTCTTCAGCTTTATATATTAAAGTATAGATTGGATCAATCATCAATATGGTGTCATGCAAAATATTAATTAACCTATCAGGCTACTAATTACTTATTACCATACAGCCGTCTATTCGCCTCTGTCGTGCCCAGTTCGACGTAAAACACATAAATAAACACTGGTCTACTGGAACAAAGTGGGACTCACAATCGTCGACACATTATACATAATTCCTCTAATCAATTTCGCTATTTCCGGACACTGCCGCTTTAATTATAGACTATTAATGACGATTTGTGTAATTATCGACGTTATTTTAACCCTATTACAAGAATAGTGTCCGTCATTAGAAGGTGATTACGGACTTTGATTGTCTTTGGGAATTATTATCTTTAATGGTTAAACTAGTGCTGTCACTGCTAGTGAAAGTGAGCAAAATGTTTATTTATTATTATTTATTTATTATATACTTTATTGTACACCGATATTAGTATAAAAATAAAACTACAAACTAAAACACATAAGTACAATGGGCGGCCATATCGCATTCCGCGATCTCTTCCAGGCAACCTGGAATGGAGAGTAGGTAATTGCCTGGACATAAAATGGGGTTGTCATCGATTTACGTCGTAACGAATTCAATCTGCTGACATAATGCGATTGAATATCAAATATCAATGTCGGATTAGGCAAATGTATTAGTAAGATAGTAAAATATTTCCTAATTAAGTCTGGGGTACCTGCCCAAGACTTAATTTTGCCCGCAACAATGCCATCTGATATTTTAGGATTTTAATTCTTAGGAGCGTTCGTGGAAGGCGCACTAGTTCTTACGATCCTTGGTGCAAGTGTGAGAAGGAACACCGGGGCGGTGTATAGTCAGTAAGAGTCTGACAGACCTCTTCGCCCGTCCCGAGCGAAGGACATGCATGAAGACTTTCCACCAGGCAACGAAAAAAAAAGGTACAGGGTCTTGGAGACTGGCACAATATGGAAAGAGAGGCCTGTGGTCAACTGTAAGGGATGAAAAGCTGTAGATGGTGATTAAGATTTGGAGGATGTGTCATTCTTACCAAAGAAACAGGGTCCAAGTCACTCTGCTACAGAAAGTGCTATGGAACAAAACGGTGCATTAGTTAATATTTCACTTTTGAAAAACGTCTGGAAACTGTTAGTATATGATGTCTAATGTGAGCAAAATAATTCAGAGTAAATAAACACAAGTACTCACAGCAATAAAATAGGAGTAGGTAACTAAATTAGAACAAGCGAGTGATAAAGCTTTAAAGCATTTGGCATGCTCATGAAGTTTGCAACAATTCCAATCTCATTTCGAGCTTAAAACTATGTTTCTTGGCTCATGCGGGTTAGAATTTGTAGTCGACAAATAGCATCTTTCAAGGCGAGAATTTATCAGTAAATGTGGAGTAAGAGAACACGAGACTTACAAAAATTAGTATTGTTTTGGTCTTTAAAATATAATGTTATTTGAAAATTTTGTTATTTGAATCTTCGTTCTTCGATAGTTTTCTTCTAAAGCTTTAGACAAGTCAATGATTGACCAAGTCGCATTTCGTTAGAGCAAGTTAATCATATACTTTTGAACAGTCTCTTGAGCAGATCTAAAGTAGCGGTCGTCACATGTTTCTGGTCAAGAGCCACATAGGACAATTTGAGGTATCTCCGAAGATTAACGACCCCAGGTCTAGAGCAGGATGTCACAAAAAAATTATTTAAAAACATTTAGTATGCGTTTATAATTCACAACAAAGGCCAAATTCTCCGATACTGTCACTTAAAAATTCTCCCAGAACCTTGATTTGGGTCGTAATCAGCATTCAACAGTGACACCTTGTGGTTTAATTCTTGATCCGGGCTCTCTAAATAATTCCTTCGTTTATGTTTAAAGACGGGCTTACGGCGGTAAAAAAGTAGAATCAGCCGAGCGTGGTTGGATGAGCCGCGTTTGAATAATTTACACCTAAAGACATCGAGATCATTGTTCATCTGCAACTTTCAAATCATCTACAGCTTCGGCCTTTATTCCCACTTCTCCAAGAGCTACATTCGCTTAGTTTGTGACTTCGGTACCATCAGATTTATCCTTGTATTTTATATCTTGGAATCTCCGACTGTCACAGAGCGTCTTCTTTATTCGTATCCACATTTCGATGTCAGTTTTTGTTGCTTCTGTGTTATGCCGTTTCGATTTAAGAGCTTTTTAATACGTGTCTTACTAGCTCGGTCTGGTTTCAGTTAAAAGAAGTGGAGCTTGCATTTAAAGGCTTGACTGGTGTAAATTATAATTGGACAATCGTGATTGACGATTGGATTACGGGAAAAGCTGACATCATTTTTGAGGATTTTATTTTTTGGCAGGGCCTTATCGTGTGGTCGGTCATGACCGATCATGAGATTATGACGTATCATAATCTCAAGATTGACTACAGATTTCAACTCTTAATGGAATTTATTAAATAGTATCTGTCATTGATGTCAGAAACAGGAGGAAAACATCAGTTGGAGATTTAACGGAAGAAAATAATGTATCAGTTATCAAAAAATAAATCGATCTCAAAAAAGGCGCCAGCCAAATTTCTTTACGACAACATTCCACACAATATCAATAAAAAAATCTGGCATAAAACCCGTCCAGTTTAACACGTAGGTAATTACCGAAGCAAATGCAATGATGCGAGCGTAAAATTTCATTACTGTCATACTTGACACCGTCCGTCAATCGGCCATGATTGATGACATGTTGAAACTTGTTTAGCTCTAAATGCCTGTTTGTTAAACATTGGATTTTTTCCCTTGATTATATCTGAGTTGAGCTCATTATGTTTTGATTGGTTGTAGTTTTTTTTGTTAGGGCTTGTTTTGTTTTTGACTTTTTAATTATAAAATAGGTTAGTGCAGAAGGTTAGCTCCATGCAAAGAGCGCAAGCTTACGCACATGAACACACATCGCAACTTTTTTTTTGAGGATGGGAAATCATTGAATGACTCCTCCCGCTCTGGTCGGAGTAAAAGGGAGTATCAGATTACTACTTACTAAAACCCATCCGTGTTCCTCCTAATGCCCGTTGCGTTCCAGGGTCGTGGTGCCTCTATCGAACAAATTCTGCATCCCTGGCAGGCACTGGCCCTAGCGGGCCTCGTCTACTATGCTAACATATTTTGAGGCGCGCGTGAAACATAACGCGCCGTCGACCCGGGCCTAGTCCTAATTGGAAGGCGAGCCAGGACACACCTCACCTACAGTGAGTACAAGCACTCACAACTGGCATTCGGTTAAGATAGCTGTATGTTTTCAATCGTCTATGTGTGCGTGCGCCAACTTTAAACCGATGTGTGGAGTTGACCTTCTGTAGTTAATTTTTTTGCACTTTATGTATTTATATTCATCGGTTGCACATTGAAGGTTTTGTTGTGAAGAATATCAAGTCTAGTATTATTAGTTTTTTGCTGATTGATCTATTTAATCAGTGGTCTCGATGAATTTGATAATTGCTTATTTTTTGTAAATCATCATAGCATTGAGCAGGAAATTACCTCGTTAAAAAGTCAACATAATTCTTTAAATTGGTGCATGTCCGCAGTTTTTTAATCTATACCTTGTTAACTTGCTGAAGTTTTTATAATGAAATACTTAATATGTGAAATGTCGCATGTTCTGTAAATGAGTAAGGGCTCATAGACTTGCAGTTGTGACGTCGCCTTTTTTTTTAGGATGGGATATCATCAAAATACTCCTCCCGCTCTGGGTAAAGCAGGAAGGAGTGTCAGACTCTTACTGACTAAAACCCATCCGTGTTCCTCCTAGTACACTTTTCGTTCCAGGGTAAGGTGCCTCTTACGAACGAAGTCCGCAGCCCCAGCAGGCACTGAGTTGTGACGTCGCCTGCCATCACCTCCCGTCGACGCGCGACGGTTGCAGTGGTATCTGCCGTTGGCAAAGTGCCGCTCGCCAGTTTACAATTAGTTATGAGTCAAGCTTTATTAAGGCTGCGTTTCCACCAATGCTAAGGATGCGTAGCGAGAGAAGTCTTTGTGAAGAACCAATAGAATCGCTTGCGCGGAGCGAGGCTAGGTAAATGAAGTGATTCTATTGGTTTTTAACAAACACATCCCTCTCTACGCATTCTCGCAAATCTCGGCTGGAAATCGCAGCCTTGCTTAGCCTTTTTAGATTTCAAAGTACCGGATTAACAACAACCCAACCAAAACTACGAATAGGGTATTTGACCAATATAATCTAACCCACTTGCCTTTTAGCAAATAATAGTCAAGTGGGTTAGATAATGTTGGTCACAGACTGTACAACGATATCATATAACCAAAGTGTACCAACCTAAACCCATATTAATCTAACTACTCCCTCCTTCATAAATTCTCTACTCAAAATAGCTGACATTTCAAACTTGTACAATTTATATCCTACCCTTCATATCCTCACCTATGACCTTAGATAGATCTTAAGAAGTAAAATCCCTTAAATTATCTTTGTACTGCCAAATTTACATATAAATGGGCAGTTACTCGAGTTGGTTAGTCTCTCTAATGGCTGTTTGTATTATATACCGCAGTTCATAGCACTCCTAATCTGAATTTAACGAATGATAATAGGATACATAATAATATAGAGCAGTTTGTTAATATTAAAGTTAATACTTTTATCCCGGGATTCCACGAATTCGCGGTTGTGAGTTGTAATGTTGGATGAGTTTCTGAGATATCAAAAGTTATTGATCTAATTACTTTTATTTTCAGGGTCTGGCTAGACGTTATGAAAGTCGATGGATTAAGGTTATGACCGAATGGAAGCCAAGGTCAGGATCAAGGGCTAATAAAATAACCTAAGGTGGAATGGAAAAGATCGTTGGGTTGATATCGTCAATAGTATAGGAATTACATAGAAGGAGGTCGCTGAAAACTAGGGAACCTAGTAGAAAGTTAGGGAATTGGTTAATCATATTTTTCTGCCACAACTGACTTCGTACGCGCTCATGAATGCGGCTATCATAAACAAAAATAATTTTCCAAATTCAACTGGTAGTTCCTGAGATTGGCGCGTTCAAACAGTCTTCAGCTATATTAGTAGGTATAGATTAATAAATAAAATAAAATAAAACAAAAAAGCCATTTATTTCTTCCAGAAAATGCTAGTTTACAAAGTTATTTAGTTTTGTTAGTATCACTTTATTATTTAATAAGTTTTTTTTTTATTTTTAGTTATAGTTTTGTAAAAAGAATTTTAGATACTTTAATATTAAATTTAAATTATCCTGTAAGAACCCTTCTGCATGTAAAGGCCTCCTCCAAGGTGAGCCAGTTTTCTCTGGATTAGTATAGATTAATAATACTAAATTAGTAATGAGGAGCTCGTAGCTAAATAATAACAGCCGCACGGGTCGATCTTTAAGGTTAAGCAACGCTTGCCACGGTTGGTCTGTGGATGGGTGACCATCTTAACATAACGAGTTTCCTTCGTGTCTCGGAAAGCACGTTAAGCCGTTGGTCCCGGCTGCCATTTGTAGATCTTTGGCAGTCGTTACGGGTTGTCAGAAGCCAGTAAATCTGACTCCAGTCTTGACAAGAAGTACCGTGTTACCCAGTTAATGGGTTGTGGAGGTCTGGTAGGCAGCCGCTCCGCGTAAAAACACTGGTATTCAGCTGAATCTGGTTTGACTGGAAGCCGACTCCAATGAAGTTGGGAAAAGGCTAGGCAGATGATGAATAATACTAAATTAGCACAAAACTATATTGGATCTAAGAAATGTTTGCATTTCAGCTGCTCTTTTAAAAACGTTAATGAGCTTTTTCAAAGCTTTTGCTGAAAAATTACCAACAATTTTACCGACTGCCGTGTTCCTACTAAATCCTGTTTGATGCATTTTAAGTGTAGCAATTCGCTGGCTCCAGAGAAAAAGAAAGCACAACTTAGTTCGTTTTTCATTTCAAAAATACCGTTTCTGAAGTATGTTCTCGTAATTTGCATGCCTGAGAACTTGTGAAGTTTAAAATTGTCGAAATTGTGTCGCACCTTTGTTGTGGGTTCCGTAAACTTGATTTTTGATGATAATAATAAAAATAGATTGAAGGTGTAATTAATTAAATGAGAGACCAGAAATTCTGAAAGACTTACTCAAATCGCGACAGAAAAGTCAGCTGTTCATTTTGTCAAATTATGCAGACATAAATGAATGGCGCGGTAGATTTATATTGGAGATTTCAGTTTTTAGGTTTATTCTAATTACACTGTATAAAAATTTTGCTGTCAACGAAATAATCATAACTGTTTGCATAAGACGAAATCCTGCATTACAATGTCTTAATCCACCAGAAAACTTTGAAAAGTGTAAAAAGTTTAGTGATTCATTTTAAATACCTCAACATTTTCTAAGAATAGGTCCTAAATATTTTTTTACTTGTTTTTATTTAGATTGATATGTTTTTAATGCCCTATGAATCAACTTGTCAGCTTCATAATTTTATGACTCATCTTCTAAGAAGATTAATATCATGCTGCTGTTTTGTATTATTTCTAAGTTAATTTTATTTTGTTTCTTTTGGGATTATGCCATTCCCATACCTGTTATTTTTTTTAGTTCTCGTAATTAGAAACCAGAGAGTAAAAGCGGATTTTTTTTTTTTTTTTTTTTACTACTGATAGGCACGCGTTTGACCACTATCTCACCTGATGGTAAGCGAAGATGTGGTCGAAGATGGAGCACGCTTGCCTAGAAATAACCTATTCACTCTTGATTTAAAGACTCCCAGGTTGTAGCTATCAGAAAACACAGACTCCGGCAGGGAATTCCACTCCTTAGCTGTACGCACTATGAATGTGTTCCCAAAACGTTTTGTGCGTATGGGTGGGATGTCCACCATATACCGGTGGCGCATCGCCGTTCGTCTTGTGGTCCGATGATGGAACGGGCTTGGCGGAATTAAATTAAATGCAATTCCGTCGCACATTCCCCAAAATGCAACCGGTAATACGCGAAACCACATGCAGGAGTGACTCGCAGAAACCGGTATGCATGGCAGAAAGAAATGGAGGTCTATCTCTATCAGTGGGTCCATTCCAGACTGACATAATGATGATGGTGATGGTGAAGAAAGGATTAAAAACACCGTTTTGCCGACTCTTTTTCCAAATGGAAGACGCCACCACAACAAATATAACTGAGAAACACGACACGCCCGGGCGGTGATAGATTTTCTGGTTTCTAACTACCAGTAACCACTATCAAAGCTATACTTAGGACAGCCAACAGCTTAACTTACTTTCCGAGGCACGTAGGAGTCTCGTTATGTAAAAAAATGGTCATCGATCCACGGACCAACCTAGGTTTCTTAACCTCGAAGATCAATCCATGTAGCTGTTGTTTTGTAACTCCTTCACCATCAGCCAATTGACGTCCACTGCTGAACGTTAGCATCCCCTAAAGAGCGCCAATCATTCAGGTCTTGAGCAGTCTGCATCCATCCGCTGCCAGTCACCTTTTTCAAATCATTGATCCATCGTGCCGCATAACATATCCCACATTACGTTTGCCTATACTCCACTCTAACATATGTCTGCTCCACGACGAGATCTTTGAACAAAATAAAACATGCAGTATTTTCTATTTATCATTTATAAGAGGTTTTTTATTTACACCTCTGCTCAAGGAACCCCAAAAACAATCTGCAGTCACCGTCTCACATTTTCAAGCATCAAATGTGCAGCACACATTCATCTTACTTTTCTGCGAGATTTGAGGCGTAACTTAAGTGTTTCAACAGTCTTTTTCATAAATGACGTATTTAGCGTTTGTACAAAAACGTTTGGATATTGAGTCAAGAACTACCTAAAGGTTGTTAGTATCTCAGATTGTTGTACTATTGTATAAAATTAATTTGAAATTAGAATTCTTAGCCAAACAAAAATTATTTTGATTTGAAATGGCCAGTACTGCAGAACGGCAATTTCATAGGTAAATACCTAATATTATATTACTAGCTTCTGCCAGCGGTTTCACCCGCGTGATCCCTAGGGAACATACTCCCCGGATAAAAAGTAGTCTATGTTCTTTCTCAGGCTCTAGACTATCTATGTACCAAATTTAATTGAAATCGGCTCAGTAGTTAGCGACAGACAGACAGACAGAGTTACTTTCGCATTTAAAATATTAGTAAGGAAGTAAGGATTATAGGCAAATATTTTGGCGTTCATTGCATATACGGATTAATAAAGGAACCTTTTTTTCGACTGAGACATCATCAAACGACTCCTTTCGCTCTTGGCGGAGCGCGAGTAGTAAATATCAAACTCTTACTGACTAAAACCCACTCGAGTCTTCAAATGCCCTTTGCGTTTTTTCGAACAAATCCGTGACTCATAAATATATCCACGAACAAATTAATGGACTTGCTTAATAACTATATTAATTAACATTTTAACGCTAGGGCCATGGGGTCCGAGTGCGCGTCTCCTTTTTAAGGACATTTCTCGCCGACTGGTCGACACTTTGCGTGACCAGAGGGCTGGCTCGTTCTTTGCTTAAAAAATTAGCATTGCCATTCAACGTGGCAATGCTGCCAGTCTTCTGGGCACGTTTCTGGATGACGGCGGAGGAATTTTACGACGCCTGATTGTATTTGGTTTTGTATATTCATAATGTAGGTATATAGTTATTTTTATTAGTTATTTTGAAATATATTTAAAAAAAATATGCTAAAAATATTCATAGCATGAACCAAAAACCTGCATGATTAAATCCAGTCAGTTCCTCATCAAATTAACCCGTAATTTACCATCATATTTGTTCGCTCGCTAGTGCAACTCTGGCTAAAATTGCATGAGTGCGTTGTTCCGCGACCCCCTCGGGAGCGGAATATTTAAACAGCGAAAGTTCGTTTTGGGACCATGATTTATTTGTTCCGGATCAAATCAACGTGTGGTTAGTGTACTACGTTCTGATAGTTTGCTGTGTTTGGCTGTTCATGTTCATTGCTTTCAAAGCAGTGTGGCTATACTTTGACTATTACCTACTACTTAGAAAAAATATCTTACAACTGTGTCAACTTTAAGTTGCTATTATGTTCCTAGGTAAAATATCTGATGTAAAAACTTTTTCGGAGCTCGTGGCTAAATAATAACAGCCGCATAGGTCGATCTTTAAGGTTAAGCAACGCTTGCCAAGGTTGGTCTGTGGATAGGTGACCATCTTAACATACCAAGTTTCCTCCGCGCCTCGGAAAGCACGTTAAGCCTTTGGTCCTGGCTGTCATTTGAAGATCTTTGGCTGTCGTTAAGGATTGTCAGAAGCCAGTAAATCTGACTCCAGTCTTGCCAAGAAGTAACGTGTTACCCAGTTAATGGGTTGGTAGGCAGCCGCTCCACGTAAACACTGGTATTCAGCTCAATCTGGTTTGACTGGAAGCCGAACCCAATAGAGTTGAGAAAAGGCTAAGCAGATGATGATAATGTACCTAGGTAAAATATCTGATGTTAAAGTTTTTCAAATAAATGATTTCAGTCCCGAATGACTAATTGTTCTCCTGCTAGGGTTACTGAATTTGTTCGATAGAGGCACCGTACCCTGGAACGCAAAGGGCACTAGGAGGAACACGGATGGGTTTTAGTCAGTAAGAGTCTGACACTCCCTTCCGCTCCGCCCAGAGCGGAAGGAGTCATTTGATTTCTTCCCATGCTTAAAAAAATGACCTATGCCTCTTCTTTTCTCTGCCACACTTATCGGTCCTGTGTGCATTAGCAATTGTGAGTGATGTAAAGAGATGAACAAAAATACCTGTTTACCAACATTTTACAATACGGAAAAGGTATTGGCAAACTTACTGTGAGTTGACCTACTGAAGGCTCTTTCGGGCTACTATGAGAAATTCTCAAGGCTTGCCAATACTAATCGCTAGCCATTCCATACAAAAATCTTTAGTAACCGATCAATCAATCCGTTCTCTGAAAGATACGTTATTGAAGTATTTTGTTCCATGTACCATAATAGTACCAACTTAAGCAGCTCCTCGATCTATCAAATAATCCACGGAACACCAGTTATGCGATTTTCTCATATCTCGAGAGCTGGTGATCGATATGCCTGCCTAAAAAGATACAAAGTTGTCCCAAATTTGATATGAAACATTGTTCCGTATTTCATCACCAATCGGGCAGCTAAAATGTTTGGTTCATCATTATTTTGTAGTAGCGTAAAGTTCAAAATTTGGATGGAAATTGGTCTTTATTCAATATTTTTTACCATTTGTAGTCTTTGTTAACATTTGTTATAATTAAGTAGTTATCAGCTGGTTAAAAAAGTATTTAGTTTTGCTAGTATTTTTTTTAGTGTTAACTTTTAAATTCGACATGCATTTAAAAAAAGCTCTCAAAATTCCGTTTCGTAATACGAAATTTGTGCTAAACCTTCAAATCAAAATCAAAAAAGCTTTACCTGTTCAACTTCAGCAAAATTTTTAGTATCCATCGTAAAAATCTTAAATTGGTATCCAGAATTTTACTTATTTCATATTTGACGTAGCTTTTCGGCAAAAAGCGCCATTTTAGCGCTGATGCCACGTCACGCCACGTCCATCAATAACGACTTGGCTCTTATATTGGACGGAAAATTCAATAAAATTTCGTCAGTCGATTCCATAGTTTGTGCGACCAGAACTTGGCTTCATTTGTTGCAGCCTAGACTTTTGAATGGTTGTAACACGTGTCCGTGATGTTGTTTTAAGTCAGCATTTGTGTAATGGTCAGAAAAAATCTGTCTGAATCAGATTTTAAAAGGCATTTTTATGCCGAGGCTTGCGTTACTTAAAGTTAACGTTATGATATTAGGATGAGTTGCTCACTTTTGGAGGTATCGTTAGTCCTGAATTAGGCACAGCCTGTATCTGGTCGTCATTAGATAACCTTTGTTAGTTATTAGGGTTCCGTACCCAAAGAGTAACCAACGGAACCCTATTACTAAGCCTCCACTGTCCACGTCCATCCGTCTGTCTGTCAGCGGGCTGTATCTCAAGAACCAAAATAGGTAGACACTTGAAATTTTCACAGATTGTGTATTTCTGTTTCCGCTATAACAACAAATAATAAAAATTAAGGTTTATGATACGGAACCCTTCGCGTGCGAGTAAGACTCGCACTTGGCCGGTTTTTATAATATGTATAGTTTTATTAATAAGTAGATGAATCAATTAGTAAAAATATCAATTAAGCCTTTGCTGTATTTTGTTTTTTCTGTTAATTCAAATTTACTGGTTGCTTCGTGTTCCCTGTGCTGTACAGTCCATAAATTTCTGCATTTTCTTATAAAAAAGGACAATTTATTAACTTTTTTCGTAACTAAATAAATCAACACGTATTCATAAAACCTCCATACATAAAAAATGTGGGAGTTCAAAAGAAAAATTTTCACGGCGTAGTCAAAATTCAATCGAGCGTACGATCCATAATTCAATACCGCGAACTTTAAAAGTCACTCCAACATCACAAAGAAATTTCGGGGCTAAAAATTCTGGAAACCCTTGAAAGGAATGCAGCCCAACTCAACCGAGGGGTACATCTTACAAATAAGGAGGGGAGACCCGGTATTGTACAGAACCTTCAAAACCAGACATCCTAATCGACCCTTTTGAAATTTCCAACTAACGGGAAACTCGTATTTCCATAACAATAAAAATGTGATCCGAACATCTAGAAATGCCTGCGCGATATTCACGGATCATAAAATCGCACTCGCTCTTTGAATACAACACGACTGATTTAATTTGACCCCTGTAATCGCGCTGCCGGTGCTTGGCTTCCATCAATTAGGGGAAGGAAAGACGTGTCATTATATTTTGGTTTTCATATCCGAAAGTGGTCAATGTCGCTTATATTTGTACGATGCTATTTTATGGCCTGACGGCAGCTGCTTTAAATTTAGTGGAATCGTGTGTGAGAGTAGTGGCAGCTAAATCAATTTTTAATTCGTTCTTAAATCATTTTTAATGTTAGAGAACGTGTGTAGATGATATTTTTAAATCTATTAACGGAATCTAGTTCGTTTGTTTTTGTCACATAACCAAAAAGTTTAATTGAAACTGGACTAGAAAGCTTAGAATAGATTAAACAGTAAGTCTTAGATAAAGGGAAAAGGCTAGGCAGATGATGATGATGAGTAAGTCTAAGACAAAGTGATCCAAATTCTGTTGGAGAAACTTTGTTTTGCAAATAAAATAAAACTAACTTTACCGTAAATAACCTAAAATGATAAATAAAAACTCCTGACTATAATATGGCGTCAAAAAATTCGTCCGCATCGCTCTCGACTGGAAGTGAACCTAAAAGACTGGCGGCATTGCCACATTGTATGGCAATGTTTATTCTCTGTCCGAGGTAAAAGCCCGCCCTTAGGTCACGCAAAGTGTCAACTAAGCGTTTAGCTAGTTTTTTAAATAAAGCGTGAGCATTTGGACCCCACGGTCCAAGAGTTTCAACCCCAAACGGCTCAAAAATAGAGAAATAGTTGAAGGCAAATAAGTGAATCTATAAAATGTAACAACAACATAAGCTTTAATGTTATCTCATACTTTGCAAACAAAAAACAGAAGAGCACCATTTCCATTTTATTTAAGCAAGTCTTTACTGCCTACAAGTAAATTCCAAATTAAATGTCACGAAGTTCTTCTGCAAACAGAACTATGAATAACAACACAAATTCTGCGAAGTAATCCTCACAAAATTATATGCCAAAATGTCAAAGTTTATAAAGGTCTTACTAAATAATAAAAGAGCACGAATAAAAACAAATGAAAAAGAAGAACAGAGAATACAGAACAATCATAACACTAATGTTTACCTTAAACAAAGTACGAATATTCCTATATATTTGCAGGTTCATTTCGTCCCATAGGAGTCATCCACTATGACTATCGGGTCGTTTGGGACCAATTAGTTTCCTAGTTATGAACTTTTCATCTGTCAGATTTATACACTCCCGGAATTGGGGATTGCTTGCTCAAATATTTACGACTTTTTAAACTATGTACCTGGGCCTGGTCTGTGTCCTTTAACATTGTTTACTTTTTAACTTTACTTGGGCTTAGCACAAATATTTTTGACGTCTGGTAAAGTAACGTAAAATTTTGCTGTAAATAAAATACTCGTTTCGCGCATAATTTTTTTTGAATTGGATACTATATTTTTGAATGATACAAAATATGTAAATCGTATAAAATTTAACCAAAATACTATGTAGTTGCAGTTTTTTATATTCAAAATTCAGTTACGTTGACGTCACTGTACGTCAAAATATTCATGCTAGGCCCTCTGTTTTGTAGAAAATGCTTACGTAAAGAGGATTTATTTACTGTCCAGGATTTACCACCACCACCACAACCACCACTTAAATCCTAAAACCCCTAAATCTTCCTAAATCCATAATCTATTACTGTAGAAAAAAAAAATGATAAGGTTCTTTAGGGCGATAGTAAAACAGATTACCCATGGTAACTGTAGATTGTAACATAAATAACGTTCAAAGTCCGAATGAGATAATCTTGTACGTTATATCATCTTTAGTCTCCACAATCATGAACTTGACAGAGCAAAATGTCGGAACAAACATTGTCTTGAAAAAGAAAATCTTCAAGCATGTCCCACAAACGGCTGACACAAAGACACAGTTCTAACACAATTTATAACGATTCGAAAAATTGTGACAAGCCAACACATAGAATAAAGTAATCCAGTACGCAACTGGGTCAGTATGGCATGAGATCCCCTGTCAAATTAACGCTTCCCTCTGTCTCCGAGTGACAAACGACATGGGCATAATAAAAACTTGCTCATGAATGCTCCGAGTTGAAAATAAAGCTATATTCACTGACATTTACAGGGCTACAGGGAGAGAATGAAAATTATAAGAGGAAATTAAAAATTATTTACACGGATGCGAAACACAATGGCTCTGAGTTGTCAAACGACTGTCACATTACTGTTTTTTGGTGTTTTATGTTCGTTTGCATGACAGATTTTAGCTGAAAAACTGGAGTAGCTTCTATTTAGAACAAAGTTTTGTAGTTTTATATTTTTACTGAACAAGTACGCCGTTACTTTGATAGAAGCATCTCCATGGTACATTGTTATGTTGACCGCTGGTTTCAAGAAACTCAAGGCCGGTCGATGTATTGACACTTGGTGGAGGCCTATCTATACTAATATTATAAATCTGAAGAGTTTGTTTATTTGGGCGAACGCGCTAATCTCAGGATATAGATAGCCCATTTATGGAGAGAGGCTTTATATAGGGTATAAAACATTATCCTACGACGAAATTACGCGGGATAGCTAGTGTTCGTTTGCGGTCGCGCTTCTTCTGAAATTATGATAATGTCAATAGTCATTTCAAAGTGTACTACCGACCTATTCCTCTACATACTCTAAACATTACACAAGAAAACTAAAAAAACATGTAACCCAATTTCCGAGAAAGCAATTTGAGTTAAACCTCTTAGCAAAATAAACGGTATTAATCTCAGTTTCCTTAAAAGTTGTGCGGTACACTACATCAAACTTAAGAGTATTAAATGTAAAAAGGCCAGTAGTTTCCGATGTTGGCTATCGGCCAGAAACTGCCTGATTCCTTCGACCAGAACACCATAAGACCAATGAGGTAAATTCGATTTCGGCGTTATAAAGTTTGCAGCATTGGCAAAGTTTGTAGGCATTGGTTATAGTAATGACACTTTTATAACTTTCTACCTACGACGAAGTTTGGTAAGATTTCTAAGCATAGATGTTTTTTATGGTTGCGGTATTTTTGGACAAATTTTTGGCAATATTGACGAGTGTTGCGAAAAGATGTTGGACTAAAGAGGTTTTTGTCAGTTTCTGCGTATTGTTTGTTTCCGTTTCGTTTTTTTTTTTTGTATAATTTTTAGTCTTATTTATATATTGATTGCAATTATACGAGTATTTATTAAACAATTCCTCTTCTTTATTTGTTATCGATATTTAAATTTAAAATTCGAATTTTATTTGTTGAATTTCTTGTTTTAGACACGTCTAATAGTGGGATTGATTAGATTGCTTCGTATACTTGTAGAAACATTGAAGTAGTGTCGCATTTATTTATAAATTCTTTAAACCTCTCCGTCCAGTAACAACTTCGTCGTCTAAAACACTTGATTTTCGTAAGTGCTAGCGAATTCTGTATTCAGTTTCCATCGCCTCGCGTCGGAGAATTTAAAAATATCCTTTAAGTTTTATCTGGTCCGCAATGAAGAAATAGGAATTCTTTGCTGTTTGCAATTTTTGTCAGGAACTTTTTAAAAGTACCTATTAGGTTGTTTTATGAGACTGGGTACTATCTGGTAATGAAAGAGAATCTAATTTCATTAGCTGTTTGGTATTCCTTGTAAGCTTGTCTAGGAGTAATGAAGTAATTTTATTACATTCGTATAAAGAGTTGGCCGGCGGCAGTTACTGAACATTTTTTTTTTTTTTTGTTAGGGGTTTGTTGGCTTCCACGCGGTGCTTCGCAAAAGAACGGCCTCATTGTGGTCCCGGGTAAAGCGTAGCACCAACACGCTTCTGAGCGTAGTGTCGGACAGAGTGGACAGCCAAATCTTGAGACAGTGGTCGCGCATGCATGTCCAAAATAATAATAATTGTAAATTTGATTAACATAGCCGTAAGTATTTACCTACTAACATAATATGGACCTGTATTAATTACTGTGTGCTTGGTCTAAAATAAATATTTTCAATTTCAAATTTAACTTTGGACTGGATTTTATGAATAAAACACATTTGTATGAGTTTTAGGCTGCATTTCCAGTAAAGATGTGCGAGGAATCGTAATGAGGGATATGTTTGTTAACAACTAAAAGAACCGCTTCATTTACCTAGCCCCGCTCAAGGCAATCGATTCTATTGTTTCTTAACAAACCATCCCTTGGTCAACATTATGAACAAATTCTACTATGGGACCAACACCGAAATATATTTTCAGCATATATAATCAGCTGTTCAGCACATTTTGTCGAGTTATACACTCAGAAATGTCTGGGGCAGTCAATTTTTTTTTGTTTGTTCCATAGTACTGTAGAATATACTCTTTGGAAGGTGCAACCTCAAAGTCATAAGCCTTGAAAGATTTAAGAAGAAAGAGATTAAGTTTGAATTCAAATCTAATGACATAAGAATGTGTTAGTTTTTTCGATGGGATTCTGTTAAATGCCTCTACAATTAAAAGACGTAATATAATAATTCTTAAAAGTTTCTTCAGTTTTTATTTTTAAAGTAGCTCCCGCTACGCCCCGACCTTCGATCCTATACAAGTGGCGGAGGCGCCCGGTATTATTTTAATTTAATATGAGAAAAGTAGATATTTCGCGTGTACAGGGTAAGTACACTGTGCGAACACAATTTCCACGCGGGTGCACTGCGTAAGATGAAAAGTGCATGAAGACTCCCAATTTTATAAAGTCATCTCGAAAAGGACGAGATGCTAACGATGTTCAGGTGCTAGATGTATGGACACCTGGAAAGCAAAGCTAAGTGGATTTTATATTTAGAAGAAATATTTCATATGTGTAAAAGATGTCTATGTTATATACCGGTATAGACTAGTATGCTTCGAGGATTTCTTAGCCCAATTCAGGCTCGTCGCCATCGAAAGCGAGTGGCGAGAAACCGATTATCCATTAATTTTGGGCGCATTTTTACAAAGTGCGGCAAGATACTTTTATAATACAATATACCATGACGGTATTGATTTTTCATTTCTATGCGAAAAAATAAGGAAGGAATTCCCGTGCAAATGACGGTCATTGAAATATGTTATTTATGTCGAAAAGAGGATTGCTGAAGTATCCGATGGATGCGGACAGCAAGAGTTTCAGAATGTGAATAATGATACACCCTTATATTCTAGTATGAAAATTGAAGACCCACAAATTCAAAACCGTGATGACAATGATGACGAGGTAAAGCAGAGCTGTGGAGAGAGCAGCCTATTCGAGGACGAGATGGAAGCGGACATGACGGATGAAGAGAAAGAACCCGGTGTGTCCATTCCATTATTTATTCCAGATTTAATTCCAGAATGTCAAGCACCTTTGTTGTCTGAACCTGTATATGATCTCCATGACGAATCAGTCGTCAGTAGTAGCGAATTAGATCACATGTTGGATGATGCCCAAGTTGAGGAGGCTACCACACAGGAAGACGAACCGAAGGAGATGTTCCCTAAGGAAGCGCTACTTCCCTTGTCATCCAATAATCTTTCTAATGATAATATATCAGTTTAATTTGGTAGGAAAATTTTAAACACAAACACACAGACACAACTATTACACAAATATTAACATAGGCTATTAGTAATTCTTTGAATGGTGCTTACAAAATTTCTCTTCGTGCCCTAACTGAAAAGAAAAAAAGGGTTGGAAGAAAAACAAATAAGATTTATAAACACATTTATATATATAAAACGTACACATCAAATCATCTAAAACATTATACTACTGATTTGATAGTACAGCAACCTTTATTTTGTATATGGAAAAAATTTAGAAAGAAATATGAAACTATTAAACACAATTATAATTATTTAATATTTAATTAGGTCAGGAAACGTTTTATTTTGAAGATTTTATAGTTGTTCGAAATTCCAGTTTATTATACTTGCTAGATTTATATAATGTTAGTTGTTTTTTGCTAATCTCATAACATATAATTTTATTTTTAATAGCAGCGAAACACGAAGGAATGACTTGTATTATTTCTGTCATAGGATGACATGACAACATAAAAAACAATTTGTCATATTGTGTCAAACGAATCAAAAAGATTATTCTTTCATGTAGAACCTCTAAAGATTAAATTGAATAAGGTTCTACAGTTAATATTCATGTTAATAGGTTGAAACCATTTTATTATAAAAAAAAACATTTATGATAGCAGAAAAAGTAGGATGTCAAAGCAGATAGTAGATGTCAATTATAATTTCATGTAAACAAACATTATTTTGGTTTGGTAGGTTGAATAAGTTATTGAACAAGGTTTCTTTTGCATGTAATATCCGAAGAAGGACATGTACGTTGGTCGACGACTTCGAGGGCGCTCCCAGTTTTGAGAAGAGTGCGTCAAAAAAAAATATTAGCTAGGGTGAACTCATTCCAGTGGTGTTAGAGGTATAGTTTTCGCGTTTATTTTACGCCATTGAAGGACTCCATGGGCGGTTAAACTAACTTTGCATACAAGGCATAGCCTTCGCGAGGGGTGGCTAGTTGTCACCATTGGTTGAACTGATTATGGAGGCAATTGATTTCAATTCTTATGAATTATAATCACTGGAGTAAGTTCAAAGTTAAAATTTAAAATCTTTAACAGAGTAGACCTACGATGATCGTCCGACGAGCAACCACCTAGATTAGTTAGGTTAGCTTGTAAACCACATCGACTGTGGTAAAAGTTCGCAGTGTAGTGCGACTTTTACTCCGGTTTTATCGCACTGGGGCTTGGACATGCCTGCGTGTTTAACTAAGCAAAGCAAAAGCATTCAATAACTTTGCAAAGATACTTGTCTATGCAAGGCATGACTCTAGCTGCATCTAAAGAGGTACTTGCAGTTGACTACGTTATCCGGAGATAGGTAGGGACTTCGGGTTAGGAGTAGGTAGGTGCTTAACTCTTCCAAGGCTGAGAATGTAAGATTGCAAGAAAATCATTCTTACTATCCTCCATTCTTCGGGGGGTAGCTCATGTAGAATATACTCTTTGGAAGGTGCAACCTCAAAGTCATAAGCCTTGAAAGATTTAAGAAGAAAGAGATTAAGTTCGAATTCAAATGTAATGACATAAGAATGTGTTAGTTTTTTCGATGGGATTCTGTTAAATGCCTCTACATTGAAAAGACGTAATATAATAATTCTTAAAAGTTTCCTCAGTTTTCCCGCTACGCCCCGACCTTCGATCCTTTACAGTACCTAACCGTTGTATATAATGATGAGTATAGTGACCCTTTTTAAGGGAATGCGTTTATTCTATGACATGTTGTACAATCAACAAGCAGCAGAGATACAACTTTTTAAATCTTAAAGACATCACTGTCATCCGCCCTTAAAAAAAAACCGATGTTACTATTCAAATACAACATAACTTAATCCGACACCTGTCATTTGCGAAGGCCTATTTATTCTGAAGCCAATTTTTTTCAGAATTCAATCCACATTTTCTTTCTTAGAATATAATATGTATAAAAAGATAGCCATTTAAAAAATCATTCTATACGGTAAGGTAAGTTGAAAAAGGTCACACCAATAGGTCGTAAGGCATCTTATTAAAATACCACAGAATAACATTGGCCTCGTTACACAAAAGACGAATAAGTGATATCGTCCAAAGAAATCGCAAGTATTAAGAGGAGCAACAAAAAATAATGTCTCACCAAATTGAATCATTTGTAATATTCATTCTTTTTTACTCTTGCTTCTGTGGACGCTTTATAAAAGTTACAATGATGTAGGAGGAATGGATGCGGCGCGGACGGAATACGAATTGATTTTAAAAGTTAAACATACATCTTGAGGAATGATGATATCCGCAAGAGAATCAAGGTTACCAACGTAGCCCGAAGGATCGTCAAACTTAAGTGGCAGTGGAAAGGGGCATATTGCTCGCAGAACAGATAGTTGATGGGGCCAAAAAGATCTGGAGTGGCGACCGCGTACCGGAAGACGCAACGCTTGCCGGAATCAGTTAATGGATGTGTGGCCATTCATGACATATCAAGATTCCTCTGTGTTACGGCAAGCTTTTGGTCTCAGCTGTCATTTGTAGATCCTTGAAAATCACACACTGTCGGTGTGAGGAAGATCGTAAAGGAGGAATGAAAGAGTTGGGCATAAATTAATTAATTCGGCGTAGATTCATGATATCCTAAGGTACCTATGTTCTTAGATGGCTTCCTTTATTGTTATGCAACAGTGTAATAGTGGTTTTTGTTTGGAGATGGAGCAGTGTTGTCACTTCTAGTAAATCTATACATCGACATAAAACCAAGCTTTGCTCCTTTATGGGACTCGTTTCGATAATCAACTGTCTTCAGAAATCCGCGACGTCACATTGCTGGAAGATCTGGAGAGAAATAATCCGTTTCTAAGTATCTTTTATTAATCTTTCAGTCTAAGGCTTCGTCCTAACACAAGGCAATTATCGTGCAAATACGTGATCGTTGTTTCGTTTGCACGGCAAACGCGATCGCGTCATCGCGCCGGCAGAGGGCGCTATCCGGTTTTGCCGAACGAATTGATCGCGATGATCGCGTATTCGTGCGGTGGTCGTTTTTCGTTCGGCGTATTTTATTACGATTAATGTGACTAGGACTCTAGATTCATATTATTGCGACTAGATTAATTTACAAATGCGGTTTGGACTGTGTGCTTTTGATAAGGTTTGACATTTCTGTCGAAAACACATAACCGACCACTAGTTCGATTGTAAATTATAGTGGGCTTTTGTCAATAGATGTGATGTGAAGTATTATACGTAGGCATTAGTATATATATTAAAAAACCGGACAAGTACGAGTCGGACGCACCCACCGAGGGTTCCGTACCCTGTAGGTACATATTCTTTCAATAAAGACCATATTTTTTACGATTTAATTACAAATGTATAGTTTCTAGTCCTTGTACTTGTAATAAAACGGTATTATTTTCCAAATTTCATAGTTCTAGGTCAACGGAAAATACTTTTAATATACGATTTTTTCACATCTACCAGGAACTATAGACCCAAGTGTACGAGTTTTAATTTCAACTCGATACTTCTACGCGTTCTCGAGATAAAGTGTCTTGACAGACAGACGGACGGACGGACGGACGGACGACAACAAAGTGATTCTATAATAATTGCATTTTATTATATACGTACACTGATTAATTCAAGGTTTCTGCTCCGATTTCTATGATTCTTTTTTAGTTCGATGTGGTATACTAGCCATTCGGTTCCGTAAAAATTCAGTTTGTTTGAGTACCTAGTTTTTCTTGTATGTGCATTTTTGATTATTTCCGTTTTTGCGCAGACGAAGACGTCGTCCAAGTATCAACACTTTAAAGTATAAACTAATACAAAATAAAAAAAAAACTTTTTTACAAAAATTATAACTGACGAAGTTTTTGTTAAGTGTTAAAATGAGTTCGCTCTTGACTTCGATCACGCCTGGTGGAAAGTGATGAACAAAGTCCACAGGTTGAAAGCAGGAGCTAGCAAAGAGTTTTAATTGTGCTGGCAAAAAAAAATTCTGTGCTACTTCACGTCCAGATTTGTATAAATGTGAAGAAAGAGTTACATACGTAAATACCTATAACGTTACTCGAATAAAATTCTTCCGTTACTGGGTGACTGACAGACAACGCACAGCCGAAATTACTGGTCGTAGAGAGCTGAAATTTGGCGTGTAGTTTCCATGGAGAATGTAGGGGTGCACTAAGAAATGATTACTCGAAATTCTTACGGGAACCGGAAAAATGGGATATGCGCGTCCGAAATTGCAGGCAAAAGTTAGTAAGTATTACATACAGATTTCCGAAAACACGACTGAATACCTACTAAAACCCTAACATTTAAGTCCACTAAAAAAACCCGCAAACATTTCAAAAACAGATTTCTTGGTCTTGTCTCGACTTAAGGGGAAATAAAACTGTCGTTCATAGTAAAACGGGGTCGGACATGTTACTGTACCCGTTGGTATGCGGGGTAACAGTTGACCTCCCCCTTTTGTGGGGGAAAGGTTCCCCGAGCGACGTCACGCGCGATTCCGAGGCGCACAAATCACGCTAGACGTGCACGCAAGGAGTTCTGTACTACGAACGTTAAAAAAATCAATTAAATCGTTGTATACTACACTGTGTGATATACATTGACCGTTCCGTTTATGAATGGTTAAGTAGGAGAGAGTACAACGCGCAATAGATATGGAAATTTTCGATTTTGGAAAGAGGATGAATACACGTGTGAAGGCTACGGACAAAGCCCAGAGCGATATGTCAATAGCTATGTTTATTTTCCAGTAAACGCCTCCTTTTTCTAATAAAAAAATACCATTGAAATAATAACTTGGCTGTCGCGGACACAATAGATGGCACGCCACATTCTTTGTCAGCCAGACAGCACGAAACCCTATGCAAATGTAAAAATGTTACTTGTACAGTTTTAAAATTTGTTGTACTTTTAAGGCTCCCGCAGACAGGTACCACACGAGATTGCGACAATGATTTGATTTCTTTGAAAACGCTTTGTCACGAAAATTGTTATACGTAACGAAAAATGAAACATGTTTTTTTTTTAACTGGCCAAGTGCGAGTCTGACTCTCACACAAAGGGTTCCGTACCATAAACCTTATTTTTTGTTATAGCATCAATAGAAATACACAGTCTATGAAAATTTAAACTGTCTACGGACAGACGGACAGCGAAGGTTAAGTAATAGGGTTCCGTTGTTACACTATAGGCACAGAACCCTAAAAAGTATTCAAATTGACAATGCACCAGCGGAGAGACAACTCAGTTGTTGGTGCATTGTCGCGTCTTGACTATCTGTAGAAGCCTTTACTTCCCCTTTACTTAGTAATTGTTTTATTTTTATTTTAACGACAACATTAGTTTTGGTGGGTGATTTTTAATGTTCTATTTATAAATATTGCGTGACGGCTGAAGATTAACTGATAAATGTAATAGATTAAGCGCTGCTTTGGATTCTTGTTATTAATTGTGTCGTGTTATCTGCCTGGATTAGGCTTTGAAGGAAGAATTATGGTTGGCAATTGTCATCTGATTATCATAATGTTTTAGGGGCATGAGTTAGAATTCTTATTCATTCTGTAGGACCTCCCAATTTCAGTGCCTGATGGGGTTGCGGACTTCGTTCGAAAGAGGCACCGTACCCTGGAACGCAAAGGGCACTAGGAGGAACACGGATGGGTTCTAGTCAGTAAGAGTCTGACACTCCCTTCTGCTTCACCCAAAGCAAGAAGAAGGTCCTCCCGATTTGACATTGTTATGACGTTTTTCTATTGGTTGGTTGTATTTTACAAGTTTTGTTCGTCAAATTACTTATATCTGAGTTATAAAACTATCTGTATAAAAATTATTATATAGGGCCAGTTTTTTCTTGGTAGAAAAGTATTTGACACTATAAAAATCGACCCTTACAAAAATATCACTGGCACACAACACTACCTAAGTAAACCTATTCGATTTCACGTTTTATGCATGTTACAAAAAAAAAAAATACTTTTCTTCGTAAAAACCACGAAATAAAATAAAAAAACAAGATCGTTTTTAATAATCACTACAGTACCACGTGATATTACTATGCGTAAACACTATGCTTAAAAGGAACGTTTAATTTTACAAAATGGTCAAGCACAAAAAGTCTCTATGGCTTTTTCCTCATAATAACAGTAGAGTAACGCATTCCGCCCACTGTCACAGCGAGGGCGGGTGGCAATTTAAAACAATAAGCGTGCTTTCGTTTCTAAGCGATACTTTATGCTCGGCGAGCACGCAATCTTGCTTATTACAGGACTAGGCTGAATGAACTGGCGATTAGGTGCTAGCTTTTTAAAAGAAGTCGCGTTCTTAGTTCAAAATGTTTACTGTTTTTCAAGAAGTATTTTTTATGTTTTCAGATTTAAAAAGAAGAGATGTTCCGTTTCAAAATCTTTTCGGATCTAAAATTAAAAAGAAGTGGTGTTCTTATTTCAAAACCTTTGCAAAACTAACAAGAAGTGGCGTTCTTATTTCAAAATGTTTGCAGAATTGACAAGAACTTGCGTTCTTATTTCAAAATGTTTGTCTATGTTGGCGTTTGGTCAGTTCCATTTGAATCTTTTCGTGATAAAAGCGAGACACTGCAATCTAATCATAAAATGAGGGTCTCACTTAAGTCTCTCTCAATTATTTCCCACGTGTCTTGGTCATGAGGTTTGAGATTTGATTTTACTGAATGCTGGTTTGTGATGTGATCTATAATTCATTATCAAATATTACCCGCCCAAATCAATAGATAAAGTATCGTCACGCTTAGTCATCAATATAAACATTTTTATTGTTTTGGTTCCGGTACAGTCCCCAACAAAAATGTCTCCCCCGCATTTTATCATAATATCCCGAATTTGTTCACCACTTATCGGGGCAGCCATCTTGTCATTACAAACGTTAATATGGAACATAAAACTTCTGCAACAAAGTAGTACATAGTAACCATCGGGAAGTTTACGCGTTTCTCGTAAACTTAGGGCTATCATCGGCCCAAACTTTGGAGGGCTTTAAAGATTAAAGACATTAAATTTTTATGAAGACCCCTGTCAGTGAGGCGGCAATACTTACGATAAGGAACCCTGACTCAGTACTTTAGTTATACTTTCTTAGATACACCGTATCTGCACGAACTTCCGAAACTGAAATTTGTTAAAGAAAAGTGTTATTTATTATCTTCAAGATAAGGTTTACGAGTTCGTGTACCTTTGTGAGCGCTGTAATGTCACCGTAAACGGAATTGCTTTTACGAAAAGTGAATTCAAAAGCCGGGTTGTATTTTTTTAGGTTTATACGTATTGGGTACTGTTTATATGGGGTAAACTGGGTTGTAGAGAGCGGTAAAGGTAAAACGCAATAAGTATTGGTTGTAAAATTTTACAATATGTAAAACTTATGTACGCGTACTGATATAGAAGCGAATGGAAAATGTAGAAGATTTTATTTAGTAGGTAATCATTTCCATAGGTATCCTCAAATGATGTAGGTACTTATTTGGCGAATCATTCATTTCATTTATTCAATTCAATAACAATTAACATTGTGTCTGAATGTGTTACAAAAAAAAGAAAAACAGTTAAGTAAACAATTAACAAAAGATCAAATCGTAATCGATTTGATCTTTTCTTAATTGTAGTTGTTTGTATTTATTGTTGTTGTTGTTCTTGTTTGTTGTTTATAATGATTTTTTTTCATCATCATCTCAATTAAATTAATTATTTATTTATCGGCAGGTAGTCCTAGGTTTGAGGAGATCGTGGCTAGATAATGACAGCCGCACTAGTCAAGCTTCAAGGTTAAGCAACGCTTGCCAAGGTTGGTCTGTGGATGGGTGACCATCTTAAAATACCGAGTTTCCGTCATTTGTAGATCTTCGGCAGTCGTTACGGATAATCAGAAGCCAGTAAAAATCTGTTACCCAGGTAATGGGTTGTGGAGGCAGCCGCTCTTCGTAAATTACTGGTATTCAGCTAAATCCGGCTTGACTGGAAGCCGACCCCAATATAGTTGGGAAAAGGTTAGGCAGATGATGAGGTAGTCCTAGCTTTACGAAACTTATCTTAAATAACTTTACTTTCACATTTACGAAAGAAAACATGAAAACTTCATGCTTCATAATTAATTTAGCTGTTGCATTCAAAGAAAACAGCAACAAGGAAATTCCAGGACTGGTACCGTAAATAAGCACACAAAATCGTACAAAATACAGTTGTTTGCGACTGTACTTTAGTTTGAATACTACCTACATTTTCTTTGTGGTACTCAAATAAACTTTTCCACAAAATAGAACGAGCATTTCGAAAATGCACCATATAAAATTAATGCATTTGTATAGAACCCGCAAATGAATATCTATTCTACAATTTGCTGTAAAACTCTAGCATAGGACACCGTCTATTCACAGTATTCACAAAGCTTTTGGATCTTCAGTGAAGAAAGCTTGCAAAGGGTGTTGGTAAAAGAATTATTCTTCTATTTTGGCGGGACCTCGTTACTGAGACCTGATTATGCGGGCGACCGACACGGCACGGTATTAAACATCTTTAGTAAGTAGTTTCTCGGCATAGGTCACTGATTTAGGCTGTCAGACAAGTTGGTTAAATAAAGATAGGCGTCGTGTCAGTAGGGTTAAAATTAACTTCGTTAGACGAATTTGGCTGCAAATACACAAAATCTGGTTAATTAAGGTATAATCAGTATTTTCATATTATCAAGAAAGACGTCTACTGTACAGTACAATGTGGGCCTCTTTCAAGCGTCGCCACATTGAACGGTCCTGCGCTTTTGGCATCTAGCGTGCTCCCGCAGCCCTCTTCAGGTTATCGGTACACCTTGCGAAGGGCTATAAAATAAAGTTTTTAGGGTTCCGTACCCAAAGGGTTACCAACGAAACCCTATTACTAAGCTTCCGCTGTCTATCCGTCCGTCACTCTGTCAGCGGGCTGTATCTCAAGAATTATAACAGGTAGACAGTTAAAATTTGCATAGAGTGTGTATTGCTATTGTCGCTATACCAACAAATAATAAAAAAATAACTTATTTAAAAATTATAGGAGGCTTCCATACAAGAAACGTGTTTATTTGGTTTATGGTACGGAACCCTTCGTGTGAGAGTCCGACTCGCACTTGACGGGTTTTTTTACATTTTACGCTTAGTCCAAACAGTGCAACTTCTGAGAACCAGAATTACTAGCGATGTCCACCCGAAAAACGTCGATTCAATGATACTCGACGAGTACCGGAGACATGATCCAACCACTCAAGAACAGCAGATTTAGAAAAGCATAACTTTCAAAGCAAAATCTACGCACAGCCTAGCGTCGATTTCATCATCACAAGTGTTCAGCCTGTATCCTCAAGAGGTATCCAATATAACAAAAATGCTTGCTCAATAATTTTCTTAGTCATACTAGATTGAATGGGTCCAGCCTAGGACAAACTTTTGAACTTTCATCAGCTAATGCATGTTCAAAGTGAAAGGTTCGAAACGGTGTCTTCTACCCCGAGTCCGGGACAGATAGGTACAGAAGTGTTTGCAGTGTGACATCATAATAGGTACAATACAACAGAAGATCAATACATACAGAAATCTACATTATGGAATCGCTAAACTGCAATAATATAATTCATGATGTGCCTAAAAGTTGGATAGGGGAAAGTTTCCGAGTCAGTAATTTTTACATTGTATATTTTTGCATTTTTATCTGAAGGCTTAAAGTCACCCAAAGGGCAATGAAGAGGGCAATGCTTGGAGTTTCCTTGGCGTGATTGAATCAAGAATGATGATATCTGCAGGAGAATCAAGGTTATCGACATAGTCCGAAGGATTGCCAAACTGAAGTGGCAGTGGGCAGGTCACATTGCTCGCAGATGGTTGATGACGCCGAAAAGCTTTAGAGTAGCGACCGCGCATTGGAAGACGCAGCGTTGTAAGGCCTTCCAGCGATGATCTGGTGAGGGTCACGAGTAGCTGATGGATGCGAGACTCACAGATCACTCAGACGGGATGTTGTCGCACTTGGGGGAGGTCTATGTCCAGTTCCTTCTGCGAAATAGTCATCGCGCAGAAGGAGGCTGCGGAAAGGGAGAGGGAGATTTCGACCTCTCTCCCGGCCCGCAGCAGGCGCACCGGGCGTCGGACGCTGCCCTCTTCCGGCCCCCCTAACTAGGTCCAGGGGCGGCGGTCTTGGGGATGACCGTCGCCCCCCATTCATACGGACCCGAGGTGGCGGCGCGTAGTGTTCCCGTGCGCCCCTCTTTGGCGTCGCAGGGAGAGTCAAACACCTCACTCCTCCCGCTGACCCGAGGTGGCCCACAGAGGCGGGCCGACACCAGTCGGGGATCGCGGAAAGCCTATTAAGTTCTCGCAATACCCGGCGTTGGTGAGAGATGGAACACCGGGGTGGTTTTAGTCAGTAAGAGCCTGACAGACCCCTCCGCCCGCCCCAGGGTGGAGGACTTCCATGAGGATTTCCCCCCGTTAAAAAAAAAGGCCTATGTCCAGTAGTGGACATCTTTCCGCTGATCTGATAATGATGATGAATTATTTTTAATGAATGCTCTCTCTCTCTCTGCTGTGTCCAGGAAATCGCTACATACACCGTAAAGCCGCTGTGTGAAAAATGAAATAGCACAATGCAAAACTTGCTTGCAATATTGTATCTAGTAGTAGGTAAGTGGAATTCCCAGCTTTTGTCTGTGTTTTCTGATAGCCAAGTACAACTTGGGGTTTTTAAGTCAAGAATGGAAGTTCTAGGCAAGCTCCATCGCCGACCACATCGTCGCAAACCAATAAAAAAAAAACTAGATAAAGAATGGGTCCCTATCAAAAATATTTCGTTAATTTCACATCTTGCTGGTAGTGGACCTTTTTAACAATAATTTTAGTGGTATAAGCTAACAATAGACTTGTCCGGAACGTTGGCCGGTGCGGAGACAGACTCCTTATTATGGAGCAATCTCGTGTGTGTAGTTTGAAGAAAAACGTAATTTTCTTCGTGTTTTATTCCATTGTGGAGAAGAATACTTTGTTGTCCGTATGCGAAGTAGTCGCATACGAATTGTTTTCTTTTAAAATAGGTTTTTTTTTTGATTTGCATAATAGCACGTTCCCAATGACAAAGTACGAGTACATATCGCTATCGTTAAATTCATACAAATCTGTTTTGTTTTTAAGGGGTTCCGAACTTCCGTAAAAAACGAAACCCTTATAGGATCACTCGGGTGTCTGTCTGTCTGTCAGTCTCTCCGTTTGTCTGTCTGTCTTCTGTCTGTCTGTCTGTCTGCTGTCTGTCTGTCCGTCTGCACAGCCAGTTTTCTCCGGATCTACAGGACCGATTCTCTTGAAAGTTGGTATACATATGGACTTTTATGACCCAAACACGGACGTTTTATGTAAATAAATAAATTTTTAGTATTGGGGGTCAAACAAGAAAATTAAAAAAAGAGTTTTACAAGCTGTATCGTGTGACATATCAAAAAGGGCTTACTGTGCGGGTTTTAATTATATTTTTCATAATTTTAAAGTAAATTGTTTTGAAGTTATTCAAGAAATTAGACCAAAAATGATCATTCCCCCCTTATCTCCCGAACTACGGAGCGTAAATTTTTGGAAACAAAATGCAGGTAATAGTTCTATACCTGAACATTACTGGAAAACCTATAAGAAACATGTAGTGTTAAAATAAAATGTAAAATAATGAAATTGGTTCGGGGCCCTTTGCACGCGAGTCTGACTCATACTTGGCCAGTTTGTTTTCTACAACTAGGTTGCGGTCAGATTCTGTTCTAACCGGATACAGTTGAATACTAATATTTCCTTGTCGTGTTGACCAGGTCCACTACGCAGTAACTGGATAACACGAAAACCCTTGAAAAGACTGGCATCGGATCTTTTGGCTCCTGACAGCTCTGGCTACTAGCGGCCGAGACGTTTAACGTGCTTAGCACGGCACGGAGCTGTCTCAGAAAGTAATGAAACTTTAGCGGAAATCGACGGGTTGGTGCGGTCACGAGCTCCTTGATTATTTCAAAGATTGTCATTAAGTGCCTAATAAGCTACTTAGTGGTTTGTGGAGATCAAATTTTCAATCAAAAATGTAGGGAAAAATGAGGCTATTTTGACAGTTTGCGACAGACATGCGAATATGCAGTCTTTAATGTAAAATACAGATATTCAGCTACGAGTAAATCCGTTTGACTGGAAGTCGACCTCAATATATTTGGGAAAAGACTAGGCAAATGGTAAGACCACATCCCATTTAACTTAGGCCTCAAAAATATTGAAATAGTTTACATGTAAATAATATCCCCGAAAACGGTCCATTTTCATCAACTACCCTCATGTTAAGGTGGATGCTCCAGGGTAGCCCGCGAAATTTAATCATCAATATAGCCCTCTAAGTTCATGTAGTTCGAAAGAATGAATATTTCAGAAATAATCATTCTTTCGAACTACATGAACTTAGAGGGCTATATTGATGATTAAAATGGTTATAATTCTTTAGATAAATACGCGTTACGGTCGCGGATCGCATTTGGTCCACATACAGCTTCACACTGACTGGCAAATTGCAAAAAAAATAAAAATATTTGAATTTCGCGGGCTACCCTGGAGCATTCACCTTAATTAAACCGCAAAACTGTACTGCAAGCCACAAAACGTAACCTAATTTTAAATGTATTCAAATTTAGAATAGAATTTTACATATTATATAGAGTCAGAGTGACTGACGAATGAATAAATAAATTGGCTTTACATTATTATTAGTGACTTATTTCTGTTAGGGATGATTTTTCAACAGTCGGATAATCTTTTAATTGTGGAATGAATAATATAATTTTCTACGTAAAAACTGTTAAACCGCCATTTTATTCCTGAAAGGCTCTAGAAACTTTTTCTATCAGTGAGTGCGACTGTCGAAATGCCAAAATATTTGGAATTGGTCATTGTCCACAAGTCCGTTCCTGCATGGAGTATTGTAGCCACCTTTGGGATGGCTCAGCTAAATATCAGCTTACCGCGCTTGACTCGGTGGAACGCAGAGCTAAGAGGCTCATCGGTGACGTAAAACTGGTGGGTGCCAAGCTCATCGCCGTAAGGTTGCCTGCTTGTCGGTCTTGTACAGATTATAATTCGGTGAGTGTGCCCAAGAACTCCACGACCACATCCCACCGGCCCCCTTTTACCATCGGACATCCAGACGCACTGCATCTTACCATCCCTACCTTGTTGCTATTCCACCATGTCTTTATAATACGCACAGCTAAGGAGTGGAACACTCTGCCTGCTCCTGTGTTTCCAAATGCTTACAACCCTAATCTCTTCAAAGTTAGAGAGAACAGGCTCCTTCTGGGTAAGCTCGCTCCATCGTAGACTTTGTCTCTATCATCTCTGACATAGACTAGAGTCAAGAGCAAACCCATCAAAAATAAAATAAAAAAAAAGCTCGTTTTGACATTGCTTTCGCCATATTAACGCTGACGTAATGTCGCTTGTCTAGAGACTTTTAAGTAATCCCATGAGAAACATAAATATGGAAATGGGAGCCAAGTTCAATGTTAATAATATCCGTGATTGTCGACTTCAGCGAAAAAAGAATTGAGATGATGACTAATAGAATAGATAGCCAAGTTTTGTAGATCATCCTGAAATAAGATAAATTAAGGTTCAAGATTCAACTTTGCTAGTTTTTACATACATGTTATCTTATATTTGACTTTACATATTATCTCTATATATATATAATAACTGAAACTAACAAATTCACTTATCTAAAAACAAACTAAAATATAGCATCAAAAATTCTTCCTTAACTGTCAGCTGGTAAAGTGCCCAAGAGACTGGCGGCATTGCCACGTTGAATGGCAATGCTTAATCTCTGCCCAAAGTAAAAGCCAGCTCTTGGGTCACGGGAAGTGTCAACCAGACGTTTTGAAATTTCTTTGAAAAACATCTCTACATTATACTTACGCAAGTTACAATTTTTATATTGAAAGGTCGACATTATCTTACTTTTCAAAAAAGTTAATTCGCTGGTAAAAACTAGCCATGTCATACACATATTACACACGGCCGTTGCGTCGCCAGTTTCTTTTTCTTTGAACTTTGGCTGGACACGCTACCTTTTTTATTTTATTTGTGATGGCTTTGCTCTTAACTCTAGTCTAGATCTAACTTTAGAAAATATTTGTATCGATATCTATTAAATATTTAAATGACAGCAAACCGATTACTATGATTGGTTTTTAGTAGAAACTGTTTTAAAGTTTTATTCAGTTCTTCCCTGAGGATTTAAGTAAAGAGTGTTTGGATAAAGTAGGTTCTGCGAATTCAGTCATTTGGCAAATGGGAATTTCTGCGAATCTGAGTTTTATAGATTTATTTTCTAAACAGATATGTAACTGATGGATGAGATAAGCGAATACTATTCTGAAACGCAAAAATCGAACACAACGGCACTTCAAGGAAAATTTACACTTTCTCACACACAATCATATATACACATACACAAACACATACACAAACACAACAATACAAACCCTGTTTTAAAAACTAGATATACATAGACAGTCTCGCAAAAGCATACAATTACAGTTACACAAAGAGCTGCCAGTTAGTTTATAAGTCACTTACTGTTAATTTTTCTTCTTAAATTTAAAGTTTGGTAATTTTTTGTAATAATTTGTGCAAGTCTCAATATTGTTAAAAATTGGGAAAGAGCGAGATAAGCCCCAACACAAGTATTATCAATTACTTACTGGGGACGTCTCATTTATAATCCATGTAACTGCTTTTGGGACAAATAAACATTTTTTCATTTTCATTTTCAAACGCAAAGTTCGTAAATTATTTTATTTTATATATAATTAAAATAAAATCTAAAATACTTAACTTCATAAAACAATAAATTAATGCAACCAACTGAATCAGACTGCTTGGAAAGTGATGTTTGGAAGATTTTTGTTGCTTTTCAAGTTCGGTACCCGAAAGGTAATCAACGGAACTCTAATACTAAGCCTTCATTGTCATTCATCTGTCTGTCAGCGTGCTGTATCTCAAGAACCGTAATAAACCAGTTGAAATTTTCCCAGAGTGTGTATTTTTATGATCGCTTTAACATTCGATACTAAAAATATAAACTAAGAACGACAGGGGGCTCCCATTTAAGTAACTTGTTTGTTTTTCTATTTATAGAACGTAACTATTTCTTACAGTTCCATTTCTATTCCACAAAATATTGATGAATTACCCGATTCACGCTGTTATTAACAAACACTTCACATTATACTCTGATACCTAAAATTTCTACACAATATTTGTAAGCGTATAGAAACTAGGTCGTTTTCAATCGGCTCGCTTTCAAATTCGTATTCGTATTGGACATGTTTTCACTCTGTCTATCGGCCCGTACATACAGTAGAACTATCAATTACTTTGATCATATATCGTATTGCACAATCGCTATAGAATGTATTGGCGATTTTGTGAAATGCCTGAATATGACGCAGTTTAGGATATCGCCGCTGTTCATCAAAGTTGAAAAATAACAGTGTGTTTTTTGTTAAAAACATGTTTGTACAAAAACTTCGGAATGTTTTCGCTGGTATTTGGGAGTGAAAATATTTATTTATGTTACGAGTACCTACGTGAAAAATACGAGCACGTGTTTGGGACACATAAAGTAGGCTAGTTTTTCAAATAATTGTGATCTTATAAAATTCCTGTCATGAGTATTTTCAAAAATGAGGTAGAAATCCAGATGTTTTGAGGAGGTTTTGGTTTATTTTATACAGTTGTTGCTCTAGGCTTTGCCAGTGATCGACGGCGCGCTGTGTTCTACGCGCGTCTTAAAGAGATGTCAGCATAGAAGGTGGGGCCCGCTAGTGGCAGTGCCGACCAGAGTGGCGGAATATTTGAAAGAGTCACAGCGGCTCTGGAACGCAAAGGGCTTTAGGAGAAACACGGGTTCTAGTCAGTAGAAGTCTGACACTCCTTTCTGCTCCAGAGTGGGAGGAGTCATGTGATGATTTACCACCCTTATTTGAACCGTCTCCAAGGCTCCATATACCTCTGTACCAAATCATCAACATAAATTAAGGCGTAAAAGGATGAGAGATTCACATTGACAATCATAAGAAAATATCAGTAAACGAGCTTAAACTGATATTATTATTATTTTTTTACAAATTTTTGTTCTCATCTTGGGCTAACTTTAATAAAAACACAACCGTCGAACCTCTTCCAATCGTATTTTTTTCAGTAATTTCGGTGCTACAGTAACATATCAACGGTTTAACGATCACATCCCCGCCAAAGATTTACTCAGAGCAAATGATTGGCACCTACTATTAATATGCGAGGCCACGGTTCTCATCAGTGTAAATCGGCCTTATCGATAAGTTTAATAAGCGCGCGGTAGGCGACGTCAAAGAGCCTGCGCCGGGAATCGCCGTTGATGTATGCCTGCCTTAATCAATGGACAGATAACGTCAGGAGGGAGATTGAAAAATTCAGGTTATTATATAAACGGTTATACGGTTAAATACTGCAATTGGTCCTCCGAAGTGCATTAATTTCGGTTTTATAGGGATAATTTTAGGAAGGAACAAATTATGGTTTAATAGGGGTACGGTTTTTAATGATGTTTGATGCTCGTTTAACGCGTCTACTTAGGAAGTTCAGTTAAACGGTTAAGTAGCAAATCACATGAGTCAATTACTTGTAATGAATCAGCTGATTCCTTTTTTTTCCTCGGTCGCAATTATGCCAAAAGTTGCCTAATTTTGACAGATTTATAATTTTGCCAGCAAACGGTTCGCGTGTGAATTAGTTCATTATTTTAAGGGAACATACTCAGGCTAAAAAGTATCCTGTTCCAGGACATGGTCTACCTAAGTGCCAAGTTTCATCCGTTTTCCGTTCAACCGTTCAATGGTAAATAGAAAACCAATAGGGAATATGCATGAAAAACATATTTATCATCTATACAGTTTATAGAAAAATATACAAAAATATAATACTAACAGTGAAAGCAAAATCAAAATTACTTGAAAAACGAAGGAGATATAATTATTTTAAACAAATATATCTGTCCCTCTCGCGAAAACACTATTTTCTATGGCAGCTGTAGACGATGACGTAAAAGTTTACATCGGAATTCTCTTTCTGATTGTAATCTTTGAAGCCTTATAACTTCATTGCTGATGAAGGTATTTAAAAAATAATGTCATGATTGTTTACTAGAGCCAATAAGTATTTCATTTTGCAAATAAAAAAATCGCATGCATATTCCCTGTTCACAGACAGACGAATAACAGGACAGATTTATTTTCGCATTTATAATATTAACATAGTATAAAACCAAGTCGCTTCCGCTGTCTCTCTGTCCCTATGGACAGAGAGACAGCGGAAGCGACTTTGTTTTAAAGATCTAAGCATACATAGGTATGCTTAGATCTTTTTCATTTCAACGGATTTTGATGCGGGTTCTCCAGGAAGGTTTTAGTATATAATTTGCACCCGTGCGAAGCCGGAGCGGGTCGCTAGTTATATTAATAAAGTACTAGCTGATCCATGCCTACTAGGTTGGGCGGTATTTTTTAGGTTGATATATTATTAAGACACTCACAAATAACGTGGCTTCCTATTGGTAAAAGAATTTTCATAATAGGTTCAGTAAATCCCCCTACAACCTTACAAAACCAAGCAAACCTCAATATTTTTTTATTTAATAGAAAATAAATAGGACTGACAAGCCTATCTACACTGCAACTCTATCTGACTAAAAGCAAATACCGAAAAATCCACCATAAAATGCAGTCTTAATTAAGACCAATTTATTCATTTACCGTACATTAAAGGCGAAGATACGACACAACTTATGGTCTTTTATACTGATTTACAACTCAAGCAGGAACGCTATTGAATGAAATAATTAAGTTATTGCTTGGATTTAAATAAAAAATTAAGCAGATATTATCTGAAGCTGGTCCTTTGGCGTTTAAGATATCTTTAATCGGTAAATTGTGGTTTTAACGAAGCGGGTGTGTAGGTTTCCACGATCTTAAATTATAATTAAACGAATCTCTATGAAAGACTGATTCTTTTTTTTAAATTGACCTTGTCCCACTGCTGGGCAAAATATCGAAAACCTGGAAGAACGGTCCTCCAGGTTTTCGATATTTTGCTTTCTTCGACAAATCTCATACATATCAAGTCATCAAACCTATTTTATAGGCCTCCCTTGGCGAGGCCAATGAGAGCCAATTTTATTATTTTTAATCTGTCAAAACACATCAAGTGACTGACACACCTCAAAGTGTGGAGCTCTCTGTCAACGCCTGTGTTCACTCCCACATATAACCCGTCTGTCTTCAAAGCATGAGTGAACTGACATCTTCGGGACAAGCTTGCTGGATCATAGACCTCATCGATCGTTTTCAAGCAAGTGCATTCGTCACTAAAAAATAATACCTCAATTACCCTTACATTTCTTACAGATTACGACTGAGAAGCTAATACGAACGTTATAGGATTGGTCCTCTCTATTTTTACATTCTGCTGACATTTGTTTAAGCCCAATCAGAAAATGAATGCTCAAACTCATTAATGGTTGTAGTTATGCCGAAAGCGTCAGCTTCTTTCTAAGACAATTAAATGAAATAAACTTCATAGGTTGGTATACTCAAACAAAAGCATACAATTACAATCTTGGCAAATAATCCTACATCAAGAAATCAGTTACATTGCCTCACATAATATTAAACACAAACAAAATACGACAAATCATGTGAGGCATTAAAACATTCAAAATTAAAGCTCTTAATGATTAAACAAAATTCAAAACACTTTAACTTAATTATAACGAGCCAAAAAACTCCGTTACACGCATTCGTACACAAACTGAGGCATCTTAATTGCTATGAATAACTCCACTTCGTTTATCGATCTGAAGCATTTCAATATTGATGTTTTAATTAAAACCTTGATGGTCGTTTCGTTTTTGGTTATTTTTTTCGCGGACGGCTTGTTTGAGAAATGTTCATTTTATGAGATCTGGACTGGAGTAAAATTCTCTTTTTGTTAGCGTTCTGAGGACATAGACTGCAGCTTTATGTAGAGGAATACTGATAATAAAAATCTTCACATAGTAACGCAGCATACCGCATACCGGGAGACGTAACGTTAGAAGACCTCCCACAAGACGGACTGATGACCTGGTGAAGGTCGCGGGTAGCCGTTGGATGCGAGACACGCTGGACCGGTTGTTGGGGCGACAATTGGAGGAGGCTTATGTCCAGCAGTGGACGTCTTTGTGCTGATATGATAATAATTTGGTGACATACCAACGATATTATTTATCCGTTGTGTGAAAAAAAGAGAGGGGGGGCCTGTGCCTAGTAGTTGGACAAAATAGGCTGCATAAATAGAAAGATAAAGTATTTACTGTAATGAAGTTAAACCAAGAGACATTTATTTTAGATGTGTGACTGATTACGTCAAAGTTTACCCGCCTGATTGGTACTCAAAATCGTTTTGAATGATGGTGAATGACTTGTAATGTTATCAGTTATCACTTAGAAATAAATTAACAATAATAATAACTAAAATTAACAAATACACCAAACTAACAACAAACTAAAATATAGCATCAAAAAATTCATCCTCAACGCTGTCAGCTCGTAATGTGTCCAAGAGACTGGCGGCATTGCCACGTTGAATGGCAATGCTTCATCTCTATCACTTAGTATTTCACACATTATCAAAATCCTCGTACTTCAAGAACGTTCAAAATCAATACGCAATATCATCTCGGCGATAAACAGTGTCAAAAGCTTGTCAGAATGTAGAGATTACTACTGAGTTCCAATAGGGAACATGCAATATTTCCATTTTTGCTTTAATTTTAAAGAACTTCATCTAGAATAGACCAACACATAAATAAAAAATGAAAACGCTTTAATTTATTGCCAAAATTGCGTTTTGAAACCGACAGTTTAAAGGTTCGCGCGAAAATGGACGATGATGACTAACTCAGAGGTTGCCATTTCGTTGGCATAACAGCATACGTCACTAAACGCTGATTGTTGTTTTTAAACACATTCCGTTTCACGTGACTTTAATTCATATTTTTTGTTAAAAATCGATATTAACCAAAATAAAAACGTTGCAATGGCTTTTATTTTAAACTTTTTTATCGTTTTACTGACAAAATTCTCATAAATTCTGTAACGCAAATTAAATTTTCAAGTAACGCGGTAGCGTTCGCATTCGCATGTCAGTCGCGAGCTGTCAAAAATATATGGAAATAGGAGGCTTTGACAGATTGAGACTGAGATGCGAATGCGATGATTGCTTAAAAAATTTTAGAATTGACCCTCGGGAATCTATAACTCTAACCTTTTTAAAGCAAAGTCACATAACTTTAGGATGTGTCAAAAAGCCATACTTCTGTAATAAAATATCTGAGTATTGTAAAATCACCCATTTTTCCAAACAAACTTTACGTAGGAATAAACTTAACATATGTATTATTATCTATCTGTACTATCTATATATCTGTAATATATAAAGCTGAAGAGTTTGTTTGTTTATTTACTTGAACGCGCTAATCTCAGGAGTAGTTCCTGATTCGATCTGAAAAATTACTTCAGTGTTAGATAGCCCATTTATCGAGGAAGGCTATAGGCTATATATATATCATCGCGCTAAGACAAATAGGAGCGGAGCAGTAATGAAAATTGTGACACAGGCAAATACTTAGGAATAAACTTAACATATGTATTTATATACCCTAACAGCCTCATATTCTTTTAGCTTTGTTTAAGCAGCACGCGAAAATCAAGATTTCAACCAGCTTTAATTAATTGTATGAAAAGATTAATGTCCACTACGTTTTTAGCTTCCTCTTTGACACTGTTGCCAAGATTTAAAGACCTTATTTATACATTATCTATACTATACCTTGTCCAACCATATGATTAGATTAAATACTAGTTAGCAGATTCATACTCGTACTTCTATTTATTGACAGAAAAACTGAATATAGAATCTGAAGTTTTTTTTTTTAAGAAATGATATGCAAACTTTTTCATATTATTTGCGGATTCTTAATTCGATCCTCTTTAGTGAATAAATAATTTTGAAAACTAGTATTTAAACTTACTATGTGGTTAATTTATTTATGAATAAGCCTGCTTAAAAGATTTTATAAATAAGGCTGAAAAAACATTAAACGAAATTATCTATAATATTTCATTTGCTTGAATAAAATGTTCTTTAAATGAAAAACGCACAACTATGATAGGCGCCAGATAAACATGCAATAAAGTACATTGACCTTTCCTTAATATCCCTTCGTAGATACCCGAACAATAAATTATGAACCGTTTTTAGGGTTCCGAACAAAAAACGCGACCCTTTTAGGATCACTCCGGTGCCAGTCTATCTGTCTGTCCGTCTGTCTCAGCCAGTTTTCTCCGGATCCACTGGAACGATTCTGTTGAAATTTGGTACATATATGGATTTTTGTGACCCGACTAGGGACGTGTAACGTAAATTTTTAGCATCGGGGTCACTTTCGGGAGTCAAACAAGAAAATTAAAATAAAAAAAGAGATTTTTGAACAATAATGTGTGATATATCAAATGAAAGGGCTTACGGTGGGGGTTTTAATTATATTTTTTTCATAATGTTATGAAACATGGTTATGAAATTAATCAAAAATTTGAAAAAATGGACATAATAGATCTTTACCTAAAGATTACAGGAAAATCTAAAAGAAGTCTATAGTGTAAAAACAAATTGTCAAAAAAAAATCGTTTGGAATCCTTCGCACGCGAGTCCGACTCGCACTTGGCCAGTTTTTCCTTGAGAACGTAAAGGATCACGATAAAAAATCGATTCAGTACAGCTTTACGTCTTTATTTCTGTTTTTGTTAAGATAAATGTGGTTACAATAAATGTATGTGGTTCAATGAACGTTATTGCACATTTATCTGGCCCTACCATATGTAGGTACATAGCCACCCACGTCCCCTTTAGCGAGAACGATTCTAGGAAATTTGAGATTTCAGCATATTATGACGACAAGTTCAAAAAGATGTCTAAATCTGTGGTTCCAACAATTTTCAGTCATAATGTTATTCAAACGAAAACCTAGGACTATGTACTCGTATATTTTAGCGACATATTATTTTAACGACTACGGTTCTCGGAAATCTGTGTGGAATTTCGTGAGAAAATTGAGATGCTGTATATTGTATAATATTAATTTAGTAATAATGTTGTTGGGGATAATTAATTAATACGGGCGTATTTTTGTATTCACTTATAATTTTTTTGGATATCTTTCAATCGAGTTAAGACAAAAGTAGATGTCGACAAAAGTGCCTGACGAATTAATTTCTCTCAAGATTATAATTGTGGTTATTCCAAGAAACTTTTCCGACGTTAATTAAGGTATTTTATTTCAAAAATATGTCATGGGAACATCAATTTGTCAATAGTCGGTCGTCGTTGCCGGTAAAGACCACACTAGTGTAGCTGCGGCTTAGAGGCTTTTACGACGAATTGTTCGGAAAAGGCAACACACCAAGGGACAAGTAGAAAGCCATGGGATGTACCTTTAAGTTTGTCATGATTATATTTGTAGTGTGGAATAAAACACTTTTCTTTCTTTCTTTTCTTTGAAACAACAGGTTGATAAGAAAATTACAATAAAAAAAAGACGTGTGGCACTCGGAGACTGCCGCGGTAAAGCTATTGCATAGCTTTTTTTATCAACTTATGCAATTATAATTATATATTTATTTTATTTATGCAGTATTTTTTTTTTCAGGATCGGATTTGTGTATTCCATTCCATTCCATTCCATTTTTTTTCTTTGATATTAATTCAAGTTACACTTTGAGCGTGGTGACTGATAAAAAAAATAAAAAGTATCACGGCTGTGCCGGTCGGAGTAGGGGGTGTTAGGTTTTTTCGTTACGGAATTTCTGGATTCGGTCTCCACGCTCAAGGCCCGCGATAGAAGCTATGCAATAGCTTAAAAACAACGGGTTGCACTCCGAGAGTACCGGCAGAAGTGAAAACTTGAATGCTTGCCTCTCTCCCTCCGTCTTACGAACTTTCGATCAGGTCACGTGTCTTGCCGAGAGTTTAACGTTTTTTATCCATCTCAAAAAAAGTGCACAACGCCGCTAATGAAGTTTGCAGGACACGTGACCGTCTTACAAATTTTCGATCAGGTCACGTGTCTTGACGAGAGTTTAACATTTTTTACCCATCTAAAAAAAAGTGCTCAACGCCGCTAATGAAGTTTGCAGGACACGTAACCGTCTTACGAATTTTCGATCAGGTCACATGTCCTGATGCGAGTTTAACATGTTTTACTCATCACAAAAAAGTGCACAAATTATATAAGTTCTGGTCCTCAAAAGTACATACGGACAAACGTATATAGAGCCCACGAGATGAGGGAAGTTGTTGAGCGAGGATTCTTAATAAAATTAAAGACATTATATCCAGACGGTCGCGTTGGTACTGGACAGCCTTGAAAGTCAGGTCTGTGTTCCGCACTAAGCGTAAAAAAGCCGAGCTGTACATACATAATCAACAAATTAACTTAGGAAAAAAATAATGAAAATTTTACAAAAAAAATTACAACAGTTTTATAACTTACGATCTCCAGACGTACTTACCAACGGACATAAAGCCCATATAGACGTACGGCTTGAGGAAAGTCGTTGAAGCGAGGGGTCTTAATTAAAGACATCATATCCAGACGGTCGCAGATGGTATTGGACAGCCTAGAGAGCTATGTCTGTGTTTCGCACTGGGCGTATGAGCTGCTGCGTTTGAGAGCCTAGTAAATTGATGCTTGTCAAACGCAATATTTAATCGTCATTCTATTTGAAAATAGTTTATTTTGTCGGAACAGACTTGCAATTGACAATTATATTATAAATCGATTAATTTTGGTTGAAAATGACAAAGGTATGAAGACCTAGACAGTTGTGATGAACGACGAGAGCCGCCGACTTAAAATGGAATAAGGTTGTAAGCAAGTATGCTGTGGGCATAGAAAAAGAGGTATGACCGAATTTGTGAAAAATTTTAATCACTAAAAATTATTACTATTCAAAATTAGTACACAACAGCGGGAAACACGTGCACTAGAAAAGTGAATAATCTTTACTATGTACACCTTATACGTTACAAAAGAAAAAGAAGACAAAGAACAACATTATGTAGGGTGAACAATGGGCAGCCTAATAAAAGCCAATTAAATGCCACATTTATAAAACTAAGTGCGTACAAACCTTATTCGTTTTGTAGCTATGCCTAAAGTTCACAAGTTCGAGAGGTCTCAGTCTTGGTTTGAATAGTTGAACCAACGGCCCTTGACTGAGTCACTTCGCTTTGGTATTGTTCTTCACTGTCGATAAACTTTGTTATACTGGAATGTTTCATTGGCTTGCCGTATGGTGTCGGCCGGTGCCGTATGGTACCGTAAAAGAATAAGAGGCGACTAAGGGATTCATCAGAGTATGGGCAGCAACGTTCTCTGTAAAACGCAATACTATACACTGCGATCGCCTCAACAACAACAACAACTCTTTTGGGGGAGGCCTAAGTCCAGCAGTGGACCTCTTTCGGCTGTTTTGATGATGATGATGATAATGACTTCATTGGCTCGGTTTTCCATACTTAAAGCTACCTGCTAGGTAACCAACGATTATTTTTTCATATTAGGATTTGATAGGAGAAGCCAAACACACCTTTACCGAGCAATGGGATAACATAGATTTATTTAAAAAAATCTCGGATTCTACAATACCGTACGGTTGGCAAATCTCGCAAAAAAACCGTTTTATCCTCATCCCTTGACTTAGCGCTGACAGTTGGTACTACAAGTGTTTAATCATTATGAGGACATTCATTCGTTTGTTTTTTACTGTTACTGAAAACAGACATAACCTACTTTCCTTTAGGAAAATCGTCATAGAATCACAAATTCTTGTGGTTCAAGCAGTCCATTGATGAAAACAAACATCGTCTTCTACATAATTTCCCTAGTCGATCCTTTAACTTCCATAAAATGTCTGCCAAAACATTACATAATATTCTAGAAGTCCCCGAAAACGTGCAATAAATTTCTTTATTTCCAATAGCACTTGCATTTCTGTTCTAATTTCTTTACTGGCGATGTCTGGACTGCACTGAAAAATTTTCACCTGCGAACACAATATCAAAGAGGCAGGCGAAGCAATCTCAGTGAGTAGTCTTACGATAGGCATTCCCCGGTGAACGCAGTTGCAAAGTCAAAGCGCCGATTGCAATATTTCACGGCAATTTTTCAATATCATCAAATCGAGGAACAACGGAACGGAAAAGTGCATTACGAGGGTGCAATGATGTAAGACTTTAGTATGATTTTTCTTACTTTGAAGTATTGCTTGGAAGAGGAATTTTGTTTCGAATAAGGAGATATCGTCTTAAATGGAGTTAATACGAACTTGTACGTGTTTATGGTTTGAATGCATGGCTCAGGTGTGATCAGGTAGTCAGGTGATTCTGATTCGACCTGTGAAGAGGCTTAATCTGAAAGGCACATTTTATTAAATCTTACTATTCCCGCTGATGTGTACGCGCATTATTCCGTTTTTTCAAGAGCATTTCTCATGAATGTGGCTATCATTTACAAATTTTCTAAATGTGACTGATAGTTCCAGAGATTAGCGCGTTCAAACAATCAAACACTTCTCTCTATTATATTATTATAGATAAATAGTCTTTACTTCAGCACTCAAGAGTCAGGACCTATTTCCAAATGTTTGTCCAAACATTTTCTCCAACAATTTGTCGCTGTTAACCCGACACATAAATAAGAGGACGGGCTATTGGAAACGTACAGCAAAACCCAAGGGGTCCCCATACGATATGGCGACGGAAAGACTGTTTCCCATTTAATATTCTAACGTTTCAGTAGGACCAGCGGAGGGGACGCCTGAAAAATTTAATAAGAGTTCAAGAAATGCTTACTTTTTATTGCACAGTCAACTGTGACAAGTTTTATAGCTCTACGATACTCTTTCGTAATTTATAAAAGCGTTGGAGCTTTCTGAACTTGTTTTAATATAATATGGTCGTTGAAAGTGTAGAATTTATAGTTCGAAGCTTAGATTTTTAGAGAAATATTACAAGTCCATATTTTCAATCTTATAGTATGGTAGACGACAGATAAACTTGCAATAAAATACATTGATCTTTTCTTAATATCCCTTTCTAGATAACCGGACCATAAATTATGAACCGTTTTTAACCGACTTCTTTAAAAAGGAGGTTTTATGTTCGGCTGTATGTTTTTTTTTTATGTATGTTCACCGTTTTCTCCGCCAATTCTGGACCGATTTTAAAAATTACTCGTATTTCTTTATTCGAAAGCCTATACTCCTGAGGTGGTCCCATTGTCAGAAATCAGTCAGAATCTGATGATGGGATCCCATGAAAATCGAGGAAAACCCTCAAATTTTATAAGCACACACAATGTCATTCATAAACTTTCTAACGCAATTCAGATATTTGTGCCTGGTAATCATCATCTCATGTTGCTGAGCTGATGATGGAAGTTATAAGTCAGGATCTGATGATGGGATCCTATGAAAAATGTTTGTTCAGCGATATTTTCGCAAATTGTTAACGATTTGGATGATTTTTTTTTTGTTTGGAAGAGTATTTTCTCGGACTGGTCCCATTTACATTTGGTGAAGATTTGATGAAGAACTTTTGAGGTAGGCACTCCACCTCCTTGGAGGTACACCACACTTTTTAGTGTAACCTGCGTAAAAATAAAAAAAAGTTTTTTTTACAATAAAAATAAAACCGAATTCCAAAAAAAAAACACTACAAAGTAAAAAATAACTTTAATTTCTTCTTTATTTCTGTTTTTGATATTAAGAAAGTCAATAAATATATATTGGTCAATGACCATTATTGCACATTTATCTGGTACCTACCATAGACAAATACATATATTTAAGGGTGCCTGTTCATTATAGTGGAGCGAAGCAGCGGAGCGGAGAAACGGAGAAATTGTAACCAATGGTAATGCATAAAATCTTCGTACCACGTGAGCCACTGACATTTTGACTGACATGATTGGTTAATATTTCTCCGTTTTTCCGCTCCGCTGCCTTGCTGCACTACTGTACCCCTAAGGGTTGTTTTTGGTGGAAGTAGATATCGCAAAAGTAAACACTGACTTATTTGTAATATAGCATTAAAGCTGTGTTTGTCTATTGAAACTATATGTATGTAGCCTACAGTGGTGGTACTTAGGCGGACTTAATGCAATAACCCATTCTCTACTAGTCAAAAAGAAAAGAATATGGTATACAACACAGAGGCTCATTGTCATCGAGATATTGCAAAAGCCGTAAGTCCATAAAATATCGCGTGAAATTGTAAACTGCTGAATTTGGATGATGTTTATTGTATTTAAAATTACCTGTTTGCAATTTATTTAAAGTTTATAAATATTGATTAAAATTTGGCAGATATGTAAAACAGAAATTAGTTATTTGTTGTTGTTTACGGCCAAAGTTGATTAAAATACTTAAAACACCGGTGCACATGTACCCTTTAAGCAGATTATCACCCTAAAACAAAACAGCGACCCTGTCTTAACTATCGATATACGAAACTGCATAAAACCCAGCTATTTATTATCACAAGCGTCAGATGTGACTGGATATGAGAGTCTTAATTAAAACCATGCCAGACGGCGTTCTTATAAATTTTAATACAAAACGCCACTACAAAGAAATTGCGTTTGTTTTAATATTTTAATAAACTAGTCGTGGCTACGGGTTTTATATTAGATAGTTAGTTCACTGCTTTGTTTCTCATTTGTGTCATAATTTAATGATTATAATACGACTAATAAAACGTTATTTTTAGGTTAGTCCAATAATGATCAACTCAACCCCGGTTTCTGGTAAGACTTAATAGGGTATTTTATTAAAAAAATGTAATTAGTCCTTCAGATAAATTTTATAAAAATATTGGACACGTATTTTTGGCAGAAGCTAGTTAGTTAATAAATTACATGTATTTAAGTGAAGAAATACGATTGGTTGCTGATAAATTTCATTGGACCTTTTTAAATATTGTCAAATTAATTTTACGATATTTTTCGTTCCATATACTCGGTAGTTATCGTATTAGCGAAACAAGACAAGACAAAGCAAAATATTAAATTTAGTCTTATCAATATCTAAATAAAATTATTCCATGAAACGCGAAAGGGTTCCGATGACACAGAGTAAAGGAAATTAGTGTATTAGCGAAAATCTTGCCTTTCCATAATTCAATTATTTCGGATATAATCACCCAAGTTTCGTCAGTTCAAGGAAAATTATAGCGAACCAATTATGATATTGATTGGAAGAGATAACTTAATAGATTTACAAGTTAAGGGATCGCAGATTATATTTTGCCTTGTTTGCTAAACGTGATTATGTTATTCGGGAAATATATAGGCTGGTGTACTTATCTATACTACTATAATCTATCTATAATATAGTCCTCCTGACCGATCAAAAGTCATGTGGCGCATCAAAATGAGGGTGCGTTTCCAATAAAGATGCCCGAGGATGCGTAGCGAGGGATGTGTTTGTTTAGAACCAATTGAATTGCTTGCGCTGAGCGAGGCTAAGTAAATGAAGCTATTCTTGCTTGCTCTTATCTAGTGGAAACGCAGCCCAAGGCCGCGGACACGAACTCAGCGTTGAATTTCAAAAATTACATTTTTGGAATTTTCTAAAGTGTACGAGTAGACAATTCCAGAAAAAAATGTAATTAATTAAAATGTACGAAATAAAAATATTGACAAACTCCAGTATCTAAAAACCCAGGAGTAACAACTGCTTGAAAGTGACATACTTGGAACTCCTGAGTCGCTTTTTCCTCACGCAATAAACTAAAAGAAAATTAACTCACAAGATTTGGTAGACAAACACCATGTATACAAGTTTCTAAGCTAAAACAATATTATTATGAAAACTTTGTAAACCCTTACACAGTAATTAAGTTACAGAGAACATGTTCGATGTTCGGATACAAAGCGAAAGGGTAATGTAAAACGTGTTAGTTGGTTATCATCTGGATACTCGTGTTCATGTAATGAAGATACTTAAGAGTAAATTAAGATTCTATGACCCGGTTCAGAATACACCATAGTCGTTAATTACCTGAGAAATCTGAGGAGCACGTGGCTGCAGAATAATAAATAACGTTAATTTGAAATCATAAAAATCGGTCGAGCCGTTTCGGAGGAGTTCTATAACAAATACTGTGACACGAGATTTTTATATATTAGATATATGTAAATCAATTATTAAGCACAAAACAAACATTTATAAAAAATACAAGTGTACGATAGGCTTTTTTTTAAAGGATAGGAAATTATTACCCCACATATCGTGCCTGCGATTAACCCAACAAAACGGGATCAACTAGAACGCACTAGTGCTGTAATTGATGAAATGGCCAGAAGAAGGACGACTAAGTAGTAGGAGTTAAGTGGTGAGTGTTTGGTAGTAGTTTAGTAAGACATATTGCACCAACTCCAAATGAATTAGAACCCATTGAAAACGAGAGAAAATAATGTAATCTAATAACTGTTTACCTGCAGTATTAGAACCTAGTGGCTTGGTACGTGACGATGGGAAGAGACCAGGTGGTATGACGTTGGTACCGTGGAAGGTGGGTAGGCCTCTGGTGTGGGACGCAACATGTGTCGACACCCTTGCGCTATCACATGTTCCAAGTACGGCGAGCGGTGCCGGCGCTGCTACTGCAGCTGCTGAGGCCCTCAAGCGGCGCAAATACTGTAACCTTATTCGTAATTACGGTTTTGAGCCGTTCGGTGTCGAAACGCTAAGATCATGGGGTCCTATTGCGCGTCTTCTTTTTAAGGACATATCTTGCCGACTTGCGCGTCTTCTTTTTAAGGACATATCTCGCCGACTGATCGACACTTTGCGTGACCAGAGCGCTGGCTCGTTCTTTGCTCAAAGAATAAGCATTGCTATTCAACGTGGCAATGCTGCCAATCTTCTGGGCACGTTTCCCAGTTGGTTTTATTAAAATCAAATTTTGTTCAATTATTAAAAAAATAAATAACCAAGTAACTGTTTTAAATATTTGAAAAATCACTGCATGAATGCACATTTATTGTGCGCACAGCCAAAGTGTGGAATTCTACCAGCGTCTGTGTTCCCGTCTACGTATAACCCATCTGCCTTCAAAGCAAGAATAAACATGCGTCTTTTAGGCACGTTCGCCCCACCACAGGCCTCGTCCATAGCTTTCCATCAGGCGTGATTGTGGTCAAGAGCTAGCCCATTCCTCATTAAAAAAATACTTTCTAGCTTACTAATAAAAACCCAACATACTTTCATTCGGAAGAATGAAAAGAGCTCGTGGCTAAACAATAACAGCCGCACGGGTCGATCTTCAAGGTCAAGCAACGTTTGCCAAGGTTGGTCTGTGGATGGATGACCATCTTAACATACCGAGTTTCCTCCGTGCCTCGGAAAGCATGTTAAGCCGTTCGGTTGGTCCTGGCTGTCATTTGTAGATCTTTGGCAGTCGTTACGGATAGTCAGAAGCCAGTAAATCTGACTCCAATGTTACCAAGAAGTACCGTTTTACCCAGTTAATGGGTTGTGGAGGTCTGGTAGAATGCCGCTCCACGTAAAATACTGGTATTCAGCTAAATCCGGGTTGATTGGAAGCCGACCCCAATATAGTTGGGAAAAAGGTTAGGCAGATGATAATACTTTCATTCGACAAATTTGGCCCTACACACAAAATATACCCACATACCGTGCTTGCGATTAATCGCCAATCAGCCTTCCTTACTCAACAAAACGGGATCAACTAGAACGCACTAGTGCTGTAATTGATGCAGAAGCAAGCAAAAGGCTGAAGTAATGCGAACCATATAAATTGCGATACGCAAAGGGCGGGGCCGCTCGTCATTCAATGTCTATGCTTTTTCCCTTTAATTAACTTTTTGTACACGCATTTAGAAGACGCGAATATAAATTAACACTAGCCTGACGTGTGCGTTTGCTGGTGCTTGATATTGTTGCTGTTTTGCATACAATATGTGTGGGTGTTTTTTATTAATCGTTGTCATTTGTTTTGGCTTTTGTCGTCTTGATAATTATTAGAGTGAGTATTGTGCTGTAGTGATAAAATTAAGAGCTGCAGCTTTGCAATGGTTTATGCAACCGTACTTTAGATAAGATACTTATTTTTATCTACGGCCCTATTCATGTAACTTTTCTAATATGCCTAGATTAAATTCTTATTAGCAGTTTCTTTATTCAAAACTTGGTGACCCACGCAACTTCGTCTGCGTCACATTTTTCATTACTGCTCGGCTCTTATTGGTCTGAGCGTGATGATATATAGCCTACAGCCTTCCTCGATAAACAAGCTATCTAACACTGAAATAATTTTTCAAATCTTATCAGTATTTCCTGAGATTAGCGCGTTCAAGCAAACAAACAAACTTTTAAGTTTTATATATTAGTATAAATTAACTTCGAAAAAAATATGAATTTAGAATCTTTTAAACAATACTTAAACTTAGCTGCGATTTCTATTATATGTAATCCTGCTAATATAATAGTCGTCTTAAAAAATATTGAAACAAATTTATTCACTGTTAAGGTTTGAACCGGCTAGTGAAATAGCTTAGCTTATCGTGGCTGTATCTTTGTATTAAACTTTTTTTTTATCTCGAGCATACATTAGAGTACGCTTTGTCATAAGCGCAAGAATAATCAGCCTATAATGTTTTCACTGCTGGGACACAGGCCTCCTCTCGGTTAGGTTAGGGAGTGGGCCGTAATCCACCACGCGGGCCCAGTGCGATTTGGTAGATGTCACATGTCTTCGAATTTTTGGTTCTAGGACATGCCGGTTTCCTCACGATGTTTTCCTTCACCGTTTTGAGAGCAGTGCTGATGAAATAATTTACACAAAGTAAAGCGCCTGCCTGGGTTCGAACCTACGAACTTTAACTCGTAAGTTTCAGCCTTTACCACCGGGCCACCGCTGCTTTCCACTTTGTCAATTTATACACAAATATCAAACCTTTTAGAACTCCAACGAGCCACATATGTGAGCATGTTACTACTTTTAAAACTCAGGCCTTCCTGAAACTGGGTGATGTATTAAAAAAGTTATATTAACGTTCGAAACTTAAATAAATTATTCACTAGTACTGAAATTGGCTAAAAACGACAGCACCGTAGCCTGTCTGCGAACTTACATTACTTCTAACGTACTCCGGGAGGGAATACAGAAAGTTTGTTCAGCCAATGGAACCAATTTCCTGAATTTGTGACATCGGTGTGTACCTTCTAGTTCCGAATTAATATACCCGATACATTTTGTTCCTTATGTATTTATATAGTGGGGTCTGTTTACGTTTGCCCAGGGCAATATTACGAACACTTATTTGATTTGGGGTCAAGTTCGAATAGGTATCTACCACTCCTCATACTTATAAGTTGCATTGATCCAAATTGCTATTTTAGTAATTCCAACGCTATCCACATGCAAGTTTATAAACTTCTAACTTAAATATGGCGTCAAAAAATTCGTCCGCATCGCTGGCGACTTGAAGTGAGCCCAAAAGACTGGTGGCCACGTTATATATGGCAATGCTTATCTTTTGTCCGAAGTAAAAGGTGGGTCAAGCGAAGTGTCAACTAAGCGTTTAGTTAGTTCTATAAATAACGCGTGAGCACTCGGACCACACGGTCCAAGAGTTTTAACCCCAAACGGCTCAAAACTATAATAGCCAACAAGGTTATTATATTTCCGTCGTTTGAGGCAGTCTAAATAGGGAAAATTAAATATTCCCATTTTTGCTTTAATTTTAAAGAACTCCATCTAGAATAGACCACCATATAATCAAAAAATGAATACGCCAGTTTTTAAACCGACAGTTTCAATTTTCGCGCGAAAACTGACGATGACGTCATTTCTGTCTGCCACTTGTCAGGACTGTCCTAACTCAAAGATATAAGGTTGCCTTTTCGTTGTCATAGCAGCAGTGACTTTACTAAACGCTAATTTTTGTTTTTATCTACGTTCTGTCTCACGTTACATAATTCATAATTTTTGTTAAAAATCGATATTAACTAAAATGAAAATGTTGCAATGGCCTTTACTTTATACTTTTTATAATTTTATTAACAACATTCTCATAATGAATCATCATTCATCAAATACAGAATTTGCATCTTCTCTATTGCTAAAACGTATTTGGGGATTTAGCACTGGCCGCTTGAAAGCGTAGGCGGAACATAGCGTAGACGCCTGTCGCCAAAGCGACGCCAACGCTTCCCCACAGGCAAAGAAACTCGACGTTCAGCGCTAAACATTTACTTATTATTCTTGGAAACATAAATGTACTTTAACTTTTTCTTTTTGCAGGCGTTAATTTCCTTCTGTAAGCTTATGTGTGAATTATATATATCGCTCTATCAAAAATAAAAAATGGTGGAAAAAAATATTCCTCATAGCAAATCATTTCATTTGATACCTATATCATGGGGCTGCATAAAAATAATTGGATTGCCGTCTTTGAATAACCACCATTATGTTTTTAAAATTATGTGACTTAGCTAACCGTTCATTGTCACAAAAATGCAATCCAAGACATGCAAAATTTAAGTACATACAATTGAGTGGCGATAGCTATTTGAGGAGCTCAAGACTAACAGCCGCACAGGTCGATCTTCAAGGTTAAGCAACCTCTTGCCGAGGTCGATCTGTGGATGGGTGACCATCTTAACATACCGAGATTCCTACGCGCCTCGGAAACTACGTTAAGCCGTTGAATGCGGCTGTCATTTGTAGATTTTTGGCTGTTGTAACGGATTGCCAGAAACCAGAAAATCTGTCATTGTCTTGACAAGAAGTACCGTGTTACCCAGGTAATGGGTTGTGAAGGTCTGATAGCCGCTCCACTTAAAATACTGGTATTCAGTTGAATCCGGGTTATTGTAAGCTGACCCTAATATTTTTGGGAATATGCTAGGCAGAGTGAATATTATGGGATAACCGTGTCAAAATTCAGTTGCAAACTGTGATACTCGTACATACTACTCTGTCAAGATAGTACCGGGAAAAGATCAATAATACACAAAATGTCTGTTATTCATCCAAATTTATTTTATCACCTTCAAAGTATGCTCCTTTAGAAACGATACACTTGCGCCAACGAATAATCCATTTACCAAAACATTTTTTAAACGCTGCTTCCGGAATTGAGTTCAGTTCTCGTCGCGAATTCTCCTTTAAGTCTTCTATCGATTGTAAACGGGTGCCACGAAGTGGTAATTTGAGTTTAGGAAAAAGAAAAAAGTCAGCAGGAGCCATATCTGGTGAATATGGTGGTTGCTGGATGGTATTTGTTGAGTGTTTGGTTAAAAATTCGTTCACAATGATAGCCTTGTGCGAAGGCGCATTGTCGTGGTGCAAAATCCAAGAATTTTCTTTCCACAAATCTGGCCTTTTTCGTCGAATTTGCTCTCTTAAACGCCGCATAACGCTCAAATAATATTCTTTATTTACCGTTAGACCTTCCGGTACGAATTCAGAGTGCACAACCTCGCGATAGTCAAAGAAAACAGTCAACATGACTTTGACTTTTGATCGACTTTGGCGTGGTTTTTTCGGTTTCGGTTCAGTTGGAAGGCGCCACTCCGAAGCTTGTTGACTAGTTTGCATGTCAAACTCGTAAACCCACGTCTCGTCACCAGTAACAATGCGTTTCATGAATGTTGGGTCCGAACTGACTCGTTCTAGCATGTCCTCAGCGACTTTCATGCGATTGAGTTTTTGGAGAAAATTCAGATCTTTTGGGACTAGCCGAGCAGCAACATGTTTCATACCCAAATGATTAGTTAAAATGGTACGGATCGACTCGTGAGATACAGAAAGTTTGGCGGCTATCTCTCTCAGAGTTGAATGGGGATTTTCAGTCACTATTTCCTTCACTTTTAACGATGTTAACTTCAGTTGCAGACGTTGACGGCCTACCAGAGCGAGGCAAATCTTCCGTCACATCTCGACCGCTTTTGAACGCTTTGAACCACTCATAAGCACGAGTTTTTGATAATGGCGATTTACCGTAAGCCTTCTGTAACATTTTCAGTGACTCCGAACACGAAATTCCATTGGCGATGCAAAATTTAAGACAAACTCTTTGTTCGATATTTTTGTCCATTATGAAATTCGCAATACACACTATATATGATATTACTAAAACCAGCACTGTATTTAATATAAATAACAGATGCAACTCAAACTCCGCGCCAAAATGGAAAACAGTTGTGCCAATCTAACAACTACAAAAAAACAAAAATTAGAATTTGGAACCATAAACAAATCATCCATTCCCGATACTTTTTTGACTGAATGTACATACCAACTAATTAACGAGGCAAGTTAAATAAAAGCTTGTAAAATTATTAAATGTAATGGCAAATCTTTGGACATTAAAATCGCGTAACTTTGCACCGTTTTGCTAGCAACAGAAGGGTACGTTAGCCCTACTAAAGCAAAACCCGGGGTGCGTTGCTAGTATAGACATTCAACAAACCTACCTACGCAGTAGTTAGGGATGTGTAGGTAGTAAGTCCATTGCTTATAAGTACGGTAATAACCCTCTCCCCTCCGTTGACTTTTGCTTCTGTAGTCGGTTGATAAGCACCCTCGACATAAGGTCTGCCGTGATTTTCTGTGGAAAATAGTTGCGTGGAAACCGTTGATCACCTTAGGAATACCTAAGGTGATCAACGGTTTCCACGCAACTATTTTTAGTTAGCAGAGAGGCAGGTACCTAAACCTTGTAGTCACAGGAAATAGTTCTTTGGAGATTGTCTTTACATTTCTAAGAAATAGCTAACTGCATTCGCATATTATTTTGAAAAATGTATTGTCTGAAAAATAAGCGACCACCCTAACATACAGAGTTTCCTCCGTGCCTCGGAAAGCACGTCAAACTGTTGGTTTCGGCTGTCATTTGTAGATCTTTGGCAGTCGTTACGGATTGTTAGAAAACAGTAAATCTGACTCCAGTTTTGCCAAGATTTACCGTGTTACTCAGTTAATGGGTTGTGGAGGGCTGGTAGCCAGCCGCTAAACGTAAAATACTGGTATTCACCTGAATCTGGTTTGACTAGAAGACGGCCAAAATATAATTGGGTAATGGCTAGGCAGTAGATGTATACGGTATTGTCTGAAAGAAAATGAAAAAATTTCACGAACAAACATTTTTGATGCAAAAAGATCCTGTTTTTAATAAAGATCAAAAGTCCTACTGAGGTTTCAACACTAAAAAAAAATCCCTTATTCACGATAATTATGGGCCAAATTTTTTTATGACATAATAATCTTGTCCAAAATAAATGTAATGCCCTTCTTCACATCAATGCCTACTGCTTTTCCCGTCTTACTCGGAAAACACACTCTACAAAAGTGGAATAAATGTAGAGATGTAAATACCATTGGATCCTATTAATGATAATCTGCATACAATGGAAATATTTTATTGAATAACATGCTCTAGAAATCAGCCTTCTGATGAATCCTCCATTGTTACGTGATAATAATCGCCGGTAAACCATAAACAAAGTATTGAATATCACATTTATTTAATACTTTACGCACACAGATGTACAGAGGCGGACTTAATGCCTGAGGCATTTTCTACCAGTCAACCTTTGGCTGATGCAGAGAATAATCCTAGCAGGTGCAAATTGTGAAAAAAAAAACAGAAACGCGATTGATACACATTCACATTCTTCTTTCATTTCATAATATTTTCACTTTCCCTTCGCACACTCTGATCAAATATCATGTTACAAAGTAAATATAAAAAATAAAAACTTATCGGATGTTCCATTCAAATCGAACGTCATCAGTGTTATGTAATGTAAACCAAAACCGGCCAAGTAAGAGTTGGACTCGCACTCAAAGAGTTCCGTACTATAAATTGAAAAAAAGAAACACGTTTCTTGTTTGGAAACCCTCTTTAACTTTTATTGTTTGTTGTTAAAGCGGCAATAGAAATACACAATCTGTAAAAATTTCAACTGTCTACTCATTACGGTTCTTGAGATACAGCCCGATAACAGACAGACGGACGCTTAGCTAGGGTTCCGTTGGATACCATTCGGGTACGGAACACTAATAATTAATTACTTAGACCGATTCTAGATAAGGTTAAAAAGGCGAATGATCGTAAAAATGGTCACAAAAGTAGATATTCAATCATAGTCATAAATTATGGTCATTTAATGGTCCATTGAGTCATTGGTGTGATTCATTGGATGGTGAAGGTATTTACCCAAGTTTGAGATTTACTCAGGTTGTTATGTGATAGTGTGAGATCCGTTTCAGATAGGGGGAGTTCGAATCGAGGCGTTTGTTTTGTTATATTATGATTACGACATGGGTTTTGGCAGATACTCATAAAAGTTTTTCTATTAAACGCTGGCTCTTTTCTCTAGGGTAGATTATTACATTTCAGTAAATGGATACACTATAAAAGTCTTGTGTTACTTAGAGACTGGATGATTGAGTGACTGAGTGACTGAGTGACTGAGTGACTGAGTGACTGACAGACAACTGACGCACAAGAGAAACGGGATATGCGTGTCACGGCAAAAGTAAATGTATACATTTAAGTGTGTCCGTTTCCTTAATTTTTTATTTCAACGATGACGCTATAGAGTCTAGAGCCATCACGGTCACATCTAACTAGCTGACCCGCGGAACTTCATCTGCGTCACATTTTCCATTAATACTCCGCTCCTATTGGTCGTAGTGTGATGTTATGTAGCCTATAGCCTTCCTCGATAAATAAGCTCATCATAATCTGCCTAGCCTTTTCCCAACTATATTGGGGTCGGCTTCCAGTCAAGCCGGATTTAGCTGAATACCAGTATTTTACGAAGAGCGGCTGCCTGCCAGACCTCCACAACCCATTAACTGGGTAACACGGTACTTCATGGCAAGACTGGAGTCAGATTTACTGGCTTCTAACTATCCGTAACGACTGCCAAAGATCTTCAAATGACAGCCGGGACCAACGGCTTAACGTGCTTTCCGAGATACGGAGGAAACTCGGTATGTTAAGATGGTCACCCATCCACAGACCAAGCGTTGCTTAACCTTGAAGATCGATCCGTGAGGCTGTTATTATCTAGCCACGAGCTCCTCCCTCGATAAATAAGCTAACCAACACTAATCATTTTCAATTCGAACCAGTAGTACCTGAGATTATCACTTTCAACCAAACAAACTCTTCAGCTTTATAATATTAAGGATAGATTTCTACAATCACCATCATCATCATCATCATCATCTGCCTAGCCTTTTCCCAACTATATTGGAGTTGGTTTCCTGTCAAGCCGGCTTTAGCTGAATACCAGTATTTTACGAGGAGCGACTGCCTACCAGACCTCCACAAACCATTAACTGGGTAACACGATACTTTATGGCAAGACTGGAGTCAGATTTATTGGCTTCTGACTATCCGTAACGACTGCCAAAGATCTATAAATGACCGGCGGGACCAACGGCTTAACGTGCTTCCCGAGGTAAGGAGGAAACTCGGTATGTTAATATGGTCACCCATCTACAGACCAACCTTGGCAAGCGTTGCTTAACCTTGAAGATCGATCCGTGCGGCTGTTATTGTCTAGCCACGAGCTCCTAAAAAATTTTCTACAATCACCACTGCTCTTAAAATGGCACTGGTCTAGAGTGGGAGGCGAACCAAGCACAAACTCGGTTGATGGGGCGTCGTCTGAGGGAGGCCTATGTCTAGCAAATAGGGCAAGGTTGCATTTCTACTGAGAATCAGTTCCAGTTGATGAGTTTTTTAAATCTTGTATTCATGCCAATGACCTTATGCATATGAACGAAGCTAACTACCCCTCCACGCGCCACTCCGCTACCCGCATTTTTTTTTCTTAATACATATAATGTTTTTAAACTTTTTCGAGATTGCAGCCTTAAGAACCAAAGGAATCGCTTCATTTACCTAACCTCGCTCAGCGCAGGCATCCTCGCACATCTCTAGTGGCATCTAGTGGTATGATGATGTCTGGATGACACGACACTAATTATTTCCTGAACTAACGTAACTAACCTATTTCGGGGATGGAAATCAAGCTCCAACCAAGGTCACCTTGGATAGGACGCTGGATTATATCCGTGGGGAACATGCTTTACTAATTTTTTCCCACTCTCTACCATCACATATGAGGTAGGTAATAGTTTGATAACTGTCTTATTGTTGAGTTGTTAAGTTTACATTTCACCGATTTTTCATAAAGGGATATTCAAGAGAGTTCAAGTACTAGTTTGCGAACATTCAAAAAAGCTGCCATAAAATGTCGGTATAAGGAACATATTCGTGTGTTATTTATGTGAACTACAAATTCTGCGGTTGACCATTGCGAATGCCAAATAAATTCGGAAACGAAACGCTCCCGGGTTCATAATAAATTTACCAATATATCAACAACCACACAGAATTTAAAATTTACGACGTCGTCGTATGAAATCCCATAAATTTTATTGACAACGATTTTTCTGAGATATTCTTTGCTTTCTGTGACTTATGTGCTGCAGTGACTAATTCTGTAAACACTTTACTTAACCGCTTCTTTTTTTTGGGTTCTGTATCCAAAGGGCAACCAACAGAACCCTATTATTAAACCACCGCTTTCCATTCGTCCGTCTGTCTGTCAGCGCGCTGTATCTCAAGAACCGTAATACATAGACAGCTGAATTTTTTTCAGAATTTTTGTTTCTATCGCTACTATAACAACAAATAATAAAAATTAAATTAAATTAATAATTAAAGGCTCCCTTACAAGATACGTGTTTTTTTCGGTTCATGGTACGGAAAACCGAAAACCTTTCGTGTGACAGTTCGATTCGCACTTGGCCGGTTTTATTTTTATTCATTTTGCGGTTGTCATAAATCTCGATTTTATAGTGATACAAGTTAACAAGGTTGAAGCAAAAGTACATTTAATTGCTTTTCTAGGGAACTTTTAAGACAACGACACTTTTATCCTTATCACAATTTATGGAGAGGGATATTTTATTTCGAAGAATCCGCAGTTACTCTGATGTTTCATCATTTGTAGGAGATTTAATTAAAAAGTATTTGTTGTGTTTGTTTTACCCTTTGTTTATACCTCGTCTCCCCACGCAGGTCGTAAAGTTGTGTAGGGGAATATTCCTTCCTAAACTTTGACATGCATAATATCTATAGCATTTATACAGCAGTGTTCCAGAAATATTGTATAAGTCTGAAAATCCTTCTACTACCGTAGAGCTACTGGGCGCTCACAATTATATACAAAAAGCCGGCTAAGAGCGAAGCGGACTCGCACACGAAGGGTTCCGTATCATAAACCTTAATTTTTATTATTTGGTGTTATAGGCAATAGAGATACACAATCCGTGAAATTTTCAACCGTCTACCTATTATGGTTCCTGAGTCACAGCCCGCTGACAGACAGACGGACGGACGGACGGACAGACAGCGGAGGCTTAGTAATAGGGTTCCGTTGGGTACGGAACCCTAAAAATCCATTTAGTTATTAAGACATGTTTTTTTTTAGTTGACGTTTTTTTTACACTGCTTAGCGTCTGTACTCAAATAAATGATATCTATCAGTTTTCGCTGTTACAACAGATTAATGGATTATAGGTCCCGGAGGTATTATGTTAGTTAGTGGTATAAGCAGCCATTAAATTTTATTTTTTGGAAAAAGTAGGTACTAACAGTTCGACTATGAGGTGTTTCTGACTTATCCATTACGTTTGGATTGTTTGACAAAAATGCAGATCCACGATTTAAACTCAAACTTTCTTTACGCATATGGATTGATAGTATTTTTTTTATAGTTTTTCTTGTACAAAAAGCGGGATAAAAAGGGAGGAGAAGAACCCATAGGGAATCGACATATTCGTCCACATCGGATAAATAGAATAATTTTAAAATTAACGATTAATTCATGTAAACCACAGACACAGATTGACCGTGACGATTTATCACCGGTAATCGTACAGTAATCGATTTCATTACCGCTTTCATTCGCAGGGGTCGAGCAAACAGCGGGGCGCGTGCACAATGCTCAGTTTTTCCAGCAAAACGAACGGAATTCGTATCAAAACCAAGATTATGTTGTGGCAGGAATAGAATGTTCTACATATTGTTAGTGCAGGAAATTTTGCTCAGTTAACGTCGATCATCATCTGCCTAGCCTTTGCCCAACTATATTGGGGTCGGCTTGCAGTCAAGCCGGATTTAGCTGAATACCAGTATGTTACGAGGAGCAGCTGCCTACCAGACCTCAACAACCCATTAACTGGGTCATGGCAAGACTGGAGTCAGATTTACTGGCTTCTGTCTATCCGTAACAACTGCCAAAGATCTACAAATGACAGCCGGGACTAACGGCTTAACGTGCTTTCCGAGGCACGGAGGAAACTCGGTATGTTAAGATGGTCACCCATCCACAGACCAACCTTGGCAAGCGTTGCTTAACCTTGAAGATCGACCCGTGCGGCTGTTATTATCTAGCCACGAGCTCAGTTAACGTCCATCAGAGCGAATAATTCGTGTAGTTTTGAAAATTGGTACAGACTTGTAAGAATGAATGTAAAATAACTTTGAGAAATTTCGTCTACTAAAGACATATTCAAGGTCATGTATTTATGCGATAGCCATAGAAATCGAAAAAAAATAATAGATATTATTGCTCTACTTTAGATGACAAAAAAAAAACTACGGTAAGTCTCAACTCTGTCAGCTTCTGGGTCAGAAATTACCATTCGTCTTTGTATGATTTATGAAAAAAAATATTTTATTCATTTTAGATACCCTCTATCTCATAAAGTGTTGATCTTACAGTTAAATGTAAATGACATAATGTATAGAAAATTTAATGTGGAGAATTAATGTAGAAGTGAGCAAGGAGATATTTTCAAAGTTTTTGGAGATACAAGCAAAAATCTGAAAAAGTACCTTTCCTAGTTATGGTTTAAGGAATATGGATAAAGAAAAAGTATCTAAATTACCTAAAGTATCAAACACAGGATCAGGGTAGAAATATGATAACTTTTTGCGTTGACAATTTTTTTTTTTTTTTTACATTTTATTTAATGAACAATAATACAGGGTGTCACTTAATTCACAGGCGCTCTCTCTAAAAAGCTTAAAAATAGCGAGCAGATGTAGCAGTTTTTCGTCGGCATTTATTAAGAAATTACATCTGAAAAAAATTGGTAGTAATCTACATGATATGGTACGTAACTTGGTTTAGCCAGAAATTTGTATCGGTATATAATAATAAGAAAAAAAAAAAACACCAAATCACCTCCAAATCGTTGAGATGATACCATTTTACTCCTTCATTCTTTAACAAAAGACTCCGTCTGTGTGTCAATACCCTTTATCTCGGGAACGCGTGGAGGTATCAAGTTAAAATTTAAAACCATTTACTTACTCAAGTCTGCGGTCCCTTGAAGCTGTGTAAAAATCAAACTTCTAAGTTATAAAAAAGATACGGCCGTTTAGGCCGCAAAAATGTATATTTCGACACTCTCAACTATGAAATTTGGCAAGTAATATTTTCTTATACTACAAGTATAGGGAAAAGTCTGAAAACTACACATTTGTTATTAAATGATAAAAAATATAGTCTTTATTTTAAAGCAATCTACTTTGTACGGAAACCTCGGTAGGCGAGTCCGACTCGCACTTGTCCGGTTTTATTAAAATAAGTAACACGACTCTATATGACGGCTACCATGTTCTGAGCAAAAAATAACAAAGAGGATGTTTTTGTTTTAAAATTCTTCAGAAGTTAAATTCGAATAAAAATAGTAGTACAATATATGCACCTGCGTCTATTGTTTGGAACTCAGGCTTGTCTTTAGATTTATTGGGTCGTATCGTGTATCGTCGCAGAAACTGTGCCGGATAAACATGCAGTTAATTCCTTTATAGTCCTTCTAGTTATTGCAGTGATTCATCCTTGAATATGCTTGCATCTGAACCAAGTTGGTTTCGTAAACTGTCAGAATGTTTAATAAATTAAATCAGGTTAAAACCTTATTTCACTATTGTGTTTTACTACAACATTAATAAAATCACATGGGTTTCCTAATTATTTATTAATTTAAATACGTTGAGAGAATTTTCTGTTCTTTGAAAATAGATCGTTCACAATAATTGGCCAGCAGTTGACTCAGTGCTTCTTCACAGTGTTTCACGGTTTCGATTTCCTTCCCAACTTTGCCATTAGTTATCTTCTCAATATTCACTCAATTTCTAGTCGTATTATCTTTCACACAGTTCATTTATTTTGTCTTCCCCCACTCGAGATATACCTAGCCACATTTTTACTTAATTTTTGTCTCTTTCAGTCACATTTTAACCACAACACTTACAGTATTTCTCATGGAATGGATATCTGTGACTGTCAAAAATATAAGTACACTTGTCAATCTGAACTATCCTCCTTTCTTTAATCCAGGCATAGAATAGTTGGGTTTTCGGCCAGGTTTCCGGTAATGAACGGCCGAGGGAAGTAATGGTGAGGGGCGATTTCGGTGGCCGCCGCAGTTAGTGGTCGCCGACCGAACGTTGCACTGAAAAATATATTTATACCTAGAGAGGTAGGTAACGGTGTCGTTGTTAATGACATTTATTGCACGTGATTTTACGGTGTTTATGGATTTAGTGTAGGGATTTCTGCGATAATTTGATGCGAAAGGGACGTTAATGAGGTGGTATTTCGTGTTTTTTGTTGGAAAAAGTAAGTAGTAAAGTAAGTCACCCAAAAATATTACCTCGTTATTTTTAGAGCTAAGTCTAGTTTAGTCTACCTATCCTAGAATGTCCAGAGGGCCAACCACAAATATTTTTGACGTACAATTTTACATTGGGAGGAGCTCGTGGCTAGATTATAACAGCCGTATGGATTGAGCTTCAAGGTTAAGCAGCGCTTGCCAAGGTTGGTCTGTGGATGGGTGACCATCTTAACACACCGAGTTTTTTCCGTGCCTCGGAAAGCACGTTAAGCCGTTGGTCCCGGCTGTCATTTGTTGATCTTTGGCAGTCTTTCCAGAAGTCAGTTAATCTGACTCCAGTCTTGCCATGAAGTACCGTGTTACCCAGTCAATGGGTTGTGGAGGTCTGGTAGGCAGCCGCTCCACTTAAAATACTGGTATTCAGCTAAATCTGGTTTGACTGGACCCTCCCCAATATAGTTGGGAAAAGGCTAGGCAGATGATGATGATGATGAGTAACGTACAATTTTACCGTAGCTACAATACTCTTTTCGAACATTATATTTATTTGAATTTGAATCGCTTGTCTTGATATGGTTATGTGAAGAGGAGGGATGAAACGCATATAACTAGAAGAGTTATGAACATAAATGTGGATGGATGGAGAGGGAGAGGAAGGCCAAAGAAAAGATGGATGGATTGTGTGAGGAGCGATATGAAAGAAAAGGGAGTTAGTGATAGAGTGACGACTGATAGAACAGAATGGAAGAATAAAACGTGTTGCGCCGACCCCAAGTAACATGGGATAAGGGCAGGAAGATGATGAGATACTATATTCATATCTTTGAATGATATTTGTGTAGGTATGTCCCATATTATTAAACCAAAAAACAATGGGGTTGTAGTTTTTCACATTCAAAATTCACTTACGTTAATACTATACGTCAAAATATTCGTGCTAAGCCCTCAGTATAAAGGAGAAAGGATTTCGTTTCGTTTCAACAAAAATCACAAATATTTGAGGACAAAAGAATTAAGGAGACAAATTAATTAATAATATACATATTTGAGAATGAGCCGACCGCAACATGGATGAGAAAAGGCTAGGCCGATGATGATAAATATTTGAGAATATAGAGAAACAAAACACCGTTCATAACTTTCATGTAAAAAAACCATTCCTAAACGTAGATATTATTTAGTTCCCACCAATGAAATCACAGAAAATACAACAGTTATGACTTGTGTGGACACAAAACCAGATTCAATGTACCGCAGAAATTGTTTTCCCACAGCTTTCTCGTTCACATTTGCTCGTTTGCAGCTCCTAAAAGCGGACAACTCAATCATCCAGTTCCTATATCCCGAACGTTCCGGAAAATTGGAATTTTGTCACCCTTTTTTAGGGTTCCGTACCTCAAAAGGAAAAAACGAAACCCTTATAAGATCACTTTGTAGTCCGTCTGTCTATGAAGACCCTTTGTATCGGGAACGCGTGGAGATCCGCGTGGAGGTGAAAATAAATACCATATACTTCTTTAAAGCTGAGAGAAAATGAAACTTCTAATTTACTTAAAAACAGATATATATCGCAAAAAACGTTAATTTCGACACTCAAAAGGGAATCAAAATTTATACCACTTCTGCCAGTGGCTTCGCCCCCGTTGTCACTAGGGAACATACTCCCGGGATAAAAAGTATGCCTATGTCCTATCTGCGTACTAAATTTGATTTAAATCGGTTCAGTAGTTTTGGGGTGAAAGCGCGACAGACAGACAGGGTTACTTTCGCATTTACAATCCTATTAGTAGGGATAAGGATTTTCCGTTGACCTAGAACTATGGAATTTGTCAAGTTATATCGTCTTGTACTATAAGTATAGGAAAAAACCTGAAACTTACATTTGTAAATAAATCATAAAAAAATGAGAATGTAGTATTTATTTAAAGTACCTAATATATACCTACAAATTTATACGGAACCCTCGGTGAGCGAGTCCGATTCGCACCTGGCCGGTTTTTTCTGACTGATCTTTCTCAGCTTCGTACAATTTGGCAACCATCTTTGATTGGAGTGCGTAACAGGATATCCGGCCGAGGTTATCGTTTTCTCCGTCTATTGAGTGAATGAATCCCTTTATCGTATTTCAGGTGGGCTTTGATCTTCTGATTTATTTCAGTGCCCACGTTGTTTGACGAGGTTTTCGATGGAGATAATTTCTGGTGGTGAAGGTATGTACTTAAATACGAGCCTACAGATTATATATTTATTATAAACCACTTTTTTTGTATACCTTTCCAAAAAATATTTTCGTTTATTGTAGGTTCTGGTCAAGCCAAAATCTATGTGCACTTCGTTTATTTATTTATTTAAACTTTTAATACAACTTGTTTTTGCCCGCGATTTCGTACGCCGCATATTCCGTTTTTCTCGTTTCTGTAGGTATTTGAGGAAAACCTCTCTTAGTACTCCCCTACACTTTCCAAGGAAAAAAAAAATTGGCATGTACGTTACATGCCAAATTTCAACTTTCTACGACCAGTGTTGAGCTGTGCGTTGTCTGTCAGTCACTCAATCAGTCAGTAACAGAAGAATTTTATATATATATTAGGTAGGAGGATTTTTTGAGGAGCTCGTGGCTACATAATAACAGCCGCACGGGTCGATCTCAAAGGTTAAGCAACGATTGCCAAGGTTAGTCTGTGGATGGGTGACCATCTTAACATACCGAGTTTCCTCAGTGCCTCGGAAAGCACGTTAAGCCGTTGGTCCCGGCTGTCATTTGTAGATCTTTGGCAGTCGTTACGTTTTCAGAAGCCAGTAAATCTGACTCCAGTCTTGCCAAGAAATACCGTGTTACCCAATTAATGGGTTGCGGAGGTCTGGTAGGCAGCCGCTCCACGTAAAACACTGGTATTCAGCTGAATTCGGTGTGAATGGAAGCCGACCCCAATGTAGTTGGGAAAAGGGTAGGCAGATGGTGATGATTAGGAAGGAGGATAGGGGACTTAATGCAATAAGGCAATTTCTATCATTCAACCTTTAGGTTAAATTTAAAATACATCATTTTTTTTCTAAATCATCATTTTTGCTGAAAGACATCCAAAGCTGGTCATGGGCAGACATCCCTCAAGCTTCGTCACATCGACAAGCACTACGTTTTTCGCGAACTTCACCAGAGGGCCTACACGAATATTTTGGCGTATACATAGTAACGTTAACGTAAGTGAGTTTTGAATATGAAAAACTACAACCCCATAGTATTTTGGTATAATTTTATGGGATATCCACAATTTATATCATTCAAAAATATGAATATAGTAGCTTATTCAAATAAATATTACGTGCGAAAGGAGTATTGTAGCTGGTAAAATTTTACGTTACGGTACTATACGTCAAAAATATTCGTGCTAGGTCCTCAGGTCCTCAATCCACCTTGTCGACCGCGTACCAGTGGCGTAACGTTAGATGGCCTCCACATCCAACGTTACGTCACTGGTACGCAATCGACACTCCAGAACCAGGGCGATATGCTATGTATATGAACATTCAATAACGTACCTATATCAGACTAACGATGACTATCTGCACTTAAACTAAGGTTTCATTACGGTAACACCATGAAAATTGGGACCAATCACAGCATTGGTCATAATTTGATCCTTACAGCTACATAAGTGGGTTACAACTAGCCAATGGCTATTATTTTATAGCAGGAACTGTACGGAAATTGCTCCGAAGCTATTTTAATAGTTTCAAAACACAGTGGTTCACGTTAGCTTTCCGGTAATGAATAGTTCAGCGACATTCAATTTGTATAATTGTAGTGAACGAAGTTGTGGTACCCTGATTTTATTGTTTAACCACTTTTCCTCGAGAATAGTTTTGTGTTCGCCGCACTGGATTGGATGTTCCGTTTGTTCTGGATTTCTAGTTTAATTTGTTACTGTTTGTTTAAAGATGCGAGGAATGTGGGGATGGGATTGTTTATTTAAGTATTTCCTTAAGAAGTGTAATGATCTGTCTGATTGGGGTCGGCTTCCAATCAAACCGAATTTAGCTGAATACCAGTATTTTATCCACAACCCAGTAACTACGTAACCCGGTAACACGGTACTTCATGGCAAGACTGGAGTCAGATTAACTGGCTTCTGACAATCCGTAACAACTGCCAAAGATCTTCAAATGATAGCCGGGACCAACGACTTAACGTGCTTTCCGAGGCACGGAGGAAACTCGGTATGTTAAGATGGTTACCCATCCACAGACCAACCTTGGCAAGCGTTGCTTGACCTTGAACCACGAGCTCCTTATCTGTATATTTTAAGTAAAGCTAAGTTTTTAGTGTTGATATTGTTTGTATTTATTATTTTGCCATGGTCTGGGCTCATACCCTGAATCCAAGAAATTTCGAATGGAAAAACGCTGACTGCAATTTGTCTAACCCGGGAATCGAACCGAGTACTTCATGCTGTGCAGTGTGTCACTTGCAACCACTAAACTAAAGAAGTAGGAAACACAAAGAATCATAGACTTTTAGAATTTTTATTAGCCTAACAACTGTACCTACCCATTAGTTTGATCAATGAGCAGAAATAAAAAACACATTTTTAATATTAAACTTTCAAAGGGTAGGTAATTGTATTCTCCCTCAAAAATTGTACGGAAAAGTCACATTTTTTATATTGCAAACACCAGTGAATAATGGTGCTCGCGTTGATGTATTTGTATTTGATGTCGATATAAAATACCATACTGGGAGGATTGCCGCTAGGTAAGAGTGTAAAACATTATTTACGAAAATATTTGTAGGGCTATTAATTGTTATTCGAAAGAGTCACCGCAGCCCTGGTTTTAGTCAGTAAGAGTCTGACACTGCTTTCCGCTTCGCCCAGAGCCGGAGGGATCATTTGAGGATTTCCCATCCATAAAAAAAGCCCTTTATTTTATTAATACCTTTAATTGAAGACCTAAACTAGTATAGTCTTAGTAAATACTACGGTGGATTTATTCCATATTCCAATCGTTTTATCTTAAAAAAAAAAACAAACATATTGGAAAAAAGCTATAAAAATGATAAATCGAAATCGGGTTACACCTCCAAAAAAAAATCGGTATTGAACGAACCAACATTAACGGTAGCTCTAACACCCCATCACTGTACAGGGGTGCGTCAGGCAAGTGACATGTATGGCACTGATTGGTTATTGTGAAATAATAGCGAGCCCATAAACGCACCATAAGAAATATTTTCCGCGGACAATGGCACCGATGTTGTAATCACCAAGCACTTTTTAGGGTTCCGTACCTAAAGGGTAACCATCGGAACCCTATTACTAAGTCTCCACTATCCGTCCGTCGGTTCGTCCGTCCGTTCGTCAATCTGTCTGTCAGTCTTTCAGCGGACTGTATCTCAATAACCATAATAGGCAGACAGTTGATATTTTCACAGATTGCGTATTTCTATTGCCGCTACAACAACAAATTAATAGTAAAAATTAAAGTTCGTGGTATGGAACCATTCGTGTGCGAGTCCGACTAGGCATGTTTTTTTCCGTGAATTGGGAAGATTTTTGCCACGCGTTAGCTAGCCTCGTTAAAAATAATGAGATCGGTTTTCGGCGATAAATAATAGGTTTTGTGGTTTCTCGTTAGAATTTAGTTAGACCCTTTGTTCCTATTGTGGAATGTTAGCTGTATACTAAATTGAGCGTAAATATGGCATTTTTATGTAGTGTCGACTTTTTTTCGTGTAAATTGGGATCGGAATTGAAGTCGACAAATATGGATGGCGTTATTTTATACAAGAACGATAGATATTACAATTACGTTTTGATATAATGACATTCACATAGGTACATTGTAATTTTTTCTAAGGGACTCGCCAGAGAACGCTGCTGCCCATCAGCAGCGTTCTCTGTAAAAATTAACACCATACACTGCGATCGCCAACCCGCCTGCCAAGCGTGGCGATTTTGGCAACCCCCCCCCCCTTTTGAGGGAGGCCTTTGTCGTGTAGTGGACGTCTTTCGGCTGATATGATGATGATAATAATGACATTTGGAAAAAGACGCACATCTCACGCTGTATACATGAGACGCGATCAGCGGGTCTAAAAAGACCACTTTAGTAGTATCTATCAGAAAGCAAATCGCGCTACCCGTCACAGTCATATTTTCCCAATCAACCTTGAACCTTAATGCGTTAGTGATAAAGATGAAAATTAAATTTGACAGATTTTTGTGTGATTAATAATATTATGATTCTCTGATTCTCCTAAAGTAAAGTGGCGTTTTTAGCCCTCAAATTCCAATTCTTCTAATTTTTGAGCAACGTTCGCATTGGCATCTCAGTCAAAAATGTAAGGAAATGAAGGCTTATTTGACAGTTTGCGATTGACATACGAATGCGAACGTTGTTTATATATTAAAGTCATCAAAATCTAAGAAGTCCAATTTGACAGCAGGGCACAATATTGTTTTTTTTTTGTCTATGTCAGAGATGACAGAGACAAAGTCTACGATGGAGCGGGCTTACCCAGAAGGAGCCTGTTCACTCTAACTTTGAAGAGATTAGGGTTGTAAGCGTTTGGAAACACAGACGCAGGCAGCGAGTTCCACTCCTTTGCTGTGCGCATTATAAAAGACGTTTGGAAACGCTTAGTGCGAATTGGTGGAATAACAACAAGGAAGGGATGGTAAGATGGAGTGCGTCTGGATGTTCTATGGTAGAAGGGGGCCGGTGGTATGAGGAGATCGTGGAGTTCTTGGGCACACTCACCGAAGTACAATCTGTAGAAAACCGACAAGCAGGCAACCTTACGGCGATGAGCTTTCATACTTACTATAGTAACTGTGAAAGAAACAAAAAATAAATCTCTTTCGCACTTAGTGGTAAAGCAATTTTCTATCCCTCTCTACTCAGCTGTCAAATTGGATTTCTTAGATTTTGGTGACTTTAGTAGAATTGGCACTCTATTACTGTCGAATTTATTATGGCTTGAAAATAGCTACCTAATAACTGGAAAATTTAAAAGTTTAGGTCATCAAAGATCGATGTCTGCAAGGTGTTTCGCGTTTCACTGGTGATTCCTAAACATTGTGCTATAGAGTTAAAAGATATGAAGTATGGGATGAAAAAATAGTCTAATTCTTACATTTTCGTTGTTGTCAGTCACATTTGCGACTGTAGACTAAGTGTAATTTTTTCAGCGGTAACAGTTGAACAAATTCCCAAATTGAATTGGCTACGTGAAGTTTGGATGTTAATCTATATCTATACTTCTATATTAATACACAAAGCAAAAGAGTTTGTTTGTTTGCTTAAACGCGCTTATCTCAGGAACTCCTAGTCCAATTTGAAAAATTATTTCAGTGATAGATGGCCCATTTTTCGAGGAAGCCTGTAGGCTATATATCATCACGCTAAGACCAATAGGAGCGGAGCAGACGAAGTTACGCGGATCAGCTAGTTCCGTATATTTGTACTTTTTGACTACGGAGGGCTTAGTGCGAGTTTCTAACGCATTCGATCGCGTTAATGTAAACGTTCGGCTGAGTCAAATTTAAAGAAAAAAAGGTTTTTTCGTTTTTGTCACCAGATGGCGCTTATTTAGTTTCAATACAAATTGATGTTTAGTTAACGCAATTGAGAACGTTTAAAATATCGCACTAAGGCCACTGTTACCATGTCGCTTCATCTAACGTAGACTAATGAAGGTATACCTACCATATTATAATAGTTCACGAACAAAACAGTAAATCCTCGTTTCTCAGAACCATTATACAAGCTGTGTCTATTTTCACACTCATTGGTATCGATTGAAGTCGCTAGGAAACGCCAATAAATCACAGCAAAAGGCCGTAACAAATAAACGGTAGGGATTTTCAAATAATTTGCCGATGCCTTAGACCAATTTACGGACACGCGATGCAATTTCGTAGCTGAAGCATTGCATGTCGCCTCCTGCCCTTTACGAGGGTAGGAAGACTGCAAGACATTTAACGGTCAAATACCAAGTATTATTACTATTGGAGGTATTGGGGCCATTTTTCTTCTATTTTCATTTTTGTTTTGACCGTGACGGGGTGGGGTAGAGTAAGTTCGTGTGCTGAGTTTTTTTTTTGGGAAAGGATGACTCATGATCTTTTTGATATTTTAGTATAGAGATTTATGGAAGTCGACATATTTAAATCCAAATCGCAAGGGTTGAAGAAAGCCGGATTCTTAATCTATACTAATATATAAAGCTGAAGAGTTTGTTTGTTTACTTGAATGCGCTAATCTCAGGAACTAATGGTCCGATTTTGAAAAATTCTTTCACTGTTACCCTTTTATCAAGGAAGGCTATGGGCTATATATCATCACGCTGAGACCAATAGGAGCGGAGCAGTAATGAAAATTGTGACGCAGATGAAGTTGCGCGGGTCTACTAGTGGAGAGATAAATGTAATCAATTCATCTCTAATGATTTTTATGCTATAAAAATCATTGAAGTAAAAAAAAATATTGAATTCTTACTTACTTTTGCAAATAATTTTAGAACAGTAAATTGCAAAATTAATTAACCCTAATGTAGAACACGAACCAACCTTTTTGTAACCACAAAATAGTTCCAATTTGCATGTCGCCTCCTGCCCTTTACGAGGGTAGGAAGACTGCAAGACATTTAACGGTCAAATACCAAGTATTATTACTATTGGAGGTATTGGGGCCATTTTTCTTCTATTTTCATTTTTGTTTTGACCGTGACTGGGGTGGGATAGAGTAAGTTCGTGTGCTGAGTTTTTTTTTTGGGAAAGTGTGACTCATGATCTTTTTGATATTTTAGTATAGAGATTTATGGAAGTCGACATATTTAAATCCAAATCGCAAGGGTTGAAGAAAGCCGGATTCTTAATCTATACTAATATATAAAGCTGAAGAGTTTGTTTGTTTACTTGAATGCGCTAATCTCAGGAACTAATGGTCCGATTTGAAAAATTCTTTCACTGTTACCCTTTTATCAAGGAAGGCTATGGGCTATATATCATCACGCTGAGACCAATAGGAGCGGAGCAGTAATGAAAATTGTGACGCAGATGAAGTTGCGCGGGTCTACTAGTGGAGAGATAAATGTAATCAATTCAACTCTAATGATTTTTATGCTATAAAAATCATTGAAGTAAAAAAAAAATATTTAATTCTTACTTACTTTTGCAAATAATTTTAGACCAGTAATTGCAAAATTAATTAACCCTAATGTAAAACACGAACCAACCTTTTTGTAACCACAAAATAGTTCCAATTTGTGTAGCCCAAACACAACTACCGACCCCCGGCTTTCGGAACACAGGGTTACAAAGTTTCCGAATCGAATCGCCAAATTGTTTACTCGTCGAAACTCGATCGTTACTCGTATAAACTGTGTTAGAGTACGGCGAGAGCTTAATAATAAGCGACGATTATAAAGGGGAACAGATACGGTACATTTTACTGTTAGAAATATAGGGGATGGGGTTTTGAGATGGCACGCTCTGATTTTTTGTGATGTGTGTTGATTGTCAGCATTTGGTGGGTTTGAAAGGAAATTAAATGACATTTGACACGAATTAAATTGGTCTTTTTGGAGCGGTTTTCGGTCCTTCAGGCTTATTTTGTACAAATTATTTAATTTTCAAAGACAACTTAAGAGTTTTGTTCTTTGTTTGAAAATGGAAACTGCGTATTTATTTTTCAGCTTTATCATAATTTTCCTATTTAATTTTTTAGAGCTTCTCGACTCCATCTGTTGCCTATCAAAGATGGAGTAGCAAGCTACAGTTACTACCCCGTGTATTTCCCCCCTACACTTGATATTCAGTTTGCAATATCTTTGTTTAAACTTAAGACAGCCGGATTAGGTTAGATTAATTTTGATGGACTGTACAGAATTGTTTAGTTGACAGGCGGCTTAAAGGGCGAAATTATTTCATAATTTTCCAGTTATAATTTTGAATTGTTTTAATTAAAGTTTTGAATTAAGAACGGGGGTGAGGGAAAAGCGTTTCGTTGACAAGGGATTTGGAAGATGGATGGCCATTAGTGAATTATCTTAAAACACATAAATAATTAATTTTCTATGGATAGGACGGGATATTCAGATTTCATTTGGTAGGCTGATGGTTATGACAAAATGCCATCTAGCGGTGAGTAGCGTAAACGTTGATAGTTTTCTGTATTGCTAGCAGATGGCGTTAGTTGTAGCATGCGCAGGCGCATTGTAGAGTTAAATTAGATATAATAGTTTGATTTCATATAAACTTTACTTGAGCTAAAAATAATCCAATAAACTTGATCCATAGAAAGCCATTTAGGTACCTGTCTACAACTTTGAAGGTAATTAATCTTTCACCACTTCCAAGACTTGCCGTACCTAAAAGAAAATCTTTATAAATAGAAACAATAGTTATTTATTCAACATAAACTGTTTTCGTTCTTGACCTTTAACAACTTTCGTTATTGCTAAGAAGTTTCTAAATAGGTAGATACTTAAACATTGAGTTCTTCATTTATGTAGATACTTTTAATGATCTAAGTATTAACCTAGATATTTTGAAAGTAGAAATCTATGTACTTAATAAAACAAATTATTTCTAAAATAGTAACCAAAAGTAAACTCCCCTTTTTAATTGAGTTGAACCAGTTTCATTCAATTTGTTTAAAGTCGCACTATCTCAAACAAAGTTGACATCCATAAACGGATTTCGTTCCATTTTTAAAACCCAATTGTCATGTTTGTTTTTTTTCGTTAATTTTCGAGTTCCGCCGCATGTAATTGGATCCGCGCCGTGCAGCTCCGTGAAATCACTAATCCGACTAATTCTGACAGCCATATGTCACTGTTTAACGACTACGCTCTGCCGAGGATTTTGGTTATGACTTGGCCATGCTTTGTCAAGGCCAAGACTATCATTTGGGTACGATATTTTTAAGTTTTTATGTTCTTAATTTGAAAAAAAAAATTAAAGTTTTTTTTTGGCTCATGCTGGCCTATCTCTAACTCATTAATAAGAACGCTGTAAGGATGAGATTATTATCATTTTTTTATGTTTCAAACTATGGTTTATTCGCGTTATACTAAAAATACCCATTCCTTCCTCACAAATAAATAATCAAAAATACCTACACATTTGCATTTTCCAAAATCAAATCTAACTCTATGTATATTTTACCATATCGTTCATAGTGGATGCGCTTGCATTTTGTACATTTTCTGGATCCGAAAAATAATACTATTGGCACATGCATGATTCAGTGCAAATGGGATGCCGGTCGTTGTGTGGCCAGCCTTATACATATTTCGAGTCTTCGAGATTCAAGAATTCTCAAACACGCTTCCTCGAAACAAAAGTAAAGGTATCTCATTTTAGATTGATATCTCGCGTTGGGCTTGAATGACAGCCGTGAAAATGCTAATGTGATGCGGCTTAAACATCTTAAATGTGATGTTATTATGAGATAAAAAAATATCCGTAATAAGGCACTTTGCGGATTCCGACATAAATGAAGGGCTACAGCAGACAGATATGACGCGACAAAGTAAAAACGTTATGACAACGTGTTTTTAAGGAAATGATTTTATGAGCAATATAGGTATCAATATAGGTAGGTATAGGTAACGTAACATATAATTCCACCTTATGTAAATATACATGAAGTGGGATTATCGAATACTTCAGAGAATATTCTGAAGTGTTAGACAGGAAGTGTAGCTATACTTCACCTACAGAATTATAGCCAGTTAAGTTTATCCGTAGAACAATTGCTACCAAAAATTTCGCGTTATTGTCGCATAGGTAATCGCATCTAGCCCGTCTGTGGAAGCCTTAAGAAACAGCTTTTCCATAAAAAAGTAATCAAATCAGTTTATTCATTTAATCCACTAAAAGATGATGTTACCTATTTCACGATTTGGATTAAAGTTTCAAATTACTAATTGAGTTTCGTTTCCGAGGTAGCGTCTTCGTAAATTAGAAATATTAAGTTAGGAAGTTGAAAGAAGGAGGTAGGTAGTTAGAAAAGGTAATTTTGTAAGTTAGAGAAACGAATTAATTCTAGTTTCACTGAAATCAACAAAAATGTAGGTTCGGGATAGAATTACCTGCCTTTTTTTTCTTTATTTTAAGGATAGGAAATCTATTGACTCCTTCCGCTCTGGGCGGAGCAGAAGGGAGTGTCGGACTTTTACTGACCATCCGTGTTCTTCCTAATTCTCTTTGCGTTCCAGGGCCGCAGTGACTGTTTCGAACAAATTCCACAACCCTGGCTGAGAATTACTTACCTACGTCATCATCATCATCTGCTTAGCCTTTTCCCAACTATATTGGGGTCGGCTTCCAGTCAAACCGGATTTAACTGAATACCAGTATTTTATGTAGAGCGGCTGCCTATCAGACCTCCACAACCCAGTAACTGGGTAACACGGTACTTCATGGCAAAACTGGAGTCAGATTTACTGGCTTCTGAAAATCCGTAACGACTGCCAAAGATCTACAAATGACAGCCGGGACCAACGGCTTAACGTGTTTTCCGAGGCACGGAGGAAACTCGGTATGTTAAGATGGTCACCCATCCACAGATCAACCTTGGCAAGCGTTACTTAACCTTGAAGATCGATCTGTGCGGCTGTTATTCTTTAGCCACGAGCTCCTCAATTACTTACCTACGTAATGGTTGCTAAAATATGGAGTGTCAGAAGACCCACACAAGGGTGGACGGACCTAAAAAAATCCTGAAAAGTCCTGTTGGGAAGACCTGCCTACTCTGACGTATCATGAACCCAATGTAAAGAATGAACTGTGTAACTCCCAAACCGGAATCAGAATGTTTAATGGGGGGGACAAAGCTGCAAAAACAGTTCTTACCTTATTGCCGTATCTCAATGATTTAAGCCACATTTAAAAATAAATTGTTACCTAATTAAGTTCCTTCTACTTAGATTTCTTGTATCAATATTTTTTTATTATCAATAATGTTATTATTATAATAAAATAGGTTTAGGCATCAAAGCGTTTGAAACAGACTCACTAGGGCGTGTTTAATATGTATTAAGTTAGAATTATATTTATTATCGCAATGACCTACTAGCCACCAAGATCGTGTGACTTCCTATGTGAGGAACGACATAATTTCAAGTCATATTTAATTTAATTTCCTTTCCTTCTTTCTTACTTCGAATCATCCCAATAAAAACTAAAGCAAAAAATATCACGGTTCGTCGCCAGATCGACTTACGAGCTTTAAATTTTTAACATATGTATGTCTGAGTCGGTAGCATATTTCAAAACTGCACTAAAAGGGAGTGATATATCGAGAAGACAGATGCAGTATTACCAGGGATTATCCTAAATAGGACCACCTGTTTTCAGATACGACATTTCGTGCCCTTTTAGAGGAACGGAAACATTTATTTTAATATCACGCGGAGGATTCGTTCGGTTCGCGATTTATGTCATGACGTGTCGCAAGGATTTTTGGTAGAGTCTGTCTTTTGTTTTTTGATGTTGTTCTTTTGTAGTTTATTGACTCAGAGTTCGGAGGAATCAGAGGTTATGTTTGTAAAGTGTCTTAGTTAAGACTCAAGTGATAAAGTAGTTTTTATAGGAGTTGTGGGGATCAGTGGATACCATGTATCATTGAATCTTGGTTTTGAAATGTTTAAATATCTTTTCTGTAGATGACTTAAATTATAAAAATAATATGTGTTATTTTGAAGGTCCTATTTTGTATGTTGTACAGAACTCAGTATTTACGTAATTCTTTGCGTTGGATTAAATTTGGTTGTATGGTTGTTAAAAAGATTGAAGTGGCGTATAAAAAGCGCATATAAAAAAAAAACTACTAACCTACTTAGAAGAAAAATAACTTGCGGTAAATGAAAAGTAAAATTAAAATTTTGTAAATAATTAAGTATTTTCATAATTAATTACAAATAGGTATGATTAAAAATAATCATCTGCCTAGCCTTTTCCCAATTATATTGAGGTCGGCAGTCAAACCAGATTCAGCTGAATACCAGTGTTTTACGTGGAGCGGCTGCCTACCAGACCTCCACAACCCATTAACTGGGTAACACGGTACTTCTTGGCAAGACTGGAGTCAGATTTACTGGCTTCTGACAACCCGTAACGACTGCCAAAGATCTACAAAGGACAGCCGGGACCAACGGCTTAACGTGCTTTCCGAGGCACGGAGGAAACTCGTTATGCTAAGATGGTCACCCATCCACAGACCAACCTTGGCAAGCGTTGCTTAACCTTAAAGATCGATCCGTGCGGCTGTTATTATTTAGCCACGAGCTCCTCTCTATATAAATATCCTCTTTATAAATATGATTAAAAATAATAATTTAAATTATTCTGACACAAACAAGCTTAATTCAAAACAAGCATATTTGAACATAGTCTAGTAAATACTAGAATACGGAATATTCACGCTGAGAAACAGAAATACGAGAGTTATCTAATTAATTATTTGCTTTAGGTATTCAACAACGCTCTAGTCTAAATTATCCAAAGATTTCAAAGCGTAATTTAAAATTAATTCAAACTATCTAAAACAGTTGTGATCATTATTAAGACAGCTTAAATATGTATCTAGAATGCTAGAGTCAGAATTTAGTGCAAAAGGTTCTGACCGAATATTGTTACTAAAAACCATAGAATTTTTATAGTTTTACCTATAACCTATAATATATCTGTATTTTTTCAGCATTCTAGGCAGTATTTTCTGAGATTAGGGTTCAATTTTAATTTCCTTTAAGGTTAGCCTATATACATATCGATGAACATACATACAAATAAACCAACGAAGAAAAAACTACTTTTCGAAGTCTATAAAGTCAAAACTATTTAAGCAACGACAGCTTTAGTTAAATGCAATATAATCTACAATATTACGATGGGTTTAGACGCCCACTTAAACTTCTTATTTCCTCGCCAGTAAACCCAATTTAAAAACACTCCTCAACAAGACAAAAAGGTCATAACCACCGCAACTTATAATCACCCCTATGTGACTTAAAACACGTCATAAGCTGCATCCTCCTCTCATTATCGTCTATCCTAGTAAGGCTCGTTCTAAAAGAAAAATAAAATCAAAATAAGTTCAGAATTGGCGAAGATAAGAAAGAAAAATGTTTATTTGGGACTCGCACAAAACAGTCAGATGTAAAATTAATTAAAACTAATAACTAATATTGGTGAACATACGTAAAAATAAAGATACACAGATAGGAACGTCCTTCCTTTTCGAGTAATAAATGTAACCGACGTTACATTTATTACGTTGAATAATGTTCCAGTTATGATATCTTTTGCCGTATGGTGTCGGCCGGTGCCGAGTGGTGCTGTAAAAGAATAATACTATCCCATCACTTCTCGTGGGTGTCATAAGAGGCGACTAAGGAAATCACCAGAGAATGGGCAGCAGCCTGCCAGGCGTGGCGATTATGGCAAACCCCTCCTTCTGGGAGAGGCCTATGTCCAGCAGTGGAAGTCTTCCGGCTGTTATGATGGTGATGATGATGAATGATATCTTTACTAAAGTACATTATTACCAAGGGCACCAGCAGTAAAGACTCCCAATAACTTCTAATTTCCTCTAAGACTCGTCTTAAACGGAAATGGAATCATCAAAATAAGTTCAGAATTGGCGACGATATTGGTGAACATACGTAAAAATAAAGATACACACATAGGAACGTAAAGCCTCCGGCTTTTCGAGGTCGGTTACACATATTACGTTGAATAATGTTCCAGTAATGATATCTTTTGCCGTATGGTGTGGGCCGGTGCCGCGTGGTGCCGTAAAAGAGTAATATTATCCCATCACTTCTCGTGGGTGTCACAAGAGGCGACTAAGGAAATCACCAGAGAATGGGCAGCAGCGTTCTCTGTAAAACGCAACACCCTACACTGCGATCGCCAAGCGCCACGCGGCCAAGCGTGGCGATTATGGCAAAACCCTCATTCTGGGAAATTCCCATGTCCAGCAGTGGAAGTCTTCAGGCTGTTATGATGATGATGATGAATGATATCTTTACTAAAGTGAAATATTACCAAGGGTAACAGCAGTAAAGACTCCCAATAACTTCTAATTTCCTCGCCAATAAAAGCAATTTAAAAACACTCCTCAATATGACAAAAAGGTCATATAACCACCGCAACTTGTAATCACCCCTATGTGACTTAAAACACGTCATAAGGTGCATCCTCCTCTCATTATCGTCGATCATAGTTAGGCTCGTTTTAATGAAGCTACTTCCATTACCAGTTCAGGGAGGAAACAAGGGGAGATTAGATAAAGTTGCAGACGCTACTGTAATCTTGTTAGGAGGAGTTTTTTATTGAGCACATGTAATGGTTTTGGGGTACTGTTTAAGGAATATTTTTAGAAGCATAGGATATCGATACGATTGGTGTTTTTATTTGTTTCGGTGACGGCGTTGACTGTTGAGGAGCTCGTGGCTAGATAATAATAGCCGCACGGGTCGATCTTCAAGGTTAAGCAACGCTTGCCAAGGTTGGTCTGTGGATGGGTGACCATCTTAACATACCGAGTTTCCTCCGTGCCTCGGAAAGCACGTTAAGCCGTTGGTCCCGGCTGTCATTTGTAGATCTTTGGCAGTCGTTACGGATTGTCAGAAGCCAGTAAATCTGACTCCAGTCTTGCCATGAAGTACCGTGTTGCCCAGTTAATGAGTTGTGGAGGTCTGGTAGGGAGCCGCTCCGCGTAAAATACTGGTATTTAGCTAAATCTGGTTTGACTGGAAGCCGACCCCAATATAGTTGGGAAAAGGCAGGCAGATGATGATGTGACGGCGTTGACGGTAGTAATCGTGGTTTCTTGCGACGAAATATTATGACAGAGGTTTGTTAAGAATGGTGCTGTTTCTGGTAATTTTCTTGGATTTACATTTACTCATTAATAATGATAAGGATGTGATTCTAAAGTATAATATCAAAGCCTTGGCAAAGCTTATGTTCCTATGGCATCGATTTAAAGGCGGCTTTTTAGTGATCAGTCATTATCCAGACTCATTCATTCTGGATAATGACTGTTAAATCTATGGTATTCTTTATGCGTTGTATTATATAGTGTTCTGGCTAGATTTCTACTTATTTTGTGTAATTGCTCCTTTCAGCAGCATAGTTCGCGAGGGTGCCAAAAATGGTCCCAAGGGACATACAACTGGGATAAAAAGTATCCTGTAACAGGTTCAATTTGTATGCCAAGTTTTGTCCAAATCTGTACACGGCCATTAAGGTGTTAAATAACAAATTCGTTTGTAGGTGACATGTGTTCCGAATGTTTAATATTGATTGTTTTACGTAACGATGAACGATGCACGTTGTTGTTGTGTTGTTGTTTTAAGTAACTTATTAAATATGGTTTAACGATTTTTTTCGTATTATAATTTTTATATTTAAGAATCCGCTGTCGCTCCTTCTGTACCACAATCCTGATTCCAAAGTCTCCACCGACATCACATTTTGAACAAGCAAGAATGTGTTGTTAATTTTCACACGAGATTTTTTATTACTCCCCCGGGCGTTTGCTATGATTGAATACAACCCAAGAGCCGCGGATGTCGGCATTTCAACTGCAACTGGATTTTTTTAGTAAAAAAATGTGCTATCTGTGTTTTAGCAGTGTAAAAACACCTTTTAAAAGTACTTAGCGATGATGAGTAGAGGGTAGATAGTTTTTTGTTTCAACTGAACCCCATTTAATGTGAAGACAGGGTAATATTACAGCTGTGGTTTGCGGCGGAATACCGCTAAAGTTGATTAATGCATTTTAATCTATGCACTTATTACTTAGCTTTTGAAACGGATGTGCCACGTGATATTCATCCTTATTTATATTATGGTTTCTTGTCAGAACAGTACTTCCAACCGGCCAGTATGAATTCTGCTCGTAAAAACCAGGACCCTTTCGAATAAAGAACCAATTTTTAAATATCGAACTTGAGCCAACGAAAAATCCTAACTCAACGAAATAGAACAATAGAAACGGGAAACCCTTTTCAGACTCCCCGATCTTTTCAAAAAGCCTATCCAGTATTCATATCGAGGTTTTGATTTACTAGTAATTAATCCTCCTGCTTCAGCGTACTTTTTTGTTACACGAGTGTCCATTGTTTCAAGGCAAGAGGATGCTATAAAAACGTTGCCTCATGTCCCACTTAAAAGCGCCACTTGAAACCTATTATACTTTTAACTAAGCACTCGGGCAACGGCGCGGGCCAAAATAAATTGTAAGCCTGGTACATATTAGGCGTATTTTTTCGCCCTTTCCTTTACTCGACTTTTTATTGAATTAATTAATTGTAAACAAATTAGCGAGCCTGTTTTGTTTGTACCTTGTGAAGGGTCATCGTGAATCGGGTAACGGAATTTATTGTAAAGCGAAAAAGATAACATTGCCCGGATTTCGTTTTAAATTGGGCATTATTCTAGAATTGTTACTGTTCAAATGTTAATTTTATTTTAACAGCAATGTAGGAGCTATTGTAGTGCAAACTTAATCAGGGTTACCAAAATTTAAGAGCTCGCCGAAAGTTTATTTTGTTGAATTTTATTTTCTAGGAGAATAAAATTATCTTGTTTTCTGGGTCTGTTTAATACTTGATCTAGTTTATTTAAATATACTTTATGTCAGAATATTGAATGTAATCCCAAAACATACTTATGTAACTTACTGAGTTACAAACCGTAGCTACCTTATTAACAGAGTTAATAAAAAATGTAAATAGGAAATAACTGTTTTTAGCAGGGACTGAAAGCGGTTACGGTTAGAGGTTAAGATACCTCAAAAATATATCGGTACCAGATTAAAATAAAGGTAGAGCTATACCGATACCTTCATAAATAAAGGTTGGGCTATATTGTTATTTAACCTTTATATAATTTCAGTACCGAAAAACATGCGAGACGGCGTACCTACCACTCGTATGTTTGCGTGTTCGCGACGCGACGTTGCCGTTCTTGCCGACTGAGTTACCTACATTTTTATTTGGCTATCTGTAATAGAGGCATCTGAGCTTTCAGATGGCCCATCTGTGATGACATGTGCAACTGCAATTTAACAGTTTACTTGTAAATACTGTAACTGTACCTACTTAAGGGGCTGTGGGACGCAGAGCACATTCGAAAATCGCCATTTTTTTCTTCGCAAATATCTCCATAATGCCAATACATTTTCAAGCGTAAAAGACTATAACTACAACTTTGTGTACAGTCGCCAGCATATCAAGCTATAACAAGCTGTCAAATTTATTTAATAGATTTTCACAGTTATCGTTAAAGCATTAGGTTCAAAGTTGACTGTGTAAATTTGACACGGATAGCCTGATTTGCTGGTCGGTCTGTACCTATTCAACAGAAAATTTAATACACTTAAGCATTTTAGGAAAAAAAATATACATTTTAATTTATTTATGATTTTATGACGGTTTTTAACCGAATTTGACTCATTTTTAGGATTCCGAACATCCGTGAAAATCGGAACCCTTATATAGGATCACTCGGGTGTACTTTCTGTCTCTCCGTCTGTCTCAGCCAGTTTTCTCTGGATTTACAGGACTGATTCTGTTGGAATTTGGTACACATATGGACTTCTATGACTCAAACATGAACACGTTACTTAAATACTCGTAAATACATTTTTAGTATGGGGGTCACTTTTGGGGGTGAAACAATAAAATTAAAAAATAGTTTTTCGACCTGAATTGTGTGACCAATCAAATAAAAGGGCTTACTGTGAGGGTTTAATCCTATTTTTTTCATAATTTTAAATAATATTTTTTTCACAATTTTTGATATTATTCAAAAAAAAAAAAAAATTTACCAAAAATGATCATTCCCTCCCCCTCTCCGAAACTGCTGAACCAATTTTTTGTTAAGTTCAGATAAAAGTTTTTGTAGATTACAGGAAAACTTATAAGAAGTCTATAGTGTTAAAATAACATGTTAAAAAATTAAATTGGTTCGGAACCCTTTGCACGCGAGTCCCTCTCGCACTGGGCCAGCTTTTGCGCTCAGATTACTCAGACTCCTGCGAGACTTGCTTGGAAGCAGCCCTGTGTCATTTAAAAAAATAGAAATATAAGAAGAACATAGGTATATAAATTACAAACAGCCCAAATAATTAAGATAAAATATATCTTAATTATTTTATTCATAATATTGATTGTGAAAATAAGATACGGCGGTATATTGACGTCTTGTTGTCATTTGACAATAGGCTTATACACAATGTCAAATTTATCGATAAAATAATGGTGCAAGTGCGAGTCCTAAATTATACAAACAAAGTAACATATTGTGAGCACTAAACTCTTCAAGACCTGTGCATCATCTGGTATCAAATCGAAAAAAAAAATGTTAAAAAAAATCTTATAGTGCCGAAAATTCGTCGAGGTTTATCATCATCATATCAGCCAAAAGAAGTCCACTGCTGAACATAGGTCACCCGTATCCATCAGCTACCCGCACCTTGTGGGACGCCTCCCAACGCTGCATCTTGCAGTACGCGTTCGTCACTCCAGAACTTTTTTTTTTCTAATGATGGGCACGCGTTTGACCACTATCTCACCTGATGGTAAGCGATGATGTGGTCAAAGATGGAGCACGCTAGCCTAGAAGTAACCTATTCACTCTTGACTTAAAGACTCCCAGGTTGTAGCTATCAGGAAACACAGACTCCGGCAGGGAATTCCACTCCTTAGCTGTACGCATTATGAATGTGTTCCCAAAACGTGTGGGTGGGATGTCCACCATGTACCGGTGGCGCATCGCCGTTCGTCTTGTCGTCCGATGATGGAACGGGCTTGGCGGAATTTAATTATACAATCCCGTCACATTCCCCAAAATGCAACCGGTAGAAAACCGAAAAGCTAGCAACTCGTCGTCGATGCTCAAGACATTGGAGCTTCGTCGCGACGAGCCTCTCATTGCCGATGATCCTCTTGGCTCGTTTCTCAATTGACTCAAGGGCAACAAGCTGGTATCTGGCTGATCCGTCCCAAAGATGAGAGCAGTATTCCATACACGATCGAACTTGCGCTTGATAGTTTGAGCAGCTGTTCCGGCGTGAAGTACCGTCTCACCTTTGCTAGGATCCACAACTTTTTTGCAGCTACTTGAGCTTTACCCTCTATGAAAGGGCCAAAATTGAGAGTAGATGTTAATGTAACCCCAAGAAGCTCAAGTTGGTCGGTTATCGGCACGGTAGCACCTCGGAAAGATGGAGCTGGGTGGAATTGGCTCCTTTTGGCGGAAAAAAGACACGCTTGGGTCTTAGCAGCATTGAACTTGACCAGATTGGCATCGCCCCATTCAGAGACAGCCTGTAAGGTCACATTCAAGCGCTCAACCATAGCCTCCCGGAGAGACCGGATCTGCGATCCACCAGCTCGTGCGTCGGACACGTATCTCTCAACAACAGTGCTGTCGTCTGCATACCCAAAGATACCGGGTTTAAGCAGATCATTAATATGCAGCAAGAACAGTGTTGCTGAAAGCACCGACCCCTGAGTAGCATTAATATCCAGCAGTCCAGACGAGCAGCCATCTATGACCACTCGCATAGACCGATCCCTCAGGAAATCTGCGATCCAATCACACAAACCAGCGGGCAGACCGAAGGAAGGAAGCTTACTAATAAGGTTAGACCCTGCCGAAGGCCTTCGAGATGTCAAGGGAGACCGCTAGTGCCTCCCCATGCTTCTCTATGGCCTCACTCCAGATATGAATGGCATACGCTAGAAGATCCCCAGTTGACCGATTTCGGCGGAACCCTTATTTTCGGTCACTAAGGATACAATTCGCTTCTAGGTACGCCAGGAGCTGATGATTCAGCACGCGTTCCATAGTCTTATAGAGTATGGAAGTTACCGAGATGGGTCTATAATTCGACAGGTCAGCTCGACTACCCTACTTGGGCACGGGCTGCACGTTAGCTTGCTTCCAAGCCTTCGTGACCTTTCCGGTCTCAAACGAAAGGCGATATAGGCGTGTCAAGATCGGAGACAACTCAGGCGCACAAGTCTTCAGAACAATTTCCGGTATCCCATCGGGGCCACTAGCCTTATTCACGTCTAGGTTACGCAGCACCCTACGGACGTCATTCTGATGAATGCGAATGTTCGACACACTCGACTCGCATCCACCAGGAGAAGCAGGGGGCCTCGCGCCACCAGGATCCAGACGTGAAGATTCCGCAAACAAGGAAGCAAACAAGTTCGCTTTCTCCCCAGCGGAGTGGGCCAGCGTCCCGTCGGATCTTAGTAGTGATGGTAGTGAGAGGCGGCAGAAGTTCGATTCGACCGACTTATTCAGGGACCAAAAAGCCTTAATGCCTGCTGGGTATGAGGCAAGTTTTTTCCCTATTCGGCTAATGTGGTCAAATCATGCCCTCCGCAACACTTTCTTACAGGATTTGGCAGCCCTGTTGAAGGCTCGTCGACCCATGCCAGATAAGCCGCGTGCTTAAGCGCATCAGCGCGATTGCACTCGGCACCAAACCATGGACGAGCTTCGCCAGACATTGTTATGTCAGAGAACGGAATGTAGTACTCCATTCCCCTCCACAACACATCCGTCACGGCGTCCGCGCACGACGAAGCATCAGTCGAAGAAAGGCAAGTAGGCTGCCAAGGATAACATGCGAAGAAAGATCGCATGCCATCCCAATCTGCTGACCTGTATCGCCATACCCGCCGTGTGCCTCTTGAGCTAGAATCGGGCGGGGAGTAAACGGACACAGACTTCACCAGACAGTGGTCGGAACTACGCAGTGGAGAAGAAATCGACACCGAATAGCGGTAACACCAATTGGGCAGAAAGGTACCGCTGCTGAGCCGCATCCGCCGCCTCACTTAGGTGCTGTGTGAACTTCTCGAAGGCCTATCGATCATCTGTTCCACAAGCAATGTGGGCTGCCCTCTGCCACTTCAGATTGGCGATCCTTTGGGCTATGTCGGTAAAGTTGGTTCTCTTGCGGATATCATCATCCGTGATTCGATCACGCAAGGAAACTGCGAGCATTGCCCTCTCCATTTCCATTTGGCCCATTGTGAGCGACCGGGTCTCAGTTACATATGTCACCACTGGCAACAAGCACTGGTCATAGACTTTCGGCTTGAGACACTGTGGTATGTGAGATGAAAAGATAACACGCCATCACGCAACTTCCCGATCGCCGCCCAGCCTAGTCGGATTCGACGGTTGACGTTTTTCTCAAAATTAGCCATACCTACTAGACCGTTTTTCCCAGGTCACAATTTCGTGGATCTCTGATTTTAATAGTGATTGCAACATGCTTGGTTTTGACCATTTTCATTTTAAGACCCACTTTTTCGAAAGCTCTTCTGAGGTCCTCCATAGTTTCAGCGATGACGACTGACGACAATATCGTCGGCAAATAAAAGGTGAGTGATTTACTCACCATTGACATTAATGCCTTGCCTGCTCTAGTCCAAAACCTTGAAGACGTCCTCCATTGCGGCCGTGAACAGGTTCGAAGAAATAACGTCTCCCTGCTTCACAACCGCTGCAGGAAGTTCGGTTTCGAGGTCTGATCCTAACGTCGGACTGGCATTCTTACAAACACTTCAGTACCTTGATAATATACCGAATTACAGAAAGTCGCTTTTGAGGAGCTCGTGGCTAGATAATAACAGCCGCACGGGTCGATCTTCAAGGTTAAGCAACGCTTGCCAAGGTTGGTCTGTGGATGGGTGACCTTCTAAACATAGCGAGTTTCCTCCGTGCCTCGGAAAGCACGTTAAGCCGTTGGTCCCGGCTGTCATTTGTAGATCTTTGGCAGTCGTTACGGATAGTCAGAAGCCAGTTAATCTGACTCCAGTCTTGCCATGAAGAAGCGTGTTACCCAGTTACTGGGTTGTGGAGGTCTGGTAGGCAGCCGCTCCGCGTAAAATACTCGCGCTAAATCCGGTTTGACTGGAAGCCGACCCCAATATAGTTGGGAAAAGGCTAGGCAGATGATGACAGAAACTCGCTTTTCAATTATTTGATCACTGTAGCTCAATAGATGGATCTCCCATCTATTGAGCTACAGTGTATTTGCACGCATCGTCTGAAGACTGCAGAATTATCTCCCGCCTCTCCTACGAGATCTTCAGAGTAGGATCAGAGAGCCTCTTGTTCTTATCTGTACGGTGAGTCTTGAAGAACTTAAACCCGACCGTAAGGACAGCTCCCTAGTTCCTAGAGAGCTCCGTGGACGAAATGATTCTGAAGTTCGGGCTGAAAACATTCGAAGTTTTGATCTGGATCTGTGCAAGGCGGAGCGTAGATTTCATCGGTCGAGATCTTTCCAGCTTAATATTTAGGTTCAATTTGCCTCTTACCATGCTGTGATCACTTCCGGTGTTCACTGCGTTGATCACAGAGACATCATTGAATATCTGCTTCTTCATTGACATGATGAGTTCAATCTCATTTTTTGTTCCACAGTCTCTGCCACGTCCACTTCCTGTGCTTTGAGTTCATCGTGTAAAGGCCTTTCTTCTCCATAAAACTGGCCAGTAGCTGTTCCCGGTGGTTCCGACGTCCTAATCTGAATTGCCCCACTCACAGCTCATCACTGTCTCGTTTGCCCAGTTTCGCGTTGAAGTCCCCCATGACCACAGTGAAGCAAAGTGACACACACAGTGAAGAAGATGTACCTAGATTCCAGATAAATCTTCATACATGGTCTCTATTTCGTTGTCGGTGTGTGTCGAGGTTAGGGCGCTAACCTGTACGACGTTCAACGAATATCTTGATGATATTTTGAGTATAAAGTACGCCACCCGGTGATCATTCTCGTTCACATTGGACACAAGGAACTAGTGAACGATAAACCCGACACCACCCTGGGACTTCTGGTCACTCTCCCGTAAATAGAACAGAGTCGTCGGTGTTTGTTGGGAGTTGGGACAGCCGGATCCACTCCGGGGATACTTAGCTCTCCCTGCCTCGCCGTGATTTTGCCCACTACCAGAGTCAAGGGTAGGCGAGCTGCCGGGCACTAGGGGCCATTTTAAATTGTGCTCATCATATTGGGCGGTGGTTTGCCATAATCGTCACGCTTGGCAGACGGGTTGGCGATCGCAGTGTAGCTATTGCAATGTGCAGAGAGTGCTACTGCTCAATCTATGGTGAGTCCCTTAGAAGACTCTTACGAGACCCAAGGAAAGTGATGAGATGGTGGTGGCCCTGATTGCACATTATTAAATAATGTGCAATCAGGGCCTCTCAACTGAACGACAGAGTGGCGTGGCGGTGCGTCAAAGAAAACCCCTATATTAAGGTTTAGCTACTGCTACCGATACATTTATAAAGGTTAAGGTACTGCTACCGAAATATAACCGGTATGCATTTCCATGCATACCGGTACTCTTAAAATTCCGCTACTGAAAATTATAACGATATCGAAATATTTCGGTAACCTTTATTTAACGGTATGACGTCATACCGAAATTTAAAGGTAGTTACCTTAATTTTTGGGTAATTCAGTCCCTGGCTTTTTAGATCCGTGATCGTTTGATTATTTCCCCATCAATCATTTACAAGATTATTTCCCCAAAACACACACCAACGGGTCGTGCAAACTAAACGTGTCGTCGGCATCAGTTTTAATTTAAAATCGACATTCACCGCCAACTGGACGCATAACTCAATCAACTTCAATCCGAATCGGATTCGACATGGATTTAACAAGTAACGTCACTGTTTGCGTATAGTCCCGTAACGCAACGTAATTCGGAAAGCGAGTCGTGTGGTCCGGCCCTAGCCGAACAAGCTTGTCACTGCAACGAATGTGCCCCACAAATCACCGGTTCGGTTGTTCGGGCATTTTTTGTCGTTTCGTTCATTTCGCAGTGAAATTGAGTTTGGTCTACGGCCCAAAATTTTTCGACCGGTAAAAAGTGTTTGTAAACAAAAATTCCACGCTATTTATCAAGGAAGATGAGATTCCGGTTTCCGGGACTCATGTCCATCTTTGCCATGTGTTTTAGAGGGTTAAGGCAAAAAAATGGTCGACTTTAAATGATTGACGTTTCCATTCGAAATAGTTCTCTTCCAAAATTGATGAAGAGATTTATTAAAGTTTACTAGGGATTTTTATGTGTGCCCAAATTCAAAATTATGACTGCGTTTTGACAAAAGGCATTTTATTAGTTCACCGTATTTTAAAAGTTTAAAGGCAGCATGAATAATCCTTATTGGTCTTGACGAAATGAAGAATGCATAACTCAAATACTGGTTCAGCCACGTACCAATTAGGTACAGCGAAAAGTATCAAATAAAATGATCGTTCCAGACACTCAAAAGTCCTTCCTTCAAAGGATGAACTTATAAAAATGAATTTATTACACTTGGCCAGTAATTTTAACTGGCATGTTATTATATTTCAAAAGTTTAAAGCAGTAAATCTTTAAGCATTTCATTTTTATGAGACGTCTGTCTTTTTGTGTTTCAAAAAATAGTTCGAACATGGGACAGTCGTTACTTTTAGAATGTCTATTATTTTCCAATTATGAATATTAAGTTTTGAATATATTTTTTTTATTTAACTAGCTATGTCGTAGGTTAACTTAAAAATATTACAATAAACGATGTTCTACATTAAATTGTATTATTTGGGACAACAAATGAACCATTTTTATTTGTAGGTACACAGAAATTACTATTTTATTACGAAGATAAACAAAAAAAAAAAGAAACAAAAAATAAAATAAAATAATAGGCGTCAAAGTAAATAAAAAAATAAACATTTGTTTGTACATCTGCCACGGTGTTGTCTTTTTAACTTAAAAAATAAAATAAAATACTTTATAATTTTATTATGCTTTACAATAAAAGTAGGCCTTCAGGTAAGTTTAGAAGTAGATTTTTGAGTTGCAGCCAATACCTACGCTAAGATAACTTAATATCTTCATGATACCTATAATTACAAGATAATTATTATCTTGTAACTAGTTGACCCGCGCAACTCCGTCTGCTCCGTTCCTATCAGTCTTAGCGTGATGATACATAGCCTATAGCCTTCCTCGATAAATGGGCTATCCAACACTGAGAGAATTTTTCAAATCGGACTTGCAGTTCCTGAGATTAAAGCGTTCAAGCAAACAAACTCTTCAGCTTTATATATTAGTATAGATTGTAGGTACCAGCGCCCACCCTCGATTATTAATTTATCATCATTACAGCCTTACTTCTCGTACATCTACTACTGTACCTACTAAATTAAGAAAGAAAACTAATTTATTAAATTGAGTCATTTATATCCAAGAGTTAACTGGTAGAGAATGCCTTTTTGCATTCAGATGTTACAATTCACTACTGTACTGTAAAATTAAAATATATAATTAAAAAGAAGATTTAAAGTTCATAATCCTGACCGCATTTTACTAATGACGGATGAGGTCTTCTCGCCCAAAGGTAAAGTTCATTAATGAAAAGAGCTCCAAAACTGTTTAATTTAAAAAGAAGTTTAGACCTCCATATCTCAGAATGCTACAATAAATCTTAGTCTTTAAAAGTCGTAATTAAACAAAAACTAATTTATATTAACGTCATATGTAAACTAAAAGGTGATTGATGGTACTTTCCAAGAAGAATAGGCAATTTGGTTAGGTTTAAAAACTGAGCAAAAATTTTGCGTTCTGTGTTCATAAGGTCTATAATTGCTTGGCCCACTTGCTTACTAGTAATTATGTAGGTGCAGTTCCTAATTTACTCAGATCTTGACCAATACAGAAAGAATGAGTAATGTTTGTTTGTGTTTGTGGGCTCTTCGGGGAGAAAAAAGGGTAATTTAGTTTTAACGTGTCTTGAATATATTTGTCAAAATACAAAATATAACTCGGTATAAAACACAGAGTTTCAGAGTGGTGTATTTTTAAAATGAAACCTTTTTTCAATCAAGTGACATTCTGACAGCGGTAGCGTCAAGAATACGATTGCCAAAACGTCAAAAATGTATGGGATTGACAAAAAGCTGTCGAAATGTCACGTGATCAGTCCCTTAAATTTTTACATTCGACAATCGCATTCGCTAATACATGTCTAGAGCCTCTTGATGACAAGTAATTCTTTCCAAACTCCGACGTTATCTGTCACGTGTTCTTTTCACCCTGCCATATAATCAAAACCGACCATCCAAAAACCTATAAAACTACTTTACACTCCAAAATTATGATGTCGGAACCTTTTTCAACTCAATTAAATAGCCATTCATTCGCAGCATTCAGACACCGGCGGTCCGTCAAACAATATGTTTGCCAACAAATTAGCAGGCCAGAAACTCTGAACGCATCTGAGTCAATTTAGGTAGTCCTTATTGAATTACAGACCGACACGTTACCGCGGCTGGTTTTCGTGTAACCATCTTTAGTCACGGTCCATCCAAAAACCAACCCTAACTTACCAACTTGAAGTCCAATTTTCAATGTGACTTCACAAAGCTATTACGGACAAGCTGTCATTCTGAAGTTAACCTTCCTCAGTTCATTATAGGGTTGAGATTAGGAACGGTGGTCGAAGGTGTAATAGTGCAAAGGGCACGGTACATATAAGAGCAAAAGGGCGATGAGTGATGTGACGTACGTAGCCTCTGACTCTCGGCTTCGTGCGATCGACTGTACCAGTGCGCTCCGATGATAGTTATTCATAGTCCTGGTTAAAAATATTTTTTCTAATTATCATTCATCAGTTTGTAATGAGATTTATATTGAAGTAATAAGTTTTGTCTTTTACGGCTGGTTTGTATGAGGAATGGTAGCTCAACTAAATTAAAGAGATAATGAATCCTTTTTAAGTTTTTTGGTTTTTGAAATATTTTCTTACCGGGTGTAAGTTTAAAAATACTGATTTGTTCGTTTAATCTGGACAATTATTTATATATTTATGTTTATTTATCATAACTAACCCGCATTGTCCCAATGCTGGGCCAACATCTCCATCCATTCCTTTCGTCGGTCCCGACTCTTTGCTACTACTTTTCAGTTCAGGAAAACGAATCGTCTTGCCAATTACTTCGTAGACTTTTTTATAATTATTTCTTTAATACACTGCGTTTGACTTTTCTTTTTCCATATCCAAATAGACCATTTTGCAATTCTTAGTGAACCTACTATGCAAATAAATCAGTTTTATGTATATTTTATTCCAATTTTGTACTCCACAGCATTTTTTGACGAAATAAATAAAAAAAGTCATTATTACGACTATGGATAGTGTATCGGTGCATCAAACGTGAGACGCGGGTGAGATGCGCCACTATTGTTTACTAGCTCGCGAATATTGTGCCACTTAATTGTACTTCCATTGTTTCATACGACACGTCAGTGTTTACATGTCACAAAAGTGTTTGCACCAAGTCAACTTTTGTAGTCGTTTCTTGGTGCTATTATTTTTCATGAGAATTTGCATGTTTTGATTTGTGTGGGTTTTCATGATTCTGATTTTTGGTATTTTCATCAATCTGGAGAGGTTGAGATGTTATTCCATTTCAGTATTGTGTTTGGTATCGGTTTACCAATTCGATAGCCTAATTGAAAACCATGACACAGTAAGTACCTATTATGTGTTTTATGATATTTCAGGCTGTAATATTCAACACTATATTTCCAGCAGTCGTTTGATGCGATTTTTAGCAAAAACCTAGAAACTATATTCATAACTATGCTCAATTGCTTAAATCCTTTTTAGGATTTAGCTAAAAGTAGCAGGCCCACAAACTTTGAACGCATCTTAGTCAATTTAAGTAGTCCCCAATATTTAACACTGTATTTTCAGTCGTTGATAGAAGATATTTTAATTCAGTAAATCTGGAAACTGCATGAGCATCGGACTATTTATTTATTCCCTTTCCCGGATGCTACAAAACAATGGACAGGCGCATCTATCGGTTGGGATATTATACGTTCGTATAACAAGGTTGAAGCGCTGATTATAATGACGTGTTAGGTTTATTAAACACCTAATGGCAGCTCTTATACTAGATTGATCGGATATTTATGTGATAGGACGAAGTGGAAAATATTCACTTTGCTGAGCGAAACCCAGATACGGCTTAGGATAACGAGCCAAAAAGATGTGTTAGCATAAAATACTCGTACATTCGTTTTTAAGGATGGGATATCATCAAATCACTCCTCCCGCTCCGGGTAGACTAGAAAGGAGTGTCAGACTCTTACTGACTAAAACACATTCGTGTTCCTCCTAATGCCCTCTGCGTTACAGGGCCACGGTGACTCTTTCAAACCTTGCAAATATCCTCGTCTAGAAATCATCTTCTCCAGCTCCTTTCCAGTTACACCTGCAATCTGTGGGTCAGCTATACTCAGCGTGCCATCAACGCTCTCCGAATACAATATAATAACGCGTTCAGGGTGCTGGTGGGGCTCCCACGCTATTGTAGTGCGTCTGCGATGTTTGCGCACGCGCACACAGACGGGTTTCACACTGTGCTGCGGCGCCGTATCGCTTCGCTGATGTTCCGCACGCGTGGGAGCGCCAACACTATCCTGAACGTGCTCAGCCACAAGCTGGACAGCCCCCTTCTGGGGCACTGGGTTCAAGCACAAGTGCGTGTGCCCGGGGCCCCTGAGGGCGGCAAATACTTAAATTAATTTAGTTTTTTTAAATGTACCTAACATAGTTTTTAAGTCTTTGTCTACTAACAATATTATGGACCAAGAATGTCTGAAATAAAAAATATTTATTTATTTTTATTTTATTTATTTATTGCAGTATCTTCGAGTCAACTGTGCCAGGACCTTATTCAGGCCCATTTCATAGAGGTCGATCGTGAATTTTACTTAGCTATTATGACAGGCGAATATCGCAATAACCTTACATTGTTGTTGATGTAAATTATGAAAGGTTAAGTGATAGCAACGGCTATTACACCTTGCTCAATGCTTTACAGCCATCGTGACGTTGAAAAGGCGTTAAGGAATTTCTAAAGGATCAATTGGGATTGTATGAAGATGAATAGGTAGATAATTTACAATATAAAGAGGGAATAGAATATATAAATGGAACTATGTGGACTTGTAGCAATAGAATTATTCGATTATAGATGAAAATACTCGTATTTACACGCAGTGTATTTATAATTAGTCACTACAATCGCCAACCCGCTTGCCAAGCGTGGCAATTATCGCAAGCCCTCCCTTTGGGGGAGGCCTATGTCCTGCAGTGGACGTAGGCCTCCCGAACAATCTTCGTGCAACTAGCAATGAGCAGAATTAGAACTAAAATAAAGAAAATGACATTGGAGCTAGAATGAACAGTGAAGATGAAGATCATCAGAGAAACCGAGTCCTTTTCTTTTTTTTTTTAAGGATGGAAAACATCAGATGACTCCTCCCGCTCTGGGTGAAGCAGGTGGGAGTGTCAGGCTCTTACTGACTAAAACACATCTGTGTTCCTCCTAGTGCCCTTTGCGTTCCAGGGTACGGTGCCTCTTTCGAACAAAGTCCGCAGCCCCAGCAGGCACTGTCCCTTACGCGCCCCGTCTTCTATGCTGACAGCTCTTTGAGGCGCGCATGGAACACAGCGCGCTGTCGACCCGGGCCTGGTTCTGATCAGAAAATGAGCCACCCAATGCTCGCCGTCCGCAGGCCCGTGCCTACAGAGGCCGAGAATCGCTCTCACTCCCGACGCCCGGAGCGTCTTCGTCTGTTACGGCGACTGGGGCGTGAGGTTTCCCTCTCTCTCACGCGTTCGGCTTCCTCCTTTGCTAGCATTACTGCTTCACAGAAGGAGGTGACCGCTTTCTATGTCTCCTCGCTCCGAAAGATGGCTTGAACCAGGGCTGGACGCGAGAGGTCACCGCCGCTGATCGACGAGGATACGACATGATTCTAGTGTCCTGGACTCAGTGTCGAAAATAACAACGTAAAACTATAAAAAAACATAATTTCAATTTCTGGGAGACAGGACAGCTTAATGAATAATATGAAAATCCATCGAATCAGTTCATAATTATTTCTTTCAGTTTAATTAATTGTGTATCAGTTTACTGACATCTGGCTCAACCTGTCCCAGCTTAATACTCATTTAAAATTTATTATTTACGTCTGTGTTCACAGTTTAAAGAGAATGATAAAACATTTAAACTGCATACATCTGTTTTAAAAACGCATTTACATGCAAAGGGTTAAGTAACTAACGATTATTGATTCTGTCAAGTACCCTTTAAAAGCTATTATCGGTTCTAGAAAAACGTTAAATGAAAATACGATACGCATTACAAGTAAGGTCTTCAAAACAATTCGAGTCACACATGACCAGCATTCATAAATTTATGATCATTTATTGGCCGTACGTCTTCCTGTATATAGACACATTGCTTTTCCAATTTTGTATTGTCACATTCTAAATCAAAGTTTTATTGTTCTAATTCATATTTCACAATGAGTAATAGAGCCATTTGTTAGCTATCATACATTAACGGCCGAAGAAGCTATTAAGAAAGTTTTTAATCTTGTTGGAATCAAATGTAAAAAAGTTGACGTAAATTAAACTTAACTGTCGACTCGAGAAAACAATTCAGGGGAATTGGTCGTAATTTTGAATTTATGCTAATAAGTTGCGGACCTACACGCCTACGACAAACTGTCTTATTTGTGGGTCGGGTTGAGCAGACGGGCGTTTAAAACGGATTTGTTTTACATAAAAAATTACATAGATTTGTTGAAAATTATAACCCTCCTTTTGGTTTAGCCGTAGTCGGGTAAAAAAGGGCTCAACTCTCACTATTCTGTTTCCCAAAATGTACAAAAAAAATAAATGCCTTAATAAGCCAAGGGAAGTGTCGCAAAGTCGCTAATCCGATTATGAAATATGGCGTGCGTGTTTTTGACGCAGTATGTTATTTTTTTGGCGAAATAGCATGTGTTTCACCTCGCACCCCTGTCAAGCCCTGAATTATCATTAATAAAATATATGGCAGACTTTATTTAGTATATCATTTTCATAGAGTATAAGTTCCTTATTAGCCATTTTTAAACTGGAAATTGTAATGCAATACCACTATTGCATTTTGTTACACGTACTTTTTTACATGTTTTTGTTAGCCTATACTTGTGTCCCACTGCTGGGCAAAGGCCTCATTTTCTCCTTCCAAGCCACCTTTGTACATAGAACGAAAAAATATCTTAAAAAAACCGTGCATTGAGGCACGGTTCTTTTGTCCGCCCGTCTGGTATCGCTCTCAATCACGACAAAATAACCAAGACATTAGCAAATGGACGCTTATTAATTTCTAAGCCAATCGTATGCGATAATAAACTCAAACCTGAAAATGGCTCATATGCCAATATGGTAAAAAAAGGTTCCGACAGCTTTATTCGCCCTGCAAACCTGAGTACTGTTGCAATTTATCCCTCTGATAAGACGAAGACCAGTGACGACACGAAGTCCCTAGTACAGAAAATCATCTCGCCAGAAGCACTAAAACTACATGTCCGTGGCCTGAGAAAAGTCAGAAACGGCGGTGTCATCATTTGCACCGATAGCAAAGGCGACATCGATAAACTGAAAAAATCTGAAAAACTAGTTTCATCGGGCCTCAAAGTAGAAGAACCATCAAAACGCCGCCCTAGGATCGCTGTCATTGGTGTCCCCATAGCCCTCACTGAGAAAGAAGTTTTTGATTGCATTTACGAGCAAAACATTTCTGATAAGCTGCCGAATACTACTCGTGAGTCCTTTCAAGAAACCATCAAATTGAGCCATAAATCGGGTAAGAAAAACCTTCCTACCTGTAACTATATATTGGAAGTGCCCGCTAGTACCAGGAAAATTTTAATAAACCAAGGCCGAATTTTCATAAACTGGACATCTTGCCCCGTGAAAGATTTCACGATTGTCACCAGATGCTTCAATTGCCAGCAGTTTGGACACGCAGCCAAGTTTTGCCGAGAATCTAGTCCGACATGCAACCACTGCGGAGTAACTGGTCATTCCTTCAAGGAGTGTAACAATAAAGCTGCTCCCTTCCAATGCGCGACTTGTAAACGCTTCAAAAGAAAATGTGACCATCCAACTGGTGATGTAAATTGCCCGGCACGCAAATTTGCAGAAGACAACTACATCAATTCAATCGATTATGAAGGCGCCTAAGAGCGCCGCCGATCAAATTACTAAGTAAGCACTTAATCAGTAGTTTACCTCATATTTTATTTGTTAGTTTATAATTAGAATGACAGATCATCTAATTTGTGATCTGGATGGTTTTTCTGTGTCTGAAGCTAAAATCTGTAATGTTGAGGACTGTAGGAATCTGATACCTGTTGGAGGTAAAACGTTAACCCTACTAACACAAAATATCCGCAGTCTAAACCGGAACATCAACGGTTTTGAAGTGTTGCTACAGAACCTTGAGGTTAGCTGTGATATTATCGTCCTAACAGAATGTTGGCTGTCGAAACAAACAGTTTTACCATCTCTTGACGGATATTACTCACAAAGAACTGATAGAACCATCAACCAAAATGATGGTTTGGTAGTATATGTAAAAAATAATTTAAAAACAGAGGTAGAAGAACCGTTATTCCAGGACAGTAATTGCTTATTAATTAAAATTTTTCCTGATACAGTAGTAATGGCCATCTACAGGCCTCCTTCTCAAAACATTGACTGTTTTTTGGACTCACTCAACATGAATTTAACAAAAGTATCATCTTTTCAAAATATAATTCTTGTAGGTGACATAAACATTAACATTGCTTCCGGGAAAACCAATGGCCATGCTAACAACTACCTGAATATTTGCGCGTTTCATGGACTATTACCCACTCATTACCATCCCACGCACCAGTCCGGCTCATGTTTAGATCATTTCTTTATAAAATCAAAGAAACCAACCCAAACATTTGTAACTAACTCATCGCTTACCGATCATCAAGCTGTTTTACTAACATTGCAAATTTCTTTACCTAGAAAAAACTGCTTGCGTAGCGATACTAAAGTAAATATGAAAAACCTTGAAAATGACATAAGCGCTATTAATTTTGACCCAGTTTTTAATTCAAACGATGCAAATATTTCTTTAGAGTATTTCATACATTCGCTACAATATGCAATTAAGAAAAACTCATTTGTTAAAATAATGCCTAGGAAATATTATAACATTAAACCGTGGATCACACCCGGTCTCGTTCGATGTATGAGACATAGGGACAAACTTCACCTGAAATCGAAACTGGCACCTGGTGATGAATCACTTTCCGTCACATACAAGAGGTATAGAAATTTCTGTAACAATCTTTTGAAAAAAATAAAAAATCAGTATGATAAAAATGAACTACAAAAGGCAGGAAAAAACAGCAAGCTTGTTTGGAAATTTATAAAAAATAATACTTTTAGATCTAAAAATTCCGAACCTCCCCTTGATTTATTATCAACAGAAATAAATCCGTCCGAAGCAACGAATAAAGTCAATAATTTTTTTGCTAACGTTGGTAAAAACTTGGCAGAAAAAACATTAAATTCTAGATCGTTGCCTCCTCAAAGTTCACCTGTAACAACTTCTACACTACATTCTTTTGTTTTATTTGAGACCGACGCAAATGAGGTATTAAGAATCATAACCGAGCTTAAGGATGTTTGTGCTATTGGCTGCGATAACATACCGAATCATATACTTAAAAGATTTAAATATCTAATTGCACCTCCGTTAACTCACATTTTTCAGTTATGTTTATCACAAGGAGTTTTCCCCCAATTACTTAAAAAAGCTGTAGTCACCCCTGTTTTTAAATCTGGAGACAAGAACTGTGTTAATAATTATAGACCTATTTCAGTCTTAACGGGCCTCTCCAAAATTTTAGAAAAAATCATAAACACTCGTTTAACAAAATATCTAGAAGACAACAAATTGCTTTCAGACAGTCAATTTGGTTTTAGGCCCAAAAGATCAACAAGCCAAGCAGTCCACCGATTGACAAATTATATAAGTACAAGTATGGACAATGGCATGCACACCATTGGTATCTTTTTGGACCTTGCCAAGGCGTTCGATACTATTTCTTGTTCTATATTATTACATAAGCTTGAAACGATTGGGATAAGAGGAACACAGCTTCAACTTTTTTCTGATTATCTTAGTGATCGTTATCAATGTGTGAAAATTGGTCAATTTATAAGTTCTGAGCTTAAAAATAGCTGTTACGGATTTCCACAAGGTAGCATTTTGGGTCCTACGTTGTTTCTAATATATATAAATGATCTGTGCAGCTTGCCACTCAAAAATGGTATCATACTGTCATACGCTGATGACACGGCTCTAGTGTTCTCAGCTAAATCAAGAATCGAGGTTTATGAACACGCGCAGAATGGTTTCAATACTGTATCTAATTGGCTTCTTAACAGTCTCTTAACATTAAATTTAGATAAAACAAAATACATTTTATTTACGATTAGGAAAAATAACATTCCGCTTACTAACTTAAACATTTTTGCACATAATTGTAGAACTAACGCTGACAACGCATGCACTTGTTCCACCATAGCTAAAGCTGACTATGTGAAATATCTAGGTGTAACGATTGACACAAATCTAAATTTTCGTAAACATATTGATGTACTATGCAGCAGAGTGCGGAAATTAATATACATTTTTAAATACTTACGTAACGTAGCCGACTATGATTTAATTAAACAAGTTTATTTGGCTTTGTGTCAGTCCATACTAACGTATTGCATAACTTCCTGGGGTGGTGTCGCAAAGTCCATTTTACTTCCTCTAGAACGTGCTCAAAGAGCAATTCTAAAGGTTGCAACCTTTCGCCCTTTTAAATTTCCCACGCACCAGCTTTTCATGGCATGTAAGGTACTAACAGTGCGTCAACTAGCTATTCTAAACATCGTACTGCATCAGCACACTGAACTTCCTTATGACCGAGTACCTTCAGGCAAGAGAAGGAAAGATTTGGTTTGTATTAAACCTCAAACCAAACATGCTTTCGCAAATAGATTTTTTGTGTTTTTGGGACCTTATCTATATAACAAGCTCAACAAGCCACTTGACATATATAGTTTAAATTATAAGAAATGCAGTACAACGCTTGCGGAATATTTAGCAAAACTCAATTACGTTGACACAGAAAAACTGCTAGAAATTTTAGTATGATGTTTATTGTTTCATATTTCTTTGTATTATTTATTTTTGTTCATTGTTTAGAATAGTATTTATTAATAATTGTAAAGTTTGCTTATTTTTAATAGTCGATTAAGATTTTTTTTTATTGTATTAATCTAGTTTACATATATAACTGACCAATTTAAATTGCGATGAAGTGAGGGCCTGAAACACAGGTTTAAATAAACCTAGATCGGGCAGGTCGCTATATACATTATAAGTTCCAAGTTAAATATCTTATACGTCAAATTATTGTTAGCCATACACTAGTTTTAAGTTAGGCACTAATTTACCTTTATATAAGATTTTTACTTTATTATCTTTTTGTGGCTATTTATACACATTTTATTGTAAAAGTTTTTATGAATAAATTGAATTTGAATTGAATTTGAATTTGAATTTGAATACTAATAACACAAAAAACAAATTAAGACATTTTTTGTTATATTTAACGACCTGTGTTCGTCTTTAAATCATCATTTGATTGGTTTTTTAATTCATTTAAACATTTTGGATACGTTTAGTGTGAGATATTATGATTTCATATTATAGGTAAGTATACTGTTACCTTTATAATAAGGATATATCTATAGTGAATATCAAGTTTTATTTTTAGGCAACTCAGCGCTTTCAGATCAATCACACTAATCCTCATTCGAGTAATTACATTCCTCAAAATCCTCTTACGTTGACATTCCAAATCCTTAAAGTGCTGATACACAAAAATCTAAGCGCTGAAGAGGGAACTCTCACCTAGTTTTACAAATTTAATTTTGCCAGCGCCATCGTTGCATGTTTCTAACACAAAATACAAATAAATCTCACTTTCTTTCTTTGAAAATATTTGCACTATGATTTTTGCGATGGGGCTGAGTATAGCTCCTAGTGGTACTCTAACTTACTATTTGCAAGACATGGTTCGGAATTCGTACTGATATTATTAAGCTGATCCATTGCATTAAACCAAAAAACACTTATTCGGGTTTCTAAATGATAAGCTGTTAATATGGTGCACATGCAGCAATATAAATATAATATAATGGTAGATCAATGTATTCAAAAGCCTTACAGTAAATCATTTGCTATTTATGACAAGCTGAGCTGGCACATCTTCAAGCATTTCGTTTAACTCTACATAAGCCCCTCAATGCGTAGTTTTCAACAGTAAACCTAAGTTTGTCGGTTTTGATCTCAGTAGTAATCCAATCAGAAACTCATCATGAGCGCGTCGAGTCGTGAACGCGCATTTCAAGTTGCGATAAAGGCCCGGACACATCGGCGCACGTGGCGAGCGCGTGCTTCACCAATATGCTACCAAATGGGTGCAAAAACATCCCGACCCCTTGATCTGGGGAGTCCGTCACACCGGCACCGCCTTGATTGCTTCCAGATTGCCATGTTATTGATTTAGTTGGTTATAACGAAATTATGAAAATAGAAACAAGAATGCGTAGTAAAAAATTATAATATGCAGAGAAGGCAATTTATAGGTTGTCTTGGTTACTCAATTTGTGTATTGAAATTATGTTTTCATTTATGGGTGCTAATGTTAAATGTCTTTTTTTGGAATTTTTTGATATTTCATTATAAATAGCAAAATGCACTTAACCGTAACAGAACACAACCAGGTTACACTCCTGTGTGACAGCAAAAAAATGACACCCCAAACGCGTGCCCGAAAATAAAACTAAAAATAAACCCTCCATTAACTAGTTAATGCGCTAACAATGTTCGTTGAAAAAGAGACAGAGCGGCTGTACATTTGTATGAGTGGAACCGTCCAATCAAGGCCCTTCAGCTCCCGAGCCCGATATTGTCCTGTAGGGTACTCGTACCGAGGTTTACTTTTTTCAAGTACAGGTGAAAATTGCTGGCCGCTCGCCGCTGCGGCCGTATTCATTTGCGGATTTCAGTCATGTGGACACGCGGCTTTACGATTAATTGGATTACGAGGGCTTGAGTAAATTATTTTGGTGGTGCATTTGATGTTAAAAAGGGAAACTTATTCATGATTGCATGGGTAATGAGCAGTTTTGTGTTTTTAAAGATAGTTGCTATAATAAAAGCTGAGTGACTTGTGTTCCGTATCAAGATTTGTAGATTTGTAGTTACAATTACATCAATCACATACGTACTTTTCATTTTCAAAACTCCAAGTTCACCGCCTTTTGGCATTGACGTTGATACTAAAATTTAGATATTATTTTACAATGTAATATTTTTAGTTCAAACATGAACTGGGCGTAATGTTTGCAAAGCCAGTCACGTAATTAACTCTTTATTCCCTCCCACTAAACATAACCGTTTAGTGGGAGCTCTACTGTAAAATTCACCCTGTTTGCTACGGAAATACGCAAAAACAGGTTTAAAATTGAACAGAATTTCCACGCGAAAACGTGTGAATATGAGTTGCAAACTGCCACTAATGAAAGCCGCAATTACACTGGCATGCGTCAAGAGGATGAGTTCGGGCCTGGCAATAAACGTTTAATTAAAAATAAAAAAGTGGTCCGACTCCCGTTTCACAGATAGTTTCTCATTAAACTTGGTTTGAAGCAGGGTCTCGTGTTTCAAAGCGCCCAAGTCGCTCACCCCGGTGTGAATTAGGCCGAAGTTATACCTTAGCGGTGTCATATCATACCGTTTGATCATTTCGAGAATGTCTTCAAGGCGTTCCACTGTGACATTCTCCAGATTAAATTTTAGTGGAAGATAAAAGATTCACGGTTTCAAATAGAAATTATGTTTTGGTACTATCCATTTCATGTTTAAAGGTTAAGTTTGGTTTTGTTTTACAGTCCTAATTACGTTCTAAATATTTAGGCAAAATTTAAATTAAGACATTATTTTGCTAAAATTCTTCTTTATTCTTTAAAAAATGGTTTTGGTAGTTCCAGCATAATGTTGGTTTACAAACAAAGCTCTGTATATCGCAGACAGTTTCTCTGTAATATTTCGCCCCGGGGCAGTCCTGCTAGTTTGAAAAACCGCAGCCTCCCTTGCGTTAAGGTGAGTCTTTACTCTTTGAGACAGCAGAACTTGTTAAGGGCTAATTGATTTATTAATTAAAAGGCTTTAGGGTCTTAAGATTAACTTACATTCGTTTTAGATAAAAACTTGCTGATGCCTGCGACTTTGTCGGCGGAGATGTCGGCTTCAAAGAACGAAGACTTTCATACAAAGTTCTCTTTCCCATTTTCTTCCCTAAAAGTTGATATTTTCGTATTTCCTTCTTTAGCAGATGGTTACATTATTTAAATAGTCTAATACATATTTGAAATTTTAACTTTTTGGACTTAGTAGTATGGCTGTGTTGATAAATTAGTCAGTAGGTACAGACGATTTTGAAGTAGGTATAAATAAGAAGGTAGTAGCTGTTACATTTACATTTTTATAAAATAAGCCCTAAGCACTAATACCACCATGGACCAAAGAATTCCAACGTATCATTCGCCGTAACAAAACAGTTTTCAACAAAGATAGAACGGTCTGATTGTTCACAAAATTACTTCTAAAACGTCCCTCACAGACAACGGAATCAATCACATACAGATTACGATCTTCTACCATTTGTTCTCGTAACTGCTACCTATTTGGTGTCATTGAGTCCACTCGATGTACAGACGCCAGCACACCAAGCTACAACAATCTGTCAAATTTCGTCAATAGATTTTCAACTTTATGTCTAAAGGATTAGGTTCAAAGTCGGTTCGAATTTTACAGTTTTGGGTACCTTGATGTGCTGACGTCTGTACATAACTACATACATTGTCTTTGGAAGGGTTACTAATGGAAACTAGGACAGGAATCAGCCTGTTATGTTACGTATGTCATTGTCATTGCGGTCATTAAGAAGGTATGGGCTATTATGGGTAATGTTGGTTTTCATGGTCTAATAAGGCGAACTAAAAATAAAACATACTAAGCTTTGCTTGTTTTTATGTTTTTTAGGGTTCCGAACAAAAAACGGAACCCTTATAGGATCACTCGGGTGTCTGTCTGTCTGTCACAGCCAGTTTTCTCCGGATCCACTGGACAGATTCTGTTGTAATTTGGTACACATATGGACTTATGTGACCTAAACTCGGAAGCGCTACGTAAATCATTAAATCTTTAGTATGGGGGTCACTTTTGGGGGTCAAACTAGTAAATTAAAAAAAAATAACAATATCGTGTGATATATCAAATAAAAGGGTTTACTGTAAGGGTTTTAATTATATTTTGTTCATAATTTTAAAATAAATGGTTTTGAAGTTATTCAAGAAATTAGACGAAAACTACTGAACCTAAAATTTTGAAAAAAAAAATGGAGATAATAAATCTTTACCTGTAGATTACAGGAAAATCTATAAGAATTCTATAGTGTTAAAATAGTATGTAAAAAAAAGAAATTTGGTTGGAACCTTTTGCACGCGAGTCCGACTCGCACTGGGCCAGTTTCTCCTTCATATCTTGGAATATTAAAGACAGGTGCGATGACGCGACTATTCGAAAATGATGCAAAAGAATGTTTTCGCGAGAAAAATCTCGTTGATTTAAAACCTACAATATTTGTCGCCTGAAAATGAAAATATAAGAATAGGAATATTAAAGACAGGAGCGATGACGCGAATATTCGAAAATGATGCAAAAAAACGTTTTCGCGAGAAAAATCTAGTTGATTTAATACAATATTTGTCGCCTGAAACTATTTTAAAATATGAGAATTATCGACCAAAACCAGCGTCGATGTCTCTTTAATGATTAAAAAGTTAACATTACACGCATAAGAACATGATTATTGGAATCGTGCGCGCGCACAACCAACCGCGAAATTTTGTAACCCTCAAATCTCTATTTTTAAAGTTCCGCTTTAGGGTTCGACACACACCGAAATAATACGGACTTTTATGCTCGCCCATAATCACATCCTTTCGTGTTAAAATGTCTCAATTAGGTACGGGAGGATGTGTGGACACGGTTGGATTTAACGACTTTTGAATATGACGCTTTTGATGGTCGCGCCCGATTGGTGACTGTGATGAGAGTGTTATCGCTTTGTTCGAGTTTTCGTTTGTAAGCAACGTGTAGCCAATGTTTGGGGTGTCACCTTCTTGATGACTTAGTTACCAATGTTGGTCAAAATGTTATGAGATACAAGACTTGAATAATCTAAGCAGCAGGATCGATTGCATTGATTTTTTTTCAGGCATTTTCTGGTTTTTTGTTCAAAATTAGTTCGGGTCGATCTTCAAGGCTTAACAAATCTTGCTGAGGTTGATTCGTGGACAGGTGACCATCCTCTTCATACTGAGAACTTTGGGTGTTTCGTTTGGGATGAAGCATTGGGTCTCGGCATTTTTGTCAGTCGATGCGTGTAGCCTGAAAGTAGTACAACTAGTCTTGCCAAGAGGTATGACTGTTAATCAAATATTGAGTTGTGGAGGTCTGACAGGCAGAGCTCTATGAAAAAAAAAACTGGTATTCAGTGGCATTCTAATAGACTAGTAGCCGATCCCAAAATAGGTTGGAAAAGGCTAGGCAAATGACGATAAATAACCGCCGGCTGGTACATAAAGTTACAAACATCCGACTGCCTTACATTGGACACAAACAAAACTTCCAAATACTAGTACACTCGCGCACAGTTCATTTACCCGTAATCGAGTACACTGCAACAATGAAGTTATTTCGCCCCCGCATTGATCTGTATCAAATCTATCGACACCTACGTGCATCGGGCATTGTCAATCTAATGAATGTATAATGAAAACCGATATGAATATAAATAACTTAAAATGAATATTGTCATGAAGATGCTGTGTTTGATTGTACATCGGTATTTGTAATTTCGATCAGTTTGTAGTTTATTGAACTTTTAGGGTATTCATGAATTCCAAGTGGAATTAGATTATTCATAATGTTATTATCATTGAAGTTTGGATGGACTGTGAGAGCAATCTATTCGTAAGTTGTTCTGGACTCCCAACGTGATAAGTTCGTAATTTATTTAGGAATATGAATTAGAACTGAATGTCGTAAATATGGGTATGATAACATTATGGAAAGTTATTTCTAGAATCCCATTTTGATGTGGGAAAAAAATACCCAAATGGCTTAATACTCACAGTGGACGTAGGTATCGATACATAATATCACGGGTTTATTATACGTACACTTTTGATCATTCGGAGTAATTTTTCAGAAGTTTTAATTCTTCGTAGTAGAAGGAAAACCTGTTGCCATCAAGCAGGCAGATAATTATTTGAAATTCGAGCTGCTGCAGAGAAATTCCCCCCCCCCCCTCTTTTGCCCAAACTCGGGAATCGAAGCAAGGATCGGCTACTCAGCAGTAGCTTTTACGACCATTTGGTTCAACGACGCAGTCCTCAATATTTAACGATACATTACGCGTAAAGAATGACGCGAACATAATTATTAAAAAACATCTCAACAAACGCGAATCGGTGTAATAAATCTGTGAATAAATAAAAGCGGGGCCCTCCGTCTCCGCCCTCCCACGTAGGGTCAAAATAAAGGGCCTAATGAGGCCGCTCAGGGCCTCAGTAAGTTATTCGTGTTACTTATTTAGTACTCTTATTACAATTGCGAGCCTTTGCGGATTGAGACTCATTTGTTTCTGGTCTTAATTTTACTGTGCAGATGATTTAGTTTTATGAAGTCAAGTTAATAATGGTCAGTCTTGATAATTATGTGCACGTGTATCCGTCTTTTACTATAACCCATATACTCTTTGTAAATAACAATAAACAACTATGTATTGTGTAAAGAAATCCGTTTTTCTTTGAAAACACAAAATCCTTAGCCTCCAAGCAAACAAAGCTCAGCCATCAAATATCTCAAAAACTCATTACAAGAAACAATATTTGCCGAAACGCAGAATCCCTAATAAGTAAGCAGATATCATCGTTTCCATTTTAATAAATAATCCCATTCGTTGTAATGCTGGTTGGAAAACAAAGCGAAAGAAAAATCCGGCCGCGCTTTCCGCACGACGTAACCATGTAGTGCAGAGGGGAGTAAGTTTTAACACGAGACGACCTACAACTCTAGTGCTCTGGCGACTCATTAGGGACCCCGCTTGCGAGGAAGGGGCCTGAGGGGACTCAGCCCAAGCAAAAGGGGTTCTTCAGCTTTCGAGAGCCATCCGTGTGCGCGTGTAACTACTACGTCACAGACTAACAATTGTTGCTCTCCGAAATTGATGCGCTGGATTATTCAACCAATTTTTCTTCAAGCTTATATCATTCTGTAGCATAAATAATGGAGATGTTAGTGTACTGTGCAATAATAGTACCTGTCTTCACAGCAGTTAGGTCGCGTTTCTCGCAATGCTGGAGCGTTGTGTGGCTACAATTCTCCGCTCACATATTTCAGACTTTGCAGTCTCTGTTAATTTGAAATTGTCTTAATTTGTTTTGTCTGAGAGGCACATTTGTTTCTTGGCCTCTAGGGTGTTTGTATTTACAACGAAAAGTGGTCTCTGTCTGTCTTAATGTGAAGTTTAAGTTATGCTTTAATTTAATTAATATAGTTACTAACATTTTCCGGTACACCTAAATTCTTCGTTTCTACATCTTACTTTAAGGTAAACTCACGGTGACAATATCCACTTTTGAGCGAAAAGCCTTACCAAGGTCATCAATTTACATTAATCATCTCGACCCAGTATCATCACTCTTAAGGTAAGACTCATTAACAGCTTTGTTCCTCATCTACGCCCATGGTATTATTTATTTATTAACCAGCACAATCAACGAACCTGACAATAAATTCAACAGATTACAAGTAGCATTACTGATTCCCCGATCGACCTCGTAAAGTTTTATTTAAGCCATTTCTATACGCTCTCGTTAGCTTGCTTCTTGTATTTTAACCGGGGCTTTGGCGCAGAGGCTAATATATTGTAGGACATTGTCACATAAATTGTCACTTTAAATGCCCGTAAGATTCTAACTCGGAATGCTCATAAAGAAATGTGTAAGAGGACCTTTGTGGGGTAATGTAGACAATCTGGTTTGAGTAGGAAGTGTTACCAATCGTGGGACATTGTTTATGCATCGACTGTCTGTAGACGGCTTAAGCTTGCTCGGGTATCGAGACATTAAGATGGGTAAAGTCTTTATTAATCTATCCCATGGAAGATGCATGTGTATATTATGTGGATGTTTCTGTTCTGTAGATAAGTTTTGAGTGTATTAAATAAATTGAAAATAAAATTCTACTATTGCGAAAGTAAGTGCCATAAATTGAGATGGAACTTCGCACGTTCCGGAGGGATCTCGATAATATTCCTAAACAGACTTTGGACTGGAATCCTCAAGGGAAAAGGAAGCGTAGCTGTCTCCGTCAAACCTGGTGATGCACCGTGATGGCAGAAGCGGCGAGCATCAGAATGACGTGGAGCGAAGTTAAGCATGAAGCCCAAGACCATTCGCGATGGAAGACTACTGTGGACGCCCTCTGCCCCAGCTAGGGAACATAGGACCTTGAGTCAAGTAAGACATTGCGAAATTATGAAGGTCAATTGCACATCTCATAACGCTAAGTGCCATAAACAAAAACCTTAAAAACGTCCTTGAATATCACGCCCTTGACTGTATATGCGCGCGAAGTAAATTAAGACCAAGTCCCTCACTCAGAAAAAGAGAACTGTTTTACTGAGTTTAAATATTAATAAATTCTGAAGATAATAAATTACTTAGATACTACTATTTTATGCATGTTAAATCTTTACTTTCACCAGGGTTGCGGAGTTTGTTTGGAAGAGACACCGCGGTCCTGGAACGCGGAAAAATACGGAGGCGTTTTAGTCAGTAAGAGTCTGACACTCCCTTCCGCTCCACCCTAAGCGGAAGGAGTCATTTGATGATTTCCCATCCTTAAAAAAAGAGGTCTTAAATTTCACGAAGTCAGCATCAACAGACTTTGCATAATCCCTATTTTAGTTAATCAATTTATTGTCCTTAAATTTTAACAAGGACGTTATATTAACCCTTCCAATTTCAATACCAACTTTGTTCCAAACTCCACCACATATCAGACAGAGACTCTCTAGACCAAGAGTCACGACATTAAGACGTTTCGAGATACCCCAAACACGAACACATTAGATGCAGACAACAATGATCGAGTACCTGGCATAGAGTAAATATTCAGTTTCGACACCCTTCGGCTTCCCTACAGGCCATCTATCGTTAAAGGCTAAACCTCAGACAAATCTACACTCGGTCCGAGTCCTATCACTCTTAATAATGAAGGATCATGATGTAGATAGATAAGCGAACCCTTAGTCCGAAATGTGGAGGGCTTAATCCCGTAGATGTGCCCGGTAGAAATGATTTGAGAGCTTTTTATTGCAAGCCAGAGGAATAGGTATTATCTATTTGTTTATACAATACCAGCATTTCGCCAGCAACTTCATCCGCGTTGCAATTTTCTTAAGGATTCCTATTTTTTTCTAGTAATAAATGTAGTCTATGTTACTCAGGAATAATGGTGGCATTTTAATGGTGAAAGAATTTTTGAATCCGGTAAAGTAGTTTTTGAGTTTATTCGTTAAAAACATACAAAAATACAAATCTTTCCTCTTTATAATATTAGTGTGGATTATTGTAGACTATCGCTTTGTCCGCGATTGATGTAATTTGCATTTTGCAAAAACATTATCTTTATACTCACCTACATCAGTTTTCCTTTTATATTTATAAATAGAAGATACACATATACATCATTAAATTTCTAATCAACTAACGAAACTAAAAAAGAAAAGATCTTACCAATAACATGAATTTTCCGACCAATGAATCGTAACAATTAGAAATCGGGGAAACTGTAGAATCAGTGGCCTTAGTGCAAGTTTTTTAACGTTCTTGATCGCGTTAGCGTAAACGTCAATTTGTATTGGAACTGGATAAGCGCCGTCTGGTGACAATAACGGCTAACCTTTTTTTTCTATACAATTTGACATAAGCGAACGTTTACGTTAACGCGATCGAGTGCGTTAAAAACTTACACTAAGCCCTCAGAACAAATAACAAAAACAATCAAAACAAAATATACCTATAATATATGCACAAAATCCACTCTTGTTTTGAAAACCAAATGCAGCAGACCCAGAAACTAGAAAAGAGAAAAAAAAACAAAATAAATAAGATAAACATAATATCTTATACGTTTGACGCGAAAGTAGGACAAGAAAGAATTAATGGAATGCAAGGTTGTTATAGGAAGCCATAGACAGGCGACGATGCCGAAAATATCGAGTTACTACTGTTACTAATATCAATTTGGTTTCTTTGTACTTTATTTTTGTTAAGTTTTATGAGAAGATTTGATAAAATCAGCCTTTACAGAGTTAAGTAGTAAGTCACATAATTTCATAAATGCAATAGCCTTTTGCATTTATGAAATTATGCGACTTACTACTTAACTCTGTATATATATGTCGGATTTTTAATCCGACGAAAAAACGAAGGAGGTTCTAAAGTCGACGCTTATTTGTTTTATGTATAGCGCATAACTTTTTTAATAGGGGAACAGAATTCATTGGGCATCGAAAAAATTGTCCACAGCGCTGTCAAATGGAAACGTTCCCAAAACACTGGTAGCTCTAAAAAATGAGAATGGCAATGCTAATTCTTTAGCTCTTTAGCCAAAGAAAAGGCCAGCCCTCTAGACACGTGACGAGTCGACAAACTACTTGCCAATGTCACAAAAACTCGATGAGCACTAGAGCCCCATGGCCCTAGTGTTTCAACTTCAACTGGCTTAAACATTTAATTTCCCAGTTAGATACCTAACTTGTTTCCATTTAAATAAATTTACAAATGCGCAATATCATCACAGTTATTATAAATTTCATAAAACATATTCTAGGATATTTAATTCGCTTCATACCGCTCCAGTTATTTATAATCACGGTCAGCACAGTAAAATTCAAAAATATTTCTGAATTTAAATTTCTCTTTGAAAGCATCTACAATTTCATGGCTCTACGCCCTGTACGTACTCATTACTTAAAAGGATTACAATTTTATCCTGCGCGAGGACCGGACTATCGGCTGTGTTGCTGATCTCCTCTCTTTTAGGCCTAACGCAATGATTGATGCGTTGCGGATTTACGTTAATGTAATTAATGAGCCCATTTGACATGGGTTCTCTTTTTCCCTTATTTAATGAATTTTCTATATGAAAAAGTTCATCACTATTTTTTATTTACAGTTTTTTTTTAATTTATGGACGAGCTAATACTGAATAAGTCAACGAATATCGGATGCATTTAAAAAGTTCTGCATGTTTTGTTATTTATTTATTTTATCCGATTTATAGCCATTTATTCATCATCATCTGCCTAGCCTTTTCTCAACTATATTGGGCTCGGCTCCCAGTCAAACTAGATTCAGCTGAATATCAGTATTTTACATGGAGCGGCTGCCTACCAGACCTCCATAACCCATTAACTGGATAATACAGCAGTTCTTGGCAAGACTGGCGTCAGATTTACTGGCTTCTGAATTCCGTAACGACTGCCAAAGATCTACAAATGACAGCCGGAACCAACGGCTGCAACTCAATATGTTAAGATGGTCACCCATCCAGAGACCAACCTTGGCAAGCGTTCCTTTACCTTAAACATCGATCCGTGCGACGTTACAGCCATTTATTATGGGTCATAAAATTTCTCCGCACCTTTGCTTTAAATTCTTAGTCACTCATAATTACCTTCACATCAATTTAACTCTTTTCTTCCTTACCAAAATTCACCTGGTGCAAAAATATTTCAGCGAAATTACCATTTCATAAAACACATAAAATCATCGCTTCCCCAATCATGCAGCCGGAAATTGCTTTAAAAATATTCAATATCATGTACAAACTTCGCTTCCACATCGTTTTAATAAATTGTTGCGCAGTAATCATATTTAAGCATTCTTTGTTTCAAGATAACTCAGAAGCCTTGTAACTACACGCGACCGGGGAACTTCTAAAGACATTTTAATTTGATAAATTGTAAAGAAAACGCAAGTGCCTACATCGTTAGAAGGCACGTGTCTCTAAAAAAACAGGAAAAGGTGGTCGTTAAAATTTCTGCATGGGTCAACGTGAAGGTTACGCATACGAGGGGACAAATTCGGCGATCCATGGACATCATTATCGTCACTACACCGTACCGTTTCTAGATGATATAGTACCCAACAATACACAGAACTGAATAGAAAAAAAAGAAAAATTCCACGTACGAGTTTTTCGCCGAGATTCAGAATTCAATATTTTTTGTTGTCTCCTGTGAATTGTGTACAAGTGACAGATTTATTTGATACTAAAATGAAGGCTCGATATATGTATTTATTTGGTATTCTGTGGATCCTTTTGAGAATTCAGTGGAAATCAAATAGGTTTTTTCGGTTATCAATATTCACAATGCCTAGGTACTTGAATGATGGAGAGGTACAAACATTCTGATAATGAAAAGAGTACCTGTGATTTTTACCCTCAAAATCAAAATACATTTTACAGAAAAATATTTTTTCAACCACAATACAAAAGAAACGATCATCACAATTGTATAAATAGAATTTTGATATCTAAAGTGAATTTTATTTATGTCAACACTAGGACGGTTTAAATTTAACATCGACGACACAACCTATCATTAACCTTGAAGATACAAAAGACGAAGAAAAATAATAATCATTGACGAAAATAAACGATATTAATAGAACCAAAGAAACCCTCACTTACGACACGATTTACTAAACGATCAAATGTTAAAAACTGTGATCAAGTAAATGGACCAAAACGTCCATCGATTTGGCCGGAAAGCGGTTATTTCGTTGCCCATTTCTTCATGGCCGGGAAAAAATACTCATTTGGGACATCCACCAGGTATATGGAGCGAAAATACTATCATTATACCCAAAGGTCTTCGTGAACCGTCCAAAATATATGTTAATTCCATTTAATTATTTTTATTACAGAATATTTTGGGTCTTGTGAAGATCCTTTATTACTTTACGGTCTTAGATTAGGTAGGCAGATACTTTAATCTTGTTACGTTCTTTTGTTTTAGATTACTCACAATTACAGGGTAATTTGCTTAAAATAATGTTGCGTTCTACGAGGAATTAAGGGTATTCTCAGTAAAGGTCGGTGTCAAGTACCTATACTTCTGGAGCTCAGGTTTGCAGTGTGCTAACATAAATGGTTTTTGCGTTTTTAACAGCTATATAAAATAATTAAATAAAGAGCTCGGCTTAATAATAACAGCCACATGCGTCGATTTTCAAGGTTAAGCAACGCTTGCAGAGGTTGCCCTATAGATGGGTGACCACCTTGACATACCGAGACTCCTCCATGCCTTGGAAAGCCCGCTGAGCCGTTGGTCTCAGCTGTCATCGGTAGATCTTTGGCAGTCGTTACGGATTGTCAGTGCCAGAAAATCAGACACCAGTCTGAGGACCACCAAGGAGGAGGACGTACTGTGTTACTCAGTTAATGGGTTGTGCCTCCACAACCCATAACCTGGAAGGCAACCGTTCCACGTAAAATACAGGTATTCAGCTGAATCTGGTTTGACTGGAAGCCGACACCAATTTAGTTGGGAAAGGCTAGGCAGATGATGATAAAAGATTTTAATGTTCAAAATTATCAGATCAAAAAATTAATAACACAATCATTTCTTGAATCATTGTAACATTTATTGACTCAGTATCCTTAACGTCTTTTAAAATGAAAAACTTCCCTGATTGATATTTAATAGGCGACCGTTTGGCGTCGTGCGGACACCTTGGCCTCCACGATAATTTGATCTAATAAAAAATTAAAAGCATTTCGAAAACATCATAATGGTAACAACAGCATAATTGCTTAATGGCAACCCTAAATTGTGATTCCATATTATTTATTCATGAACCGACGATCGCCGATCTTCACATGCGATCGAACGTTTGCATCGAGCCCCGAAATTACCTCTCCCATTATGTCATCAACCGTTTTATGAATCTAAATTCTTTATAATACGAATTAAGTATCTTTTTATAATGGACCATCGTTGCTTACACCCTCGATTAACTGTACTGTAATAAGCGTTTAACAATCGTTACAACTGAGTATGTATGTAGTTCCTTCAATCTTAGTCATCTTACTTACTGTAATAACTGCGAAAGTTTGGATGCATGGATGTTTGTTACTCCATCACGCCAGAACGGCTGAACGGATCCGGATGAAATTTGACTCTGGCTGGATGTGAAATATGTTTTAATTTTCTTATTAAAATGATGTCATAATTTTTGTGTGTTTTTTTTTAATTTGTGGCCAGATACTGGCAACATTGTGAGAATCAATAGAATCAGCCATTATGCGTGTGCATCGCGAGTGCATTTTGTAAATTTTCTGTAAAATTCATCAATAATACATCTCTGGAATTGTTCAAAAGTCATATTTATTTTAACGAAACCGCCATCATTCCCAAATCCAAAGAATATATCATCATCACCACCAAATGCAAGACTAGCATAGTTTGGAACGGCACACAGGCTATTTTTTATCCAAGGAGTATGCTTCTTAAGGCTAATTTCTGATACTCACGCGGGCAAAGCCGTTGGCACAAGCTAGTACTTTATTAAGTTTAGGTCAAAATGGTGGAAGTCGATTCCATGAATGAGCGTCAGACATCACCTAAGCGCGTTTTGATTATGGTCATCACGTTGAAGGATGTATTTAGCGAAATAATATTGACTTATTATTTTAATGCGCGATTTCCAGAACTGATATGAATCACAACGTGGCCATCATAATGCTAATGAGGATCATTTACTCGGGCTAATTTTTATAATTAGGGTACGGAACTCGGGGAGTCACAAAAGACAAAAACCTAATTGTTGGCAGACAGGGATAATATCACATGATTTATTAATGACTGTTGACGTGCAAACGGTTAATCAGAGGTAGGTACCATTTTAAGTTCATTTTGGAAATATGTTGTTGTGTAAAAAAGTGGATATTTATTTATTAAAAACAATTACTAGCTTTTAAGAACATACCATCAGGATACATTGGATTACTCTGGAACATATTGAGCAAAATAAAGATTTTTATCCTTTTTAGGGTTCCGTACCCGAAAGGTAACCAACGGAACCCTATTACTAAGCCTCCGCTGTCCGTTCGTCCGTCCGTCTGTCTGTCAGCGGGCTGTATCTCAAGAACCGTAATAGGTAGAGAGTTGAAATTTTCACAGATTGTGTATTTCTATTGCCGCGATAAAAATTAAGGTTGATTGATGGTACGGAACCCTTGTCCGAATCGCACTTGGCCGGTTTTTGTGTTATCATGTCTGTTTCTTAGATGTTTTACCTAGAAATAACTCTAATATATTTTTAATGATAGTACTATTTATAACATGAAACATTGGCTCATAAGTAATTTGTGTACATAGAATTACAAACACAAGGTCTTCTTTTAATAAAACAATGTTAACGTAATTTAACGATTGCGAACCTCAAACTAGAGTTTAATAACAGACCTATTGGATCGAATTCTCACCGTCGTTAAGCAATATCACTTTCAATTAAAAAGCAATTTTGTAAAAAATACAGCGTCACACGGCACAAAGGGTTAAAATACACACTCGAAATTGCGTTCAAACATAACGGTGAGACAAAAGATAGTAATTTAATAGTCAAACGTTTGGGAACCCATCAGGTTCGACAGCACGATCGTTGGTCCGTAAAATTAAATGCTAATACAAATTATTATATTCAAACTAGAATGTGCCTAACAACATTATAATAAGAGACCTCGGGAAATGAGATCGCTCGTAGCGATGACTAATTTGAGTAATTCGTGAATAGATCTCGATATTTTTTTTGCTCATTGTACCCAATTTTATACACGGAACTCGCATTGTATGTAATTTAGAAACGTACCGTCAGTAAATAAACCGCCTTTTTGATGTTTTGTTTTAATTACGAAGGTATTGAAAGCTTGATTATCACACCGTGAAAATATTAATAATTATCATGGCCGCCTTTTGTGTTTGTTTATTTTGTATCGCGGGTGCTGATGTCTTGTTATTTATACGGATAATTGTTTTGAGGTTAACATAACATAATTTGGCTGTTGGTTGTTTTCTGTTGCTTTGTCCTGTTATTGTGATGGTTATCTCGTAAATGATATCGTTAGTGACTCTGTGGGAGGCCAATTTGCAGGCGTATAAAGATGAATAAGAATCTAAAAAGAAAATCTGATAGTAAAATCAATAGTTTGAATGTGTTATACGATTGCAATTTTTGTTATCACACGTACCAATTTTGTTTTTAATTTTTGGTTGTTTAAAACCACGATCTTTTCAGCCGAAACATTGGACTTTATTAATTCCAGCGGCTACCACCAGGTTATCGGTCCGCCTTGTTGAGGTTGCCAGTTTTGCATTAACAAAAAGCAAGCTAGGTACCATAGCCCTGGAACGCAAAGGGCTCTAGGAGGAACACGGATGGGTTTTAGCCAGTATGAGTCTGACACACCCTCCTGCTTCACCCAGAGCAGGAGGAGTCATTTGATGACTTCCTATACTTAAAAAAAAAGGAGTGAAGTTGTATGACGTGTTGAGGTTGCCGGTTGCGGAAACCAGTTGCGGCAATTAATTTGTTTCAAAACGTTGCCCCACACTAGAATTTTTTCCTGTACCGTGGGTGCGTTTACAAACATACAAACTCACATACATAAACAGCCAGACCCGAAACAACTATTATAGGACATACGAATATTTGTTCCGAGCGGGAATCGAACCCGCGAAACGCAGCGCAGCAGTCAATTGCTCAACCACTGCGGTAACTGTGTCGTCTGTCAATTAATTGTGTCATGAGTTCTGTCTACGCAACAGCTTTTTGCGAGTTTACATATGCTGCAATTCGAGGAGCTCGTGGCTAGATAATAACAGCCGCACGGTTCGATCTTCAAGGTTAAGCAACGCTTGCCAAGGTTGGTCTGTGGATGGGTAACCATCTTAATATACCGAGTTTCCTCCGTGCCTCGGAAAGCACGTGAAGCCGTTGGTCCCGTCGTTACGGATTGTCAGAAGCCAGTAAATCTGACTCCAGTCTTGCCATGAAGTACCGTGTTACCCAGTTAATGGGTTGTGGAGGTCTGGTAGGCAGCCGCTCCTCATAAAATACTGGTATTCAGCTAAATCCGGCTTGATTGGAAGCCGACCCCAAAATAGTTGGGAAAAGGCTAGGCAGATGACATCTGCTGCAATTCGAAGATCTAAGTTCCTATTCCCGTAGCGCCTAAGCAAAGTGTAACAGTAGTAACTTTAAATACGACTAGCCATTCCAGATAAGAAGAAAGGCAAAGGACGACCACAGGCCACGTGGTGAACAACCGTTACTGGGACATGGAACGAGTTCAGGTGGAGGTACAGACAACCCAAGACCGACTATCATGGCGCCTTAGAACGAAGAGGGTCGACTCCAAATGAAAAGGGAAAAGGCAGAGCAGAAGAAGAAGAAGAACTTTAAATACGACTATGATGACGATTATGATTAGTCACTATGATATCATGTTAAATAATAACACGTTACTAACAAATTATGGATGAGATTCTGCAATAAATGTTTATTGCAGAATTTTTAAATAATTTATTATTTCCTTTATTCATTTACTAAACTTATATATTATATTTTTAAATATTTGAATAAAATAAATAAAAAAACATTTAAAATATAAAAATAGTAGCCCACCGATATCGGGAACAGGGTCCAAGCTACCGGTGGTCAGGGCTCTAGAGAAAGGAACCTCCTGACAATGCGAGCCGTGTCCAGAAGTACCGCTTTCTGAATCAAGCCCTTGATCCAGCTGCCCAACGAGAGCCTCCTAAGGTGTTGGTCGAGGCTCGTGGCTATTAAGCCATTGGCCGACACGACTATCGGTACAATGATTGCGGAGTCCACTTCTTCTATTATTATTATTATTATAATGAAATACCTTACCTTAAAACAATTTAATAATTTACTACGTACTCAATTAATAAAACTCTTTAAGAACATTTAACACGAATATAAAGATTACTAACTTCAAAACCTAATTAAGCTAAGCAGGATTAAATAGATATGCTGTAATTATGAAAGTCTAAACGACGAGTCAACCTGTTTATCGACGTGGGGGGAAAGTTTTAATGAATACTTTGCTCGTGGTAATTAATTGTGTGCGACAGACGTTATCACTAATTATGTATTGTTTTCAAAACTTGGTGGACGAGAATACAAAGTTTTTAAATTAATAATATAATTGTTTTTAGGGTTCCAATCATTGGCGTCGATAAAAATAACCCTTGTATGATCATTTGTGGAACTGTCTGTCTGTCAATCCGTCTGTCACAGCCATTTATACCGAATCAACTAGAAAGATTTAGTTAAAAATTTCGTGTTCCAAACACAGTGAGAGTAAATACGTTAGTGTGTTGAATATTGAGTGTCAACTCAATGCACTAGCAAAAGGTTAGGCTTACATATTGATGTAATAGTGATGTCACTTTGACTTTAACTTAAAATAACTTGAAGTTAACAAACTCTCCACCTTGTTTGTATCGATTGACTGCTTACTTCATGTTTATTTCACCCAAGGCTTCATGGCGAGAGTTTTGCAGATTTGCACTGCTGTACCTATCTATAGTTATTTTGGAAGAAAAACAAGTGATTGTTGCAATATCAGAAACTCAATCAATCAGTTATGAATTTCTTCTGAATATCAAGTTAATGGGTTGTGGAGGTCTGGTAGGAAGCCGCTCCACGTAAAACACTGGTGTTCAGCTGAATCCGGTTTTACTGGAAGCCGACCCCAATTTAGTTGGGAACAGGCAGATGATGATCAAGTGAACAGGCTCCTTCTGAGTAGGCTCGTTCCATCGTAAACTTTGTCTCTGTCATCTCTGACATAGACAAGAATCAAGAGCAAACCCATAACAAATAGAAAAAAAAATCAAATTCTAGTTAGATTTTTAAATAACAAGTTGACCCGCGCAAGTTCATCTGCTCCGCTCCTTTTGATCTTAGCTTGATTATATATAGCCTATAGCCTTCCTCAATAAATGAGCTATCTAGCACTGAAAGAGTTTTTCAAATCGGACCAGTAGTTCCTAAGATTAACGCGTTCAAGCAAACAAACAAACTCTTTAGCTTGATGTATTAAGTAAAGATATAGATTAGTATTAGTATAGATGTCAAATTCTAGTTAGATTTTATAAATAACTAGAGTTAAAAGAATAAAAAAAATTAAGTCATATGCTTTCCCTTTCTCATATTTCGCTCACATACATGATTTAAAAAAGTGTCCGTGGAGTTTCTTGTACGTTCTTCTCTATAGAGATCTACGCTTTGGAACGTGCAAATAGCTTCCATATTTTTGACTGACCGACCTTGACGTTTCAAAAGTGCATGTAAATGGTTTATTTGAAATGAAATGCTTTGTATCTTGAATACAGAGAAGCTTTCACACCATACTACGAACCAATACGCCTCTTGAAGCCACATGCTCGCTAAGCACTATCCTTGTACTCCATAAAGGCTATATCAGACTCCAAGTAAAACAAGTTGTTAGCCCATCGCTCGTAAGTGCTATAGAACTCCATTTTCCCCAGTTAGCTTGAGAGCAGCATCAATTTAATATACTAGGTCCGTCTATGTGCTTGCACACGCCGGCTTGAAGCCACGTTACACACATGTGGATAGACAAACTGTATTGTCATAGTAAATAAGAAAGGTGCCTTTTTGGCTTCAATTTTGTAGCCTATTGAAATAGAATGTAAGTGAATAGATTTTAAAACTGAATAGTAATTTAGCTGACTTTAAATTATGCCTAAACAGTTTCTAAGTAACATCATTATTATTTCTGCTTTTGCCTGCGACTTCGTATGCACACATCCCGTTGTTTCCCGTTCCCGTAGGAATTTCGGGAAATCCTCTCTTCTCTAGCGCTCCCTTACGCTCCCCTACTCTCCCTTACAATCTCCAAGGAATCTAAATGCCAAAATTGAGTTTTATACGACCAGTAGTTTTGGCTGTGCGTTGTCTGTCTGTCAGTCACTCATTCAGTAATGGAAGAATTTTATAAATATACCAATATACCTCATACGTGTTACTATAGTAAAACAACCGGTCAAGTGCAAGTCGGACTCGCACACGAAGGGTTTCGTACCACAAATCTTAATTTTTATTATTTGTTGTTATAGCGGCAAAAGAAATACACAATCTGTGAAAATTTCAACTGTCTACCTATTAAGGTTCTTGAGATATAGTCCGCTGACAGACAGACGGACGGACGGACGGACGGACGGACGGACAGCGGAGGCTTAGTAATAGGGTTCCATTTGTTACCCTTTGGGTACGGAACCCTAAAACACCATTTACACCAATAGATTCTACATTTTGAAGCTCTCCCGAATGCAAACTCTCATGTATTTATAAGACGTTTTAACTGTCGTTTGTTGCAAAGGATCATAATTATGATGCTGTCGCCTGTGTTTCTGTTTTTATAGTTGTGGATGGTTTTTTCGTAAGGACACACATCCCTTACAAAATAAAGTATGTCAGATACATTTATTTACCCCGATGCCTTAACACATGAAATCTGTGAATGACTTAACATCAAAACCGTAAGAAGCTCTTCAATATTTACATATCCCGAGGGCGACAGAGTAAGGTTATGTAGCTATAAGGCTATATGCTTACCAATATGCGGCCGGAGTCTGTCATAACATACAGCAATCCAATATCAAAGATACACAAGACGGGGCAAAGTGGAGGAGGCTTAGGTCGTAGAACGATCTCCGACACGATGCAGGTCGGTTGGAGATGTGTCATTGAGCCTATATTGATTTAGATGGAGTGTCGACTAGTCAGAATTGTGGTACGTGAGAGGTGTTGAAGATAGCTACAGTTTGGACGATAATCCTGTAAGCTGTTTCTGAAGGTGCAGTATGGGTTCTCGAAACAAGACGCTTTGTTTGGGATAAAGAGATGGAAACTGACGTATGTTTATCGTGAAATGAAACTCTTAATTTACCTGTTAATCCCCAAACGCTTGGAGCAATAGGGATGATTCTTGAGTAAGCGACCTTCCTTTTGGCGAGTCGCGTATAAAAAAATAAAAATTTTGCTTTATCAAATCAATAAAAATGTACGAATATAAAACGCATCAAAGATCAGGAGTGGGGCTTGTGACGTCACTATTCGGTTAAAACTGTACACAAATGTGACGTCACACGAGTTTTTAACGCAACTGTATCGTCATAATTTCTTGTATAAGTAAAAAAAAAATATGTTTCCAATATTTTTTTGTCATCTACCCTTTCAAACCAATGGAGCACAAATTACTTCGGAGTTTGCTGCTTTCCAAAATCCTGTGTATGGTGGAGCGCTTAACATCGAATGGACGGTGGTGGGTCACATACGCTTGGTTACGCAGCATCAGGCCACCGCATCCTCTAGACATCCACATGTTAAGAAGAAATGTTGGCGGCGAGGCTTTGTATGTAAAAAGTCATAATTCAAGGTATGGCTCTCGATTGTTTTCTCCACCGAAATTGGACCGAGTTAAGAGATATTTCACAAACTTAATAATAAGGACATGTACTGTGTCCCTTTTTTTTTAAGGATGGGAAATCATCAAATGACTCCTCCCGCTCTGGGTGAAGCAAGAGGGAGTGTCAGACTCTTACTGACTAAAACCCATCCGTGTTCCTCCTGGTGCCCTTTGCGTTCTAAGGCTACGGCACCTCTTTCGAACAGATTCCGCAGCCCCAGCAGGTACCTGCCCTAGCGGGCCCCATCTTCCGCGCTGACATCTCTTTGAGGCGCGCTGGGATCGCAGCGCGCCGCCGACCCGGGCCTAGTTCTGATCAGACGGCGAGCCACCCACTGCTCGCCGTCCGCAGGCCCGCGCCTACGGCGGCCGGGAATCGTCCTGCGACTCCCGACGCCTGGGGCGTCTTCTTCTGTTGCGGCGACTGGGACGTGAGGTTTCCCTCTCTCTCACACGTTCGGCCTCCTCCTTTGCTAGCATTAGGTACTGCTTCGCAGAAGGAGGTGATCGCTTACCATGCCTCCTCGCTCCGGACCAAAGATTGAACCAAGGCCGGTCGCGAGAGGTCGCCGCCGCCGATCGCCTCGACGAGGAATGTACTGTGTCCCTATGTTTTCTTTTTTGATGATTTATTAAACGTATAAGCACTAGAACTCTCACAAAATGCTCAAAATTGTCCGATAATTCGCTGTCAACAGAGCCCTAGTGTACAAATTTGACCACTATTAATCAAAAAAAGAAAACATAGAGTCACAGTATACATCTTTCTTATTCAGTTTGTAAAATGTCTCTTAAATCGGTCCAATATTGAAGGAGAAAACAGTCAAGAGCTAAACCTCGAATTATGACTTTTTACATACAAAGTCTCGCCGACAGCATTTCCTCTTAATTCAAATTGCACACATTTTTAAGAAAATTTTGCGACACGATGAGTTTACCAAAATATGAAATGCAAATTTGACGTTTGACTGTAGACATCCACCATCATCATCATCTACCTAGTCTTTTCCCAACTATATTGGGGTCGGCTTCCAGTCAAGCCGGATTTATCTGAATACCAGTATTTTACGAGAAGCGGCTGCCTACCAGACCTCCACAACCCATTAACTGGGTAACACGGTACTTCATGGCAAGACTGGAGTCAGATTTACTGGCTTCTGACTATCTGTAACGACTGCCAAAGATCTACAAATCACAGCCGGGACCAACGGCTTAACGTGCTTTCCGAGGCTCGGAACAAACTCGGTATGTTAAGATGGTCACCCACCCACAGACCAACCTTGGCAAGCGTTGCTTAACCTTGAAGATCGACCCTTGAGCTCCTCGACCATAGACATTCATATCCATTGGAATTCCACTGAAATATTCGCATACCAAAGAAAACAACGAGAACAAGAAAAGGAATGAAACACAAAGAAATGATTTACACCACCACACGAACAAGTTTAAGCCTATAACTTAACGACTACTAATCAGGAGATGACATAATAAAAGTGAAAAAAGAAATTTCTAGCATAAATATTCGAACAGGGCTCCTTTCAGATGACGTCTTACGAGCATAAATATTCTCTGACTTGAATAAAAGCGGGGATGCTGAACTGTAAGTAGTGGTTGAACTTTGTGGTACTTTTTAGGGTTCCGTACCCAAAGGGTAACCAATGGAACCCTATTACTAAGCCTCCGCTGTCCGTCCGTCCGTCCGTCTGCCTGTCAGCGAGCTGTATCTCAAGAACACAGGTAGACAGAGAATAGGTAGACAGTTGAAATTTTCACAGATTGTGTATTTCTATTGCCGCTATAACAACAAATAATAAAAATAAAGGTGTATGGTACGGAACCTTTCGTGTGTGAGCCCGACTCACACTTGGCCGGTTTTTTCTTAAACTCTGATGCATGTTTTTGCCAATCTGAAAGGCTTAGAAATTAATCAACTGCAAGTTGTTATTTTTCTGGTTTTGTAGACAAACGCTCGGACAATCGTTATAAAACCAGAAAATTACCACTCAGAGTAGAGACTCTGGCTAGTTACAAAACCAGCCAGTCTCTACTCTGGGTGACTCTTCTTGCAACCCACCACATGACCCTTGGTCGCTTAAAGATAACCCAAGTAGAGAGGTGGGTCATCAAGATAGTAATATTTCGTTATTCTCATTAGGAGTTCCTTCGTTAATCTTCATTTCAATATTGCTTGAACCTGGCATGATATTTTTTTTTTTTATAAGTAGGTACGAGCCAACACCGTTTACGCCGTAAAGTCAGTTTAAATCATTCGTGAAAACATTCTGGCTGAAAATTTTATACATTGAATTAACAGCAATGTTTTCTATTTAATTATTCTAAAATTATTTTAGATTGAAATGTCAGAAACAGTTATACCTAGAGCCAGATTAAATTATTCTGTTTGACTTGGGTTAAACAAAAGTTCAATTTATTTATTCTCAGTATATCCTACCATACTGCAACTCGCAGCATTTAAAAGCAAAGCCTTAAGTGCTAACTGCCGATTATCCAGATTATATGACCATTGTAAATCATCTAATACTTAGCCCTTTTCTCTGCACTTCGATATGGGCCCAAGTGAACTATGAACTATAAAATTGAAGAATTGCTTCATCACACAAAAGGGCTCCATATCTCGTTATATAGGTCCAACAAAGGAGGTCCTGCCGTAAAAATTGCAAATAAGCCGGTTTTTATTATGGATGGGCCGCAGTAATGAGATGGACCGACGGAATTTATTGTACTAAAAATGAGTAATATCAAAATTCTATATTAAGCTTTTAGTATTGGGTTCGGCGAAAAAATAAATCAGTAAGCTATGCTGGGTGAATGATTGAGATGGAATTAATTGAAAAATGTTTATAGTATATAAAAGAGAGTCAAATAAACTAAACGCTCAGTTTTAAACATAATCATCATCATTGGGTATTAGAAGATATACATTTAAATAATTAATTGCTTAAAAAAATAACTCACTTCCGCCTAGCATTAGAGATTTAAAGTCTATTTCTCTTTTTAAGAAGCGTCTTAAAGAGCACTATCTTTCCTCTCAATTATGATAGTTATATATGTATATATATATATATTTGTATATATTTATTTTATAATATTGTGTTCGGTATAGGTATATATTTTATGTATATTTTATTTTTATCTGTTAATTTAATTTTAAGGCTTTACACACTCTTCTTGTCTTGTTTTTACACACTTTTGTCTACATTTCTTTTTCATTTCTCCTGTCGCAGGTCTGCTGGAAGAAATTTCATTAGAAATAAGCAGTACCTTTGTACTAATATTATAATGTTCAATTTCACTATTTTTCTGTGTGTACATAAATAATAAAATAAATAAATAACATTTTAAAAGAAGACTTTATCAATAAACTATAATGAAGTTTAATTTCCCAAATTATTGAATACAGTGTCAGTATTCGCCCCAAAGTCACATCTGAAAAAAACTCATGTCGTATAATTTCATACCTGTGCTTGCAGAATCCCTAGCCATGGACGAATGGTGTGATACAGATAGCAGTTTAATTAGCAACTAGACAAAGGATAGAAAGGGCAAACACCTTATTATTGACCTTTGTCAATCTGAAATAATAGACCGAGGTCTGGGTCGAAATAGCGAGACAAATAAATATAGGCGAGAGATAAGCGAATCATGATTAGTTTGCTAAATTGGAAAAACATTTGAACACTATCTTGTTTAGTTGGAGTAAACAACGTAGGTATGTTTGGAAATAATTTGTGTTTGCATGATGCTAACTTTATCATGATATGTTTTTTTCACGAGTGAAACTGTAATGATAGTTTTTCAGTCAAAATTATTTGTTTAGTAAAATTATGCACAAAGGCGAATTTAATGTTCCAGGCATTCTCTAGCAGTCAACCAAAGGAAGTGAAAAGATAACATGGCATCTTAACATCGCGCCTGCAGCGTTGCTACCGCACTGCTTTGTTAAGAGGAAACATGGGCGGCGCGACTTGGTTCTCGACTGTTTTCTCCTCCAATATTAGAACAATTTAAAAGATATTTCACAAACTGAATAAGAAGGATATATGCTGTTTTGCCTACATGTTGTTTGTTAATACATATGCGCGGCCGCAACGCGGCTGCAGCACTGCCGCTGCACGTTTCTTATATGTATGGATTAACAAAGCGGCACTTTGCGACAAATTTGAAGGCGCCCTAAATCTCATTTGGGTGGTAGTATACGAAAGCAAGTGTTGGCGCGGCCTGCCACAAGGCGTACCGATGACCTGATGAGGGTCGCGGGTTGCCGATGGATGCGAGACGCACAGAACTGGTTTTTTTGGCGCTGGCGACACTTTGGGAAGGTGCCAGCAGTGGACTTCTTACGGCTGATAATATGATGTTAGTAAGAAATTCCTAAGATCTGCGAGTTGCGACCGCGTAAGGAAAACGCAGAGTTGCCTCGCTAAACTGAAGAAAAGCCTCCCAGTTAATGAACACGAAACTGTTGAAGGCCGCAAGTGTCTGTTAGATGCACAAAACACATGATCAGGCATTGTGAGACTTACTATATCTGGCTGAGGACTTTCTGCTAAAATAATTATGTGGATCACATATTTCACCTGATAATAAGCGATGATGTGGTCGAAGATGGAGCACGCTTGTCTAGAAGTAATCTATTCACTCTTGACTTAAAAACTCCCAGCTTGTACCTGTCAGGAAACATAGACTCTGGCAGGGTATTCCATTCCTAAGCTTTACGCACAATGAATGTGTTTCCAAAACTTTTTGAACGTGTGGCTGGGATGTCTATCCATGTACCGATGGAATATCGCTTTATGTTTTGTGGTTTAATGATGGAACGGGCTTGGCGGAATGCAGTTTCATCGCACACCCCTAAAATGCAAGTGATAGAAAACAGACAAGCTTGCTACTCGGCATCGATGCTCAAGACTTTTGAGCTTCGACTCGTTGAACCTATCATTGCCGATAATCCCCTTAGCTCGTTTCTCCAGCTACCGAAAAATCCCAAAATTTTCACGTCATTAAAAATACTCATCTTTCACATCCTTAACATTAAAAATATCACACTGTAAGCAACTAAAACGGCTGTTGAACATACTCAAGTGTCTTCGGTCCGCGGACGGCCAGACGTTTGTCTCCGCAGTCTAGACAATAGCGCGTTAGACGCCAATAAGTACACTTGTCTTGTACCCATCGAGTAACGCTTGATCGGAGAATGTTTGCAAAGAAAATTGACTCGAGTCTATTGAAAACTGATGCTAACTTGTTGAAATTATGTTTCGAATTTTGTTCGTCTTTGCGATGAACTTTTTAAATGGGATTTTTTTAAATATTAAAGTAGATACGGGTATTATCTCAATATGTTCCATCCCTGATTTAAAGTGTATTTCTTTGACCATTTTCCAAATATCGACGTGTTATCGTGTCCGTAAATCTACGCCATGTATTTTCTTTAATACCGTAGCTCCAGTTTTTAGATACGAGTAAATGTGCCTATTATTATTTAACGTCTGTATTACTCACACGTTAAAAGTTATAACTACATATAACTAAATACTTACATCATTATGAAAAAGGTCTTTCCTTAAGGCCATTTCAATACCCAAACATTCCTCATCCCATGACTCAGAGAGCCACCTCTCACTGCAACTTTTAAACTAAAACTTAAAAACCGCACCTTCAAATCGAACCGCTGCCAATAACGCGATGTTTCCAATTACCAGCAATGTGCAGTCAATCACAGCCTGGCAGGCAGCTCATTGGACGTCACAGCGCACACAACTTCTCATACAGTTTACTGTGCGCCGGCAAGGGTTTGGACAGGGTGAGGAACTTGCGCGGGTGCTGATACGGGCGTGAACATTGAAAACGTGTTTACTTAAACGCGTTTACAATGTATGAGTATGCGAGTAATGTAGTTACTATGGTGGGTGATTAAGTAATATTTGGCTGGCTAAAGTTACTACTTTAGCCGTAAGTGCGTTTTTGTTCTAACTAAAACATTGCTTTATTTGACGTTAGTGAAAAGGAGTATTAGTGACTGATCTAGCGAATAACTTTTGTTTCACTCTCTTCTGCCCGCTACAAAAACTCGTGAATTCGTGATGCATTTAGGCACTGTAGCGAGTTTTGTTAATCGCGCCCGCTACTGCTTTTGACTATGGCTGAGGCCCAAGGCTTACAAATTATAACCTTTTTGTTTCAACCGTCAGCGTTTTGAAACTTAAAATATTAGACGTTTTCTTAAAGAGTTTTGTGGAGTTTTTGGAACTACTTATTAAGTTTTGTTCTGTTAAAACTGTTAGGAAACATTTTAAAGCAAAATCTCCATTAGGAACGTATATAAAATAAGGAATTTCGTCGAAAGTTCTGTAAATGGTTTGACATTGTTGCAGGTTTATAGTTATTTTCAAGAAAAAATCGAATCAATGAAAACTTAGCATTGTTTTCAATTAAAATAAGCATTTTTTTTGTTGCCAACTTCAGCTTAAAATAGTAGACCGGCCAAATAACTTCAAGATTTGCATAGGAAAATTTCATCTGTTATTTCAGGTGCTAAAAATAGTACAATTATTAAAAAAAAAATAGGCAATTTTCGTTTAGAATATACCTTAAATGAAATGTGTGATATTGAAGGATTTTGGTAAAGATTGACTAGTTGTTCATAGCCTCTGGAGAAACTATCAGTGATATGTATACTCTCGATACTCGAATTTCACAATTACGTCATACTCCGTCGCGTATCGCGGGCGCCCGCTTATCACAAGCGTAATATGACCCGCAGCACAAAAAACCTTATCTCTCCGCTCACAAAGCAGCTATTCACACACTTGAAACTGTTATGGGTTCTTTAATTATGTCACTATGTATTAGAATGTAAACAATATTCTTATAGCAAACCGAAATATAAACATTTTGGATAGATACGAGAGTACTTGCTGAAAGCTATTTTGTTGTATTATTATGTTGATTTCTGACACAAATGTTGGATCAATTTACACAAAATTTTGGAATTAAGGTCATAAAAAGACAAGTAATCTAGTGATGATGTTATTTTACGAGATCAAAAATCGACTGCCGCAATATTTAAGCTCAAACTTCATAGTACGCGGAGCAGACATTTTGATTTACGTAATTTGTATTTTTGTAAACAAACATCAAGAATATTCCAATAAGATTCCAATAAGAAATGTTTCTAGATTACTAGCCATGTATTCAAGAACTCATTTTTAATTGTATATTGTTACAATATGCCACTATAATTCTGAAATATCAAATTACTTACGTACGGGAAGAAATCCGGTAACTAGTTTTGTTTCGTAATTTTCACCAGATAATTTACACTTTTGACGTTGAATATTAGTTGAAATTTAACGAAAATAAAGTAAATTATGAATGTCTATCAATACTTGGCTTACTTTCCACAGAAAAACACGTAAAAATCGAAAATTCTCGCGCACAAGTTGAACGAATGTTTGTTTGATTTGACAAATGTATTTTGTGACATTTCTTTTCTTGTCAAGCGTATTTTTTTTTTCCGACAGTGTTCCCATATGAAAAATATTATATACCATAGAGTTCAATCGTTGAGAAAAGAAAATTAACCGTAAAAATTACTAAAATTTAGTTTTAAATCCGTAGGGTCGGGTGGATCCACAGGGACCCACCTGGGTGTTGACGGAATTAGACGCTAGTGGGTCCGTGAGTCCCTTTGATACCCGAGTCAAAACTGGCTGTGCATGTCAGGCCACGCGCAGTGTAGGGTTCCGTAGTTGCAAGTCACAATTTCTGATATTCAATGGTATTTGTACAAAATTTTCATTCTCCAAGTATATTAATAGGTGTGTCGCATATTACTCATTATCTTGTAAAACTTACTTAGCTGTGATAGTTTATTAGCCTTTTAAATCAACATATATATAAAATTCTTTCGTTACTGAGTAGTTGAGTGACTGAGTGACTGACAGTAAGTGACTGACGCACAGCCGAAACTGCTGGTTCTAGAAAGCTTAAATTTGGCATCTAAGTTCCTTGGGGAGTATAGAGGAACTAAGAGAGAATTTTCCAAAATTCCTACGGGAACGGGATGTGTGGACAAAAGCTAGTTCGTTATAAAATGCTTCAAAGCCTTCTCCTTAAAGACGCTTCTCCACTTGCTCCTACTTTTAGTAAAATTTACAGCTTTTGGTCTAAGTTGTTTATCGTAGTTCTGATTTGGTCTGACCTGCAAACAGAGGCTCTAAACAAGTGACATTCTATCAGCGGAGGATTATCAAAACGTCAAAAATGTATGTTATTATCACCCGCTGCCGCGCCGTATCAATGTCACGTGATGACGTGAGTAATCTCTTATATTTTGGCGTTTCAACTATCGCCATTGTTAAGAGAGAGTTCCCTCAGAGCCTATAGAGTTGCCCTTTCTCCATACGATTCCCCTGTTTTCTTCATTGATAATGCTTCTAGAGCAATGTTTTTTCTAAAAAATCTAAGTCTAATGAATACGTCCCCATATCATTTTATTTTTTCCTAAACATAATTACTAAAAGAATTATTACAATCCAGAAACCAGAAAAAGCAACACGTTTTTACCGCCATGTTCATACGACTATCAGACCAATTTGATAAGTTTTTAACAAAATAATTAAATAGGCTTAAAAAAAGGAAGACTATAACATTCTTCCTTTTTTTTATTAATGATGGGTTTGCTCTTGACTCTAGTCTATGTCAGAAATGACAGAGACAAAGTCTTGGATGGGAAATCATTAAATGAATCCTCCTACTTTGGGTGAAGCAGAAGGGAGTGTCAGACTCTTACTGACTAAAACCCATCCGTGTTCCTCCTAGTGCCCTTTGCGTTCCAGGGTACGGTGCCTCTTTCGAACGAAGTCCGCAGCCCCAGCAGGCACTGGCCCTAGCGGGCCCCGTCTTTTGTGCTGACAGCTCTTTGAGGCGCGCGTGGAACACAGCGCGCCGTCGACCTGGGCCTGGTTCTAATCAGACGGCAAGTCACCCAAAGCTCGCCGTCCGCAGGCGAGACGACAAAGTCTCGCAAAGTTTTTTATAGATAGAGACAAAGTCTACGATGGATAAATCTTTAAATTTTGAAATATATTTTTTTTAGATCTGACCAGTTTTGAAGAAGAAACCAGCGGAATACAAAACCTTTTTTAGGTAAAATCAGCCTGAGCTGCAGATGTCGCTTTCGCTTTAACTTGGCAGGGCGAAGCGCGACGGCATCAGCAATAGTTTCTTCAAATACCTATTCTCCAAATTCCTCGGGACTAGTGTCCCCCGTTAATAGAATGACACTTTGTCTAGAGCCTCAGGTCTGTTTCTTGGGCCTTCTACGATTTTGTCAGGACTATGTTCACTAAAATAATAGTAATAGAATTTTCACCAAAGAAACTCTATCACTAAGTCTTTGCCGTCCGTCCGTCCGTCCATCCGTCCGTCTGTCTGCTAGCGAGCTATATCTCAAGAAATGTTATAGATGACATTTTCACAGAGTGTGTATTTCTATACGATATATTATACGCTATAAAACAAATAGGGGGGGCCGACCTTAACTCTTAGTATAATTTAGGAAAATCAAAAAAAATATCAGCCTAGGGTAACTTTGTTCAGTCTCATATGGGCAATCGGCTGTTTAAGGTCGAATTCTGCTTAAATTAAATAAAAATTAAATTAATTAAATTATTATTAAATTGTTGACGATCTATTTTTCTTTCTCTACTAAAATAACAACAAGGTTGTCGACAAACAGTCAATTCAAAAGGGCTTACGCCTACAGACTTCCTACTGCTTGAAGTTTATCATACCAAGATAACAGAACATTAACATCACACAGACTTATCTACAATAACTGTCGATACATACATCATATATCGACAAAGGTATGATAATACGTTTTTAAATTCCTTATTATTTGACATTTATTGCTAAAATAGACTGGATTTATGCTGTTCGACATAGTACTGTATTGTAATACATAAATGTTAGATGTATTTCGACATAGTTGCTTTTAATCGTATGTTTTATTCAAGCGTTTTGGAAAATGGGTCTAATCCGTATTTTATACGTTTGAAAAAATATTTGACAGAGTGAGCCTCGTATACATAATTGCCATTAATAGTTTATAATAAAAAGATTATTATAGACGAGCTCTAGACAATGTTAAGTACTTGTAAATACGTTTGTAACAGTTGGTAAGTACTGTATGCTTCGGTTGACATTTCCGTAAATGTCAAATCTATTTGCATATCACTACCGTTTGCGACATTATTAAGTCATTGGACTTGTTAGCTGTAATTTGGGGTCTAATGATTTTTGATGTGCTTGTTAAGTAGAATTAAGGTATCCACAAGTCCCACAGACACGCGACAAATTAGTATCTACTGTCAACTTCATGTTTGTTATAATTTTTCACGTACAAGTAAGATCTGCATTTTGCGTATCAAGTAACAATGAATGAAGTTTTCGTCTGATATAGATGCCATCATCTTTTTAGAGGAAATCATCCGTGCTTGGCATAGAAGGCCGTTTCATCAACCGCTCCTGACCTTTAATTATTATCCAAGTAATAATATCAAACTTAAAAACATAAAATACTGTCTCATTAAATAATAGTAATTTAAAACTCTTACTAATAATCTCCACCCTTCACTTACGCATAGCTTCAACACAAAACACTTAATGCTTTCATTACAGTCATAAAAAGGCTTTCACGTGACTAATTCCTTGTCAAGTGCCATGAAAAAAATTACATGAATCCTCCACGACTAAATGTGTAAATACAAAAATAAAAATTCAGACCATATTCCAACTCACACAAATGTCAACTTTAAATGCATTTGAATTAAGTTGATTTTTGAAAAAACACAAACTGCCAAAAAGGTCTTTACTCAATTTAATTCGCAGTGTAAACTGAATTGTGCAAGTATAACTTAAGGTTTAAAATTCCAAAGGCATGTCAAATCGAAATTTAAAGTAGCAAAATATATTGTTACGTCTCAAAAGTATCCATTTAAATATCTAGTTTCGCAGAACGCCGCGTACAATTATAATGTCGAGGACTAGACAATAATTGAATTGGATTACGCAGTGTTTTGACATTCGTCAAGGGGAATAAAGAGTTCTGTATCGTGAAGACATGTCTTAATAATACATTTTAGTGTTTGATATTGTTCTGTAATAGTTGCTAATGGCTGCAGCTGTTAAAATGTCAAACGATGGAGTTGAATTTATAGACAATAGGTATGTCTGCCAGGATTGTAGAATTAGTTCGAAAGAGTCACCACGGCTCTGAAACGCAAAGAGCATTAGTAGGTACACAGATAGGTTTTAGTTAGTAAGAGTCTGACACTCCCTTCTGCTCCGCCCGGAGCGGAAGATTTCATGATTTTCCATCCATAAAAAAAGTTCAACGAGAACTACATACCATATAGGTTTTCGACACAAAACCTACAAAGTACCTACTTCCAGTTGACCTAGAATAGTCAATTTTCGTAAAGGGAAAAACAAAAAAAGTTGAAAATTAAGGTAAATTGTGGTACTTCCAAGTTTTGCGAAAATCAGAATTTGGACATATCTTTTTATCGTGTTGAATCAGCACCTTGATTTTTATACTTACACCAAATAGGTAGTATCTGGTATCCATTTCAACTTGCTAGGTCCACCCTTTCCTGAAAATCGGTGGTGACACAAGGACAGACAGACAGACGGACAAGAGAGTGATCTTATAAGGGTTCTTTTTTTACCTTTTGAGGTACGGAACCTTAAAAATACTAAAGAGTATAACTTTAATTTCGCAAGTAGGTGTCAGTCGGTTGATCCTTTTTTGTAAATAAGTTTGCATAATTAAAAAAAATAGAGATTAAAACAAATTTAACTCTGCTTTACCCTTTGAATACCAAGCATCGCATTCAATTACTACTAGAAAAAGGCAGTTTCTTCATAATTACTGTTAAATATTCCGCAGACATTCAAAACATTAAGTACTTCAATTAAGCAGGCAGAGCAACAGCACTAACCTATATTTCTCAATTGTTGCGTGTTGAATCGTCAATTAAATTGTACTTTAGAGCGTTTATTCAAACGACTATCTGTTTCATTAATGCACAATTAATTGGTCTAGTAATACCACTCACATGATATTTTGTTTCATTTGAAAATACATAAATTATGTTGGGACTGTTCTGGTGAAACGAGGTGCTCGTGGCTAAAGAGCCGCACAGGTCGATCTGTAAGGTTAAGCAACGCTTGCCAAGGTTGGTCTGTGGGTGGGTGACCATCTTAACATAGCGAGTTTCCTCCGTTTAACGTGCTTTCCGAGGGAAAGCACGTTAAGCTGTTTTGGTCCCGGCTGTCATTTGTAGAACTTTGGCAGTCGTTACGGAATGTCAGAAGCCAGTAAATCTGACTCCAGTCTTGCCAAGAAATCTGTTTGAAAGAGGTACCGTAGCCTTGGAACGCAAAGGGCACCAGGAGGAACACGGATGGGTTTTAGTCAGTAAGAGTCTGACACTCCCTCTTGCTTCACCTAGAGCGGGAGGAGTTATTTGATGATTTCCCATACTTAAAAAAAAAATCCCATTTAATGGGTTGTGGAGGTCTGGTAGGCAGCCGCTTCACGTAAAATACGTATTCAGCTGAATCCGGTTTGACTGAAAGCCGACCCCAATCATCATCATCATCATCTGCCTAGCCTTTTCCCAACTATATTGGGGTCGGCTTCGACTTCCGGCTTTCGACAGCCGACCCCAATCATCATCATCATCATCTGCCTAGCCTTTTCCCAACTATATTGGGGTCGGCTTCGACTTCCGGCTTTCGAAGCCGACCCTAATATAGAGGCAGAAAAGGCTAGGCAGATGATGATGTTCTGGTGAAACGAGAGAAGTATGTGTTAAAAATTTGTAGGTAATGAATTTCGTTGCCATATTATTATTGTTATAGATATACTCGTATTATCTGATAGGTGGTGTCATAATACTTACGACCGATTTCGGTCTTGGACCACGGTAGTCGTCAACCTCTACAGAGATCAGTAAATTCATCATCTTATCAGTCGAAAAATATCCACTGTTGCTGGACATAGGCCTCCCCCAATTATCGCCACAACAACCGGTTCTGTGCGTCTCGCGACCGTCGGCTACCCGCAACCATCACCAGGTCCACCTTCAGGACAGTTTTATGTCTGTTTTTGATAACCGGTATTGCACATTTAGTGCGGTAGTGGGCATTTTGATAGGTCATGTTTATTCCACAGATTATTAACTTCTTGACAATCGTTTTCACTAATAGAATGGAATGAATATGTTTGCGGACAAAGCAAAAACTGGTGATTTTTGTACTTACTCGTGTTTGTTTATTAAAGAGAATGTTTGACGAAAATATAACGTATAAAACATTCAAAATAAAATGCTACGTTATACTTCAGGAAATAAAACACAATACCGCACAAACAAACTCTACTCTTAAATCAGAGCTTCAAGCTCACTATAGATAAACTGTTGCATGGCTGTTGTTGTCGCATTGGCCGCATCTTTATCTGGTTTTCCAAATGATTTATTACAGCGTTTTTTTGACAACAATCATAGTATCCACACATTCGAAATAAAATTATATGTTATACTTAAAAACAGACATTATTTTCACAAAATAAAACACAATACTATACAAACAAACTCCACCACTAAATCAGAGCTGCAACCACACTATAGATAAACTGGATTGCAACTAAAAGTTTTCTATTGAAAACTGCGAACCGCCCGGCGCTGCGTAGGACAACCTCTAATTAGGAACTACGGCAGAACTGTGACCGGGTCGCCTACTATGTTACTAGCTAGTTGTGCTAACGTAGGGCTTGTACTTTTTAAATTGACGTTTTTGCAGTGAAGTTAAGGGTGAAGAACGACGAGCGTAATGTTTTGAGTTGTGAGTCTCGTAATCTGAGCCGGCGGAATTTACGCTGCAGCAATTCATACTACAGGTCCTATTTGTGTCACACGGTGACGCAAAATGAGTTGGACTTTAGTATGAAACCGAATTCCACCGTCTCATTTTACGCGACTCACAACTCACCAAATTACGCTCGTCTGGCTTCACCCTAATTGTGTATTTGAAATACACGTAGGTCAAAATACTTTCTGGGAAGGAGTAAAACTAACCAGTTGTCATACGTTTCATAGTCTTTTTTTTTTAATTTTGCAAGTTTTTTTTTTCCATCATTATTGTTTCAGCCAAAAAACGTCCGCTGCTGTACATAGAGCTCCCTCTAGTGTCACCACCTCGACCGTTTCTGCGCACCTCGGATTCCTGCAGACTTCACTAGGTCGTCGGTCCATCTTGTGGGGCCTTCCATCGCTGCGTCTTCCGGTAAGCGGTCGTCACTCCAGAACCTCGACCATCTGTTCTGTGAGCAATGTGCCCTGACCACTGCTATTTAAGTTTTGCGATTCATCGGGTTATATCGGGATATTCTACTAAGCTATTATTATAATCCAACGTAACACTCGATCTGTGCGCACTCCACAATTATTCAGTATTCCCGCTAGTAATAATAATGTTTCTGTAAACAATCCCTTGTCCAGAATATGCAGTCAATATAACGCAATATGTTCTGAGGTAGACTTGTTTTTTAACAGTTTTAACGAATTTCGAAATTCTTTGTTTAAATTGTAATTCAACACTATCGTTTAGTAACTTACTACTGTCACTAATGAAGCATATGAGATATTGAGCGCTGTATACAGTAATACACTCACATTTATGTATATTATAATGTCATAGCTGTGCTGAATTGTCTTATTCTGTAGTCTGTCACTGTACTTGTTAAAATAAAATAAAATAAATAAACACTACCCAATAAACAATTAAATCACGAACCCTTTGCAAACTCTACTCAACTCACAATTTTCGCCTTTTCATAGAGGCAAAAGCTCAAGTAGCTGCAAAAAAGTTGGGGATCTTAGCAAAGGTGAGACGGTACTTCACGCCGGAACAGCTGCTCAAACTCTATCAAGCGCAAGTTCGATCGTATATGGAATACTGCTCTCATCGTTGGGACGGATCTGCCAGATACCAGCTTGATGCCCTTAAGTCAATTGAGAAACGAGCCAAGATAATCATCGGCAATGAAAAGCTCATCGCGAAGCTCCAAAGTCTTAAGCATCGACGACGAGTTGCTAGCCTGTTGGTTTTCTACCGGTTGCATTTTGGGGAATGTGCGACGGAATTGCATAATTTAATTCCGCCAAGCCCGTTCCATCATCGGATCACAAGACGAACGGTGATGCGCCACCGGTACATGGTGGACATCCCACCCACACGCACAAAACGTTTTGGAAACACATTCATGATGCGTACAGCTAAGCAGTGGAATTCCCAACCGGAGTCTGTGTTTCCTGATAGCTACAACCTGGGAGTCTTTAAGTCAAGAATCAATAGGTTACTTCTAGGCACGCATGCTCCATCTTCGACCACATCATCGCCAACCATCAGGTGAGATAGTGATCAAACGCGTGACTATCATTAGTAAAAAAAAAACATATTTTTTACTCCTACAAAAGGAATTTCTACACCTAACTGAAAATGTTCACACACTCCAAAAAATAATAACCAGCCACAGAAAAGCATAGCCAAAAAATATAGCAACTCTTTGCTATAAGGTCCGTAATTAGAGGGTTTTTATTACACACTTGCGGGAACGACGTCGACGTGGGATATTTGGCTGCAGACTTCGTTAAGAGAACGGTCTAACCAGAGCCTGCAGTTTATTTCTCATTAAAAATAACGGCCACTCAACTCAGGGTGTGTTTAGGTTTCGTTTGGTACCTTTAGTTACCAAAGTACTTTTTAAGCTCCTCGTGGTTTTAAAGACTGTAAGGAAGGTAGTAAAAAATTGTCTAGACTATGGTAAACGCTATGATGGACTTGCAATAAAATACGTTGACCTTTCCCTAATGTCCCTTTGTAGATACCCGAACAATAAATTATGTCCCTTTTTAATTACTAAAGAAAGCAATGGATCACGATAAAAGTCGATTCAGAACAGCTTCATGTCTTTACTTGTTGACCCGCGCAATTTCGCCTGCTCCGCTCCAGTTGACTAACACGCTAAGACTAGCGTGATGATATATAGTATGTGTATCCTTCCTCGATAAATGGGCTATCTAACGGTGAAATAATTTTTCAAATCGGACCAGTAGTTCCTAAACAAACTCTCATCAAAAATATCAGCTGTTTCAAACATTTTCATTGGCTAAATATTGCATTTTGTATGAAACAGCTGATATTTTTCTCGAGATTTCGGAGTTTTCCCAAAGTAAAAGTTCCTTATAATCATGTATAGTTTCACTGCTAAAGAGGTTGCTGGTGTTTTACAAATAACCCTGTATATTAGTATATAATATATAGATTTATATTTCTGATATTAAAAAAAAACAATATATGTGTGTGGATCAATGACCGTTATCACATTTATCAGACGCCTACCATATCTAAGTAGTCGTTAAACATCCGAAAGTACCGTGAACATTAGTTTTAGTTGGTCCTAAAGTGTTTTGGAACGTAACACGTACTTAGGACCGTAAACAGACAGTAATCTGTCCAGAAAACCTAAATTTTACCGACTGTTTACGTGTTTTCTAGCTAAAAGTCGGTCACGCATTTGAAGATGCTACCGACTTTTATTTAGAAAAGCCTAATTTTTGGCACTTTTCGGTATATGCATTTTTTTACTAATATATTTATAAACGTTCTTGACTGGGGCAGAAGTATATTGGAACAAAAATAAGTAGATAATTGCATAGGCAAAATCTGAAAATATTGAAAAAGTTACCTCTAGCTTGCAAAGAATACAGCCAAATTTCTCAGAGCCAAATGTTCTTCAAAACAATGTTAACAACAACCATACCACAAAAAGAGGTGATACCTTTTTTTTTTTTTTTTTTTTAAGGATGGGAAATCATCAAATGACTCCTCCCGCTCTGGGTGAAGCAAGAGGGAGTGTCAGACTCTTACTGACTAAAACCCATCCGTGTTCCTCCTGGAGCCCTTTGCGTTCCAAGGCTACGGCACCTCTTTCGAACAGATTCCGCAGCCCCAGCAGGCACCTGCCCAAGCGGGCCCCGTCTTCCACGCTGACATCTCTTTGAGGCGCGCTGGGATCGCAGCGCGCCGCCGACCCGGGCCTAGTTCTGATCAGACGGCGAGCCACCCACTGCTCGCCGTCCGCAGGCCCGCGCCTACGGCGGCCGGGAATCGTCCTGCGACTCCCGACGCCTGGGGCGTCTTCTTCTGTTGCGGCGACTGGGACGTGAGGTTTCCCTCTCTCTCACACGTTCGGCCTCCTCCTTTGCTAGCATTACTGCTTCGCAGAAGGAGGTGATCGCTTCCCATGCCTCCTCGCTCCGGACCAAAGATTGAACCAAGGCCGGTCGCGAGAGGTCGCCGCCGCCGATCGCCTCGATGAGGACCCGGCGGTGCTCCGCCCAAGCATGGCAGACCTCCACCGTATGCTCCACCGTGTCCTCCGGGCAATCCTCGCAGTGATGACACCCGGGCGCGTCCTCCCGCCGAATCCGAAACAGGTATCTCCCGAAACAACCGTGTCCGGTGAGTACCTGTGTCAGGCGGAAGGTGAGGACGCCGTGGCGCCGCTCCAGCCACTCCTCAAAGAGGGGACTTATCGCCTGGATTGTTGCGTGCCCACCGCTGGGTTGCGACAGTCGCTGTCTCCATACCGCCATGAGATCCTGCCGGAGCTCCGTCCGCCTTGCTGCGATTTGCCGCGGCAGAGGTGTCTCGCCCCGGCGTTGCGCCTCCACGCGCCACTCGTAAATGTGCGCGAGGGCTCTCGCCTCCAGATCCCATGGCGGCAGTCCGGCAAGGAGGCTCGCCGCCTCGCCAGAGACCGTGCGGTATCCCCGGGCCAGCCGGATGGCCATGACCCTCTGAGACGCGTTGAGGTAACGGGCAGGTCGCTTCCTCAAAGTAGGCGCCCAGACCGGCGCCCCATAAAGGGCCATGAACCGCACGACCCCCGCGTAAAGCTTCCAGCAGGAGGCATTTGGACCCCCTAGATTGGGCAGAAGCTTGAAGGCAGCCCCGGCTCGTGCCAGTCTGGGAGCCAAACGTCGGAAGTGTTCGACGAAGTTCCATCGGCTGTCAAGGACGAGACCTAGATACGTCATCGTCGACCCGACGCCGATGTGAACCCCTCCCACCGTTATTTGAGATCCCGATGGTGGCCTGTTCCGAGAACCATGGAAGCACATGGCTTCGGACTTGTGCAAGGCCACCTCAAGACCCAACTGCCGGATCCTCTCAACGACTATCGCAACCCCGCGTGTCATAGCGTCAGCCGCCGCCTGGTGCGACCTCCCCTGCGCCAGGACCAGCGTATCGTCAGCATAGCAGACAACGTTGACGCCGCCAGGGAGGTCGGCGCGCAACACCCAATCGTAGCCAATGTCCCACAGAAGCGGCCCCAGAACGGAACCCTGTGGAACACCGCACGACATCTCTCGCCGGTTCCACTCTCCCAGGTGACCGGGGTAGATGACGGCTCTGTCCGTCAAGTATGCCTCAACTACGCGACGGAGGTAGTTCGGCACCCGGTGATACCGAAGTGCCTCCCTGATGCAACTCCAAGGCAGGGTATTAAAGGCGTTGGCGATGTCTAGAGACACAGCCAAGACGACCCCGCCCCGGGAAACCGCGTCCCCCGTCGAGAGGGCTCTCACGCGCATGATGGCGTCCACCGTCGAGCGTCCCGTGCGGAAACCGAACTGGTTTTCCGCCAGATCCGGCCCCACCCTCACTAGGTGCTCGACGAGGCGGTTTGCAATTACACTTTCAAAGAGCTTGCCCACCTCATCGAGCAGCACGATGGGCCGGTATGCGGACGGAGAGTCCGCGGGGCGCCCCGGCTTCTTAATGAGGACCAGTTTCCCCGTCTTCCAACGAAGTGGGAACTGGCCCCTCTCCAAGCATGCGCTTAGGAACCCTCTTAGTCGAGGCCCAAGAGCCTCCAAGGCCAGGACCCAAGCTTTTCCAGGTAAGCCGTCGGGTCCTGGGGCGGTATTTTTGGCCTTCAGCCTATTAACCGCCACTCTCGTCATCACCGCAGGTGGCGGAGCCATAGGCGGGGGAGTATGCTCCCCTCGCGAGGGGAATAGAGCGCTCACCACGTCCTCCACCAGCTTGGGCCGGAGACTCTGCGTCAAGGGGGGGGCCCAGGTGCGGAGCTTATTCCGCACCATTTTGTAGGGTCTACCCCACGGGTCCCCGTTCAGAGACTCCAGCATCTCCTTGCGAGCCAGATCCTTGGCCTGCAGGATCCCTGCTTTGAGGGCGGCCTTTGCCACTTTGTACTCCTCGTATAGCTCCGCCTCTCTGACCTGCGCATCTGGAGGGCGGATGCGGAGCCTGCGGTGCCTGGTGTACCGGCGCCGTGCGGCAACACATGCCTGACGCAGCGTCGCCAGCTCTTGCGACCACCAGTACACCTGGCGGCGGGCGCGTCCTTGCTTAACCCGGGGCATTGCCACATCACAAATATCGGACATGGCCTCCCGGAACCACTCCGCTTCGTCGTTGATGTCAGCAGGCCTGTCCGGAGGTGACACCCAGGCCTGCACGATCGAAGTTTCCAGGAGGAGCTCCCGGTCCAGCTGCTTCAGCGCCCACCGCGGACCACTCGGGGCCTGCCGGACTGGCGCGGTTGAGGTCTGGATGAAGACGTCAAACCGGATATACCGGTGATCGGAATAGGTCTCCACCTCCTCTAATACGCGCCAGTCAATGACACGCGGTGACAGAGCAGGGCTGGCGAACGAAATGTCCACCACAGACTCCCCCTGCATCCGCACACACGTGGGGACAGAACCCCGGTTTAGGACGACCAGGCCTGCCTCCAGAGCCCAGTCTTCCACCATCCTGCCCCTCGTATCCGTATAACGGGAACCCCAAGCCAAGTGCTTGGCATTGAAGTCCCCGAGAACGAGTACGGGGAGGGAACGACACCCGGCGACGACGACGCCCAGCTCCGTAAGGGAGTTTTGGAACTCAGCGAGTGTTCGGTTCGGGGAGAAGTACACTCCTACCACGACAATCTCCCCGAACCGTGCTGCTACGCACCCCTGTCCTCTCCTGACGCCTTCGAGGGATGGGGTACCGGCAGCGGCCGACGAAATTAGGGCCACTGAGCCGTTCAGGTCCTCCACCCAGTCATCCCTGGGCGGGACAAAGTAGGGCTCAGCGACCACGGCGATGTTAATCAACCACTGTGCCATGCTCTGCACCAACAGGTCTTGAGCGGCGGCGCAGTGGTTGATGTTCGCCTGAAGGAAGCGTAAAGGAGCCGTTATTGGCACTCCATTTCTGCTTCCTCCTGAGTCCCTTGTGACTCACTCGCGAAAACCGAAGCGAATTCGGTGGCAGTGACAGCGGTGGTGGTCGCGGCAGCGGCGACAGCAGTGGCGGCGGCGGCGGCAGGGACGGCGGTGGTGGAGGGCTTCTTTTTGCCCCCGGCTTTGGCGGGTGGGACGCAGGCTTTGCCCCCAACCCAGTGATCGGCCGGCTTGCCAGCTGCCGCACATACAACGCAGTGCGGCTTGGCGTTACACGAGCCGGCCTTGTGTCCAGGCTGACCACAGCGAAAACAAAGATCGCTGCGGTCCACCTCCGAGGTGCACTGGACTCCCACATGGTTGCCCACTTGGCAGCGGAAGCACCTCAGAGGTCTGGGTTCCAGCAGTTTGACCTGCGCAGATACCCAGCCCACCAGGAGTCTTCGGCCCTCCGAAATTTTCTTGCCCACCGTCACGGGGCAGCTCACCACGATGGTTCGCATGCCCGTATGGTCAGGACGTATGGTGCCTGCCTTCACCTGCTCGGTAGAGCATCCCCCAGTCCTGACGACGGCGGCCACCACCTCCTCCTCCGTGACGGAGTCGTCCAGGCCTATAATGCGTATATCAACGCACTTGGTGGGCCTGGACACTCGGACCTCGTCCGCACTCAAGGACGCTCTAAGCCTTTCAGCCAGAGCGTCAGCGGTCGGGCCACTGGCTGCACCGGGGATCTCCAACATCCGGGCCCCAGTCATGGTTACCCTGTGTCGGAGGCCCCCAGTAATGCCGAGCTCCTGAAGGTTCACCGCCTCCCTTGCCTTTACGAGCACTTGGCTGTACGTCACGCCCTTCTTCTCCGCGTCCGGCTGTGGTGTGATCACTACAGCTGCGGTTTTTGGGGCACGGAGCCTGGCTGCGACGCTTCGCTCTTTTTGTCGCCGCCTCCTCTCGCGTTTCTTGGCCGCCCTGGTTGCCTTTCTCGCCTTCTTCAACTCACCAGCTATTTGCCATCCAGCTTCGGCCGCAGGAGAGTTTGAAGACGGAGGCGTCTGCTGCACAGCTAGAGCTGGAGCTCGTGCTGCCTGTGCTGCCTGTGCAGCCATCCCACCTTTCTTCAGCTTGTTTTTTGCCAGTCCAGCCCCTCGGTTGGCCTGACCAGATGACCCCGATTTGGCAGCCACGGTTGCCGCATACGAGGCCGCCTTTTGCTGGCCCGAGCCCGTCTGACTCGCCGCTATTGGGGGGCGCAATACGATGCCCTCTAAAGTGGAGAATCGTGCCTGGAACCGCTCCTGGAAGGTAGCCAGCTCTTGGCGCACCAGGTTCAAGAGCTTGTCCTCCGCCAGCATGGCGTGGCTTTGCCCGCCTTTGCTTCCCCCTTGAAGCGCCTCGTTTGAGCCGGCCCCTCGAAGCCCGGCCAGGTCTGCTTGGAGCTTCTTATTCTCCTTTTGGAGAAGCTCGGTGGCTGCTGCCAAGCGGGCGATCTCCGCCCGCAGCCTGGACAATTCTTCCGATGGAGGCCCGCAGCAGTTGGCCTCCGCTGCCGCCAAAATGGAGGCTGAGGCCGCACTTATAGCCTTGTTTTTAGAGGACTGCGACCTCTTCAAGGCTACATCGCGGATCGCGGCCTTCACGACCTCCGCAAACCTAGCCTTACGCTCCACATCGGAGCCGACACCGGTGTTTGGCTCATCGCCGGAAGATGCCAAGGGAGCCCTCCGATCGGTCACTCCAGGTTGGCGCCCCTCCTCGACGAATTTTGAGGCTCGCTGGGCCACCTCCTTGGAGGCGAGCCCCCTCCCTTTACCTCCTTCTCGGCCCTTACCCCGCCTACTGGTGGGGATTTTTCGGGCCGAGGCCATCTCGTTTGAAGACGACCCCTGGTCATCCTCCTGCCGGGGCCGCTTTCGAAAGAACTTGGAGTTCCCAGCAGCAGCCCCCACTCCCTCGCGTCCAGAGCTTGCCGAGCCGACGCCTGACGCAGAGTCCGAGTCTGACCCGGCGGCATCTCCTTGACGCTCAAGACCGCGCAAGTCCTGGTCGGACATATTTGGATCCTCTATCGAGGATCGGGAGCCTCCTCGGCTCTTGTTGCCGTCGCCGGCAAGCGGTACCTCCACAACATCTTTTCTATTTTTTGGGTTTTTTGAGATATTCATATTGATCCCACGAGTAGTAAGAAGAGGTGATACCTACTAACGACATTTAATTACCCACTTTTTATAAAATCCTCCACACAAGATATGATTCCATAACCATTTTCTCCACAAATCCATTATAGAATGCTGCGTCATAGAACTCATTTTTCACATTACACCGTGGGAAACGCGTAATGTATGCAAAGTGCTGACAATTTCATGCTGCATCGGTCTTTATACTATAATCTATCGGTGACTATCAACGGTACGGAATAATGGGTTGCAACTTGTAAAGAAAGTTAGCAAGGAAAAGCTGGATTTATTTTTAAGTGATATCGATCGATTCGTGGACATGTGAGTGGTTTGAGCCATTTATATATTTTGCCTAGGTTTTGTGTCAACTGTGAATCATATTTACGGTAGTAAATGTAATTTCTCTTTTTTCTTATGGTAATCGTGACAGACAGTAAACTAAGATAGAGTGTAGCGGAATCAATGCCGCCACAAAAAACTAACGTTGCAATTTTCTTACACCGATTACTAACAAAATCCTGTATCGCGGTATCAGAGTTTTCCGTGCAATTTGAACAATTTACAACAGTCCGAATATCAACTATCGGGTATTGCCCACCGGACACAACAATCGTCCGGTTGGAGGATCCTCCCTTTTCTATGGAGGTTTGCGGGACTTAATCTCATCTGCCTAGCTGCAGATAGAATCGTGATAGACAACTGCCTAACTCAAATCCAATTTCCATAGTATAGTTAAAACTATCTGTTCTGAAAATATCTGTATATTAAGTAGAATTATGTGCATAATCTTTAACGAGAGAACTACTGTGGTTAATTAAGCCAATCAGGACTTATAATTAAGGCCAATTTGGGAATGGGTCCAGTCATTAACGAACTTTTAACTCGCTCGACATTTAAATAATCTAATGTCAACTTTCAGTCTATCAACTGCCCTAGTTCTTTGAAGGACCCTTAAACAACTTTCACGATCGAAATTCATGTAAACAGCACAAAATAATTACGTAAACAGTCTCAGATGCCAGTTTAACCAAGCAAACGACTACATTTCCCACATAAAGCTATCTTCACTGAACTTTCTAAAGAGGATCTACGAGTATGTTGTCAAGCACAAGTAACTAAACATGCCATAGGAAGCAAAACAAAGGAAAACCACCGTCCGAACTCCAGACAGTGGCATGGCGAACGATTCAACACGCCGCCTGCCACCGCAGGTCAACCGGGCCCGTTCAAGAACTTTCCATTGCACTCAGCAAATAAGTCGGGGACTAATTAGTACATTCGGTAGAACCGAACAGTGCCCAACAAAAGGGCCAAGTTTGCGATTGCAACACTATAACAAGCGACGCTTTGTGTTCTGTTCTGTTCTATTCTATTTTGCACTGGGAAACTCTGTGGCCTTTTGTTGGTAATGTTTAAACTTTTTATTAATTATGCAACACAAGTTTCTGTAATTAGAACCGATAAAAGTTAGTCGCACTTTTTCTCTGTTGTCACGTTTCCTTTGTGTTGTTTTTTATTGGAATTCATTAAAGTGTTCGAGTTGAGAAAGAATATTGCTTCTAAGAAAATCTTTTAATTAAAATAATGTTTCACATCTCACTTGAACTTACTTTCCAACTTGTAATCTCAAATGTTAGTCACCCGGTACTAGCATACACATGAAAGAATTCTTAAAAATAAAAGGAGAGAGTGACTCAATTTCACACCTGGTTTGTTCCCTCTGCATCCAAAGTTTCCTATGGGAGCTAGCAGCGTGTTCCGTGCGACGGTGTCGGGTGTCACCTAATTAGTGCATGCGTTGACGCGGAATGAGTGGTGATGGAACGAATGCAAAGGTGCGGAGTGAAACGCTACGGTGACAGTGCGGATGGCTCGCTTTTTGGAGAAAAAAAAACTATCGCGTTGGAATAACGTTGGATCGGGATTCGAGGTATACGGGTGTGTTGGTTGGTACATGAATACATATACGAGTAGCTTGCAAAGGTGCAATTCTTTTGATGGAGCTACTTCATAATATTTATTTATATAAGTATTATTATAGCTCATAGAGGCTGAGTTATAAAGTTGATACATTATATCGTCATCGCCTTTATAACACCGACTAGAATCTAGATTTCCTATACTAAAGTCTCATAAACGCGCTCCAATAATATTTACTTCTACGAGGGATTAGCAAAAGGAGCCAATTTAAATGTAAATGTAACTTAATAAAATTAAGTCCGTTATACACGTGCGCGCTGAAACTAACGACGTATCATTAGCAATGAGGGGTCCCCACAGAATAAAGATACGCGAATCACTCTCAAAGTGTCGCTAAAGCGTGATAATACGCAAACTCAGGCCACATGTTTTGTTCACATCGAAGAATAATAATAAATTTTTGCCGGCTGCTGTTGTCGCTTCCTCGACCCTAGCGCCACAGACTAAAATTGTACCTCACAAAATTTTGCACGAAACATCAGTATGTTAAGTCCAGTTTATGGGGTTAAGTTGTACTAGGGTAGCGTAAAGGGGGTTGAACACTCTATGAATTAGGGTAAAGGGTCAATAGTGGGCCAGATAAAGATGGGCTGCAACAAATTGTGTGCTCTCCGGCCTTTTGTTATCGGTCCCTGCTGTACTTAATTGTGCTTTTGTCCGTTGTTAGGGCCCGTCCCGTGATTGGCCAACTTCCACTGAATTTGACCCGGGACTAAAATAATATACATGCGAAATGGTACGTAATTGATTTCGTCTCCTTTCCGATTCATTTCATATTGGGCTTCAGTTATTTTCGTATGTTTGAAAATGTTTTCATATCAAAGGTTTGATTTGATGTATTGGTTTCTCTTTTTCTGAAAGAGCTAAGGTCTCTATTTATGAGTTTCCTACTTGACATTCGTCAGGAATTTATCATTTACATCGTATTTAAGGTCACTAGCAGAATGCAATGAGGCAAATGAATAGGACACTTCCTAGGTGGTCGTGTTCTACGAGATATGCAATATAATGTAACATGAATAGATAAAGGTTACTGCCCTCAGGTAAGGTACCTATTATTCGAATAAGAACAATTGAATGTTTAAATTGAAACTAACTATCACCGGGGCCCCATTTAATACAACTGCCAAATGAGATGACATACCTAATTGTAACATTCTCGCGTCAGGTTCTATTTAAATCTAAAATAAAATATTTGGAATAAAGTTACAAAACTAATGGATTGTCACAAAGTAAATATTGTAATAATACGATAATTTTTTGAGTTTACTTCACGCATTTAACCCAATACGAACTATGGTAGGCGCCAGATAAACTTGCAATAAAGAACATTGACCTTTCCCTAATATCCCTTCGTAGATGCCAGAACAATAAATTATGAACCGTTTTTCATTACTAGAGAACGTAAAGGATCACGATAGCAGTCGACGCAGGACAGCTTTCTGTCTTTGTTTCTGTGTTGATGTTAAGAAAGTCTATAAATATGTGGGTCAATGACTGTTACTGAACATTTATCTGGCACCTGCCATATTTGTAAAATCTGCTGTCAATAGGTAATTATGGCTAATTAGGCTGGACTAGAACATAAGGCATCAACACGAAACAATTCCATCTATTATGACATTGAACTAATTCATCATCATCATCATCTGCCTAGCCTTTCCCTAACTATATTGGGGTCGGTTTCCAGTCAAGCCAGATTTAGCTGAATACCATCCAGGACCAACGGCTTAACGTGCTTTTCGAGGTACGGAGGAAACTCGGTATATTAAGATGGTCACCCATCCACAGACCAACCTTGGCAAGCGTTGCTTAACCTTGCCAAGGTGCAGCCAAGAGCCATCATTGAACTAATTCATTTCTGTGAAAACATTCACATATGCTGTATCATCAGCAGATCTTCGCGTGCTAGTCGCAACTATGTATCGAAAATAGATAATTTAATAGAACCAACATCGTGTTCGATATTACAATAAAAACGTGGCACTGTTTGCTGTCTCCACCTTAAGGTTTAACCACATGTTGAAACTGTTTTCATTTCAACACATGTTTAATATTATAATAATAATTATTATAATATTAAACATGTGTTGAAATGAAAATGAGGCATATAGAATCAAAGGTAGCTAAGTGCCTCTATGTCACATTTTCAGGAACCGAAAAAAACGTTTTTCTAATTTATGAGTCAGGGGTTTTCATACTCTCTCAGTTATGATTTTAGAGTATGTGATTTAATATTGGTTTTGACTACCTTTATCTAGGAGTACTAAATAATAAGCCGAAAAAAAATAAAAAATCAAACGACTTAGCTATCTTTGATACCAACAGCTACACTTAGCTGTGTTTGATTTTTACTCTAGTGAACCTAGCTGTCTTTGATAATGACTGGCGCCATATTGACATCACAATGTTAGTGATGTTCCCAACAGATGTCGATAGCATGGACCAGTAATTAAAACACGTTTTCATGTAGATATTTAAAATGTTTATAAAACTTCAAATAATAATCAAAATCGTAATGAAACAAAAAACACGTTCTCTTTTTAATCAGACTTTTCTTTTCATTTAGGAACAATATTCTATTCTTATGAACTTAATTTTTTTCTTATTACTAAATCAGCTGTTTCTTCTTTTTCAACAAAAACAAAAGTTAAATTCTTAAATCCAATAATCAACATCGTAACAAAAAAACAACACTTTTTCTCTTTTTAATCAGACTTTTCTTTTCTTTCAGGAACAATATTCTATTCTTATGAACTTAAACCTTTTCTTATTACTAAATCAGCTGTTTCTTGTTTTTCAACAAAAACTTTAAATTCTTAAATCCACCGTATCATCCCTACATTCACAATAGTTTTCATTATTATCTTCCCCTCTTTCTGAATCCCCCTCTTGAATAACTGGCGATCTTATAATATTTACATAAAACTGACATTCTGCATTGGTTTCCCATTCAGCGCCAAAATGCTTTTTTAATAGTGCATCGACATCTGTTATTTTTGCACGATTCATGGGTGCTCCTAGTGGCACGGTGGATGGGAGAATCATATTGGTTTTCATTCCAGTTTTGCAAAGATTTACTGCTTTACCTATATCTGAATTAAAATGCAGTTCTCCACGAATAAGCACATTTCCAACAGTCTTGGATCTCTTCAAAATGAATCTTTTGCATTCACTTATTTTAAAAGGCCATCTCGCAGTCGGTTTTAGGACATCTTTTGCGGCACTCCTGAAGTCTAACATTTGAATGTCACGCATTTTTGTAATGGTTGCATTTGTTGCAATGATGTCTATGTAATCTTCAGGTCGAATGATTACTTCTTGTTTTTTAAGAACTTTTTCAATGTTTCCGAAAACTCGGTCTGGCGGCATGAAAGAATGCCCAGTAATGGGGAAAACGACTTCAATTTTTTTCAGAGACGTGTTGTCGAGAAGCCATCTTGACAGCATACATAGCAATATGCTATTCTTGTTCTGCCCGCCACATCCATCAGCTACAAGACGAACAGTGCTAATCCCTTCAAAATTAGTTTTATTTAAACGGTCGTACACTGCAGAGGCTATCTGGTTGGATGTTTTTGGAAATTCGTTCTCTGTCCACAAATATGCATAAGTTGTGTCTTTATTCAGGTGATCTTTAGAAGAACCCTGAACAATTGTAAAATTGTAGAGATATATTTGGCGACTGTAGTATGCGCTTTGGTCAGGTACTTTGGGTAGGGGATTATTTTTTTGACAGTCGAATGAGAAAGTGATCATATCTTCTGATTTTTCCTGAAGCAATTTAAAGAATGCTTTTGCCCTGAGCTTGTGAACTCTTTTTTCGATCATGAGGTCTTTCTTTTTTTCTTGGTCGTTTTCCATTTTAATTTTCCCATCCAATTCTATGCATTTCGAGCAAACGTCTGTTCTCGGATTACCGAATCCTAAATTGAAATCTTGGTTGAATATTGCACGAAAATAAGACTTCTTTACAACAGATTGAGGATTTTCGGTTTTGAACATCTTATAAAGTTTGTTTATACTCAAATCGCTGTGCAAATATTTTCGCTCTTGTGTTGCAGATCGACAATAATGTGATTCTATGCATTTTAACTTAATAATAAACTGCCGAACTATATCTTTTTGCTCCTTATACTTATTTATTTTATGATTTCCTCCCCTGTTTTCTTTAGGAATCTGTCGCGTATAGTAAAACACCTTCATAACAAATTCCACTCTATACTTTTTTATTTGCAAGGAACTCAAAAAAAATTTTTGGCAGACAATCACAAATTTATTCTGACTGTTTAAAATCCTGTACTGGATATTAAAATCTCTTCTAAGCCTTTTATTTTGGTTAGGACGCCTTCTTTTAATTTGTTTTATTTGACAGCACTTAAGAAGAAAAGCATCTTGACAGCTTTTTTTTCTTGAGGCATAAAATGATTGGTGAAATTTTAGAAGTTCATTCATTGTCAGGCTTGCACATTTTAGCGTTGGGTTTTTATGTGAACAGTTCACTCTTTGAGGTAAAGCAGTTGAGGAGTATCTGTGAAAAAAAAAACATTTAATTAGGTACTAGGAACCTGTAAAGGACTTAACTCCTGACGAAAAAAAGGGGTGTTATTAAACATACTACTAGTTTGTAGCTATTATTTTACTCAGTAGGTATAGTACCTACTGGTACTTGTAGGTAGGTTTGCATACATAGTAAAAATTATTTGGAGATAAAATAAAATAAAAACTATAATAAATATTTTTAACACTCAAACTTCTCTATCTTAGCACAATTTTAGTTACAGTTAGGTAGTATGTATTAGCGTTATGGTACATATAGCAATACATGCAAAAATAAATATTGCGAAAAAAGAATTTAATTCGATTGCAATTATTTATCTTTATCTATACATTGTGTGGAGTGTAGACGCGAGGCACATCACTAACCTTTCTCTCTTAGCAATGTTTGCCTTCCAGTTTTCTTGGTTTCGTGTGCGTTTTCGACCTCTGCCAGTACTTGCCGGTTCTACAGGGACCTCCATAATAGTCGTTTCACAAAAAATTTTGCACGAGAACTCACTAAAAACACTAAAAATACAATAAAAAATATTAGGTGTGGCTGACGCGGTTGTATAGAAATCGCCATTTTGTTTTCGAGAATTCAAGCGTTGTGATTGGTTGTTTTATCACCTAGCTGTCTTTGATTGTGACCTAAGGTGACTTAGCTGTATTTGATCCCAAAATCAATTTTTGAACGAAATTTAAAGGGCTTTAGCTGTATTTGTTTCTTACAATAATAAAATAAAGATTTACAACCAAAAATCCACTAGATGGCTCCATACTTAGTTATTTTTTTGAAAGTTTGTCGCTTAGCTGCCTTTGATTCTATATGCCTCAATTGGCGTCCATCATTTTTTTATTTCCTCAAACGATAGCTGGCTTACTTTCGGCATCTTTGAGAATATTATCTCTATTAAACTTTTTATTTACAAAAAGTTTAATAAAACGTTTTAGTTCTTGTGCATATGATGGTTTACTGTGATCTTGTTTTTTATTTTATTTTAAAATGTTCCTGAATTCTCGTCTTGTGACATACTAAAGGCTCTTAGAATGATTTTGTACAACGAAATTATATGCAAGCATTTTAACAAGTAATTAACTGTCAACCTATTTGAAACCAGTTTTCGCATAAGCCACGGTTCCATATTAGCATAAGCGTTCATACGAATTAGAGCTAAGCCTACGCCTAATAGCTTCGAGATGTTAACACCCAGCAAAGGTCGAATGAAATTAATTCATGCATGCTGTCATTTGAAAATTGTATGTAATCGTTCCTGATATTTAAGTTGTGTAATAGAAAGATACCTTTCAAAAAGGTTTAAGCACGCACTCGTAAGTTATGTTTAACATTTGATTTCCCAATGCAATTACATTTTTTCAGTTTTCAGTATTTTATCAAAAGGCTTTTCGTCCGGTGTCATTAATCCCAGATTTTGACAGACTTTACCTTCAAGTTGAATCTTCTTCACTTTGTAAAGTTAACAGATTTTGTCCGAGTCCACCCTCCGGCTAAACATTCCTTGCTTCGAATTTCTACTTCGTCGTGTAGTTTGAGCGCTTTAACACACTCATTAGTTTCCCCAACATCCTTGATACCAACCAGCTTACCTCTACTTGAAATTATTTCATGTGAGCTAATTAAAATACAAAGGGGGCAAAATCTGATAAGAAGCTTAATAATTTACTCATTGTTAACTCTTCAGTAACTTCAAACAGTGTTCTAAGTCTGTACCCGAAACAAAATCATGTGTCAACGTTCTCATTTAATTTTATACCTTCATTTTAAACCCTTCCGTCGTTTTATCGGATTAATATCTCAATCGGCCCTGTCATTACCGCAATGACCACTTCTGAGTGCTATCAGCATATCATTTCGCTCTTCATGCCACTTCGTGGCTAACGCACAATCGCATTAGAGTACGCCTCAAAAACGGGCTTTCACCGCGAATCGCCATCCTAAATAAACAATAGCTGGAAGGGGGCACAGCTTTTAAACGATCTCCAGCGGCTCAGCTGACAGATTAGCTCACCCTATTAGCAAATTTATATCTGCTGCTCATAACGACACTTCAAACTCTTTATGGCTGTGCATTAAGAATCACTTTTGTCTAAATTATGCAGAGCTTGGTAGAAGTTGATGTTGTATGCAGATGTGTTTGTCTGATAGGTGGTTATAGAATTTTTGAGGCGACAGAGGGGTGTGATCCAGCCACGTGCTAATGTGCCTCATAACTTTGCTGCTTTTATTTTTATCTCAAACTGATACTGCTTTGATTTTGCTTTGTATTCAGCAGAGTTTGTTAGAAAAAATGAGAAAGGATGGAAGTATGTCTAATCAGAAAATTAGTTGATAGACAAGATCAAACGAACCAATTTAGAGAATGTATATACAAATGCTCTTTGAGTATTTTAGCACTTACGAGAAGCAAATTGGAAAACAAGTTGTTAGAAGTAAATAAAAAGACAGCATTAGTATCTACTTATCATAAAACACAAATCTGCTTAAAGAATGGCTCGATTTAAAATAGTAAGGTACCTAAAGCTGATATAAGCTTTGCAAACAAAAACGGTGAAAGAGAAAAACCACCAAAAAGAGCTACTAATAAAGCAAAATTTTAAAATAATTTAAAAATCCAATTGAATATTTCGCACACGGACAACAGTGCTACTCGTTAAGTTGGTAAGATCCTCGTGGGACGCGAAGCACATGCGTCTCGTTATAATTAGCGAACAATGTTTGGCTTTAGCAAATCCCTTTGGGGCGTAAATTAAGAGATTCTGCTCTCCGGACGGCTTACGGATACATTTGCGTTAAAGCTCGTAGAGGACACAAACATTCCCGTTATTTGTTCCTATTTGTTCTGTATTTGCATGCCCCTGTTACTGGTAAGTCCGAAAATTATTTATTACCATATTTTTGACGTGTTCTGCATAAACTCGTGTTTTGATGTGATTTGGTTGAAAGTCAATGATCTCATCTTTGTTTATGGTCTGGTGTGTTATGTTAATCCTTTGAAAAATACTAGCAATATGATGAGTGGGATGACGCACAACTTCATTACTTATTTGATGAGTTCAAGAACCTATCTCGTTCTGTTCTTGTTGTTACGTAGTTTGTTTAATTATACCTGCGTCGTCAGTAATTGGCCTCAATTGCAAATCATTTGCAATTGATTTCAACGATTTAGCGTCGTATGATGTTGATACTTTAAATACTAGACAACTTTGAAGCTTTGTTTCTTTCTAAAGTATCTGACAAAAAAAAAAAAAAAAACGTTGAAAAAGCCATATTATCAGAATATTTTCGTAAAGGATTTTATCCAATATGTGAGCGTGCAATAAATTTTAATGTAGGTTAAAGTATTAACGGGCCTATAATAAATTATTCGTTCCTTGCATTTAGCGTGCATCAACGTTATGTCCTGGATTTTACGTTTGACCGGCCATGAAATTTTTGTTTTTAATTTAATACGACACATGAAATTTAAAAATTGGGGCGTAAACAGCCGTATTCTTAACTTAATATGATTACCGAAATTTATACTCTGATGATATTTAGGTCACTGAAAGTCAATTTTTAAATGGATATGAAGTTCCATATCACCATGAAGATTTTAATCAGACAGCCTTATAAAAGTGCATTATTAAAAGTAAATAGCATGTGGATATGCATCATATATATTTTATCCACCTTAAACAATCACCCATTAAATAGAAAAACGTCTCAATTGACAAATTAATATACGTACTAAATATTTAAGCACCTAATCTCAAAACACATCCTCCATAAATTAAATCTTTAAACAACTTAAATCATTCTAAATCCTGAGTTCTTAAATTTTATAAAATCTCGTAGCCCTTTCCTAATGTTTACTTTACCCAGGGTTCCTCAGATTTATGAACATTCACATTTCGTCTGCCAACGTTTACACTCGTAATCTTGTTTGAATATCATCTGTGCTGGCCGCTGTTATTTGCATATTTCTATTATTGTCATTGAGGTCTATACGACCCTCGTTTGCTCCAAAATCAACACGTGGCGAACCGCCAGATAGGTTATTGCGGCGCCGTATTGTACAATGATATTGTTGCAATGCGGTGTGGCGTGAATTTGCCGAGGATTATGATTTTTTGTTTTACGTTGGCTTTTTCGGGCTGTTGTATTTGCTGTTTTTATATTTTTGTTTTGTTTTGTGGGCTTGCTAAGTGATTCTGTTTTCATTAATTATTCTAGACTGACCGCATATTGTTCTAAAACTGGATAGAGATATAATTGTATAAAATTTGAGTAAGCTCGCTCCATCGTAGATTTTGTCTCTATCATCTCTGACCCAGACTAGAGTCAAGAGCAAACCCACCACAAATTAAAAAAAAAAAATAGTCAGACTTGATTTGCTGCTTACAAAGATAACTGGCAAATACTCCAAAGGACTTTGAAGAAAGTTTAAGCCGCTTTCAGGTCATGTTAACTATTAAAAGGTGCAACATGGAAGTCAGTTTTGACGAACAGGTAATTGACGTGAAAAAAAGTAACGAGGATGTCCCGCCATCGCACGACTGACGCCTGTCGAACTTTTTAATTAATGAGACCTTTTTTCAAAATCTTTGCGGTGTGAACTAATAGAGGACAAGAAGACATGTTCATTAACATATTCAAGATTCCTTTGACTCCATTAGTCTGATATTTTAATTGTTTGTTGGTCTCGTTGGAGACTTCGCAGCTGTTATCCGCCTACCGCGTCGAGCTATTTCCAGACAAATTGCTTTTAAGTTGCTCCACTGTTTCCTTAATATCCTAAATTTAAAATTTATTGGGAAAGTTTAGTTTTTGCTGCTGTTTTATTGTCGTATGCTTTCAAAGATATATTTGTTTGTTGAATGTAAATTGGTGATATGGCGCCGATCAACTTGGCGCGGGTATTTGTCTTGACCTGGTTGTATTATTAGAAGTCGTTTCATGGTTATTAAGGATTGAACCCTAATCTCTTCAAAGTTAGAGTGAACAGGCTCCTTCTGGGTAAGCTCGCTCCATCGTAGACTTTGTCTCTGTCATCTCTGACATAGACTAGAGTCAAGAGCAAACCCATAACACATAAACAAAGAAATGTTGTTTTATAATGATTGTCGTACCGCACGTGTTATAGAAGAAAACGAATTCAAAATAAGAGGACAATATCGTGACACTTTTTTATTCAATAATACAATCAACTTATTCTAGGAAACCTAAACTACATTAAAATTTGAGGTTTCCTATTACTGTTAGGTGAAATATGGGTCATCTCGTTGTTGAACCTAAATATAGCCAATTTAAATAAAAAATGTTCTTGCTGAGCTATGTCACAGCTTCAAAGAAGTTAATTTTTTACATCAATTTGAATAAACATGAATTATTATTATCACATCACATGCATACTTCGAATTTGTTTTATTATTCATGAGAATTCAAACAAACAATCACGCCAACGAACATTCGTTTTCTTCAACATCAAAGCAATAATTCAATTTATCTAATCAAACGTACCCCAAAACAATTTCACAGCGATTGTCTGCACCCCGGATTTGAGTACACCCCATATATCATATTCAAATGATAATTCAATAGCGTTCTGATTTCTGACCCCGAGTTTAGGGCGGCCGATAAAATTACATAAAATAATCCGAATAAGCATAAAATTATTACAAGGGACGGCTTATTTAACGCTAAATAATTTATGCCTTCGTAGATACAGTCTATAAGCCGACCAGATTAACGATTAAAGAATCTAATAGAATATTATTTATGTGTGGTTCCTTATCTCTAATGTGAGAAGTCGCGTGGCTGATGGAACACATAAACTATTTAAACTTTATTAGGGAACATTAGAGTCCAAAATAGAATTAAGGACTCTAAATTGTCACAATCCCATTTCCATAATATAATTTAGTGGTTTTCGTAATGAAAAATAAATTGGATTTAGAATACGCAAAGGGTTTTCAATAATCCTAAATTTAATTAATGTCAAACAATTCAAGTTTTTTTACCTTATTAAAGTTGTTTCGCAGAGTTTTTGTCCATTGAGAATTGGATAAGCAAATTCAATAGTTTTTATTAGTCTGGGCCATAAAAGAAATTCATTTCTTTTAGATTTCTACTAGTTAGATGTTGTATTTCGGTTTCTAACAGCTGACTGTACAATACAGCCACCAAATTAATTTCAAACAAGTTTTAAATATTAAATTCTATGGACTATTTAAATAAAGAGTGAACCCAAAAATTATTTTGTTCACAAAAATACACTTTATTTATCTTTTTATAGTCCATTGGTTTTAATATTTAATTAATTTTCTTAAGGCCAATTTCTTTAATGTAAAAGAAAGAGAAGAAAAGAAAGACGAAAAAAATATATGTCAGACATTGAAAAATCAGCCCTTGGCCATTAATTAACGTTTTTATGATCGCTAATTAACAAACAACTAAAAACAAAAAAAAAAATCGTTTTCAGAAACCGACTCTTAGCAGCACAAAAATATTAAAAGGAACCTATTTGCGGACGCTGAGCAAATAATAAATGGAACGCAGGAGCTTCTGTCGAGGATATTCGGTTACACCAAACAACATAACCCATCGGTTAAACTCGGCAACTCTCGGGTTACGGTTAAGTGACCGACCACCGACTACCATTAAATTGTTTTCTTTGCACACTATACGTCTTACACAACAAATAATAGCCTATAGGACCAGTGCACACTGAGACGCTGCTGTTATATTGTCGTATCCTTTCAAAGATATATGAGAAATAGATAGAGATAGGGAGAGACGCGAAGCGACGCTACGTGCACGTTTAAGCAATTGGTACAAAAGATTGTCAAAAATAATCATTTGGTGTTTAAAAAAATAAAAAAATACCTGAACAAAATATACGCAGTAGATTTTTTGACATTTTAAGTTTTATCTAATTGTTAAAGGAATCGTATATTTACTTAAATTTATAAAAGGTGATTAGTGTTTTGCAAACAACCTTGTACACAACAATTTTTACTGCACAAATAATGTTGTTTTAATTTTATAATGCGCACAGCAAAGGAGTGGAACTCTCTGCCTGCGTCTGTTTCCTAAAGTTTACAACCCTAATCTCTTCAAAGTTAGAGTGAACAGGCTCCTTCTGGGTAGGTTCGGTCCATCGTAGACTTTGTCTGTCATCTCTGACATAGACTAGAGCAAACCCATTACGAATAATAAAAAAAAAAAACGTACCTACACCTTTTAGAGAGAGAAGTCCAATAAACCCTGCAGAATTTGAATTACTATTTGTGTACCCACATTTATAAGTTATCCAAAAGTGTGATGCAGTTGCGTTGCGTCAGACTTTTGACCGATATTTGGAACTTTTTATTCGTTTTTTAACAGTAGGATTTTTTAATCAAGCCAACTTATTGTATTAAGAACTTTATTGAAATCGAAATAAAGTTCTCTTTTAATTAAACAATTGCGCTCAGCGTTGCATCGCGTCTCGGTGTGAGCTGGCCCTTAGCAAAGCGGCCAAGATAAGAAGGACACGATATATGTGGGTAGCTAGGTACTTGACAATATTGTTAAGTTAAAGGTAATTAAGTGTGTGTTAACAAGGACATTAGAGATAAACCGTTAATTGAAAGGGATCTCAATGGTGTAAGTGTGGAGTACAGTGACGTTCGTTATCATTATAATTACTAGAATGACTGGTGGACACGGAAATTCATAAAGTAATCAGAAAAAGTACCTAGTTATTCTATATATGCTTTGAGCTTTGAAGCTGTATTTGAAGAGTTAGTGGTTTCTTTTTAGGGTTCCGTACCTCAGAAGGAAAAAACGGAACCGTCATAGGATTACTTTGTTGTCCATCCGTCCGTCCGGCCGTCCATTCTTCCGTCCGTCTGTCTGTCAAAACTCATTATCTCGGGAACGCGTGGAGGTATCGAGTTGATATTAAAATAATATATTTAGATCTACAGTCCCTGTGAAAAACAGCAGAAAAACAACTTCTAACTTACTGTTAAAAAAAAGATAGGGCCATTTAATGCCGCAAAAAACGTATATATATATTTCGATATGCTCAAGGGAATCAAAGTTTATAGGGTATTAACTTAGAACTATGTAATTTGGCAAGTAATACCGTCAGCTACAGGTATAGAGAAACATCTGAACAACAACATTACAAATAAACATCTGATCTGTTCATTTGTAAATGTACCTTCAAAGTACGGAACCCTCGGTGCGCGAGTTCGACTCGCTCTTGCCCAGTTTTTTATTGATAAGCGCGTTTCACCACAAAACAAACTGTTGGAATGCGACTATGAGATTGACAAGGGATATAATATCATTAAGTTTCACAATTACTCAACGCATTAAATAGTCTAAAATTAATTGCGACTTTTCGTTGTAGTTACCAGTGCCATAATAACATAACTTTTAAGTATCTTCGATATTCACTATCTCTCTCAGAATGACTCATTCAAAAATGAAACACATAATCATAATCAATTATTTATTTGCACATAGACGTATAATTTACAAATAAACGTATAATTTACGAGTACGTATACCTTAACTTAAGAATCGAAATGCTACGAGTACAATCAAAATCTCGATGGGCTGATAATTCAAAAGACAGACAATTTTTAAATAAAGAACAAATATGGCGGCTCCACATTTTCTCCATACAAAAGCTGTCAAACTGCCATTATTTTACTCAGTTTAAATTTATCTGACGATTAAAAATTGACCTTAATTAAACGAAGTAAAGACGTAATTCTAAAAGGAGTTAAGAAAATGTTAGACATTCTGATTGAGTTGGCTAAAGAGAATAATTATTATTGGTTCTTCTCTTCCGTCTTAGCAAAAATGGGTTAACGATCAACATGGTCCTAATTAATGTCATACGATTGCCGTTTCTAATAGAGCTATAAATAGAGTTGAAGATGCTGTAAACTAATCTGATGTTGAAGAGTTATGGTTATACATGTGTTCTTGATTCGGTTCTCATAATAAAGTAAAGGAATGTTGAATTTATGTTTTATTTACTTGGCTTCAGAGTAAATATGGTTATTTTGGACTATGAGGTTTTCATCGTTTTGGTCGTTGGAACGTATTACAGAAATAAAAAAAAAAATTTCATGAAAAAAAAACAACTTTACAAAGTTTTGTATGTAAATAAAACTATAAATATAAAAAAAACCGGCCAAGTTCGATTCGGACTCGCACATGAAGGGTTCCGTACCATCAACCGTCATTTTGAATATTTGTTGTTATAGCGGCAATAGAAATACACAACCTGTGAAAATTTCAACTCTCTACCTATTACAGTTCTTGAGATACAGTCCGCTGACAGACAGACGGACGGACGGACGGACAGCGGAGGCTTAGTAATAGAGTTCTCTTGGTTACCCTTCGGGTACGGAACCCTAAAAAGTATTTTTATTAAATCTAACTACGTATACAACCTGTAACAGAATAACGCAATAACTTTTAAGGGTTATTTTAGGTACTCATAATTATGAACAACTTTCACTATAGGACCAACACTGAAATCGCGAAAAAAAAAACCAACTCTACCATAAATTTCTGTGCGAATAACTCGACAAAATGTACTGAACAGCTGATTTTTTTCGCGATTTCGGGATTGTTCCGATAGTCAAAATAGTTCATAATTATGAGTACAATAACTCCGTAATATGTATTTCGTTTATTCTGTTACACGTTGTATAAAAGGGTGAAACATACTTAGGCATAGACGTACGAAGTGAAAAAAATAATCTAAGAATTCATAATAAAAAGAAATGATAATAATGGGCGAAATAGTAAAAAGAGTAATTTTACAATTGCAATGAATTAATCTTTTATGAAAAATAATATTCTAACTTCATTATTTGTATTTGAGTAATTTATTATTCAAATACAAATAATGAAGTTTGAATATTATTTTTCATAAGATTACTCGTAGGACTTTCAAACGTAATTAAAAAGTGAGACAAGTTATACTGAACAAATTAAAGAAACACAATTTATTTTTAATCCAGTTTTCTTTTCTTTAATGTCATTAACGACGCGATCTGTTGTTCCATTTTATTGCTAAAATATTATTTAAGTATGGGATAAATTCATATTTGCTAGAACATAGGGTATTCTAGCAAATATGAATTTATGCCTCGGACAGCTTAAGCCGTTGATATTTTCTGTCATTTGTAGATCTTTGGCAATCGTTTCGTATTGTCAGAAGCCAAAAAATCTGGCACCTATCTTGCCAAGAAATACCGTGTTAATCAGTTAATAGGTTGTAGAGGTCTGGTGAGCAGCCGCACTATGTAAAATACTGGTAATCAGCTGAATCTGGTTTGGATGAAAGGATAACATTAGGCCCTGTTCGCATTGCGATTTTTATTCGCGTGGTTTTTTTTCCATAGTTCTTCAAATTCGAGGTTAATCCCGATGACGGAATTTAATTAGCGCAAATAAAAATGGCAGTGCGGACAGGGCCTTACAAAATAGTTTTAAAGTAGAATTCGTAGGTGATACTAATAAACTCGACGCGTTCTCTTGCTTACCAACATAATCAAAGTAAATATCAGGAATAAGTACATCAAGTTTGGAAATAAACTTATGGAAATCAACGACGACGTTACTTCCTATTTATTATGATCAAATAAATCATCATCATTATCAGCCTATAGAACTCCACAAAAAAAGATAAAAAGCATAATTGGGCACGATTCTAAGCTTGGAATCGATCATAATACCTATCACGAACCGCAAGCTTCTCTCGATTAATCATAATTAAGTAAATCATTTATCTATTAATCATCCAGTTCCACAATATTTATCAAATCTGACAGATGAAAGTGACAAAGTTAATACTCCGTTTGGCACCAAGTTTGTAGTAATATATAACTCTTTCTAATTAACTCTAATGAAAACTAATTTTGTCGTCACGGCGATCGAGAAACGAGATTAGTGAGATAAAAGTTTCGATGCTTATCGGTTCCGCTGGTGTCAACGAGGAAACTTAAATGTTAGGTAGGTACTCTAACGTGACACCTGTGTGAGACACATACCTGCCTGTATAATTTGTAAATCATTCAAATCAGCATCACACACACACACACACCACACACACACACACAGATTCACCTTGCCGGCTCTGCTAGAACTCCAGCAGTGACAAGAGTCATCACTCATCAATTACGCCAGTGTTATATTATCTGTATCAATAATAAAGCTTAGCGCTAACTATTGACTTTTGTCAGTGGAACAGTAAGTACTACATCTATCTCTTCGGCTGTTTTGAACTGCAAGAGAGAGGTAAATATTGTTACGGTGACAAAAATCAGCTATCAAAAATCATACTATCTGTACTCATTCCTGCATAATTGTTGCATATTTGTTGCCATGTCCATAGTCAAAATTGTCACAAACTTATACTCGCTGACACTTACTGACACCCTTGGTTTGTATTGCAAGTTTTGACAATTCATCTGTTACAGTCGCCGCAGAGGCGTCGTTTTGCTCTGTGGCATCACAAATAATGATACATTCGTCAAACGTGATAAAATATTCTTCGACCGGCAAATATTTATAAGGAAGTCACTGCCTTTTACAAAATATATAAATCGTCAGACACCACACTTGGCTTACATCAAATGAAGTTATTATTAAATTAACCCATAAACATTTGTAGCTTAACATGGGTCTTCTAATGAACGCTATATTGGGTTATTGGCACAATCGTCAAGCTTGGTATCAGGTTGGGAATGGTCAGGTAGCAAGGGCGGCGTTTCTCCCAATGCTTTTCATTGTCACAAATATTTTAACTATGTCTGGTCAGATTCTAGTATCAAGTCACTTTATACGTATATTGTAGCTGGCAAATATGGCATTAACAAAAACAAAACCAAATACGATAAAACCACTAAAGTAAACCATAATTGCCAAGCGATAGAAAACAGCAATATAACATACACAAAAAACCTAGACAAAGCCCAAACAAAAGAGACGACAACAGCAATAATGAAAACTAATTTTATCTCCCCAACAATCTAGAGCCGTTAGATCCAACAGATAAACATTTAGATGATCAACAATATTCATTATTAGTACTCGTTCCGTACAATTGGCTCGTTAACTTCGCTTGAGTATCGCTAATTGTTGCAAATGGCCGCCAGTTAGGATGACAATAGAAGACGGTTACAATCGCCGATACGAATGCACTTGTTGTATCTGGGGCATCGTTATTTGCAATTGCTGATGGTCTGTTGGCTAGATTGGGACGTACTGATGTTCAGTTTGGCTTGGTCTCTTCATTTTGTAGGTGTATTTTGTTTTTCATTTTGACCTTTGTGTCGAAAGTAGCGAGTAAATTGTATTTGTTCATAAATATCAAAGCAGATTGAATGCCGTTGAAATTTTATTTCCTTTGGAATCGATACTACCCACTCTTATTATCGTCTAATTTCATTTTTCAATCGAGGTAATGTGAACATTTTCAATGATCGTGAAGATTATTTTGCTTTTTATTGAAATCTCCATTTCTTTATTAACGATAACATTCATAATCCGTATCGTTCGATCTTCTAGCCAAATTGTTTTATTATCTCGATTCAACTTGTAATGGAAACATTAATGTTTGAGGAAACATTATTTGTACCAAATGTCTAAACTCCGAAATTATAATTAATAATAACTTTTCCTATCTATTAAGTTAAGCCGAAAACGCTTGAAACATTTTACCCCAAAATATTGTAGGGCCTCTAAGATTAAAGGAAAGTACCATTGAAGTTCCAAACAGCAATTAACTCGACAACATCAATATTAAACAAGAAATTAATGTAAATACAAAATTATTATTATTAATTCAAGATCTGATTCTGGCAAATTTTAAGTGCCGTAAATAAATAAAGGTTATCCTGACTAAGCTGGAAATAACTAAGAGAGCCTGAGTGTGTAGAAATGACCACAGCAAAAAATCAAATATAACTGTCGCATTTTTGTAAAAAGTGGTAAGATTTCATAAAAATGCTAATTAAATATTTTAATAATTTAAGATCTCCCAGTTACTCTAAGCTAAACAAACGAAGCGAGTGACTATAAATAAACTGGACCTAAATATTCAAGAACTTTACTAGTAAGTAACATAGGCCTTGATAAAACGAAAGAAACCGAAATGTATGTTAAAATCACTTGAAAATCTGCAACTATACATTACAAGTCATTACCAGCAGTCTACAGTTCCCATAAAAATATAGTCTTAACATCTAAAAAAGTAATCTTCGAAATTACTTATCTTCGAAGCAACTTACTCCGAAGAAATAAGAGGGAACATAATCCCATCTTATTACAGAGGTTCAGATCCGTTGCAAACAATTCAAGGGACATTTTTTCAATTACACCCAGCCACCGCGAATGCAATCAGATTTTCATTTATTTATCCGTAACTTGTAATCTTGATGTTTTCTTTTCTTCTTTATTGAATACAGCCTCCGTTTAACATGTAGCGGTCCTACGTGGTTTAATTTCTTTAGTTTTTAGTCTTTTTATGTCATTATGCGTAATATCTTGCTGAGAAAAAAGGCATAGAAATGTCTTTATTAATATTTTTGCATGAGATTATCCTCTGTAATGTACAAAGGAAATTAACAATTTATATCATTTCAATAATGCCAACCACAATTTGTCGAACCCACATGTTTTGAGTTAAAATTAAAATATCCGACGTTATACCCATTACTAGGTTGGTCGTGGGCGATCAAGTCGTTCTTTCTGCTGCAGGTTATTTTTATTCGCTTGTGCAGCATTGTTATTCCATAAAGGTTAATGTCACAGCTAATAATATCAACCAATTTTAAAAAACCTTTAAACCTAAAAAATACCTGTGATTCAAGTTACTGATTCATAGTCCTGATATTATTAATAATGACCTACTAATTAATAATTCAAATATTCCATACCACATAACATGCCATAATAAACACTAACCCTCATCTGTATAATTAAAATCAAATATTTGGTGGATTTGATTCAAAAACATAATTAATTGCTAGTCATAATTCATCACGTGGTTACTCATGAATGCAAAATTGATTTGCAAAATCTGATGACGTCTGAACATTGATTTATATGAACATCATAACAAGTCATAATAGAAAGGAATATGCAAGCAAAGAGAAGACGCAGAAAAAGTTAAAGATCTAACAAACACAGGCAGAGATGGTAAGGTAGAGATGGACTTAAAGTACATAAGGAAAGGGTGTTTCGGAGATGTACAAATAGTACACCACATACTATAATCACATTCCATCATGTAGGTAGACATATATCAGCAGCTTAAAGAATTAATGTGTGGTTGTTGCACACTGACAAGTGGCAGACTAAACTTGATTTATCATACATAGAAAAGACGCTCAAATACATCAAAAACAACAAAATACAAATTGATGAAGAAAGCTATAGAAAATGAGTTAGTCACACATTTTCACACAATCGGGTTGATATACATCCGAAGATAGCCCACGTAAATCAAGCATTAAAACCGAAACAACACGAAGCATAATCTAGGATTAATAGTCCATTAATCAGAGGAGACGACACCTAGCTGCAGGCGTTTGAAATTAGCGCTATTTATGTTTATCGTTCAGTAGGAGATGGTGTGGATGTTCCTGAAAATGATCGTTGAGTTGATTGGGATATTCTTCTTTTTTGACTATTGGCAACGCTAGGGAGACCTAGTGTCCAGCGGGGTACATTTTATGACCGAAGGTTGCAGCTGCCAAATCTTTGCGAAACAACTTCACAAATATTTTATCCTGCACGTCAATTTTCTTGTTGGCAAATGGACGAGTCTAGGACAGGTGATAATCTGATAAGGAATTCACTCCCTATTATTCTTAAGAAAATTGAAATTTATCTTACAGATCAGCTAGCTCAGGCTGACCTTCAATTTGTAGTCTAATTTGCAAAACAATGTCTAACCACCAGTTCGTGAAGTAATAATTTGTTGTTGAATATTGTCAAACTCTACTTTAGCTTGTAAAACTTTATAAGTGAAGCAGGGATTGACATGTTCTCAAATCCAAATACCAAAAGCAGAAACCAGCCCTAAGTCAATAACTTCCAGGCATAGCAAAAGATCTTTTGTCTCCTAATCCTTTTCTCACTAACAACCCAGTTCATAGCAGTATCCAACTGTACAACAAGAAGAACATCAAAGATTTACCGTGTAACCATAAGGCACTATAACTCAGTCTATATCGTGTCTTGTAACTATTCATAATTACCGATATCGACTTCTTTGCGCTCCCCTAGCATGCAAATATGGCGAGGATTTATTTATTAATGCGCTTTCTGCTGTGGTAAAGTTTTCCTATCGGCTATTGAGAATTCTGTCTAAATTATTATTTTGACAATTGTGATTTCTGAAGACTATTCGTCTTCAGAAATCAAGTCTCCGATGCTGTTGTTACCTCTTACCTTATTTTAAAACATTTTTTTTTAAACTTAATGTCATAATTTTCGATTTATATATCATTAGCTTTTGCCTTAGACTTTGCTCGTTTTAATAAAGTTTTTCGCCTGAACTTTACTGTTTCTAGCGTTCCATCTATTTCTGTACCAAAATTGGTTCAGCGATTTAGGATTGAAACAGTAAAACATTGTCACTCTTTTGCATTTATAACTTCGGTTAGTATATTTGTGATTAAATTCGAATTAATTAATAGATAAGCAAAATAACAAACAATAACAAATGCACTCGTATTTCAGTTTGCTATCTTTCTGATTGGATTTTTAATGAATAGCCTGTAATTGCCGTTAAACACGTGTGCGGTGTTTATTTTTCAACACGGTTAATAGCACGATTAAATACCAAGTTTTATTAGCACAATACAATATCGTATGTTTTATGCACTGTTAAATAACTACCTGATTCATATTTTGCAGGAGCTAGTGCAGTCTTGGAAGAATTATCCTAAACAAGAGCCACACACAGTCACACAGTATATCCCAAACAACACAAAAAAAGTGTCCATCATACTATTTATTAATGACACACTGTGTCTAATTTGATACATTTGGCACCGGTTCCTAAACACAGTGTCGCGCCGTGTTTGTTACGGGAAACATGCAGTGCGCTGGCACACTCCATGTTTTACGATAACTTGTAATTAATGTCGCTGCATAGTGCTTTATTGTCCCGAAGTTTGTCGGCTGGCGAACATCGGCATAAATTATGAGCCTACTTCGTCGCGTGTGAGCTTATTCACATAAATTATTGAGAAAAATGTGTCAGCATTTATGTTATTAAATCCCTTCGGTGTTCAGTTCAAAGATGTGAGAGCTAGAAGAATAAATCTTGGAGACAAGTTGTAGTGTTTGCAGGCATGATTTATTGATAATTGTTGTGTAAAATGACGATGTGGAATGAACTATGAATCGTTCTAATGATTTGGTGGCGAACATAGCTTTCGAGTTAATTTGTATTTAAGTTGTAGCAGCAATATAACTCGTATAAATATTTTAGCTCTTAATCACGAGTAGATTTAAAGTTATTCATTTATTCTGCATCGTAAATTTGGCTACATCAATCACTGAATTCTTGAGGAGCTACAATTAATGGATTGTTTATGAAAAGGATGATGAAGGAGACTGAAGGTATTGACCTCTACTTATTCTTATCTTTGAGGAATTATCAGAGATAATTCAGTAAACAGACAAAATATTTGTATGGGAACTTTTTTTTTTTTTACGGTTATTAGGCACGCGCTTGACCAGCATCCCACCTAAAATATTTTTATGGGAACTTCAAATTTGATAAAATGTTATGATGCTTGATTGATGCATTTTTTTAAATAGATAATGATAGGCACACGTTTGACCACTATCTCACCTGATGGTAAGCGATGATGTGGTCGAAGGTGGAGCACGCTGGTCTAGAAGTAATTTATTCGCTCTTGACTTAAAAGTCGCAGATCATAGCTATCAAGAAACACAGACTCTGGCAGGGAATTCCACTTCTTAGCTGTATGCACAATTGCACAATGAATGTGTTCCCAAAATGTTTTGTTAAATTATTATTGTCTATGAAAACAGAAACTACGATGATGACGATGTTAATGACATATCTACGTGTCAAAATAAAAGTGGGCCAATGAAATCACCATGACAATATTGTAAAACAAAATTTCCCATAAAAAAACAACGATACTGTTTTGTTTCTCAGCTATCATGAAACTAGAAACATTATCCTGGCCTCATTACCACATTCAACTGATATCACTGTTGACTATTGAAACCATATTTTTACAAACTGTTCTCATATAAACACGTGTTTTGTCAAAGTGGGACACTGAGTACAGCTGCCAAGCAGATGGTACAGGGGTTATTATAGCAAAATATTAACCGCTAATGCCAACATTGGTATCGTTTGAATGCCCTGGATAGCGCCCAAATGTACTGTTTTGAAACGTTTTTGGAACAAAACTGCAGCTATTCTATTTGTTTCTGTGCAATATTACGTGAAACTTATGTGCTAACAGTTTTAATAAGGCCACGGGTTTGATATTTCGGAGGCAAAGTCATTTGAAATGTTATTCGTAAGTTTTTGGTATCAAAGTAGACCAAGTAAGTTTTAGATATTACTCGTATTTGGAGAATCGAAAACTGAAAAAGTTTTATAAGGTCATTAGGTTTTGTCTGCGACATCGTACGCCCATATCCCGTTTTTTCCCGTACCCGTACGAATTTCGGAAAATCCACCCTTAGTGCTCACTTGAACTCTCCAAGGAACCTTTTTTTTTTTTAAGGATGGGAAATCATCAAATGACTCCTTCCGCTCTGGGCGGAGTGGAAGGGAGTGTCAGACTCTTACTGACTAAAACCCGTCCGTGTTCCTCCTTGTGCCCTTTGCGTTCCAGGGTACGGTGCTTCTTTTGAACGGAATCCGCACCCCGGCAGGCACTGGCCCTAGCGGGCCCAGTCTCCCATGCTGACAGCTCTTTGAGGCGCGCGTGGAACACAGCGCGCCGCCGACACGGGCCTGGTTCTGATCGGACGGCGAGCCGCCCAATGCACGCCGTCCGCAGGCCCGCATCTACGGTGACCGAAAATCACCCTGTGATTCCCGACGCCCGGGGCGTCTTCTTCTATTGCGGCTGCCGGGTCGTGAGGCCTCCCTCTCTCTCACACGTTTCGCCTCCTCCTTCGCTAGCATTACTGCTTCGCAGAAGGAGGGGACCGCTTCCCATGCCTCCTTGCTCCGGACCATAGACTGAACCTACACGCCAAATGGCAGTGTTTTACGGCCGGTAGTTTGGGCTGTGCATTGTCTGTCAGTCACTCAATCACTCAATCAGTCGGTAACGGAAGAAATTTTTATTTTATAGATTGTAGTCATTATAAATTTTGAAACCAAGTTTATTTTGGAAATATGTAGATATACCTATTTTCATTCTTGCCATTGCTTTCCCACTGCTGGGCAAAGACCTCCTCAAGTCCTTCCAGACATTCTTCTCCCGCGCTCACTCGAAGCAGCTCATGGTACGTGTACAAAAAAATTCGGCACCGCTTTCAGGACCGGCCTTATTTTTGCGGTTTAATGTTGATTTCGCTTTTTCGCTGAGGAGCTCGTGGCTAGATAATAACAGCCGCACGGGTTGATCTTCATGGTTAAGCTACGCTTGCCAAGGTTGGTCTGTGAATGGGTGACCATCTTAACATAGCGAGTGGCCTCCGTGCCTCGGAAAGCACGTTAAGCCGTAGCTCCCGGCTGTCATTTGTAGATCTTTGGCAGTCGTTAAGGATAGTCAAAAGCCAGTAAATCTGACTCCAGTCTTGCCATGAAGTACCGTGTTACCCAGTAACTGGGTTGTGGAGGTCTGGTAGGCAGCCGCTCCGCGTAAAATACTGGTATTCAGCTAAATCTGGTTTGACTGGAAGCCGACTCCAATATAGTTGGAAAAAAGGCTAGGCACTCAGTTATTTTATAATATAAATAAAATAGCCTTTATTGCTGCTACTTTTACAATTAATAAATGCCCACTTACTAAAACTAAGTTTATGTTATCATAATACTAATTTATATTAAGTATCGGGCACTGGTTGTTTGTTTACAACAGCTTGTCTGCCGACAAAGGCTTCCTCAAAAGATTTCCACTTATTTCGGTCTCTTGCTAGTCGGGATATATCTCTTGCATACCGGACCAGCTGTTTTCTTGAAGTCATCTTTCCATCTTTTGATTTCTCTGCCTCTATTTCTTTTGCTATCTCTTGAATATTATTATGTTACTTATTTAGTCCATTTATTTTTATTGCCCTTAACATATGTCCCGTCCATCGGCGCTTGTATAAGATATTTATGCTTTATTCATTTGTGATTCATCGTGCAACTGGACCTTGGTCACGTCATCACGTATTGATTTCCAAGACTTAGTTATTCTAAAGGTATAAAAATAGATCAGACTAATTAATAAGAGGCGTTTTCACCTAACTGGACTTGACAACAGTTTATTACCAACAAATTATTATCCAATTTACCTAATCTAGTACTTTATTTCGTTTAAATATTTACGAATTCCGAAGGCTTTATCAAGAAATATTATGCCTCAAAGAAAAACTTTGCTTTATTAGTTTTATAGCAATATTTTATCATTACAGATTCACACAAAGAACGATTGTGTTGGGCGTTCCCCGGCCTTTGACATCTTAAGCATTCTTTATAGATAAAATAAATTAATACGAATATAAGTCCTATTAAGAATTTTATCTAGATCTAAAATGGCCAAACCAGTTTTTTTTATAGATTCTTTATTGACATAATCTATCTGAAACATTGAAAAATACCGCACGGCAATCAATTGTGAGTAATGCCTCTTAAAACAATAAACATTTTTAAAATATTATTTGTGCATATTCCAAGCTTTATTCCGTGAAATTCGGTCCAGTTGTTTCTGAGATAGACGACATAATTTGCACAAACGCCGAGTGTGGATTCACTAGAAAGATAACGAAAACTAGTCGTACATAATTGGCAATTTATATACATTGAATGAACAATAAATTAGAAGAATTCATCGCATTTGTTCGCCTCACCTACGCGCGGGCCTTTCGCGGTTCGCTAATGATAGTTAATAACTAAAGCTTTGTATGGACGCTACATTCTGTCGATAGGTTCGAGTTCATACGAAGAAGGACATTACACATATTGATGATTTGTAAATCGACCGTTTTATATTTACCTACTTCGCTACTTTATTTCGTATATGTAAATTTTTATTTCGTTATTTATTTGTTAGGTATTTTTGAAGCATGTGTTTTCGTATTTTTGTCGTGTCTTTCTTTTAATTATAATGATTTATTCGGGGGCACTGTCAAATGGCTGTACATTAGGTATGTGTATTCTAAATGTTATTAAAATGAGAATTTATGAGAAAGATAAGACTAGTGTGTTAAAGCATGAAATAGTAATCGAAAGAAGCGCTTAAAAGCAAATGTGCAGATGAACGATATTCTTCCTGTTTTCCACGCGCGCCTCTAAGATCGGTCAGCATTACAGACGGGGCTGGCTAGGGCCAGTGCCTGCTGGGGCTGCGACCTTCGTTCGAAAGAGGCACCGTACCTTGGAACGCAAAGGGCACTAGGAGGAACACGGATGGGTTTTAGTCAGTAAAAGTCTGACACCTCCTACTTTACCCAGAGCGGAAGGAGTCATTTGATGATGATTCAACAAGTAATATTGAGTTAGTGTATGTAAACCTTTGTGAATCCCGATCAAAATATGCCATAAAGATGTACAATACCGGGTTGCTTATCACCCCACATAAGTTATGACTCAACTGTGGGAAACGGGTTAGTAAAACTGTCGTAGGCGGAACGCCATATACCGTACGGAATTCTGCTCCATCCCAACAAGAAAATACTGGTAAATAGTAGTAGTCATCGACCGACTGAAATTAATGCTAAGAATTTAGAATTAAACGAAAATTCTTTTCCACGCGGTAATTTTAATATTTAAATGTGGAATGTCTCGGAAGAGCGGATACGATTGCGTGTGTACTTCTCTTTACCGGTAAACACTCAACCGGTTGAAAAAGTCATCAGCAAGACTTGTTTAGTAAAATCGTTTACTTTGCTAATAGCACACAATTTATTACCATTTAGTCTTATTAGCTACGTATAGTCGTATACGCCTAAATCCTTAGCGTTAATATTATGCTAAGAGGATTAATTATTATTTATGGGGAGTAATGTTGCTTTTTTAACGTTATAATGTCATAATTTTGTGCGACGTGAAAAAATATTTCGATTTCGGTTATTTTATAAACTGTCTCGCAAATAAGGATTTGTCACACTAGTTTTTACTAAGTGACTATGGGTATAACGTCGTTTTTTACTTTAATAGAGTTAGTAAGTTGACAATCTAATTTCGGCCCGACTAAAGTTTGGACGGATTTGAATATTAAGTTTACTAATCCAGGCTAGAGCAATCTATTACGAACATTATTTTGTTTTAAAAGGCAGTAGGTATTATACTTCCAGTATTTCATAAATGTTATCCTCTGTTATTCTCGACACACGAGCTAGCACAAACCATTAAAAAGTCTCTCCACAATGTGCCTACAAGATGCTTGTTGGAAAAAAATATCTTTGAACACAACACAGCCCATCAATCATCCTACCTAAGATTAATTTTCTTACAATCATAAAGGCTAATGAAGCTAATAAAAAAACATCAAAATGAGTGTGCAAATATTTATAGTAATTAACGTCAGAAAAGTGTTAAAACTTGTCCTGTTGATTAATGCGTACTCATTGCGAATTCTATAAGACTGCTTACTTTATCATTCCATATCAAATAAATCTGCAAGGGTGGCGGGCACGGAGGAAATTTTAATGATTCCACACCGTCCAATGCTACGTTGAGAATTAAAAAGAATGGCTAGGAAGCGGTCCTCGCTCTGCTTTTTAATTTTCCGTTCGCCGCCGGCTGCGGGGGCTTTAACAGTTTGCGGCTGATTCAATCTTGTGGAGACATGAACTCTTATTAGAAATATTAAACTAACGTCGATTTATTCTGCAAACTAGAGGCTAACCGTCTGTCTGGCCAGACCTACAGATTGTACTTCGGTGAGTGTGACCAAGAAATTTACGATCTCAACCCACCGGCCCCCTTCTACCATCGGACATCCAGACGCACTTCATCTTACCATCCCTACCTTGTAGCTATTCCACCAATTCGCACTAAGCGTTTTCAAACGTCTTTTATAATGCGTACAGCAAAGGAGTGGAACTCGATGCCTGCGTCTGTGTTTCCAAACGCTTACAAACCTAATTTTTTTCAAAGTTAGAGTGAACAGGCTTCTTCTGGGTAAGCTCGCTCCATCGTTGACTTTGTCTCTGTCATCTCTGACCTAGACTAGAGTCAAGAGCAAACCTATCACAAATAAAATCAAAGACTCAGTCACTCCGTAAATAGTAATGATAAAATACCAAGTCCAAAGTTGGATGGACAATGTTTACCACCAGAAACTTGAAACAATCTAGAATCTCAGAAGATTCCTGAGCCAAAGTTGGAGGCAACACGTAAAGGCAGAACCGAACTGGGACGAATGTTTCACTGTAATGAGATTCCTCCGATGTTATCTCGCTTGACAACGAATCCCCAATTTGTGGTCAGTCAATCTTCTCGAGGAGATTTTGTGGAATTCAATTTGCTTAGACAAAAGTAATGTCTTCCTCTAAAGCACCATTGAATTATTGCTTCGTACCGAAATTTTGGAGCTGGCTGTGCTAAGTTTTCTGTGAATTTAAGGAATTAAATTCTTAGGTGTTTACCGTCAAGTGCAGGTTTACTTCGTATCTTCGATTACTTTTGGAATTGGCTTTTTTTAAGGTATAACAAAAAGTAAATGCAAGTATAAACATTTCCTATTGACAAAAACCGCCTTAATCCAAACAAAAGCCCTCATCTTTTCCGTAGCACCGGACGGCCGGACCCCTCCGTTACTTCCTTACTCGAAACAAACGGAACTGCTTCAAAAGCTTTTAAAAAACAAATTTAAATTCACAACGCATTTACAGAAATAGCCCCCGGCCAACGTTAAAAATTTACACCCACCTAATTTTATAGTCCCCGAGTAACTTCTTAGATACTTTCACGTACTTTAATCGTTACTATCGGCCACATTTTGCTTCGGAGGTGTTGACGTATACTAATGTCCAATTAATATGCCGTTTTATTCGAAACCTCTCTAATTTATTGTGTACCAGGTCGGAATATATTCTCATTAACTTGACACTCACAGCCTATTATAAACTGACCGATCATTAGATGCCGCTGATAAATATCCTGATACCGATAGCACCGAAACGAAATAGAGATATTCTGTCTATAAATTCTAAAAGCTACCGTTGTGATATGGCAACTTTTTTTCCTTTTATTTTTCGGTTGCGGAGTCCCTTATCAGATGTTCGAATGCAGTAAAGTTGTAACGTTTTAAGTGAGAGTGCTTCGGAATTAGTGGCGGCGCCGTTTCCTTTTTAATTGCAGGTCTTTTAGTATTAATGGATGGTGTGAAACAAAATGTTAATGGGTCATTACCGACTGTCGTCCTGTGTGACCGTGAACCGAAGACAATGGGCTTTTAAATTAGCCCTTAACAAAATGTTACGTTTTCAACTCGCGTTCGACACCGTACTGAAAACATTTTAGCGCTGGAAACAACCAATAAAATATAACACTTACAATCGAAAATTTCTAGTATCACCATGAAGCTGTATGTGGTCCAATTAAACCTTGAACATTTTATTTTATTCTTTGATGATGAGCTTGTAAGAAAATAAAGTAATCGATTTTTACGACCGAAGGACCAACGGGCCATTGCGTGCGTGTCCATTTCGAATGAGCATCCGCGGGGAGCGACTAGAAAAGTCTCGGAACAAGCAAAAAAGGACCAATAAACAGAGCAAGAACAGTTTAATTCTTAAATTATTGACGTAATAAAAAACAACTCGGCCGTAATGTATTCAAACTGTGACCGGAGAGATGTTCGAAACGTTATCCAATCGATGTTTATGTTAATATGGTACCCCGACTCCTTATATTGAGATGTTGTCTTTGTTTATGTCGTACTCTCCTGACGTATGCTCATTTAGATCCTTAATTATTATGGTGTCTTAATTATATTGTTATTTATTTTATAAAAAAAAACATTATTATACCTTTGTCGATATTATGTTTGTTAAAAGAATTTATTGACAGTACTGCTTTATGAATACCTACTAATTAGTATTCACAAACATGCTTAATATCATAAACAAATATTTGATGTTAATTTGACATACAGTTTGGAATATCTCGTATAATTTAAAATCATAATGACTTCTAAATCAGCACACAATGGACCATTTCTACATATTCCACCCATTTATCAGAAATAACATAATTGTTGAATGACAATACTACCATCAATCTTTAGTACCGTCGAACTGGACAATATGGACAAATGAATCGGTCGTCACGCATCAATTTATGGGTCATTAGGGCAATAGACCCTTCAGAGTCACCCACCCAGGTAAGAGGAACGTGCCAAAAACGTCTCAATACCGTAACAATAAAATTTGCTACTGTTTTCGACAATAGAGTGACAAAATGTGGCACGCTTCCAAATCTCAAAGGCGTAGTATTAAATGCAGCTAGCAATTGTTTCACCCAGTGGGATCTCATTCTTCTCGGAAAGTTGTAAAAAGACAAAAGAAACGACTGAATTTTGCAGTGTGTTACAATAAGTTTTTGACACTGCACACCGTGCACAGTGACGCAAATAGAGACAATTTTCACGCCCATTTTCGGTTGAATTTGGTGAATGTAGCTTTAGTTGGTGATATTGTTCAATTTTCATTTCGTTGTCGCTTATTTGTCATGTAAACATTTTTTATTGTGAATTTCCTACGGATTACAAACATTGTATTGCTTTATTTAGATAATTATGTTAAATGCTGTAGGTGGCATCCAGCGTAGGTAGTAAAATACTTAAAAAAAAGCTTTTATGGAATAATTTGACCTTTACGTTAGTAAAAAGGCAAAGTAATCTGTTCAATCGCATTATATTTTACAAAAATAATAAATCATAAATGCTCTTCCTGATATCAATGAAATAAAGTTTATTTCATAATAACTATTTATTTAGAGGAGCTCGTGGCTAGATAATAACAGCCGCACGGGTCGATCTTCAAGGTTAAGCAACGCTTGCCACGGTTGGTCTGTAGATGGGTGACCATCTTATCATACCGAGTTTCCTCCGTGCCTCGGATAGCACGTTAAGCCGTTGTCTCGGCTGTCATTTTCAGATCTTTGGTAGTCTTTACGGATAGTCAGAAGCCAGTAAATCTGACTCCAGTCTTTACATGATGTTACCCAGTTATTGGGTTGTGGTGGTCTGGTAGGCAGCTGCTGCTCGTAAAATACTGGTATTTATCTAAATCTGGCTTGACTGAAAGCCTACCCCAATATGCTTGGGAAAAGGCTAGGCAGATGATATAATGACTATTTATTAGAATCTAATACATTTTTGAAACCACTGTAAGAACCGAAGACCTTAGCTGTTAAGAACGCCCTAAGAAAGTTTTTTTTAATATTCATATATTTTTAACCTCATATGTAAATTATAAGCCAATGTCAAACATATAAAGGCGATTAGTATAAGACGCATCATTTTAGACGTCTGTCTTAACCTACGTCACATGTCATTTTAATAGGATTAATGTATGACGAAGACGCGTAGAATTCCAATTTTAGGTGCCAGTATTTTTTTAGCCACAACATTTTGAACTTACCCCACTAGGTAACAATGGTGACGAAGATACGATCGATAAAAAATTAAAGACCACACAGTGGTATGGATTCCCGAAAAATAAAGAAAAAATAACTTTTGAAAATGGAAGGGAGAAAGGGAGTGTTAAGTATGTAGTTTGTTTTGTGTTTAGTGATTGCCAGTATGAAGTTGTTCGAGAGAGTTATTGAGAAATTGGGTTTACACACATGGAGCATTTATTACGTCACATCGAACTGCAATATAGCGAACGACGTTTATATATACACAGATTTATGGTGAAGGAAGAGACAACCACTTTTTAAGTAACTCATTCATTGTCCTGAATTTCTAATTCCAAACTTTATTGTTAGCCTATTTCCATAAGTCATCTATACTAATATAAAAAGCTGAAGAGTTTGTTTGTTTGTTTGCTTGACCGTGCTAATTTCAGGAACTACTGGTCCGATTTTAAAAATTATTTCAGTGTTAGATAGCCCATTTATCGAGGAAGGCTTTAGGTTATATATTATAAATGCAAAAGTAACTCTGTCTGTCTATCTGTCGCGCTTTCACGCCAAAACTATTGAACCGATTTAAATGAAAATTGGTACAGACATAGTCTAGAGCCTGAGAAATGACATAGGCTTTATATATTTTTATATTATGTGCGAAACAAGTATTGTAGGCTATGGTAAAATTTTACTATACGTCAAAAATATTCGTGCTGACCTATCCAGTCAAAATAAAGCATCTGTAACGTTTGGTGCTTGCCACAATTTACCGACGCAATAGTACGGTGGCTGAGTGCTTGTGATTAAACAATAAATCGTAGAAGGGAGCAGCGTGGCGAGCCGGGCCTTAAGAATATTCCGGCGGTATATTAGCTTTGGGCAATGTTGTTGTAATATGTTTTATCGATGTATATTGCAGTATATGCAGTCACTTGATATGCGAAGCTTTGGGTAAAAAGATTTTTTTTATTGTTCACTTTAGAAAATACAAAAAAAAACAGCAAAAAAACACACAAACAAACAAAACTAAATTACAAATAAATTATCCGCAAGAAACCAAATTTCGCCTTCTGCCATTTCTCCGCACTCCTTGTTGTGCCAGAAACTCAGTGTTTGTTGTTGTATCAATAATTTAAAAACTGTTTTTGCATAAAATAACCTCAATATTACAATCTAGTATTAAAAAGAAAACTGCAAAAAATATTACGATAGTTTAAAGTCAGAACCCGGCAAAGCTAGAGACTGTGAGTCTGAAGATGAACAACAAAAAAATAATGACTTATAAATTGTTAAAAATGAGAAAGCAATAAATCAAGAATTAATAAAAATATTTTTTTTTCAAATTCTTATACAAGTCAGGAGAATAATCCTTACAGAATAGGGCCTGAATTTTTAAATGATATAACATGAAAGAATGATTAAGGAAACAATGAATTTACTAAACGAAGCTCAAGCATCAAAATGTGAGAGACAACCGTGTAAAAATATAACAACACAACAAAAAGGCGTTTAATGTATCCCTATGGAACTAAGGAACCAACAATAGTAGAATCGGGCCACAGTGCTAGAATACCGCCCGCTGATCAGATTCTCTGTACAAAAATGCCGTATTTTGAAAAACTCAAAAGCGATTCATAATTAATTAATGTTCGCGATGCGTATCGGACGTTCGGGCCAAATGGGACGGATGCCCACATTCCATTGTCGTGTAACTTACGCACATCGTTCATCAAGTTGACAACCGTTAATCCAGTTTCCGGGATATTACTAGCGGTTTGGATGTCGATTTCGTATGGCTGCGAATTTTCGGCATTGTTGATCGGATATCTGTGGTTAGAAATGTGCAATCGGGCTGAATATTTCTGAGAGATCTGCTTAGATCTTCTTCTATTAAGTCTTTGTATGATTTATTACTTGTGAGTATTTTTTCTTGTCTGGTGACCTAAACGTGGATCGGGCAAATGATGTCGACTGCCAAAATGTTATCAAATCAAATTAAAGTATGTGTACTTGAAAAAACATTTTGCTGTCATAGTAGTTTTATCATTGTAGCTTAGTTTACAAAGAATTGGGATTAAACAAAAAAGCTGAGAACCAGTCGTAGGGATCAACTAAAATGTCCCGCCCCTCTACCCCCGAATCTCGATGACAAATCGTTGCGTAAATGATAGTGTTCGTTCGCTCGTACGGCCGTCGAGAGCAGTGTTTTTGTTGTTTGATATATGTCTGCGCTTTGTTGCATCCATGTTCTATTGTTCGGGATTAGGTTGCACAGTTTTTGTGACGCTCCATTGCGCCGTCAGGTTACCGTTGTCATCCATTTTAAAAGTTGGTCCCCTCATTGCGGTGAGTCGTGCTTTGAACGGTAACTTAATGTTACTATTAGATTTGCCGGCTTCGCTCAAAGCTTGCAAAGTGTCGCCATTAAGATTGCAATGTGTTAGTTGCTTTGCGTTGTCTATATTGAGAACAGCAGGTTGCGGACAATGTTCTTTCAATACTACATTAGCATATTCTTGTGTTTTATTCATATAAAATGTTGCACGTCTTATTGTGTGGTCTATCTTTAATGCGTTAGCATGTATCATACATTGAAGTCTGAGTGTCCTTAACAGAAATTCAAAGGTGTTTTAATCTCGTCCAATCAAGTTATCTTACTTAGTCAGCGTAATAGATCAACCACCTTAATCAGACTCATATTTATTTGTTCAATTACCTCCCATGAAACGCAATCACCGTTTTCACCACATCATTTATAAACATAATTATATTTTCACTTACTACCGAAGTACAATCGTTTCGGCTACTAACTACGAATTTAAACCCTTTCACAGTACAATCAGATAAACAGCACCTGGACTAAGATTAAACTGTCGGGTGGGGCCTGCCATGTGGATGTCCGATGACATGGACTAAATTATAATAATTAATCATTATTTTATACTGGACCCTTCGAACAACAGGCGTAATGACGAGTGCCTGCGGGTGGGTTTTTCTATTACCATACGTTTCCTGTCTTGCGTTGAAAGTTTCAACTATTAATCAATAAACCACAATAAGAGGGTAACATGTTTTATGATGTATTGAAGAAAGGATTGTATTTTTTATGCTCATCCTTTATATTTTTAGTAATAAAAGAGAAACTCGTATTGTATCTCAAATTAACAACGTTGAGGTGTAATTTAGATTTCGGTCAGGTTTGTGATAGAAATTGTTGTAATGAAATATTTTAGAGGAATAGTAGCTATTCTTTGGTTCATAATCAAAAAGAAGATTGAAGAGCCAATCTAGACTTAAAATATTTGAAACGAAAAATACGAAGTAATAACAGACCTTCAATCGCCAACGCACGGAGATAAGACTCTATCCGCAATTCAAAGAAAAATAATCGCCCTCAATTTTAAGCCAAAAATATTTTCTATAAAATCGATTTCTCGAGACAACAGCGACACTCGAACCTATCGAGTTCACGGACGTTAAAAAAGAATTAAAAAACCACCCTTGAGGGCGTTGTTCGTATTTCAATTACCGACCAACATATTCACAGGATCGTGTTTTGCTTTCATTCATTTCAACCGAAATAATCTCCACCACAAACAACGTTTGTACAGTCGACTTGTCAAATATAATGCTTCTTTTGTAGACCCCAAAATCAATTATGGCCTTTTTGCTGTCAAAATTGAGGTTTGAAATTCTCGAGTTTCTATAGTTGCGATGTTTATCTCGCCAGGTGATGTTCTAAACGTATTTTAATTGAGTATAACGGAAGATTATTTTGCCCAACTGCAAGGAGTTTGACTATGAAGAGGTGTTATTTTTTGGGATCTATTTTTGTGATATAGCATTCTTTTCATAAGAAGGTCTTAGGGTTAAGAAAATAAACTTGGATTTCACGTGTCATATGTCTATAAAGTTTATTTTTAATCCGGTTCGGCTCTGATTTTGAAATACTTTTTTAAGTTTCATTCCTTTCAAGACTATTTTTTTATTAACTAGGTTGCGAACTTGTGATAACTTTGTAATTTCTCGACAAATAGCTGAGATATAAATTTTTAATCGTTTAAGTACTTCTTATTATTTAACTAATGATATAAAGTTCTAAGATTTTAATTCATATTCGTTACTACTATCGGTACTTGTACGCAACCTAAAAACCTTAGTTAGGGACTTCTTCTTAAATCTCATACCATAAACCACTGGATTGTGGTCATGTATGCCTAAAATTCTTTCCAGCAACTCATTATTAGACCAAAATACATTAAATTTTGCCCAAACCGCGGATTAGTTGTCAAAATGAGAAAGGTTTTCAAAGCTATTTTAGTTGACAACTTTGATGCGCTAAGCCATTTAAAACTTGTATAATCTGACCAAAATTGTTTTAATGAAATTAATTCTGTTTGAACAATCCTTTTAGGTTTTATTTTTGTATTTGGCATTTTAAGGTTAGAATACTGTTTTGTATTATGTAAAAAATAGCTGTTGCCCGCGACTTCGTTCGCGAGCAAGTCGGAAAGTAAAATGTTGTCGCTAGATAAGATCTCTAAGATAAGATATTAACGAACAATTAATATCTAGCTTTGCTTAGATTTAGGAATTTGGAAGAATTATGCAAGGCACTGACTGTTTCACTTCTTCTGTTCCAAATGCCGACCAGCCCTAGTAATTTTTCGTAATGAGAAACGTTTTAATGATTAAACGCATAATGTTAAAGAAAGTTTCTGGGGTTGTTAACACATTGCGAATATTTTTCGAAAGATTCATCGCGGCCTGCAACGCAAAGGACAGAAGAAGGAACATGGATGGGTTTTAGTCAGTAAAGTCTGACACTCCCTTCTGCTCCGCCTAGAGCGAGTGGTTAACATGCGCAACTAATTCCTCGGTACGAAGCAACCTCTGCCAATTGGGCTGTCTACAGCGCCTATGTCGAAAAGATGTTTTTTTAGAAGGCAATGACCCGTAATTATACCTATTATTATTCGGAGGGTATTTCTACTTGAGCTAAGATGTCGCTTAGTTAGTCACGTGTATAGGCTTAACGTTGCGAGTTTTGAATGCTTGCAATTTGTAGCCCTTGGCCATTTTTTGTCCCAAAGTACAGTTGATCTCCGGCAAATTCATGTAAAAAACTATGGTAAAGGTAAGAGGAGAGTGCGGATTCAGCACTACCATCTCGGAACCCCTTTTCACGCTTTTGTCTGTGGCGTCTTGCCTAGGGATCTAAAGTTCCCCTTGATCCACTAAAGAGTGAAGTTCGCGATAATTTCTGACCATGAGATCACTGGGAAATGAACAGTTTTGAAACTTAACAGAAAACAGTTTTCGGATGTATGTGACTTTGCAGCTTTGTAGTTTTTTTTTTTTTTTTACTATTGATAGGCACGCGCTTGACCACCATCTCACCTGATGGTAAGCGATGATATGGCCTAAATAGAAACCACAAAACCTTTAATTCGGATTATTCTCCGGAAACATTCGTCAATATTATGCGTAGTGGTTATTGCTTGGCCGGTGGGTTCCCCGTACACCTGGCATTAGAAATGAATCCCTGCTGTAAAGCAACGGAATAGCACAATCTATCTTCTAAAATAACCGAACAATCTTCTTGAAACTACTTACCGAATCAAGTTGATTATTTATTTATTCTGAATCAGGAACGCAACTCGTAACAATTTTATGTTTTTGAAACACAGAAACCCAATTTTTGCGGAGTTAATGCAATTCTTTCGACTTCTCTATCGTGGGACTTCGCCACTTGCTTGTGCGTGATATTACATGACCCCTGACTCCAAGCCAGTATGGGCCCAGTATTGGGCCACTTTAGCAAAGATTAGCAAATGTAAGCGCGCGCCTGCTGACTAATATTCAAATCTTAATACCGCAATTTAAAAAAATAGGTCAAATGCTTAATGCCATCTATGGAATATGTAGTCGAAATGTTAAAATATAAGTTAAATTTTGATTTTTATATTAATAGAAATATGATGTGCATTCAGAACGATATTTTTTAAGGTAAGAATATTGCCAGCTATAGGCACCGTGCACGGCGTTGACTTTGCCATCTAGTGTCGCATATTCGAAGTTTCAAGGGTCAGAATACTTGATATTGACGCTTTTGTGCTGCCACCTGTGGTTCCTACATGTTGAGTTTAGGGGAACATGCGTGAAGAAGATTTTACCATCTAGCGTAGCTATTTCGAATTTTTCACTTGAAACATACTTGACAGTGACATTTCTGTGCTGCCACCTATAGTTTCTGCACGCTTCCTATTGTAATTAAGATCAATTTATTTACTAAAAACTACACCTTCGAAACGGTCACCCCTGTAAAATATTAAACAAAATATTACGAAACATTTTCCTCTCCCCTTAATAAGATAATTTGGGTCTATTTGCGTACAAGAACTGGTACGCACAGACGTACAGACATGGCGTTAAATTAATTATCAGTGGAAGTGGACCAAACGAAGCCGCCGCGGCCCGTGGCCGGTTCAATGAAGGCCGCACCATGGAGTTGCGCGGAGCGAGTCAAAAAGTGTCAAAGCCGAGAATTACAACGAAGTAATTGTATTATCTTTCGAAATGGTATTTCAAGTTTGTTTTTGTTTTTACATTGCGCTTTCACCCCAAAACTACTGAATCGATTTAAATGAAATTTGGTACACAGGTAGTCTAGAGCCTGAGAAAGGACATAGGCTACTTTTATACCGGGTATATTCCCTAGGGACCACGCGGGCGAAGCCGCTGACAGAAGTTGGTATTTAATATGTAGTGTTAGAAAATATTATGAAGTAGGTAAGTGCGAATGAATTTCATTTCACCCGTCGGATCACTTTTGAATACATTAGGTGTCGAACATGATGCCTATAAAGTTAAAAAAATAAAACCATTTTTAAGTGCAAAAAACCGGGGGAGTGTGAAATGAACTCGCACACGAAATTTTTATTATTTGTTGTTATAGCGTTAATAGAAACACAATCTCTGAAAACAACTGTCTACCTATTACGGTTCTTGAGGTACAGCCCATTGACAAACGAACGGACTGACGGACGGACGGATAGCGGAGACTTAGCAATAGGGTTCCGTTGGTTACCCTTTGGGTACGGAACCCTAAAAAATCATCATGATCTGTTGTTAAACTACTTTCTCATATTCTTTATTACTTATAATTTTCGATGGCCAGTTCACGCCAATTTTTCGAGGCGTTACACTTTGAGTTATGTATTTATGTATTATACTTAAGGCAGTTATGAGGAAAAAAACACCACCAGTTACCTTTGTTTCTTTTCAGATAATAAGGCCTCCCACGTAGCCATAGAATCATTGAAGCCTCACAGCACGTGCTCATTTGCTCAAAGGAGTGAAAGGTAACAGTTATTGTAGCATTGACAGGTACTCGTCAGTATAAGAATGATTGTACTACGGACATGCATATTCTCGGGAACCTTTTTGTAATACAGATTTTTTCGGAAAATACTTTGAGTGCATTATGAAGCATATGGTTGCGGAATTTGTTCAAAAGAGTCACCACAGCCCTGGAACGCAATGGGTACAAGAAGGAACATGGATGGATTTTAGTCGGTAAGAGTCTGATACTCTGTTCTGTTCCGCCCAGAGCTGGAGGAGTCATTTGATGATTTCACTTCCTTAAAAAAAGGAGATGAAGAAAACGTGTCGACCCCAAATAATATGGGATAAGGACAGGAAGGTGACGATGAATCTTAGCAGATACAAGAAAGGAAGATGAAGGAGAAGGAGATACAAGAATCCTCGCTGGATAAACATAAAAAAACTGGACAAGTTCGAGTCGACGGTTGTAGGTATATACTATAAATTATAAATAGTTCAGGTACTTTAAATAAAGACATTTTTTATGATTTAATTAAAAATTTATTGTTTTCAGATTTTTCCCTTTACCTGTAGTATATAATACGGCATTACTTGCTAAAATTCATAGTTCTAGATTAACGGAAAATATCCAATAAATTTGATTTGATTCCCTTGAGATTGTCGAAATATACGTATTTTGCGGCTTAAACGGCCGTATCTTTTTTTTACGTGGGCCTGCAAATTTAAGTTATGGTTTTAATTTCAACTCGATACTTCCACGCGTTCCCGAGATAAAGGGTCTTGACAGACAGACAGACGGATAGACGGACGGATGGATGGTTGGACCGACAACAAAGTGATCCTATGAGGTTGCCTGTCCAGTACAGCGGAGTGAGGTAGTGGAGCGGAGAAACGGAGAAATTTTATCCAATGGAATTGCATTAAATCTCCGCACCACGTGAGTCACTTACATTTTGACTGGCATGATTGTTAAATATTTTAAGGCCGCGTTCCACTAGACATGTACGAGGATGCGTAGCGAGGGATGTATTTGTTATGAACAAATAGAATCGCTTCATTTAAATAGCCTCGCTCAGGGCAAGCGATTCTATTGGTTCCATTCCTCGCTACGCATCCTCGCTCGTATCTGCTGGAAACGCAGTCTAAAAGGCCATGGTGCTTTTTCACTTGTTTAGTAACGAGATCCAAAACCACTTTAATAAAATCAATTTCACTTCTACGAGTGGGAGAGAGAGGTGTCTATCTGACTTCTTAATACGAAAGCTCCCACTTTACCATTTACTAACAAAGCACTCCACTTATCTAGTAAAATCCTTAACATAATCCATTTACGACCACAATATCAGCGATTGAAGTCCGCTGCGTCCATCAATAAATCATCGGCCATATAAAGCCGGTTGCAGACAGCCTGGGCCGACGACACGGCCGGCCTCCGGCCGACAAAGCAGCACCAATTTGCAGATTAGCTGATGCGTAAATTGTTGCATTAGCCATACGTTCAACAGTGAAGGTTCGACCAATTATGGTGGTAATTCGATACCGCGAGCCAACGTAATCCGACGTTATGTACGCACCTTTATGTTGTTTGTAATGTTAATGTACCGTGAATTTGTATATTGTGTGCAAGGATTGTTTTTAAGGAATTGAACACGGGAGTTTATTATTGTAAGCAAATAAAACGAATGTTTCGTGTAAATACACGTTTTATAAAGTGAAGTTGCGTACAAAAGGTGAAATGAGATTAAAACCAGCCAAGTGTGAGTCGGACTCTCACACGAAGGATTCCGTAAAATACACGTTTCTTGTATGGGATAGGGATCCCATACAAGAAACGTGTGTTTTTAATTTGAATATTTAATTTGATTAAATTTTTAGTAAATTTCAAAATACACCGTGTTTACACTAAAGCTACCCAAATAAATTCAAAAAGCATTGCTAAGCAAATTTAACGCGCGGAATCTGTTCGAAAGAGCTACCGTAGCCCTGGAACGCAAAGGGCACTAGGAGGAACACGGATGGGTTTTAGTCGGTAAAAGACTGACACTCCGTCCTGTTCACTCAGAGCGGGAGGAGTCATTTGATGATTTCCCATCCTTAAAAAAAAAAGAAAATTGCTAAGCAAATTCAACGCATAAGATTTTTCCCGACTGAGTTAATACTTGCATATTATCGTCATATGAGGCAACAGCGGAAGATAACATTGACATAGACTTGAACATTGAAATCACAAATATTTATTCTCTTATGAAGAAACTAAATAAAATATGTATGCATGAATGCGAGGAACTCTACGAAATAGGCAAAATTGATACTGTCAAAAACACTGACGACTACACATGCTAATCTGAACTTTAACTTAGGTTGAGTAAAATTCATATTTCCTTGTGCATTTTTGTATCAGGCAATATTAAAAATGGTGATCCATTTCACTTTATACAAATAAACGAGCTAATATGTTCTTTTGTAAACAAGCAAACGTTTTGTTATTTGTGAAGCAAATTTCAAAGTAGATATTAAAGAGAAATGAAAGCTTGACGTGAGCACTGAACATGGCCAGGTATAACTGTGGTGTGGTGTGGTGTGGTGGTGTGTGGTGTGGTGTGGTGTGTGTGTGTGGTGTGGTATTTCTGATAATTTGTGTATTTTTTATTATTTGATTGTATGTAATGTGTGTGCTATGATCCTTTGTTGGTCGAAATAAACGTAGATAACTATGTATGGTAGGGGAGAGACGATGGAAAATCGACTTCACCCACGTAATAACCAGGGGAGGGGGACATTTTATCTTTTGGTGATTACAAGCCAATGATAGCTTGCCAATCGTAATCCAACATTATGTGCGGAATTTTATGTTATTTCTGATGTTAATGTATCGTATATTGTGTGCAGGGACTGTTTATAAATAAGGAGTAAAACACGGGAGTTTATTATTGTGAGCAAATAAAATAAATGAAGATGCGTTAACAAGGTGAAATGAGATTAAAACCGGCGAAGAGCGAGTTTGACTGTCACACAAAGGGTTCCCTACCGTAATCCGAAAAAAGAATACGTTTCTTGTATGGGATCCCCCTTTATTTTTTAGTATTTGCGGTTCTTGAGATACAGCCCACTGAGACAGACGGACGGATGGACACAATTGTGTACTTCAACTTTATTCGTGGTGTACATGTGTTTATGACCTAATTTTGGGTCTAAAATAGAGCAGGTAATGGCTGGCAATCTAGGCTGTGTAGCTAATCCGTGTTCAGCGCTCCTACGTCAGTCAATCTGAGTGCCAATTAGAATGAGTTTCGTGTTATTAACGGTGAAAATGACAATCTGAAAATTGCTTGTGCAATCTGTGTTATTTACTAACTACATGAGTTATGAAGTTTCTGTGGATACCTATAGAGTTATGATATCCATTTGTTTTGTTATCATCTGCCTACTAGCCTTTTCCCAACTATATTTGGGTCGGCTTCCAGTCAAATCGGATTTAGCTGAATACCAGTATTTTACGTGGAGCGGCTGCTTACCAGGCCTCCACAACCCATTAACTGGGTAACACGGTACTTCATGGCAAGAATGGAGTCAGAATTACTGGTTTCTGACTATTCGTAACGACTACCAAAGATCTTCAGATGATAGCCGGGTCCACGTGCTTTCCGTGGCGCGGAGGAAACTTGTTATATAAAGATGGTCACCCATCCACAGACCAACCTTGGCAAGCGTTGCTTAACCTTGTAGATCGACCCGTGCGGCTGTTATTATCTAGCCACGAGCACCTCAATATCCATTTGATTTCTGAATTCAAATAAAAAAGTGGCTTTCATAATACGGACTTTGATTAAACAAGTTTTTGAATGATAAACATTTTCAACAATTAAAAAAAAAACATCACAACACACAAAAGTTAACGACACAAATATAAGCCTTTACATATGAAAACTTATTAACTATGTGATTAGTTATACATAATATAATAGATAATAATAAAAATAATACTCAGTTACATTGGCCTCAAACTAGACAAGCCTGCATCTTGGGTACCAAAAACATTGATGCACAGATTCTTAATTTAAATAAAAATTTGAAACATGTATTATTTTTTTATTTTTTTTTTAAATATGGCCCATAGAGACTAATAGACTGCAACTCCATCAAAAAATTACTCAGTCCATAAAAACGCAGTGCTATACAAACGATATTAAAAAGATTGGACACCAATCGAATCATTGGAACCATTGGTATTCCCACGTCCACCATGGTCCATGTTGGCAATCACAGAAGAGGTTAATTACACCACTAAAATAAAATTTACTGGCCACAAATATGTTCTATTTTTATGATTGAAGGGACATAGTCGTACTTCGTAGCTTGATTGACCGTTTTGTTGGCTCTTAAATCGCTTTTGTATATAATTTGGTTATGTTAATTGACTTAGGAATAACAAATATTGAGAAAGATTACGGAAAACTATGCAGTTTTTAAATTGAATGACTAACTGAAGTTATCTACACAATGTAGCGGTTATTATTGGTCATTAAGTTTGATAGCAAAGAATAATTATATAATTTTTTGCTTTTATTGAAAAAAATACGCTGGAGTTAATGTTTTTTCAAAGTAAAATGAAAAGCTTTATTTCAAATGGCCCATTAAAAGGCACTTTGGCTGTCAACATGTAAATGTAAAATATTTTTTTTACTTTAGAGTTCAATAAAACATATTTAAAAGTAAAAAAACGGCCAAAAGCGAGTCAGACTCGCACGCGAAGGGTTCTTTACCATAAACCTTAGATAAACCTTAAGTTTTTATAGCAGCAACAGAAATACACAATCTGTGAAGTTTAACTGTCTACCTACGTAGACATCGTGTTCTTGAGACACAGCCTGCTGACAGATAGACGAACGGACGGTAGTAATAGGGTTCCGTTGGCTGCCCTTGTACGGAACCCTAAAAAAAATTACAAGTGTCCATTTGCAAAGCTAGATTCTTATTTCTCCATAAGAACCGTTGGACAGCGGAACGGTACAAAAACTCTATTTGCAATAATAGCAATAATACAAATAGTGATAATTAGATACTCATGTTCGTAAAGCTTAAAAACAACACCAACATTATCCATATTCACCTTTAAATCTTCAGAAATTGCAAAATATTCTGACTTGGCTTCATCGTAGCATGAGTTGTATCGAAGAATTTTAAATCCATGAATAAAAGATACCTTCATTAAATATAAATCCATTTCAAAGGTCTAAACGCTTGCATATTATTTTAATATCAAGTAATGGTGCACCGGCATTTCACGATTCATCAATATCGCTTGCCAGTGATATTTTATAGATCAAAGGATTTCTATTTCTATTTGAATCCCGACTTCTCTTTGACTAACCCCGGCTAAGGCCAGCCACCGTAATTCCTCAGTAATTTCCTCTGGACTCTAATCTCGCCTATTGGTTTGCTCGGAAAATTCACGCCCTAATAAATAACCTCTTTTAGTTCCTGACTTCAATTTAACGAGGTTAAATTGTTTAAAAAAGATCTTAATAGAAATCCGCTAATCGATCTTAGTGCGGATTTAAGAGTAAAAAATAAGGCAAGCGGATATCTGGAAATCGTGCCAGAAAAGACAGATTACACGTACTCGTCGTATACAGCAAAAACTGATAATTTCAATACGAAAACTAAACCACTTTAAGTTCAGATAGAGAAGAAGCTTTTAAATAAAATTGGTGATTATTATTAGAGAGACAAAGTTTAATATCGAAGAACGCTTGTTTGGACAGCAGTAAATAAGTTTCGGATATAAATCACAAGCTTGAAGGATAAAAACGAAAGTGTGCGTTCGGGTAGAAAATTTATTTCTTTCTTCCACATTTCACTGGCTCTTGTAAAAGTTTTAATTATTTGCCGGATGCGGTCCGACGCCGCTCCGTTTGGGATCAATGTACTGTTGACTCTTTAATTTTAATGCTTCATAGCAGATACAAATTAAGTCTAGTTTTTACGTTTGTTTGGCCGTGATTGTTAAGTTACGACTTTTGTTTTTTACTACAGTTCAAAACAAGATGTAGAGTTTCATCTACGATCTCATGTGTTCTTGATTTAGGAAGTGTGAAAAGTTTCAAGCTTTTGCTGATAACCAATATTTAAAGGATTCAATAGTTCTTACTTGTAACTTTCTAATTTATAGAAACAAAACTATTTACCTTTTGCAATTAAAAAAAGACGATAGAAAAAATAACCATAATTAGCATCATTTATTTACAACACAAAATACTAATAATCAACTATACTTAAAAATATATACATACTGATGATAATAATGATGTACAAACGCGTATAAAAATAATTCCTGATTCTTTGGCCGAAGAAAAGCTCAGCTGCAGCTCACAACAACATGACTGCAAAACCCCTTTTGTTGAAGTAGTTTTCTAGTTTTGAACCAATTTTAGACAACGGTAACCGGTATAAGACAAAAAACAAAAAAAAAACAAAAAGGACTTTTACAAAAAACTGGCTAAGTGCGAGTCGGACTCGCGTGCAAAGGGTTCCGAACGAATTAAATTTTTAACATGTTATTCTGACACTATAGACTTCTTATAGGTTTTTCTGGAATCTATTGGGAAAGATCTATTATCTCCATTTTTTTTTTCAATTTTAGATTAAGCAATTCCGGATAATAAGGTCATTGGTCATAATGGTAATTTTTCATCTAATTTCTTGAATAACTTAAAAACCATTTACTTTAATATTATGAAAAATATCATTAAAAAACTCACAATAAGCCATTTCATTTGATATGGCTAACGATATTGTTTAAAAATCTTTTTTATTTTTTTATTTCTAGTTTGACCCTCAAAAGTGACTTGATAATTTACGTAACGCGTCCTTGTTTCTGTCCACACGTGTGCAAAATTTCAACAGAATCGGTCCAGTAGATTCGGAGAAAACTGTCTATGATACACGGACAGACAGACAGGCACCCGAGTGATCCTATAAGGGTTCCGTTTTTTGTTCGGAACCCTAAAAACCACAATCACATCCAATGTCTCGTATAAACTGCTACATTATATTAACCAAAAAGACTTTCCCTTTCTAATACCACTAGCAGTCGCAATTATGAGACATAGAAATGAGTACAAGACTTTTATTACAACAAATAGTGACCAAGTTTCCTAAGCACGTAGATGTTACGTCTGCTCAAGCAATCGACATATGAACTGACTCTGGACAAGTAATAATGTTATTTGTCATATTTTTAGGGTTCGAATAAAAAAAACAAAACCCTTGTAGGATCACTCGTGTATCTGTCTGTTCTTCTGTCACAGGTGATTGGCTGATTTTTTTCCGTATCTACGAACTGATCCAGTTGTTTGCTGCTATGAAATTCTGTGAACTAAGTACGGACTCGTGAAGCGAATAAATAAATTTCGTGAGATAAACAACGAAATAAAAAAAAGAATACTGTGTCGTTTGAAACATCAAATGAATCAAATATTTAAAAATAAATTAATTTAAGTTTTTATAATTCACATGAAAATCATCACAAGGGGGTAATGGTTAATAATCTCCAAAACTCTTTAACCTAAAATGTTGAAAAACTATGTGTAACCCTTTGTTGCGGACTTCGTTCGAAAGAGGCACCGTACCCTGGAACGCAAAGGGCACTAGGAGGAACACGGGTGGGTTTTAGTCAGTAAGAGTCTGACACTCCCTTCTGCTTCACCCAAAGCAGGAGGAGTCATTTGATGATTTCCAATCCTTAAAAAAAAATAAAAAAAATGTGAAACCCTTTGCGCGCGAGTCCGTTTCGCACTTGGCTGTTTTTTTTCTAGTACATAATACTAGGGCTCCTAAGCTTGTAGGTATGTGCTGCCCTCAGACTGCGTGGGATCAAAAAATATGAGGCTTTGCCTGTCTGTACAACAAATCTCATTAAGAAAGTTTATAATAATGTTAAGGTATTACTAAAGTCTTATTACAATTTATTTTGGCTTAATCTCAGCGTGTAGCCAAGTAAATTATTGTTTTGGAGTAAGCCGTATAATTATTTGAATTATTTTTGCAGGCTGTTTTGTTTTGTTAGGCGAATTTTTATTTCGAATTATGTTGTTTGGAGCTCGTGGCTAAAGAATAACAGCCGCACAGGTCGATCTTCAAGGTTAAGCAACGCTTGCCACGGTTGGTCTGTGGATGGGTGACCATCTTAACATATAGAGTTTCCTTCGCGCAATTTTTATTTCGAATTATGTTGTTTGTGATTATTTTGTTAAGTGCGGTAAAGATAAGGTGTATTTATAATTTATTTATAACTAGCTTTTGCCTGCGGCTTCGCCCGCCTCAAAGCCGGAAAATATTCCAAGGTAACACACTGTCCGGATAAAATGTCTTCTATGTCCTAATCCAGGAGATAAAAGAAAGAAAGAATAATGTTTATTTGGGACTTGCACAAGACTGACATAAAATTTAATTAAAAAGTTAAAGTACTTAGTAAATAAATTAATAATAACAACATGAATTTTATTCGTACGAGGCCGATATGATAGATGTTCTACCCGTGTGCCGAGTTTCCTACAAATCTGTGCTGCCGTTTAGACGTGAAGAGGTAGCAGATATACAGAGTTACATTCGCTTTTATAATATTGCTATAGATTGGTTCGTGTCAATTAGGCGTTTGATAAAACGAGGTCACAACATATTTGCGATGCTCATTGGAGTGCTCATTGGTTTGTTTACAAAAAATTTGCAGAACGTGAAAATTCTCGATCACAATCCAGAAACTCAATCTGAAATTAAGTCCAAACAAGAGGAATTTCCAAAAGACGTAACACAAAAACATTTTCGTTAAGATTAACGTCTTGATAAAGTATCAAAACCAGCTAGAATGGGCATGTTCTGGCCGAACCAGATTTAAATGTAAATGTTTGAAACAATTTGTACGGCCATTAACAATCTTATCGTCGTACATATTGCGACACTATTTTATACAAAACGCATTTTCGGATAAGATTTTGAAAGCTGATTTCAGGTTTGAATCGGATCCAATAAATTGTTAGAAGTTATGTAAGAACATGTTTCTGTGCCGATTACTATGGATTTTAGTGTACTTGTCTGAGAACAAATAGTTTGAATGTTCTAGTAACTTGTCATCGCCAACAAGATCGGTGTGACACGAATAATCTCACCATTGCACTATACAGTTTTGGATAACGATTTAAATAACTGTGATTGACTAATACTGCTTTGTGGCTCAAAATTGTTGTTTGAAATAAAAAAATTGGTTGTCTGTTAAGTCGGTTTACGGACGATATTTTTACGTTATAACGTCATAAGGTAACAAACAAGCCGAACGGTTAGGCCGATCGTGTTTCTCAATCGCTTGTTCTGCGCTCACATTTGCGGAACGTGACTTTTTTTCTGCGTGCAGCCGTCGTTCATTGATTTATAAGACGTTATCTGGTCAAAAATAGGTACTTACGCAAAAAGAACCTATAAATTAAAATTATGTAGGTACAGAGATAATAGCACAATGTTAGGTGCTGTATATTTCACTACAAAATTAGATTACAGATACAATATGTAAAGAGATAGAGAAGGAAAATTAATATAGACTATATTTCTTTTGTTTATTTTTTTACTTAAGTTGCGAATAAAAACAAAATAAATCATTGGGCATCAAAAAAATAATCTACATCGCTGTCAATGGCAAAAGTGCCCAGAACACTGGCAGCATTGCCGCGTTGAATGGCAATGCTGATTCTTTGGCCGAATAAAGCCCAGCCCTCTGTCCACGTGAACAGTCGACTTAAGATTAAGACTTAAGATTGGTTTGCTCTCGACTCTAGTCTAGGTCAGAGGTGACAGAGACAAAGTCGACGATGGAGTGAGCTTACCGAGAAGGAGCCTGTTCACTCAAAATTTGAAAAATATTTGGAAGCTGGTGTAATTTTACTGAAAAAGAAAAAGAGATTTCAGCAACTCAGTTTCAGAACGGTTGTGAAGTACAAAGTCAAAGTCAAAGTTAAAGTCAAAGTCAAAAACGTTTATTTCAATTAGGCCATTAAACGGCACTTTTGAACGTCATCATTACATTTAAAATAACATAGTGACTCTACTGTCCATTCGGAAGGGTAGATTCTTATGGAGAAGAACGGACAAGAAACTCCATAGTTACTCTTTTCAAATCAATGTTTTACATGTGCTGTGGTATACAAAACTTCTGTTAATATATATGAGGACCATGAACCTAGAGTATGCAGAGGTAGACTTATTATATTTTTAAATAAGTACATGGTACTCACATATTTACAAATATTGGAACCATTAATTATTAGAGTGAGTGAACAGAAAAATAAAAACCCAAAAATGAAAAAGTAGGTACAAAAGTAAATACATAAACCAACCAGTTTGATCTTGTCTCCACCATTGATTGTCCTATGGAGCAGGACCAGCATGTTTCCAAGCATTCTTATCCTGAATGTAATCTTCTAATTTGTTATATGCTTGTTTACAAAGTGTGCTTTTAATGTAGTTTTTTAATTTTCTTTCAGTTAGTTCTAATATGTCACAAGGTATTTTATTGTAACATTTAACACAGTACCCCATGAAAGATGTGTGTGCTATAGCTAATCTATAAAATGATTGATCTAATTTTTCTTTATTTCTAGGATTAATATTATGTCTATCACTAACTTTACTAAAAAGATGACGATTTTTCCGTACATACATAATAATTATTTTCATATATGAATTGGCAAGGGACTGTCATAATATTAATCTTTTTAAAAAGTTCCCTTAGAGAATCGCGACGACGCAGATTATAAAGGGCTCTGACAGCTCTCTTTTGTAAAATAAATATGGATTCAATGTCAGCAGCCCGACCCCACAGCAAAATACCGTACGACATAATGCTGTGGAAGTAGCTAAAATAGACCAAACGTGCGGTTTTTACGTCTGTTAGCTGTCTTATCTTCCTAACAGCATAAGCGGCTAAGCTTAAACGCCCATGAGGTCCCCATTGTAAATTCTCGTCTAAAGTGATTCCCAGGAAAACCGTGTGATTAATAAACTCCAGTTTTTCTTCATTCAATATGATGTCACATTCGCTACTTCTAACATTTGGTAAAGTAAATCTAATACATTTGGTTTTTTTTTCATTTAGTGCCAAGTTGTTTGCCGTAAACCAATAATTCTGTGAATTCTACCGTCAACGGTAGAATTCACAAAATTATTACAAAAGTTAAAATAATAAATTATTGTCCGAGATCCCCAACAAAAACCTTGCAGTTATCTAGAGGTACAATACCAAACACATTCACTTAACTTCTAAGTACATGAAAATTCACCACGAAGTTTATTACGTCATCCAATCTCTTCATCTGTACTTCAGAGATTCCTAAATTAAAACTATAAAACTGAATTTTGGACGTCCTCCCGTTTATATCTCTGGCCGTCACTTTGAATTATGTCGTTGGGAGGAAGTAAAATAAAATGTTGTTTTGTTTCTTGTTAAGAAGTTGTTGCTGGCTGTTTGTAAAATGTCTCCTTTATAAATGATTATGCCGATTATTATGACGTCACTGAAACTGGTTAATTAGTTTCCTAGTTCAAATAAATGAAGATATAGTTATCAAGAAAAAACCGCCCCAGTGCAAGTCGGACTTTCACACGAAGGGTTCCGTATGGTACGGAACCCTTCCGAGAAAAACACGTATGGGAGCCTCCTTAAACTTTTAATTTATTTTATTTTTAATATTTATTGGCAATAGGAATACACACTCTGTGAAAATTTAAATTGTCTAACTATTACGGTTCTTGAGATACAGCCCGCTGACAGACAGACGGACGAACGGACGAACGCACGGTTAGCGGAGACTTAGTAGGTAATAGGGTCATCGTACGACTAAGAACAAAATATTCTTTCGTAATGGTCCCCGAATGGACAAAGGTAGAAGCTACTTTCAGAAACCTGCCACAATGAGTGTCAATGCGATATAGGTATAAGGTAAGGTGGTATAGGTGATATAGGGTAGATTCCTAAAAATACATTTCGTTCAAGAGTTGAATATACAAAAAAAATTGGACAGATATTTTTCTTTGGTCACGTAAACAAAAAATAGACACGATATAGTACGTCTAAATTTCACGTGACGACGTGACCAATGCGTGAGCTAAGGGAAACTTTTTACCTAGAAGTGACGTGCTAAAACCTATCTCTTGAACATTGATCGTCCTAATATATAACATTCTTCCGTTACTGAGTGACTGACAGAAAACGCACAGCCGAAACTACTGGTTGTAGAAAGCTGAAATTTGGCATGCAGGTTCCTTGGGGAATGTAGGGGAGCACTTAGAGAAGATTTCCCAAAATTCCTACAGGAACGCGAAAAAACGGGATAAGCGCGTATGGAGTCGCGGGCAAAAGCTAGTACGTTATATATTTGTAATTTATCGATTTCATGAATTTATTAGTCCTATATTTTTTGATAATATATATAACAGATGGACCATAAAATATTTTTTAAATACAACGTGTAAGAGAATATACGCAATACCTCCTAAGAGGTCATCTCGTACTCATCAATATGATTTTTTTTCACTATGGGACCAATCACGGATTCGCGAAAAAAAATCAACTATGCATGAGTAAAATGGCCACTTAAGAGATATTGAGTTTATTCTATTACACGTTATAGGTAACCATATACAGGAACTATCCCTGTTCTAAAAACATCACAACAACAATAACAAGTAACCATACGATTTTAGCCAATTGTACGTAAGGCACTCTAGATAGGTCCCTCATCAATATTGGCGCATATCTCTGAACTCAGTATCGTATAAGAAACTGTCCAAGATAATAGATAAAAGTATAGCCGTCATTATGGCTATCCAGACGTCTCCATTGCCGTCTTATGCGTAGGCATTGGCTATCATTCGATAACGGCTATATAAGGCGGCGCTTACATTGGTTATATTAAGGTTGGCTTTGATTGTATGTGTCAACACACACACTCAGACACACACACACACAGACACTCTTCATTTGGTAACTACCAAAATAATATTATAGGGCTTGCTTTGAATACCTACTACAATGTCAAACGTCAGTCTAATAGCAAGTTTTTTACATGTGTGATACAGCAACTGACAGTATCCCAAATTTTTGTTAGATAGAGCATAGTAATTGTTTCATTATCGTACAATGTATATAGGCATTCTTACGCCTATCCTCTATCGTCATTAACGTCTTATGCGTAGGCATTGGCTATTATTTGATAACGGCTATGTGAGGCGTTTACATTGGTTATATTAAGGTTGCCTCCAAACTTATTTGTCTTTATAATCATTGCAAGAGTGTCTAGTTAATAACTCTAAATGTAATTACCAAACTAATATTATAGGGCTAGTTTTGAACACTACAATGGCTAACGATAACCTCGTAGACAGTTTTCTCCATGTGTGATATTGATATAGTAACTGAGAGTAGCCCTAAATTTTGTTACAAATAGAGCATTATTATAGTCATTGTTACCTGCCATAAAAAAGTGTATAGGCATCCTTATGGCTAACGCCGAGGCGAGACTCCTCTGCCGCGGCAAATCGCAGCAAAGCGGACGGAGCTCCGGCAGGATCTCATGGCGGTATGGAGACAGCGACTGTCGTAACCCAGTGCTGGGCACGCCACAATCCAGGCAATTAGTCCCCTTTTTGAGGAGTGACTGGAGCGGCGCCACGGCGTCCTCACCTTTCACCTGATGCAGGTAGTCACCGGACACGGTCGTTTTGGGAGATACCTGTTTCGGATTCGGCGGAAGGACACGCCCGGGTGTCAACACTGCGAGGATCGCCCAGAGGACACGGTAGAGCATACAGTGGGTTCTTTGCCCAAGCAGGGCAGACCTGCTTGGGCGGAAAACCGCCGGGTCCTTGTTGAGGCGATCGGCGGCGGCAATCTCTCGGCTCTGGTTCAATCTATGGTCCGGAGCGAGGAGGCATGGGAAGCGGTCACCTCCTTCTGCGAAGCAGTAATGCTAGTGAAGGAGGATACCGAACGTGTGAGAGAGAGGGAAACCTCACGACCCAGTTGCCACAACAGAAGAAGACGCCCCGGTCATCGAGGGTCGCAGGGCGATTTCCGGCAACCGTAGGCGCGGGCCTGCGGACGGCGAGAATTGGGAGACTCGCCGTCCGATCAGAACCAGGCCCGGGTCGACGGCGCGCTGTGTTCCACGCGCGTCTCAAAAAGCTGTCAGCATAGAAGACGGGGCCCGCTAGGGCCAGTGCCTGCCGGGATGCCGAATCCGTTCGAAAGAGACGCCGCGGTCCTAGAAAGCAAAGGGTGTTAGGAGGAATACGGATGGGTTTTAGTCAATAAGAGTCTGACACTCCCGTCCACTCCGCCAGGAGCGGAAGGAGTAATTTGATGATTTCCCATCCTTAAAAAAAGGCATCCTCATGGCTATTCAGACGTCTCCATTGCCGTCTTATACGTAGGCATTGTTTATCATTCGATATTGGCTATGTAAGGTGGCGTTGCCATTGGTTATATAATAGGAGTGGCTGTGATTTTATGTGCCATAAGTGCAAAGAGTATTCTTTCTAATATAACACTAGGATGTTAATTGTAATTTATATTGTAACGAAGATAGAGTTACTAGGCCTGCTGTGAACACTAGAATATGTCAAACGTTAATCGCGTAGCAAGTTACCTTCGAGTTACCTTCGTGTATTAAAGTCCCTTTTTTAATTTTGACCCAAACTAAAAATTTCTCTTTTTTAAACATTTAACCTCACAGATACAAACTACCAGAACCGAAACCATTATCTGTAGTTAGGTGATACAAATATTTGTTCTGAGTGGGAATCAAACCTAACGCAGAACCTTGGCGCTCAGCTACTGCGCCAACCGAGCATCAACATACAACTTATTGTTCCCGAAGGTCTTTTAGCGATAGAGCAAAATATAGTTACGGCCGCGAATCGTATTTTGTTCAACACACTGACCGGCAAATTGACCGGTATTATTTTTCCATTAAAAAAAAAGTAATATGTCAACAAAAAACATCCGGTCCTAAGTGAACGAGCCTTTACATTGCACTTTAATACAAGAGCGAGGTACAAAGAAACTGTAAAATAAGTTTTATCAGACTGGCCAGAGTTTCACCATATTTTTTATTTGAGACCCTCTCGAGCTAAAATAACTTTCGAGATATTGCTAACATTACAGATTTTCACTAATATGAAACCTTCAATTTTTAATACAAAGGATATTGCTGTGATAAATCTTAAAGTTGGCGTTATTAAGTGCTTTATTAATAGACCAAAGAATAATGTGGTTCCATTAGTTTTGAATAGCTTTTGCGAATTATTTATTGAGGTTTTCTGCAATATTAAAACCTACTTAGTCCAGGCAGGTACTTTAGGACCAAACCCAAAGAGGGCTTTTTGATGCCTAAGTAGCCTTTTGAAATTTATTTTCTACATCGACTTCAATAAATATTTCTAAATAATTCTTTCTTTTGCGATTTAAGTCACTTTGACCAAACTTCAATGCATTAATCAAAACAATTTCACCATTCAGTAGCATCCGGAGGAAATCTAATCAAAACTGATTTTTCTTGTTACTTACTGTATTATTATTTTGATTAACTATAAGCCTACACACGACTACAGTTATTAACTACATTTAAACATTAATCACGTCCGAATCAACCCATAACTCAGAACAAAACCAATCAAAAAGTCCAACTAAGCAACTTCCAACTTCCAAACATTGGTCAGTACTATCAAAACAAAAGCTCACTATTTCAAATGACTTTATAAGAAACAAACATAAGCCCAGAAGTCGTAGGGCGGCGGTGTTTGTCCAATATAATGGGCCAAATGTTTGCCGTGGGTGATTGATGCCGCCTCGGGTTAATGGATCGATATCCGTCTAACTTATCCTTCGTGGGTCCTTGGTTTGTAGTTTCTGTGTGTTCTGCTTCACCCCGATCGGTGGCGTATGGGCTAACGAGGGCTAGTTATTGGTGATTGATTGTTGGCTCCAAATCTGAGACCTTGATGGGTCTATTTTCTTTAGAAATGTCTTTATCTTTAAAAACGTTTGCTCGTGTGTTGACCGTAGGTAAGACACTTTATGTGCCTGGGTGTTGGTTCACGTCTTCACGATAAACCGAAGAGTAATATTGCCTTTTAAACAATATCTCAAAGAAAAAAATAAATAAAAATAAGTGATGTTTGGTTAACCTTAGGCTAGTTATTGGTGATTAAGTATCGGATCGAAATCTGGGACCATGATGGGTCTATTTTCTTTAGAAATGTCTTTATCTTTAAAAAGGTTTGCTCGTGTGTTGACCGTAGGCAAGACACTTTATGTGCCTGGGTGTTGGTTCACGTCTTCACGATAAACCGAAGAATAATATTGCCTTTTAAACAATATCTCAAAGAAAAAAAAAAATAAAAATAGGGGATGTTTGGTTATCCTTAGGCTAGTTATTGGTGATTAAGTATCGGATCGAAATCTGGGACCTTGATGGGTCTATTTTCTTTAGAAATGTCTTTATCTTTAAAAAGGTTTGCTCGTGTGTTGACCGTAGGCAAGACACTTTATGTGCTATGGTAATGGTTCACGTCTTCACGATGAACCGAAGAGTAATATTGCCTTTTAAACAATATCTCAAAGAAAAAAATAAATAAAAATAGGTGATGTTTGGTTAACCTTAGGCTAGTTATCGGTGATTGAATGTTGGCTCCAGATCTGGGACCTTGATGGGTCTATCTTCTTTAGAAATGTCTTATCTTTAAAAAGGTTTGCTCGTGTCTTGACCGTAGGCAAGACACTTTATGTGCTATGGTGTTAGCTCACTTGTTCACGGTGAACCGAAGAGTAATATTGCCTTTTAAACAACATCTCAAAGAAAAAAATAAATAAAAATAGGTGATGTTTGGTTAACCTTAGGCTAGTTATTGGTGATTAAGTATCGGATCGAAATATGGGACCATGATGGGTCTATTTTCTTTAGAAATGTCTTTATCTTTAAAAAGGTTTGCTCGTGTGTTGACCGTAGGCAAGACACTTTGTGTGCTATGGTAATGGTTCACGTCTTCACGATGAACCGAAGAGTAATATTGCCTTTTAAACAATATCTCAAGGAAAAAATTAAATAAAAATAGGTGATGTTTGGTTAACCTTAGGCTAGTTATTGGTGATTAAGTATCGGATCGAAATCTGGGACCATGATGGGTCTATTTTCTTTAGAAATGTCTTTATCTTTAAAAAGGTTTGCTCGTGTGTTGACCGTAGGCAAGACACTTTATGTGCTATGGTAATGGTTCACGTCTTCACGATGAACCGAAGAGTAATATTGCCTTTTAAACAATATCTCAAAGAAAAAAATAAAATTAAAATAGGTGATGTTTGGTTAACCTTAGGCTAGTTATTGGTGATTAAATATTGGGTCGAAATCTGGGACCTTGATGGGTTTATTTTCTTTAGAAATGTCTTTATCTTTAAAAAGGTTGGCTGTTGTGTTGACCCTAGACACTTTTATGCTATGGTGTTGGTTCACATCTTCACGATGAACCGAAGAGTAATAAATAATGCCTTTTAAACAATATCTCAAAGAAAATAGGTGAAGTTTGGCAATTCAAACTAATATTATAAATGCGAAACCAAAGTTTATTTGTTGTGCTTTCACACCCATCGTTTGAATTAGTTCCGATGAATTTTTAAGCAGATACACTGGCTGCTTTTTTTGAGAAAATAAATCTTAATGGAAGCGAAAAATGGGGCAAAAATCTTAATAACTGAATAAATCAAAAAGCAGTTCGTTATTACTAATTCATGGAAATAACAAATATTACTGTATAAACACTATTAAAACAACTTCTCTTTATGTATACTGAAAAGAAACATAATATTTACGAAAGTAATATGAAGTGCTTCCCAAGAAATTCCTTTCACGATATCGTAGAAAATTTTCGATCAAAGCAAAATGAACATCAACATTTTAAACTTTGTTGACTCGGCATTGATTTGTTTCTTCACTAAATTACTTTAACTCTTACTCGAGTTACAGAGAAGTCGATACAACATCGAATCAAAGCTCAACTCGATTCATTAAAATTCGCTAACTCATTTAATTGGACAAAATGGTTTTCATACAGAGAAGCAATTTAAAAGATGGCCGTAAAAGTACAGAGATAAATGACAAAAGTTTGTATTGATTAACATCACGCCTGTTTTCATTTAGGAGTCGAGTAGGATGCATGATGATTAAAATAAAAAAAAACTGACTTTAGTCCAAGTTGTTGCTGTTACGAAAGTCACACAATAAAATATTCAATATTTTTAAGTGATAATTGCAATGTCGTAAAATAATAACTTATGATAGTAACCAGCGTTAAACTGTGTACCTAATACAATTAAAAAGCGGCCTTTGGTCCTTCGAGCCAAATTCTTGAACTAACAGACTAACAGTATTAATCAATGGTATTCGTATAATTTATGACTGACTATAATTATAGCCATTCCATTTCATGTACATACTAGTTGGCCCGCGCAACTTCGTCTGCGTCACAATTTTCATTACTGCTCCGCTCCTGTTGGTTTTAGCGTGATGATATATAGTCTATAGCCTTCCTCGATAAATGGGCTATCTAACACTGAAATAATTTTTCAAATCGGACTAGTAGTTCCTGAGATTAGTGCGTTCAAGTAAACAAACAAACAAACTCTTCAGCTTTATATATTAGTATAGATATATATAGAGTATAGATTTTAGGTTTATGGACTCATCGTTTCTATGCTGGAATAACAAATATATCCTCTCAGTTGATTTAAATAATTCGTTAAAGATTTAAATCTGGTAAGATCACTATTGTATTCTTTTGCAGACACTTTCAATAACAGCGTCTCCAAATTCTCAATAAGTGAAGGCAAAAACACAAAACACCTTCACAATGGTCGATTCAAAACATATGCTAAATCCATTTAAGGGACAGTTTATCCAACAAAAGAAAAATACAAGTGACACTGTTTTTATTCACACACTTGTCAAAATAAAGTGCATTTTGTAGAGAATTAGAGAAATAACAAGCTCTTCTGTCAATCACAGAGGCTCGTTACTTTTATTTCAAGGCTTATGCTGTATTTTGAATTCGAGTTTTTATTCAAAAGGATGCGAATATATCATGAGCTGTATTTTTTATGTGAATTTTGCATATAAAATAAAATATGACTACATTTTTGCGTTGGATATCTTTGACTACTTTAAAAACCATTTTTCTTTTAGAATTTTGATTCGTATTTATATAAGTGTGTCTTAAAGAATGGTCGTACAGCGTGTGGAATGTGTGAATTATGTAATCTTTATTTTCATCTATCGTCAAAAGAGTGATAATGGATGATGATGGAAGGGAATCAGAAGCGGTAATATCTAATGGATTTGTGTAATCTTCCAAATCTTGCTTCTTCATCAACCGTACGTTTGGTAAAATGTATCTAACTATTGAGACTGTAGGAACCGCTATAAATTTGAAAATATTCAACTAGTATTATCATTCTCAAATACATGTACCTCTTGGATACTTGACGAAAAGCTCTTCGGAGGAGAAAGTCTTTTCGTGTCTTGTACTCGTATGATAAGTATTTCTACTGATGTGTTCGCATAGAAAATTTCCTATAATAGTGAAGAGTGGAAAGTAATTTTTTCTTATAAAAACTGGTCAAGTGCGAGTCGGACTCGCGTGCAAAGGGTTCCGAACAAATTTAATTATTTTAACATGTTATTTTAACACTACATAAGTACTTCTTATAGGTTTTCTGTAATCTTTAGCTATAAAAATAATATCTGCGTTTTTATTTCAAAATGTTAGGCTCATTAAAACGAATGAGTCACAAATTTTGAGAGAGATAAGGGATAGGGTAATTATCATTTTTGGTCTAATTTCTTAAATAACTTTAAAACTACTTGTTTTAAAATTATGAAAAAAAATATAATTAAAACTATCACAGTAAGCCCTTTTATTTGATACATCACACGATACAGTTTGGGAAACTTTTTTTTATATTTTAGTTTAACCCCCAAAAGTGACAGTGACCCTTCTAAAAAAATATTTATTTACGTAAAACGTTCGTGTTTGGGTCACAGAAATCCACATATGTAGCAAGTTTCAACAAAATCAATCCAGTAGATCCGGAGAAACTGGCTGTGACAGATGGACAGACAGACACCCGAGTGATCCTATAATATAAGGCTTCAGTTTTTTACGAATGTTCGGAGCCCTAAACACTTATAACTTGGTCCACCGCAATCATCTATTCTCTTCGTCATCTCAACATGGAAATCAAGCAACTTATTTAGCAACTTAACATAGAATAATACAGGGTTGTGCAATAAATAACAATATTATGTTAATACAAGTTTATATTCCGCTTTAACGAGATTCGAACGAGCGATCCAACTTCAACTACTCGTTAACGTGGAATCAAAATATTTATTATGAATCAATTTACATAAGTAGTAGGAAATATGCATGTTTAAGGTATAATAGCAACTGTTTGGTTTGTTCTTGCCGACTGTTTTAATGGCATCATTATTATGGATTACGGTTTTCACGCTTATGTTTTTAAAGAAAAAATATTTATGTTTTAATTAGTGGTGTAAAAAAATACTTGGCGACAAGTTTTAGGAATTTATTAATGGCACGAATGTTTTGTCAGGTAAGGAGTAAATTTTCAAGAAACGATCACTTTTTACTTACTCATCTGCCTAGGCTTTTCCCAACTATATAGGGGTCGGCTTCCAGTCAAACCGGATTTAGCTGAATAATAGTGTTTTACGTAGAGCGGCTGCCTACCAGACCTCTAAAACCCATTTACTGGGTAACACGGTACTTCTTGGCAAGACTGGAGTCAGATTTACTGGCTTCTAACAACCCGTAACGACTGCCAAAGATCTACAAATGACAGCCGGGACCAACGGCTTATCGTGCTTTCCGAGGCACGGAGGAAATTCGTTATGTTAAGATGGTCACCTATCCACAGACCAACCTTGGCAAACGTTGCTTAACCTTAAAGATCGACCCGTGCGGCTGTTATTATTTAGCCACGAGCTCCTCATCATTTTTTACTTACTGTTAGGTTAATACGAGGTGATGCGAGAAAGGAATTGCTTGCCTTGTCTTTGCCCAGCTGTGGGAAAAATATGTAAAAACTTTTACAGAGATCTAAAACACAATGGAAATGGATCTACGAAATGCAAACGAATAATTTCTGTGGATCAATTATCAATTATGCTTTCAATGTTTTGCATGTTACTATATAGAGTTTAGTTATTTGACTAAGTTTACTTGTACAACATGTAGCATAAAATTTATGTAATTACTTATCCTGGCCTTCTTTTTGTGCATGTGGTGTTTACCTATAAGTAATTGTTGCACAGTGTAGAGTTTTAACGCATGTTATATTTTTGTGTGTAGATTAGTGTAAATATTTGTTGGTAGACCTATGAAAAAAATAAATTAGTGGTGATTCATGTACATAAGTAGCCTATGTAGCCAAAGCCTTAACAAGGCACAGCAACCCAGCAACCACATTGCCACATCGCCTCTCCCTTTACAACAGACATGACGAATACAAACATGATATTATGTAGATTCCTGACACAGATTCCAACTCATATCAGACATTAACAGTCACATATAAACGTTTGTTTCCTTCTCATCGGTAGCTTTTGTTTCTGTCCGTAATACATTGTAATGTTTTGCCAAACCCACATTGAGCTGTCAAACGGTCGTCAGATGAGCAGCAAGCATGTAATTATTTCTCCGAATGTACCATTTAAGTTAGTAGAAAGTATTAAATTACATGCTTTGGGCACTACGAAGATAGAAGCTTTGAAACGATTTTTCACACGATAAGTACTTTTTTTTTAATGAGTAACGTCTTTATTGTTATGGTTAGAAAAGTTCTGGTGAAGACATTAGTTTTTAGGAAGGAACATTTTTAGTTGTGAGTCACAGGACGGTTCTGTTTGATGTTTGTAGATTGACTTGAATAAGTTGCGGCTTGTTTAAAACTGAATGTTAGTGTGATGGAAATAATCAAGTAGTCTACTCTGCCCCACTAGTTGTACCTACTCACAAGGCAGTGAAGACAGGAAAGAATTTTGGAGTTAATGATTTTAAGTCTGTGTGAGTGTATCCTGCCCCACAAAACTCAAAATAGAGGGGGTAGAGTAAACTCCAAAAATGCGGCTTGTCTATTCTGCCCTACCATTAGGGCGATCAGTGAGGCAAAGTAAACTAATTCGAAAAAATATAAATTAATTAATAAAAATAATAACCGCAGATAATTTTCAAAATGTCTCAACTCTCAAAATATGAATCGATTTATCGTTTTTAGAAAAGCTTTTTGAATGTACATACTTAGAACAAAATAGAAAAAAGTGTTCGCGTTAATTTATTCATTTAAAACTAACTCCGACTCAATTGTTTTTAGAGCAAACCTCGTACAGGGTCAGTTTATTTTTCAGTGACAGTGAATATGCAAGTATCTAATGTAGGTAGGTATATACAATGTTGTTTCAGTGAGATAAAAGTAAAACGTTCAAGTTTCTTTTGGTCTTTGTTTTATTTTTGCGTTTACAAAAATAATACGACTGAATGTTAGTTTGATATTTTCTTTTATGATAGTATGGTGGCTTTTTATAATAAACTGCTATTTGTTACTAAGAATTACTTTTTGATTTAGTCAGTTAGCCATTTTTGAATAACGTTACAAAAATAATATAGGCAGAGTAGTAAATGGTAGTAGTAATATAATTTACACCTCTGCCACACACGTTAAATATAATAACTATTTCTTTCAAAGCAATACTGCTGTCATAAATCGGAACTCGGGAAATCGGTAACTTTGCTTTGTGTCGATATGTCCTTTATTATGACGGCTGAACATACATGCATAAGTAACTACTTAATATGCTACTTATTTTTAAGCAACTTTTGCATTCGCATCTCAGACGCAATTTTAAAAAAATCGGCGAAGTGCGAGTTGGACTCGCATACGAAAGGTTCCGTAGCATAAACCTTAATTTTTATTATTTGTTGTTATAGAAAGAAAGAAAAAGCGTTTATTTGCGCCAAGCATGACGCAAAAAAATTAAATAGAAATTAATTAAAACTAAATTATAAAAATTGGGAAGATATGCGTCATATTCGCGCAAAACGGCCATCGCTCAGCATAATGCTGGGACTCGTGTGCGAGACAAAAAGAGTGAAAATTTCAACTGTCTGCCTATAACGGTTCTGTAGATACAGCCCGTTGACAGATGGACGGACGGACAGCGGAGGTTTAGTAATAGGGTTCCGTTGGTTAACCCTTTGGGGTATGGAACCCTAAAAAGCCTAAATATCAGATAGATTGGGACTGAGATTCGAATGCGAACAATTAGTAGATCCTGATGATTAAGCAGTTCAAAAAATTAATAGCATACCTACGGACTTTCGAACTACCAAAACCCCATTTCTAGGGTTCCGTACTCGAAGGGTAACCAACGGAACCCTATTACCAAGCCTCCGCTGTCCGTCCGTCCGTCTGTCTGTCAGCAGGCTGTATCTCAAGAACCTTTATAGGTAGAGAGTTGAAATTTTCACAGATTATGTATTTATATTGCCGCTATAACAACAAATAATAAAAATTAAGGTTTATGGTACGAAACACTTCGTGTGCGAGTCCGACTCACACTTAGCCGGTTTACACACAGACAATTTGAATGTCAACCAACATGGAACAACATAAAACAACTTTAAACTTTCTTAAGCCACCAAAAGTCCAACCTGTTATAAAAACAAATATTGGACGACGATAAGCATAAACCTGGGAAAAAAATGGGGCATAATATCACAGAATGAGATGGAGCTTTATTTGCCCATTGTCAACCATTTTGTTAAAGACTCACTACCTGGAAATGAGGAAGATGGCAATAAATTATGAGGTGTGGACATGGCGACGGTGTTCATACGATTATTTTAGGACAGCGTTATACTGTGAGACTTGACGATGCTATGAATGAGATGGCAGACTGAGGGCATAGCGTGAGAGGTAGCGGAGCGCGATCTACATACACACTAACAGTAAAATGGTCGGTTAGTGGTCAAACGTATTCCTATTAATAGTAAAAAAAAAAAACATTCATTTTTCTTTCTTTTTTGTGAAAATTGTCGCAATGTTCCATGTGAATGTGTCCCCAATCATAATGAAAATAAAGTCTACATCATATTTTTCGTGCTTCTCGTTAGCTATTCTAAGGCAATCAACAAGATTTGCCCTTTTTTTTCAGAAATCATCAAATAATGTTTTCTCCCGCTCGCTGGACGGATAGTACGAGATCCGGTATTATAACCTCGCATGTTATTTAATTTTAAATTAGAATTAAATAACATGTGAGGGTATATAAGGTGTAACTATTCATACACTAAATATTTTAAGACAATCATCTAACGGTTATAACAAAGCCATTTCAAAGGATTTTTTTTTTATCTAAGTACCTATATTTTATAAAAAAATAATAATTTAAAATCACTTGACCCACAAAATAAATACTGGCTCCTTATTTTTTCAACATCCATTACGCCCGCGCATGACGGGCATCGCCCGTCGCCGTGTCGTCGGCGCGGTGCGTCTCATTCATAGAATAGGGAGTAAAGGTTTTATGCAAGATGTCTCAAGAAAATGTAAATTTCGTAAAAACAAAAACACTTACATAAATTTTTTTTTTCGTTGAAATGGCTTCGTTATAACCGTTAGATGATTGTCTTAAAATATTGTGTATGAATAGTTACACCTTATATATTTCTTAGACTGGATCTTAGACTAGGAGTGGGTAGGGCGTTAATATCTTGTTGACTAAAACCTACCCGTGTTCCTCTAAATGCTTGCTTGCTTTTGCGTTCCAGGGTCGCGGTAACTCTTTCAAAATACCCGCAATGTGATTTTCGTTCTAGTTGAGCTTTTGTGAGTAACTATACCTACCATTAGACGAATTCCTGCATTCCACCTCTGCTGGTTTCATTTGATACCAAGAAAACTTAGGCAATCGTATTCTGAGAGATCTATCGCCTTTTGTGTACTCCAACCTTTGTGATATCATTTAACACACCTGTTAAGCTCATGTTTGTTCAGTCATAATGAATGGAATGCTTTGACGATGGCCAAGTTAATGAGATGAGATGGAAAGTCAAACACATTGAGGCACGTCTGGACTCTTATTATATTTGCATTAAATGTTTATGAATTGTCTTCATTAAGTGAAATGATCATCGAAAGGTGAGAATTTTTGAGTGGTCAAAGATTGAGCAAGGTGGTAAGTAGTTTAACAAGCCTATGTTGAAAGCTATTTTGGTGGTTCCTTTCATGATAACTTGAGAAAGAATATACAGCGGAAATATAAAAACTAGCTTCGCCTGGTTGAATGTCGAACATTATATGCCATCTATTGGGGTTTGGTTTCCGCACTTAGTCCTGATTTTGTACTAAATCTACTGCCATGACGGCCGTCATTCTAACTAGCCAACTTCTCTTCAGAAGCAGATCAGTCATCCTAGTGTATTCAGGTTGTGGGGAATTACCTAAAAATAGTGGTACTATGGGTTTGGGTCCAAAAGCCATCGTACCAGATCCCCTTCTAGCCAACTCATCGGCCGCGTAACTTCCTAGTGAAGTCGAAAATTATTGCAATGTCTATTACAGACCCTTTTTAACCAACTTCTTGACTTGTCCCGTGTATCAAATGTCATCCAAATCTGTTGAGCCGTTAAGACCTGTTGAGGTACAAAAAGATAGAGATAGTTTCACATTTATAACATTAGTGTGGATATGAAAGTAGGGGACATCCCATTTATGTTTGAGTTAGAGGATTTGTCAAAATATGTACCATGTAGATATTAAGAGCCCAGCCCATACTGTATAATAGATTGCCACCGAATTGTGAAAGTGTGCTATTCTGTAGTGTTACAGAAATTTGAACTGTATCATGGTTTAAAAAGTCATCTACCCATCCGACCTTTAAAGTTCAAGGGAACAGAACAAATTATATTAATGGTCATTGAATGTCAAACGTTTTAATTTGGATCACCACGCTTCATTTGTTTAAAAGTTCAGGAACTACCACGCTAAAATGAATGAAATTACACTTGGAGACATTTTTATAGTCATGCGTGAGTGGCAGCCTCATTGTTCATCCTACTTATATTATAGATGGAAAAATACCATATTTTTAGTAACTGACGAAACTGCTAACGAACTGCTTTGCAATAAGGATGTATTTTACAAAAAAAACATCAATATTAGGTATAGTTTCTAAAGCCTATATGGGCGGCTGTTTCGGTGAGCGTGAGTTAATTTTTTCGCACTCGGGCCACCGCTTGCAAAAAATTTGACTCACGCATGCGTCCAGGAAGTCCGCATATTTCACCGAGTCCGTAAATTAAGCATGTATTTATTAATGCCCAGAAAAGCCGCTGCACTTTTAATGCTTCATGTTTATATGCTGGTATTTTCACCCAAAATAATCATACAAAAGGGGACTAACAAAATTTCAGTTTGTATTTTTAAGTCAAACGCGTTCGGGGGATGATCTGAAATGGATTCGACGTATTTTCCCAGTAAATCTCCCGGACTCAGCTGTAAAATCTCGAACGAGGGCGAATTTATAACGCAATGAATAAAACCCGCGAAAGCATAAATCACGAATTTAATGAACAGTTTTATTTGGTCAATAGTACGACGCCGACGTCTTTTGGTTGCGAATTCCGGTATTTATTTAATGACATTGTTGAACCAAAAACATTGTTTGGCGACAAAATTTTCTGGTAGTTTGCTCTTAATTACTACGAGTATAATTATCATTCTCGGTGCTTTTGCTTGGGAGCTACTATTATTTTCGTTCACGGTTTGTTGAACACCTTAAATGGGTACATTATTTCACCATCTAATTTTCATTTGTGCGAAATTTCATTTGGCTGGTTGTGATACGTATTTGTGCGTGGCTCCCTTTCTTACCGCATATTAGCCGTTTTCGAGTATTCAGTGCCTGTTGCGAGCAAAATGACACGCTTTACCTACTAATGAATGCTTGTGTCGTACCAATGGAAAACTTGAACATTTCCTTTAATTAGAATCTAATTTTCGCTGCGTTTGTGTTTGTTTTGTTTAATTAGTCGCTGCTGGCGGAATTGTATTTTATTTTGGATTTATTTTGTTGGTAACTTTGTAGCGGTCATAATAAATTAACATGTTTTAAATTAGTGTGAAATATTTTTACTGTTTTTTTTTTTGCGAAAGTCTCTGTTTTAAAAATGTTGTTTCTTAAAAAATATATCTTAACGTGCTAACAAACTGCAACACACAATATTCGCATCACATTGCAAATTATCGCCCACCCTCAACGCACACCTTTACGTCTGACATTATAAATCTATATTTAGACATCCAACGGAAGACATTTAATTTAATATAACAGATGTTCCCATCTTGAGTGGACACGCTTCGCAGGGAATCCTTTGAGTTTGTCACGGCCAGGCTCAAAAGAACCGTCAACAAAGGATTGTTATTCCAAGTGTGTTCAAACTTATATAAACAAGTTTGACAATTGAGCGTACGCTGTTCTTCGAGAGACTGCTTTGAAAATCTTTTCTGAAGAAAAAAGAGGATTAAGAATAATAGTGACAATGAATTGGGATTTTGGATAAAGGATTTCGAGTTTGCTAATTTTGTGTGTTAAATAGGCAAAGAACAAATACATAAAATTCTTCCGTTACTGAGTGACTGACAGACAACGCACAGCCGAAACTACTGGTCGTAGAAAGCTGTAATTTGGCATGTAACTTTCCTACACTCCGTAATTTCTCGAAATTCTTACTGGAACGGGAAAAAACGCGATTTGCGCGTTGGCACAAGCTCTCGCTGGCAAAAGCTAGTGTTATTAAGGTTTTGTACCTCAAAAAGTAAATTAGGAACCCATATAGGATCACTTCGTTTTCCACCCGTCTCTCCGTTTGTCTGTCTGTCAATACCCTGTATCACGGAAACGCGTGGAGGTATCGAGTTGAAATTAAACCATATACTCAGATCTACAGTCCCTTGAAGCTGTGAAAAAATCAAACTTCTACGTTAATGTAAAAAAGAGACGGCTGTTTATTCCGCAAAAACCGTATATTTCGACACTCTCAAGGGAATCATTTATAGGGTATTTTCCGTTGAATGAGAACTAAGAAATTTTGCAAGTAATACCGTCTTATAGTAGGTATTACAAGACGGTATTACTTGCCAAAGTAGAAGGAAAAATCTGAAACCATACATTTGTAATCAAATCATAAAAAAATATAGTGCACTTTATTTAATGTACCTGAAATATTTATAATATCTACCTACTTTGTACGGATCCCAAAGTTAGCGAGATCGACTCGCACTTGTCCGGTTTTTTTTTTGTTTTGTTAATGATTTCAAGTCCTTCTTATTCAGAACATAAAAAAAACCAGCTGCGACAGACAGACATACTTAGTCACGCCTTTTTTACCATTTTGGTATGGAACCCTAAAAACATGAAACATAGACAAACCTAAAATTGAAAATCTTTTCCTTCAACAATGTTTTCAGATAGTTATTTAATGGAAGCAAAAATAGGTTGGGCAAATTCTATCCCAACGTTTTATTGCTTTTATTCATTTATAAACTTACTCACTTTAGTATAGCTTTCTTGATATTACAAGAAAGCTATACTCGCTAGAATATTGATATTTTTTGGTAGATAAAAAAAGATCCAATTGAAATTGAATTCATACTACTTGTTGGTAGACGTAGAGAAAATTCAGAAAAGGAACAAAAGAAAATGATTTCAGGATACCTACAGCTTTATAGAAATTAATTTTGAAGTAAAATCGACTTACTGAAAATAGTAGCTATAAGTTAGAGTAAGTATCTACAGTTAAAGCTCTTGCATTATTTCAAATATGTAACAAAGATTCCGTAAACTGCGATAAAAGGTGGAGCCTACAGAACCTAAACCAATATCTAAACAACCGTTTTTTATGGATTACAAAACGATAGAAAAAAACAACTGTATATATCTCCAGGCGAATAAAATCCTCTGAAAATATGCGCTCATTCTGGTAACACATTCAGAGCTCCGATGTTTGTTTCGTTTTACGTTCAGAAAACAAATGGTTGAGGTGGATAATTGAAATCCGAACTAGGGCAGGCTTCCCGTTTGCCGTCCGTAGTGAATACCGATGGAGTCCTCTTTAAAACTATTTTCTATCTCTCCACATACCCCCTTTTGCGGGCTAGTGACCGGCAAGCCTGTGGTACTGCCAACAAACTATGTACAAGTCCCATGACCCACTTGTCGAGCAAACGAGGCGAAATATTAAAGGAATTTTAATAAAAACACGACGCGTTGTTTACGACTAGGTAGGTACTGGTACTGTTAGGTATGTTTTAGGTTAGAATGGGCTTCGTGAGTCGATTATGGAAATTATGGAGCGTGGAGTGACGTCATGGGGAAGAAAAATACGGTGCTGTTGTGTTTACGGGCGCTTTTATACGCTGTACTATCTACAACTATAAAAGTAACATTTATTTCTATGTGTGACTATGGTAGAGATTATTTAGTCTAGATGATCCGTATAGTTTTGATGTTATTTTGAGGTTAAAGAAGATAAAAAAATGAGGGCTGTCTTGATCTGATTTATTATAAATTATCACCCAATTAGTTTACTCAAATAGCCTTTCTATTCATCATCATATCAGCCGAAAGACGTCCACTGCTGAACATAGGAACATTTCTGTTCATATCCTCAATATAGCCAAAACATATAAAAATACTTACATAACAAAAATTACTATCTACGCCTTCCAATTCCTAAAATAGAACACTCGAAATAAAAAGAAACCATAGAACCTCAAACAGTCTATAATACAATTCAAATGAAACGCGTCTTCAAAAGTCAATAACTCACAATGATGTCAAAAGTCAGTAGGAACGTATTACGTCACAGCTCAGAGATTATTACGAAAAGAACCATCGTGAGTGACAATTTAATGAAGTGTTGGCCCATTGTGTAATTAAAATCAACGTCATTAAACCTTAACTTACAACTAATGAATGAAAGCTTGATAATGATAAAGCAGATGAGAATGTTGTAAGCGAAAATGAAGATATTGAAGTGTTTGAAATCGAGTTTGAGTAGCAGCATTGTAAAGGAGTGATTGTTATTGACATTTATGGAATAACTGTTACGTAACATTTTGTTTTGTAAATTGCAAATTAAAAATGTGTTATACAATATATCCATCAGAAAATAATCAAGTTCGTATGTTTGTATTCTTTTTATTTCATCAGGCCTTCCGCCTATGTCAGATTAAAATCTATCATCATAGATAACTTAGGTAGCTACTAAGCATTATCAAAACAGTTTACTACTTACATTACTTAAAAGAAGATTATGAAACGAAACAAAAGAAGTTTTTGTATTGACTATTCAAAAACTTCTTTTATAAGCGGTAGGTATAAACACTCTATGTTTGTCACGAAAATTACTTGTAGTTTCAAATGTCATTACATTTATCTATACATTAATTATAGCTGTAATAGAAACAAATTGAATCAACACACCTTTACTAAAGCGAGCACATAAGGATAACATACGAGTAATACCCAACTAAACCTAGTTAACAATTCAACCTAAAGACACAAATTATCATCAGCAAACAAGGATGCCTAGTCAAATTCCTATCCGAATGCATTAACGAAACACGAATTCATGTTATGATTACAACGTATCTCAAACGTGAAATTAATGCCGCGAACACAGAGATCTTTGTTTGCATTACTAACAGATAGTCGCAACATTTAGTCGGATTGTTCATTCTGAAATTCCCATTAACTAAGTGTAATCAATCAGGTTCAACAGAATGTTCTATTGTGATGTAATCGTCGAATTACATTCGTCCTTCAATGTCTTTGCCACAATTATTTGATTAATTAAAGATATTATTCAGTTTGAAGTTTGTGTGCTTAGATAAGTTCAGCTGTTTGAGGTAATGTTTCAGTTGGTCTGATCGTTTGTGATAGTTTGGAGTCTAGAATGAATGGTGGTAATCCGGTGGTAGATATTACTATTTAAAAAGTTTTTTTATTTTTCGACCACTGATTTATTTTTAATGGATTCTCTTTACTGTATGTGTAACTAGATCTACGTAATGCTACGTAGCTATAAAACAGACCACCGCTAGATTATCAGATTAGGGAATCTTTTGTATTTATTTGGGCCATGTGCAAGCTGTTTTTGCCGAAGAGGTGGCACTGGCAAGACATTTATTCTACCATTTGAACAGTCATTAAAATAATTTTCTTAGAAATGGCTTATATCTCCAGATGTAAGTAAAGTGCTCTTATAATAGGGCATTAACATAGATCTGGCTTCAAACGAAAATATTTTTTGATATATTTTCTGTAAACACTCACCTACAGCTACGATACATGTATTCATCTACCACATCTACAATTTTCATTTACCAAATCCATTCTATTTTCGTCATTTTCATTTATTTGCGCAGCCTCTGTAATCTCGCGCGTAGGACTGATATAATTGAAGCAAGCACGTTATTCGCATATAATCAAACATCCATAAAGGTAATTATTTCGACATAGCGCGATGATATCATAGAGACATCGTTAGCGGTTACATTGTACGTTTAAATGCGAATTAAGTTCGTCTTGATTGATTACAGTGTATGCGAAATTGTATCTTAACTTAATGTTACCTTAAAGGTCAGGATGTTTTGCGGATTGATTACAAATAATGTGGTCATTAAGTACATTGTTTATAGCACCTGAAATGGATGAGCTATAAAATGTGATGTCAAGCTAGTTGATAGTTTATGAGGCTGATGGTAAATCGATTGACGTTGTAGTGCGTAGGATGGTACGATTTAATGGGCATCATACATGTCTCGTTGAGCCCGTAACTAACGACGACAGGCACTTGCTCAACATTTATTATACAGCATCATAAACAGGAAGACAAACGAAGGAAACAAATTTGATTAATTGCAAAACGTTTCTTAAATTAGTGCCATGTTCACAATTTTCTCTACGTGTTACAAGATAGCCGTGACATTACTCATAAAAAAGACAAAGGTTTACTTAAGTAACATAACGAAAGTACCCAACAATAAAAACCTGCTGACAACAATATCAAAAAACTAAGAAAAGCTTTTCAAGAATGTCAATCAACATGAGCCCATTGTTAAAAACAAAGAGGATAATAAAAACTAAGAATAAGACAAAGTAAACATTTTGCGTGATATTTATGGGACAAAAAATATAACAAAAGGTACAGAGACATACTTAGGAGAATTTATGTCATGGTTCTAAGACCGTTTTATTACGACTACCGTATTTATGTCAATAGGGAGTCAACAATGAGTCATAACCTTTCCATGTGTTTTATGGGCATTTGGAAACTTTTTTCTCTTTTATGTCTTCTGAGAATGTTGCTACTGTGAATATTGGAGACAATGGAATTAGATATCCTTTTCGTTGATTTTTTGTGCTGGCTGATTTTTAGTTTGAAGATGTTATCAGTAACCTAATAGAAAAACCAAACGAAAAAAATCGGAATTTTGTAAAATAAAGTGAAAAATTGTATTCGCAAAAGAAGTTCTAGTACTTTTCTTTTCAGACTAATATTATAGGATATAGTAGATAGTAGAAGGCATCAAAGGAATTAAATATGAAATAATAGAAGAGATGTCAGAATAAAATAAAAATGGCATTATGTGAATTCCATGTTCATTTGATTTTTTTCTTTTTATTAATTACTAGTAGTTCCTGAGATTAGCGCGTTCAAGTAAACAAACCAACTCTTCAGCTTTATATATAAGTATAAATAGATGGGATTGCTCTTGACTCTAGTCTATGTCAGAGATGACAGAGACATAGTCTACGATGGAGCGAGCTTACCCAGAAGGAACCTGTTCACTCTAACTTTGAACAAATTAGGGTTGTAAGCGTTAAAACGCACTACTCAAAGAAGTTTCTAAATCCAAATAAAATGTATGATACAAATATACACATATAGAATAAAACATACCTAAATGTAAAACTGAGTTTAATGATGAAGTAACTCTTGTTACGCCACATGAGCACAGTCATAATAGTAACCGAACAAGACTATAAGAAACCAAAATAATAAAGATGAAATAAATTGTATTAAGCAATTATTCGCTTAAAGGGTCGAGATATAAACAATACGGTAATAACTAACAGTCTCCGTGGGTGTTATACTCTAATTGATGAAATAAGTGAAGGAGTGGGTGTTAATGGGCAGTATCATTGTATGACAAATGTCACATAAAATTGTTCAGCTTTCGACAACTCTCCCACAGTAATTCTTAATGACGACGTCCAAGATGATGAGGTTCAGAGTGGAAATAGAACACAATGGCACTTGTGTTGCAAGGTGTATGACTAAGCATTTGAATTATAATTCGAATTTGAAATAACTGTTTTCGATATTTAATTCACATGTGTCTTGGAGCTAAACCAAAGGTTTGTGAATCAACTTATATAGAAGTCGTTTTTGAGGTGCAATTTTTTATAAGAGAACTTAATATAATTATTTTATTTAGGTGTGTAATTTAACTCTGGCACATCTAATAAATATGAAAAACAAACCTAATTATGTAGTTAGAACTGTGGGTTCTGGTATAACTAGTAAATGTGATAGATTGTTAAAAACTTATAGATAAGACGTACGGTAAGTTAGACGAAATATCGTCTACATGTAAGTATCGTCAGGTATGACATATTACAGATATATTAAAAAAAAATCTTCGTGTCAACATGTCAACGATTTTCATACACAAGTTATATTAATATAGAAGGAACTGATAAGACCTAACATTAAAAATAACAACTCATAGTATCGATATTAAATAAACTTATGACAGATCAATAAACTGCGTAACGGTACTTGAAGCTCTGAATCAGTTATGTAAACATCTGTAGCAATCGCATCATGAATGTTATCATTAAGTGGTATTTCCTTACTGTATATAAACTTGAATCACCTTTTAATTTCATATTAAATACTAGACGTCATAAGACTTGTGAGAACTGGATCAGGGCAGGGTTTTAGGGTCACGTGTGTGTCACTATCTATAATGATATGACTCACTTTCACTGTTGACAAAACGAGATGGTTTTCGTATGGGACGCGTTATCTGTGAATCATGGACTTGTCTTCTTATTATGTTTGCATAAATTTTATGTGAACCTTATGTATGTGCAGCTTTCAGAATTTTGGAATTACTCACCATTTGGCTGTGATAACGAAGTTATGTCGTGAGGAAAAGGACAAAACTCGAAGAAAAAGACATCAAATCACTGTGATTAACTGAAAATCGACAAAATGAACTGCTTATTAGTTACTGCTTAGTCATATTGTTTTTTTTTTCTTAAGGATGGGAAATCATCAAATGACTCCTCCCGCTCTGGTGAAGCAGAAGGGAGTGTCAGACTCTTCCTGACTAAAACCCATCCGTGTTCCTCCTAACGCCCTTTGCGTTCCAGGGCCGCGTCTTGCAGCGTGTTTGGAAAACAGCGCGCCGTCGACCCGGGTTTTAGGGTTCCGTAGCCAAATGGCCCTGTAAAAAAAATAGAACCCTTATGGATTCGTCATGTCTGTCTGTCTGTCTGTCTGTCCGTCCGTATGTCACAGCCACTTTTCTCCGAAACTAAAAGAACTATACTGTTGAAAATATTGGTAAGTAGATGTATTCTGCGAACCGCATTAAGATTTTCACGCAAAAATAGAAAAACAGTAAATTTTTAGGGTTCATACTTAGAACTGAAACACAAACATTTTTTTTCATCAAACCCATACGTGTTATTTATGGATAGGTCTTTAAAAATAATATTGAGGTTTCTAATGTAATTCTTTTCTTAATTGAATAGTTTGCGCGAGAGACACTTCTAAAGTGGTAAAATGTCCCCCCCCCCCCTTTAACTTCTAAAATAAGAGTGTGATCAAACTAAAAAAAATATATGATGTTCATTACCATGCAAACTTCCATCGAAAATTGGTTTTAACGAGATCTAGTAAGTAGTTTTTTTTAATACGTCATAAATCGGAGACAAAAAAAAAACCGCAATTTACCTTTCATTCAATCAACTCAAATATAAAAAAATAAGGTTTATGGTACCCTTCGTGTGGAGTCCGACTCGTACTTGACTGGTTTCTTTTTAAGGGTGGGAGGGAAATCATCAAATGACTCGACCCGCTCTGGGTGAAGCAGAAGGGAGTGTCAGACTCTTACTGACTAAAACCCATCCGTGTTCCTCCTAATGCCCTTTGCGTTCCAGGGCCGCACTGACTCTTTTGAACAAATTCCATACCCTACAGGATACATTTAACCGCGGTAGTCTCATGAAAATGCAAGAAATAGACGGCAGTCAATAAAAATTAAGAGACTTATTTCATATGGAAAGTAAATTGTACCACTTTCAACTATATTTTCATGATCACCCTTTAACCTTGTGTAGAGAAAAAAAAATCTGTACGTAGAAAAACTTTTAACATACACTTTTTAGTGGTACGCAGGTACACTAAAAAGTGAAACCACAAGCACAGCGCGCCGGTGTGATAGTATGTTATGAACTGGTGTAAATAATCAACAGACATGCGATTACAGAAATCCCGATCCATTTGCTATCATTTATTGAAGAGTTCCGTTGCCTACCTCCGAAGTTCTTCATCATATCTTTACCAAATTTAAATGGGACCAGACCAGAAAATACTCTTCCAAACAAAAAAGAATCATCCAAATCGGTTATCAATTGGCGAAATCGCTGAACAAACATTCATGGGATACCATCATCAGATCCTGACTTATACTTTCCATCATCAGCTCAGCAACATAAGATGATGATTACCAGGCACAAATATCTGAATTGCGTAAGAAAATTATGAAAAACAGTGTATGTTCTTATAAAATTTGTGGGTTTTCCTCGATTTTCATAGGATCCCATCATCAAATTCTGACTTGGTGACAATGGGACCACCTCGGAAGTATAGGCTTTTGAATAAAAAAAGAATTTTCAGTCCAGAATTGGCGGAGAAATCGGTGAACATACATAAAAAAAAGATACATACAGCCGAATATAGAACCTCCTCCTTTTTGAAGAAGTCGGTTAAAAAATGATTATGATTTTTTCGCAATTATGATCTTCACCAATCTAAAACATACCACTTACAGCGGTACAACCTGGGAGTCTTTAAATCAAGAGTGAATAGGTTATTTCTAGGCAAGCGTGCTCCATCTTCGACCACATCCTCGCTTACCATCAGGTGAGATAGTGGTCAAACGCGTGCCTATCAATAGTAAAAAAAAAAAAACCACTTACAGCGATTATTTCATACATGAGTATTAAGATCAGATTAATTAGTCTAAGAGCTCACAGGTTAATTCCCTAGATTCAATTGTCTGCCTCCCATAACCTGATCCAGGACAGAAATGGGTCCAATTAGATCCATTTGTGTTAATCCTATGGTGGCCGGATAAATACCAGCGTGAGATTATTACAGCTGTCTGATGAATCATCGTCTGATAACATTTTGGTCACTGGGTCCGCCCAGTTTTGTCTATGAAAACTCCGGTTTTCATAGACAAAACTGGTTCAGTGCAAGTTGGTTTTCATAAAAAGGATTATTTCATGGCAAATGAGAATCGACTGTGAAGTTTTATTTATTTACTAGTTGACCCGCGCAACTTCGTCGACGTCACAATTTTAAATTCTGCTCCACTCTTATTGGTCGTAGCGTGATGATATATATATATATAGCCTGCCTCGAAAAATGGGCTATCTAACACTGAAAAAATTTTTCAAATCGGACCAGTAATTCCTGAGATTAGCGCGTTCCAGTAAACAAACAAACTCTTCAGCTTTATATATTAGTATAGATAATAGGTACCTCAAGCTAAACATTATTATTCATTCCTGCTTCCTGAGCAGTGGCATATAAAATTAAGTTGCATTCATGGAATGCTTCAAATAATGTAAGAAATTTTGTTTATTGTAGTCAAATGTTGAATAACTCGAAATATAATTGTTAGGTTACCAAAACAATAGCGAACTTTACAAAAGTGAGGTTAGTGTTAATAACGACCCATTCTTGCGTTGCTTGACACCAATACCTTTACAACGTCTGTAAAAGAGTACTGCCTAACACAATAAGCTTTAGTTAAACCCTTTATTACAGGTTAAACCTAGATAGAGGAGTTGTTTGACACCTTTAGTTTCTCGTGTTACTAAACTCTCGATAAACTCTATTTTATAGCCTATGTCTGCGATAACAGTCAATGTAGCACATTAAGTGGTATAAAAGAGTTCATTGCAATAACTATACAACAATAAGTGCTAAGCAGTGTCGGCGAACACTTTTATAAAGACTTGGGTGTCACAAAAAGGTTAAAGCTATAACGTATTAAGTATACTTGCTGCTACTAGCGCCTTTATAACTCTCAAAGCTGTATTACGTCGCCCCTTAAAGCTTTAGTGCTGCGATTGGGGCTAAAACTTGTTTGTTAACTCCTCTATATCGTCTTTAGTAATAACTGAGACAATTATAACCCTGTTATATTACTTAAAGTCATAAAAAAGCCTGTAATTGACACCAAAATGTTATTTGGGACAATCTTAAGGGGTCTTATGAACAACTTTTACTATGGGATAAATTTTTCGCGTTTCCCGAAAACGCGAAAAATATCGACTGCCCCATACACAAAATGAACTGAACAGTTTACTTTTTTTGTCGCGATTTATTCTGTTAAGTACGCGTTGTATTTTGTCTAAAAAAAGAACTTTGTTCATGTATCGACGCGTAACTTTTACAGAAAAAGCAATATTGTTTCACATTTAACACTCTGTAATTGAATATGCTCGACAGATAGACAATTATAATAAATTATTATTGTCTACCTATCGACGTTTAATTGAAATTGGTATTGAAATGGAATTAATACTACATTAATATCTACTGCATTGTTTTATGTTCATTTATATTCTATTCTCTGTTGTTTGTTTGATTATGAATTGTATTTTCATTTGTATTTGTGGTATAGAATTTAGATGTGAATTTATTGTAAATTCATAATTCATATAATTTATATCGTTAAGATTTCAATCAGTGATTTAATGTACCTATTGTATGTTTTGACCATTTTTCATTGTGCTATCTGTAATTTATTGTTTAGATAAAATGTACCTACAAGGAGGGGTTTTTCTAAAAAAAAAACAGGTTTAATTTAGGGTACATTCAGGTAGATACAATAGATATTTTCAATCATTTATGTTTCATTGTACTTTTTATAAAACGGATTTTTTTTTAAATACCGTTTTTATTTTTTAAATTTTGGTTTTATTTTGTACTAATTCTCCTAATCCTTGACAACAACACCTATCTAAATCAACAATCACAAAATCAAAAGCCAATCATTAGATCAATTGATAAAATAACAATTACCAAACAAAATAGACCACACGCTTCCAAGAGCAAATCAATTTGTCATGCTAATTTACTCACCAGGACCACACACCATTATCGCCACGACAATCTTCCCAGCCAATAAAATTTAATGGAACTAAATAGGCTAATGTACTAGAAACAGATGACCAGTCACTAACACTACTTAAAGCTTCGCATATTTAAATTGACCTTGACCCACTAGCCCTCAAAGTAATGGCAAACAGAAATGATGTACCAGGAGAACAGTAGCTTACAAGAGCATGTGAATTAATAAGGATCTACTAAAAACTAATGACCAATCACTAACGCCCACCTACCTAACGCTACCTAATTAAAACCTTAAATATTAAAATTAACCTTGGCCCTCTAGCCCCCAAAGTCTTGGCAATCAGAAATTATGCACCAAGAGAACAGAAGTTTTCTGGATTATATGAATTAGGATGTAAGAGTCTACTAGAAACAGATGATCAATAATAACATTACCTTCTTAATGCTTCATGGCCCACTAGCCCCCAAAGTTTTGACAAAAGGAAACTATATACCAGGAAAACAACAATTTACGGGAGCCTGTGAATTAGGATGTAAAGGTTTACTTGAAACAGATGAACTGTCACTAACACTATCTACTTAAAGCTTTACCATATTTAAATTGGTCTTGGCCTACTAGCCCCCGATCCAAGACATCGGGGGCTAGTAGGGGTCCTGGACTTATCCAGGAAAACAAAAAAATACGAGAATGAGAAATTAGGATAAAAGGGTGGATATACTAGAAACAGATGATCAGTCAATAACACTGCCAACTTAAAGTTTCACATAAAATTTGAATCGGCCTTGGCCCACTAGCCCCCAATATCTTGGCAAATGAAATTATATATCAGGAGAACAAGGGTCTACTTGAAACAGATGAACAGTCACTAACATTACCTACTTAAAGCTTCATATATTTAAATTGGCCTTGTCCCACTAAGCCCCCAAAGTCTTGGCAAAAGGAAATAATGTACCAGAAGAACAGAAATTTACGGCAGCATGTGAATTAGGATATAAGGGTCTCGGGACACGTGGACGGGAAAAGAGTTATGAAGTTAATTCGGCCACGGATGTCGGGCAGGTCAAAGGAGGTTTGTTTGCTTGGCCGGCTATAAACTCTTTAACAGGTTGTGATGTGTGTTGGTCAAGTGTATTGTTTTAATTTTTATGTGTGAAGAGAAAGATTAAACTTTTTGGATGGTGGTCAGTGGTAAAATGTTCAAGAAAAGGGTTAGTTGGTGAGATTAACAATTAATAGAGTTTCCTCCGTGCCTCGGAAAGCACGTTAAGCTGTTGGTCCCGGCTGTCATTTGTAGATCTTTGGCAGTCGTTACGGATAATCAGAAGCCAGTTAATCTGACACCAGTCTTACCATGAAGTACAGTTTTACCCAGTTAATGGGTTGTGGAGGTTTGGTAGGCAGCCGCTCCGCGTAAAATACTGGTATTCAGCTAAATCCGGTTTGACTGGAAGCCGAACCCAATATAGTTGGGAAAAGGCTAGGGCAGATGAGGAAGCAATAATATTGATTTTCGGTTTTTTCAATGTATTAAAAATATAATGTATTTATTTATTCACAGAATACACAGCTCTTTAACAATTTCACTTAGTATAAACAAACCGAACTTACAGCCAATTACGAACGAAAATAATTAAAAAACAACGAGAATGATTTTAAGGTTTATTTTTATCGTTTTGTTTTTTTTTTCCCCGATAACGGGTTCTGTGCCTTAAGCTTATGCTAAATTAATGTGCTTTATTTTATCTTTCTTTCTTTTCTTTCTTTGATCTACATAAAATAATATATTTATTATGTAAAATATAAAACAAATTTACTTCAAAGTTAAGATTATAAATCAAGCCATTCATCTACAGCTTTTCTTCTATCATTCAGATAAAAAAGAATACTTTTTTCAAATCAAAAAAGTACAATTAATAGGATTATACGCCAGGTCCCTTTGAGGTTACACAACAAAGATTCTGATTTTAAAATTCTGGGGGTGATTCTCTCCGATTATGATATGAAAGAGATGACCACAGTATTCTGGTCACGTTTGCCAAGCTTTGTCAGATTTGGCTGCAGGTAGCTTTCCCGTGCCTCTAAGTCCATTGTTTTTTTTTTAATTTTCGAGGTTTAATGCAAATATTTTGGGAGCTTATCTTCCTTTTTTTGTCTCTCTCTAAGATTGTGTTAGATAAAGCTAGGTGTATTGGCTACTTCTTGAAAGTCACAAGATTAGAAACGTAGAATGTTTTCAAATGAGACTTGCATGGTTTTTTTTTATTTCATCTTATCTTAATAATCTATATGTCATGTTACTGAGTTTTTTAAATTTTTACTGTCTTTTGACAGCAATTTCGCGCGCTTGTGAGTCGAAAATTATTCCAAGGGTGTTCCCTATCCTATTTCAGTATTATCAGTTCTGTTGTTACGACGTAAAGAGTTCCCAAACAAACAAACAATAAAGTCAATTACAGTACAGCTATTTTTAATGAATTCCAATTATTATGCACGATAAATCTAATAATAGATGAAAATGGAAATTAGTGTTCGTTTGTATTCGGAAATACGATGATTGCCGAAGAAATTAAGAAAACAGTTTATGATAGGATTAGAATTTTTGATAGACTCGTGTTTGGCCTCAACCGTTGACGATAAAGCACGCTTGCCTGGAAGTGACCTATTCACTCTATCATAAAGACCGTTCATACTCATTGGAACTTTTAAGCAATATTTAAAACAATACTTGTAAAAATGTAGAGAGCTTTAAGCTTTATGGCCGCTATTGAAGTCGAGACTCGGCACGTGCTAAAAATATCGCATTCCTCAGTTGTAAAAAACATTCCGACCTCAACGCACGAAACCTTTTCGTGTGTAATAAGGTTATGGTAGTGCGTGCGCCACTAAAGTTTGTATACAAAATAGTGCGAAGTCTAATCCAAATTAACACGCACTTTTGTTTGTGTTTCTGTACAAATGTCAATTGAACACCTATATTACTTACGAGCTTTTAGTTAGTGTAGGTAGCACACAGGATTTTTTCTTTTAAGTCATTGACAATCTTTTGGGGTGTGAAGAAGCTAATGAATTATGACAACTTATATCAATGTTAGGAAAAAAAGTGCGAGTTGAACTCTCACACGAAGGGTTCCGTACCATTAACCAAAAAAAAGAAATACGTACTCTGTGAAAATTTCAATTGTCTACCTATTATGGTTTTTAAGATACAGCCCGCTGACAGACAGACGGATAGACGGACGGACAGCGGAGGCTTAGTAATAATAGGGTTACGTTGGTTACCCTTTGGGAACGGAACCAAAAAAAGTCAATATAATCAGCTTACACCTAATACTGTACTGCTGCTGGCCTTCAATACTTACGTGAGAGGGAGCAATCTGTAATGACCCACGTGGGCTCAGTGCCAGCTGTAAAATGTCACATATCTTCGATGTTTCACGTCTGGAACAGTCTTGTATTCTGATGACATTTTTCTTCAAGAAAATTTATATTTTCTTGTACTGTTGTTCAGCTCGTTTTTTTCAGTGTCATTTTATTATACTATTGATAGGCACGCGTTTGACCATTATCTCACCTGATGGTATTTGGTAGAAATATCCTGATTCTGAAGCCTAGATCGGTTTTGCACGAGGAAATTTTGTATCACCCTTGAAATTTAGTAATTAATTTAGTTCTCTGACATAGACTAGAGTCAAGAGATCACCCATTAGAAATAAAAAAAAGAGATGAGAGTGTTTTTGTACTTTGTGTTTGTGCTGTTTTGTTGTGTCCAAAAATATTATATGTTATTTAACTATCCAAAAGGCAACTATCTGTTTTTAAGACCTATTTTTATATTGAGAAATTTCTTAAATTTTGATTGCTTTGTAAATCCAACAAAATAATTAATATCTTTGTGAATCAAAATCAGCATATTGTCATCACTAGTTACCTTTATGATTATAACTACCATATCTGCTTACATAATCCCCCTTCATGGCGTGATTATAAACTCTGTTTACGTTTCTTTGTTATTATGCTCGCGATAATGTGTGAATGTTCATTTACTTGCAGCAGGTAAAGAATGTCGTATGTATAGTGTGTGACGTTGGCTTAATACTTTATAGTTAGGCAGATGCCCTTGGTTTAAAGGATGATCTTTATATGAAACAAAAATAATGTGAGTTTTGGAAAAATAAACCAAAATCATTAAGTAACATTGTTGTTTTATCTCGTAAGATGCCTATTCAAAATCACTAATAAGAATGATTTAAAAAGTAATTTGCGAAAAATAAAATGTATGTGTCTAAAATTCAAATCAATACTTGTAGTATTACGGTTTGAAAAAGCTCTGTTTTTATGTGTTTGTGTTGATGTGAAAAGGGTTGAAAATAAAAATAAATATTTTATAGCAAAAATTATCACAATGGCTTTATTAAAATACATAAATAGTATACTCGTGACTTATATGGACATTTATTTACAATCTATATACAAATTCACATAATATTTCTACAGCAGTCTTATAGAATGTATTTACACCAACATTATGGAACGCCCTTTGTAACGGCGAGAAATTACAAAAATAGATTAAAATCTTAATTATTTGGTAAAGCGCGCGTTGCGATTAATACAAATATTCACAATGAAGCTTTGACTAAATGATTTTACATGAGTTTTATGAGAAGCGTAGACTAGACAAGGTAGGCCTGACCTGAAGACTGAGTGTCGATTAAAGGAGGCGGTGGTGGCCAATGCCTGAACTCTCGTCTTCTATTCGGATTATTTGCACCTAGCTCTAACGAAGAATAGTCGGAATCTATAGAAGAATAAATATGATCTGAAGGCGGTCTACCGTCAGGCCCGTACGACCCCGTCTGAACTTGCTGCGGGCGATTTTCAACGAATTCCGGCGTCGTACTCACGCCGTCCGCCGACCCTCTCATTTTCTCCGTGAAAGAAAACGACCTCATCGTCCCGTTCTGCATACCACTTCTCATCGTATAAGAATTGATATTGTTTCTGTAAGTAGACGATTTAGATTTATATTTCTGATCCGGCATCGCATAACGCAACTTTTCCCAGAATTTGTTTTGGCCCCATCTTATCCTTGAACTCGTTTTCAAATATGGCCTCAAATCGGGATCGCATTCGGCTTCGGGCAATACGGAGCTTTCTTCTATTATTACTAAGGAATAAATTCGAGGCTTAAGGATTTCATACAATGCTTGGCGAAATTCGAAACGCGACCATTCCGTTTCGATGAAGTTTCTTGTGAGGACGATTATGATGCGTTTAGATGCTTCCGCTGCCTCAGGAAGAGGTCGCGTGCACTGCATGTAAGCCACATTGTGTTGCGGTATGTCCCTGTAGTGTAAACAAAGATGATACGAGGGGCTTCCATTTTCCAATTCAGCGGCCAACGTTTGAATAACAAAATCATCATCCTTAGGGCTGTAGCAAACATAAGCATCGTATAATTTATCAGTGTCGTCGTACGCTCCAGTGAATGGGAACAATCTTATGCCGCAGCTTGTATAAAGCCATACGCGAATCGTGTCTCTGAATAAGAAAATCACAAGGATGACTAGCATAATCAACATGAATCCGGAGAGCGTAGTCACCATCATAGGCATGTAATTTGAGACCAACATGTTATCTATAACAGAATCTCCGGCGTAATAGTCGCTACAAATTGTTCCATTCAAATTCAGTTCCTTCTTTTGTGTGGATTTTGGGTCAGTGTTCCAACACCATACATCTGTTATATCAACTACTTTATCGACATTATCAGAAATATATGATGTGAACTTTTGCAAATATCTACATTTGCACGACCACATGTTGTTGCCTAGAGTCAAAGCGTTCAAGTTTCTGTTAGTATTCAAACTCCAGACGTTAAAATCTACTAGTCTGTTGCCATCTATTCTTAAGATTTTCAATGAAATCAAAGTTAAGAACGTCGAGTTTGCTATATGGCTGATAAAATTGTCTTGTAAGTAAAGCTCGTTAAGCTGCGTCAGATGTTCGAACTCGTGGCCGTTTAAATGCTTTAGTTTATTGTTACCAAGATGCAGCGTAATGAGGGAGGATAAACCAGCGAACGTTCTATTCTGAATGTTCTCAACTTCGCTTGAATTAACATAAAGCGATCTCATATTTTTGCGACCAATGAATGCATAATTTTGTAGCTCTTTAAAATCGTTGCCGTCTAAGTATACCTCTGTTGCATCCATCGGAATTTTCTCTGGTATTTCAATTGCACGTTGGCTAGAACAATCGACCACGTTTTTATTCCAAGTCTGATCGTGATAACAGGAACAATTATTCGGGCACGTCATTTGGCAATCGCATGCTACGTAATCACAGCAGCGACATAGAGTAAAACAATGAGTTTCGTACGTACACAAGAAATCGGTCGACTTTAAGTTGCTTAATGGAACGTGTGTTACGCCTCTAGTGTGTGTCATTTTGCACAATACGTTCTCAAGATCCATTATTCTTGGGTGCTGTCTCATCGCAGTCATATTGTTTATCAAAGGCAGCCATTCCATGGAGCAATCACAGTTAAACGGATTTCCTCCGATGTAGAACTCAGGCAACGACTTGTTCAAGGGGACCGGAGACAACCGGAGGCTGTTGATATCTAAATGAGATATCTCATTTGCGTAAATATCAACTCGGGTGAGATTACGCTTCTCCATAAACGTGTTCACTTGAATACTGTTTATGCGGTTATTGTTTATGAACAGTAACTCCACGCTGTTAGGAATTGCCAGCGGCGAAATATCCACGATACGGTTATGGCTAACGTCTAATGTTTTTATGTGAATTTCGTCTTGGAGTTTGTAATAATTTCCTAAATGTTCAATAAAGTTACCGTGCACGTCGAGCCATTTCAGATTAACCGGTATAAAAGCGTAATCAAACCAAACTAAATGATTCTCCGATAGATTGAGCCAAAGCAAACTCAGTAAGGTCGAAAAAACTCCGTTGATATCTGATATGAAATTGCCGTCTAATCTGATCGCCTCTAACTGTTTGTTGTTAACAAAGGTGCCTCTTTCTACGGCTTGGACTTTATTCTTAGCCAAATTGAGCACTTGTAGGCTTGGCAAATCAGAAAACATACCGACTGTAAGGTTTCCGATTTGATTGTCGATTAATCTTAAACCGGTTAATTGGTCTAAGTTTTTGAAGGAGCCGTTTTTGATATCCAGTATTTGATTCTCGCCGAGATCCAAAGTTTTTAATAGAGATAACTCCCAAATAGCTGACGGGACATCTGTTAACTGGTTTGAACTTAAATCTAATTCTTTAAGATCCGAACAGTTCTTAAACGCCTTCAGATCAATATTGATAAGTAAATTATTGTTCAAGTTTAATTTACTAAGTACAAACAATCCGTTAAATAGGAACTCGTCTATCGTATGTAAGCGATTTTCTGCTAAATTCAAAGTATGCAAATTATACAAAGGAAGAAAAGTATTCTCTTCAATATAACCTATTGAATTATTTCTTAAATCTAATATTTGCAGGAAGAACAAGTCCTTGAATGTCTTGCCATCTATCCTCGTCAACGCGTTGTTAGATAAGTTCAGAATGACTAAGCGTATAAGACCAATAAATGTACCACCGTCTATGTGAGCGCTTGAGAGCTGATTATTCGATAAATCTAAGACAAGCAACTGTTCTAATCGGTGGAACACGCCTCTGGCTAGTTCAAATAACAAGTTATTATTCAAATATACCTCTCGCAACTCCTTCGTGCTGGCGAATGTACCCTCTGGTATATACTGAAGGTTATTATAAGAAATATTTAGTATTCGGAGCGAAATAAGCCCATTAAATGTTTCACCTGAAATATCTGTGATATTATTGTGTTGGAGTCTTAACTCTTGAAGCCGTTTTAATCCTGTAATTTCCGATTCCTCGGAGAGCGTCTTGAGTTCATTGTGGCTTAAATCTAGGCTTCGTAAACCGGAACCACAGCTTTTCCCAAAGCCGAGACGATCCACACTTTTGATCCTATTGCAAGTTACATTTAGCACTTGTAAATTGTCCAACGGGCAGAAGACATCCTGGGGAATCGTCTTCAAGTTGTTTTCACCCAGATCGAGTGTTTGCAATTCCCGCAAACCGTTGAAAGTTCCGAGTGAGAGTTCCAAGTTTTTATTCGGGCTCCAATCGTAGTTTTTAGATCGAACCGACAACTTTTTCAGTTCGCGTAAGCCTTCGAACGCGTTGCCGGGTATTCTCAAAAGTTTGCAGTTCTCGAGTGATAGTTCAGCAAGCGTTGAAAATCTTTGAAAATAGTTTGCTTCCAGAAAACTTTCAAAAAGAAGCAGCTGGTTGCATTCTACGGAGAGTCGCTTCGTGTTCTCGGAAGATGCAGATGTTAAACTGGATCCATCGGCGTCTAAGGTTCGCACCCGGCACAGCGTGCCTTCGTCACCTTTAGACAGGCGACTGCAGTTATCCACACCTCTCGGAGCATAAGCCGCATTAACACCCAAAGTCACTAACAAAAGAGTCAGCAATTGAAACATTTTCTAAACACATTTGTCTATACCGATTTGATGAAAACGGTAACTGGAAACTGTCACTGAGTTTGAGTCTATATTGTATTATAGAGTCATAATTATTAATGTGTCACTTCACAGGTTAATGTTTACGTCGCGGCGCACGTACGTTCGTTGTTGGAGGCGACGCGGACGCGTGCCGTCCTCATCGTGGTTCATGAGCGACTGGCGAAGCGATCGGTCCGTCAGTTCAGCGAGAGTGGTGGCGTTCATAGCCGCCCCTCTGCGAGCCCCCCGCACCCTCGCCACCCCCACATAGTTACACGTTCCCTCGCATGGCGCCACTTGCGCGCCCGACAGCTCTCGCACAATTATGTAATGTTTTCTTAATCGAGCCACCGCATCGGGTTAAAAAAGGAACCTGCGCATCGTCTGAGAAATTATGGTAATAGATGCACGGTCGTGTCTTTCTTTGAGTGACCGATGAGTTATTGAATAGTTTATGAAAGAAAATTTCTACTGACTTCGTTTCAATGCGTGATGTATTCTTTATTATGACTATGAATCTATTTGAGTGATAACTAAATATATTGAATTTTCGAGTAAAACAACTAAGTTATAAAAGTTCTTCAATAAGCGGCCAAAGAAAACATCAGAGTGACAATCGGACACAAAGTGCAGGTTTCGTTATCGTGGGTAACCCTTAATTCGTTTCACTGTCACTTATTGAATTCCCAACTCGCATACTTTGGCGAAGATACCCAATAAAGCTTGTTTGGCGTCGCGTGCCCCTACACATATTTTTGTCTAAAGAAACGTACAGAATTTTCAAATAGTGAAGGGCGACCGTTTTCGGGCAACAAATTCCGGTATCTCGTACGGGCTGGAAGAGGTGCGAAGTTGGTAGGAGTTGATAATTTGATTTCCTTGTTCGACACGTAAAGTCGTTTACGGGTCTAACTGGAAGTTAGTTACGTACAGAATACGGCTCGAGTTTGAAGGCAGGCGCCGGGAATAAAGATACCGAAGTTGTTTGTTCTCGATATATTAGCTTTGATACTATTATGAAGTTACAAGTTACAACCTCCACGTGAGAATGTTAAATCTTGGGGTAGTTTAATGTACAAACTTTTGCAAATAGCAGTTAAGAATATTAAAAAGCAGATACATAACACAACACTAAAAGCGTTTTAAAGAACAAGAATTCTAGATGTATAAAAGAAAGAAAAACTACAAGTTCCTTTATCTAGGTCGCGGTTGACACGACGGTCGCGAGCAAAAACTCCGTGACGTTAAGAGGAAAGTTTTCGAGCTTAAGTGATAAAACACGTTGAAGACATCCTAAAAACACTCCGAGTACTACGATATCCTTATTATTAATGTCTAGCGCCAGCGTATCCTGTATCAAAAGTTCTCCCTGTCGAGAGTTCTTAGAGCTAGCTTGATAAATGACTTCGCCCACTTTTGTGAAAGTTGTTCGTGTATTATTTTTTTTCTGTATATCTGGAGGCTGCGTCACAGGCTGTAGGACGTGTCTTGACTGCCGATGACGTTTCACTAAAGCGACCCCCGTATTATCTCGTCCTGTTATTTGGATCGGTGTCGTTTTAAAAACTTTTCTTTTGTTTTCTTTCTCGCGAAATATTTTGAGTTCTTGCTGAAGATTTGTTTTGATGTTTGCGCGATTCGGATTTTTATCTCTACTACTTATTGTATCAGGAACTTTTGAATTTTGTAAGGCGATCATTGTATTGTTGAGGTGTATCACTTCAATAACTTGATCATAATCTTTAGCAATATTCGCAGGCTTAGGCAAAAAAATATCCTGGCTACATTTATATAGACTACTGCTATATCTTAAACTACAACAACACAAGGAACTGACTTAAAGCGATCAATTAAATAAAGCTGAACAACTTTACAGCGCTATCTCCATCTCAAAACGCACAATAGCAAAATAATCGTTTAGGATTTTATCCGTACCATTAAGAATAACGACTGCTCCTTGCATAATTCAGAAGCAAGAAAATGTAATTAAAATGCACATTATTCGAGGCTTAAGAAAGTTGCTTCTTTTGTTCTGAGATCGTGTTACGAAAATGTGTAGGAAAATCTTGTTATTTGAGGATGTTATCTAGAAAGATGTTGGTTTTGTCGTTTTTTTTTAATACTTGTGCTGTGATACTGAATCTAGGAGGGTAAACGTCATAGTGGCCCAAAAAGTGCTTCTTCATGGACCATTTAATACTAGGCCTTCATTTGACTTAGGTACGTCTTTCTATCCTTTAAGTACATCTTTATTTACCTCTTTTCGTTACAAGAATATGATGATGAAGATTATGACGGTTTGCCAAATATAAGGGTGTCTGTCCATTACAGCGGAGCGAGGTAATCTTAGAAATTTTAACCAATGGAATCACATAAAATCTCCGTACTCACATGAGTCACGGACATTTTTTAAAATTTCTCCGTTTCCCCGCTCTGCTGCCTCGCTCAGCTGCAATGGACAGGCACCCTTATTGGAATTTATCATGCGGAATTTAATCAGCCCGGTTTATTATTCTAAACTTTACTTGTGAAATGTATGCTACGCTACACCCCTGCTTCACCTTTTAAAGACAAAACATTAAAGACTGATGAAAAACCATTTAACTAGAAAACGTAGGTATTAAATTTACCTTAACAATATTCTTGACAGTATTCCTAGATCAATCGCACCGCTCCATAACTAAGAAATTCCGAAATACGAAATAATATCGAAACAACTATAAAGTTTCTACTATAAACCTGATATTACATTACAACGTTACATAATAATCTGGAGCATGTTGTTTACAAAGTTACGAGTACCTATCTAAGTAGAGATCGACTCTACACAGCACCCGAGTCGGCGAGGTTGAAATCCGTTTGAAATATAGCAACAATCAAATTTTCTCTATTAGAGACTTGCCGAAATATGTAGAGAAATACTGTCAATAATTATTTCATGGAAATTATTATTATTTAGGTGTGAAAGAAAAGTTTGGGGCAGAAGATGGGTCTTTGGAACTTGTCATACATGATATTACACTAAAATTCTTTAACATGTTTACTCATAAAGATTGGAATTAGTGGCATAGAAGTATTTGAACATATTCGAATGGATCATACAACGAACATTTAAACGGAGTTTAGATGCTGCAATTTCTCTCTTAAGTGGCTTTATGAAATATGTTTTTAGATTAGCGTATACAAAATACAATTTACATTTTCCGAAATCAGATACGTTTGATTTTAATTTATATAATAAGCTCGCTCCATCGTAGACTTTGTATCTGTCATCTCTGACCTAGACTAGAGTCAAGAGAAAACCCATCTAAAAAAAAATCTTAATTTTAGGTCAATGGTATAAAAGGGTTTTTGGACAAAAATATTCTCTATTTTGTAGTTGTAAATAGACGTTGTCGATTCAGCAGCAACGTTCAAGTCACAAAAGACAAAAAAGCTGCATTCATCTTCTAATTCAAATGTACGGTACCGAACTACCAATTGCTTCCTTATTTCTTTAATTTGTTTTATTTCCTTCCAAACAGTTCAACAGCCTCAAAGACATGCCTAAAGCAATCTAACTAGAATCCAACACAATCCGAAGTTAAATAGTATTGTAGACTTGTGTATGGAGTTGCGTGTCCCTATCTATTCGGAGATCTGCTCTAATCGCCACCTGAGGCCTATTGCCGATACAATCCTATTCGGTGCCGCGACACCGGCCGATAGCGTGTTCTATTCAAATTCGCCTAACCGGCATTATACTGAGACTGGAGTCAGTTTATTCAATAAACTGTTTTGGTAGTTAAATGGTGTTGATGAAGTCTAGATAGGGGCGAAAAAATATTGAACAGTTTTGTATTCTAAACACATTCTGATTAGTACTGAAATTGTGTATAGTATTGGCAGAAAATCTTATTGGACCTTTTTGTGGTTGTTTTTGGGAGAAAACTAAAACAAAGAATAGGTTGATGAAGTAAGTATCTTCAAATAAATAGGATTAGTTTAATATTCCAGGGGTCTATTCTTATTAGACTTACAATTAGTCTCAAATCCGTACTAAAAATACGGATACGGTGATTCGGAGTAGAAAACGCTCACAAATAAGGCTGAAACTACGGACTTCGGGTTTAGAGAGTAGACCCCTTGATCAGATTTATAATATCAATACTAGCATCAGCCAGCGGTTTCACCCACGTAAATATTGTCTCAAATAATATGTTCCTGGAAATAAAATACCGGGATAAAAATTATCCTAAGTCCTATTAATAAACATGGTCTACTTTGTGTGCTAAGTTTCAACTGATCTGCCGATAAGATGTGTAAAAGAAACAAACAGATAGACAGAGTTCCTTTCGCATTTATAATGTCGCCACAAGAAAAACCAACTGAGCAAATCTACATTGTAACAAAAAAAACCGCAACGCCATCTCTCCAACTAGCAGCGAACTGCTACGTCGAAACCCTGCATCGCGGTACCAGAGTTCACCCTGCGATTTGAACGTATATATATCACACCGGACACAACAACCATTTGATCGGAGGTTCCTCCCTTTTCATTGGAGGTTTGCTGGACTTTACTCTATGTACCGCATACCCTCCAAAATATTAATAGTATGGATTGAAAAGTGCAGGCCAAAGAAAAGGCTTCTCTGGTACGCTAGCTCCATTATAGACCTCATCAATTGCTTTCCATCAGGCGTGATTGAATAAGTTCTCTAGGTTTATCGTGTTATTATGAAGAAAATTTAGGAATAAGTTTGAGAAAGATCTAAATTATTTGTCCGTGTACGGTATATTTTCTTGTTTTGGCTAAAGATTTTATTTATTAAAGAATCGTAGCCTAAGTAGTCGCCAAGGAAGGAGGTCTTTAGGAATTTATTATTCAAAATCTTTGCAAATCTTTCTGTCTTTGTTTATTTTTTTTGTTTTGTAGATTAAGTTTGGAATTTTACTGGGGGAAATTCTTTTGAAAAGTTTAGTTTACCGTTGTTCTTGATTTGAATTATATCTTGATTACTAAAGAGGTATAAAAAAGGAGCCTGCACGCAAAATACGCGCTTAGTCGTAGAGTTGCGGAAACCAGCCCGATTTACATACATACGAGGTATACAAAAAAAGCCGTTATCTATGAAATTCGGTAATTAATAGGTACCGTCTTATACTACAGTATAGGAACTCTGAACTCTCTGGTACTCTGATTTGTAATCAAATCATAATATAGTCTTTATTTAAAGTAATATGAACCTACTTTGTACGGAACCCTCGGTGGGCGAGTCGAACTCGCACTTGTCAAGTTATTTTTTTTTTTAAACACTGTTTTGATTTAAGCATGTCAATGGCAAAAAAAAACTGTGTTTGGCCCAATTTCCAGCAGCGAATACGAAAAATCCATTCGCTGATGCAGCCATCAGGTTCACATGTACAGATGCAGGACGAAAGAAAGATCACGAACTGTGGAGAGACGTTATCCGAGAACTTTCCCCCCACCTGAGAAACTTATCTTTACTGCGGCCGACCCGAGTCTAAGAAGTGTTTTCCAGGTCGACTACGGCAAGGCATGCTTAGGTGGCAAGTTCTTCGAAGGCTTGATGAAATAATCAGGGATTTTAAGCAACTCTCGTCAAAGATCACATCTTTCGGGGGTGGTGTTGCCGGGTAGAATGGACTCACGCATCAAAGAAAACTAAAACATGGTTAAACATAAAAATGTGTGTCCTATCTCCGAAGTAATCCTGTATAGAAAATTGTTATTATATTTATTTTCATTGATATTTTGAAAACATACATTCGCCTTGCATTTTTGAAAGCCTTTTTAAACACTTCTGTGCTGCCTATTTCATTGTTTGCTCGGTACATGTCTATACCTGCCCCAGTTTCCACAATAATCCCGAAATCATAGACATGATTGGAAGTTGGAACATAAACCTTGCTTCCTCTGAATTTCTTGTTAACTGAGAATTCTTCATTCTTGGATGTGAAGGATCGTAGAATCATCGATACCTACCTAAATAGCTTAGTAGCAGTAGATGCAATTGTGTTTTCTAGGTATAGTACTTTCTATATTATTTCATAGATCATCATCTGCCTAGCCTTTTCCCAACTATATTGGGGTCGGCTTCCAGTCAAGCCGGAATTAGCTGAATACCAGTATTTTACGAGGAGTGGATGCCTACCAGACCTCCACAACCCATTAACTGGGTAACACGGTACTTCATGGCAAGACTGGAGTCAGATTTACTGGCTTCCTACTATCCGTAACGACGGCCAAAGATCTACAAATGGCAGCCGGAACCAACGGCTTAACGTGCTTTCCGAGGTACGGAGGAAACTCGGTATGTTAAGATGGTCACCCATCCACAGACCAACCTTGTCAAGCGTTGCTTAACCTTGAAGATCAACCCGTGCGGCTGTTTTTATCTAGCCACAAGCTCCTCTATATTATTTCGTAGAAACGTTGAAAAAAACAAACTGTATTTTAGTAGACTAACTTTTGCACGTAGCTTTGCGCCAATTTCAAATTTTCTAGAGAATTTGAATACTGAATCTGTTGATTGGTGTTTTCGCTTAGCATGGTTGGGGTCTTTCATAAATGGGCCTGTTTGTCAGTATGTAATTTTAACTTTTATTTTTTTACCATTTTTGTATATTTTCATAATAATGAAATGTGCGTCAATTTGGGAGGAATAAATTATTTTCTTTCTTTTATTTTTTCTATTTGTGGATAAATGTTGCCAATAACCGTCTCCAGGGTCTCTCTTTGTACCAAATTTATCCCGTCTTCCGTTACTGACCGATTGAGTGATTGAGTGACTAAGTGGCTGATAGACAACGCACAGCCAAAACCGCTGATCGTAGAAAGCTGGTGGATGCCAAGCTACATAGCTTGGCTCATCACCGTAAGGTTGCCTGCTTGTCGATCTTCTACAGATTGTACTTCGGTGAGTGTGCCCAAGAACTCCACGACCTCATCCCACCGGCCCCCTTCTACCATCGGACATCCAGACGCACTGCATCCATACCTTGTGGCTATTCCACCAATTCGCACACGAGTGAACAGGCTCCTTCTGGGTAGGCTCGCCCCATCGTAGACTTTGTCTCTGTCATCTCTGTCATAGACTAGAGTCAAGAGCAAACCCATTGCCAATAAAAAAAAAGCTGAAAATTGTCATGTAAGTTCCTTGCGGAGTTAAAAGTAAGAGGATTTTGCGAAATTCATATGAGAACAAGAAAATCCGGGATATGCACGTAGAAAGTCGCAGGCAAAAGATAGGTTAAAAAAAAGAGCGTATCTTACAAACAAACTCACTTTCACATTTAAAATATCAGTTAGGCCTTTCAACCTCAGTTGACCACCATTTTGTTTAGCCGTAGGTATGAAAAAAGAGAGATAGCAACAAAAGTTTAGATCAAAACACTAAAATTAAATGTCAAGCAAAAAATAAACTAGATTCCAGCTATATAAACCCAAATTCGCCCAGGGCAACACAATATCACATAGATACGGCGCTCGACACTAAAACAGACAAAGCAGTGAAATTTAGAACCAAATCTATTCGAATGGAGATCTCTGAGATAACAATAAATGCTCTATTGTTAATAGGTTTCAGACTAGACGCTGATACTATGGCTTTGTGTGGACTAGATTGTATTTTTTGTGGCACTAATAATGTTTACATGGCCTGGGTATTCTAACAATCACTTGTAGAGAGTAGGTTTGAAAAAGCAGTGCTTTCAATTATTGTTTTTTGTTTGTTTCTGAGAAACAGGTGACTTTGTTCGATTGTTGTGTCAGATCGAATATCACCGAAAATTTTTATCTAGTTTACTAGAAAGACATTAAGGTTGATATTTGAGTATTGAATGCTATCCATAAATATTTTTTTACAAGCTTCTGCATTTACGGTAGACACAGATTGTAAACACTCGAACATTACTAGAACAGAATGAACAGTTTTTCATTACTAGATTTCAATAGTAGTCGATTCAGGACAGCTTTGTTTTTGATATTAAGAAAGTCATGAAATGTATGTCAGTCAATGACTGTTATTGCACATTTATCTGGCGCCTACCATAAAGTCAGTTTAAGTCTAGTATATTGGTTAACAAATTTGATTAAAAAAGCTCCTAGTCACTTCAATTTCATTTAATTTTTTTTATCCCAACTCACCCTATTCTCACCACGTCCGCACACTCGAGATTACCGCTCGAGATAGCATCGACAGCAAATAGTAACATGCATTGTTAAACTAGTAAGCTTCCAACAGCCTTACATGAGGAAATTAAAGGCACTGCCGTATTGTAATTGAGTTCTCGCGAAGGATATTAGTTGAAGATTGCTCGTCAACCGTAGTTCTCGCTTCAATCACTTCGAATAGTTCCAATAGTTCCAATCCAGGGGCGTTGATTAAACAGAATCGGTTCAGTGGGACAGGCTGGTGTGTCAATCGATATAACTTTACGTACCTGTGCGGATTTGTTCGGAGTTTTAATTAGTGAGACTGGATTTTCGATGATCGGTCGTTTGGGTTTGGAGATGCATAATGTTGGTTGCAAATTTTTGTCGCTTTGCAATTAAAGCTTTACTGAAAACAACGTAGTAAATAAAAGAGACCATAGTGTTTAAATGGAAATCTAAATTTTTTTGATAGTTGCCCATTTTTAATCGACTTCAAAAAGGTGGAGGTTCTCACTTCCTCGGATTTTTTTTTCAGTATCATTATTTTGGAATCTATGTTAAAATCTTACCAGAACGGTTTAATAGGTCTATAAACTATATTCTGATGAGAAAATGAGATATTTCTGACAGCCGGAAATAAACTCTACGAAATAAAAATTCCTACTTAACTTACCATCATTTACACTAATCAATATATACTTCAACAACACAAACAAATATGTCATTAAATACTTCCCTTTCAGCAAAGTTCTAACATGGATGAATCGACATTCAATATTTACACTGAGGTTACTTACCTCATTCGAGATGAAACATCATTAAAACTTTGTAGGTAAGTTAACGGCGCCATATTTTGATACCATCGTTTTATTTGCTGAAGGAATTTATTTCCTCATTAATATCATATTAATAAATGCCTAAAATGCTGCTAAATGGTTATGAATTTATTATGCCTTGGTGTTAAAAATAAATCTAATTAATATTTTTATTTCAAATTTAAGAAAAAGAAAAACTTTTCAGAAATAAAGAGAACTGCATCGTAATGGAAATATTTGCCATTGCATATTCCCCTTTTTATTATTTAACCCTGCAGTTATTAAACTCATGACCAGGAACTGGAAAATCTTATTAAGACTAGTGAGTACATGAAAATGGCATTACGGAGTGAAATGAAAAATGTCTGAATTCATTATTCCGAGTTTCACTAACTGTAGTGGTATTTCTCTTATATTTTATATTAAACACGTATAAAACACATTTAACTTGACGAAACAAAAATGTTAATACAATTTCTTTAGGTTTGTTATGATAAATCCTATATCTTTACCTGAATTATGGGTGAGATAATTAAATTCTGTTATCCTAAATGACTCCACATTTTTGAGTTTAAGAATATTGTTATAATAATGTAATTTAGAAAAACACTACAAGCGCCATTTTAGCTGCCCGCACATTAATTCAAGTTCGCTGGAAGTAAACGCTGTATCTGATAGATATTATTTGCTTACAATTTTCAACGATATCCCGAATGTTTGACTTGTCACCGCGACAGCGTAGTGTTTGGAGTTAATTATGGTAATGGACTGCAACACAAACAGGTCTGAGCGGTCTACCCTACCTAGTCTCGGTATTTGAGTTTCGGCGTTTGCCGAATGCAGCGTTTTAGTGTTGCGAATAGAATTTGACTGTTGAATGTCGACTGAGATTTACGGTAACTTAGTTAAGTATTTGCATGAGTTTAAAGTGAATTTTGCTGGCGTTTTAACTTGATGAAATGTTGGAGAAATTTCAGACCCAGGATGTAAAAATGTGAAACTGGTGGCTGGCTTCGTTTTTACACATTAGATACCAAATATTGTGGGGTTTTCTATGACTTAATAAACATAGCCTTAACTTCCTGACCATATATAATATGCTAGTCCAAGTTCAGACCAATAACACTACACATTTACGACAAAGCAAAAACAAAACACGGCGCAAAACAAACATTGAAACAGTGTATTACCGATTCACATAACAAAAGTAACCTCCTAATTCTATGCCCTAAATTAACAACTTAGTCCAGACCTACTATTAGTAGGATCAAAAAGTTCAATTGTGCGAAGAGCTGGATACCCAGATAATAGGCAATCGTGCGTAGATTATTCCAGTAATTCACAAATTCCGGGCTCACAGTACCACCGATATCAGGCAGGAATTAGGGTTAACTTGTAAATTCGTGGGTATGTAGAGGGTTAAGCTCAATTTTGGGGGATTTAAGTCTATTTGTCGGTAACAGACGTAGTTTGGTAACACTGTAAGTCGTGCAAATGAGTTTGGTGTTATTTGCCAGTTATGAAAACCCACTCACTATAGGTAGGCAACTGAAATTCTGCGGTATGCGCTAAGTTACTTCTAAACAAGCGTTTTCATAATAATTTTATCTGCGAGTTTCTCATACTGGTTCTCATCATATCTGGCGAATACATAATTAGTGATCTTTCAAAGGCTGAATCAATAGTATGAGAATCAAATTGGTGCATAACTTGGCGCTACTTTCTTGATTTATCTATATCGTTTCTTTCATAATTCATATTCGGTCAAAAGACAGAAAGAAACAACAATGGAAATGATATGTCTATTTATCTATACTAATGTGTAAAGCTGAAATGAAATGTCCATTACATTAGCTTTTTTCTTTAAACTACATTATTTTTTTCTGTAGCCAAGTAATTGTCGAGTTAGCATCTTTTGCACACTAATCGCCGACTAGTTTAGGACTGCTGATGTGGCCGGATAGTAGGCTTTTCTGACTAGTCTTAGATAAATCGGTCCATCTCTAATATCTGCCCAATTCGCTGCTCATTTTTTTACATTAGAAAAACTAATATACTGGACGGTAATGTAAAGAAATGCAAAGTTAATTTAGTTATTATGATAAATCGATTGCCCAAAAATAATGATGTTCTATATTAATATTGTTTTGATACTTAATTTGATTAAAATAAGTTTATTAGTTAGTTGATTTTATTATTTACTCGCTATTTATGGCAGCATTATTCAAAAGAAGCGACTGATATTAAATTGTCCCACAGGTAGGTGCAATAAAATAATTGATAATAGTCACCCGATAACGACTAGCAGCTAGAGTTCCTGTACCGTATGTTGTAAGAATTTTTTTTTAAAAGCACTAGTTTAGTTTAGTCTAGCACCAAAAAAAAATGTATGCTAATTTGTGGTAAATGTATACATCTAATTTTTACTAGCATAACATACATTGAATATAAAATCGTTAAAACCTATGTCGTAACTATTTTCTATATAATAACTAAAATTAACAAATACACTAAACTAAACCCAAACTAAAATATAGCATCAAAAAATTCATCCTCAACGCTGTCAGCTGGTAATATGTCCAAGAGACTGGTGGCATTGCCACGTTGAATAGCAATGCTTAATCTCTGTATACATTATATATATCTTTGATAGACGAGTTACAATTAAAACATTTCAATGTGATATTTACTCGTCTGAGGTTATTAGTTGTCGTCGTTAAGGTTTTCAAAGACTGGCGCAATGTGACAATATGACACTGATGTGACGAGCACTTTGCAAAAAAAAGTATTCTACGGTATCCGTAGAACATTTTCGATGATTAAAAATACTGGGCAAGTGCGAGTTAGACTCGCACACGAAGGGCTCCGCACCATCAACCTTAATGTTTATTATTTGTTGTTATAGCGGCAATAGAAATACACAATCGGTGAAAATTTCAACTGTCTACTTATTACGGTTCTTGAGATACAGCCTGCTGACAGACAGACGGACGGACGGACTGACGGACAGACGGACAGCAGAGGCTTAGTAATAGGGTTCCGTTGGTTACCCTTCGGGTACGGAACCCTAAAAATTATCGTCACATCATGTGGATTGAAGTTGTCTGCGTGAACCAAAACATCAATAATATGCAATGAAAAGCCCTTCCTTCAAACATACAAGCAAATTTAAACACGAAACGCATACAAAACTGTAGAAAATGTAAACGTTCTTTCATACCGGCGAGACCGAACAACGCTTTGATTTATATATTAACGCTTTATAAACGCTATTGCGCTCTGGCAGTTTTGCGCCATACATATCCACTATTTATACGCTTACACGAACGTAATAGAAAAACTTTGGAGACTTGTTGGACTTTTTGAAATGTAATCTTCTGGTAATATTAAGTGTTTGAATTATTTTCAGCGAGTTTTTTTTGTACTTTATGCTCCATAGTTTTTTTTTTATTCTGTTTATTTTGTTTTAACGTCACGCAATATTCTATCAACAATCTCATCATAAATGACATGTACCGACGCCAGCACATCAAGCGTCAACAATCTGTCAAATTTCTTTAATAGATTTTCAACTAAATCGCTATTGCATTAGGTTCAAGGTTGATTGAGATAATTTTACAGATTCGGGGAGCTGTAACAGTCTTATACGACTGCTTTTTAAAGATATCATGAACACACGTGGAAGATGCTTCTAAATCCTGGATTAAGAATACACTAAGTATAAAAGTAGCACTATGTATGTACAGTTAGTTTCATGCTAACATGCATACATCTAGACTGCACATCATGAAAATGAGATATTTCGTGTACTTAGAAAACTTTGATCCTGTCTGAACTGCAAGTTAGCTGAATAAAATAATAGGTTTCTCAGATGGTAATGCAGTTATGATGACGCAAAAACTTTATTTTGTTCACGGCGTGCGAGAGTGTTCAGTGGTCTATTCTCCTCAACTGAATCTAAAACAGAAAAATATACCAATTTATAAAAACTTTACGTAACATGTAGCGAAAAAATGTGACACGTGTGAATGACATAAAAAATTGTAATCAAATGTCCCCATTCCTTTCTGTGTCCCTGTTTGGCAGAGCGCTGACGTTACGTGGTGACCGGCTGCCTCTGACGATGAAATATTGATCGAAAACTAAACAAATCTACACGACTACGCTCCAACTACACCGCGACTTTTTATTGCATTTCACCCCAAGCCTTTTTAATGGTCTAAATTCAGCAACAACTTTCTGAACACGAAAAAAAAAAGTCGATTTAAATGGCGAACTAAAAATCTCAAACAATCGTTTTCAGATATAAAAACCGATGAAACATACGTAATATTTGCGTCCCCGGCGCTTTTTGCGACTACTACCAAATTTGGACGTAGTGTAGTATACAGACCAACATTGTAAAAAATAACAATAAAAATTCATTCGCATTGTTCCGTTTCGTTTACAAACGAAGATTCGTGAAACAGCAACCACCCAAAAAACCTGCATCGATATAAGTAAGCGTGTCATAATATATCTCAGTTACCGTGCCTTCGGTAAAGTGTGAAATATACTGTTGTTCAATATTTATAGGATTTTTATTTGTGTTATTTATTCACGAGGCACGTTTGTCGTTGAGACAAAAGGCGACTGTGCCTCCGTATCTTATTTTTCGTTAGTATCTGCATTCGTTTTGGTCGTCTTAGAGCGTATAAATAATGCATTATCACGCGTTGGGTCTCGCCAAGGGACCGGTCAGTGGGAATAAAATTATTTGTTGTGGCTTAGCACTTTTACAACAAAACAATTCACTGTCGCACGTTGTATAAAATTATTTTATTGAGCTTTTGAAAAATAAACTGTTAAGCTGTACCGGAGGTGGAAGTCTTGGCTAATCTCTTCCGCCAAGCAAATTTAAAAAACAAGAACTTTGTTCGACAGTGGCGAAGAATTAGGTCAGCATACAGTATTTGGAGCTATTATTTTTCGCTTCAATATAAAGCCGAACAAATGCTCAATTTTGTCTTTAGGTTCATTATTGATTTACGTAAAAAACAGAAACGAATCTTAAATAAATCGAGCCAATTCAGAAAAAAATATTGTAAGCGGCAATTCGACTTTGTTGACATTTTTTATTCATGAACCTCCTCTATTACACGGTTGCTAATTTATAATAATTTTCGAAAGACATCATAAACATTTTTCAAATACAAATGAAAAAAACATCTCCTGTAAAAAGTTTTAATTGTCGCTTACGCTATTTTGCTGACAAGCCTCGATACTGTTTGTTGTAAGATCATCGCATATTGTATTGTAAAAACAGTACCTACAGTTTTATGTCGTTATCTTTAGGCTCTAGACAAGAGACATTATATCAGCGGTATCGTGGCGAAAGTGATTATTAAAACGTCAAAAATGTGTGGGATTGACAAACATTTTCGTAATGTCACGTGATCAATCCTTTATATTTTGGCGTTTTAACAATTTCCATCGCTAATAGAATGGCATTTTGTGTAGAGCCTCTTATACAACACCAAAGTGGATTCTCACGACACCTTCCTAAGTCGGAAACCACAAAGCTTCACAGCGTATTGTGTAAACATTGCTTTCAATTCAGGATCTTCTAATGGCGACGGTTCGTGAAGAGCATCGTTAGCTTCTTATTGGTTGTTATTTTTGTGAAGTTCATGTGGCTTTGTTGTTTTTGTACAATGTTAGGTAGGTGTTCTGTGCGGTAGGTCTTTCTTTTGATGTAGGCAAGACCAGTATTAATTGGCCGCCTGTCCTATAGGTTGGTAGATCGCTATCCTAGAGGTAGAAAGTCCATTATGCTTAGTCTGCTAGAAAAAACTTGAAAGTTATTTCTATTTACATTTTGAGATACCTCGTAAATGATGAACTTTTCAGGAGAGGCAAAAAACTGTTTTAAAAATTTGAAATGTTATATAATACACAATAATTGTTAATTTAACTAGTATATCTTTCAAGGTTACACTAAATTAGGGTGCCTGTCCATTACAGCGGAGCGAGGCAGTGGAGTGGAGAAACGGAGTAATTTTAACCAATGGAATTACTTAAAATCTCCGCACCACGTGAGTCACTGTCAATTTGACTGATATAATTGGTTAAAATTTCCCCGTTTTTTTCGCTCTGGTGCCTTGCCCTGCACAAATGGACAGCCAGTTGCCCAGGTTGTTAATATGCTTGTTACTAGAGGTCACTGCAATGCACATTTGACCAAAAATAATACTCACGAGGTGTCAAATCTAAACCGACGATAATCGGAAAATAGCCTAAAATGTTCTTTATTTAAGTGTATGCTCAACCATTACACTTTTACCTAAAAAAATCTTTATAAAAAGTTTTTTCATTATTTAATTTAGGTAAGCTTTAACGTAGAACCCATAAAAGCTAAAGTACGCCAGCCTTCAGGCTGAAAATTTAGGCAAACAAACTGAAATACTTACAAGAAGCAGCCAGTATTTACAAAATAAGCCAATACCGGGTGTCTTGTTTTAATTAGAATGCAAATTTAATAGCCTAGAGGAATTTACATGTCAATGGTTGCTTAAATAACGTAATCTAGAGTACAAAGGATTCGACTGGCTGGAGTACGGCAGCTTACCGGCTTCAGAGTATCGATCTACAGTTTATGAGACTCCAAGCGCTTATGAATGCCAATAAGTGTTATAAGGACCGCCAACCTTGAATAAATTTAACCAAGCTTTTCTAGCTACCGCCATCGAAGCTTGATACACCTGATTGATTGCGTGTCCCTGAATACGAAGCACTGAAAAGATTCAACGTTTTATGTGACTCTTTACGATGTAGATGAAATGGACTCGACTCTACCTAAGCGTAATTCAGGCTGAGATTGAATTTTGATGTTTCGCGGGATCGTTTACATACGAAGACATTAATATTTATTAGAATTATAGTTTTTGTATTATGAGTTTACACGTGCGCGTCTCTTCAAAAGAGTATTAATAACGAGGAAATAGAAAATTTTACGATTTTGGTGCGCAGTGAAACCAGGAGTATTATGAACAGAAATACTCGGAGATGCAGAAGTGTTATTTCTAACACAAATTCTATACTCTGTTGAAAGCAATTTGAATATGACAAAGAATAACGACAGGAGCGTTATGTTTATGGCTGTCTTCATAAAAATATATCGCTCTAGCCGTATATTTCATACGAGACTCTCAACAGTATAAAAGATTTGTTCATATTATAGATTCAATCATAAATATTCGCACGAGTTATATTTAGGAATATTGGTTACGTACCCGATGGGTAACCAACGGAACCTTATTTGTCCGTCCGTCCTTCCGTCTGTCTGTCTGCCAGCGGGCTGTATCTAAAGAACCGTAATACCTATTACGGTTCTTTAGATACAGAATTCTGTGAAAATTCAACTGTCTACCTAGACAGTTGAATTTTCACAGAATTTGAATTTCTATTGCCGCTATAATAACCAATAATAAAAATTCAATTACAAAAATTTATAGTATTCAGCTGTGGGGCTGCACCAAACAGACCAATGTATTAATCATCCAACGATTCCAGAACAAAGTACTACGGGAAATTGTAAATGCACCCTGGTACATACAAAATGATGACCTCCATCGGAACCTAAAAGTTGAGTTCATTAAAAAAGTGATACAAAAATCTGCAGAAGCTCACGATCAGAGACTTCATCAGCATGTAAACGTCGAGGCGATCAAGCTTCTCGACTACACGGACATAGTGAGAAGACTAAAAAGAACAAAACCGTTTGAGTTAATGTTCAGTGTGGCTCTGAACAGCCACACAGTGAACTCTGGGTTGATTCTCGAGTGTCACCAACGTCTCAACCAGGTTGGTAGACACAACAAAGTAACCATTCAATGGATCAAGGGACACAGTGAATCTCGAGGCAACGACGCTGCGGATGAACTCGCCCGAAGGGGGTCGAGTTTGTCAGCGATGGGACCTGAATCCATCGTGCCGCTGCCTTTCGGGTACTTACGCAATCTGGTAAGGAAACGCACCGGAGATAAACATCGCAAGCTATGGGTTGACCATAGTGAGTGTAGGCAGGCCAAAGAGGCACTTCCCTCTATAGATGGCCGATTCACAAAACAAGCCCTAAGACTGACTAAACAACAGTTGCGTTCAGTCACAGCCGTAACAACTGGCCACGGGTCTTTTAATAAACACCTCTATGCTATAGGAGTCACTGACAGCCCGCTATGCAGAGCCTGCATGGAGGAGAATGAGACAGCAGCACACCTGCTTCTAAGCTGCCCGGTAGTTGCGGATTACAGGGCAAAGTACTTCGGAAACCCAGGTACCCTCTACGAGAGAGAGGGAAACCTCACGTCCCAGTCGCCGCAACAGAAGAAGACGCCCCAGGCGACGGGAGTCGCAGGACGATTCCCGGCCGCCGTAGGCGCGGGCCTGCGGACGGCGAGCAGTGGGTGGCTCGCCGTCTGATCAGAACTAGGCCCGGGTCGGCGGCGCGCTGCGATTCCAGCGCGCCTCAAAGAGATGTCAGCGTGGAAGACGGGGCCCGCTAGGGCAGGTGCCTGCTGGGGCTGCGGAATCTGTTCGAAAGAGGTGCCGTAGCCTTAGAACGCAAAGGGCACCAGGAGGAACACGGATGGGTTTTAGTCAGTAAGAGTCTGACACTCTCTCTTGCTTCACCCAGAGCGGGAGGAGTCATTTGATGATTTCACATCCTTAAAAAAAAAAAAAAAAAAAAAGGTACCCTCTACGAGATAGTTGGTAACACCAAGGCGTTGCTGGCCTTCCTTGGGGAGCTGGGGTGGATCGAATGATGCATTTGTCCAACCTGCACGCAAAATACGCGCTTAGTCGTGGAGTTGCGGAAACCAGCCCGATTTACATACATACATACATACATACATAATGTTCAGTGTTAGTGAATAGTGTATTATAACACAAATGTTACTAAATAAACACAATAAGGAAGTGTATTCGCATTAATAGAGACAATAAGAAAAGTGCTATTGGACACATTCTTAGTAAAGACAAGTTAACAGTTTAGGTTTAATTAAATTACTTATTAGTCTATGCAAAGGCTAGATTGTAAAAGTACCTACTCTTCCTAACAAAAAAAGAATCATCCAAATCGGTTAACAATTGGCGAAAATATTTTCCCTCGATTTTCATGGGATTCCTTCATCAGATTCTAACTTGTTGACAATGGGACCACCTCAGGAGTATAGGCTTTCGAATAAAAAAATAATTTTTAAAATCGGTCCACAATTGGCGGAGAAATCGGTGAACATACATAAAAAAAAAACCTACATACAGCCGAACATGGAACCTCCTCCTTTTTGAAGAAGTCGGTTAATAAAAATAGGGTTCATCCTTGTTATAAACGCTAGGATAAGTGAAAAAAAAGATAAAAAAATTAAGGTGTATCCCATACAAGAAACGTATTTTTTTGTTTGTTTTGTTTTACGGTACGGAACCTTCGTGTGAGAGTCCGACTCGCACTTGACCAGTTTTTATTTCTATATATATTCAGGCGTTGGGGACAACATGTTTCGAATAACTGAAGTCTTGAATATTACTGAAAAGTTCTGGCTTCATCACATTTAAAAATATCTAATCGAACGCACATACGAACGAAGCGAGTTCATATAAAACTTGAAATAAGTGACTCAGCTAAAACTGCAACTTTAGCTTAAAATAAACGCCAAACGCTTGTTTCACTAGCATGACGGTTAAACTGAACTTTTCCAAGCCAAAAATAGACAATGCGGACGTCAGTCCACGTCAAACATGACGCATATCCACGTATCCACATACACTTTACAGACACGAACGATTGTCTAAACAGGTAGTAGGTACATAGTGCCTGCCAGGGACGCGAAATAGTTCAAAAGAGTTACTTGTGTGTAGTCCAGGGCTCCAAGTCTGCTATTTTTTTAAATTCGTCATTCCAACACGATCTAATTGACATTTTGCTAAAAGTTCGTAATCTGCTAATTCATAATGGTCGATCACTGTTCGGTCAATGGTCTCGTAATAGAATCGTGGTAGAAAGATATTTTCGTATTGCCATTATTATAAAACCCGTTAGTAGATGTGATTTTCGAAAAACTACTAAGTACTAAATTTGAACATTAAATTATGCCAGATTTTTTTTTATATATATATTTTTACATAAGTATTATGTATTCATTTGTCATTATGCACGAGATTGCCATTCTGTGCCATTTCTTTGAGTGTCAGTGGTTGACCATTGGAAAGTCATATGGACGCTTTTATATTAGTAGATCGATAGATAGTCAATGATAGACCATTCTGACCCTATTGTAATAGCAGACTTGAGGCCCTGGAATGCACATTTGAGGGAACGTGGGTGGTATTTTTAACATGAGAAAATCCTCATAGATATCCTCCACCCCGGGGCAGGCGCAGGGGTCTGTCAGATTCATACTGACTTAAACCACTCGTTATTCTGCAGCAACCTTTGGCCAGGGCAATGGAGTGCTTGCGCATTACGTCACGCTGTCGGCCAGGAATTAACCTGCATGAATTCATGAGGATCCCGTCACCCGCTGCGCTATTCCTTTAGAGTGGCTTTTAGTCAGTAAGAGTACCGCATAGCCCTGTCATCTGTACCTTATGGCTGCGTAAGCGAATGCTGTTACTGTTAATAAATGCATCCAAAAAAAAAGTATCCGCAGAAACCTTACCGACACGAACGATCGTCCAAAGAGGTATATAAAAAGCACTCGGAGTCATTACTACTACGAATAGTGAAGCAAAACTTTTTACTATACATTAAAATTAAAACAATGCAGCACTCCTTAATAAATAACGAGTTTACGAGAAGCTATATAATAAAGACATGCGAATGCCATTAGTGTTATTACACTTTTATAGCGGCTTATAGCAGGTGTATCAAATGCAGGGATAACTGTGGCGACGGAAAATCTCATTACGGTTTAGACGTAAGTCAGAGGCGGAGCGGTTAACGATAGCTGTTGCTATGGTTTTACCCGCTCATATGACATGATTTAGACACGTAAATGGCAAGAAAAACGTACTTATTTTCAACTAGCACATCTCCCGCGACTTCATCCGCGCTGCAATTTCTTAAGGATATTTTTTTTGTAGACAAATTATATACTAAAACCTTTCTCGAGAACCACTCTATCCATTGGTGAAAACAACATGAAAATTGGTGCAATTGTTTTTGAGAAAGACAGATGCGGTGGAGGACTTTGTTTTATAATATGTAGTGATAATGATGGTGACCATGCTTTGAAAAATTTTTTGCTTGAAAAAGTTGTGAGCTTCAAAAAGTTGTGGATTTAAAGAAAATACGATATTATTTAACATGATAATTTAGGCAATTTTGATGCAGTGGAGTGGTTGTATTTATAAAAAAATTCTTTCGATTGGGACCCTTAACAAGGTAACCTTTCCAAAAATCTATGTTCAATGTTCAACAATGGATGTCTAATGTCTGTTTTAGCTGAAATAGTATGATGTCAATTAATTAGAGTTGCAATTAATACATTACTGTCGCCTACATAGTATTATAGTGACAAAAAAACACAATGATTTTAATTAATTAATAAAAATCGCTAAATCATTGAACTTGACCCATCTGCAAAGCTCATGGTGTCTGCGAGTGTCAGGAATTAGTTTTGTGAGTGATACTTGATTATATGGGAGGAAATGATTCAGTGAAAATTAAGTACAATTAGGCTACGTCGACGAGACATCAGCAACGTATATGTCCGATAAATTATACGCCACGATGTTATGTCTTGATAAGTTTTTATCACTTTTGATGAGGAGCAGATTTTAATTATGCTTAGTGTGTTATTTCGTTTCGATATTTTCGGTTTTTCTTGTGGAGTTTTTGGTTTCTAATTTATATTTTATGATAAGGTGCAATGATAATTGGTGATGACTTGAATTGAATTTGTTCCACTTTTGTAATTTTACACTAAGCGACTTTATTAGGGTAAAAATCGGTAAGAATAGTTAGGTCCTGTAGAAACCAGAAAGTTTATACTCAGAAACAATTTGAATCCAACATTTTATTCTAATTTAACACAACTAAATTGCTGAAATAAACTGAAGTATAATTTACTTGGTGATTTAATTTGAATCGAGCTACAATCTTTTATCTTGTTGCGTCTTATATGTCGTGAAGTTACGTAGGGAATCAACTAAGCAAATATTTTTCTTTTGTAAGTGTTCAGACAAAAGTGGTTTTATAAATGATACAGAATAGTGTATCTTGGCAGTGCATATGATAAAAATTGTTCTGCCAAGATACATTCAAGTTACTCCTCAAAACATTAGCTATTTGCCAGTGAAGACCCTGTCAAAATCAGTCCAGCCGTTTTGGGGGTTACCCAGAACAAACAGACATTTTTGATTTTAAAGTGTTTTTGTTTCAAGTATTGTAAATACTTTCAAGTAACTGCTTGAATTATTTATAGCATTTACTATGCATTTATTAAAAAGCTGTTTCAGACATAAATTTTAATTATTGGTATTATATGATAAACTTTGATATGAAAGGCTGAAAATTAAATGCTATTAATACACAAAGCAGTTACTTTGCAGTCCTTAATATCATTCATCATCTCTGTGAATCCTATGATGTGACAATTTTTATATACAGTTAAAAGTCCCGTTAAAAATAATTTTCGTCGTGCAAAGAGGCACACATAAATTCATTTATTAAAATAAAAAAGTTTTCGACATTTTTTTCAGACCTTGCATCGGAATCAGATTAACGGTTGGTAGCACTTTGTATTTTTCACTGACTTTAAAATTTTTGTAGTGTATTCATTTTTATATGCCGATGGAGTATTAAAATAAAACAACGTATTTGCTTGACGAGAAAAAAACCGAGTGAATATATTTGGAAAGCGGAAACGGATATAATCATACTCGTAGATCATACAACAATGTGTATTTAGAGTTGCTACTACAATATTTTAATTTATTACTAACAAGTATCCACTGATTCTGAAAATTTTACAGGTGTAACCAGTCAGGCTTCGCAAAATTAAAAGATAGTAAAGCGAGCTTCATAAATAACATTATAAAAGCATATATGAACGTGGCTTGGTTTCTAAGATGGGAAAGTTTCTAGACATAAAAACCACACGCTTAGGTAAGTGCCAAATAAGGGTATTATTTCCTCTTGTCACCACTCACCATGTGGGTTGATGACCGTAGACTTAGCTTTCTCATACAGGTCTCACTGCTGACTTACTGCTTCTTGGCTTAGAAAGTTCAATAGAATGTGATATAAAAAATGATGCTTGCTTGTATCTGAGATACAATCAAGCATCATCATCATTTTGCTCATCTTCCACTTCAATATTCAAGAAAAAAAATAATTAAAAAGCTTATTTTTTTAATAAATATAATAAATTAAAAATTTCAAAGAACACTCACAAAAAAACTAATAAGAAAAAAATAGTTATCCTGAGGTAAAGACGCTTAGACCAAAACATTCGTTCCTATATCAAACGAAAAGGATCAATACATGTTATTTTTTACTTTTTCTATAATTTTAAGGGGATTATTTTTAAAGGTATTATAAAAATAGCACGATCAGCTATAAAGGTTCGTCACACCTGTCTATAAAATTAAAAAGCACATGTTATAGACCTGAAAATAATAAAAGTATTGATTAGGCCTAAAAGTTGATTTATATGTGCCTACCCTAATTGGTTTATTATTAAACAATATTCTCGTCCTCGTAATTTGATTATCATGTCGTCTGTCAACAGGGTCCAGTCTAATCCATCAACCAGGGGTTCCCCTCTGGGTTCTGTATGACTTTTTATGTATTTGGACTCAGCGTGAGATTTTACATGGACAAAATAATGGAGAAATGGAATTATTCTAGTAAAAAGCTGTGTCCATAATGACTTTGTAAGTCTCTTTCAATGTAAAATTATATGTCATCGGGAAATTGGAAACTCGATTAAATTGTATTAATTTTTAAAAGTTCATAGCATAACGAAATATTCAAATTCAAATATTCAAATATTTTATTTCGGATAGTATCCATATAATGTTAGTAGTAGTATTACTTAGCCTAATGTGAACAGATCATTTTAAATACAATAAATCCCATCCAAATTAATTTAGTTTCCAATTTGTTTGTATCTTATTGAGAAAAATTTAGTTTTCAAATTATTTGCATCTTATTGAGAAAAAATTTGTTTACAATTTCACGCAATAAATTGTGAATTTACGGCGTTTGCAATAATCCTAAGATATTTTTCGGTCAAGGTTGACGTTTAATTATTCAGAATAGAGTAGAATTGGATATAAATTATTTGTTTAAATAATATAGGATTATACATAGATATACATAAAGATGGGCTTATAACACCCAAATACGGCCAAAACAAAAATATTTTCTTAAGAAAGGCAAAAAATAATTTTCATTGCGACAATGATCCTCTTACCTTTAAAAGCTCTCCCCAATTTTCATTACAAAAATGAAAAGAGAATTCCTCTGAATTGCTCAAACTCTTAATTTCCTGAATCCAGTATTGCTCCAGTTCTAAGCTCTCTCAACTCGACGGCCTCCGTACACCGATTCGATTAAAGACAACGATCGCGTTTCCTATTAGGTTCTGTTGCAACGGCTCGTGACGTCACGCTCTTCCCTCGGCGCTACCGAGCTTTTTTGGGTTCCGTGCGCAGAGGGGGAAAACGGGACCTTTAAATTAAAACAAGTTATCTGTATACTAATATATAAAGCTGAAGAGTTTGTTTGTTTGTTTACTTGAACGCGTTAATCTCAGGAACTACTGGTCCGATTTGAAATTCTTTTAGTGATAGCCCATTTATCGAGGAAGGCTATAGGCTATATATCATCACGCTAAAACCCATAGGAACGGAGCAGTATTGAAAATTGTGACGCAGGCGATGTTGTACGGGTCAACTAGTGTTTTATAAGCGGTCCCTGTACGTTATGAAACAAAACTCACTACGTAATTTTGTTTCATAACGTACAGGGGCCGCTGTTTTTATCTCGATATGTATAGAAATAGCTAGCAAGTTTTAATTTTTATAAAAACGCATGACATTTAAGTATAGAAGCAACTATAAACAAGTGCAAGTCGGACTCACACACGAAGGGTTCCGTACCATAAACCTTAGTTTGCTATTAGTTTGTTACTATGTATTTTTTATTGTTGCGGCAATAGAAATACACAATTTGTAAAAATTTCAACTATTACAGTTCTTAAGATACAGCTGCTGACAGACAGCCGGACGGACAGCGAAGGCTTAGTAATAGGGTTTCATTGTTTACCCTTTGGGTACGGAACCCTAAAAATATAGATACAGGAATTTGAATTAGAATCCGGTTATCAGTATTTAAACTATTTATTCACATGGTTAATTTTATATTATAAGCCGAAAATCTCCAAACCCAATGGAACGTTGACACTATCGATTGTTATTGCGTGTTACGGAACCCTTAGGAGGCGAGTCAAGCTCGTACCTAGCCAACAGTATTTTTTTGCAATATTCTTTCCAGACCACTCGAATGCTATAGCCGTAATTGGAGTACTGAATATTGTTCCGTTGAAGTTTTATGAGTTTGAATTGCGGAATTGCCTACTCTTTCGGTTTTGAATGCACTTTTCTTGAATTGGTTGCAATAATTTTTGAATAGGATTTTGGGGCTGTATTTTTATTTTTCATGAAAACTGGGTCAAAAATGGTAGGTAGAATTATTTTTATTTTTCATTTTTTTTTCTAAACCAATATCTATTGCCTACTTATATTGTAAAGCTGAAGAGTTTGTTTTTTTAACTACTGATACAATTTTTAAAGGTCTTATAGTGTTGGATAGCCCATTTATTAAGGAAGGCTATAGGCTAACATCACGCTAAGACCAATAGGAGCAGAGCATTAATGAAAAAAATGACACAGATGAAATTTCGTGGGTCAGCCAGTCTATGAATAATCATTCGAAATCATCAAAAATAGTGTAATATAGTAAGAACGACAATCTAGACTGTTAAATACCTTAAACATATTTATTTAATTTAGACATCACAAAATAGCGTGATTTCGAAGTAATATGGGACAATAAACTCACTACTATTTAGGTTCAATTACAGTCACAATTTAGTACGTTACCACTGGCCATACATACAAAGCCTGTTCGTTTTGCCGAACCCAAAATACAAAATCGTGTTTTCATAGATTAATTCCGATGAAACACGGCACTGAATCCATGCGACACTAAATGCGCGTTTATTCAGGCAATTTACACCAAAATCTACATAATTATGTTTTCGAAACCAACAAGCAAAAAACCAGCTTGAAAAAATACGCCACACACAATCAACACATCGCATGAGCTATCAAGAGACATAATAAAGGAGAAAATTAAAATAAAACACATCTAGGGAACCGCGGGCGTGCCACAGATAAGCCTGAGCAAAAAGAGATCGCATATTATTCGTCCCCATATCGTGTTATTACAACTGCTGAGTGTTCATGCCGACGGTTGAGAATGAGAACGCCGTATATGGCTTGTAAATTTAATAGAGGCGAAAAGTGTTAACGATAAGGTGGCGAAATATATTTTTTATGTAAGTTTTATAGGTACTGGTTAGTTGCAGAATAATGACACAGTATAATTGTAATTTTTACGTAGGTTAAATTAATGTCGTTGCTTCTATATTAAAATGGGAATAAGATAGGTAGAAAACAAAAACATTGAACAGAAGAGCAAGCAATGCTAACTCAATATTATTTCAGTTAAATAAATCTTTGCTGAAAACGGAACCGTGCACAAATAGAGAACACTCGAAAAAATATTTGCCTTTTTCCGAAGTGAAAAAACTATACGACTTTATTCAAACCAATCAAAAGGTTTTTACGATCCAACCGGTCGTTTTCATAAAATTATTATTTTATGATTAACAAAGTTGTTTTTTTTTCATGAAGTTTTTACTTTCGAGCGTTGAACACGTCGATTTTTGTCTATCATTATTTTTTGCCATTCCCATTAAAATTCACGTCGTTAAAATTTTTATCGAATTAACGCCATTAAAAACTTTTCACTTTGCGAGGCAGTAACTGTTGAAAGTTAAAAGCGTCTTCGTTTGCGTGAAGATAAAAATGGCACAGGGATGTTTGTAAGTTCAAATATTTTTAGATTCTTCCCTAAGTTAGCTTTCCTACCTTTTGCAACTCTAATTATAAACTACTGTTGTCAATGTTAAATTATCTAAACAATTAAACACCAATACAATTTTATATTCCACCGAACAAAGTAATTAATCTCAAATACCTACTATACAAATGTAACGACTATTTAAGCATAAACTAAAATATATATTTAAGTCGATGTGAATTTTGCTAGTGATTTTGTAATGATCCCTTGACTATATAGGTCGTACAGAATTTTTCAATATTTGCTCAAGATACTCAGATACTCATCCTGACTTCACATGGACGTACATAGATACAGAGTCTCTTCAATGTCAATTGGGTTCGAGAGTATCCTGACATAAAAATCTTTGATAAAATGTCAAGAGCCCTCATATTGTCGTCATGCATGATAAGTATATGATGTAACAAAAAGTGGGGTTCAAGAACTACTCTTGAATAGTCTTGAAGCCGTTTGTGGAGTAGGAAAAAGGAAACTGAGCCGTAACGAGAACTAATTACTACGAAAACGGAATAAATGTTCTTTTTCCTGATTTACTTTGCTCATAATATCTTTGTCACAACAGTTTCTCAAACAGGATTCATTTAATATTTAAAAAAAAATAGTGCCACGTGGAAGCTTAAGCTTTCCGTACCTTTTATATGAACCGTTATTTTTATATGAACGTACATAATAATACAAAGAGATGCTAAAATTAATTTATTGTTTGCTTATTTGATGTTTACATACATATAGGTTTCTACAAGATGAAGGTAATGTTTTGTAAAAACAGAAATTTTTGGAGTTATTATATTTTTGCTAAGAATTTAGACACCAACCTAATTTTTTATTCAGATACGGTAATCAGAGATTTGCACAAAAATAAATTAAACGATCTGCTAATAACCGTAAAAATATTACTAAAACACACCTACCAAAAACACAGAAACCAAAACAAGAAATCAATACAATTAGCAATGTCAATTAAAAGACACGTACCGAGTTCTTCCTGACAGCAGTCGTCGAGACTCGAGGCTTACCTCGTGCCAACGCGAAGGTTTATCCAAGACAGTAATGAATATTAATTCAGAACTACAAACCTTACCGTGTGTGCTATTGAATTATCTATCGGATACCCCGAAGGTCTGTTTTGTAGCTGAGAAATCAGAATAGGAACGTTAGATTCTATTTCTGGATAGAACTGAGACTCAGTAATTATATGATACATTATTTTACCTAATTTTGTCATGAATTACACTGGCAGTAATAAATATTAATTGAGAACTATAAACCATTCAGTGTATGCTATTGAATTATCTATCGGATACCCCGAAGGTCTGTTTTGTGAGAAATCAGACCGCTATCTCACCCGATAGTAAGCGACGATGTGGTCGAAGATGGAGCACGCTTACCTAGAAGTAACCTTTTCACTCTTGACTTAAAGACTGCCAGGTTGTAGCTATCAGGAAACAGACTCCGGCAAGGAATTCCACTCCTTAGCTGTACGCAATATGAATGTATGTGAATGAAAACGCGTGAACTTTCTTCCTCAAATGACATTAAAATGCTAAACCCGCCAAGAATAACCAACGCACTTTATAAATATAGGTTAAATGTCATTTCCATATTTCTCATCTGCAACTAATTTCTAAGAACAAACACTGTAGATATCTCTCAGAATTTCTAGTTCCAGCACATTCATTTATAACCATGGATCACTGCAAATCCTTCGTTGGTTACTGATGAGAAACTGTAGTTAGCAAACTAGTCGTTTGCGATGAATGTCGTCAATACAGCGCGCTCAAAGCACCTGTAAGTATTAGTGGAGATATGTAGGTATACTCTTTGATAGATGGAGGTAATACGTAGTTTCTGTGCTGTCATTTTGAGATGTGGTATTATGTAGTGTAAAAGCACCACAGACCGATAAAATGCGTCAATAATTCGTTTTCATCTAAACTTTACTGCGGATATTATTAAACGTACAAAAAATGCGAAGTCATATTGTCATGAGCCTTATTATAAAACCTGTAACAGAATAAACGCAATAAATGAAAATGTGTTATACTCATCACTATGAACAAGTTTTACTACGGGATCAACACTGAAATAGCGAAAAAAAGAAAACAACTGTTCAATATATTTTGTCGAGTTACGCCGCGGATACGAACTCAGCGGTGTGGCGGGCGGCGAAGCAAGTTACATTATACATCTCTGCATTTGACGCGACCAGCGCCGCAGCGGCGCGTTCAGATGCAGAGATGTAAAATGTAACTTGCCGCGCTGCCCGCCGCGCCGCCGAGTTCGTGTCCGCGGCCTTATGCGCACATAAATGTATGGGGAAGTTTTTTTTTTCTTTTCAGGTATTGCGTTTATTCTGTCACAGATAAACTCGTATAGAAGTCCTGTGATCGCTCGATCGGGGGCCATAGGATATTAACACTGCGTTTTTTTTTTAAAAAAGAAGTTTAAATCGCGTGATTTGGTATAGCCTGGGAGGTGCCATTATGCGTCCATTTCCCTTGACGCCCAATGGCACACCCGTGTGCCGACAAAAACCCACAGGTTTAGGAAGTCTGTATCGTGTAGATGGGTCTACTACACGATTTAGACTTTTATCCTTAGAAAAACTAACATCAAGTTGAAAATGATTTTTTTTGGAGAATCGGAGTTTCTTACCAGGATTTTTTGATAGCAACTCAGAGACGTATTCCGGTTGATTTGATAACAGTAAACTCGAAAACATAATCATACTATCACAATTATCCAGGCAGGTACTCTAAACCTTTCTCACATCATCGTCGTCTGACTAGTTTGCGACAACGCAGTCTATTTGTCTGAACCCAGCTCCCTAGAGGGATGCAACGTAATGAATATTAACATCCAAACCTATCTACCCAGAAGGTTGCGTACCACTGGATGCTGTTGCGCTCTATTTGAAGTTATGTCTATTGATACCCCGACTACTGGGAAAGGTTTCGCTTTGTCTCCGATAGAATTGGCTGACATATCGGCCAACTAGTCAGCCAACTTATCGCCCGACTAGTCGGTTGCTTGGAATAGTCAAAGGCAAGAAACCTTTCGTTTTGAGACTGTCAAAGAGATTTTATTGAAAGAGTTTTGATAAAAGTGAAAAGGTGAGACCGTGTAATGGTATAAAGTTGGAAAGGGTTTTAATGTACCTATTGATTCTTAGAAAAAAAATTGCTTTTTTTTTTTTTCAATATGGATGTTTTATAAATACATGCATTTGGTAAATGAATTAAGATTTCAAGAAAAAATTTCTTGAATGAACTGCTATTAAGTACTGAAACCTGTAAAAGTTGATGTCGTTTTTTCAACAATTCTGAAAATTCTTTAAATCACAAAAATACGTACGGCTAGAATAAATTACGTAGCTTGATTTTTTTATGTAGTTATGTTTGTATTTTTGTTGTTTATCTTCTTATTTGTACGAAAAATCAGACAAAAGTAATTAAAACTATCCTAGAATAACTGATTAGGATAAAATTGATAAAGGATGTTTGATATTTATTTTGTAAAAAGGAAAAAATATTTTTTTTTTTACCTTTTTATCAATAATTTTTGGTAATTTTAAAAATAAATGACGCCGTAGTTTCCTGGCTGACTACCTTGAAAAAAACACCGAAGCGAATTCAGAAGTGTCTTTTTTAAAGTCCATACAAAGTACTGGTAAAATCATATGATAGAGATTTTTGACGTGAAAAAAATCAATCCTGCAGCGCCATAAATTGCTAAAAACCATTTCAATTTAAATCTAAATTTCCAAAACTACGGTTTAAAAACAACACGATTAAGGAGTAATGCCTGTTTGCATAGCCTGCAGCTGCCGTCGCATTAAAAGAAAATTAACGGAATTTGATGCACGGATTATGCAAATCGAAGCATATCCGGCAACGTTCTTTGTTATCACGTACACAAAATGAGTTTTGATGGTAATGTCCTAGACAATTTGTGTTTCTTGCACTAGTTTTATCCTTGCGTTAATTAATTTTAGAGCGGGTTTTCAGGATTTGCGAAGTTTACTCTTCGCGAATGATATCATTACGCTGTTAGTGCACTATCGCTTACCGCTGCGATTCCGCGCGCGAAAATTTCACACATATTCTGCTGGTTTCGCAAGAGTTTGTGTGCGAACAGCTGCCGTAGACAGACGCGATATGACAACGCTGTGATGACAGTTTTTCGTGGAAGTAATTGTTAAGGATGCATTTAGAATAATCATCATCTGCCTAGCCTTTTCCCAACTATATTGGGGTCGGCTTCCAGTCAAACAAGATTTAGCTGGATACCAGTGTTTTACGTGGAGCGGCTGCCTACCAGACCTCCACAACCGTAACTGGGTAACATGGTACTTCATGGCAAGACTGGAGTCAGATTTACTGGCTTCTGACAACCCGTAACGACTGCCAAAGATCTACAAATGACAGCCGGGACCAACGCTTAACGTGCTTTCCGAGGCACGGAGGAAACTCGTTATGTTAAGATGGTCACCCATCCACAGACCAACCTTGGCAAGCGTTGCTTAACCTTGAAGATCGACCCATGCGGCTGTTATTATTTAGCCACGAGCTCCTTCACCTTCAGATGCATTTAGAATAATGTCTATGATAAAACATCGTCTTATTAGCTGTAGCATTGTCGCATTGCATCCATCTGGAGCTGCCTTTACAAATAGAGTTGCTCAACTGCAACGATGCGATCTATCCTTTGATGTACAGAAATTGCAATGCCCAAACTATCCTTAGATGGGAGATTACCACCGTATTGTATTGAAATCCGTTCAGGCTTTGAATTTCCAAGACTTACTTGAATTGGGATTTGATTGGCTTCAGCATCAAGTAAACATTTGAATAACAAACAGAGGGCAACTAAAGCATTAACAAATGAAAACAAATTTATGAACAGGCCTTCCTGAAAAAACAATTCAGTCCCCTCAAGATTACGGTATCGTAAAACAATGATTGAAAATCTCGATATCGGTCTTATATTTCCATTAACTTAGGGGAGTGAGTAGACATGCAACGGTTATCAAGGCAGGTATCTGTAGCTTGATTTGATAATAATAACTTGCAGCCGGGAAACGTGGAAATCGGGGGGCGAACCCGATTGGGGCGTGAAAATGTTTATACACTTTCATAATTTTGAGGGGATGATATCGGATACAGTACAAAGAGGGGTCGGACAGGGAAAGGGCTTTCAACAAAATACTTAATACGGAAAATACGAGGTAGAAAACCTGGTTATTCCTAGCCGATGCTATTATTTGGGCGTTGATGTTATGCGAGGATTTGTCTGGAGTATTGCATTACCATATTTTGGCGGAGTTCGTTCGCCTTGATGTGTTTTTTTTTGTTTGTTCATTTTGAGGGCTTGCTGTTAAGTGAGCGTGTGTGTGATGGTTTATGAGTTAAATTATGTTGGTATTGAATTTGGATTTACGTACAGGTTCCGTAAGCAGAGTACGTCAGTACCTAATATTGTAGATGTATTGTTGAAAGTATGATTAAGTTTGTAAATTTTTATTTGATTTATATCGAAGTTTGAGCGAAAGTTATAAATGTAAGCAATAAAAATAAAATTAGGTACATTACTTCATTATAGTACTTTCCTATAAAGGGTTTAACGTCACGCAAATCACTGCAGGCATTGATGCGTGTTGGTAGCGTTACAAGATAATTAGCACAGATAAATGAATCGCATAATTTGCAATATCCTCTGATATCGTTATCTCTTTATATACAAAGCACCGTCAATGTTAATGTAAACAGAGCCTTATCTCGAATGATTACCAAATTATTTTTTTAATTAAAAGGCCGTTGAACGAAATTGGATCGGCACTCTTTGTTCTACGGCTTTAAGGGTATTTATTCTTGTATTTTTTGCACAAATTATTCAAGCTTATTGAACATTGGATGTCAGAGAGGGCGATCTATCACAGGGATAGAAGGAATACGAAACCTTGTGAAGAAAACTCGACCCAAATAAGTGGGTCACGAATCCTTTAGAAGTTGGACCTTTAAAAATTGGTTTTATTCGTCCGTATGTTTTTGGATTACGTAAGGTTGATATAACTTATGAGGTAGACGGAAATATTGAAAGGGTTTGTAACGACTTCTTAAATAACGACTGAATGTAGAAAGTGAAGAACTCAAAGAGGTCGAGAAAAACATTTCTTGAAACACAACGATGCAATTTGTAATTGTATCGCAACACGCAGCATTCATAACAAATTCATTTTCAGTCTCTGTAAAATTTTGAACTTTACGTTTTAAATTAACATTTTAAAACCTCTCTTCATGTAAAAGTCATGTATATAAGAGCACTATAAAACTAGAAATTCTTAGCGTTCCACTATGGCGGAACTGAATCACAAAAAGTACATGAAGTGTCAGTTTTATTGAGATGCATTGCATTTTTAATCCGACTCAGCTAGAGCAAAGAAAAAGCCTTGTACAAGATTTTTTTTCAAGTTTTTGAGGAATTCATAAAATATAATTAAACTTCCTATCCGTGGGTGTCGTAAGAGGCGACTAAGGGATTTACCAGAGAATGGGCAGCACGCTGCTGCCCATTCTCTGTTGAATCCCTTAGTCGCCCCTCTGTAAAACGTAACATCCATACACTGCGATCATCGTTTTCCAGCAGTTGAGAATGTAGCCAAACGCGAGTTAAAAAAAAACTTGACTACTAAATTGGTTTCTGTGAAGTCGGTTTACGGACGATAATTTTACGTGATAACGTCATAAGAAAACAATTAAATTCTTAACAAACAAGCCGAAAGCTTAGGTCGATCGTGCTTCTCTATCGCGCTCTCGCTTGCGGAACGTGACACTATTTTGTGCGCGCAGCCTGCGTTTATCGATTTAAAAGACGTTATTACTTCAAAAATATAAAAAGGGTTTTTCACACAGTAGGCTTTTAGTACATCTGAATTTCTCCTTAATACAAAAGTACCTACCTATTTCGTCCATTACCTAACCTAGCCCAGCTTAACTATCAGCACTTTGCTTCAGACCTAAACCCATAAAAGTTCCGACCTTTGCCCACAATTTTGAGACTAAGAATCAATCTCCATTACACAGTAGTGGCGTCATTCTGAAAAGCAATCCGCGGACATAGGAGATTACCTTATACGGTGTAGTGGTTACATATCAGGGATCCGCAGGCTTCCATCGACCCTCATTCCCTTCGGATATCCTGGGCACTTTTATTGCCACTGTAAAACATGGAACGACCGGCCAAGTAAAGATTTCGTAGCAGGTAAACGTTTTCGTTACGTTCGGAGTAGAGTGGCAAAGTTTTAATTTTTTTAAGTGTTTTATTTTTGGAACAGTTCATCTGAATTGGGTCAAAATTTTTGTAACAGTTTTTAAATCACAATTTTCATAAGCAAGTTCTATGAAGTCGACCGATTCGTTGATCATCATTAATTATATTAGACAGTATCTTCTAAAAGAGTTGAAAATGCGCACAGTTTCACGAAACTGTTTTTTTAACCAATCTAAGAGTGTCCAATAACTCTCTAGTCAATCTCCAGTGCTAGCGGAAAAAAAAAATCAGGAACAACTTTCTCGTCGAAATTCTACCAGCCAACTTCAACACTGCTGTTGTCTTCAACTGTAGTCGCATCTTTACATCCAATACACCCGTATCCTATCTAGCTTGAGGTCAAAGGCGGCCGGCGTCCGGCTGGGTCGCCGGTCATCTAATAAGGGAATTGCTGGAAACAATTTTTCCAATCTCTTTGTGCGGGCATCGGAGGCTCGACGATAAATTTTATGACAAATTGAAACCCTTCGACTGTGTCAGATTACGACTTTGGTTAAGTTAGAAGCGGTAGGAGCAAAGATATGGAAGAAGAAATACTTCGAATAAGTGAGGTAAATGAAGCCAATGGATGCGAGACGCGCAGGACCGGTCGTTGTGGCGACGCTTGGGGGAGGCCTATGTCCAGCAGTGGACCTCTTTCGGCTGATAAGATGACGATGAAGCGAATATTTGCTTGGAAACAGGCATTTTATACGCCCTGACGCTGAAAGTTAAAAAAATAATATTTAAGGTAAAGGTTCCTTAAGTTTCATAATTTCTTGACTTGTGGATGTATGTCCACAAAATCCTATGAAATAATAAATTTATGATTATGGTCTGGAATTTACTCTTTTTTTTGCGTTTTTCATTTAGAGTATACTACAAAGATTGTTCGAAGGAGTATTTTCGCTTACAACTTGGACACGACATACATTGGCACCCGTGCGTGTTTCTAAAACGTGTTTTTCATCCGTTAAACGAAAATAATATATTTTATTTATTCGTTGCTTGAACGATTCTATTTGAAAGGTTTTCTTTCACTGTCCGTCGATAATATTTTCTGAAATAATATTAAACATGTTTCATTTTGCACGTGTTAGATGCTTCTTCCTTGGAAATTGTGAGTAGAATTTTGGAAGTCGTTAACTTTATATGTTTTGAACAGATATCAAAGTACTTTCAAAGTTGAG